>LR990306.1:3812500-6674166 GCA_905147355.2 Apotomis turbidana | reverse complement strand
TTCGCTACCCTCGCTCCCGCGAGGTTCGGTTCGATTCCCGGTCCCTTCCACCAGGTAGATCCTTTTTAAATTTTTCTTTAAGCTTTGATCTTTGTATTCATGGTTTATATAAGATGATATATTTTCGAATCTTGATTTATGATGCTGCATCGTTACTAGATTCATTTTATTAGTAAAGAATATTTTGAAAATAATTGACTGTTCGAGCTCACTCCACAGCATAACTAAACTTGTAGCCTAAATATATCTAAATACTTTTCCTTGCTGTTTATCTGTAACTAGCTGCGCCGTTCGGTGTTACCTGCTCATCCCACGGGAACACAACATTTTTTGGATAAAAAATTAGTAATCCAGGGTGTCAATTACCTTCATACCAAAATTTATCAAAATTGGTCCCGCCGTTTGAGCGTGATAAAGCAACAAATATACACATAAACATACTCACAAGCTTTCGCCTTTATGATATTAGTGTCATATAGAAAACGTCTGTCCGTCCGTCCGCCTTTATAATATTAGTCTGTAACAAGTTTCCTAAATTATTATAACTCTCGGCTAATATTTTATTCTCAACACATCTTCTAAAAGATAGTTAAAATTATGAGCGCTGGTTTTTCTTTAATTTTCTAATAAAATGAACAAATTAGGAGATGCAAAAAGAAAAAGCTTCATAAAGTTCATTTCATATTAAGCTTTTTATGGAAGTGATATTTATGTTTTCACCGCTACTCGTTCTAGGTTATTTCTTTGCACTACTAGGACTGGCTTAAAAAAGTATTGTTTATGTCTTTATTTATTGAAGAAGGTACTAGAAGACGTTGTTAATATTTTGTTTGCGCTATTCTTATTTTTAGGGTTCCGCAGCCAAAGGGTGCTAATGGGACCACGTTTTAGTACCGTATGTCATCACTGACAACACACATTGGTTAAAAACCTTCGTCTTAAGAAACTGCGGTATTTGGGACGAGAAGATCTTTCGCAGCTTTCCGAATGCTGTCCAGCCGAATTCGGATTTCGAAAAAGATGTCACTCGTCGAATCCAACTGGGGTGGGCAGCATTTGGGATTTCGGGAACTGAAATCCAGTTGGTTAGGTCAAATAGTAAATTTAAATGGACTTCATTAACAAGTGAACTGGGAAAGATTGATTGGTCATCTTATAATGCACCTGTTTCATTGTGTTTTACATTGTTGCAGACGATGCCGAACACGCCGGTCGCACCAGGATTCCAGTGGGACAAACTGTCGCCGGCCGAGTTCCAGCAACTTCAAGAACTAGCCTCCTGTAAGTATATACTCGTACAGGTACAGAGGCTGGAAAGTGCGCAATAGATGGACGAGTAAGTTTGTTCGAGTCGTAGGTAAGTCGGTTTCCCGGCCACCACGAGGAAGCGGTGTGCATCTGTATTAAAGCGCTTACATTAGAGCTCCAACAGCATCCTTCATGTGTTCTCAGACCAGTGGGACTCTCCACTCCTGCGGAGATGGGTCCAGGTTCATACTGTGTGATTTGTTTAATTTTGTCCAATAATACTAACACTAGGTTTTGTAAGTTATTGCTACCAACAAATAATATGGATCTGAAATAAAGAAATAGAATTGAATTGAATGAATATGGGCATCCACATTTTGTCTGAGTTTCGAACAGAATTGGTGTACAATTGTTACAATTTGGAGCCACACATAAGTCCGATGCTCCACGATCAATGGCGTCGCAGTTCTCATTAACAACCAATAAATAGAGTTCCCAGTCGGTTTTTCCCAAGTTCAAAAGAGTGAACCTTCTGCAGTGTTTTATACTGTGAATATGCAGACTAACTTTGTAAATCCAATTTGTTGTTCAATCTAATGATCCAAGATCCAAATATCTTACTAACTAACCGTCTTCAGGTTTCGCTCCAGAAACTTTCCATGAGGGCATTTAGTTGAGGAATAAAGCCAAATTCGACGATTATTCATGCTATATCCCTAATACAGTAATATCGCGGCTTCATAGCGGGATTTCAACCGACTTATAATAGCTTTTATTGATGTTCTGGTATTAAATCAGATTCCCATTGGGAATGTAAGATAAAATTCTACCGACTGCGTCATTTTATGAAGACTGAGGGCAACAATAGTGAGACATTTTTAAAAATTATTATTTCCTCGCGTCGTTTGAAAAAAACACTACATATACCTTGGCGGAAACGGGGATTGCCTGACTCGCATTTTAATTATAAGATTAGCCGTTTTGAATTTTACGCTTGTCAAAGGAGAGTATAATAGTCGCAAAGAGTAAAGAAAAACTAAAACGGTTACTTCGAACAGAGAATTGGTGATATCTTCGACAAATTATATGAGTCACGTAAAATTTTGCCCCAGTATTACGCCGACTTAGCTTCTCCATTAACCCCCCTTTCTTGGTAGAACAATGACTCAGGCTACTATGAGAGCAGTGCAGATACGCCCTTGTTCCGCCGAGAGTACTTTCTTGGGTCGTTGTCTTAGTTTAGTGCCGTATCAAATGCCCTAATAGCGCTTCTGTTTTTAATGGAGTTTTATGCCCTGGTATTCCTCTAGTTCCTAACTCTTTCCAAGTCTCAAGCACATAATAGATATACTAAATACTATGTGTACTAAAGTGAAAATTACAGAAATGAGCAATATAGCCATGAATCGTGTTTCCTTTTAAAATATCTGCGTGTCTATAACGTTTACTTTTATGCAGCTCCTATTGCAAAATATGGATTTTTGCTATTTATACAAAAAATAGAAACTGTAATTTTCAGAGTTCAAGAGAACGTTTTTTCATGGCGTATAATTCTATTTTAATTTACAATAGTATAGATGTCGGAAAAATAAGCAGCTTTTAAATAAAATTACCGTTTAGGCAACTAGCACGGCATATTCTCAATTCCGCCAAACGAGTTTCATAAACTCTATTTTCATAAACAAAATGCACTACGCTCGACAATTTTCCCTACATCATAGCAAAGGCCAAAGGTCAAAAGGCTTACGCCCTGATAATATTAGCTTTACTCAATTATCATTCGGGGCGGGGGCTATTAGCGGATTGCGTTCGATCCTGGGGCTATATATTTAGCTCGGGTTAGTATAAATATAGAACGCCTATCTATAGGGATAGTACATTGTTGCTGAGGCCCGGAAGGTAGGGAGATTGCCTGACGAGGTTGGCGAAAGATGCGAGTCAGGCTATCCCCGTTGCCGCTGAGGTATATATAGTGCTTTTTCTCAAACGATGCGAGGAAATAAGAAAAATTATACTTGCAAAATAACGAGTAATTTAATAGGATTAACAAGAAAAGCGAACAACAAGCAGTTACACAAAATTAAGTAGATAATCTAGATGATTAATATTAAATGTAACGTTCGGAATTTTCGGACAGGTAGTAAATAGGTATACGCTCAAAAGCCTGATTTTTGCAATTTACTTTTACTTTGCAATTTACAACGTTTTGATACGCGGATACGTTTCATATGTTATTTCATTGCTATAATTAATACGTATGATAAGTTAGGTATCTATGAGCCTTGGATGCGTAAAATAAATTTGAATTTGAATTTATCACCGACATTGAGATGAGTTTTTGTTGCAGATTCAACTAAAAAGCTTCAAGATGTCCTCAACGAGTTCTGTGAAGTTAAGAAGCAGAGTCCTGACGGGGTGAGTGATAACTTCATAAGAAGCATAAACAATCCATGAGCTGAACATATCATTCGGGTTTATACACGCATCGCTCACTATTATCCGATCAAAATTTAATTTGAGTATCTGTGTATTTAGCTAAACCCTCTCTAAAAATAACTGAATCCCGGTAATAGCGGTAATTAGAACTTACGTACGAACTATATAGGTTAGGTTAGGGTATAAGGTAGCCTAGTATAGTAGCAAGACAAACGACACAACCACAGGTCAACTTACGATACAGTTACGATATTCTTTAAGATTAAATTGGTAAAGAGACCGGCAGTGATTAAGGCAAATGATAATGAAATCATACGTGAATCTGTCACACGTTGGGCGTCAAATGTAAGGTAGTGAAAACCGTAACCTATATCCTCTTAAACCTTGGTAACATTTCCTAATTAGCTCAATTTGGATGTCGGAAAACGTTCAAATTCTACGTGAAATGGAAGGGTATAGGAGTGAACTACGGAAACGTTACATTTGGCGCCCAACGTGGGGCACAAATATTAACGACAAAAATGTTCCACTACTAGTACTAGTGTACTTTAAATATAAGGACATGTGACGAGCTTGAATACTTAGGTAACCATAATGTAGGAAATGTATTTAAATTGGAATTTAAGAGAAAAAGCAGTATAAAAGCTCTTATCTAAGTCAATATATTAAACTTTATGGCAGAACTTCAAGATTAATGAACGAAGTTCAGTTAAATGAAATGTAAATTTCTTTTTAAAATACGGACTCCGTTGATTTGCATGAGAAGACCTCTAAATAATTATAGCCTTAAATATTAAAGTACGAATATTAAGGGCCCTAGAGAAACGTTTTTAGGGTTCCGTACTCAAAGAGTACTAACGGGACCCTATTATTAAGCCTCCACTGTCTCTGTGTCCGGCAGTTCGTCTGAGACAGGGCTTTATCTTTGGAACCGCAATACGAGCAGGTAGAGCTCTAAAAAATTAGACGCACTCCTACCGTGATTTGTGTATTTATTTTCAGTAACTCGTACATCATTTTGTTTCATTGACATATTCTTTTGGGTACCTTCTAGTCTCTACTAAATGATGAATATTGTTTCATACTTATTTCGTTCAAGGTTACAGGACCATTTTGAAAATTATACACTACGGTACAGACAAAAATGTATAATTAAAAAAATTATACCCAAAAACGGCACATGGGCCTTTAAATAAAAAGCAATTATAAATATTCGGCGTAGAAGGAGTGGCAGTTTTTCGAAGATAAAAGTCGCTGTCCACAGACCGTATCTCGAAGGGCCTAATTTTCGTCTCTCGACGTAATAGCATTTACCTTTTGAGCAATTTACCTACCATGCCAAAAATAAAATATATTTAAGTATAATCAAGTCAAGCCCCATTAGTAATGACATTGAAAAGTTGTAATTTAGAGGTTTTTAACTTAAAATATAGGCCCATCGGTTAATATCAGTCATTTAATTTTACTTGAACTATCCCTTATAATGTTATTGTGTACAATAGGTAGTGTTAACATACATCGATACCTTCCAAAGACTCGATATTTTGCTACCTACGCTATAACCTTGATACTTACTTTGAGTATCGTTACAACCCCTACTAATAATGCGGCCATAGGTCGTGAGGGTCATTCCTATTTATACCAAGGAAATTTACTCCCCGTACGGCCTTTTATGGCCCAGGAATAGATATTGAATCAACCGTAATAAAGCCTTAATGTCCAAAACGGAAGTACGCCATTACTGGGTATATAAGCGTGCTAAAAGTTTTAAGGACACTATAAATCGATTTTATAGCTAAGTGTTTTCGGGTATTGGTTGTGATGGAATACAGAGTGCGCATTCTTAGTCCGAAAGATAGACTTGTGAAGTGAAATAGGCCTATGAGTTCTTTATCAAACCCCCTTATTATAAGACTTTACTTTTGTATTCGGTGCTCTACCATAATTTGTTATCAGGGATCTAATTCGATTGACATTTAAATATAGCCATAATGAGCAATATGTACCGTATATAAAATTTAATTTAAATACCTTTAGAATCGTTGGATTTACCTCCAATTGCCTTGGCCCAACTATTACCTGAACTGACTTAAGTAAACGCAGTGAAGGGAAACGGGTAGAAAGCAGTGAAAGATGTTGCCTTTAAAATAAAATATTACAAAAATAAAACATCTCGCAATGTAATTAAATTACATAACATAAGAGCATTGGTTTAAAATTAATTTCTATAAGAATAATGCTTTCAGAGATGACTTCGGTAAACCAATAAGCCCTACAAACATACTTCCATTAATATGAAACCCATCCAACATTGAACAGACGAATGAAATTACTTTCCTTTCTAAAACAGAATTCCGTAACGTTTGATACTGACGGGCCGTCGGCAACCAACCGAACTCTTGCTTATGGTAATTCCTTAATTCCACGGCGGGTACGTGGTGAGCTTCCGAGTTTAGGGTTCCGTGAGCCAATAAATGCCGTAAATAAAGGGTTGAATCGTATACTGACTCGTACATGATGCGACAGTTAGACATGCCTTATTAAACAAACACGTAATTGTTCTCGGGTTAATTACTGACAGTCCGTTTTTGCACGGCTAACCAGAAGTCCACTCACATTACGACTTTGACGACGTAGTTGGCGTAGTTTGTAGTGCACCTGCCTACTGAGCCGGCAGTCTTGGGTTCGGATGCCGGCCAGGGCAGATAATTGGAGATGAACTCTAATATTTGCTTCTGGGTCATGAATGTTATTTAGATATGTATTTACATATTTTGTATATCGTCGTCTAGTACCTAACCGTAGTACGAGCTTTGCTCTGGGTTGGAACTAGGTAAAGTGTAAGATTGTCCCTTAATATATATATTTATTTAATACTAGCTTTTGCCCGCGGCTTCGCACGCGTTAAAAAAATACGTTCACTTGGCATAACTTGGCATTTGGCATTGGCTTGGCATAACTTAAGCCCCCCATATTTTTTGTTTACTGTATCTTTGGAATATTTGAATGCTTTCACGGACATGATTCCTTGTTCATTTTAGATTCAATTTCTACTTTCTTGTTTCCGTTTTACAACGTTGTGTTTTCTCAATGCGAGGCCTCCGACATTTTTGTGCACTGTCTCAATTGGTTACTTAAATAAAGTCATGCTCTCTTCTTTCCGTTGTGGTATATTGTCTTGCTTAGTGCCCCCGCTTTTTTTGGTCATCATCTTAGAATACTTAATCGTTTGCTTTCCTGTTACCGTTTTAAGGTTTATGTATCCTCAATGTGAGCACTACTGCATTTTTGTTATCTATCTCTTCAGATTACTTGAAATTTACACCAGTCTTGCTTTTTTCTTTCCGTTTGTTATATTGTTTTTTCTTCGCTCCTCCCGTCTGGTTTGATCACCATCCCCATTTAGAATCCCTTAAATGTTGATCAGACTTGCTTTCTTGATTCTGTTTTAGGGTTTTGTTTTTATTTAATGCGAGTACTATGCCATTTTTTTCACTATCTTTTCACTATCGTTACTTAAAAATTGAGCAGAATTGCTTTGTCGTTCGCGTTTTAAAGTTTTGTGTCTTCTTGATCAACATATCTACACGTAACTTAAGCGTTTCAACCGATTTACTTTAATTTTTCAATTTTAGCATGTAATGTTTTTTAATAGCGGGGGGCTCTGCCTCCCCGAACCCCCCGTCTTTTTCAATGCCATCTCTTCGTGTTACTTAAAAGTTTTATCAGTCTTCCTTTCTTCTTTCCGTTGTGCGAGGTTTTTCCTTCGTGCTTCCCGTCTGGTTTGGTCACCATCTCTTTAGAATCCTTTAAAGTTTGATCAGACTTGCTTTCTTGATTCCGTTTTAAGGATTTGTGTTTTCTTAATGTGGGCACTATGCAACTTTAGTTCACTATCTTTTCAGGTTACTTAAAAGTTTGATCAGACATGTTTTCTAGTTAGCATTTTAAGGTTTTGTGTTTTTTTTCTTTTCTTTCTTGATTACCATATCTACAGGTCACTTAGTCTTTCATCAGATTCACTTGTAATTTTCAGTTTTAGCATATTGCATTTTCTAAGTGCGGGGAGCTCTGCCCCCCGAGCCCCCCGTCTTTTCAATGCCATCTCTTCGTGTTACTTGAAAGTTTCATCAGTCGTGCTTACTTCTATTCGTTGTGAAATATTGTTTTTCTTTGTGCCTTCCTTTTGGTTAGGTCACCACCTCTTCTCCTTCTTCGAATTCCTTAAAGTTTGATCAGACTTGCTTTGTTGATTCCGTTTTAAGGTTTTGTGTATTATAATGCGAGCACTACGCCATTTTAGTTCAATATATTTTCAGGTTACTTTTATGTTTGATCAGACTTGTTTTCTTGTTAGCGTCTTAATCATGTTTTAAGGTTTTACGTTTTCTTCATCACCATATCTACAGGTCTCTTAGCCTTTAATCAGATTTAATTAAATTTGACAGTTTAAGCATTTATAGAAAGTTTTTATAGAAAAATTATTTTCAATACAAATTTAGGATTTTATAATAGTATAGAATAGATTATAGTATAGAAGATATCGTTTTTAATATTTAATGTTTTAAACTATTCAAAGCACCTTGAAAAATAATTAGCTCATAGTCCTACCTGAACATATATTAACGACATCTATTAAGATGACAATAAATTATTTTCATCTACAATGTTACTAATAATATGACCTGTCATAATAATTTCCTCAGTAACGCCATAAGATTCAGGTGCCAACTTAACTCAATCGAGCGTTTGTCAATAATGGCGACAGCACCACTGATAGGATTCGTGATGGCCTCACTGTTCTGTTATCCGTGGTATTATGAATAAGGAAGCAAAGGAAAATGCATGAGATGACACGGTTATTATTACAGTACTTCCTTAGTGGTTCTGGGTTCAAATCCCGGCTAGGTGAAATCCCTTCTACCTTTTAAATTTAATGATTTTGTCTTGTCTCGAATCATGGTTGTTTTTAATACAAAATGCATACATTGTCGAGCAGCAACTCTCAATAACTGATACACTGCTGCTTACATTAAGTAAGCGATCAATATTCAACAACTTCGTTACTAATTCTTGAAGTCCAGGTTAACAAACACATCACAGCTACACCCTAGCTTGTGCCGAATCGTGGTCACGGGCACGCAACGATGTTCATCGTCTCTCGGGTATCGTGTCGAGGGACATGTATGGAGCTGGTGTTATTAACTCAAGAAAAATCTTAACAGCGCGATGCAGCTGATAGTATGGAGATTTGGTCAAAGTAACAACGCCATCTAGCGGAAAATTGGGTCGTTGAGAACAAAATCTAAACACACCGTTAAAAATAAAGAATGACCGATATTTATTACTTTGAATAGATTTTACATATAAAAAACTACATAGATGCAAAATTGTGGCTAAATACATCGTATATTTATCGTTTATTATACATTTCGCTACCTTATTAGTAAGTTAGGCCAAACACAAACAATGCCAAAATTTGCGCCTAGTGTTCTAAATGTTGGTTGGTACCTACAACCATGTAAAACATATTTAAAAATGTATTTAATGTACTTAAATTGATTCGAAATACTTTTATACCAATTACACTCGATAAAATAGCAATTAAAAATCTGTTTTATTCATTAACATTTTTTATTGCGTCTCCGGGCTTTTTTATGGTCAATACTTACAAACTACAGAAGAATATAATTGCATATTCAATAAAAGAGCATTAAGTTCCTATTGTCGCAAATTGTGTTTTTAAAGAAATGTATGTTTTTTTTAGCATGAGCCAATTCACAACGAACATTGCACTCATATTTTCGTCTGTTGGTCGATAATAGGCGCCATCTTTTCTACCAAACTAACACGGTTTCCGTAACTCAACGCCTCAAACAACCTTAACCTTATTGTTAATACCGGTGGGCCGCGAGGAGATATTATGTCAAATTCATACTTTTTAGTTTTTGTACACGTAAGAGCCACGCGGGGGTCGCGTCGTTCTAAATTCAAAATCACAAACGCTGTCATTATAAGGTTCACACATTGTAAGGAAAATATTTCATGGAATTTATGTTTTCAGAGATAAATATTAATCATAATAAAAAGTATCCTATAACCATCTTTGGATGTTCAGCTATTCCTGTACCAAAATTAGTAACTTTTTATCCAGCCGTTTCGGCTACATTAGAGGACAAAGGTTTTTTTGAAAACAGATGGCGCCAGGTTGGCACGGCGCCGCGTGTCCATACAAAACAACTATCAAGCTGCATCACGCTATCGAGATTTTTCCTGAAATCATGACCTCCCTCCATAGAAAAATTATTTTCAATACAAATTTAGGATTTTATAATAGTATAGATAATATATTGACGACGCGGTTGACGCAGTGGTTAAGCAACTGTCTACCGAGCCAGCGGTCCTGGGTTCGAACCCCGGCAAGGGCAAATATTTGTGTGATGAACTCGAATATTTGTGCCTGGGTCATGATTTTTCTATGGATCTAAGTATATATTCATCTATATAAGTATGTTATGTGGTCGTCTAGTACCCATAACACAATCTTTCTTGAGCTTATTTTGGGACTAGATCGATTTGTGTGAGGTTGTCCGATATTTATTTATTTAATATTATTCTCAAATACCAGGCACAATAGCTCAGAAATTCGTGGTCACTTTAAAGTTGCTTCTGATCGGGAGCATACGCATGCAGTGTAAAAAGAAACAATATTAAATTTTCATAGAAAACTATCGTGAGTCTCAGACATATTAAAATACTCAAACGGGCTTACTCACGTCGTAGAAGTGGAATAACGCTCGACATGTTTCGAATCGGTACGCGATTCATCATCAGGAGAAACATGTCGAGCGTTATTCGACTTCTACGACGTGAGTAAACCCGTTTGAGTATTTTAATATTAAATTTTCAATTAGGAAGCACTCTAAGAAGATGTAATCAACGTCAAAGGTCTGAAACTAGGCAAGACTAATCCTCCCTCGCGCCAAATAGGCGCAAAACAACCTATGGGGTCCACATACATTACAAGAAATGCTGATGGTGTACCCTATAGTGGCCGATCACCGGATGGAGGACGCCAACCTACACAATGTGCTCCATGAAGCCGAGAACAGATCTAGGTAGCAAAACACTGTCAGGCGCATGGTGATCTAGCAACCGAACGGGGGAATTACGATCCTCTGTAATAAGGAAATCGATGCAAGGAGGACAAACAATTTGGCGTGTTTTGTGTACTTTGGTATGGAATATCTCATGCGCGCGCGACTCGCACTTGGACATTTTTTTATTATTCCACACAAGCCCTCCTTTTACGCATAACAAGGATATCATAACGTATGCATGGAAGATACAGTCCTTGGGAAATGCTTTTTCAGACACGTGTGTGTCGCTGTCTCTCTCGGACTATACCCCGATCGACAAATGCTGATCCCTGAGAGGGATCACTCAAAAATTCCAAAGTATCGTTTATCTGAAACCTTCGAAATTCCGAAAGTGAAATAACGCGAAGGGATCATTTTCTCCATGGATCATATCTTACATAAGTACTAAGTATAATTAGGTTAGGGTTATGTGATAACCCAAAAATATATTTTTTTTTCTCAGAACATGGGTTTTCGCTATTAAGAAAATTCGAAATGATTATGCATTTTTGATTATTATAGAGCTTGAGTGTTGTTTTATTTATATATGTTTATTACTTTTGTCTTTTATGGTAGTCGTTCATTTAGTCCTAATATTATTATGCACCACCTACTAATTTCAACTACTCCGCTACCTAAAGGTTGTCTGGAAGAGATCGCTATTTAGCGATAAGACCGCCTGTTATTTGAATGTATATCATGTTGTGTTGTATATTCCTTGATGTTGGAGGTGTGCAATAAATAGTAGGTATTTGTATTGTGTTGTATAATAAATTATCTTACATTAATTTTGAATAATGAATATTAGATATTGAATATTGACATTGTAAGTAATATTGTAATTTGAGATGATGACTACCTATGTAAATAGTCCATTATTTGGAAAAAAAAACATTAAAATTTATGTAAAGTCTATAGTTTCATGTGTCGATTTTGCATGCCAGTTACTGTTGAAATGTGTGTTTCTCTGTTTACCTGTCTGAACATCTTATGTACCACGTTTTAAGCAGAATAAATGACTTTGACTTTGGAATAATGAAACTTTGGAGTATTGTAGTGTACCCCCTGGGATATTTCAATAGAATACAATACAATACAAATCCACATTATTTCACACCTCAAATACACAGGGATACAAAACATGACAGATATACGGTAAGAAAACCGATCAAACAACAGGCGGTCTTGTCAGTACAGTACGATTAAAATCAGTTAACACTTCGGCCAACCTCGGTAATTGTCGTGAATCCCTCATCTCTCACATAGAGTTATCAATTTACATATATGACCGATTTACAAAATTCTTTTCGTATTTGATAGGGTATACTTCCGAGATGGTCCCATGTAAATTTTATCAAAATCGGTCAAGCAGTTTACGAAATATCAACAAAAATCGGTTGAAATCGGTTTTTAATTTTTTTTATTTGGTGATTATTATTAATTATTAATCCGACGTAATATCGTAGGTACTACTTACATCAAACAGTAAAATATTGACTTATATATGTTTTTTATATATTCTATACCTACAAGAATGTTAAAATTCATGTCGCTTCTGCATAATAAATTTCTTAGGTCTACCGGTTAGTAATGTCATCTTGGCAGGTGCTATACATTGCGTTTATGATACTTCAAATTGAATGCTACCTAAAAGAAATCGCGGTAATGTATTTCGTGTCATTTCCGTCTCCGGATTTAGGCGATGATACCCGAGAAAAGCCGAAGTGTTAACTGGTTTTAATCGTACTGTAAATGCTGATCTCTTCCAGAAACATCTTAGGTCGCGGAGTAGATAAAAAAAATTGAATTGACTGTGATGTAAAACAACTTTAATCCACAAAAAACCGGCCAAGAGCATGTCGGGTCACGCTCAGTGTAGGGTTCCGTAATTGCTCATCCTTCACAATAGACTTAAATTACGAGAAAAATTTCAAGCTCTATAAAAAGGTCGTAAACGCCAAAGTAACTGTAATTACCATCTGGAAGTCAACTTACGTCCTTTTAAAGAAAATTATGAAATGTTGCGATAACTCGCTAAAACAGCTCGACCGATTTTATTCAATATAGTTTTCATTGAAAGTACTTATAAGGCCTCATTTTCATGAATTTTTCCATAATTTTTTGACCCGTGATTGAAAAGTTAGGGGGGGTGGTACGCTATTTTTTTTATTTCCGGAGCGAAGATTCACAAAACTGCTGACTTTATCAAAAAATAATGTTTGGAGACCCCTATTATTTTTAAAAGACCTATTCAACGACATCCCACACACTAGTGTTAGAACGAAAAAATATAAATAAATTAAAGGCGGTAAATGCAAGAATTCAGTTTTTACATAAAACTTAAATTTGTATTTATTTGGTTTTTTTGCACCATTTTTGAGTAAAACACAGTATTTGTCGCAATCGGAATGGTAATTGCTGGCTTCGTATTAAATCAAACGGACTCTCAAGGTCGTCCGTTTAATATATATTAGTACTCAACCAGCTATTGCCTACTTCCCTCGCTTCGAAAATAATATCCATACTAATAAATGCGAAAGTGTGTCTGTCTGTCTATTACCTTTTCACGCTTACACCGCTGAACCGATTTTGATAAAATTTGGCATGGAGATAGTTTAAGATACGAGGAAGGACATAGGATAGTTTTCATCCTGGAAATTATGACTAAAAAGATTGAAAAGTGAGTGAACATTTCTGTTGGGGTGCGGTGACCCTGTAGGAAATGTAATTATTAGACCAAAACCACAATTGCTCTTACATTTGCTTAGGCGCTTTTAATAATCCCTTTTATCATGTTCCACGCGTACGTAGTCGCGGGCAAAAGCTAGTAATATTATAAACCTTACTTTTGACACACTGTGTAAACAATAAATATAAAGGGTAGAGGCCACTTGACTTGACCCAATTCTCTTAATAGTAGGTAATGATTCTAAATCAAAAAGTCATCAGTTCCGTGCCATACTGCGGCTGATACGGTTTATCTGATCGTATTGCTCTTCAGCCTTATCTAATAACAATATAATCCCCATCCAAATACGTCCGAATTGTACAAATCTTGTATGTGTCATGCTGAGCGTGTGAGTGGTCGGTGGGTTGATTCGTAGTTTCTATAGGGAACTTGCATCATTATATTTTTTAGGTCGATTATTTGAGCGGTTTAATCGTATTATTATGTATTGGGTCATGGATGTAACTACATATTTATGTATTTATATATTACGAATACCGTCGTCAAGTACCTACCCATAGTACAAGCTTTGCTTAGTTTGGGACTAGGTCGATTTGTGTAAGATTGTCGATTAATAATTTATTTCATATTGAGTTATTTATTAGTTTGTCCACTATAATTATTACCTAAAACTTAAAAGCTCCATCTTTTGTTAATAAATAAATAAATAAATATTAAGGGACAATCATACACAAATCGACCTAGTCCCAAACTAAGCAAAGCTTGTACTATGGGTACTAGACGACGATATACATAATATATAAATACATATATAAATAACATCCATGACCCGAGAACAAATATTTTGCACAAATATTTGCCCCGGCCGGGATTCGAACCCGAGACCGCCGACTCAGTAGGCAGGTGTCTACCAACCGAGCCAAACGCGTCGCCAGTATAAAGCCGCAATTACTACAAGACAAATCGAAAAAGGCGCGTCAATTCATGCCGAGTTCGTCAATATCGGGGACAGAGTAAAAAAAACGGTTAAAACGCAAAATATCATTGTTTAATTATCTGTAAGTATAATTTTAGTGCAAGTTCCCTAAATGTCAAACGTAGAAGAAATGTCAAAATCAGAACAACTCGGGATACTGCAACATCAATTTTAGCGCGTTGCAGGATCTACTACACAACTCTAACTACGTCACTACAAAAGGGAGCTCAATGCCGTCATATCGTCCGTCCTCTTCCCTCATGACGTCACACCGACATACTTTAACAGTTCACTGCAAATCACACTTACACCCGATCGACTTACAGCTCAAAATAAACTGTAGATGCGCTGCCGATGACGTCACTAACAAAAATGGCGTCGACCCCAAGCGAATTTGGTTCGAAGCTGTTCGAGCTACGGTTGTTTTCGGTTTGCGTTCTATTTATAGAAGTTGTAAGTAATTTTTGATATCGTAAGTCAGGGATATATCTGTGGGACGTGTCGGGAGGCAGTCCTGTTTTTGGAAAAGGTCATATGTCGGTGGTAAGTAGTGGCGCTTAGGCTGTTTTGTGTGTGGATATGGAAGATATTGCGTGGAAGTTTTCGGTCGCATGTCACATAGCTGACATAGCCTACGGCGACTATTGTTATCCATTATTCCACCCTCGATTTCCTCCTTTTCCCTTCTTATTCATATAAAATTTCATTTATAGGAGACTAGCGACCCGCCCCGGCTTCGCACGGGTGCAATGTTATAGGTATTATGCATTGTATTTTTTTTTTTTTTTTCCTCTTGAATCACTCTATCTATTAAAAAAAACGTTGCGTAGTTTTAAATATCTACGTAGGTATACATAGGGACAGACAGACAGCTGGCAGCGACTTTGTTTTATACTATGTAGTGATTCGACCCTCGATTTCCTCCATTTCTCTTCTTATTCATATAAAATTTCATTAAGGAGACTAGCTGCGCCGCTTGGTGCTACCCGCTCATCCCACGGGAACAGTTAATTTTTTCGGGATGAAAAGTAGCCTATGTGTTAATCCAGGGTGTCAGCTGCCTTCATATTAAACATTACCAAAATTGGTCCAGCTGACATGACAAACACACAAAAACTTTCGCAGTTATAAATGTTATAATATAGTGTGATGACTGACTTTTTTTCTACATGCCATAATATTTTCAAAATTGTATGTAAACATTTTCAAACGACTAATAATAAAGAAAATTTTCAAGTTAAAATTGTTAACTACCTCAAAACTTTTTTGAACCGATTTGAAACGTATCGAACGTCGACTTTTACGATGTGAGTAAACCCGTTTCTGTATTTTAAGAGGTCTCATTCCTTTTTTTTTCTTCATATTAGTACCTATGACAAATACCAGGCGGGGCGCACTCCGCGATTAACGTTTCCCGCTACAAGTACATGCCGGTGGCCTCATGCATGGTGCCTATTCAGTGGCTGCCACGCACTGTCTCGGAACGCACGTACACGAAATTCGCGCGCACGCTCTTCCGATTTATGTACGTCGCAAGTGAACGTTCCTCATTCATCTGTTGATACCAGTGTTATATTATAATATAAAGTGCTTAAATGAGTAAAAAGACAGCGAAAAGATATTGTATCGCAGCGGGTTGTAGGAACAATGATCGAAATTGGAATCACGCGTTTTTCGTTCTCCCAACACGTCCGAAGGATGCCGATAGGTAAGAAAATTAACATAATATATAATAAGTAGTTACTGAATAATAATAAAAAACATATTGCAGGTGTATCTACTTCCATATTTAACACTGGTTACTCAGATCAATTTTAATTGTTAAGTACTTATGTAACTTTGAATTGATTATTTGCTGATATTTGTCAATTTAAATTCTAGTAAAATATATAAGTATGTCTACTACTAAATCAACAATCATAGAGGTTTTTATAATAATATTTGATATCAAGTTTGTAAAATTACTTGTAAGTAATGAATAAACGATTGAGTGATAGTTTGATAGGTGAGTATATAAAATATATAAATAAAGAGTTAAAAGAAATGTATTGGAAGAGATTCCTAATAGGGATAAGTTCGCCTTTATACATGTTTTATTTGTAACTAGCGACCCGTCCCGGCTTCGCACGGTGCGTCCGTGCGTATTTTTAAAGATCTAAGCATACCTACATAGGGGCAGACAGACAGACAGCAGGAAACGACTTTGTTTTATACTAGGTGTATAGTGATGAATATATATGAACAAATAAATAAATATCGGACAACTAAGCAAAAACAAAATGAAGCTCAAGAATTTAATTGCATGTTTAGGTAACGCATTCGTTGCATTATTTTATTATATTATACGTATTAAAATGTTTAAAAATAAAGCTAAAATGTTTTGCGGCCTGGTGGTGGATTCAATTCGTCGAAATTCTGTGATTGATTATTTTATAGTTAAATAATGAAATAATAAATATGTATAATGTATGAAGAATATAAACATATTACTCTCTATATTGAATGCAAGAAATAAATGCGAAATACATTTTTATTTTTAGTCGTTGACAGCCCTCGCTCTCGGCGACGCGGCAAGCGAGCCAATTCATTTTTACCGTTGGCACGCAGCTTTAACGTTCCGTTTGGCTTGCGCTGGGGACGACGACTTTAGAAGGGCCATAAATCATATTTTTTCGGCTAAAAAAAGCGGCTTTTGTAAAGATCAAAGTAGTGTGCCTTCTGTACTTGTACTATTATCTATTCTGTGCAAATACATTGATAATTTGACGACGCGGTTGGCGCAGTGGTTAAGCAACTGCCTACTGAGCCGACGGTCCCGGATTCGAATCCCGGCAAGGGCAAATATTTGTTTGATGAACACGAATATTTGTGCCTGGGTCATGGATGTTATTTGTATTTAAGTATGTATCTATCTATATATGTAAGTATGTTTATCGTCGTCTAGTGTCCATAACACAAGCCTTCTAGAGCTTACTGTGGGACTAGATTGATTTGTGTGAGGTTGTCCGAAATTAAAAAAAAAAATTCAACCAACTTTTTGAAGTGAATAATACTCTTCCCTGAGTTCTAGATAGTAACAGCTATTTCATAATTTCATTGCGTGCAGTCGAAATAAGTTGAAAAAAAAAACAGTTTTCTGCGTTAATTTTGTCAATTCAAGTAGTTTCTCAAACAAATATTATGAATGAAAAATAAATTTTTTGATTTGAAATGTATAACAGTAAATCGCGATGCCCCTGTTCTAATTAGTAGCATTGATAATTTATGTTAAGAAACATGTTTGGTCATAGAAATATGTCTAAAACAATCAGCATTTTTGAACTTAATAATGTCTTTTTCTATGTAAAATACCACAAAGATAAAAAATACAGTTAGTTTAATAAAGCTATTGTTATTTTCAGTTATACAGTCTGGTCTCTGGTGTATGTCATTCAAAAATACATTTTCCCGAAACTGGTTAAAATTAAAATAGCATGACTCGGCCCTGCTGGGACACCGTAATTCATCCAAATTACCCGCGGCTAAAATAAAAGTGTTACAGCCGAAATGGTGTTAATGCGAGCGACGAAGTAAATTCGATTTACGTTTCCGTGAGTATTTAAAAAACGGCTCAAACTCATTGTGAACCGTTTAGCGTGAAGCAGCATGGATGTCCCTGATGAAGAGCTTCATACGAGTTCAAAACATGGCGGGCAGTTCCTAAAAATGTACCTCAAAAGGAAAAAAAACGGAACCCTTATAGTCCGTCCGTCTGTCTGTCTGTCTGTCAAGACCTTTATCTCGGGAACGCATGGAGGTATCGACTTAAAATTAAAACCGTTTACTTAGATCTCAGTTCCTTGAAGCTGTGAAAAAATCAAACTTATAAGTTAACGTTTTAAAAAGATACGGCCGTTTATGCTGCAAAAAACTTATATTTCGATACTCTCAAGGGAACTACAATACTTATAGGGTATTTTCCGTTGACCTAGAACTATAAAATTTATCAAGTAATGCCGTTTTATTTCAAGTATGTATAGGGAAAAATCTGAAAACTGTGAATTTGTAATTAAATCATCACTACATAGTAAAAAACAAAGTCGCTTCCGGCTGTCTGTCTGTCTGTCCCTATGTATGCTTAGATCTTTAAAACTACGCAACGGAATTTGATGCGGTTTATTTTTAATAGATAGAGTGATTCAAGAGGAAGGTTTATATGTACGATACATGCAGAGTATAGCATTGCACCCGTGCGAAGCCGGGGCGGGTCGCTAGTAAATAATATAGTCTTAATTTAAAGTACGTAAAACAGTTTTCCGATAGTAAAGTCAAGTTTGTCGATCAGCAAAGTCTATCTTTTCATTAGAGCAATATTCAGTGTTTTCATAGTCCGTACGGAACCCGCGGTGCGCGAGTTATACTCGCACTTGACAGGCTTTTTTAATGCTTAATCCTTATTTACATTTCCAACCTCGGCAAAAAGTCCTTTAATACTCTACGAGTAATACGACTCTGGCAATTATCTCACGCAAAAAATAGTCGCTTGTTATAGTTGTACTACAGCTAACTCCGCGCCGTGTACCGCGCTAGTAGCCTACTCACTAACGTACGCCTGAGTGTTCGGCTACATCTATGTTTGTTCAAAATCGGCGGGCTTTGGAAGCCAGTCGTAGCGACATACCGTGGTCGGCCAGGTTGTTATATTCTAGTATTAATACAATACAACAATACTTTATTGCACAGCAGTAAAAGATTACAAAACGAAACAATACAAATACAATTATAGTATCAATTAATTTACACAAACAATAAATTAAATACAATTCTCATGCGGATTTCGCAAATATCAAACTTCTGTAGTATTTAATTATAACTATGTGCTTACTTTGTCCGCATTGACGGGTAAAAATTCACTTCTAACCATCTTTGGATGTCAAGCTATCTCTGTGCTAAAATTGGTTAAAACCGGTTTTAAGTATGACTAACAAGTGTAACAACACATTATATTATAAATTTATGAAACATTTAATGTATCATCACATTTTTTTTATATTGTACGTCGAGTTCATTTACGAGAACAAAAATATCTGAACACGACTTTATGCTCCTCACATACCTAGGATAACTCGGGGCACCTATACGAAAGTGCCGTAGCAAAATATTTTATCGACATAAAAATATATCGATGTTACTGTCAACATCTAAATGTCATCGACATAAATAAATATTACTTTATTTCTCCACATTTTCAAATGAAAAATAAACATATTAAAACGTGTATTTACCTACATGTTTATTTTAAAAGAATTTTCATAATATACGTAAATTGACATTTTGATTGAAATGACATCCTCATACTTTTATTATCTTAATTTAAGAAGCTCGATATCAGATCAGATATGACATCGAACATCTTTATAGTAATCCAGAATGTTCATTGAGCACATATATAAATTTAATTATATCGACATCTTTTTTATCGATATCCTATTCCTAGAACGTGCCCCGAGTTATCCTAGTATGCTCCTCACAATAGGGTCGTGTTCAGATATTTATGTTCTCGTAAGTGTGTAGATGTAAATCAACTCGACTGTTACCATTGATAAAAATATCAAAACATAAAAAAAAAATGTGAACCTGGCGGAAGAGACCAGGAATCGAACCCGGTACCTCTGGATTACCGGTCTAACGTAATAACCTTTCCACCCCCTAACGCCAAAGAACCTTTAAAATTTTTCCTTAGATGCTTTGTGTGTCGACCTTTGCATTGATTCAAGGTCTCTTTCGCCAGGTTACGCATTTAAATTTTTCTTTGTGCTTTCACTTTCGCTTGATCCTTGAATCAATAGTACAATATTATGTCATGACTTGCAATAATTATGGTCAATATCCTATATTAAAATTGTTATCCATCCTCATAAACTCTCCATGATGCGTTCAAGAACCGCACATTATGACCACCATAAAAAAATATTGTTCTGTTAGAACAAATTTCTTACCTGTAAGAATGTTATTTATGCTAAATAATAACATCGAACATCTCTGAAAAACAAAGAAATTTTATTTGACCTCTATTAAACGACTTAATGTTGAGTTTCTTTCGGCTTTTTTCTCAACAGCGGTATCCTTGGGAAATGCTGGTAGATTCACAATCTGACTCGTAAAAGTGCCCTTGTGATCTACGTCTTGAATAAATTATTTAATTTCGTTTCATTTCTCTAATCCTCCCAAAAATTCCAGTTGACTAACTTAAATTAATTTCCAAAATTTTATCACCCAACTCGATCAGGGACAATAGGGATGCCGCTTTTGAATTTTAATCGCCGAACTTTAACAATTTCGTTGCAACAATTTAGGGCTGCCAAAAGTCGAGTTAGGGTGGCATCTTTTATTCGAAGCCTCGTAATTGGAAGTAGGTATTCGAATTATACCGCAAACCGGTCCGTGGGATTGCAGTATGGAGTTAAAAAACCGGCCAAGTGTGAGTCTGACTCGCGCACCGAGGGTTCCATGCAAACACTTCCCATCCTAACTGTCCGGGTTAAGTTATGTTTGCACTTAGTACTTATTTATTTATTTAAACTTTATTGCACCAAATAAAGAAGTAAAAGTACAAATGGCGGACTTGATACTATTAATCCGCTACCCAAAGGTTGTCTGGAAGAGATAGCTTTTTAGCGATAAGATTGCCTATTGTTTGCCTCTATTGTAATGTTAAGTGTCATCTGTATTTGTATTACTTTCTTCTTGAGGTGTGCAATAATGAGTATTCTATTCTATTCTATGGCGCCGGATACAAATGAGATGCAAAGTAAACGCAACCGATCACGTTTGTTGTATGGGACCTCTTAAACATTTATTTTATTCTGACGACGCGTTTGGCGCAGTCTGTAGACACCTGCCTACTGAGCCGGCGGTCCCGGGTTCGAATCCCGGCCAGGGCAAATATTTGTGTGATAAACTCGAATATTTGGCTTGAGTTATGGTTGTTCTATGTATTTAAGTATATTTTTATCTATATAAATACGTATATCGTCGTCTAGTACCCATAACACAAGCGTTCTTGAGCTTAATTTGGGACTAAATCGATTTGTGTGAGGTTGTCCGATATTTATTTATTTTATTTATTTATTTATTCTGTTTTTACTGAGTATACACAATCTGATATAACACTCTGTAGAGAACTGCGACTCGCCGGCGAAATCGCCGGAATACTGAACATCCGAACATTCAGATATACTTTTTTTTAACTAAGTGGTAACGGACACGCCTCGCTTGCTCAGTCAGTATGGAACTGTATTATTCAATACAGTTCCAAATTTTCTCGCTGAAAGTAGAAAATGATCCGTATTTACTTTTAATCCATTACATTGAACGTCAAATGAAAATATCTTCAATCGAAACCGTTCAGACAACATAAATACGAGCTTAAAATGAGGATTCTATGACACCAAAAAAGCAAAAATGCAGTTTTCACAACCAATACCGAAATGAGAGCTCGTGCTGTTAAATAAAGTTCATTTTACGAAACGGCGTTAAAAGCAAGTCTGTATTTGTTTTCAGTTCGGAACAATACCCAATGCATATTGGGACGTGTCGAACTTTTAAGTAAATATTTGGTTAAACGGCGAATCCATCGTATTGGAGCCAATAACTGCGCTGGAACGTATTTTAATTAAGGATTTTACAATGCCTTTGAAAAACATACAAAATTCACACGTGAGCCCAAATGAGACATTCCAGAATGTTCCTTTTTGATCTTCGCGAAATTATAATTCGCGATCTGTATTTTAATAGGTTTTTTGCGTTAAACGCGACACAATGAATCGTGGAGCGTTGTAGCGCAACGAATACGGCTAAGAACACGCGCCTATTTTGCCCTAACGAAAGCGGAGGTCAGAGCCAGAGTGCAACATAGTGCCCAGGCTATTATTGCGGCCCTTGGCGCGTAGTAAGACCCCCTTGCTTGAAAAAAATCATTCGTTTTAATTTTTAACCAGACAATGCCCGCAATCTCGTTGGTGCTGGTGATAAAAATAATAACGACCTTTTTTACTTCACCGTCATCATAAATTTAAGAGTCTCTTCTAGGCAAAGCTGTTGAAGTGTGCAGCTGTCTCCTTAAAATCCTCTTTATATACTGCCTACTCTTTTATCGTTAATGGGAAAAATATTGCGGGACACTAAAAAATTCCGAAGCATCATTAATAACTACTAACTACTAAACCGAATTTTCATAATAATAAAAAAAAACATTTATTCCACATGCGAGATCCATATCGTGTTAGTAGCAAATGAAATATATAGGTCTTATAAAACTATTTAGATGTTACTATAGTACACTAGCTACCCGCCCCGGCTTCGCACGGGTGCAGTGCTGATTCTCCATAGAATTCCTTTACGCAGTCGCTGGCGAGTACTGTCACTGTAAACTCATGATAAGGATACAGAAAAGTGCTCGATTATAAAACTGGACCGAGATTCACTTCTCGGTAGGACATGACTTTATTTATTTATTTATAAAAAAATGTCTTACGGGCTTACAGTCAAGCCAAAATGCCCAAATCCTCTTATCAAAATCATTTCGTTTTGGCCTTCCGCTGCATCGCTTTGCCTTGATTTTTCTTTCTATGATATTGTTGAAGAAAAAGTCATGTTTTAGCAAATGCCCAGGGTTATATCATGTTATGATATCCCAAAAAAAGGACAAAATATTTCATCATAACATGGAAATTGGCAATATTCAGCGATAATTTGTTATTTTACAAAATGTTCTTCAATCCTCATTACGCACCAGTGTGTTATAATTAAATTAAACTCATCAACCCAATTAAATCGGTTAATTGAATCCGACATTTCCTACTGCCGGAGAGCCAATCACTACAAAAGTGAAGCGTAATTAATTTTCAAGTTCATGAGATACGTTGACATTTAATTTACACACACATCGGGGAAACCATATTTCAGCAATTGGTAAATGCTGTTTTGTAAATATAGCAATCACAGATGAAAATTGGGTGAAAATACTAATACTCATTTATTAATAAAATGTCAACATTTTACAAGTCATACAATCAATACATTATAAAAATTCTATTAAATTTCAAAATACGAATTATTATAAAAAACATTAATTATTAAATACAAATTGGAATAAGTAGTTACATTATTAGTATTATTAATAATTATATTACTTATTTCATTATTAATTCGTAAAAATAAATAAATATATAAAACGTTGATATAGGTCAACTTTTCGCTTCTTAATGCTTTAAAAAAAAAAATTAATTTGGATGTTGAAGCAACTGGTTAAAGGATTCAATGACTCTGACATCTGGTTCGGTGGTCCAATTGGTAGGACGCCCGTGTTGGCCCGGAAAGCCGTTGGAAACGCAGGTTTGAATCCTGTTCGAACCATTAAATTTTTCAACTTTTCGCTTCTTTGTAAACATTTGGTTTACGTTAGCAGACGTTACTGCTTTAATAAAAATAAGTAGTCAAAGGTTGACTGAGAAAAACACATTTTTTCTCTGTCAAAGTTGCATTTGTACAAACTACCCGTTTTATAAATATAAATTAAAAATAAAGGTGTGTGAGATGGGCCTTAGTGTGTAAAGACAGTTACACATGTGCCAGAAGTGCTTTAATTATTTTATTTAAAAATATTTACCAGCGGTTCACTATAAGGCGTACCTACTGTTAATATACAGATTCACATAGAGATCGATAAGGTGAAAAGCCTTCCAAATAAGCAATGCAAAGATCGACATACAAAGTATAAGGAAAAAAACGATACGTTGCTTGGAAGTTAGGGTGGCGAAATGGTTAATGCGCTCGACCAGCAATCCAAAGGTAACTCATTTTTTTTTTTCTTTAAGCTTTGATCTTTGTATCAATGATTTAATATAAGAATTGTGGTGTATACATTAAAAAAAATAGACATTAAATGGTTCATAATATAGTAGTACACGATGTCAGAAGTGGGATTGGCAAGATAAACGACGATAGCTTCAAATTCCGAGCCCAAAGGACTAATAATCGTCGCGTCATCCGGTTAAATTGGACGCCATAATTCACGACGTAAGCTAACGAGGCTACGTGATCCACAGCCCACATAGCGTTCATGTACAGGGCATGGAGGAAAAGTGCATTTAAGGATACCTATAGTATGTCCTAGTAACTAGATCTTGGAAGACTTCCGCGAGTCTCAGACATCTATTCTATATCTATACTATTACATAGTATAAAACAAAGTCGCTTCGTTCTGTCTGTTCCTATGTATGCTTAGATCTTTAAAACTACGCAACGGATTTTGATGCGGTTTTTTTTAAATAGTGATTCAATAGGAAGGATTATATGTATAATACATGCATAATTTATAAGCAGAGCACCCGTGCGAAGCCGGGGCGGGTCGTTAGTACTATTATAAAATTCTAGAATGTTATAGATACCGAAAATCCTGGCGGTATGATATCGACTGATATGATGATGATGACGATGAAGCTTATTAATCTAAATGTTCATGTCAGTAAGCTTTATTCAAGTGACAATTGACAATATTTTTTTATTTTCCTGGGTCACTTGCAGAGGTCTGAGTTACTTTTTTTTTCATAATTTCCTTTCCCCGTAATAAATATTATTGAATCAAATGATTGAAGTGTAATTTCATATCTTCCTTTTCTAAAATATCATCAAGACCTTTCAGTCTTTTACAGACTATAAAAAAGAGTAATGTTGAAAACAACGCTTTTCATGGCTATGCAAGCCAATACGAGAACGCAACTTTTCGAAAATACTGAGCCGGCGGTCCGTGGTTCGAATCCCGGCCAGGGCAAATATTTGTGTGATGAACTCGAATATTTATGCTTGGGTCATGTTTGCTATATGTATTTAAGTATATATTTATCTATATAAGTATATATATCGTCGTTTAGTACCTATAACACAAGCCTTTTTGAGCTTAATTTGGGACTAGATCGATTTATGAGAGGTTGTCCAATATTTATTTATTTAATATACTCGTATTATCGTGCAATTCAGTCACTCATTCACAACTTTTTTGGAATGATTACTTTATGTAGACGTGTGTGTAATCATTCGCCTCATCTATACGCATACCTATGTAAGTATGCTAACTAGACTCATACCAATGCAACAAGGCTAGCATATCTTGCCGCGACTTCATCATCTGTCATGCTCGCGCGGTATTGAAAGGAAAGGAACAGCTAGTATATGTCGCAGTTATGCTAGAGAGAATTGAGGCCCGACATTGTTTCATTTTGATCACGGATCGCCCTGGGGGTTATATAGATTTACCTATCTCACTGTCGACGTGGAATGTATACCCCAACAGGTGTGTACAACACACGCCATATTGCGGATTAGTGACAACAAAACATTTTTGGTAACTGACGTTGAAAGTCGGTGAATGTCACTGATGTAAGCAAAGAGGAAACAGGACTAAATATTCCGCAAATTTCAAGTAATTTTTGGATAATAAAGCCAAAACTATCCACAGTGATGGAAGTCAAGTTTTTTTCAATAGGATTCAGTATTTATTTCGCAGGAAAAACGAAGGATTGAGCAGCATTCCGGAAAACAATGTTTTGAATTTGGTTAATGACAAATCGCTATCGACGTTTAATAGAAAGCTCTTTGTAGCGCCACTATCCCTGGACTGGCCCGACACTTGTCAGGCTATACAGGGTGATGCGGGATTCATGAGCAAGAGCTATAGATGTGATCGGGAGGGCCACACTGAACAAGTTTTACTGTGGTATCAGACACGAAATCGTGTGTTTTTTTAAATAAATAGTCCATTGGTAGATAATTGATCGCTAATTATCCGAAATGGAACGTCTTTTGTTTTGCGTTTTTGTGGTTGGCCCAATAGTGAAAGTTGCTCAGTTTAATCCACGCCATCACCCCATAACTCCTGCTCATGACTCCTTAATCACCGTGGTCGATCACAGACTTGACACATCAACAGTAAAATATCTATTTATTTCGAAATACGTAGAGAATGCCTTAATGCTTAATGAAGAAGACTTCACTACATAGTATAAAACAAAGTCGCTTCCAGCTGTCTGACCCTATGTATGCTTAGATCTTTAAAACTACGCAACGGATTTTAATGCGTTTTTTTATTGATAGAGTGATTAAAGAGGAAGGTATATGTATAATACATGCATAATATAGTAGAGAAATACTTTTCATTTAGTATCAGCATTGCACCCGTGCGAAGCCGGGACGGATCGCTAGTAAGTACATTTAAATATTTTGATCGCATGCAATATACACAGTGTATCATAGAAATTGAACCAAAAGCGATAAAAAGTTGGCTTATTAAGCGCCCGTTCTATAATTATGACGAGTTCATAATGAACAAGGAATCATTTAAAAATAAATGAATTCGATATATTATTGGTATTCAATTGTACCTTACTAATTATTCTTGTATAAATTTTGAAAATTGATCAATTTTTTTTATTGAATTTCAATTGTTTTTTATTTATTATTTTTATAACTGGTTGAATATGCTTACGATATAAGGATTATAAACCATTGAATGTTAATGTGTATACCATGTAAACTGACATGTAAATTAGCTTTACCAATAAATTGATTATGATTATGATTATAGTCGTCGTTAATATTTTCGAATAGCAAACTTCTTTTTTAAAGTTAAAGAAACGTACCTAAAGTATTGTTCTATTAACTTTTAATTTAGACTCCACCTTTTCGCCCACGGGTGTCGGTTTATTAAACTTCGGCAGCAGCCATGAATAAATTGCTTCTCGAACAATGTTTCCATATTAATAATGTCCCGTGGGACGGAACTTTTAACTTCTGGACACGTGACTACCTAGTAGCATGCAGCCATACAAATGATGCTTAAACGAAAATAGCACTGCATATTTTTCCATACACATCGAGGTTTCGTTCTGTTTTCTGCTCCAAAAAATATCTAATTGGTACGAAATTTTGGAAACTGGATAGAAAAGAAATGTTCTGTGTCGAGCGGTTTCCATTTATTCGCATATTATTACAAAATCAGTTTATTACGCTTCGTTTGCGGCCAATAAATTGGCCGTTCTAGCAAGGTTTGAAGTGTAGACCTATAATGGTACCTAATCATTTATTTTACTGGCAACGACGCATTCTTGGTAACTGACGTTGAAAGTCAGTGAATGTAAACAAATAGAAAACTGGCTAAATATTCCGCAAATTTCAAGTCATCATCATCATGATCATATCAGCCGATAGACATCCACTGCTGGACAAAGGCCTCCCCAAAGTTCTCCACAACGATCGATCTTGCGCCGCCCTCATCCAATTTCTACCCGCGATCTTAACCAGGTCGTCGGTCCACCTTGTTGGAGGCCTTCCAACGCTGCGTCTTCCGGTCCGCGGTCGCCACTCAAGAACCTTTCTGCCCTAACGGCCATCGATTCTACGAGCAATATGCCCTGCCCACTGCCACTTAAGTTTGGCGACTGTCTGAGCTATATCTACAACCTTGGTTCTCTTGCGTATCTGGTCATTTCGAATTCGATCCCGCAAGGAAATTCCGAGCATAGCTCGCTCCATTGCCCTTTGAGTAACTGTGAGCCTTCTTATGAGGCCCATTGTAAGCGACCACGTTTCAGTGCAAATTTCAATTTTTTTGCAAAATAAAGCCAAAACTATCCGCAGTGATGAAAATCCGTTTTTTTTAATAGGATTCAGTATTTATTTCGGAAGAAGGACGAATGATTGATTAGCATTCCGGTAAACAATGTTATGAATTTAGTGAATGAGAAATCGTTGACAAATCACTACTGACGTTATATAATCCAGTATGACGTCGCACATTACCTATTGCCATATCAAAGTTGTTGGTAGCGCCACTATCTTGACACTTGTTAGGTTATAACTAAAATCGAAAAAAGAGGAAAACCTTAAAAGTTTGGCCACTCGGGTCCAAACTGTCCTCAGTGTCAGAAGTCCACTATTTCAAAATATTCACAGTGTCAGAAAGTCCACTTTAAAATGTCTACTTTACCATAATGCCCTATTCGCCTTTCCAACAACAACAACTTCACAATTGTCCGTTGCATCAAATGGCAATTTATATTTTGCAGTCAGATTGTACAATCCGCCGTATTACGGCTAGCCGTTATTAAAAACAGGGCCAACGATTATCCGGATTGAATGCGGCTGAATGAAAGTCCGCCGGAATGTATTCGATACCATACGCTCTTCTACACGACAGCGACTCAGTAGCCGCCTCTTCCTTAACCTAACCTAACCTACTTTACTGGTAGCAGTTCGGTTCTAGCGCTTCGCTGACCGCTGCCGCAGTACGCCCGCTTTGCTCGCTCGGCTCACACGCTGTTGTGGTCGCAATTCTAACCTACATTAGACATTACTGCTAACAGTGCGGTTCTGGCGCTTCGTACAACTCGACTGGCCAACTCTACTGTCACTCGTGTAAGAGAGTATTTATAACTATGTTTGGTCTAACCAGCCACATTAGAGCTCATAATAGGCGAAGTCCATAATGTTTTGTATGCTTAAGGTCGCCGTCATCGAAATCGATGAGGAGGACTCTATAAATATGCGGCTAAACGTGGGCCGCCTTATTGAAGAACATATCGCATTGACAATCTGGCTAATCGTTAAACCGCTACATTTCAAAACGACCCTGTTTTTGAACTTAAATGGCTTATCGGACTTCAAGTAATCGGACAACATAAAAAGACATCCCGACGAACCAAAAGCCTCTTTTTTTTATCGGTTAAAAATGAACGACGATCGCTGAAACTGGAGGGAGTATTTTTAAGGAGCCTTTATCTTTTCATCTTTGTCCCGTCGACACCCTTCTTGAGCTAAATTCCTCTCAGATTTCTAACCAAACGCGACCCTCGAGAAATATTGTCTATTATTAACACCGAAAACATAAACGAAGCCTAAACCATCATTTCAACGGCGCTATCTCAAAGGCGTTGCTTATCACATCTGATAACAGTCCAAATTTTACAAAAGCAACCTTAATACTTTCCACTAAGCTTTAAATTTAATAGCCGTATTCAAGGATGAAACAATAGGGTTGCCAACAAATGATTTTCAGCTATCGGTCTATGCGTTAGGGTTGGCGTCGCGTTGAAGGGAAAATAGGTTTGATGTATGTAAGTGGCGATGCTATGTGTGTTGGAATTTTATCCGTTACCGCGTAGAGTGTGTTTTGGCATGTTGTAGTGGAAGGATACTCCGACCTAGTGGTATTTACGTGACCTACTTTAGGTTTATTATGAACCCTACTATTTGGAGATAAGAAGTCGTAAGTCACAGCGGTTTTCAACGAAAATATGACCTTGCGTTATGTAGGATATTATGTTTTTCAGCAAAGTATAGCGATATCTCGGAATTTATCGATGTTTGGTATTACGTTATGATAGGAAAAGAAAGAAAGGATTTCGTGAAAAAGTTTTTTGCAGTTTAGTAAAATGGTGTACATTTATCATTCCTTGCTATTCGTTCGTTTATTTAAGGATACAAGGTACTCATGTTTTGGTATGGCTTGAGACGGAGAAGTTGGTGCCATGGAAGCTTGGGAAAATCCATGGTATAAGAAAGTAAGGTGTGCCTCTCCGGAATGACAGACGAGACTCACGCTATGATTGGTTGGTTGGTTCTGTCAATCTGTTCCTGTGTTGCCAGTGGTGTTATCATAATGCTCCCCGATTCTCTTGTTACCTGTATGAATCTTATGCAATCATGAGTATTTTTAGGGCTCCGTACCCAAAGGGTAAAAACGGGACCCTATTACCTACTGAAACTTGCTGTCCGTCCGTCCGTCCGTCTGTCACCAGGCTGTATCTCACGAACGGTGATAGCTACTCGTAGACAGTTGAGATTTTCACAGATGGTGTATTTCTATTGCCGCTATAACAACAAATCCTAAAATTAAAATAAAACAAATATTTAAGGGGGGTTTTACAAAATTTTACAAAGCTTTGTTGACTTCAACGGGTTTATGAAAGTTATCGAAGGCTGAAAACTGCCTTTCCAGTTACTTGAACACCAACTCGCCTTGCCACTTGCCGGGCGAGTAGCGAAAAACGTGCCTTTCTGAAATAAAATTTTCATTCTCGATGCATTTTTGAGGATGTCCATTAATCTTATTTTTGTTAGGAATCAAAATGACTGTATGGGACTAACTACACTTAGACTGACCGTCAAAGTTCGACATTCCTACGGAGCGCTGAAAACGCTCCATACAAAGGCTACAGAGACGAGTCACTTCTCTGTTGGGTACCAATATTTTGTACGGAGAAAATAAGTTGTTTGCCTTTCTGGCCGTGAAAGAGGGCGTTTGGGAATATTATGGTTGTTTTACAGTTATTGTGTTGCTGAATTATGAATAATTTGAAATCAATTTAAAATAGACAGTTTTTTGATTTAAAAAATCTTCTTTGCCTACTTTTGAAGTTACGTGATTATTTCGAAGTCCCTTTATTTATTTATTTTCCTTGATTACATATAATATTGAGCAATTTTTATTATTATCCACAAATATTTGCCCTTGCCGGTATTTGAACCCAGGACCGCTGGCTCAGTAGGCATCTGCTTTACCACTGCGCCAATCGCGCCGTCAAATAATGTACAGTGCGACCAAAAAGAGTAGAAATTAAAAAGTGGCAATACTGTAGTGTCGTCCCCGTTTTCTTAGATTAATTAGAAAGGGACGATACCTAGAGTATTATTGTCACTATTTAATTTCTACTCTTTTTGGTCAGACTGTAAGTAGAACTTAGTGTATATAGTTACACACTCGCAAACTATCACAAGAACATTAACATCATTATTCTATTTCTGCGTAAAACAGTTCATTTAAAAGTAATAGAAATAAATGCGAGTTCGGATCGGAGCAGAACCACCAATCTTCATTATCAAGTCTTTCGCTCACACAGAAGCGAGCAAACGAGCAAACGTGATCACTTGTACTATAAATTCACTAAATTTTCATTACTAAATTTCTAAATTTGTGTTTAAAATTAGTTTTTTGCGTAGGGGGGTCATGATTTTAAGGAAAAATCTTAAAAGCGTAATATCGCTTTCTTGAATGGGCATTTTTACCACAAGGTGGCGCTGTATGGCTCGTGCCGCGCTGCATCCAAATCCTGCAACGGGCTATTAAGATTTCTCCTTAAATATTGACCCCTCTCCATAGAAAACTGATTTTCAAAACGATGTTAGAATTTTATTATAGTATACAAGTTTAGTGAAGTTGTGATACGTGTGATCACAGGTGCAAATTGTAATTGTTCTTCACGGTGACTGACGAAATTGACTTAAAGAAACAAGCAATACTAGAAAACTTAGCAAGATAAACCAACCTATTAGTATGCCCACCCATTTTTTAAGTTAAACCATAAATCGCGTCAAATGAACTTCACTTGGTAGATCGTTTGATCATTAATTATTTATCGTATTCCAAATTAGAAATAATTGGAAGCATACCACCTTCGCTGCGGGAATTTACTTGTGATTAACCATACTTGATATCGGGTCATAAGGCCCGCAGTAAAGGTAAATTACTATAAATAAATAATAATAAAATAAATAAATATCAGACAACCTCACATATATCGATCTAGTCCCAAATGAAGCTCAAGAAGGCTTGTGTTATGCTTACTATACGACGATATACATACTTACATAATATAGATAAATATATACTCAAATACATATAACAACCCAAGCACAAATATTCGAGTTCATCACACAAATATCTGCCCTGGCCGGGATTCGAACGCTATAACTACTTACTAACCCTAGAACTATACTTACTTACTTTTATCTACGTTATGGTGTGACAGGGTGCCAAAGGGCTGCTGTCTCCCTTTTAAATTTATCTCTGCTCCGCGGTCGGCGTACAAATAACAACCACTTGCAATTACCGCACGAGCGCTGGCGAGGAAACTAACTTTCTGGAAGATTGGAAAATACATGTCATGGACAGGCATCGGAAATTCGGATCGATATCTATCTAAATTTTGGCAGCGGCTTTGTTATTCGGTCGTAGGTATAGGCGGCTTTGTTTGACGTATGAGTGAGATAGCAATAGAATTTTGACAGCTTTAGGCAAATATCGATCCGAATATCCGATCCCTGGTCATGGAGTTACTATGCGCCACGATCCGCGGTAATAGCCTACAGATAATAGTGTTTCCACTTTTATTCCAAAAACAGTGCATTCGTAGCCCTTCGCACGCATCGAGGCCAGGCCCAGATAGCAGACAGGCTGCCTAAGCGCTGATACAGCCTTTATTTTCATTCATTCATTCATTCATTCATTCATATTTAGCTTAAATTGGCGGTATAAGGGTTGTATTACATTTATCATAATATGACAAATGTATCGATATCTAGCGACCCGCCCCGACATCGCACGGGCGCAATGCTGATAAATTTTGCATGTATTATACCTATAGATGATGTATTTCTGTTGCTGCTGTAACAACAAATAATAAAAACGCAATAAAATATTAAACTGGGGCTCGCATACAACAAACGTGATCAGTTGCGTTAACTTTGCACCTCATTTGTATCCGATGCCATACATACCAGGGGGCATATGATGGTTGCTTTTATAACGCGATAAATAAGTCGCAAAGCATCCGTCACTCACACTCGCATTTTGTCAAAACGTGACGGATGCTTTGTCACTTATTTATCGCGTGATAATACGGATGACTCTGGATACTCACAAAAGCCGTTTAAGTTGAATCATACTGGTGTAAAAATCGAAACAATGCAACCATTAACGCTTGCGTATAGCTATGACTGGCTACAAATGCGCGCCGTTTTGCCCTAACAAAGTTTTCCACTCCACCTTCCGATAGAGTGAAGCACCATACAAACGCATTCTGATTTATCCGATCTAAAAGAAAAACTACCCTGGTCTGGTACTCACAAAATGGTGAACGTGCGTCATTTGCTACTTACCCCGTTTTGGACTTATTGAGATTAAAGAGGTCGTATTTTTTATATTTCATTAAATATTTCTGTCCCCAGCTTAGCAGTCACTCTGTTTAACCTAAATAAGCGGTTCTCGCTTCGCAAATTAAACACAAGTCGCAAGGTTGGGTCAAACGCCGGAGGGTACGATTATGCGCCCTCTAACTCTCTGGGGACCCTCAGCAGCTTAATGTGTTCATTCACTGTATAATATAGTCACATAAAACACTACCTACAGAAGGCTCTCTCTTGTGATCTTAGCTATAGTGCCTGTGAATTGTATTTTGTTTTATATATTAATTTTGCATACTTATGAGTGACAAGCGTTGTCGTGCGATTTTTAATTTCTCATTCTCGTCGTCATTTTCAGATTTGCAGCTAATGTTGCCTTCACTGACTTCAGTTCAAGTTGCGTATTCATTTTCAATCGTTTCAGTGCCTTACATAGTGTACCTATAATAACGACTAATCAATTAATTGAAATAAAATATAGAAAATATATAAGCATGGGTGACAATGGCAATGGGGGAGAAAAAGAAAAAAGGTGAAAATATAGAATTCCTGCTCCGTTTTCGCAATCGAAGGCCTTGATGTGTTTTCTGGTGCCCCTCACCCTCATGGAGACAGCTTTACTGTATTTTGACTATTTTGTAGGTTGTTCGTGTAAAAAGCGACGCAATGGATTGTGAGGCGAGCTGATTATCGCGTGCGCACTCCGAACGCGCTCCGCTTTTCCCGAGCACTTGTTTGAGCAAATTGGTGTGAATTGCAAACCAACCACCATGGCATGGCTGTACATGGCAAACGCGCGCCGATTTGTCCCGACAAAAGTCGAAGGTGGAGCTGGTTCGTGGTCCACGCTGGTGCGTAGGCTAAAAGCGCGGCTCACAGACCTCTTCTTATACTACAAAAGCTCATAAAATACCACCCCTGTAGCCGCCGCGAGTACCACCCTGTATAGATAGTGTATATCCTCTGTAGTTCCGTCTCACTTTAACATATAACTGCGTCCTGTAGGCTTGCCGAGGCTTGGCGGAACTACATCGTGCTCACTCTAACATATAACTGCGTCCTGTAGGCTTGCCAAGGCTTGGCGGAAGTACATCGTGCTCACTCTAACATATAACTGCGTCCTGTAGGCTTGCCGAGGCTTGGCGGAACTACATCGTGCTCACTCTAACATATAACTGCGTCCTGTAGGCTTGCCGAGGCTTGGCGGAACTACATCGTGCTCACTCTAACATATAACTGCGTCCTGTAGGCTTGCCGAGGCTTGGCATTGTTGTCACCCACCACAATGAAGTACTGTTACGACGTTTTATATAACTTCCCTTAATCAGCTTTGTATAATATAACGAATGATATATTATTATGTCGTTTAATTTCCAAATGATATAATGTAACAAGATATAAAATGAGTTACATGCTAAAGAGCTATACACCCTTCAAATCACTACTTGTAAAGGTTGGGTTCGTTAGGTACTTTACGTCCTTACGCGGAAATAGAAGCCCCGCGAAGCGGAGATTCGTCGACTTGCTCCCGTTATTTAACATTATAACAGTATACCAATTAATAATTAGAGTATAATTTTTTTTTAAAATAAACCTTTAAATCCAACGTATAGTTATAAATGTGGTTTATACGCTAATAGTTGAAAAAAGTAATAGCGAAAATATACATTATCTGTCAGCAGGAAAATTGCTTTGATGAAAATGATGAAATTGCATTACCCCTTATTATTTATTTATTTATTTCTTTATTAATTTTACAACAAAGATTACATATAATCTAAAGCCCTGCGAAACTGTTATGACAGTTTGTCTACAGGAAGACTTTTCAATACCTAACTAACTAAAAGTACAATTTATAAAAAACAGTAACAATTTTTAAAGATTACGGTAGTGTATCTAGTAAATGCTTTTTCAATTTTCTTTTAAATATCCTTTAGTGGTCGTTGGCGTGGTACGCACGACAGCACACGACCGTTTTAGTGGCTCTTGGCGCTCAAAGGCTTAAATAACTTTATGTCAATTTAATGTACATCAAGTGTATATTAGTTTCCCTGTAATGATATAAAACATTAGAGACCAATTGTGACGAGATGGCAAATATTTGTCTCGCAAGATAAACTTGAGTTGACTCAGATACTCGACTGAAAATTGTATACAGCCCCTTTACCTGTATGTGTTTACCTGTAGGAATGTACCTCTCTTATTGCCGATCAAATTCCCATTCTAAGGATTCAGCGAGTTTTCCCATTCCCGTTCTCAAGCAAGCATTTATGTCGCTCAATAGGAGCCTCTCAAATATTTATTCCATTGTATGGGCTGCTGGGTGTTAAAATTAAAACGTCGTATCTTACTATGAAATCTACACAAGGATACGACTTTGTATCGTAGCACGGCAATAGGATGCTTATACAAATAAGGATTACTACGTGTATTTCATATTGTTTGCTCTCTTGTGAAATGTAGCATGTTTGTTTGTAGAGTAGCTTTCGGACTTAAGAGGCCTTATTCCTTTTAAAAAATATTTTTTCATGTTATGACAAATACTTATTATTATTGATAATTTCAACCAACTTTTTGAAGGGAATAATACTTATCCCCGAGTTCTAGGTAGTAACGTAGCTATTTCATGCTTTGTTTGCGTGCAGTCGTAAATAAATTTAAAAAACTAATTTTCCGCGTCAATTTTGACAATTTCGGGTAGTTTTTGAAACAAAAATTATCATTGAAAAATTCAAATTGTAGGTTTCAAATATATACCTATAAATCGCAATAGCCCTGTTCTAGGTAGTAACGTCAATAATATGTTAAGAAACATGTTCATTCATAGAGAAAATGCCTCAAACAATCAGCAATTTTAAAGGAATATAAGGCCTCTTAATTGTTTGACTATTATATTAATAACCCGCTGCCGGGGTGTGATGCTTGTTTACCACATGCGAGCTGGGCGCTAATTAGAAGGAGCTTTGTGATATTGTCAATTTAGCAATATATATCGGCTTTATACATACATAACACCATTTTCTGTTTGTAATGAGTGATATTAGTTGACACTTTAAGCCTCTTTATCCATTAAAAAATGCTGATACTTTGTGAAGTTTTTCTCTGTGATCTAATATGTTTCTTAATATACTTATTATCAATGTTACTTCTTAGTGCACGGTTGTTGCAATTTATTACAGTTTGAATTTTGCATTGATAATTTTTGTTTCAAAAACTACTCGAAATTGTCAAAATTCACACAGAAAACTTATTTTCGACCGCACGCAATGAAAGCATGAAATAGCTAAGTATGTTACGAGGGGCGTCTGAAAAGTTCTAAGCCTAAGATAGAAAAAAACAATTTACACAAATGAACTCGTGTTTATTTTTCAATATAGTCTCCTCCTAAATCAATGCATTTTTTACATTTTTTATACAGTGCTTTTAGGCCATTAAAAAAATAATCTTCATTTTGCCCTTCAAAATGCTCATGTACAGCCGCCTTCATCTCTTCGTCACTTCTAAATCGCTTTCCCCTCAACTCTTTCTTCAAATTATTGAATAGAAAATAATCGCTTGGGGCTAGATCTGGGCTGTAGGGTGGGTGGTCAATTTCGTCAAAACCAACTTCCTTCAGAGCACGCCTCGCAACATTAGCGGTGTGAACGGGTGCGTTGTCTTGCAAAAACAAAATGCCTTTCCTTAGTTTACCCCGCCTTTTCTCAACTATGGCTTGTCGCACCCGTCTTATTAGATTTGCATAATAAGTTCCGTTTATCGTAGAGCCTTTTTCTAAATAATCGATTAAAAGAATGCCATCACAATCCCAAAATACCGTAGCCATTAACTTAGAGGCCGACTTTTGCACTTTAAATTTCTTCGGCGGCCTTTCACCCTTTTCAATCCACTGCATCGACTCAGACTTACACTCCGGATCATACTGTCTGATCCATGTTTCATCAACAGTTACTATTCGGGAACAAACTTCATCTAAATCATCTTCGCACAATTCTAAAAACGCCCGAGAAGTTTCCACTCGACGTACTTTATCGAAGGCCGTTAGCATTTTCGGTACCCAACGAGCACTGACTTTACTCATGTACAAATGTTCATGTAAAATTTCTCCGACTCTTTCTTTACTAATACCTAAGACCTCAGCTATTTGCCAAACCTTAATTCTTCTATCTTCTAATACCAGCTTTTTGACTTTTGCTACGTTTTCTTCGGTCACTACCGATATTGGCCGCCCTGAGCGGGGGTCGTCTTCGATCGATTCCCGTCCGAGTTTAAATAAGCGACTCCACTTTTTGACTGTGGCATAAGAAGGCCCAGAATCACCGTAAATAATAGCCATTTCCTCAAAAATACACTGCGGTGATTTGTCACTTTTTGTAAGGAATTTAATTACAGCACGGTGCTCAATTTTCGTAATATTCGTTGGTAATTCACACATGATGTACTTTTCCGTTGAATATCTCGAAACAGAATAATAAAAACGTGACAGGTTATTTTTTAATAATTTGTTTTTAAATGGCCTTTCTAGTGGCCAGTATCATAAACGCATATATAACTTCGAAATACCTTAGCCTTAGAACTTTTCAGACGCCCCTCGTACTTTCTGGAACTCAGGAAAAAGTATTTTCCATTTCAAAAAGTTGGTTGAAGTTATCAATATAAGTATTTGTCATAACATAATATATATATATTTTTTTTTATAGGAATAAGGCCTCCTAAATGTGAAATATTTAAGTGGGGTATTATAATGAAATAAAAAGATACTTTGTACGTTGAACATATTTTGTCAAATAGTACATTACATCAGAGGCCGGGAAAATGAGGATTTCCGGCCAAGTAGGTATATAGTGGATAGTGATACGAGGCCGGGAATCCGTTTTCACGACGAGGCATGTATAGTGCTTTTCTCAAACTTACAGTTAAATAAAAAAATATACTTTAATGAATAACACTTAATATTGTTTGTCCGATATTTTCCGAATTTGACCGAATTTTAAAAATCCGATTTCAGATTCTGACTCAAGAGCCCCAAAAACCCCCGGATACCGAATTACAGCCTCCTAGGAACAATTTGAAATTTTCTCCATACAAATCGTTTTTCTTTTCGATATTTTTCGAATTTGACCGAATTTTCGGACAAGATTTCAGATTCATATTTTTGAGCCCCGAGAGCCCCCCGATACCGAGTTTTAGCCGCCTAGCACCAATTTGAAATTTTGAATCGTTTTTTTTTCGATATTTTCCGAATTTGACCGAATTTTCGTACAAGATTTCAGATTCATATTTTTGAGCCCCGAGAGCCCCCCGATACCGAGTTTTAGTCGCCTAGCACAAATATGAAATTTTGAAAAAAAAAAAGTCGCCATCTTGATTTTTTTTTCCACAAGTGTCTAACAACCAACCTTTAAAAACAAAACCTGCTTTTTGTCAAACTAGCCAGCTGTGTAAATGACCTTGTTAAAACAAAAAAAAAGTTACTTTGCAGGCCTAGGCCTGAAAAGCAGTATGAAATCCCTTTACAGTCCTCTCGAGTTGTAGCGCCCAAAAAGCGATACTTCCGAGCCTATTTTAAGGACCGTAAAGACAATATTTCATTGGATTTTTGAGAAAAATAAGTGAAAAGGGTAGGTCACAGAATCGTTTTTCTGAATTATGTTTTTTTGAGTTGTGCATTTTTTTTATTTCATTGCATTAGTTTGAGAAAAGCACTATACATGCCTTAGCCGTGAAAAACGCTTGCCGGCTTCGTATCACTATCCGGCCTCCCTACGGTCGGACGTCTATACCTACTTAGCCCGCAAGCCCTTATTTCCCAGCGTCTGCAGTAATGTATTGTATTCACTGGATTATTTTGTATGTTTGTGTGTTTTACGTCTTTGAACCTATAGATCAGTCCTAAACGACTAACCCGCACCGATTAAAAAAAAATGTTAAACGTGTAGCTGGACATCCCCAGATAGTTAGAGAACACCTTTTACCGGACTACGGAGAACCAAAAAGTCATAACCCACTTTCATCCGCGCAGACGAACTGGGAGGCCCAATGACATCCCATGGGCTACGTCGACGACCTGGGTTCTTTTAATACATAATTCATAATTATTTATTTCCAAGAATATGAAACATTTGGTTATTATAAAGTACATATTCGGCCAGTATTGGCGTATTAAGAATCTCTTCTGTACTCTACGGTAAATTATCACCTACCCTTCCCTACCCTAGCGTTAACCGCTTATCCCACGGGAACACTAAATTTTTCGGGATAAAAAGTAGCCTATGTGTTAATGCAGACTGTCAGCTAATTTCATACTAAAATTGATCAAAATTAGTCCAGCCGTTTGAGCGTGAAGAAGTAACAAACAAACACACAAGTACACACAAACTTTCGCCTTTATAATATTAGCGTGATTATAACGATATAAATCAGTCCCAACAGACCTGAAAACTTCATGAATATAATTAGTCTTTGACAGTCAACATTTGTACCCGAAAGTTAAACTTTCATCCCTCTTCAGAAGACTTTCACCTTGTAACTCGCCTTTAATTGTGTTCCAATTCTATAGTTAAAGTATCACGAGCAGTATGTTGATTTTGTAAAATCTTGTATGAACTAGGAGCGCAGTTATGTAAGTTTTATTTCATCATCATTGCAAAATTTATTAGACGAAAGTAATCCATCTACTGCTGGACAAAGGCGTTCCTAAGATTCAATACTTCGATATGTTGCACATATCACATGTTGCAGATAAGGCGTGCCTTCCTCTTTCAACAACTTCCAGTTCTGTCCAGGTCCCCAGGGAAATCCTTTCCATTGTATCATAGTTTTAAAGCTACTACATTTTAGAATGAGTAAATTTTATTAAATTAATAACAAAATAATTAGTAATCTTAGAAAAATATAAAAACAGTGAACATGTCCTCTTTCTAAGTTAAAAATATGAAAATCTTGTAGCGGTTTGAATTACAATGTTTTTGAACATTGAAATTTGGATAGCTGTGGTCGACATTGAGTTGGACTCAGTGGAGCAAATTTTCTCCTGTATGTGGCATCCAAAAGTCGAAATAAATATTGTTTATTGCACATTAAAAGAAAGTATAAAACTACTCGTATTAGGTATCCTTACTTGTCAAATTCTTATAATTATATCAATGTGTCTGCTTTATCAAAGTAAGAAACTTGAACTTCATTGGGTTGCCGATGTTGGCTAAGTTGGTTCAGTTTGTTGTACAGCTGGCCAAGAAAGTGTTCTACCATTTTTGGACCTTAATGCTCATGCAATAGAGTGGAAAAGTGGTACACCATTTTTTGGCTGACTTTTCTTTGGAGAGAAAAGCATAGAATAAACAAGCATGCTGCGTCCAAACAAACGTTATATGTATTTTTTACTTAAACTTTATTGTACATTACAAATAAGTAATGCGTCCAAATAAACGTTAAATGTGTTTTTTTTTTTCTTAATCTTTATTGCACATAAATAATGACAAAGAGGTTAATTAAGAAAGAAAAATTGAATGCAATCTACTACAATCTAAGACCTTTGTGTCATTATTTATAAAAATAAAATGTGGTATTACCACATAAAAAAAATATGAATCGATAAAAAGATTCTATACAAATATTTATTGCAAATTACAAATAGGTACAAATGCCATGCCAATGCTATGATGTTGTACTTATTGTTGAAAGTTTTTATTAAGTCACAAGACTGGTATATTTGAACTGTGCGAGTTCGAAGCATGTTGCCTAACAACGGTCGTCATGGAGCCAGACGCCATCTTTGGATTTATAAATATATTTTGTGAGAAATTCTCTTTAGTTTGTTTTTTTTTTTCGATTATTATTTTATCTCTTACCGATTGTAGGCGGTGTGTTCAGTATTTACAATTATTAATTTAGGTAAGTACACAAAAGTCACAAAACTTATTAAAACCGTTTAAAAATAACCGAATTTGATCATTGAATCAATAATTGTAGGTAAGAGACTTAAGTAAATAGAGAATAGACGAAATTAAAAAAAAGAAACTTGAATTTTATCAGCCCACGCTAAATAGCGGATTTTCAGTGGTAATAATTTAGTTTACTGGTAACGACAAATTTTATTATATTAATAGCAAAATAATGCCCGTACAACGCGAATAAAAACGCTTTCATCTTTTTTTTTAGCTACAGCATAGTCTGTTTTTTTTGAGGGGGGGTTATTCCTACCTATAAACAAAAATTCAAGATTGTTTTTAAATTCCATTAATTCCACGCAGCTATTTTTTTTATTTCATCACACCTATATATTTCTAGACGAACAAAAAATTTTAACAAAAAAAATAACCGACTTCAGTAAAACTAAAAAGCCAAAAATAATCCGTTCAAGTAGGTACAGATTACATTTGACTCACCCTTTGAAGTCGATCCCAAACCACTCAGTTCTTATATTTAGGTATATATTATAGTTTACGCGAGGTTTGGCACCGACTTCGAAGGGTGAGTCAAATTTAATCTGTACTTGAACGGATTATTTTTGGCTTTTTAGTTTTACTGAAGTCGGTTTTGTTTTTTGTTAATTTTTTTTTTTCTTTTTAGTGATTCATATAAAATACTTATGGCGGGGTGATCAGGGAGGTCTTGAAGGCATGCATCTCGTTTGAATTATCTCCTAACTCCTAACCGTTAAGGAGTTGTACCTTCCATCATCAGCTCAGCATTGGAAGATGATGACTACCATATGCAAATACTTAAATAGTTTTAGAAAATTTATGAAAATAAATATTATAAGTGCCTATAAAATTTCAGGAATTCCTTCGATTCCTCATGGATCTCGTCATCCGATCTTCACCAAAATTTTATGGGACCAACCTTGAGATGTTTATTCATGAACTTAAAAAGAATTTTCCAAATCGACTCATAAATGACGGAGTTCTGAGGTAACAAACATTAAATAAATAAAAAATTAAAAAAAAGACATACAACCGAACTGAGAACCCCCTTCTTTTTTTGAAGTCGGTTAAATAAAGAAGCGTGGCATTACCTACCTTTTCTCGAACCATTTCGTCTCATTTTCAAACCCTCATAACTTCGTCCCATTTAACACCAGAGCGCCCAAATTCACATGTTAAGATGCATATAGGGAACACTAGCTGTGCCCCGCGGTGTTACCCGCTCATCCCACGGGAACACTCAATTTATTCGGGATGAAAAGTATCCTATGTCCTTCCCCGGGACTGAAACTATCTATATACCAAATTTCATCTAAATCGGTTCAGCGGTTTAAGCGTGAAGAGGTAACAGACAGACAGACAGACAGACAGACAGACACACTTTCGCATTTATAATATTAGTATGGATTATATAATAAGGCGAAAGTTTTTTTTCAAACGGCTGGACCAATTTTAATAAATTTTGGTATGAAGGTAGCTGACTCTCTGGATTAATACATAGGCTACTTTTTATCCCGAAAAAATGTAGTGTTCCCGTGGGATGAGCGGTTAACAACGCGCGGCGGAGCGTGTAATAAATTATGTATAACACACAACTGAATTCCTAGACGACGCGGCTGGCGCAGTGGTTAAGCAACTGCCTACTGAGCCAGCAGTCCTGGGTTCAAATCCCGGCAAGGGCAAATATTTGTGTGACGAACTCGAATATTTGTGCCTGGGTCATGGATGTTATTTGTATTGAAGTATGTATTTAGTATGTTTATCGTCGTCTAGTGTCCATAACACAAGCCTACTAGAGCTTACTGTGGGACTAGATTGATTTGTGTGAGATTGTCTGATATTTACGATAATAATAATAATATAAAAAAATGCGTTTTTTTTTAATTATTTTCAAAATCGTTGAAATTTGTAATTTTTCACGTATTAAGGATCTCTGCTATGTATATTTTTTTTAAAGACCAAATTATATATAATTGACGAATGTACTTACATAATTTTATGATAATCGGCTAAGAAATGCGACCTTGAAGCGAAAACAGCCGGACAAACGTACATCCAAACATCCGGACATACGAAATAATTTTAAGCCAAGCTGAAACGAAGACGCTTCGCTCGCTCGGTTGTATATAAGTATTTGATTGTCGGAGCCCTTCGTGGGCGAATCCGACTCGCACTTACACAGTTTCTATTAGCCTACCCATGCCATGGGCGATCGGAACACAAATAAGTAAACCAAATATTTTCCAACCCTAAACCGCTTTCCCATGAAAATCCTATTTATCGTTCAATTCTACAGGCACTCATACTATCGTCGGACAAACGATCCCAATCCCTTTAAAGGGTTCTTTGTTGAGTTCCACAAAAGGTCTTAGTTGATAGTTAGGGAGCCCAAAACGAGATTTTATAAGTTACCCGAGCGCGGCAGATAAATATAAGTGAACTAGCTGTGCCACGCAGTGTTAGCCGCTCATCCCACTTGAACACTAAATTTTACAGAATAAAAAGTAGCCAATGTGTTAATCCAGGGTGTTAGCTACCCTCATATTAAAATGTATCAAAACTGGTCCAGCTGTTTAAACGTGAAAAAGTAACAAACATAAACATACTCAAAAACTTTCGCTTTTTTAAATTGATGTAAACACACAATTTTCACACATAATTATAACAAAACGGGACTTATCGCGGTCGAAAAGAATGAAAGAGTCCCTTTGAGACCATACACATAACATCACATTTTGAAAAGTCGAGGAAATAAGGTGAACACTTTTTGAATGCGTCTCAACGCGTTTTGTTATAATAATAAGTGAATATTTTTTTAAGTTCTCCATCACCCACAGGTTCTCTGGAAGATATCGCTCTCTAGCGATAACACAGCCTGTTGATTACCTATACTTGTAATTTTTTACATTGTATCTCTATTGTTTGTTTTGTGAGATGTGTAAATATAAATAAATATAAATGAATAGTTGTGTAGAATACCTGTAGCATATTTATACTACGAGCCTTTTATATTTGTGAGTAAATGGGTACTAAAAAGAGCGATCATGGCACATACTCGAGTACGTCAGACTGAGATAGGAAAGTGCAATACTAATTAAACTGTGTGTATTTCAGTTTTACTGAGAAATTACAGTGTGACGTAAGAAAATGAGAGGTCTAAACACGCAAAAAAATACTTCGGTGGTAGTTTTTGAGTGCGGTTATTTGTTTTTAGAAAATTGTGCAATGATAAGTAAAAGGTAATCCACAAGCCGAAGTAACAAAAATCGTGTGTAAATCGCGTTTGCTGGTTGATATCCTGTACATTCCACCAACAAACGGGAAAAACCAAGAATATTTTAATTTACTTTTTATTGATTTTTTAGCATTGTGTCTTGATGACGCTCAAGTAAGTACAATTTTAGCGTCATTGGCTCCTCTACTATGAGAGAATTTCCTAGTATAATACCTTTTGTATACTACGGAAACATAAAGCGGAAAGCACACAATCGGCAAGAGGGTCAAAATATTTGTTGTGTGTTCTCGGAATTAGTCTTAAACAAATTTGATGGTGAGTACGGTAATATCGTTTATCAGGATTGCTTTAAATGTATACCGGGTGTAGCGTGTTTTAGGAAGAATACATTAAAACATAGATTGTATTCTTCATATTGAACAATATTTGTTCGCGAATAAAAAAAAAGTATACCTATGGTGATTTGTTTTTTTTTGTACCGAACTCTTTCAGTTGACATCGGAAAGCAATAAATTCAAATTGTTTCAACTCACCTGTCTTTCAAAGTCCCTCGGTCTCCCTTACGCTTTTAGTGCTTCATAATCATAACTTTTTGACATTGTTTCAACTCACACATGTTTCAAAGCCCCTCGTTCTCCCCTACGCGTGTAAGTAGTGTAGTATAAGTTATGATTATGAAGCACTATGACTGAAGTACTATCGGCCTAACGTGTTAAATCAAATTTGCACTAAAAACCCCGAGGCGCATGTATGTTTAGGTATTTACAAATTCATTATCTTCCCAAGCTAGCGGGACTTAGCCCTTCCGGCTATTCATTATAATGAAAGCACACGAAAATAACCGAGCTCGCTGAAATAGGTTATAAATTTTCAGTGTTTTCCTGCGATGTTACCCAAATATAGCCACAATGAATATTAAGTAAGTAAAGCCTGACCAGAAATATATGAGGATGCGCCATATTGCGGAATTTCACTGGTACTAATTTCTTACACTGGCAGTGGTTTTATGATGGTTTGTCAACAATGTCAATGTCATTCGTGGTGGTATCTTTAAAAGACAAATATTTAAAATTATCCAAAGAAAATGCCGAAAACCGTTCACAGTCGTGAACGTAAGATTATAAATAAAGTGTACTTGAGTTTACTACACGGAAAACAGTCAGGAAAAGATTGCATTCCATTAAATGATATTACGAGGTTAACACAGTGAAACTGACAGGTATTCAAATTAATGTCATTACAGGTAGTGGGTTGCGATTGGTAGCAAAATTGTTGTCATATAAATCTTATAAATAACGCCCTCTTGACAATCCTCATATATTTCTGGTCAGGCTTTGGTATTTTACTAGCTGCGCTGTGCTACCCGCTCATCCCATGGGAACATTACATTTGTTCGAGATAAAAGTAGCCTTTGTGTTAGACCAGGGTGTCAGCTATCTTCATACTAACATAGAACATAGTTTACTCCATGTAGGAATATTTTGAGATGTAAGTAACGGACATACTACAATTACTGAATAATCAAATTTATATTTATATAGCTCTTAATTAATACCTACTGAATAATTGAATGTACCTAATGTTATTAATAATTTCCGATTGACATATTCATGAATAATTTAATATAATGCGATTAAAATAGGATAATAAGTAAGACATTTGCATGTCAGATATTTTTGGCAAGATATGTTTACTCTTGTAAAAAATACCATCTCATGTCTGATATGTCTCAAGTACCTAAATAAATTTTATTTCATTTCATTTCATTACTAAAACTTATCGAAATTGGTCCAGCCGTTTGAGCGTGATGAATTTTTTTGAGGATGTCAATCGGATGGCGATTCTCTTTTTATTGGATATCTCTTTTTATCAAATGTCTATATGGGACTAACTACACTTACACTGCTCTAAAAGTCAGAAATGACCTTCAAAGTTCTACATTCCTACGGAGCGCTAAAAACGCTCCATACAAATGGCCACCTAATCGTGACGTCATTATATGTTATGGGTAGGTACCAATATTTGTATGGAGACAATAAATAATTTGCCATTTTCACCGTGAAAAAGTGCGCTTAAGTTAATGGTTGTCATACCAGTATTATTTTATCAGGATTCAGAAAACAACGTCAAAGTCAAAATTTATTTTGTATTTCAAAAAAGGATTTATTTATAGATAACAAAAAAGGAAAAACAAAGTGACAGTAAATAAAAACTTAAACACTACTAACTATTTACTATGTATATAAAAGATAAAATTAAAAAAAAAAACTAAAAAAAAAAACAAAAAATTGCTCCCCTTTGGCATGGTACCGAAAATGTTGGCAGCATTTCCTCGCTGAACAGCTATGCTGATTACGCTGTACGAGGAAGCTGCCAGCTCTTCGGTCCCCAGTGGTCTAAGCCTATAAAATATGAAATTTGCGTACCTACTTTTGAAGTCACATATTTAAAAAAATATTTTTTGTTTCTTGACATATTGAGCAAATTTTATTCGTATAACTCAGTATGCTATAGTATTTAACATCACTTGTCATCCCTGTTAGGGTAAAATCGATTTATAAGATTTGATTATAAAGGGTGGGCCCTGTAACAGGAGCAATAAATTAAAACATAGATTCGTCCCTTGAAACTAAACAACATTTGTTAAGCAACTTCTGAAAATAACGTGTATTAAATGACATTTTGTAGAATAAAGTTTAGACAAAGAAGCAATGTATTGCGAAATGTCCGATATTAGTAGAGTGACAGCTATGTCAATGCTCAGGGAATGTCAACGTTGGACGACATACATTGAAAATACTATTTACTTTGTTTGAAATAATAAAATTTTGAAAACTGTTTTTTTTTTAAAGTTGCTTCAGCAAATGTTGTTCAGTTTAACGAGTAAAATCAATGTTTTAATTTTTTGCTTATGTTGCAGGGCCCACGTTGTATATTGTTAATGACCTAATTACAAACAAACTTAGCTAAATGTTGAAACTAATAAAACAAAATTTATCATATATTACTAATACTAGCGACCCGTCCCGGCTTCGCCCGGATACAATGCTGATAAATTTATGCATGTATTATACATATAAACCTTCCTCTTGAATCACTATATCTATTAAAGAAACCGCATCAAAATCCGTTGCGTAGTTTTTAAGACCTTAGCATGCATAGGGACAGGCAGAAGCGACTTGTTTTATACTATGTAGTGATTATAAGCCGAGATATTGCCAAATATGGATATCGCATGCGTTGTCGAATTAGGCCCCGCTTTAGTATGAAGTGGGCAATCAATTACTTACCTTCAGTGTACCTGCCGGTTTCCTTCCGGCCTGTCCTAATCGCCGTAATAGAGCAAGTTAATATTTCAAGCATACAGGGTGATCAATCCGAATGGGTCAGTAGGTAAAAATAGCCGTGTATATTATTCCACCCCTAAAGTTGACAGAACTGAAATAAAGTAAGAATATATAAATAGCATAGATGGGAATCCCACCCACGTATTAAAGAAAGATGATGTAAGAAAGAAAGACAATGTATGAAGTATGAAAGAACGAGAGGAATAAAAGCGAGAACTGGAACGAAAGAGGCACCGTAGAAATACCTAGGCTCCGATACCGTTGGAGGTAGATTAGAAAAAAAAGGGTCAGTAGGGACAATACGAAAACTATAAGAGATAGGAAAATCTGTTCTAGAGAACTATGGCGTTGATTCCATGTGTGTCGTCAGGGTGTCAGCTACCTTCATACCAAAATTAATCACAATTGGTTCAGCAGTTTGAGCGTGAAGAAGTAGCAAACATACACATAAACACACTCATAAACTTTCACCTTTATAATATTAGTGTGATGGAAACTACATACTGTACCGTTGTATGTACATAATTATTATTATTACAGAAATAATAACGAAAACAATAACATTGTTAAATTAAATATAAAATAAACATAAAATAAAATATACATTGTTAACTTAAATATAAAATACGTTAAATAATTCTAACTTAATTATAATAACATCATAATAAACAACACAACTTAGCACAATAACATAAATTATATAAATACATTAAACTAAATAGCACTTGTGTGCGCGACGGTAAACTGCTTGCGATATCAGCACATCACCTGTATCGAAGTGCGCACTGATTGGCTAATGCGCGCGCCCTTTGTCTACTTTAGCTAGAACATTCGAAGAAGCACTCGCCGATTACTTACTTTCGTGATATTTGGTTCGGTCGCGTTCACTAGCCTCGCTAAGTGTCTTCTTACGCGCTGAACATTTATAATGTTTTAAATAATTTACTAATAAGTAATATTCTTCCGACATATTTGGAAGTATTTTCAAAACCATCGGTTAAACTATAAGTGTTTGTGTCGCACCCCACTGGGGTGCAACATTTTTAATAAAAACTACGGCGACAGCCGCGGTGCGTGGAGCTTGCCCGCACCCTCGCCCGACTACATTTTAAAGTCTGAACACCAACACCAACGGCCGGCGCCTTCCAGTTTTGCTACGGACCCACTGCCAAGCCAAGACCTGCAGCCACAGCATCAGAGCGGGGAAGTACCGAACCCCGGAGTAAAATCAGACGGCCATATAACCCACGAATTTAAAAAAATAAATTATTAATTATATTGTTGACGACTTTGTTTAATTTAAGACCACTTCCTGGGGAGCAAACGTCGCAATACCGTTTCTTTTTATAAATCTCATACATAACCGGGAATCGAATCTGGTTAAAATTCTGTAAGTAATCGCTTGTCGTATTTTAAGATTGCGGTTTTGACCGGGTTATGTATGAGGTATATAAAAAATAATATTATGTCGAATACTGCTTTCAAAAGAATTTAACTAACAGACGTGGTTTTTCACCCCAGGCGAAAAAAATAGGGGTCGTATAAGTTTAACACGTGTATCTGTGTATTTGAGCGTTTCTATCGATAGACATGTCCGTCTAGATGGTTATTGGCTATGTTTGGTGGAAATAGGACCAGTAGTTTCCAAGATATCCAGTTTTAATTGAAACAAATGACAAGATTTCAGACAATATTGAGTTAATAATTCCAAATTTTGTAGTTATGTTCAGTTTCAGTAGCATTTTCTATATCACTGATTGAAGGATGGCCTCAATATTACAACTCTATGCAGGCAGTTGTCGTAAATATCGGTTGTTTTATGTGTTTTTTATATTTCTTGACATTCAAAATAAATTCAAAATATTTTTTAGAGTATACACGGCGTCAAGCTCTTTCGATCTACTATGTATTAACCTGTTAGAAATATGAGATGTTGTCAATTAACAAAATCTCTGGTGACAACTAAAACTCACTAAAATTTCTGTCAAGCTACTCTAAACCTCTTTTAGATTGATACCTACTGTGATACGAGCTTTTAAGTAGGTGTTCATTAGTAAGTTTTGGTTGTTAACAGATGAAATGGTTCTGTTCCAGGACATCGACTTCGAAGGCTTCCGCTGGTTCCTGGACAACTTCCTGGAGTGTTCTGCACCAGATGAGCTGTCCAGGCACCTGTTCCTGTCCTTCGTGCGGCGGGACAGGAGACCGGCGCTGCGGGAGATGGCGGCCGCTAGTTCCGCCGCCGCCTGCGCAGCGGTTACAGCGCACGCCGACCATCCGGTAAGCAACGTGTTAAGTGGCAAAGCAGTTGCCTACTGAGCCGAAGATCCTGGGTTCGAATCCGGGCAAGGGCAAATATTTGTGTGATGAACTCGATTTGGGTCTGGGTCATGGATGTTATTTGTATTTAAGTATGTATTTGTCTATATTAGTATGTTTATCGTCGTCTAGCACTTATTAACACAAGCCTACTAGGGCTTACTGTGGAACTATATTGATTTGTGTGAGGTTGTCCGATGTTAATTTATTTATCCATACTATAATACTATAATATAATTATAAGAATATAATAATAATATTATAAATGCGAAAGTGTGTCTGTCTGTCTGTCTGTCTGTTAGCTCTTCACGCTTAAACCGCTGAATCGATTTTGATGAAATTTGGCATGGAGATTTAAGATCCAAGGAAGGACATAGGATAGTTTTTAGATAGTTTTCATCCTGGAAATTATCCCTAAAAAGATTGAAAAGTGAGTAACTAATTCATGATGACATTGATGACCCTGTAGAAAATATAAGGCATGTATTTAACGCGGCGACAAATTAATCTGATTTAGGGATTTATAAAAAATTAAAGGGGGTAGCAAAAATAATAAGTTGGCGACTAATTGCGGAGACTAATAAAGTAAAAAGTAGCAGCTAAGTAATCAATTTTCGGCTGTGTTTCAATATTAATTCAGTGAATGAGGGATTTTGACCTTACAATTGGTCCGGTAGTTTTGAATTTTTGATATGTTGTCTAGGATGGTTAGTCAGTGCTTAAAATGCAAAATGCACAATTCCCTCCCCTCCGCGCCCGCCGCCATATTGAAAAAACCGGCACTCTCTTCATATTTTTGCTCATATCTTCCTTTAGGAGCCTTTTAGCTAAAAGAAAGCTTCGACAATGTTATAGAGAGTTAAATTTACTACATTTTCCATTTTATATTTTGTTTCTAGGACAGATAGTTACGGAGATATGCACATTTAAAAAAACTTAAGAAATTGCAATTTCCAACTCAAAAACAAACTTCTGGATTATATCTTCGTTGAGGAGCATTTTAGCTACAACAGTGCGTGGCCTATTTTGTAGAGAATTAAATTTACTATAATTAATATTTCAAATTTTGTTTCTAGGACAGATAATTACGAAGATATGTAAAAAATAAAGTCACGTTTTCCGAAAATGTATGTAAAAATGGACATGAGTTTTATAAGCAATTATATTTCCTACATGTTTTAATTTGTCCTAGACTAGTCCATAACTGAATGACATCGTTCTAAACCAAGAATTTTGAGAAATTTTCGGAAAATTCGACTTTTCCTGTTTTTTAAATGTGCATATTTCCGTAACTAACCGTCCTTGAAACAAAATTTGAAGTGTTTATAGTAAATTAAATTCTCTACAACATTGCCTAAGCTTTGTTGTAGCTAAAATGCTCCTAAACGAAGATATAATTCAGAAGTTTGTTTTTCAGTAGGAAATTGCATTTTTTTTGTTTTTTTAAATGTGGATATCTCCGTAACTATCTGTCCTAGAAAAAAAATATAAAATGGAGAATGTAGTAAATTTAACTCTCTATAACATTGTCGAAGCTTTCTTCTAGCTAAAATGCTCCTAAAGGAAGATATGAGCAAAAATATGAAGAGAGTGCCGGTTTTTTCAAAATGGCGGCGGGCGCGGAGGGGGAGGAATTGTGCATTTTACATTTTAAGCACTGACTAACCATCCTAGACAACATATCAAAAATTCAAAACTACCGGACCGTTTGTAAGGTCACACATAGTACTTTAGTCTCTATTCACCGTATTATATAAACTAGCATCGAGTTTTGGCGACTGAATTAACTAATTAAGCGGAAACATGACAGCGGATAAAAAGTTGAAAATGGCCTACTCTAATTGTTCAATGGAGATTGCATATAAAATAAATCAAGGTCATAAAAATAATAAAAGGAGCGCTTTTTAGGGATATAAAAAAAAAAAAACCAACCTTACCTAACCCGGCCGAGTCGGATCTTCTGCTAATATTAGTCGCCAAGTCACTATTTATAGCACCTCGCCTATGATTTCAGTAATCTTGTTTATTATTTCTGCTACCTTAAAGTAGCTGCCATTATTTGAATTTTAAAATATCCTTAGTTTAAAGCTCATTTAATATAAATGATTGCCAAAATATTTAATCGCTGACAAGTTATTATTTTAGTTGCAAATAGTTTGCTGCTCTTTAATTTTTCTGTCGCCGCGAAAATAATAAGCCAAAATATAATGATTAGACCAAAAGCACAATTGCTTTTACATTTGCTTAGGCGCCCCCTTTTATTAATTAAGGTGATTAGGTGGATATCTATCGTGTACGTGTTGTACGAGGTTGCTTCCATACTTCCAAGTTCCACGCGGACGTAGTCGCGGGCAAAAGCTAGTATTTAATAATGTTTAAATGGGTGAGAACTGTGCGGTTCCAGAGGACTCCTACCGCGAATGCTCCGCATGAGGAATGAGCTATCCCGAGGTTTTCCCCGGGGGCTAGAGCATGCGGTTCTTCAAGAGGAGAGTAAATAGGTTCTTAAAGGGTCGGCAACGCGCGTGTGATGCTTCTGGCATCGCAAGCGTCCATAGGCGGCGGTAACTGCTTAACATCATAACAAGGGACGCAAACAACTGCAACGAATTGCAAAATGACATCGACAGAGTGGTACAGTGGAGTAATGAAAACAAGCTATTCTTCAACTTGTCAAAGTGCAGTGTCATGTCTTGCAGTAGAGCACTTTTCCCGCTGCAGCACGATTACCATGTGGGCGGGCAGCCGGCGCCCCGGGTGACAGACGTGCGGGATCTGGGTCTTAACATCGCATCTGACCTATCGTTCCGAAAGTACATTACAGATACCTGTAAAAAAGCCTTCAGAACCTTAGGTTTCATACTGCGCCAGACTAAGTCATTCTGTAGCACCGCCGCAGTAAGGGCCCTGTATAACGCGCTAGTAAGGAGCAGGCTAGAGAGTGGAATGATCGTTTGGAACCCGCACGAGACAAAATACATCGCAATGATAAAGAAGATCCAAAATAAGTTCTGTAGATACCTATATATGAAAGAATATGGAGTGTATCCGCTGATGTATCCAACACTTTTTATTCTCGGAATGGTTGGCTACAACAGGTTGGAAGTCAGGAGGAATTTAGCCCTAGCCACGTACATTTTTAAAGTACTGCGTGGAACAATACATAACCCTGATGTACTGGGTTCGCTGGGACTAGTGGTGCCTCGTAGTCGACTGAAGCGCGGACCGCGCGCGCGACTACTCGCGGTGCCTCTCGCTCGCCCAAACCTTCTCGCTAATGCGCCTCTAGTCAGAGGCATGAAAATACTTAACCAGATATCCGAAGAAATTGATTTGTTCATTTGCAATCTGGCCGAGCTCACAAGGGTTCTCCTAGACCATTTATATTCGTGTTAGTTCCTATTTATTTATTTTTTACGCTGTGTTCATTAATATTGTACTTCTCGCTAATTTTATTTTTATTTTTCTTTGACATGTGGTTTGACTTAATAGTATATATCGCGCATTGGACTAGTCTGTAAGTGATATGTATCTTTTGTAATAAATAAATATAAACATCAGGCGGACCACATGCTTTTTTACCACCGTTGTGGTATAAAAAAAATGTTTTAGTAAAACATTGACACAGAGATCAAAGCACAAATTCAAATGCGGCGGAAGAGACCGGTGGTACCAGTACCTATGGATTACCGGTCCAGCGTGTTAACCTCTCCACCACTCTAACGCTAGATAACCTTTCGAATTGTTCGTTATTGTTTGTGTGTCGATCTTTGCATTGTTTATTTGAAAGGCTTTAAACCTTATATCTGTGATTTGATCTTTGTAGTATCAATAGTTGAATATAAAAAAATTGTGGTGTGTACTCGTAAAAATAATGAGACATTACAGGTTTCATAAACATTTATCCCAGATCTCTAATATAATTCAGCTTGGAGCCCATAATAATAAACTATGTATATTATTTAAATATCTATCTAATTAGTTAACTTTCATTTCTGTTGGTTCTTGGTCCAATTTGGTGCATGGTACTTTTATTTCCTGCTCTTCCGTACTACTAAGGTAGTACACATAAGTGTGAGATATTAAATTAGGTAAGCATCAAGACGGGCATTAAAGCCCCTAGGGAGGTGGGTGGCAACGAGACGGTATAGTGGCGCAATTCACCACGATTTACTTTAAGCTGATTGGCGTCGACGTGCACACTATGTAGCTTTGACACTGATATTTTAAGACTTGATTCTGATGCTCCGTGACTTGAAGCAAAAACATGGCACTCAACCTAAAGGGATGTACAGTCGTCGTACCTAACCATGACTCTATTACAATTTAACTTTCATGGTTGAGCAGTTTGATTGTCTATTGAGCCTTTAAACGTATTATATCAAATGATCATTATACTGTATGATATTATGCCATATGAAATTATAACAAATGTTTATTATATTATACCACTTGATCGTTATATCGACCAATATTATATCATAAGTTGTTATAGCAACCGTTACGCACCCCATCTTCTCAATTGCTGTTCCATTGACAGAGTATATAATTCAAGGAATTGCCTCTGTCCTCAGCCGAAGCATACCCTGGCGTCGAGGATCCACGGACTGGCAGAGCGTCTGCAGCAGCTAGGGAAGGGGTCGGGCGACTCCGTCGATGGTGACAAGGGTTCCAGAAGCCGAACTGGTAAGTATCCGTTTCAGATTGGACAAAAGAAAGAAAGAGAGAGACGGAAAGAAAGAAAGAGAGAGATACAGAGAAAGAGAGAGGGAGAGGACGAGAGAGAGAGGGGGGGAGAAAGAAAGTAAGACAGGAAGGAAGGATGGAAGGAAGGAAGGGAGGGAGGGATGGATGAATGAATGAATGTCCTCAGCCGAAGCATTCACGATCTGGCGATCACGATCTTGGACAAAGAGAGAGAAAGGGAGAGAGAGAGAAAGAAAGAAGTACATTTATTCGTGACATGACCACAAAACATAATACGAGTAATATTACAAGGGCGTGACAGAAATAATAATAGTATTTTATGCAATCGTTGCAGAATGAAGGTTCTTATAGTCGAGTAGGTCACGAGGCTTGCCGAGTGCAGTGCAGTGACAGTGAACTGAAACGATTGATTATTTGAAAAGAATAAGCTTTTCTCCCAGTTGAATTAAAATCACTTGAAGGTAAACAATATGAAACCAGCTTAAAAAGCTGGCTCAGTGATAGGGTCTCCTATAATATTTGAATTTTATTGGCCGGGTGCATGACGTTAGCGCCACCTAGCGTTCACAACTTTGGAGGGGGTCTGTCAAAAGTGTTAAATAATGGACACAATAAAATTAAGGTACAAAATTGAAAATATTGATTGTAGAGCACCTAACAAGTGCAAAATCTGTTTGTTTTTAATGTGAAACACATTTGGTTCTTAGCTTTATTGAAGAAGGTAATTATTATATATGTGTTTAATATAATAATATTATTATGTCAATTTACTTCTTTGTTCTTTCCTTACAAATTAAAGGAAAAAAATAATGTTTTATTATGTTTATTTTCAGATAATTGACGAATTACTACTATTTTCAAAACTGGCTTCCAAAGCATCGGTCAGAACATAAGGTTTCAGCCTCAAACCGAGAGTAAAGGGAAGCTGTTAGTTTTGGCACATTAATAAACAAACAATAAGTAACATTTACAAATTATAAGTAGTTTTACATTTCATATTTTTGAAACATTGTAATAATTCTATCATAATAATATTATTGCACTAAATAGATAAAAATATGTTCAGTTTAATACACTTATTTTATTTTTCTAGCAACAGCGATCCAATTCATTTTCTGATCTTGTTTCCAACTCGGTGTAGGAAAGCATAACATTTGCAATTGCTATTTCGTCCTGTATTATTGCAGTTTACCACACAATTACACCTATCGTGACCCATTTTACTTATTTCAGTTTCTTATTCTATAGTACAAAACGTAAGCATTATAACTGAAAAGTATGACGTTTGACAGAAACAGAGAGGCCAAAGTTACCACTTTTGGCCACATCAAGCGCTGCGATCATTTTCGCTTTCCCTACGCGACCTCTGCACCCGGCCAATAGTCATAAGTAAATCATGCAATTCATACATGTGCTAATTTTCTCGAGTAAAATGAAATGTTGAATATTGTACGTCCGTAGCGAATAAACTGTTGTAACTAAATACATTTATGTTACCATCTCTGTACACAGTTATACAATAAAATAATATTCTATTCTATTCTATTTTATTTGAGTGCGTAAGTGGTATATTATTTATTACAATACATAAATGTTGAATAGAATATCGGTTGTCTACGGAGCTATAAATATTCGTTCCTTCAGACTTATACTGAAATCAATATTCCGTCTGAACACGTGTAAGCACAACCTACACATTTTCTACAATTGCATCGTACTTAATCTATATTTATCCTGGTGTAGAGGTAGGATACGACAGAAGAAAATTATTGAACTGTTAGAAAACTTAGAAAATAACAGCGAAGAATTAAGATAATTTTATAAAAACTTTCGTGAGACATATTTAAGTATTACAGTAGCCGGCAAACAACTTGAACCAAAATGGCTGATCTGCGCATGTAAATTTGTACGTAAATCGGCTACTGCGCAGTCAAGGTCACGCTCAAGTTGTTTGCCGGCTACTGTAAGCGGTTTACACTCACGTTAAATTACCCCACCGTTCCTGACAATTTCACCTGAGTGTAAACCGCTTAATACAATAATTAAGAATTAAGGTGTTATCGGTGTTAACAGGTTATATTTTTACTAGCTATTATTTAGTTCAAGTTGAGATAAGTTTTAAATAATAGTACATTCCTGTAGATATTAGTAATCACTATCGGTACTCACCCGGCAAGGCCTTTTTATGGCTGAGGCATGTATGAGTAGTGATTTTCTCAAATTATATGCAATGAAATAAAAACAACAACACTAAAAAAAACAGCTGTTTAGCCTTTTCATGAACACAGACGCCATGTTTAAAAAAGAATACTTCCCGGTTTAGGCCTTCAATTTTGTATGAGATTCCTTTACAGTTCTCTTCTCTCGAAACGTGATACTTCGAAGCTGAAAATGTCGTTATAATGTGTGTTATCACACGTTATTTTCATCGCATGTTTGAGAAAAACCATTTAAACAGATAATATCTCGTATATTAATTATTTGAGTAATACATTTGTAATTTTTAACGTTTTAAACCCGCCATTTTGGAAAATTTTGGCAAACTGAATCGACAACGAAAACCTATAGAATTAACAAACTTACTAACTAAATTTCATAATACCTTGATTACTTTAGAAAAAATTGATGACCTTAAGGTGAGAACAGCTGGAATACTGGACATCCGAACATCCACACAGGACATCAAAGAATTTTAGGTCAAACTTAAACTTCGACGCCTGGTTCGCTTCTCTCGCTCGTTGAATAAAATCTTTACCATTATCATCATCATCAGTACTAACAATAAGTAACATTGACAATTGCATTCAATAGAATACCTAGAAACCTTCCCTGGTCGATATCGCATTCATACTTAGAAAGGGTGGGAGGGTGTTTACAGGGGGAATCGATTTGTTGAGCTAGTCCAGTAAAACAGCGTTTTTGCTGAACTATCGTGAGACATCTTTATATAAAAACGGTTTCAACTCATATTAGACATGTTTCGAACTCATATGGAGCTCTTTATCAGGGCGTTCATGAGAGGGTCGCGAGTCGCGTAGCAGCACGGATAGCTGCCCCTGATGAAGAGCTCCATATGAGTTCGAATCATGTCGGACCGTTCCTAACAACCTAAACCGTTTTTATAATGGTTTTATCCTTTCATAATTTTAAAGTTTACGTTACCTTAAGTTACTATAATATGCTGTAATATAAGTTTTAGTATAGTGTTAATCAGGATACCATCATCATCATTATACTGATAATCAACTGTTCTTTGATTGGCAATGCCACCTTATTTACCTGCCAGAACCTCATTGGGAATTGTGTTAGGATGTATGCTAATACCTAACTTAACATTCCTTAACCTGCACGTCTAGCGTAACTTTGACACGCGACTCATGTCGCGCGAGATAGCATCATCCGTCACTATCTCATAGTACTGTACAGATAGAGACAGGTAGTATATCCCGCGCGAGAAAGAGTCGCGTGTCAAAGTTATGCTAGCCGTGCTGTGTAACTATTTTGTCTATGTTTGTTTTCCCCCAATAAATTCCCCAATTTTTTAGTTCGTGCACTATTATTGTTAACTGAGAGTTATATTTAAAAATTTAGAGGGTGCTATGGTTTTTAGGTCTTTTCCCTACCGTCTGGTGATATGGTAGTCAACAGTTTCGAGTTTAAATCCGACTCATAACTCCATAGCCTGTGCCTGTCCATTTAATTGAATAAATAAGCATAGATTTTCTAAAAATATTAAAATAGTTTTCATACATCAATTGTGCAAGGTTGACTTTCTATTTCACTCTATTTACTGGACTATGCACTCAGTGCTTGTAGTTTATAGAACGGGACCTAGCCGACCTACTACCTAGTTTTATTGAATGTCAGCAATCGAGGTTGCTTCTTACGATTCTAGATTCTAGATGATAAAAGTATTGTGGCTGTAGTATTCACCAGGTTTGCTTGTTTGGGATAGTTCAATAAAGCAACGTAATCGTTTTTATTGTAAACCACGACCACTCGCTTCCGGTGACGTCTGTCATAGTAGTGACGGTAGAGGGTGGGTGGCGGGTACACTTTATTATATATGACTTTGCCCGCGACTACGTCCGCGTGGAACATGATAAAAGGGATTATTAAAAGCGCCTAAGCAAATGTAAGAGCAATTATGCTTTTGGTCTAATAATTACACTTTCTACGTCATCAATGTCATCATGATTCATTCACTCACTTTTCAATCTTTTTAGGGATAATTTCCAGGATGAAAACTATCCTATGTCCTTCCTCGTATCTTAAACTATCTCCGTGCCAAATTTCATCAAAATCGATTCAGCGGTATAATTGCGTGAAGAGGTAACAGACAGACACACTTTCGCATTTATAATATAAGTATGGAAGTATGGATCTAGCGACCCGCGCCGGCGACGCACAGGTGCATTTCTGATAAATTATGCATCTATTATATCTATGAACTTTCCTCTTGAATCACTCTATCTTTTAACAAGAACCGCATCAAAATCCGTTGCGTAGTTTTAAAGATCTAAGCATACATAGGGACAGACAGACAGACAGCAGGGAGCGACTTTGTTTTATACTATGTAGTGATGAACATGTATATATATACTACAATGGTTCCAAGAGCTGTAGACCTGGTTTTAGTTTTTTTAAAGGTAGAATCTTACACAAATCGATCTAGTCTTAAACTAAGCAAAGCCATAGGTAATATGGAGATAACATTCATGACCCAGGAACTAATATTCGAGTTCATCACAGAAATATTTGCCCTAGCCGGGATTCGAACCCAGCACCAGGTAGGTAGGCAGGTGCACCACTACAAACCCAACTCCAATCGCGCCGTTATATTACATGAACCATTTCGGGCCAATAATAATTCTCAATAATGAAAAAACACAATTCATCATCATCATAGGCTGTTTCATCTGTTTCTGTTACAAACGATCTTATGTAGTGCTATGGAGACACCTTTTCCGGTGAAGTGACACTACTATACTAATATTGGTTACCTGATTTACGCTATAACCTTAATCAAAAATATTAAACACCCCCGACGCAAGTAGCTGGTCATCATGAGACCTTCATTCAATGAGTGATATAACTGATATAGAAAATGCTATTAAAACTGATCATAACTACAAAATTTGGAATTCTCAGCTTCAATATTGGCTAAGTTCTCGTCACTTGTTCAAATTAAAGCTAAATATCTTGGAAACCACTATTCCTGGTCCTATTTCCACTAAACGTAGCTAAGAAGCATCTCGACGGACAAGTCTTTCGATAAAAAAAAACCGCACTCAAATTGGTCTATCCGTTTGGGAGCTACGATTCCACAGATAGCCATACAGATATAGAGAAATAATACTCAATTACTAATACGCATATGTTAACCGGACTCGCAGATGGCCAAGATACAGGCTCAGCCTAGTTTGGTCACTGACGGACACATTTTTTTATGTTTCAACTGAATTTTGTTTAAATAAATCATTTTATATTTTTGTATTTGTATTTAATTACACAAATATATACACACACACACACTTTAAACTTGAAGTTATAATATAACACGTTAAAAAGAATCGAGTGTATACTTATATTTGCTATTAAAAAATTGCCGGCGCCGAAAAACCAATAAATGAAGCTATTTATCTAATCAATCTTTTGACAGCACCGTCCCAATGTTTCACAGCAATCTCATTTGGCTTTATATTTATTCGTAACCAAATCCACGCATCACTGATTCTCAATCGGGATTTTTCTCATTTCGTATTCCAATGACTGAGGAAATAATCGCATTTTGGGAATTATACACCTTCTTTTTGGGAAAGGCAATTTTGAATCGGAAATTAATTTAATGCCAGTCAATAAAAAATCCGATTTGATGCCCGGGGTTCAATTGACTCAATATTGTGTTTGTGTACTTGTGGGTTCTCCTTATAATTCTCAATCGCTATACCAAGTGCCCTAATTCCATTTATACCTCTCTGATATCTCGGAAATCTTGGTCGGAAATCCGGTCGCGTTAACTTAGCGCCTCATTTATATGTGGCACCACAGATATTAGGCGCAACTTGTCGTGAAATGTCACTTTATGCTGCTCGAATCGCAAACTTACCGTTTACCTGAGACACCGCTTAACTGGTGATATCTTAAAGTACACTGGAATTAGCTCCGTTAGCATTGACTTTAGGACGGATATACCTTCTTCTTCTTTTTTTTTTTACAGAGAATAAATTGAATACAAAGGTTCCAAAGCAACGAATAATCTTGACGCTTTGGCCTGTTTTAACATTTTGTTGATGATCGAATAGGGCAGTAAGGCAACGCTAAATGACACGGGAATGAGCTATGTTGATGAAACATTGATGAGCCAACAAGGCATGTTTAATGCAAAGCTTATTTTCTCCAAAAATATTGTCTAGACGGTTACTTCGAATAGAACATATCGTTTAAATAGGCATAAAATATACATACCTAATTGACTCGATGCGGATAGCCGTTGTTCTCCGCCTGGGCTGCGATATTTGCGAACGTCACGTGTGCATCTGCGGGACCATGGTGGAGAGAAACGGTCACCACGCATTGAGCTCTTGTCGGTGTGCAAGGAGGTTTCCCCGACATCACGCCATTAACGACATCACGAGGAGAGCACTTGTTTCTACCAGGGTTCCATGTGTTCTGGAACCACCAGGCCTTAGCAGATCAGAAGGTAAAAGGCCTGATGGTCTGACCTTAGTGCCCAGGCAGCAAGGTCGCTGCCTGCTCTGGGACGCTACATGCGTTAGTAATTTCGCGGCTTCGCACGTTACCCGTACCATGCGGGCAGCAGGTGCAGCGGCTGAGCTGGCGGCGCTGCGCAAGCACCAAAAGTACTCGGGACTCTCAAACTACATGTTCGTTCCTCTTGCGGTGGAAACGTCCGGAGTTTGGTGTGCGGAGGGTAAAACCTTTTTAATGGAGCTGGGGCGGCGCTTAGCACAAACAGGTCTCGATCCTCGTTCCGGGTCCTTCTTGATGCAAAGGTTGTCTATGGCTATTCAACGTGGCAACGCGGCGAGCGTGATGGGCACCTTTGCTTCAGGAGGAACGCGGGACGGTTTTTAGCCTAGCTCTCTTTTTTGTTTTATGTACTTATTAGGTTATATGTATTTTTATTTTTTAGGAATGTTAAGTTTTAGTTTTAGTATTTAGAATATAATCAGTTTTAGTCAATATTGTTTTATGAAATAAAAGATATGTCTATATATAAATACATATATAGATAACATCCTAATTGATATTTCGGATATACATACCTAATTGAAATGAACTCCATGGCATCTAATAATTAAAATGACATACAGCGGCGTACCGGTCTATCTACAACACCTAAACCAAATCAAATTGTCATTCAAATGTATCCTATCCAATGTTCCAGGGAGCGTCCACCCCATGTTCACCGTGACCACGCATCCATCGTATTCCTCCCACGAGCTTTGTCTTGGACGCACGGAGACCAGCCCCAGCCACAGTCAGATGTCCAGGAATTCTAGCCGGAAAAGCAGCAACTCGTTGCGGGTCAATCAGTCCACTAAAATCGAAGGTAAGCATCAGGTTTACAGTTGCTCTTCCTTGTCAGTCCTCCTTTACTCCTCCTATGAACTGTGCCTTGGACTTATGGAGACGTGCCCCAGCCATATCAGATGTCCAGTAATTCCAGCCAAAAGAGCAACAAATCACTCAGGATCAACGTTTTTACTAGGATCGAAGGTAATCATCAGGTTTACAGTTGCCACGCCCTGTTGTTACTCCTCCCAAGAGGTCTGGTTTCCGTATCAGGCACAACCAGCCTAAAAACTACAGCCAGCCTAACCTCAATAAAATTGTCCATTACCTACCGTAGCCACGCCGTTGTTCCAGCCATCTTGCATCCGTCAGCCCGTAGCGCCGTGAGACCATAACTTTCTCTCTTGCTAGCTATTATCCCACATGGTGGTGGGGTCAGCTTTCCCTATTTTGTTCTCCACTTCGCCCCGTCCTCGATATCGTCTTCGGAGACTTGACTCTCACTCATATCCTTTTGCACTACATCTGCCATCATCATGCCGTGAGATTATAACTCGTAATGCAATACTCTGATGAACCCTGTATTTTTCCAGATTTCAAGCACCTCATGCGACGATCGTCAACGCTGGAAGTCCACACAGCCAGGGTGTCACTGAAGGACATCGTGTGCTACCTCTCACTCCTGGAAGCCGGTAGACCTGAGGATAAGCTGGAATGTAATTACATTTTATCTTCATTCGTGTTCCGTTCTGGTCTTACTTTGACTTTGACGTTTCATTTTAGAATTCTCCGTGGCGTGGTATTATAGAATTCTGAAATTGTATGGAAAACAATAGTACATTACATCAGAGGCCGGGAAAATGAGGATTTCTGGCCAAGTAGATATATACGGCCGAACGAGCGTGCGAGCGAGGCCGTATAGTGATACGAGGCCGGGAATCCGTTTTCATGACGAGGCATGTATAGTGCTTTTCTCAAACATACAACGAAATAAAAAAATATACTTCAAAGAACAACATTTAATTTATAGGACATTTTAGTCTAACAACCAACCTTTCAAAACAAAACCTGCTTTTTGTCAAACCAGCCAGCTGTGTGAATGACCTTGTTGTTGAAACCAAAAAAAAGTTACTTTGCAGGCCTGAACAGCAGTATGAAATCCCTTTACAGTCCTCTCGAGTTGTTGCGCCCAAAAAGCGATACTTCCGCGCCTATTATAAGGAACGTAAAGACAATATTTTATTGCATGTTTGAGAAAAACATATTTCAACACGGGGACAACATGACTTTATGACATGTTTATGACTTTTATTTCCTGACAGCGTCATTATCGTTTTCTTTTCTGTTATGTGAGCATTGATTACTCAGCACCTTTTATCGATATGTGTGTCCCTTACAGCGTTAATAAAACTACACGACGGATTTTAATAAATTTTCGTGTAGGGGTAGCTGGACACCCAAAGATGGTTCTAAGATATCCAACTATGGTAAAGAGAAAAAGAAGGTGACGCGGTCGAAGTTGCCGGTATTTGCTGCATTACATTAAAAAGTTATTTTAATTAGGTACATAAGGATAATCCAAGTTCTTGTCGTTTTCAGTCATGTTCCGGCTATACGATACCGATGGCAATGGAGTCCTGGATACCAACGAGATGGACTGCATCGTCAACCAGATGATGACTGTGGCCGATTACCTGGGCTGGGAGACTTCAGAGCTCAAGCCTGTAAGATAATAGTGTTTTTAACCAAGTACTAGTATTTAGTCATTCTCTCTGTGCACTCTCGAAATCGTGTGTGTGCAAAGACGACTACGGTGGCATCAGCATAAAAGAATATGCGACCTTTCTTTAATTGAAAATTAGTAAGGTCGTTTTATACTCTAGGAACAAAATGGGTCCGAGAACACTTCCTTGAGGGACACCGAAAAAAATTGTTGTACATATACATAGTCACAGAAGTGATTTATTCTAAAAATTTGATTTCCATCGCTGAAATAGTCTTCCAATCATTCGAGAGGATCTTTTTGCTCCAATAGATTTCAGTTTCTATACAGGAGTGAAGAGAGAAACGGTGCCATATGGCTTTTTTAGATCTAATAATAAATAGCCAAGCATTTGCGTGATTTATGATCGTTAGAATATCACCAATTGGTATTATGGCCGCCAGGCTTTCCGACCCCACAAGGTGGTTTTTGAATTGTGCTTAAATCTTGTTATTGATTCTATCTGTAATCACAATCACAAATACATTTAAATTCAATTTTAACATCAAATTTGTTTTAACCAATGAATATTAACTTGCGCACTATCACAGTTTGGTTAAAAATATGAGAGGCGTTTACGCAATGTCTGTCAATCTCATTGCCTTCCTGCAAATGATAGGACAATAACAATTCTTGTAAATTATTTTTTAATCTTAATTTCACTCCTAATATTAATATAAGTAATCGCCAATTCAACCAAACTTATTATTTAACTTTCAGATCTTACAAGACATGATGGTCGAGATAGACTACGATTCCGATGGAACTGTTTCGTTGGATGAATGGAAAAGGGGAGGGTATGTTGACTTCTTTCGTTACGCATAAATATGCGCACTAAGAAATTCTTAGACGACCCACCGGTCTGGTAGACGGTTCGATTCCCACTCATTCATCCCCATTCGTTTCTTGGTCCCATTCACTCTCTTGCATCGTGATTCATTCATTCGAATATACATGAAATATCTCTGTGTCTGTTGATTTGTCATGTTTTTCCACTTGTTAAAAATTTTAGCCGCTTTCCGAAGTAGACGTTAATTTTGTACTTACATGATATTCACTCACTCTCGTATCGCGATTCATTCATCCATACTAATATTATAAATGCGAAAGTGTGTCTGTCTGTCTGTTACCTCTTCACGCTTAAACCGCTGAATCGATTTTGATGAAATTTGGCATAGAGATAATATGTTAAGATCCGAGGCAGGACAGGATAGTTTTCATCCTGGAAATTATACCTAAAAATATTGAAAAGTGAGTGAACATTTCTGTTAGGGTGCGGTGACCCTGTAGGAAATGTAATTATTAGACCAAAAGCACAATTGCTCTTACATTTGCTTAGGCGCTTTTAATAATCCCTTTTATCAAGTTCCACGCGTACGTAGTCGCAGGCAAAAGCTAGTTCGATTATACATGAAAGTATATACAGCAAGTTTTTCCACGGTAGATGCTGGTTTTAATAATTTAGGCACTCTCTTAATAATTTAGTAGACATGTGTCATTTTCGGGAACGTTTCCCGATTTGTATGGGGAAAGAACGTTCTCGAGATCGGCACATCATTTCTCATCACTTACATGATACTTTAGTCCTCAAGAAGCATGTGTATTTTACTAGCGTCGTGTTTCCAGGATGACAACAATCCCTCTCCTGGTCCTTCTGGGTTTGGACACAAACGTCAAGGAAGATGGGGAGCACGCATGGCGGCTGAAGCATTTTAGCAGACCGGCGTATTGCAACCTGTGCCACAACATGCTCGTGGGACTTGGGAAGAAAGGGCTCTGCTGTATATGTAGGTTTCCGATTAATTTTCACTGATAGGTAATACAGCATTTCAAGAGACTGCTGGTAGTCTCCTGTATAGGCCCCGACACAACGAGTTAGGATAACTAAAAAAACTACTGTAAATGCTTTAGATGGGGTATAATCTTTCCGACGATGTTTGGCGCAATATTATAGCTTCCAAATCGTATGTACCATTTATTGTCCCTCGCTCGCGATGCTTATGTCTTTTTCACTTTGGGTTTCGAAACGCCAATCCAACGTGATACATAATTGTATTCCATCACTGCTATTGCTATTTAAACTTGATTTGTTGAGACTATTAAAAATAGGAGAAAATAAGAGCCGCCATACCAACTAATGTCTGTATGACATGGATGTTGATTTTCCTTGTACTGTATCTATATTACTAATTCGTTCCAGTTTGCAAGTACACAGTCCACGAGCGCTGCGTCCAGCGAGCTCCAGCATCCTGCATAGCCACATACTCCAAGTCTCGGAGAGCATCCGCTACTCTTGCGCATCACTGGGTTGAAGGTCAGTCCTCTACCACCACACCACTTAGATCTTATTATCTTTAGGCTGCCTTTCCATTAGATTAAAGCAGACCAATCGCTTCCTCATAGGTTCGTTTTCCCCGCTCCGCTTCAGTGAATAGGTAGGTCCATTAAGCACAAAATTTGTTCTTTAAGTAGCTACTTTAGCATTCGAGAAACCTTTTGGCACCTAAACTTAATAAGACATCAAATGTTTCAACGATTTGTGGGGTATCAGAAACATTGTTTCCCATCTGTAACGCTTCGCCGAATTTTTAATTTGACCGAAAGTTTTTTTCCGAAATCCGTAATATTTTCAGGATTTTATGAACATCGTTTTAAGGAAGAAGGTTAGGTTAGTTTTATAGTTATTCTGAAAAATTAACAGTTTTGGAAATGGAAATTTGGCCAAACGTTGTAACGTTTCTGTTTCTATAGGTAACCGATTTTTATAACCGCTTTGGGTAGGTCTTGTGAAAGACTTGATCTATTCTTTATCTTTAGACATTTGATCTTTCTTAGTGGTTTCGCATATCTCTGAATTTTTGATCTGAACATAATTTGATCAGCCATTTTGAAATAATTGAGTGACCGACTAAACGCTCATCAATTCAATCAGTCTTCTGCGCAGACTTTTAAAGCTGCTTTCAACTATACCGATACTTTATTAAATTTGTTACCAGGAAACTGCCACGGGAAATGCGCAAGGTGTCGAAAGAAGATAAAAGGCTACAATGGAATCACTGGTCTGCACTGCCGCTGGTGCCATATCACGGTACGTCCCTTTTTTATGTGCGATAGACAAACATTTGACCTCGAACGTACCTGATGTTAAGTAACGATGATGCCTAAGATGAAACATGCTTGTCTAGAAGGTGCCTATAGTATTCACTCTCGACTTGAAGAGATTTAAATTAATTTTTTCAGGGAAGGTGGGAAAAGGTTCCTTGTAATAGAGTTACAGAACTGCTGGGTGCTCGTGGGTATTTTTGACTACTGATTATATTAAGTGCCTGAGATCTGTTATACATTATCACCCAAAAGAGATCACAAAAAATGGTAGAAATATATTGTAGAAATCGGAAGACGACAATAGTGCAGCATAAGCAATTGCAATTTAACCGTAAAAATCAGTAAGTGTTCAAAACAGAACAATATATTCAAACCTTTTTGTTATGTATTTTTTACTTCTTGTTGTCTATGATAACAAAGAAGAAAGTAAATAATGTAGTAGCGAGTTGGTATTTTTATTCATTGGAGTTTTTATTGAGTTGTTTTAGTCCTGGGCCTGGGTGCCTAGGGAAAATTGTCCGGGGCATAAAAAATGGTCCATCCAGCCGGACAAGTAAAAGCATTTAATGCAATGAAGATGTAAGAAGTTAAGAACGGGAACGGCAATTCTGCCCTCTCCCTGACATCCGACGCTAAAGATTGATGCCTGATTCGGTAAATTCGAGAATATCGGAGATTTTAAACATGTTATTGGATCTGTTGTAACCCCTGAATGTTGTATTGTAGCTTCACAACCGGTGTGTGGCTGGCAATGCTGGTGGGACTTGTTCCCTGGGGCGGCATGCACGTCACATTCTGCCACCGACTGCCATCCGGCCATTGGTCCTCGATCGCCAGCGGTCGCTTCCACATCGCCCCCACAACGACCAGGTAATACCAATATGACTATGCAGGGCGCATCTGCAACTTTAACGCTTTTTTTAAGACATCACTTGAACTGTATCAGGGCTAGTTTCACTACCAGTAGTCGGACTTTGTGTGGGAGTATAACCCGCTAATGGGATTATCTTCGCGCCACAGGGGTACACTTTAACGCAAGAACCTATATTGATTGAGTAACCTTTTCTTGGCCTAATGTGTAGAAGGCTGGAAATTTCTAGAGAGTTGATTTTGTCTATTAATTTCAGGGCTTTTTTTATTATATTTGACTCAATTGAAGACCATCAAAATCCATATCTAATTCGTAATTATTATCACAAACTGTCAATGAAAATGACCTATACACAGAACACTTACTCTTTTTTATATTTTCAGCAAACCCTGCCAACCTCCATATCCCTCCCAATCTCCATCTCCACACCACCAGAAGAGAAGAAAGAAGAAAAGAAGGAACACCGAGCTCCTCCCATCTCCTTCCAGATCACTCCTCCCGATGGAAGCTGTCCACTCTTGGTCTTCATAAACCCGAAGTCCGGGGGACGGCAGGGGTCGAGGGTGTTGAGAAAGCTGCAGTACATTTTAAATCCAAGGCAGGTGCATGATATCGCGAAGGGGGGACCTATGCAAGGTTAGTATACGCTACTGCATACTTACATGATGTGTTTCTTTAAGTTCTTGGTTCTATGTAAATAGCAAACTGTGTATTGATACATAGCCTAACATGTGCATACGTCATATATTTGCATTATCAAACGTCAGTAGCGATTTGTCAAGGATTTGTCATCGCCCAAATTCAAACGTTATATAAAGAATTTCTATTACTACTGGGAGGTGTTAGAGCTGAAAACGGCTGTTCCAGTTATCAGATCTTCAAAGTATCAGATGAAAGAATTTGATCAGATGCATCTGCAAATCCTGCGGTCATGTGTGCCGCCCTTGTAATGGCGTCCACAACTGAACGAACTGTAAAACTTTTTTATGCAACTGCTCATGTAAAGTTTAAAAGAATTATCATTGATTGATTGGTTTCCAGGACTGCAGATGTTCAAGGACGCCAAGAACTATCGAGTGATATGCTGCGGTGGTGACGGTACCGTGGGATGGGTGTTAGAGACCATGGGTGAGAAAACCTTACTTTATTCAAGAGCCTATACGTCAGGGCGCTAATTCGAGTCCACTGTGAGATATCGCCAAATAAGGGATATCTCAGGTATATCAACTTTAACTCTCTTCAAAACTCATTGCGATTCGAGCTGTATTAAGTAATATTACACGTTACGACCCGGTAACTATAACAAATTTATATCGTAAGTAAACTAAATTATAAAACACCACGACAAAAGTAGCTGGACCCTCATTCAATGAGTGATATAGAAAATACTACTAAAACTGAACATAACTACAAAATTTGAATTCTTAGCTGCAATATTGGTTGAGATCTTGTCGCTTGTTCAAATCAAAGCTGAATCTTGGAAACTATGGGTCCTTTTTGCACCAAACAAACCTAAGAACCGTCTCGACGGAGAAGTCTTGCGATCAAAACAAACCGCACTCAAATTGGTCCATCCAATTGGGAGCAAATTTTCATTTGTTCGAAAGTAATTTTTGGGATTTTATAAACATCGTTTTAAGAGCCCATTAGGTTAGGTTAGGTTTGTTTTATAATTATTCTGAAAAGTTATCAGTTTTGAAAAAATGAGAATTTCGGACAAATGAAAATTTACCGAAACGTTACAGATGGGAAACAAAAATGAGTGTTTCAGATAGGTAATCCCATTGCTTACATTCTAGTCTCCGCAATATTGTGGTATTGTTTTCAGATAAAGTGCAGATGGAGACCCAACCGGCTGTAGGAGTGATACCGCTCGGCACTGGAAACGATCTAGCTCGGTGCTTGCGATGGGGAGGAGGGTAATTTTTTTTTTATATTTTTAAAGTAAGGTAGACTGTTCCAATGTGACAGAGAAAGTAACTGGGAGCTCTTTGTTTCCTAGAAACTTATTTCGTTGAATGTTTCATTTCGCGAAAGTCATTTAGCAGAATTTTTATTCCTCTGTTAAATTTTTCATGATGCTTGCATATCAGCCTATTGATTAGGTCAGGTTAGGTTTGTTTTATGACTATCTCGAAAAGTTTACGGTGGCAAAGAAAATTGCTTTCAATGATCTTTCGGCGAAATGTATAGACCCATTGTAACTACGTTTTCTAACCTTTAAAACACACTCAAAAATAGGTGGTCTGTAAAGTCGGTTTACGGACTATAATTTTACGTGATAACGTATGCCAGCCGATAGAGCGGAAGAGAGATAGATGCGTCACAAGCCAAACGCTTAGGCCGCTCGTACCTCTCTATCGCTTGTTCCGCGTTCTCGCTTGCACTCTCGGCTCAGGCGGAACGTGATAATCAGTCATGCCTTTTCGTGCGTGCCGCCGGCGTTCATCGATTTATAAGACGTTATTACGTCAAAAAAAAAAATTGTGTTGTAGTGATACAGACCCAACAAAGCGCAAGCTAAGGTATCGCTTGACTGGTATTTTAATTTCAGGTACGAGGGCGAATCGATACATAAGATCCTGGACAAGATTTCACGCGCAAGCACTGTGATGATGGACCGGTGGCAGATTGAAGTGGAAAATACTAGCGAAGAGGTATACATATGTTTGAATAATCATCATATTTATAATTAACTAGCTATTGCCCGCGACTACGTCCGCGTGGAACTTGGAAGTATGGAAGCAACCTCGTACAACACGATAGATATCCACCTAATCACCTTAATTAATAAAAGGGATTATTAAAAGCGCCTAAGCAAATGTAAGAGCAATTGTGCTGTTGGTCTAATAATTACATTTCCTACAGGGTCATCAATGTCATCATGAATTACTTACTCACTTTTCAATCTTTTTGGGATAATTTTCAGGATTAAAACTATCCTATGTCCTTCCTCGGATCTTAAACTATCTCCATGCCAAATTACATCAAAATCGATTCAGCGGTTTAAGCGTGAAGAGGTAACAGACAGACAGACACACTTTCGCATTTATGATATTAGTATGGATTTTCTCGCATCGGTTCGTTGGTCCAATAGGACGCCCGCGTGCTGGCACGGAAAGCCGTTGGAAACGCGGGTTCAAACCCCGCCAGGACCGTAAAATTTTTAATTTTTTTGCTTCATTGGAAACAGCATATTTATAGCCGATATTAAGTTGCTTTTCAGTCCACACCTTAGTGCGGAATTTTAGTAGTACTAATTACTTATACTGGCAAGGACTATTTTATTGGTATCTTATCACAAATCCGAAAAAAAATCCAATCTGTAACGTTTCGCCAAGTCTTTTCGGACAAATTTTAATTTTCCCGAAAGTATTTTATTCCTGAAACCCGTAATATTTTCAGCGAACCCATTAGATTAGGTTAAGAGGGCTTATTCTTTAAAAATATTTTTTTTTTTTTCCTAATATGACAAATATATTGATAATTTCAACCAACTTTTAGAAAGTGTTTAATACTTTTCCCCGAGTTCTAGGTAGTAACATAGCTATTTCATGCTTTCATTGCGTGCATTTGAAAATAGGTTGAAAAAACTAATTTCCCTCGTGAATTTTGTCGAATTCGAGAAGTTTTCGAAACAAAAATTATCAATAAATCCCAATAAGCCCTGTTCTAGGTAGTTACATCAAGAATATATTATTATGTTAAAAAACATGTTTGATCATAGAGAAAAACGTCTAAAACAATCAGCATTTTAAAAGGAATAAGGCCTGTTAAGATTGTTTTATATTTATTCTGAAAATTAACAGTTTTGGAAAAATTAAAATGCTTTCGGAGAAACAAAAATTTGTGTATTTTCGAAAATCAAACTCAAAATAATCTACAGTGATGCAACAAGCGTTTCTCAATACGATAAAATGTTTATTTCAGGAGCATAACGAAGGACTGAGCAGCATTCCGGTAAATAATGTTTTGAGATTGGTTAATGACAAACTGCTACTGATTTTATAATGTATGTAGATGACGTATGCACATTATTGCCATATGAATGCTGTTTGTAGCGCCACTATTCCAGGGCCAAACTGCAACTGAGGAGTATTATTTATTTACAAGAAAACATAAAAAATAAAAACAAATAAACTTATACTAAAAGGTGGCAAAACCATTTAGAAGGTATTATAAAAAGGGCCATAATTTTGGCAGCGTGCCCATCACACAGACAGCATTCCCGCGCTGTATTGCGATGTCAATTCTTAGCGATGGCAAAGCCGCCTGCGCGAGGTTCACCCGTTGTCTCTATTAGGCGTTTGCTTAGTTGTGGAGCCCACGCGCAGCCCTACCCCACGGACCTAGTGTCTCTCTTTATGTTTCTAATAAAAAGGTGGATGCCTAAAGCAGTTCTATCTCTAGTATTTTTTCACTATTTGGTTATATCTGGTGAAGAAAAGAATTGTCCTATTTTTAACCCCTCTTATGCTAAAGGCACGGGTCTGTGTGGGATATCTGAACCATACGTAAAATATCAATTATTTTCGCATAGTTTGACATCGCACACGAAGGGTTAATCTGCTCATTAGTATAGTCAGCCAAAACATTGGTCTACCACTCTTTGACTATAATTATTTCAGGGGCCTATGATGGTTGCGTTTATCACGTGGTAAATAAATGACAAAGCATCTGTCACTCACACTCGCATTTTGCCAAAACGTGACGGATGCTTTGTCACTTATTTATCGCGTGATAAAAGCAACCATCATAGCTCCCCAGGAGTATGAAGGTCCAAAAGTGGGAGAACACTTTTTTGGCTGACCGTCATCATACATTTAAGAGTCAACCACATGTCGGTGTAGCTGATGTAGTAGTGTAGCTGCCTCCAGCTATCCCTATCCATAGCCAACTCCTTGATTTCCCTATACGACATGACGTTTAACTCCTCTTTTATTTTAAACCATGAATACAAAGATCAAAGCTTAAAGAAAAATTGAAAAAGGAACTACATTGTGGAAGGGACCGGGAATCGAACCCGGTACCTCTGGATTACCGGTCCAGCGCGTTAGCCACTTCGCTACCCTCGCTCCACGTAGACCTGACGAATTTTTCCTTATGCTTTGTGTGTCTATCTTTTCATTGTTTATTTGAAAGATTTTTACACCTTAGCCTTTTATTTGTTTTATGTAGCTTATTCTTCGTGTTCCCCTATCCCGCTTTCCTTCAACTTTTCCTTCGATGATTTCGCTTACAAAAGCGTCATGTCGTATTAGGTGACCAAACATCTTCCCTCTCCTCTTATCCATGATGTTCAACATATTCCTTTTTTCCGTCACTGATCGTACTTGATTTAAATTTTAAACTATCCATTTATTTTGCAGCAGCCAGAGCAGGCAGAGCCCCCAGAGATGCCGACCTCCGCCCCGCATCCCACCTCCGTTCCTTACAACATCATCAACAACTATTTCTCCATTGGCGTCGTAAGTTTGCGTTTGTCTCAATATAGTCAGACCTCGTTAACTCTTCCAAGCAAATGAACTGTCAAACTGACTCACTTTGCATGGTTTGACTCTAAGCGGGAGAGCAATTTTATTTACCCTCATTGAATGAGGGTCTTGCAACGACCAACTGGCGTCGAGATATCTTTCCGATCTTCAATTGTTTTTTTTATTAACTTTTAAAATAAAATTAATAATAATGTTGACCAGGACGCTGCTATCTGCGTGAAGTTCCACACAGAGCGAGAGCGAAATCCGGACAAATTCAGTTCCCGAATGAAAAACAAACTGTGGTACTTCGAGTTCGCCACGTCAGAGCAGTTCGCCGCCAGCTGCAAGAACTTGCACGAACACATCGATATCGTGGTAAGCAACTCAATATTAAATTCAATTTCAGTTTCAATTTCAATTTCAATTTCATTTCATTTTTATTAATAATTCTGCAGTGCGACGGATCATCGTTGGAACTAAGCAAGGGCCCAGCTCTCCAAGGGGTGGCGTTACTGAACATCCCCTACGCTCACGGCGGGTCCAACTTATGGGGCGCCAGCGGCGTGCACCGCAAAGGCCGCTTCCCTAACGCACAACAAGGTTAGCTAATACAGAGCACTATGAATGAACTTTTCTCTTTCTACCTTAAGAGCATCATATCTTCAATATAGCGACGACGCGTTTGGCTCGGTTGGTAGACACCTGCCTACTGAGTCGGCGGTCCCGGGTTCGAATCCCGGCCGGGGCAAATATTTGTGCAAAATATTTGTTCTTGGGTCATGGATGTTATCTATATATGTATTTATATATTATGTATATCGTCGTCTAGTACCCATAGTACAAGCTTTGCTTAGTTTGGGACTAGGTCGATTTGTGTATGATTGTCCCTTAATATTTATTTATTATTTATTTATTTAATATCAACATCAAGTCAAATACTCCTAAATGGATGCAAGATATGACTCCTCAAAAATAATATCACCAGCCGTTTACAATTGCTTATAAAAAAAGTTTTTTGGCGCATTCTCGGGAAATAATGGCCGCGGACCATCTTGGATGCAAGATTCTGAACTAATCATTTGAACTGTTGTTGACAGATATAGGCGACAAACTGATTGAAGTAATCGGGCTAGAGAACTGTCTTCATATGGGACAAGTCAGGACAGGTAAGAATTCTTTATTATGTTTGGAATGTCAAGAAAGATTTTGGAACTACATTTTTTTATGACGTCACAAGCCAGTAGCTTTAAATAAGCTTTATACTATCAGAACGTTTTAGACATGCCTTGCAGCTGATTTGAGCTGTCATCAAATGCCGTACTCTACCATCGTCCACCAACGCTTCATCCAGTACTTTAATTCATTCATTTGTGTAGACTCTGGCTAGTGCGTTAGGCCTTAGACGAGAGATCATAATGTCCCGAGTTCGAAGCCAGGTGATCTCCAATGCCAAGGAGTTTTTATAAGTTACCGACGTACCTACAGGGGGCCTATGATGGTAGCTTTTATCGCGCGATAAATAAGTGACAAAGCATCCGTCACGTTTTGACCGAATGTGAGTGTGAGTGACAGATGCTTTGTCACATATTTATGATACCTGATTAAAGCAACCATCATAGGCCCACTGCTTGAGTTACCTAAACTTACAGGTAAGAACGATCCTGACGGTCGAGTTATCCAGGGCACCAATGGGGCCATAAAGCCCCATTTCCAAAGGCTTGAGAAATTAGAGTACATTAGCATTATGCTCCGGCTTGCTTATCTTCCCAGGTCTTCGAGCTTCAGGGCGTCGCCTAGCCCAGTGCAGCTCCATCGAGATGACCACCAAGAGGACCTTCCCCATGCAAATCGACGGAGAACCCTGGATGCAGCCGCCTTGCAAGGTACTTGAAGTTTATATGGTACTTTTGACGTGATAACGTCTTATAACTCGATGAACACCGGCTGCTCGCACGAAAAGGCATGACTCATTGTCACGTTCCACCTGAGCTGAGCGTGCAAGCGAGAGCGCGGAACAAGCGATAGAGAGGCACGATCGGTCTAAGCGTTCGGCTTGTGACGCATCTAAATATCTCTCTTCCACTCCATCGGCCGGCATACGTTATCACGTAAAATTATCGTCCGTAAACCGACTTTTAACGGCCCAACATAATGTCTTCACTTCGAGTGATGGTAAGCAAAAAGGGGAGCCCAAGTCGCAATGGGTTGCCATTGCGACTTGGGCTCCCCTTTTTGGCAAGAAACCAACGTGCCTTGTCAATTGACACTGCCATGCAGGCCCGAGAGATGCTTCTTCACGCGTCGTTTGAAGGGTCCCGTGTTATAAGGAGGACACTGTTATATGGCAATATTGGTAATGGGCCTCCTAAGAAGGCTCAAAGTACTCAAAGGGCAATCGAGCGAGCTTTGTTCCTCGTGGGATCTAATCCGAAATGATGCGATACGTAAGAGAACGAAGGTTGTAGATAATAGCTCAAACAGTCAGTCGCCAAACTTAAGTGGCAGGCGGAAATTGGATGGAAATTGGATGGGGGCGGCGCAAGACCGATCGTTGCGGAGAACTTTAGGGGAGGTATTTTTCCAGCAGTGGACGTCTATCGTCTATAGAAGAGTGAATAGATATTAACTAGGCAATCATACGCCATTTTAGCGTCACTTTACATCAGACGATATCGAGACCAAATTCTGTTGCCCTAATAAAAAGGGGTATAAGTCACATTTTAGCTAGAAACTAAAGGTCATAACCGTATTGTGCGACTTAAGCTCTTTGGCTCCTAAATTCAATGTGACTTACATCCCTTTTCACTTGGGCCACAGAATTATTCAAGAGGACTTTTAATGCCTAGGGTTATTCTCAGAGCAAAGCAGTTTTGCGTGGCAATTTCATTTTATAGCTAGGAGGTGCTCGCAAATTCGTCCGCGTATGTTTTTCTTTAACGTATATGGATAAAAATTATCCTATAACCATCTTTGGATGTCCAACTATCCCTGTACTGAAATTGGTTAAAATCCGTCCAGCCGTTCGGCGTGATGAGAGGGCAAAGGAAATTATGAAAACAGATGGGGCCAGGTTGGCGAGGCACCGCACGCCCATGCAAAACAAATGACGATCCTGCATCACGCTATTAATATTTTTCCTGAAATCATGACCCATCTCCACAGAACAGTGATTTTAGAAATCTAGTTATATAATAGTATAGATGTAACTGTGTCTCATGAGTCATTAGAAACAAAATTAAATAAGTTATTTGACTAAATTATATTAATTTATTGTTTTTTCTTTTTTCAGATTACTATAACCCACAAAAACCAAGTACCGATGCTGATGGGACCAGCGCCTGAAAAAGGAAGAGGTTTCTTCAAACTATTCACCCACTGTTAATCGTCTCTTTCACTCATTCCATGTTTAGATATAATAGAAAGAGACGAAAATATTGTTTATGTCTTAGATTAGCAGTGCAAAAGCACTTTTGATTTTGTAAAATGGAAAAGTGATGCCAAGGATTTGATCAGTTAGAATTGATCACAAAACTCGTATAGGGTATAAATTTAATAATTCCAATATGTATTAATCATTATAATATAACAGTAGATATTATGTAAATGCTTATTTATGTGCTTCTAAATTTGCGTGTGTACATCTCCCACCTGAAAATATTCTGACTATTTTCTAAATAGATACATAGGAATTTTCCATTAGGATATATATTTTTTCTGTCTATATCAGAGATGTATAGAGTGTACTGTATAATAATATTTTGCTGGAAATATTACCAATAGATGGCGCTACTTTTTATAAATTTTTCGATGGTCAAAGATAATAATGTTATCTATCGGTACAACTTTGCCCATTTGGAAATTTTTAACGGGATATTTCATAGACAGTCATTATATTACCTCATACTCTGGCATAAAAGGTTACTACTAGTAGTCCGCTGGCGCAGCGACCTGAAGAGGATCTTGGCCTCCGATACAATATGACACCAACGCGCCATTTTGAGCGATCTCTCAGTTTTCTACTTCTAGAGCGCGTAGGTCCTTCATTCTACAATCAGTATCTCGGTTGGCCAACCGGTCGACGACTGTCCAATATACGTCTATATATAAGGTTAGCTATCTAAAAACATTTTACCTTTATCCTTTTCAAATGCATTTGAAGAAAAACGTGGTCCAAATTTGTTCTTTTGAAAAATTGCTGTATAAAACCTTTAAAAATGTAAGCTTATAAATCTGAAAAACTTGGCGTCCATTAAAAATTAAATTTAAACTATCATACGCACATGAGAATTTTTTGTTCAATTCATCTCAAGTGATGACTATAAATTATTAAGTGAATTTAACGCAATTATGATTTGCTGCCATTTCAAAATAATGGCTATAAGGAAACTATATTATGTATTATACGACATAGGTAAATAATATTAGTATAATAGGAATATAATCAAGATTTAAATAAGTGTATTACGTCACATTGTGCAAATTGATTTTTAACGTTATTAAATTATTTATTAGTGTAATATTTTCAGCTTTAAATGTATTATATTATTATTATAGCAGTAAGTAATAAAAATAGTCCTTCGTTGTTTATTATATATGAGACTTTAAATGAATGAAAGTATAATTTTTTAATTAATAATTTCAGCTGTAGCGAAAATGTAAAACACGAAATAGTTTTTCTTATCACAAAAGGGTTGAAACATTGTAAATTATCAACAATATTAACGAACTTTTTAGAAATTTTTGAAATTTAATAATCGAATTATAAAACCAAATATTTTATTAGTAAAAGAAAATATCATTAACGTGCCAAGTTGCCAACCTATGTAAACGTCCTACTATTACTATGACAGCCAATGTACATATATTTGTATAGGATTTTTATAATCCAATTATAGGGAAAATACCTTTAGGATAGATTTTACTTTAGAATGTAAAGTATTATTTTATTTGTTCCAACTAAAACAGTATACGAAAATTACGAACAAACTCAAATAAAAATAATTTATTACATATTTTAAGACCAAAACAAATATTCTAAACATTCAACTTGGCATTTTAAACAGTAACAAAAAACGCGGTGAGTTATGTATACATTATAGGACTAGAAAAAAATCAGCACCTCTTGTGCTTTTAGATTTTTTTAGGACAGTAATCTGTACTATGGTAATGTATAAAAGAAAAAATAAGATCATACTTTATTTTACCTAAAGCGATTGGATGGACCAATTTTTTTTAAAACCCTTATTATTAATTTTGAAAATGTATTCAAATGAAGTGACTTGTTTTATCTATGTCTTCGAAACTAATATTAATTAGCTCGGTTCGGGTAACCTATAGCACAACTAAAATAGCACGAAAAAGTCTTTCACTGGATTTTTTATATCTAACTAGTCACCTGGACGCGTCTCACAATTTTTTGCGATTTTTATTTATTTGTATTTTTAAAACACATTTTGTTGGAACAAAGAAAATAACAAAGATAATGAATAGTTTAATTTATCATTATTTCTGTCAATGTTAAAATATGATGAAGCTTATTTCTATTAATACATAATTTGTAAAATAGTGAAAATATTATTGAAAGACTATGTGATTCTCGTTAATAGGTTGTTAAACAACAGAATATATTATGTACGTGAAATTCAAAAATTAATTGAAAAATAATAAAAATATTTGTTGTCGACTGTTCCTAGTTGTAACTATACTATTATTATTGATTAAAATTATTTAAATATTACTGAGAGTGATATAATATTGACAAACTGAAAAAAAAAAATGCTAATGAATTTTCTTGGGTTCTTACAGAATAGACCATAAACTGCAATCATTACTTGTACCTACTTGAATAACAATTATTCATATTATTTTCAAGACTCAATCATGTCAATAAATAATCCCGCGGGTTTCGGGTTAAAAAAAAAATTCTAGCTTGATTAATAATTGAAAAATATACTTTTAAGAGCTGAATAAGGCATGTCTTTATTACATCACTCCATGTGATGATCTATGTACTTATATTTTAATGAATGTTGTTACGTTATCTACTTGTACTGTAAATGTTATAAACGGGCAATGTTACCATGAAATCTTACAAGTTTGCCCACACTTCCACCTACAAATTAGTATTTATCATTTTTGTATTTTTTTTTACAAACCAGTGCCAGCTATATTAGTCATTTACGTCCGTTTAACCGTTTGATTACAAATAAATGTCTTGATGTCTAAAAGTCAACAATATGCACTGTCCCTACGCCAACGATGAACGAGTAGCGATTAAAGCTAGAAATTAGAAAAGAGGTGAGCAGCGAGTGTGTACCGATAGTTTTATTGCGAGTGGTCAATTAAAGGCATCGTTTATAATTTGATCATAATGTAAATTATTATGAAAAAAAAAAGAAATTCACTCGGGCAAGGTCGAGACTCTCGGCGTGAGTTCTGACCGCTAAGCAAGCATCCTATGAGATTCGCACGAGTCTTATCTATGATAGCTCTTGTCGCCGCGATAAACCAATGAAGAGAGAGTACTCACTGGCAGTTTGCACAGCTAGCGATCGATTATAAATATATGTTATTGTATCTTTTACTGATACGGGATATACATATGTTGTTCGTTTCTTGTGCGAAAAAATATTGTTGAAAAATCACTTAGACGCCACATCGTCGTAATTTCGACGTGTCTGTTATACATACTTACTTTACATGGGTGCGTGGAGTCACAAAATACAGAAAAATCAAGTAATGGTCACTAACGCTATTTAAGAATGTAAATATTTTATTAAAAAAATGTCGCAATGACAATGACCAATACTTTATATTTATATAGTGGCTATAAGAAGACTTACTTTCTTTTTTTAAGTTAAGTGTCATTAAATAGGTCAATGTTCAATTACTGCTGCCACTATGTTATGTAACTGGGGGCAATGTTGCATGAATTATTACTTTGCTATATTATGGAACAGGGCAAAGTTGTATGATTTCACGATATTCATTCATATTTGTAGAAAAGTGTAAGAATTATCAAATTACCTATCGGATTTAGTAATGATGCTTGCGCATAATTCAAATATACGAGTGAGTTTTTTAATTGTTGGTACATGAAACGGGCAAATTAAGAGGTTTTTTAAACCATGTACTTATTGTAGTTATTGCAGTGCCTCGGGTAGTACAGATAGCGCTTTGGCGGGATATCATGTCTATTTACACGTGAATAATAATGTTGCGGTAGGTCAGGGGTCAGAGCAGTACTCCGGATAAATAGAGGTCAAGTCAAGGGATCGATCGCTACCTGTAATGTAGTCGATCACGTTTTTTTTTTTTTTTAACCTCTGTAGCATATTTATAAAATGTGGAGGTGATTATAGCGGCGACGTTTTGCGAATAGTAAAGTCCGTAAATATGGATTTTAAAACATTTGGAACGTTAAGACAATGAAATTAAACATATTAAAGACTAATATTGTGCTAATCTATGAAAAGTCGTATAATTTAACTACAACGTTGAAGGTTTGCCTCAAAATCTGTCCGTTTCTATGTCGTTATTTATGTTTTATGTTACTTGAGCTTAAGTAGGTAATTTACTATTAGCAATTTTGTCTAAATATAGATTTTTTTATTAACTTTTACATCTTAGACTTTTGCGCTTTTTACGGGGTAGAAATAAATTCTGGGTTACAGTGTCGAGAGCAAAGAAGTGGGGTAGGGTCAGTTGGAACAAGCATTCACACGGGAGAAGCCCACTTATCATAAATGTGTTATTTTTTTGTATTGTATGTGAAACGTACATTATGTTAGTTGCATGGTTCTGCCATGCTAAGGTACAAGGCAACCTTTTTGTATGGAACTCCATACTAAAAGGTTTATACGCCTTCTCTTAGTTGTAATATGGCGTTAGTAGTACAATATCAAAAAGTACAGACTTTTTAATATTTTTATGGTAGGTGCGCTTATCTCATGTGGCGCGCTTGCCTGGACTGGCCTTATCTATACCTTTAAGTCCTCGGGTGAAATTTCTTTACAAAATTATCCATTTTCTATGCTCTTGACTGTAAAATGTATATTGATTGGATTTCTTAAAATAAGCATCAGAACTACAGCAAAAACGGGTCTATTGCGTGTGAGTATTTAATTACCTACCTTATATTAGTAAATTTCCGTCATTTCAACCATCTTGTCACGAGCATGGTCTCATTAATTGTAATGTAAAACACAATATAAATCAATGCTAAATGTACTAATCAACTTTTAGACCGACACTTTTAACTGTTTCTGGCATTGCTCAAAAGTCTCTGTAGTAGCCAAGACCTTGGGGTTCTCATGCTTATACATGTTATGTTTATTATGCTTGTAACAGTTGGGATGAACGTTTTAACGCAAACGATAAATTTAAATATAGAGATGCCATTATTTAAAAAGGGAATTTTACAACAAAGTACAAGTGAAAGTCGAACCCAGAATAAAACATAAATTCTTATTCCTAAGTATTATTTCGTTCATACACGTAATTTGAGTCACACAACAACGTTTGATGACTAGAAATAGTCCACAATTTCATCCAATTCAACAAAAATTACAATCAATTTAAATAAAGATGGCTATGTGCATGACGTTTTAATACTCTGTCCACAATATTAGACATATTATGATAATAACTGTAAATAGCCGGGACTTCCACAAGACAAGCGAAAATAGCATAGAAATAAGACGGTTAAATCGCTCAAATAACACCCAGGTAATATTATAAGGTAATGTCAAGACAGGTGCAAGTTGATGCGCGTACAACGTTCCTCGGCTCCGTCTCCCGTTTTCGTTCAGGTAAATTAGCCAGTAACGGTAAACTGTAGTTGAATCAAATATCCTTTAACTGTACCTGTTGTATTTCTTTGTACAAATTCAATCCATTGTTTGTTAGATTAACCTATAATATTACAGTCAATCTGGGTAACTTAGGTCCTTCTGTACCTATAACATGCCACATTTACACACTGCCAATTTGAATAGATTTACTGCTATAGCGCATGGACTGTATGTATTACAAGCAATGTGTAAATATGGGGCAATGTTATACGGATGGGTCAAAGTTACCATGGCTTACTAAATTATTAAATAAAATTTAGATTGTTTTCTCACTACTGTTGTGTGAATCAAATTAATACGATTATAGATAACTATTATTAGCGAATAATTAATTTATTATTAATAATATTTATTATTAGATGTTTCTTTATTATGGGAATCTAGCGTTGCGGGAAACCAAGTAAAATCTGTGGCAGCTTTAATAGTGTTAAGGAATATAAATTATTATTATATTACATTATTAAATATTGTAACGAATTATATGTGCATTTGAAACTTTATTCTGTGTTTTAATATTATCCTCACATTATAGTGTAAATACTGTCATATGACGAATTTCGGATATTCAGATGTCCAGATTTCTTGAAGTTCTCACCCTGTTCTTACAGGTCGCATTCCTGAACAGATTGTTTTGAAATTTTGTGAGCAGGTGTGATAATTTATTAATTATAATTATAGGTGTATATTTTTCGAATCAGTTTTTCGAAATATTTCTTGCCTGAGATATGAGGAAGACCATTTTATAATAGTACACAGATATGTTTAAATTGCAATTGAAAGCGATAACCAAATCTAGTTAGAACAATTATTATTCATTAGTTGTTGTAAACATGCTAATATATTGTATACGCAATATTTATGTACGCAATTAAACAACAAATAGTGACACATATACTAGGCTAGTTGTTAAATTTTTGAAATTGATTTGATATGGTAAATAATGATCTTAACAAACTAACAAATATATTTTGAGAGCTAGAAAGCTGAATAGTTGTACGTATTAATTGGAAATGGAAATTTAATGAACAAACGAAAACGCCGACGTCATTTTTGCCTTCAGCTTATCTGTGGCGTGACGTAGAATACCGAGTAAAAAACTATAGAAGCTAGCGCTCCCTGATGTTCGATAGATCGACCTTCGTATAGTGCCGCCCGCCCCGCTCACTCAAATATACTTTGACAGGAGATCGAGTGGGTAACACTATTCGACGGTAGAATTTCGAGCATCGTAGTAGCCCTTCAGTTTTAATTACGGGATCGGTGACGTCAGTATTATAGGTGAAAATGGCGGACAGCGTTTTAAGCATTTCAAAATACAGAATAAAAACCATATTTCAAATTCAATTTTTTCCGCCATCTTCTACTTTTGTGAACTGAAAAATATTAAGGTTTCCTATGCTAATAATACTATACGATATAAACATTAGTTTAATACAATTTAACATGAGTCAACTATCCTATCACTACATAGTATAAAACAAAGTCGTTCCCTATCTGTCTGTCCCTATGTATGCTTAGATCTTAAAAACTACGCAACGGATTTTGATACTTTTGTTTAAAGATAGAGTGATTCAAGAGGAATGATTATTATGTATAATACATGCATAATTTGCAGCATTGCACCCGTGCGAAGCCGGGGCGGGTCGCTATTTATAATATAATTGCTTAGCGGCAACAAATCAGATCGTAATGGCTGACTAATGAATAGTTTATGCAAAAATGTTGACTAGCGTGTATTATCCCAATAAATGTTTCACACCATATAATAAGAGCATGCAATAAAATTATAATCCTTTATACCATTGATACAAAGATCAAAGCTTTAAGAAAAAAGTAAATTTGAGTTACCTGGTGGAAGAGACCGGGAATCGAACCCGGTACCTCTGGACTGGATATAATCCGGTCGAATTTTTCCTTACGCTTTGTGTCTCGATCTTTGCATTGTTTATTTAAAATGAATTTTCAATTTTTCTTTAAGCTTTGATCTTTATAAAACTGTATAAGTTAGACATTGGTAGATGATCGGACAAAGAATAAAATCTCAATCTAATCTCATTGGATTTAGCGAACAGGAATGTGGTTCACATTATCTGTCATTAACACAATAACTGCGGTGCGGTATGCTGAGCTCCGCCTACGCTGCGTACTGACATCTTGACATACATACATGACTTTAGGTATTGATAACAAGTTCAATTACGACCAGGTAATTTACAAATAATTCTTAGTAACCAAAGCCTTTTAGAGCTTACTGTGGGTCTAATTACTGTAAAAAAATCGGGTCAATGCGAGTTGAACTCGCCTACCGAGGGTTCCGTACAGATTGATACCGTTGCTTGATCTCGATGATTGATTACGTACTTTAAATAAATACCATTACTAAGTCATCATCCTCCTAGCCTTTGTCCCATATCTTTGTAGAGAATTAATTCTCAATCGGGGTCGGCTACCTAAATCCCAAGATGTGGCGTAGGCACTAGTTTGTACGCAAGCGACTGCCATCTGACATTCCTACCCAGAGGGGAAACTAGGCCTTATTGGGCTTAGGTGGTTTCCTCATGTTTACCTTCACTGAAAAGCGAGTGGTAAATATCAAATGACATTCCGTACATAAGTTCCAAAAAACTCATTGGTACGGGCCGGGCTCGAACCCGCGACCTCCGGATTGAAAGTCGCATGCCCTAACCACTAGGCTACCACCGCTTAAAGACCATCTAAGTACGTACGTAATTACTTTATAGTGTTGTTGATGTTTTTCTATACTTGTAGTATCAGTCGGTATTACTTGCCAAATTTCATGGTTCTAAGTGATCAGAAAATACTCGATAAATTTTGTTGCTCTTAAGAGTGTCGAAATATCCTTTCTTGTGGCATAAAAGACGGTATTTTTTTTATGTCTACTTAGACATTTTTAATTTCAATTCGGTACACGCGTTCCCGAGATAATGGGTGACAGACAGACTGACGGGCGAACTGTCGGATGTACGGACGGACGGACGGACAAGGGTTCCGTTTTTAGGGTTCCGTACCCAAAGGGTAAAAACAGGACGGACAGATGATGTTCTATTACCGCTATAACAACAAATACTAAAAATAAATATTTAAGGGGGGCTCCCATACAACAAACTTGTTTTATGGTACGGAACCCTACATGCGCGAGTCGCCCAATTTTTTACCTTTTCTGGTACCCTAAAAAAATAGGATTAATTAGCAGACAATTTTTTTACCTGACTGTCCATTGACCTTTAGTTATTAATAGCAACTGTACTCATCGTTATGTCTAATTAATATATTTAGTCGGCGCCTAACTTGTCGACGCCCAGTGCATAACGTACAAAAAACAATGCAAGGACGCCTATACCATACACAGTATAGTCTAGGAGCTAGTAATGCACAAATCCCTAGCTTCAAAATAAACCGAGTAAATATGAATAATGGTAAAGGTTATTAATTTACACGTTGAGAGACGCAAATTCCGTTATTTAAGTCCCTCGTGATATACCCACCACGTCTATGGACGACGATTTTTATCTTCGTAAACGTTAGCGTTTAGCTTCGTGCTACTGTATCTTACAGTCGAACATTTCTCATAGTTTTCATACTTTATGCTGTTTTTGGATGACACCTGCAATGAAAAAATGGTAAAATGTGTGTCTGTGAGCGTGTTAAAATACATAATAGTCTACTCACGTCGATCAAGTCGAATATCGCTAGTCATGTTTTGAATAGATTTGCAAAATCAGGTCGCTACGACGTCGATTCATAATATATGTATTTAAATATATTTGAAATTCACGGAAGTTGTCTAAGTAAAATGCTGGTAATATTACTATTGCGATACTCACTTGACAAAGTGAATTGCATTATAAGGTATCCAATGATTGGTACTCACAATATCAGTTGTTGGTACCTATTTTGGTTCAATTATCTACTGCATTACAGGGTTAATAATAATAATAATAAAAACGGGTCCCAGCAGGGCTACAGCCACAGCAAATTTCTCCAAGGGGCCTCTACGTGTTGGATCCATATCCCCACGCAAGCCTTTCAAAAGACCGGGACGTATAAGCCCGAGACTATGAGTCGAGAAACAAATAATAATAATAATCGTTTATTTCAGACAACTAAGAGGTCCATAAACTTGTTTACTGCCAAATAAAGGGTAATTCATCCCGTAAATAAAAAGTTATATTAAAATCCAAATTAATACTAAGTACGTAGATGCTACTTGCATCAGTATGATTTTCCCGGGATCCCGGACTGTCCATACAAAAAGTCTCGGAATTTTTGGAAGCGCTACTAACTCACGCTCAAGTTTCATTTATTAGGCATATGAAATCTTTTTTTTTTATATATTAAAAAAATGGTAGAGAAAATAAATTGTGGTCGTAGCAGTTAGTAGAAGTGTTGTTAATTGCATATGGTATTTTTCTTGACATAATTTGTTGTAGCCTTTCTGCCTACAAACATGAGTACGATTATAATACAATAGCACTTGCATTGCCGATACAAAATTTAATTACCGCTTTATTTGATTTTCTTTCCTTTGTAATTTTATCCGTGCTATTGTTATTGATAAAGGTTAACTGCTTTGTACCTGAATAATAAGGGTGTTGACTGATGTTGAACTATACTATATAACTATTACAGTATATTATGAATAAAATGTATGTATGTCATGAAACAAAGAAAATAAAATATACATAAAAAATGTTTTTTTTTTTTTTAAACGTGACTTTAACGGTACGCAATTTTTTTTTTTTTAATCCAAAATAAAATTTGTAATTGTTTTCGGACTCCTCAAAACAATTATCAGGGCCATGTTTTTTAATGCTTTCTTGTAAATAATTATGGTATGACAGCCATGAACTTAAACGCACTGTTTCACTTTGAAAATGGCAAATTACTCATTATCTCCATACAAATATTGGTACCCAACCCACAGTCAATGTAGGTGGAATTTGTATGGAGCGTTTTTAGCTCTCTGTAGGAATGTTGAACTTTAACGGTCATTTCTGACTTTTAGAGCAGTCTAAGCGTAGTTAGCCCTTTGGGGAGCATTTTATTTGTCATAAATGTATTTACTTGCCATAAACTTTTTATTTCATAGATCATAAATTCTTCGGGATTTTTTTAATACTAAATATGGAGAAATCATTCAAGTTTCAGCTTACTGAGAAAAATAGATCTAAAGGCAAACGATAAAAAACCAGACATTTGATCCCAATAAAAAAAAGAATCAATTGACATCCTAAAAAAAATTGTCTACACGCCTTTTACGGCTCTGCCTTCTGTAGACCCCGCGAGTTTGTAACGAACCGGCTGAAATATTTAAATCTCTTCTTTTTCGACCTCTATATATTCGCCATTTTGAAAAACTGAGACGACAATAATACTTAAGGAAAATCACACTTAATATTATAAAGGCCAACGTTTGTGTGCTTATGTGTACGTTTGTTACTTTTACACGCTCAAACGCAGACCCAATTTTGATAAATTTGGTAAGAAAGTAGTTGACACCGTGGATGTGTTACATGCATAAGTACGGATTTGTTTTTGTTCTATCGATTGCATTCGGTAACTAATCGTTATAGGCGTGGCAACAATGTTGCATGCAGTTTTGCAACCACAAGTGCAATGTAGCTGCAATGTTGAGCGTCAATTTGGTCAGGCATTGAATCATATATCGATGTACCATCAGCTTGTATTCATAAAGGAAGGGGTAGGAAAGGGAAGGGAAGGGTTTTACTTAAATAGTTTAAGTAAATTAGCCCTTAACTACCTACCTGCTTCTTTAGTCACACAAACACCTATCTCCCCCGTCCCCAGGACGGATACATAATGTCGGCCTTATATATTAAATTTTATAGGTCGGATGGGAAATTTAAAATAATTATAGCAATATAGACATATTAAAATATTTATTAAGCTATTAATCATTGTGGAAACATTAACAAAACATGTTTTTGCTGTAAACATTATGGCAACAGTCCTTATTTCTACTTTAGAAACTATATATCCTTTGGAAGGTGAGATCAACAAAAATTTTGACTTTATATACGGATCTAAGTAATTATTTCTAATTATTCAATAATTAACAATGCTATATCAATAAATTTCGTTAAAATAAAGGTAATATTTTTATAAAATTGCAGACCACTAATTTATTCGATTTGTTCGCAGCAGTGAATATAAGTTTGTTTGCACATTCTAGACAAATCGATTTTTGGCATTAGAAACATGCGTACTGGTTCCCGTTTTTTCTTCGGGTCCCAAGTAGAACAGGTTTTCCGTACTTCCCATCACTACCAAACTGACTAAGAGGTCGGCTAAGTAAAGGAAAAAAAGTATCCGTAGTCACATAACCAACTACCACCCGTCTCCGAGAGCCTTAAGAAAAAATACGTATCCACCTACCACCCGTCTCAGAGACGGTCGGAAACAGTAATATGCTTACCAAAATTAAATGCGTACACGACCGACCTTGTCGATCGACGACGTGGCACTGAGGCAGGAGGGGAGAAGGTACAAGGACACAAACGTTTGTAGGATGCTCGCACATAGGTATGTAAACAATTTTAGGTTTGGATGAGTCTGTGAGACGGGAGGTAGGTGGTTAAGGGTTAGTATTTATAAAAATATTTGTGGCTTCATTTTTGACGTGACAACGTCTTAAATTAGGTTGCGCTCGAAGTCACTCATGAAAAAGTGTAACGCCCGCTTACGTCTGTTAGGAGGGCCGGTTGTCCCGCTAAAACTCGAGAACGGCTGAACCGATTTGGCTAATTTTAGTATTGAAATATTCGTGGAAGTCAAGGGAAGGTTTAAACGGTGAGAAAATTTTGAATAAATGAGTGGAATATAATAAAAAAGATAAGTAATTTTATATTCCCATACAAATACAAACTGTTCGTACTTACCTGTCAAACATATGATGTTTGTTCCGTCGGTTCGGTATTTTTATAATAATTACATGTAGATCTAGACTAAATAAGGGTTTGGAATCGACAACATACATGCATAATAGTCTGATTATCGCATATTTAGATTTAAAACATGTAAAATAATGACACTATAATGACATTAATGACACATGTGATGGGTGCGTTCAGAAAGTAACACTTGAAATGTTGTTAGGGAAATTGTGAATGGATATGATACAAATAAATATTCTACCGAGAAAAAGACGTTGTCACGTAAAATCTTCCTTCGCCCGTAAAACCGACTTTACAGGCAACCATTTTTTTTTTTAGGCAGCCATTGAATCATAAATATCTACGTACCATCGGGTCGTACTCTTGAAGGAAGGGGAAGGAGGGTTTCACTCAAATAGTTTTTTTTTTATTTTATTTTTTTTATATTATAAATTTGTATTTACAAAAATAAATAATAAACTGATTTATGTAAATACCTTAGATTTATAAAAAAAGAATTAAACCCCGAATATTTGTGTATATATACACAAATTGTTATATATAACAAATATTAAACCATTTCGCTTAAAAAAAGGATTCCTACTACACCAACTTGTTTTTGTATTTGTTACCTTATCGACACATGTATCGTTCATCTTCAACCGGAACACCGAGTAATCCCAAAAAATAAAAATAAAAACGCAAAAATGATAAAAAATAACAGTGCACTCCGTCTCCAAGGAATGCAACCAGACCTGAACTATTTTTGTATCAAAAAAACATCATAACTTTATATAAAGTTTATAGACACTAAATGCCTTTAGGATCGGGAAGGACTTGAACTACTTTCCCTTCCAAAAACGTGATAACTTTATATGGACCTTATAGATACTTAATGCCTTTTGGTTCGGGAATGTCGAGGCTGACCCACAAAGAGACGGCCTTGACATTAAGTGTATGTATGTATGTGAGCCGATGTGGAGTACCGCGGCCGGTTGGATGGCGTTATGCAAGGATGAAGAAAAAATTATACTAACTATTTTGGCTCAGTGACCCAAACAGGATCTTAGCCTCCGAAACGTGCGTACGTCACTTGTCCCGATCCTGCGCAGTTACACTAATAACAGAAAAATACACTGAATCCTTGAAGACTGTGATTACTGGTATACATTTTATGGCACAGTAAACTCACATTACAAAAGTCATGAACGTTCTTCTTATCAATGTAAGGGTAGTTAATAAAGTTTGCATGTAAATGTTTGCAAATAACTGCATTGATATGCGTTAGTTTTGCATAACGCCACGAAACCGCACCTGTAGCATGACATATTTGCAACTCACTCATAGTCTAGAAGAGTCACGGATAGTCTAAGAGACTGATCATTATCATAAATTTACGAGCTCTTGTCGGTGGACCAATTTCCATGTGTCTTTTTCTTGGGCCCTATCCTTGTATGACATGCGTTCACGTTTTCCCTTATTTGGTCCATGTAAGCCCTCCTTGATCTTGATCTTGTAGTCTTTCTCCTCCCTTTCCTTCCTTCTAACCTTTTCTTCTGTCTTCGACTTTAGATATTCGTCGTGCCGCAACAGCATTGCATACCAACCATTTTCCTCCTTTCAGTAGTTTTTAAAATACAATTCTCCTCCTTACCAATGGAGCACTCTCGTTTGAACTCTTTTCAGTTCAGGTTCACAAAACATTAGAGTCAAACACTTGTGGATGTATGGCTAACGGGCATTTTTCAAATTAAATATTTGATACAAATATCGCTGTCCCATGACTTTGGACTCCTTTTTTTCTATTAAATATTGTTCTAAAGTATAATGTTTGTTTGTAAAAATTGTAAAGTTACTTACATTCTATTGAATTAAGGTAAAGACTGCCTTTAAAACCCACTTAAAGTATTCTTTTTGTCAAAAAAATCGAAGAAAAGGTACCGATTTTTGGGTGTCCCACGTACACTTTGCTAACTTTGAAGCGAATTTTAAGTATATCTGTCTCGTTCTAGGCCTGACTATGGCTATTGTGTGAAATGATTATATAGTCTTAAACTGATTTTGAACCTTATCTTTTAACGCCTAGTGTAATAAAATTGAAAAATTACAATTTGTTTTATGTCCTCCAAAACCACCTCGGTGGAAAATTCCACTACGTCACGTCATTTTTACCTACTTGACAACAAAAAACTACCAAAATAGTTGTGTTTTTATATCAGTGGCAACATTACGATCCTAACTATAGCCGTTGTTTAGGTATGGCAGTCAGTATCGCTTTAAAAATGCAAAAAGTTGGACGTGCGTCACGGAGTGTCATATTTTTTATCCAATACGAACGGGACGTACTGAAGGTAAGGAGCCACTTTGAGATTTAATTCTTATGAATTTTAATTTATTGACTTGTGCAGTAACTTATTAAGAGTTTAGAAGTAGTAGATTGCAAGAAATGAAAGGACTAATTCACTTTAAGTAACTGCCGGCATACTTACGTCACATCCTCTACGATACGTATTGTATTAGGGGAACAAAAAAACGTGACGTATGGAACGAAAATGCATGGTTTACATGCCGCTGGTTTTAAGTGCACGGATTACCATTAGCATCGTATTTTTATTTATTTATAAATAGTAAAGTTGAGCAAAATTACGAGTAAATAGTAGTAGTAGGTAAGCAATTTTAAAAAAGACTTAAATACCTAAAAATTTGTACCTATAATTAAATTAATCTTTTCATCGAAACAAAAATCTCTAATTTATGAACAAAAATATAATACAGCTACTACTATTATGTTACACTTAAACCTTATTTAAAATTACAAGATAAATGAGCCAATTTTACAGGCTTCAGCAATACCACGTATGAATATCTTAGCCTTGCCACACAATTTATTGTTTAATTACGACGGCACACAAAAGAAATGGTTAGCACAGTGGGTACACATAAGCAGTTTCTACAGAGTAAAAGGAGTAAGCAAAAGCAGATAGAGAGTTAAAAACTAGGTTTTCAGAGTCGTTACGCGTTTTCGATGAAACGAAACGTCACCTCTTATTGACAAGTAACCGTTTCGAAAACAAGTTAATTAAAAAACAGTTTCTTTATAAATTACGGCATGGTTTCATTAGTTACTAGGTGTAACGCTATTTCAAGAACCAGCTTTTCATAAAATGTTTAGTTAGCTATTATTATACATATACATTAACCAAGTTTTTTTCTTATTTACATCAATAATATTTTAGAAGACCCATTTATACAACAATTAATATCTAGTCCGCAATTAAGTAATGTTTACTCAACTAAAAACTTTCATCGAATGCAAAATTCCACGAAATACAAACGCAATTTCAAATCAAAACAGGCTCCAATAAGAGGCCAAAAGAATTACTAAAGTTATTATAGTTTTTTACGTAAATTTTGTTTGAACTTTTTGTATTAGCGGGGGCCACATCTCATTATATCGTAAGATCAAAATCACGAGGTATGAAGTAGACACAAACATGAAAAGACAACGCTTATTCATAATCAATATAATCATACTTATTATTTTTTTTAATCCCGAAATGACTTTATTTTATAGCCATCCTGAGTTACGATCAAAACTAATTTTAAATTAAAACCTATGAATATACAGATAAAACAATTACAATAAAAAAAAAACAGTTAAAGAAATAATAACATTATTAAAACATGTTATGTACATTTAATTAATTCTAATATTCAATTACTTTTTTAAATGATTTAAGGAATTAGTATGAGTTGTCTTTTTATGATGCCTCCATAGCTGGCTTTTATCTTGCCTTGCGATGAGATGACCTTCCTCTGATTATATTAGACTTCGGATTCATTTCCATTATTGAAAAAAAAAATATTTGTGACTTATATTTTTGACATATTATTACTATTTTCATGTTTACCCAACCAAAAAAATGTTTTTTTTTTAAGTTTAGGACTACATAGAAATATCGCAGAAAATATGTAGGTACATTAAAGCTAAGACTCAGTTTTTTATTTATTCTCAGTTTTGTACATTTTGTATAGGCGTAACACGTGTAATCAAAGCTGAGAAAACGAACTGGTTATGGAATGGTACATATTTTCTGCATTTCATCCAAATATATTTGATATGCTGGTCAGACTGTGTTGGCATGTTCAGTGGTGGACAGTACTAATTAGTACCACTAACTGTACTATATTTAAAAAAAATGGACCGAAAATTTAGTAGAAGTTGTAAGCTATTTTCCACGCCATGTTAACCTTTCATGTCGTTCCTTAACGTGACAAATGGTCCATTCCCGTCACTTTGTCCTACTGTGGCTGTGATTGAATTTTTAAGATTTTATATTAACTATTAAGGATAATTGTACAATTTAGATCTAATTCGTTAGAACAACATGTAACAATGTTGATAAAAATATAACTTAATGATAGTTTCTTAGTATAATCTCAATTTAAAATGATAGTTAAGCTATGATGAAGACCAAATAGTAACGTAATGGAAAGATTTTGTTTTATATCTTTATTGTGATACTTAGAATTGCAAATGTTATTCATTTTTAAAAGAGTATTATTGTGTTAAATTTCATTTATTAAAGACTGATTTGCAAGCAATACATTAATCTTTACTTAAAACGTACCTAAAGGTTGTAACGTAATGGAATGTCACAGTGGTAGTAGTTAGGTTCGAAGTAGATTATTTGCCAAATTAAGTAATTTACATTGAAACACGTATTATTTTCAAAGAATATAGAAGAAGGAGAATTTATTAAAAGCGTTTTTATCAAAAAAAAATTTTTTTTTACTGGTTGGAATTCCACACTGAAAAAAATATCCAGTGGAGCCTACTGACATTACAGTAAGACTTACTGCAATAACAGTGAGGCCTACTGACATTTCAGTAAACCTAACTGTAATAACGGTTACGCCTACTGTAATTTCAGTAGGCTCCACTGGGTATTTTTTTCAGTGCAATACGTCACGGAACATATTTTGAAAAATGCTCTATTAACTCCATCAAACCCTACCTCCTTGATTTCCTTATAGTTGTTTCACGTTACTTATTATTAACAAAAGAACCGAGAATTTTTTAATTATTTAACGCACCGATTTATCTTACCAAATGTAAATACAAACTGCAGTCTACGAATTCGATTGTTCGACTTAAACTACTACCCAATCTGAAAATCTTAAATGAAATACTAATAATCTAATTCGAAATATACGTACCTCATAATTCAAGCGCGCCATCTAAGTTATACACATTATTTAAATACATTTTGGCACTCGGTAAAAAAAATCAAAAACCCGACAAACTGACAACCTCTCCTCTCCTCTTTTCTTTAAAGTGGACTTAAATCGAGAACGGTATAAAATCGGCATTTATTTCTGCTGGCTAATTTTGCATAACACCATCAAACCGCACCTGCATCGTGAAATATTTTGGCTGCAACTCGCTCATCGGATAGTCTAGGAGGCGGACCAGTTTTTTTTTGTGTTTTTTGCTTTTTTGTCGATTTCCTTTTAGTTGTTGATGGCATTTTGAAGTTAAGATTACGGTAATAAATACGGTTTAAGTTGAAATCAGCTTTGCATAATTAACCTTTTACATAGATAGTGGACCGATGGCCGTTGGGGCAGAAAGGTTCTCGAGTGGAGACCACGTACCGGCAAGCGCAGTGTAGGACGACCACCCGCAAGGTGGTCGGACGACCTGGTTAGAGTTGCGGGGACTCGCTGGATGCGGGTCGCTGCTATCCGGCCCATGTGGAAATCTATTGAGGAGGCCTGTGTCCAGCAGTGGACGTCCTATGGCTGAAATGATGATGATGATGATAGATAGTGAATAAAGGAATAGAAAATTCCCTTAAGTTATCAATTGTGTACATTGTCTTTTTTTCTCAGCACCAAAAGATACACTTTTTTTCCACACACGTTTTTTCTACATTACGTCGACATACTGTGGAATTGTTCTTTGATGCGCGCATTGCCACTTATTTTAACAACTTTTTGTACTTTGTCTTATGCTAGTTATATTTGGGTGCCTAAATATTACATAAAACCAATTATCACGCTAATATAGATATTATAAAGCTTGTGAGTGTGTTTATGTGTACGTTTGTTACTTCCTCACGCTCTAACGACTAAACCAATTTAAATAAATTTTGGTATGAAGGTAGCTGGCTACTTTTTTACCCGAACAATTTAGTGTTCCAGTGGGATCAGCGGGTAACACCGCACCCGCAGCTAGTATTACATAAAGCCCATAATATTTGTATAAGGACGAACTTACGAGTAGTATTGGGCGGAATTATTTAACCATTTTACAATGCCGTGTATACTAATGTCAAAGCAATATAAATCATTGAGGGCTTGTTCTAGTGCCGGTTTCAATGCGTAGGTGAGTATTGCATTCACATTGTTGTGTAGCAATAGAAATGGCCAATTTCTTGTTACAAACTTTATATTATTTAAGTTTGCTCACTAGTTTTGTAAATACGGATTTTCTATTTCCTAGAGAATAGGCGTGAGATACTATTCAGTATTTAAGGGACAATTAACAAATTAAACTGGCAATAAGAATAATAATGAATCATTTATTTTCGACCAACTTGGATCAATAGTGTTAGTAGATTTACATTGTATATCATATTAACACTAGTGTTAGTAAATAAACAAATAAACATAAATTTTATTTAATTTAAGGCCTAACGCCTCGTACGTGAAGCAGACAACACTAGTTCAGGTACGCCTATTTGCGACCATGTTCATGATGCTGTTGGCACTACCCCGCACTCTGTAATGGCTATAATAAGTTAACTTAACAACCATTATTAGCATCTCTCAAAGAACGTCACCATGTTTGTTCTTATGCCATCCAGTGGACTGCTGAGAATGTTAGGTCACTTTGTGAAGACCTACCTCGACGTGCGGTCACTACTCAATAACACAGACAACGATATACCAAAATGACTGCGTTTACCACGTGATAAATAACTGTCAAAGAATCTGTCATTTACACTCGCATTTTGTCAAAACGGATGCTTTGTTACTTATTTATCGTGTGATAAAAGCAACCAGCATAGGGCCCTGGAATCGAGACTACAAATATTCAAGCTCATTAAAACATATTTACCTACCTTTGTCACAATTAACCTGGACCGGTAATCCAGGGATACTTTCTTCTTAGATATAAAATATAAAATAACTACGTAGGTAATTGGAATATAAGAAAAAATAAACATAAAAAATACGTGAAATCGTGGACTAGCTCTTGGCAGTCTCATAATCCTTTTAGTCCGAAACTGTATTTATCCAATAGTCATCCGTAAATATAATTTTATAGCTTTATGTTTATAAAATAACACGATCGTTAAAGCCAAAAAGGGCCTTATTTCGGTAGGCGTTTATACTTTTATATGCATTGTCATAATATTTGTTCTGAAGCTATTGTAATAAAGTTATTTATATCTTAAGTGTATCTTAAGAATAATAACATAAATATTTATGAGACTTGTATACCTCCCCTTTAAAGAGGTAGGTACGTAATTTTATATGTAATTTCAGAAAAACTAACATACACTTGATATAGAATAAATTGACATAAAGTTATTCAATATAATGTAACGTTTTATATAACGGTTTTTAGTTGTAACTTGTTTTACTCTAAGTATTAATTGGTATACTGTTATAATGTTAAATAACGGGAACAAGCCGACGAAGCCCCGCTTCACGGGGCTTCTATTTCCGCTCTGAAGGACGCAAGGTACCTATCGATCCTAACCTGGCAAACTCGGTTTATAACTCGGTAGCACCTAACTCATTATATCTTTCGTTACATTATACAATTTGGAAATTATTTAAACCGATATTATATCATTCGTTACATTATACAAAGCAATGGTATATCAAAGCAAAATAGATTAAGTGAAATTATATACAACGTCGTGCTCCCCCTCGATACAGTTAAAAGTCATGTCTTCACTACATAGTATAAAACAAAGTCTTCCTGTATGTATGCTAATATTATCTTTAAAACTACGCAACGGATATTGATGCGTTTTTTTTAATAGATTGAGTAATTCAAGAGGAAGGTTTATATATGTTTTTTTTTTGTTATAATTCATGCATAATTTATCTGCATTGCACCCGTGCGAAGCCGGGGCGGCTCGCTAGTAAAAATAATAATTCAAAAGTGTGTGGGTAATCGAAATAATAATCACTACCGTATAAAGTACTTATAAGCACAGCGGGGGTGACCACGTACACCACTGATTTAAAATTTATGGCACTTTGTGGTGAAGCGAAGTGCTACTTATTTCACGAATTGATGGTCAATTTAATAACCGATGAAAGAGCAGGCGAGAGTAAACTCGAATATAATAAGCGGAATCGTGCCTCTGTGCCTTTTAAGGGTGTTTTGTGAAGTGTTTCCGCATAATATTACTGTTTAAGAGATCGCATTCAGTGCAAAGTTAAGTGGGATGAAATTAAATCTTGTCGAGTTGCCATTAATTGAATAGGTATCATATTTTAGGGTTACCCAAAGGGTAAAAACAAAAAACGATTACTAAGACCGCACTGTGCGTCCGTCTGTCCGCCTGTCCGCCTATCCGCCTGTCCGCCTGTCCGTCTGTCCGTCTGTCCGCCTGTCCGTCTGTCCGTCTGTCCATCTGTCCGTCTGTCCGTCTATCCGTATGTCCGTCTGTCCATCTGTCCGTCTGTCCGTCTGTCCGTCTGTCCGTCTGTCCGCTGTCCGTCTGTCCGTTTGCCCGTCTGCCCGTCTGTCCGTCTGTCCGTCTGTCCGTCTGTCCGTCTGTCTGTCTGATTTTAGAAACATTCTATAAACAAGTAGGTTTCCTTAAGGTATAGATACAAAACTCAACATGCAAAGAAAACTTTGATTGCGCGCATATATGGTCCACACAAGGAATCGAACCTGGTATCTTTGGATTACCGCTCCAACGTTTCAACCAGAGACGCAATAAACGTACGCTTCCAATTTCCCCATCCCCCATCCGTTTTTTTTAACACAAGACTTGATCTGGATCAGTTCTGGTTTACCCTCACTACCAGTCGGACTTTGTGTGGGAGTATAACCCGCGAATGTGATTATCTTCGCGCCACATGAGTAATTTAGAGAAGTTGACGCGGGCGCACTGGGCGCATAGACTGCGTCGTGAGCAGACTGAACCGAATCCCCATCCGATTTCATCCCTGTACCTACTATGGGCTGCACACATGCATGGCCAATATACGAATGATTCATTAATAAATGGGCTCAACGTACCTATTTTTAACAAGCTTTTAACTTGCATTGTATGTATGTATGTAAGTATGTTTGTTCGGGTGGAATCTTGCAACTCAATTTTGAAGCAGATATCTTCAACCGATTGAGCTGAAATTTTGCATACTTACTTAACTTTGATGACAATACAATAATATGGTACCATGCGGCTGATCTGATGATGGAGCCGGAAGGTGGCCATAGGAACTCTATAATAGAAAAAAACAATCAAAAAGAGCTTGGGCTATTTAGAATCGTCTCAGCGTGCATTTGATTGATATCCAAAGAAAAGTACAGTTGGCTATAAAAGCTTGTCACCAAAATGAAATTTTTGACTGAAACTTATATTTTGAAAGCTATTTATTCTCACGATTGTCCTTACGATGTTTTTACTAAAAGACATTCTTAATGACGTGATTAATTGTAAAAAAGCCGATAACAAATACGGTAGCAAACCCGTTGGTAATTATTCTGTTTATAATGAGTTGTGTAATGCTGATTGATCGGTGAATTAAAATAGTTAACTCATTAATGTAGCTATCGGTGTGACTACGGTATTTACTTGAAAATTATCATTATGATTAAATTGAAGTAGGAACTGGAAAATGGAGGTGGCAAATTAAATTAAAATTTCGTTATTATAATGTTGTAGGTTTCTGTAATCATATTTATGTCCGCATTGAGCGTTATGATCATACCTGTGCTAACTCGGGGCACGTTCTAGGGATAGGATATAAATAAAAAAGATGTCGATATCATTAAATTAATATTAGTGCTCATTGAACATTCTCGATTACTATAAAGAGGTTCGATGTCATATCTGATCTGATATCGAGCCTCTTAAATAAAGAGAAATTTTAGTATTAAGAAATAATTTATAATATATAATATAATTTCAATCAAAATGACAATTTACGTATATTATGAAAATGTTCTTAAAATAAACATGTACATACACGTTTTAATAGGTATGTTTATTATTTTTATTTGAAAATGTGGAGAAATAAGTTATATTTATTTATGTCGATGACATTTAGATGTTGACAGGAACATCGATATATTTTTTTGTCGATAAAATATTTTACTACGTCACTTTCGTATAGGTGCCCCGAGTTATCCAAGGTATGGTTATGATTATTAAGTTTGGGAGTGAAATCACAACTCTAAAAAGATACCTGATGGCCTACGATGGTTGATTTTATCGCGCGATAAATAAGTGGCAAAGCATCCGTCTCGTTTTGACAAGATGCGAGTGTGAGTGACAGATGCTTTGTGAGACTTATTTATCACGTGGTAAACGTAACCATCATAGGCTGACCTACTTAGAAGAGAATAATATATGAGTTGGGTAGATACCTTGTTTACGTGGTATGTGGAGCTGCATTGAGTTAACCAGTTTGACATTTGGCGGCAGATATGATAAAATAAGACACAGTGCTCACTTCTAGCAAGGACTTGTAGTATGTACTTTGTAGATATGACACATGACTAGCCATTTTAAATTATACGAATTATATATAATCTTTATTAATAATTATTACAATGAAAAAAAACTATTACATACTAAAACTCAATTGAAAAGAATCCCCCAGTACTGAGGCCAATACGAATAGTATATATATATTGGCAAAGAAGCAATATATTTAAAAGATCTCTGATATGTTTTTATATATGACGACGCGGATGGCGCAGTTTGTACACACACACACACACACACACACGACATTTTGCTCCCACTTCTCGACTACGGTGACGTTGCTTTCCTGGATCTCCGGGGGGAGCTGCTTGACAAGCTAGAACGCCTACAAAACGTCTGTATTAGGTATATATTTGGTCTCCGCAAGTTTGATCATGTGTCTCAATACCGCGCTCAACTTAAATGGCTTCCGATCCGTCAGCGTAGAGACTTGCACGTTCTTTGTCTTTTGTATAATGTCCTTTTCATTCCTTCTTCTCCCCCTTACCTTGCAGAGAAGTTCTCTTACATGGCGGATGGTAGTGGCCATCGCCTGCGGTCAAGTGCGAATCTGACTTTATCTATCCCACCGCATAAATCTCACGTTTACGATATGTCTTTTGCTGTGCGCGCCGTGAAATTATGGAATAAATTGTCTCCCGCCGTAAGGCAGACGCAGTCCGTAGCATCGCTCAAGGGGAAGTTAAAGGAATTGTGGCTGTCGAACGAATGATTAGATTGCTGTTTTTGTTATAATTATAATTTTATTTTTGTTGAATATTATGTATATACATGTATTTATATAGATATTATGTAATATGTATTATATTGACTGTTACATATCTCTCTCTCTGTTGGTTTTTGCATTTTCATGTGTATTATTGTATACTTAGTTATAGTTACTCCTTTGTATTGTACATGTTGCTTGGTTTGTCTACCATTTACATTTGTTTAGCACTCATTTGCTCAAAGGTTAACTGGAAGAGATCCCTTAAAGGGATAAGTTCGCCTTTGTACATGCTTATTCTTTTGTAATGTGTTTTTCTTGATTTTATGTACAATAAAGTGTTTACATACATACATTTTGCGTGTAGACATCATTCTGCGTTTTGGTCTTTTCGTTTAGGTCAATTTGCGTTTGGAGCGTTTTGCGTTCATTAATTAGGTCATTATGCGACGGTGTATTTTATTAGTCTACATACGTGTTAATCGTAATCACCTTTAATTAACTTGCTCCTCCATCCCGAGTAGCTCCGTAATCATTTCCATATATAATCTGTGGAGGCGTGGCCTTCCGCGTTCTTGCATCGGGCGTGCATACATTTCGAGAAGGTGATGTGTACCTATGTCAGGATGGTAGACTATATTTTTGGAAGACTATATTCTAAGAAGATGGGCCATTTTTTCTAAAGTTGTACACCCCACTTTTTTTTTCGATATTTTGGGCATTTTCTACTCAGAAACACGAACTCTTTCGATCTAATTAGAAGAAAAGAGGGTCTGAATGTTTTTTCGTTCCATTTCGTTACCATTTCCATATAACCTACTACAGCGGTAACGGAATGGAAAAACAAAAAAATTATGAATATTTTGAACTGTTTTTTTCTCCTAATTAGATCGAAAGAGGTCGTGATTCTGAGTAGAAAATACCCAAAATATCCAAGATTAAGAAATAAAGTGGGGTGTACAACTTTAGAAAATACACGACATATAACTACAGATCATCGCTTTTACACAAAGAAACACCCCCGACACTAGTAGCTGGTCATCATGAGACCCTCATTCAATGTACACGTGATAGGTATAGAAAATGCAACTAAAACTGTACATAACTACATAATTTGGAACTCTTGGCTTTAATATCTGAGATCTGGTCACTTGTTTCAATTAAATCTGAATATCTTGGAAACTTAAAAATAGCTAAGAACCATCTCGATGGACAATTAAGTATTTCTATCAAAAAACCACAGTCAAATTGGCCCATCATGGGAGCTACGATTCCACAGACAGACACCCAGATACTCGTACACACATACACAGATACACTTGTTAAAACTTATTATACCCCTCTTTTTTCATGGGGGGTAAAAAATAACCGACTGCGGGGGGAAGAAATCGTATTTCCGTGAAGAGACATTTACATACTTACATCAATACGGGTCAAATTGAGAACCTCCTTTTTTGAAGTCGGTAAAAAACACCGAAATCTTTGAGCCAACAGCAATCCAACATAGAAGATTAGGTTAAGTGACCTATAAATAGTACATTTAACCTGTTCCTTGTAAAATATCTTCTACTTTTAGTTATAGATTGATATGATTATAAACATACGTCGGCTAGGGTACACCTTAGCAGGCTGCTGTATACAGCAATAAGTCTTCGCGCCATACGATATGAATAGAACAGAGACCTCTAAAGTGGCTTCTGACACCGTCCATAACTGATAAATTCAATCACCATAACTATGTATAGACATCGGTAATTCTTGAATTATTATTCCATAGTCAATTCTAAGTGTCCAGTTCTCCAAACACAAACAAATAAATAAAAAACTTGCTCCAATTAAACTCATTCAATTAACATCGGCAGCGTTCATAAGCCCAAACCGCAACTATTAAATTTGAATAATCCACAATCTCGACATAAAGATAAAGGTCGCGTCTCAGGGCGGTTTCCGATTACCGTGGTTGACCGAGAAACATAAGTTTTTTGTTTGTTTTATGTGGAACTAGAAGGTGCCTTTTGGCAAAAGAGCCTTGAGTTTAAGATTCCAACACAACGACAAGTCTCAATCGTGTGTAAATCTAAAATCGAAGCCATGGTTCCTAAGAACAGATTTCCCTATCTCTTATAGTTTTCGTTTTCTCCCTACTGACCCATTTGGATTGATCACCCTTATACTCACTGCCGTAAGTCATCACTGGTAACACACATTGGTTGAAGACTTTCGTCTTGAGGCACTGAGGTATGTCGGACGAAAAGACATTGCGTAGTTTCCCGAACGCTGCCCAGCCGAGTTGGATTCGGCGGTTGACCTCTTTCAACTTCTTTCTTTTCTTTCTTTCTTTTGCGGTCGGCGCTGAATGCAGGTCGCTTCCAACCGGTATATATGGAAGACCAAAGGGGAGGCCTATGTTCACAGTGACGTCTTATGGCTGAGATGATGATAATGATGATGATACTCACTGCCAAGAGTTTGACTCTATAACTTATAAAAAAACCTTCCAAAAGTACTTGAAATGTAACCTGCCGCCTAAAATATTATGCATAAATATATTTTTTTATTCACGGGCGACATTTAATTTCAACTAATAACCATACTTAACCATTGATACAAAGACCAAAGCAAAGAGAAAAATTGAAATGCGTAACCTGGCGGAAGAGACCGGGAATCGAACCCGGTACCTCTGGATTGCCGGTCCAGCGTGTTAACACCAGCCCGATCTCTTCCGAACGCATTTAAATTTTTTATTTGTGCTTTAATCTTTATATCAACGGTTTATTATAAAACTTGTGGTGTGTACCCACATTAAAAAAAATTAGACATTACATCTGTACTATTATAAAATTCTAGATTTGTATTGAAAAGCATTTTTCTATGGAAAAATCTTAATAGCGTGATGCAGGATCCTCATTTGTTTTGTATGGGTGCGCGGCGCCGTGCGAGCCTGGCGCCATCTGTTTTCATAATTTCCTTTATCCTCGCATCACGCCGAAATGGCTGGACAATATTTAACCAATTTTGGTACAGGGATAGCTGGACATCCAAAGATGGTTACAGGATACTTTTTATCCGTCTACGGTAAAGAAAAAATACGCGGACAAAGCAGCGGGCACCTCTTTGTGTTTCATAAAATTATAGAAACCATACTGTTATTAATTATAGTCGTTATTTCCTATAAGTACAGAGTTACAAAGCTAACACAAAATTAAGAAGCACTGACATTTCGATTACATATTCATGAGTACCAAAAAGGCGTTACATTGAGATTATAATTGAGGCATTAAGGCGCGTACAACCAGAACAAGACAGTACAATGTGGGTGGCCGAAATTGCTATGAATTCAACTTCAGCAGCACGCTTAATTTATTCCCAAATTCTATAAATAAATAATAGTACATTACTGCAGAGGCCAGGAAAGAAGGGCTCGCCGGGAAAGTATAGTCAGACCACGTTAACTCTTCCAAGCAAATTAACTGTCAAACCATACAGACTGACTCGGGTCGGGTCGGGTAGGGAGGCCGGATAGTGATACAAAGCCGGCAAGCCCGCAGCCCTTTTCCCGGCTAAGGCATGTATAGTGCAATTCTCAAACATTTGCAATGAAATGAAAAATACAACAAAGACAAAAACAGACGCAATGTTTAAAAAAAATACTTCCCGACTTGAGCCTTTTTGTATGAAATTCCTTTAACAGTTCTCTAGAGTTGTTCCCCCCGAAACGTGATACTTCGCAGCTTGTTTAAACGTACGTTATGATGATATTTCATTGCTTGTTTGAGAAAAACAAATATTAAGGGACAATCTTTCACACATCAACCTAGTCCCAAACTAAGTAATTCTTGTACTATGGGTACTAGACGACGATATATATAATGAATACATGTAGATAACATCCTTGACCCAAGAACAAATATTCGAGTTCATCACACAAATATCTGTCCTTGCCCGGATTCGAACCCGGCACCGTTGGCTCAGCAGGCGGGGCACTACAAACTGCACCAACCGCGTCGCTATATTCTGTTCCTCTATATCTATATTATTTCTTAACGGCTCTTTGAGCTGTAGTAAACCTCGTAAGTAGTTTTTTTAAATTGCCATCATTTTTACAGTTTCACCCCCATTAAATCCGCTATATTGAAAAAAACTTAAAACTGTAACACAAAATTTCACGAGAATCGGTTAGGATATGCGACCCGCAGGCGAGAACAGCCGAAAATCTTGTCCAGATCTGGAAAATTTGGCCAAGCTCGGTTAATGAGAAACTGCGTATAAGCACGTATAAGATAGCGAGATGGAAGGTATGATTTAAAATAGGTTACGAAATTAAGTTACAAACAATAATACTAATAGATCTTGGTATTTAGAACCAATTATTGAACTGTTATTGTTTAAGACATTTTGAAATTGTAACAAACTGGTTTGTCAACTTGTTCTTATAAATAAAACAATCAACGGTCTATATCGCGTATATTAAGGCCGTGTTCAGACCGGGCTGACTGTCGGCCGCCCAAAGTGAGCGAACGTTACGCAACGTTACGCAGTTTCCATACATATTCACACATTCGGCGGCCGACAGTCAGCCCATTACCGCCCAAAGTGAGCGAACGTTACGCAGTTTCCATACATATTCACACATTCGGCGGCCGACAGTTAGCCCGGTCTGAACACGGCCTAATTATTTGAGCCTCCCTGACGTTTCGGCAGGCTTTCAGTTACCGTTGTCAAAAGTTGAATCAAAAAAAGGAGGCTCAAATAATTTATATACTTACGCGATATAATCCGTTTAAATTGTTTTATTTAAATGCGTGACAGTTTCGGAAACCGAAGAAAATATTTCTTCTTATAAAGTTAAAATTGGTAACACGTGAATTGAAGAAGGCATAATCAATTCTGCATTCAAAAGCCGAATCTAAATTACATTAAAACTATCTATCAACCACAGATATCAACCGTTGAACGTAGGCCTCTCCCATAACTCGCCACAATGTACGATCCTGTACAGACCGCATCCTTGACTCGTTATTATTTGTCTATGCCCGCTACCATCACGAGGTCATCCCTAGTCGAGGGCCGCTTTCCTCTACGCAGTCCCCACTCAAAAACTGAGTAGACAAATAATAACGAGTAGCAAACGCCTGGAAGAGCTACTGGTCCATGAAGGAGATTATGAAGGGAACCCTCCCATTAACACTCAAGCGCAAACTCGTTGACATGTGTATTCTGCCCATCCTAAACTACGGATGTCTAACATGGCTACTCACAGAAAGACAAAAGTCCAAACTGCAGCTATAGAGCGCAGCATTTTAAAAATAGTAGAAGACTGGCTTCTCGTTGAGGCTGTACCAGTTGCAGTTCCGCCACTACGTGCACTTCAGCTCGTTTGTGGTGCGCGTGCCGCGGCCGCTGCAGGACACTATCGCAAGTGCAGACTGGCCGAAGGGTGTCGTGTTTCGGCAGTTCCGGGGCAATCTGCCGAATTCTATACTAGATCTGACGACGCAACGGAGCCACGCCTTTGTGTGGCATAATAGTCTTGTTTATATGTTTTTTGTAGTTCACCTTCACGGTGCCTTGGTTTTGTTACTGTAATGCATGTGTAGCTTATTTGAATAGTAAATAAATACATTTTTGGTGTTAAAAGGACGGATCGAGTCCGGAACACCACGCTGCGCTCCAAAACGCGTATTGCTGACGTTGAAGAAAAACCGCCGGGTGAAAGTGGGCAGGCCACGTATACCGCATGCACCCTGATAGATGGGCTACTCGAGCCACGAAGTAGGTGCCGATTAGGGGTGGCGACGACGTGGCAAGCCGAGATAGAGATGCCGGAACGACCTGGACACGTTCCTACATAATTGGATCGAAATAGCACCGAATAAGGAGTTGAGGAAATCGAGGGAAGAGGACTTTACCAAGCAGTGGGACACAAATACGGCCTAATAAAAAAAAACATACCTGACCACAATTTTTAACGAGAATCGATCGAGAAATGCGACGTGTAAGCGAAGACACCCGGAATTCTAGATAACTAGACATCCCGAATATGGACATACAAAAGATTTTTCTCGGTCTATAAAATAATATTTCTTATCAGTATGCCAACGATCCAGTTAATATTGGTTACCTTATCTTACTTACAACTATATAGTCTACCCAAGTCCTTGTTGGTTTTAATTGTAATGTGGCTTACATAAAACGAACTTAAAAGGCGGGTTAGAATCTTAATTAACGATACGAGATGTTTGACCTTTTAGGGTTGTCTAGGTCTTAACACGTACCTGTAACTATTTAGACTTTGTTGCACAAAAGTAACTACAAATACTTCAAGTACCACTGCACTCGTATCAATTCAGTATGATATGATATCTAGGATTTATAACTTCGGCTTGGTCAAAAAATCCTTTCGTATCGTATGTTCGTATGTACGTGAGTCCGGATTTCCAATTGTTTTCGAATCTCGAAAAAAAGGATTCGAACCTACTCACGAATCCTCATGAGAATCGGTCGAGTAATGCAACCTCTAGGCGAGAACAGGCCAATTGTCTGGATATCCGGATGGCCCCTACCCTTATTTTTAGAATTCTTTCATATTATGGCCGGCTATAAGAATTTTTGACCCAGCTGAAGCGAGACACTTCGCTCGCTAATTCGAATAGAAAAATTTAATAAATACACAAATTAAAAACATATGGGTTACTGTGTAACTTTTTCTGATGTGATACGGAGAAAAAACAAAAGACGTAGGTATATTCCAGTTCAAAACACTACTTTATTGCCACCTTAATTATGTCAGAACCATGAATTAATTAATATTTGTGATATAATTTAATAATAATATACAAAAAACCTTAAGTATTAAAACTAAACTAACCTACAAATACCCTAAATCGGAAATCTCGCCTCGTCCACGCCAATGTAAAGGTGCCCATCACTCTCGCCGCATTGCCACGTTGCATCTTAGCATCAGGAATAATCCGGAGTATCCGAATAATCGCCACCAAGTTCCAGTGCATATTCGTACCGCATATTGGAACCCTTGATGCAAAATTCCGATTCAAATTTGCCTGATTTCTTACGCGCCAGAGTAAGCGATAGTACTAATTGTGTCCCGCTGTGCATCTATTCCGCAAATTAGCCTTTTCTCAACCTACAGCAAAAACTGCTGCAAACTGCATTGTAATTCCGTCCAAGACAAATTGCCTCGCATTGATTGAAGCCGCTAAAACATAATACATACTCTATTAAACAGTAAATAAAATACCTATTTGCTTGGTACAGTTGTACATCAATTAAACTTGCCGTACGGCCCCGCCAAAGATGGTCGTCTGAGGGTCGCCATTTTGCGTCCATAAAATTGTATTACTTCAATGAATTTCACTTAAGCATGTATTGTGATGACAAGTAAGTAGAGTAGAAGGTATTGGTATAATGAGGTCACTTTTATGATGAGATTGATGTGCTTGCTTACTTACTTTTAAGTAAAGGGCGGCCGACGGCTGTTATTAATATATAAATAACAACTAGCATCCTACGGGAACATTACATTTTTCGAGATAAAAAGTGAGTAGGTCCAGCCGTTGAGCGGGAAGGATTAACATACACTAAATTTCAACTACTCCGCTACCTAAAGGTTGTCTGGAAGAGATCGCTATTTAGCGATAAGACCGCCTGTTGTTTACCTCTGCCTGTTATTTTAATGTATCTCATGTTGTGTTGTATATTCCTTGATGTTGGAGGTGTGCAATAAAGAGTATTTGTATACACTACACATAAACAAACACACTCACAAACTTTCGCCTTTATAATATTAGTGTGATTAATTGACAATCTTAATAGTATTTTATGCAACAGTTGTATAAGAGGGGTCAAAAAACGCGAGTGGCATGAAGAAAAAATGCGACGAGCGTTTTTTGACTTACATAAACAAGGTTGCATACTTTTTCTACGACACGATATTGATTAAATAAAATGCAAATAAGCAACAAAGAAAATAATTACATGTTCCCGCTAGAACCAACAAAATGAAAAAAAATGACAGATAACTTTTTTTTATTGACGTCCATCTGTCAATACATCCATGCACAGAAGATAAAACTTTTTTGTAAGTTGGCAGCAATGCCTTAGTTCAATAAGTATTTTTTTTTATTGCAAACTGTGTGAATGCAGCTGTTTATTAAGATGGTAACACGAAATATTTCATTTAACGCTCATTTGGAACACATTAAATATAGACTACTTAACTTAAATTTTGTAATCTGTAGTACTAATGAATGCTTTTTTAGCGACATTATAACATCGTTTAGCAGTGTTTTTTTGGGCTGTAGAGTATAGACTTTTACAGACTTTCATAATTTATGTCTTTATATTAGAGTTAGTAACTATAAAATGACAGAGAAAGTACTGGAGTAGAAAAACAAATTTATCTAGTGCCAATTATCAAACCAAACATGCGAATAGAGCTCCTAGTATGAGAGTTATATACTCGTAGGAGGCGGGTGTTCAGCCTTTCCGCAGATTTGTTTTCCTTCTGTAGTCATAAAATTTTCATAATTTTATTATTTATTTATACACACAACTGTCCTTACAGGCTAACCTAATTCGACAGCATAGAATATTTTACAAAATAGACACAAATACAGTTATAGTTACACAAACACTACACCTTATCTATACTTACTTATTCTTGCAAATATAATCCTATACATTAGCTTAGGTTAAGTTAGTTTTATAACAACCCCAAGTACTTTAAGGTTTCAGAGAAAAATGCTTTGTAGAAAATGAACCATTCGACGAAAATTATTCTGTGAAAAGGCAGAGAACCGTGATAGGGTGGTACATAATGTAAAATAAATTTAAAAAAATGTAGCTAAACAACAGTGCCCCCGCGGCATGGTAACATAGCACTAACTAACAAAATAAATGTAAGGCATGACGCATGACCCTATTTGAAAACACTAGATATTGTAACCACAACCTCTTTGACAAATAGACCTAGAAGCTAGGTTTCAAGTGTCAAATTATTGAATGGCATACCTAATATCTTGTTCAAAGTCACTTGGATTTAATGCAATACGTTAGTTATTTCCTAGATTAGTTTTAAGTAAACAAAATGTGATGATTATTAACCGAGCAAGCAACGCGAGCGAAGAAACTACGCTTCCACTTGGGCAAAAATTATTTTTCACTTCTCATGCTCTAAAAGTTCGACTTTATGCTGTGCGACATAAATATATGACAAACAAACATCGAAACATATGCTCTAGAGCGTAAAGTAAAATCGTCGTCGAAGACCAAGGCGATCGGTCCAACAGCCACACGAACAACATAAAACTTTATAGAATAAGCTCTTTATTTATTTTTGTTTCGTTAGTATTCTAAGACCAAGGCAAAAATACCAACAGCCAAAGTACACAATAAAACTTCTTGAAATAAATTTGTAATTTTTATTTACTATCATTTATTACTTTTTAAATTTATTGCAATTTTAGTAAATCAATACTATATTTGAACTACAAAAATAATTTATCGTAGATATAAAAAACTAAATGTTTTTAATAAAATTTGTTTTTAAGTATAAATTACATGACGTAGTTTAATTTTCTCGCAATCGAAGTGAAAAGTAGAGTGTACAACTCGTCCATAAAACGCATTTTACACTCGACTTTATATATTCATAAACGACTCGTGTAAAATAGTGCGTTTTATGCACTTGTTTTACAATCTACTATTGTTAGACGGTTCTCATTTTTTATTTAAGGTTTCGATTATATAATTTGTGTTGTGTTGTGTTGTGTTGTGTTGTGTTGTGTTGTGTTGTGTTGTGTTGTTTTGTTTTGTGTTGTGTTGTTTTGTTTTGGGTTGAGCCATGCGTTTTTTGTATATTAAGATTCTACGGTAAAACATAAAAAACCGCAGTACGCACGTCGCAGCGGGATGCGGGCGCCAGTGTGTTAACTGCCTAAGTCTGATTTTCTAATGTTTGACGATTTCCAACTGTTCTTGCATACAGATCGCAATTCTCAACCTATTTTGAAAATTTCAACGGTCTAACTATCACGGTTCATGGATACAGCTTGGTGACAGACGGACGGACGGACAGCGCAACAGAGGCTTAGTAATAGCGCCCCAAAAATACGCGGACGAAATTAAGTTAAAAAATGTATTAAACAAATGAGCCCAACCGGCGAAACCAGTCTATTGCGAGCAATTATCAAAGGATTTAATGACTTCTTTCGTTAGTTTAATGCAAGGATTTAGTCTATTGTTGCATCGGTATGCACTAATTAATAGATTATCGCTGGTATAGAAATAGCTCAATAATTTGCTTAAGCAAGGGATTGATGAAATACAATGGCTCTGTGTGGGCTGTAGACCGCGAGTCTGTTAGAAAATAGCTGAAATAATTTTGTGTTTTTTTTAAGGTCTCGACTCCATTAGCTCCGCCATTTTGAAAAAAATCGAAAAGCTGACTCGACAAAAGTATTTAATATTATTATCGAACCTGCTCACATAATATCACGATAGAGCAAAACCTTAGGCGAGAACCTGGACAACTGGACATCCGGAATTCGGACATACGAAAGTGATTTTATCCAAGCTGAAAACGAGAAGCTGCGTTCGGTCGGTCAATAATTCAATGACCGCCAATACCTTAGGCTAGCGATTTTTTGGATAAAGAAACCTTTTCAAAACACTAACTTGCTTTCATCATCAGAAATTTAAGAGCTTAGCTCTTGTCGGTGGAGCAACTTCCATGTTCCTCTATCTTCAACTTTCTTTTTGATGTCCTGATACGACACGCCGACTGGTCAATGACCGCCAATACCTTAGGCTAGCGATTTTTTTGATAAAGAAACCTTTTCAAAACACTAACTTGCTTTCATCATCAGAAATTTAAGAGCTTAGCTCTTGTCGGTGGAGCAACTTCCATGTTCCTCTATCTTCAACTTTCTTTTTGATGTCCTGATACGACACGCCGTCCACTTTCTCCTTGATTTGGTCTATCAGGGTGTACTTTTTCAATTGCTTTAACTTTAAGGGGTAATTCTTTACGTCTTATTGAGTCAATTTCTCAAAGAAACCAAGTTCCTAACTCGCACCGTTTTCAAATTATTTAATATTCAAATTTAATCACTAATCTCAGTTTAACCAGTGTAAAATCTTCTTATAACCAAAGACTATTATCTGCTGGTTCGTATGTAAAGAGTTTTCAGTGTTCCTTATGTACGACAAGGTCTAAATCAATAAGTTCTTTTTTATTTTGCTCTCACTTGACTCGCATGTGTCACGTCAAATTGACAATAGTAATTTATTATTGTTGTTATTTTACTTAATTTTTAATGAAATAATTGTGTTCACTTGCTTTGTGATGCCACGGATAAATTATACGGCCGAAGAAGAAGCCAATATGCACTTTGTTTACGGTTTCTGCAATGGATATGCAGCGGAAGCAGCAAGGGAGTATCGACGTCGATATCCCAATAAGAACTTGCATAATTTGGATTATTTCGATGATATTCCATTGGAAACACTGCGGACACACTGGATCCAGCATGACGGAGCACCCGCACATTTTGCTGGCCGTTTTAGACAATATTTGGATGCGCACTTTGCTGGGCGTTGGATTGGACGCGGCAGTCAAACTCTTGCGTGGCCCGCCTGCAGATCTCCGGACCGAACACCCTTAGACTTTAATGTCTGGGGTACTTTAAAAGAAAAGTCTACTCCAAACCTGTGGCTTCGAGGGAAGACCTACTGCAACGAATTCAGGAAGAAGTCGATGCCATGCGTGCCACTCCTGTCAAACTAAATCGCGAGATACGATTTCGGTTGAATATTTGTTTAGAAAATAATGGCGGGCACTTTGAAAACAAGTTGTAGTAAATTATTATTTTGGTTTAAATAAAAAATATTGAGTGTTAAATACTGATGAGGAGATCATTTTATTTTATTAGGCCAATATTGTTTATGTAATTAAATGTTTATACTTAAACTTAATTAGTTTCATTTGTGACTATACCATAACCCGAAAGAATTTAAATAAAGTGAATTAAAATTAAAATGGTTTAAACACATCGCAAAAATTGTTCTGAAATAAAAAATAAGCACAAAAAATTTAACTTTCACTGCCAATGAACAAAAATAAATACAAAAAGAAAATTCTTTACCGGGGTTTGAACCCAAGACCATCCACACGCATTCCACCTAGCTAAAGTTTTTAACGAGCTCTCAATTCTGTCATCGATGAAGTTTTATCAGTGACGTTAAAATGACAACAAGTTGACTCTAACTATTGCCTAACTCAAAAGGACCTTTTACAATAGCCACCAATTAAATAATTAATTACTTTGTATGGGATACCAAAAAAAAATATTTTTCGAATATCATTAAACGGTTTAAGGGATGAGTTTACGTTAATGTTCCAAGCACTATGTCGAAGTTAAAGCAATTGTATAAAAACACGTTGTATAAGGTCTCCTAGGTCTTCCTCTCTTCCTCCTTCCCTCAATCTTCCCTTCAATAATGGTTTTTATGTAATCGTCATGTCGTAGCAGGTGTCCAAACATGCTTTACGGTGCCCTAAAACAGGAGAACCCAAATAACCCGCCAAGTGCGAGTAGGACTCGCGCACCGAGGGCGGCTACTACGCTACGCTACGCTACGCTAACTGGCCGGGTTAAGGTAAGTTTCTCCGCATATAAATGAGGTGCAAAGTTCATGCAACCGATCACGATTGCTGTATGGGAGCCTCACTTAAATATTTATTTTATTCTGTTTTTAGTATGTTATTACAGCGGCAATAGAAATACATAATCTGTGAAAATTTAAACTCTCCAGCTATCACGGTTCATGATATACAGCCTGGTGACAGACGGGCAGACAGACAGATGGACAGCGGAGTCTTAGTAATAGGGTCCCGTTTTTTACCTTCTGGATACGGAACCCTAAAAAAGAGAAAAGATGGTACCATTATTTTTGCTGCTTATAAATGCTAAGAATAAGTATCTTGAACTATTTGTCCATGGTCAATCACAAAAGTTGTCAATAAGTCAACACGTGCAATATCTACATCCGTAAACAAGTCATTTTTTGCACTAGGGATTAAAATTAAAACTATACAAAAACAATGATCTAATGATTAGATCATTAGAATGTAATCCTAAAGTTTGAAAGTCGTAGTGACGAATAAAAACTGTCTATTTTCTTACTGGTTGTTTCACTATTTTAACTGAAATTATAGTTATTTGGGGCACAAAGAAGCAAAATTAAATAAATGGCCAATGCCAGGGCGTAAATTGAGTACAAAACTATGCAAAGGATTCTTAAATAGAATCCTGAGCGTAGTGGAAAATGAAGTGAGAATAGCCGAACATAAAATAAAAATGCTAACCCCTAAAAAGATCGGGGCCCCGTGGCTAACCTTTATATTTTATTATTGTATTTCGGTCTTAAATATATTCCAAATTAACAACTTATGTAGGTACTTTCCTGACCCTTCACCACCACAATACTGTATAGGATAATGTGTAATCTGTCTCCAAAATAAAAATAATAGCAAAAAAAAACTAGTCATAAAACAGAAAAGTGCAACTTTTATCCCTCTTACGGGTAGAAAGGGTTTTTTCCGAAAATAAAGTGGTAACCTAATTTTAGATACAGGTGAACCGTTCTCAAGATTACTTTTATACTAGGTCGATGCAGAGTCAGCCACCGGCTAAGCTTGCACCATAGATTGGAGCGGAGTTTTTTTTTTCAAAATTTTCTCTTCGTCACGACCTAGCGAAATTTAATTTGTGTATTTTAAAACGAAAATTTCTAAAATCGGTTGAGAACTCGCTGAGATCTGCGCATTGTTACAAAGTCCATTCGAGTCGATCCATGGGAGCTTCGCTCGCTCTGCTCCAACTAGGTCGATGCAGAGTCAGCCACCGGCTAAGCTTGCACCATAGATTGGAGCGGAGTTTTTTTATTTTTAGAAATTTTCTCTTCGTCACGACCTAGCGAAATTTAATTTGTGCATTTTAAAACAAAAAATTCTAAAATCGGTTGAGAACTCGCTGAGATCTGCGCATTGTTATAGTTCGAATCACATTTGGTAAGCGAATCCCATTAGCTTTGTACCCGATGAACAGTACTCCATCCGGATAGGGCTTTAACTAAATGTAAACAAACCATAAATTAGGTGCTTTATCAGGCCGACATTGGTTGGCCAATTTCGTATTTAATAATATTACTTTAATAAAAAGTATAATATTTATTTTGCCTTAATATATCAAGTTACAGAATAATCCATATGATACCCAATCAAGACTATGAAATTATTCCCTAAGTACATTAACTTAATAATAATTTCAATATGCCACCAAATATTTTACAAATTGTGCACAATAAAGAACCTAAAAACCTAGGAATCCGCAACCTTTTTTCAAATAACTTGACACTTCTCGTGTATTCGTTTTCGCATACTATGCTAGTCGGGATTTTCGCTTGCGTTAGTTTTCTTGTTAATTTGTTTTGTTATTGATCATATTATTATTTCATTCGTTCTATTCATTATTAGTGTTATAAATTAGTGGTTATTATTGTGTTAGTTATTGTTTTTCTGCTGAAAAGGAACGGTTCATTAATAATGTTGGTGATGCTTCCTCATTATCTTCGGTATCATCAAAATTAGACAACAATAGTGACAGTTCAAATTAAACTATGATTATTACAGTTTCTAAACTCTTTTATTTAATAATAGTTTGCCCCACAGTTAAGAAAAATTGACTCTTTAACATACTATTTTTAGAAATAACATAACGTGTATTTTGCATACCTACCTGCGTTAGTGTTTGTGAGCAGTACAGAAAAAATACATTTAAAATATTGAATGTATATCATCATCATATAACATCTGTGTATTCATTTATTTTACGTCTTGGCAAAGGCCATTTAATATTTTTTCTGCTTTGCCGAACCTTGATCAGAGTCTGACTACCAAAAGAATAATCGAAAGCAAGAATTATAATTTAACAATTGATAAAATGTTGAGTACGTCTGAATATGTCAACTTTGACAGCCAAAGTTTGTTTACATTTAGTTAAAGCCCTATCCGGATGGAGTTATAGCTGCGGCCACAACTGCCACTTCAAAATGTAAGGCGTTATAAGTGCAAATTACTTTTACACTAAATTAGTCTTTAAGTCAAACGAAATAAGGTTTACTCTTAAACAAAGAGAACACAGATGTTGGTCACTTCGTAAGTGAAAGAGCAGTGAAGCTCGTTTCGATGCTTATAAGACAATGAAGTGACCAACATCTCTGTTCTCTTTGTTTAAGAGTAAACCTTATTTCGTTTGACTTAAAGACTAATTTAGTGTAAAAGTAATTTGCACTTATAACGCCTTACATTTTGAAGTGGCAGTTGTGGCCACAGCTAACAATACAGATAATGGGTATTGTTCATCGGGTACAAAGCTAAGTGGATTCGCTCAGCCAAAAGAATTACTTCTATACAAAGTCCATTCGAGTCGATCCATGGGAGCTTCGCTCGCTTCGCTCGCTCCGCTCCAATAAATTGAGTCAATAAATGGACGATCGATAAAAATCATCCAGATCAAGTTTATATCGTAATTCTCCCATTTACTTGCTTCAAAATGTCGACGTACCTAAAATGGTCTACCTAAATGGCGCTCACCCACACAATTATATTTTACAAGCTTTTATTTAACTTGCATTGTATGTATGTTAAAAGTATGTTTGTTCGGGTGGAATCTTGCAACTCAATTTTGAAGCAGATATCGTCAACCGGTTGAGCTGAAATTTTGCTTACTTACATAACTTTGATGACAATACAATAATATGGTACCATGGGGCTTATCAAAGTCAAAGTCAAAGTCAAAATATTTTTTATTCAAGTAGGCCTAGCTACAAGCACTTTCGAATCGTCAGTTACAGAGAGCAGAGCAATTTATTGATAAACTTATACTAGTTAAAAATAAAATAAAAAAACATAAAAAACAACATTATAGAAATAAAAGAAAAATCCTAAAAAGGATCGTCAACACATAAAAAAATTATATAAATAAAAAACAAGAGGCTAGAATATTTCTAGAATAAAATTCTAAATGTCAATAATTATATTAAAAATAGTTAAAATTGAAATATCAGTACCCTGATAGGTACTCGTTACAATAATTACACATAACATTGCGTGATTTTCACTAATCCCACGACACGTTATCATTCATGTAGTCTTGAGTGCTATAATAAGCTTTAGAAATAAGTTTACGTTTTACATAGTTCTTGAATTTACCAACAGACAAGTCAGTTACGCTTCTAGGAAGTTTATTATAAAATCTTACACAGTTACCCATGAATGATTTTCTTATTTTATGGAGCCTAGTGGCAGGCACTGCGAGCTTTTGCTTATTTCTAGTATTAATATTATGTATATCACAGTTCTTCTTAAAATTGGCAATGTTCTTATGTACATACATAAGATTTTCATAAATGTATTGAATTGACAATGCACTGTCATTATATTAATGTCCTTAAACTTATCTCTAAGCGAGTCTCTATGGTGCATTTTATATATCGCACGAATAGCCCGTTTCTGGAGAACAAAAATTATATTAATATCTGACGCACTGCCCCAGAGTAATATGCAATACGACATAATGTTATGGAAATAACTAAAATACACTAATCGAGCTGTTTTCACGTCTGTTAATTGACGGATCTTACTAACTGCAAAAGCTGAAGAACTCAGTCTTATATTCGAGAGATTAGCAATATGGGGACCCCATTGGAGCTTATAATCTAATGTAACCGAGAAAAACTGTGCTATCAACTAGTTCCAGTTCCTCATCTTTAACAATATCTGATGATGGAGCCGGAAGGTGGCCATAGGAACTCTATAATAGAAAAAGCAATCCTACCGAGTTTGGGCTCTTTAGAATCGTCTCAATGAGCATTTGATGGATATTCAAAGAAAAGTACAGTCGGCTATAAAAGCTTGTCACTAAAATGTCATTTTTGACAGAAACTTATTTATCCGCTGTATGTAAGAATACAAAGGAAACCCTGATATATTTTTAGAAAGTCCGAGAAATGTGTTTTAGTCACAGGACGGATTAGAAAATTGTACGCTGCGGCACAGACGAAGTTCATACTGAGCCGGTGGTCCCGGGTTCGAATCCCGGCCAGGGCAAATATTTGTGTGATGAACTCGAATATTTTTGCTTGGGTTATGGTTGCTTTATTTAAGTATATATATTTATCTATATAAATACGTATATCGTCGTCTAGTATCCATAACACAAGCCTTCTTGAGCTTAATTTGGGACTAGATATATTTGTGTGAGGTTCTCCGATATTTATTTATTTATACATAAAATATTCTAGTTAAAAACTGCGCTGCACAAGGCTCGCTGTTCGCTGCATCACCGTATCTTTCATTTCATCGAAAAAAAATCATACTTTTTCCCGGGAAGTCATAAATTTTTCAGAAATTTTGAAAATGTCAACGTATAGACTAGGTTGGGTTAGGTTAGGATTGTGTTATCACATTCCAAAAAAAAATTGTTTAAAAAAATGGCGTTCTATGAAATTATATTTCTATGAAATGAAATTTGATATTTGTCGATAAAACAAGAGGGTGGTATTTATATTGGTATTCATATCAATTCAAAATTGGCGGAATAATCGCGTAACATACAAAAAAAAACAAACAGTCGAATAGATAAGCTCCTCCTTTTTAGAAGACGGTTGAAAAACTACTAGCTCCTACTCCTTTTTCACAAGGAATCCAATAGTGGTTATTAAAAAAGGAATTTGAGACCCTTTAGCGCTCTTGACCCATTTCCGCATACTCTGCGCGTGCGCATATAAAACGGCGCCGCGACGCTGAACGGGCATCAGTCTCACGATACCCGTGGAGAGGATAACAGCATCACCATGTTCGCCAAAGTGGTGAGTACCTTTTTAATATCAAAAAAGGGTTATCTTAAGAAGCCATATTCCATTTAATTTCTTTTTCATATCGTGATAATTTAAGAGGCCTTATTCCTTTTAAAAAATTTTTTTTTCATATTATGACAAATATATTGATAATTTCAACCAACTTTTTGAAGTGAATAACACTTTTCCCCGATTTCTAGATAGTAACGTAGCTATTTCATGCTAATAGGTCATAGGTATTGCGTGCAGTCGAAAATAAGTAGAAAAATCGAATTTTCCGCGTAAATTTCGAGTAGTTTTTGAAACAAAAATTATCAATGAAAAATTTAAACTGTAGGTTTTTAATATATACCAATAAATACCAATAGCCCTGTTGTAGGTAGTAACATCAATAATATGTTAAGAACCATATTTTATCATAGAGAAAAAAGTCTAAAACAAACAGCATTTTAAAAGGAATAAGGCCTCTTAATTTCTTTTTCATATTATGATAAATATTATGATAATTTTTACCAACTTGAAGTTCCTTTTCCCCGAGTTCTAGATAGAAAAATAGCTATTTCATGCTTTGATCATAGATCTGTTTTTAAAACAATCAGCTTTTTGATCAGATAAGGAGCCTTAACATAAGGAATATCGATGTGTGATTTTTTTTTGTTATTCAAAATAGCCATGGATTTAACCTCGATTGCACCTGATGTTAAGTAACAATAAGCCCTAAGATGGAGCATGCTTGGCTAGAATATGCCTATTCACTCTCGACTTGAAGTGATCTGTGAGTGAAGATATATTCGCGTTAAGACTCCTTTTATCCGTCCAAAAATGCTGATTGTTTTAGACATTTTTCTCTATGATCAAACATGTTTCATAACATATATTAATGTTTATTAGTTAGAACAGGGCTATTGCGATTTATTGGTATATATATATTTGATAGACACCTAAAGTTTGAATTTTTCATTAATAATTCTTGTTTCAAAAACTATAGCAAATTGTCAAAATTAACGCAGTAAACATTTTTTTTTTCTATTTATGAGCGTCTGCACGCAATGCAAGCATAACAGCTATGTTACTATCTAGAGCTCAGGTTGAAAAGTTGTGTTCACATCATAATATGAAAAAAAAATATAAGGCCCCATATAACGAATAGAACCCTAGAAAGGGAAAAATTGACAGCGTAACAGCGTCAATCTTTGGATGTTCAATTCAACCACACCTGCATCAAAATTGGTTAAAATTCGTCCCACCCATTTGTTGTGGTGGGAGGACAAAAAAACAACAACAACAGATGCGATGTTAAGATTTAACCTGAAATAATAACCCCCCTCGATAGAAAACAGATTAAGCGTCAAAAATATTGTGAAAGAGTGGAATTACACTCTATAAACATCTTGTAAATAATACCTTCTTTACCTTATTTATAACTAATATAACTATTCTTTGCGCAATTTCCCGTGTTAAAACTGATTTGACGGTTAAATGTTTCGTTATTTTATTGTTTATGACCCCAGACCCAGACGAAAAAAATGGGGTGTTATAAATTTAACATTTGTGTATCTGTGTGTCTGTTCGTGGCATCGTCAAACGGATGAATATTTTAAATTTGAAAATTTTAATTAATTAGTAAACAAAAAACAAAAATAAATTCAAACCTGCGCCCCTACGTTTTCGGCGTAGTGCTCTTTTTTTTTTTTTTTTTTTTATTTATTATTAACCAACTTACACTTACAGCAAATTGCCACACATGAAAGTTATAGGTCACATTACAAAATAATAAAGTAATAAAAATTAGTAATAAATTACTCTTGCTCTTCTCGTAATCGTGGTGATCTCTTAACACTGAGCTATCACATCGTTAGGTACGTCTTCGATTCCATAATTCTAAGCTTAGTAGCTCTAGTGAGCGCCTTCTGCGTTACATGTTTTTTTAAATGCTTAATTAGCCATACCCTAGTATACTGCGTTTACTGTAACCCTGAAATCAGTCGGTAATAACGAAATGTTAGTGTTTTGGTTTATAAAATAAACAAAGGGAAAGATAATCCATAAAATATATGTATAATGAGTGTTATAGAAAATGCTACAAGAAAACATAATTACAAAATTTGGAATCCTTAGCTTCAATATTGGCTGAAATTTTGTCACTTGTTCCAAAGCTGACTATTTTGGAAACTACTGGTCCTATTTCCACCAAACATAGCTAAGAACCGTCTCCACGGACAAGTCTTTCGATTAGAAAAAACCGCACTCTTGTTGGTCCATCCGTTTGGGAGCTTCGATACCACAGACAGATACACAGATAAACAAATCGACAGCAGATAAATAAAACTTATAATTCTAATCACATTTAAACCAGCTTTCAAATGTCAATAAAGAACAGCTGATTAAAATGGACAAATGGAATCAAAACACGCACCTCCAGGCACCAATTAAGTTGTACATATTTTTATGATGCACATTATAATTCACGGCACACCTGTCATAATTACCGACAGCCTCGCACCCACCCATACAAATTGTATAATACAAAGGCTAATTTTCCATAAGGACCCTGAGAGACTTATGACGCTTCATCAAGGATATTTTGAAGGAAAATTGATTATTGTATGGGTGTCGTGACAACATAAAAAAGTGTAAGACATTAATATTATGAGTAGACAGCTTACAAGGTTCATTATTAAGATTGATTAGTAAACCCTTATAAACCAATTATTCTTGAATTTTTGACTACGGCTGACATGGCAGTCGGGGCTAGTGCCCGGGGCCTCCATAAGAGAAATACATAAAAAAAAAACCAAATAATCCGTTCAAAAACGCCGATTTATTTTTATCAAAATTCTATCAATGATTTTATACGCTTTTATTTAAGTTTGTTTAATTATGTTGTTCACTTTAGAGTTTATTCGTTATAATTGTCATATATTAACGAGTAATTTTCAGATTAAAAGGGACTATAGATAGTTGTGTGGACTGGACTATAGTTGGGTAGTTTTACGGAAATAAAACACTGAACGACGGTACCTAATTATAAATTAAATTTGAAAGAAATGTAAAAGAAATATAAAGACTAATTCTATTGATTTAGTTATTTAACTAGAGCTTAATTTAGATCGAATTCTGTTAGATTGTATAAATATACTTATTTCATTAAGTTCGGTACTTTTAACATGAACCGATTTCAACCATTGATATCTAGTTGGATGGTTAAAGAATTATTTTTACCGACCTCACAATTAAAAGGAATTTATTTTATAATATCTGCAAATTTATATACAAATGATTAATTCTAATTATTTTATATACGAGATAATAACCGTTTTTTTACTGAAACAAACTTCGGTCGCGTAATTCTTATTTATTACCAAAGTCAAGTTAAAAGTCTCCTATACTTTTGAATATCCAGCTATCCATGAACCTATTGGTTAAAAATCGCCTAGCGGTTTCGTCGTGATGAGCAGACAAAGAAATATTTAACACTAGATGGCGCTGTGCGGCCAGCGTCGCGTGCGTGTACAAATCCTGCATCGCCTTGTTAGGATTTCACCTGAAAAAATGACCCCTCTCCAATAGTATAGAAGTGTACTTTAAGGTTAGAATGTTGTTTACTAAACTAATCAAGTATTGAAGAATTAAACTTAAAATAAAATAACAATACAACACGTAAAAATACCGCGCTAAAACTACCACCTGTCACTAAATGATTGACACATGCAATTGTATTGTTTAATTGCTGCGCAAGAGCACGCACCATTTCGCGCGCAATATGATAATCACCGGAATTAATCGGTTGGATTTAGATCGCACGTGGATAAATTGGTAACGCAACTAAATTTCTTTAAAGCATTCTACTATGCTTTCGATCGACACAATAGTACATTACTGCCGGGAAATAAGGGCTTGCCGTGTGAGTAGGTAGAGACGGCCGACCGTGGGCAGGCCGGATAGTGATACGAAGCCTGCGAGCCCTTTTCACGGCTAGTAGTGCCTTTCTCTCCAGGCAGGCATGGCGCCCTACCTATACAAAACAAAAAACGTTCCTACATCGACTTTTTTTTTTCTGAAATCGTGACCCCCCCCTCTACGTACAAAACTGGTGTTCAATACAAATGTAGAATTTTATAACAGTACAGATATTGACAGTAATGTCAATCTGAATAATGCGCGTAAATCGGCGGTTTTTTCCTAGTATAATTAGACATGTGAAGTAGTAGTACGTACTTGAAGATCAGAGGTCCAAATAGGTCGGTCAGATTGTCATCAATTCTTATAAAATAAAGTTACGCTGTAATAGGTTCCTTATAGCAGCAGGTACCCATTTATTATATAAAACGTTGTATGCCTAATCTTTCTTTATATTGCCAACTAAATACTAAATTAAGCCTATCCATAGACAAAAACCTGCAATGTCGATGGGTCACATTGTTTTTATCGACTTTCATAAATGACCAAATCACTAATTAAGTATTGTGATATTTTCCACAGTTGATCATCTGCGCCGTGGCCGTGGCAGCCCTAGCGAGGGAGTACCCGGCCGGCGTTCACCCGGCAGTTTGCCCTAACTACCCGTACTGCGCCCCTGACGCGCTAGCCAGGCACACCCCTGACGGCATCCCCATCCCGCAGTGGAGCTACCCCTACGCGGCTGCTCCAGCGCAGGTCCCTGCGGCTGCTGAGTAAGTTGACGACATCAGACAACCGTAGCGAGAGACGTGATCTAATTAGATTGACAGCCCTAGATCAAACGTACGATCGAAGTTGTCAACCCTAGTGAGATCGCTCAGAGTTAGGAGCTGGGGTCCTGCGGCTACTAAATTGACATTCAACAACATCAGACAATCGTACATAAAATACACAATCGAAGTTGCCAACCCTAGCGACTGTACCGCACTCTTGATGTAGCCTAACTACCCGTACTACGCCCCTGATGCGCTAGCCAGGCACACCCCTGCCGGAATCCCCATCCCGCAGTGGCACCCCTACGCGGCAGCACCAGCGCCAGTTGCGGCTGCTGAGTAAGTTGACAACATTAGACAACCTTAGCGAGTCACGATGTAATTAAACTGACAACCCTAGATAAAATACACGATCAAAGTTGGCAACCCTAGTGAGATAGCTCAGAGTAAGGCCCCAGCTCCAGTGACGACAGTTGACGATCAACGGCGTCAAGCAATCGTCAAAATATACGATCGAAGTTGACAAGCCTAGTGAGTACACAGTTTATTGTAAGTTTACGACCTTAGCAAGAAACATAGTCCAGGTATACTCGATTTCATATACCATGGCCCGATGCACTTGAGACGGTAATTAGGCGTTAACAATAGGATTAGTGATAACAAAAGATACCTGGCCGGACCCTTTTGCGGCGTGGTATTTTACATGCAACCTAATGATCTTGATCGTTTAACCTAGTAATCTTTATTAATGTAAACAATATTTCATGTTAGTTGTCATCTGACTACATTTGTGATTACACGTATACTTAAATAATTATGTTTCGACCTTGGGAAACACCCACAAGTAACCCGTCCAGTGGTGATGTTAGTTTGCAGCAACGTAAGAAACGATTTTTAAGCAAGGACGCCCAAGATGTGGTGATAAGTGTTTATAAGACATTGCTAAATCGAATGGGTAAAAAAAATTTGATTAAAGAAACGTCTATATTCACCAGTGTGCCGGAAAGGACAGTTAAAAGGATTGTCTCATCACTCTCATCAGGACCAAGATACCTCCCTCGAAAACGAGTAAAAGCTTCTTTTAAAAAAATTGATAATTTTACAGAAGAGGTTGTGAGGAGAACTGTCTACGACTTTTATAGAAAAAATGAAGTTCCAACGCTCACAGAGATTCATCAAGCATTATTAGCAAGCGAAGTGGGATTTCCGTATTCAGAAACAACACTATGGAGACTTTTACGAAAACTTGGTTTTAAATATGGAAAGTTAAACGAAAGGAGAATCATTATGGAAACATCACGGCTTAAAAAATTAAGAGAAGAATTTATTACCGATATACGATTGAAGAGGTCTACTGGAAAAAGTATTGTATATTTGGACGAGACTTGGTTTGATACCCACGACACACTGAAAAAAGGATACAGGGACGACTCTCAAAATTGTGCTACAAATACTCCATGTTCAAGAGGCAAACGTTTAATTATACTGCACGCCGGTACTGAAAATGGTTGGATTCAAAGGGCTCTTCTTGTTTCGAGCAAACATCTGAAAAATTCAAGTGCAGACTATCACGAAGATATGTGTTCGGAGTTGTTCGAGAAATGGTTCGTGGAGCAGCTTTTACCCAATATCCCTGCCAATAGCGTTATCGTTATGGATAATGCGTCATATCATAGCCGTCAAGAGGAAAAGATTCCCAACACCAATTCAAGAAAACCTGACATAATAGCATTTTTAAGAAAGCGTCATATTACTATACCTGAGAAAATAACTGTTAAGAAATTGCTGGAAATTGTACAAAGTCAAAAGTTTGAAAAGAAATACTTCATCGACAAAATAGCGGCTGAGGCTGGGCATGAAATATTGAGACTTCCCCCCTATTATTGTGTGTTGAACCCAATCGAGCTTATGTGGAGTTATGTCAAGAAACAAATTCGTAAGACGAACATTACACCAACAGTAGGTGATTCTGTAATTCAAAATTTAAGAACTGTGGTAGACATGACGAACCCTACGCTTTGGAAAAATGCTTGTGAGCATGTCATCAAAGTGGAGAACGAGTTTTTAGCCCACCCTGTGTATCCGGTCATCATAAACACCTGCGAAACCTCAAGTTTGGAAGAATATACGTCAGAAAGCGAATAATTCTTATATTTTATGTAATTAATGTATATGTTTTAACGTAATTAAATTAAGTTAGTCTTAAAGTTACCTGAAAGTTGATTGTTATTACTTTATTGACACAATTAAAATAATAATAATAATAATATGTATATAGATATAAATAAATGTTTCATTGACACAATTTTTGTTTTACAAAAGTTTGCTATTATTATTAAATAAAAAATATATATTAATATGTATTAAGATATAAATAGATATTTTATTGTCACAGTTGTATGTTTATTGTTATTAAAGTAAGTTAGTCTTAAGTTACCTGAAAATTGATTGTTATTATTTTATTGCCACAAATTTTGTTTTACAAATGTTAGCTATTATTATTAAATTAAAAATATATATTAATATGTATTAAGATATAAATAGATGTTTTATTGTCACAGTTGTATGTTTAATATTATTAAAGTAAGTTAGTCTTAAGTTACCTGAAAATTGATTGTTATTATTTTATTGACACAATTTTTATTTTAACAAATGTTGTTATAAAGTATTAAATATAAAGCTATTACTATTCAATTACTATAAAGATGCCGTACCATTATAATTAAACAATACCGTAAACAACTAATATTTCGTATTTTTATTTTCAAGTACCAAAATGTTTTAGTCCCGCTTTAGTTGCATGCAGATTGTACCGACGCGTGCCATTTTGAAGTGCTCCTAATTAGATAACAAAAGGCAAACATTATGAGCCCTATTGTTAAGTTTCAAGTCCATCGGGCCATGGTATATGAAATCGAGATAAGTTGAAAGCCCTAAATGGTCGAATTAAGGAGATAACCCTAGCGAGAAATACACCATAACGGAATTCGACATGCAATAATGGATAAAGTTCAGGGGTTTTTCGGTACGTAAAGAGATGTTGAAGGAAACTTTATTGAACATACAAATAACGCTATTTGCCAGATTTCAAACAAAAGTCATATCTGCCAATATTAAAAAACACTAGCGCCTAAAGCTATTTCTGAACCAAACAATATTAACAATAATCATATTTTCTGTTAATTTCAGGCAAGGCGGCGCGCGGTACCCCGCTGACTTCAACCCGGCCCTCTGCCCCAACTACCCGTACTGCTGGTGATTCTACTGTGACTTGGCGCCAAACCATAGACAAACGCAACATTCCTGAACGCAACTGTCAACTTACTTTTTTATCTGACAGCTAACTTTTTTTTTAATTTAGCTATCAGCCAGGATTGTTTGTTTTTTTAATTGTACTGAAAAAACACTGCCATATTTTTGTTGTAAAAATGTAAATAGCAAGTAAACTTGCATTTGGATTTTGTATAAAATGTAAATAAACAGTTTTTTTTACTCCGTCGTTTCACTTACCTTAAAATTCCTAAACGTTTGTAAATTAAATACAAACTTGGAAAATTAGCGGTCATTGCTTTAGAAGTACAGCATTTCAAATAAAAACAACAAATCCACTATAAATATTACAAACTATACTGTGTGACAAATAAAACAAGTTAATGGCAGGATCAAAAAAAATATGCAACAAGATGATGGAGATACTACTATTGGGGGGAATTCGTATTAAATACAGCAAATGTATGGATGGACACAGACAGACAGGCAACGGTACTACAGATATTTGTATGAGAGATTACACAAAAAATTAAAAGTTCGCAGAAATTTCTGAAAACTTTTACAACAATTTAAGTAAACAGTAAATTTAGCAAAAATTGGTAAGTGCCAACCATCAACAATATATTTTTTAATGTACGATAATATATTTTTTTATTTAGACACAGAAAACATGCACTATAATATCAAAACAGTACATAATTAGTATATCTAATATTTGTAAAATTGCTGTTGCACATCTGTCATTGAGGTGCAGGCTAGAAGTGCTTCTAGTGTTGAGTGATAATTTTTACATGTAAAGCCTTGTACTTTGTTGGTGTGTCGAATAATAATAAATAAATAAATAAATAAATATCTAAAAATTAAAAATTATAATTATTATAATCTAAAACTTATAAGTTACTTTTTTATTAAGTTTCGAAGGCATAAATCCCCTCACTACTATAATTATTGAGAACTGTCAAGTGTCAAATTGTCAATTTAAAAAAATATTTCGGAAAAACCATGGTAAAGAAAAATTAATGACCTGCAGCTTGAAGATCCTTACAGCAATGACTATGAAAAAGAAAAGAAATTTAATGGACCTTGAACTTTTTTTTATTAATTGTATTATAGGTAATTTAGAATAAGGTTTTACACATATTTTTTTTATAATTTTATGCATAAAAGTGATTTGTTTAAAAACGAATATATACAGCGTGTATATTTGATATAACCGCAAACTTTACGGGGTCATAGTATAGACACTAATTAATATATTGATCAGTAAATTATTAAAAAACTCGAACTTTTTTTTCATATAAAATAATTCAGCTCGCAATGTGTTGGTTTGTTGTTGTTTGTTGACATTTAACATCGTGATGTCACAACTGTCACTTAGTAATAACTACGCTATACATTTCTGCCCAGAAAATTGGCAGAAGCTATGGCAGTTAACGCTGAATTAATATTTTTTATAAATATCAGATTATTGCAATAAAATCTCCGTCTGGCTTCAATTTGCGGTTATGTCAAATAATACACGCTGTATATATATTTTTTATTCATTTAATGGTCTTTCAAAAATTTGATAAAGCCTATTTGGAACCGATTGTATTTGCTAATTACCGTGCCTTGTTTCAAAGTGTTAAGTTTGATGGTAGTGGTAATATAGCTGCCTACTGAGCCGACGGTCCTGGGTTCGAATCCCGGCCAGGGCAAATATTTGTGATGAACTTGAATATTTGTTCCGGGGTCATGGATGTTTTGTATTTAAGTGTGTTTTATTTATACATACCTACTAGTAGGTGTTCGCAACGTCGATCGCGTATTTCATTTGTATTCCCTAGTCGAGTAAAAAGTACACTATCTATGTGCGGCCTGTACATAAATTGGTTAAATTGAAAAAATAATATTTTTTCCCCAGAGATGGCGCCGCGCGCTCATACAAATGATGCATCGCGCAAGATGTATCCTTGAAATAATGACTCTCTTTTTCTTTTTTTTTTGTACCTAGTGAAATTATATGAAACGTTGCGATATCCATCATAATCATAACACACCCATACACATATGGCAATAAATTTAAGAGTACTTTTTTAAATTTCCTGTTTAGAGTGCCATTAAACGCAACTAAGAAAGCAATGTGGAGTAATATCAGTTTCAAACCTATATTGTACAGTTGATTAGTTATTGGCGCGCACAGAAGTGTTGGCCACCAATGTAATCACACATTTTAATACGCCACACGCCATGCATCAGTGAATGTATAATTTTACTAACAACTAGATAGACCTAGAAGGTTCTCGCAAACTTCGTTCGGGCAGGGAAGAAAAAGTCATAGGTAACCTTTTTTCTTTCATTATCATCATATCAGCCGATAGACGTCCACTGGTGGACAAAGGCCTCCCAAAGTTCTCCACAACGATCGCTCTTGCACCGCCCTCCTCAATTTTTGCCGCCCTCATCAATGTTTGCAGGTCGTTGGTCCACTTTGTTGAAAGCCTTCCCGCGTTGCGTCTTCCAATCCGCGGTCGCCACTTACAAATCTTTCTTCGGTTAAACTACGAGCAATGTGCCCCGCCCACTGCCACTTAAATTCTGCGACTGTCTGTGCTATATCTACAACCTTGGTTCTCATTATTTCGGATTCGATTCCGCAAGGAAACTCCGAGTATAGCTCGATCCCTTGCCCTTCTAATAACTTTGAGCCTTATGATGCCCATTGTGAGCGACCGTTTCAGTGTCGTATGTCATCACATCGGTTAAAAACCTTCGTCTTAAGACACTGCGGTATTTGGCAAGAGAAGATATTCCGCAGCTTCCCGAACGCTGCCCGTCCGAGTTGGATTCGACGAGTGACCTATTTGCTTTACAGTCGCCCAGCTCTTTTGGCGTGATGAAACCGCAAAATAGAAGCGGCAGCACTATCAACGTCAAAGCCAAAATAAAAGATTCAGATCCGCTACACCATTTGGCAGCGACACCTACTTTTCACCTTTTTTTTTGTAGTGTGCGGAAAGAGAAGAGAATGGCGCCGCGCGCTCATACAAATGATGCATCGCGCAAGATGTATCCTTGAAATAATGACTCGCTTTTTCTTTTTTTTTTGTACCTAGTGAAATTATATGAAACGTTGCGATATCCATCATAATCATAACACACCCATACACATATGGCAATAAATTTAAGAGTACTTTTTTAAATTTCCTGTTTAGAGTGCCATTAAACGCAACTAAGAAAGCAATGTGGAGTAATATCAGTTTCAAACCTATATTGTACAGTTGATTAGTTATTGGCGCGCACAGAAGTGTTGGCCCCCAATGTAATCACACATTTTAATACGCCACACGCCATGCATCAGTGAATGTATAATTTTACTAACAACTAGATAGACCTAGAAGGTTCTCGCAAACTTCGTTCGGGCAGGGAAGAAAAAGTCATAGGTAACCTTTTTTCTTTCATTATCATCATATCAGCCGATAGACGTCCACTGGTGGACAAAGGCCTCCCAAAGTTCTCCACAACGATCGCTCTTGCACCGCCCTCCTCAATTTTTGCCGCCCTCATCAATGTTTGCAGGTCGTTGGTCCACTTTGTTGAAAGCCTTCCCGCGTTGCGTCTTCCAATCCGCGGTCGCCACTTACAAATCTTTCTTCGGTTAAACTACGAGCAATGTGCCCCGCCCACTGCCACTTAAATTCTGCGACTGTCTGTGCTATATCTACAACCTTGGTTCTCATTATTTCGGATTCGATTCCGCAAGGAAACTCCGAGTATAGCTCGATCCCTTGCCCTTCTAATAACTTTGAGCCTTATGATGCCCATTGTGAGCGACCGTTTCAGTGTCGTATGTCATCACATCGGTTAAAAACCTTCGTCTTAAGACACTGCGGTATTTGGCAAGAGAAGATATTCCGCAGCTTCCCGAACGCTGCCCGTCCGAGTTGGATTCGACGAGTGACCTATTTGCTTTACAGTCGCCCAGCTCTTTTGGCGTGATGAAACCGCAAAATAGAAGCGGCAGCACTATCAACGTCAAAGCCAAAATAAAAGATTCAGATCCGCTACACCATTTGGCAGCGACACCTACTTTTCACCTTTTTTTTGTAGTGTGCGGAAAGAGAAGAGTGCATAGCAAAAACTATAAAATAGCACTGGCACGCCTTGAAATCCTACTCTCCTCTTTTCGCACAGACAATAGAGATAAGAATTTAATAAACACAAAATAAATAAGGTGTTTTAAACAAAACGTAATTTATTTTCCATTTTCTATTGTGACTTATAATTATCTTCTTTGTTGACTCAGATATTTGTAAACATTATAATATTTTCAGTTTATTTACATTACCATTATTTTGATATCTGTGGTTCCATAAGATAGATTGCTTTTTTAATTATTGTACTAAGCGGTTCTCGTGAGTGTAAACCGCTTAATATAATACGAAATAAACCTCACCAAAGTTTTAATAAGATTTCTGTCATATTTCAATTTAAGCAATATAATTGTGTGCTTATAATTTGCTCAAATTGTTATTTAGGTAGGTTTTGGTGGATGTTTGGCTTCTCTATGGATGAGTACTGTACGTCACAGTAAAATTATGCACAGTAGGGGTAGTTGGGGCAAGAGGCAGGGTCGACATCAGCGGGGTATCCAGGGGCTCTGAAAAATAAAGAAAATATTTTGTAAGTACAATTTTTTTTTTTTTTTACTCTTAAAGTCTACCCGTGAATAAATAGAGGGTATATTTTAAGAACAGACATTTAAAACATAGTCCAAATAAAACAACACCGAACAATATTATTTCTGGCTTGTTATTGGCCATTGAAAATGCTGCATTAATTATGTGCTATTTATTGCAACACTACCACGTTAAAAACCATATCGATATAATTTTTAAGACTTGTACTCCAAAAACCGAAGAACCAACAACCAAGACGTTCGACGGCAAGACAGCGATCTTAAAAAAAGTAATGATTATTTTTTTATTTCGTGATCACCATTTTGTATCAACCAGTGCTATAGACGGGATGAGTCAGTTCCAGGGACGAGCCACAGGCGAGACTTATGTCTTGTGTCTTTAACCTATTGAGTGCCAAAGACGGTAAATTGTGCCACTAAAGCCAATTTTGCTGAAAATTTCAATAGTCTAAAACAACCGCTACATGTGTTTATCAATACCTATTTTGAAAAATTTATTAATTCAAAATATAACACAACAAAATAAACAATAAGCAATTAAAATAAGTCTTATCTAAATCTAAAACTAAATCTAAATTGATTTTGGAGCACTATTTTATTTTCTGTGGCGTCAAGGGCCCGGTGAATTGCTATGCCGCTTGGCGTTCAAAGGGTTAACAGCTTTCTTTACTTACACGGAAGCAACAGGTATGGGTGCAGGCATCATGCGGGCATATGGGAGCTCCCACTCCGGGATGGGCATGCCCTGTGGGGTGTGGCGGGCGAGGACCTCCAGGTCGCAGTAGGGGAAGTTCGGGCACACCGCCGGGTGGATGCCGGCTGGGTATTCCACGGCACAGGCTGCCGCGGCGATGGCACAGATGATCAACTGCGGAAAAGAGTGTTTTATGGTAAAGGAAAGACTTGAAAGAAAGCTTGAAACCTAACTTGAAAGGACGCTTCAGTTATGTTTATTATTATTTGAAGATGCTTATTTATAACATAATTGGGTAAAACAAGTATTTTTGGATATCAAACCATAATTTACTCAAAATTGGTTAGAATCTATCTGGCTGTTTTATCGTGATATTATCGTAAAGGGAATTGCCGATCGATAGATGGCGTTTTAATCAATAATACATAAAAGAAAACGTGCACCGCGCTGTCCAGATGTCCAGTCCTTCAAAATAATGTTTTTACGTTTACGTTGTTAAAGATGAAATCACATTAATATTATAAAGGCGATAGTTTTTGAGTGTGTTTATTACTTCTTCACGTTTAAACGGCTGGACAAATTATGATAAAATTTGGCACGTATGTAGCTGACATCCTGGAATAACACATAGGCTACTATATATCTCGAAACAATGTTGTTTTCTTGTGCAATGAGCTGGTAATACCGCGGGGCTAACAACTAGTTTGCTATAAATCGCAAAATTTCGTCGAACCCAGTGAGTATATATATACGTCTATGATACGTACCACTTTGGTGTACATGATGGTAGTTATCCTCTTCACAGCTGATGTGAGACTGATGCTGAGATCGACGCTACTTACCTATTTATACAGCTATGTAAAAGGTAAAGGGTCTCATAATTGTTGCCGAACTCCGGATCTTTTCATAATGAAATGTTAATTATGTCGTCGATTATTGCTTTACTTAATTGTTAACTGTTGTTATTGCTGTTAATGTGTATGTACAAATTGTACCTGTTCTAACAATGATTGGCAGATGCATATTAGAAAAAAAACACCTTCCGAATCCATCTTCAGATCAGTTACATCATTGACTTCCACGAAGGTCCTTTGCGGAAATATTGCACCTTTTAAGTGATACACAGTCGATTTATAATGTTAAAAAAGTACAAAATTCGCTCATTTTTTCGTTCGGCATTCATTCGGCAAGATGGCTAAATTAGGGAATCGCCGTCGGGAAAACTCGGGATATTACGATTATTTCCAAGAGTTGTTGTCATCGTAATGATGTAACAATGACACATAAATGTCAAATTAACCAAAAAAGTGTGAAAATATGAATATCAGTTACTTTATTACAATTTTTACATACGGTGTTAAAATGTTTCTCCGTGTCTCATAATGCACGCTGCAGCACACTGCTTCTGCTGCAATATATTTATTATAGGAACTAAATTCCATGAAAATCCGTCCAGCCAAGTCCAAACACTGATGAGAGAACAAAGAAAATTTAACCAGCAGACGCTGTTAAAGATTTTCCTGACAAAGTTATCAGTCTTTCAGTCTTTCTAGCCGTAATTTAATCCTGTAAGTACTCCGACCTGGAAGGCAACGCACTTGTGACTCGTCTAATGTTGCAGGGGTAAACGCGCACCATCAGGCGATCCGTTAAACAATAAGCTATGTAATTCTTACATTACAGAGCTTATGAGGAATACTCAAGGAATTCTATTACTAAAAGTTACCCTAAAGTCAGGTTACTTTAACCCTTAGGGGTAACATTGCCCTCTCATTTAAAGCAATGATATTCAATTAATAAATTCATAAACACTACATAAGAAAACGAAAAGCTTTTCAGATATTTCCAATATATTGAAATAGATTTAAATGGGTAGACAAAGTTAACCCTTAGGGCTAAGCTAACCCGGACCTTACCGTACTTATAATTTAAATTGTAACTTTCTTCGTACATTTTTATATTATAGAGGTTCTCACATATGTTAGATATGTTATGATATTTCATGTCAAATAGTTGCATATGATTTTTATAGAAATCGTCATACAGATCAAGTTATTGTTTGTTTGACAACATTTCCGTTACAAGTGATAAAAATACAATAAAGAAGGAAAACAATGCAATTCAGGGTGATTCTTGAAAGGAGTAGCTGATGATAGAAAGGCGTGGCGTGAGCTCATGAAGGCCCTCTGCACCTTCGGGGTGCCTTAGGACAACAACAACAACAATAAAACGTGATCTTAATAATATTATTTCCCTGCCCTTTTTATATGATTCCCTTGACGTTTTTCTTATTCCCATGTACCTTTTTTTTAGTGCCCTGGCAGCAAATACTTAGTGGTATATTTCTATCCTAAATTGACCAAAAGTGATGCCTACTCGATAAATCTGCATATAATTAAATAAATTTTATATTTTATAGTAAATATGTTAAAATTGTATAAATAAAAAACGTCAAGGGAATCACATAAAGAATCCGATTCTCAAGAAAGACCCTTTATTTGTTATTAATAAAACAATTAAGAATGCATTTGTTGCTAATTAAATCAAGTTAATAATTTGGCATTTATGGCAAAAACGTATAAATAGCTAACAAGAAAATACCAGAGCATCAGTCTCATTTCAACCGTTGAGAAAAAAACAATCATCATGTTCGCTAAAGTGGTAAGCTATTTGATCCTCTTTTTTTATAGACAAACACTTCGCCGAATGCTTTTTCATAGAATTTTCATTTCATAGACATTTTTTTTCCTGGAAGTCATACATTTTTCAGAAGTGTTGAAAATTATTTTTATTAAAGCAGTAACGTCTGCTAACGTAAACCAAATGTTTACAATGAAGCGAAAATTTTAAAAATTGAATGGTTAAGATAGGATTCGACCCTGCGTTTCCAACGGCTTTCCGGGCCAACACGGGCGTCCTACCAACTGTACCACCGAACCAGTTGTCAGAGCCATTGAATCTTTCAACCAGTTGCTTCAACATGCCTTAGGGTGGCATCGTAGCGCCATCTACCGTAAATATTTAGACTTTATCGTCGGCACCATCGTCTCAAATTTGTTGAGAATGGATAGTAGCGATGTGCTACACCCGAATTAATTATTTTTATTAAAGCAGTAACGTCTGCTAACCGATCCTGTCTGAACCATTAAATTTTTAAATTTTTCGCTTCATTGTAAACATTTAGTGTTGAAAATGTTAACCTATAGATTAGGTTAGGTTTGTGTTATCACATTCCAAATATTTTATGGTTTCAGAAAAAACGATATTTCTATGAAATGAACATTCGATGAAACTTTTGTCTATGAAACCAGGGTAAAACCGCAGATGATGATGATGATGATTCCCTACTAATATACTCGTATCTTCACCTACCCACATATGTATACTTTAAGTCAGGTTCTTCATTACGATTTTTTTCCCCTAATTATCTGATCGTATAAATTACTACATTTCATCAACCAACAGTTGATCGTCTGTGCCATCGCCGCGGCAGCCAGTGCCGTGGAATACCCAGCCGGCATCCACCCGGCGGTGTGCCCGAACTTCCCCTACTGCGACCTGGAGGTCCTCGCCCGCCACACCCCACAGGGCATGCCCATCCCGGAGTGGGAGCTCCCATATGCCCGCATGATGCCTGCACCGATTCCTGTTGTTCCTAAGTAAGTGTTTCAAAGCTCCATCTACAACTTCGATATATTATGTGTTTACAGGCACTGAGAGAAGAGTGCAGATATGCGCTAAAATCTAGACCTATCTTCTTGTTGTCTGAGAATATAAATAAATAAATATCAGACAACCTCACGCAAATCGATTTAGTCCCACAGTAAGCTCTATTAGGCTTGTGTTATGGATACTAGATGACGATAAACATACTTTTATATCAATAAATGCATACTTAAGTAATGCAAAGTTCTACACATTGTATTTTGGTGGACGTCTTTTATTGACTTTTGTGATAGTACTATACTATTCATTGTACTATATTATATTACTAATCCAATCCAATGCATAATCCAGGACCCAATATTCGAGATTAAATATAATCTCCTATACGTATGTAATCAAGCATAAATACCTGACGATAAGCTTGCTAGCTCAGTCAGAAAATGGACTCAAATTTGGAATAGCTTTTCTTGTCATACATAAATGAAAAACATGAACATTACTGGCTCGTTTCTCCAGTGTGAGTTTAATTTGCAAATGCGCTATAGTTAATGAATCAATTAGCAACCGGGTGGGTTCTAATAGCTATAATTTTGTGTGACGTAGATAAACTTGACATTTCTATCTTCATAATTAATCATTAAATAAACAGTTATTTGACGACGAGTTTGGCGCTGTGACAGCTGCCTACTTAACTAAACCTTAACGATCTTATGATTTAATTAAACCTAAACTATTGGGTCCTAGACTATTTATTATTATCGACGACGCGTTTGGCTCGGTTTATAGACACCTCTCTATTGAGCCGGCGGTCCTGGGTTCGAATCCCGGCCAGGGCAAAAATTTGTGTGATGAACTCGAATATTTGTGCTTGGGTCATGTTGTTCTATGTATTTAAGTATATATTTATCTATATAAGTACGTATATCATCGTCTAGGACCCATAACACAAGCCTTCGTGAGCTTAATTTGGGACTAGATTGATTTGTGTGAGGTTGTCCGATATTTATTATTATATTTATTATATTATGTGTATCCCCAAGGTAACATATTATTAATAAACATTTTTTTTTAGAGTGGAGTACCCCGCTGACGTTGACCCCGCTTCATGCCCCAACTATCCATACTGCGCGTGATTCTACTGTGACATTTGTGGTGAACATTCAACAGGTTGAATAAAACGTTTTTTATTAATTGGATTTTTTCTTTCTTGTAAATACTACCTTTTTAGGGTTCCGTACCCAAAGGGTAAAAACGGGACCATAGGGTCCCGTACTGAGACTTCGCTGTCCGTCCGTCCGTCCGTCTGTCACCAGGCTGTATCTCAGGTACGGTGATAGCTAGACAGTTGAAATTTTCACAGATGATGTATTTCTTTTGTCGCTATAACAACAAATGGGTCGATTGCAAAAAAATTGTACATAGTTAAAGGCTTAGTTAACATTAAATACGATCGCTTCCTTTGGGTGACGAAAGTTAGTCATACAAAATGTATGGGTAACTTTCGTCACACAAAGGAATCAATTAACATTGTTTTAATTAAAGCCCTTAACTATGTACAATTTTTTTGCAATTGACCCAAATACTAAAAATAAAATAAAATAAATATTTAAGGGGGGCTCCCATACAACAAACTTTTATAGATTATGGTACGGAACCCTTAATGCGCGAGTCGGACTCGCACTTGCCCGATTATTTAAGAACATTGTTATGGTGGTATTAAGTAAAGCAAAATTATTTTACTAGTTAAACTAAAAGATAATCTTTATTAAACGATAAACAAGTCAAAACCAACTACTTAGCCCTACCAGTGCTCCAATATTTAGTGAGCGGGCAGTGGAGGCGCTCTGCCGACACCCTCAGCATACTGTGAGAACTTGACTAAAACCGATACTCAGAGAACCTAACTAAAACCGATGTCAAAGCAGTCGACATTTTGCCGGAGGCCGTGATCTTGGGGCACAGACCCCCACTAGACGGAGCATGTAAGGCGACCCGTAGGCGACCCGCGCGCACCAACGATATGGTACGGCAGAACATTAAAGTATCAACACGGCGGCCACCGTTTAGTTGCGTCCATGTTTATGAGGTCTCTCTACGCCACTTAAAGACTGTATCGTTTAGTATAAATTTAATACAACTTGACAGTGGTTTCATTCTATTAAAACATAGTTTTCTTTTATTCAAACTGATGTCAATCTAAAAATTAAATGTTGGATTTGACTAGGATTGTTTCGTTTCCTCGTTAGTTATTGTAAATTAAAACTGTATGGACTTTCACCAGAAAAACGGAAATCGATTCTGGACAAATGGTGTAGTATAAAAGGAATCACTCTCAGGAAGCTAGCTAAACTCGAAAACGTTAAGTGTTGGTGCAGTCCAAAATGCGATTAAACAGTACGGCCATCAAGAGTGTACTTTCGTTGACAAACCGAATTCCGGCCGAAAATCAGGTCCTTCAAACCCCAATTTGGATAAAAAGATAGTAAAGGCATTACACAACCAACAAGGAGGTGTCTGTTCGGGATTTGGCTAAAAAGTTAGGTACATCTATTGGTATGGCCCAACGTCCAAAGCAGTGATACAATTTAAAGACTTACAAGAAGCAAAGGCAGCCTAAACGAAGCAAAAAACAGCAAAGCTCAGTAAAATAAAAAGTTTTAAAAATTTTATGACTATTCTTTCAAGGAAAATCTGTGTCTTATAATGGACGATGGGACATATGTGAAATTCGATTATAAATCTCTGCCGGGACCGCAGTATTACACAGTTCAATATCGATCTGTTATAAGTGAATCTGAAAAGTCAACTTTACAGAAAAAATTGGCAAAAAAGTTATGGTATGGCAGGCAATCTGCGAGTGTGGCCTCAAATCGACTCTATTTATCACTACGTCTACAATGACAGCATAATTATATAAAGGAATGTCTTAATAAACGACATTTGCCTATATGGTTAGAAAACACAGTGTTCGGACTATATTTTGGCCCGATTTGCTATCTTGCCACTATGGGTCCAAGACTTTGTAGCGGTATGAAGAGAAAAATATCAATTTTGTACCTACTACAGCTATGAACCCCCGAATTGCCCAAATCTTAGGCCTATTGAACGTTTTTGGGCTATAACTAAAGCTAAACTGCGGAAAAAGGTCCGGTCTACAGGTTCCGAAAAGCGACTTCGTCGAGACTAGAACAGGATGACAAAAAAATTTGACCAAGGCGCAGACAGAAAGTCAAAAAATTAGCTAAAAATTAATGATTTCATTGGGTTTAAAGAAGTTTTTGTATCATTTAACGTCTAAAACGTAGAAGTTTTTTTTTTCTATTAATAAATATATGAAATATGCCAGTAATACTTTATTTGACTTGTATTTATACTTAACGATACAGTCTTTAACACTACAATTTACAATACAATACAATACAACAACACTTTATTGCACACCAACAAGAAAAATATTACATGAGAAATCTTAAATTAAACAATGGTAGACAATAGGCGGTCTTATCGCTAAAGAGCGATCTCTTCCAGACAACCTTTGGGTAGCGGAGAAAACAAAATTAAACAGAAAATAATAGGTGGTGAGATGAGAACTTCAAGTAAAATATACATACAAAATATTAGACAGATAGGTCATACACTTACACAAATAAGTATCTATATATATAAACATACATAAACGTACAGTATACATACAAAAGGGAAGAATGAAAAGAATATCTAATGTTAAAATAGAATATATAATGAAAAACGACAGCATAGAATTATAAACACTACAATTTACCATGTTATTTAATTAATTTCTTTTTTCGTTGACGTACGCATGGATCATAAACGAGGACGCAACTAAACGGTGGCCGCCGTGTTGATACTTTAATGTTCTGCCGTACCATGTCGTTGGTGCGCGCGGGTCGCCTTACATGCTCCGTCTAGTGGGGGTTGTCTGTGTCTTGGGGACATCGGTCTTAGTTTTCTTAGTATAGGTTACTTATTAAAATAATCTCAACAGAAAATCCGCCGACCGATTGAACGTTGTAAGTTTTTTAATACAGAAAATATTAGTGCATGAATAATTATTATTAATATTTGACTTGGCGATATTAGGTAATCATCACTTCCAACGATGAGCAACATTTTTTTTAATAACAAGTACTTGAAAAACCATTATATACCCAGTGTTGCCTGTAATAGGAGCAATAAATTTAAACAGATTCTACTCTTGAATCTGAACAAAATTTGTTCAGCAACTTTCTAAAAAAGAAAATTTTCAGAATTTCATTATTTCAAACAAATTCAGCGAGGAAATGCCGCCAGCATCTTTGGCACTATGCCGCAGGGGCCATTTTTAGATTTAGTTTAACTTTATTATGTTCGAGTTTAGTTTAATTTTTAGGTTTAGTTTTAAGTATTTTAATTAAATAGTATTTGTAATACTGTACGTCGTCCAATATTGACATTCCCTGAGCATTGACATAGCTGCCACTCTACTAATGTCGCACATTTTGCAATACCTACATTGCTCCTTTATCTAAACATTATTCTTCAAAATATCATTTAATAAACGTTATTTTCAGAAGTTGCTTAACAAATGTTGTTCAGTTTCAAGAGTAGAATCTATGTTTTAATTTATTGCTCCTATTACAGGAAACACCCGGTAGATATGGACATTTTGAACACTTAATAAATAACACAGGTCACAGCGCAGTAAATCTTCTGATGACTTTATAATCAGACTATTACAAAGACGGATTAGTTATGGAAACTGTACTACTGTTATTTTTTAGGTTGCAACTGTCAATTTGTCCACCAGGTGACGTCATTTAAGTGCCGATTCTTAGAAGACGCTGCTGTCACCATTTATATTTTCAAAAGTAATCCGTATCTATGTATAATTCTATACATACTCGCAAGTTTCAACATCGTACATCAAAATGCAATGTGTAAATATACAGATAGTTGGTCATTCATACCAATGTTTACATAACGACATGGTACTATGTCAATGTGATCCTCTCGAGTTTGTCAACAACTACAGATATCTTGCCTGAACCTTAGAATAAATATGCCCATACCCTACGGGAATCGTCACGAAAAAAATTCGTTGAGCCGAATGCTAGCATCTACTACTGTAAACGGACAAGATCATACTTGATACCGAGGATCTTCAATAGTATTCCCCCGGAGGATGACTTTACTAGTCTACGATGTTTCCAAGCTAAAATAAAACATTTGTTCTTAAGATAATTTTTGTAGTGAAATTTAATAGTATCAGTGTTGTCTATGCATTTGTAAACCAATGTAAACCTTATTACAACGTGTTATTTAGAACTTTATGGTGTACTCGTACATTGTGCTGCTCAGCTGTTAGTAGTAGGTATATTTAAGTGTAGGTAGTTTAGTGTAACAGGAAAACAAAGTAGAGTGTACATAATCGCCAACAAACTGTTATGCAGTTTGGCGAAATATAAATGTAATAAAACGCTGTGTATACATTTTATTATTAATAAATGAAGAAAAAAAAAAGCAAAGAGGGAGCGAAGAGGGTCGAAAGTCTTACATGAAAAAAAATTCGAAAAAAAGTTAACATAAAAGATAACAGAGCACGTTCCAACAGTTTTTAGATTATTTGTCTGTTTATCTGTTTGTCTTAAGTGAAAACGGCTGAACGGATTGCAGTAGGTACCTATAATGTGGTTTAAACTCATGATTGTGTATTGTTTATTATTATTAATATAATTTTTTATTAGCTTGTATTTGTGTCCCACTGCTAGGCAAAGGCCTCTCCCCTCGATTTCCACAACTCCCTGTTCGATGCTATTTCGGTCCAATTATTTAGGAACGTGCCAGGTCGTCCCACCATCTCCATCTCGGCCTGCCAGTCGTGGCCACCCCTCATCCGGCCACTTCGTTTCTCGAGCAGCCTATCTATCAGGGTGCATACGGCATAAGTACGTGTTGACCAGTCCCACTTTAACCTGGCGGTTTTTTCTCCAACGTCAGCAATACTAGTTTTGGAGCGCAGCGTGGTGTTCCGGACTCGATCCGTCCTTTTAATGGTGCCTCCACATGCTAGGTGCTTGCCAAAACATCAAACACGCGCCAAACACCGACCAAAATCACTCAACACAAACAGGGCATCCGCAGACTTGGCAAACATGCCAGTATATTCCGGATTGGCAAACATGTACCTAAAATGCTGCGCTCCATAGCCCTTTGGCAAACTTTCAGTTTCAACTTGACTTTTTGTGAGTGTCTTAATTCCTAATTCTAAGTGTCTTTGTTGGCATTGCCACTTGACTTGTCCAAATCGTTCAACAAATACACGTGTGATCAATTTACGAAATACTTCATACCATGCAGATAAAGTTCAAAATTGTTTGCTATAAAATTTTCCGTTTGCTAGATGTAAAGTTGAATCTTAACAGCTAGCTCTGAACGCTCCGGACATTACAAAACTTTTTTGTATCCAGTTTCACAAGTACTTTAAAATAATCAAAATCGTGAAACACTTCACATTTTTGAGTGTTTCTCTCCTTTCATTTAATTCCAAACACTATGAGTAACAACACGTTTAAAACTTTGTGTGCTAAGTATCCCTGTCTTTGGGATGAACACGATCCGTATTTTCGTAATATTACTATAAAAAAACGTTGCAGAGAAAGTTTGTTAAAGGAGATGAATTCACAGTGCAATGTTAGTATTACTGATGTCGATTTAAAAAGACTAATAAGAAATTATGTTAGAACTTTGAAACGACACAGTCTGAAAACTGGAAATATTAAGGTAAGCCGCATTTTTTTATATATATCTGTATATCTGTTTAATATTTTGGTTGTTGGCATTATTAGTCTGTTGTCGCATTTATACAAAAAAAACGAATTTGCACTTTGACCCGTGTCATTAAGGTCGACATTATTGTCGTATCCAGTAAAGGATTTCCACCATTTTGCACTTTCACTTTTGTATTTTATGCAATAAATTATAAATAAATAAATCTATTGGTAGTATTACAAAATTCGCACAATTAAATGTATAGTATCTACATCAATTGAGAATATAAAAAAAAAGAAAATATTATGTTTTTTTTTTTATGTTGTGTCTCAACCGCTGAAATGATTTTAATTTTTTTGAATTCAAATACATTATTTTCTTTCAGGTTCAGCAAGCTACCCCAGAAACGAATTCAGCATACACAAGAAATCTAAATGTCCCATCTACTTCATCCACTTTCAATAATGTTTGTGTGATTGAGAACAGCATCCCTTCTGCAGCAGATATACTGGCGTATACAATATCATTAATATTACATTTGACACGGCTACGCAACCACCAGTTCCAGAAGCACCTTCCATTTCACCTCCTGGAGAAACTTCAGACCCTAAAAAAGGTATGTATATCTAAAAATTGACAATCACCCTATTAAAAATTTACGATAAACGTACTATTAATTTATGATTTTATGAAACATGTAGGTAATCTCATTTTTTTTATGTGGGTACACCACCATTTTTATTTAAACCATAATACAAAGATCAAAGCTTAAAGAAAAATTGAAAAAGATAGCTCCTGTTCTTTGGTTTTCATATTAAAAATTGTCAATATCCCTAATAAAAATGTACAATAAGCATATTAACTAAATAATTAACTGACTAATTTGTTTTTTTTCTTTCAGACACATAAACGGGTTCCTACAATTCAATTATTTCTTACTAGAAGGTGCTCACAACTACGTCTGCGTATTTTTATCTTTACCGTAGACGGATAAAAAGTATCCTATAACCATCTCTGGATGTCCAGTTATCCCTGTACCGAAATTGGTTAAAATTTGTCCAGCCATTTCGGCGTGATGCGAGGACAAAGGAAATTATGAAAACAGATGGCGCAAGGTTGGCACGGCGCCGCGCGCCCATACAAAACAAATGAAGATCCTGCATCACGCTATTAAGACTTTTCCTGAAATCATGACCCTTCTCCATAGAAAAATAATTTTCAATACAAATCTACAATTTTATAATAGTAATAGATACTGTTTTATTTTTTTGTAATGATTTTTTTCTTAGCTTATTGACTTTATTAAATATATGCTAAGACATCGTTTAATTTCCTTTTCAGTCTATAAAATTGGATTTTCCTACAACTACTAAGTATTTTAAAAATTGCCTTGTCATGGCTAAATATGCCCAATAAAATCACTAGGAAAATAAACAATGTCCAAACAACAGTTTTTTTTTTTATGTTGTCTATTTAAATGAAAAAAATGCGCTCATGATTTTAACATAAAAACTATTACCTGCACCTACCCTTATCTCAAGTAGATACTAAGCGTCGTCGTATTGAGTGTAAAAGTAGGTAAAACCAGCGAAATCATATATTACGTAAATAGGAGAGTATTTGAAAAAATGTCCAACGTTAAGCAGTACATAATAGTTCCAAAGTCATTTACAATGATAACCACGCTAGAGTAGCAAGATGACACGAAATAAGTTTTTATCAAAAAAAAAAGAACATTAGTTAATTTTGCTTCTAACTGTACGTCCTAGTTATATACAAATGGATTGTTTTGTTCCCGAGATTGTTCAGCTTCCTAACACCAACTAGTTCAGTATTAGAAAGGGCAAGCATTTCTAGTTTGACCACACCCAAGTATTTATAAGTAAATCCAATAAACTAAGTTTATAGTTAGGTAAAAGATAGGTTAGATAACGCAATATCGATTGTCTTGGTAGTAAACTCTATTTTTGAAATAAAAGCGTACGGGTTATCCATAATCACGCTAATATTAAAAAGGCGAAAGTTTGTAACAGTATTTATATGTTTGTTACTTCTTCACGCTCAAACGGCTGGACCAATTATGATAAATTTTGGTATAAAGGTAGCTCATACCTTACATTAACACGTAGGCTACTTTTATCCCGAAAAAATGTAGCGTTCTCGTGGTATGAGCGGGTAACACCGCGAAGCGTAGCTATTTAATATTATAAATGTAAATCTCTGTCTGTTTGTTACCTCGTCACGCTTAAACCGCTGAACTGATTTAGATGAAACTGATTAACATGGAGATGATTTGAGCCCCGGGGATGGACATAGGATAGTTTTTATCCCGGAAATCATCCCTAAATGGGGTGAAGGGAGATGAAACTTTGTATGGAGAATCAATCTATCACTTCTACACAGACAATGACGCAGGCAGAAGCTAGTGTCGTGTCGTACAATTACTTAACACACCATTACTTATGAAATGCTTTTGAATTGTTTAGTGTCCTTTAAACATGTGATTAGAAAATACCCGCATACTTACATACCGCGTTCGTGTCAAAGTAAGTCATAACCCTTTTTTGCGTAGGCGTTCTACATAGTTGGGTAAAAAGTATCCTAACTATTAACCATAAGTATCCTGTAAATTGTCTTAGCGTAATGTATTCTGACATTTTATATTATGAAATAAATAAATCTAAATCTAAATCTACCCAAGCAGCACATTAGTGAATTTTGCAGCTTATCTTATAGCTTTAGGTTTTAAATGAGTGGTTTAACAGTGTTTGATACAACTTATAGCTTTAAACACAACTCAAAACTGTATATGAGTTCATCCTATCACTTGTAGTTGCATAGGAACGTTTTTTGTTACTACGTTATTACTTATGGTGGGATAAAGTCGATTTTGCTACTTAAAGTTGCATGCAGGTTCAAATAGTCACTCAATAAGAAGCAATAGTGCTATATAAGGCCTTAAAATAACTTATAAGCAACTTTTACATATAAGTGGGAACATACCCTTATTTGGAACTAAAAGTTCCAAATGACTAGTACAATAGCGAATTATATCACCAAAAGTGGCTAAAGGGATAATTTTACGGCTCTTTTGGAACCAAAAATTATTGCAACTTTAAGGCCTAAGAAGTACCTTATTGCCACTCCAACGCATAAATAAGTCTCAATAGGAGGTTCTTGGAACCAAAAGCAGTTATTTTCACTTATTTCAAACCACTAACGAACTAAAAGTTCTATTATTGTTCCTATTGCGCCTTGTCAAAATATATTTAATAGTCTTGCTTGTTTAATAGTCTACAAAAGAGCAAATAATTACTATTGGTAATAGCATTCACTGCTTTCCACTCGCAAGATACAAATAAGTGATTATTAGACCTGATAGTTCCAAATAAGGAGCAAATAAGTGGAAATAAGCACTGTAGGATCTTTTTTGTTTCGCCATGTTTACAAATGGAAGCCTATGAAAATTAATTATTTTAACCAGAATTTTATCACACTCACGCATAATCACAGACTTTTGATAGTTGTGACGATGTTACTTTAACATTGTACGTAACCTACAATCATTAGGTCAGGTTTTTAACAGTTTTATTTCTTATCAGTATCTATTCCTTATTTGATTTAGCACTCTCTTTTTTAATATTCCTGATCAAATCAAAGGCGCATCGAAATTTACTAAGAAACCATACCATAGTTTCACAGTAACAAAACATTCGCAAGAATTTCGTGCTTATTTCAATGTCTGTATAACGTGAAGTTTTAATCACTCATCCAAAATTAATATGGCAGATCACATATTAATTTTAATAAACACAACTTTGACAGTTGCCACGCCACTCAGATACTTTGGCGACTCATTTATCACTCATTGACCGAACTGAAATTGTTATCATTCGTTCACTGGCTTCACTGCGCATAACTTTCACCCATAGTTCTAATTACCACTTAAGGTATTTGTGAGATCTCTTATGGATTCTATTTAGCACCAAAAATAGGCTGCAATTTTTCTCCTTTTGGTTCTATACTGGTGGCATAAGGGTTCTTGCCACCTATATAGCACTTAGTCATGGTGGTAAATTTAACTTAAGCATCTAATTAGATATGATATACGAGCTATTTAGACCCAGTTGTGCTACTTGGGTACTACCATTTAAGCATGCCCACTGGGCATTGCCCAGCTAACCTGTGTACCACAAATTGTTACACAACATAGCATAGGTAGGTATGTTGGGTGAAAACGACCGTCGCTGTTTCCAAAATGGTTTGATTTCAGCTAAAAACCATCCCGGCCGAAATGACTTTCGGTAAAAAAAAACGCACAGTATTATCCATTCTTTGGAGAGTTAGGATACCGATAAACACACAGACACACATAATACAGTAGCTAACAGTGTGTAATTAATATTTGCTAATTGCATTCCATTTAGCACACAAGGCGACAATCAGTCATCAGCAAACACCCACAGTCGATTAATTGAAACCTACAATTCACAATTTAAATATGTTTTTGGCAATACAAGGTAAAATTCCGAACGCATCCTACTGTCATTCTGACATATTATTTAAAAAGTTGCAGCATTACGCTATCGCCAACGTCAGCAATGTCAGCAGTACCGCTACTATCAACGTGGAAAGAACAATTTGTATGCAGGAATGCTAGTTCAAGTTTTCTCCACCGGAATAAAATAAGTTTGTGGCGCGAAAATTTATAGCGGCAATTGTCATACGGCTTTTGTTTTTTGGGTAATTATTTTAAGGTGTTGTAAGGTCCGTATTGCTAACTTAAGTTGGCATTAAGTGTACATCTTCATCGATTTAATCAGATAATATTGATTCATTATGATTGAAATTATGCTCATAAAATAATAATCGAGTGATTCTATAAGCGGTATCTATATAAGGTGTAGATTGGCAGATATACCTACAGTCAACAAAGCAATAGATTTACCACTTTTGAACCTAAGGACGCAAAATCAACACACAAAGTATAAGGAAATAATTCGAACGGTTTTCTGGCGTTCGGGTGGTGGAGTGCTTGATGCGTTTCGGAGCTAGGGTAGCGAAATGGGTCACGCGCTGGACCGGCAATCCAGAGGTACCGGGTTCGATCCCCGGTCTCTTCCACCAGGTAGCTCCTTTTTTAATTTTTCTAATAATGTCTTAATCTAACATGTTCCACAAATTTCAAATAATTACTATTTTGCGATTACAAACTTATTTGCAGTTGGTAAACCAACCCTGTCTCGTCTTACCAACAACGCCAACGTCTAATGTGTGAGGCAACAGTTTCCAAACGGTAAAGTTAAGTTTGTGCCTCATTGCTGTTTATGTTGTTGTTAGAACAATATGAATTCAGTGCTTTGATGGTTTGTACGGAACCCTCGGTGCCCGCAACTCGTTCTTGACCGACTATTTCAAGGAGCTTTGAACAAATCATCGAACATGATACCAGCAATCAAAAACCCGCCAAGTGCGAGTCATAGTCTCGCACTGAGGGTTCCGTACTAGCACTTATCCCCTCTTTACTGGACGGGTTAAGTTTGCACCAGAATGTCCAGCGCTGGATACAATTAATGAAATGAGGTGCAGTTAACGCAACCGCGATCACGTTTTTTTTGTATGGGGGCGCTACTTCAAAATTTTTTTATTCTGTTTTTAGTATTTGTTGCTATAGCGGCAACAGAAATACATCATCTATGTTTTTTTTACTGTCTTGCTATCACGGTTCATGAGATACAGCCTGGTGACAGACAGACAGACGGACAGTGGAGTCTTAGTAGTAGGGTCCCGTTTTTTACCTTGTACGGAGCCCTAAAAAGCAACAAAAGTAATCTTGAGAATGTAAATATAACAACTACAAATTATGCTAACTACATATTAATTATAAGTAGCTTACAGAATTACGCAAATACCTCGTCAACTCATAAAGGAAGTTACATTTAATAATGAGTACGCCATAATCATAAAAGCACCATGTTTGGAACGTCGTGTTTCGTGTTCAACTGATCTTTAAAATGTTGTTAAAAATCGTAAGAATTTTTCTTTATTATTGCGAAAATATGCGTAGAATGACTTTGGATGAAGGGTCACTGATGACAGTACCTAACCCTTACAGTAGCCGGCAAACTTCTTGAGCATAACCTTGACTGCGCAGTAGCCGATTTACGTACAAATGTACATGCGCAGATCCGCCATTTTTGTTCTAAAAGTTTGCCTGCAACTATACCTTGAGTTGACGTGACCGTACTCGCTAGCGACAGCGTAAACGATTTGTACGGAGAATGCAGCGGGGGTGCTACGAGTAGTTTGGATACCCGAAGGTTGTCTGGAAGAGATCGCTCTAGCGATAAGACCGCTTGTTGTCTACCGTTATCAAAATTATTATTTCTGTGTTCAATTTGTACTTTTTTGGTGTGCAATAAAGCATTTTGTATTGTATTGTAATCGTATCGTATCGTAATCTACAAAACGTTTACGCAGTCCCTAGCGAGTACGCTCACTGCAAACTCATGGTTAGGGTACTATTGATGCAAATGCGTTTTTTTGCTATGTAGAAACGTCAATTTTTAACTTCGGAAGGAATGGCTATGGAACCCTACCCTAAAATTAAGACTTATAAGTACTGGTCTTGGCCAGTCTTTTTGCCCAGAAGTTCAATTGATTTTAACGTTTAGTAGTTAAGGTGGCCGCGAGGTCAACTTTACTACTTGATAAACAAAACTGTATGAAAACGGAACTAAAGTACCTAATAATGTAAGTATGAAATATGTAAGTCAAATTTTTAATTATTAGGGCTTCGTACTCAAAGGATAAAAACGGGGAACTATTACTAAGACTCCACTGTCCGTCTGTCTGTCACCAGGCTGTATCTCATGAACCGTGATAGCTAGACAGTTGAAATTTTCACAGATGATGTATATCTGTTGTCGCTATAACAATAAATACCTACAGAAAACGAAAGTTAAAACATGTTTTGTTGTATGTAACCCTCAGTGTGCGAGTCCAACTCGCACTTGGCCGCTTTTTACTAGGTAGTAGGTATTCCTAGTAGGTACCTTCCCGACTTTGAACAGAAATCACAAAGAATATTTCACTGTGAAAAAATAATGCACATGTTTATTCGTCCTTGCGAGTGACACATGATAGCGGAAAAATGTATTTTCTGATCTGACCAGAGAAAGATAAATGAATATCGCCGCCGATTAAACTTTACTGTAAGATATTAAATCACTCTCAGAACAGTCTCATACAGGCATGTAAGCTCCCAATGCTATTCCAATTTGCTTTAAAAAGCATACCGCGAGTTAATTGAAGAGAACAAAAACCGTTGCCAATAAATCACTTTCACAATGCTGATAATAATTGACACCTCAATTCACAAAACTAAATTGCGTACAATCAACCAAGGGCCGTTCAATAGCCGTTCGTATTACTTTTTCAATATGGCCGAGTAGTGAGTTTTTGTGGCGCAGTTGGTATGCTTGGTTGTTTTTGGCGGGAAATGTCAACGGCCATCTTGGTCGGCGATCTGGGCGCATCGGGTAGGTCTGGCCTTGGGAAGGTCGAGTGATATGACAGGTTAGCACTGCCAGCGTAATGCAAAATGTAACCATAATAAAATTAATAAACATTAAAGTCACCCTTGGCCATAAGTGGGATATTTTCTTCGCTACGCGAGGAGTAAATCTCGCTTGTAAGACGTAAAACTTTAGACAAACCTCGGGCGGTAACTCGTAAAGCCCCGAATCGCATATATGTTGCGATGCATTGCTATTCTTTCTATTTAGCGATGCACTATAATTCTGACGCCACTATTTACGCATTGGTCACTGTCAATACAATAATATGGTACCATGGAACTCGTCTGATGATGGAGCCGGAAGGTGGCCCTTGAAACTCTGTAATAGATAAAGCAATCCTTGGTAGGTTTGCGGTCTTTAGAATCGTCTCAGTGAACGTGAAAGTGAAGATGTTCAAAGAAGAGTACAGTCGATTATCACAAAAATTAAAATGTTAACGGAAACTTATTTTATAATAATATAGATGTGAGCATGTTCTTGGATCCTTATCGCATATTGCAGCCGCCCCATTTTACCAGTCAGAGCTTCATATTACAGAATCTTTTTTTTCGCTTCCTGGTTCATTTTTACAGGATGGCATAATAAATTGGTTAAGTTTCGTTATTAAGTGCCCTGTTTTAAACGCATCTTGTTATGTTCTTTCTGCATTCCTTATTTTATTTATGGCCAATTACTGTCTTTTCTGAAACACGCAATAAAATATCGTCATAACGTGCGGTATAACATCAGGCTTCGAAGTATCAGGTTTCGGGCGGAACAACTCGAGAGAACTGTAAAGTAATTTCATACAAAATTAAAGGCCTAAGCCGGGAAGTTATTTATTTTTTCAAAATGGCGTCTGAATTCATGAACAGGCTAAACAGCTTAATTACATTTTTTTGAGTGGTGTATTTTTTATTTCATTAAGAATACCGATCAAGCTGAAATGAAAAGACACTTCGCTGGGTCGGTCAATAAAACTTATCAAAATATTATCTACGTATAATTCACAAGTGATAACAAACGGATACAATAAACGTTTTTAATTAACTTATAACCTGAAACTTTTACTGCGAAATAATGATAAGGTTTAATTAATAACCACTTCAAATTTATCAATACGCATTTCATTATTCCAATATTTCATTTAGTTTCCACGAGTCCTGGCAAATAGTTCGGCCACACCACAAATACGTACACAATAAAAAAATAACAAAAATACAATACAGTCGCACATACAACCTCCTCCTTTTTTGAAGTCGGTTAATAAATATAAATACTTTGGGCATTAAGTTTATCAAGAAACTAGCTGTGTCCCGCGGCGTTGCCCGCTACAACGTGAACACTAAATTTTTCGGGATAAAAAGTAGCCTATGTATTAATCCAGGGTATCAACTACCTCCATACCAAATTTGATCTAAATTGGTCCAGCCGTTTGAGCGTGAAAGTAACAAAATACAAACACACTCACAAATTTTCGCGTTTATAATATTTGTGTAGTGTTATTATTATTAACCTATCATGGGTTTCTTTGAAAAGAGTGGCGTGGGTCAAATTAATATTTTCTCACAAACTGATCTGATGCAATACGTAAGTATACCAGAAAAATGGTTGCGTTTATCACATAAATAAGTGACAAAGCAACCGTCACGTTTTGACAAACTGCGAGTGTGAGTGACAGATGCTTTGCCACTTATTTATTCCGTGATAACCATAATTAAATAGTGCCCCTGGTTCTTTCCGATAAAATTAAAAAGCCGGTCGAGTGCGAATTAGACACACGCGACAAGGGTTCCGTACTAACTATGAAAGCACTATATTGTGTCTTTTTTTTTATAGCCGTGCATTTAACCTCGATTGCCCTGATGTTAAGTAACAATAAGGCCTAAGATGGAGCATGCTTGGCTGGAAGATGCCTATTCACTCTCGACTTGAAGAGATCCAAGTTATATTTTTTTCAGGGAACAGGTGCGCAGGAAGAGAGTTCCATTCCTTAGCTGTCCTCATAGTCAATGGATATTATCAATGTAAAATAAGTTGTTCCTTTATCCTTATATTTCTATATTTCCAGGTGGAATCTCTCTTGAAAGAGTCCAGTGCCCACCAGCCCGCTGAGGGTAACTACAGCTGGCTCAAATCCAGACAGATACAGCATGACTACTCCAAAGACTTGGAAACATTTAAACCTATCGTCTCTAAAGTAAGTATAAGCAGGGGCTCATTGAGTCTGATGATGATGATGATGATGATGATAATAATGATGATGATGATGATGATGATCTGGTGTAAGGACGCCCGGCCGGAGACAGACGGGCTGTCGATCACTTGGTTGCGTTCATTCAGCCCAATTCCCAATTGGAACCAACGGTTACTGTCCCGGCGCTCCCATACAGCCTTCTTCCTCGAATCTTTTTGTTCTCCTGCAGAAGGAAAGGACATCTAAGGTTAATGTCCCTCAGATCATCCTCTCCTAGTTTATCTTTTCTGAAGATGCTATAACGTCGCATACATGTAATACTCTGCTATAACATGCTTACTGTCTCCTCATGGCCACAGTGCGAGCAGTATGGATTACTTACTACACCCATAATGTTAAGGTGCCTGTTAAGGCTATTATGTCCCGTGATTATGCCAGTTAATAATCTGAGATTTTTCTTACCTCATTGAGTCTACTGCGGGCCTATGATGATTGCCATTATTACGCATTAATAAGGGACAAAGCATCCGTCACGTTAAGACAAGATGCGAGTGGGACTGACAGATGTTTTTTCACTTATCTATCAATATGACCATTCGGTCATCTAAAGAAATATTAACTATAGTCTTTAACTTTCATAGATGACTTCAGAAAGCTGTGCCACCATCGCCGTGAAGCTCGACACCGTCGCAGAAGGCACCCTCACCACGGCAGCGATCCTGGCCAGCTTCAGGAAGCTGCTGCTGGAACAGCACAGCATTCAGCTCATCCGGGAGAACATGACCCGGGTGAAGAGGAACAGGGTGCAACCGGACTTGGGGCTGCGGCAACCTATAGTGTCCTTTGTTCTGGATTAATGTTATGAATAAAATCATAGAGTATTCTATCTCATAAACTTATACCGTTATGGTCACAAAATAAAATACTATAGGCGGATATCTTTTTTATTTTCTCATATAAACTAATAAATTAAATTTTTTAAATTCTCTAGCGAATGTCAAAGAGCTTTACACCTGTTAAATTCGCTCCTAGAATCGACCCCACACTGTGATATATTTGTAAGCAGATGGTGGACGTGTACGATAAATTTTTAAGGTTCTGTAGGATGATGGATATTCGACCTTCTTCTGTGTAGGTAATTTATAATGTCTTTAGTTCTTACATATCCTCTTGTATGTAAACTTTATGTATTCTTAGTTTCACAGTGCTTAGGTTGTAACTGTTATGCTGTGAAATAATAAATAAATACTAGATAGTATCGCAAAAGGAACCATACAGCCACAACGATCCTGGCCAGCCTTTGAAAGCTGCTGGAATAGCACAGCATACAGCTCATCCGGGAGAACATGACCCGGGCGAAGAGGAACAGGGTGCAACCGGACTTGGGGCTGCGGCAACCTATAGTGTCCATTGTTCTGGATTAGCTGCACCGCGACTACATTTTTTTTTTAAAGTGGCCTATCTTTTAATCCAGAGTGTCAGCTACCTTTATACCAAAATTTATCAAAATTGGTCCAGCCGTTTGAGCGTGAAGAAGTCACAAACACACACATATAAACACACACTTACACACTTTCGCCTTTATAATATTATCTAGCGTGATTTATTTTATAAATGAAAGCAAAGAATATCTTGAAAACTTATACTGTTATGGTCACAAAATAAAATACTATAGGCGGATCTCTTTTTAATTTTCGCATAAGCCACTTGAAAACTGTATTTCATTGGTTACAATGAACCCGTGCAGATTTAGTTCAAGCAAATACGGAAGGCGGAGCCACGCGCGGGTAGGTACTTTCTTTTGAGTTATGTTATAACCCGCATCCCGAACGTTCGTATAGCCATCGCCACGCACTCAACCAATAGCGTCGTTGTTTTTTTAACAAAAAATCAAAGTAAAAAATATGGTTTTTAGACTTCTCTTGTGAAGATTAAAACTACACACAAGCAATACAATATAGTTTTCAAAATACTCTAGCAAATATCAATAAAGATTAATGTTATTAATAAAAAAAATAGAATACCTTAAACGTAGGTATACTGTTATGGTCACAAAATAAGATACAACCCGGTTACAATATCTGTGGACCTCGCTGCCATGTAAAGCCATCGACGCCAGGTTAGTGATTACATACTCTTTGGCCAGGTCCACAGATATTGTAACCGGGTTGTACCAAGAATCTTATATACTAACTGGATGTTGCGTGCCGAACTATGAGTTGAAGCCAGGTTCATTCACCTTTGCTCATATGTTTTATCTCTTTTCCACACTGCGATGTGTTACCATGTTATTTATAAAAAAAAACTTATTTTTTATAGAAATAAGAATTATCGGGCATTACCTAATTAATTTACTTTAAGCTAATTCCAACAAAAATTTATATTTTTCATATAAAACTTTCTGCGATCAAATTTACTTAGTTTTCTATGTATTATACAAAAAAAAGAACTGAATCAAAATTCTGATTTCACGGGTATGCACCTCCTACGTACTATGACAACACTAATAATAAAGAAATATCGCCGATATGTCAGAATTGTCAAAAGTCATTCACCAATTCAATATTTTTTTTCGTGAAATAAACGTATTTCGTCGATTTACTTGCGTAATGCGCTATGTATTGCATTGTAAAGCATTGTAAAAGTAATTGGAGGCAGAAATCCGACACAAAATTTTATAGGTGAGTACTTATTTTACGAAAATGTTCAAAAATCTTACTAGCAATCAGTCTTCCTCTATTTTGCTTGTAAGCTTTGTTAATTTTTATTCAAGAACCCCACGAATAGGTTTATAATGATAAGTTAGAAGTATATTTTGTTTATTTGAAGTTCAACATTGTCTTAAATGAGAAACTAAAGATTGTGTGGTTTTACAACTCGGGTGACCAATTCGTTTTCATGCATGGTATTTACTCGTATAAAATGGACCTAAATCTATCAACTTAGTACGTTTTCTATTCTCATAATTCATATCACAGAATAACATGTTTATTGTTTGTGTCTTTACAATTTACTTGAATAATATTAAATATTGCAGTTTTCCAAAAGATGAACGAAGGAGGCGGTTTTGGCTGTCGATTGTACCGATAAAGGGTTTCAGAGCGTTCGACAATTTGATGACCCTGCTGTCGAAATTGTTCTCACATGTGGAAAATAAAGAAACTGTTATAACGTCCTAGTATTTTATTATTTTTTATCCATTGACAAATACTCCCCTTATGTTTTTGTTAGTAACTATTTGTGGCGTGCTCAGGTAAAAGGAAACCTTTTGCCGGATATCATTAAGGCGGACTAAGTGCAGAGTGGCATAGAAATGCAACCAAAAATGGACTGACAATTTGGTATCTTTTACTACAGAACGTCACATTGATACCTACACCAATGGTAAGTATATTGCTAACCTAATCCACTAATGGCTACCTCACTGTGAACTTAGCCATAGTCACACTCGTATTCACAAACACATATAAACAAAAAACGTGTATACTAAAATTGCTACTATATTTAAGGATTGGCCTCATAGGTGCTCACAATACTCTGGCGTTGCGTAAAGGCGGCTAATACACGGTGAAAAGGGACGTTGACGTATGCGTCGCGTTTTTCTCCATACATTTAGCCGTCCGTTTAAGTATCAGTAAGTAGTCTCCAGTTACACGGACACTTGAAATCAGCATTGCCTAGAATGCTAATGTTTTATCGCCGACGTAAGGCTTCCATTCCTTTCTGGTAAATTAGCCAGTGCGAGCGGGACGGCAACGCACGAAACAACAATAAAATTTAGCTATGCATATACTTTCCTATCCTACTAGGATGGGTGTTCACTTTCATGATAAAACAGTTGATCGGATTTGAATTTAATAAATTACAAAATCATCAATCATCAATCTGTTGTATATGTCAAATTCCGCGGGATATTCCTAATGTATGCTTAATCATGGACACCTTAAAGAAATAGATGCAAGATCGGCGTGACGTAATTCAAGGTCATTTTTTCTGGCTTCAAAGGAATGTTCGGCATGCAATATCCAGTTAGTATATAAGATTCTTGGGTTGTACTTATCTTAGGCGGATCTCTTTCTGATTTTCGCATTAAGCCATTTGTGTAATGCCGGCTGCACATGTTTGGCAAACATACAGGACGCAGTTATACGTTAGAGTGAGCACGACATAGTTCCGTCTCACTCTAACGTATAACTGCGTCCTGTATGTTTGCCAAACATGCGGAGCCGGCATTATTATGTGACGCAATACGATAATTGACAATAGTGAAAATAAACTATATCATATGATATCATTCAAGCCACTAAATAATTCCGCTCCCTTAATTTCGCCGTTTCACGGATAAGTTTTTTTTTTTTTATTTATTGAAAGGGCTTTGTCGCTGAGCGACCACATCGCCCTACGGATAAGTTGATCGCACTGTAAACAAAATGTCAAACACATTGTGACAAATGGCATAGCATGTCAGAACAAAATCGAAGTAAACAAATAAAAAAAACAGAAAATATGTAAAATTCTAAATATAGGAACATGGCATTATTAAAGCTATTTTAATATCAATAAAGAATACAACTTCTGCGGGATTTGTTACATATGGATAGAGTATCATGGGAATTATAATTTTTTTCAGAAAATTTCAATTTGTAATATTACAATCGCTATCATGGTTCCCATTCTGCAGATGTTTCAGGAGTAGTACTCCAAGAAAAAGGCGAAAAAGCTTCGCAGTCCTAAGCTCGGGCTATTCTGACTCACAAGCGGAAACTTTATCGCAGGAAAACCATACGATCCACCATAAATACTCAAGAAATAATCATACGAAACCAGAAATCGAAGGTAAAGTTTGTTCAGAAAATATATTGCTCTATTTAAATTCGACATAAATGAAGTATATTCAGCATCATAAAGTTGGTAGTAGGCAAAACAGTCACATATCAATACATCCGTTAATATGCCATTAATTATTGCCTTAAATTATTAATCTTATCTAATCTTTATCTTAAATAAAGACTAAAGAGATATATTTGGCTACTTTAGTCGGTACCTACTATTTGATGCCGAGTGTATCAGTGTTGATATCGTTAAGAATTCGTTAAGACTTGATCAGGTCGCTTTTCTATGAATTATATTGTGTATGATGTATAAATACTTTATACTCTCGCGGTTTGTACACATAATTATCAAAATATCTAACGGGTCTATCGCGATATTTCTTATATCACCCATAGCACTCGCCATAGGCAGGGTGTTCATCCTCACACACTAGAGCCTAAATGGTCGAGAACTATGCGGTTTCAGTAATTTCCTACCGCGAACGCCCCGCATGTGAAATGAGGTTTTCCCCGGGGGTACAGTATACGGTTCTTCAAGAAGGGAGTATTTAGGCTCATAAACGGTCGTCAATGCGCGTGTGATGCTCCTGGCGTCGCAAACGTCCATAGGCGGCGGCAACTGCTTAACAACAGGCGGGCCGCATGCTTGTTTATCATCGTCGTAGTATTAAAAAAAATATAATTGTAGCCTTGTAAAGTTTTAACAAATGTTAATATTCCAGACAGCTATATTCAAAAGCATGCTTGCAACACGAACAGCGGAGACAACAATACTCACGAGGAGAATACCAGAAAATGTTGCTGTCAAGGGACATCAAGGATTAATAAGCACTGCAACTGCTGCACTAGTAAACAAGAAGAAAGCAGATCTCGTGATAGAAAGGCCAGAGGCAGTCACTGCAAATACTATAATAAACATAAGCCGAAAGAGGCATCAAACACCACACAACGTTGTCGAAATGAAGACAAAGGCGCCAACTTTGCTACCAATGAATATCAGAAGTGTTGCTGTGCCCGTAAACAGACCAACAGACAATCTATCCCTACCAGAGAGGCCACTTATAGTCACCAAGACTCTGATAACTATGATATAGCAGCGGCAGAGCCGAATACTATAATAATATGCTCTAACGACATTCTGAACAAAAGCTATGTCTCTGACACCAATTCATATCATAAATACTCTTGTGCTGGTAAACAAGAAGATAGATTCATCTCAGATAAAAAGGCCAAAACCAGCTATGCATCGAATTGTACTAATAAACTAACAAAACAACGGGAAGAAGTCAAACAGACTGCAAGCGAAAATAACATAAACAATAAAGGAACTTATAGTCCAGCCATGTCAGAATCCAGTATTCAAGCTTCCCATAACTTTACTCCAACTAGGCCTGAACCAAGGAACATAAGCAAACGTAGCAGTATTAAAGACTATTATATTCCAACTGGTGATGCGTACAATGATTATAAACCAACTAGAACTCAACCAAACAACATAATCAAATATGACCCTAAAAACGATAGCATGCTGACTATTCTGGCACCAGATGAGGATATCCGCTATACCTATAGTCCAACCAGGTTAGATCCAAAGGAGATAAACAATCACAGTAACCCTAAAAACTATTGCAATGCGATTTCTAAATCAAATGGCAATACCAATAATGAATTTCGTCGAACTAGACAAGAAGCAAATAACATGAACAAACACAGTGAACCTAAAAACGATTACAGTTCACAGCTATATGAAAATACCAACAAAGACAATACACCTAGGTTGGAATCAATGGACAAGCACAAATATCGAAGCGATAAAAATCATTATTTTCCAACTATTCTAGAATCAAATGGCGATATTTTCAATCACTTCAGTCCAACTACACTAGAACTTAAAAATATAAATAAAAACAGCAGTCCTAAAAACAATAATAATATACCTATTCCAGAACCAAATGGTCATATCGACAATGATCGTTATCCAACCAGGTTAGACCCAGAGAACATACAAACCAGAAAACCAAAACTCGAATACAGCCCAACTACTTCAGAACTGTATGGAAACACATACAAAAACTATAATACAACCATGCTAGAATCAAAAGATGATAACAAACATAAAAACGTTAAAGATTATTATTTTCCAACTATACAAGAATTTAATTGCGATATCTACGATGACTTTAGTCCAACCAGGCCAGAATCAAATAATAAATACAAGTATAGTGACACTAAAAACGATTGCAGAACCATTATTGAATCTGAAGGGAATGTTGAGATTGAGACTTGTCATAGCCCGAGTCTAGAATCGAAGAACATAAATATAGACAACAGCATTGAAGATAATGGTAGTCGAATGCTACAAAACGATACTAATACCGAGGACTATAATCCTAACAAGTTAGAACTAAGTAAAAACTCAAGAATTTATTTTGAGGAGAGTATTCAAACTATGCCACAATCAAACGAAAATATCTACAATTACAACAGAAGTATTAACGATTATTATAATCGAACTATATCTGATGAAAACTTTTGGTATTCGGCGCGAAAACAAACCACAAATAAATACAGAATCATTAAACATTATCCAAAATGTGGTAAAGTATGCAAACAACGGCCAAAATGTACATTAAATCGTCATCGTGACAGTATAACGATACTGAAGGACCGTCCGAGTAATCGCCCAAGCGGTATTCCGAGGTGTGTCATCGAACATTTGTTGGAGCATAATATCAGGTTCCAAGTTGTGAAAATATGCGACAAATATTTGTGCCTTTAGTCCTAAATAAAACTATGATTCTATAAAATTGAGAAACATACTGTAATGTAAATTTGTTTGTATGATGATTTCTTTATTGTGACAGATAATATAAAGACATTTATTTCAAACACACAAAAATTCTGTACCTTTGAAGTATAACAATGTAAGTTCATATATTTGTCATATCACTAAGTCACAGAATACTTAATAGTACTACATACACAATGGACACGCACACCCCCGCACCGAATCGAGTTACTTCACCCCGCAAGGGTTGGAATCGTGTTGGCTGTGTAGAAAATTATGAAAGGGTGTGTGCATAGGTGCGTATTAACTCGTGAAAAAGTTATGGTGATGGTGATGATGATGATGATGATGATGGTGATAAGCTTCATTGTAAACCGTGATACAGACACACCCGCCATCCTGACAGTCAGAATGGCGGGTGCAACTTCACACTGTAGTCAATAAATTTATACAATGTGTTACCGCCAAGTAGGCTTTTCTTAAAGTAGAGTAAAGTACCATACTTACATCTTTAACGTATCCATGACCTTAATTTAATTAATTAACTTAAATTCAGGCTTTATTAACTTTGTAACAAAATGTTAATTGCCAGTAATGTACAGTAAATAAATTGACAAGTGAGTGTTAAATGACAGCGTGATATGAGTAACGACAATTACGCTGTACACCCACTACATTGAATGTGCGGATTTAAGAAATTTAATTGTGAAGTTAATTCACATAATTATGATTAGCTAATACATGCAAACAATTACTAATGGATCATATTATTATCAGTTTTAATAAATGCCCGCATGCCGGTAACAGGCTGTATACGGAGCAGTATTTTTTTTAAATAGGTAATAAAAAACATAAACAAGATACGTCGTCGTGACGTGGAAATACATAGGTAAGTAAATCCAAAAACAACTTTATCTTCATACTAGCTGCTTTCATGTTTCCGTTTTACAACGTTGTGTTTTCTCAATGCGAGGCCCTGGCCACCGACATTTTTGTGCACTGTCTCAATTGGTTACTTAAATAAAGTTATGCTTTCTTCTTTCCTTTGGGGTATATTGTCTTTGCTTAGCGCCCCCGCTTTTTTTGGTCATCATCTCTTTAGAATACTTAATCGTTTGTTCAGAATTGCTTTCCTGTCACCGTTTTAAGGTTTATGTATTCTCAATGCGAGCACTACTGCATTTTTGTTCTCTATCTCTTCAGATTACTCGAAAGTTACATCAGTCTTGCTTTTTTCTTTCCGTTTGTTATATTGTTTTTTCTTCTAGCTTCCCGTCTGGTTTGGTCACCATCCCCATTTAGAATCCTTTAAAGTTTGAACAGACTTGCTTATTCTTAATTCCGTTTTAGAGGTTTGTGTTTTTTTAATGCGAGCACTATGCCACTTTTTTCACTATCTTTTCGGGTTACTCAAAAGGTTGAGCAGAATTGCTTTCTCGTTAGCGTTTTAAAGTTTTGAGTGATCACCATATCTACAGGTAACTTAAGCGTTTCAACCGATTTACTTTAATTTTTAAATTTTAGCATGTAATGTTTTTAAGAGCGGGGGGCTCTGCCTCCCCGAGCCCCTCATCTTCTTCAATTCCATCTCTTCGTATTGCTTAAAAGTTTTATCAGTCTTTCTTTCTACTTTCCGTTGTGCGAGGGTTTTTTTTTCGTGCTTCCCGTCTGGTTTGGTCACCATCTCTTTAGAATTCTTTAAAGTTTGATCAGACTTCCTTTCTTGATTCCGTTTTAGGGATTTGTGTTTTCTTAATGCAAGCACTATGCAATTTTAGTTCACTGTCTTTTCAGGTTACTTAAAAGTTTGATCAGACTTGTTTTCTAGCTAGTATTTTAAGGTTTTGTGTTTTCTTTCTTTTCTTTCTTGATCACCATATCTACAGGTCACTTAGGCTTGCATCAGATTTACTGGTAATTTTCAGTTTTAGCATGTTGCATTTTCTAAGAGCTTCTTCTTCTTGGGGCTCTGCCCCCCGAGCCCCCCGTCTTTTTCAATACAATCTCTTCGTGCTACTTCAAAGTTTCATCAGTCGTGCTTTCTTCTTTTCGTTTTGCAATATTGTTTATTCTTCGTGCCTCCCGTCTGGTTTGGTCACCACCTCTTTAGAATTCTTTAGAGTTTATCAGAGTTGCTTTGTTGATTCCGTTTTAAGGTTTTGTGTATTATTAATGCGAGCACTACGCTATTTTAATTCACTATTTTTCAGGTTACTTCTAAGTTTGATCAGACTTATTTTCTCGTTAGCGTTTTTAGGTTTTACGTTTTCTTTATCACCATATCTACAGGTCACTTAGTCTTTTATCAGATTTCATTTAATTTTTCAGTTTTAGCAAATGACATTTTCTGACTGCGGGGGGCTTTGCCTCCCGAGCCCCCCTTATTTTTTGATACCATCTCTTCGTGTTGCTTAAAAGTTTCATCAGTCTTGCTTTTTTCTATCCGTGTTGCGATATATTTTTTTCTTAGTGCCTTCCGTCTCTGTTAGTCACCATCTCTTTAGAATACCTAAAAGTTTGATCAAACCTACTTTCTTGTTCACGTTTTCTTAATGCGAGTACTATGCCATTATCGTTCACTATCTTTTCGGGTTACTCAAAAGGACTTGCTTTCTCGTTAGCGTTTTAAGGTTTTGTGATTTCTCGATCACCATATATACACGTAACTTAGCCTTTCATCAGATTTAGTTACTTGTTATTTCGAGTTTTAGCATGTTGCATTTTCTAAGTGCTCCGCCCCCCATCTTTTTCAATACCATCTCTTCGTGCTACTTAAAAGTTTCATCAATCGTGCTTTCTTCTTTCCGTTGTGCGATATTGTTTTTTCTTCGTGCTTCCCGTCTGGTTTGGTCACCATCTCTTTAGAATCCTTTAACGTTTGATCAGACTTGCTTTCTTGATTCCGTTTTAAGGTTTTGTGTTTTCTTAATGCGAGCACTATGCCATTTTAGTTCACTATCTTTTCAGGTTACTTAAAAGTTTGATCAGACTTGCTTTCTTGTTAGCCTTTTAGGGTTTTGTTTTTTCTTGATCACCATATATCTACAGGTAACTAAGTTACCTTTCATCTTTACTTGAACTTTTCAGTTTTAGTATGTAGTATTTTCTAAGAGCGGGGGGCTCTGCCCCGTGAACGCCCCGTTTTTTTGATACAGTCTCTTCGTATTGCTTAAGTTTCATCACAGTCTTGCTTTTTTCTTTTCGTGTTGCTATATATTTTTTTCTTAGTGCCTTCCGTCTCTGTTAGACACCATCTCTTTAGAATACCTAAAAGTTTGATCAAACCTGCTTTCCTGTTTACGTTTTCTTAATGCGAGTACTATGCCATTATCGTTCACTATCTTTTCGGGTTACTCAAAAGGATGTGCAGACTTGCTTTCTCGTTAGCGTTTCAAGGTTTTGTGTTTTCTTGATCACCATATCTACACGTAACTTAGCCTTTCATCAGATTTACTTGTAATTTTCAGGTTTAGCATGTTGCATTTTATAAGTGCGGGGGCTCCGCCCCCCGAGCCCCCCGTCTTTTTCAATACAATCTCTTCGCGCTACTTAAAAGTTTCATCAGTCGTGCTTTCTTGTTTCCGTTGTGCGATATTGTTTTTTCTTCATGCTTCCCGTCTGGTTTGGTCACCATCTCTTTAGAATCCTTTAATGTTTGATCAGACTTGCTTTCTTGATTCTGTTTTAAGGTTTTGTGTTTTCTTAATGCGAGCACTCTGCCATTTTAGTTCACGATCTTTTCAGGTTACTTAAAAGTTTGATCAGACTTGCTTTCTTGTTAGCCTTTTAGGGTTTTGTTTTTTCTTGATCACCATATATGTACAGGTAACTTAGCCTTTCATCAAATTTACTTGATTTTTTCAGTTTTAACATGTAGTATTTTCTAAGAGCGGGGGGCTCCGCCCCCCGAGCCCCCCCGTTTTTTTCGATACCGTCTCTTTGTATTGCTTATGTTTCATCAGCCATAATCGTACAACGGAAAAAAGAAAGCAACTCTTCTTTCAGTTGTACGATATTGTTTTTAGGGTTCCGTACCCAAAGGGTAAAATCGGGACCCTATTACGGAGACTTCGCTGTCTGTCCCTCCGTCCGTCCGTCTGTCACCAGGAGGCTGTATCTCAAGAACGGTGATAGCTAGACAGTTGAAATTTTCACAGATAATGTATTTCTATTGCCGCTATAACAACAAATACTAAAAATAAAATAAAATAAATATTTAAGGGGGGCTCCCATACAACAAACTTACAGATAATCGTACGGAACCCTTCGTGCGCGAGTCGCACTCGCACTTGGCAGATATTTTTTTCTTATTACCTCCCGTCTCTGTTAGTCACCATCTCTTTCGAATACTTAAAAGTTTAATCAAACATTGTTTAGCTTTATTTTATATGTTGTTTAGCTAAACACATACTGACGCTGAACGGCCCTCGAGATGTCAACGTCAAATTTGCATCAGCTGTTTTAAAATTAAAGAAATTAATTGTAATTGCATAGTAATAACATTTAAATGTATCACTAATTAACTTAAAACAGACCAAACCACTCACTTCGCCATTGCGAAAACTCTGCTGCGGACGTCACCTCGGGGAAAACTACTGTTTAAAGCTCACAGATGGCGCTACTGGTAGCACTAATGTGTGATTCCCGCGTATCATATTTCATTAACTTTCCGTAAATATTTATATATCAAAGGATGAAATTGAATCTAAATGATTTTATTTCGATTCCCTTAAGAGAGAGAAAAAACAACTTACAATACAATACAATACAAAATGCTTTATTGCACACCAAAAATGTTTACAAAATCAATACAGAACAATAATTTTAGTAACGGTACAACTTAGCACAACTTAGTACAACTTATTTATTCATTTCAATTTTTCTCCGCGTCTCAGTATGTTTATGAAAATAGGGTCAAAATTTATAAACTACTGAGTAAATACATGAATTTTAAATGCAATAATAGAGTGGTAATTCCCATTGTTGCATCGCGAAATGAATAATAACAAAATTGTGTTCAGTTTTGCTTCATAAAACGATCATTTCGTGTACCACTAACGCCATCTACTGCCCCAGTGTCCGTAACTCGGCGACTCGTCCAACCTCAGAGCTATTGTCCCCCGGTGGGTAGCGCAGGCCGGCCCCCCGCGGGGTACGCGTGGTTCTAAATTCAAATTCAGGACGCTGATGGATGACGCTATGATGACATATGCACACAACTTCATTCGCGTATTTTTTCTTTACCGTAGACGGATAAAAAGTATCCTATAACCATCTCTGAATGTCCAGCTATCCCTGTACCAAAATTAGTAACTTTTTATCCAGCCGTTTCGGCGTCATTATAGGACAAAGGTTTTTTTGAAAACAGATGGCGCCAGGTTGGCACGGCGACGCGTGTACATACAAAACAACAACCAAGCTGCATCACGCTATCAAGATTTTTCCTAAAATCATGACCTCCCTCCATAAAAAAATTAATTTCAATACAAATTTAGGATTTTATAATAGTATAGAAGATAAGGAAGCAAAGGAAAATGCATGAGATGACACGGTTATTATTACAGTAGTTTCTTAGTGGTTCTGGGTTCAAATCCCGGCTAGGTGAAATCCTTTCTACATTGTAAATTTAATGATTTTGTCTTGTCTCGAATCATGGTTGTTTTTAATACAAAATGCATACATTGTCGAGCAGCAACTCTCAATAACTGATACACTGCTGCTTACATTTGTATGCGATCAATATTCAACAACTTCGGTAGTAATTCTCGAAGTCCAGGTTTACCATCACTACATCCTAGCTTGTGCCGCATCGTGGTCACAGGCACGCAACGACGTGCATCGACTCTCGGGTACCGTGTCGGGGGACGCATCAATGTATGGAGCTGGTGTTATTAACTCAGGAAAAATCTTAACAGCGCGATGCAGCCGATAGTATGGAGATTTTGTCAAAGTAACAACGCCATCTAGCGGAAAATTGGGTCGTTGAGAACAAAATCTCAACACACCGTTAAAAATAAAGAATGACTGATATTTATTACTTTGAATAGATTTTATACATAAAAAAACTACATAGAAGCAAAATTGTGGCTAAATATATCGTATATTTATCGTTTATTATACATTTCGCTACCTTATTAGTAAGTTAGGCCAAACACAAACAATACCAAAATTTGCGCCTAATGTTCTAAATGTTGGTTGGTAAAACATATTTAGAAATGTATTTAATTTACTTAAATTGATTCGAAATTCTTTTATTTCAATCACATTCGATAAAATAGCATTAAAAAAACTGTTTTATTCATTAACATTCTTTATTGCGTCTCCGGGCTTTTTTATGGTCAATACTTACAAACTACAGAAGAATATAATTGCATATTCAATAAAAGAGCATTATTTCCTATTGTCGCAAATTGTGTTTTTAAAGAAATGTATGTTTTTTTTGAGCATGAGACAATTTACAACGAACATTGCACTCATATTTTCGTCTGTGTTGGTTGATAATTAGCATCTTTTCTATCTAACTCAGACGGTTTCCGTAACTCAACGCCTCAAACAACCTTAACCTTATTGTTAATGCCGGTGGGCCGCGCGGAGGAATTATGTCGAATTCATACTTTTTAGTTTTTGTACACGTAAGAGCCACGCGGGGGTCGCGTCGTTCTAAATTCAAAATCACAAACGCTGTCATTATAAGGTTACACATTGTAAGGAAAATATTTCATGGAATTTATGTTTTCAGAGATAAATATCATAATAAAAAGTATCCTATAACCATCTTTGGATGTTCAGCTATTCCTGTACCAAAATTGGTAACTTTTTATCCAGCCGTTTCGGCGCCATTAGAGGACAAAGGTTTTTTTTTTAAACAGATGGCGACAGGTTGGCACGGCGAAGCGTGTCCATACAAAACAACTATCCGGCTGCATCACGCTATCGAGATTTTTCCTGAAATCATGACCTCCCTCCATAGAAAATTTATTTTCAATACAAATTTAGGATTTTATAATAGTATAGATAGATGTTTATGCACCAAGATTCAGAATTAAAATACAGTCCGTGAGAGAACTTGCCATTCGAGTTTGGGTGAAAACTGAGATGTTCTTATCTGGATCGCGTTAGAGCGAGCGAGACAGGTATAAAACGCGAATCGCATTCTGCCATCTTCCCACAACGTCGCATCGTGGTAAGTAAGATGCGATGTTGTATCTTGTAATTGTTTCTTGGCCATAATAGAATAGTCTACACACCAGCACACACCTTAATGCTCCGCTCCGCGTTCCACAATCATTCGGCCAAGTTCAGCGCGCGTTAGTAGCACTCATCGGTCATGCCGGCAAGCCTCCACGACTATTTTGTACAAAGAACCAATAAAATACAGAAACCTTAAGCGCCTTTAGCGAATATCAAATGAGCACCTTCTATGAAACTCATTCACTAAGAGAAAGACACTGTCTGACAGAAAAATGACGACGCGTTTGGCTCGGTTGGTAGACACCTGCCTACTGAGTCGGCGGTCCCGGGTTCGAATCCCGGCCGGGGCAAATATTTGTGCAAAATATTTGTTCTTGGGTCATGGATGTTATCTATATATGTATTTATATATTATGTATATCGTCGTCTAGTACCCATAGTACAAGCTTTGCTTAGTTTGGGACTAGGTCGATTTTGTGTATGATTGTCCCTTGATATTTATTTATTTATTTATTAAAAAAAAAAAAAAAAAAAAAAAAAAAAATAGTTTACGTCTAACCTTAGAATAAATACGCCTTGAAACCTATACCCCGCGCGGCGAACGATGAGTCCTATGACAGCTGTCATCTCAGTACATTTTATAACCTACTAGCTGTGCCCCGCGGTGCTACCCGCTCATCCCTCGGGAACACAAAATTTATTCGGGATGAAAAGTATCCTATGTCCTTCCCCGGGACTGAAACTATCTATATACCAAATTTCATCTAAATCGGTTCAGCGGTTTAAGCGTGAAGAGGTAACAGACGGACACACTTTCGCATTTATAATATTAGTATGGATAATCGGAAAACTGTACGAGATGACAGGTGTCATAGGACTCATTGTTCGCCGCGCGGGGCATAGATTAGCGTTTGAAAGTGAAGCCAGTTTTGATTAGTCACGGGCATGTCACGGGCCAAGTTTCGTCCGTGCGCGCATCAGTCCCAACTTTAAGCTCACAGCAACACGTCTCTATGATTGGTTCGTGAACACGCACACATAAAACCAAAAGCGCCTCCATCTTTCACAAATCTGTTGTAAGAAGACTATTTCTAGGCGTTATTTTAAACCTTTTACTAACTAAAGTTTAAATAAAAGTAATAAATAATGACACAAAGGTAAATTGAGAAAGAAAAATTTAATGCGATCTACTACAATCTAAGCAGGATTTCGTGTAAAGCGCTCATCCTAGGGTATGGCTAATACGCATTAGCATTTTAAACAATTATGGCGCAGAGGGCGCTCCAGTAGTGTAAGAATTATGGAGTGAAAGATTTGGTGTGATTGACGTAGCGATCTAATAGCTCAGTTGGGAGAGCAATACGCCGGAAACGTAGAGGTCGCAGGTTCAAATCCTGCTTAAATTGTGCTAGATCGCATAATTTTTTTTCTTTATTAATTTACCTTTGTGGTATTTCCACAAAAAATAAATAGAATCGATAAAAAGATTCTATAAAAATATTTCAAAGTAATAATTTTAATAAAACTAGTCATTTTAATACATATGTTTATTTAATTTCTTGAGGTGCTATAAATAAATGTATCACAGCGTTTGCGTATACAAATAAAGAAGAATAAATTACCTGTTCCCGTACTTACCCGTACTTAATAGAAAACCATAATTATCATCTCAGAATCGTTTGTACGTCGAAGAGCACCAATTTGTGTGGTAAATATTTTTTTGTACTCGCGTAATGTAATTTCTCAATTATAATTTCACAGGCAGAAACAACAATGCAGTTTTTAAACCTGTACCAAATTCTATACTCTATGGTACCCGCTACTGTACCCTTAACATGAGTTATCGTGACGTACTCGCTAGCGACAGCGTAAACTTTTAGTACAAAGTAGCAGTTTCTGACTGAAGTTAATAATGCACGCGATATCCGTCGAGTCCCTTTGTATACTACGATTTCTAATTCAAGACCAAAAAAACTACCGCAATGTTACCACTACAATAAAATATTAGTAAAATCCTTATTCTTTTTTAGACACTAAGATAATTTAATAATTGATAACTTTAGCACTATGTTTTAACAAAATAATTAGATATATTTATTATTACATAAATATGAGAGGAGATAATAAAAACTTAAACATCCGAGATTTTTGGTACAAAATCTGGGTATTGTACTTGCAACACTCGAAGTATTCAACACATTTGGTGCAATAATTTACAAGCTCAGATGTCATTTAAATTTTGACAACTTTGACAGTGACGTATCTGTCGTAGTTTTTTCGGTCTTGAATTAGAAAACAGTGTCTAGGTTAGAATAAAGCGAAGTGAATTCGGCCACGAAAAAGGATTCTCACTATATATTACAATGTTCATTACTTAGAGTATCCTTCGATTGATGTGAATTGTATAATTACAATCTATTTAAATATATTAAATTCCAGTGCAAATCAACGTATTGTCTTTGGATAAGCGAATAAATCACATTATAATCACAACACTTGTTAGAGAATACGTAATTTCATTAAACTAATAAAAAACATACGGTCAAACATCCTCCCTTTCTGGAGTCGGTTAAAAATAATGGGTGACCCCAAGAGCGGTACAAACAGCTTTTATAAGGCATTAATGTGCATACATCATACATTTACATTATTAGGGTTTATCAACTTTTTCTTGTTGTTATTATGTCCCGTCACCCAGGGGACAATGATGATTAAACTTCTTAGAAAAGTTTTTATAATTTATAATATGGGTATTTTCAAGAGATAGTCTAAATAAGAATGGACTTATAACTGCTGCAGTTACAAAGTTTTTGTTTAATATTGCCGCCGTATCGTAGTTTGAAAGAGTGCCCCAGGGGACATCACCATGGCAACAAGCAACAGAGAAAAATTGATTGACCCATTAAACGTCAGTAGCGTTTTGTCAAGGATTTGTTATCAACAAAATTCAAAACATCATTTACCGGAATGCTGCTGAATCCTTCGTTCTTTTTGCAAAATAAATACTGAATAATATTGAAAAAACTTGACTTTCATGTTTGTGGATAATTTTGGCTTTATGCAAAAATATGCGAATATTTAATCTTGTTTACTCTTTGCTTACATCAGTGACATACATCGACTTTCAAGTTCAACGTCAGTTACCAAAAATTTGTCGTTGCCAGTAAAATAAGTTAATACCACTAAAAATGCGCAATATAGCGAGGCCTGTAAAATACCGTGATGGGCTAAACATACGTCATATAAATACGCTATAAAATGTCAGTTCAGTAGCGATATGTCAAAACTAATTGAAGTGCAATTTTGAGGTCAATATCTTGTTTACTAAATAGGACAATAAGAACGACGGTATTGGACTATAGTAAAAATAAAAAGCATCATTAAACTCACTAAACACACATTAAAAAAATCACTGAACCAATTAAACTGCTCGTAACTTTTGGACAATACACTATTTTTTATTCGACAAAATTAAGACGTGTTTTGACTACAGATTTTATGACGTCACAAGCATACTTCATAGAAACGTCATACTGACAGATCGTTTTTGACGTTTCATAAAGAGCAGCTGATTTGAGCTGTCATCAAATACAGTAGGTATTCGTCTAGTCAACTTTCTGTTTTCTCTCGAAAGGCCACATGGCAATGGTGGGCGTCAGTCGCAGGAGAAGAGCCGGTTTGATGACGTTTATCAAGAAGTGACAGGCGTAGAACCTGAAAAATAGGTTTTGTTTTTTATTTTTTTATTCCAGATAACAAAATCTATATAATATGTTAGTAAACTTAACTTATACTCCGATGGTCCCTATGACACCTGTCATCTCAGTACATTTTATAACCTACCAGCTTTTGCCCGCGACTACGTCCGCGTGGAACTTGGAAGTATGGAAGCAACCTCGCACAACACGATAGATATCCACCTAATCACCTTAATTAATAAAAGGGATTATTAAAAGCGCCTAAGCAAATGTAAGAGCAATTGTGCTTTTGGTCTAATCATTACATTTCCTACAGGGTCATCAATGTCATCATGAATTACTTACTCACTTTTCAATCTTTTTAGGGATAATTTCCAGGATGAAAACTATCCTATGTCCTTCCTCGGATCTTAAACTATCTCTATGCCAAATTTCATCAAAATCGATTCAGCGGTTCAAGCGTGAAGAGGTAACAGACAGACAGACACACTTTCGCATTTATAATATTAGTATGGATAATCGGAAAATATGACATAGGGATGATCGTTCGCCGCGCGGGGTATACGAGCAATGTGCCCCGCGCATTGCCACTTATGTTTGGCGACTGTCTGAGTTATATCTACAACCTCGGTTCTCTTGCGTATCTGATCATTTTGGATTCGATCCCACGGAAATTCCGAGCATAGCTCGCTCCATTGCCCTTTGAGTGACTTTGAGCCTTCTTATAGCAAGCTATAACTGGACTTACTATTACCACTGCCCTGAGAAAAGCCGAGGATAGAGTAGGATGGAAGCAACTCGTCAACGATGCCGTCAAAGCGTTTCAGGACGGACACTACCTTCAGCAATGAAGCCCACGAACAAGAAGAAGAAGAGGGGAGCCTTCTTATGAGGCCCATTGTGAGACCACGTTTCAGTGCCGTGTTTAAAAGATGCAGTTGAGTTACCAAACAGTTAAAAATAAAATAAATCAGCAATGATACCTGAAAGCATTCGTCTTGTCTATGTTCGCCGTCATATGATGGAACACGTACATGATGGCCCCGGTAGCCAAAGAAGATATGATCAGCGACCGGTGCTGCGTATAGTGGCGGTACCTGGAATATAAACATCAAATTCAACAAGTTGCTTTTCATAATTAACACAAATTATAGGTCGCGGGTTCACGACTCACCTCATGTGTTCCTATGCTCCGCGGACTGACTGGCAGGACTGAGTGTTTCATATTTTCATAAAAGAAAATCTATGATAATGATTATGAATATGCGTGTAGATAAAGTAGTAGGTATATGCAGCTGTACATAACTAGGTCTTAAAACACTCGCGTGATCCTATTATGAAACTCGCCTACGGCTCGTTTCATAAAACCACTACTTCAAGGTGTCTCAAAACAATTTTAAGATCTCTAATTATGTAGCAGTTGCATAAACTTTTTTGCGCGTGCCGATTTATAAGACGTTATCACGTACGTACGTATGGTACGGAACCCTTCATGCGCGAGTCGGACTCGCACTTGTCCAATTTTTTTAATGTGGAAATACCACATTTTTCTTTTTTTATGTGGAAATACAACATTTTTTTTATAAATAACGACACAAAGGGAAAATAAGAAAGAAAAATTGAATGCGATCTACTACAATCTAAGCAGGATTTGAACCTGCGACCTCTACGTTTCTATCTGAGCTATCAGATCGCTACGTCAATCACAACAAATCTTTCATTCCATAATTCTTACGCTACTGGAGCGCCCTCTGCGTCATATGTGTTTGAAATGCTTATGCGCATTAGCCATACCCTAGAATGTGCGCTTTACACGCACGATACCCTGTCCCCATTAGATATACCTTCAAGATTAAATCTCGTCGTAGTCATTTAACAGCAGGTACCCTATATATAATATATATATTCATACTCCATAACCCAAATATATATATAGTACAAACATATATGTGGCGTTATCTGGGGAAAGGGACCTTATTGTCGGTTCTAGTTGCCGAGATAATCGCGTTTTAAGTAAAATGTCGAAAAAAAACAATTTTTCTTTTTTTACTCTATATTAATAAGCAGGGTCTAAAGTTTAATCTGACAAAGACACAAGTTTTTAAATCAATTTTTTAAGACTTAGAACAGCCCTTAAAGTTTAGTGAAAAAGGGACCTTATTGTCGGTGCCCCTCTTGTATGCTTTCTGTGAGCTCGGTATCGGTTTGAGAGACGTGTCGGTACTTGTCAGCGCCTCAAAGGATAATTATTGATCATTAGGAGTATCCTTGCTCATCTCTCACACTCCCACTTCTTGGGAGTGTGGGGGCCTTATCTGTACTATGTACACTTAGGCTACTTCTGTCGCGGCCCGTTACTACGGGCCGGTCTTTCTGGTGACGCGTGGTTGCGACGGCGGTTTCTTAGTTGGTTGGGCCTTCGTGATGTTCCATGACTCCTCGAGGCCCGGGTGGAGCTTTATCTCCTCTTCTTATTTCCCACTGTTGGTGGTGGTGGTGGTGTCGCTGCATCTGCAGCTCGTAGCAGCTCGTGGCGGGATTCATCAGCTTTCCGGAACATTGTGCTGGCCAGTCTGCTGATCTAGGCGTCTAAGGGTTTCCATTTCAGTGCCCTCTGTATATGGTCATTCCGCACGAAGCGTGGGCAATCTGTAATGTGTCTCAGTGCCAGGTTTTCTTGGGCTCTCATTTTGTTTCGGTTTGTGGTATAGCCACTAGGGCGTACCACGCCGCCGGCGCCGCGTATGTGAGCCTGGACCTCACATACGTTTTGTAGATCCCCAGCTTCGTGCGGATCGGCAGGTTGCTCCTTAGGACTGGTCTCAGCGTAGTTCACGCTGGTCTGGTTCTTGAAACCACTTCCGCCACGTGCTGCTTCATGGTGAGGCCCCGGTCTATGGTGACACCCAGGTACCTCACCGTGTGCTTCCATTCCACGTCTTGACCAAACATGCGGAGTGGAGGTGAAGTCTGTTTTCTTCCGGTCATGAAGGCCTGAGTCTTGGTGACGTTGACAGTAAGCCTCCAGTCCTCAAGCCATCTTGGTAGGGCGTCTAACTGAGTCTGCATCTTCCTGGCGGCTTCCTGTGGGGCTGACGGATGCGGTGTAAAAGGCCGCGTCATCCGCGAACAGCCACAGCTTGACGTCGTCTTCTACCACTGGGATGTCATCGGTGAAGGTTGCGTAGCATGCTGGTGAAAGGCAGCTTCCCTGAGGGACTCCTGCTAGGATTGGGCGCTCCGAGGACAGTGCCTGTTCCACTGCCACTTGGAACTTGCATCCGCTCAGGAAGGACTTAATCACTGTTAAGATGCTGCGTGGGGCCGTGGTGTTCAACAGTTTGTACAGCAGCCCCTCGTGCCATACCCAGTCGAACGCTTTTTCCATGTCGAGCATGACAGCCACAACATGCTCCTTCTTGTTGCTTGCATTGGCCATAAAGTGAAGCACGCGAGTGAGCTGTAGCGTTGCCTGAATCCGAACTGTTCCGAACGGGGCTCGACGTGGGGGAGAAGTTTCCCCAACAGGAGCCTCTCGAACACCTTGGAGAGGGTGCTGAGCAGAGTTATTGGCCTACAGCTCTCCGGTCTTCGGCAGTCTTTGCCAGGTTTAGGCTCCCAGTCTTCCAAGTTTGGGGAAAGTGACCCGAGCGCATGATCCCGTTGAACAGGCGCGTCACTGCCACAATGGGGATCGAATCGGCGCCCGGGGCTTTCTTGGGGTCTCAACGTTGGAGGGCTCGCTGCATCTGGCTGGGGTAGAAGAAGACCGCGTCTTCCTCTGCTCTTTCTGGTGCCTCCGAAGTACCTCTCCAGGTGTTCTGTGATGCTCTGCTGATGTTCTGCATTGTGCATCGGGTTGGGCCTAAATTGTCCCTCCAGGTACTTGGCGAAGATATCTGCGTGATCCTCAGCCTTGTAGCGTGGAGTGTTGTCTACAGGGTCGTAGAGTGGTCTTATTGCCTCAGTTTTTGTCGCTAGCTGTCTGCAGATACGGTGAATGAAGGGGACATCACCCTCTTCAGACGCTAGGTGGCTCTCCCAACTCTCGGCCCTGTGTTCTGTGAGCGCCTTCTTGGTTTTTATGATCATGGCGTTGAGCTCTGCCTTGATCGTCGGGCATCTTGTAGCCTGCCATTTTCTGTGCAGCCGGCGCTGCTCCTCGATCATGCTCCTAATCTCCTCGCCGGGAGGGGCGTGTGCCTCTCTGTGGCGGGGATGGTGTGGGAGGCTGTTGATAGCGCCGCCTGTAGTCCAGCTGTGACCAGGTCTGCCGCTTTTTCCACTTCGTCAGCTGTGGAAACCGGAGTAGTGTGGCACGTGGTGGTCTCTTCTAGTTGTTGTGTGAATGTCTCCCAGCTGACTCGGTGTTTGGGTCTCCTAATTACCATTAATGGATCCATTTCGATACACATGAGGATTGTCCGGTGATCGGATGGTAGGTCCGGCAATGCCTCATGTGTAAATCTGGCATCAATTTGGCTGGCGACGCAGCAAAATACAAATTAAAAGTATTTTTCAAGACTTATTCTTAACTATGTCACTAAACATTTTACGTCCGACACTAAGGTCCCTTTTCAAATACGTTAATCATTTAGTGTTTGCCGAACCAAAATTATAGGTTTTTGGTAAGAGTTTAATACTAAAGTGCTCTAAAAATTAATACTATCAAAATTAAACATAAATTTATAGTCGATATCAGATGATATCACTAAATATTTTACCACCGACGATAAGGTCCCTTTTAGAAAATATAAAGTGATTGTACCAACTTTTTACTAAACTTTATCTTGAATTTTGAGACTTAAAAAACTACTTTTTTAATATTTGTTCTGTTAATTTGATCTCATTTGGTTATGTTTTAGCGTAGTAGATGTATATGTTTGTTGATTTTGACTGTTTAATTAGATTTATAAACACAAAGCAATTTTTGTTAAAATAAATATTTTTTTATAATAAACAACGTTGATTCAAATCGAAGTAGCTCTTATTGAGTGTCTAATTACATATAATATTTATTCCTTCTATAATATCTAACGCAAATACACTATAAATAGGAATTTAATTAAAAAATCCATCAATATATTTTTTTTACTTTATGCACTTTGGCAAGGTAAACTATATGAAAATTACAAAATTGTACTTGAAACCTGAAAGCCCATACAATCTACTCCTAAAATAGCATGTTATCTATGTAACTTCCAACAATAACATACTTTAATGGGGTGTAGAAGTTTGAATTCAATTTTCTCATAATCACCTTTTCTGACTTTTGAGTTTCAATTATTTAAAAAAAAATATCTATTGAACCTACATGCATGTTTTTACATGGTTCGATAGCTCAATGTATGTAGATTATGGGGATATACATAACTCAATACCGACAGTAAGGTCCCTTTACCCAGATAACGCCACATATATGAATTCCCTTAAATATGTATTTACTAGCTGTGCCCCGCGGTGCTACCCGCTCATCCCAAGGGAACACTACATTTAATGGGGATGAAAAGTATCCTATGACCTTCCCCGGGACTCAAACTATCTTTATACCAAATGTCATCTAAATGGGTTTAAACGTGAAGAGGTAACAGACAGACAGACACAATTTCGCATTTATAATATTAGTATGGATCAACGTAACTAGTGTATTTTGTTTCGACATTTTGCATCGTGTGCATACACGTATTGTTGTACACCCTTCCCGCACCAATAGTCTCTGTTTGACCTTGTGGTTGACTGGTGTATACCTCATAGCATTAAGTCCGCCATTTGTACTTTTACTTCTGTATTTTGTGCAATAAATAAATAAATAAATATACATACTCGGCTACGGCGGGTGTGACGCTGAGTGCCCAGCCCAGCAGGCTGGCCGTGCACTGCACCAACGCGAAAATAGGAGTTGTGCTCACGTGGATATGCTCAGGCTGCTCGCACCAGCGGAAGGCCTGGGACAAGGGGAAAAAATACATGACAAATGTCACTAATATACTAGTTGCCAACAAATAAGATGCCAATACTTTCAGAGCTGATAGTACTCGCCTTTGGGAGTATATTTAAATAATCCCCGCCATTTTATGGCATTCAAAGATTTTCACCTGACAGAAAGTGATATCAACCTTGGCGGTTAAATGCATAGGTGATCATGTTTGGGTAGAAAATAATTTAATTGTTTTGACTGGAAAATAAAATCAAAAATGAAATATACATAATAAGTTTTCTTAAGTCCTATTTAAAGTAAATTATTTTGATGAAAATTAACATCTCTTAAAGTATTGGCATCTTATTTGTAAGTACCTTGTATGTCTCAATGTCTTCTATATATAGTCTCGTTCCCCCACTACCACTGCACGCCGTAGTGAGTAAACCTGAGCGATAATGTGTCGTGACAAATGTCATCTACGTATACATAACAGGTGATAAGTAATTATCGGAGATAGAGCGCATTAGCGCTCATAATAAACAAATAATAAGTATGTCATGAGAAAATTCGCTTAAGCAATAAATGTTACATTATGACACGTGGCAAATTTTTCATGACAAATGTCATATTGAATATATGACTGTGACGTGACAAACGTCATCTATATATGATTAGTAACTAAGAGCATCATGATTGTTATGATAATCAAGACAAATGTCACCTATATATGATTAAAAAAGTATTAAGAGCGTCATGACAAATGCCATATATTTATGATAATCGTGACAAACGTCATCTATACATGGTTAGTAAAGTACCATGAGCGCCATGACAAATGTCATGATAATCGTGACAAAAGTCATCCGACTCACCAGCTTGACGGTCCACTGCGGGTCTATCCCGCACAACTTGAGCCCGCCGTACGTGACAGCACTAATAGCGATGGCCAGCACCGCGCTGACCACGTGCCACATGACCGCGGTGCTCGGCTCTATGTGCGCGTGCGGGCCCACGCGCCATATGAAAGGGTCAGAGACGTAGATGCAGAGAGCTGGGGCCATGAACGCACCTGTAATTAATGAATTATGTCCTTTATTCATTTGCAATCTTAAGGCTCCTTATCCGTTCAAAAATGCTGATTGCTTTAGACATTTTTCTCTATAATCAAATATGTTTATTAACATATTATCAATGTGACTACTTAGAACAGGGCCATTACGATTTAAACTAATAAAAAAAATACAAACTGTAGGTTGCAAATATACACCATTTTTCATTGATAATTTTTGTTTCAAAAACGATTCGAAATTGACAAAATTCACGCAGGAAACTGTTCTTTTCAACTTATTTTCGATTGTACGCAATGAAAGCATGAAATAGCTATGGTACTGTCTAGAACTCTAGAAAATAGTACATTTTCTTTAAAAAGTTGGTTGAAATTATCAATATCTTTGTCATAATATGAAAAAATAATAATTATGGTATAAGGAATAAGTTAGGATTTTAGGTTAAATAAAGCCTTTTATTCCTTGCAAATTGTTACACAAAAACACCTTCATTGAGTATTCAATTTGGCAAAAAAAAACAATATTTAGGACATTTCACTATTTTTAATTGAAAAAAAAACTAGGAAGAAGACGTGTTTTGACCACTGATTTTAATGACGTCACAAGCCAGTATTTTCATAGAAACTTCATGCTAACATATAGTTTTTGACATTTCATAAAGAGTAGCTGATTTCAGCTTAAATACCGTATGGACGGAATAATCCAGAAAAATACGAAAAGAAACATAGGTACAGTAGAATTGAGAACTTCCTCATCTTTTGAAGTCGGTAGAAAACCTCTTACCGATGAGCATGCCCATCAGGCACTGGTGGGGGAAGTGCGCCGCCACGAACATCCTCGCCAGCACGATGGAGCCGATCGCGGCGGCACATAGCGGATACATCACGTACTTCCAATACTTTAGGTAGAATTTACTGAAAAGTAACGAAAACTTTCTTTTTCTAATGTCTTTTTGATATACAACTTATAATTCCTAAATATGAAATACGTGATTTAGGTGTTCGTGAGGTACGACGACGAGCGAGGCGAGGAGTGTTAAGAGGATCTGCGACCGTACGTACGCAAACCGAGCGAGCTAACCGAGCGTGCCGCGGTAGCGACCGGCGAAGCGCCAGAATCGAGATTTTTATCCCTTGCGTTAAAAGAATACCTACCCATCGTAGTGCATAAAATATTGATTGGGGTGTTAGGACATTTGATACTTATACCATATAAAAATTTGGATATGTAATCGTTACGACAAATGAGTATTAGTACATAAAATATTAGGTCAAATACGTATTAGGATTTAGGACATTTAAAATAACGAAAAAAAAAATGGGGCACATGTATTAAAGCAAATTACTTTAGGACAAAATATATTTTTAGGGAAAACAAAAATAGGACGAATAGTTTTAAAAATTCCGATATAGATTCCTGGTCGGGTCTGCTTCAGGTGTGGTTGACAGCTGTGACCTCCACTCACCGGTCACGCATGACGTGTGATATGAACATGAGTAGAAGCACGGCGGCGGCGGCGCAACGGACCCAGTCTCACACGTCTGCCGGGTCTGCTTCAGGTGTGGTTGACAGCTGTGACCTCCACTCACCGGTCACGCATGACGTGTGATATGAACATGAGTAGAAGCACGGCGGCGGCGGCGCAACGGACCCAGTCTCACACGTCTGCCGGGTCTGCTTCAGGTGTGGTTGACAGCTGTGACCTCCACTCACCGGTCACGCATGACGTGTGATATGAACATGAGTAGAAGCACGGCGGCGGCGGCGCCGGCGGCGCTGTGTCCGGACGGCGCGCCGGGCCCCGTCTCGCACGTCTGCCGGGTCTGCTTTAGCCGTGGACGGTTCGCCGTGTAGAACGTGGTCTCGCGGACCCACCAGTACGGACGGTCTTCTAACAACCACCTGGAACAAGCATGTTCACCACCAGGAATGCACAGCACCTTATATGAACTAATGGGGAAAGATGTAGTGGAATGGTGTCCGGCCAATATCGGAGGTGGGAATATGACCTAAAGAATAGCAAGTACAACATGGATGAGAAAACCAAGAGACAGATTGGCATGGAAAAATCTTGGGTGGCCTATGCTGAAAATCACTACAGTCAATGACTTTTCACAAAGGCTAATAATAATAATGTACAGCACCAGGCCCATGGGCAAGTGGCCAAAATGACTAGTGGGAGCGGCTCTAAGCATTTTATATGTAAAAAAACAGAGATATAAAACCGATGAAACATAAATTTTCATCAGATTCTCTTCCAAACGGAAACAGATTGAAAATATGAAAAATGAGAGATCAATTTCCTTAAATAAAACAAAAACAGATAAAAAATTAGTTGACATTTACTGCCAGTAACACACTCTTTGATAGTTCTCCTTATAACAATTAATAAAACAATTATATCACATATGTTAATATTAATTATTCGAGCCTCCCTGATGTTTTGGTAACTTTCCAGTTACCTTTGGCTCAAATAATTAATATACACAATATAATCCGTTTAAATGTGTGAACCAAACAGTCACGGAAACCGAAAATCTTATTTTCCTTAGTGACCGACCGGAACACGTTTTTCTGCCGAAAACGAAACCGAAGGTTCGGTTCTGATTACAGTTTCGGCCGAAACCGAAACCGAACCTTTTATAATCGTGATTAAAACGTATAAAATGTCAGCGGGTCGTTCTTTCTAGATCTAATATGAATACAATGAAACATGTCGCTGGCATAATGGACCGATGGAGCAAAGCGTTTCAGTTTCAGCTTGGCCCAAAATTCTTTCGTATCGCACGTGCGGACGATTGGATGCTTTATGGGGTGTTCTCGCCTGGAGGTCTTATTTCTTAACCGATTCTCATGAAGTTTTGTGAGTAGGTTTTATAAGAATGTACTTAGATTATTTTTGTCGATTAGATAAATTTTAAGAAAGTGAAGATGTATATAGAGTGAAGTGGGGGTGGAAAAGGTAAAAAAGTACAAATTTCAGCAATTACACAACAAACTCACGTTTCACTTTTGTTCAATTGATATTTTAACATTGAACCTTGGTCTTGGTTCAAATTAAATTACCCAAAAAATGAAAATGTAGCATTAACAGCTGTAATACTGTACTGAGGCAGCGATCTTTTAATTGTAGATGGTATAAAATAAAACAAGTTTAAAAACAGCAACAAAATAATTGATTGAGTTTAAATTATTATAATTGCAATCAGGTGGTCTCGTAACGCTAACTCAAACGTCCTAATTTTATTACATACACGCAACAATGACGAATTCTAAAGTAATTTTATAAAATAAGTAAACCTCCTCACTTGTACCCTAAAAAACCAATATCGCCGTCAATTTGTTCATAACAAGTTCATAGCAAATTCATAACAAAAATAAAATTAAGTAGTGATGATTTTACCCCTCCTATCTCCGCTATTTTGAAAATTTTGAAAAACTGAATCGACGATTAAATACTATACAGGGGGGCCACAAGACTATGGGACATCAAGGGAAAGTACCTTAAAATATCGTATATAGGATATTTTCCTGAAAGAAGACTATGGTATTTCTAAAAGTTAGCGATTCTGTATTTAAAGACTTTCTAAGAATTACTTGCTTCATCTGGGAATCGAACCGACTTAAATGTGAAAAAAAATCACCCCTATTTTTATGCTGTCAATCGAAAGAATGGACATAAAATAATATTTTTTCCTGAGTAACATAGTATCTTAATAGAAACTAAAGAAAGGAACAACGTAAAATATTTGAGTCAAATTTCAAGAAAATTATTTTTTACCGACGACGAACTAATTGTAACAAGTAATTCTTAGAAAATCTTGAAATGCAGAATTACTAACTTTTAAAAATAACATAAAGTTTTCTTTTAGCAAAATATCCTATCTACGATATGTAAGGTACTTTCCCTTGGTGTCCCATAGTCTTGGGACGATTGAGAAATTCGACATTAAGGCAAGAACAGCCGGTAAGCGCATGGACATCCAAACGTGCGGGCATACGAAATAATTTGTGGGCCAATGCTGAAACGGAAATACTTTGCTCTCTCGGTCAATTACTTAGCATTATTCGGGGAACAAACACAAACGTCACCTCACTGAGCAAAGTGATTCAGCGGCCGGCAGAGTCAGGCGAGCGACGCCACCATATTGCCAATCGTGCCGACTGCCGAGCGCACCCGACGTTAACCGAACGCGACCCGAAAGTACGATGTTGGAAGTTTCGGCGCGGCCGAAAGGTTCGGCTGTTTTTTGGCCGAAACCGTACCTTTGGCCGAAACATGATTTTTAAGCCGAAACTGGCCGAAACCGAAACCGAAACTTCGGTCGGTCACTAATTTTCCTCCATTATTAGCTATAAGCATAGTGGCATGAATGTATTAACAATGCATCATGTTTTAAAAATTGGGCAAGTGCGAGTCCAACTCGCGCATCAAGGGTTCTGTACCATAATCTATAACAAGTTTGTTGTATGGGAGCCCCCCTTAAATATTTATTTTATTTTATTTTTAGTATTTGTTGTTATAGCGGCAATAGAAATACATCATCTGTGAAAATTTCAACTGTCTAGCTATCACCGTTAAGGACGGACGGACGGACGGACGGACAGCGAAGTCTCAGTAATAGGGTCCCGTTTTTACCCTTTGGGTACGGAACCCTTAAAAAACGTGGTGTTAATTTACACACAATAAAAATTTCGAAACGCAATTGAGCTCCGAAATAAATATTGCATTGTGTTTTCCATAATGCAAACTTACCATTTCATGACAGTATTCAGCCAGCCCCCGAACCCGAGGACGAGCAGCAGCTGCGCAGCAAACACCGAGTCCACGACGGAGACCAGCGGGAACCCATACTCCAGCAGCATGTGGGGATTGGAGATATCGTTCACCCATTCCAGGTATGGGCCCCAATCCTCGAACCTATAGATTATTACATTATTTTCACAAATCTGTTAGAGACCATTGCATCATCTGGCATCGGGAGAAAGTACTTCAAGGTTTACCCTTGTTTTATAGAAACGTTTCATCAAAAATTTAATTTTATAGAGATCTCATTTCATCGAAAGCGTTTTTTTTCTGACACCATAAAATATTTTGAAATGTTAGAACACTAACCTAATCTACTCTGTAGGTTGACATTTCAAGATTTTTGAAAAGTGTATGACTTCTGAGGAAAAGTTTGTCAATGGAATGAATATTCTATTAACTGAAGTGTTCAGTAAAGTATTTTTCTATAAAAAAAGTGGACCGTACTTCAAACATCACCAGCATTGCAGAACCGGTGAAGAGACAGCGTTGGTGCCGTCTATTTGTCAATAATGGAGTTGGGTTTCTACCACAGGTGACATAAAGGACGGATCGTGATAAAAGGACTATGACTGAGCACAGGACAAATAACAGACAATTTTGTTTGTTCTTCATTAACAGATTAATACCAATGATTGTGTTGTGACCATTTTCAGTGCACTAACCTGTTTCTCGGTTATGGCTGTATATTTTTTAATATTGCCAATCTTTGCGCCTTTTTAAATGAATATGTTTTAAATAGATAATAATGTATAATAGTAATATTTCTTTTACATATTCAAAGCTTGGCATTGTATGTGTACGTGGTCAAAAATCAGGAAATCACACACAACCATTAAGGAATACTTAAAAACATTGCTTACGGTAGAATTTGAAAATTATGGGTTTTCTTCGTTTAGTTACAATAATAGAAAGAACGGAGGGAACGGAATAGAAACCTTGTACTAGACTAAAAATAAATATAATCTTATACATCAAGCAAGCAACACGTGTACTAGCGTAATAAAAAGCAATACCTAAGTTTTTTTTTATAAAACTTACCCGTATTGGATAATTTCAATTATCGACACTCCGAAAGCATACACTTGCTCCATCGTGAACTCGAGTGATAAGAAACGTTAAAGGATCATAATTGAATGTGAACTACAAGGTCTCACAGCAATTTTCGTAAGTTTATAACCAAAACAAATCGATAAACAAACCGCAATACTCCATGCACGCTTGACGTCAGCGTCACTGTTATGTCACTTTGTTTGTTTGACCGTCAAACGTCAAATCAAAGTGACATAAAGTTTGACGTTGACGACTGAAGTTTCAAGTTTTTTTTTTGTGGGAGCGTTCAAAAACACGAAAATCCTAATCATACTCTGGAATAGGGGGAATATAGGTAGTATGTTCGAATTCGGGAATAATATGAGTTTGAGTTGAAACTTTATTATGTATATTATACAAAAAGTTGTAGAATAATATGAAAAGCCTTTCCAATGCTACGTCGTTATTGGTCCCTAGAGTCCATACAAATCCGCCCATTCTCCTTTGGAATTCGAATTCTTAGTTTCAATATTGGCTAACATCTTGTCACTTGTTGCAATCAAAGCCGATTGATTGATTATCATAGAAAAGGCTGCAGTTATTTTTACCAAGCATCGCTAAAAACTACCTCTACAGGCTTTCGATAATAAAAAATACTTTCGAATCAGTCCATCCGTTTGGGAGCTACGATGCCAGAGACACACAGGTAAACAGATGATTTACGCAATACATATAAATATATTTTTTCGTCGGTGTTTAATAATAATATATCCGAAGATAGTGTATTTTGCTTCTAATACAGGTCTTCGGTAAACTGCTGTGTTTTATGTTTATTTTCTTTTTTTAGGCAACAGCTTTTCAAATTTTGGGTTCTACTTGATATCAAAAATCAAATCAAAATGTTTGGTTGGGAGAGCACTAGGCCGGAAAAGTAGGGTCACAGGTTCAAGTCCTGGTTACATTGCAGTGGATCACATTTTCACATTAGATACATTTTTCTTTCATAATTTACCTTTGTCAATATTTAAGGTTCATTCTACCAAAAAAGACTACTCGATAATCAAACGCCGAATAACTAAGCGAACTCTAATCACTGTAAATAAAACAACATTCAACTAAGTATTAATAATTTATTACCATCCATAACATTTAAATATCCATAAACTCAATTTGATTAAATAAATGCCTTAAAGGATATAAATAAACAGTACAAAATATCACGTTAACGATCAACATTTACTGACAAATTAACTCGGTTCTAAGCTACTCGACGTAGCTCAGAAAGCGGCCAAGTTGAAGTGGCACTGGGCTGGTCACGTTTGTCGAAAAACGAATGAGCTGTGGGCCAAGATCGCCACAGAGTGGAAGCCCAGCAGTCTGAAGAGACCTGGCAGACCTCATCGGCGATGGCGGGACGAGCTAGACTCCTTTATAAAGGAATGGCCAGAAATAGCCCAAAATCTTGAACAATGGAAGAATGGGGAGGCCTTTGCCTAGCAGATATCATGGGCTCACAATAATAATACGTCACTACTGTAAGTAAGTATTGATTTAGGGTGCGCCAAAGTTCACATAATTTTTCAACCCCGATTATTGGAACTCCGAAAATGTTACTCATACAATTTTTCATCATAATAGTCACTATTTATACTTAGTCACTCTTTCTACCGATCATAACTCCGAACCATTTAAAATCATAATGTAATTTATCATAAATATCTCTAATACTACTTTTTGTTTTCATAAATTTATTCATCATAACTGTTTTTGATCCTATTTTTCACTGTCATAATTTTTTTAAGCAGACTGGTTTCTACTCATAAACTTCACTATCATATATTTTATAAGTAGACTTATTTGTACTCATAAACTTCACTATCATATAGTTTGTACACTGACTTGTGTTGACTTATAAACTCCGACATCATTATTTTTTTTTTATAAATAATGTGACTTATTTGACACTGTCAATGCGGATAAAATTTAATTTCAAACCCCCACGACTTGTTTTAAAAGTATTAACATATTTTTCCTCCATATTGATAAGATAACGTATTAACACTCAGTTCAATTCTAACATCTCACTAACTAACGTTATTGCAACCTGGAACCCGTTTTGCCCAGCCACGTTTTGTACAGCCACGTTTTCCGAGTCCGTGTGTACTATAGAAAATTATGCAATGGTGTGAATTTTGCCAAGAGTCCGTAATGAAGAACTGCGCCAAAATGGAACCTGGGTCCAAAACCGAAAACTGTAGGTTAGGTTAGGTTTGTATTGTGACCACTTATAGTCAAAATGTTTGCATGCTTGCTTGTATGTTTACTCGTAAATAATCTACTATTACATTGTGATGTGATGGTTTAGACCACACCATATATCCCACGACGATCTAGACAAGTCTAGACCGCAGAGGGTTTCCTAGCTAGCTTTCAGCGTGGGATTTTCAAACAGAGGGCTTTAGTTAGAGGTGAGTAAGTAATACAAACGGAGTACCTTAATAAATACGATTTATTTACAATTAAAACCTAAAGATAAATCGCGGCTGGCTATAGGCTCGCGGGCCTTTTAAATATACTACCGGCGGTTCCCGTAGGATTTCGGATTCGCGGTAACGGTAGCGGATGAGCTTTAGTAACTGGCGCGATACAGAGTCGTACCGCTTCCGAGATACTAGAACCCTGGATCCAAGTCAGTGCGATGCTGAACGCACCGCGCCTAGACTTGCCCTAAGGTGCCCGTCTGGTGCTGTTATGATACAGGCTCGTACCGCACTCAGACGTGGCCCGGAGTCCTGAGGAGCGCAGATGCTGAAACAGCGCACCGCTTCTACCTCAGGGGCATTCAGAGATCAGAGTCTTGCTATTCGGAAACCTCTTAGAGCTCCGTACGGCACCGACGCTAACCTCCGAATGCCGACCGGTCTGGTGAGCCGCGGCTTTTATTTCGTCGGTGCGCGGGCGGCGATGACGCGCTCCGGCGGCTGGCTGCACCCCGCGCGCGCGGCGCCCGTTGACGCCCAGCGGTGCGAGTTGCGGGTCAGGTCGTTACGCGCCTGTACGGGCGTCGCAACATCAAAATTCAATAAGCAAATGCATAGCCAGGATGGATTAAAAAAGAAACAGTATTTAGTAAGTAAGGGTATGCTAATGCCGTTAGGAAGAACTGCGCCAAAATGGAACATGTGTCCGAAACCGAAAACTGTAGGTTAGGTTAGGTTTGTATCGTGACCACTTATAGCGGAGCGAGCGGAGCGTCAAAATGTTTGCATGCTTGCTTGTATGTATACTCGTAAATAATCTACTACTACATCAAAATTCAATAAGCAAATGCATAGTCCGGATGGATTAAAAAAGAAACAGTATTTAGTAAGTAAGAGTATGCTAATGCCGTTAGGAAGAACTGCGCCAAAATGGAACATGTGTCCGAAACCGAAAACTGCAGGTTAGGTTAGGTTTGTATCGTGACAACTTATAGCGGAGCGAGCGCAGCGTAAAATGTTTGCATGCTTGCTTGTATGTATACTCGTAAATAATCTACTACTACATCAAAATTCAATAAGCAAATGCATAGCCAGGATGGATTAAAAAAGTAACAGTATTTAGTAAGTAAGAGTATGCTAATACCGTTAGGAAGAACTGCGCCAAAATGGAACATGTGTCCAAAACCGAAAACTGTAGGTTAGGTTAGGTTTCTATTTGACCACGTATAGCGGAGCGAGCGTAGCGAGCGGAGCGTCAAAATGCTTGCATGCTTTTTGAGTCATAATGGACTCGGAAAATATGGCTGTACAAAACGTGATGGCTTTACAAAACCCCTACTCTTGCAGCCGGCCGAGTTAAGACGTAGCGTCAGTGCAAAACGATAGATACCCTCAATGATGAATTATAGCAACAATACAAATGTAATCAAAATGTTTCGACATCAACAATTTTAATATGAGTAGACTCCAGAGTTCCTGTTTAATGTTATGATTTACAATGTTTATGAATTTTTATGGTTATTATTGAAAGAAATATGAAAACAAGCATTAAGAATAAAAACGTTATGAAGAAAAACTGTACCGATGTTTAAATGTTATGATTGACAAGTTTATTGTAATTTATAGTTCTGAATAAAATAAATATGAAAATCAGAATTATGACTACACACATAATCTTAGTGACGACATTATGAATTACAATGTTCTGAAAACTGTCTGTTATGAACTCGGTTAGTAGTAGTACAAATTTATGACGAACAAAAGTATGAAGTAAAAAATTCGGAAGAGTGATGATTCTGACTACAAATCGGTAGTAGAAGAAAAATTCGGAGGATCGATTTTATGTGAGCCAATATGGACCCATTGATTTAGAAAGTTTTTGTAGTCAACATAATTTATGGACTTTTTTTGAAGTATGTAGTTAGGTAAACCTAAATAATTATGACTTTTGTCGTGTCGATAAAATTTCGTTTATTCAGATTAACACAAATCTAAAAATGAATACAAGGATTTTCCATATTAATAAAAAATTCTTGGGTACATTCATACTTTCCTAATACATTCCTAAGATTAAATATGTTTTCAATAATTGCTCATTATTATTATTATTGAAGGATAATAATTACTATATCTAAGGTAATTTCTTACATTACATCACAATAAAGTTATATATTGATACACAGTTATGGATAGGTATATATTTCAGGGTTAAGGATATAACAACGAAAAACTAACAAAACAGTGAATAAACATCTACTTAACAATAATTTAACTAATTTTCAAATAAATGTCGTAGAATTGATTTTTTATGCATCTTAGGATTACAATAGATTTTTGTTCTTTACAACACGCAAACTCGAAGCTCTGTGGATATTTACATATTTAGATCTTTATAACTATTACAATGTCGAAAAAAAAAACATTTTTCTACAAAAATAATTAAGTTAATTAAATGCTCTATTATTCTAAATAGTTTAATTTATAACAACAAACAAATGCGCTAAGACGAAATTAAACAATATTTTTATATATTGTGAGGTGCAGTACACTCCGAACTTTAACAAATTCAAACAATATAATGCTTTATAGCCACTCAATTGCTTCGAATTTTGAGTTGGACTCTATTACTATAATAAAATAAGAGCGATGACATGTAGCCGTAGTTACCAAAAGCAACTGAGTGGATAATATTAAAAGATATAATCAAAAATAATTTTGAAATGGATAACAAAGCAGCAGATGATAGTAATAATATTTCATACACGGTATTACAGTATATTTAATAATACATTGATTAAATTATTTACATAATATTGACGAATTTTCGATTCTGGACAACATTAAATATAATTACATAATACTTCAACATTTTAACCAAGCCAACAACTACATAAAGATAACTAGTATGGATATTGTCGAGTAACGTAACAACTGTTTCTATAAAAAATCCAGTCTGTTATATTTGGTGCCGTGACCAGGATCTTGAAGTTACTTATTTCAACTCCATACTTAAGACGATGCATACGTGAGGAGTTAATACTGTTTGAAGCAGTATTCAATTGTATTCAGTCTATAATTGGCCTAATAATTACTGCAAAATGAGAACATAGCCTATTGGAACGTATACATTTTTGTCAATAGCTTAACAGTATGTTAATATTGAATGTCGACTGTAGTGTGTATTGCCGAAGGTTTTCATATTTTGGGACAGATCCCTATTGTGAATAAGGCCAATTAAACCTACAGAGTGCGTCTAAACATTGAAGCGAGTCTCGGAGCCATCGGCCAGCATGAGCGTGACGGTGCGCGAGTTGGTCCACACGAGGCGTGCGAGGCGGGCCGGGTTCAGCCGGGCCACGTCCGCCATCGGCGCTGTACTGTAGCACTTCACGCATCGAGTTTGAGCCGCACCTAGCCCGAACATACCTGGAAAAACAGAATACAAAATCAGTTAAAAATACTGCCATTGAAGATTTTTCGAATTCAAATCGAAGTCGGAAGACGTTCACTACTCTAGAGCTTCACACAAATAACGTGACCTCAGCCGGATTTTCATGAACTCTCGCGACCTACATACACTGCGATATGAATCTACCTAACGAGAAATATCTGAATTTTGTGAACGAATCGGCGAATTTTAAAAATACATTAATCCACCGTAGCAGAGCGCTTGCTGATTTTTAATTTCAGTAAAAAATTTCATGGGTGCGTATTTTTTCACATAACTTTTTAAGTCCTATTATCGGAAGTCCGAAAATATTTCTCATATTATTTTATACCATAATGATCACACTTCATAATTGTTTTTTAATACTAACGATCGGAACTCATAGTCATCAGAACTCAAGATCACTATTCATACTACTTGTTTATACTAATATTTGTTTTCATATATTTTCTTACACTACTAATCGAACTCATAATCATCAGAATTCATAATTATCCGAATTCATAAATTACAAAATTTGAACGAGCGAGCGAGCAAAACCTTTCAGAGCAGATCCGACGTGGCCGGGTTAGGGTAGAAGGCATTCGAAGTCTTTTTTTTGCGTACCGAAAAAAGTTTTGCTCGTATTCATACCGTTTACATACAAGAACAATCCACCCAACCACTTCCAGGAAAGTATTAATAGGAAAATTATGATAATTGTCTGTTATGAAGTAAAACAGTTATGAAAAAAAAAATGAGTTTTAACATTTCTTAGGAATGACTTTATTAAGAAAAAAATTATGATAACTGACTGTTATGAGTTCCGATGGTAGTAAAATAAAAGTATGAAGAAAAAAAGTATGAGGAAAAAAATTATGAAGAGTGATTGTTATGAATAAAAATTGGTAGTGAAATAAAATATAGGAATAATTTTTTTATGAGAGCCAATGGACCCCAGTTTCATATCAACCAATTAAAGTTTTGTAATACTAAATGGCGGTTAGATAAGTCAAAAAACTTTTGAAAGTAAAACAGTTCAAGTCATGGGATAAGAAAATAAGGTACGGCACTGGCTAGTGAGCCTTTCTACGTCACTGATTAGCTGCCGCTTTATGATCACAAAATAATTGTAACGAACAAAAATGTTTGCCGCCAGTCTTACAAAAAAAAATTATTCATTTATGCATTACAGTTACAGTTCTTAACTATATATTATTTTGTCGTTATTTTTGATTGGTGACAAGGGAATCGGGGAGTATTATGATCCACCACTGGCAACACAGGCACGGGTTGACAGAACCGTCCAACCAATCACAGCGTGAGTCTCGCCTGTCATTCCTGAGTGCATACCTTAAGAGCCCACCCATGCAAAATTCGTCAAGTGAATGATTCTAGATCTCAACATCCATAGTGATTAAAAATCTGTCCCTTGGAAATAAGAAACCTAAACAGTTTTTCTTCAATCTTGTCAACGTGAAAACACGATTGGTAATAATTTTCTCTCAAACATAACCCTTTTTTTATATTTTCGGTTGGATCTACAAAACCCTTTCGTTTTTAACAATGTTTTTAGCTTAATAGATCCATAATTATTAGTTCTCAAAAACTGTAAAACTATTTTCAATATAAAATGCACACGCTTATGACACAACTCAAAAAACATGATTTTCGCGCTTCCGAGCACGCACTCAGTGAGAGAGAGCTAGGCAACGCGTTGGCGCCCTATTCATTTCTTATACCATGGTTCAAGCGAATGTGGAACCGAATTGATTTTAGGGTAACTTACCAGCGGTGCTCTGCCAGAACGAAAGTCGGTTGTCTGCGGTGGCGTAGGACACCAAGTAGCGGCCGTCGGGACTGAACGCGCAGGCGGTGACGGGCCCGCTGTGCGCAGCGAGCGACTGGCAGCGGCCCGCGCGCAGCTCGTACATGGCCAGTTGGCCCGTGTGGCTGCCCACTGGGTAAATAATAGTACATTACTGCAGACGCCGGGAAATAAGGGCTTGCTAGTGCTTGTCTCAAACATATGCAATGATATAAAAAATACACCATTCAAAAAAACATAATTCAGCTTGTTAACCCATCCACGGCCAAGCGCCGTCGACCGTACACTATACGCCAGGCCACCATACAACCATTTTTTTTGCTAAAACAAGTGACTCAACGTGTTGGTCATGACCCCGGCGCGAACGCTAAATAGACCGCCGCTTCTGAAGCCAGTTAGCTATTATACTAATACTATTAAGTCATAGTAAGATTCCTTTTTTTTTTTAATTTGGATTTTGTCATGACTCACATGCGAGTCACTGGCCCTGCGCGACTTTTTGAGCATGACCCATACGCTGAGTCACTGGCCCTGAATGGGTTAATTATCGTCAAAGCCGGTGCGTCTCATTTTGTCCGTTTCGATAAAGCAAGAGTGTTGGTACGTGAGAAACGTTCTATACAACGTAAGGTACACGAAGCTATAGAGATCGGACGGCGCCCGAATTTCAATAGAGACGGCGGTTGGGCTTTACCTCCAGCATGGAAGCCTGTGCTTCCGGCGGCAAAACATATTGTGCGTTTAGAAAATCCCGTGGACACCATTAGTCAAGTGTGCGTAATGTCTATTGATGACAAAAGTGACGTTGGAGTGCTGGACGGACAAGTTGCGGGCTTGCAAGCACCCCCCGCCCCCGCGCCATCGGCGCGCGCGCTCAGAGCGGAACGTCGGTCAAAGTATCAGCAGTGACGAGGTTGCCGCGGCGGTGTACGGGCAGCCGTCCCTGATGAAGGGCTCCATACGAGTTCGAAACATGTCGGGCCGTTCCTGACAATTGCACGTGACTGTAAACCGCTTAATACAATAATTCAGCTGTTTAGCCCGTTCGTGAACACAGACGCCATGTTGAAAAAAAATACTTCCCGGCCTAGGCCTTCAATTTTGTATGAAATTCCTTTGCCGTTCTCTCGCATTGTTCCGCCCGAAACGTGACACTTCGAAGCCTGTTTTAACGCACGTTACGGCGATATTTCATTGCATGTTTGAGAAATAGTACATAAACAGTGATAAATAGAGTCAAACCACGTTAACTCTTACAAGCAAATGAACTGTCAAACCATACTTAAAGTGAGTCAGTTTAGTAGCCAATTATAAAAAAAAAATATTACGAAAATGGACTAAACTCAATAACATACAGTGCGACCAAAAAGAGTAGAAATTAAAAAGTGGCAATATTGTAGTGTCGTCCCCGTTTTCTTATATTGATTAGAAAAGGAGGACACTACAGTATTGCCACTTTTTAATTTCTACTCATTTTGGTCGGACTGTACCTAGGGCGGTGAATTAGTGAATGACCCTGATCGCAGGTATTTGTGGCCAGAACTGAAGGTGAGGGTCATAAAGATGCGATCTGGGGCTTTACTAATTACCGCCCGTGGTTTGTCTAAAGTTTCACGTCTTGCCTTGGCCGAAAAGTGAGATTTTTGGGCAGCAAACCCCATTTATGGCCTAGAGTAGTAAAAAAAAATATTAAAATAATGTTTGGTTTCTATTTTTCCAACTCTTACCGTCTTCATTGCGTTGCCGCAGGTCAACAAACTTTAAGAAGTATAACAATAATTATCCTTTTTTTATAAATAATGACAAGTGTAAAAAATAAGAAAGAAAAATTTAATGCGATCTACTACAATCTAAGCAGGATTTGAACCTGCGACCTCTACGTTTCCGGCGTATTGCTCTCCCAACTGAGCTATTAGATCGCTACGTCAATCACAGGTCGCAGGTTCAAATCCTGCTTAGATTGTACGCATTAAATTTCTCTTTCTTAATTTACCTTTGTGTCATTATTTATATAAAAAAAGTGGTATTTCCACATAAAAAAAAATCGATAAAAAGATTCTATAAACATATAATAATCATCGTCCTAATGGCTTCGCCGTAGTCAAGTAATGAATAACAATTACCGGCGATCCTCCTTGTTGCAGGACAGTGTGACACCTGGTTGTACCGGCAGATGGCGGGGAACACTTCGTTCAAGCCTTTGCTCTTCAGATGCGACTGGTCCACGCAGTGCAGGATTATATCCATTACCTATAACAATAAGTTCAGAATGAGAAGATAGTAGAGAGACAGAAATATTGTATACCTTTTTGAAACCGACTTTAAAAACGAGTAGTTTCTCAATTAATTTGCTTTTTTTATGTTCTTTACCTCAGAATCAGTTTTTTTGTTTTTTTTTTAAGTTAGCCTGTTTGAGTGTCCCACTGCTGGGCAAAGGCCTCTCTGTTAGATTTCCACAACTCCCTATTGGCTGCTGCTTCCGGCCAGTTGCCTAGGAATGTATCTAAATCGTCCCGCCATCTCCGTCTCGGTCTTCCTTGGCGTCACCACCCATCTTGCGGCACCCACTTGGTGACTATGTAAGCCCATCTGTCCGGGTCCGGGTGCATGCGGCTAACGTGGCCAGCCCAGTCCCACTTGAGTTTGGCGGTTTTTGCTCCAACATCAGCTATGCGTGTTTTGGAGCGCAGCATAGTGTTCCGGACGCGATCTGTCTTTTTCACACCTAGGATGCTGCGCTCCATTGCGCGTTGGCAAACCTTCAACTTGGACTTCTGATTCTCCGTGAGTGACCATGTCTGAGCACCGTAGATTAGGATAGGCAGAATGCACATGTCGACGAGTTTGCGCTTAAGTGTTAATGGAAGGGTTCCCTTCATCATCGCTTTCATGGACCAGTAGCTCTTCAAGCGTTTGACACCCGTCTTTCGACTTCCTTGTCTTGTCTATCGCTGAAAGAAACTATCTGGCCCAAGTAAATATACTCGTCGACGTAATGCATAATCTGCCCATCAACCTCGACCCTACGTTTTGTGCCGTTGGTCATAATTTAATTAATAACAATATAATTTTTCACTACGTAGGTAGTGAAGATCTGATGACGAAATTCATGAGGAATCGAAAGAACTTCTCAAATATTTTAGGCACATGGCACATCTATGACGATTTGGGTGTTTTTTATAGTAACTTGTTCCCAGAAGTAAGATTTCTTCTCGTTGTAAGTTAGTTAGTTTTATGATTATATTTCGTCATTTACACGTTTAATAGAGAAATAAAACTTTGGTAAACACGTTCTCAATTATGAGAAGCTTCGCAACGTAAAACTCAAGTCGTTTACTGGAGTTTACTTGCCACTGCAAGTATTGTCTTAGATTTGTGAGTACATACATATCTCTATTGAGATCCCGTTTTTATTAACCAAGTTATAAAATCTCACTGTGAATTTCGACGCTTAACCAAGATAAGAGATACTGAAGATATTATAAAAGGAACTCCAATTAAATATGAGTATGGCAAGTCACTTGATATGGAATAACAGCAAAACTGATTGGTAGTTACCTCAACCAACAACTCAGCGACTTCGTTGTGCATTCTGTCGATGAGCAACTCGATGCCGCGTAGGACCTCCGCTCGGCCCTTCTGTAGAGCGTGGTAGGCGGGCGAGGGCTGCCCGCTCTGCTGCGCGGCGGCGCAGCGGGCTACTTCGCGAGCCATGGTGGTTATGAATGCCGCAGGTCTATAAAATATATCAAAGTTCTAGTCATCACGTAGAGTGTTTGACGTTTATCAAAACACAGTACAACTATAATAAACTATAGAAATTTAGTATACAATAGTAAAATTACTAGGACTTTGGTGCCGTGACCAGGATGAAACAAAATACAATTTTGATCACTATGCCCTGTTCCGTGCACTTACCTCGCGGTGGCGATGAGAGTAAGAGCGTGACGCGCGGTGCGGCACGAATCAGCCTGCGCCGTCAACGGTAGGCCATAACTCATGGACGGGACCAACTTGTCGGCATCAGAGCACATCTCCAGGAGACCTGAAATTGTTATAAAATAAATATGGGCCCTGGAGGGAAATCAGACGGTGGACGCGGACAGAGTGAAGCCTGTATAGTGTCACTCACCCAGCAGCACGTGGCTGACGTCGAGATATGGCTCCCATACTGTGAAGCCGCGTCCGAGGAGATCCACAGCGGCGCGGCGCAGCGGCGTGTGCGCCGGCAGTCTGGCGCAGGCGGGTGACAACAGCAGGTGCGTTAACGCGAGGGCGGTCAGCCGTGCCAGGTTGTTGGACGCAGACAGAGTAAATCCTGCGTACAAACATAACAGAAGAATGTACTTACAAAAGAAATCTGAGTTGTTATCCTATGTCAATACGGAGTTGGTGCCGTGACCAGGATTCAAATTATATAAGGAAATATAGTATAAAATTTGAAATATATGGTAAGGTTATTTTAAATAGATTTCTATTTATTTTCTGAAGTATTGAATTTTATGTTTTAACAAATAATTTCGTTACATGTGATATTACTATAAGCTTCGGCACAGAATCATGTAACGGTATAAAATCGCGTACGGTAAGATTTAAAAAGCCATCCGATGTAGCAGTATTCAAAAAGTTTGTACCAAAAAACAATTATGATACTGCCAATGACTATGCCTTAGTTAAACCAGCAATTTTTCTCTAGGGCGAACTTGTGCAATGTGTATTGTACTGCATTGAGATTGAGATTGAGATTGAGATATTTATTGATAAAATTATAGAATTTTACATGTCATTTCATTATTTAACACAAATAGTATAAGTAATTTCATTCACAAAATTTTATATTATGCCATGAGATTATTCATATTCATTTAAATTATTTAAATTACATATTATTCATTTAAATTATTTACAGGTATAATTTTTATTAGTATTTTAATTATAATTCTTCAATTTAACATTTTATCTGTTGTCCATATGATGTCCAAACATCCAAACCTCTCAAGCAAATAATGTAGGGTGTTATCTAATTTAATACACAAAACAAGGTATGTTGTAGATTTTATTACCGCGACATAAATTCCGCTATGCTGTAGAAAGCGAGGTCGATTAACATTAGTTTTAGTCTATGAGTGAATATTTTGTCGCTTGCAGCGTTCACGATATCACTCGGAAGTGTATTGTAAATCTTAACACCAAGGACACCGAGTGTCTTTCGCGCTTTCGCGAGTCTCCGACGAGGGACGAGCAGCAGGTGCGCGCCTCGGGTGTTCCTGTCGTGGCACTGTCCGCGGCTCGTGTACTGGTCTAGGTTAGCTCTCACATATTGACAGGCTGTTAATATGTATATACACGGTAGCGTGAGGATTTTATTCTCCTTAAATAACGCCTGAGCCGGAAAGTCACGAGGCTTACCGGAGATTATTCTTAGCGCCCGTTTTTGCAATAAGAAAGGTCTCTCACAATCAGCCGCGGTACCCCATAAATCGACACCTTGAATTAATATTGAGTGGAAATATCCATAATAAGCGATCCTGAGGTTTTCGGGTGACAGGGTGGATGCGAGTCTGGATAGGGCAAAACAAGCTGATGATAACTTGTCACGGGCTACATCTATGTGGAGCGACCATGTAAGACCTGCATCTATTGTAAATCCTAGATATTTGACATGGTCAACTTGGGGTAGGTGGGTGTTATTTGTAACAACATTAAATAAATTAGTGTCGCCTTTGCGCAGTTTAAAATGCATAATATTAGTTTTTTCGATATTTAATTGCATGCCGTTCGATTCAAACCATTCGGAAATCTGATGCATCACTCTATTGGCCTTAGTTTTTAAGCTATTAAATTCGACATCATTGATTATTATGCATGTATCGTCCGCAAACATAATGTATTCGGGATCGGAACATGCATTGTTATGTCATTAACTAGGGCTAAAAAAAGGTTATTCCCCATCACCGATCCTTGCATCTACATCGACAACCTTGAATTTAAAGTTTTTCTTTTGTTTAAACATTCCACCGGGAATGCTCAACTTAGACTTGACGAGAGCCGATGCTTTTTTTTATTTTGAGAGTGATGGCTAGATGTAGGTTATGGTATTTTTGCAATGTTCAAGGTTACCGACTGGGTGATGGTGGTGGTGCTGGGGTGCCAAAAAGCATAATTTTGTTCAAACTTTACCTTCGACGACCGAGCTTTTTCTGCTGTCGCCATCTTTACGCCTTTTGTTGCCAGCAGCTCCTAAATTTCCAAATGAATAGCCAATTAATAAAAATAAACAAGCATAATATAAACAAGGCTTCGCCCAGCAGCGGGACTCGAAATAAAATTATAAACACGTGCAAAATATAGAGAGCAAGGGTAATAACAATCAAAGTAGATAGGTAAGAAAAACAACAACACGACACACATTGTAAGTTTTTTACATTATTTTTAATACACAATAATCATAGACATCTGTATGCAACTATGTCCGTAAATAGCTTAGGTACTATTTTTAGCGCTCTATACCCAAAATATGGCAGGTTATGTTTCTTCGAATTTTAATATAACCTCTCGGGATATTATTATGTATTATATCAATAAAAATTGTATTCAAACCGCATTTGAGGAATGTACCTCGTAATAAACATACAGATGCCTTAAAACATCTTTCAAGTATAAAATTAACGGGTAAAAGTGCTGTTTTATTACTCTTTACACAAATGTTATAAAGGCGAAAGTTTGTGAGGGTATTTTTTAAGTTTGTTACTTCTTCCGCTCAAACACCTGGACCCATTTTGATAAATTTCGGCATAGAAGTAGCTGACTCCCTGGATTGACACATAAGCTACTTTTTATCCCGAAAAATGTAGGGTACCCGTGGGATGAGCGGGAAACAAATTCGTAGTAATAATACCTTCGCTAGTGATGTCTTGTCCGAACTCCGCTCCTATCACTCCTAGTAGGACTACCGCTGTAGTCTGCTTGCGTTTCAGCTCGGCCAGCGAGGAAGGCTTGCGGACAATCTCCTCCTCTTCTTCCTCGAATTCTTCCTCCTGTCGGAAACAATCAAAGGAATATTGTTTCGAAGAGAATTGACTAATTTTAGAATCGGGTTACCCTTATTTTGTTGACAAACGATTCATAGAATGTATCAAATGATACATTCTATGAATCATTTGATACGTCTATGAAATCATAGACGTATCATTTCATCGAAAGCGTTTTTCTCTGAAACCATATGATGTTTTGGATTTTTATAAAACAAACCCTTTATAAAAAAAAAATTGGGCAAGTGCGAGTCCGACTCACGCATGAAGGGTTCCGTACCATAATCTATAACAAGTTTGTTGTATGGGAGCCCCCCTTAAATATTAATTTTATTTTATTTGTAGTATTTGTTGTTATAGCAGCAATAGAAATACATCATCTGTGAAAATTTAAACTGTCTAGCTATCACCATTCTGGTGACAGACGGACGGACGGACAGCGAAGTATCAGTAATAGGGTCCCGTTTTTACCCTTTGGGTACGGAACCCTAAAAAATATTTGACTTTGAGGGAAAAAAATGTCAATGAAATGAAAACAAACGAGGCACTAAACTTAATTTCCGCTAGATAACTATATTGCGATTAGACTTATTGTCATAATTTAAATAAAATGGAATCATAATTTGAATTTCGATCGTAGGTAAATTTTAAAACAGAATGTCATCTCAACATGTTTCGCTAATCCGTCAACCAAAATAAAGGACACTGTCATTTTCTATTACAAGATTACGTCCGATTTTCCCCGAGACCCGAATGTTATTTTAAGATCTCACGTACTGTATGTACAATACTTAATTTCACGCAATGTGCGCAACGTCGCAGTAGCTCTACTCCGTATAAGCAGAGGCTCCTTGTGCGCAGCGTGCGGGTAGATGCTCTCAGTGTGTGTGTGTACAGTATAGTATACAATGCTTAATTTCGACGACGCGGTTGGCTCAGCTTGTAAGCACCTGCCTACTGAGCCGGCGGTCCCGAGATCGAATCCCAGCCAGGGCAAATATTTGTATGATGAACTCGAATATTTTGTGCTTGGGTCATGGTTGTTCTATGTATTTAAGTATATATTTATCTATATAAGTATGTATATCGTCGTCTGGTGTCCATAATACAAGCGTATTAGAGCTTATTGTGGTACTAGATTTGTGTGAGGTTGCCCGATATTTAAAAAAACGTTGCCGCAGCTCAGGGGTCGGGGCTCTACTCAGTATAAGCAGAGCTCGTGGGTTAGATCACTACTTGTAATGTCGTGGATCGCGCGATGCGAAAGGGCGGAAGACCGACTTACGGCTTTGGCGGCCTTCTCTGCAGGCTCTTTGTGCGCGGCGTGCGGGTTGATGCTCTCAGTGTGTGTGTAGAGCGGGAGGAACTGCGCCCAGCTGTCCACGAGACCCTTGCGCCCTTTGGGCCCCAATCTGGATCAAATGGTTTACTAATGATTTGGCGTTTTTTTTTTGGCATCTTAACATAACTCCCAAACTATTTATACCGTATTTTTATTTGGACGTAGTTTTATTTCCCAACTCAATGTTTCGCATTGATATCATTTCCCAACTAATGATTTGATAAATTATTGTTAGGCAAATTATTAGTTGGGTTTTTTCTATGTACGCAACTGAACAGTCAAAATTAGGCCTCAAAACACGAGTTTGGTATTATGAAACGAGCCGAAGGCTTTTATGCCTTAATGTGGATTTTCGCAAATTAACACCTGTTTAAAAGTTTAACTTGAAAAGGAATTTAAGAATTCCAAAATCCTCCTGCTTATTAAGTTTATACTACAACTAAAAACAAAATCTTTAGACTCGGAGAAATAAGAATGTACCTGCCGAGCTCTGCAAGCAGCAGCGCCTGCGCCGCCTCACGCACTTCTAGGCAGTGGTGCTGCCATCTACGAGCGAGCATCTCAACCTGAGGCCGCTTGAAGCTCTTCGCTCCTGCAAACAATATTACAAATGTGTTTTCTCAAACATGCATTGAAATGTCGTCATATCGGGCATCGAAGTATCACGTTGCGGGCGGAACAACTCGAGAGAACTGTAAAGGAATTTCATACAAAATTGAAGGCTTACGCCGGGAAGTAATTTTTTTAAGCATGGCGTCTGTGTTTATGAACAGGCTAAACAGCAAATTTTTTATTTCATTACAAAAGTATGTTTGAGAAAAGCACTATAGGTACATACATGCCTTAGCCGTAAAAAGGGCTTGCCGGCTTTGTATCACTATCCGGCCTCCCTCCGGTTGGCCTTTTATACCTACTCACCCGGCAAGCCCTTCTTTTCCGGCGTCTGCAGTAATGTACTATTCCTCCTTCTTACAACATGTGACCCTTCAAACGAAGCGTGGAGAAACATCTGTCGGGTCAGCATGTCAATGTCAACTGACAAGGTACCGTTGGTCAGATGCCATTGCGACTTGGGCTCTCTTTTTTACAAGCTTTTATTTAACTTGCATTGTATGTATGTAAGTATGTTTGTTCGGGTTGAATCTTACAACTAAATTTTGAAGCAGATATCGTCAACCGATTGAGCTAAAATTTTGCATACTTACATTGCTTTGATGACAATACAATAATATGGTACCATGGGGCTGTTCTGATGATGGAGCCGGAAGGTGGCCATAGGAATAGTGGAAAAAAGCAATCCTACCGAGTTTGGGCTCTTTAGAATCGTCTCAGTAAGCATTTGATGGATATCCAAAGAAAAGTACAGTCAGCTATAAAAGCTTGTCACTAAAATGAAATTTTTGACAGAAACTTATTGCCTACCATCAGGCGAAGTGGAGCCAAACGTTGTGGCAATATCATACTAATATTATAAATGCGTAGATTTGTGTATTTATTTGTTATTACTTCGCTCGAACGGCTGGACCAATTTTGATAAATTTCGGTATGATGGTAGCTGACACCCTGGATTAACACATAGGCTATTTTTTATCCCGAAAAAATGTCGTGTTCCCGTGGGATGAGCGTCGTCGTCGTCGCAGCCTAATTGTTCCATTTTCTTTCGCTCCGCTGCAGTGCAGCCTTAACATAAAGCTAACATCATTTTAATAGGTGTTGGTATTACTTCGAACTGCGTAACCTGGCGGAAAAAACCGGGGATTGAACTCCACCACCCTAACGCCAAATAACATTTCGAATAAATTTATGGATTGCCGATCCAGCGCGACACACAAAGCATAAGGAAAAATTCGTCAGAGCTTCCTGGAGCTAGGGTAGCGAAATGGTTAACGCGCTGGACCAGCAATCCAGAGGTACCGGGTTCGATTCCCGGTCTCTTCCCCCAGGTAGCTCCTTTATCAATTTTTCTTTGAGCTTTGATCTTTGTATTAAATGCTTAACCTTTCGAATGATTCCTTTGTGTGTAGATCTTTGCATTGTTTATTTGAAAGGCTTTACTCCTTATCGACCTCTATGTGAATACGTTAATATTCACATCTTAAAGGGTACCGTTATTTTATACAATGTTGAAACATGTAATGTCTCATAATTTTTTAATGTGGGTACCAATCAATGTTTTTCAATTGTACCATTGTTGATACAAAGATATATAAAAAAGGAGATGTATCTACATTTAAAAAATAATGAGACATTACATGTTTCATACTTTTATAATCTCTGTATGGTTTTTAGACGTGACTTGAACTGTATCAGGACTGGTAGCCCTCACTATCAGTGAGTCGGACTTTGTGTGGGAGTATAACCCGCTAATGGAATTATCTCCTGTCATATCATATCAAATCCTGGCGACGTGAGGGACTAATCGGGACTCACCAGCGGCGACGACCTTATCTGGCAACAGCACACAGTGCAGCGTAGCGAGTAACGACCAGCCTTGTTTGATGTGCGCTTGTTGGGCTGCCAGCTGTTCTGCCCTTCCCTATTACTCGTAATCTCGTCGTTTACTTCCTTTTTATTCATATCATCTTTGACACAATCCATCTTTTCTTTGCTCTTCTTCTATATCCGTCCACATTCATGCTTAGCGTTGGTTACGTGGCTTTCATCTTCTCATATCATATCAAATCCTGGCGTGTTAAGGGACTCAACGGGACTCACCAGCGGCGACGACCTTATCTGGCAACAGCACACAGTGCAGCGTAGCGAGTAACGACCAGCCTTGTTTGATGTGCGCTTGTTGGGCTGCCAGCTGTTCTGCCCGCTCCTCGTCGCCTACCCAAGACGATGAACTTCTGGTGGAAGGTCTGAAAATATTAATAAATCAATATACTATATAATTTTATAAAGTTTCGTGCGACAAAAAAGTGCAAAAAACAGGGAATTTTTATTAAAATAAAGCTATTTAATAAACTGCCCACGCATGTCACGGATTTACCTTTTAATTTATTCAAAAACACAGTCAAGACTTTTTTCCAAAACCATGCCTTCTATTCGATTACTGAATATTTATCATTAGAAAATATTTTAACTGACGCAAATTGTGAATAGATTTCTTTATATATTAAGCGTATTTACTTTGTATGGTAAATTCATACTCTAATAAGTATAATATTGTGAAATGCTGACTTACCATGTAATGATCATGTTACATTATGGTTAATAAATAAACTAAACTAAACTAAACAATTACTGGTAATTGGATTCCAGATAGATATAAAGGGAATAAAGGAATTAAAGGGGTAAGGCAAAGACTGGATTAGTCCATTTTTATTTTCAAATTTACGTGTTTTAGTTTATGGCGTTTTAGTAATAGATACAGAAGCCTTAATATTTACTGGTTTCCTTTATACTGGCAAGGCCCAGTATTGGACAATCTATCTATGTAGGACTCCTGCTCCGGTACGAAGGTGTATTTGCTCATGGATATGAGCGTATCGGCGTAGATGACGATGGCTGCAGTTGATGCCAGCGGTCGTACCGACTGCGCAACGTCGGCCGTGTTAATGAAACATCAGGTTGTTGGAGAACTAACCTGTGCATCCTTCTGTTGAACTCCTCCCCGGTACGAAGGTGTATTTACTCATGGACATGAGCGTATTGGCGAGGATGATCGCTGCAGGTGAAGCAAGCAGTCATACCGAGTGCGCCATGTCGAACGGGTTAATGAAACATCAGGTTGTTGAAGAACTAACCTGTGCATCTTTCGATTGAACTCCTGCCCTGGTACGAAGGTGTAATGCTCATGGACTTCAGCGTATTGGCGTGGACGACAATGGCAGCAGGAGATGCAAGCGGTCCTACCGACTGCGCCATGTCGAACGTATCAATGGAAGATCAGCCCGTCTATCACAACTATGCTTTGCGACTCTTATCGCGCGAGATAGCGCTACCCGTCACTCACCCACATTAATGCACAGGACGAGACGGGTAATTATCTCGCGCGAGAAATAGTCGCGTATGACAGTTATGCTCGAGGTGCTGGTTGTTGAAGAACTAACCTGTGCATCCTTCGGTTGAACTCCTGCTCAGGGATGAAGGTGGCGTTGCTCATAGACATGAGCGTGTTGGCGAGCGCCACGATGGACAGCAGGTGGTTGGTCGTCAGGGTCGTGCTAAGTTCCCAGTGCAGTTTCGAGGAGAAGAGTCTGTCGATGAACAGCGGGAAATAATTGGTATGGTCAACTTTCTTCAAGACTATCTCAAACAAACTCAGATCTCTAACGGATCCGCCACACCACTATCTTTTATAGAATAGTGGTGTGCCAGTCAAGTCAACGTGGGTAAGATGGAACTGATTTGACGGTGCAGGTTTTTCAGGCTTTTACTTTTAAACTTCAGACTGATTGAGCATAAAAGTCTCCATTGACATGAGCCTAGTGACACCAGGTCACGGCTAGGTATATAATAATAATAATAATAATAATATTGTCTTTATTTCGGACAAGCAAGGTATCCATAGAGTGTTAGTAAAACAAGCAATATCTTAATCTAGTGTTAGTATTTACAGATTCATCATTCATATAAGAGCTGCTGCTTACTTTAACTTCAGTTTATGTATCCCTGTAAGGAGACCGGTTGTGTAGGGTGGGGTTTATCAGAGAACAGACAAAATCAAGGCACTGTAAATTTGTGTTCTTCTAGATGAATGTGAACCGACCTGGTAAGTTCCTCCTGTCGAAGCAGTTCTGGAGGCAGGTCAGACTTCAGAAGTCGAGGGTCTTTTGACGCTGCAGCAACGGCACCCAGGCGTGTCGGTAGCTGGACTGCCATGTGACCATGACGAGATACCACGCCAAAGCAAACTGGTACCTGAAATGACAATGAACATATGCTAACTTAATAAATAAAAACAGCGTGTGATGGATGTTTTCCATACCGAAAACAAAGAAGCATCATTATTTTTACGTCGAATGAGCTCACGCGGAACTGTCTCCGGAACACTATACTTTACGTTTATAATCTTCAAAAGTCCAGTAGACAGGTAGGTTAGGTAGGCTAAAAGGTAGGCAATGTAATATAGATAAACGGCTCTTTTGCTATTGCAAATAGGCATAGGCGAGGATTACAATGATTTATTAGATAGACGATCTATTTAGATGCCTTTTACCTCGAACACTTATTATATGAGTAGGAAAAACATGTTAAATGTAAAAATAAGGGGATCTGAGAAATCGATCTGCATCATGTGAGGATACTCTGCTAGTGCCATGAAGGCGGACCGCTTCTTCCGACTCACCATTGGTCTGAGCAGACCCAGCTTGGCCTCACAGACGCCGTCCAGGTCTGGATCCAGGCCCCAAGCGTGCAATAGCGATATGAGGTTCCAACCGATTTGCATCGTGGGAGGATACTCTGTTGGTGTCATGTGGGCCGGTTGCTTCTTCTGACTTACCATCGGTCTGAGGAGACCCAGCTTGGCCTCATAGACGCGGTCCAGGTGTGGATCTAGGCCCCAAGCGTGGAGCAGCGATATGAGGTTCCAACCGATTTGCATCGTGGGAGGATACTCTGTTGGTGTCATGTGGGCCGGTTGCTTCTTCTGACTTACCATCGGTCTGAGGAGACCCAGCTTGGCCTCATAGACGCGGTCCAGGTGTGGATCTAGGCCCCAAGCGTGGAGCAGCGATATGAGGTTCCAACTGATTTGCATCGTGGGAGGATACTCTGCTAGTGTCATGTGGGCCGGTCGCTTCTTCTGACTTACCATCGGTCTGAGCAGACCCAACTTGGCCTCACAGACGCGGTCCAGGTCTGGATCCAGGCCCCATGCGTGCAGCAGCGATATGAGGATCTGAGCTATCTGCATCGTGTGAGGAGGCTCAGCTAGCGTCATGTCGGCCGGACGCTTCTTCTGACTTTGAGTCGGTTGATCTGTAACAATAAATGCGTTCTGTTAGATAAGTAAGCATTCGATGACCTATTGGATACTGGATTACCGGTAGGTCACCCCAGGTACTGCAGGGGAGACGTGGTGCCGAAAACTGGCGGGAAACTGCGCAGGATAGGGACAAGTGGCGTACTCTCATTTCAGAGACTAAGATCCTGTTTGGGTTACTGAGCGAAAATAGTTACTTATTATTTGTATAGAATCTTTTTTTTTTTTTTTTTTTATATCGATTCATATTTTGTGGTAATATCGCATTAAATTTTGCCCCAGACTAGACTAATATTTCCGAAGGTGTAACGGACATGCCACGACTTTGCGCGACCAGCGCGGCGAGCGGTTGAGCGAGAGATCCGAGTACAGCTGCCATACGAGTGAGCGAGACTAACGTACCTGCACTGCTGCCGCTGCCACTGTCGCGCAACGCACGTGGCGTCTTTGTTAAGACACTAAGGCTGCATTCGAACAAACGGTTTTTTTTATTTATTTTTTAAGATATGACTTGAACTGTATCTGGGGTAGTTAGCCCTCACTACCAGTAGTCGGACTTTGTGTGGGAGTATAACCCGCTAATGGGATTATCTCCGTGCCACAGGGGTAATTTGGGTACTCTCGGATAGTACTGTCAAACCAATATGGGGTAGGACATTAACATTACGATCCGAAAATAAGCCTTATTTATGGAATAATTGCTGTATTAAATGCAGCCTGTAAGATAGACTGTTCGAGGCTTGTCAATATGGCTCTTAAGCTTAACATATTGGCATTAGTAAATAGATTTCATCCGGCTTATTTTATAGCCTTATTTTAACTGGTTTGAATCTCACCAGAGACGTTATGTTGACACTTCAATTGATTCATCAAAGTATGTGCTTGCAACCAGCCGTGTAAAAAATATGTATGACTTAAATATTAAAACATTTAATTATATCTTTATATGGAAGGTGCTCGCAACATCGGAATTTGTTGTATCATTGTCGGGTAAAAAGTATCCCAAAATCATTTGTAGATGCCCGGCTATTCCTGTAGCAAAATTGGTTATTTGTCTAGCCGTTTCGGCGTGATGAGAAGACAAAGAAAATTCTACCAACGGATAGCCTACGCCACGCCGCTAAACCGCGCTTTTTTCGTTATTCCTGAAGTAATGAGAGAAGTCTCCTTAGAAAACAGCATCTCAATAAAATGTTGAACATTTTTAATAGTATAGATAGAGTATGACTACATACAGGCACCGGAATAATGCAAATATACTTGCGATGGAAAACCGACAGTCCATTTCATTTGTCCGTAAACAATGTAATAAAAATAACTGTTTAGGATATTACATTAAATACGGCTCATAAAGGGCAGTCATCCACGCGTTAAAACGAGTACAAAAGTGCAATTACATACAAGTCATACAACCATAAATTAAGCAAAAAAATATATACAAAAATATGCTTTATTTGGACGCAATAAGATCTTCAAAGCGGCCATACTTGTTTTGGGCTAACCTAATTACTCAGTAGGCTTAAACAATTTATAAACAAGTAATAGAGCTATTAATAATATAAACTATGCATTATGTGAAATTGTGTAATCATGGCGCCTATTAAATATGAGTATATTTTAGAACGTATCCTCAGGGCATAAGAAACAATATCATATGGTAAATAGGTAGGCATGGTTATATTTAGTTAGGCATAAATATAGCATGTATATCGACAGTTAGGCAAGACTGAAGACTCAAAAATAACAGTTTTTCATGAACTTTCACAATAACTAGGTTGGTTTTCAGCTGAGATCGAAATACAAAAGTATATACCTACGTTTGAGTGCGTAATCATGTCAGGGACGTACGGTAGATCCGTCATAGCGCGAAACGGTCAATCACATGTGATGACTTGTAATTACTGCAATCTATTTGTTTGTTTCGGTTCTGGGTAACTAAATATTCTCATTCATTTATCGATTAAGGCCTTTAAAAAATAAAAAACATCGGACAACCTCACATAAATCAATCTAGTCCCACGGTAAGCACTAGTAGGCTTGTGTTATGGACAGTAGACGACGATAAACATACTTATACAGATAAATACATACTTAAATACAAATAACATCCATGACCCAGGTACAAATATTCTATCTAGTTCATCACACAAATATTTGCCCCTGTCAGGATTCGAACCCAGGACCGTCGGTTCAGTAGGCAGTTGCTTAACCACTGCGCCAACCACGTCGCCAAAATTCAACGAAGCTTTGCTATAGTCTCAATTTGACGATATAAAGGCCATATCACTGCCACTTTACGGACGTGTATAGCTTTTTGCTAGGACTAAATAAAAGTATTACTGTTGCTCGTTGTCATAGTGATATCCCCAGAGTAACTGTTTAAAACCGCGACTTTCAGCGGTTGTATTTACCACAAAAATTTGTGATTACACCACCAGTAATAAATCTTTTGTTATGTAGACTATCTCCTGACAATACTAGTAATATAAATGATAAACAATATTACTAGATACTTAGTTGTCAATTGAATATTACTAATATATTTTGGGTAGTCTCGTCAGATTTTTATAGATCAATCAATTTTAATTACAGTAGTTCCGAGGTGGACTGTACAATCAAAGCACACTCGACTGCAATTTGAACTCAACTAAGGCCAACCGGTTTACAGCTAGTTAATTAAGTTCTATTCAATTATTCATAGCGGAATGTGAGGTTGTATCAATTGTTATTATGAAAGCTTTTGGTGTATAATGAATTAATGGCCTAAATAAAAAAATTAAAACACCCCGGCACGAGTGGCTGGTCATCATGACACTCATTCAATGAGTGATATCGAAAAAGCTACTAAAACTGAACGTAACTACAAAATTTGAAATTCTTAGCTTCAATATTCCAATGAAGCCGAATATCTTGGAAACTACTGATCCAATTTCCACCAAACATAGCTATAAGAACAACCTGCAGTCAAATTGGTCCATGCGATTGGGAGCTATGATGCCACAAACAGACACACAGATACACCAATACATATTTTAAGCGTATAACACCCTTCTTTTTTGTTGGGGGTAATTATCTACTAGAAGGTGGCAACTTCGACTGTGTCAAACTTTTTTCTACACCGCATAGTCGGGTAAAGTTTACTATAAACATCTTTGGATAACTTCCAGCCAATTCAGCGTGATGAGAGGAAATAGTAGATTTTTAGATGAAGTATGAAAGACACTAATTTCACTCGAGATATTTTGGCGCTCGAGCACATTGATAGCGCAATTCGAGAGTGAAATTGGTGTCAGCCAATGGCAGCGAACTGGTTAAGTTTTATTTATTTCATAAATCATAAGTTCTTAACATACAGGCACTTATTTAGTATTTTTCATGTTAATTCACGTGAATATTTTACCCCGTGATATAGTCGATTGTTCAAATGGTTTTTATTTACGAGTTGGACAAATAAAAGTGCGTTTAACTATCTTATTACTACCCCGAACCAAGGGGGTTTCACTCCGCGCCAAGTGTCAAGAATTATACCTATTAATTTCGGGTCACAATTGTGCTCCGGCCCGCCCATCGCCCCACCTTTATTCGGCTAGGGTCGGTATGTTTGAAGCAAAGACAACGCATCGATCATATTTTTACTACATATTTATATATTATTATCTTTTTTTTTACCGACTTCAAAAAGTAAGAGATTCAGTGTTCGCTACATTGAATCGTTTTGTACGTAAGTTCACCGATTGTCTCCGTAAAGTGCAAATCAATATTTTCTTTTATTATTAGTAAGAGAATACGTTGACTACTACGGTTTTCCCATTGACATTAACTCATGATCTGATGATGGCACACTTGCCTACTAGATCTCGGGACTGGTTCAACGTAGACAAGTGTGGTTTTCGTTTTGCAACTCACTTTAATGAACATTTACATCCAGGATCAGAAAATTGACCTGATCCATACCCTAGAAATATGGAATGGATCTCAAGATTAGTTCAACGCAGACATGTGCGGTTTTCACATTTCGTTTCATCAACATTTCGTTTCATCACAATGAACATTGAGACCCATTATTATAAAGTATACCTGACGATATTGACTCTTTGTCAATATCGTGAGCTGAACAAAGGCCTCCCCCGTTGCGCCGTCCTCATCCAATTTCTACCCACGATCCTAACCAGATCGTCGGTACACCTTGTTGGGGGCCTTCCTTCGCTGCGTCTTCCGGTGCGCGGTTGTCACTCAAGAACCTTTCCTCCCCACGGCCATCGGTTCTATGAGCAATGTGCCCTTCTCACTTTTATTTCTCTATATACTTTAATATGTGCATAGATTATAGTAATATTATATTTTATATACTTACAATAGACTTTAGAAGATTTTATGAATGTTGCTCCAACAATCAAAGTCGATTTTATGATACTGGCTCTAATTGCTCATCAAAATGAATCGGAATGCGAAAACTGCACGTGACTGCGTTGAACCAGTCTTGAGATCTAGTAAGCACTTCCAGGGTACAAAATCTGGTCAATTTTATAATACTGGACCTTAATACTAATCAAAGTGGTTTTAAAAGCAAAAACCGCACATGTTTACGTTAAACCATTCCAAAGATCCAGTAGGCACTCTTAGAGCCCATCATTATAAATATCGCGCTAAGTCCGTCTTATTTTGAACGTATTTTATTAAAATTATGTACGTATGTATGTAAACACTAAAGTTGTACATAAAAACAAGAAAAACATATTACAAAAGAATAAGCATGTACAAAGTCGAACTTATCCCTTTAAGGGATCTCTTCCAGTAAAAAAAACTTATATCAATGCTTTTTAGTAAAAGTAGATTTTAAATTAAGTACAAACACAGAGAAGTAGTTTCCCTTTTTCTAATGTAAGCAACCCTAGGAGTATGACACGCCCCACAGAAGCTACAACCAACAGCGTCGTACGTCATTAAAAATGGCCAATCAGGTACGAGTAGGCTAATTCCTTTGCAAAAGCGGCAAATAACAAAAGAGTGCGGCTTCTGTAGTGTCTTTATTCTGTGCCCGAAGTTATTATTGTGAGACACAATTGTACTTGAAATAGTACTCTCCTTATATGGTTGCTAGTCATCTAAACACCATGTTTCAAAAAGGGCTCAAGTCTCTAGATACTAGCACTGCACTTAACTCTTTTTTTCTTGGAACAAAATATTTAAGGTTAGTTGTCAAGTTATCTCCGATCTTAATATTGCTACAGATTTGATATTTAATCGAACAATATTTAATTAATATCTGGTATCTTATCGCGAATCTTCACTTACGTTAAAGGTTGATTATGCAATGGTATGTTGAAGTGCAATTTATCAGCAATTTATCATTTATGATAGACGTCCACTTCTGGACAAAGGCCTCCCCAAAGTTCTCCACAACGATCGATCTTGCGCCGCCCTCATCCAATTTCTACCCACGATACTAACCAGGTCGTCGGTCCACCTTGTTGGGGGCCCCCATGCCGCGTGTTCCGGTCCGTGGTCGCCACTCAAGAACCTATCTGCCACAACGGCCATCGGTTCTACGAGAAATGTACCCCACTTAAAGTTTGGCGCCACTTAAGTTTGGTGACCGTCTGAGCTATATCTATTGTAAGTAGTTATGTTCAGTTTTAGTAGCATTTTATATATCACTCATTGAATGAGCTACTTGTGTCGGGGGTTTTAAATTATTAACCCCCGACAAAAAAGAGGGGTGTTATGAGTTTAGCATGTGTATCTGTGTGTCTGTCTGTGGCATCGCAGCTTCCAAACGGATAATCCGATATGAATGGCGTTATTTTTACCGAAAGCCGTGTCTGTCGAGATGGTTATTAGCTATAATTGGTTTGGACGGGGTTTTTTAATTTTGTATTTATTACTTTTAATGTAGGTTATACGGGTTGCACCGCGGGGCGCACCTAGCTAATTCAGAAGCTAAAAATCATTAATAAAAAAGTATTAGTTACTCACTTTTTCTTCATGCATACAACAAGGACATATGACTGTATAACACAGTCGTAAACATCCGTTAACATTGCCTATTCTAGTCTGGCTTACTCAGTAATTGCCGTAACAGTATGAGAACGGAATATTTTATGGAGCGGGAATGAGTCAGTGTACTTATTGGTGTACTGTAAACTACTTAAACGCAGTGTCCAAGTAACGCGTAATTTCACCATATTTTTATTAACCAAGGATCGTGAAATGTGAGCAAAATTCATCGAAGTCCCACATAGCACAACTACAAACCTTATACGACTTATTTCAGGCGTGAAAGGGCTTTTTACTACGACGGTGGCAAATAAGCATGCGACCCGCCTGATTTCAAGCAGTTACCGCCGCCTATGAACGCTTGCAACGCCAGGAGCATCACACGCGCGCTGCCGACCCTTTAAGAACCTATTTACTCCCCTCTTGAAGAACCGCATACTGTAGCCCCCGGGGAAAACCTCGGCAGGGAGCTCATTCCACATGCGGAGCGTTCGCGGTAGGAAATTCCTCTGGAACCGGACAGTTCTATATTTAAAAACTGAGATGTATAAGCTCCTGTACAGCATGTGTGCACTCTAGGGTCGTCACGTACGTCATACGTCAATACGTCATTTCAATCGATTTTCCTCGCATTTTAGCATCCCTGACTAATAATAAAATGGGACTTAGATGCGTTCAAAAAAGCGTTTTCTCAACATGCAATTGAAATGTCATAACGTGCGCTATAACAGGCCTCGAAGTATCGCGTTTCCGGCGGGACAACTCGAGAGAACTGTAAAGGAATTTCATACAAAATTGAAGGCCTAGGCCGGGTTTCTTTTTTATTAAACATGGCGTCTGTGTTCATGAACAGGCTAAACAGCTGAATATTTTTTTTTTTTTTATTGTGTATTTATTATTTATTTGCATATGTTTGAGAAAAGCAGTGGCTTAGCCGTGAAAAGGGTTTGCCGGCTTCGTATCATTATCCATCTATACCTACTCACCAGGCAAGCCCTTCTTTGCCGGCGTCTGCAGTAATGTATTATTAATAAAAATAGGTCATCTGTAACACTTAGTCCGATATTCAAGGCTGCACCAACTCGGCCGCGCCTTGCATTATTTTCTTCTACGAACAAAGAGTTGCGTAAACTGTTAATTTAATCATAGCCGTGTTAACAAAGGATAATGATTGACTTGCAATACGTGCTTCGAACTATGGTTTGATGTAATATAGCTGTGAACAGGAATAGTAGGTTATTTTATATAATTTATCTACACCCCTATTGTTAAATTACTATAATAATTTCAGATACTATAGGTAAAGTATACATTACTTAGCGAGTCATTTTCAGAAAACATGTACATAGTTAAAGGCCTCATAAAAACAAAATTACGATCGCGTCTTTTGTGTTACGAAAGTAACTCATACAAAAGATATGGGTAACTAGCGTTACACAAAGGAATCGATTAAGTTTTGTTTTAATTAAAGCCCTTAACTATGTACATGTTTTTTGAAAATGACTCGGGCATCGACCAAAACTAGACATGTTATTTCATGTTATTTATGAATAAATAAATAAATAAAATAAGCATAACAGTACTCGTACCATATTTTACTCTTACTCGTACTTGCTCAGTTTAACAGTAGGTATCCCGGAAAATTGGTAGCAAAACAAAACATTGTCGCAATATAGCTAGTGTTAGAAACTTTAATTTATCGATATCGACTAGTATAGTATTATATAATCTGTGATATCGATAATTACGCAATAGAAGAAACAAAATATCCATCTAATAAAATAAATATTTTATAATTAAAATACGTGAAGTATGTATACAATTATATGGGAACAGATGCAATTTCTTCTTCAAAACTACACACAGCAGCACATGGCATATTATTTGGTGTATGATAATGATAGGAGTGGATAATCATTAGTTTATCAACATTCTCTGGAAGTAAACAGTTACGGTTACATACTAAATGTCCGTTCAACTTCACTCAACGTCAAGGGCGCAAATTTATAAAATTTATTCATATAGATCAGATTTAGGTGGAAGAACAAACAAACAATCCCTTAGTTTATCCGTTCCTTTGCATGTTTCAAATTAACTTGGCATTGTTTTTTTCATATACAAATACTTGATATCGATAAATAAAAGTTTCTAACACTAACTAGATTGCGACAATGTTTTGTTTTGCTACCGATTTTCCGGGCTCTGATGATAATTTATGTATATTGAAGTATTGAAAAAGAGAGCCTGCTCTCCCGGCTTCTTCCGGCAGGAGAGCTTATATGGACCAAATGAAAAGGTGAACGTCCTATCGTACCAGGCCGTCAAGAAGGCGCAAGATCGAGATGCAATGAAATTGCTCCACTGAATTACGTAGCTCTTAAATTTATGATGCTAATGAGCTAACATTTGTACTACTGTTAACAAACCTTTTTTTTTTAGTGTTGTCGCCCTGACAACGCGTCTGGCACGGTTTGTAGACGCCTGCCTATTGAGCCGGCGGTCCCGGGTTCGGATCCCGGCCGGGGCAAATATTTGTGTGATGAACTCGAATATTTGTGCTTGGGTCATGGTTTTTCTATGTATTTAAATATATATTTATCTATATAAGCACGTATATCGTCGTCTAGTCCCCATAACACAAACCTTGTTGAGCTTAATTTGGGACTAGATCGATTTTAATTGAGATGGACCGATACTTAAAAAAAAAATGTAGGCATCTCAGGGGCAGGTTTGGACCCCTACATCCGGCCCTGTCAGGTAAGTAAGGGCACCCAGTACAGCATAAATGTGCGTAATAGCAAGGACTCAATTGTCACAGGCTCTGGTATAACCTGCTTGTAAGCGGTAGTGCAGCGTAGTGACGTAACGAGCTAAAATGGCGGCCGGATAGGGCAAGGTGACAGTCTGGTCGCTGCTAAACTTGTCGGATCCGGCGGCGTGTAGGGATGAGCCGTTTTATCGATATCGATAACCTGATTGCAGTTGTCGGACTGCAATCTGGTTCGGAGGCTTCGGCCTCACATCTATCGCCGTTAGAAGTCTTTAGGAAATCATTCGTCTTGTTTGATACGTATAGTCTCAGCATATAAAGTAGCTGACGATTTTATTACTGGCTTGTGTCAAATTGCATACTAAAATGATTGTACATAGGGTAACAAAGCAGAACAGTTACTCGAATGCCCACTGTATTGAGTGTAGTTTATTTAAATGAATGACTTGTCCGTCGAGATGGGTCTTAGCTATACGAGTATTTGGTGGAAATAGGACCAGTAGTTTCCAAGATATTCAGTTTCAATTGGAACAAGTGACAAGATCTCAACCAATATTGAAGCTAACAATTCCAAATTTTGTCGTTAAGTTAATTTTTAGTAGCATTTTCACGCATTTAATGAGGGTCTCACGATGACCAACTACGTGTATCGGGGGTGTTCTGAATTTTTAATTTAGGTTTTTTTATTTTCATCTAGTCGATATGCGATACACATGAATATCGATAACGCACAACCCTTAGACTTGATAGAGCTAACCTTGTACTTAAGGAAAGTTGCTTACCCGCCCTACTCAATAACTATAATCTTAATCTCAACATGACGCATTACGCAGATTCATTGGTATTTGCAGCTTGTGAATAATATGGTTGAATATTTAATGTTAATACCAAGTTTACACCTATAATAAGTAATTGGAGTATGTGATTTTTACGACCTATGTACGGTTGACTGTACATAAGTCGTAAAAATCACATACCACATAGTTACAATGACAATGATGTGAGATTTCAAGCGGCTTTTATATTGACGTTCACTGTGAAAAGGTACGAAATGACCTAGGAATCAAATTGGTTGACTGACCATACAGAAAACAAATCTAAAAATAGGATTCTTATATCGTACCGCAAAAACAAAATTGTAAATAACATTTTTAAAGATGTTTTTCATGTTTGTGTTTTTAGTGTGTGTGCTGTGTTACGTATTCTTAAGGTTTACTGTAAAAAATTACATTTTGGCAGGTGAATTACATTACTGTCTTAGACTGTTTTATCCTTAGTAGGATGTTATGAATATGCAGCAATGTACCTCGTGTCATCTGTAGTTCAGACCTCTCCCGATAATTGTCAAGAATTGCCAAGTGTAGATAGTACCTACTCGAGAAATAGCTAAATTGTGCTTAGTAGTAAACTTAATTATGCTAATTTTACACAACTTATTTTGGTTACTAGTAGTCCTCAGTTTGTAAGTCCTCCGATATACGTAACTAGCAGCTAACATTTGGGCTACTGTCAACAATTTTTTTTTTCAGTATACTAGTTTTTAAAACAAGTACCTAAGGACAGATAGGCTTCACAAGAAATACTATAACAGCACATGAATGATAGACAACGGGCTTTAAAGGTCAGTCGGTGCCGAAATTAAAGATTCGATGCGATAATCTCGTGATTGCTGGTCGCGAGGTCCGAAGTAGTGTTGTTGCTCTAATGTCGGTACTTTAGACTTAAATTCTGATATATTTAATTTATTTTCTCAAACAATGAAATGTCGTCATAATGTGCGCTATAACAGGCTTCGAAGTATCACGTCTCGGGCGGAAAGAAAGGAATTTTATACAAAATTGAACGCCTAGGCTGGTAAGTAATTTTTCTTGACATGGCGTCTGTGTTCATGAACAGACGAAACATCTGAATTTTACATTTTTTTTTTTGAGTGGTGTATTTTTTTATTTTATTGCATATGTTTGAGAAAAGCTCTATACATGCCCCCCTAGGCCCCGTGGATTTCAGTGTACAAATGTTTTAACACTAGAGCGACAGTAGTCATCAAATCATCAGTGCGCCGAAAACCCCGAGGCATGATTATCAGTCAGCGAAAAAACGCAAGGCATTAAATAATGGTGGTATAAACGTCGGTTGCCGTAACGGTTTCAAGTGCAAGTTCGTATTGCGCAGGCGCGGCATAGATATTCAAGCTCAGTCAACAGAGCGACGCATTGCCCGGTTGAGATAAGATTGCACCTTGTTTGTATGACACATGAAAGAGGAAACATGCAAACTTTACTGAATCGGTTAGTAATTAAGTTTAAACAAAGATTATGCGCGTTACTTGGATTTATTTCGCAAAATTTTACGTTGAGCGAATGTGTTCTGTGGACCTATGATGGTTGTTTTTATCACGCGATAAATAAGTGACAAAGCATCCGTCACGTTTTGGCAACATGCGAGTGTGAGTGACAGATGCTTCACCACTTACTATCGCGTGATAAACGCAACCATCATAGGCCCCCTGAAAGAGAGTTATTACAATTATTCTAGGGAAGAAGCGTAAGTTGGTTTGTCTCTTCTTATATTTGGCACAGCACAGTGGCTCCACTTCACGTGATGGTAAGCAAAAAGGGGAGCCCAATTCGCAATGGCAACTGACAAGAAACCAACGGTACCTTTCCAGTTGACACTGCCATGCTACCCACTCACGCTTCATTTGAAGGGCCCATACATACATACATAAATTATACGGTAACAGAGCAATAGATTTATATGATCCATGGACGTCTAGACGTCCGTACCAAATTCTTCTTAATAAAAAATGCACGGTTCTTGAAAAACAAGTGCAATAAGTACCTACCTAAGTCACGCCGGTGAAACAATCGGAAAACCAGGTGAAACTATAAAACAAAAATAAAATGGGCAAGTGCGAGTCGGACTCGCGCACCGAGGGTTCCGTACAAACACTTTTCATCCTTAAGTGGTTAAGTTAAGTTTGCACCTGGTATGTATAGCGCCCCATACAAATGAGGTGCAAAGTTAACGCAAACAACCCGTTTGTTGTATGGGAGCCCCCCTTAAATATTTATTTTATTTTATTTTTAGTATTTGTTGTTATAGCGGCAATAGAAATACATCATCTGTGAAAATTTCAACTGTCTAGCTATCACCGTTCTTGAGATACAGCCTGGTGATAGACGGACGGACGGACGGACGGACAGCGAAGTCTCAGTAATAGGGTCCCGTTTTTACCCTTTGGTTACGGAACCCTAAAAAACACAAGAGCGACATTTACATAGAAATACTATGAGGTTTCATATTATATGCATATAAGTTTTCATTATAACCTCAATTAAAAAATTATAACACCCCCGACACAAGCAGCTGGTCATCATGAGACCCTCTTTTAATGAGTGAATGCTACTTAAACTGAACATAACAACAAAATTTGGAATTCTTAGCTTCCATATTGGCTGCGTGAGAGTGACCGGAGTCACTTGCTCCACTAAAAGCTGAATAACTTGGAGACAAGAGCTCCAATTTTTGTCAAAGAAAGCTAAGAACCATTCCGACAAATTAGGCTTTTGATAAAAAAAGCGCTCCACCAGTATAGGCGCTAAGATGCCACAGGCAGACACACAAACACACATGTTAAACTTTATAACACCCCTCTTATTTCGTCAGGGTTTAAACATATATGTAGTAAAATCACAGAGCTCAAAAAACAGCTCATTCAAATACCAAGATCGTTAGCACGTACTATTTCATACAGTAACAACCAAAACAGACACAAAACCAGAACGAATGCGCTAATGGACGAAGATATGATCTTATTATGTGCCGAAATAGGTATTTAAATGGTCGAGCGTAGCGAGAGGCGTGGATGTAATAAAAACAGTTCACTGTCAGTAGAATGAGAACAAGTTCATCATGAAAACCTACATATAAGAACACATTTATAATTTTTGAGGTGAAGTTATCAATGGAAAGTTTGATTTTAATAATAGGTCTAACAATGTGCCTTTTTGCACAGGTTACGTTAGTTTTTTAAGCATTGGCAAAATACCATTTAGTCTAAGGAATTTGATCCCTTCACACGAAGAAGAAGTTTTATAACAATCCTAAATAGTTTACAGTTTCAGTGAAAAATGCTTTCTGTGAAATGATACTTCGGCGAAATTAAACGTTCGACGAAAACAGTTCGACGAAAAGGCAGAGAACCGTATTGTATACCTATCTACCAACAGGAACGGCGCCGCACAGCAGAAAGGACAAATGATCAAGTAAATTTAGTTATAATAATATAGTTTTTGCCGAGGCTGTCGGCACCGGTCGGTAAGGAATGTGAGAGGCACGCCGCCGTCCATTCGGTGCTCTCTTATGTAGAGTACTTGTTTGATGGCGTTATTTTATGAAGTATTAACAGCAATAATAGATATTACTCCTGTGGCGCGAACATAATCCCATTAGCGGGTTATACTCCCACACAAAACCCAACCACAGGTAGTGAGGGCTAACCAACCCAGATTCATATCAAAAAAATAAATAAAAATAAGCTACTTGACACATTTTTAGGGTTCCGTACCCAAAGGGTAAAAACATCTCATGAACCGTGATACCTAGACAGTTGAATTTTTCACAAATGATGTATTTCTATTCCCGCTATAACAACAAATAATAAAAACAGAATAAAATTAATATTTGAGTGGGGCTCCCATACAACAAACGTGATCGGCTTCGTTAACTTTGCACCTCATTTGTATCCGGTGCCATTGGTGCAATCATAGCGAAAAACCCCACCTATCTTATCTTAATCGTTGTCTTGAACCCTGTAGGTTTAAGCTTTGTTTGCTTTAAAAAAGTTTCGAATAGTTTAATCTAATTATCATTAAGCAAGCTCATTAAACTACGTTAGAAAGGATTTACTCACGTCATAAAACTCGAATATTACTCGACATGTCCCAATCGGTTCGCAATTCATCACCAGGAGCGCTGACCGCGATCGATACACGTTTACGTAAGCAATGACAATAACAAAGCGAGCTGTGTCATTTGATTGGTGTGACAAAATACCTAACATACCAAGAAAATATTGTAGCTAAATGAAAATTATTAAGTTATCAAGTGCAATATCTAAGTTACTGTGTGAAATCATGAAATAGCGAACATAGTGTCAACATTGGTTAAATAGTGTAATTTTAATTACCTAGAACCATACAGTAGGTTTTTTTTTATATGTAGGTGACTAAGTCGATATGCTCTGTGTCATTTATGATGTAATCTAATCTAAGATTCAAAATTTATTTTTATGGTAAACCGTGGACTAGCAATCAAGTTTTCGATTCCGGATACAAGTAAGAAAAGTATTATACATAATCGTAAAATGACAGACCTATAATTTGAAAAGAAATTTAACAAAAAGAAACGGTCTGCAAAATAAACTGAAAAGCCAAAAATAACCCGTTCATGTACAGATTACATTTGAATCACCTTTTAAAGTCAGTGCCAATGAATTTTACCAATGTCTTGACCTACCATATCTTTGATACCTAATATACCTACCCGTTTAGGAGTAGTAAGAGTTTTGAATCAAATACGGCAAAGTGGGTAATTTTTATCAAATGCGATTTATCTTTTTATTGACAATTCACCCACGCATATTTTTCTATTCCGCACAGCGCCACTTGTTTGTAAGACTTTTATTTTCCTTATCACGCCAAAACGGCTGAACAGATTTCAATCAACTACAGATTTTACTATAGGGACAGTTGGACATCGATTTTACCCGAGTACTTATATGGTAAAAAAATACGCTGACGAAAGTTACGAAGTTGCGGGCCCTTTCTAGTCACACGATCACACTAATATTATAAAGGGGACAGTTTGTGTGTTTGCTACTTCTTCACGTCAAACCGCTGAACCAATTTTGATGAAATTCGGTATGGAGATAGCTGACACCATGGATTAACACGTAGGCTTACTTTTCATCCCGACCGCGCGTAACCCCAAGGGTCACAACAATTTCATATTTATAACAGGTGGAAATTAATATAGAGATCGACAGGGCTTTAAGTCGTGTACCTTAAAAAAAATCTTTGAATTTATTCTTCTGTATTTAAAGAAATATAAGAAAATACATCAAATAACTGCAATCTAGGACAATACGGTCTGAATAGGGTTGTTGTCTGAACCAAAGAGCGAAAAATTTTTTTTTTTATTTGACGTTGACTGATGACAGATGCATACCGAGTTTGATTAAGTTTTTTTTTTAATAAGAAAACCGACTAAAGGAACCGTCCCATTAAGTTCTGGTTTTGGTGTTGCCACATTTTAAAATGAGTATGTTTTTATAAATGAATAATAAAGGAAATAATCATCTCACAAAATAAATAAAAACAGAGATTACTGCATCTTTTTAAGCAGAATTCAGAAAAGTAATAAAATGATAGTCTTCAAAATATGAAATGTTGTCAATTGTTATAAAGTGTATCAATAAGCCGTACCGAAGTTATTGCAGGGGTATTCGCTATTACGTCGTAAAGGTCAGCACGGCCGTGAGCATGGCGTGGGTATCGAGTTGGTGAGATAGCAGCGTTAGGCTCCTTATCCGTTCAAAAATTCTTTAGACTATTTTCTCTATAATCAACCATGTTTCTTAACATATTATCAATGTTACTACAGAACAGAGCTATTGAGATTTATTGATAAATATATATTTGAAACCTTCAGTTTGAATTTTTCATTGATAATTTTTGTTTCAACAACGACTCGAAATTGGTAAATTTCACGCAGAATACTGGTTTTTTTAACTTATTTTCGACTGCAGGCAATGAAAATATGAAATAACTATCTTACTTTCTAGACTTAGGGATTAATTGTTTAAAAGTGTTCATTAATGAAAAGTGAAATTATCAATATATATGTCATAATATGAAAAAAAAATGTTTTTAAAAGGAATAAGGGGGGTAATTCGACCAGTTTTAGATAGATGATGGAGATCTCTCCATTTCCTCGCCATCCGTCACTTTTGACGTGTCCCTACTTGACAAGTGGCGATATCCCTAGAACACCGCAACTTCGCCAATCCGGTCGCGCTTAATTTGCGTTTCCTTTGTATGTGACGGCATAAATAACAGGCGCATCGCATACTTTAGCTTGACCGCTTGTGCGTGAAATTAGTCAGTTACGTTTCGTTCAAAACAGAAATTCGTATGCATGAATAGCATTTTTGACAATCATTATCGCCTTCGTATTTCCAAAATTGAGATGAGACATGTCACTTGAAGCTCATCGCATTTTAATGACAGTTCAAAGGCGATATCACTGTTATCTAATAGAGTTTTGACGTTTTCAGATCTCTCATACGGCATTCTCGAATTAGGTCCAAGGCCTCTTAAGCGAACCCCAAGAAGCAGACGTATAGGCAATGATACAGCCTTTATTCAGCTTAAATTGGCGGTATAAGGGCTATGTAAGCGGTTATGTAGCTTATGTGCTTATAAGGATATATACAGGGTGGAACAGATCGAGGGACTTTTAAGCAAACAGGGAATTGTTAAGACTGAGTACTTAATTTTTCACCAATGAACTATGTAAATATTTCTATCCATTTTTGAGATACAGTTTGTTAAACATTAGTGTAAAAGTCTGCACCAACCCTAGCATCTTTTGAACATCACTGACACATTCCTTACCGATCGGTGTCAATTTAAAATGTAAATAAAGCCTTTGAATTTGTAGGGTTGTCACTGATATTGAAATATTTTACTTTGATGATTTTTTTTAATTTTTGAATCCAGCTTTACAATTATAATAGGTCGATTGTAGATCACTCAGATGACACTATCCTGTCAGCTCAGTCTTTACAAATGTTCCACCCTGTACATGTATAACAATAAGCGCAAAAATGGAAACGGTAGGACACAGAACATTTCCATCCCATTCAGTTCCTAAAATTTCGTAAATATCGTTCAAATAACGGTTTTAGAGGAGGAAACAGACAAGAGCGGTACCTCGATTTGTATGGAAAAATTAGACGCGATATTAATTTTCTAATTAGTAATGTAGAATCCCCGGAATTAATAAAAATATATAGAGTCCGCCACCTTACAACTCGAGCCACATCTGCACAGACACCATGATTTAGGTATGTAACTTTCCGGATTCAACTTTCCGATCCATATATTTCCCCGTTTCTTTCGAAGGTTATATTATTTTTTAGTCTATCCGAAACACTAAAAGATCAAATTATGTCATTTTGGTACTAGGAATCATAATATACTCCACAGAATTAAAGTCGTTTTTCCCTTGTGCCAGCTTGACTTAATTTAATCTTAGATTCCGGACAGACTATACCATGATTTTGGTCCCCCCGTAACAAATACACCCACCACGATTGTAGAATGAGCTCCATTTCTAAAAGCTATTTCCATTTTATCCCTTATGTTGTAGGTCATCATCATCATCATAATGATATGAAGATGATGTTGTAGGCATAGCTGATTGGTAGTACGCTTTACGGCTACCAATCCGGCGAACCATTTAACAAAAATACTTTTATTTTACTTCATTGAAAAATATAGGAATTTGCTATGTAAGTATGTTTCATCTCGAAAAATCTTAATTTATAGTTATTTTGTCAATATCATCAACTACATTCAGTTTATAGAACCGGATATTCAACGCCGTTTGCGTTACATTTGACTGTAGTAAGATAGAGACTAATCCAAGGAAACTAAATAGTACTGAACCAAATCCATGCACATCAGTCTAGTTGCCATACATTTCCGACCGAAAAGTTCCATATGAACTTGTGCCCTGAAGTTGTCCTCGTAGTACAATACGACGGTGTGTAGACTGGCCTTAAAAATAATACTGAACCAAATACATGCAAAGCACCACCTTGTTTCCATATATTTCTACTTAGGTAAATAGACCCGAATCAAATTGGCATATCTGTTGAACCCACGCGTATCGGAAAACAAGGCATGATTAGGTCCTTCTAACTGAACCGTATTTCAATTCCATATGTCATTACTGCTTCCTACATTTCTCCCGCCCTTTTTCTCGCGCGGCGCGCTATAAATAGTGTGGCGTTGTCCGAAACAGCATTCAGTAGCCTTCGCGCAGTCTACAGAAGTGCACGATGAGAGTACTGGTCAGTTGAGCCCGGATTTGTTCTCATACATTGGTGTCTGGTGTAATGAAGTGACGTGAAACATTGTTTGTCAGTTTGACTAACTATTGCCGTGGTTTGTTACAGATTGTCGCCTGTGTCCTCGCCTGCGCCGCCGCAGCGCCCTCGGGCCTGCTGGCCCCCTACGGCCACAACCTCGTCGGCCACGCCGCCCCCTACGGCCACGGCCTCATCGGCCACGCCGCCCCCTATGCCCATGGCCTGGTCGCGCACGCCGCGCCCCTAGCCGTGGCGCACGCCGCTGTCCCCACCATCTCCCCCGGTGACATCCAGGGCGCCGCCATCGACGCTCATGTCGAGGCCGCCGACCACGTGCGCGCCTCTGTTGACCAGGCTGCCGAGCTCCACGGACAGGCCGTCAACGCCGCCGAGGACCACTCATGGCAAGCGGTCGACGCCGTGAAGACCCACGAAGCTCAGTTGGACGGTGCCGCTGCCGGCGCCGCGCCCATCATCGCTAAGCAGCTGGCCGGCCACGCCGGCGTGTACGCCGCCGCTCCCGTGCTCGCTCACTCCGCCTACGCCGCGCACGCTGCGCCCGTGCTCGCTCATTCCGCATACGCCGCACACGCCGCTCCCCTGGTCCACGCCGCTCCCGCCGTCGCTTACGGCGCTAGCCACTCGGTATCCTCCCAGTCCCTGCATCAGTCTCATCCCGCTCCCCTGGTCCATGCCCCCATCGTCGCCCACGCCCCCGTCGCCTACGCCGCGCACGCCGGATACGCGCACGCTGGACTCGCTCATGGACTAGCTCACTGGTAAACCCGTAGAATTTCTAATTAGTGCCAAAAACGTTCAAATACTCAACTATTTGGAATTTAAATTAAAACTCAAAACAGGTACAGGTGACGATGTGTAAATAAACAAAATAGTCAATTTATTACTCTGTTTCCTTTGACCCCCATTTTCCTACTTGCACTTGACTTCCTACCGACTAAGAAGGCGGAAGCTGTCAACAGCTTGTCACTATCTCACTTTTCTAGGGGTCACGTATCAACACCTATCGTAATCAACGTATACTTGGTCAAATCATAGGAGTTGTATTCAATGTTAATTTTAAGGTGACAGAGGCGTTTCCCACACGACTAACCAAGCATTGTTCGACGTTACCTCAGCGGTTTCGTACAATGATTGCAGCTGCTGATATAACAATCAAGATAAAAATATAGTGAGGCCAGTTATGCCTATAAGGAATTGTCTTGTTATTGTCAAAGAATACAGTCACATGACATGGCAAATTAGCAATGTTTAAGAAAGAGATAATGTAATCTGCATATTTACGTATAACAATATGCGAATAATACGACCAGATGAAAATACTTCGATCGAGTCCGTGGGAGTTCTTTGGTCGCCCCAAAACTACATAGCCCTATATCTACAGGTAGCACAAGCAAGCTCGTAGTAAACTATAACGGCTAATTTATTAAAAGGCTTTAAATATCAAACTATACGGAGCTGTTTTTCTTTGTAATGCAATCCTGGTCACGGCACCAAGAACAAAGACCTTTATGAATATAAGATCAATCTAGCGGGACTAATACCACATAACGACCTTTATAGTCAATTGTAGCATTGTTCTTAACCACATTATATTTTACTGGTTGTGAGTAACCTCACTACAACAAATATATAAACAGATGCATTTAATTCGGCCTTTTCGCACCAGTGATAGCGTCCGTGCGTCGTTCGTCCGGTGACAACATAGGGCCTTCACACGCCGTCAGTTGTGCTATATCCGGCCAAGACACCATCAATGATACATACAATCACCCGCAATAGCATGTCGTGGATATTGTAAGACCAAAATCAACGTGCCGATAGTGTCATAAATCATTCAGACGGTCCTCTCGCTCGCACGCGTTACTTCGTCGATACAGCGAGTGAGACGTCTGCCCTAATGTTTATTAATCCATCAGCACTTTCATTTTGGCCTGACATTAATGTTCGATTGACGAGATTTTTGGTATGGTAACCGTACACGATCAGAAGTCATCTGCGTGTGATCGTGATGGTGCAAACCAAATGCAGTAACTGGCTAAGGGATTTTGTTTGGATCCGTCATGGTAAATCCTAGTGAATCCATGGTGACTAAGGTACGGTTAGTGGTATATGTAAAGGTAAATATGAAACTTACTGGAAGGCATAAATGAAAAAATCGGGACGCAGTTGCTAATATTATTAAATTATTTTTTTTGTGCAATAAAGCTTATATATCTAATAATAATTTTATGTATTTAGTTACTAAGTCATGGGGGTGGCAGAATAACAGCGTCGGTGCCCAAGAGTCATACTGGCTCAGGCCACTGGCATTAGCTGAGCCATCTACCTTTTCATTGTTTTGTATACTATACAACTGCTATTATACATGTCATAACCAAAAATGTACAAAAACACTGAATAAATGTCTTATTATTATTAATATTATAACAGCGAAAGTTTGTGTGTGTGTGAATGCTTATTACTTCTTAACGCCGAAACAACTGGACGGATTCGCATGAAATTTGGAACAGTTATAGTGCGTAGCCTAACACATAATTCCGCCAAAAACATGGTTCCCGTAGGATAGACTATATGTTTTGACTCTTTATAAAATTCTTCTGATATAGTCACAATGACAATGAAATAATATAACGATAGCATTATACCGGGTGTTTCCTGTAATAGGAGCGATAGCTATGTCAATGCTCAGGGAATGTCAATGTTGGACGACGTACATTGAAAATACTATTTAATTTGTTTGAAATAATAAAATTCTGAAAACTGACTTTTTTTTAAAGTTGCTGAACAAATGTTGTTCAATTTTTAGAGTAGAATCTATGTTTTAATTTATCGCTCCTATTACAGGAAACACCTGGTATGAAACAGCACGTACGCTGGTATAGTCTGTCCGATCTCTAAGATCAAATGAAGTCACTTTGGCACAAGTTACAAACAACCGTACACTTGTAAATTTAAGGTCGTTCTTCAATCCCATAATTCAATTTACTACATTTAAAATTTAAAATATCGGAATAATGATAGTATAGTATCGTCACCCTAGACCGTAAACCGTAAGTGTGATTTTCTGCCCGCTACGCGGAGAGACAATAACACTTCCTGGCCAAGGCAAGACTTAAAACTTTAGACAAACCACGGGCGGTAATTCATAAAGCCCCAAATCGCATATTTATGATACGAACACCTGCGATCTGGGACACTCACGAATTCACCGCCCTAGGTATGTAATGTACTATTCCGTAGAAATACCTCGAGCTCTCACAGCCTAGCAAATATTTACGATACAGGCAGTGCAATATCTAAGTCCTAAATAACTGATTATCATAATATCTTAATCCGACAATCTGATGCTGTAAGACGTAATATACAATTACCAATATCTCAAAACCAGATCACATTTACAATAACGTACTTGACACACGTACCGCATCCGTTTCCGCATTGACAAACGATTAAGCAAAAAAACCGCTCCGGGCAAACCAGAACCGCACAAACTTATCCATGCAGACGGCTGAAATATGAACTAAAATTAACCGAAGAAATCCAGGTTTGTCGATAGACAGTGGCGCCAGCGGCAGTTGGACAGGTAAAATTGCCGTGCGATCAGCGTACGCGCATCGAGTTCAAGTTCACTTCACTTTCGTTACACTTTTTGGAGGCCAATGAACTTCGCCGGCCTTGGGAAGGCTACCTTTACTTAACGCATGTAATATTTCCAGAAAAGGCGTTGAATGAGCCGGGTCTAGATTGTTCTTAGAATATTTACATGCGTAGCCGTACCTACTTACTTTAGTCTGAAATTTTGTTTTTAACCCACGACAAAAAGAGGGGTGTTTAACATATCGTGTATATCTTGTGGTATCGCAGCTCCCAAACGGATAGTCCGATTTGAATGCGATTTCTTTAATCGAAAGCCTTATCTGCCGATGCAAAAATGCAATGTTTGGTTGGATCGGGGGTTTTTAGATTTTGAATTTAGGTTACTTTTTATCCATGAGGTAATATTGTCTATCCGAGTTTTTTCTCTCCACATGTAAAGAGATAAACCTATGATATCCCAACTAAAATGTAGGTATCTCTTGTGACCGTGAGGACTTAATACATATAACTTTCATGAAACTTTTATGAAGATAAAACACAAGTGGCAACCTTTAAAAGACAGATGGCATTTGTAGTGAACAAACATCGCAAGATACCAGTATCAATTGACCAAGCAATGATTTACGTATTTTTTTTTAAATTAGCACAACATAAATGGCTGCACTTCACCTAATGGTAAGCGAAAAGGGGAGCTCAAGTCGCAATGGCAAATGACAAGAAAAGAAACTAACGGTGCCTTGTCAGTTGACACTGCCATTCTGGCCCGAGAGATGCTTCTTCACGCTTCGTCTTATGTTGTACGAAGGAGGAAACATGTGCCGGCAAAGAGTTCCACTTTATATTAGTTCGACATATTGCCTTACTTATTGGTACGTGTATCATATGTTAGAAGCCGACTCTTCGATCCACTTAAACAGAAAGGAACAGACAACCATCAAGTGTCCCTGTATGTTCGCAACCCGACCTCGCCTCTAACCCACTTTACTAACGAGTGATTAGGTGTTTAAAGGCAAACAAACAGTTGAACACATAATTGCAGGTTCTTACTCTCTAAACCTCGTATACACTGTTTGTTACAAAAGGAGCCTTGAGTGGTCCTATAGAGTTCACTTCTCAAGTCTATGTTGAAGGGAGATACGATGAATGATTTCGTGTTGGACCCAAAGGTCAGCATGGCCGTGACGGACAACCCGTGGTTCTCAGCGTAGTTGATTACGTAAACATAGGGTTAGGGGATAATGTAGCCAGAATGGAGTTCGTAGAAAACTAAATAAAATTAATGTCTAATTCTGAATCTAAGAATTTGCTACCTAATAGCTTTTTTCTACAATACAATACAAGTGATCTTTATTTAAGATGGAGCATTGCACTGTATGGCTGCGTGGACCATGATACAAAGAGACAGAGAAAGGCTTGAAGCATGCGAGATGTGGTGCCGGCGAAGAAGAGAGGGAATAAGCTGGACAGAATAAGTCACCAATGAGGAAGTATTGGAAAGGGTAGAGGAGAAGAGACATATACTACATACCAAAGAAACTCAAAGAGGGAAATGATGGACCATTTAACACGACAGGACAATCCAATACAGAAGATAACAGAGGGAATAATTGAGGGAAGGAGACAAAGAAGAAGGCCGAGGATTAGTTATTTGGACCAGCAGATAAAGAAAAAGGTAGACGTCGCGTCGTATCGACAAGGGAAAGAACTGGCGTTAAGTAGAACGGACTGGAGAGAACTTCACCGACAAGAGTAAAACTCTTGATGATGAATCTATATTGCACACCTCTCAACACATACAGGAGCAAAACAATACCAGAAATTACAATTAGAGGTAAACAACAGGCAGCTGAAAAGCGTTTCAACCGCTGTCCGTTTCCTATCGCATATCTTAGAAAAGCAAATAAGCACAATATTTCAATAAATTGATATTGTATCGCAAGCACAGTATATCATTTTAACCAAGGATGTGTTAAATAAAAAATAGGCAAGTAAATATGTAACTTCCATCTGACCTGATATAAAGTGTCAATGATGCATATTTGTCTGGGAAAATACCCATGCACTTGATATGAAACGAGTTATAAGAAAAAGGTTTTAGGAAAATGTTCGGAGCGGAATTCCATTGCATTGTAGTCCTCTCAGGAAGGTTTTAATAATTAAGCTTATAAATTATAAGCAAAAGGAAATAAAGGTAGCTATTTTTAATACGCTAGCCAAAGGATCTCATATTCAAATGAGTTTTTTTGCTAACCTCTTTGTTTTGTTATAGACCTAAGTAGTTAAATTTACGCGTTCAATTGGAGGTTTGGGAAATTATAATAATGTAAATTGCCAAATATGGATTGAAAAAACCACAGTATTTGAGCGAGGTACCGAAATTGGATGCATTACGATTTAGACATAGCTATTAGGGTATGTTTGTAGTCGCAACAGACAATTGGTTTAATGTATTAACAAACAATAAATAACAATAAACAGTTTTAATGTTTAGTAAATCGTCAGATATTTTTGTTAGAATGAATATATATATAGAATATTTCCATTTAAGATAGTTCTTTTGCCCTTATCCAGATAGTATGTAAAATAAATGTTCTGGCAAATTTAAACTTTGATGAAAATTTGGTATTGTATTGAATTAAGAAAACATTATGAAAAAATAAAGAAAATTAACTACATAACTATATTTTTACAGCTCCGACACAAAATGAGGATGTAGTAAGTTTACCTTGTTGAAGTCATAATCTAATCAGTGATCAGAATTTGATTAATTAGGTATTTTTTGACGAAACAATTTGATGATATCGAAGAATATAATAGAAAATCCTTTAAAAACGTTCTCCATGATAGCATAAGTATCAGACATGCCAATTACATAATTTATAATTATTCTAATATATGCGTAGAATTAGTATACCTTATATAATATTCTACAAATAGGAGGTCAACATTTGAACTCCAACCTCAGTGGTTGAATCAGGTCAAGATTATCCAGATTAGAACTGTCAACTTTACTTACTTATGCATGCAAAAATTTGGTGGCCTACGTCGAACAGAACCATATCAAATTCCAATAATGTCACATTGCGGATTTTTAGACGAACTTATTTATTTTACCGGCAACAACAAATTGTTGGTAACTGACGTTGATAATCGGTGGATATCACTGATGTAAACACAGGAAACAGGACTAAATATTCCGCATATTTCAAGTATTTTTTGCATATTAAGGCCAAAACTATCCATAATGATGAAAGTAAAGTTTTTTTTTCTATTGGATTCAGTATTTATTTAGCAAGAAGAACGAAGGATTGAGCAGCATTCCTGTAAACAATGTTTTGAATTTGGTTAATGACAAATCCTTCTATTGACGTTTAATAATGCACAAATGCACATTATTCCCATATGAAAGCTATTTGTAGCGCCACTATCCCTGGACCTGACTGACACTTGTTAGGCTATACATAACCGCAGCAAAACACTGATTGTATAAACATCACAACTTTACAAGTCAGGCTAGATGTATGACAAGCAAGGTCCATATGAATATCCGTTCGCAGAATTGTCAATAAGCCTATTTCCTACATTTCTCCCGCCCCTTTTCTCGCGCGGCGCGCTATAAATAGTGTGGCGTTGTCCGAAACAGCATTCAGTAGCCTTCGCGCAGTCTACAGAAGTGCACGATGAGAGTACTGGTCAGTTGAGCCCGGATTTGTTCTCATACATAGGTGTCTGTTGTAGTGAAGTTACGTGAAACATTGTTTGTTACAGTTTGTCTAACTCTGGCTTGGTTTGTTACAGATTGTCGCCTGTGTCCTCGCCTGCGCCGCCGCAGCGCCCTCGGGCCTGCTGGCCCCCTACGGCCATGGCCTCGTCGGCCACGCCGCCCCCTACGGCCACGGCCTAATCGGCCACGCCGCCCCCTATGCCCATGGCTTAGTCGCGCACGCTGCGCCCCTGACCGTGGCGCACGCCGCCGTCCCCACCATCTCTCACGGTGACATCCAGGGCGCCGCCATCGACGCTCACGTCGAAGCTGCCGACCACGTGCGCGCCGCCGTTGATGCCAGCCGCGGACTGCACGACAAGGCTGCCGAGCTCCACGGTCAGGCCGTCAACGCCGCCGTGGACCACTCATGGCAAGCGGTCGATGCCGTGAAGACCCACGAGGCTCAGTTGGACGGTGCCGCCGCCGGCGCCGCGCCCATCCTGGCTAAGCAGCTGGCCGGCCACGCCGGCGTGTACGCTGCCGCCCCCGTGGTTGCTCACTCCGCCTACGCCGCGCACGCCGCTCCCGCCATCGCTTACGGCGCTAGCCACAGCGTGTCGTCCCAGTCCCTGCACCAGTCGCATCCCGCGCCCGTGTACCACCACGCCGCTCCCGTCTACCACGCCGCCCCCGTCGCCTACGCCGCGCACGCCGCCCCCGTCACCTACGCCGCGCACGCCGCCCCCGTCGCCTACGCCGCGCACGCCGGCTACGCTCACGCCGGACTTGGACTAGGCCATGGTCTCGCCCACTGGTAGACCATAAGACTTTAAAACACGTGCCAAATATTTTATAATACTCAATGTTTCGAATTTAAATTAAATCAGAAAACAAAAGAGGCGAGGATGAGGTGTAAATACAAACATAGTACAATTAAAGCTCTCTTTCTTTTTCCTCCCGCAAAAAAGTCATATTGTCTTCACGATGATAAATCTGTAGCTAATCTGGAAATACATTGCTAGATTCATATATTGATTTATACCAAAAAGATGCATTTCATAGAAAACATTTAATATAAAAGTGACGGCCAAGACTCACAATGACATGTATGGCCGAGACATGTAGGTATGGCTGCGCAGCGTTTCAACCGCCCTTTCCAGTACGTTAACAAAATATTCATACTCTTTTAGGAATACGCATCAAATAATAGTGGATCTTCTTATTTTATTTTTGAAACCATCGTTATATATGTGTATCATTATGAGTATTTGCCTTTGTACAGATATATGATGATGTATTACGAGTAATTCTGTTACGTCTCTATTGACTCAACCTTTTCAGGCGGAATAATGAATAGATTGATATCCTCAAAAAACAGTTTCGTCATGCCTTGTGACAATATGACAATTTTATTGGGATCAAATGTCTATAAGGGACTAACAGAAATGACCGTCAAAGTTCAACATTCCTACGGAGCGCTAAAAACGCTTCATACAAACCACCTATATGTGACGTTATTTGGAGGTCGGGTACCAATATTTGTATGGAGACGATAGTATTTTGCCATTTTCACCGTGAAAAAGTGCTTTTCTCAAACATGCAATGAAATATCGTCATAACGTGCGTTACAACAGGCTCCGAAGTATCACCTTTCGGGTGGAACAATTCGAGAGAACTGTAGAGGAATTTCATACCAAATTGAAGGCCTACGCCGGGAAGTAGTTTTTTTAATGGCGTCTGTGTTCATAAACGGGCTAAACAGCTGAATCATGTTTTTTGAGTGAAGTATTTTTTCATTGTTTGAGAAAAGCACTATACATGCCTTAGCCGTGAAAAGGACTTGCCAGCTTCTTATCACTATCCGGCCTCCATACGGTCGGCCGTATATACCTACACAGCCGGCAATCCCTTATTTCCCGGCGTCGTAATGTACGTCGTTATGTAAAAGTCATGGTTGTCATACAATTATTATTGCTTTGTTAAATAAGGGAGTTACGCAGATGTGCCAATATCAAAAAGTGTATCTGCCGGAGGGCTTCAAAGTTCAATTTGAATTCCCAAAATCGGTTTGTAACTTTTTGATATTTTGTAAAATTTGACAAAAATTCCAATTTTTTTTGCTGCCTAGGATCGAGAATTTCCCAATAACTTTAATTTTTTTCATTTATTTTTTTTATTTTCAGTATTTTCACCTCACAAAGGACTTTGTTTTGAGCTCGCTATTCAAGAAATGGAAATAAATGATCTCAGGAATTTTAGGATTGAATTAAGCTACAGTTTGAGACTTTGAGCTATCTTAGGAGGCGGGCGGACAAAAAATGTAGGCGGTAACGGGTCCCTTAAGCGCGAGGTCAGAAAACAAATATGTCGAATTTTATCACGTGCTTGTTTTTCTAAATTACTTTTTCAATTCCCTTTATACTTGTACGTAGTGTGAGATATGTAGATTTTTATTTTTCATTTATCTTTTGCTGTAGGTACTTACTGTATGGGGAATGCATGTCATTAACAAAAATCGAATTCTTGTTTATAGGTAGAAGAACCCCTTTTATTCCTAGATCAAAACTACAGATTTTTCTGTATCTTGATAAAAATAATTAAAACCGGCCAAGTGGGAGTTTTTCTGTCTAGCTATCACGGTTCATGAGAAACAGTATCTAGCAAAAAACGGCAACAAAAACACCTTTGTTGTATGGGAACCCAGCTTAAATATTTAGTTTATCTGTTTTTAGTATTTGTTTTTATAGCGGCAACAGAAGCACATCATAAACAGACAGACGGACGGACGGACAGCGGAGGCTTAGTCATAGGGTCCCGTTTTTACCCTTTGGGTACGGAACCCTAAAAAGATGAAAATGTATTTTCCCGCCTTGTATGGGGCATCGCAACGGCAACCTAACCCAAGTGAGTTTTTTCGACTTCGCCCGAGGCTGCCATGCTCCTAAGATACCTATTTAGACAGTATAATTGAGGAAAATTATATTAACTGTAAAAGTAGCTTAGTAATCGCAATTCATAATAAATAATAATATTAAATCTCGGACAACCTCACACAAATCGATCTCGTCCCAAATTTAAGCTCACTTAAAGGCTTGTGTTATGGGTACTAGACGACGATATGCGTACTTATAAAGATAAATATAAAATACATAGAACAACCATGACCCAAGCACAAATATTCGAGTTCATCACACAAATATTTGCCCTGACTGGGATTCGAACCCGGCTCGAAGCCGGCTCAGTGGGCAGGTCTCTACAAACTGCATCAAACGCGTCGTCAGGAGTAATTAAATTTAAATTTTCAAATTAGATTTTCAGTAATTAAATTTTCAGTGAAAGAGAAAACAAATCTTATAAATTCACTTTGTCCATATACCAGTCCCTAATAAGGTTAAGTTTTTCGACGACAATCCGATTATTTTATTTCCAATAAAGACCTCCAAACTGCTGTTTGAATCTTTAAATTTTCTTTACCCCGATAATCCAACATCATTTTGATAAATTTCCGATATAACATCACCATTCCAACGGTTGAAGGGCTCTGCTTTAGAAGCCCAATTAAGTGTAATGTTATCACGCAAGGTCAATATGCATGACGACATTTTTTTTTGATAATGGCAATCATGCCTTTGTTTTATTGGGATCTAATGTCTGTATGGCACTTACTACGATTAGACTGCTCTAAAAGTCAGAAATTACCGTCTAAGTTCGACATCCTACGGACCGCTGAAAATATTCCATACAAATTACAAATGGCGTCCAAACCGTGACGAAATCGTTAAGTATGGAAAAACAATTAATATGCCATTTCCCGCGAAAAAGTGCATTTAGTAGATGTTTGTCAATTATTGTTTTGTTGAAATATGAGGATACTAAAAAAGTAAGTAATATTTTTATTCATGTAAACTAAAGTACCTAGTCATGATACCTATCATGGATTTTTTGTGTCTTTCGAGAGCTCGAGCTGTCGTTAGCTCACACCTCCTATGATATCGACATGTACAGCTTTGACACAGCTTTGACAACATTTCATATCAGATTTTATGACGTAGGTATGTATATTTTCTATATTATTGTATACTTTCGTACTAAAAATACATAAAACATGCGAAGGGGTAAGAACTGACCATCTTATATTTAGAAAATGATACAGAACAGACAGTTGAATTGAATATGTTATGGCTAAATAGCTTAATAGAAACTATAGCAAAAAAATCAGTTCCCGGTGAGTTTTACCCCTGTTTTAAAGTCACATTGCTACCTGAGAAACAGGAAACTAAGTTTATATAAGTAAATGGAAAGTAATTGTGGCCATACACTAGAAAATATACAAAATATGAGACAGAAATAAACGTGGTCAGTTATTTCCCTTACCTCATCGTATAAATAACACTGAAATTGACAACATTTCAAATTATCAAATCGTGTTGTTTAAACTTTAATTACATACTATCAATTTATAACAGAACCCAGAACTATTATTTTTATTTGGTTATAGGGATTAGTTTTGAAATTATAAAAAAAAAGGTAAAGTCTAAGTAATTAAGTAAGCCGTCTAAAAATCATCACTCAAATGACGTCACCTTCTGGAAAAATGTACAGTCGATCTACAAACAGAACGGTGGTGCAATTCCATATTAAATCCGTCTTAGTATTACTAAGACGGATTAGATAGTCCAACTGTATGATTTTCTGCGCTGAACGTTCTTTTGGAATAAGGAACTTTTTAAACGGATTTTTAGTCATAAATTGGGATATTTCGAAATATAAAATATTTCGGTAAGTGAGTTACAGTCCTCTATGATAACCTGCCATAGCTGTCCAGCCGCTGTAATACTTAATATTCAGTTTAACTTTAATAAAATACCATTAACATTCAAAACGTTTAGAACACTGTGTTTGAATTGAATGTATATCAATACAGCTTAATACCGAATAAATATAACAACCCTAGTTATGACAACCAAGGTCCGCATCTATATCAGTAAAAAAATGTCAAAAGGCCTATTTCCTACATTTCTCCCGCCCCTTTTCTCGCGCGGCGGCGCGCTATAAATAGTGTGGCGTTGTCCGAAACAGCATTCAGTAGCCTTCGCGCAGTCTACAGAAGTGCACGATGAGAGTACTGGTCAGTTGAGCCCGGATTTGTTCTCACACATTGGTGTCTGTTGTAGTGAAGTGACGTGAAATATTGTTTGTTACAGTTTGTCTAACTCTGGCTTGGTTTGTTACAGATTGTCGCCTGTGTCCTCGCCTGCGCCGCCGCAGCACCTTCGGGCCTGCTGGCCCCCTACGGCCACGGCCTCGTCAGCCACGCTGCCCCCTACGGCCACGGCCTCATCGGCCACGCCGCCCCCTATGCCCATGGCTTGGTAGCGCACGCCGCGCCCCTCGCCGTAGCGCACGCCGCCGTTCCCACCATCTCTCACGGTGACATCCAGGGCGCCGCCATCGACGCTCATGTCGAGGCCGCCGACCACGTGCGCGCCTCTGTTGACGCCACCCGCGAATTGCACGACCAGGCTGCTGAGCTCCACGGACAGGCCATCAACGCCGCCGAGGACCACTCATGGCAAGCCGTCGACGCCGTGAAGACCCACGAGGCTCAGTTGGACGGTGCCACCGCCGGCGCCGCGCCCATCCTGGCTAAGCAGCTGGCCGGCCACGCCGGCGTGTACGCCGCCGCCCCCGTGGTTGCTCACTCCGCCTACGCCGCGCACGCTGCGCCCGTGCTCGCGCACGCCGCTCCCGCCATCGCTTACGGCGCTAGCCACAGCGTGTCGTCCCAGTCCCTGCACCAGTCGCATCCCGCGCCCGTGTACCACCACGCCGCTCCCGTCTACCACGCCGCCCCCGTCGCCTACGCCGCGCACGCCGGCTACGCTCACGCCGGACTTGGACTTGGCCATGGTCTCGCCCACTGGTAGACCATAAGACTTTAAAACACGAACCAAATATTTTATAATACTCAATATTTCAAATTTAAATTAAATCAGAAAACAAAAGAGGCGAGGATGAGGTGTAAATACAAACATAGTACAATAAAACTATCTTTCTTTTTCCTCCCTAAAATTAATATTGAAGTCTTCACCCACCGTTTACAATGATAAATCCATAGTATCTGGAATACATGGGTAGATTCAAATATTGATTTATACCTAAAAGACGCATTTAAAAATTTTAAACCCGTCAAAAACATTTAGTCAATCTTAGCTTTTTATGATAGGTATTATGCAGTAAATCTATGAAACAGCCAAGCCAGGTATGTTGCGCAGCGCAACCGTCCTTTCCAGTACGTTACCTTTACGTCACCTTAGGCCGTCAGTGGAATTTTCTGCCCGCTACGTAGGGAGAAAATCTCACTTCCTGGCCAAGGCACGACGTAAAACTTTAGACAAACCACGACCGGTAATTTATAAAGCCCCAGATCCCATATTTATGACACAAACACCTGCAATCTCGGACATTCACGAATTGACTGTCGTAGGTAGGTATGTAATGTACTATTGCCGCCCGAATCAGTAATATTCAGATGAGGAAAATAAAAACGTCTTACTCTTTACGGTCATTTTAAAAATGTACTGGGTGTTGCCTGTAATGGGAGCAATAAATTAAAAATAATAATTCTACTCTTCAAACAGAACAACATTTCTTCAGCAAATTTAAAAAAGATCGTTTTCTGGAGTTCGTTGTTTTAAACAAATTACCTAAATATGATTTTACAATTATACCTACAATTGAGATGTACCGAAATAATAAACACTCCATTTTATTTATAAAATAAAAAACTAACCTAACTATTGTGGCACAGTGAAGCAAAGAGGATCTTGGCCTCCGAAACAAGAGAACGCCACCGGTCCCGATCCAGTGCTACTTCTTGCCAGTCATCGGCTTGAAGCTGACACAGATCCGCCTCCACACTGTCACCCCAGCGATATCTATTTATAAAATCGTAAAGTATATAGTATTTCAGATAATAATTTCATCCGTTTCCCAATTATGTAGATAAGTGAATTTCTCCTCAATATTTTGATTTTGTAACGACGTCACTATTGATTCGACGTGTAAAACGAGGACGAGTGAAGGTTGAAAAACTAAATATGAAATAACTTTTCGCAGGTGTCATATTCTCACAATTTAATGGTATATTGCGGTATAAGAGCCCTATTTCCAGAAATGGTTTTTGAATTAACATAGGTTGTAAAAAATTGGTAAGGTACTTGCGCCAAAGATGGCCCGGGTTATTAAGAGGCCTTATTCCTTTTAAATTTTTTTTTTTTCATATTATGACAAATATATTGATAATTTTTACCAACTTTTTGAAGTGAATAATACTTTTCCCCGAGTTCTAGGTAGTAACATAGCTATTTCATGCTAATATTGCGTGCAGTCGAAAGTAAGTTGAAAAAACTAATTTTCCGCGTGAATTTTGTCAATTTCGAGTAGTTTTTGAAACAAAAGTTATCAATGAAAAATTCAAATTGGAAGTTTCAAATATATACCAATAAATCCCAATAGCCCTGTTCTAGGTAGTAACGTCAATAATATGTTAAGAAACATGTTTAATCATAGAGAAAAATGTCTAAAGCAATCAGCATTTTTAAAGGAATAAGGCCTCTTAAGATACCTATAAGTGAAGTCTATGATACTAGCCGAACACGGGCGCGAAATTTGAATTCGTTCGAACGTTATAACTATAAAAAATTTAAGTGGGCTATCTTAGGAACCCGGGCCATCTGTGGCGCAAGTACCTTATATCCCAAATAGACATCCGTGGGTTTTAGAAGTAGGTACGGTACGCTATCAAATGTCCTAAACCTACCCATTAGTCGGTAAACTAATCCAGAAAATCAAGATAATCGGGTCATCTATTTGATGATATTCAGTTTTTTTTTTAACATTGAAAATGTTTATGTTTTCCTGATCGAGTTGTCCCAAGCTAGTCATGTTGCCCCGATTTATGATCTTCTGACATTTTTGCCTGTAGTTTCGCTGATATGAGAGGTACGCAGATGGGCTATATATCAAAATGTGCGTCCGCCTGAGGGCGTGAAAGTGCAATTTATCAATCAATCGGTAACTTTTGAGATTTCCTATTGAAAATATTTCAAATAAAATCGCTGTTTTAGATCGAGAATTTTTCCATAACTTTTTTTGAGATTCAAGAAACGGAAATATGAATCTTGGGATTGAATTAAGTTACAGATTGAGCCATTTTAGGAGGCAGGCGGACAAAAAATGTACGCGGGTCACTTACGCGCGAGGTCAGAAAACAAATTTGTAAAATTCTATCATGTGCTTTTTATTTATATATTAACAGTTTCAATGCCTCTGATACTTGCGCGTAGTGTGAGATATGTACCTGTTTTTTTATTTATCTTTTGCTGTAGGTACCTACTATGAATGGCGAATGGATGAGCTATTTAATTTTTCAGTGAAAGAGAAAACAGATTATATAATTATATTAGATTCACTTTGTTCACATACATACCAGTCCCTAATAAGGTAATTTTTTTTGACGACAATTCAATTTGAGAATGGTAATCAATCCTTTGTTTTATTCGGATGTCTGTATGGAGACTCTACACTTAGACTACTCTAAAAGTCAGAAATGACCGTCAAAATTCGACATTCCTATGAACCGCTGAAAATGTTCCATAGTCCATAAAAATTACAAATGGCGTCCAATCCGTCACGTAATCGTTAAGTATAGAAGAACAATTAATAAGCCATTTCCCGCGAAAAAGTGCGTTAAGTGGATGTTTTATTGTTTTATTGAAATATGAGGATACAAAAAGACTTGTTTTTGGATTTAAAAAATCATCAAATTTGCATACCTTGGAAATCTCTAATATTCTCAGTCAATTTATTATCAGACACATTAATCTATTTTTATTCATGTATCTGAAGTCGAATGAATGTATGTTTGTATAAACACTTTATTGTACACAACAACTGGTTATGTCATGATACCTATCATGAATGTTTTTGGCATGTATTTAACGCGGCGACAAATTAATCAGATTTAGGGATTTATAAAAAATTAAAGGGGATAGCAAAAATAATAAGTTGGCGACTAATTGCGGAGACTATTAAAGTAAAAAGTAGCAGCTAAGTAATCAATTTTCGGCTTTGTTTCAATATAAACTAGCATCGAGTTATTGTTTTGGCGACTGAATTAACTAATTAAGCGGAAACATGACAGCGGATAAAAAGTTGAAAATGGCCTACTCTAATTGTTTAATGGAGATTACATATAAAATAAATCAAGGTCATAAAAAAAATACTTTGTGCGACAATTTAAGAGCTTTAATCAAAGTTCAAAAATTCCATGTATAAGTAATAATTTTGGGTGTGATGTCATATTGACACCTATTTTTTATGATTCTATCATATAGAATACGTTAAAATAAACGTGTTTTGTATGGACAACTTTTTTCTAAACTTAATAATTACCGAGATATGGACTCCTAAAACCGACAATATTTTTTTGGATATTGTGTCAGACTCTGCCTCAGCTCCGGCGCTGCGGGAAGTGCAGCCCTTCCGCCCTTGCGTGGCAAAGCTCGGGAGCCGTGCGGAGCGGAGCGGCTGAGGCTGGTCGCCGAAGGCGACCAACAAGCCGAAGCTGCGGAACGGAGTACGGGCTGCTCTCCCTCCGCGCCTCTGGCTTTTTATATACACTGAGAGAAAAATTGGCCGACAAAGCACAATAAATGCTTTGTCATTTTTTTTGTTGTCATAAGAGCAATAAGCTTTGTCGCGAAATCAAAACGAGCTTATTTACATTGACAACTTTTTTATTGCTAACCGTAAATCAACAGTTTATTGTATCGGCAACAACATTTACATTGCTACCAGAACAACCTATGTTACCTTTGCCATGGCATTCATGTAATATTGCTAATTTATCAAGGTTAGACTTAGCTTCTACAACAAAGCATCTGTATTTTGTCGTAGCGACCAAACCACTTTGCTATTTTATCAAATTACGTGGTTTGTTACTGCAACAAAGCGTTTCTGTTTGTTCCAGTTACAATATAACTTTGCAATGTTATCAAAGTTTTACCTTGTTGCTGGAGCAAAGGTTTTATCCTTTGCTGCAGGTACAACGTGCTTTGCTAACTTATTAAAGTTAGATTTAGCTTTTATAACAAAGCAGTTATATTTTGTTGTTCTAACAACATCACTTTGCTCATTTTTAAACTAAATTTGTTCCAGTTACAATATCACTTTGCTATGTTATCAAAGCTTTATCTTGTTGCTGGAGCAGATTTTATCCTTTGCTGCAGGTACAACGTGCCTCGCTAACTTATTAAAGTTAGATTTAGCTTTTATAACAAAGGAGTTTTCTTTTGTTATTCTTACAACATCACTTTGCTCATTTTAAAACTAAAACGATTTGTTGCTGCCACATAATGATATTGTTTGTCAAAAACAATATCACTATGTAGTTTTTATAACAAAGCAGTATAACTTATTGAAGTTAGACTTTGTTGCTGTACACTCGACGTCAAATCAATTGGATCTTTTTAACAAGTTATCAGCTGACGACAAATTTAAGCACTGTTACATTATTTCCCGCCCCGATATCAATGTATATTCATTTAGTTAAACCATTTTAATGAACCCGAACACGACTCTGCTGAAAGTTTGTGTGGCGTATTTCGCAGAGTAGGAGGCCTATATACCCAAAGAGGGGCCATGCTGTAAAAGTTTTTTAGTGTTAGAATAGTTTTAATACATTTTATGTAAATGCATGGAAATAAAGGCTATATTATTATATTATTATTATTTTCAAGATTCAAGTGGTGCTTTTATACGTATAACGCCTGTGGCCTGTAATAAAGCGCATCACGCACAGACCGAATAGATTTTCGGTCTGTGTTTGCTGTAATAGGTATGTATTTTACTGTGATACTGATATATATTGGGACAGCTCGGGTTCAGATTAAATACTCTCTTTAGGCTCCTTGTTTTATTCGTTTTGCATTTTCAATTCCGCTTCACACAATATACATCTATCTAGTTTACAGCTAATGCCAGCATTATAAACTAAAACACAAAACTCTTTAAATTATCACAGCGTCGTCTATTTATAGTTTGTCAAAGGACTGTCTCATTTCAAACATAGACAGGCATCATACTATATTTGTCTTACACTTAGTACCTTCTAGCACCCAAAAGAAAATTAATGAGTTTATACGCACGCACGTGCTATCGTATATATCTGTGGCATGTAAGTACTTATTGGCTCCCGAGCTTTGTCACGGCGGGCGAGGGCTGCTCTCCCTCCGCGCCTCCGGCTTTTTATATACACTCTAGGGGTAGGGCAGACAAGACCACGTGGAATCGGGGTTGACAGCTTCGGTTCTGAGTCAAGTCTTATGATAATGCAATGCTTATTTTAGCGTAGCGTGTTTTAGCTAGATTCGGACTAAAATAAGCGTGTTTTGTATGGGCAAAACATTTTTACCTAAAAACGCTTATCGCCGTTTTCATTAAATTATGGTTACGAAAACTAAAAAAATAACTCCCCATTACTTTTATATAGTACCCATTTTAATATTTAAGCTGCCAGCAAATCAAAGCCCAAAATGCTTTTTTAGATGGAGACCTGTAGTTGCCACTAATATAAAGTTTGTTATCCTTCTGCTAATATTAGTCGCCAAGTCATTATTTATAGTACCTCACCTATGATTTCAGTAATCTTGTTTATTATTTCTGCTACCTTAAAGTAGCTGCCATTATTTGAATTTTAAAATATCCTTAGTTTAAAGCTCATTTAATATAAATGATTGCCAAAATATTTAATCGCTGACAAGTTATTATTTTAGTTGCAAATAGTTTGCTGCTCTTTAATTTTTCTGTCGCCGCGAAAATAATAAGCCAATGTTTTTTGTGTCTTTCGAGAGTTCTGTCGTTACCTCACACCTCCAATGGTATCGACATGCACAACTTTGACAACATTTTATATCACATTTTATGTCGGATGTATATTTTATACACGATGATTCGTAATCGGTGATCAGGAGTAGAAAAATATTAATATTTAGCTAAAATTAAACTTAATACGCGAGGTCTCGCGCAATTTCCTCACTGTTTAATTAATTAAAAGTTAAAACACAATTAAAACTAGTAAACACTAGGTACATGGTCATCCTACATAAATTATTGAAGTACGATATCTACGTCAAGTGTCATCGCTTTGGCGGGAAATTTTACGAAATTTTCTACGACTTTGTTTATGTAATGACAATGACAATGACAACTTATTAGTCATAAATTGTAATTCCCATTAAATTATTAAAGAGGTTGTAAGCTCACCGACACAGATAAGTACGGTGACAAGGAAGTTAAGACAAAATTGGTTTCAAAATAAAAATTATCATAGAAAAATAAAAGCTTGTTTTCATGTAATTACGACTTCAACGTGACCGCCATCAATTACTGAGTTAGAAAAGTTGGTACCTGATCACCGATTAAAAATCATCGTGTATATTATTGTATACTTTCGTATTATTAACACCTAAAATAAGCGAAGGGGTAAGAACAGACCTTATATTTATAAAATGTTGCAGAACAGACAGTTGAATTGAATATGTAATGGCTAAATATCTTAATGGAAACTATAGCAAAAAAAAACGGTTCCCAGTGAGGTTTACCCCTGTTTTAAACAGTCATATTGCTACCTGAGAAACAGGAAAACTGAGTTTCTATAACTAAAAGGAAAAATGAGGCCATACACTAGAGAAAATACAAAATATGTGACAGAAATTGACGTGGTCAGTCGTTTCCCTTACATCATTATACAGGTTGGAACATTTCTAAAGACTGAGCTGACAGGATAGTATCATCTGAGCGATCTACAATCGACCTATTATAATTGTAATGCTGGATTTAAAAGTAAAAAAAAAGGTATTCAAAACAAAAACAAATTTAATATTAGTGACAATCGTACTCATTCAAAGGTTTTATTTACATTTAATATTGACACCTGTCGTTAACTTAACCCTTAAATGCATGAATTAAAAAAACACAATATTATAACATATTATTTTATTTCAAATAAATATTTCTTGTTATCAACCAGTAATTCATTTTTGGTTATGTAAGCTGCATCTTACACTATGCATTTAAGGGTTAAGCAATGTTCAAAATATGTTAGGGTTGATATGTGCAGATTTTTACACTAACGTTTAATAAACTGTATCTCAAAAATGGATAAAAATATTTACTTAATTCATAGGTGAAAAATTAAGTACTCATTCTGAACAATTCCCTGTTTGCTTAAAAGCCTTTCGATCTGTTCTACCCTGTTTATATAAAAAACAAAAAATAATAATAATATCGGACAACCTCACACAAATCGATCTAGTCCCAAATTAAGCACTGTTATTGACAACAATTCAAATTCTCAAATAGTGTTGTATAAACTTTCATTACTTTATTGTCACAGAACCCAAAACTATTATTTTTATTTGGTTATAGGGATAGGAAAAAAAAGGTAAAGTCTAAGTAAGTACGTACGTCGTCTAAGAATCGGCACTCAAATGACGTCACCGTGTGGGAAAATGTACAGTCGATCTACAAAAAGAACAGTGGTACAATTTCCATTATTAAATCCGTCTTAGTAATAATCCAACTGTATGATTTTCTGCACTGTACGGTCTTTTAGAATAAAGAACTTTTTAAATGGATTCTTTAATACAGTTGCTCAAAAAGTGGTACTTTTCGTAGCTGCAAATCGTGCGAAAAGTTGGATATTTCGAACTAGTACTTTTTACTTTTAATTTTTTTTTAATTTTCTGTTGTAGGTACTAACACGTCATGTCTGATACATCCAAACAAAGGTCAATCACTTTCCGACTTTATTTATTACGTCATACAGCATTGCAAGTGTATATCTTATAATTATGCTTAAACTATTTAAATTGCATATTGGATCAATCAAAGGGTTATCTATTAAAAATATTCAGAAAAGGTTTTAATAATTTGTCTGAGTGACTCTTATTTAATGAGCAAATGAGTATTATGCGTGACCTAAAAAAATTAAAAAGAAAAGTATTGTCACAGATTAGAAAATACAGTATTAAGCGTGACCCACGCGCTGCTTTATAAATTCATAATAATTATGAATAATCGCTGTACTTGTGTATTAAATAATATATTTATTTACAATTATATGAAATGTAAAGAACTAAAAACAGAATCATGATGTTTATTGTCTGGAATCAATTAAATTACTGTGTAACATTATCATATCTCGTCTGGAATATTAAAACTATTTCTTTTGATTTGGCTGAATGATGACAGCCGACGCACTCTTGAAAAAAAAAATATTACAATTAAAAGTAAAACTTTCTTTTCCATTCAAGATTGTTTTAATTATGTGTAAATGACACGTAAGATTTATAAAATAATAGTTTTTGATAGAAAACGATTGATTCTGATGTTACCAGAATAGATTTAGCACCGCCCTATACACGGTGCTCGCGAGGAATCCAAATGATTTCACCAGCGCATTCCTGAGTATGTGTAGAAAATAAAATGTCGTATAAAGTAAGCCGAAATCGGCTTAGTTTTCGAGATATTAGCATTTTTTGTTTTAAAACATCTCCAGTGTAAATCATCTTTGTCATTGCGATGTTGCGAGACCGTCACATTATCTGACAAACGTTGACTATTGAAAACCGTTTCTGTCACGATCATTGTTTATGTGTCAATCATTACAAATTTCCTTCAAAAATTCAGTTAAGAAATTAATTATGTAGAGTCTTAGCATAAATACGCCTAGAACGATAGTCTTCGTACAACAGATTTGCACAGTATGAAGCCGGTTTGATATTCCTTTTGATGGTGGAAAAACGATGGCTTAAGTTGTGAGAACTGCGTTATCTAGTTAAAACCTTGAAAACTAAATGGTTCGTGATAATAAACGTATTGTTTTTTTACTGGTCATATGTAATATTTATTTAATACTTTGTTATTACCTAATTTATTTGATTAAAGTTTACAATAAACATCATGTTACTAATTCCCTAAATAAACAAACACAATCATTAATCAAATTATTTATTTATTACCACTACAAGCAGTATGATTATTCTTAACAATTGCTGTATGCTTCTCACTGTATCAGCTACGTGCAGTTCATTGGAATCCACGGCTGCTGAACTATAATCCGCAAAATCTTTTCCAGTTTTACACCACCTTGTGATATTTTGCACCTTGGAGTACTCAAAAACATATTTTTCTTCAGTTGTTATAAAGGTTGACTGCGTGAGCTAGACACCGCAATTTATTCGATGGCTAATGTAATTATTATTTGTAATAATGAGATTACATACGTAACACCGTTAAAATCAATCACAACAATGACTTGTCATATGACTGGAGTCATTGTCAAAAGTAGTTATAAACGAAACGAGTAAAGGGTATTTCTTAGTGGCCAGTCTGTATTATAATCATAATCCATGGAGTTTAATAGCAAAGTTATTAAAAGAGAGTGTAGAGCAGCCATTAGATAAATCATAAGATTCATGAGTAAGGAGTTTAGATCGCATATTTAAGTAAAGCCTGTTTTGAAAAAAAACATTGCTCCACAAGAAAACTTCTTTATGACATTGACTCCCCTTTTAATGAAAAGAGATAACAATAACAAACGTTGCCAGCTCGTTCTAAAGCATTGTTTTACTGGTGAAGTAAAGGTAATTTATTTATTATGTATGAAAATAAAATAAGTTAAAAATCATATTTCGACATAGGTTCATATAACATTTTTTACTCCATACGACCTCAGGAATCCGCTGTTAAAAGCATTTGGATTCCTCACGAGAACCGTGTATACGAGCCAAGGCAAAAATTGCAAGTGAGAGTATTTTACCCACAAAATCGAAAGAAAAATTACATTGCCGTCTATGAAAATTTTATTGGCTGGAAACGAGAAAAAGAAAATTATTAACAACTTGAATAAAACTTTAAACTAACCAGCAAAGGCCTTAAATTCGACCCTTCACAATTGCTCTAAAAATTGTAGGTACTCTTAATTTTTATCAGACAGAAATAAATATAATTGCCCCTTTCAATTACGATTTTAAATTTGTATTATTGTCCGGGTGCATGACGTTAGCGCCACCTAGCGTTCACAACTTTGGCGGGGCTCTGTCAAAAGTGCTAAATAATGGACGCAACAAAATTAAGGTAAAAAATTGAAAATATTGATTGTAGAGCACCTAACAAGTGCAAAATCTGTTTGTTTTTAATGTGAAACACATTTTGTTCTTAGCTTTATTGAAGAAAGTAATTATTATATATGTGTTTAATATTATTATGTCAATTTACTTCTTTGTTGTTTCCTTACAAATTAAAGGAAAAAAATAATGTTTTATTATGTTGGTAAAATTACTACTATTTTCAAAACTGGCTTCTAATGCATCGGTCAGAACATAAGGTTTCAGCCTCAAACCGAGAGTAAAGGGAAGCTGTTAGTTTTGGCACATTAATAAACAAACAATAAGTAACATTTACAAATTATAAGTAATTCTACATTTCATATTTTTGAAACATGGTAATCATTCTATCATAATATTATTATTGCACTAAATAGATAAAAATATGTTCAGTTTAATACACTTACTTTATTCTTCTAGCAACAGCGATCCAATTCATTTTCTGATCTTGTTTCCAACTCGGTGTAGGAAAGCATAACATTTGCAATTGCTATTTCGTCCTGTATTATTGCAGTTTACCACAGAACACCTATCGTATTCGTGACCCATTTTACTTATTTCAGTTTATTATTTTATAGTAGAAAACGTAAGCATTATAACAAAAGTATGACGTTTGACAGAAACAGAGAGGCCAAAGTTACCACTTTTGGCCACATCAAGCGCTGCGATCATTTTCGCTTTCCCTACGCGACCTCTGCACCCGGCCAATTGCAATTTTTCGCAAATTTATTTAAAAAACGTTGTTTGGTACACGTGTGTAAGTGTCATTTTAACTTGTCCCGAGTCTTGACCCTCGCCTTGCGGCTCAGGCCAAGACTCCTCGGGACTCGTTCAAAATGACATACTTTCCACACTTGTATCAAAAACGACTATTTTAGTCATAAATTGGGATATGTCGAAATGTAAAAATATGGTAATAATTTTTTCCTCTTTATTTAATTATATCGGAAAAGACCAGGTTAAAGGGATGATATGTTGTCAATTCAGCTCTATAGGTACATATTTCCGTAAGTGAGTTTCAGTCCTCTATGATAAACTAAAGTAAAGGCCTTTGCCCAGCAGTGGGACACAATGGGCTCATGATAATAATAATAATAATGATAAACTGCCATAGCTGTCCAGCCGCTGCAATACTTTGTATTCAGTTGTACTTTAATAAATAATAAATTAATAAAATACCATTAACGTTTCAAAGCGTTTAGAATACTGTGTTTAAACTGAATGTATATATCAATACATCTTAATACCGAAGAAACATAACAACCCTAGTTATGACAACCAAGGTCCGCATCAATATCCGTAAAAAATTGTCGAAAGGCCTATTTCCAACATTTCTCCCGCCCCTTTTCTCGCGCGGCGCGCTATAAATAGTGTGGCGTTGTCCGAAACAGCATTCAGTAGCCTTCGCGCAGTCTACAGAAGTGCACGATGAGAGTACTGGTCAGTTGAGCCCGGATTTGTTCTCATACATTGGTGTCTGTTGCAGTGAAGTGACGTGAAACATTCTTTGTTACAGTTTGTCTAACTCTGGCTTGGTTTGTTACAGATTGTCGCCTGTGTCCTCGCCTGCGCCGCCGCAGCGCCCTCGGGCCTGCTGGCCCCCTACGGCCACGGCCTCGTCGGCCACGCCGCCCCCTACGGCCACGGCCTCATCGGCCACGCCGCCCCCTATGCCCATGGCTTGGTCGCGCACGCCGCACCCCTGGCCGTGGCACACGCCGCTGTCCCCACCATCTCTCACGGTGACATCCAGGGCGCCGCCATCGACGCTCATGTCGAGGCCGCCGACCACGTGCGTGCCTCTGTTGACGCCACCCGCGAACTGCACGACCAGGCTGCCGAGCTCCACGGACAGGCCATCAACGCCGCCGAGGACCACTCATGGCAAGCGGTTGACGCCGTGAAGACCCACGAGGCTCAGTTGGACGGTGCCACCGCCGGCGCCGCGCCCATCCTGGCTAAGCAGCTGGCCGGCCACGCCGGCGTGTACGCCGCCGCCCCCGTGGTTGCTCACTCCGCCTACGCCACGCACGCTGCGCCCGTGCTCGCGCACGCCTCTCCTGCCATCGCTTACGGCGCTAGCCACAGCGTGTCGTCCCAGTCCCTGCACCAGTCGCATCCCGCGCCCGTGTACCACCACGCCGCGCCCGTCTACCACGCCGCCCCCGTCGCCTACGCTGCGCACACCGGCTACGCTCACGCCGGTCTTGCCCATGGACTCGCCCATTGGTAAATACTTAGACAAACACTGTGCCAAATATTTTTAAACTCAAATAATAAGAATAAAAAAAATACAGACAGTAGAGACGAGGACTTGTAAATAAAAACATAGTAAAATTTATGCTTTCTTTCCTTCACTCCTTCCAACCAAAATAATTAGACCCTGACAAAACTAAACTCAATGTCGTCAATATGGTATGTGAACTTTTGAAGTAGATACCCATATAGTTTTCTAGTGGACAAGCATAAATAAGCACATAGAACATGATAGAGGCTTATAATCCTCTATATATAACCCTCTCCTCGCGGGGCCTCCCGTCAACGCTTCATCGAAACCACGTCGTCGTTTTGCTGACGTCGTTTCTGCTGGTGAGCCTGTTCCAGCCCGCCGGAAAGCCGCGCCCTCAAAAGCGCGTGAAGTTCGGGATCCTCCAAAAAAGGAAGTCCCTCGCACCAGTGTGGACAAGGAGGGTTTCACAACGGTGTCAAGAAAGTGTAAGACACGCAAGAGTCAGTGTGGTACTGCAGAACCGGTTGGTTGTGGTCTGCGGGTCTCCACACCGAGCAAGGCGCTATACGTGTCGCGCCTGCATCACACTGCCACCGCTGAAGAAGTGACGCAGTATGTTCGCCAGAAAACCGGTTACTCGCTAGGGGTGTTCCAGTTGCAGTCGCGCCACTACGTGCACTTCAGCTCATTTGTAGTGCGCGTGCCGCGGCCGCTCCAGGAGACTATCGCGTGTGCTGATTTCTGGCCGAAAGGTGTCGTGTTTCGTCGGTTCCAGGGCAACCTACCAAATCCAACACCTGAGATGTCGGAACAACGGGGCCACGCCGTGTCGCCGTCGTAATAAACATTGTTCGGTTCATGACGCATTGGTGTAAACTGTAATGTCATGTAACCTGTTTTTCAATAAATAAATAAATAAATAAATAATATTAAATAAATAAATATCGGACTACCTCACACAAATCGATCTAGTCCCAAATTAAGCTCAATAAGGCTTATGTTATGGGTACTAGACGACGATATACGTACTCATATAGATAATTATATACTTAAATGGATAGAACAACCATGACCCAAGCACAAATATTCGAGTTCATCACACAAATATTTGCCCTGGCCGGGGTTCGAACCCGGGACCGCCGGCTCAGTAGGCAGGTGTCTACAAAACGAGCCAAACGCGTCGTCGCTTATGAATGCATTTTCAGCAATTAGCAAATGTTGAGCGTTTGCATTAAGTTATTGTGTACGTATATTGCCAATACATGGCTCATAATGCATTATTAATGGCATAATCACAGTCCCTATAATAGGGTAGGTAAGTAATGTTTTTTAAGACAGACAAATATAACGACTAGGTACATACTGATACGAGTATATAAACAAACTTAAGCTTCTTAATTTTTCTTTACCATGTTTGCTCTGCCCAATAAAAAATACTATTAGATGATCTACACTTGTTAAAGTGTGACATCATATCGAAATCCCTCAATTGATTTGTGCCGATTCAAACCATTGATAGAAATTGTGCCAATTTGTGCTACCAATCTCAACTTTGTATAGTTTTAAGTTTAGAACCGATGAGAATAGAATATAATAGAATACTCTTTATTGCACACGATCTTATCGCTGGGGCACTATTTCTCGGATTTATGGTACAAATTGTAAGGTATAATTAAAATTATGTATTTGTGCTTTCTTAAAAACTCTCTATCTATGTAAAATTTTATAACATCTCATGTTAAAAGCAAAAAAAAATCATTTCATTTCGGTCGTGGTCGGGACAGGAATCATCACACAATTTTGTGTGTATAGGAGCAATATGTATCACCCCTTTTTCATAATTGCTCCCATCACTTAAGTATGTCACCAGGTCATTCCATCAGCTCATTCGAGCAAGCCATTTAATTTACATATTTTTTATTTTATTATCTTTTCCCAATGCTGAACAAGGCTCTCCTCTCTCTTCTTGCAAAATTCAACGAAAATTATAACGCCTTTGGAATTTTTATTGAGTTTCAAATGCTGGTGTGCGTTAGAATCATCTTACAATCAGGTCTGCGTGCTTGTAAAAAATATCATTCGCACGTTAAATTAACCGACGATTTGAGAATAATAGGAAGCGTCACGATTACCGTAGCCAGTTCATAAACTTTATATGTCACGGCACACCGGCCGGGTGTAGCAACACCGTGAGAGATTCTCACTGAGAATGGTGCATCGTGACGATCGGACGGCAATTGAGCACGGGCGAAAATCAAATATATTATACGATTTGTAAGGATCTATCCCCCTGTCTGTCTCTCGCTGTATATGTATATGTCACTCCTCCCATCTCTCTCTTGAGCACCCCCTCTCCCATCTCTCTACTCTCTTGGTAGTATCGTACCCCCCCCCCGGCCCTCTCTGTTCCTCAACTGATTTGTTGTACAGGCAAGGAAAATTCTTTGGTAACCGATTTTTTAAGTTATCGAATGTCATGTAAACAAAGAGTAAGCAGGGATAAATATTTCACAAATTTTAAGTTTTCGCATAGTAAAGCCAAAGTATCCACAGCGATTTCGGTTTTGAAATTAGTTGTTGACATACTGGCATTTTATAACTCATATGCAGGACGTATTATTATTTATTTATTGAAAACCAACAGCTTTTACAATTTTGACTATACTTAAATATAATACAGACAGGGCAGCCAATTACAGGATCTCACGAGTAGCCATATGCCATATAAAAGCTGTTTGTAAGTAGCGCCACTCTCTCAGGGTTAAACCCCAACTTGTCAGGCTGGTCACCTATTACGATCGTAAGATTCAGTCGATAGTGTACGCCCAGCTTAATCGCTCATGCAATGCTCGAATCAAATGGCCTAGTCAGGTCATTGTAATACTAAGAATGAAGAATAGCTTCAAATACAACAACTAAAGATCGAGTTTCGAGTGCGAACGATTCACAGTAACTGATTTGCCTATAGGTACAATAATGTTGATATAACATTTTTTCTTTTTTTTTGTATACAATTCTTTAATCCTAATATGTTTCTTAATTTAAGTTGTTTTTTCTTTTAGTTTGTATCGATAATATAATTTGTTATCAATTGGATGGTATAGTTAGCTGCTAAATGGATGTTTTTGTACGCCAACTGGCAAAATATAGTGTTACGTTATATTTTTATTCCGCCTATATTCACCTATGTTTTACAAAATAAAACACTTTGACTTTGACTTTATGTGATAGCGTTGTAATTGCAGTTTTGATATTGAAATTGAAATGAAAGATTTTTTTTATAATTACTTATCACTTCTTATCAATCAATGTGTCAATATTAACTATGCTTAATTATGGTAGTTTGTGCAGGCCATGGCGCTAAGTGTGCGTAATTATGTTTTTAGTATATAATTAAACAGCTATAATTACAGTAAACACGCGGACCGCTCTCTTAAAAGTCGGTTAAATATTAAGAGACAAAAACGCATGCCATAAAGCAGTTACCACACTGCCGCCGCATCACGCTGCGGTTTTTAACCCCCGACGAAAAAAGGGGTGTAACAAGTTTAACAAGTGTATTTCTGTATCTGTGACCTCGTACCTCCCTAACGAATGGACCAATTTGAGCTTTTGGTTTTTGGTTTTTTTAATCGGAAGACTTGTCCGTCGAGATGGGTCTTAGCCATGTTTGGTGGAAATAGGACCAGAAGTTTCCAAGATCTTTAGCTTTAATTGTAACCAATGACAAGATCTGAGCCCTAGGCCGAAGTATGCGTTTCCGCAGCGACGCCTCTCACACTATCATATTCGCCCAACTTTGGTCAACTTCGCGAGTAGTGTGGAGCTAGGTTAACGGATAGTCAAGGTATACTACCTACAACATATAAATGTGTGAAAAACGTATACAATAGAATATAATAACAAGCTTTTTAGCATACTAGATTTGGATTTTGACTTATGATAATTTTATGAGAGTATTGTAGTTTTTTTGTTATATGGAAGTCATGATGTAAGCTTAAATGATAAGAACGTGAAGCAATAGCAAAAAAGAAACAGTCCAAGTTCAAATCGGACTGACAAACGAAGGATACCGCCCTCTCGTAAAAAAACCGAGAAAAGAACTCGGATATTTAGTGGTCCTCCTTTTCAGACGAAATAAGTTTCAGACTAAATTTTCATTTTTGTGACAATCTTTCAAAGCCAACTGTACTTTTCTTGGAGCATCCATCAATTGCTCACTGAGACGCTTCTAAAGACCCCAACCTCGGTAAGATTACTTTACCTATTACAGAGTTTCTAGTGTCACCTTCCGGCTCCATCATCAGGTACCATGTCTTCAATATTAAGCAGGTATGCAAAATTTCAGCTCAAACGGTTGAAGATATCTTCTTCAAAATTGAGTTGTAAGATTCCACCCGAACAAACATACAACAAAGCAAGATAAATAAGTTTCTGTCAAAAATGACATTTAGTGACAAGCTTTTATAGCTGACTGTACTTTTCTTTGGATATCCATCAAATGCTTACTGAGACGATTCTAAAGAGCTCAAGCTCGGTAGGATTGCTTTTTCTATTATAGAGTTCCTATGGCCACCTTCCGGCTCCATCATCAGATCAGCCCTATGGTACCATATTAATGTATTGTCATCAAAGTTATGTAGGTATGCAAAATTTCAGCTCAATCGGTTGACGATATCTGCTTCAAAATTGAGTTGCAAGATTCTACCCGAACAAACATACTTATGTACAATACATACAACGCAAGTTAAAAAAAAAGCTTGTAATAAAAGCTTATAAATAGCACTCCACAAGTCGAATTGCCACTTATTATAACGTCCGTATGTTCTTGATTTTATATCCTGTTTTGGATATATGAGATTTATTTTAGTATTACAACATATATGATCCGAATAGTTAACCGAACGAGCGAAGCGTCTGTTTCAGCTTGGGCAAAAATATTTATGTATATCCGTATGTTTGGATGTTCGGATGTACAGTTGTCTAGGTTTTCCATGAAATTTTCCGACCGATTCTATCACTTTTTAACCCTCGACGAAAAAAAGAGGGGTGTTATAAGTTTAACATGTGTATCTGTGTATATGTGTGTTTGCCTGTGGCATCGTCGCTCCCAAATAGATAGACCAATTTGAGTACGGTTTTTTTTTAACCGAAAGACTAGTCCGTCCAGATGGTTCTTAGCTATGTTTGGTGGAAATAGGACCAGTAGTCTCCAAAATATTCAGCTTTAATTGGAGCAGGTGACCAGATCTCGGCCATTGAAGCTGAGAATTCCAAATGTTGTAGTTATGTTCAGTTTTAGTAGCATTTCAATATCACTCATTGAATGTAGGTCTGATAATGACCAACTTTGTGTCGGGGGTGTTATAAATTATTTATTTAGGTTATTAGTGTAGCGTTCTATTCAAAGCAACCATTTATGAAATCCTTTCGTTTTACCAACTACACGCATATGACATGCCGTTGCTTATAAGATCATAGTGCATAAATATCACAGTCGATCATTCAGTCGATAGAATATCACTACATAGTATAAAACAAAGTCGCTTCCGGCTGTCTGTCCCTACGTATGCTTAGATCTTTAAAACTACGCAACAGATTAATGCGGTTTTTTTAAATAGATAGAGTGATTCCAGAGGAAGGTATACCGGGTGGAAAGGCACGAGGGTCCTTTGCGGAAATGTTGCATCGGTTAAGTGATACACAGTCGATTTATAATGTTTAGAAACTTAAACGAAGTAAAAAAAAAAAGTGCAAAATTTGCTAATTTTTAACTGTGGTGATAACCCTATATTGCATCTTCACATCACGGCAAGATGGCTAGATTGAGAAATCACCGTCGGGAAAACTCGGGATATTACGTTTATTTCCGTGAGTTGTTGTCATCGTACTGATGTAAGAGTGACACATAAATGTCAAATTAACCAAATAAAATGCGAAAATACGAATATCAGTTACTTTATTACAATTTTTACATACGGTGTTCAAATTTTCCATCGTGTCTCATAATACACGCTGCAGCACGCTGCTTCTGTTTTGAGTTGGAGGCAGAAACACTGGTCCTATAATTGTTTCCCCGTAAATCGTTAACTGACCAACGACACTGTTGTAGGCGACACGATTGTCTTCGACAAATGCACATGTTCGTTCCTTCTATTGCACATACCGTTGCGAGTAAACAAGCTTTCATCGCTTCAAATAACATGCCTGATAAAATCACGTTCTTCCACTGTTTTTGGCAGTAGCCACCGGCAGTAAGGTTCACATAGGGCAGTCCCTAGGAAATAAAGCTTGAACCCTCTGAACAGGTCCCCCACGTTGATCGTTCTAAGGGCTAACGGGCTGATTGTTGGCGACACGATCAAAAGCACGTAAAATTGTTCAACGACCTGTTGGGTGTGGTGGTGGATATGTTTCACTGTATCGTCGTAAAGCTTCAGACGCATTATAATTGTAACTCGCGAATAACATGAGCAAATAATAAATATCCACGTGCTTTTAACAAAGGTATTTTCATTTAAAGGTAAAGCAAATTGAAATTAACTTAAATGTCAATTTCATTTCAAACATCATATTTATGATCGACCTTAAATCATGCAAAGAGGTTCGATAGTTGTAAAAAATGCGTTAATTTAATTCTATCTCGCGTCGGCGTATGAAAAGTCGTGTTACTTTAGTGTAATATCCAAACGACGATATTTGATGATAACCGAAATAAAATTAATAACAAGGACGGCCTATTGTATGAATTGCTGATCAAACAGGGAACAATTTCAATTTACTCGAAAATAATTTTATAAAGCGAGTTAACGAACTAAAACCTTTTTATTATCAGTTTAGGTAGGTAAACAGAGACGTTTTATTTATGCTGAAAGAGGTTACTATCATCTTTAATTGTTTATGATGATTGAGTACATTCGAGTGGTTGTCAGTGTCAAGTCGTGTCATGTGAGTTGTTTGTTGTGGTTAGAATTATTAACTAAGAAATTACATTCCACCAGAAAATTTAATAAGTAGAATAACAGAGACAATCACCTCTGCAAATCCTGCAACGATTTTTTTTGCGTTTCACGCAGACCTAAGAATGGAAAAAGCAACATATTAACGTAATATCCTGACGTCTAAAGATTGTTTACAAGTAAGTTCATTGACCCAGCCACCTGATTAGGGTTGGCAAAAAGTAGTTTTTGGTATGAATGTTTAAAAGGCTATAACTTGAAAACGGTAACATATATTTCCATAGTTTCTATGGAGGAAATATAGTGCTAAGGTTGAACTATCTGCCAGTTCCGCAAAGGATCCTCGTCACGTTCCACCCTGTATATGTATAATACATGTATAATACATGCATAATACAGCATTGCACCCGTGCGAAGCCGGGGCAGATCGCTAGTAGTGCAAAAGCCAGTTAAAAATGGCATATAATTCGGTCGATGGATATTAAAAATAATGTATTACTTCGGTCAGGAAGTATTTTTGACTCACTACGCCTTCCTGATACGCTACTTTGGACTGCGGAACTATTAATTGACAAGCAAACATGTTTACGGTTTTATGTAAGTTTAGAAACATAAAGCTAGATGTTAAACTATTCATACAAAGATAAGCTAGATGTGCTTTAAAATAAAACAATGGACAACATTTCATATTTCTTACAGGTGGAATTTAATTTAGGAATCGAAGGATTAGAGAGCTTTGCGTCGACACCCTAAAAAATATTTGAATTTATTTTTCTGTATGTAAAGAAATATAAGAAATTACATAAAATAATCGAAGGATACGACAAACTATGCCTGCAAAGAGTTGTACGAGGGTGGATCAAATAGTACCCGTGTTTGATGGCAAGTGCCGCTACTTAGGAAAGTTGGCATTACCATCGTGTAGTATTGACCTTATCAAATAATAAAATGAAAACTATCACTCGTTTATGGTTCAGTTTTTTTTTCTGGCGGCAAATTTGGCTGTACTATAGTGAGTTATTGGAACGGTAAAAAAAAAATAAAGGAGCCACGGCCCCATTTGGCAAAGAAGAAAGTGTTGTTCCATCATGACGACGCACCAGTACATTCATCCAAAATTGTCACTGCCAAATTAACCCAACTACGTTACGAATTGCTGCCACTGCCGCCTTACTCACCGGATCTGGCTCCCTGTGACTTTTTTCTGTTCTGCAACATGATAAAATGGCTCGGGGGAAAGAAATTCAGCTCAAACGAGGAGGCTATAGCTGAGACAGAACCGTATTTTGAAGAGTTTGGCAAATCCTATTTTTTGAAGGGGTTAAAGAAGTGACCGAAACGCTGGGAAAAGTGTAAGGACCTAGAAGGAGATTATGTTCAAAAATAAAATAAAACTTTAAAGAAATATATGTGTCTTCATTTCCAACACAGGTACTTTTTGATCCACCCTCGTAGTCTTTGACCTATCCGCGAAAAATATAAGCTGGCAATAATGTCAAGCACAACGTCATTTGTTTTTTTTATTACACACCAGATAAAAGTCACCTTTCTACTGTCATAATTCCGAAGATTTTAAACTACATTTTAGAAAGCGTACATTTTAATAAATAAATAATTAAATAATTAGTAGTATTAGGAAAAATATAAAAAAGTGATTACATCCGCTTTCTAAGCAAAATACAGAAAAGTAATAAATTTGTAGTCTTAAAAATATGAAATCTTGTCAATATAAACGGATTATATCGCGTATATTAATTATTTTGAGCCTCCCTGACGTTTTGAAAACTTTCCGATAATGTTGACCGGTGCAAACTACCCATTTTATAAAATAAATAAATGCTGTTTAATTTTTTTTTCGCAGTTAAATACCTAACTAGATTTTATATGATGATATATTATACTGCATTGAAAGTAAAAAAAAACATCGAAAAGCAACAAATGACCATCACGGCCAGCCAGCGGCCGCAAAATCTGTCAAAATGCCCGCTTCCTGGCACCCTTCCCGCCCTTGAGCCGCTTACTTTTTTCAAGCGGCGCGCGCGCAGTATAAATATCGTATGCGGCGAAATGAGAGCAATCAGTAGCCCTCGAGCAGTCTACACAGAAGTGCACGATGAGATTTCTGGTCAGTTCAATTCGATATTATTCAGTTCAGTGCTAGTTAGTGTTGTGAGTGAAGTGAACGTTGAACATGGGAATGCGCGGAAATATGAAGTGTCTACATTTGAATTAAATATGATGTTTGTTTGTCACAGATTGTTGCCGCCGTCCTCGCCTGCGCCAACGCAGCGCCCTCGGGCCTGCTGGCTGCCCCCTACGGCCATGGCCTCATCGGTCATGGCGCGCCCCTGGCTTACGCCCACGGCGGCCCCTTAGCTGTGGCGCACGCCGCGCCCCTGGCTTACGCCCACGCCGCCGTCCCCACCATCTCCCCCGGCGACATCCAGGGCGCCGCCATCGAAGCTCATGTTGAGGCCTCTGACCACGTGCGCGCCTCTGTTGACGCCACCCGCGAACTGCACGACCAGGCTGCCGAGCTCCACGGACAGGCCGTCAACGCCGCCGAGGACCACTCTTGGCAAGCCGTCGACGCCGTGAAGACCCACGAGGCTCAGTTGGACGGAGCCGCCGCCGGTGCCGCGCCCATCATCGCTAAGCAGCTGGCCGGCCACGCCGGCGTGTACGCCGCCGCCCCCGTGCTCGCTCACTCCGCCTACGCCGCGCACGCCGCGCCCGTGCTTGCGCACTCCGCCTACGCCGCGCACGCCGCTCCCCTGGTCCACGCCGCTCCTGCCATCGCTCACGGTGCTAGTCACTCCGTATCGTCCCAGTCCCTGCATCAGACCCATCCCGCTCCCCTGGTCCATGCCCCCATCGTCGCCCACGCCGCTCCCATCGCCTACGGCGCTCACGCCTACGGCGCGCACGCCGGACTCGCCCACGGACTGGCCCACTGGTAAACTGTGATAGTATATTTAATACCAAAAAATGTCTAATACTCAATTGTTTGGAAATGTAAATTAATAAAAAAAACACAGGCAATAGAGGCGAGGATGTGTGAATAAACGAAATAGTACTTTAAAAAACGATGACTGAAGTTTTCTTCCCTTCCTCATATCATAATCAATGCAAGACTAATGAGCTATGAGCTATAAAGCTTTCTTAAAATAGGTACCCTACTAGAATAACACTTGAAAGTCCAAAATATCCTAACAGATAAGGGTACTTGAAAGTCAATAAAGATTACAGATTTAAACAAAAATGTATGAATGACAATAATAAAATAGATCAGCATTGGTCAGACACGGTCCATTGTTCTCTAACGCGATCAATCCACTCCATAAATAGCACCTACTTTCAATCTCAATACCTACGTAAAAACACAGGCGAGACATATTCGACAAATTAATTAATTCGACACGCTCAAAAGCGGAAGTCTAAAATGGCGGACCTTGGACGTGAATTCCTTCGCGTATTGAAAAAAAAATGGATCACGGATTTAGAGTGACCATTACAAAAAACCTTCACACGTCATAATTAACCAACCGCGGAAGCGAGCCTTCGCCATTTTTAAATTAAATTATATTTTCAATGTCAATGTGTTTCAATTAATAATTCGTAATATACTTGATTACGAAATGGGTAATTAAAAATAAGTAACCAGAAGTGTTTTCGGCATTGGTTGAAATGTCTGGAATGTGGGCATGACGGCAACATAAGTAGGTAGTAATAATCAATGTCGGAATGTTAAGTAAAGTTTATTTGCGCCGGTGATGTAAATGATATAAAATGATATAATATTATAGTACCACGATTAATTCTTTTGGTACACGTTTTAAACACGTCACCGCGAATTCATTACGATATCAAAAGCAGTACGTAGTAGAAAAAATAAGAGATGCCATGAATAGTTGGCCGACCGAGTTGAAAATCAATGAGTTGGCTATGGATACAGTTAGGACAGCTACATCAGATACACCGACAAGAGGTTGACTTTTAAATATATTTCTTTATTTATCAAAATTGTATCGCACAAAAGAAATACTTAACGTACAAAAGGAGGACTTAATGCCTGTCAACCTTAGGGCAAAGCAGAAAATAATATAAATTATTATGACAAAAGGTTTAAATTATGCGTTTTCAGGAAATTTACTAATGGCCCGTTTTTTTAAACATTTACAACTCAGAAATTATAGAACTCTCGTTAAAAACTAGCTAAAAATATCATCTACAATTGAAATTATATTTCTTTTTAAGTTATACAATCTAGATTAATGATTACATCGCGTATATTCATATTCGAGCCTTCCCGACCTTTCTAATTAATATTATAATGTCCTATTAAAATAATTTTGCTCTGTTATTTAACAATCTATTTTATGTAAATTATACAGCACTATGTATAACAACTGTATTAAACTCGTGCTTGGTAGGTTTTAATTTGCTATAATTTATAGACCATTAATCATTCCATAGGCATATTCTAAATACGTTTTTTCTCAATTTCAAGTATATAACATTACCGATAACGCTGGTCATTTTGCTAGAAGTAGCCTCAAAGTTATAATTTATACGCAGGATAGTAATTAGGAAACTTATTAACTATGCGTCAGCAAACGTCAGCGTCGCGTAAAAGTATGGTCAGCATGAAAAGTAATTTTTCATGGGATTTGACAGTTTAATATTGGCAACTCGAATACGACTTGTGATAAACGTCAGCTTACGTGATAATCAAATGTTATATTTGGCAATCGAATGCCGATACTAACAAATGATATTAAAAATTAAAATGCCTTCTTTATGATCTTTCAGACCAGAGTCAATACGGGCACTGACCAGTCATTGACCTGTCTGTGTCAAGGGATGGTAACACACAACCACATCACAATGTGTACAATGACTTACTTTTACCCAATTCTGTCCAGAATGTGAAGTCTCGTTAACCTCTTGAGCGCCCAGCTCGTTAACGGAATACTGTGTCCCACACACCAAACTGACAGCATATCTGCTGTCAGTATGGCATTGTATAGCGGCAAATGCCGTTGTGGCGCCTGGGGCACAGCTTTCTGTAGGCGTGATTTGCCGTCTTTGGCGCTCAAAAGGTTAATCACAATATTTATGACATTTTCCTAACCTATTTTTGTTGAGCCTTCAGAATACAGTAGTGGATTGTTTGGCAAGGGGCTAAAATACGTAACTATGAAACGAAGTGATTATTTGGATGACCGAACAAAGTGAGCGAGGACAAACATATCTGACTCACTTTGACACTGTATATTGTTGTCTAGTTTGGGAATAGATTTGTGTAAGATTGTCCCTTAATATTTATTTATTTCATTTTTAAACTATTAGTAAAGGCACCGATTTCTCTGCCAACCGTACGCAGTTTTGGTCTAGCCTTGAAGCTATCCTGTTAGTGTTTTAGCCTACCTATGCATATGCATGGCGTTCCCTTTGGCAAGCCAATGACAGCAACTACCTGTCAAATGTTAACTTGTCTTCAACACAAGCTTCACTCAAGCATTGATGTCACTCGAAATTTGTGAAATATGTCATTTTTTATTTAACCCTACTAGCTGCGCCACACGATGTCCACTCATCCCACGAGAAGACTACATTTTTTCGGGATAAAAAGTATCCTATGTTAATCCAGGGTGTCAGCTACCTTTATACCAAAATTTATCAAAATTGGTCCAGCCGTTTGAGCATGAAGAAGTACCAAACATACAATAAACACACTCACAAACTTTCGCCTTTATAATATTAGTGTAATAGTATGATATGATATTGATAACTCCTTGAAAAAAATCGTAAAACGGATACGACAAAAATCTATATACTTACTCGTATCGAACATACTCATAAAATTTCATGAGAATCGGTTGAAAAATGCGAACTCTAGGCGAGAACAACTGGAAACCCTAACATCCAGACATCTGGACATACGAAAGACATTTTGGCCAAGCTGAAACAGAAAGGCTTCGCTCGCTCGGCCAATAAAACGGGCAAAATGGATTCCCTTTTACAAATTTTGTTAGTATCCTGCCAAAATCCCCCCTAAAATATCAGTTTACTACAAGGAAAATTTAATCCTTGCAGGTAACCAGTGGCCTGGGAGGAAAAAAATCTTCACAGATCACTGGTTACCTAATTCCGGTTACCTAGACGGAACAAGGGCAAAATCCGGTTACGGCTCCTAATCCGACCAAAAATGCTGATTGTTTTAGACATTGTTCTCTATGATCAAACATGTTACTGACTAGATAATTTCAACCAACTTTTTAAATTGATAGAAGCTCCACCACCACTTTTTATAGTCATAATATGAAAAAATACATTTAAAAGTGTATCATCATCATCATCCTCCTAGCCTTTGTCCCATATCTATGTAGAGAATGAATTCTCAATCGGGGTCGGCTACCTAAAATCCCAAGATGTGGCGTAGGCACACATTTAAAGTGTATAAGGCCTCTAAATTTGAGCTATAATTTCGCCTCCATACCTCAAAGACCTAAACTAAATCTGAACATAGATTTATCCCCATCCTCAGCTTCACCATTAAAACACGAACGCCTGACATAAATTCACCGCACGCCGCCATTACGCAAACCGTTGCTACATTCTTCACAGTTCTCATGATCTTTAATAACCTTAGGTTACCTAGGTCGTGAGCTAGCTTGCGCACGATTTCGTGTGGTTTTGTAGATGCTAGTTCCGTCCAGTGGCGATAGATGGCACTGATATCAATTTAGGATGATTATACATCCTAAAAATCAATTTACTGCAAAATAAAAACCTTTGTTTACTTTTTTTGGTTTACCAAAAGGTTAAAAAACGGGACTCTTTTACTAAGACTCCACTATCAGTCTGTCCGTCTGTCGGTCACCAGGCTGTATCTCATGAACGGTGATAGCTGTACACTTCACATTTCCACAGATTATGTATTTCTATTGCCGCTATAACAACAAGTACTAAAAACAGAATAAAATAAATATTTAAGTGGGCCTCCCATGAAATAAAAGTGATCGGTTACGTTAACTTTGCACCTCATTTGTATCCGGCGCCAAGCATACCAGGCGCAAACTCGAGAAATTGCATTAACAAGTTTATAATTTAAAGTAAAAGCACAGATAATTAGATAAACAGCTTTCATATTTCTTCCGAAAGTCTGAATAATTTTAGTGGCGCTCCAAAGCACACTATCAAAGCGCAAAACTGTCAAAGGTGACGAGCATTAAACCCTTTCAAAAAATTTCAAGCTCTTTAAAAAGGTTGTAAACGCCAAAGTAACTGTAATTACTATTATCTTCTGGAAATTATCGATTATACGCGTCAGATTGAGGGAATGTTTTAATGCAGTATGGCACTTAACTAATACGTGTAACGTTCGAAGTTAAAGGACACCGCGCGGCACTTACGTCATTTTAAAGAAAATTATGAAATTTTGCAATAACTCAAAAACGGCTCGACCGATTTTATTCAATATAGTTTTCATCGAAAGTAATTATAAGGCCTCATTTTCATGAATTTTCCCATAATTTTTTGACCCGTGCATAAAAAAGCAATGTGAGACATATTCAACGACACCCCACACACTAGTGTTGGAGCGAGAAGGACTTCCAAAACCGGCCAAGTGCGAGTCGGACTCGCGCACCGAGGGTTCCGTACAAACACTTTCCATCCCTAGGTGGTGGGTGTCTATTGTTTGACCGAAATTTATATGCAATAATATTGATTTGCTCGAATTTCACTTACCCGAATTTCATTTGCCCGAATGTTTCGTTTCCTAGAAAATTCATTTGACATACTCTTGTATTCCCGAATATTATATGCCATAATGATACGAATGCCATAAGTATTGTTTTCCATAGTATTAAGTGCCATAATATTGTTTGATAGAATATTTAAACGCCATACTAAATATTGTTTCTGTGCGAATCCAACCTGGCTTAGCATCTTATTTTCTGTAGGCATATTGTGGCCACGTATGTACATAGACACTATGTACTACATGGTCACAATACAAACCTAACCTAAAGTTTCCGGTTCTGGTCGAATGTCGTACGTCCTTTTATCGTAGTTCTTCTAAAACTGTAAATTAGATTAGGATTTGTATTTTGAAGCAAACATTCTGATGCTCTATACGGGTCACAACACAAACCTAACCTAACCTATAGTTTTCGGTTTTAGATACATGTACTATTTGGTAGCAGTTCTTCTAAAACTAGGTTAGATTGTAAATTAGGAAACTGTAAATTAGGTTAGGATTTGTATTTTGAAGCAAACATTCTGACTATACGGGTCACAAAACAAACCTAACCTACAGATGTCGGTTTTCGGCCTATGTTCCATTTGGATAGCATATGAAATTATAGCATGTGACAATTATGGATTACAATCTTTATGGAAAATGTGATTATTGGAATTAATATTCTGGGAAACAAAGATTCGGTCATAGGATTAATATGGCAAACAATGATTATGGGAAACATAATTATAAGAAACAAGATTCGGTCAATTGAATATTATGGCAGACGAAATTCGGGCATATGAAATTCGGGCAAGTGAAGGTATACCTAGGTGGTGAAGTTAAGTTTGCACCTGGTATGTATAGCGCCCCATATAAATTAGGTGCAAAGTTAGGTATTAAAAAAACTACTTACTAGATCTCGTTCAAAACAATTTTCGTTGGTAGTTTTTTATAGTAATGTACATCATATGTTTTTTTTTTATTTTTCATTTTCTTATTTTAGAAGTTAGAGGGGGGGGGGGGCCAACTTTTTTCCACTTTGGAAGCGTCTGTCACGCAAACTATTCGGTTTAGATAATAATATTTTAGAAACCTCGATATCATTTTTGAAGACCTATCCATAGATACCCCACACGTATGTGTTTGATGAAAAAAATTTTTTTGAGTTTCAGTTCTAAGTATGGGGAGCCCCCAATATTTATTATTATTTTTAGGGTTCCGTACCTCAAAAGGAAAAAACGGAACCCTTATAGGATCACTTTGTTGTCCGTCTGTCCGTCCGTCTGTCAAGACCCTTTTTCTCAGGAACGCGTGGACGTATGAAGCTGAAATTTATATCAATTACTCAGGTCTACTGTCCCTTGAAGCTGTGAAAAAATCAAACTTCTAAGCCAACGCAATCAAAAGATACAGCCGTTTATGCCGCAAATTTTCGACACTTGCAAGGGAATCAAAACCTACAGGGTGCTTCCCGTGAACTCAGAATCTTGAAATTTGGTACGAAGCAACGTCTTATAGCATAGATAAAGGAATAATTACGAAAACCATAATTTTTTTTTTTAATACCTAACTTTGCACCTAATTTGCATATTTTCGACACTTGCAAGGGAATCAAAACCTACAGGGTGCTTCCCGTGAACTCAGAATCTTGAAATTTGGTACGAAGCAACGTCTTATAGCATAGATAAAGGAATAATTACGAAAACCATAAAAAAAAATTTTAATACCTAACTTTGCACCTAATTTATATGGGGCGCTATACATACCAGGTGCAAACTTAACTTAACCACTTAGGGATGGAAAGTGTTTGTACGGAACCCTCGGTGCGCGAGTCCGACTCGCACTTGGCCGGTTTTTTTTATTTTTGCATCAAAATCTTAATGCGGTTCACAGAATATATCTACCTACCAAGTTTCAACAGTATAAATACATAAATAAATATTAAGGGAAATATAGCTCTTATAGTTTCGGAAAAAAATGGCTGTGACATACGGACGGACGGACGGACAGACGGACAGACAGACAGACAGACAGACATGACGAATCTATAAGGGTTCCGTTTTTGCCATTTGGCTACGGAACCCTAAAAAAAGGAGGAGGGTTCTCAATTCGACTGTATCATTTTTTTATGTTTGTTACCTCAGAACTTTCGACTGGGTGAACCGATTTTGATGATTCTTTTTTTTATTTGAAAGCTGGTGCTTTCCGTGTGGTCCCATTTCAATTTGGTCCAGTTCTGACGTCCATAAGAAAATCATATAAGTGTTATTCTATGTTCCATTTCGCTCATTAAGGTGGGTGGGTTATTTTTGTGTGAAAAAGTGATTGTTTAATGAGCATTTGCAAGTAAACCTGCGTGTGTGCGGCTCGTGATCGTACATCTGTAGAGTGTGTCTACCTCTGAGAAATAGAGACAGGGTGCATCAAACCCGTTCGCTGCGGCAGTCTGTTGAACTTGAACTTATCTATGCGCGGGCGCATGTACAATGGTACGGATAGGTACTTTGCCAATGGATTTAAAGCGTTCTTGCATTTATTATAATATATAATCTCTATAATCTCTCCGATAGATTTTCGGAGATTTCCCACTCCTAATTTACCTGACGCTCATGTGCCCGAAGATGGCTTATGCACTTATTAACCGACCGAGCGAGCGAAGCGAGAGAAGCGTCTCTGCTTCAACTTCGCCAAAATGTATTTCGTATGTCGGGATGTTTGCATCCGGCTGTTCTCGCCTACAGGCCACATTCTCTAGATTCTCATGACATTTTGCGAACAAGTTTGATATACGTATATAGTTTTTTTTTTTTACAATCATGTTTTTCGAAATTTTGGAGATTATGGCGCTGGAAAGTGGTCATAGGAACTCCTAAACAGAACGATACAACCATCGTGTTTGGGCCCATTTGATTGGTGTTGATGAGTAATTAACGTTTTCGGAAGAAAGTACAGTCAGCAATAAAAGCACGTGTCTATTTTTTTTACAAGCGTTTATATCTTTTCAACCCCCGGACGAAAAAAGTAGGGTGTTATAAGTTTAACATATCTGTGTGTCTGTCTATGGCACCGTAGCTCTTTCTCTAGTTTTATCTTAATCGAAAGACGTGTCCGTCGAAATGGTTCTTAGCTATGTTTGGTTGAAATAGAACCAGTAGTTTCCAAGATATTATGCTTTGATTGGAACAAGTGACAGAAAGTAAAAAAAATTTTTTTTTCGTTATGTTCAATTTTAGTATCATTTTCTATATCACTCAAAGGGTCTCATGCTGACCATCTATTTGTGGCAGGGGTTTGATTCCATACACACAGGTACCTATCTCGCCTGATTTACAATAATTGCCTTTAAGGCACAATGAAAAACAAGACGATTGCCATTCCTGTCGTATTTACGAGACGCTGACCTTTTCAGGCCTTTAAGGATGTGGATTAATTAAAGTACCTTTACGATATGTAGGTAATGTAGGGAATTGCTCTCTCGGGCGTAGTTACAATTCGTGTGCAGCTTTTAGATTAGGATTCACTAAGCTAAGCGTTATAACATAACACGCTCAGCAATGAGCTGTACAATCCTGTAATGCCCTTGATATTTCGATGTTTGATCTATACGTGCCCCCATCCCTCTTGACGTCTCTACACCACCCAAGGGGGGCGTGCCCTCCCCGTTGCGAACATACGCTCTAGATAAATAATATAGGAATTTTCAAGTTACAATGTATGCAGAAACTACATGCAACTATATAAACAAGTAGGTGAACTGGTTTAATGAACCAAAGATGTGGAGGCTGAATTTTAACGATACAATTTCAATATGTTAAGAGGTCCTTCATGGAATACATTTCTGGGATAAAGCTCTTCCTCGCGGCCGGCTTGGGCCGATTTCCCTTTTTTAGGGTTCCGTAGTCAACTAGGAACCCTTATAGTTTCGCCATGTCCGTCTGTCCGTCTGTCCGTCCGCGGCTTAGCTCCGTGATCATTAGTACTAGAAAGCTGCAATTTGGTATGAGTATGTGTATGTATCACGCCGACAAAACGGTAAAATAAAAACTAAAAAACGATTTTTTTTTTGGGGTACCTCTCGAACACCTAAGTGGGGGTGAATTTTTTTTTTCGTTCCAACACTAGTGTGTTGGGTATCGTTGAATAGGTCTTTTAAAAATAAGAGGGGTCTCTATGCATTTTTTTTTATAAAGTCAGCAGTTTCGTAAATATTTGCTACGAAAATAAAAAAAATAGTGTCCCCCCCCCCCTCTAACTTTTCAACCACGGGTCAAAAAATTATGAAAAAATTCATGAACATGAGGCCTTATAATTACTTTCAATGAAAACTATATTGAACAAAATCGGTTAAGCCGTTTTTGAGTTATCGCAAAATTTCATAATTTTCTTAAAAGGACGTAAGTTGACTTCCAGAAGGTAATAAGTAACTACAGTTACTTTGGCGTTTACGACCTTTTTATAGAGCTTGAAATCTTGCTCGTAACTTAAGTCTAGTGTGAAGGATGAGCAACTACGGAACCCTACACTGAGCGTGGCCCGACATGCTCTTGGCCGGTTTTTTTTTATACTACGACGGTGGCAAACAAGCATGCGGCCCGCCTGATGTTAAGCAGTTACCGCCGCCTATGAACGCTTGCAACGCCAGCAGCATCACACGCGCGTTGCCGACCCTTTAAGAATCTATTTACTCCCCTCTTGAAGAACCGCATGCTGTAGTCGGTTATCACAAAAAAGATGTAGAACCTAATCTCCGTTCCTTAACGGTGTATTCCTGGATAAAAAAGGGTTCATATTCTTCATTTTGCCACTATTATTGAGAACAGTCAGATTGTCAATATATAAAAAAGTGGAAAAACCATGGTAGTGAAAAATTCGTAGATCTTTACAGGACTGTCGAAATATTTTATTTATATATATATATATATATATCCCAAACATGCAATGAAATGTCGTCATAACGTGCGGTATAACAGGCTTCGAAGAAACACGTTTCGGGCGGAACAACCCGAGAGAACTGTGAAGGAATTTCATACAAAATTGAAGGTCTAGGCCGGGAAGTTTTTTTTTTAGAATGTGTTCATGAACAGGCTAAACAGGTGAATTATATTTTTTGAGTGGTGTATTTTTTTATTTTATTGCATATGTTAGAGAAAAGCACTATACATGCCTTAGCCGTGAAAAGGGCTTGCCGGCTTCGTGTCATTATCCGTCTATACCTACTCACCCGGCAAGCCTTTCTTGGCCGGCATCTGCAGTAATGCACTATTAATAGTCTTCCAAGGATTGTACCAACCAAGCCTATTGGCGGCATCAGCTGGCACAACCTTCGTCGTAGACTTTCCCTAATAGTGAAGATCAACGTACAGTGATGAACAGGGTTCGGAAATAGGCTAGTTGACTGGTGTCAAATTGTAATAAACTAATGTTTATTCCGTATAGTATTTCAATTCATAAAAGTGAAAGATGGCTGAAAAAATTGAATTTGAAAATATGGTTTTTAATCTGTATTTTGAAATGCTTAAGATTGCGCCGAGCGTTAGCGACTGAACCATAGAGCGCGGGGAATGCGTATATTAGATCGGCGCGCGGCCGCCATAGTAAAAATGTATGGAGAATTTAAAGGACTTTTTGATAAATCTGGACCTTTAATACCAAACAATAATTGAAATATTTGATGCGGACAAATTGTAATGTAAACATTCATCTTTTTTTTTTGAACTGAAAATCAGAATAGTTTTTCATTGTTAAAGTATAAAAAGACACTTACTTAACGCCTGCTTACGATTTTACAATCTTCGTCCAACTTTATTTAGTTCTCTAGGGTAAAATATTAATAATCTTATCATTTTTCCACGGAGAAGTTGTTAAAAATTTTTTCGAAGTGCTAAATATATAGTTTAGAAATGGATTAAACAACTAATGTTGACGTTGTCTACTTAACGACAACTGCCTATTCTATTTTTCCCCATTTCGCTCGGCGCAGTCTTAAAATGCTGTCCGCCATTTTCGCTTATGATAGTGACGTCATCGGTCATGTAAACCAAACTGAAAGTCTACTTTGACGACTTCGAATAGTGCCGTCCCTCTCGATCTCCTGTCAATGTATATTGGAGTGAGCGGAATGGCACTATACGACGGTCGAATTTCGAATATTTACAGGTAATTCTACGTCACGTCACAGATTAGCAAAAGGGAAAAATGGCGGACGGAGTTTTTGACTGTTCATGAAATTTCTAATTTACAATTGATAAAATTTCTAGCTTTCACAAAAATACAAGACATTTTTTTAAAGCTAGTAAGATCATTATTAACCATTTCAAATATATTGCAAAACTGGGTCTACTAGCCTATTCGGATAGATATAAACTTTGGCGGCGGCTTTGTCGTTCAGTTGTAGGTATGTATAGGCTTTGATTGAGGTCTGAGTGAGATAGCAATAGGATTTTGGCAACTTTAGGTAAATATCTATCCGAATTTCCGTTGCCTGGTGATGAAGTTAAGGCATACAGCGCGTTCAGACCGTAAGCTCTCAGTTTGGGATTCAGGTTTGGGTGAAAACTGAAAGGTTCTTATCTAAATCGCGCGAGGGAGACAGGTGTAAAACACGAATCACGTTCTGTCAGTTCACGTACGTTTTGTTTATTTCGGTGCGCCATCTTAAACGGAATAATAAAACTCGTCTGACATTTCGCTCAACCAGCAACTGGTCTAAAGCCTTTAATTATTAATTATTATTGTCGTACAAGTATTTTGAGGAAGAGTATGAAGGTATCAAGTATGTATGACAGGTATCATGTTGGTGTCTTATGGTAAATGATACAAATACCACGTTTTTTTTGTATGTCTCAGGAGTTTAATATATAGCTAATAGGCGTGTAGACATTTTTTTTGGGATATCAATATATTCTATTTTATATTCGGTACAAACAAATGTCTATATGGGACTAACTACACTTAAACTGCTCTAGAAGTCATAAATGACCGTCAGAGTTCAACGTTCCTACGGACCCTCCGTCGCATAATGACCTAATTTACGAACGCCAAATGTCCTAAACGCAAATTGACGTAAAGGGTCGATTGCAGATAATTTGTACATACTTAAAAGCTTAGTTAACATAAAATACGATCGCTTCCTTTGTGTGACGACACACAAAGGAATCAATTAATTTTGTTTTAATGAAAGCCCTTAACTATGTACAATTTTTTTGCAATCGACCCTAATCGCGTTGCGTGCGTGCGTGCGTGCGTGCGTGCGTGCGTGTGTGTGTATGCACATTTTGCGACTGGAGCAATAAAAACGCTCAGAATTTAGCTTAAGTAATTGATACTTGAAGGAAAAAATGCCAGAAATGCCATACTTTTTTCGATGTCGTTTCTGCTATTGTATTTTTTACAGGGAGTAAAGTCTAAACATTTTGAAAATATTGTGTCAGTTTTTCCTTAATTCTAAAGTCACAATTCACAATTTTAGATTCTTAGGTTATCATAAAGCGTTAAGGATATTTATAGTGCAAATTTCGAAGTACCCACCATCACTGCTAAGGCGAAGAACGGTCTCGATAAAAGTTCTTTCTTTAAACATAATTAACATTTCGTAATCTATGGCAATCATTGTGAAATGATACGTAATTTTAGTAATGAAAGGCCGATATGGATGAACAACATTATAATCAACTCAAGGTATTATATTGTACAAGTAGTATACAAGTAGTTAATATATATCTATCTATTAATCAATTCATAGTCTACATTCTCGCTCGAAGTCCAGTACAAAAGTGATGGCTGTCGGGCGCGTTCCTCCCTCCATGCCTTCGCTGCAGGGTCCCCACTAGCGCACCAGCTCGGATGTGACGTCAGCCAGTGTTGCCGTTTCATGGCGACAACATCCGGCCGTCCTGCATACGCAGTCGTCCTCGACTGCGTTCATGTCTGATGCATATATGCTGCGAACAATAACACTTGTATAAGTATATATCCCACATTACATAATCCAAGAGGCACCTCCCCTATAAATAAGTTCATATGCCACTGTGTGTATTGGCTATTCCATCGACGGTAAGCCTTTACAGATAGACATATCCACTCATTTACACGCGAGGTGTCGGGTGTAGGTTGGTTTATATGTACAATAAAGTATTCTATCCCATCGACGGCCAGTCCACTTAAGTGTACATATAAATAATTCCTGTAAGCAATAAGCATCATGTACGACTATGGTGCATTCACATTCAATTTGGCTTGACTGTTCCATCGACGGTCAGTGTGTATCGCCATTCACATTCCAAATTGGCTTAACTGTTCCGTCGACGGTCAGTGTGTATCGCCAACCCACGCATGTAATACACTCACATTCGTAGCATTATATGCATTAGACACTATTATCTCTATCATTTATAATCACGATTAAGATATCCCTTTATTTACACATCTAAACATTGTAAACACCAAGACAAATTAGGACGATACAGCTACCATTGTAAATACCTGACAACATCCGGATCAAACTGAATGTCTCGTCCTCTACCTGTATGTCCGTGATGCGAGTTTAATGCGGTTTCAATTTCTTTACACATGTGACTCCCACGTATCGCCTCGTGGACCGCTCAGCGCCTCATATGGCTCAGCGTCTGCCATCTTGTAGCGGTCGTGTCCCAGCGCTGCTGTAACTCGGAAATAAGGGATTAAACACTGGCAATAATTTGGTAGTCTGGCAGTCCTTGTTTTGACTTGATAATTTAAGAACAATTAATTCGATACTTTATATCGCATAGTATCCTCTCCTTATGACAGTAACCCTACGAGTTTAATCTTCATTCGCAAACTATTTGGGATCGGTTGCCAAAATACTACACAGCGATAGTAATTTATTTATGCTAGAATTAATAATACTTTATTGGATGTCAGTAATATGAATGTCCCATTGTTAATGTACATTTACTACCTCCGTACTTAACGCTTCAAAACAGTCGGAACGGAACACTTGCTTTTAATACAGAAATCGCAAAACAACATGGACATAAAATCACAGCACCAGCGTCAGGATTGCCAAAACTTACAAAGTTTGTTCAACTCATTTATTACGAACTATATTTACTGTAAGATGTATTCCTTTTTTTTTATTATTATTGACGTCTTTGAAATAAATGCATCTTAAACAGTTGTTTTATACACTACTTTTTATTTATATGTAAGCAAACCCTTACTTATTTAATTTTTATTCATTTCAATTGTCTCATCAACCACAATACCATCATGATTGGCTCTTATCACTTGTCATTTTTATTGTTTTGGTTACTAGCCCGCTTTTATCACGTATTCAGTTTTAGGATATACCTTATTTTCTACCAATTCATACTTGTTAAATCTGTTTATGCAACTCGGCCTCCCCTGATGCTAAAATATCGGTCATTGAACAGATACTCGGGTCATGAAACTGCACAGATAAGAGTCAATCAGTTTCCGTAATTGAGATTAACATCACGTTTTCGTTACTATCCAGGTCGCGGAGTATCCGACAGAATTTCTGATTAAAAACATCTGGGCTCCCGGCCTATGCACGATGTCAAAGTAAAATCCTTGCGTGCATAACACACCCTACCTACATATATGAACGTTTATTTCTTGTTTTGCGATAATGTGCCTTATTGCAATTAGTTACAATCATAAATTGTTATCCCAGCAAATAATGTCCCAATTTCTTTAAACCGACAACAATTGGTAAACCCGGGCTCAAACCAATGATATTGCTTTTCTTCAGCTATTAGAAAACAGTTCCACTATATAAGTACCTGACCCCTTTTTTAGAAGCTTCTAAGATATATTGAACTAGCTTTTGCCCGCGACTACGTACGCGTGGAACTTGATAAAAAGGATTATTAAAAGCGCCTAAGCAAATGTAATAGCAATTGTGCTTTCGGTCTAATAATTACTTTTCTTACAGGGTCACCGCACCCCAATAGAAATGTTCACTCACTTTTCAATCTTTTTAGGTATAATTTCTAGGATAAAAACTATCCTATGTCCTTCCTCGGATCTTGAACTATCTCTATGCCAAATTTCATCGAAATCGATTCAGCGGTTTAAGCGTGAAGAGGTAACAGACAGACAGACAGACAGACAGACACACTTTCGCATTTATAATATTAGTATGGATTACAGGTAACTTTGTGTCAAATATTGTAAGCAATGCGTTTGTAAATAGTTAATTTTGAAATTTCCTTACTGCTTCATTTGTTATAAGCCGTATTCCCGTAAACACCTTGTTTTTTACCACTTTACAATTTTGTTAGCGGACCACGCAAAAACGCACAATTTCTCACAGATTTACGAATATAATTTACTGAACCGAGGCATTGTCTGACCAGATGCACATTCTCTCTGGTGTTGGGACATCTTCGATTCCAGACAGTTTTTTATAATTTTATTCGTTCCCTTCACTTCTAACTCCATATTCGAGGATATTAAATACCGAAAAAAAAAAAATAATAACTAAATTTATTATTAACCCGTTTTGTAAAGCTATCCGGACAGGCTCACTCAAGCGGTTTTAATTATTATTTTTTTTTTTTTTTTAGGGTGGGGTGGGGTGGGGTTCTATCTGTTGCTACTATTAAATTGTTCATGAAACGTATCGAATAGAAATTTACCCGCCATCATATCCATTAATCTCGGAAATACTGCAAGCCCGTTAGAAAATCCCGGAAAACGGAACCCGAACGCACTCTCAGTGACCCTTTGGCATAATAAAGGCAGTCCTAGGGATATAATCTTCCTCGATTTTTATCCGATGAGTCCCCAATAAAATAAAAAAAAACACTTCCAACCGCTTAATCTATATATCAGATCTTCTACAAATAGGCCTAGCCGAGTATCTTTCTTTTGTAGTTATTTTGTTAAACTGTCTATATACAACGTCTAAAAGTCTATACACACAACTGTCGACACATAATCGCTTTTGTTCATTGAGTGTCAACTAATATTGGAACCGGACTCGCGTAAGGGTTATTACTCTCGCGTATTATGCTGCTTTTCAACAAATCTTTAACAGTTACCGATACATAACATACGATATAGTTGTTAGCATACAGAGGTTTAGTAGTGGTAACTTTGATATCAAGCTCGACAGATGATGTTTTGTCCAAACTTAATAAATCCTTGGCTACGCACTTCGGGTATTTAGAAAATAAATTTCCTAGAATTTCCACATTTTCCGCACTGTCTGTCCTCACAATCAAACATATATTTGGTCCTTAATTATTTTATAGGTTTATATTATAGGTTGGACATTCGAGAGTTACGTATGCCTATACATAATTTTTAATTTTTGGCAAAGCTTCTACGAATCAAGGTCACACCCGAGAGTTCTCTAACTAATGGTCCTGTGAGCTGTAGATAGACCTCGCGAGTTTGTTTCGAAATTACTGAAATGAGTTTTTTTTTTTTTTTTTTGTACTTTTTCTACCCGCATCGAAAAAACTGAATCGACAAAAAAAAAAACACTGATGTACTTATCGAAGATACTCAAAAAGTCATGAGGTATTGGCTGAGAACAGCGTCCTGTAGGCGAGAAAACCGAAAATCTAGCGAAACTACAACAGAGCCGTTTCACTCGCTTCTCACGCTTAGACAATTGCATACATAGATCTACAAAATGAAAATGAACCAATCAGATGCGTGTCGTTTGCGAGTGAGTGATCCAACTGAACTACCTATATCTTGTCACTCATATCTGTTACTCACACACTCACTGAAGGACAAACCAACTACGAACTCGCTATATGTCAGTACATCTCTCGTTTATAACTCACCACTCAATATGCACAGAATTGAATGATACTATGTGACATTATGAGGTTGTACTCTCACTTATAGAAGAAATTAACGAGCAATCGCTAACATTTTGATATCTACACTAAATTTACTTCAACCGACTTTTCAACTTAGCATTAGACTATGCTTTAAATCTACATGTGGCTCTATATTTAATTTACTTATTTACTCTTTTCTAATAACAGACCCGCCATTCGGCCGAAAAGTTCGCTGTTTCGGTACAAGATTAGTCGCGTTCGTTTTATTGTCAACTTCTATCTCAATGTCGAATGATTTTACTTTGTAAAAATTAAGGTAATTCATTACAAGCGAAAACTACCTGCACCAGTTTCTGCACAAATTATGTTTATTACCAAATACCCTACGATAACCGCTATATAATGTCTTTTCCTTTATATACTAACATACTTTTTTTTTTAATTTTATTAATTGTGTCTTGCCGGCGTAACGATTGATATTTTACTATTTTATCCGATCATCCAAATGCTCGGGCATTAGCATTAACAACGTTTACCCAAGTGTATATGTCATCAGCTAACGTGTTGCGCGAGGAGGACGATAAAACATTTTGACTCACTGTCAACGAGCGGTTACCAACTCGTTTACGCTTCCACCGATGCCTTCCTCTGCGGCTGCTAGAACCACTGCCCGTACTGAATGATGACGACCTGCTTCTGGAAGACGCACTTGACTCCGAGCTCGAATTTTATTTACCTATGTCAACATTTATTCTGTTTCTCATCTATTTTGTTTCTACTTTTAAGAACGCTGTGTATTCTTTTGGCCATTGGGCGGTTCGGACACTTCTGATTTTAGTAATGAAAGGCCGATATGGATGAACAACATTATAATCAACTCAAGGTATTATATTGTACAAGTAGTATACAAGTAGTTAATATATATCTATCTATTAATCAATTCATAGTCTACATTCTCGCTCGAAGTCCAGTACAAAAGTGATGGCTGTCGGGCGCGTTCCTCCCTCCATGCCTTCGCTGCAGGGTCCCCACTAGCGCACCAGCTCGGATGTGACGTCAGCCAGTGTTGCCGTTTCATGGCGACAACAGTAACTGTTTTAACTCAATTACAAGTGCACCATGCATTTATAATCTTAACAACATAAAGCACCACACGAATGCATATTACGCAAGCAACGTTACAACCAAAAAATACCCATCAAAGATGGCGCCCAGCGCCCATCATCTGTCAAAATGCGCGCGCTTCCTGCATTCTTCCCGCGCGCTCGGGCAACTTTTTTAATTTGTTTTTCTTAAAGGCAAAGATCATCCAGTTTACGGCCAGTTTGTTCTATATAGTTATGGATCGAGCTGATATATAAACGCAAAGAGGCAGGACGGGAACTATCAGTAGCCTTCGAGACATCTCACGATGAGAGTTCTGGTTAGTAAATTGCTGTCGTTTTGTGTAATATTTATAAAGTGCGTTGAGGAATATGGTGCTTCTGTAGAACATAGAAAGTGTTGTTCGGATAGTTTTTGCTATTTTATCAAAATTCAGTGCAATCATCATATTGAAGATATAATAGCCATAATAAAAAAGTTGTTTGTAAAAGGTCTCAGTGAAAAATTATAAAATATAATACCAATTTCAACTAATCCTACATACTGAGCCGGCGGTCCTGGGTTCGAATCCCGGCAAGGGCAAATATTTGTGTGATTATGCCTCGGTTTATCTGTATAAGTATGTCTATCGTCATTTAGTGTCCATAACACAGGCTGTCCTATATTTATACTCATATATTAAAATTTGTAAAAAAAAACTCATCGGATATCAGAAATTGATCGTTGTGTTGTGTTAAAAAAAATAACTCTATTGATAACGCTTGATATAGCAATCGTTTCATAGATATCATAATAAATAGATTTTCATAGTATAAATTCATCAGTTTTCTTGCTTATACTTTAGTATCTGAACTACTATGTATGGACTACTACTGAACTACTTTGTCTGTTTGTTGAAGAACTTTTTTGTTTCTGTCGGGCGGTCACTAGGTGTTCTTCTTTAGATTCTTATAAAATATATGAAAGCTAGAAAGAAAATAATGGTATGCCTATTATGTATAATATGACCAGCCTTTGTATTAATAGTGAATTCTTGGACTTTCTGTATGCTTTCTATAGGGTAAACCCTAGCTCGACCCTACTTGCGAAGTTGTCTAAAGTTGGGGGAATATGATAGTGTGGAGAGGCAACTTCGCCTCGGCCAGCTTCGGTCAGCTTCGAGAGTAGTATGGAGCCGCCACAGCCAATTAAGGAAGCTGTCGCAGCAATCACGTGCCTGACAAAGTAGATGTTCTGGTGGTACGCGCCAAAGTAGGCCTCAGAATCCTCAAATAAATAAATAAATATCCGAAAACCTCACACAAATCAATCTAGTCCCGCAGTAAGCTCTAGTAGGCTTGTGTTATGAACACTAGACGACGACGATAAACATACTTATATAGTTAAATACATCTTTAAATAAAAATAACATCCATGACCCAGGCACAGATATTCGAGTTTATGACACAAATATTTGCCCTTGCCGGGATTCGAACCCATGACCATCGGCTCAGTAGGCAGTTGCTTAACCACTGCGCCAACGGCGTCGTTCGTATGGTACTATAGGTACTTATCTTGTACTGTCAAAAGCTCAGATATAATTAATTATGACAGAAATTATTAACCCACACCACGTGACAACTATATTAAAGCAGAATCGATTAACATATCGATTAATCAATGTAAATCGAATGTTGATCTTAAAAGTGGTTTAAGTGCCTTCAATTATTCTTAGGTTAATGAGATTTTTTTAGTAGTTACTACTTGGACAAAACAAGTTTTATTTTATCCGTACACAGCTGTTGTTGTTTAGTAAAGTTTTGGCAAGTACAGTGTAAAGTTATATTACCAAAACTAGCAATACGGCTTTCAGGAAGCAATAAACCTCTTTTTATTAAAGTTACTTGTGTTTATTTCTTAGAACATGGTACAAATTATGGTCGAGTTACAATTAGTATTCATAGTCATATTCTGCCTCTATCGGCGTAGAAATATTAAAATTATTTATTATAAGTACAATTAAAATACAATAGTCATACAATTTTGAGATCACATAAAAAAATGTTCATTGATAATTTAGGAACTCACTAATTTAATAAAAACACATGTCAAGCAACCAATCAAATATTTTATCCCGAAATTTACTTATTTCTAGTACTTTTACGTCATTTGGAATCTTATTATACAATTTAATAGCCAGGATATATAGGTAAATTTTTACTAAATAATTTAACATTTTGTCTAAGAACATACAGTTTGTTCGGATATCTTACATTTGTTTTATTAAGTACGGTATGGTGTAGAGGAAAAAAATCCGGGTGTTTCCTGTTTGTACAGGCAGGGTAAGGGAAGAATCTTTAGCTCCTTGAATAAAGGTGTCCAATGGGCTAGATATTGAGCGCCAGCTACAGCTCGAACACACTTCTTTTGAGTTACAAATGCTCTTTGTATATCAATCGAGTCGCCCCAAATGATCAGTCCGTAGTGTAACACAGACGATACATATCCATGATACGCAGAGGGCGGCCTCTCTAGACGCTAGAATTATAAGCTTTCGTAGCGCAAATACAAATCTGTCTAATCTGCGGCATACGTTATCAATGTGTAGTTTCCAGTTCAGATGCTTGTCTACTGTTAAAGCAAGGAAGGAAGCTGAGTCAACAGTACTGATAGAATGGAAATTTAGATTAATTTAAAGATGTAGATCATTTTCTACTCCAGTACTTTTTTCTGTCATTTATATAGTTACTAACTCTAATATAAAGACATAAATTATGAAAGTCTGTAAAAGTCTATACTCTACTGCTCAAAAACACACTGCTAACCGATGTTATAATGTCGCCAAAAAACCATCACTTAGTACCTCAGATTACATGATGAACAGCTGCATTCAAACAATTTGCAAATTAAAAAAAAAAACTTTTGTACTAAGGCATTGGTGCCAACTTAAAAAAGAAGTTTTATCTTCAGTGCATGGATGTTTAGTATAGTGAACGATACCTTTATGTATAAGTTAAATTTTTTTGACAGATGTTGAGTATGGTGATCGTATACCTTTATGTATAAGTTAATATTTTTTTGACAGATGGATGTCAATAAAAAAAAAGTTTATCAGAGACAATTTTTCTTTTTAATTTTGTTGATTCCGAGCGGGAACATTTAATTATTTTCTTTGTTGTTTATTTGCATTTTATTTATGAAATGTCGAGTCGTAGAAAAAGCATTGTATGCAACGTTGTATAAGTAGGTCAAAAAACGCTCGTGGCATCTTTCTTACGATGTTCGCTGCGCTCACATCGTAACCCATGCCACTCGCGTTTTTTGCCCCCTCTTATACAACGGTTGCATAAAATACTATATTTTAGTTTTATCTGCGTTTAATTTGAGTTTATTATCCTCTAGAGTCTAGAGGATAATAAACTCAATCAAGATAGGAGTGACCTAGAAGCCGAAGCAAATAGTGAAATACACAAGACTATTAAATGTCTAGACTCTAGAGACATTTAATAGATAAGATAAGATAAAATGATAAAAATATTATTTATTGTACAAAAAACAACAATTAAGTATAGCAAGAAAATGTGTGTAGAAGCTATTAAATGTCTAGACTCTAGACATTTAATATAGTCTTGTGTATTTCACTATTTGCTTCGGCTTCTAGGTCACTCCTATCTTTACTTTTTTGCCTTAAGACATTAAGTCCGGCATTTGTACTTTATTGTGCAATAAAGTTCAATAAGTGCATAAAGCCTTTGAATATCGTATCGGCAATTATTTCAACTATATGTATTAATCTCAAATGACTTTAAAACTAATTTAAAAATTTAAAACACCCCCGACACAAGTAGCTGGTCATCATGAGACACTTGGTGATATAGAAAATGATACTAAAACTGCACAAAAATACAAAATTAGGAATTCTTGAATTCTATATTGGCTGAGATTTTGTCACTTTTCCACTTGAAGCTGAATATCTTGGAAACTACTGGTCCTATTTCCGCCAAACATAGCTAAGAACCATCTCAACGGACAAGACTTAGAAAAAACCGAACTCAAATTGGTCCATTCGTTTGGGAGCTACGATGCCACACATATGTAGATACACATGTTAAACTTATAACGCCCCTCTTTCTTCGTCGCGGGTTACAAATAATGTTTATGACGAGTTTTTGGGTCAGGGCTATTACTAACGGCATCCTGGGGGCATTTTCCGAAAGGTTCGATTGTCAGTATTTGAACCACTGTTATATGGTTCATGTACACAATTTATTTATTAGTACGTGTAATAATAATCACTAGCCACAGTATAAGAAATGTCTGTTACTCTAACATTTAACTATTTTTTTCATATTTGTAAGCACTGATCCCAGTTGGTCAAAATAATAGCTTTTTATTTATTAACTAGCTGTGCCGCGCGGTGTCACCCGCCCATTCCATAGCCTATGTGTTCATACAGGGTGTCAGCTACCGTCAAACCATAATTTATCTAAATTAGTCAAGCTTTGAGCGTGATAAAGTAACAAACATAGACATAAACAAACTCACAAGCTTTCGCCTTAATAATATTAGTGTAATATATTTAAACACGTCTCTTTCTACAGATCCTGTCCGCCGTCCTAGCCTGCGCGTGCGCAGCGCCATCAAACTTTATCCCCATCCTGCTAGCACCGGGCGTGGCCATCCCCACCCTCTCCCCTGGGGACTTGCAGGCCGCTGCCATCAATGCCAAGGTCAAGGCAGAAGATGATGCCAGAGCGCTTGCAGATCAGGCGCGGCTAGCTGCTGATATGGCCAGAACCCAGGCCGAGCTAGCTACAGAAATCCCGAAGGTAGTGTAGTAATTCTCATTTTCTCTATTGCCTTTCATAGTGATGGAGATAGAGCACACGTTTGAAACGAGGCCAGAGACTAAAGCGAAATGGTCTACAAGGAAAGGAGGTAATGTACCTCTTCTTTCATATATCTGTCTCTTGATCACTAGGCCAGACTGCTCGCACGCTGAACGATCTATGGAAGACCAAAGGATAAACTCTCTCATGGTCAAAAGATTATTACTTAAAAGTTTTCGTATGTCCGAAAGGTATTTTTACTCAGAAGCTGCAAATTTTTAGGTTACTATAAATTTAAAAAAGCATTTTGATTTTGATTTGATTTTGAGCACTTATTCGATTCTCCATGGTTCCTTATGATATTTTAATCAGAATTAAAAATATTATGGTCTCACAAAGAAATATCTTTCAGAGCCCGCCCGCTCTTCCGATCGCCGAGCCTGATGCCAAACTGAAGGACGATGACCAGACACAGCTGTCCGCTGATATCGATGCCAAAGTCCAGGCTGAAAACCAAGCTAGACTTTTAGCAGACCAAGCTCAACTAGCTGCTGATCTCGCCAAAGAGCAAGCTGAACTCGCGTTGGAAAACCAAAAGGTAGTGCCCCTACGCCCTCTGTAACTCTTTCATAACTAAGCTTAAGCACTTGCAAAGGTGCTGCTAAGCTGTCATGTGGTCAAATAACAAGGTAAAGTATCTAGATTATCGTGCTTCGCTGCAATTTACCAACAAGCAAAATTTAAGTGAAACGCTTACCTAACCAACATAAGAAAAAGCCCTAGCGTTTAAACAGAACACTTATGAGAATGTGGCTACAAATGGAGTAAACGCGCTTAGACGTCTGAATGGACGAATTAATACGGTATTTTTGAGGTGTCAGACTTCTATGGCAATAGCAGATGATGTGGTCTCAGAAAAAGTATACACATTTCAGGCTAAACAGGTTAATATTGATGCCAAAGTGAAAGCTGACGACCAGGCCGGGCTATTGGCGGACCAGACACAGTGGGTCGCAGAAATGGATGCCAAAATCAAGGCTGAGGACCAAGCTAGATTTTTAGAAGATCAGGCACGACTAGCCGCTGATATCGCCAGAGAGCGGGCTGAACTCGCATTGGAAAACCAAAAGGTAGTGTCTTCCCACCCTCTATATGGCTTCCTCAAACAACGGATATAGCTTTCGCGTGGCTTACACTGAAACTAAGGTTTCATCGTAATAAACCACCAGGCGAGAATCAAGTCAAATGCTTGCCTGCTATACATGCAAAAGACTAGCTTTGGAAGCATTACCAGAGGCCAACATGTTATATATTAATACAATGAGGCTACAAACTTGGTCAACCGCGCTTTAGGAGGCTTCTGGCGAAGTCGGGTTTGTTTGATGGCATTTTGAAACGACTCGCCGAACTTTTATGAACTGCTATAAAAAATAATGATAAATGATATGGTATGTTAAATATCATAGTAAGTTCATGGTCTCAGAAAATGTCTTCCAGACTCAACCCGCAGCCGAGATTGATACCAAAGTCAATTCGGAAGACCAGGCCAGATCATGGACAGACCACAATCAACTGGACGGTTATATCGATGCCAAAGTGATGGATGACGACCAGGCTATACTACTGGCAGACCAGGCACGACTAGCTGCTGATATCGCCAGAGAGCGGGCTGAACTCGCTTTAGAAAACCAAAAGGTAGTGCACCTTCGCCCTCTGTAACTCTTTCATAGCAACTAAGCTTAAGCACTTGCAAAGGTGCTGCTAAGCTGTCATGTGGTCAAAGAAAAAAGTAAAGTATCTAGATTATTATGCTTCGCTGCAATTTACCAACAAGCAAAATTGAAGTAAAAGGTTTGCCTAACCTACATACAAAAAAGCCTTAGCGTTTCAAGACTAGAATACATTAAAATGTGACTACAAATGAAGCAAGCGCGCTTAGATGACTAAATTGACGAATTAATACGGGATTTTTGATGTGTCAGACTTCTATAGCAATAGCGAATGATTTGGTCTCTGAAAAAATACACACCTTTCAGGCTATTCCGCATGCCGCTATTGATGCCAAAGTGAAAGCTGACGACCAGGCTGGGCTATTGGTAGACCAGACACAGTGGGTCGCAGAAATGGATGCCAAAATCAAGGCTGAGGACCAAGCTAGATTTTTAGGAGATCAGGCACGACTAGCCGCTGATATCGCCAGAGAGCGGGCTGAACTCGCATTGGAAAACCAAAAGGTAGTGTCTTCCCACCCTCTATATGGCTTTCTCATACAATGGATATAGCTTGCGCGTGGCGTGGCTTAAACTCTGAGACTAAGCCAGCTCTTTAGGCAAGCTTGCTCTATAAGTAGCTTCGTGTGAGACAGGTGAAATTCACGTCAAATGCTTTCCTGCCATACATATAAAAGATTAGCTTTGGAAGCAATAGCAGAACCCAAGATGTTACATATGAACACAGTGAGGCTACAAACTTGGTCAATCACGCTTTAGAATAGAAGGCTTCTGGCGAAGTCGGGTTTATTTGATGGAATTTTGAAACGACTCGCTGAACTTTTATGAACTGCTATAAAACCTAATGATATGGTATGTTAAATATCATAGTAAGTTCATGGTCTCAGATAATGTTTTCCAGACTCAACCCGCAGCCGAGATTGATACCAAAGTAAATTCGGAAGACCAGGCCAGATCATGGACAGACCACATTCAACTGGACGATGTTATCGATGCCAAAGTGATGGCTGAAGACCAGGCTATACTACTGGCAGACCAGGCACGACTAGCAGCCGATATTGCAAAAGAGAAAGCCGAACTGGCTTTTGATGAACTAAAGGTATATTATATGACCTAGCGATATTCTTAAGCACTGATATTGGCAGACTAGATCGAATTGTGGAAGACTAATAAGTTTTGCACATTAATATAAGACGCAAAATTTTAATATCCTATAAAACTCTTAGAATACGCACAGAACGAGAGTCTTTATACAACCGGTTTGGGAAAGATGAAGCCGCTTTTGGTTTTATGTGTGGGTGTCTACAAACCAATCATAGCGACGTCGTGTTGCTTGTGACTTTGACGTTGTTACAGATGCGCACACGGACGAAACTTAGCCCGTGACTAAACAAAACTGAAGGGCTGCTCCGATGTTCTAAATTCGTTTCGTGCCGACCCGCTCATTCAAATATTATTTGACACGAGATCGAAAGAGATAGCGCGGTACAAATTAAGTTAAGACTAATGTAAAATTATTTCATTTCCGATCGTATTAATGCCTATTATATCTTTCACAGGAAAAGGTAGAAGAAGCCTCCTCAATAATAAAAGAGAAGAGCGAGGACCTATTCTGGAACGTCGAAGACAAAAAATGGCAAGCCGTTGACGCTGTGAAAACCTTTGAAGCCAAGATAGGCGGAGCTATAGCCAGCAACCCTGATGCTTTGGTCAAGCCTCTGACCTATCCCATCGTTGCACCAGTAGCTCTCCCGTACGCTAATTTACTTTATACTCCAGGATTGATACCTTTAGCTGGTCTTAAGGATGAGCAACCGGTTAAGACTGCAGAGGCTGAGAAGGATTCCAAAGATAAGCTGGAGCAGGCGAAATTAGAGGGGCTAGTGCTCTCGCAAGCTCCCATTAGTTACTTGGGCGCCCCGTGGGTGCAAACCCCCATAGCCCTGTACCAGCCAGGAATCCTGCAGCCTGTGCTCACGTCTGTGGTTAAGCAATGGTAGATAATTTATAAAATAGGCGGAATAAACGGTAATTTTTATGCTCTTTGTTTTACTTTTTTCCTTATAACCGAAGACTTATAATCGCTTTGAACGCCCTCACTTTCGGCTCGGGCCACAAACTCCTGCGATCTGGGACATTGACGAATTTAAAGCCCTAGGTATGTAATGTTATTAGTACATGTACCTATGTATGAGTTTAAAGCAACATCACCCAATCAGCTATACGGATTTTTGATATTTTCGGTACACTGTTGTAAGGCATTCATGGATACTTTTAGAATACTTTTTTTTATTTTTTTTTTTAACCACACTGGGATGTAGCAAAAGAGGTTAATGATGTTTGAGTATAGGCACCATCGAGTAAAAAAAAAATCATTTTAAGATTAAACATTTAAGTCTATTTAGAAGGTTCCAATAGAATAATAATTGGAACTGAACTAAAAATATTTTTATATTTGCTATATATTACAGTCTTGGCAATTTTCATGTAAATGCTAATCCTTTGACCTTAAAAATACAATGACTTACATAAACCATGTGCAAACTTAACGCGGCCAGTTATTTTATTTGATGGCACGGACGGAATCCTTCGTGCGCGAGTCCAGCTCGCACTTGGCCGGTTTTTTTCAAATTAATTATAAATTCTGCGGAGGCCGATCGAACATTTCCATAATACACAACTGCAACAGAATTATGCAGCTATGTGTATTTGCATACCGAGTATATTCTGAATTCGTTTGTAGGAATGCTGACACGATTACATTAAGGGGCTTCTAAACGGGCCAATTTGTGGCCGGCAACTATGGCCGTCCCTCTCTGACACCATACGCTAGAGCAAGATGCAAATAATGGCCGGCCACAAATTGCAGCAAAACATGGCCCTTTAGAAGCCCCTTTAGGTTGTGATAATGATAATACCATCGAACAGGTGTTATACAGAGTGATCAATCCTAATGGGTCAGTAGGGAGAAAACGAAAACTTTAAGAGATGGTGAAATCTATGCTTAGGAACCATGGCATCGATTTTAGATTTAATATAAAAAACTACATTATTATTTTTTTATAAAATATCATACATAACCGAGAATTGGACCTAGTTAAATTCTGTAAGTAATCGCATGCCGTATTGTAACATTTTTTAAGCGATTTTGACCGGTTTATGTATGAATATGAAATTATGTATGAGATTTATAAAAAAAAATGCTTTTATTATATCTAAAATCGAGGCCATGGTCCTTAAGAACAGATTTCCGTATCTGTTATAGTCTGTGACTTCTCCCTACTGACCCATTTGGATTGATCATCCTGTATAATAATTATAATTCTGCAATAACGGTAAGACATCTATCACATAAAAACATTTTATTTATTTATTTAAACTTTATTGCATAATACAAAAAAAATCGGCTAAGTGCGAGTCTGACTCGCACACCGAGGGATCCGTACAAATAATTATCTCATCTTAGTTGGCCGGGTTAAGTTAAGTTTGCACCTGGTATGTATGGCACCCGATACAAATGAGGTGCAAAGTTAACGCAACCGATCACGTTTGTTGTATGGGAGCCCCACTTAAATATTTATTTTATTTTAAATTGTGTTGTTCTGTTATATGTAATTTCAATCTCAACTCTGTACCGCAATTTATGCAAATAAACGATTTGATTTGATTTATTCTGTTTTTTAGTATTTGTTGTTATAGCTGCAACAGAAATACATCATCTGTGAAAATTTCAACTGTCTAGCTATCACGGTTCATGAGATACAGCCTGGGACAGACGGACAGACAGACAGTGGTGTCTTAGTAATTCCCGTTTTTTACTTTTTGAGTTTGGAACCCTAAAAATGACATATTTCAGCAATTTTGAACAATGGTCGCGAGGTCTAGACTCACATAGCTACTAGGCAGCCCAGGACACCGAACCAGACACTTATATACCGGTTGCAACAATAATAGCGGCCTAGACGCCGAGAATGGGGCCTGGGCTAGTCAACGACTAGTCCAGGATCCGGCTGCAGTAACTGCAATGATATATATAACTATTTTTTTTTCATTGAAAATCAGTTTTCTATATGGACCTCTCCATATGAGATAACGATTTCAGGTTTTTTTATAGCGTGATGCGGGATAGTCTTCTGTTTTGTATGGGCGCGCGGCCCCATGCCCATCTGGCGCCATCTGTTGGTCATAATTTCTTTGTCCTATCATCACGAAAACGACTGGACAAATCTCAACCAACTTCGGTACTTGGGATAGCTCGACATCCAAAGACGGTTATAGGATACTTTTTCCCAACTACGGTAAAGAAAAAAATACGCGAACGAAGTCCCCGGCACCTCCTTGTAAATAATTTTGGTGGACATTTTACGTACCAACCTATTTATTTTGGTGTGGCAATAAATGGTTTCTTTCCTTCTTTATTTTCCTTGTGAATACACACCCCTCTCCACTGTCAATACTATTTTAGAATTTTATAATGGTATTGATTAGAATAGAATATTCTTTATTGTACACCTCTACAAGAAATAAATAGAAATACCGATAACACTTACGTAGCATTACATATAGAGGTAAACATTAGGCAATCTTATCGCTAAAGAGCGATCTCTTCCTGACAACCTTTGCGGTAGCGGGTTAATATGTATTTATAGTTTATATTCGTATTGGGTACATGTAAGGGAGATCGTTTCCCAGATTTTTTATTCCTCTGTTGTTATACATTATTCAAAATTCTTGCAAATATCATCCTGTTGCTTAGGTTTGGTTAGGTTTGCTGTATAATAATAATAATAATAATAATAATTGCCGGCGGCACCCTAGGTTAGGTTTTTTTTATAATGTGTTTATAGTTGTAATGTATTTTTTATATTTTACTTTTTATATAAATCTATTGTAAAAAATACCTATCCTAAGAAACATGATTAAATGAGTGAATAATAATAAATTCTTTATTTCGGACAATTTACATCCATAGCTTGTTAGTAAGGCTTACCCGCTACGTTAGTAAACTTTACACTAGATTCAAGTTATTTTTTTTATAGGTATATCACTTAAATAACATATTGTGCTACACTATTAATCTGCACTATCCAGAATTTAAATAAATGCCAGTCATTCCTCTCCTCTAACGCTTTGAGGATGCTGTTGGTGCTTTGCCTGATGCGAGCCATCAGCGGGGTGATTTTTTTGCGGATTACAGCCTGAAAACAGTCAACGCGGGCCTCCGCAAACATACTAGACGCGCTGCACCATCTCGGCATCCCCAGCAGCATCCTCAACGCGTTATTATACTGCACTCGTATAACAATCTCAAATATTTTACGGTTGCAAGAAATAATGCTTTCCACAAATATTTCTTCGGTGAAAAGAAACATTCGATGAAAAAATCTAGGAGTCAATATAGACCCTACATTTATACATATCTCGTCTGTTGACAAACAAAACTCACTAAGTAACAAATACCTGCTTAAAATAAAGCTCGGTATCTTAGTGTCAATCTACTTACTAGATACGAGGTTTTTAAGAACAGCGACAGAAATTTTAGGGAGTTTTGGTGGTCACCGGGCGATCTGACAACTCATGAAATTCTCACCCGGCTCTCGCACTACACCTAACTAGACCCACTTAGCATTTCATAAGGTTCTAGAACAAACGATATGTCAAGAATATGAGATATATACTCAAAAGGAAACTCATTACTGTTGGTTTCCTTAATTCACTATATTAATTATGATTTCTCATAATTTTATTCAGCTTTCGTAAAAGGCTTATCGCCGGTCGCCCTTTGGAATAATTCAATGCGATTATGGTCGTATTATGGGGTGGTTAATGGAATTAAAACCGGTTGACCTAGAATGTAACTAAGATACCTATTTTAACTTCCAACTAGAATCGATTTAAACCATTGATTTAGATCAAAGCTCAAAGATAAATTGAATTCGTAACCTGGTGGAATTCACCGGGAATCAAACCCGGTACCTCTGGATTGCCGATCTAATGCGTTAACATTTCCGCCACCCTAACGCCCAAGCAACCTTTCGATTTTTTCCTTACGGTTTATGTGTTGATCTTTACATTATTTATTTGAATCAATTTTAGCGATCGACCGAGCGAGCGCAGCCTCTTCGTTTCGGTTTGACCAGAAATTCTTTCGTATATCCTGATTTTCGGATAACCAGGTCCGGCTGGCCTCACCTACAAAGCGCATTTCTTACAGATTGTCATAAAATTTTGTAAGTTGTTCGATAATTATGTATATACAATAAAAAAGGCCTCCCGCCAGGTGGACCGACTACCTACAAAAAGTGGCGGGAAGCAGTTGGATGCTGAAAGCTGAGGACCGGGTATGGTGGCGCGAACTGGGGAAGGCCTATTTCCAGCAGTGGACGACTCCGGGCTGATAAATGATGATGATGATGGTGAAAAAAAAAGACATCCGGATATACGAAAGAAATTTCGGCGAAGCTGAAACATAGTAGCTTCGCTCGGTGGGCTCTTAAAGTTACAAAACAAATCTTTTTCTTTCTTTAGACAGTAGTTTTTGGAATTATGAAAATTCAGAATAATGTACACTTAGCCAAGAAAGTGTACCCTTTTGTATCTTAATCCTTAAATCATGAAATTAGGGACTGCGGTTCTGATTTTGTATATGGAGAACCGGGAATTCCCATACTGGATAAGTATAGAAAAATAATACAGAGAGCACACCCTACATGAAATAGTGTCAAAAAGTGGTAGACCATTTTTTGGCTGAACGTATCGCAACGCCTCAATTTATTTATTTAAATTAGTTACACAGCATAACAGTAAATAAACCAAGGCAATGTGAACTACAAAATTACATTACAAAAAAATTCTTAAATCTAATTTGATTTAGGCGAACGTAACAGCGTGGCTCCGTTGCGTCATTTGCTCTGGTGCAGGATTCGGCAGATTGCCTCAAACGCCTCCAGGGAAAGGTTGGAGGCGTTTGAGATGTGGTACTAGAGGAGGATGGAAGGCATAAGCAGGACGGAAAATCTCAAATGAATAGGTCTTGAGTAGTATAGAAGAGAAACAGACACTACTAACACTAATAGAAGATAGAAGAGGAAATATGATAGAGCATGTGCTAAGACATGAGTTTTTCCTGAAAAATATTTCCTTTCGGAGGTTAGCGTCGGTGCCGTACGGAGCTCTAAGAGGTTTCCGAATAGCAAGACTCTGATCTCTGAATGTCCCTGAGGTAGGAGCGGTGCGCTGTTTCAGCATCTCGCACTCCTCAGGACTCCGGGCCACGTCTGAGTGCGGTACGAGCCTGTATCATAACAGCACCGGACGGGCACCTTAGGGCAAGTCTAGGCGCGGTGCGTTCAGCATCGCACTGACTTGAATCCAGGGTTCTAGTATCTCGGAAGCGGTACGACTCTGTATCGCGCCAGTTAATTAAAGCTCACCCGCTACCGTTACCGCGAATCCGAAATCCTACGGGAACCGCCGTTAGTATATTTAAAAGGCCCGCGAGCCTATAGCCAGCCACGAGTGATCATTAGGTTTAGGTTTTAATTATAAATAAATTGTATTTATTAAGGTACTCCGTTTGTATTACTCACCTCTAACTAAAGCCCTCTGTTTGAAAGTCCCACCCTGAAAGCTAGCTAGGAAACCCTCTGCGGTCTAGACTTGTCTAGGTCGTCGCGGGATATATGGTGTGGTCTAGGCCATCACATCACATTTGGCTCTAAATAAAGGAAAAATCGAGGGAAAGCGAGGTAGAGGAAGCCCAAGACGAAATTACTGAGCAAATAGATGAAAAGTTTAAAGTCATGTCTTACCAAGAAGTGAAGGAGAAAGCCCAAGAAAGAACTGGTGATTGATACACCGACAAGACCGCAGCTCTTAAATTGAAGACAAGTGGACAAACCTGTTACTCCATACACTGAATGGATTCCCCCACTCACATCATTGATAGTATCATAAATAAGCCCGTGCAGATTAAATATAAAGTCAATTTTTTTTTAATTAATAAACAAATAGAATCGTAAATATACATAGGTGTATTTAGTATTCTGATTAAAGCCTGACCAGAAATATATGAGGATTGTCAAGAGGGCGCTAGTTATAAGATTTATATGGCAACAATTTCACTATAATGACATTAGTTTAAATACCTGTCAGTTCGACTATGTTAACCTCGTAATATCATTTAATGGAATGTACTCTTTTCCTGACCGTTTTTCGTGTAGTAAACACGTGTACACTTTATTTATAATCTTACGTTCACGACTTTCAATGGTTTTCGGCATTTTCTTTGGATAATTTTAAATATATGTCTTTTAAAGAAATCACCACGAATGACATTGACATTGTTGAAAAACCATCATAAAATCATAGCCAGTGTAAGAAATTAGTTCCAGTGAAATTCCGCAATATGGCGCATCCTCATATATTTCTGGTCAGGCTTTTTTTAGTGTTCCGTAGCCAAATGGAAAAAACGGAACCCTTATAGATTCGTCATGTCTGTCTGTCTGTCTGTCTGTCCGTCTGTCCGTCCGTATGTCGCAGCCATTTTTTTCCGAAACTATAAGAGCTATACTGTTGAAACTTGGTAGGTAGATGTATTCTGTGAACCGCATTAAGATTTTGATGCAAAAATAAAAAAATAATAATAAAGATTGGGTTGGGTTGGGGCTCCCCATACTTAGAACTGAAACTAAAAAAAAATTTTTTCATTAAACACATACGGGTATCTATGGATAGGTCTTCAAAAATTATATCGAGGTTTCTAAAATATTTTTTTTCTAAACCGAATAGTTTGCTTGACAGACGCTTCCAAAGTGGAAAAAACTTGGTCCCCCCCCCCCCCCTCTAACTTCTAAAATAAGAAAATGAAAAATCTAAAAAAAACATATGATGTACATTACTATAAACAACTACCAACGAAAATTGTTTCGAACGAGATCTAGTAAGTAGTTTTTTTAATACCTAACTTTGCACCTAATTTATATGGGGCGCTATACATACCAGGTGCAAACTTAACTTAACCACCTAGGGATGGAAAGTGTTTGTACGGAACCCTCGGTGCGTGAGTCCGACTCGCACTTGGCCAGTTTTTTAAGTAGAAGTATTGCAATGGTGGACTTGACCATACATGAGTAAATTCCGGTCATGCCTCGTTACCGCATCGCAACGCATTCGAAGCGTCCGTGCGCCGAATATCGTCACAATACTGCACTGAATCATGCCCATTGTGACATGCACCAGTTAAAGAACTGTTCCGAAATTCGTCGTGACATAACTGTGAGACCAAATCGGGTCATTTGTCAAACGATAAAAAGAGGAGGTTTTTAAAGTTCCTTATCCGTTCTGATTGTTTTAGATATGTTTCTCTATTATCAAATATGTTTCTTAACATATTATCCATATGACTACTTAGAACAGGGCTATTGAGGTATATCGGTATATATTTGAAACCAATAGTTTAAATTTTGCATTGATAATTTTTGTTTCAAGAACTACTCGAAATTTCCATAATTCAGGCAGTAAACTGTTTTTTTTCAACTTATTTTCGACTGCACTCATTGAAAGCCTGAAATAGCTATGTTACTTTCTAGAAATCAGGGAAAAGTATTATTCACTTTAAAAAGTTGGTTGAAATTATCAATATATTTGTCTCAATATGAAAAAAAAACTGAGGAATAAGGTCTATGTTTTATGTTGCTAACTTAGAACTCTGTCAGTATCCTGTCTCAATTCCGAAACATTGTCTCTCATCTGTATCATTTCGCCAAATTTTCATTTGTCCGAAAGTACTTTTTTACTGAAATTGCCGCTATAACAACAAATACTAAAAAAAAAAAAAAAATTAAGGGGGGCTCCCATACAACAAACTTACAGATAATGGTACGGAACCCTTCGTGCGCGAGTCCCACTCGCACTTGGCCGATATTTTTTCATTCATGTTTTGACGACGCGTTTGGCTCGGTTGGTAGACACCTGCCTACTGAGTCGACGGTCCCGGGTTCGAATCCCGGCCGGGGCAAATATTTGTGCAAAATATTTGTTCTTGGGTCATGGATGTTATCTATATATGTATTTATATATTATGTATATCGTCGTCTAGTACCCATAGTACAAGCTTTGCTTAGTTTGGGACTAGGTCGATTTGTGTATGATTGTCCCTTAATATTTATTTATTTATTTATTTATTTATGTCCCGCGATTTCTCGACAGCGGCTGCACTATGTTTTGGAAAATTCCTTTTTTGTTTCAAAGAGCATACTTTCTAGTTGGTCCCATTGTCATCACTACATAGTATAAAACAAAGTCGCTTCCTTCTGGCTGTCCCTATGTATGCTTAGATAAATATTTGAATTTGAATTTGAATTTTCGATGTTTAAAACTACGCAATGGATTTTAATTTGATGCGTTTTTTTTTTTTTTAATAGATAGAGTGATTCAAGGGTAAGGTTTATACGTATAATACATGAATAATATAGCATTGCACCCGTGCGAAGCCGGGGCGGGTCGCTAGTTGTCATATAACATAACTTCGTTTAGTTGACGTCGGTTATTTTTTGTTAAAAAGTGATCATACTGACATGTGGGATTATAGTGAATGGTCTGATGAGGATATCTTATGCATTCATGAATCAGGGCTCGAATAACGAATGGCAATGAAAATATTAATTCTATTAGATTAGGTTACTGAATTATCCAGTTACCTTCTCGATTGGTCGAGCTAAACGCGCATGCGCCAGTCTCACAACATCAGATGCGATCGAGTTCAAATGATTGGCTATATTAGATAAAAACAAGCTAAACTAAACGTGACATCTAAGTGACATTTCATGATACATAGCCATCAGCTGACGACATAGTTCGTTGTTCTTACAAACCGAGTACAAAGGCGAGGCTTCTCAAAACGGACAATGGGTTTATAGTTAATGACCGCTATCCATAATATCACCACTATATGCCTACTTTAGCGATGAGCTCTAAAGGTGAACATAAGAACTATAACAGTAAATTTATAAGCCCCTAATAGCTAGGGCAATAACCTTAGTCTAAATCTAGTTTGGTGGCGGTATATCCGGAAGGCTGCCAGCTGACGACATAGTTGGTTGCTGTTACAATCCGAGCGCAAAGGCGAGGCTTGTCAAAACGGTCAATAGGTTTATTATGACCTCTGTCCATGATATCCCCACTTTATGCCTACTTGATATACACTATCGGACTATTTGATATGTGAATTTTAATTTTCAATTTATAATTACCGATTTCCTTTATTTATTTATTTAAATTTTCCTATAGGTACAATATTTTTTTGTATACAATTCTTTAAGCCTAATATGTTTCTTAATTTAAGTTGTTTTTCTTTTAGTTTGTATCGATAATATAATTTGTTATTAATTGCATGGTATAGTTAGCTGCTAAATGGATGTTTTTGTACGCCAACTGGCAAAACATAGTGTTACGTTACATTTTTATTCCGCCTATATTCACCTATGTTTTACAAAATAAAACACTTTGACTTTGACTTTGAGCGATTTGCTCTATTAAAAGTGAACATCACACAACATTACAAGAGTGTGTTTATGTCTGTGTTTGTTACTTCTTCACGCTCAAACGGCTGGACCAATTTGGATAATTTTTAGTATGAAGGTAGCTGGCACTTTAAATGAACACATATGCTACTTTTTATCCCGAAATAATTTAGTGTTCCCGTGGGATGAGCGGGTAACACCGCAGCTAGTAAGAACTATAACAGTAAACCTGTAAGCTAGCCCTACCTAGGGCATCAACCTCAGTCTAAATCTAGTTTGGAGGCGGTATGTCCGGAAGGCCAGCTGACGACATAGTTGGTTGCTGTTACAATGCGCGCGCAAGGGCGCTTAAGCCAATGAACGGACAATGCATTGATATTAAGACGTACAGTTTTAAGTTTTTCAACTGAACTAATCTAATTAAAGGAATAATAGCTTTATTTTCAACAACATAGCCACATTGTAAAAAGTCATAACAGCCACCTCGAAACTTTAATTGATTATCGACTCTCTCTCAAATATCAACAATTTGATAGCATGATGTTTTAATTGTTGAATAAGGCTTTAAAGTCTAAACTGAAGGTTTGCCAGAGGGCGATGGAGCGCAGTATACTAGGTGTTCGGAGGACTGATCGAAGCAGAAACACAGAACTGCGCTCCAAAACTGGTATGGTAGATGTGGGTGTCAAGACCGCTAAGCTGAAATAGGACTGGGGTGGACATGTCTGTCGCATGCATCCAGAAAGGTGGGCCAAAATACCTACCCGATGGATCCCACAAGATGGATACCGGAAGAGAGGCCGAAAAGGAGACGCGTTCTGCAGATAATGGGAGAACCACACTGGCAGTAGGGTCGAGTGGAGAAAAGAAGGGGAGGCCTTTTCCCAGCCGTGGGACACCCAACTTTTTTTCTAATTAATTTTTATTATATTGGAAAAAGGTCCGGTCAAAAAAAATGTTGTCATTTGTTTTTAGTTTCAAAGTTTAAGTATAAATGTAATTTATGTAATATATTTTTAATAAATATAAACGTAACAATTTGAACGGATTATATCGCATATATTAATTATATGAGCCTCCCTGACGTTTCGGTAACTTTCCAGTTACCATCGTCAAAGATTGTCGTCATTGTTGGAAGTCAACCTTTAAATAAATAAAATAATATATCGGACAACCTCACACAAATCAATCTAGTCCCACAGTAAGCTCTAGTAAGCTTGTCTTATGGACACTAAACGACGATAAACATACTTATATAGATAAATACATACTTAAATACAAATAACATCCATGAACCGGGCACAAATATTCAAGTTCATCACACAAATATTTGCCCTTGCCGGGATTCGAACCCAGGACCGTCGGCTTAGTAGGCAATTAATAAATATAAATAAATAAATATTAAGGGACAACCATACACAAATCGACCTAGTCCCAAACTAAGCAAAGCTTGTACTATGGGTACTAGACGACGATATACATAATATATATACACCGTGACCAATAAGTTCGAATACAAACTTTTAGCACTTGCTGTATAGACATACGGATTGCTGGTATATATATATATATATTAATTTAAAAAGTATATCGCCATAAACATAATACAATAATTTCAAACGTCACGTACTTTTCGTAGTGGTTTTAATCCACGATAAAGCACTTTCGTGAAGAAATTATTAGGAAATTTCGTAATGGCGACAAGCCAGGTGCTATCTTCAGGGCGTTACAACCCCATGGAATTAAACGGAATCTAGTTTATACTACTATCAAAGGTATAAAGAGACCTCTTCTACAGAGGGCAGAAAAAGATCCGGTCGCCCACGTTCAGCTAGAACCGAAAAAGTGATTAAGTGTATAAGAGAGCGAATTCGGCGGAAAAAACACCGTTCTATTATAAAATTAGCTGCTGATCTGAAAATTTCCAGGGGATCGGTACATAATATATTGAAAGTAGATCTTGGATGTAATGCCTACAAAAAACGAAAAGTACATGGCATTTCAGAACCGACCAAGAAAAAGAGAGTAGAAAGATCCAGCACCATACTTTCTTGGCACGCAGGGGATGAATTTGTTTTCTCTAACGAGAAACTCTTTGTATTAGAGCAGCCTCATAATGACCAGAACGACCGGTTGTGGGCAGCAAGGATAGAAGACATCCCAGACTATGAAAAGAATATTCCTAGGTTCCAGAGCTCAGCATCAGTGATGGTTTGGGGCGCTCTTTGTAAGAGGGGCAAATTGCCTTTAGTATTTATTGATAAAGGCGTTAAAATCAATGCGGAATATTATAAATTGGAGGTTTTGGAAAAAAATGTTGCCCCAAATTTAAAAACTATGTTCGTAGATGACTATAATGTTTTTCAACAAGACGGAGCTTAGCTTAGCTTAGAGACATACGGCAAACGCTGTTCAGGCTTGGTGCAAAACTAATTTGACCGATTTTTTGCCGAAAAATGAATGGCCACCGAGTTCTCCAGATTTAAACGTATTAGATTATTTTGTATGGTCTTACATGCTCTCGAAACTAAATAATTATAAAGTCGCAAACCTGAACCATTTTAAAGAGGTTATCGTGCAAATTTGGGGCGATATGCCGATGGAAGCGGTGCGTGCCGCGTGTGACTCTTTTGAGAAACGTTTGAAGCTGGTAAAAAAAGTTAAAGGTGGAGTAATTCCAAAACATTCGTTGTAAATATTGTATATAAGGGTGCCTTTCATATAATATAATTTTCATTACATAAACTATGCGTACATTTATTTTATTAAGGATCGTAACTGTATTCGTATTTGGCGACGCGTTTGGCTCGGTTGGTAGACACCTGCCTACTGAGTCGGCGGTCTCGGGTTCGAATCCCGGCCGGGGCAAATATTTGTGCAAAATATTTGTTCTCGGGTCATGGATGTTATTTATATATGTATTTATATATTATGTATATCGTCGTCTAGTACCCATAGTACAAGCTTTGCTTAGTTTGGGACTAGGTCGATTTGTGTATGATTGTCCCTTAATATTTATTATTTATTTATTTTATTATTATTCGAACTTATTGGACACGGTGTATACATATATAGATAACATCCATGACCCAAAAACAAATATTTGTACAAATATTTGCCCCGGCCGGGATTCGAACCCGGGACCGCCGACTCAGTAGGCAGGTGTCTACAAACCGCGCCAACCGCGTCGTCAAAACCTTTGACAACGGTTAACTGGAAAGCCACCGGACCCTTTTTGCAACCAAAACACCGTTTAGCTCATAGAATTTCTATAGAAGTATAGATCTTAAGTTAAATTTAATATAAAAATGTAATTCAATTATTTAGATGTAAAATTTTAATGTAATTGGTTGCAAAATAAATGTATCTTCTTCTTCTTCTTCTTCTTCTTTTTGGGTACGGAACCCTAAAAATTACACGTAGAGGCACCTTCTAGTATCTTTTAAGTTTAATTGTTACTAATACTCCTTGGATACCTACCATTAAACTACCCAAATATAGTCCAGTCCACACAACTATGGACCAATTCAAACCGAAAATTACTAGTTAATATATTTATTTATTTATTTAAACTTTATTGCACAAAATACATAAGTAAAAGTACAAATTGCGGACTTAATTCCATGAGGCATTCTCTACCAGTAAACCACAAGGTCAAACAGAGACATTATTGGTGCAGGAAGGGTGTACAACAATACGTGTATACACACGATGCAAATGTCGAAACAAAAAAACACTAGTTACGTTGATAAATACATACATATTACATATATATATATATATATATATGACAATTATAACGAATAAACTAAGTGAACAACATAATTAAACAAACTTAAATAAAAACGTATAAAATCACTGATAGAATATGAGTTTTGATAAAAATAAACGAGTTTTGTTTTGGACCATAGTTGGATGATTGGACTATAGTTGGGTAGTTTAACAATACTTGTACGAAATAAAGAATGTTTTAATATTATAGCTGTAAGCAATCACAGAAGAGGGGAATCTCCTGACACAAAACAATTTGTGATTTACTAGATTCCAACTTTATTCTTGTAAACCGAATACGTTAAACCATTTTTTTTACTAGCCGGTGGGAATCGCCACTGGTCTTTTGTTACATGTATATTTAAATAGACAGATGAAGCTGACGACATAGTTACCGTCGGTTACACACTGAAGGGCGAATTTAATACTCTTAAAAAACTGGTTGAAATCGGCAATTATATGATCCTTAAAAAGTTGTTTATTCATTTCATCTTTACTGCACAAATGAAAAACAACGAACAAAAGACGGATTTAATGCCACGAGGCCTCTACCAGTCAACCATAGGGTAAAGCAGAAAAAATAAAGTTGAATCATCAAAATCATTATATATATCGTTTAGCCGTGGCTTCGCTCGTTCAGCCGTTCAGATGTTTGAAATATCAAACCTCACTATATTCACCACTAAAATGCTATGGGCCACTATGGGCCATAAACATGCAACACAAAAGTCGCTTATGAATTATTATGTTCTCCCGATAATATTTAAATAACAGTTATAGGTAATATTTTGTTTGTTACGAGTAAACTACAGTGTCTTAAAAATTGTAAACATATATATTTCTTTGCATCTGGTTATTTTCTCTGTATAAAACTTACGTTGAATTAGTCTGTACGTAATAAAAAATAAAAAAAATGCTGGTAAGAATTTCAAACCGCATCCTGGCTGTAATTCCGCAGAAATCGAGGAAACAAGTTCGTGCATTCCATTTGAAAACCAGATTATCCCTAGAGTTGGCAAACATTTGAATTGTGAACTTAATTTAGCGATAATACATATTTCAGCGCCATTTATAGAGCAAGTGGCGCCACAATTGACAACATTTCATATTTCTAACAGGTGGAAATTAATATAGAGATCGACAGGGCTTTGTGTCGTGTACATACGCGCAAAAAATATCTTTGAATTTATTCTTCTGTATTTAAAGAAATATAAGAAAATACATAAAATTACCGCAATCTAAGACAATTAAGCCTGAATACGGTTGTTGTAAGAACCAACAGCGAAAAAAAAATGTTTAATTTTAACAATGTCATGTGAACCTCAACGTCGTTGCGTTTTTTAATTAAATCATAAAAAAACGGACTAAAGTAGGTAACCGTTCCATTCAGTCATAGTTTTGGTGTTGCCACAATTTAAATGGATTAAGTTTTTATAAATTAATAATAAAATAAATAGTTATCTTAGAAAATAAAAAGAACCTTGATTACTTTAGCTTTCTAAGCAGAATTCAGAAAAGAAATAAAATTGTAGTCTTGTAAGAAATGTTGTCAATTGTCGAGAAAAGATAGATGTTTAGTATTTTTAGAACATTCGAAATTCAAATTTCAAACCGCATCCTGGCTAAAACATCGCAAATGCGGGAAAAAACAAAAACGTTTAATTACCTCTATGTTTTGCGACTTTAACTAAATTCTGCGCTGTTTTCGCAGGCTAATGAAATATTACTCAAAGATTTGGCGGGAAATTTAGAAAATCTGTAGCTGGTCACACTTAGGATTTATAGATTGATAGTAGAAAATATTTTTGATTTTCTATTCACACGTAAGGTACTTAAGGAAATAAGTCAACTCACATAATTTTTACCACTATGTACAAACGACAAATACATGTGTTTACACTTTCTAACTACATATATACGAGGCGAAAAATTTAATGTAGTGTAAATAAGACCTAACTCGAAAATACCATATAATATTAATCCATCCCCAAAAAAATTAGGTACATAAGTTCTAAATTTCAACTCAATCGGAATGTTAAAACTAGTACATAAATTATCAAAATTCCCCACCTAGTAAATTGTTTAAATCATAGACAAAGAGTGATACCACAAGGAAATATTTGTCAACATTATTTGGCTAGCCAGACTATATAAGAACGGGTCGAGAAAGAAGATTGGTAATTATAGAACATTCAAAATTCGAATTTTAAAAAGCATCCTGGCTGAAACCCGGCAGTCGCCACGAAAACAAAAACGAGTGCATTCCGTTCGAAAACCAAATTAAGTCCATCGGTGGCGAAAATTGGAACTAAATTTCGCGATACGATTTTCACGGCTTAAATAGGACAAGTGGCGCCGTCATGGACGGGAAGGTTAAGTGGTGCTCTAAATGTCAGGGCGTATGGTGCGACAGTTTTTTATTTGGATCCATGAGCTTCCTGCTCCACCCATCGGATCAGCACCTTTGTAAACATGGTAATGCGTAGAGCTAGAAACGATCAGAAGGGGCTTCTACTCAACGCCGTTGAGTCAACGGTATGCGTTTTCACGACTATGCGCGGAAAATGTTGGTGACATGACGGCGAGATTTGAAAAGATCCGATTTTAAATTAATTATAGTGGCATTTTATACAGCATTTTAGAGTTATCCCTAAGTCTGGCATCTAGTTGATAGTACAACAAAAGCATAAAACGAGCCCGAGCTGTTATGGTGAAGACGCTAAAATGGGTTTATACTCGAGTTTCACACTCTGTTTTTCACTTCGATTGTAAGGAAATAATACAATTTATCCTTAGGTAGTTTTAGTCTCATATTGGTATTTTTTCATGAAAAATAAAAGTAAGGTTCAGTTGGCGTCGTGTACTATTTAGTTAAGGAAAACAATACTGTTGTGTGGTTGCGCTTAGAAGAAGAGACTTTTCTATTTTCATGAATTTAGAAATTCGTATAATAACAAATACTAGGATAGGAACGTTTGATCGTTCATTCTTCTTTTATAAAACATAAAAAACATCTTTTAAAATATCTTTGTTTTAACATAGATTTCTAGAAGCCACTATGACCACCCATTCAATAAATAAATATTAAGGGACAATCTTACAGAAATCAAGCTAGTGCCAACTAAGCAAAGCTTATTACAAGCTTGGGTAGTAGACAACGATGTACATAATAATAAATATGTATACATATATACAGCTCAGTACGCAGGTGCACTACAAACTGCCAACCGCTTCGTCAATTATAAATATCATTATTTATGAATATTAAACCCCCCTCCCTTACAGGGATAAGTTCGCCTTTGTACATATCATTAGTTTAATGTCCTTATAATTATATTTTAATGTACAGTCGAGTTCATTTACATCTACACACTTACGAGAACAAAAATATCTGAACATGAACCTATTGTCAGGAGCATAAAGTCGTGTTCAGATATTTTGGTTCTCGTAAGTGTGTAGATGTAAATGAACTCGACTGTACAATATACATACATACATAAACCTTTTGCAAAAATCCATGGCGAGCCAAATATCAATAGGTGTCAAAAGTATGTAGGTACAACAAAAGCATAAAACGAGCCCGAGCTGATATGATGAGGGCGCTAAGGCGGGGATTTTTCGCATACACATTAGGTGTTAAAATTTCTTAAATACGCCATTTTGTCACAATCTAAACCTCATAACTCATAAAATTCCCAAGCTGGGGAAAAACTATCATTAATCAATCATCAATATTGCATATAATTCCTAATTAGTCGTATACAGAACACGGAAACATTTAATACCTACATTCAGCTCTAGCCCTTCCTATGCCCACAAAAGATACTTTATCGTACCAATGATTACTGGCCACTTTCAATAATACTCTACAGGCTACGGCCGTATAAAAGACCCAACGCACCACCGGCCAGCATTCAGTAGCTATCTAGCAGTCTGACTAAGAAGTGCAAGATGAGATTTCTGGTAAATTTTCTTCTTAAAAAAGCAAGTGATAACGGATTACCAAATTCGAATTTTAAAATCAAATTCCGTACGCACCCGAAATTTTTTCAATTTTCCAAACGCGTTCCAATTTACCGCGCAGTTTTGAAAAGTGTCTTTTTAAGTGTTTGAGTAACCAGTTTTCCGTTATCATTTCTTCATTATTTGGATTATAGTGTTTTAAGCCAAATTTTTATTTTGATCGTTATATTATTCTTCCGAATGCGGATGAAACCTTGCCATATTGAAAGCTGTTATTGTCATGTTTGGATGTGATAAAAACTCATACTTATAATTGATTTGGCAAGGTCACATGCGTATCAATTTTTTGCACATATCTTTAATAGTGTCACAACAATTTGTTTTTTACTGCATTGTCATACGAATCGTAATAGGTTTTGAATCGGATATACATTATGACTAACACTATGTGAATACAAATGTCAATCTGTCAATCAAGTTAGTAGCAAATGTCGCGTACAAAAAAAATAGCTATGTGATATTTAAAACGCTCTCAATATTTACAATTTAGTTACTTTATTTGTATTATTTCAGTTACGTTCAAACTCTAAAGTCCTAACTACCAGTTTCTGATACTAATGTTCAATGAAATAATTTAAACCGTTAAATTCTATTTGTCATCATTTAACGCGTTAAATTACATCCCATTATATTATAACAACCGTTAAACAATAAAACAATCAAATCGTTAGCAGTAAAAAAAAAACATTCAAATAAAGAACGAATCACTGGCAGTTTAAATTGACAGCAATACAAAATAAAACGTGCATATGTATTAATTCTGAGCCGTATTAGGTTGCGATAAAGATTGTTATGGCCGCATAGCGATTATTGTATGTGAAGGCCGAATCATATGGTTCACGATGCGGTTTGCATATAAAAATGCAATGAAGGGCGTATTCCATACAAATCGGAAGAGCTTAAGCGACAGGTTTTAATAATGTAAATACGATGTTTTAGAATCACGGCACGCGTCATGTTGGATTTGCCAACTTGTAAAAATAGGGCATTTCTCAACTAACATTGTTAGGATAGACATGACGTATCATTTAAGATTTCAGGCTTTTAAACTGAAGAGATTTTGAGGCAAGATTTTTATTTCTTACTAGCCGCGTCGCGCGGTGTTACCCGCTTATCCCGCGGAACACTAATTTGTTTGGGATAAAAAGAAGCCATACTGTTAATCCAGGTTGCCAGCTACCTTCTTACCAAAACTTATCGAAATTGGCCAAACCATTGCGTGAAGAAGTAACAAACATACACATAAACTCGCAAACTTTCGCCTCTATAATATTAGTGTGATATACTGTTATGCATAAGTACTTGATTGTAAAATGTATTTTCTTAATCTGTATTTAAATATACTAGACAAATTAATAGCTTATCTAAAGCATAGAACTCAGCTATATTGCGACATTAGCCAGTTAAACAAACGCCTTAAACAACAATTTAGAGCGTTTGTCAAGCTGTCTTGCGAAATTGACCACACCCAAAGGTAGAATAACACAGAACTAGACTTATCTAACATTAGGTTATACATTAGCAAAATACATAGCAGCAATCGATACACAAAGTTAACGGAAAATACCACAGACCATGTAGATTTGATGATGATAATAGAAGTTTTAGAAGTCCTTTTTAGGGTTCCGTACCCAAAGGGTTAAAAACGGGACCGTATTACTAAGACTCCGTCTGTCCGCCTGTCGCCAGGCTGTATCTCATGAACCGTGATAGTTAGACAGTTGTTTGTTTTTTACGATATAACTATGCAACATATTAAGTTAATTGTAACTTTTTTATTCCTCTCCTCCCTCCTTCTCTTTTTTTTTACATTTCTGACAACAACCTTCAAATCTTAAAGAAAAGAGCGTACCTTAAAGGCCGGCAACGCACTTGTGACTCCTCTGGTGTTGCAGGTGTCTATGGGCGACGGTAATCGCTTTCCATAAGACGATCCGTTTGCTTACATATGACATTTAAAAAAAAACGCAAAAAGGCCAGCTTAAAACTTTCAGTATCTCATTTTGGATGCCGCAGACATAAAATACCATTTTTAGGGTTCCGTAGTCAACAAGGAACCCTTTTTCTGCATGTGGTATTAAAATTTATTTTTCGTCCACATGTTCAGGTGATTAGGGACCTAAAGAAAATCCAGGCCACAAGTTCAACATCTGTCATATTTCGAAACTGTCCATTTCGGGAAAACAAAAGTACTTAAAATAGATCGCTTCACATTACTGCTTCGTCAATAACAAAATAACTTATGTGACATTGATTCATTTATGTAGCTTGAACGTTTTAGTTGTAGACGAGTTTTGAGCATTTCTATAATTGGCGTCTTTGTCCAAGTTTGAATAATATTTACATATGGGTTTGTACGTGATTAGGGTATTAGTAAATTGGGGCAGCAGGTGTGAAAACATAATTATGACCCGTACAACTAATGCCCCTTCGATAACATGAAAAAATCGTACTAATCTCACTAAAATTTGCTTATTTATACAGAAAATAAAAAGGGTGTACACGACACAAAGCTATCTCGATCTCTATAACAATTTCCACAATCGACCGCTGACTGATCGTAGCTCCTGATAATGAATCGCGTACCGATTCACGTGTGGAGCGATATTCGACTTCTACGTGAGCCCGTTGCGTATGTATTAATACACAATGATATTACAGCAACCAAATGGGCGGCGCAATGTTGCCACATAATGCAATTGCTTGATACTACTATTTTCAGTGCGTGCGTATTCTTCAGCAATCGGGTTATTTTTTGCCCACATTCGACTTACATTATCATACATTAGTTTGGAAGTATTGAGTGGCATTTAGACATTAGTTCGTTAAAAAAACGCGACTTTCCGACTTGTTTTGTCGCGTAGGAAAAGCCACAAAAACATAGTCCGTTTATAAAATCGGTAGATTCTCTCTGTCAACAAATACAGCATAAATCGGAGACTGAATTCAATGTTTCCAGTTGCATATGTCAGGGATCACAATATGAATATACCTTTCTTGATAGTTGTAGAATTCAATCATGCCCTATACCAATTTTTTAATGGCACTTAAGTTGCGAATGAAATATTATAGAAAAAAAGCAGCCAAGTGCGACTCCGCGCACCGAGGGGTCCGTACAAATACTTATCCAGTCTTAACTGTTAAGTTTGCACGTATAGTATGTTTGCGCCGGATAGAAATGAGGTGCAAAGTTAATGCAACCGATCACGTTTGTTGTATCAGAGCCCCTTAAATATTAATTTTATTGTGTTTTTTTTTGTATTTGTTGTTATAGCGGCAACAGAAATACATCATCTGTGAAAATTACTGTCTGACTATCACGGTTCATGTCATGAGATACAGCCTGGTGACAGACAGACGGACGAACAGCAGAGTCTTAGTAATAGGGTCCCGTTTTTTACCCTTTGAGTACGGAACCCTAAAACTGAAATTCTTGGAATGTAGACGCACAATTAGATTGAATTAAACGGTCTAGTGATCTGAATAAGGAAGTTGTAATTGTAATGCAATTTGTAATGTGTGTAATAAATATAAAGCCCGACCCCGAGGATATTGCGGGGTAAGAGCGGATGTGATTTGAATGTATACATATTTATGACTTAGCTTCCGTTTTTGGTAATTAGATTAGTGTTTTGATTGAGTAAATTGATAATAAGACAACGCGAAGCTGAGCTAACTAGGTACATTGTTTCAACTTAATATTAAATAGCATATATTCTCTAGGTCGCACCACATAAAAAGAGCGCTATCAAACTTATTACGTAGTCATTTGTACCGCGTAGGAATCTCGAGCGCTCTTTATGTCGCACGACTTATATTGCATTTTTAACAGACTTCAAAAAAAGGAGGAGAGTTCTCTATTCGACTGCTTTTTTTTTGTCTAGAATGCTGATTCTTTAGAGTAGGTTAAGTAAGGGTCAAGACATTAAAACGACTCGATCGCGTTTACGTTTCGCGTATAAAAATATTATCAGTTATCACAAACGTATTGAGAGCGTATTTTCGTTAAAAGCAAACATACACTAAAGCTTCTGTCGTGCCGATAGAAAGAATCAAAAATTGCAAAAATATCCACGTGGAAACAAAAATTAATCTAATTTAATTAAATCCTAACATGAAAACCTTAAACCTCTATAAAACTTTCCTGAAATACCCGAGAACTCTTGTAATTTTGGAAAATATTGCACCTTTGCTTCTACCGCGTGTTTTTCAACGCTGTTGACTCTGATGATGATGAATTGATGACTAAAACCAGACGACGCAGGACGGATGGCGACTACCAAAAAAAACTTCTAATAATCACAATCTTCCGTCATCAAATAACGACCACAAATAGGGTTTTTGAACGACGACAACTATTTGAGCTACCTTTGTCTCCTCAGATCGCATTCGCCGCCGTCCTCGGCTACGCCTCCGCCAGCGTCCTCCCCCTGGCCTACGGCATCAACGCTGGCGATGCCCAGGCAGCCGCCATCGACGCCACCGTGGCCGCCCAGGACCACAACAGAGCCGTGGTAGAGAACAACCTCCGCGCCAACGAAGCAGCAGTGCAATGGAACACGGAAGCGGTGCGACAGGCCGCTGAGTCCTCCAGGTAATTATCTACGTCTCCGTTTTCCCCCTGGTCACGGCATCAATTGATGTCACTGTGAGCGCCTATAAGACCTGAACAGAGCTGTGGTTGAGAACAACTTCCGTGCCAGCGCAGCGGAGGTCCAAAATAACACAGAGGCGGTGCGATACGCCGCTAAGACCTGTAGGTAATCTACGTCTCCGTTCTTCTCCTGGTCACGGCATCAACGCTGTCGACACCAAGGCCAAACTACGAGTTTAAGTCGTATGCTCACAAAATGTTCATTCTCTCTTAAAATTACCCCGTCAATACCTACTTAGACGCCTTCATAATCTAAAACAATGCTCCAATATAAATGTAAAGTAATACCTATTACGTACAAACATTTATGTACGTTCTATCCCACAGGGACCTCCACGAAAACTCATACTGGAACGGCCTCGCCGCGTCCCAGAACTACGTCGCCGCTGCCCAATCCCAGGCCGCTGCTGTCAACGGAATCGCTGCCGCTCGTGCCGGTCACTGGGCCGCTGCTCCCGCTGTCGCCGCCTGGGGCGCTCCTCTCGGCTACGCTGGCCTCGGCTACGCTGGCCTCGGCTACGCTGGTCATGGCATCCACGGTGCTGCCCTCCACGCGTGGTAGATCGATTAAATCGTGTAACTAACCATTGAAACACCCAAGCTAAAGAACTGTCATTCGTCATCGAACATACCAGAGACACCTGTCTTACTGTCAAGAACAAGGATACTGTGATCACACAGGACATAGAAAAGGATCAGTGACATTGGCAGAACCATTACGCAAGCTTGCGCGTTTTAAGATGTTTAAAATGGTATTGCGATGGGCTAAAAGCATGTAAGGACCTAGTCATGTAGTTGAAATTACAGCTTTTGACCTATCGTGATAGCTATATGATGAATACTAATACTAATTTACTTCGAAACAATACTGAATTTTGTTCTCATTGCTCCGAAACGAATTATTTTGGTTCATCAAAAACCACGATATCGTGGACAGATTCTTTGGTTAGTTACACGTGACTGATGAACCCTGGCAACACTGTTGTCAGTCGCCTCACGGATACAACTGATTGCTCAATGGAAAACAACGGTCTCATTTAGTAACTCTCTTTGTAGATACAATAATGCCATCACTGCCAAAGTGTAAATAAATACACGTTTTTAAGACGATCTCGACATTTTATTTTATCCCTTGCTGCCTTCCTCAACCAACTTTCCTCAAAATAAAATTACGTCAAATTACCCGGAAAAAAAACTACAGCTGGCAACATCTTTCATCATATGTTTTTAAATATATGAAGTACTTAGCCAACTTATTGTTGTTCTGTTCTGACGGAAATATGGTGAACTAATTGCGCCAAATAAATCGTATACCTTGCAGACAATATAAATAGATTAGGTGGGTGACGGAAGAGGTGAAAATCTTTCAATTTTATTACATTAAAGTTTAAATACGAAGATGACGCAATAGACCCATAGAAATCGCAAATGAAATGCCCTGTATCAAAGCTTTGAATTTCAGTCTACAATAAATACCAGAGTGTAGTCATAACCGCACGTTTATTAAATCGTAATATGGCATAAAGCAAAAATGTGAAACTATAATTTAACATCAACCTCTGCACATGACGGACTGGTAAAAAACATACCTATGCATACGAAAGAATAACACCAATCGATATGAAAACCCCCTTTTGAAGCCGGCTAAATCTAATAATACCAAGGCCAAAACAAACCAGTAAAGACAAAACTCCATTCCTACATAGTAATGTAACCATTACCACAGGACCAACCAACGCCCACTTAGATCGTCGCAAAGATAGCTCAGAAACAAAGTGGTAATACCTACTGGTATTATTTTATCCTTACTTTAATGCCCTTAATATCTAATTGCCATTGACCATTTATTTTAATCTACTAGATTTTGTTTTTATTTTTATATTTTTGCTTTTATATAATCACCAGCTGCTCCGCGTGGTGTTACCTGCTCATCCAATGGGTACACTACATTTTTTCGGGATAAAATGATGCATATGTAAGTTGGGTAAGGACCAAATTCTTTGCAAATACTGTCATACATTAATGTCCACCTCATCTCAAACTAAAAATAGAACATTTATCGTTAATTTGTAGAGTAGAAAAACACGCCAAATAACAGTTCCTATTAACCCAATCATCAATAAACGAATTGATTTTCAGAATAGTTAATAAAAAAATATTCAGAAATATACTTTTTTATCTTTATTATATTTCCCATACAAAATTAATATGTCCGTACTCTGCTTTCTCGAGAATATATTGATTTTGTTTTAAAGTACGAATACGAACTCCTTAACTTATACAGTTTATGTATGTATGTATGTATGTATGTAAACACTTTATTGTACACAAAAACAGAAATACATTAAAACAAAAGAAATACATGTACAAAGGCGAACTTATCCCTTTAAGGGATCTCTTCCAGTTAACCTTTAAAAAGTTTATTTGTATATATAGTCTTAGGTTTTGTTAAGACGCAGATATAGTTTAATATTCGATATCCTTCATCATTTTAAATTTTGCGGCTATTTTATGCATGTCCCAAATATTCTTCCATTGTGCAACCTCCAGTTGTGCGACGACATTACACGGAACTTACAACGCTATTCCAGTAGATTCTTCAATTATTTTAATTGAACACTGACTCCGAACTTGCAAGCTTGACTTCGATAGTGCTGCCATGTTGTTTTACTGACAGTCGAGCATCGTGTTGGTGGAAGCTCCGCGTACCGTTAAAATTCTGTGACTTCTTATGTAATTTTATTGTTTTCCATCACGCTTACTCTGCTTGCGAATGATTAACTGCAAACTATAATAGTATATTGCTGCTACACATGAAAGTTCACTAGAAATACTCGTTTATTTTATTGAGTGTGAAACATTTCTGGTTAGGTCGTGAAGTATTTTGCCTCCATTGTGCGACGAGTGACACAACAATGTGCGACGAGTGACACAACATTGTGCTATGTGTCACAACGGAAATTCGTCGAAACGAAGACAACGTTACCAATTGTGCTTATTACAAGCTTTTATTTAGTTTCACCTGTCCCGATGTTTATTTATTATTCATCTTCAAACCTTGTACACGTACATTTACAATTTTATTGTGCTACTTTTTTTCCGGTGTGACACATTCCATTGTGATTCCCGTTGTCCAACGATGCAAAGAATTTGGTCCTTAGGTACCCAGTTATTTTCAAAAGACATGTACATATTAAAAAGGCTTAATAAAAACAAAATATAACGAAGTATATCGTTACACAAAGGAATCAATTAAGTTTTGTTTTAATTAAAGCCCTTAACTAAGTACAAGTTTTTTGAAAACGACTCTTGTGTTAACCCAGCTACCTTCATACCAGAATTTATCAAATTTGGTCTAGCCGTTAGAGCGCCAAGAAGTAACAAACACAATCACAAACTTTGGCCTTAAAAATATTAGATGTGATTTAGTTTACGCTAACAGACGCATTTGCCGAACATAAAGACAATCTTTAGTCTTTACGGTAGATGGCGCTATGATGCTGCCGTAAGGCATATAGACATGAGCAACTGGTCGTAAAATTCGATGCTTTGGCTAGTGACTTTATTTATTTATTTATTTAATCTTTATTGCACAAAATAAAACTTATCGTACAAAAGGCGGACTTAATGCCATGAGGCATTCACTACCAGTCAACCTTCGGGCAAAGCAGATAAATTGTGGGCGGTGCAACTAACTTAAACAAGTTTTAATAAATAATATTTAGATAAATACATATATTCATATAATATACGAGTATACACATATAAATAAATACAGATGAAACATACTAATCAGATAACCTAAGAATTCACAACTCTGCTAGCGTAGAGGCCACGCAAACATTTAACAACGCAGGCTTTGATAGGAAATAAATTAATAAAAAATATTAAGGGACAATCTTACACAAATCGACCTAGCCCCAAACTAAGCAAAGCTTGTACTATGGCTACTAGACGACGGTATACATAATATATATGTAGATAACATCTATGACCCAAGAACAAATATTCGAGTTCATCACACAAATATTTGCCCTAGCCAGGATTCGAACCCAGGACCGCCGGCTCAGTATGCAGCTGCACTATAAACTGCGCCAACCTCGTGGTCTAAGCTGTTTCTTTTTTAATTATCTCTGAACGTTACAGACCGTGCACCACCAGATTACAAAATAAACCTAGCAAACATACAAAACCCTAAAGCTATTTCCTCATCAAACATTATCAGAGAATATTCCAGAAATGTGGCAAGCCATGCCCTTTTTTATAAACAAGCCAAAAACACCCTTAACATATATACACATAGAACTCAAATTTTAATAGACAGACTGCATATAGGTATCAATTGAGGCTTGCATTGAATTGCATTCATTAATAAATCTTATTTGAATGCCTGAAAGTGCATTTCATTTTAAAACGTACCTCGCTGTCTACATTCATAAAGACATAAAACTAAGAAATACAGGGTGGAAATAAAGTACAGGCGTATTTCAAGCACAAACGTGTATTTGGTTGTTTATTATATACGGTAAAAACTGGACCTCGTCTATTAAGAATCAATGAATATATTATAAGGCCAAATTACAAATCCACTTTACCTTGTTGTGTTATGTTATGGCAATCTACGCTGTGCACACTGCACTCGGGTATCATACCCATTTTTGAAAAGTGTCCCAATAAGACTAGTTGGTGCTGATAAATCACATTTTCTTTTTTTAAACTTAATTTTTTCAAATTTCAAAAAACGCTGGACGCTGTAAACGCCTTTTTGCTCTATAACCATGACGTCAGTTGGCTGTATAAACAAATTCGCTGATACGTGAACGTTGACAGTCGACACTGCCTCTTTTTAGTAGCGGTCTACCGCTATGTTAAAACAATGTAAAAAGCAGGGAAGTCCAAGTGTTAAATTGAAAATATATTTGTCATTTGTCGTGGACAAAACGGCATCCCAAAATAGATTGACCTATCATTACCTGACATGCTGCCGTTTTGGAGATAATACAATGAGGAATGTCGCGGATTTTGACAAATAAGTATATAGGTTTAATTTAATTGCGTGATTGAAACACAATAATTTTCTTTCGCGGGCTGTATAGCAGACTGCTGATCCCTGCGGGGCTAGCATATCTTATCGAGTGACTCAGCGTCACATGTCTTGCTCGCACGGTATTGGAAAGAAAGTAACAGAAAGAGAGTTACGCTAGACGTGCTCATCTGTGGTTCCGAATCACACGAGACATTGTTCCCCGTATTTCATTTACACCCTGTATCAAACCAAGACACCCAGTTCTTTATCGCACGGTATAGTTGTCCACATTAACATTTACAGGAATTTGACCTTTATGTAAATGTGCCTAAGAGCTAATTGCGAGTGTAGGCTGTATCTAGACTGCCTTGGTGAGGGCGTAGGCTTTTGTATGCGCGGACACACGTGCAGAAAGAATGGGTAGTAACATTTATAATCGACCAAAACATGTCGATCAGGTAAGTGATACTTTTACGAAATAAGTAACGACTTTCTAACCTTACCTGAATAACAAAGACCAAAATAATATCAAAATCTTTTTTTTTTTTACTTTAACTCATTTATTTTCATGGTATAATGTCGTACGGAATATTACTGTAAGGTTGTAGATATACTAACAATATTTGTTTTGCAAAATGGAGCTGCTCGTTCAATTTTTAAGATGGGTTCAAGGGTGTCTTTGAGAGAGAATTTCAAAAAATAGATTTACGACGGTATTATTTATGCTGAATATAGAAACCTTTAAAAAAAAGCTCGTTTGATCTGTAACGCTACAAAACGCCAGTTCCGATGTGATTGATCTGCAGTTTTGATGCAGTTCAACTGCATCAGAACTGCCATCTTGCAGATTAGCTGCAGTTTAAATTCTATCAGTCTGTAACGGTCTAAGTCCTGACATTTTAGCTCGAGGCCCGACGGTTCCGTATGTATGAACCAGCGAATAGTCAGTACCCACAAATGTAGATCTCCTTGAGTTGGCATGAATAAATGTAATAATAGGTAATTGCGTTTAATCTCGACCGATAAATGGCTTCGGGAGTCGACTTGGCTAGGATTTAATTAATTTAATTATAGACATGCATCATTAGAAACACTTTTCTTAACGAGTAGTTAGTTTTGGTGGTAATCAGTTTTGTCATAATAGTGTTACAATGTTTCTCGATTAAGTTTTTATGTTGGAGCTTGGAGCCTTAATATGGCCTAGCAAGCGTCAAGGATTTCTCATTATCAAAATTCAAAACATTCCACAGCAGTTCTGTCTTTATTATGCAAAAATTACTCGAAATTTGCGGAATATTTAGTCCTGTTTCCTCTTTGTTTACATCAGTGACATTCACCGACTCGTCAGTTACCAAAAATTTGTCGTTGCCAGTAAAATCATTTAGTAAGTACCACTGAAAATCCGCCATATGGCGTGGGTTGTTAAACCCCTTGCAGGGATATACATTATCAGGTTTTTAATTACCGCGCGTACAGATATCTTGATTAAAAATGTTATTTTTTTACCTAATTACGTATTAAGTAAGTGTGATTCACCGTTGTAACGACGGATTTCGCCGAATAAGTTCACATTCCATGCCGTGTTTTGGTAAGTGAGGGATAATGTCCGATAAATTCAATACGACAAGTCATCAATTCCTGTAAATCTTACCTTTAAGCTATTCCACGAACTCTTCAATTGTATCAATCTTCCAAAGTAGTGTTGGGCCATGTGAATTCAATAGACATCAAAATCTTTTCTAATAGACATGATAACAATGGATCTCAAATAAAAAAGGGATCTCAATCGATCCTATTTTTTATTGGGTGTTGGCAAATATTTGTATTGAACCTAAGTCAAAGTAAGTAGTAAGTAATCTTCCATATTCACGGTGAAAAAGTGCGTTTAAGTACATAATTAAATTATGAGGATTCTAAAATCAATTTCTAATTTTCGATTCAAAAATGTCTTCAATTTAGCGTTTCTTTGAAATCTCATACATATTTCAAAGTAACTTATTAATTTCTTCTTTTTTTTATATGTAGCAATTTTAAATTAATATAACTACACTATGCTGTAGAATTCAACGTCAATCATTATCCCTACTGTTCGATAAATGTATTGAAATATAGTATTACGAATATAGGGGCACGTCAGTGCCCCCGCCAAGTCGAGCAAATACGCGCGCCGGCTGGCCAGAGTCTCGAAGTCATTCAGAACATTTACAAGATCTCAATTGAACCAAAAACTTGGCCACACTGCACGTCGCACGTCATCGCCCTGCAATTCTCACCTTTCGCCTCCATATGGCCCTTCAGCTGTTCAGCCTTGGCCTGCAGTTTTGTCTGCACCGTCTCTGCACCTTCCTTCATCTTAGCCAGGATACCTGACCAAGAACGGCATGGTCAATAATACCGGTTATTTATTCTAATACTGATTTCATACTCTTGATAGTTTTAGATTCAAAATAAATATAATAAATATCGGACAACCTCACACAAATCGATCTAGTCCCACTGTAAACTCTAGTAGGCTCGTGTTATGGACACTAGACGACGATATACATACTTATATGGATACATTTATACTTGAATACATAGGAAACATCAATGACACAGGAACAAAATATTCAAACTCATCACACAAATCCTTGCCGGGATTCGAACCCATGACCGGCGGCTCAGTAGCTGCATTACCACTGCGCGGACCGCGGCGTAGGTGTTATAAGTTTACTTTTAAACGTACGTAAATATTGAATAAATAAATATTAAGGGACAATCTTACACAAATCGACCTAGTCCCAAACTACGCAATGCTTGTACTATGGGTACTAGACGACGATATACATCCATACTAATATTATAAATGCGAAAGTGTGTCTGTCTGTCTGTCTGTCTGTCTGTCTGTCTGTCTGTCTGTCTGTCTGTCTGTCTGTCTGTCTGTTACCTCTTCACGCTTAAACCGCTGAACCGATTTAGATGAAATTTGGTATATAGATAGTTTCAGTCCCGGAGAAGGATATAGGATACTTTTCACCCCGAATAAATTTAGTGTTCCCGTGGGATGAGCGGGTAACACCGCGGGGCACAGCTAGTAATATATAAATGCATTTATAGATAATGTCCGTGACCAAGGAGTAAATCTTCGAGCTCATCACACGAATATTTGCCCTTGCCGGGATTCGAACCCAGGACCGCCAGCTACTGAGTCGCACTATAAACTGCGAGAACCGTTTATTTATTTCTTAAGTGTATTATGTAGTACTACTTAGTATTCTAATAATAAATACTGTACCATGTTTGTCCTTTTCTTTCAGTATCCTCTCCATATCGCCAGCCTTGTCTTTCACACGTCCGAAGAAATCTATCCATTTCAGTCAGCGTGCAAGATATAATAATCAATGTAATCCCAAATAAGAAGACAAATCCCCAAAAAAAAAACACATACCTTTACACAAATATGTTCTTAATGCCGAATATAATAGGATATTAATTGCAGCACAAATGTCTAACGGTTTCCCTTGTTCACGCATAATTGTTTGTTATAATTGTATATCGCATAATCACTATACTTAGACATAATTATCTATAAGCATAATTTCTTATCGCTGAATCATCTTTCCACCGAATTCTTTTAACGTATTATTTTTAATGCCGAAAACCTACTTGCCTGGCAGCATTACTTTACAGTTGGCGGTCAAACAGCTAGTAACTAAAATTCGGCAATACAATGCGTATTAAGATTCGGAAGAATAATGATTCGATCAGATGAACATCGGCATGAAATTATGCGAACGTGAAATAAGTTTCGGACATAAAAATATTCGAAATAGATGGATCAGTCTCTGACATTAATGTCTGTTCCTTTACTGTCGTGTACACAGTAGCGTCTGAGTTTATACACCGAAAATGTCGTAGATATGTTACAAAGTGATTTCACTCTGCGCTAGTTATGAGACACTGAGCGCCATTTATTGGCAGCACGTATACACTTGTAGGGGTGTCATCAAGCGAGCGATAACACTCGATACTTTTTGTGACTTGTTTTCCTAATCATTTAAGATTAATATCAATATAATCTTTAAAAAAGGCATGTATGATTTGTAGCTATTCAAGTACATTATTTGTTTCATTCAAAAGGTTTGTGGACTAGTGTAAATGTTGCGGAATCTTTAGTTACATAAAATTTTTCTTTGTTTTTGAAATGTATTTTGACAATGCGTTGGTAACGCATAAAATAAATATGCCATTTGATCTTGAACTATAATTAATTATTTACTTATGTACAACTGTTAAGGTGAAGTTAGACAAGCGTAATTTGAGCCGCGTAATTTCGGTCGCGCCATAGTTAGTGGGACGTGATCACGTGACGTGTCATGATGTATGGCGCGACCGAAATTACGCGACTCTGGCTTAACCCTTAGTGAATAAAAAAAAAAAAACAATTTGATGTGCTATCGTATCGCTCGATAACCGACGCCAACACTGTGAACCTAGATTAAAGTTAAGTTTATGTTGGCTAATCTTGAGCATACAATAAACAGTCAGCTACTAGGTTAATATGATATATTTTTAATCGAATCAGAAGCAACACGTCGTATGAGTCAGCGGTCGGGTATCTACACATACCCGAATCTAATTTTCCATGAATGTATCACTTCCCAACATAAACCGCCGTAAACTTTTAATTTCATAAACTGTAAAAAACGGTTTCAAAAATACGCTAAGTAAGCACCAAATTGCTACTTCAAACAGGGATCATACCTGTTTATATAAATGACATATAAAAAAAACACTAGCTATAGGTTACTAAATAAACCGCAGCATTATAACTAGGTCCGTGAAGTCAGAAGCGGGATGACGAAATCACTTCAAACAACACAACCTTCTAAACATGTTAGGCCTCGAAGCTAGTACCAAGAGTCACTTACCGGATATCCGTTTGGTAGCGTCTGGACTCGCGGACTGCGTCAGCGCTGCCACCTTCATGTACTCGCTTGTGATCAGACCGGCGGCCTAAAATAAAAAAATAAAAATGTTAAATGTCTGACTGAGCCGATAGTCCTGGGTTCGAATCCCGGCAAGGACAAATAGTTGTGTGATGAACTCGAATAGTTGTCCCTGGATCATGGATGTTACGTATAAATATATCAATATATTATGTATACCGTCGATAAAAGAGGCTTCTAAACGGGCGATACTTTGCTGCAATTTGTGGCTGGCAACTAAAGCCATCCTTCTCTGACACCCTACGTTAGAGCAAGATGGAATAATGGCCACAAATTGGCGCAAACCAAACATGGCCCGTTTAGAAAGGCAAAGGCATAGTTTTAGTTCAGTTTTGTTTATGGCTATTTATTTTGATGTAAACTTCTTTCTTTCTTTCTCTCTCGTCATCATTTATATTCAGAAATAAAGAAATGTAATGTAATTTAATTAATATGCCCCCCCCCTCTTTCTCACCCTATCTCTCTCGCTCCTCTCTCTCTCCCCCTCTCTCTCTATCTCTCTCTCTGTCACCCCTTTATAACTGATTTACCTCCAAACTAGCAGGGCTCATGGCAGAATACTCTTCGCTCAATAACTCGACGATGAGTCCTTCAATGTCGAAGAACAGAATGTGGCTCTCCGGATCTGAAACAACATTAAACAGTGTATAATGTATTGCCATCGCATTCAGTCGCGAAAGCAGAAGTGAGTTTTGAAACGTAAAGTGTAATTTTTTAAAGTATGCAATGTTTTGTTGCTCTTTTCCACATGTACCTAATCATTTCCACATTCCGATTGTTAGTTATATTTTTTATTTTACAGTTATTTTTATGTTGATGTGTTTTTTCATTGTGTATTTTCTTTAAATTAACTCCGCGTACTTATACTATTTACGGTGTTTTTGTTTATTTTGTGTATATATTTTTTTTTAATATGTTTGAATTTAAGTCTTTTTTTTTCAGTAAGAGGTGTAGTATCCAGTTTAACGCACACACACTCATCTCTTCTTCCTTATATACCTACTCATGTATCCTAGTGTAAGTTATTTAGTAATAAATACAGATATACAGATATGGTGCATGATTGAGAAACAAATTCTTTGGATAGACTTATCAGTTAACTTAAGTGAAAAAGTTATAATATAAATATGAACTCGTATCAAAGTTGTAATATAAATATGAACTCGTATCATATTTATATTACAACTTTTTCACTTAAGTTAACTGAGAAGTCAATCCAAAGAATTTGCTTTCTCAATCATGCACCATATCTGTACACATCCCTAGACTTAATTACGTTACAATAAGATTTAAATTCGTTTCCAAATGGACAGTGAACAGTGTTTTCGATCATATCTGCGCCATCTAGCGGGAAATGTTGGTATGGTACTACTAACATTCATAGCGCCATCTAGCGGCGGATCTACAAACCTTTAGGGTTGCTCCGGAACCCTTGCACGGTGAGCTGGGCGCGGCGCGCGCGCGCTGGTTCGGCCAGGGGCCGCCACCGAAGCTAGCACCAACCCGTTTACTTAATCACGTTACAGTACTTTTACTGTCCTGTACAATAAGATTTAAACTCGTTTCCAAATGGACAGTGGACGGTGTCTTCGATGATATCCGCGCCATCAAGCGGGGAATGTCGGAACTAACTTTCATTGCGCCATCTAGCGGCGGATCTACAAACCTTTAGGGTTGCTCCGGAACCCATGCACGGTGAACTGGGCGCGGCGGGCGCGCGCTGATTCAGCCAGGGGCCCGCCACCGAAGCTAGCACCCGCCCATATACTTAATCACGTTACAATAAGATTTGAATTCGTTTACAAATGGACAGTGGACGGTGTCTTCGATGATATCCGCGCCATCTAGCGGGGAATGTCGGTACTAACTTTCACTGCGTCATCTAGCGGCGGATCTACAAACCTTTAGGGTTGCTCCGGAACCCTTGCACGGTGAGCTGGGCGCGGCGCGCGCGCGCTGGTTCAGCCAGTGGCCCGCCTCCGGAGCTGGCGCCTGGAGCTTGCAACGCGGCGATACCACGCTGAGTGGCCGCACGCATGGCATTCAAGTTGCGATGGCGAAGGCCTCTGTTAATATCAATATCAGCCGAACTCAGACAAATCGACCTAGTCACAAATTACAGTAGTACAATATCGGCAATACTGTAGTGTCGTCCCTTTCTAATCGATCTAAGAAAACGGGGACACTACAGTATCGCCACTTTTTAATTTATACTAATTTTTGTCAGACTGTAAGCTCAAGAAGGCATGTGTTATCGGTGTAGCCTCACAAGTGTCGGTCCGGCCTACGGACAGTGGCACTACAAACAGCTTTCATATGGCAATAATGAGCATACGTCATATATTTGGATTATTAAACATCAGTAGCGATTTATCAAGGATTTGTCATTATCCAAATCCAAAACATTGTTTACCGGAATGATACTCAATCCTTCGCCCTTCTTTCCAAATACTAAATCCTATCGAAAAAAACTAGACTAGATAGTTTTGGCTTTATTATTCAAAACTTACTTAAAATATGCGGAATATTTAGTCCTGTTTCCTATGTTTACATTAGTGACATTCACCGACTTTCAACGTGAGTTACCAAAAATTACACATTACAATTACTAATCTGGTTATTAAGTACCTGAAGAAATGCACGGCAGGGTTGGCCAGGCCCTGCAGGTCGCTGGAGCCGGCTGCCAAGGAGCCTCCAAGATCATCAGCCAGGGTCTCGTCACACGCCGCCAGTACTTCCTCGGCTATCATGCCTGGGAACATAGATACGGTATTTGATGACAGCTCAAATCAGCAACTCTTTATGAAGTGTCAAAAATTGGGCAAGTACGAGTTCGACTCGCGCATGAAGGGTTCAATTCAATTCAATTCAATTATTTATTGATAACAACAGTTACAAGTCAAATTATTTACATTTCAAGGTTTACATAAATCATTATTATTACATTTACTACATTACATTAAATGTATCATTATTACATATCATATTATTGGTATTATTACATCGATTTAATTATTTTTGTTTAAAAATTCATCCACTGAGTAGAAAGCATTATCTATTAGATATTCTTTTAAATCCATACTAATATTATAAATGCGAAAGTGTGTCTGTCTGTCTGTCTGTCGTCTGTCTGTTACCTCTTCACGCTAAAACCGCTGAACCGATTTAGATGAAATTTGGTATATACATAGTTTCAGTCCCGGGGAAGGACATAGGATACTTTTCATCCCGAATAAATGTAATGTTCCCGTGGGATGAGCGGGTAACACCGCGGGGCACAGCTAGTTACTTATAAATGTATAGTTCTGTGAGAGGATGGATGTCCGTCTGTCTTCAGTTTGAATTTGTAATGTATAATTGATTTCGTTAATGTATGTTTTTCAAATGTTTGTATATCATTGTTATATTATTATTATTTATAATTTCACAGTGCCTTGGTTATCTGTTATGCTGTGTAATTAATTTTAATAAATAAATAAATAATAAATAATGGTCTGTTATTCCGATTTCCTTGCAGTTTTTTGGCAACTGATTATATATTTTGGGACCTATGTACCATAAAACAAGTTTGTTGCATGGGAGCCCCCCTTAAATATTTATTTTATTTTATTTTTAGTATTTGTTATTATAGCGGCAATAGAATTACATCATCTGTGAAAATTTCAACTGTCTAGCTATCATCGTTCTTGAGATACAGCCTGGTAACAGACGGACGGACGGACGGACGGACAGCGAAGTCTACTGAGACTTACCCTTTGGGTACGGAACCCTAAAAAAGCAGCATTATCTATGAATCAGCACACAAATGACGCCATCTTGTGGAAAATGTACAGTGGCGACCTACTAAAAGAACAGTGGTACAATTTCTATACGAAATCCCCCTTAGCTCGCTCTTTTCAAAAATTGAACAGACAGTTTAAATCATGCGTTTATATGCGCTAAAAAAGGCGTTTTTTTTATACACAACCGGACCGGCTATAGACCTCAGTATCACCTGATGGTAAGTGATTACGGGGTCGAGGATGTAGCTCGCCGGTTCAGTAATAGCCTACTCACTCTGACCATGAAGATACCCAAATTATAATTTACTGGAAGTACACACCAACTCTACATACCGTGCAACACTCTATCCAAATGTCCGGTTTCCATTTGCCAAACGTAGACGGTTCCGTCGCTGCACCCGACCACCATGAAGTCGTCGCCAGGCCGCCATTTTATGCTGACCACAGGAAATAGATGGCGGGAGGCTAGAGTGACGCATTTCCGCTCGGCCAGACCTGGGGAAGAAAACACGTTTAAAAAAACCGTATTACAGTCTTATTTATAATAGTACATTACTGCAAACGCCGAGAAAGAAGGGCTAGCCGGATAAGTAAGTATAGTAGGATATTAATACGAAGCCGACAAGCCCTGTTCACGGCTAAGGCATGTATAGTACTTTTATCAAACATGCAATGAGATAAAAAATACACCATTCAACAAAATATGATTCAGCTGTTTAGTTTGTTAATGAACACAGACAGAGTGATTCTTCGAAGCCTGTTATAACGCACGTTAGGACAACATTTCATTGCATGTTTGAGAAAATGTCATTGTATGTTCTATTTACAGATCATTTAAACGAAATATAATAGGACTTACTCAGCAATGTGACACTGTGGTCTGATGCGACCGAGCAAATACATTTCTGGATGCGAGGCTGAAACAAAGAGATCATGTTAATTTTAATGTTAGATCTAGTTTCTTACACTAAACAAAGCAAATAAAAAAATAAAAATATCGGACAACCTCACACAAATCGATCTAGTTCCACAGTAAGCTCTAGCGGCGCTAAAAACAGCTTCCATGTGGCAATAATTAGCATAAATAAATAAATAGATATCGGACAACCACACACAAATCAATCTAGCCCCACAGTAAGCTCTAGTAGGCTTGCGTTATGGATACTAGACGACGATAAACATACTTAGGTATATAACATCCATGACCCAGGCACAAATATTCGAGTTCATCACACAAATATTTGCCCTTGCCGGGATTCGAACCTAGGACCGTCGGCTCAGTAGGCAGTTGCTTAACCGCTGCGCCAACCGCGTCGCATATTTGCATACGTCATATATTTGCATTATTAAACGTCACTAGCGATTTGTCAAGGATCTGTCATCAACCAAATTCAAAACATTGTTTACCGGAATGCTGGCTCAATCCTTCGTTCTTCTTGCAAAATAAATCCAATTGAAAAAAAATTGACTTTCATCGGAGCGGATAGTTTTGGCTTTAAAGCAAATATTACTTGAAATTTGTGAAATATTGAGTCCTGTTTCCTCTTTGTTTACATCAGTGACATTCACCGACTTTCAAAGTCAGTTACCAAAAATTTGTCGTTGCCAGTAAAATAAATTAGTTCCACTAAAAATCCGCAAGACGGCGTGGGTTGAAAAACACCTTGTTGGAATACAAACTCCAGCCCACTTGTTTCTATAAATAAAATATTAAATATTAAGGGACAATCATACACAAATCGACCTAGTCCCAAACTAAGCAAAGCTTGTACTATGGGTACTAGACGACGATATACATAATATATAAATACATATATAGATAACATCCATGACCCAAGAACAAATATTTTGCACAAATATTTGCCCCGGCCGGGATTCGAACCCGGGACCGCCGACTCAGTAGGCAGGTGTCTACCAACCGAGCCAAACGCGTCGTCTATATTGTTTAAGAATGTTCTGTCAGTGTTTAAAGTATGAATCTTGTCAACGCTGAAATGTCTCATTAATAGGTCAAGTTCTCCGTGCTTTAATACATATTTATCTACACCTATCTTGTTAACTTCCTGTAGCAAGGTCAGATATTAGAGGTACATTACTTGGCAGCGACCAAAATCAGACATGTAATTTCATAACAGTGCCGAAGCCACTGCGAGGTCACCATTACAGTGTCAATTTTGATCAAAATTGATACTGTAATGGTGACCTCCCCGCCGCGCGAGTCACCTTACGAGTATGTGTTCCTCTGCCCCGCGCACTGACTGGCAGGAGTGAGTGTTTCATATTTTCATAAAATAAAATCTATGATAATTATTATAATTTTGTGTGTGGATAAAATAGTGTATGCGACTGTACATAATTAGGTCCTTAAAAACGAGTCTGGTTTTACGAAACGAGCCGTAGGCGAGTTTCATAACAGGATTACACGAGTGTATAACAGTTGCATAAGCTATTATTGTGTATGGAATGAAATAAAGCTTAATTATTATTGTAACACTTACAGAGCAATTATGCGGTGGCACAATGAGCTGCGTAATCTCGCCAGCATGCACACAGAACCGGTGCAGAAGCTGCCCGCTGAACAGGTCCCACAGGCACACCGCGAAGTCGATGCCTCCAGAGACTAGGTGGGATCTGTCGTATCTGTATACATGAAAAATTATGAAATACTATGTTTTTTTTTTACGAAACTAGTCAATAGATGCGTAAACAGTTTTTCTCAAACATGCAATGAAAATGTCGTCATAACGTGCGTTATGACAGGCTTCTAAGTATCACGTTTCGGGCGGATCCACTCGAGATAACTGTAAAGGAGTTTCATACAAAATTGAAGGCCTAGGCCGGGAAGTATATTATTTAATTAAACATTACACAGAATTATATATTTTTTGTTGGTGTATTTCTTTTTATTTCATTGCAATTTTGAAAAAGTTCCATACATGCCTTAGCCGTGAAAAGGGCTTGCCGGCTTCGTATCACTATCCGTCTATACCTACTCACAAGGCAAGCCCTTCCTTCCCGGCGTCTGCCGTAACGTACTATTAACCGAGCTCATGAAACAGAGAAGGTTCTCAGTTTGGGGAGTTTGAATGTATGTCCTCCGATTACCCGAAAATGGTGAACCGATTTGGAAAATCCTTTTTCTGTTTAAAGCAATATACTTTCTAGTTGGTCTTATTATCATATAACGTTTTCGAGATTCGTCTACGAAACAAAGCTATCGTTTCGTAATGCGAGTTTTGACGTCAGAAAAAGAGATCAGATGATTACACACACATAGCATACAAACCCGAGGTTTAATAGTACATTACTGCAGACGCCGAGAAATAAGGGCTTGCCGGCTGAGTAGGTATAGACGGATATTGATACGAAGCCGGCAAGCCCTTTTCACGGCTAAGGCATGTATATTGCTTTTCTCAAACATATGCAATGAAATAAAAAAATACACCACTCAAAAAAACATAATTCAGCTGTTCAGCCAGTTCATAAACACGGACGCCATGTTTAAAAAAAACGCTCCAATCCCTCCATTTTTTTTTTCTTTCGGAAGTCGTCCACGTGTGTAGTACGAATATTAGTGCCATTATACACAACCTGATAATAAGAATCCTAATTTCTATAATAAATAAAATAAAGGCAGAGGATTTTTAATATTGTCTATGGTCTCTGGTGACTTACATATAGATAGTATTTTAAATTTATTCATCAACACATTGAATCATACAGATTTGTATTCTTAATATCAGTTCGTGTGTAATAGGCCTTAACGCGGATATTGTTGGTCCGATACCCAGTCAGCCACTAGAAGAAAAATTCAAAAAATATATTCCAGCTGTTTAACCTGTTTATGAACACGACGCCATGTTTACATTAAAATTTAAAAAAAATAGTTCCCGGCCTAGGCCTTCAATTTTGTATGAAATTCCTTTACAGTTCTCTCGAATTGTTCCGCCCGAAACTTGACACTTCGAAGCCTGTTTTATGACGATATATCATTGCATGTTTGAGAAAAGATTGAACTAAGTAGATAAAACGTACCTTGGATGAACATGGTGTGGGTAAAGCAGACAGTTCACTCTTCCATTGTGACCATGAAGCATCTGATGTGGCGGCCAATCTGTAATAGTCGCATTAACTTTATATATTTATGTCAAAAACTCACGTCTAGGGCAAAACAATATACTTAATTAAATGCTAGAATAAAACTAATTCATCACAAATTATTGTATTAAGCGATTTACACTCACGTGAAATTGTCAACGACCAAAGATGTTTCGAACTCGTATGGAGCTCTTTATCAGGGACTGCTACGCGGCAACTTTGTCACTGATTGTTTGATCGACGCTCCGCTCTAATAGTGCGCGCCGACGGTGCTGACAATTTTTACGTGAGTTGAAACCGTGTTTATAATTATTTTACAGTTAATAATAACGTGTTTATAGTTAATTATTACAGTGTGAATTTTTAAATCAATCAGAAAACCAGCACAGTGGGCCGCGAGTCGCGTAGCAGCACGGATAGCGATCCCTGATGAAGAACGCCATATGAGTTCGAAACATGTCGGGCCGTTCCTGGCAATTTTTACGTGAGTTTAACCCTTAAATGCATGATGATGTATTGATGCATGATTACACGTTACTGAAATGACACAACTCAAAATCTGAATATTGTCAATATAGGCTTTGTCAAGATTGTCCCTTAATCTCAAACTGACGTGGATTTCATTGCTAATTACGTAATTTTAGAAAATAATTGTAATTGTATGCATTTAAGGTTTAAATCGTTTTTATAATTATTAAAGATATCTATGTTCCGGGCTGAAAGTCTTGGATAGTAAAACTCTGGGATAAAGTTTTGTAGAGACGTCAGTAGGATCAGTAGGAAGACAGTGACATGCAAATTTTAAACTACTATCTGTAAACATGATCGTTTTAATAATATTAATTTACACTGTAGCTACTAAATCCGTTTGCTGCGAAAATACTTACCATCTAACTGCTGATGGTTCCCATGCAACAGTTGGAGCTGAACGGTATGAGTTGCGTTCACGATGACGATGGAGCCGTCTTCCCGGCCGACGACAAGGCGGTTCGCGGCCAGGAGGTAGATGGACGCGGTGAGCTTTACTTCTGGAACAAAATCAGAATCAGACATTTACAGTCCGACCAAAAAGAGTAGAAATTAAAAAGTAGCAATACTATAGCGTCCTCCCTATCTAATCAATATAAGAAACCGGGTCGACACTACAGTATTTCCACTTTTTAATTTCTACTCTTTGTGGTCGCACTGTATTTGTAAACATACGTACATAATTATAACAGGTCTAACATTTAATAAAGAAGAATTTCATACTGAAACCAAAAAAATATATCAATTTGCTTATGCTTTATACACGCTTGCAAAGCCAACAAATATTGAGGCTGTCATGACAACATACCACGGTTTCGTGGCATCAACTTTGCGCTATGGCATTATGTACTGGGGGAACTCCACAAACAGAGAGACTGTCTACAAAGCTCAAAAAAGATGCATAAGAGCAATCCGCTGACTCAAGCAGACAGACAGTTGTATGCCACATTTCAAAGATCTAAAAATTTTGACTCTTCCATCCATACTAATATTATAAATGCGAAAGTGTATCTGTCTGTCTGTTACCTCTTCACGCTTAAACCGCTGAACCGACTTAGATGAAATTTGGTATGGAGATAGTTTGAGTCCCGGGAAAGGACATAGGATACTTTTCATCCCGAATAAATTTAGTGTTCCCGTGGGATGAGCTGGTAACACCGCGGGGCACAGCTAGTATCTCTGTATACTTGAAACAGCTGTTTTTGTCAAGACGAACTCTAAATTGTTCGGGACGGTCTCTAGGTCTTCCCTAGAAGCACCAGGTACGCCAAGAAACTTATTACAGAACGCGCACACACGGCACTAAACCGTAAAAGCGTAGTCTGCGTAGCGAGCAAAATTTTCAATAAATTTCCTAGTTATATTCAAACATTGCCTTTAAACGTATTAAAGAAAAAGCTAGCAAGTTTTCTTATTGATAAGTGTTTTTATTCGGTTTCGGAGTTCTTGACATGTGACAATATTTTCAATTTTGTTTTTGTATTCTTTGCATGTTTCTAGAGTATTGTTTCTAGACTAAGGGATGAAATAATTAAATAATATCCAATGTAAACTTTTCTTCAAAACTCTTTCTCTTTCAGAAGGAATCTTACCAGGTTCATCAGGGTGATGCAGCTGATCCAGGATGCCCACGGGACTGGGGTTCATCTCCGCCCAGGCCATGTCCAAGCTGGTCAACACGATAGGGGCATGAGCTGAAACCAAACACATTCGTCTATTCAAAATTGGCAACCTTTCAAATTTTGAAATAGTGTTGTTTTTTTTATATTACTATTTTCGACCACGTCCGGGGAAATCATGCGATTTAAGCCAAATGTCCGGGATTTTAAAGTCTGACCGGGTTAGGCAAATTTAGAGATGGCAACCCTACCTAAAACTAACTAGTTATAATTATAAGTCTTGTTTGTATTTTTGTAGTTCACAGTGCCTTGCTGTTATTACTGTAATGCTGTGTAAGTGTAACTTATGTGGATAATAAATAAATAAATGAACACCGGCAGCCAACGACACCTAAACACGTCTGTACTCACATGACGTGCCGGCGGCAGGCGTGGCGGCGTCGTCGACGCACCACACCATCACTGTGCCCAGGGAGTCGCCGCGGAGAAGCAGCCAAAGACACCTAAACACGTCTGTACTCACAGGACGTGCCGGCGGCAGGCGTGGCGGCGTCGTCGACGCACCACACCGACACTGTGCCCAGGGAGTCGCCGCGGAGAAGCAGCCAAAGACACCTAAACACGTCTGTACTCACAGGACGTGCCGGCGGCAGGCGTGGCGGCGTCGTCGACGCACCACACCGACACTGTGCCCAGGGAGTCGCCGCGGAGAAGCAGCCAACGACACCTAAACACGTCTATACTTACATGACGTGCCGGCGGCAGGCGTGGCGGCGTCGTCGACGCACCACACCGACACTGTGCCCAGGGAGTCGCCGCGGAGAAGCAGCCAAAGACACCTAAACACGTCTGTACTCACAGGACGTGCTGGCGGCAGGCGTGGCGGCGTCGTCGACGCACCACACCGACACTGTGCCCAGGGAGTCGCCGCGGAGAAGCAGCCAAAGACACCTAAACACGTCTGTACTCACAGGACGTGCCGGCAGCAGGCGTGGCGGCGTCGTCGACGCACCACACCGACACTGTGCCCAGAGAGTCACCGCGGAGAAGCAGTCTGCGCTGTTTTCCGCCTACAGACGTGATCACGAAACGCATCGCCGGGGGACAAGAGAGCAGCTGTCAAGCAAAGAAACAGATCATATAATAGGGGTGGCGCTGATGTTGAATTATACAACATGTAGTTATATGAATAAAATTTGCTCAATGTGTCATGGAACAAAGAAAAGAAGTACAATAATATTATTTTTGGAATATGTAACTTCAACAGTCGTGGACAGGGGTTACTTTGATCCACGGGGCAACAGTTTTTAAGCATGAATACATCTAGTTTTAAAAGCATACCTAATGTATTTCTGTCGAGGTTGCCTACTCAAACCAAGAAATTTTATAAGCGCGTTCAAAAACAGGCTTCCTATAGTTAAAAAACTAGTGACTAATGTTACCCCGCGGATCAAAGTAATCTCTAACCACGGTACCTAAGCTAATTTTATGACTATATTTTTAAATCCAAAAGAAAATTATTTGAAATTGTTTTGAGAATCCTCATAAATTAACAAAACAATAACTATATGTTTGTAACGTAATACTTACTTTATTATCAGGATGTGCTAGTATCCCAAACAGGACAGGGCTATCGTGGGCTACGGTGGGCCCGTGGAAGCCTTTGTGATCAGGCACGGAACTGTAACATGCGAATTGTCAGCAAACACGTCGAAAAAAAGTCATTATACACATTATTATCATCTTGTCTTTATAAGTAAATCGCCAATTATTGGCCACCGTTCAATAACTGGGTAAATCAACTAGCGTTCTCACCGCGCGGTTCTAGGGTCATTTTTTTCACGATTATTACCACAGCGGAAGAGCCAGTGGTTTTCATTCTGACCAAACTAGGATCGCACACGGGAGGCTTTGGGATTCATAAAAAATAGACTTTCAACAATAACAATATTTCCAGAAATGGGAATGACGAAAAAAACGCTTTACAAACGCTAAATATTCACCCAACTGGCCACCTCATACTAATAAGTAACTCTGTTCACCTACAAACTGAGTTCATTTTTAGTATGAGGTGGCCAGTTATTGAACAGTGGACAGTAATTGGCGATTTACCTATTTCTTGAAATTACATAATTACAACTATGGTCCAAATTATGCATTCTAGTATGGAGATACAAGGAGTGAGTAAATGGATCAAAATTATTGACATCGTATTCTTACCTCTACAATCAGATTTTTTTAATGATTCAAAGGACCATTCTGCAACACTTTTGGGGGCTTTATAGTAAAAAATAGGTATACTTTAAATGAGAAATTACAATATAGTAATTATGTTACCACAAGCTAAGCGAATGACACTAGAATCGAATACTCGGTTTAGAAACGACGCTCTCTTATATTAAAAAAATACTGAATGTCTTCTACGTATATTCTGTAAAAAAATCTAAAATCAGTTTTATATGGAGAGACCAAGAAGCAGTGGTTCGTAAAGTTTTCTTAGTCTCAAAAGCTGGACGGATTTTAACCAATTTTGGTACAAGGATAGATGGTCATTTAGCTGACTACGTTAAAGAAAAAACTACACGAGCGATGTTGCAAGCACTCGCGTTTAGTGTTTGTTTAGTGACAGCGCTATATAAAATGTATGGAGTAGAAACATATTTGTACGTATACTGAAGTTTATATTTCCCAATAATCCTTATTAATAACAGTGGAGTGGTTGATCATTTTAACATTTTTTATAGGAGAGAGCCGTTCCTACGCCTATGTATATATACGTTTAATATGTATACAGCACTTTTACTCAGCATAAGCAATCCAAAGTTATAAAAAAATTGAAACATTTAAACTCGTGAAAAATATAATGTTTCAAGGTCACCATGTCGGCGATATTCTAGGGAATGCAAACCGGTATTTTTATCTAGGTAAATCATACATGATATTCTAAGGTAATCAAAAGCAAACAAATATTTTTTCATACATATAAATTGCTTATCCTGGATAATGGATATTCATATAATTATAGTAAACACACCGAAAAGATGAATCACCAATCACCATGGAAGTGCATTAAGCAAAATAATAATAAATACTATTTCTTACTACGAAACTACAAAATAACTAAAGTATTAACCCTTTGACCGCCAAAGACGGCAAATCACGTCATCGGGAATTCGTGCCACTGACGCCAACGACGCCTATTGACGTCAAAAATTTCAGTGGTCAAAAACATGCTAATTCAAACCACTATCTGTGTTTTTCAACCTCTGTTGATTTTGGAGCACTCTTTTTTTTTTTTGGTTTGGCGTCAGTGGCACGGTGAATTGCTTTGCCGCTCGGCGCTCAAAGGGTTAAAACACTTTTAATACATAACTATCTAAAGCACTTTTGTACTTTATTTCAATACTATACTACTTGTCTGTTTTCCAATCCAATGTTTCTGGAACTACTTATATACTGAATATAATAATATACTTCATAATTTGTAAATTTATAAATGTTTTTTAAATAAACTTCGTTTTTAAAACAAAGTAAAACTACGAAGCTTTTAAGACCAGTCAACGAAACAATTAACAATAATTATCCAAGAAACTTTGCAGGATTATTAATTCGTCTCTCACTTATGTTATAGGTACCGGTGGTAAAATAATCTGTTTAGCTCAATAGTAGACTGGTAGAAAATGCCCTATGGCATCAAGTCCGCCATTTGTACACTTGTTTGTGCAATAGTTAAAATAAATAAGTATGTCGATATTATAGGCTCTTTCCCCACTGTCGCACTTGTATCGACTGACTTTAATCCTTTAACGACATTGCAAAATGGAATGAATTATGGCTAACGTCCCGTATAGGACTGGTCCTCGTTGATCGGGGTAATGCATGTGCTAGCAAAGGAAATACAGACATACATACAAACAGAATGGTGCTAACCTACTGATAACCCGTCCGCGCAGTTTGCTATAACAGAGATGGTATTATTTAGCTTTTGGGGACGAAAAATGTTTTTTTTTTCAACGTTCTATAGGTACACTCATTTTTATTTTAGTCAAGTTTTCCACGCATTTTCACTCACGCATAATAAAAAAATTGCCTCGAATTAATATTGGGGAAAACTATTCAAATACATACAAATACTTTTCATCCATTAAACAGATGGATCGTTTTTAATTCGTATCCTACTATAAGAAATGTAGGTGTAATAGGTTTTTTATTTTTCGTTTAAGTACTAGCTCGCATAACCACAGGGGAAGGCGCGTAGGCAAACAAATTTCCTGAGGGGTTGATATTATATTTTTTTACGTTCTGTGATCTCAGACCATATTTAGTTAATTTTAATATCGTATTCTCATTTAGTTAACTACACTAAACTATCACTTTGGTCGTTCGTAAGAAAAATTAAAAATTTGTCATGACATTGACAGGTATTTTTATAAAATTTTACTTACAATGGGAAAAATGTAAAATGATCACCTCCGGAAACTTTTTTTTTATATCTGTTAGTCTTATCCCATTAGACGATAAACTTTGCTAGTCTTAACAGGTAAGTAAGCGTAGAGTACAGTCTGCTTATTTTTAGGTCCCGGTAAGCCCTAACGTAGGTCCTTCGAACAGGAAGACTACTGCTGCCTGCAGTATCTTATCTATGCTACTGTCTTGTTGTCATTATCTGTGCTCTAAAATTAATAAAATGTAAAATTAATAAAAAAATATGAAACCAAACACGATGCTTGTTGCTGTTTTATTTATATTTTAACACATAAATTCAATATAACATGGCGCAATCGGTAGGATCCTACGCTATCATGACACTGTTTTCTTTCGTGAGTATTCGAGTTAGTACTTAACGCTAGCTATGTTCCCACGTTATTAATTCAAGCTTTTTTTTATCGCAAAATTATAACACTACCCAGGTAGCAACCAGGCTTATAAGAACTTATATAGCCATTAAAACTATAAAGTATAAAGTATAACAATATAAATATAGATATAAATAAAAGTATAAAGCGGCGGTCCCGGGTTCGAATCCCAGCCAGGGCAAATATTTGTGTGATGAACTCGAATATTTGTGCTTAGCTCATGGTTGTTCTATGTATTTAAGTATATATTTATCTATATAAGTATGTATATCGTCGTCTAGTACTCATGACACAAGGCTTCTTGAGCTTAATTTGGGACTAGATCGATTTGTGTGAATATTATTTATATTTATAAAGGCTGTACTAGTGCTTATGCAGACTGTGTGCTACTTGAGTGGTGTCTTCTTTCGTGAGTACTCGAGTTAGTACTTAACGCTGGACATGTTTCTACGTTGTTATTTCAAGCATTTTTCGTCACAATACATATAAGGAGCTTATGTTAATGCTGAAACGTGCATATTAGCATTGAATAAAATGATTGAATTCTTGTTAGAACAGTATCCGGACAAAACGATGATATTCCGCCTTCTTAACACTTTCTCGACCAGGTAAAAGTAAAACTACCCCTGAAACCGACGCAGCCCGCTAGGTGGGCGCAACAATAACCCAGACACGAATAAATCCCGCTGGGTGGGCGCTTTTATAATACGATTCGTCTTGCGAGCAGGGTCGGCAGCTGAGTAAAGTTACGAGCGCCCACCAGGCGGGTTTGGTCGTGAAAGTGTTAAGAGTAAAATTATAGATTTTTTTAAATAATCAACCATAATTATGGTCACTCTATTAGGGTGCTCTCTCGCCCCGAGCTGACGCCTGTAAGGTAACAAAAAAAGATATTTTCGTATCATTTTTGTTACATTAGAGGCGAATGCTCGCGGTAATAGAGTCCTTTTAGATACAGGAAGCAACACCAAATTTAAGAATTATTATCGTTTTGACCGTTATTCCGTTATTATTATTAAAATTAAGCTCCCTTTTTTAGCTCGGTAAATAACACGACGACGAGTTATTATAATTATTTACTGCAAACTTACCGAAACGTCAGAGAGGCTCAAATAATTGAATATACGCGATATAATCTGTTTAAATCGTTTTATTTAAATGATATAGTTATTGTTCTTTATTTAGCAGAACGCTATAATTTATCGTGTCATGTTATTTACCGAATAAATTTTAAAATATTAACACAGAGGCATTGTGCTCTGATGAGGTCTAGAATGGATTTTTTGTTTGCATAAATTGCATATGAAATCATGCCAATTCAAAATGAAATACTATATTTAATATCTGGTTTAAGTTTTAGTTGCGGAGTAAAAAGTAAAATACGCGCCATGCATACTATAGTATTTATAATACGTAAATAATAAGGGTGTAAACTGATGTTGAATTATGCAACATATAATTATATAAATAAAAAAACTTTATACTTCATACATGAAAGAAAAAAATATCTATATATTTTTGTTATGTAAATATATAATATATATATATATACATGTACATTATATATTATATATATAATGTACATGTATATTTATATATGACGTATATCGACGTCTAGTACTCATAGTACAAGAAAGACTAGGTCGATTTCTGTAAGATTGGTCGTCAATATTTATTAATTTAAAAAAGCTTTACTGTTATTTTATTTATATTTATTTTTCAGTATACTCCGTGAACGCGTGGACCTTCGCAAACCAGAGTTCAAAACATGTCGAGCCGGTGTTGACACATATCCATTAGTGATAACGTAATTTTAGAATCAGAAGCAATGTCTTCTACATCAGAAAGTTATTATTTTCAACCGCAGTGATAGAAATCTAAATTGCTTGCAAACTGTTGCGAAATATCTTCTCTCTATTATCAATATCCATAAATTTTAATGCTATTCAAAACATCACCACAACTCATGTTATTCATATCTATATTAAAACTGAGCACCTCCACCATTTTAACAAAACAAAACACAAAACCTTACCCCCGCAACCAAAACCACCACACAAATCACACGAGAAACGATTTTTAAACAGTCATTTGGCCATGGTCTGTATATTTCCCTTCAACCCATTTAACAGCAATTGGCAGTATTATACGTACTTGGCAGGCAGTCGGTACAGGTACCCCTTGCCCTCCGTAGACCAGACGAGCACCCTGTCAGGGGCGAGGAAGTCGCCCGACATCCAGCGCTCACCTGTGGGCGCCTGAATCGAGCATAGCACTGAGAAATCCCCTGGAATCAGGTATCCAATTTTAGTATTTAAACGTTTATATAGAAAAAAAAATTAAAAAGTAATATGCTTTAAGTTTGCACCTGGTAATTATGTCGTCAGATACAAATAAAGTCCAAACTTAACGTAACCGCGCATTCATGCAAGGAATCTGCTTCGCTTCCTTCTAGCATCTAAAATCTTCTAGAACTTACAGGCATCGTAGATCTGGCAGTACTTAGCGCATACAATAAGCACTGTTCTTTGGTTGTAAGCACAACAGTTGATAGAGAGCGCATTCAAGCAACGAATCTGCTTCGATTCCTTCTAGCATCTAGACTCTTCTAGAGCTCACCAGTATCGTAGATCTGGCAGTACTTAGCGCATACAATAAGCACTCTTCTTTGGTTGTAAGCACAACAGTTGATAGAAAGTGTATTCAGGCAACGAATCTGCTTCGATTCCTTCCAGCATCTAGAATCTTCTAGAACTTACCTGCATCGTAGATCTGGCAGTACTTAGCGCATACAATAAGCACTGTTCTTTGGTTGTAAGCACAACAGTTGAGCGATAGCGCGTTGAGACAGCGAATTTGTTTCGATTCGTTTTCGTATATTGGCTCAGATTGCTTGTTCTCATGGCCTAAGAGGGACCATACCTGTAGAAAAAAAAATTAATTCGAAGAAGGCTTGTGTTATGGACATTACACGACGATCATACTTACAGATAAATACGTAGAAAACAAATCACACTAATATTTGCCCTTGCCGGGATTCGAACCCAGGACCATCGGCTCAGGAGGCAGATGACATTTAACATCTTTTTTATTTTCCTAGGCCGCTGGTTTGATCACGAGCGAGTACGGAAAGTGGCAGCACTGACGCAATCCGCGAACCAACCGCGTCCTCGTCAAAATATGGCCAAGCCACCACAACGTTTGTATTAATTGTGGTCCGAAATGAAAAATACAAACTTATAGTTAAAATATTTCAATATCATTACCGTCACCAATGTGTAGATATGGCTAAAGAAACGCCCTTTAGGAGGCAGCAGCCCGGGCGGCCTGAATCAATCCCTCTAAAGCTGCCACTTATTGTAGGTATAATTTAGTACAAAACCAGTGTTTTAATGAGTGACAAGGATGACTTACTTTTACTGTTCCCGTGATAGAGATAGCCAACACGACGTCATCCTTCCTCGACGAAGGGCGGAGCACCTAAAACAACCATATTATCGTATTAACTCCATGTAATAAAAAAACGAAAGCCTACATAGTAGCAGTGGCGTGCACCATATAAAGACAAAAAGACACTGCCTACCCTAGTTGATTACAGAAACGAAATATATTATTTATTGTTACAAACATTACCTTTTTATAAAATTATATAAAACAAATGTACAAAAATAATCAATTTGCGATCCGCGCCATCTATCAAGTCGGTGCGCCAAAATTACGTACGTATAGGTCGATCCGTGGAGATTGACTTGAACGATTCCGCGGCACTAGCGCCGCTTCGCGCCGTCAGCGGTAAAGACAGGCGATTTTCTGTCTAAATTTATATTTGTGTGCCTCGTGGTAACACGGACCGCGTGTGTGTGCGTTCTTATAAAAATATTGCACACAATAACAAAACTCACGCACACAAATACAGAAGTAAGACATTGTCTCATGTCTTTTACTTCCTTACGGAAGTAGGATGTTTACGACCCGCGACTCGACACGGCGAACAACATTCGGTGCGAGCGAGGCGCGAATACCGCGACGCCCGATGTTAAGCGAACAATTCCGAACGGGTAGCCTGTCTCGCTCTCTCCTTAGCTATTATTTGTAGATTCGAACTTCCGATGTTGACTATGTAACGAATTTAAAAAGGCGCTTTTTTGTAACTTTAATTAGCGCAAAAACACTATTTAAGTTTGTCATATTTTTGTTACCTATAGGTTTTGCATACTTGGACGCCATTATTGTTTGTTTTGATTATTACGTGTGATAGTGGTGACTAGTAAACAAGCGAATAAAAACTTTTAGTGTATTCTTTTAATTGTGATAATTGTGGTGGTGTTTATTGTTTGCGGTCGGCAGTTAATAGAGGAAATTATTTAGAGATGGTCGATTTGCTTGATATTTGAGAAGACGAAGAATAAAAACTGTCCCGCAGTATTTCTGTAAGTTATTAGGTTCTCAAAATGTTTTGTCTACCCTGTCGTAAATCTCTGTGCACGCCACTGCGTAGGATTGACCAGCATTCCGGTCAACAATGTGTTGAAACTGGTTCGTGACAAATCGCTCCTGACGTTAAATAATGCAAATTTATATGACGGATGCACATTATTGCCATATGAAAGCTGTTTGTAGCGCCACTGTCCCTGGGCAGAACCTACACGTCTTGTTAGGCTATACATGTAATTCCAAAATACTAGGCACTGACATGTAAAGCGGATATCCAGTCCGGGTTCATCTTGGAGCTGAGCGAGAAGAGTATCTCTAAGGAGAAGGGATCCATCACCAGGATCTCAGCGTAGTAGCCATTGCAGAATAGTCGAAGGTCGTCACTGTTGCACGTATGGTATGCCTGGAAAAATAATTCGTATATTAAACAATTGGCTAAAATAAATTGGAGTTGGTTTTCCTTTTGCGCACCCAGCTCTGTATTGTATTTAGCCTCACCGGATCGGCGCCGCGTCAACTCGAGTCGTTCAGTATTCGTTGTATGACATTTCAAACTGCAACGCACACCTACATCAAATGAACAAGGTATCAACTCGCACAGACACATGCCAACAGCGCGTGGATAACAAGCGGTAGCCGCTTACGTAACTAGCCGACAGGTCGCCCGTAGGTGTCACTTTTATGACATCAACCGAAATTTTTATTTTCTACTTTTTCCAGCAATCAGTTAAGTCAAAGTCATGCTTGAAAATAAAATCCCAGAATGTATATTCATATATACACGCAAGAAATTCATTGTAGATAATACCTGAATGTTTGTGTGCACTTGAGACAGCTTGACACTCTCACGGCACTTGCCATCGACCAGGTCCCACGTGCACATCTCCCCGGCCTCAGAGGAGCTGACGATGAAGTTGTTGTCCTGGAAGATATTATGAACTTATTAATTACTAAACCATGGACACAAATTATTTACTTAATTATAAACAATGATATAAACACATTAAACTAGTAACTATAACTATGCGATAATATTAAAAAAGATCGGGATCGTGGTAGGGTGCCCAAACAGCAATGGCTAAACTTTGCGCGAGAAAGCTGCCCGCGCTTGGATCGTCTATCGCCTCCTGCAAGCGTTCGCTGAGACATTTGACCTGGCAGTGGCCCCACGAGTCAAGTGTCTCGACGACAAACGCCACAAACTACAAGCTCTTACTGGGCGCCGAGACAACTAAATTTGGCCACCTTTGAGTGCTCACGGGCGTCCGCTGCCGCACCAACTCTTTTGCTCTTTTGTTGTAATGTGTAACCTGGTGAAAGAGACCGGGAGTCGAACCCGGTACCTGTGGATTACCGGTCCAGCGTGTTAACCTTTCCACCACCCTAACGCCCAGATAACCTTTCGAACTTTCCCTTATGCTTTGTGTGTCGATCTTTGCATTGTTTATTTGAAAGGCTTTGCACCTGAGTGGCCTCTATGTGAATACGTTAATATTCACATCTAACCGCATTTTTTTTAAAGTGGGTACTTAACCGCTATATTGATTGATTCAAAGAAGAAATAAACTGCATAACCCCGTGGACCCGGTCTCTTCCACCAGGTTGCGCATGTAAATTTTTCTTTGGGCTTTGATCTTTGTATCAATCGTTAAATATATTTTACTAATTTGCAACAAATTTGTTCACACCATTGAATACTTACACAATTAAATTACAATAACGTGGGTTTAGTAAGACAGTAATGAAATAATTGTAATGTTATTTTATCATTAGAGAGCGGATTTGAAGTAGCGATCTCAATATTAATATGGATATGACTGGTATAATTTATTATTTTTTCTACATACAAAAATAATGTAACTTATTAGAACAAAAAAGTAAAAATTATTTTGGAAGCTTTTGTAAATTACTGGGCAAAAATGATGATGATAATAAATAAAAACACCGTTTGTTAATTTTTGAAATAGTTTATTTCTTTAAGTTCTTCCTCTTTAATATTTTTTTGTGCACAATGCACAGTAAAAAAAAATATTAGGATTTTTTTTTAAGAAATGAAAAAATAAAATAATTCGCTTCCACAATGCTCACAGAACAATAATTAATTTCGAGTTAGTTTATTAGTGCTTCCTCACAAACGAAGTCTAAGCAATAATGATACTCATTTACAGTGCATTTTAAGCATACACCGTCGAAAAATACATTTTCATCCGTTTACTGTCCACGATGGTAACGATTGCATAAAACAGTTTTAAACTTAAATCTCTTGGCAATTCTAGTTCAAAAAAACGTTGTTTGCAAATTGCCATCTAAAACAAGAAATCCATAATATTAATGACATTGTTGAAATGAACTATCATGTAGGTACGTAATATATAGGAACTACTATCTTTGAGTTGTATAAAAACTCCTTTATTTATAATAAAATATTTTTCTTTAAATGTAGTTTGTTGCAAAAATAACATTTATTTAATCTAATTATTTATTTGCTTGCGGTGTGCGGTGTAATAATAATAGACTGTTAAGAACTAAGTAGTCATATCCATATTAATATTGAAATTGCTACTTGAAATCCGCTCTCTATTTATCATAATTGAAATATACTATAATAGTAAAAATAACTCACCTGAATTATAGAAGCCCTGGACAAACAAGTGACCGGAGCAGTGTGCCCAACAAGCAAGCACCGCGGAGTCATCTTCAATGTCTCCGGGTCCACCGCCCAGATACATATCTGTCCATCATAGCACCCGGTGACCAGGGTCTTCTGATCCCGGGACAGGTACACGGCAGAGACACAGTGGGTAGGTGCGTACTTGCCCCAAAGTACGACAGGGACAATAAGATTTGTGCCCGGCATGGCAATGCTAAAAAAAAAGAAATTATTCTACTTAAATTATGTGTTTTTTTTTAAACTGCTATTAATGCTATTATACATGTTTAATCCATAACTAAAAAACCGGCCAAGTGCGAGTCGGACTCGCGCACCGAGGGTTCCGTACAAACACTTTCCATCCCTAAGTGGTTAAGTTAAGTTTGCACCTGGTATGTATAGCGCCCCATATAAATTAGGTGCAAAGTTAGGTATTAATAGGTATTAAAAAAAAACTACTTACTAGATCTCGTTCAAAACAATTTTCGTTGGTAGTTTTTATAGTAATGTACATCATATGTTTTTTTTAGATTTTTCATTTTCTTATTTTAGAAGTTAGAGGGAGGGGGGGACCAACTTTTTTCCACTTTGGAAGCGTCTGTCACGCAAACTATTCGGTTTAGAAAAAAAATATTTTAGAAGCCTCGATATCATTTTTGAAGACCTATCCATAGATACGTATGTGTTTAATGAAAAAAAAAAATTTGAGTTTCAGTTCTAAGTATGGGGAGCCCCCAATATTTTTTTTTTTTATTATTTTTGCATCAAAATCTTAATACGGTTCACAGAATACATCTACCTACCAAGTTTCAACAGTATAGCTCTTATAGTTTCGGAAAAAAATGGCTGTGACATACAGACAGACAGACAGACAGACATGAAGAATCTATAAGGGTTCCATTTTTTGCCATTTGGCTACGGAACCCTAATAAAAATGAACAGAAACAATGAATAAATCTCTTAAATATTGTTATTGTTGTTAACATGACTAAATGACTAAATTTTAGTCTAAGAATAAAAAATTATAACTGATAACTACTTTATAGGCATAGAAAGACCAGAATGAAGAACGTAGGAGGAGGCCTTTGCCACCTGGCAAACTGACAAAATGGAAAAAAGGGATAATACATGAAAAAAACAAAATAAGAAAAATTTATGATAATACTAATAATAATAACCTTTAACGTTGACAGAAACTTATTCCATACTGCTAAGATGTAATTTCACAACTTTAACTGTCTGTATTGTAATATTTTGAAAATGTGAGTTAGTCAGTTCTACCCCTTAGCCTTTCATTTACTTATGTTGAAAATGATTCTGTTATTACGTAAAAATAATCTTAAGAGTTAGTAGGTATGCTTAATTTCTCGTCAATCCACTGTAAGTAGATGGAATATCAAAGGGATTAGGGAGTTTAACTGTAATAATGTGTGGAAATCATGTAAGTTTCAATTGATATAATCAAAATAAAGTTACGTCAAAAGTTGTTCAAATGAATTATGCCTTTCTTTAATTAAAATTAAAATAATTAACACCGGGATTCGAAACTGATATATACAGATTACCAGTCCAACTTTTTAAATAGTTGTCGTCTAAATATGGTGTTAATTACCCGCGCTAAAAAATCATTTCGAAAAATATAATTGTTTCAAAATTCAATATTCATTAAACTGTAGTTGAGTACGAATCAGTGCTACCACAGAAATTGCTTGAGACTGTTACTTGAAGATTTGTATATATAGACCAATTGTAATGGATAGTTTCATAATTTATAGTTTACAATAGATTCACCGCATCGTCATTTCAGGACAGTACGTTATCGAGAAAAACAACGTAATTTGCCGTGAAAACGTTTTGTTTGTGTAACAAAACGATAAGACGTGAGATCTTGCAGAAATACTCACAAGTACCTAACAAGGACGTATCGATTTATCCTATTTATTACGTACCGTCACTATTGAGGCACCGGTAAACAATAAAATTATGTGGGTCACTCAATTCCCGTCCATGTAGAACACAATCCTAGTTCTTAGCTATCAGTAAATTTATAAATTTTATTAAAAACTGTGATTATCAATTTATTATCTCAGCAGCTGACAGATAGTCAGCTACACAGTGACAGTGACAGATAGCAGCATGACAGTTTGATTCAGTATGTTGGCAACTATGGGAGTAGAAACAAGGTAGAAACGAATATTGGCTGCGTTCAGAAAATAACGATCTGCATAAATTAATTCGCAAGTTTCGGAAAAGGCAATAATTTAAAATAAGAATATATCACACATCTGACATTTACAGTAACAATTAGGAAATATATGTTGTTGTCATTGTATATAGGCAGAAAGGAAATTATAATTTGGTGTTTTCCAAAATGAATAAAGGTAAAACACCAGGATCTCGCGGAGCTAACATCAAGGCAAAAGGCGATAAGCTAGAGGAAATAGCGGATAAAATAGACGAAACAGATGAGATGAAGCTCAAAATGCTGGCTGCTTTGGACAAACCAGACCCCGATGATGTCTTATACCCACCTGAATTAAACGCTCATTTGATAGAACAACTAAAGGTTAGAATTAAAAGAAACATTTATATTGAACGGAGATATATCTGGACTTACAAGCAAAATCTTTTTCGTTTCAATCCCACAACAACTATAGTTCATTGCATATACCAAAGCCCGATTCCACTTGTTTATCTTTTGTTAAATAATTAGTTTATGATATCCGCTATATTTTCTTCCATTGTTACTGCCTAGACGTTATCAACGGGAATCAGGCCTTGGTGACAAATACAAAAGATTTTGGCAATATTTTTGTTCAACAGGTGATGACATGCGAGAATAATGAGCTAAGAAAATTAACTTTTTCAAAAGATGCTGAGATCAAAGAGCTAAACAAAACTGTAGCAGATCTCAATCAACGCATTAGAGATATTATATCTGGTACTGGACCTGCCATATCCTCAAAGTCAGCCGGGATTATAAGCGCCAAGATAGCTGACTTGTGCAAACAGAACCGTCACCTCGTAGCTGAATTAGAGGGGTTGGTACTTACACAACCTACGTATATTTATGCAACTATTTCACCAGAAAAAAGCCATTGTAATATAATCATGCATCGTTATTCGTTCATCGTTAGGATTACCTTTTGAAGCACTTAAGAACGTTTATTTCCTTCAGATATAAAACCAAAAACGCCTCCCTGGAGCGGAAAATACTACAATTAGATTTAATAAACAAAGAACACGATCATCAGGATGCCTGTCTTTGCAAAGATGAGCCTATAGACATCAACCCTGACGAACTGAAAGATTTAAACAATAAACTCGCTGTTGTTAACAAGAAATTGTATGAGAGTAAGAATAGAAACTTGGAGTTGAAGAACGAAATATTGCTGGCTACAAAAATACTGCAACAGGTAGATAATTCCGAATTCACTGTTAGCAGAAATTTAGAAGTGAGCTAATTACTTTTTATCTTATCTTCAGGAGTTAGGAGACAAATTCACTGGTATAAAAGAGTTGCAATGTGACATTGCTGGATGGAAAGGACGAGCCCAGCAGATTATTTTGTTGCAACAGAGAATCAGTGAGTTGGAAGAGAAGTTAAACGGAAAACACAAAGACCTCATTGAAGCTCGAAAGAAAGATCAGAGCAATGTAAGTGTGACATGAAAGATTTTTTTCTTATTTACGGGTAAAAAAAAGCCTACGTATGGAATTAAATTGTTGAAAGCTAACAGAGGTTTTATAAGTTTTCCCCCGTTAATAAGAACGTGGTTCACGTTGATTTAATTGAAAAAAAAATATAGTTCCACGGTTCAATAGTAATCGCACTGTTGATCGGTATTTCTAGGTAATACGAGAAATTGAATCGAAAAGAAAGAAAGAAGTCGAAATGGCGTTGAAAGATCTCGAAGCCCTTAGACAGGAGAACCAAGAGGTAAAAAAGAAGTTGGAGGGAGCTCGTTGCAGAGTACGGAACTTAGAATGCGACTCCACAGCTATCCGACAGAAGGTGCAGACGTTCATTGAAAAGAGCAACCACGATGATTTACTTATTAATGAACAAAGAGTGAGTGGAACGTTACGTTTTAGCTTTGTAGATTTTTAAATGTATGTGACGTATAAATTCGAAAAGTACTGCTTTAATAATTATCTTTCAATAAATTTATAAATTTTGCTGATTTCAGAATCAAATCAAGAATCTCGAACTTTACTATCAAGAAATGTTAAAAGAAAACACTAGCAAAATGAATAAGATGAACGGTGAAATAGAAGAATACAAGAAACTTCTAAAAAATACCGAAGTGAAAATAGACGCTTTGAGGATACAATCGACTGAGAAAACTACCAAAATTGAGGAACTAAGAGTTCAGCTTCGACGATATGAAGAATGTTCACTCCAGAGTGTATTCTTCACCCCTATGAAAACAGCAACAGACAATGAAATAAAAAAATTGTCGGATCTAGTAACAACTCTGAATGAAAGATTGTCAGCCGAGAGACAGAAATGGGATGAGCTTGAAGCTGCTAATAGGAAACTAAGACAGAACAAGCGAAAGCTAGAAAGGAAAATAAGTTTGATGGAGCTTGAAATTAAAGGCTTTAAGGAACCAAAAAAGGGTTCTCGCATATCGAGAACTTCTTTGAAAACCGAGCCTGTATTGGACACGTTAGGAACAGGAACGCCTTCAGTAATTAGAAAACAATCAGCATCTTTTATGACAAATGAGAAAATAAGTGAGGGTACAATTGAAGAACCATCGCATAGTGATGATTACGATCTTCTTGATAAACACGATTTGATATTTAAATTGGAACTCGCCGAAGAGAAATTAAAGATCATGGAAGACAAAATAAAAATGATCGAAGAAGAAAAACAAGAAGACTACAACAATTTAACGGATATGATTCAAACGTCCAAACAATTGTTTAATGAAGCTTTAGCGGTTTTACAAAAGGAGAAATGTTTATGTTCGTAATATGTTTCATTGTTTTCTACTATTTTGTTATTCTCGCATTTAAATAAATGTTTTTCTTCATGTAGGTAGTGCTAATTGATTTCGCGATTAAAAATGACACGTGCACTACTACCCTGCAACGGAATGACACGACACAAGTATTCTTGCATAATTTTTGGTGCCTCATAGTACAGGCATTAATACTTAAGGGCACAAGCACTGTTTTGAATGCTGTTTTTTTATTACTGAATAAAAAAGTACATTTTTATTATAGCAGCTAGCATTGCAGCATAGGTCGCTATATCTGATACAACTTTATGCAAAGAATATTGGGTCGCGCTACGTTGCACGTGATTTAATCAGTCAGTATATAGTAGACAGCTTCACTTCCATCGTACTCGAGCGCCGCTGGACACTTTCAGATATTCTTCTATGAAAGTTGGTGCTCTTTCCCTTCCCTCCATAGCACAAGATACATGTCTCTTACTCTAGCTTCACTACTCGCGAAGTTGACAGAGTACTGTGCGTGAGTTGTCAGAATGCGATTCGTGTTTAGGCGGCTCAGGCTCGTTCGGTGTGTTTCCTAAAATGTCTGCTTCTCAAACTGGTCTTCTTTCAAGAAATGACTCTTTCCTATAATGTCAGCAAATGGTTTCCTATCATGCCACTGTCCTAGAATGATAGTTTCCTATTATGTCCGTTTCGAAAATTTACCTGCTTCCTATAATTCCTTGTGATGTCCTATTTCTATGATGTATGCTTCTTATAATGCCCACTAGGTATTTGTGTTCTAAAGCCCGTTTCCTACAATAATCTGCCTTTTACAATGTTTCCTTTTTGTCCCTGAATTCAAGAAGTAGTTACCGGAAGTACTTGAAATAAGCATGCCTGGGATACCTTAAACATTTTAGACATTTTAGGAAACAGACATTTTCAAAAGTTGACATCATAAGAAACGGTCAATGTGGGAAGAAGGCCACTTTAGGAAGCAGACATGTTAGGAAACGCACCGAACGAGCCTGTGCAGCGACAATGTGGGAAGAAGGTTATTTTGAGAAGCAGACATTTTAGGAAACATACTATTTCAAAAGTAGACATCATAGGAAACGGTCAATGTGGGAAGAAGGCCACTTTAGGAAGCAGACATGTTAGGAAACGGACCAAACGAGCCTGAGCCGTTTACGCCATCCAGATAAGAACCTCTCAGTTTTGACCCAAACCCGAATCGTAATTAGGTCTCACAGTCTGTATGAAAGGCACTTCGCTGCAGAAAAGCATACTTCGGCCAACTTCGCGATGTGGCGCTAGTGTCAAGCCGGGTTATCATTAGGAGCTATAACAAAAAACCAAAAGCCGCTTCATCTTACGAAAATGTTTTTTTATGAATATGAAGACTCATTCTAGGCAAAGAGAATATAAAAACTGTTCTAGGCGTACTTTTATTGTTAGCTAATCTTTTAATAGTAGACAGTTTAGGTAGTTTTGGCCAAAATATCATTTTTTTTTCGGCTGTTAGAAGTTTTAATTTACTAAGTGGGCAACACTAACCGCCGCCATTTATCATTTTTTGTCATGCGCGCTCGGGGATGCTACGATATTTCGTGCTCGTGAGTGTTTTCTGATACAAAGTGAATTCAAAAGTTCGTGAAACGTGTAAAACTTGTGTTGCTCTGTTAAATACTAGTGTTAACTTGACAGTGCTTTGTGATTGTGTGTAAAATACATTCAAAATGAATAAAACTTGCGCGAGGTGTGAGAAAACAGTTTACCCAACGGAAGAATTGAAATGTTTAGACAAGGTAATTTTCACTGCATTCCATATGAAAATTAGCACTATCAATTATTGCGCCGTCACGCGTTGTTTACACCTATTATTCGCTTTATTTACTTTCTAAATTTGCTGCTATAACTTAACGATATGACAAAACTTTTTTAGTTCGTTTATGTTGTTAAAGGAATCATACGGGCCGTGTTACTCCAATTTATACAGCCGGTGACTCATTAAATTATTAAATTGCCGCTGATATCATTGTCGGTCTCGGCATAATGCCGTATATGTATACGTTGACCTTTTTACCTAATTAGAGTCCTCTTAGGTATGAGTATAACCTTGTGTCACATTCTTTATCGATTGTATTCAAATGTGCTGCGATCCTTCAATTCACAGTGGCTGAATGTGCTAAAGCCTTGGCCACGCAAACTTAGTCCATTCCATAAAAGTTTATGGAGAACTTTTCAATCTGTCCCGTTTCTCTTTTTATTAAAACTGTAAATAAATGCCTCTTATCAACAGCTATTTCGTACACAGTGCGGCCAGTATAGATTATTTTGATATTGCTGTCGTCTTATCAGTGATAGTGACAAAAACACTGATAATAATCAAATTATATACTTTAGTATTAAAGGGTTTAAGCATTGGTTAGATAAGAAGTAGGTGTATTGCCTTGCCTGTTTTTTATTGCAAAATGATTGTTTGTGTTGTCACCTTGGTTTTGTTACAGACTCCCTTGATATATTTAAAATTAACTTTAGCCTGCGGCTTCACTCGCAATACACAGTCTTATGGGAACCATGACTTTTTCAGGATAAATAGTGACCTATGTGTTAAGTTAGAGTATTAACTTCTGTCACCAGCCGGATCTCAAGAATGGTGATAGCTAGACAGTTGAAATTTTCACACATGATGTATTTCTATTGCCGCTATAACAACAAATACTAAAAATAAAATAAATATTTAAGTGGGGCTCCCATACAACAAACTTAATGGTCCGGAACCCTTTGTGCGCAAGTCCCACTTGCACTTGGCCGATATTTTTATATTACACCATATATATGGGCATATCAGATACTGTACGCTGTAACATGATAGATTGTGACACTCTCCTAACTGTTTGGTTCCACCTGTTTTTTATTTTTGTATCACTCATACATCAGGAGTGGTAGCATGCTTTACAATTTGTCGCCATACCTCCCATAGCTCTCCTTGTGCATTCATGGAGTATATGTAATTTTAACTTTTTGACCGCTAATTCACAAAAAGATTAGATAGTATAGAGGGGCAATATATGGCTACTCGGAAACGTCAGAGAGGTGAAGTTACACTTGTTCTCAACGCTGTCCATTCGCCCAGTTATTTTCTTTTGTCCGAGTAGCTTTAGGCATTTGTACGTATATTATTGTTACGAGTATGGGTTCTTTTCGGTTTCCACGGCCCACTTGTAAGGTCACATTATGTTCTTGTGTCCTGTCCTTTATATTTACTGAGCTTGGTATACATAATCCAGGCCACTGTAGCCGTATCATGCTTCCAAGGCTTCTAGAAAAAAACGCAGTCAAACGTCTGGTCGTTTCCTAGAGCTTCGAGTATTCTGTGATAGAGCTACCCCCCTGAATTGGCATAAAGTGACTTTTCAGCCTGCTGAAAACGCTTTTAAGTCACTGAAATTCACATCTGAAGTTTTTAGCTAAAATAATCTAAAATATACTGAAATAAAAGGCTGGTTTGTCTATATACACTTCTCTCACAGTAACATAGCAAGCAATAACAGTAAGTAACTTGTGATGTAACTTGGTCTTAGTGTTACTTAAGAGGCCAGTCCAGTGACATTCTGCTGAGATTCTGTGATGTAAGTTTGCAGAATTTAGGCATAATATGTCTTATGCTAAAGTTAGAGAGTACTGAGTGTAAACCTGCTATTTCTGTCCTGCTCCAGAGATGCAGGGATGCAAATTGTTGGTCTTAATTCAAGATCAAATCATCTTTAAATATTTGTATGTATATTTTATGTACCATTCTGATACAAAGGTAGTTCTTTGTCCTCTCATTTGTTTATTTTACACAATTTTGTAAAAACAAGTAATCATATTTTGACTTTCCGTGGAAGTGAGTACTCGATTTTTAGTTGCTTTCACTATAATACCAATTTACCTTAACTTTGGCAGCTTTTTTGTTCAGTTGTAGGTAGGGACTGCTTTGAGGTATGAGCGAAATAGCAATAGGTTTTTGTCAGTTTTAGGTAAATATCTATTTTCGTAAATATCGAATTTCCTGGTCCCTGGTTATAAGGAAAACCTGACCTAATCAATTAATAAATGTATGATACGTATAATGTCTCATTATGTTAAATGTAGGAATACCACAAGTTTTTTTTATATTAAAACATTGATACAAAGCTACATAGATATAGAAGTTAACACACTGGTCCGGTAATCCAGAGGTACCGGGTTCGATTCCCGGTCTCTTCCGCCAGGTTACGCATTTCACTTTTTCTTTGTGCTTTGATCTTTGTACAGTTGCCGAGAAACTTCTTGACCCAAAATGGCGGATCTGCGCATGCATATTTGTACGTAAATCGGCTACTGCGCAGTCAAGGTTAGGCTCAAGAAGTTTCTCGGCAACTGTATCAATGATTCAATAGGATGATCTTTTCAAAAATTATTAAAATAATCTTTTTTTCTTCTTAAGTTTTTATAGAGAGGTTTACATAATGCCACCCTCATCGTGGCCTCTTATTTTAAACATTCCTTATTTTGATATATTTTTTTAAGTTCAGTGGGTCCAATCAACCACTAGTCAATAGCCAACGCAATAATCTATCGGCGATCTACCAGTCATGAATTATCGCGCAAAAAACACTATCACTTTCTCGACACCGTTAATGACTGAGAGCATTACGCGAAAGAAACTCGAGAACCGCTTCACACCTTTTTTTAGTCGGTTAAGTGTTGGTTTGGCGTTGGGGAGATAAATGAAGCAAATACGGTAATTGAGATGAACATGTTCAATGGTTATGAATCTTCGTGACTCATGAGGACGTCTAATTTATAAATTATTGTACAGTATTTGACCATAGTGAAAATAGATCGTGTTATTGAAACCACTATTGAAAAATAGACGAAAAGAAAAGTAACTTTCGGACATTCTACTATTTTAAATTGTACATAAACTAAAAAGAAGACGTGTTTTGACTACTGATTTTTATGACGTCACAAGCCAGTATGTTCGTAGAAACTTCATAACAGATCGTTTTTGACATTTCATAAAGAGTAGCTGATTTCAGCTGTCATCAAATACAGTATTAATGACGTCACATCAAGGAAACGAATGGAGCCCACAAAAAAAAACAGGATATCGTACTATAAAAGGCGACTTTCCGTGGTTTTGACATTACATTATGTGGCTATAACGCCATACACATAGGTACACATCACATAGACATTAGAGCTCCCGGTACCCGTGTTACACGCGGAAACGTGTACACGGGTCCTTAACACCGGCGGTACTAACAACCCGATCTACACGAACCGGCTAGGAAACGTTTCCTTCGGAAACGGGTCTACACGGACCCGCTAGGAAACGTGTCCTCTAGGAAACGTTTCTAAGTTTTCCAAAAAATATATATATCGCAAATAGCCTATGTTACTTATTTTAGCGAGCTTTATTATTGTGTATTATAAACATACTGTCTGGACGAGATCGCTCTTTAGCGATAAGACTTCTTGTTGTTTACCTCTAATTGTAATTTCTTGCATTGTATTCCTCCTGTATGTTTTATGAGTACTTGTATTGTATTGTATAGACAGTTAATTTTACAATTTGTAACGTTTTATCCGTCACAATTAAACATTTTATTTTGACACGCACTCCACATAATTATTATGTAATAAATACATAACTTTATAATTAATAACTCAATTAAAACTAAACTATAAAAATAACAAGGTTCAAAAAACACCGCTCCCTGTCGTATTGGTCCAAGGGTGGGCACCTCGCAGCATTTCCTCGCTGGATCGCTATGGAATGGACAGCCTTTGTTCCAGAAACGACTCGAGCGGGTCTTCCCCCTTTTGCCTGAGTTTACGGCCTACGTCGCGCACACAACTTTTTGCATCGTAATACATTTAGATTTATGTTTGTAATTTGTAACTTCAAATACCTGAGCATTTTCATAATTGTTACAATGGAAAATAAATTAAAACTATACATAATAAAACTTAATTATAATTAAAAAGAATCCCCCAGTCAGTACTGAGGACGTCTGAGGCATCGTCGCCAGCACGCTCGCCATAATTATCAAATGTGAAAGGTTACGTCAGGCTTGTATGCTCAACGGGTATTGATCGCTAATTTAGAACGCTCTCTCAACTGGTTCCGTGGTGTAGTGGTTATCACATCTGCTTTACACGCAGAAGGCCGCCAGTTCGATCCTGGCCGGAATCATATCTTTTTGCTTTTTATTATTTCTTATTTTGCTTTTTTTACTATTTTGTGTATATTAATAAATAAAAGAAAAAAAACATTGAATTTATGAACCTAATTTTGTTATGTGGTTCACAAACCAAGGGTAGGCAATATGCGTTCATCCAGTCAGACTTAGAGTGAAGTCAAAATTAAATGAATAAACGATTTATTTATTTATTTAGGATTATTATTATTCAATTGCTTTAAAATATTCAGTAATTTACCACAAATGCAATAGTCTAGTGTGAAATAGGAACAATAATTATACTAATTTTACTTTAATACGTATCGGTAAAAATTTTTTTTATAGAAAATACTTTTTTTAATATACGCGATTTTCAAGAGTTTGAACCCTGTGAGAGACAGAAAGGCGGACAGACAGCGCGTGATTATGATTAGTAATTAGATTCCCTTGGGTAGGAAGACAACCTTAACATTTTGCACAAAACGTTTTTTTTTATTTATTACATTTTTATCACAAGCACGAAGCAGACCATTTTCTAAGTAAACTAAACATTATCGCCACGACCGTGCGATTTTAATTGTCACTAGACATGCATTGCAGCAATTAGAACTAAGCAATGTCGTCATTGTTCTGAAAAAATCTTCCGCGTTTACCAATCTATGGTAATGATATATTACGTACATAGTTATTTGTAGAGTTCCGTACCCAAAGGGTAAAAACTGAGACTTCGCTGTCCGTCCGTCCGTCCGTCCGTCCGTCTGTCACCAGGCTGTATCTCAAGAACGGTGACAGCTAGACAGTTGAAATTTTCACAGATGTTGTATTTCTATTGCCGCTATAACAACGAATACTACAATAAACTTACAGGTAATGGTACGGAACCCTTCGTGCGCGAGTCCCACTCGCACTTGGTGTATTTTTATGCTGTTAGGAAAATTATAAATATCAAGTAAGGTGGCTAATTAGGTGTCAATGTAATTGTAAAAGGCACTTAGCTGTCCATTCGAGAAGCCAGTTTTTGCCCATCTATCACTCTCATATAGGGTTGCTATCACTAAATTCGCCTAACCCGGACGAAGACTTCAAACCCCGGACGTTCGGCGTAAATCGCATTTTTCCCCGGACGTGTCCGAAAATAATATTATTGAAAAACAATGGCCTTACGCTAGCTGTTACGCTGATTGAAGTTAGTGCCTTGATTACGCTTAGTATTATTTATACGGTTTTTACCTATTTTGTACACAACAATGCTGGTAAACAAGTTATTCAATAAGGTACACATATAAAAGGCCTCTCATAAAAGGTTACGGGGGCGGACGGCCCCCGGACGACTTCAAAACTAGGACGAATCCGAGGAAATGCGGGCGGGGATGTCAACCCTACACTAATATTATAAAGGAGAACATTTGTGAGTGTGTTTATGTGTATGTTTGAAACTTCTTCACGCTCAAGCGGCTGGGCCATTTTTGATAAATTTTGGTATGAAGGTTGCTGATATCCTGGATTAACTCAGGCTACTTTTTATCCCGAAAAAAAATAGTGTTCCCGTGGGATGAGCGGGTAACACCGCGCAGCTAATATCATAATACAATCTAGTTTTCTTTCATAAATCCAATGAAACATTTTAAGAGCGCGTTGTACGTAAAACAGTACATTACATACGTAGGGCGGTGAATTCGTGAATGTCCCAGATCGCAGGAGTTTGTGCCATAAATTTGCTATCTGGGGCTTTACAAATTACCGCCCGTGGTTTGTCCAAAGTTTTACGTCTTGCCTTGGCCAGGAAGTCTACTCTCCCCATAGAAAATCCCACTTACGGCCCAGGGTGCCGTAAAATATATTGGCTATTATATTAGAGATTGATAAGGTTAGCCTTGAATTTGGCCGGCTTTTTAACGGGTATAACAATTCATATGATGGCTCATAGACAATTACGAAGATCGGCTTAATGCAGCTAATACACTTTCCTAAATTAGTCACTGATGATAGGGATGCAGCAATACGAAGGAGTGGGATGGAGTTATCTCCATACGTGTTTCACATATTGCTGCATCCCTCTCGTCAGTGACTAATTTGCTGCATACATCTCGGGCGCATGAGCGCCTATCCGTTTAGGAGAGGAAGCGGTCGCCATTGCCGAAATCGGTCTGAGAGATATATACAAATCATTAACACTTCATAGCAATCATCAAAGGCCTTTCAGTCTTTTACAGACTATACAAAACAGTGTCATTTAGGAAAACAACTGTTCATGGCAAGCCAATACGAGAACGCCACACGCGACCACAGGCTTGGCAGGGCCTGCGCGCGGGGAGCAAGGGCCGAGCTGATTGATGTCTTTTGGCACGCTTGGTTGCGACAGTCCTAAACCATGCCTCATCTAAGATCTTACGCCCATCCAACACCAGTTTCCGCCATTTGGCCCGCCAGTTTCATAGCAATAGGAATATATTATAAACATTCATAGCAATAGATTGTACAACTGCTCTAGTTTCGAAGGAACAATGCCATCGCGGCGCCAAATTGAATTATTAAACCAATAGGACGTGGGCGCGGTCAACTACTGCTGACACCATGTTTTGTAATAGCTTATTTTCCTTTTTTAATGTTACTATCTGGTTTTTAAAAATAAAAATAAAATTGATTTATTTCGGCCAAAAAAGATCAATTTTGTTAGCTAGTCAGTACCTACTCGCCGAGGAGTGAATGAATTCGCCCTATCTCGGAGGCAGTTTGTTTTTTTTGCTATGACACTATGTCCTAGGCACTGGTAGAGAGAGAGAGAGAGAGAGAGAGAGAGAGAGAGAGAGAGAGAGAGAGAGAGAGAGAGCTAGCTGTTTGTCTATATGTCTAGTTCAAGTACGGATGGGCAAACTGTTACACGTCGCATCAGCTCCCAAAAATGTCAATTTGAGTAAATTTTTTTTTTTTAAATATAATAATTTTCGTCGGCACATTATGATGTTCAAGAAGTCATAAAAACAACTCTGAGCCGATGTACAGTAACAGGCCGCATAACAGACGTTTCCTCGAGGGCTTTTCTTAAAACCCTTAATTTGGAAATATCCAACTGGACAAAACGTATGACCCTCTTTTTGTGTTATTTTCTGAACCACAATAGTTTGAACTATCGAACCCCGATGAGGCCCGAGTTATGGTACTGTCCGTTGCCAAATTAAGGGTCAAAAAGTGTATTCTCTCTACAAAATTCGTAATCATGGTAACCCTATCGTTCCGGTGCGCAAACGCAGCTTTTCCCGCTCCAACGCACACCGAAACCGTAAGGAAATCGGTTTCCAGCTCAGGGTTAAAGGTCAAAGGTCTTCAAGTGCAAATGCTAAAATACCGTTGTCTTTTGTAGGTACTAACCTCTGCCACGGTTCTTGGAATTTTAAGTGTATTGGGATTTCATTCCAGCATTTTAGATGTGAACTAATGACCTCTGACACGTCTACTTTTTACCTTCGCACCATCGCACTGCTCGCCATCGGCAGGGTGTTCATCCTCACATACTGGAGCCTAAATGGTCGAGAACTGTGGGGCTCCAGAGGAACTTCCTACCGCGAACGCTCCGCATGTGGAATGAGCTCCCTGCCGAGGTTTTCCCCGGGGGCTACAGAACTCGGTTCTTCAAGAGGGGAGTTAAGAAGTTCTTAAAGGGTCGGCAACGCGCGTGCGCTGCAATCGCAAGCGTCCATAGGCGGCGATAGCTGCTTAACATTTCGGGCCGCTATCCGCATGCATGTTTGCCACCGTCGTAGTATTAAAAAAATCTAGTTCATCATACAAATACTTGCCTTTGCGGGGATTCGAACCCAGGACCGCCGGCTCAGTAGATATGCACTTTAAACTACGCCAACCGCGTTGTCGAGAGAGATTTCAAAGAACATTTTTTTTTTCTAGTTATATCGGGTTTGACCACAACAAAATTTGCGTATGAAAGTTATACCTAATATCTCATTCGTTTTTAATGTGGGTACACACCACAATATTTATATTAAACGAAATTTTTTTATTAACCTAAGGTGTAAAGCCTTTCAAATAAACAATTCAAGGATCGACACACTAAACAAAGAGCAAGGAAAAATTCGAAAGGTTATCTGGCGTTAGAGTGGTGGAGAGGTTAACACGCTGGATCGGTAATCCAGAAGTACCAGGTTCGATTACCGGCCTCTTCCGGCCGCATTTAATTTTTTCTTTGTGCTTTGGTCTTTGTATAAAATTTGCTTGGTCAGATTATGGTAAGTTCAACATCACCAGGGCCAGTATCACTGTCTGTTAAACTGCTCACTAATTAACGCCTAGCCCGGTCATCAACGGCTCAACCATTGCCCAACTGAAATTAATTTCACACACAAGGCCGTTTGGACATTGTGGTGAATTCACACGACTATATTCTTGCTAAATCTGGCTTTAGTTATATTGACTTAATTAATACTTTGTTGTAAATTAATGTTATTCGTTCTTTAAATGTAGTTCTAGATTTCTGATTTATTATGTCGTCCGCTCGTTTGACAGTTATATCTTAATCCACGTTTTTTGGTTTTGTTAAATAATAATGTGTGATAATCGCGTGAGTAAATCAATATAATTTCAGGAACAAGAGCTTTTCAGAGCCTTCGCCATGGTATAAGCGATAGAAAACGCTTAGACCAATGTCCGTAAGTAAGTTGAAGGGGTTCGAGGAACCTAGTACTTTCTTCGTCGAACCTAGACCTTTGATGCGGACCGCCCGCCGCTGCAATCTGTCAAGAGCATCGAGTAGATATAGGGCGAAACCATCACAAAGATGCGAGCATCCACGCACGACCGAACATGAGTAGAGGGGAAGGGATTTTTTGATGCAGTGGTATTCAATGGTAGTTAAAAATCACCAACTAAATGTAATCTGTTTGTTATAATGTTTAATGTAATTGGTTTGCAAAATAAAAGTATCTTCATCTTCTTCAATGACTCGCTGTATTGAACATAACTGGGTATCATTGTGGTTCCTTGAACAACTAGGCGAACTGAAAAGCGTTGACCCCCGTTACCCGGTATTTGCCCTAATGATAGGTTTCCATCGGAAAATATACGGAAGCAATCGTATAATTACAGTGGCGAATAGAGGCCTCGATTCGTAAAAAACTCGATCTACCGAACCGGATCTCACCAAAACAGTTCAATTTAGGTTTTTTACTTTAACATAATTTGAATGAAACGGCTATTTCGGGCATCCATGCAAAGTTATGTAGGTAATCAGATCAGCTCGAGTTGTACGGACGCAGAACTCGATAGAAATTTCAGAGGATAAAGTTGTATGATAATCTTCTACAATGTAAAATGTACAACGACGACGACTTTATACTTTAAGGCAGGTCAGACTTAGGTTAGGTACGACGACGAGCGAAGCGAGGAGGAGTGTTTGGTTGAACTGCGACCCTTACGAGCGAGCGAAACGCCAGAACTGAGTTTTTTTTATCCCTGTCGCATTGCGTTTAGTTCCTCACATAATTCATTAACGTTGTAGAATGATAAATACTGAAATGATTTTCTACAATGTAAAATTTACAACTAAATAATAAAATATGAAATAAAGATCTGCGAAATATCTAGTTAATAATATTTCTACACATTATAAATCGGTGTTTTAAAAGTACACTATTTAATTGTTCGATTTAAAGAATATTTGATCAAATGAAAAAATGCGCAACGTTGACTTTGAGTTGAAGTTCGATTATAAGTTTGTCGAAACTTCAAGGAATTTCAACGAATTTACAGACTCTTATAACAGATTTCTTGTATGACCAATTCGTAAAACCTATTGACAGTACAGTTTATTTATTCTTATAACGTCACACACCCGGTCACCGCGCTCCGGGCTCTCATGAACGAGTATGACATCATACACGACTGGAGGAAGTGGGGTTTCCTCTTAAATTTACCTATTTAGTATTTATGTTTGCTTCTGAGAAACTACAATATTAAGTTAGTGGGGAAACGCGATGTCTATTACTCGTGATCAGCTTGTGAGGAATTTGCTTTCTAAGGAAAGTTAGCTCATTTTAAACTGATATTGACGTACTTATGTGTAGGTGTTTGTGTGTTGTAGGAGCTTCTCTAATAGACTAATACGCAAGATTACATGTTGTTTCATATAATGTCAGATAAACTAATATATACTTGATATACAATCGATTGATATAAAGTTGTTTCATATAATGTAACGTTTCATATAATGTTTTTTTCCTATATTTTTCTTTTCTCTGATATAATTGACAATATGCATAATTAAACTTTCGTAGGTATAACATATTTATCACATAAATTTGTTTAACATACATACTATTTAGAATAATAGCGTTTTCATATAACAAATGAATCGTAAGCCAAGTTGGACCTGCGCGGTCCGCTCGCTTCGCTCGCTCGTTAGGGTCGAAGTTCAACCTAACACTCCTCCTCGCTTCGCTCGTCGTCGTACCTAACCTAAGCCAAGTCGGACCTGCCCTAAGGTGAAATAGGTAATGTTAGGAATCGTAAGCCAAGTCAGACCTGCGCGGCTCGCTCGCTTCGCTCGCTCGTTAGGGTCGCGGTTCAACCTAACACTCCTCCTCGCTTCGCTCGTCGTCGTACTTAACCTAAGCCAAGTCGGACCTGCCTTAAGGTGATATAGGGGGTGACAGCCTAATATATCTATTCGGAACCACCTTTTTTGGTTATAGTAAAATCAACTTATATCTTCTGTACTTTATAGCATTGACGAATTATATCAAGTAAGTCATTATGATAAAAACGTTTTATACCAAGTAATAAATATAGTAAATGTACATTATACCCCATCTTTAAACGTAACCTGAAGCAGCACTATTTATCACTTCCTTAGGTGATGTCTGAAATTAATTTTGAATGTACGTTATTACTTCATGTACGTATATTATATGTATATATGAGTATATATATGTAAATTATAAGTTATATGTGTATGTATATTTATTTATTTATTTATTTATTATATATATTTATATTACAAACAATTCAGATGTATGTGTAAATTAAGTTTCTTAACCAGTTTCTTGCACTACCTTTTTAAAATGTATCCTCCGACTTTTTCTGCTACCCAAAGGTTGTCTGGAAGAGATCGCTCTTTAGCGATAAGACCGCCTGTTGTTACCCTATTTAACTTTGCTTTATTTCTTTGTATTAATCTTTTTCATGTGGTGCACAATAAAGGATATTATTATTATTATTATTATTATACTAAAACTAATTATCCCTATAAACCATTATATCAATTGTCACATTAGATCATTTGAAATTTATCTAAAACAATATTATACCATTCGTTACATTATACAAAGCAATGGTATATCAAAATCAAACCAAAATAGATTAAGTGAAGTTATATAAAACGTCGGGCACCCACATAAAATATATACGTATCCTTCCTTGCCAAACATCATATTACAGATAGATAATCAATCTTCAGAAGAATACGAGAAATGCTTGCGCAACATGCGCTTGAAGGAGGATTTGCTTTGAGCTTGCCTGATGGTGAGAGGAAGAATAATAATGTAAAAAATGAACGTTAACGTTAGACTTAAACACTTTTCGGTATTTGGAAAGTGTCTAGCACATCTGACTCGCGACTCATTGTCGCGCGACAAACGCTATCTGTCACTTTCCTGTCAATATAGTGCAAGGAGTAATTTTAAAAATTTTGACAAAACTTTAAGCATAATATTTTCTTCGGTTTCCGCGACTGTCACACATTTAAATAAAACAATTTAAACGGATTATATCGCGTATATTAATTATTTGAGCCTCCCTGACGTTTCAGTACCTTTACAGATACCGTTGTCAAAGGTTGACTGAGAAAAACACAATTTTTCTCTGTCAAAGTTACATTTGTGCAAACTACCCATTTTGTAAATATTAATTTAAAAAATAAAGGTGTTCATACATGCCAGATGGGCCTAATGTGTAAAGACAGTTACACATGTGCCAGAAGGGCATTTATTATTTATTTAAAATATCTACCAGCGGTTCACTAAAGGCTTACTGAGGAGAAAGAACCGCCAAAGAAAACTCCCAGATTGCCTTATTTATTACTATAAAATACTTTTAAACAAAAACTCTACATATACTACTTTTGACACTAATTTGTTTTACACCGTTCGAGGCCCAAGGTTTCCAGTCTTGTGTCTTGCTTGATCCTTGATAAGGTGTACAACAGGATCCCAAGCCGGTGGTAATGACAAACCATCTTCTCTATTGAAATTGGGATATTTTTTGATTTCAATAGCCTCGCGCAACATTCTGGGAAAATATCGTTTCTCTCTGGCAAGGATTGAAGTGTTATCAAACTTAATTGAATGGTTTGGTTTGTCCATGACATGCTCGCAGACTGCAGACCTGTTGAAACGACGGTGCTTGACATCGGCTACATGCTCCTTAACCCGTGTAGCTATACTACGTTTCGTTTGGCCAATGTATGACAGACCACACTCGCAGTCCAGCTTGTAAACACCAGCACTCTGCAGAGGGATGCTACACTTCACGGGCCTCAGGTATTGAGACATCTTCTTCATCGGCTTGAAATATGTTTTAATGGAAGCCCGTTTCAAGATGTTGCCAATCCTATCCGTGACCCCTTTCACATATGGCAGGACCGCAGGTTTACGCTCGACTGTAGGAGTCTTCACACGGGGTTTCTGGTTGAGGCGTGGTATCTTGAGCCCATTGGCCCAAAGCGCACGCTTGACATGCTGTAGTTCATCAGTCAAATGTTGGTCGTCACAGATTCCCTTGGCTCTCTGAAACAAAGATTTACCCACTGTAGCAAGTTGACTAGGATGGTGATGTGATTTGCCATTTAAATACCTATCAGTGTGAGTAGGCTTTCTATAAACAGTATGACCTATTGTATTATCAGACCTTCTCAACACACTGACATCTAAGAAGGCTAGTGAATTGTCATTTTCTAACTCCATTGTAAACTTTATTTTCTCATGAATGGAGTTTAAATGGTCTAGGAAAACTGAAACACTAGATTTAGGTAAAATAGTAAAGGTATCATCTACGTATCTTTTAAAGATCCTCGGCTTAACAGGTGACGATGAGAGTGCTTTCTCCTCGAAGTCCTCCATGAAGATATCGGCGACAACAGGAGATACTGGAGACCCCATAGCCACACCATCCACTTGCACGTAGAATTCACCGTTCCATAGCATATAGCCAGATGTAAGGCAGTGTTCTAATAATTCAGCATATTCCATTGCCATATTCTGTTCACGTAGCCTCCTCCTCACAATATTGATGCAATCCTGTACTGGTAGGCATGTAAAGAGGGACTGGACATCAAAACTAACCATAATTTCATTATCAGTTAGTATCAGATCTTTAATTTCAGTGATGAAATGGTATGAATCCCGTGTGTATGCCTGCGTCTTTCCCCGCAACGAAGAAAGAACCCCAGCTAGGTACTGAGCCAAGCGATAGGTGGGAGCATCGATTTGACTCTTGGGATCCTGCTTGGGATCCTGTTGTACACCTTATCAAGGATCAAGCAAGACACAAGACTGGAAACCTTGGGCCTCGAACGGTGTAAAACAAATTAGTGTCAAAAGTAGTATATGTAGAGTTTTTGTTTAAAAGTATTTTATAGTAATAAATAAGGCAATCTGGGAGTTTTCTTTGGCGGTTCTTTCTCCTCAGTAAGCCTTTAGTGAACCGCTGGTAGATATTTTAAATAAATAATAAATGCCCTTCTGGCACATGTGTAACTGTCTTTACACATTAGGCCCATCTGGCATGTATGAACACCTTTATTTTTTAAATTAATATTTACAAAATGGGTAGTTTGCACAAATGTAACTTTGACAGAGAAAAATTGTGTTTTTCTCAGTCAACCTTTGACAACGGTATCTGTAAAGGTACTGAAACGTCAGGGAGGCTCAAATAATTAATATACGCGATATAATCCGTTTAAATTGTTTTATTTAAAAAAACTTTAAGCAGTACTGGAATTAGAGCTTATAATAAATTGGACATTAGTATTAAGGAATGTAGTAGCTACAGAGTATTTGAACGATTTAGAGATTATTTTACAAGTAGAACATTCTATTCAATTACGGAATTTTATGCTAGAGCGCTAGATTAATTTTGAGTAAGTATTTAATATCAATTTTTAAATTTTTATTTAATTTTCATTCTAATTATACGACATGTTTATAATTAAATTTTATATTTGTTATCATTAATGAATTCATTTTACTTGACATTGTATTTATTTTAATTGAGCATTTTGTTAGTTTCACTTTTATTTTATACTTGTATTTGCACGCATTTTGAGTATGTTTTATTGCAAATAAATGATTGATTGATTGATAGTGAGAGGTAGTATTTGCCGCGCGACAAAAAGTCGTGTGTTAAGCTTATGCTAGACGTTGGTTATCTAATCATGTATGCAGTAATACGAGAAAGCATTGTAAACGAACATAAAAAGTAGACTGAGAACTAGATTTCCTATCTAAATCAGAAGATTGTCAACTTAACTACCGTCGATAACTGCCAGCAATCACAGTAAATGCGTCATTAACTTTGAAAATGTCTTCAACGCAACCCAAAACCAAAATATCCTAAGGATATACAACTTGCATATTAGATGCTCCGTTTTTCTATCACTCGCTTTTCCAAGCAGTTTAATGTTAAAAGCAAAGTGCAGTAAGAAATATGGCGTTCGTGTGGAGTTAAGACGTTTTATAATTTAGTGGTTTAGTTATTTATTCTGCGCGGTAAATGCATCGTGGCCCGGTTAACAGATGGCGGCTTAAGGTCGCAAAGCCGGTGCTACAGTCTAACTGTAGTTTAACCCGCGTTAAGAGCATTTGAACGGCATGTAAAAGTTTCAAGGTCGAGCCTCAATTCCCAAATTTCGGACGTCGTACGTCTTACGAAGGGTTATTTATCATTTAATTATTAACCTTTACTTGAAACAAGAGGCGTGTGGATAGCTAAGTAGTAGGCGAACTTGTTTCTTCCATTCCAAGGCCATGTAAACAGTTCAATGTCGAAGTAAATTCGCAAATTTCGGATGCCGCCGGAGGGTCGTAGAAGTAGAGGCAGACCCAAGCTCATGTGGTTGGACGGCGTGGCAGAATAGGAAGATCTTAGGGGTGATAAGTTGGAGAAGGAAAGCCACGCATAGATCGGACTGGAGAGATTTGTTAGGCACACCCGCGGCTTTACTTAACGTTTTAAATGATGATGATGCATACGTAGATTACGTAGGGTTTTCTTTGTTTTAATTATTGGCAATAAATATGAAACAGATGTGTGAGTTAGCTAAGAAGTGAGCAGTGTCTGCCAACACCGAACTCAGGGTGAGTAGCGCAGATGATAAGCGGATTTGTAGTTTGCCTTTAGTTGGCCCATAATTGATGATGATGATGTCCTCCTTGACGCGTGTGCACACACGTGGCTCGTGAATCCTAGCTTGTTCACGAACACACAATCAGAGTTGTACGTGGAGTTGTAGTTGTAAAACCATAATTAAGCTGGCAATGAGAGTAAAGTTACACCGGGCCCCCAAGTTACGGTTAGCCAGCTGTTGGGAAGATAACCAGATTTAACTAATGGTCAGATAAAAACGAGCGAAGCCGTTGATCGTGGTTCAGTAGTTTTATTACTTTTCTTATCATATTGCGATAAGATTGTCTCAATACGAGTCATCTAAGAGTTACAACACACCATAAAACAGAGCAGAAAGGTTCTGTAGCAAGGCGCTACCATACAATCTGTTATATGATGTAATTTATCTCACATCTATTTCGTTTTAATTTTCCTGACGGAAAATCTCACTTCCTGGCCAAGGGAAGACGTAAAACTTTAGACAAACAACGGGCGGTGATTCGTAAAGCCCGAGATCGCATATTTATGGCCCTCACCTTCGGCTTATATGGCAAAAAACATCTGCCATCTGGGACGTTCGCGAGTTCACCGCCCTCGGTATGTAATGTACTATTAACTCTTTCGCAACCGAGGATTTCGTAGCGCTACGCGCGTAGCCGATAACATGGGGAAATGAGTATGTAAGCGAAAACTCGCTACGAGCACTGTGCCCACGGTGGGGCGGGCTCCCGGTGTTGAATGTGTTAACAGCGCAATGTATCATCACGCCGAAATGCCTGGAATTGGTCAGATTTTGTTCTGTTTTAATAGGATTTTTATTAACTACAACTATACGTTTTACCCAACTACGCCGAAGCAAAGATTCGTAACCTGGCTCTAGCGGAAGAGACCGGGAATCAGTCGCTATTTTATGTGGACTACATTGTGGACATTGTTGATCTATAAAACGGCTAACTAGCCTATTCTGTACGTCAATCAGTCGGCACAAAGCGATCTAGACCAAGTTTACATTTATGGCGCAAGCCATACAGAAAAGACGTAGGAAGGGGCGCGGCCGGGGCGAGGGTGCGACTTTTTCAATTTGCATTATAAAACGTCAGTAACGATTTGTCAAGGATTTGTCATTAACCAAATTTAAAACGGTATTTACCGCAACGATGCTCAATCCATCGGTATTCTTGCAAAATAAATACTGAATCCTATTAAAATAAAACTTGATTGTCATCACTGTAAAAATAGAGTACTGAAATAGATTTGCCTTTATTAGGTATGCAAAAACTACTTGTTGCGGAATGCCTATTTAGTCCCGTTTCCATTTTGTTTACATCAGTGACATTCACTGACTTTCAACGTCAGTTACCAACAATCTGTCGTTGACAGTAAAGTAAATTAGTACCACTAAAAATCCGCAAGATGGCGTGGGCTGAAACCCTGTTGTGCTGAATGGTATACTAACTGCACCGCACGGTGTTGCCTGCTCATCCCACGGAAACACTACATTTTTTCGGGATAAAAAGTAGCCTATGTGTTAATCCAATGTGTCAGCTACCTTCATATCTATCAAAATTGGTCCAACCGTTTGAGCGTGGAAGAAGTAACAACACACACATAAACAGACTCACAAAGTTTCGCCTTTACGGAGCGCCTGCACTGAAGCGGAGACATGCGGAGTCGACCAATCACCTGAGTTGAAATCTGTATCTCCCGCACCAATGTGGATAAGGAGGGATTCACACTGAAAGGAAGAGCGAGGCGCGTAGGGTGTCCCGCAAGACTGAGTGGCACTGCCGAGCCGGTTGGTTCTGGTCTTCGGATTGCGAGTCTCCGCTCCGGCTCGCCACAGAATACTTAATAGTATTGCATACAGAATGGACACGCACACCCCCGCACCGAATTGAGCTACCTCACCCCGCAAGGGCACGGAGTTGGCCGGGAGTTGGCTACATAGGAAATTTGGAAAGGGTTGTTTGTGTACCTACTGTGTATATGGTTTTGGTTATAGGTGGGCGACTCGTGAAATAGTGATGGTGTTGGTGATGGTAATGATGATGATGGTGGTGACTGGTGGTGATAATGATGATGATGGTGATGAATATGGTGGTGACTGTTGGTGGTAGTGTTGACGACGATGATGATGATGATGAATATGGTGGTGACTGGTGGTGACGAAGGTGGTGTTGGTGATGATGATGATGATGGTGATGAATATGGTGGTGACTGGAGGTGGTAATGATGATGGTAGTGATGGTGGTGGTGGTGGTGGTGATGAAGGTGGTGGTGATGGTGGTGATGTTGATGGTAGTGATGGTGGTAATGGTGTTGGTGGTGATGGTGGTGGCGGTGATGGTGGTGGTGGTGATGAAGGTGGTGGTGATGTCGTGTGGTTGTGATAATTTTCTATCTCATTATGTCATATTTATGTGCAACTAAGACACCAACTAGTTGTTGCAATGCGTCTGAGGCAGCCCTGTGCGTCTTACACGCACACATTGACACTGACATTCAAGTTCAGTTTTTAGTACGCAGTGTCCGCCCTGTGGCCTCGCTTCAATGGAGATATTGGAGATGCACCTTGATTGGTCGATTCCGCACGTCTGCGCTTCAGTGGAGCCGCGCCCTTATAATATTAGCACAGTATAATAAAGAGCACTATGATATTAGTGTGACAAGCAAATATTTGTGAAATAGTTTCAGTTTGCGTCACATGGCGAGGATGCGCGCATCGTGCGGTAATCGTTCCGGTATGCGGCCGCTTAATTACTGCTAGAATGACGAACAAGACGTGTCATTGAGATGATAAATATCTATTATTACTATGGCTCTGAGAGCCGTAGACTTCATGAGCCTGTTTCAAAATTACTATAATTAGAAATTTTTACGTTTTCAACTCCCCATATATCCACCATGTTGAAAAAAAAACCGGTCAAGTGCGATGGACTCGCGCACCGAGGGTTCCGTACAAACACCATCCTTAAGTGGTTAAGATAAGTTTGCACCTGGTATGTATAGCGCTCCATACAAATGAGGTGCAAAGTAAACGCAACCAATCCCGTTTGTTGTATGGGAGCCCCCTTAAATATTTATTTTTAATATTTGTTGTTATAGCGGCAATAGAAATACATCATCTGTGAAAATTTCAACTGCCTAGCTATCACCGTTCTTGAGATACAGCCTGGTGACAGACGGACGGACGGACAGCGAAGTCTCAGTAATAGGGTCCCGTTTTTACCCTTTGGGTACGGAACCCTAAAAACGAAAAACCGAATCGACTATATGTATATTTTTAACGTTATCGACCTCCGCTCTTTAGAAAAAAAAAACTGAATAAAAATAAAATATAATCTATATAATTATCAAACCTATTCACATAATTTCATGAGAATCCTATTCACATAGTTTCATGGTTGAGAAATGCGACCTCTAGGCGAGAACAGCCGGAAATCCGAACATCCGGAAATACGAAAGAATTTTAGGCCAAGCTGAAACGCACACGCTCCGCTCGGTCGATCCATAATAATGTATTGTTCAGTTATTAAGTAGGGGAGAGTAACCTATATTGAACCGGCGCTTAAAATTGGACCACTTCTGTATTTCTACCAAATAACACAATTTATTTACACTGGCAACAAAAAATGAAGCGACGACAGCGCCATAGTCCACAAATTTGGTGTGATAAATAAATTGTGTTATTTGGTAGAAATACGAAGTGGTCCAATTTAAGCGCCGGTTCAATATAGGTTACTCTCCCCTACTAGCTGACCCGGCGAACTTTGTATCGCTTGAAAGTCGACAAATGTAAAGAAAAATAAGATAAAAGGATAAAAAGTATCCTATGTCCTTCTCCTGGTTCTAAGCTACCTCCCCACCAATTTTCAGCCAAATCAGTTCAGCCGTTCTTGAGTTATGAATAGTGTAACTAACACGACTTTCTTTTATATATATAGATTATTTTTGATATGTTTGTTTTGATGTTGATTATATCAAAAAATAGTTGAAATGGAAATAATTTTAGAACTGCTTGTTGGCATTTGATAAATGATAACTTCCAGATGAAAAATTGCAAAATATGTGACGTTACTTTTCACCTTCGCACTGAAAAAAATAGCCAGTGGAGCCTACTGACATTACAGTAAGACTTACTGCAATAACAGTTAGGCCTACTGACATTTCAGTAAACCTAACTGCAATAACGGTTACGCTTACTGTAATGTCAGTAGGCTCCACTGGATATTTTTTTCAGTGCGTCCGCATAAGGCTTTTTTGCCGTGCGGGTTAAAAATATCTTATTACCATATTTGTATGCTTAATACTATCCCTGCACCTCTAACACAACTGTGAGGCGCGACTCTTTCTCGCGAAGTATTACCTATCTCTTTCTTCGCTGTACTGTGAAAGGTGACGGGCGATACTATGTCGCGCGACAAGAGTTGCGAAGCGTAATAGTGGTAGAAGGGCTGTTCCAACTTTGGCCCGTACCGTACGGCGACGCAGGCGCCGCGCGCCCACATGTCCTGCATTACGCATGCGCTATTTTTCCTGTATCCTGTCTCCATAGAAAACTGATTTTGAATACAATTTTAGATTTTTAAATACAATATTTTTATCGATTTGTTTTAAAATGTGGCATTTCCACATTAACACGTTGAGGAAAGCGCCATCTCTCTGGCGGTCCTTGCACGTGCTGTAAAGCAATGGGGACATTGGGGACTGGGGATCGTCCTAGGGTATGGCTAATGCGCATAAGCATTTTAAACACATATGACGCAGAGCGCGCACCGTAGAATTATAAGATCAAAGATTCGGTGTGATTAACGTAACGATGTGATAGCTCAGTTGGGAGAGCACGCTGGAAATGTAGCGTCGCAGGTTCGACTCCTGCTTACATTGCAGTGGATCACATTACATTTTTCTTTCAAAATGTATCTTTGTGTTGTATAGATGTTTGTATAGTACTTATAGATGTATCTTTGTCGACAGGCGTGGCACAAAGGCTGTTTCAAATGTCAAGAGTGCGGGATGACGCTCAACATGAGGACGTACAAAGGATACGGCAAACTACCGTACTGCGAATCGTAAGTACTGTTTACCGTGTAACAATTATCAAGACCATCTGCTAAATAAATACATCCCGGGAACGAGCACCAACTTGTAACAGTTACTCGGAGGTACTTCAACTCTAGAGCTATCCTGAGTCACGGGACCACCAATCGTAATGTATGTTAAGCCCTAAACTAAAGGTACGGTCCTTCGCCTCTTCACACTCGACTCCAAATTCCACTCCTACAACGAAGCTCTAAGAAAACCCTACAACAATTACCTAGCCTTCCAGGGACTACCACACAACCTTCCAGGGACTACATCTAAACAAACCTAAATATGAAAGGATCTTTATACAGTTGAGCTGAACATTTCTTAATACTAATGGCCAAAAAGTGATCGGTTTAACCGTTGTGAACGTCTAGATGATAGGAACCCACGTTGAAGTAGTAACTCAAGCTCTTTTAAGAGAAATCTAACCGTGATGTGTCGCCTAGCGCTTCCGTACCCATATACTGTGCTATGCTACCATGTATTACCAAATAAATGTGTATTCTCTTACTTATTTAATGCAAGCTTCTCCTATCCTACTGCTACCTTGATTCTTTGTACTAAATTAAATTTTTAACTTAACTTAATGCTATCTATCCTCAAAATATAAACTGTTACTTCCTATGTAGTCTAGCTAACAAACTATCTATAGTTCCTATAGCAAGATTCAATATGGAATATTATGGATACTCTTATAAAAGTTATTTAATTCTATATGAAATATCAAATTCATTTAGTCCATAGTCAGATATAGTTAAACTAGATTACCTTATGTAACAATAAAAATCAATATGTGATTCTATCCAAATTTTATTAGGATTCTGGAATGAAAGGTAATTTAGTTTTTAAAATTGCATGTTCTTACTCCAGAATGATTAGAAATCAAATGTCTATGTACAATATGAAACTACACTTCCTTACCAATCTATAAATAGATGAAAGTTACAGGATCTATGAATTTTTATTATGAATTTAATTGTTCTTAAGTTTTCATATTTGACAATATTGAATAAATTTTGTCATTACTCCTTAATCTGAGAAGGTGGTTACCTCCCTTAAATAAACTATAGTAGACCAATCTGAAGTGGATTCTAGACCTATAAAATAAGTAGGAAGTCGTTATAGTCTTCACAATTAAGAACTAGTAAGGACTAGATTATAGTATAATGGAGAAGGTATCTTTATTGTGTATATAAAAAAAAATATAAATTTTTGTTAATAATCCCCTACCACCCTGAGTGTGCGGAGAGTATCACTGAACGCTTTACCTATCTATTCCTGAGAAGCAAATCGAATTAAAGCGTTCAGCTAGAGGATGGGGAACTCCGCTCCTAGTCTAAGCTGAACAAACCACTGTGGGATCTCATCACATCTATGCATGACGTCCTACCTAAAGCAAAGTGTCAAGGATCCATCTTTTAGGGAAGCCTTTTGGCGCAAGCTTCTTAAGTTAACTACACAAGATCTACTCTAAGGATTTTACCTACCTATTTAACTAGTTAAATATATGTGATGGCTGCAAAGACTATGACAATGTAGTTATAATTGTATTTATAAGATCTCTAATACACTACTCTTCCCTAGTAGGTATGAACCCTTCTAATGAGTTCTAGAACTTGGTTTTCGTTTGACCATACTCATAAATGTAGCATACCCTTGAAATCATGAAGACTATTGTGCCGATCGGAGTATCTTTCAACTCTCGAATGACTGATTTTGAAAAAGGAAATTACTCTCAACCCTTGTGATATAAATTACTTTAGTTCTGAGATCTGTGATGTAAATACGAGGACGAATAACTTTCATTATTGCTATCCATAAGTCCCCGGCTTTTCTTTTAGCAATTTACACTTCAGATACTCCACATCCAGTCTTAGGAATGCTTTGTAGTACTATACAACAATCCACAATTTCCTTATCAAAATTATAACAAAGTTTAAACTATTTCTGTTCATTGAGAAAGCGAATATCTTCAGCTAATTGGCTCAACTTTACTTCAGTGATTCCATTCTATCACTTAAGCTATATCAAGGTACATTGCTTCAACACATAATCGGTAAATTTTAATTAATTATTTCTATAATTAATGTTGGTAAGTTAAAGGTGTTAAATATCTGGATGACCTAAATACCAGATTCCCTATTCCCAATCTTTACAAACCGCTACAAGACTGCTTTTCCCCTACTAACTTCCCCGGGTCATAACCACTTAAGAAAATAATAGTTCAACCTCTTAACCACTATACCTAACAAGGTTAAAATAATTTGAATAGATGTTATGTTAGTTAATGATGAATGGCCGATTGCTCGGAAGATAAAGAACCCCGTATTAATATTTCTACTGGAGTGTACCTATCCCCATACCCCCGTTCCTTAGCTAATACAAAGAACACTAGAGACCTGGGTCTCACATTTATATTTAAACGTGTATGGGCCTAGCTAAACTGAACTGTAAGTTCGGGTGATTAGCCCGAAGAAGTGACTATCATCGGTGTATTTGAGCCCCCCCCACGCGGCTGATGAGACGCCGGAAGCATGGAGTAGCTCGCCCTAATATGTGTATATAAAGCAGACATATAAATATATTAGTATATGAGACCGAGCATGGAGGTCCATTTGGCTTCGGCAAGCGCGGAAAGGCCCGCATGTCCATCACGTGTGGTCCTTGCTTCCACCAAACAAAACTATCCACATTCGTAGGCTATTCACTGCACTTATATATGGCTAGTGTCCGAGCTGCCTAACTCGGATAAAACTAGAAGAGTCTGAAAGATATTCGTTTAACAGCCGCAAGGTTAAATATCTTTCACCTGGCAACCATATACCAAAACACTATTTCTGGCATGTAATTAAGCTGAATAGCTTTAAAAGAAAACAACAAAATCCCACAACATTTCAATAAATAATTATAGATCAGAAAAATAATGTAATCCCAACAGAAATTCCCCTTAGAATTAATTTTAATACCTTATTGCCAGACAATAATGTTACCCAGTCGAAGTCGCAAGTAAGAATGAATCCCATCCTACTAAGCCCTTGCCTATTTATAACCAATAGCTCGAGACATTCGACAGCTTCGACAGCTTTGACAGATTCAACAGCTTCGGCAGCTTCGACAGCTTCGACAGCTTCAACAGCTTCGACAGCTTCGACAGCTTCGACAGCTTCGGGACACTCGGGACACTCCCGACACGTCACGTGATCTAGCCCCCGCCCTCTAAGCGTTGTATATGGGATTTTGATTCTTATTTAGTCTAAATAAAGCTCAACTCCTCTGTTGTCAATTTGTGAATATCAACTTGCTATTTTTAAAGTGGTAGTATGTTTAGTTTTAAGAATGGTTTTACTTGCTTCCGCAAACATTCACACTGTTACTCTTATTTTGCATTTGTATTGCCTATATCTACTAAATGATAATTTTAGTATTAGCTTGATGACGTATGATGCTAATATGTCTTAAATTCGATGATGATAATGATGATGTGAGTATCACGATGATGATATATGATTATATGATGGCGGGCATATGACGAGATCATGTGAATCGCCACAACCGGAGTTCTTTTTTTTGTCTTTGTTCTATCTGCGGGTCCTAAAACTTTGCCCTTGGCGTGATTTGGAGCTGGCACGCCTCGTCCTTTGGGACCAAGCGCCGAGAAGTTTACCGGAGATGCCACGACGTGCGACAGCGGCAGCGGTGGAGCGAGAGATCCGAGCGCGTCGGCCATGCGAGTGAGCGAGACACACGTGCCGCGCACCGCTGCCGCTGCAGAGATGGGCATTAATCGATTAATTCTAATCGCGATTAATGTTATCACGAATAAATTAATCGACAGTCTTGGAACGATTAACTAATCGTCATTTAATCGATTAAATTTCACGATTAATTCTCGATGAAAAGTTGGAACACGCTCATTTGTGCAATTTACAAAAATACATGTGTAAACTAGAGAAAGCATTCTAGTGTGCTGTGTGAAATAAACTAGTTACAGTAATACAAGGTGGTTTTTATAGTGCAGTACTCTAAGATCTCCTAGACTGAGACTTAATAAAATATCTTTTCTTCCTAATATTCGTCGAGAGAAATCGATTAACGATTAAGATTAACTTACTTAATCGCGATTAACGATTAAGACCTACTTAATCGCGATTAACGATTAAAAATTACGATTAGTTAATCTAATCGTACGAGTTCCGATTAATTTAATCCCGATTACTTTAATCGTAGATTAATATCCAGTGATTAAATTTTTAATCGATTAATTTTCTCTCGATTAATATTAGGAAGAAATAAGATTGTTTGTAAGTAAGCCTCTACCTAGGAGATCTTAGAGTACTGCACTATAAAAACCACCTTATATTACTGTAACAAGTTTATTTCTAGTACTCAAAATTTATAACAATACGCCAAATCGAATACTTCCGACACAGAACATTTTTTTTTATAACGGCACAACATAGTTGCTCCACTTCGCCTGATGGTAAGCAACAAGGGGAGCCCAAGTCGCAATGGCAACTGACGAGCAACCAACGGTGCCAAGTCAGTTGACACTGCCATGCTGGACCGAGAGATGCTTCTTCATGCTTCGTTTGAAGGGTCCCAAGTTATAAGAAGGAGGAAACACATGAGCCGGAAAGGAGTTCCATATTTTAATAGTTCGGCAGATGAAGGAATTGCCAAACTGCTTGGTACGTGTGGGAATGTTCTCCACGGTGAGACGATGACATCGCAAACCGGCATGTGGTTCTATGACGGAAAGGGGAGGGTGGGATAAGAGAAAATAGCTCTTCAGAACACTCGCCATGGTATAGGCGATAGAAAACGCTCAGCGACCCAATGTCCCAACGTAATTGAAGGGGTTCGAGGAATCTGGTACATTTCCTTCCCATTTAGTTCCTAGAATTTCGTAACGATTTGGTTAAGTTTTTTTAGGAGGAAACAGACGAAAATGAAACCTCGATTTGTAAGGGAAAATGAGTTTCAGCTTGTTTCCCCTTGAAATAGAGAATTTTTAGGGTTCCGTACCTCAATCGGAAAAAACGGAACCCTTATAGGATCACTTTGTTGTCCGTCTGTCTGTCAGTCAAGACCCTTTATCTCGAGAACGCGTGGAGGCATCGCGTTGAAATTGACACCATATACTCAGGTCTACGGCACAGGGGCGACAAGGGCCTATCGGTGTAAATCGTGCGGCGGTGACCTTGTAATGCAGCGTCTACGCGTAGGGTTGGCGGTTTAGCTACCGCGGCACAATGAAATAATAATTATTAGGTACTTAATGAAAGATGTTTATTTATTTAAGGTTTAAAATATATTTAGTATAATAGTGTTGACATATGTTATATTATAAATTGCTTACCTTTATATATTTTCTGTTTTTGCGACTTACTTTAAACATTTTATTATTCTCTTTAATTACGGCGAAGATTCGAAATCGTACGAACAGTTTTTTCAAAAAATCTAATGGGAAGCATTCACAAGGCATATCAAAAGTTATATGCTGCATCTCGGCCAACAAACTGTTTCCCAATGTTTGAGACAGATCGTCTTTATTTTTAATAAAATAGGTATTCCTTTCCTTGAATGTATTTTCAAGCAATATGAACCTCTAGCAGCCATAATAGTTTTGTTTGCGCGGCGGTACATCGAAAAGTATGAAAACGAATACGACGCGGCGCGAGCGAACAATGTGAATTGATTCGAGCAGAGACGGCGGCGGCCCTTTGAGTCGCCGAGCCGGGCTCGACTTTCCCCATCTCGCGCGTCCCGCGCTCGCCCCCGCTCGCCCCACGACACGCACACATAGCCGCGAGTTCTGTTACTGCACACAAGTGTCAGTGTCGTTTCTTTTTACGTTAGTATATATATTCTTTGTCTACGGTCCCTTGAAGCTGTGAGAAAATCAAACTTCATGTTAACGTGAAAAAAAGATGCGGCCGTTTATGTCGCAAAAAACGTACATTTCGACACTCTCAAGGGAATCAAAATGATAGGGTACTTCCCGATGACCTAGAACTATGAAATTTGGTAATATCGTCCCATACCTACTACAAATACTTATAAAAATCTCCTTTTTCATTCAGTCAGTCAGTCCTTTCAAACATAATATTTGGAGAACTCGGTTGCGTTAAGTTTACACCTCGTTTGTATGCGGCGCCATGGTAGCCAATCACTTGCTAAACAACGTTTCATAAATATTCATATATATTACAAACAACGTTAGACAAATTAACGATTCCCAAATTAGCCGTTACATAAAATATAGTTTTACAAATAGATCATGATACTAATTATTTATTGGACAAAACATCATATCACAAAACATTATTTAGCAAATTATTCATTTACTATTCTAGTCAATTAACAAATTAACGAATGATAAAACAACGTTAATAAAATGCATTGTTTGGTAAACATTTCGTTTAATAAATCATCATGGTGTGAACGCGTTATGTAATTTAAACTTTCCTTGTCAGATTAATATTTACCGAGATATTGAGGTTCACACGTTACTCATTTTAAAGGGGTCAGAGACATAAAAATTCGAGACAAATAAATTTATGTCAATATAACACCTCATTTTTATTAATTTATTTTATAAAACATCTTAAAATAAGTATGTTTTGTGATTTAAACTTTCTGGCTCAGATTAATATTTACCGAGATATTGAGGTTTTTTATGTAACATGGTTCAAAAACCGAAAACTGTAGGTGCTTGCTTAATAAATGGAACATCACTCAATCTAATTTAGACTAAAAATGCCATAGAAAAAAAAAATTTTTTGAACCCCAATATCTCGGTAAATAATATCGCTTTGAGAGAAAAAGTTTAAAGAACAAAACATGCTTATTTTAGCGTAATCTACAAGATTAAATCTAATTAAAGCCCAAAAACAGCAAAAAGTCCCAGAAACGGCCCCTCTAAGTCCTGCGTTTTGTTACATAGTTATTTTTAATATTTTATGAAACAATAGTTTATAAATTAACGTTTTGTAAAATAACTGATTTTAAAAACGATTTATTCGTGAAGTGAAATTTTTTTAAATGAAACTTTGTCTTTCAATATGTTTATAAAGCGTCAAAGTTACTAAATGTATATTAGTCAAGTAATTATTTGTAAAATGAACATTTTAAGGAATGACAGGTTTGTGAAATGAATAATTTGTGAATCGTTGTTTGTTAAGTGATTATTTGTAAAAAGTTGTTTAGCAAATGATGATAAACCGGTGACACTAACATAACAAGTATATCTATTGCGAAACGCAGCTTAGCTAGTAATTAAGAGAAAAAACGGCCCGGTGCGAGTCTGACTCGCGCACCGAGGGTTCCGTACAAACTTTCACTTATCCCATCTTGGCCTCGTTGAGTTAAGTTTGCAAATATATGGCGCCGGTTTATCACCCACAGTGTCACCCTATTGCAACGAAGTAAAAATAAAAGTAAATCGATGGCCGATTGATCGAGATCGATTGATTGATGGGATGATCGATTTTAGCGATGGATAATAATAATCGATGGCCGCTGGGGCAGAGAGGTTCTTAAGTAGCGACCCCGAACCGGAAAACGCAGCATGGGAAGGCCCCCCAACAAGGCGGACCGACGGTCTGGTTTGGATCGCGGGCTGAAATTTAATGAGGGCGGCGCAAGATCGATCGTTGTGGAGAACTTTGAGGGAGGCCTTTGTAAAGCATTGTGGAAAAAATAACAGTGTGTATGTTTGACGTTACTAATGTGACGAATTTCCTCCAATTATCACCCATTTGTATTACCAAACTCGTAACTAGAGGAAGCTTAATTATCCAAGTACCTAAATGGTAATTGTACCATTATACCACTAGGTGACAAAGCAGCTAGTTTTCGTTATGCGATTGCGTAATGGTTCTACGTATTTGGCGATCGATTTTGCAAGTTATACAACACAGTCTGAATTGGGCGTTGATCGGTTTATAGAAATGGATAAACAATTTCAATAACTCTCTCTAATTTTTTCCTCCTCCAAATAGTTACGAAATTTTAGGTAGGTACTCAATGGGATAAAAAAATGTTCTGTTTTGGACCGTTTCTATTTTATTGGCTTATTATAAATTTTAGCACTAGAAAAGTTACATAATTTCCTCGTAACCATTACGGAAAGGTCACAAAATCTTATTACAACTTTCATGAGACATATTGAGTGACGAAGTGGCCGCGTCGCTGTACGGGCAGCAGCCCCTGATGATTATCTCCGCACCAGTTCGGAACATGTCGGGCCGTTCCTGACCATTTCACGTCAGTGTGAACCGCTTAATACAATAATGTCGTCACATGATTTAGTTTAACCCTTTGAGCGCCGAGCGGCAAAGCAATTCACCGTGCCACTGACGCCAAACAAAAAAAAAAAAAAGTGCTCCTAAATCAACAGAGGTTGAAGAACACAGATAGTGGTTTGAATTGGCATGTTTTTGACCACTGAAATTTTTGACGTCAATAGGCGTCGTTGGCGTCAGTGGCACGAATTCCCGATGACGTGATTTGCCGTCTTTGGCGGTCAAAGGGTTAAGGTGTAAAAATAAAATCAAACGCCTATTAATGCCTATTTATAGGCAGTTTTCGGTGTATATAGGTACAAATTTGGATAATTGTATGTATGAGTCACCTCACATACCTTAACATCATATATGGATAATTTTGTTTCACACTTTTCATGATTCATTAGTCATCGGAAAGGAAATCGCGCGAGGAATGGCAAATATGCATTGTTTGTTCAAAGATTTTATTATCATGTGTTTATTTAACTAACCTGATCAGGTCATGAATCAATGAGGTCGAGTTCATGGATGTTTATCAATCAATTATTTATTTATTAATTATTTTATTAAAGCAGTAACGTCTGCTAACGTAAACCAAATGTTTACAGTGAAGCCAAAAATGTACAGTAGCCGGCAAACAACTTGAGCGTGACCTTGACTGCACAGTAGCCGATTTACGTACAAATTTACATGCGCAGATCCGCCATTTTGGTTCAAGTTGTTTGCCGGCTACTGTAATGGCTCGGGTAGGGTTCGAACCTGCGCCATCTAGGGTGCGCTACGATGCCACCCTAAGGCAAGAGGAAGCAACTGGTTGAAAATTTTAATGGCTATCGCATCAGGTTCAGTGGTCCAATAGATAGGACGCCCGTGTTGGTTCGGAAAGTCGTAGGAGTTCTAGTAGCATTTTCTATATATACCATTGAATTATGGTCTCAAAATAACCAGCTACTTAAACAAATAAATAAATATTAAGGGACAATCTTACACAAATCGACCTAATCCCAAACTAAGCCAAGCTATGGGTACTAACTAGACCACGATATATATATGTATGTATAAATACATACATACTTATATAGATAACATCCATGACCCAGGAACAAATATTTGAGTTCATCACACAAATATTTGCACCGGGATTCGAACCCAGGACCGCCGACTCAGTAGGCAGCTAAAAATAAAATTAATTTTTTCTCAATACTCAATACTTTATTGCACATAATGGTTTTACAAAACAGGTGGTAAGGTTACAAATTTGAGATCACATCATGTACCCTGAAGTAGGGCGCAGCAATTTATGAGATACTATTTATGGGTAGGTATACAATTTGACATAAAAGTAAGAATAATAAAAAACTTATTCTAGGGACGTGGTATACAAATTAATAAAATTCGATATGAAAATGTATGTACAATTATTAAAATTAGTATATATTATATATTTTTTTAATTTATAGATATTATGTTGGTTGCGCATACTTTAAAACAATTTACAATATAAATTGACTAAGTACAGTTCATGTTAAATTTCAGAATTTGAACTGTTTATTTCAATAAACGGACATTACATTTCAGCTTAGACTCTAATCTTAATTTTTTAAGATTATATCGAACCTAAGTATAGATGAAAATAATATGTTGACAAATTTGCAATATTCCAAGTATGTATAAACTTACTAAACGGGAAGGCTATCTATTTTTTTTTTATACGAGGTTTTAACTTGTTTAGTAGATTTACTATCATAATCGTAATCACATGGAAGTCTGTTCTACGCTCGTAACTCGCAAGTGTGAGAAGGCCCTAAGTCCCAGCGTACGGCTAGTATTAAATTAATCCGAATGAATGTCGTCACGTGGCCGTCACGTAACAATGCAGCACAATAAAAACGAAAGTGACCGTCAATGGGCTTGCGCAAACATGCGCGCGCTCAGCCCTGTATGCGCCGGATTTTATATCCTAACCGTTTTTGATCGATGGGAAAATTATTCAGATTATTTATTATCCGAGCGAGCGAAGCGTCTTCGTTGCAGCTTGGCAATGTTAAACGAATGCTTTAATGGCGTTTTTAGGGTTCCGTACCCAAAGGGTAAAAACGGGACCCTATTACGGAGACTTCGCTGTCCGTCCGCCCGTCCGTCTGTCACCAGGCTGTATCTCAAGAACGTTGATAGCTAGACAGTTGAAATTTTCACAGATGATGTATTTCTATTGCCGCTATAACAACAAATACTAAAAATTAAATAAAATAAATATTTAAGGGGGGCTCCCATACAACAAACTTGTTATAGATTATGGTACGGAACCCTTCATGCGCGGACTCGCACTTGCCCAATTTTTATTTAAATTGGGTTTCGTAGGCAGAGAACCATTCAACATTCAAAGAGCGTATTCCCCCCTGAAAGGTCGGCCACGCACTTGTGACTCCTCTGGTGTTGCAGGTGTCTATTGGCGACGGCAATCGCTTTCCATCAGGCGATTCGTTTGCTCGTTTGCCCCCTATGACATAAAAAAAAAGAAAGAAAGCAAACAACAACATTTTCATTTTTTTTGGAAGAACCATGGCGAGGAAAAATTAAAGAGCTGCTGTTTGTATATCCTTATAACCTTACATTTTATTTTATTAGTTTTTCATGTCTTCTCAAAATTTGTACCTGTATTGTATTTTTTTTACCTATTTTACTATTTACGCGTTTCTTCTTTTGGTCTGGTCCCTAAGAAATGAAAGCTAAGCAATTTTACACACTTTTACTCGCAGCCGCCGTGGACAAAAAGCAGTCGGCTGATTCGTCACAAGATCGTCACGTTCACGTTTAAATCGGTGTATGACTTCATACGTACGTGACGTGTACTGACAATTACAATGGACTTGTTGAGAAAGGTTTGACACTCAGAATAATAACTGTTTGACACGTCTTTGTATAGTCAGCCGTTTTAATACTGCTGAGTTTTTGTTTACAAATGAAACACAGATAAGTACTACAATTATAAGACCTAAAGAATTAGTACATCATCATCATCACTACATAGTATAAAACAAAGTCGCTTCCTGTTGTCTGTCTGTCCCTATGTATGCTTAGATCTTAAAAACTACGCAACGGATTTTGATGCGTTTTTTTATCAGTATTGCACCCGTGCGAAGCCGAGGCGGGTCGCTAGTAAATGTATAAATAAACAGATACTATGTTCTCTCTAACTATAGGGCGACCCGTGTGCTCGTATGCCTCTTACACATAATAACAAATAACCTCTCCCATTTCAGGCACGTGCCGAAGGCGAAGCACACGACGATGGCCGAAACGCCGGAACTGAAGCGGATAGCGGAGAACACTAAGCTGCAGAGCAACGTCAACTACCACGCAGACTTCGAGAAGAGCAAGGGGAAGTTCACACAGGTAACTCATCCAAGCTTCTAGACGACGCGGTTAGCGCAGTGATAGTTCAGTTGCCTGCTGAGCCTAAGGTCCTCGGTTCAAATCTCGAATCGGTAAGGGCTAATATTTGTGTGATGAACTTGTATATTTGTTCCTGGGTCATGGATGCTTGCTTTAGATTAGATTAGATTCATTTATTTCATGAGAAAATAACTGTAAATACATTTGCAGTACTCAAAGATGATCGTCAAAATAAAAAATATAATAATAAAAATAACTGTAACAATGTCAGGCATAAGAAATAATAACCATAATAATCAATATAACCTCCCAATAAGGATCGCACAGTCTTTAAAAAAACACGTTTTTGTCTCACGCCGGTTTTATTTAAAAAATACGATACATATTACCATGACGAATATCAGACTAAAACTCCCACAACGTTAGGTCCTGTAGTTTTATTTTAATAAATCATCCAAGATTGCTCATATCCTGGTCAGGAAATGTATTAAGAATAGGTATTTTGGGACAGTTTTTTTCTCCTAATTAGATCGAAAGAGCTCGTAGTTCTGAGTAGGAAATAGCCAAAATATCGAAGATTAAAAAAAATGTCCCAGCTCCGCTTTAGTAGGCAGACTACATCTCGTGACAATAACTGCATCTACGATAATTCCAGGTGGCAGACGACCCTGAAACCCTCCGGATCAAGGCCAACACTAAAATCATCAGCAACGTAGCGTACCACGGAGACCTGGAGAAGAAGGCTCAGATGGAGAAGCAGCGACAGATCTACGAGAACGGAGAACTAGTCGGTGAGTGGAGAATGGGTGTGGGCATGGTGGCAGTTTGTGTAACGTGGAACTTACAGTTTACACTCTCGTTGTCACCGTATGAAGAATCTTCACATAATGAAGAAGATCTCATACGGTTTCGGCTGCGTTTTGGTCAATGTAGTCAGAGATACAAGTAAACTTTTAATTGTAGTCGGGTAAAAAAGATCCTATAACCATCTTTTTGGATGTCCAGCTATCTCTGTATTAGAAGTGGTTAAAATTCGTGTTAAAAAAAGTGGTTTGTGCAAATATTTTACGTCACTCTAGGCCGTAAGTGGTATTTTCGGGGGAAACCTCGTTTCCTGGCCAAGGCCAGTCGTAAAACTTTAGACAAACCACGGGAGGTAATTCGTAAAGCCCCAGACCGCATATTTATGTCCCTCGCCTTCGGTTCGGGCCACAAACACCTGCGATCTGGGACATTGACTAATTCTACGCCCTAGGTATGTAATGTACTATTACTTAATACCAACATATGGTCCGGTCGATTTGTATGGGCGCGTAGTACCAGCCGTAAAGCGCCATCTGTTGGTGAAATTATCTTTTCACTTCTCTCGCTCTAAAAGTTCGACTTTATGCTGTGCGTAGGCGACATAAAGTCGCTTTTTATGCTCTAAAGCATAAAGTAAAATCGTCGTCGAAGGCCAAAGCGATCGGTCCAACAGCCACACGAAAAAGGTCCTTAATAAACAGTAAAAAAAAAAACATAAAACTTCATACAATAAAACCCGTTCCAGACCTTCCGATCCGATCTGATTTATCGGGAGAAATCGGATAATGTGTAGTGACATAAGATCCTAACAATTGCACTACACATTATCCGATTTCTTCCGATTAAGGAGATCGGATCGGAAGGTCTGGAACGGGTTTTAACTCTTTATTTTATTTCGTTTTGTTAGTATTCTAAGACCAAGGCAAAGATACCAACAGCCAAAGTACACAATAAAACTATTTCTCATTGCTATTAGAACAATGAGAAATATTTAAAGTAACATTAAATTATAATTAAGTTTGTTTTTAAGTACGTATACAAGATATGTGTATATGTATATGTTATTTACATGATACAGTTTCATTTCCTCGCAATCGAAGTGAAAAGTAGAGTGTGCAACTCGTCCATAAAACGCATTTTACACTCGACTTTATAAATATGAGAAATATTTAAAGTAACATTAAATTTTAATTAAGTTTGTTTTTAAGTAGGTATACATGATATGTGTATATGTATATGTTATTTACATGATATGTGTATATGTATAAGTTATTTACATGATACAGTTTCATTTCCTCGCAATCGAAGAGAAAAGTAGAGTGTGCAACTCGTCCATAAAACGCATTTTACACTCGACTTTATATTCATAACGTCTCGTGTAAAATGATGCGTTTTATGCACTTGTCGTACAATCTACTATTGTCCTCTCATCACTCCGAAACGTATGGACGGATTTTAACCAATTTTGGTACAGGGATAGCTGGACATCCAATGATGGTTATAGGATACTTTTTACCCGTTTACGATAAAAAAAGGTTTCACGGGTGAGGTTGCGTTCACCTTCTATCAGTCGTTAGATTTGAGACTACTCTAGCCGTGATATTGATAATTAATCTCTGACTACCTAAACCAATCCCACCATTTTCAATATTTCATCATATAAAATGCTTACAAACGAAAGTGTATCAAAATCCATTTATTTGTCATATTTTAATTCCAACAGGGAAAATATTATTGATAGAAGGAAAAGAGAGGAATTAATACTCTAAACTTCCGTTTGTAAATATTTAAATACATCATTTAAGTGATCATAATTAATAAGGATATCAGCAATCGCTATGGTATAGAGGAAACTGCTTCAAACATTATGTTTGGTTCTGACCCTGTGTTTTTGGAGTTATTTTATATCATACCTACTCGGGATTTCACAATTATCATGGTATATGAAAACAAGGTATATACAGCTATCCTCCTTGTACCAAAATTGGTTAAAATTCGTCCAGCCGTTTCGGCGTGATGATAGGACAATGGAAATCGTGACCAACGGATGGCGCCAGGCTGGCATGGCGCCGCGCGCCCATACAAAACAAAAGATCCTGCATCAAGCTATTAATTTTTTTCCTGAAATCATGACCCCACTCCATAAAATACTGTTTTTCAATACAAATGTAGAATCCATACTATCCATACTAATATTATAAATGCGAAAGTGTGTCTGTCTGTCTGTCTGTCTGTTACCTCTTCACGCTTAAACCGCTGAATCGATTTTAATGAAATTTGGCATGGAGATAGTTTAAGATCCGAGGAAGGACATAGGATAGTTTTTATCCTGGAAATTATCCCTAAAAAGATTGAAAAGTGAGTAAGTAGTTCATGATGACATTGATGACCCTGTAGGAAATGTAATTATAAGACCAAAAGCACAATTGCTCTTACATTTTCTTAGGCGCTTTTAATAATCCCTTTTATTAATTAGGGCGATTAGGTGGATATATATGGACGTTTCGGTTTTTTTAATAGATAGAGTGATTCACGAGGAAGGTTTATAATGTATATTATACATTAATATTACATGCATAATAATTATAGCATTGCATCCGTGCGAAGCTAGTAGATGTATAATTATCAGTTTCTTCTATACTGTATTCATTACATAATTGTTTCACAATCAAATTCGTGTACACAGATCATCGTCGTGCACAACTTGTTTGTTTGTGTGTTTTGCGGTATGTGTGCGAATGTGTCATCATTATCTATGCGAATGTTAATTGCGTCATTTTATTGACAAACTTATAATTATAATATAACAGTTAAAGTCGCCGTCAATAGAACTTGCTAACTATGTAAACAAACCGCCATATTGAAATTGTCTCTGAATGAGGAATTTACTAGTGATGAGCAAGACTCTTGCTTACTCCTTTACTTATGTCAAACTATATCGAGTAATAAAATACCGAAATCAAAATCAAAATAAAATTGATGTATACTTTTCTCCTAATAGCTGTCAATGTAAAATTATCAAATTTGCTAAGTTTAGCACGATTGGGTGGCCTGACTGCGGGTTGTTTAACCGTCCCAGGTTTGTCATAAAACTTAATCACGTTATCAATTGTATGGCCAGAAACTCCCATTATTTCTGAAACAATCGGTAGCACGTCTTTTTAATGCGGATAGAATGGAAATGTCTTTTCTACGTACTTGTACACATTAATGGCAATTTTTTTTTCATTTTCCGTCATTTGAACTGAAGTGTGTTTCGATCTCTTTCTTGGCTGCAAGTCCGAAATATGAGATTTTCCTGTCTGATCACTCATTCTATCGTTGACGGAAATAGTAATCAATATCAGAATTCGTGTCCAGTAGCAATAAGTCGTCGTTCCAAAGTTCAATAATATTCAGATCACAAAGCAAATCAAAATCCGTAAATCAATCCGTGCTAAGAAAAACAGTGAATGAGTAAATTAATATTAAAACCGTCACTGTTTTATTTTTTTATTAAAATGTAGGGTGACTTTTATTCCTTAAAACAGTCCAAAACGACCATATTAAATGTTCCGAAGTTTAAATAATATTAAAAAAATGGTGCGAAAGAATGGAAAAAGTTTATGACAATAAGGGAATTAAAACAATTAATATTAATTGTTTACGTACTTATTGAAATTTAAATTGTCAAATTACCGCGTAGTGTATACACCGCATTGGCCGTTACAGAGAGTGAGTTGGATAGTGTGTACTGGCTTTAATATATCGCCAATTTTAGTCACAACACTACCCACCATAGCCAATTGTAGAATTTAAAAGAAACAAAAACGTCATTCTATCAGGTCCTAATAACCTAACTTATAAAACCATTTTAAACTTTTAATGAAATATCCAAGATACTATTATATATTTTAAGGTTTTGTATTTTACGGCAACGACCGTTTCAATAGTGTTTGGTTTCAATGATTTTTGATGAGGTGGTGTGAAAATTCAAGGAGAAACAGTGAAAAAACAAAGTTACGTCCTTTGTTTACATAGTTAGCAAGTTCTATTGACGGCGACTATACCTAAGAACATGACAGAGAGATTATGGCGTAGAGCTGAGATCCCTTCTGACTATTGTAATTGGGATATATATATATATATTTTTACGACCTATGTTGATTTAAAAACAGTTTTTGATTATTAGAAAAAAAAGAAGTAAAAATTTAAATATCCTTCCCAAAAATATGTTCCATCACTCTTAAATGTCAGTTATACAATATAGTTTTTGTGGGTACATATTTACGAGACGTTCATATTTCCCCCTTGACTGTACTTGTGAAAAAGTTGTTAGGTATATAATCAAATTTATTATAAAAATTGACGCAAATAACATTCCTGACGCCATCTTCTGTTTTAAATTATTAATCAGTTACAACATAGATCGATAATTGAAGAAGACTGCTAATGCTTCAAGTAAAGACGCCAAACGTACGAACAATTTCGTACATTGACCAGCCATTATTTGCCCTATATAGGTCGCAAGCGCACAATATTGCTGTCGCGCTCGAGTTTTGCACAGATGGCGGGTCAGTGTCCAAATATTTTTGTGCTTAATGTCCTTACTTTATACAAACTTGCGTTACACCGAAAGTCACCTTTGCGCGCAGCGAGCTCTATGTCGTATACATTTCGTATGCTGTTCAGACTTTGTTTAGCACACCATAGCTATTTATTGGTTTTAAGCTTCCGTTAGATGGCGGTAGCGTGTTGAGAGAAAAGTATCCGACAGAGATCAAGTTGGCGCCATGTTTAACAAATCAGTGAAACGCTCTTTGTTTGTCAGTCTTGGTCCTTGATAACTGTAACCAAATTAAAAGCATCTATTAACAAGAAGATGGTTCATCATGTGTCTCTAATCCTTCACCGCTTTAAATGTAGACGTGCCAACCGACAACTACCACCAGCAGCTCGAAAATTACGCCAACGAGATGCTCCCCGTTCCTCCCCCACCGCAGAAGGCTCCCCAACTCTACCAGCCGCCGCCCCAATACCAGAACCAGAACACACAGAACCAGGCCTATCAAAACCAGAACCAATACCAACCCCCCCAGAATTATCAGACGCAGAACTATCAAAATCAAAACCAATACCGACAAACCCCAGTCCAGTATCAAGAGAGGAAATACGACGATTATCAGCCGAAGTACGAGGAATACCAGCAGAATCAGTTCGCGTACGGACAGTACAAGCAGCCGGCGGCTAACTACGGGGTGGGGGCTCAGCAGACGATCGGCCGCATCCAGGACTACGACCCGCTGGTGGACGGGCCGCGCGCGCCGCCCAACACGCAGCGGGCTTCTTCCACCCTGATATATAACAGTACCAGTGACAAGAGAGGTTTGTGTTTGCTTTGCTGGGGACGCTTTAATGTTGCAATTTGTTCACATTGGTTTTCAGTTTGAGAAGCAGACCTTTTATAATATCCATACCCACTTGCTTCTAAATTCGAGTTGAACTCTATTTATTTATATAATAAAATGGGCGTTGGCAGCTGTAGTTACCAAAAGCAATTGAGTGGTTTAAGGACGTAGTTGAAACTGAAATCGAGTTGCGAGTCAGCGCATACCTGAATTTTGTTTTGATTGACAAGTTGAGATATCTAGTAATTCTTGCTGGACCGGTCCTGTTTGTTGAACTGCGTTGCGTTGTTTAACACTGTCAACAGATATACCGCCTGCAAAATATGTGCCTGATTAACCAGGATTTACCCGACCTGGCGGAAGTCTTTTATAGTTGCTTTGTAGCATGCCATAATTGAAGCATATTAACCATAATTAAAAATTTAACCATAACAATTTATGTGTCCAGGGTCCCACCAGCAGTCGTCGCAGGCGCAGAGCGCGCGGCAGGTTGGCCGCGTCGCCGACCTGGACCCGCTCTCCGCCGAGCGAGCCGCGTACGCCGGCCCCGAGCAGAACTACATGCAGGTCGTCATACCCAAGCACTCCACCGACGCGGCCCAGGTACAGTATCCAGGTCCACCAGCACAGATCGGCCGCGTCGCCGACCTGGACCCGCTCTCCTCCGAGCGAGCCGCGTACGCCGGCCCCGACCAGAACTACATGCAGGTCGTCATACCCAAGCACTCCACCGACGCGGCCCAGGTACAGTATCCAGGTCCACCAGCACAGATCGGCCGCGTCGCCGACCTGGACCCGCTCTCCTCCGAGCGAGCCGCGTACGCCGGCCCCGACCAGAACTACATGCAGGTCGTCATACCCAAGCACTCCACCGACGCGGCCCAGGTACAGTATCCAGGTCTCCCAGCACAGATCGGCCGCGTCGCCGACCTGGACCCGCTCTCCTCCGAGCGAGCCCTTAGCACAAAACAGATAGGTACAGAAATCAATCTACATACAAGCGCGCTCGAGCAAACGCACACACAGACATTGCTCACGGACACGTCAAGCGGATGTGGCACTCTCGCTCACACTGGTCTGAACTGGTCCAAGATATCGTGTCCGTGAGCAATGTCTGTGTGTGCGTTTGCTCGAGCGCGCTTGTATGTAGATTGATTTCTGTACCTATCTGCAGCGTTGCCAGATGGTTACATTTGTTACATTTTTCGTAACTTTTGACTCTCTCTCGTAACATGTAAGTAACTTTTGATTTCTGGGGAATTTTCGTAACTATTCAGTAGATTTTGTTAAAAATACTAAAGTGGGAACATTAATTTAGATTCTGAATCCAAATAACATGTACTACAGGGCAAATATCGTACCAATGAAAAAAAACCTAATGAAAATTATCGATATGTAAAAAATTATCGATAATGTGTTTAAATTTTTTCTCAAATAAGTACCATTAATGTAATAATCCAGTATACATTCGGAAGCAGCTTACGAAGCCCTTTCATTAGATACGCCATAATGTCAATTTGTAAATCCGTAAATTTGTATTTATATAGCAAAAAGAAGCAAACAAATTTTTGTAGAGGTTGTAAAGTAAACAACGGATGGATGAGTAAGTTCGAGGGTAAAGATGAGTATTACCTAGATACTAGTCCAACTATTGCACTTTCGGCCAAGACACTATAATATTTAATAGTATGTATATGATGCTTTTAACAACTAATAAAATAAGTATTTACACAATATCGCAAGATTAACATTATGTTTCTCCCGCCAGTTTTAGTTTTTTAAATATATTTTTTTAAATCATCACTTAGTTTGTCTAACGAGTCGTGTCCCTTGAAAGACGCGATAAATTCAAAAACCTAACAAATATCAATATCAACAGTCAACACAAATAATAATACAATTCCTTCATTAAGTTTTTAAAATAAAATTTGTAATTTATCTAACGCATATATTCGGTGCACTATCAGTGCAGATACCAGTAAGACTTTTGAATTGGCTGCTTTTAAGCCTTTAATACAAAGATCAAAGCTTAAAGAAAAATTGGAAAAGGAGCTACCTGGCTGCTTTTATCAAGCTACACGAGTCGCTTAACAGACTGTATTAGCGAGTACCAAAACGTATTAAAACTGAGGCGTTTTCCTTGATTTTTTTTAAGTCTGATTTTTTATTAGCCGGAAGAAACTGACTCAATTTTTTACGAGCGCAATTTAATTAAGTTTAATTTGGTTTCAACATATCACTTTTTATCCATAAAAGTCAATCTAATATCAGCAATTACGTGTTTTCTCATTCATTGTTTTAAATTATAATTTCTGAATAACGAAAATATAAATTACGACATCTGTCAAATCACTTAGGCTAATTAAAAATTCAGAAACTGGATGAGGGCGGTGCAAGATCGATCGTTGTGGAGAACTTTGGGGAGGCCTTTGTCCAGCAGTGGACGACTATCGGCTGATGAATTAAAAATTCAACTTTAGATATAAAACTGTTGGCGGATATTATGCGTTTTGTAAAAAAATACACCTAAAATTATGCATTCTCATTGGTCAATTTACTTTGGCATTTGTTGGTCCAATCGTCGTTTATAACTCGTCAACAAGATTTTTGTATATGTGGACAGTTTTCAACACTATACACAGCTTCACGTCACACCGCGTACCGGAACACGTAGCATGGAAAGCATTGGATGAGGGCGGCGCACGACCGATCGTTGTGGAGAAATTTGGGGATGCTTTTGTCCAGCAGTGGACGTATATTGGCTGATATGATGATGATGACATTGATGATACATTTTTGGGTAGTGACGATTATATTTTTTGATATTACAAACTTATTTACAGTAAATATTCTATACTTTCATAGTTTGTACCTTTGGAACCCTCGGTACGCAAATCCGACTCGCGCTTGACCGGTTTTTTTATTAATATTAAAATGTAACTTTCGCAGCAAAAATTTTACTTTTTGAGGAATGAAACGTAACTTATGCCACAATGGCTCTGGCAACACTGCCTATCTGTTTTGTGCCCTTAGCGAGGTACTTTCCCGTTACTACATTTGTCTTAAACAGTATATGATCGCAATTTTACGCTCGAATCCATACGGGACGCTATATAAAGTATAAGTTGTATCATTGCTCACAGAAAGTATACATCGCGATGTACGACTACGAGGCGAACGACAGCGACGAGGTGTCGTTCCGCGAGGGCGACTACATCTCCAACGTGACGGCCATCGACGAGGGCTGGATGACGGGGCAGGTGCTGCGCACCGGCCGCACCGGCATGCTGCCCGCCAACTACGTCGAGCGCGCGCCCAAGGGCGTGCTGCCGCACTAACCTAACTTGACCTTGATGGCATTAACCTTATCTTCACCTTGATCGCCTGACTTCACCTGACCTTGATCTGAAGATCGCTCGTGGGTCAATATCTGGAGCGCTCTCGCGCTAAAAGTCACCTTAACCTTAATGGGATTAGCCTTATCTTCAACTTGATCGCCTGACCTCATCTGATCTCGATCTGGTAACGCTTGTGGGTCAATAGCTAATCATTATTTTTTATTAAAGCAGAAACGTCTGCTAGCGTAAACCAAATGTTTACAATGAAGCGAAAAATTGAAATCTTTGAATGGTTCAGGCAGCGTTCGAATCTGCGTTTCCAGCGGCTTTCCGGGCCAACACGGGCGTCCTACCTGTAGGCATCAGGTTTAGTGGTCCGATAGGTCCTATAGGACCACTGAACCTGATGCGAAATCCATTGAATTTTTCTACCAGTTGCTTCTTGCATGCCTTAGGGTGGCATCGTAGCGCCATCTAATGTAAAGATTTATACTTTTTAGTTGGAAAACCGTTGGAAACGTAAGTTCGCAACCTGCCTGAACCATTATTTCTTTTAAATTTTCACTTCATTGTAAATATCTAATCTTCCCAACTAAATACCCCTCGTACACCAATTTATTATGAACCAGCCAAGTGCGAACAATAACAGCACTGAATATTATTCTAATAAAAAGGTTCGCCTTTTGTACGATAAGTTTTCTTTTGTGCAATAAAGATTAATTAATTAACTCTACTAAGAGGCAAACTCAACTTTACCGTTGCAAAACTGTAGCCTCATACATTGACATATATCGTGGTTGATTGGGTATTTATTTGGGTAGATTAAGTGTTCATCCACGAGTTCCCATCTCTACCTAGGTCAGGTTAGCTTAAGTTCGCTACACTAGTATTTTAACATTGTCACCAGACCTATGACCACTACAATACAGACTTTGAGCTCCCTAACTATATAGAGACCTGCCTACTTTGAGTAACTTAACCTTGATAAAATAATCTGACCTTGATTAGGGCAGGTTTGTACCACTACTACACCTAGACCCACAGTAAACTCAAGTTCATAATTAGGCGAACTAACTTGACAGCTCAAAATGTCCTCAGACATAGAAAAAAAAATAGTGATTGGTTTATGTCGATACAAATATGTCCATATAATCTCGTACCTACTATAAATCTGATTCAATATGTACTGTATCAAGTAGTCGTCATCATAACTGACACTCACTCACCCGAATAATACGGTTCGAACTGTCAATAAAACAAAATGGCGGACAGCGTTCTTAGCGATGTCTTGAAATGAAGTTCGTTCGAGGTAAGCATTAATAATTTGTATACCTAATGCTGTTTAAATAAACCTCTGGTATGAACTGGGTTTTTTAAATTTCGATATTAACAACACTGGCGAAACTGTGGCAACATTCGTGTGCAATGAACTGTTAAGTTATTTTGCCTAATTATGAGCTTAACCTTGATTGTCTGACCCCACCTGACCTTGATCAGGTTAGGTTAAACCTATACTATATATATCATTAAAATTGTACAATAGTACTAAATACGAGGGGCGTCTGAAAAGTTCTAAGCCTAAGATAGAAAAAAACAATTTACACAAATGAACTCGTGTTTATTTTTCAATATAGTCTCCTCCTAAATCAATGCATTTTTTATATTTTTTATACAGTGCTTTTAGGCCATTAAAAAAATAATCTTCATTTTGCCCTTCAAAATGCTCCTGTACAGCCGCCTTCATCTCTTCGTCAATTCTAAATCGCTTTCCCCTCAACTCTTTCTTCAAATTATTGAATAGAAAATAATCGCTTGGGGCTAGATCTGGGCTGTAGGGTGGGTGGTCAATTTCGTCAAAACCAACTTCCTTCAGAGCACGCCTCGCAACATTAGCGGTGTGAACGGGTGCGTTGTCTTGCAAAAACAAAATGCCTTTCCTTAGTTTACCCCGCCTTTTCTCAACTATGGCTTGTCGCACCTGTCTTATTAGATTTGCATAATAAGTTCCGTTTATCGTAGAGCCTTTTTCTAAATAATCGATTAAAAGAATGCCATCACAATCCCAAAATACCGTAGCCATTAACTTAGAGGCCGACTTTTGCACTTTAAATTTCTTCGGCGGCCTTTCACCCTTTTCAATCCACTGCATCGACTCAGACTTACACTCCGGATCATACTGTCTGATCCATGTTTCATCAACAGTTACTATTCGGGAACAAACTTCATCTAAATCATCTTCGCACAATTCTAAAAACGCCCGAGAAGTTTCCACACGACGTACTTTATCGAAGGCCGTTAGCATTTTCGGTACCCAACGAGCACTGACTTTACTCATGTACAAATGTTCATGTAAAATTTCTCCGACTCTTTCTTTACTAATACCTAAGACCTCAGCTATTTGCCAAACCTTAATTCTTCTATCTTCTAATACCAGCTTTTTGACTTTTGCTACGTTTTCTTCGGTCACTACCGATATTGGCCGCCCTGAGCGGGGGTCGTCTTCGATCGATTCCCGTCCGAGTTTAAATAAGCGACTCCACTTTTTGACTGTGGCATAAGAAGGCCCAGAATCACCGTAAATAATAGCCATTTCCTCAAAAATACACTGCGGTGATTTGTCACTTTTTGTAAGGAATTTAATTACAGCACGGTGCTCAATTTTCGTAATATTCGTTGGTAATTCACACATGATGTACTTTTCCGTTGAATATCTCGAAACAGAATAATAAAAACGTGACATGTTATTTTTTAATAATTTGTTTTTAAATGGCCTTTCTAGTGGCCAGTATCGTAAACGCATATATAACCTCGAAATACCTTAGGCTTAGAACTTTTCAGACGCCCCTCGTACACTGAATTGTATAGATTTAATATTAACGTGTTACGGAGCATATAAAGGGACCAGAATAGTCGCAATATTTGAAAGGCTATTATTTCATATTCCGTTCAATATTTATAATCTTAAAATCAATGCGTCAAATAATTCGTTATCCAATATCCCGGGGTAGGTGTATGTCTATGATTCACATTCGTATAAAAATTTGCCCTTTTTACGAATGTATAGGGATTCATTGAAAACGACGCTGCAAAAAGCAATACATTAAGTATAACTAATAAGTGTAACTGTACTCTGTTTAGATATTTAAATCAAAAGCAAGTTATTTATTTCAGGCATCAGAGAATTGTAATCTACAACATACCAATACAATTATTTTCAGAATAACAATCACATGTACTAATACCTCGGAATTTTCGGTGCACGGTGGCCTCAATTTATCTGTGCACCGAAAATGCCGGGTTATGGTACTAACTGCTCCTTTTGCCAAACTTTGCGGTTGTATAAAATATAGCGCTATTTATATGTAAAATACATGTCGTTTTCTTCGTAAGCGGTAAAGTATAATCAGTCTATATCAAATTTCAATATGTAAACGTATATGTTAGGAATTTGTTATAGATGCTGACTATATTCATTATTGTAATTGTACGCTTTTAAAACGCATGAAACCATCAATAAAAATGTTTTTTTGAAATTCAGATCTGCCCGTCTAGCACAAAGCTTGGCGACTTGTCGGGCGACAGCATCGCCCGTCACTCTCTCACAGTACAGCGAAGAAAGAGATAGGTCATATTTCTCGCCCGAGAATTCGCGTGTCACAGCTGTGCTAGAGGTGTTGTGGTTCCTAGCATTACCTACCCATATATTTAGAGGAAAGCAAAAGAGAAATTATGTGGAACTTAAAAGTGAGCCAATCTTCAATCGTCCGATATGCCACTTAGATAGCAGTCCCCAACTGTGCGTTTTTCTAGAAATTTCCTGCCTCGCACGACTGCATTGTCGAATGAATTGTCGCTTGCGGTATTTCCGGGCCGATACGACCTTTGACCCTTCAAGAAAAGAGCGTTCTCCGACCTGTGCTGCCGGCAACGCACTTCTGACTCCTCTGGTGTGGCAGGTGTCTATGGGCGACGGTAATCGCACCATCAGGTTAGCAAATTTTGGGCCAATTCTGTGTCATTCCTTTTTTGTTTTCATTTAAATCCCGCCTACCAGCCCGGTCACGACGCGCGACCAGCGGCTGCGGCTAGCGGTAAAAACAAAATCATCACGCCAAGAGCCGCCGCGCGCGATTGTCGCTCTATTTCTTCTTACGCCGCTAAGACTGTAGTGGCCGGGTCGTAATAAATTTATCAGGAATATGTCGAAAAGATATGCTATTCTCTTGCCACATTGTATAACCAATTAAGAGGCGTATGGGTACATGCTACAGAACTAACAGGTCGAACAACAGCTCAAATTATTTATGAAATGCCGATTTGAAAACTATTAAATGATAAATGCACTAAATACTTGGATACTACTATATTCCACATAATATATTCACAAAACAATCGATCAAGGATCTAATATAATGACATGACGCTATACCTCCGTAGCTTCTCTGGGGCTCTATCCCTCTCTCTCTCACAGAGGGCAGTGTTGCCTACTCTCGGCGCGTTCCGAAGTACGGCTAACAAAACATACAAAGTTTATGCAACTGTTACGTAATAAGTCTTACAACACGCGTGAGGCTTTATAAAACGAGCTGAAGGTGAGTTTCATAATGGATCACAAGAGTGTTTTAAGGATTTAGTCATCCATCCGCACCGCCGTCGCTGCGTGGGTATTTACCTATAATCATCTGAACTTGTTATATTAATTTAACAGTATGGGTGTAGATAAACTCCTTCATAGAATTGTATGACCCAATGATTGCATGATTTATATATTCTAAAGGCCTTTTAAACATGAATCCTTCATTCTCATATCGAGTAAAACAGCTTTCAATATACAGATACACCAGTCAAAAGGGCTTTATTACTTAATTTGAGCTGTCTCAAAACTAGGTCTCAAATTAGAACTCTGTAAACCGGGCTTTAAATATGTCATTCCAATGTATACATTCATTTTATATACATTTATATACTGACCCTATTGTTATGCGTCATAACGACAAGCTTGTAAATAATAAAGATGTTTTTATTATACTGAAAAGTGTAATGTCAATATAGGTCGACGCAGATGGATTGTTAGGTGCTGTTAATTTAACTGCACAAGAACTGCATCCAAACTGCGTTTCTGCAGCTACAATGAAGCTTCAATGCAGTCTGTCGTGTCGGCCTCTAAGTAATTTCACTTAGACATTTCACGTTTTCAAGTATTTTTATGGTGTATAGTACCATATATATTTAAACAACTTATTCAAATATGTGGATTACATATTAGAAATGTAATGTTAAGTCTTAGTTAGTAACGTCTTTTAAATTTAGAGGTATATTGTTACTTTATCAATATTTTTCTATTTAATATTAAAACTTCATGCCACCATTATGTACTACAAAAGAATGAAATACTAATTATATGCTGATTTGTCCTATGTCCATTTTAAGTATGTAGTATATAATTATGTTTTATAGTTGTTGTCATAATAAAACATATACATTCATAACTATTTTTGATATAAAGTATTGTATAGAATTTCTCGCATTTTTAAATAACATTGGCACTGGTTCATTTTAGAATATTATAATATTGCATTTTCGTATACACATTCCCATTTTAATGTATTATTCACGTTGGTTGTTTTTAATTTATAATACGAAACGGAACATTTTAAAGTTCATAATAACTCAATAAAGAGTCAATTAAGCTGGTCTTACAAAAGACAAACACAAATGATCAAAGCTTTTCATTCGCTTTTTGCTCTTGTGAGCAAACAACACTGATCGGAAAGCGGACTAGAAGCTTCTTTAATACTATTAAAATCTTTCCTTGGTGATCGATAGAAAAATAGATTAAAACCGCCAGTTTAGCAAAATCTTGGTCTCATGATGGCGTTTAGATTTTCCCTGACACATTGGTGCGCCATCTATTGATCAATTTAGACACTAAACAACTGTAGGTATATGGTAGTCTTCTAAAATTATTAGTCCATGATATAAGTTAAGGCAAAATCAGTTTTTCCGAGCGGTATTGTTTCTCATTTAGTATCAAAGTTTATTTGTACTATGCCAATAGCTTTTATTATTATTTTTAATTAAGGAAGTACCTAGTTCACCGTCAATGTGAAGTTAGTTTAAGTTAATATTTTATTTATTATCTTTTTTAACCAAAATCAAGGTAACGTATAATAATATGTATATTCAAAACTAGTACATGTTTTCGTGTACCTGACATCTACGGATGTTTTTCTATAGTAATAAAATAGACGATACATTTTAAAATTACCATGCCTCCAATGTATTGCGTAATTTACAAAATTTGTTGTTGATGTTATTTACTAAGGATTCTATAAGTATAATACTAGTTATTTATTTGTAATTAATATTTAGTTAACATAACAACATTAAATTTGCGTAAATACGTTGAAGGTTCAGTTAAGATTGATTTTAATCGAGAAAAATCATGTTATAGGTGAAATTCTGCAATGTATTTTTTTTACATTGTGGATAATAATAAATACCACCGGGTGGTGAGCGGAAGTCATAGGTGGGAGCGAAAAGTCCGAGCGTGGCATCTCGCTTTCTCCTATTGCCACCGCTCGCCGGTCCGCTGGCCGTGACGTAGACAAACTGTCAAAATTATAGTCACATGAACCTATGAGTGATTTAGTAAACTCGAAAACTAGTTTTGTAGAGTGCATAGTGTTATATGTTACAGATATAGTGCATAACGGTTTTCCATCGTTTTTTGTCGGATAACTTCCTTTTATCATGTTTTCTTTATCAACTTCTGTGAAAAAGTTGAGATGGAAATATTAAAACGAGGTTATCCGACAAAATATGATGGACAACTACCCACATAGCACACATGCTGCATAAGAACTTATAATAAGTAGTATAAGGGCTGTATAACAGTGTTGCCAGATGTCATTTATGAAAATCCGTAGGGTGGACAAAAAGTCTGTAGAATTCCGTAGATTGTCGCTTGAAAAATCTGTAGTTCTAAAGATTTTTTTCCTACGCTTTATTTGACTATACTAAAGCTTAAAATGTTATTAAAAGTAAGTAACTTTTGAAAAACGCAGGTGGAAACACCAAAATGTTTTTAACACCTTGTCCATAGTTAACTCATAATTTCGAGCTGGTAAGAAAATGAAATTTAAAAAACGGACCACAGTGAAAGTGTTTGATTAGTCCGCGAGTGTTGCAGCCAGGATTACAATTTTTTTTTTAAGTACATTCCGTTTCGTTTATGTAATGATGTAATGTTTTGGTGATAAATAAAAGCAGTCTGAAATTCCGTAGGTACCCCAATAGTTTCCGTAGGTCTGGCACAGCCTAAATTCCGTAGAACTACGGATTTAGTCCGTAGCTCTGGCAACGCTGCTGTACAGCGTCGGGGATAGTGCAGTACCGCGTAAATAACAGCTGTCGATAAAGTTCTAATTTCAATAAAATACTTAGCATTTGTTTGAATATTGATTCGTATCTACACTTGTTACTTACGCGGGTCATTATCAGATTTAGGTGCGCGTTTTTCCGGTGGACATTTGCGAAATTAAGGATTCCAGGGCCTCATTTTCTAATTAAATGCCTGTGAGAATAAGGAACGTTCCCTCTTCTATAATCCGATGTAATAGCAACATAACCTAGATTCATACAAGCTCTTAACGTTTGACCACCGAAGGGACAAATTTTGTTTTTTGAACTGACAATGACCTACGCGGTATTGCGCTATCCCCGACGATAAGCTGCTTATACAGCTATTATACGACTTATCTCAGCTGTGTAAGGGCTATATAATTTCTTATACAGCATGGGTGGTACTTGGGCAGTATTCACTACGTCTGTATGTTATTGTAAACGTAGCCGGCGACATCACAACGCATCGGGCAGTATTAACGTTTCGTCCATTGTTACAGTGCCTTTGGTATATTATATTTTTTAAACTGCAACACGTTTTTTTATTATTTTACCCTCAACACTGGCTGGCTATTTGGTACACAAAAACAAATCTTACACATTAAGCCATATACATGCTCACCTAGGTACAGTCGTGGCCCACTAATTAAGGACAAACATTTTTTTATAAAACTAGCTTCAGAACAGACAACTATATTTTACATAATTCTGCACAATACAAGTAATGAATGTTAATTAAAGCTTTATCATGTATCTAGGTACTAGATAAATAGTCATATTTACATACACTAATTCGCGAGCCTATTGATAACTGATTTATATAAAACAAGTTAGGGTTTCAATTACTATATTACTGGCACTCTAATTAAGAACAGTAGGTTTGAATCCTTGTTTCTTATAAAATAATTGAAAATAACCAACATGTCACTTGGCTTGCTGTTCCTTTCCTTGGCTATTCTATTATTATTTCGCGCTTGAGAAGATTAGTAAAAATGGGTATAAACCTTAGTTCTGATGCCTCCATCAGAAGCATCATAGTAACATAGGTTTGGCACAATAAGTGAGCATATCGAAAGGTTGCCGAACACCTTAAATGTTCGAAAACGAAAGTATTTAACGCGATCAAATATTTTAACAATAATTAAACATGCCAGAAGGTGCAGCGGAAACAACGACCACGTAAGACTACCCCCCCGAACAACTGACGCCTTACACTTGAATCACCTTTTGAAGTAAAACCTACCAACTATACTGATACATTCACTTATCACCAGATGTATATGTGCGTGCGTGTAGGAATTTTAACTCCCGGTTTTTTTTTAAACGAGATTTTAATTCAAAATATCGGTTACAGACACAAATATTTATAACTTGTCTTTTTTATCTCTGATAAAAATACGAAAATAATTTTTTGAAATATATTTGAAATTGTTAATAATTATCTTACTAGCACTAAAAAATATAATTTTACTAACTGAAAATATAAATTTCAACGAGAAAAACTCCGTCCGCCATTTTCTTTTGAGCCAGTGATGTCTCCCCCTACCCAGCTATATATATAACTAGCTAGCTCTGAAATGGAATGTAGAAACGAAAGTAATACGAAAACGTCTATATATTTAAAAAATAATTAGTGGCAGTGAACTAGTTGCGAATGGTCAGTAAAACACACATGAAAAACAATAACTTAACTTTATTTACATAGTAAGCTATAAATTAAGTAACTACATTTAGTATAGTCGACTTCATAAAATGAGCAAAAATGTAATTTATAAATGTGTGAACTCGCATCTATTGTTAACGGCATAAGATGTTTTTTAATAGAATATTTTTAACAATTCTGTTCTAATGTAGATATATACTTCATTTTTTTTTTAATAAATAACAACAAAGGTAAATACATGAAATAAAAATAATAAAGTGGTAAATTATGGAATCAAAGATTTGGTGTGATTGACGTAACGATGTGCTAGCTCTGTTGCGGGAGCACTACGCCGGAAACGTAGGGACGCAGGTTCGGTCCTGCTTTCATTGCAGAGCATGAGGTGTGTTAAGATATTTTTGATCACACTTTTGCTCATAAATTTAAGAACTCTATAGTATGACACAGCTGTAAGAGTTATCCTCCGAATGAGTGCTCTGGCATCAGCAAACCTGAAACAAGATTCATAATATACCTTTTGAACGCCAAGGCGTAATAGTGTTGGTACAATTTTTGGGTAACTATGAGATTAGGTAGTTATATATATTTATTCGATAAGGTAAGGAGCTGCTTTACCAAGGGTTTTACGAAATGTATTTTTTTAATGAAAATTGGACATTTCTCAATAATACTTGTGGTTGAAGGGATCTTTCAGCAGGGAAATTCTCTTGTTTAAATGTAGGCATTTAAATTAACAGGACGGGACGACAGGAACTTGGCATTTTGAACTTCAGAGTAATCCCTCCGAGGTTCCACACTTCAAAATACACTTACTTGCAAAGCATGCCGTCATGAAGCATATACCACATCCCGCGAAGAATGCTCGCACAGCCACCTGCAAAAGATTACAAGTATTTATTTAGTAAAGTCTCGTCTACGCGGGTGAAGCGTAGTATTTTCGCTGTCCTTGGGAAAAAAAGTTGGAAGGTTTTGTCACTCCATTCTCTAAGCCAATTTCTGTATTGACGAAGATCCCTAATGAGTTGTGGACCCGGTCTAAGGCCTAAGGCTTTGAAGTTCGTGTTTTTTTATATCAGACAACCTCACACAAATCGATCTATTATAGTCCCAAAATTAAGCTCAAGAAGGCTTGTGTTATGGGTACTAGACGACGATATATACTTATCCATACTGAAAAAGAAAAGAGCTGATGTAAGTAGCAACCAGCTTCCCACGAGTCTGCCATACTGTCTGCTACTGTGGCATCTGTCTACTTACGCTAGAGAGCGGTTCTCGTTGGTTCGGCGCCATGGCAGACAGAGCTCCAATCATGATGCCCGCAGACGCTGGGTTCGTGAACCCACACAACGCGTACGTTGCGACCAGCTCCCCGCGAGCCTGCAATGAAAAAGCAACTTCGTTGTAATTGAAATTGAAATATCATTTATTCCATTGACATACAATATGCTCTAGAATAAGTCTTAGGGTTAATACATTGCATGCTTACTAGCTAAATCTATACAATATTTATGTCAGGTTTCAATTTTTAATTTTAAAATCAATATTATAATAGTCTCTTATTCTATACAACACATTTTGAGTTAATGTCTTTTTTAAATGTAATTTATAATTAATGTCATTCATGGAGGTAATGGTGTCAGGTAGATGGTTATACATTTTGAGGCTTAGATTTATGAAGCTTTTTTTGGTTTTAGCTAGGCGGACTTTCGGAAGACAGATCTTATTTCTGCTTCGAGTGGGATAATTGTGGATATCCTTCAATTTTAGGTTGTTGCTGAGGTGTTTACGAGCGTATAATAAGTAACTTCGGTTTAACATTTTTCTTCATTGTTATGACTCGCATTTGGATGAACTGTTATTTCTCAATTCTCAAGAGTTCAGAAGAAAATTAAATACAAAGCCCACGAACAGGACTCTTAAATAGTCCTGTTGTGCTTATATTGGTTCAGAGAGTGGTTAGAGACATCAACGAAGCTTTTATAAAGATGAAACGACTGTTAAAATACCTACGAAAGGTATTTACTCACATCGTAGAACACGACATTCGATCGCTCGACATGTTTCGAATCGGTTCGCGATTCAGGAGAGCCAATCAGCCGCGGCGGCGGTCAAGCGAGCACTCAACTATTCGACTTCTACGACGTGAGTAAGCCGGGTGCGTCCCATGAGATATAACTACATAATATATAATTTCATATTAATAACGTTCACAAGATATAATGAACTTTTGCTATAACATCAAAATCAATATTTTTATTAGGAATAACGGTCAATTAGCATAATACTCATGTTGTAGAATATTTTTTTATATAACACTCAAATACTCTAAATTCAGTTGATATAACATACATAACCTATATCGATCATAGTATATACTTTCTTTTAGTATAATGATTAGAAAACATAATAGCGTATGATATACTAAATAGGTTACAACTGCTACCCCTATGCCCCTAAAATGGAACATGGGTCAAAAACCGAAAACTGTAGGTTAGGTTAGGTTTGTTTTATGACCATGGATAGCGGAGCGAGCGAAGCGAGCGGAGCGTCAAAATGCTTCCTTGCATGGAGGTATATTAAAATTTAACAGCGAACTATTGCATAAGTATGTACACAATGATAATGGCAGATGAAATTCTGGCGAATACGAGTATACCGTTTGGAAGAACTGCGACAAAATGGAATATGGGTCAAAAACCGAAAACTGTAGGTTAGGTTAGGTTTGTTTTATGACCATGGATAGCGGAGTGAGCGAAGCGAGCGGAGCGTTAAAATGCTTGCTTGCATGGAGGTACATACTTATATTAAAATTTTACAGCGAACTATAGCATACGTATGTACACAATTGATGTGCAGACGGTTATTCTATACGAGCATTATGCATTTTGGTGTTAGATGTATTGAGTAATATACATTATAAATCTGAGATATTATGAACGTTATACGTTATGATCGTTATTTACAATGATATTATACTTAAATAACGTTATACTTAACAAAAATAGATATTTTGATGTTATATCCAACGTTCGTTATACACCTTGAACGGTATACAAAACAAGCTTATACAATATGAGCGTATATAATATGAATATTATAGCATAAGTTCTTATATCTTATATTACTTACCCGAGTAAGCCAGTTTCGTGTGTTAAACCATTAATACAAAGATCGAAGCTTAAAGAAAAATTGAAATGACCTGGTGGAAGTCATCGGGAATCGAACCCAGTACCTCTGGATTGCCAGTCCAGCGCGTAAACTATTTCGCCACCCTAACTTCCAAAGCAACCTATCGAATTTCTCCTTTTATTTGGAAAGCTTTACACCTTAAAGCATTTTCGTATGTATTTTAATATGTTTGGAAAATCAGACGGCTCGTCCATATCTTCGATAACTTAGTACTTACAGAGAGTAGCCCCTCTCGTTTCATCTCTCCCATTCGCTGGTAGGCCACGAACTCGTTGACCACGGTCTTCAGCCCCACCAGTGCTCCTACCAGCTCGCACTCCTCCCATGGAACTCCTGCAACCAAAACATTAATAAGTTATCGGTATAACAGCCACCAGAATGCATCTTGAACTTCCAGAAGAGAACAAGGGTTTGTCCAGCATCAGACTATTCACATGCTTTGGTTTCTGCGCAAGCGAAACCCTCATCTGCTAAATTTACTCTCGATTTAATGCAAAATAGCACAACTCATAGAAACATTGAAGTAATGCGCATTTATGCGTTTAAATGGTGTAGTACGATTAATTATTTATCAGTCTATAAAAGTCCACTAACTAAACATTATTACAAAATTTCTCTACATTCGACCTGACTCTTTGACTCTGGAGAAGACTTTTCCCAGATATAAAGTAGCAAAATCGTTTTGCAAATGACCCTACGTCAACATCATTCAGATGAAAAGATCGCTAAAGGTCAAACTTGGGATCTAAGTGTCATAAAAAGCCCGTGATACTGCAGAGCGGACTGAACACCTGGACTGACTCGTACTGAGACTATCCAGCGGCAGAAGCTAGCATTGGTACTCCAGTGGCCGAGGAAACCTAGCAGAGCACTAGGAGTACTTACCCATAACATAGCACAGCGGAATGAAGATCTTTCCCAGGATCCACTCTAGATTGAGATCTGGGTTGCCTAGGAGTCCACCACAGTAGCCTAACACGCCGTTAATGAAAGCGATGAAGGCCACGAAGGCAACGATGTTGGCTATGATGTTGAGGATCAGGGCGATGCCGTTGGTTGCGCCGCGGGTCGCAGCGCCCAGCACTGACTGGTCCTGGCTGGGGACAACAAGATACTTATGTAGATCACATGTTTAAAATCATATTTTAATGAAACTTGTAGGCACGTGTATACAATTTAACCGTTACAATTAAAATTGTTCCGTTTCCATACTTTCCATAGCAGTGTTAGCACGGGAAATGCAAACATTACTGGCGTCACCACAATAATGAAATATCTGAAAATACTTGGTGAAATTAAGCCCTAGCGTATAACGCTTATATTCAAGGTTTATAAGATATGGAACAATAATGTGGGGGGTATTATATTTCTCCACATCTGATGTTACGGCATTCTGGAAGTTGCCCGATGATGAATCTCTGGCGATACAGACACAGACTTTTCTACACCATTTTTAACTTTCTACGGCTGTTCTCAAGGTTGATTGTGATGCAGAACTATAAGGCAACCTTACCTGATGATAGGCTGTATGTTATCTACCGTCGTCAAGGACCGCTTGGTCTCCGGCATCAGCAGCTTCGCGTAGCAGATGGCGGCTGGCGCTGACATCACGCTGGCGGTTACCAGGTGAGCTGGTTCAGCCCCGAAGCCAATGTAGGCGGCGAGGATAGTACCTGCAACCGTATTCAAGTGTTACTGTCTTTGGGAATTTAAGACCATTATGCAATTTTGGCTGGAGGTCTTACATTGATTACGTGATTATGAAATGTAGACGTAAGTGTTGAAAAGAAGTTTTTTTTTGCTCTGGACAATGACGTGTAGACTTTTGTCCTTATTAGCAGAGCTACGAGTGTTTTTATAACAAAACATTTAGCGAATCGAGGATGAGTGAGTTAGTTATCTTTATGTTAAAATTGTAGTATATGTTAATATAGGGTATTCGTTGTTGTAAGTTTACCTACATTCTATTTAATAAAATCAGTGTTGAACTAGCTTGCGTGTGTTTCACTACATGGTGGCAGCGGTGATCACTTATTAATTTACCAGTGTTACATATCACTCTGAAAGTGTTGTGTTTAACCTATTTTCGTGTTATTTAGTGACTATACGAGTAATTGCTAATAATGGAACACGCGCGTCCTCCGGCGGAATTAGTGTTAGATGGTGGACCCGCTACGCGAGCTGAGGCGTGGCGGAAGTGGAAAAAACAATTCATGGTCTTCCTCAAAGCCTCCGGAGTGAGCAAGGAGCCTGCGGATGTGCAGGCTAGCCTACTAGTCAACCTCATCGGGTCGGCCGGTTACGAAGTCTATTCTTCGTTCACGTTGAGTGACAAAGAAAACGAGGACATCAATTTTTTGTTCAAAAAATTTGACGAACACTTCGGAACCAAACCGAACATTACGGTATCCCGCTACAAGTTTTTTGTACGAAATCAGGAGGACGGTGAAAACATAGATCAGTGGGTTACGTCATTGCGTCTGTTGAGTCAAACTTGCGAGTTCGGCGAGTTGACAGATAGCTTGATTCGTGATAGAATAGTTTGTGGAATACGGGACGGTACTATACGGGACAGGCTGTTTCGTACGGACGAATTGACGTTGGCAAAAGCGGTGCAGATCTGTCAAGCCGCAGAGATGTCTCGCGAGGAGAGTCAGTGTATAGACGGTGGATCACATGTTGCCAGGGTCGATGCCGTGTGGGGCACGACCGGGCCGCGCGCAGGCCCCGACGGACGGCGTCGTGCTAGCAGCCGGCGCGGAGCGCGCCGCGGCGCGCGGCCATCCGGCGCCACGGCGGCGCCGGGACCCTCGCGCCGGCCCTGCCCGGCGTGCGGCGGCGTGTGGTGCGCCAGGAGTGAGCGGTGCCCGGCGTTCAGTGCGTTGTGTTATGTGTGCGATAGGAAAGGACATTTCGCCAAGGTCTGTTCGCAGCGCAAGGTGTCACGTGACCAGGTGTGCGACTTAGCAGTGGACGATTCGGACGACGACGGTATGTTTTTTGTTGACATTATTCGGCAGGAACATAACTCCAAACCCCCGAAGGAATGGATTGAAATTGTAAAGTGTAACAATAAACAATTATTATTTAAATTAGATACGGGGTCTATGTTGAATGTAATATCAAAACTTGAATATTTAAGTTTAGGCTTAAACTTAAGCGATTTAAAATCGTTCAATAAACGGGTTTGTTCTTTTACTGGGAACGATATACCCATTATAGGTACTTGTAGCTTGTTGGTATCCTGTCGTAATAAGCAATGTGAACTAGTGTGTGCCGTGTCCGACTTGAACTGTCAAAATGTACTGGGCCTTGAAGGTTGCGTGAATTTAGAGCTGGTTAGTCGGGTTAATGCGATTCAGATACTAGATAAATATTCCGATCTTTTTGAAGGATTAGGGAAATTACCGGGCAAATATAAAATATCAGTTGACGAAAAACTTCAGCCGGTCGTCTGTCCCACGCGCAAAATTCCGTTAGGGTTACGTGACAAATTATATGCTGAGATACAGCGGATGGAAAAAATCGGTGTGATACGGAAGGTCTCGCATCCAACTGACTGGGTAAATGCTATTGTTCTGGTAGCAAAAAAAAGTGGTGATTTGCGAGTGTGCCTCGATCCTCGCCCGCTTAACAAAGCGGTGCGGCGCGCGCACTACTCGCTGCCCACGGTCGGCGAGCTGGCCGTGCAGCTGCGCGGCGCGCGCTACTTTAGCGTGCTCGACGCGCGCTCGGGATTTTGGATGATACAGTTGGATGACGCGAGCGCAGATCTATGCACATTTGCAACCCCATTTGGCAGGTATCAATTTTTACGGCTACCTTACGGCGTCAATTGTGCTCCTGAAGTTTTTCATGCGAAATTAAGACAATATTTAGAGGATTTAGAGGGTGTAGAAAGTTTTATAGATGACGTCATAGTATGGGGCAGTACGAAGCAGGAACATGATACTCGATTGCAGCGTCTTTTAGATAGGTCCCAAGAAATCGGAATTAAATATAACAAAGAAAAGTGTAAGTTCTGTGTCCGTGAAATTGTTTATTTAGGGCACAAGTTTGACGCGCAAGGGATGCGACCAGATGACTCCAAAGTGCGAGCCATCATGGAAATGCCGTACCCTACGGATCGGAAAGCTTTGGAGAGGTTCATGGGGGTAGTGAATTATTTGGCAAAATTTATACAGAATTATTCGGATTCGGTGGCAGTATTGCGAAGTTTGTTAAAAAAAAAATCTGAGTGGTTGTGGGATCAAAATCATTCAAATGCAGTGGATCAGCTAAAATGTAGAATAGCATCAGCACCCGTCCTAGCACTATACTCGACAAAGCTACCGGTTGTGTTGTCTGTGGACGCTAGCAGCACGGCCGTGGGCGCGGTCATGTTGCAGGGCGGCCGCCCTGTGGAATTCGCCTCACTCACGCTCACAGACACACAGACGCGTTATGCTCAAATAGAGAAGGAGATGCTGGCTATAGTTTTTGCAGTAGAAAGGTTTAAGCAGTATATTTATGGACGGAATGATGTAACGGTCCAGACCGATCACAAACCCCTCGAACCGCTGTTTGCAAAGCCATTGTCGTCCGTGCCGGCGAGGCTTCAGCGCATGATGATGCGAATACAAGGGTACGACTTACGAGTCGAGTATACTCCCGGTAAATACATGTACATCGCCGATACATTGTCGCGCGCACCTCTGCCCGATTTGATGCACGACCGAGTCACTGACGAGGTTGAGTTACAAACTTGTTTATTAATTGAAAACGTTCAGGTTAGTGATAAAAAACTGGTCATGATCAAAGAGCACACAGCAGCGGACGATGAAAGCAAAATTATAATAAAGTATATTTCTAATGGGTGGCCCAAATACAGGTGGAACGTTAAGGAATGCGTAAAAGTATTTTGGCCATATCGTGAGTCCTTGCAATACATTGACGGGTTGATATTGAAAAATAATCGTATATACATCCCTCGCAGTTTGCGCGGTGATATGTTATGCAGAGTGCACGAAGGACATCTTGGTATAGATAGGTCTAAGCGACGCGCACGTGAGGTAATGTTTTGGCCGGGCATGGCTGCCGACGTCGAGCGTCGTGCGCGCGCATGCGCGACTTGCGCTTTGCATGCGCCGGCGCCGCGCCGCGAACCCCTGCTGCAGCATGCAGTGCCGGACTTACCCTGGTCGAAGCTAGCTTCAGATATCTTCGAGTACAGGAAGAAGTATTACATTGTTTTAGTGGATTATTTTTCTAACTACGTTGAGGTAGGTATGCTCAATAATATAACTAGTAAATTAGTTATTAATTTTATGAGGGAACAATTCTCGCGGCACGGTATCCCTTTGGAATTGGTGACCGACAATGGGCCCGCTTATAGTTCTTGTGAATTCAAAAAATTCATGTCGGATTGGGAGATTGCTCACGTGACGTCATCGCCGCATTATCCTCAATCCAACGGGAAAAGTGAACGCACGGTTCAAACTATTAAGAATATGGTTAAAAAATCACAAGACTCGGGGGAGGACTTCTATTTGACTTTGCTCAATTATAGAAGCACACCCCGGCATGGTTTAGATTCACCGGCGCAAATGTTAATGGGGAGACGTTTAAAAACAAAGCTTCCCATGAAATCGGTTTTGTTGCATGAGAAAGTCGACAATGAATTAAACTATCAAAGGTTACTCCAGCACAGAGATAATATAAAGAAGTGTTACGATCGATCTGCTAAGCAATTGTCGCCTTTGTTGCCAGGACAGAAAGCGACGCTTTTTGATGGCAATAACAAAAAACCGGTCACAGTGGTATGCCGCGCTCCCGAACCGAGGTCGTTCGTGGTAGCTGATAGTCAGGGGCGCAGACTGCGGCGCAACCGTCGGCACCTGGTAGCGCGCGAGCAGCCCGCCGCCGCCCCGGAGCCACACGCGTTCGATTCCGGTAACTCCACAGATCCTGGCGTTAAGGTGGAACCAGTACCAGTTCAACCTTCTTCCAGTGATGAGACAGTTCAGGTCCGACCGGTAACGGCGACTAAATTACCAAATATTTCTCCGCCGTTGACACGCTCAAAAGCTAAGGCCCTTAATAATGAAATAAAGATCGACGAGTTGTTTTAATGATACTTTGTGTATAAAATAAAAAAATAAATTACTCAAAGATTACCTAAGTAAAATAAGTTCCCTATGTAGTGCAATGCTTTAGCTGTATACACATCTGTATGTTTTATTCACAATTATAGGTATGTACCTTGATGTTTGTAAATGCAGTATCTAGGCATAAGATCAGAACAGGGATATTGAGATTATACTGTTGTCACAGAACTATGAAGTAAATAGTTTCAATATTCTGACGATAACTATTTTATTATCCTCAAAACATGTCATTAAATAACACACTTATAAGTTAAATAAAAGTACAATATAAATCAATACAATATATAATACAATGTTACTTTTAAGTTGGGACCAGTGGCGTGACTCCGTCCTTACAACTCGACTTCCACCGGCTTGCCCATTCTAACTTAATTTCTTTTTAGTTTGTCATACATAACATCTAAGCTCATTATGCTCCGGGTTGCCCAGGGACTTCGTTGACGACACGCCGCTCGGTAAATAAATAAATTAGGTGGCGGTAATTCTTACATACATATATTATTTTTTTACTTGTAATATGCAAGTGGTGTAGGTAGTTTATTATATATAGGTATGTTTAATTTTTGATGTACCTACGTGTATAACCACAACAAATATTCTAAGACTTGTTAAGTTGAAAGTTGTCGCATGGGTATATCTGTATAACTATGTACGTACTTAGAGTGTAGCAAGTTATACTTACTTTGTTTATTTGAAAGGGAGGAGATGTAGTATATGTTAATATAGGGTATTCGTTGTTGTAAGTTTACCTACATTCTATTTAATAAAATCAGTGTTGAACTAGCTTGCGTGTGTTTCACTACAAAAATAATATTTGTGCGCGAAATATATGTACGTCACCCTAGGCCGTAAGTGTGATTTTCTGCCCGCTACACGGGGTGAAAATCTCACTTCGTAGCCAAGGCAAGACGTAAAACTTTAGACAAACCACGGGCGGTAATTCGTAAAGCTCTAGATCGCATATTTACGGCCACAAACTCGAATTAAGAGGCCTTTTTCCTTTTAAAATTTTTTTTTTTCATATTATGACGAATATATTGATAATTTCAACCAACTTTTTGAAGTGAATAATACTTTTTCCCAAGTTCTAGGTAGTAACGTAGCTATTTCATGCTTTCATTGCGTGCAGTCGAAAATAAGTTGAAAAAACGAATTTTCCACGTGAATTTTGTCAATTTCGAGTAGTTTTTCGAACAAAAATTATCAATGAAAAATTCAAACTGTAGGTTTCAAATATATACCAATAAATCCCAATAGCCCTGTTCTAGGTAGTAACATCAATAATATGTTATGAAACATGTTTGATCATAGAGAAAAATGACAAAATAATCAGCATTTTAAAAGGAATAAGGCCTCTTAAGTAGGTAAGTGTGTGGGCCTGTGCCGGCGCATCGTTGCTCTAATTTTGTTTTAAAAGATGATTTGATGAGTAACAGTTGTGGTTCTTTAAAAAATCAGTGACATTACATTCCAACTACATAGTGAACCCTAAATTTTGGTCGTTCTGGGTTCCATTCTGTGGATCATACATTTCTTGGCCTTGCAAATATCTACCCTAATTACGTTTTAAAGGTAAACGTTGTCAGACAATACTTATGTTTTGTTATCAGGAGACCTCGAGTTTTTGCATTTAATACATACTGCATTGTATTACTTCAACGGAGATCGAATTATAGATATCGATAGAAAGGAGTCACGACTGACTGAAAAGGTTAGGTGTTTAGTAACGAGCTAAATGGTCCTAGAATTTGTTAGTAAGTATTAGGTATACCATTTTGGATGCTGGATGGTTTGGATGGTGAATTTTGGATCTCGCCTATAGGCTGCATTTCTCAACCGTTTGCCGTGAAATTTGGGCAGGTTCAATACTTGATTATATAGAGTTTTTGTCGATATTTCTACCTGTCGATTTATGTATTTTAAAATTTCTACCTTTGCAAATTAATGAAAAAAAAATGATTCTGTGCCAGCGGGGCCCTTTGTTAATTGTAATATATGTTTTACAGACTAAATGAATAACTAACTATTCATGGAGCCTCTTATTTCTACCTTCCAAATAACTTTTCACTACACCATAGATATAAATAGTTTTTGAGAAATACGCGTTTGAAGATTTTGTCCTTCTAGCAGGGCCCTTTGGTATTTAGTGACTTACATGACCCCAGGTAATTTAACAAAACAGCCGGTTATTTCTACTTGACAATGTTTAAACCGTTTTTATAATTATTAATTATGACCCACGATCGTTTTTAATAATATTATAGACTAGAGGGCGTCCGCAACTTTGTACGCGTATTTTTTTATTCTGTAGTCGAGTAAAAAGTATCCTATAACCATCTTTGGATGTCCACCTATCCCTGTACCGAAATTGGTTAAAACCCGTCCAGCCGTTAATGCGTGATGAGTGTACACAGGAAATTATGAAAACAGATGGCGCCAGGCTGGCACGACACCGAGCGCCCATACAAAACAAATGACGATCCTGCATCACGCTATTAAGATTTTTCCTGATATCGTGACTCCTCTCCATAGAAAAATTATATTCAATACAAATCTAGAAGTTTATAATAGTATAGAATAGATGATAATCATAATGATAATTATTATAAAGATGATGAACGAAAAGAATACGAAAGCGTTCATTTACTTGCCGGAGACGGTAGCGAAGCCCGAGGCCATGACGACGTGCAGCTCTGACGGCGTCAGCACAGCGATGTACGGCTTGATCATCAGCACCGACTCCGTCTGATCAACAAGGACTCATTATTGCACAACTCACAAAACCATCAGTCAACAAAAAATATCCCTTTATAGATAGACAGACTGTAGCCAATAAAATTGCAAACTGCCATGCCGAAACTAAAAAAAATATTTCGGAGAAAACATGGCAAGGCAAAATTAAAAAGCTGCTGTTTGTAGATGATTATAGCAAGGACTACCGAAAAAAAATTTAACAGTCTTCATACAATTTTTAATAAAGGTAAACAACAAACTGTCTTATCGTTAAAGAGCAAAAGGAAGAAAGATGTAATTTTTTTGATTAGGTTACATTGTATTAGGAGGCCCAACCCAACTTCTGGGCCTCTCCCATCACACCAAAAGCAAACTCAGACTACAAATTTATTATTTTTATTAACAAGTTAATAAGTTCTCACAATTTGCGAGATGCGTCGTAATAGTACGACGGAGAATTTTGCATAATAGCAAGCGACAAGCCTGCTGCAACCCATAAAACCAATAGATATTCATAAACTTATATTTTAGTTAAGACTTCTCTCCGGTTCATATAGCTCTAAATCCATATAAAGGCAGAAAACAGTTGCTCTCAAGCTTAAAAAGCTTCTCTTAACACTTTATTGGTAGTACCTCAAGGGTCCACTTTTGGTCCCATACTATTCCTACTTAGAATTAATTATCCCTTGTCTAAAGTCAATCTAAAATCTGCTTTTATCATGTGCAAATGATCCTTCTTCATTACTCAAAGAAAAATTGCCTAAGTTAGAGAATATAACTCACCATTCCAAGGAAGACGTTTCCGACCGCGATGACGCTCTCACAAACGGTGGTGGCGGTAGCTGCACGTAACAGCTCGCCCAGTTTGTTACAGAACCATTGTAACGCTCCCCAGAAGAATAGAATCTCCACCAACATGCTGAAGAAGAAGATCACGGGCAGCGTCTGAAACCAGTAGATGCTTTTTGTTAAAAAGAATGAAATTTTTCAAGATTTGGGGAATGTTATGATGACTACACTTTTTTGCATCAATAATGTACAGTGTTGATTCTTAGTTTTTTTTTTTTAATTTTGTAATGATGTATGTTTTGTCTTTTTGGGATTTTAGTTATATATTTATAACTAGCTTTTGCCCGCGGCTTCGCACGCGTAAAAAAAAATACGTTCACTTGGCATAACTTGGCATTTGGCATTGGCTTGGCATAACTCAAGCCCCCCATATTTTGTGTTTACTGTATCTTTGGAATATTTGAATGCTTTCACGGACATGATTCCTGGTTCATTTTAGATTCAATTTCTACTTTCTTGTTTTGTTTTCTCAATGCGAGGCCTCCGACATTTTTGTGCACTGTCTCAATTGGTTACTTAAATAAAGTCACGCTCTCTTCTTTCCGTTGTGGTATATTGTCTTGCTTAGTGCCCCCGCTTTTTTTGGTCATCATCTCCTTAGAATACTTAATCGTTTGTTCAGAATTGCTTTCCTGTTACCGTTTATGTATTCTCAATGTGAGCACTACTGCATTTTTGTTATCTATCTCTTCAGATTACTTGAAAGTTACACCAGTCTTGCTTTTTCTTTCCGTTTGTTATATTGTTTTTTCTTCGCGCCTCCCGTCTGGTTTGGTCACTATCCCCATTTAGAATCCTTTAAAGTTTGATCAGACTTGCTTTCTTGATTCCGTTTTAGGGTTTTGTTTCTATTTAATGCGAGCACTATGCCATTTTTTTTCACTATCTTTTCACTATCGTTACTTTAAAGGTTGAGCAGAATTGCTTTCTCGTTAGCGTTTTTAAGTTTTGTGTCTTCTTGATCAACATATCTACTGGTAACTTAGGCGTTTCAACCGATTTACTTTAATTTTTCAATTTTAGCATGTAATGTTTTTTAAGAGCGAGCGGCTCTGCCCCCCCGAACCCCCGTCTTTTTCAATGCCATCTCTTCGTGTTACTTAAAAGTTTTATCAGTCTTCCTTTCTTCTTGCCGTTGTGCGAGGTTTTTTCTTCGTGCTTCCCGTGTGGTTTGGTCACCATCTGTTTAGAATCCTTTAAAGTTTGATCAGACTTGCTTTCTTGATTCCGTTTTAAGGATTTGTGTTTTCTTAATGCGAGCACTATGCAATTTTAGTTCACTATCTTTTCAGGTTACTTAAAAGTTTGATCAGACTTGTTTTCTAGTTTGCATTTTAAGGTTTTGTCTTATCTTTCTTTTCTTTCTTGATCACCATATCTACAGGTCATTTAGCCTTTCATCAGATTTACTTATAATTTTCAGTTTTAGCATATTGCATTTTCTAAGTGCGGGGGGCTACGCCCCCCGACCCCCACGTCTTTCTCAATACCATCTCTTCGTGTTACTTAAAAGTTTCATCAGTCGTGCTTACTTCTTTTCATTGTACAATATTGTTTTTTCTTCGTGCCTCCCGTCTGGTTTGGTCACCACATCTTCTTCTTCTTCGAATTCTTTAAAGTTTGATCAGACTTGCTTTGTTGATTCCGTTTTAAGGATTTGTGTATTATAATGCGAGCACTAAGCCATTTTAATTCAATATATTTTCAGGTTGCTTTTATGTTTGATCAGACTTGTTTTCTTGTTAGCGTTTTAAGGTTTTATGTTTTCTTCATCACCATATCTACAGGTCACTTAGCCTTTTATCAGATTTAATTGAATTTTTCAGTTTTAGCAAATGACATTATCTGAGTGCTCTGCCCCCCGAGCCCCCCGTATTTTTAAATACCATCTCTTCGTGCTGCTTAAAAGCTTTATCAGTCTTGCTTTTTCTTTCCGTGTTGCGATATAATTAACTTAGTGCCTTCCGTCTCTGTTAGTCACCATCTCTTTAGAATACCTAAAAGTTTGGTCAAACCTGCTTTCTTGTTTCCGTTTCATTAATGCGAGTACTATGCCATTATCGTTCACTATCTTTTCGGGTTACTCAAAAGGTTGTGCAGACTTGCTTTCTCGTTAGCGAATGTTTTATGTTTTCTTGATCGCCATATCTACACGTAACTTAGCCTATCATCAGATTTACTTTATTTTTCTGTTTTAGCATGATATACATTTTTTTTCAATAACATCTTTTCGTGTTCAGACGTGCTTTCTTCTTTCCGTTGTGCGATATTGATTTTTCTTTGTGCTTCCCGTCTGGTTGGGTCGCCATCTCTTTAGAATCCTTTAAAGTTTGATCAGACTTGCGTTCTCGATTCCGTTTTAAGGTTTTGTGTTTTCTTAATGCGAGCACTAAGCCATTTTAGTTCACTATCTTTTCAGGTTACTTAAAAGTTTGATGAGACTTGCTTTCTTGCTAGCCTTTTAGGGTTTTGTTTTTTCTTGATCACCATATATCTACAGGTAACTTAGCCTTTCATCAAAGCAATTTTTCAGTTTTAGCATGTAGTATTTTGTTAGAGCGGGGAGCTCCGCCCCCCGAGCCCCCCGTTTTTTTCGATACAATCTCTTCGTATTGCTTAAGTTTCATCAGCCTTGCTTTCTTTTTTCCGTTGTACTATATTGTTTTTTTCTTATTGCCTCCCGTCGCTGTTAGTCACCATCTCTTTAGAATACTTAAAAGTTTAATCAAACGTTGTTTGAGATAGTTTATATTTTGTCTAAACACATACTGACGCTGAACGGCCCTCGAGCTGTCAACTTAAACTTTGCATCAGCTGTATAAAAATTAAAGAAATTAATTGTACATAGAAATAACTGTTAAATGTATCACTCATTAACTTCAAATTTGTGTAAGAGGTCGTACCGTTGCTACGTCTACAGTAATATAGTGAACGTATGTTTTAACGCGAGCGCAGCAGGTAAAAGCTAGTAAAACAATACACAAATTGCAGACCAATCCACTCACTTCGCCATTGCGAAAACTCTGCTGCGGACGGCACCTCGGGGAAAACTACTGTTTAAAGCTCACAGATGGCGCTACTGGTAGCACTTATGTGTGACAACCGCGTATCATATTTCATTAACTTTCCGTAAATATTTATACGTTAAAGGATAACATTGATTTCATATAATTTTATTTTGATTATTGTCTCTCAAGAAAGTAAAAACAACTTATTTATTCATTTTAAAAATTTCTCCGCGTCTCAGTACGTTTATGATAAGAGGGTCAATATTTATAAACTACTGAGTAAATACATGAATTTTAAATGCAATAATAGAGTGGTAGTTCCCATTGTTGCATCGAGAAATTAATAATAACAAAATTGTGTTCAGTTTTGTTTCATAAAATTATCATTTCGTGTACCACTAACGCCATCTACTGCCCCAGTGTCCGTAACTCGGCGACTCGTCCAACCTCAGAGCTATTGTCCCCCGGTGGGTAGCGCAGGCCGGCCCCCCGCGGGGTACGCGTGGTGCTAAATTCAAATTCACGACTGAGATGCACACGACTTCATTCGCGTATTTTTTCTTTATCGTAGACGGAAAAAAGTATCCTATAACCATCTTCGGATGTCCAGCTATCCCTGTACCAAAAATGGTTAAAATCCGTCCAGCCATTTCGGCGTGATTGGATGACAAAGGATTTTATGAAAACAGATGGCGCCAGGTTGGCACGGCGACGCGTGTCCATACAAAACAACGAAGTATCAAGCTGCATCACGCTATCAATATTTTTCCTGAAATCATGACCTCCCTCCATAGAAAATTTATTTCCAGTACAAATTTAGGTTTTTATAATAGTATAGATATCGTTTTTAATATTTATTGTTTATTGTTTTAAACTATTCAAAGCACCTTGAAGAATAATTAGCTCATAGTACTACCTGAACATGTATTAACGACATCTATTAAGATGACAATAAATTATTTTCATCTACAATGTTACTAATAATATGACCTGTCATAATAATTTCCTAAGTAACGCCATAAGATTCAGGTGCCAACTTAACTCAATCGCGTACGTCAATAATGGCGACAGCACCACTGAACGGATACGTGATGGCCTCACTGTTTTGTTATCCGTGGTATTATGAATAAGGAAGCAAAGGAAAATGCATGAGATGACACGGTTATTATTACAGTAGTTTCTTAGTGGTTCTGGGTTCAAATCCCGGCTAGGTGAAATCCTTTGTACATTGTAAATTTAATGATTTTGCCTTGTCTCGAATCATGGTTGTTTTTAATAAAAAATGCATATATTGTCGAGCAGCAACTCTCAATAACTGATACAGTGCTGCTTACATTTGTATGCGATCAATATTCAAAAATTTCGGTAGTAATTCTCGAAGTCCAGGTTAACCATCACAGCTACACCCTAGATTGTGCCGCATCGTGGTCACAGGCACTCAACGACGTGCATCGACTCTCGGGTATCGTGTCGAGGGACGCATCAATGGCACCAATTTTGTACATGTATGGAGCTGGTGTTATTAACTCAGGAAAAATCTTAACAGCGCGATGCAGCCGATAGTATGGAGATTTTGTCAAAGTAACATCGCCATCTAGCGGAAAATTGGGTCGTTGAGAACAAAATCTCAACACACCGTTAAAAATAATGAATGACTGATATTTATTACGATTTTATATATAAAAAAACTACATAGAAGCAAAATTGTGGCTAAATATATCGTATATTTATCGTTTATTATACATTTCGCTACCTTATTAGTAAGTTAGGCCAAACACAAACAATACCAAAATTTGCGCCTAATGTTCTAAATGTTGGTTGGTAAAACATATTTAGAAATGTATTTAATTTACTATAATTTGATTCGAAATACTTTTATTTAAATAACACTCGATAAAATAGCATGCAACAATCTGTTTTATTCATTAACATTTTTTATTGCGTCTCCGGGCTTTTTTATGGTCAATACTTACAAACTACAGAAGAATATAATTGCATATTCAATAAAAGAGCATTAGTTCCTATTGTCGCAAATTGTGTTTTTAAAGAAATGTATGTTTTTTTTTTTAGTATGAGCCAAATTTACAACGAACATTGCACTCATATTTTCGTCTGTGTTGGTTGATAACTGGCGCCATCTTTTCTATCTAACACGGTTTCCGTAAGTCAACGCCTCAAACAACCTTAACCTTGTTGTTAAATGCCGGTGGGCCGCGCGGAGGTATTAGGTCGAATTCATACTTTTTAGTTTTTGTACACGTAAGAGCCACGCGGGGGTCGCGTCGTTCTAAATTCAAAATCACGGACGCTGTCATTATAAGGTTACACATTGTAAGGAAAATATTTCATGGAATTTATGTTTTCAGAGATAAATATTAATCACAATAAAAAGTATCGTATAACCATCTTTGGATGTTCAGCTATTCCTGTACCAAAATTGGTAACTTTTTATCCAGCCGTTTCGGCGTGATGCGAGGACAAAGGTTTTTTTGAAAACAGATGGCGCCAGGTTGGCTCGGCGAAGCGTGTCCATACAAAACAACTATCCGGCTGCATCACGCTATCGAGATTTTTCCTGAAATCATGACCTCCCTTCATAGAAAATTTATTTTCAATACAAATTTAGGATTTTATAATAGTATAGATGTCTATTTACAATTAATTGCTCTGCTCTCTGTAATTGACGATTCGAAAATGCTAGGCCTACTTGACCAAATAATGTTTGGACTTTGGCTTTGTTGCAGGGCTAAAGAAACATTGAAATGCTCTAATTTAATGCAAAAGGTAATATGTGAAGAAGTGATTCAAGCACATATGTGCCTTTCTTTAAATTTCTAACAACAGATCCTAGACTGACAATTTTCAGATTGTTTTTTTTAAGTATTTAGTTAAAATTAATTGTAACTGTACTTACGCTGAATGCAAAGACGCCCTCTGTTCTCACGAGCAGGTCTCCAAAGGCGAACGCGGCGCCTTCTACACCATAAGACAAAAACGTGGCAACCTAAAACAGATAAATTAATTAAAAATATTGACCATAAACCGTATGCAACTAATTTAGAAAATAGTAACTCAAACTTGTACTTAGTACAGAGTATAACAGCATACAGCTTGTGGCGTCAATCTTGTATGAGGAAACCATTCGTAAACTGACGCAGCCTGATCTTTCTACACTTTATCAGAGAAGATATGTCAGGGAGATAATTTGAGCTTTCTATCCGCCTTAATTACTCTTTCCACAATATTCACCAAATACATAACAGCAATCAACATCATTTTGATAGTAATTCTAATAATCCACGACTGCTACAAGTAGGGTTGCCATATACATTTTAAATTTCTTATATATGCTTCATTGATTGCTTGCTATTCGGAACTAATATTACTTAAATACTTGTCAGTAAATCCCAATTTAAACGATAATAATGGTTTTTAATAAATTTACTGATTTATCGGGACATTTAACGTCTCGATCAGGTGCAAATCGGGACGCGTCCCTAGACCCCTGAAATCGGGACATCCCGCGCAAAGCGGGACACCTTGCAACCCTAGCTACAAGACAACCGAAAATGGCGCCGCAAATGATACGGCGTTCGTCAATATTGGGAACAATGTAATAAGTCAGTTAAAACGCTCAAATAATCACCAGATGGAGAAGCTTAATGGGAAGCAGAAGCATCGGTAGACCCCCCAGATGGAGTAACGACATAGTCAAGGTCGCGGGAATGGAGTGGATGCGCTCGGCCCGGAGTCGCAGGGAATGGAAAAGGCACGAGGAGGCCCTGATCCAGTAGTGGATGGATAGCTGATGATGATGATGATTTATTTATTTGTTAATAGATTGCACATCATAACAGTCTGGTAAACTAATTCAATACATCAACAACTATATAACAACATATAAGGTAACGTTAAATGATATTGTGTATTAGGTAGGTACTTAGGTTGTCAGCCCATCAAGGCTCTAAAAGTTCAGGTTTAAAAGTTTAAGTTTGTAGATTAACGAATGTTCATAGTTTTTACATATATTTGCAAATTGCAGCGCACTTGTAGCAGCGCGTCGGTACATCGATGTGCGCTGTTTACTTAAGTGTATGTTTCATGTAGGTACAGCAACTATGTGTGAGTTCCTGTAATTGGCTCTGTATTTCTATTTAAGTTTCTATATTTAGTGTATTAGCTGTTAGTTCTCCTAAAATAAATAAATAAAACATCATCATGTTAAGACATTGGATTGTCATTTATCCATCATCTCATCATTCTTCAAGCATTCGTAACAACATCCAATCACAAGTAAGCTTGAATTGCGTCTTACGTCTAACAAGTTAAATCCCAATCAACGTGCAGAGAAGAAACTTTGTAGGGTAGAAGTATACATGTATGACGATGATGAGAGGAGCTTAATGCATCGTGATTCAGAAACGTAGCCAATATCAGAAGTATGCAGTGCCGTGTTTATCTCTAGGCTCAAAAGGCCCGTGCTTAGGGGCCCCAGTCGCAGAAGTAGGACTTGCACCAAACTTACGTTCTCCTTATCTACCCTGAGCCTGAAACTATGAGGGAAGTAATGAGTAACCTTATCAGAGAAGCACTGCAGCGCCTGACGCCCGGAGTCCCAGCGGATGAAGAGCAGTGCGAAGATGAACTGGATAAGCAACCCGCTGCAGACAGTCCGCCAAGCAATACGTCCAGGATGCTTGGAGAACACGAAGCCTGAATCCAAATATAACGATGATTATTAAGCGTGGTGGACGACGGTCGATAAGGACCTAAAAGCAGCTCGTCTGAACGAAGACGCAGCACAAGACCGAGCTAAATGGAAGTTGAGGACTAGGAAGGCCAACCTCACAGGAACAGGTCTAAAAGGGATAAGAAGAATAATTTGAAGCCTACTGTTCGATTAGTGTCAAATCATTGCACCGAAAATCCCGTGGTGTATTAAGAAGCCTTATTCCTTTTACACAAGGCACAAGGTACAAACAACCGTAATGAAGTAGATTTAAGATCGTTTTCAACCGACTTCAAAAAAAGGAGGGGGTTCTCAGTTCGGTTGTATGTTTTTTTTTTTTTATGTTTGTTACCTCATAACTCCGTCATTTATGAGTCGATTTGGAAAATTCTTTTTAGGTTCATGAATAGACATCTCAAGGTTGGTCCCATAAAATTTTGGTGAAGATCGGATGACGAAATCTATGAGGAATCGAAGGAATTCCTGAAACTGAACTGAAATTGGCACTTATAATATTTTTCATATATTTTCTAAAACTATTTAAGTATTTGCATATGGTAGTCATCATCTTCCAATACTGAACTGATGATGGCAGGTACAACGCCTTAACGGTTAGGAGTTAGGAGATAATTCAAACGAGATGCATGCCTTCAAGACCTCTGTGATCACCCCGCCATAAGTATTTTATATGAATCACTAAAAAGCGAAAAAAACAAATTTTTAACAAAAAAAAGAACCGACTTTAGTCTTCAGTCGGTTCTTTTTTTTGATAATTTTTTTTTTTAGATCTTAAAATTCCGGATAGACTGTACCTGCGACAACAAAAGTTTTAAATTTAAATCAAGACAAGAAGATCTGTTAATATGTTATCCATGTTCCTCAAAAATAACAAGTACAATTCTGCTCTCACAATGTTACTTATGTTCTCAGATGCTAGTATCGAGGACTGTAACCAGTGCCGTATATTTACCTCTAGGCCCACAAGGCGCGGGCCTAGGGGCCTAGCCAGTCTAGGGTCCCCAGTCCCAAAAGAAGCACCATACCTATGTACTCCTTATTTATCACTTAAAATACCTACTATTTAATTTGCTGAAAAGCGTTTTGATATTATAGGAGAGAGAGTCCCTAGTGCCAAGTACCTACCTAGGGGCCCTGGCCGAAAAAAACCGGGCCTGACTGTAACCCGACTTTTTACATTACTTTGTATACCAACTTTTGTAACTTGGCGTTTGCGTAACTATCAAGCATCTTACCCAGCAGCAAGAGGATGAAGAGTCCACTTAACGAGATCAACCGCCCCGGGGAGTCCCTGGTGTCAAAGTACAGGAACACCCCGATCCCCCCCAGCAGGGCTATCGAGAAACACCAGCGACACCACCTGTAAATCAAACCAAACAGTTTATTCTGTAAGTAGGGCACACAGGCACTTTTACAAGTCTGATTATAATCAACCGGCATTTTACTACAGGAGGCCACAGTTGAGAAGAAAGCCGAAAGACACTCAACAGTAGGTCATTTCAACAAAAATAACAGAAAAGTTATTCAACAGTAGCCGTCTCAATCATCCGTTGGGTTAGGTAGAGTAATTCAAGAGGAAGGTTTATATGCATAATACAGGCATAATACAGCATTTCACCCGTGCGAAACCGGGGCGGGTCGCTGGTATATTATAAAATGTAAAAACGTGGCAATATTTAATTTTTTATCCTTCCTTTGATAACATCGGAAATAAAGACCGGTTAAAATGAAATGTCAATTCCGATAGAAGACTGACAAGCTTACAATATTTGGATTACTCATGGTATAAGAAAATAAGGTATGACACTCCGGCTAGTGAGACTTTCTTCGTCACTGATTAGTTGCCGGTTTATGGTAACAAAATAATAAGGAAAAAAAGTTTGCCGCCAGTCGTACAAAAAACGTTAATTATGCATTACGACTGTGGCTAAGCTTTATTTCGTCGTAATAATTGATTTAAAACACTCACGGTTATATACTCGTAAGATTCATACAAGTAACAAGGGGATCGGGTAGTATTATGATCCACCACTGGCAACACAGAAACGGATTGACAGAACCAACCGACCAATCAGAGCGTGATGACGACAAAAGTTTCGCCTGTGATTCCGGAGTGGCATAGCTTATTTAAAGTACAAATTATCTAAGCTAAGCTAATCCACTTAAGAACTGAATACCATTGAGTGGTAAACCACAAATTAAGATAGCGAGCTCGTAGTAAAAGCTGATTGTAACGACCTTGGAAGGTTAATATAGATTATCGACTCTATTTCCTTAGACATGAAACTACAAAATACACTAACAGAATAATGGTAATCATAACTTTTTTTGGAATTTTACAACCGTCCGACTCTCCACAAGAACGTATTCTCTTGAAAAAGGACTATGAATTCTCATCATCAACCGTTTTAAACCTATTCAACAAGGAATAGGGTTGAAAATTTAATATCCACGCAATGTAGTTCTAACCTTTTTTTGTAAGTAACTGGTTGGCGCTTAGGAGAACAAAAGCAGATAGGATTGTATTAGACACAATGTCATTGTGAATGCAGGTAAGTGGATTAGCTTAGCTTAGATAATTTCTACTTATACTAACCCTACCTCGACACTACTCGCGTCGCGAAGTTGGTCGAGGTTGGGTGAATATGATAGTGTGGAGGGGCACTTCACTTCGAACTTCGAAATCCCATACTTCGACCAACTTCGCCTTTTTTTAAGACGGGAAAATGCGTTACGCCTCCAAGGTGCGGGGACGGACCCCGGTGGTTATGTGGGACTCCCATGTCGGCTAATGAGGCGTATGGTGTACCCACTAAAAACCCCTCTATTTGCCGCCTCTGTGCTATGGGGCAAGGTCACGCTCTAGGCACAATATTGCAACCTTGCCAGCGGCCGTCCGGAACTCCGGACTCGGACCTTCTGCGGCCAACTTCGCCTCGCCCAACCTCGGCCAAGTTCGCGAGTAGTGTGATGCCGCAAATATATCATGGGATTACTCACATAAACTTCCAGACGAAGCTACCAGCGGCGCTGATGTTACTGTACACATGATTAGAGAGCCACTCGCCGAAGTACCGCTTCACGATGAGGAAGTAGATGACGAAGAAGTAAACGATGCCGAGGAGGGCGACGAGGCTGCCGAAACCCTCGCAGAGGTAGAGCGGCTGGTCAACTACAAAAAAACATTCTTATCTATACTATTATAAAATTCTAGATTTGTATAAAAAACTAGAGGGCGCCCGCAACTTAGCGCGCGTAATTTTTAATACAAAAGTATCCTATAACCATCTTTGGATGTCCAGCTATTCCTGTATCGCTATTGGTTAAAATCCGTCCATCCGTTTCGGCGTGATGAGAGGACAAAGGAAATTAAGCAAACAGATGGCGCCAGGCTTGCATCACGCCGCTCACACAAAACAAATGACGATCCTGCATCACGAGTTATTAAGATTTTTCCTGAAATCATGACCCCTCTCCAAAGAAAACTGATCTATACTATTATACAATTCTAGATTTTTATTGAATATCTTAATAGCGTGATGCAGGAGGAACCTAGCCGTGAAAAGGGCTTACCGGCTTCAAATCACTGTCCTTTGTTCGTATGTCCATACCTACTCACCCGGCAGACCCTTCTTTTCCGGCGTCTGCAGTAATATACTATTTTACCTGACTACTATAAAATAGAAATGATTCACTCACTGTATTCTAAATAATAATATAAACATCCTATGAAGTATCCTATCACGACACCGTTGATCACAAATGCCATGATGATGCCAAACGAGGACCTGTTCTTCTCGAAGAAGTCTTCGGTGGAGCTGCCGACCCCCTTCAGGGTCGTCTCGAGCCAGCCTGTAGGCTCGTAGTCGAGTGGCTCGAACACTACCTGTCATCAATATTGACATTTAATGCGGCAGTTGCTTATTGTACAGTAAGAAATACAATATATATGAGACAAGCAATGATGCAAGGTTCCAGTGTTTGTATTATTGTATCAAAAGTAATGACGAATTTCTCATAATTCATTACACACTAGCTATTTCCTGCGGCTTCGCCCGCGCAGAAATATGAGAAGTAGCTAGCGATGTCAAGATTGAAGTTACCCACTTTTAAAAATACAAACTTTCTAATCCTGTACCTGCACTTTTTAACCGACTTCAAGAAAAGAATGTTCTCAGTTTAACCTGTATGTATGTATGAATGAATATTTGTCTCGCGTTTGGCTGAACCGATTATGATGCGGTTTTCAGAAAAGCATTTGTTACACTTAGAAGAAGGCTTTGGCATTAAACCGACATACACATACACATACAATTATATACGGGTCAAACTGAGAACCTCCTTGCTTCTCAGTTTGACCCGTATATAATTGTATGTTTGTCCGCGATTAGAAAGTTGTTCATGTATTTGCATCTGAGCATTTTTCAAAATATGTTCCGTGACGTATTGGAATTCCACCCAGTAAAAAAAAATTTTTTTTTGATAAAAACGCTTTTAATAAATTCTCCTTCTTCTATATTCTTTGAAAATAATACGTGTTTCAATGTAAATTACTTAATTTGTCAAATAATCTACTTTGAACCTAACTACTACCACTTGTGACGTTCCATTACGTTACAACCTTTAGGTACGTTTTATGTAAAGATCAATGTATTGTTTGCATATCAGTCTTTATTGAATGAATAACATTTGCAATTCTAATTATCACAATAAAGATATAAAACAAAATCTTTCCATTACGTTACTATTTGGTCTTCATCATAGCTTAACTATCAACTTAAATTGAGATTATACTTAAGAACCTATAATTAAGTTATATTTTTATCAACATTGTTACATGTTGTTCTAACGAATGAGATCTAAATTGTACAATTATCCTTAATAGTTAGTATAAAATCTTAAAAATTCAATCACAGCCACAGTAGGACAAAGTGACGGGAATGGACCATTTGTCACGTTAAGGAACGACATGAAAGGTCTGATAGTCATCATGTCCCTTCAATTTTTTTTTAACCCCGCTATAGGTACATATTTTATTGAAATCACTTTAAAAAAATAAAACCGTCTTCAAAATAAACTGAAAAGCCAAAAATAACCAGTCCATGTACAGATTACATTTGAATCACCTTTTGAAGCCGGTGTCAGGTAGGTATATATATTTATGTTTTTTTTTTTTTTTATACGACGGTGGCAAACAAGCATGCGGCCCGCCTGATGTTAAGCAGTTACCGCCGCCTATGAACGCTTGCAACGCCAGGAGCATCACGCGCGCGTTGCCGACCCTTTAAGAACCTATTTACTCCCCTCTTGAAGAACCGCATACTGTAGCCCCCGGGGAAAACCTCGGCAGGGAGCTCATTCCACATGCGGAGCGTTCGCGGTAGGAAGTTCCTCTGGAGCCCCACAGTTCTCGACCATTTAGGCTCTAGCATGTGAGGATGAACACCCTGCCGATGGCGAGCAGTGCGGTGGTAGAAGGTAGCCGTGGGCATCATGTCAAACAATTCCTCAGAACACATCCCATTATAAAGACGGTAGAACACACACAAGGAGGCAAAGTCTCTCCTCAGACTTAAAGGCTCGATTCCATCTGTGAGTTTAGGATTGTCAACAATTCGCACAGCACGTCTTTGTACCGAGTCAAAAGGGCTAAGCTGGTATGCGGGGGCTCCTGCCCAGAGGTGACTACAGTACTCCATGTGGGGTCGGACTTGCGCTTTGTACAGCAGTAGCCTTTGCCCAGGAGTGAAGTACCGCTTCGCTCTGTGCAGTACACCAAGCTTTTTAGATGCCAGCTTTGCCTTATCCTCTAAATGACTTCGGAACTGAACCCTAAGGATCCCAATACTCTTTGAGATGTTGAGGGATGTGTTCTGGAATTGCGGGGCCACAGTAAACGGAGTTTTCTTAGCGGTGAACGCGCACACTTGTGTCTTAGAGGGGTTAAACCGGACCAAGTTATCCTGCCCCCAATGGGAGACTCTAGATAGAGTACTCTCAATTTCAGACACAAGTTGCTCGCGGCTTTCTTCCACAACGGAACGAGGGATGTTGGCATGTATGTGTGAATAAGTATGAAATAGCTAAATATGTTACTATCTATAACTCAAGGGAAATATTATTTAAATTTTCAACAGTTACTTGATATTATCAATATATTTATCATAATATGAATGTACATTTTAAAATGTATAAGGCATCTGAAGGATAAATTGCTTTATTTTTGGATAGAGGTTTTTTATTAAGAGGAATAGCACTTCTTATATTATCGTCCGTGACGTGGCCATAACCATTCGTTACGCAAATTTAACTTTGATTTCTTGATAAGAAAAGGGTGTTATGTACTACCACGTACTACTATATTTATATGAATTCCTGGAAAATGAAAAATTGTAAAAGTGGTTTATGATTTCAATTTAAACCTATTTAGAGGTACTGGAGAAGCTACTCGTACTGCCGAAGGAAAATATATGTACCCGACCTGCCATAACACATTTATCTAAATAGTTTTATCTCAAAATAATAACTGTACCTGAAACCATGTTTGTCCAAAACAATATTGTGGGCATGGCTCCTAAGATTTTTAATAGATTGCCAAAAAATAATACAAATATAGAAGATCTACATAAATTTTAAAAATATTTATATGAATGTTTATGTTTAGTCCAAAAAGCATAACTCTGTTAAAGAATTTTGAATTCGTGCCTACTATGTATGTTAGATTTATAGTATTTATCTATGGGCCACAGTTGCCGAAAATAAATGATATATTGTTGAAATTTAGGTATAATCCGTGGCAAACTCAAAGTCTCCTAACAATTAACAATCACCTATGCCACATATTCTACGATATGTAGTTACCGAACCTATTCACAATCCTTTACACTGAATAAAAGTCCACATTAAAAACATTTTGTCACTTTGTTGACGTAAGCGTAAATCTAGGTGGTTCTTTTTAGCGGGATTTGTGAATTTTATTTTGATAGTGTATTAGGGTTTCGTACAAAAAGGATGTAACGTGACTCGATCGCTGAGCCTCCGCTGTCCGGCTGTCACATTATTGCAACCGTAATAGATAAGGAATTGAATTTTTTGCATAATATGTATTAGTATGGCCGCTAAAACAACCGCAAATAAAAGAAAAAAATGGGCAAGTGCGAGCCCGACTCGCGCATGAAGGGTTCCGTACCTATACATATATATAATATATAACAAGTTTGTTGTATGGGAGCCCCCCTAAAATGTTTATTTTATTTTATTATTAGTATTTGTTGTTATAGCGGCAATAGAAATACATCATCTGTGAAAATTTCAACTGTCTAGCTATCACCGTTGTTGAGATACAGCCTGGTGACAGACGGACGGACGGACTGACAGCGAAGTCTCAGTAATAGGGTCCCGTTTTTACCCTTTGGGTACGGAACCCTAAAAACCGGCCAAGAGCATGTCGGGCCACGCTCAGTGTATGGTTCCGTAGTTGCCCATCCTTCACAATAGGTAGACAATAAAATAAAATTTAAATTACAAGAAAGATTTCAAGCTCTATAAAAAGGACGTAAACGCCAAAATAACTGTAATTATTTATTACCTTCTGGAAGTTATCGATTATACGCGCCAGTTTGTTTTAATGCAGTATGGCACTTAACTAATATGTGTAACGTTCGAAGTATAAGAACACCGCGCGGCACTTACGTCATTTTAAAGAAAATTATGAAATTTTGTGATAACTCGAAAACGGCTCGACCGATTTTATTCAATATAGTTTTCATTGAAAGTACTAATAAGGCCTTATTTTCATGAAATAAAATATAATTTTTTGACCCGTAGTTGACAAGTTAGAGGGGCAGTGGCGGATTAAGGGTCGAGAGCGCCCTAGGCAAAAACCTCATCGGCGCCCCTTTGCGGCCCTTTGCGCTCCTTTGCGCCCCTTTGCGGCCTTTTGCGCACCTTTGCGGCCTTGCGCCCCTAGGCACATGCCTACTTTGCCTTAGGGATAATCCGCCACTGTAGAGGGGGGGACACTATTTTTGGATTTCCCGAGCGAATATTTAGAAAACTGCTGGCTTTATCAAAAAATTATGTTTGGAGACCGCTATTATTTTTTAAAGACCTTTTCTACGAGAGCCCTTACGCTTGTGTTGGAACGAAAAAGAAATCACCCCCGTTTTAAACGTACGGGAGGTATCCGAAAAAAAAAAAAAAAAATTTTATCGTTCTGTCGGCGTTATACATACACATACTCGTACTCATACCAAATTTCAGCTTTCTAGTACCATCTAGTACTAATGATCACGGAGCTAAGCCGCGGACGGACGGACGGACAGACGGACATGGCGAAACTATAAGGGTTCCTAGTTGACTACGGAACCCTAAAATACAACAAGAAATATCATTTTTGTTTAATTAGTTTGGAATAACCCCTCAGTCGGAAAAAAATATCACTGGGCTTAGTTTGCCTTTACGATGCCCGTACAAGACGGGAAAAAATATTTCCATCTTTTTGAAATTACAGAAAAGTCCTATATTTGTTCTAGGAATGACGGGGTTTATCCGGCCTATTTATTATGTATATTTTATTGTGTACCGGTATGTATTTTTTATTGTGTACCTGAACAAAAATTAAATTAATGTATTTTGTAACTGACCTCTCCATTGTTTCCATTTTGTTTCCCAACATCACCCATCTCGATCTCGGTGCCATTGGCCGGCGTCGCCTGCGAACAGGAATAAATGCGTACATCGCTGCAAATAGACGCTTACACCTCAAACCGCATCAATCAAAACAGTCGAACACTTTTCCATCCCATTAATTTTCCAAAACTTCGTTGTAATAGGAGATAAAGAATAGCAGACCAAGTCATAGTTTGTGTATATTGTTATTTTATTGTTTCTGTTCTGTCCCTCTCTGTTTTGTAACTGTATTCTGTGCATGTATTCTGATTCAGATTCCATACTAATTTTGATATACGATGCGTAACTGGAAAGTGGTCTTTTCTTAAAGTTAGATAAACGAAGTTTCTTAACTGAACTGAGCCCAATTTCCCCCTTTCCACAAGGATAAATAGGAATAAATAGGAATGAATAAAAATAGGAATAAATAGGCATACTTAAATAGGAATAAATAGGAATAACTGTTCACATGCGTCATCATTCATGATGACATCATCTAACGTATTGCGGTATGAGAAGAGAACCCTATTAAATGTCTGAAGAATTTCCATAGGTAGTAAAAAATCTGCGCGCACGGGATTGCCCCAGTTAAACAAACAAAATTAAAAAAAAAGAAACGGGGCACTATCGATCTTTTTCTCGAACCGTTTCGACGCATTATCACGTACATATATTCCAATTCGAGCGCAGTGCGATTTATTTTACTTACTAAATTATTCAAATTGGTAAAACACACGTTTCATTTTGCAGAAATGTACGAAAATAAAATACTTTCCCACTCGCGACCAAATGTTAGTAAATTGTACAGTTGATATGAAACGTTATCGCAGCCGCGGCCACAGTACAAATTGAAACAGTAAAACAGCTTCAAGCCAGTTAATAAGGTACTTATTTGATGATAGATAAATCAGCTACTATTTACGATATGTCATTAACATAGCTCAAAAGAAGAATTAAGAAAAAAAATGGAAATACGCACAAACTTGTGGCCAATTTTGGGATGCGTTTATAAACATTATAAACGTTTATTTATTTTATAAAAAGATTTACATGACATTACAGTTTACAACCAATGCGTCATGAAACTTAAAAGATTAACAATTAAAGGAACATACAAAATTATGTCGGAACAGTTGAGCATCTAGCATCCATCGCCTCACAGAATCTCAAGCATCCACTGCGCACAGCCATCCATCGCCACGCAAACAAGTCGCACTCATTTATATTTTACGTTACTACCCAAAATTGGCCACATTTCGTATTTCCATTATTTTTCTTAATTCTTGTTTTTGATTAGTCCGAGCTATGGCCATTAGCCGTTCGACAGTATGAAGTTTCTTTAAGAATACCTGCTGGCTTATGACGTCATGAAAAAATATAGATAGTATAATGTGAGACACTTTTCCCAGCTGTGGGACATCATGGGTTCACGATAATAATAATAATAGACTAAGACTTAAATTAAATAAACGTGATAATAATAGTATACCTAATGTACAAAAAAAATGTGGTAGTTTCTTTTATTCCATGTATTTTGGAATGTACATTCCATGTATTATAACAAATATTTAATAACAATTTGACATGTAAAATATTATTTTATAAATAAATGTTTGAATTGAATTGAATTGAATTGTAAGATTGAATAAGATCGTTTATTTTCACTTTAGTCAAATACCGTGTTTTTATACCAACGAAAAACTTGTAGTGTTACTATTTTGACATGTGTAGGAGTGTAGCTAGCTATAGGTACCTATCTATGTGCCTGTCTGGGTGCTTCGTAGCTCCAAAACGGATAAAGTGATTATATGTAGATTCTAGTTTTCTTAACCGAATTGTTATCTATTCAAAATGGTTATTAGCTATTTTTGATGGAAATAAAAACAATCATCTCAAACATTTAAATGTTTACACACATGTGAAATTGTCAGGAACGGCCTGACATGTTTTGTTCGGGCGTTCTACCTATTGAGTGAATGAATGAATGAAAATTTATTCGCAAACATACACGAACTGGACAACACATTAGAAATAAAATACAATAAAATAAATTGGACTACTGAACCGATGCGAGAACCATTGAATTTTGTTTTTGTGGTAAACTACTTGTCTGTTTGAACTATGGTCTGCGCAGGAGTCGCGGTTAGTAAACACTGGGCTGTATTGACCAAACATCTGACGAACTCGGCCGTGGGAAGACGTAACTATACAATAAGCGTACCGGATTGTTTAAGCGGCAGTTTAAGCGTTGAGGATGTCTAACTCGATTTACTAAAAAGTTTTATAAACAGGCTCAAATTCGATATTTATAACATAAGAATAAAATAAATGTATTAAACATGTAATGTCTCATTATTATTAATCTGGTGGCTCTTTTTTTTCATACGTTTATTGATATCTTTCCGGGAATGACGTCACGTCCCGCTTGCCATTTGTATGGAGCGTTTTCAGCGCTCCATATGAGTGTTAAACTTTAACGGTAATCTCTGACTCTTAGAGCATTCTAAATGTAGTCCTATATAGACATTTGATCCCAATAAAAATAGGAATGCTTATTATCCTTGTATTTGACTATTGTGAAAAGTAATGATATTATCATTAATTGACTTCGCTAAATATACATTCAAAAATACAGTGGACCAAATAAACTACCACTCATTTTTGGACATTTTACTATTTTGAATTGGACAGATACTACAAAGAAGACGTGTTTTGAACACTCATTTGTATGACGTCACAAGCCAGTATCTGAATAGAAACTTCATGCTTACTAACAATTTAACAAATCGTTTTTGACATATCATAAAGAGTAGCTGATTTGAGCAATTTCCACATAAATAAGTAATTAGTGATAACGAATTCGTTAACAAAGTAGTCTGAAAATAAGTGAATAATCGACTTACCGACTCTCGTTTCCTGACTTCCGACGCCATCTTTCAAATGGTATATTCTAGTAATTAAAAAAACACTAAACACCACGGAGACTGCGCGTATCAGGGATCACAGTGTTTTGCCAGAGCACGACATAATCCGTAGTTAACCGCCATTTTGTATCTGGAACAAGAAGAGACAATATTAATTTAAACGTTAATATTCAAAATTACCTTCACGGAACATCATACAGAGCAGGAGCGCCAGCAGAGGCGGCCGAAAATTTTAAACTTAATAAGTATAGAGGTCTCGGCCCCGAATATAATTGTATTCCGTGGGGTCCCAGCCCCCATAAAGTTTATTAAGACCTCAGTAAAAGATTAATTAATGGGAAGTACACTGGGGACGGAAGAGCTTGCTATTCAGCGAGGAAATGCTGTCAGCGTCTTTGTATTTTAGTTATGTAAATACTTGATTTTTAACTGAGATTTTTAAGCTTTTTAGAAAATTGTATTGATAATCAATTTTCTATGAAGTGAGGTCATTATTTTAGGAAAACACTTAACAGCGCGATACAGGATTTGTATGGGCGCGCGGGGCCAGCAATACAGCGTCATCTTTAGGTAAAAATGGTATGTTTATTCGGTCATCACGCTGAAACGGCTGGACGGATTTGAACCAATTTCGGTACAGGGATAGCTGGACATCCAAAGATGGTTATAGGATACTTTTTACTCGACTACGGTAAAAAAAACACTCCGCGGAAGAAGTTGCAGGAACTTTGTGGTAAAAAATAAATGTGGTTCAATGAGCACACGAAAGTTTAACGCACTCAAGAAGTTAGCAAAAACTTCTAACACCTACACTATAATCTACGAGTACATAACACAACGAATTATCAACCGGCTAATCTATCATCATATTATTTTTTTCAACGTATCATTAAATGAATAACGTCTTTAAGGTATTTTGAAACATGTAATGACTCGTTATTTTTTAATGTGGATACACGCCACAATCATAGAAAGATCAAAGAACAAAGAAAAATGAAATGCGGAACCTGGCGCAAGAGACCGGGAATCGAATCCGGTACCTCTGGACTACCGGTCCAAACACGAACACGCTAGACCGGTAATCCAGAGGTACCGGGTTCGATTCCCGGTCTCTTTCATAAGAAGCCTAATTTCAGCAATGCTATTCCAGTGAAACCAGGGATAACCTTGATAAGGTAAGACAAGGTATGTGAATACACACTCACTGTGTATTAAAGTAAGAGTAGGTATTTATTTTCTTATAGCACATATTTTTTTATTACGGATATAAAATTAGCAACGTGTATGTAGGTAAGTACTGTTATTGTAACGGTATTGGTATAAGAACATGTTTAAGACTGCCTTAAATTAAAAAAATACGATATTCAACATTTACAACTCTGTTTGCATTCGACATTTTCATCCTGTATGATCCCCAAACGGTTTTTTTCGAATAGGTAGTGCATGTTTTATTTGAGTGTCTTTACACAAGGGCTTATTTCTCTGCGAAACTCGTACAAAAATAATCCCTTTTGAAAAGACACTCCTCATTTATACTCTACTTATAAATTATTAATATACGGTTAATAAATATAATAAAAAAAGATCATGAGGAGGTTAATGAATGTTGATGAAGCGAACGATGTATGTCAGGACTGTAGCAGGTTGAAAGATGTGCTTGTGCTCTGCCTTCCCCGTTGGGCAAAAGGCGTTATTACTTATGTATATATATGTATATGTATAAAAAAGATTATCCTGAACACGAGCCTACAAAATTTACAGCTTCTTTAAAATGTGGAAGACAAATATTATTAACACTATCAGTCTGTGGTGCCCACTACTGCCCATGCAATTAAAACTTCGACACATGTTGTCAATGTTTTAATTTAAAACGGTCAGTGGTTAGTGACGAAGTTTAATTTCTAAATAGTGTGGACTAAAAGAATGACTTCATTGATAATCAATTAATCACGTCTTATCTTTTGGAATGCGTTATCAAATATTATTGCTATATGCGATTAAAACATCAAATGCAAAATTACTAATTCAGAGAACCTTTCAGTCCGAACTTTAATGTATAATTAAGTTCATGTGGATCCATTGTTCTCTATTCATAGATATCAATAGAGTCTATGGTATTCTAACTATATCTATATCTAAGGTAAACAAAATAGAAAACACACCTACTTATAGTAATTACGACCTAGGTTGGCGTAAATAAGATTACCGACGATCATTTTCAATATAAGTTTCAGTTTCCTCTACCATTCATTACATTATGTACCATTCCTTCCTTTATATAAATTACGAATATTTACATATAGTCGGTTTGTCCAGCCTTCTACGGCTGCTTTTCTATCTCATTCATAGACTAGCTTACCTGTCATAGGATATTTTGTGTGTCATAAGTATAAGTAATGCTGTACAATTGCTTTGTTGAACTACATTAACATTTTCTCGTAAATAAAATAAATATCATATCATAGACGTGAACGTGACACAAACAAAGAGCCTTTATCAATAATGTGATACCATGTTAGTACCATGTTCACTCCATTTCATGGTTAGATATGGGATAATATACCCTTATGTATATTTAAGTTAACACTTTCACGGACAGTCCGTCGTGAGACGTAAATAAGGCCCCTCTTGATACGTCTGTGGACGGGCGCTTTTAACCTCTCAAAACTACTACTCTGTCTACAGCCGAACATTTATAAAGAGAATTGCCATGTGCGGATTTTGAGAACTTTTTTGTACCTATGTGTATTGTCTGTGCCGCAGCATTGACATTTCAAAACGGTCCTGTGTACCAGAACGTGTTCAGAAAAAACACTCAAACAAATTAACGTTCGAAGATTATGCAGAAGGTGCAGAAGGGAGGGAAAAGTTTTTCTTGTTGAATCGAGTTCGAGACATATTCAGAATCAGGGAAAAGGCGAATGTGTCTAATTTGATGTATAATTTTGTTTATAAATGTAGTTGTTGTGACATTAAGGCGGCTAAACGTCTATGAGTGCATACATGAATAGTACAGTCAGCGAAGAAAGTGGTCTACTAAGCACATGAAATAGGGACGAAAGTGGAATACCAATGTTTTTGTCTGACTGTACCTACTGACTTACCTAGTGTAATAGACAGATGAGCACTAATATTTTCCCTGTTGAGCATTGAGCAACTCTTTTTCACGGAACAATAAACTACCATCCACTAAGTCAATAATATCCAAACAGGAAAATACACTTTAATCGAAGAATCTCACAGTCAACAGTACTATGTCCGTCCGAAGAGGAAAATAGGTATACAGAAAAATGTTTTTCTCAACAATCAAATAAAGAACTCGTTTACCTGTGATTACCGCTCAGGCGCGACCACTACTGCGCTCCAGTTAATTGCCCGTGATAAGATAATACGATTTGCGTACGCGCATGGTGATGATGATTCGGGGAGATTGGGGTAAGATGGGCAGTGGGCAGCCTGTCTAGCACAACTATGCTTCGCGACTCTTGTCGCGCGACTTATTGATACCCGTCACTCTCTCACATTACTGCACAGAAAGAGACGGGTAATTATCTCGCGCGAGAAATAGTCGCGTATGACAGATATGCTAGAAGTACTGGTGCAGACATGCATTGGTGTAAGGTGTAAAGACTTTCAAATAAACAATGCAAAGATTGACACACAAAGCATAAGGAAAAATTGGATAGGTTGTTTACAATGAAGAAAAAAAATTAAAAACTTGACGGTTCAGGCAGGATTCGAATCTGAGTCTCCAACGGCTTTCCGGGCCAACACGGGCGTCCTACCAACTGGATCACCGAACCTGATGCCAGAGCCATATTAATTTTTCGCTTCATTGTAAATAAATAATAAATAAATAAATAAATATTGGACAACCTCACACAAATCGATCTAGTCCCAAATTAAGCTCAAGAAGATTGTAAACATTTGGTGTACGTTAGTAGATGTCACAAACAAAAGTAATTGGATAGCTGGATGCTTGGGAGTTAGGGTGGCAGAAAGGTTAACGCGCTGGACCGGCAGTCCAGAGGTACCGGATTCGATTCCCGGTCTCTTCCACCAGGTAGCTCCTTTCGATTTTTCTTTAAGCTTTCATTTTTGCATCAATGGTTTAAAATGTAATGGTGACAACAATGATTGCTTTAATAAGATAAAGCGATATGCCTACGCGCATGGTGACAGAAAAACTGATTCAGTGTGAAGTTCGGGGAGATTGGGGACAGATGAGCAACGACAGAAGGACAACTGCGATGAGAACAATCCCTCTCCCTCCAGCTTTTGCAATAAATCGTTATATTAAATGTACCCCTTTGCCCTTTAATGCAAAATAGCCAATACTTAATTAACAATAAGTTAAGTACTTAAATATCAGTCAGTACCTAATTTATGGAAACATGTCATGTTTTAATTAATTTAATTTTAAGCAATTTCAAATAAATTTTCACAAGAAACACAAATATATATTACTTTGTTTGATTTTTTTCATTTTAAAAAGTTTTTTATAATTCAAAGTTCTGGCATCAAACAAATATCAAACAATATTGAATGAGCGAGACGGCACTATACGAAGTTCGAATTTCGAACATCGGAGTAACCCTCCAGATGCATTTCGTGTTTTAAACATACTACCTGTAGGTACATATTACAGGTGATTTTTGGGCGTTTTACAAAAATCCTGAATCCCTATTTTTCGTGTCATTTTAGGTTCATACTTCATACTACTCAGAATCGATTGCATTTACGGTGTGAAATAAAAAGAAGTCCCTAAAGCGTGAAGCTTAGTTTTTTTTTTTATCACAGAAAACTCGTACAAACACAATAAATAGTTTATATTCAAGTCTGACGCAATGGAACGCTGAAATTAAGAAACCTTTTTAATTATTCGGATCGAAGATACAGTCGTTTCTAAACAGGACGAACCGGCTTTTGTTTTGAAAACGCATCAATACCTACTGCACCTTCAGTAGTCTTTTATCATTACCAAGTACATACAAGACCTAACTCACACGTGTTTGATACGACACGTGCGAGGAAAAACAACAGAAAAAACTTATTTAAAATCATCAGTTTTTTGTGGGATTGCGCCCTTAAGTTTAAATCAAATTGCGAAGAATAATGATAAAAATCCCTTTTCTTTATTAACGTGAGTTCATATCCACATTCTTGATGAGTTATATCCACTATCCTATTGAAGATAATGTAAGTAAATCCCTAATTAGATTACGTATACCGTAATCATCAAAAGTACATCTGTATCAGTAGATATGGGGAATAAATAAATTAATTAACTTGATAATTGTAATAAAATGCGTAAATGATAAGGCATTTGCTATCTATATGCGCTAAATCTTTCAAATTGACAACAATACAATAAAACTGTTGCCTTATTTGGCAAACGAGAAAAATTATAGAGTTGATGACTTAAGAGGCCATATACATTTTAAAATGTATTTTTTTCATATAATGAAAAATATATTGATAATTTCAACCATCTTTTTAAAGTTAATAATCCTTTTCCCCGAGTTCATTGCGTGCAGCCGAAAATAAGTTATAACCTAACAGTAGTTTTTGAAACAAAAATGATCAATGATAAATCCAAACTTTAGGTTTCAAATATATTATATATGCCAATAAATCGCAATATGTTAATCATCATAGAGAAAAATGTCTAAAACTATCAGCATTTTTGAAGTTTAATAAGGGGTAAGACTGCGATCCAGCGAGGAAATGCTGCGAGCGTTATGGGCACTTTTTTTTAACCTTATTATTATTAGAATTTAGCATTAATTAATTAATAAAAACTGAAATATTAATAATTTATACTAGATTAATAATAAGGTGTGGAAATGATGATGATCCTTGTTTTATTGAATTAAAAATGTGTATACATTTTACATATATTTAAACTAATTTTATGAAAACAAGCTTTTTTTCGTTGGGACAAGTTTATCTGCAACGAATTTTAGAATGACCCAATTACATTAATTTATTGTAATTGTATCGCTATTTATCGATACTATTATCAGTATTATCCATACTAATATTATAAATGTGACAGTGTGTCTGTCTGTTACCTTCTGTATGGTGCCGGATACAAATGAGGTGCAAAGTTAACACAACCGATCACGTTTGTTGTATGGGAGCCGCCTCAAATATTTATTTTATTCTGTTGTTTAGTATTTGTTGTTATATCGGTAACAGAGATACGTCATCTATGAAAATTTAAATTGTCTAACTATCACGGTTCATGAGATACAGCCTGGTGACAGACGCACAGATAGACAGAGACGGATGGACAGCGGAGTCTTTCTTTAGTAGGTAATAGGGTCCCGTTTTACCCTTTGGGTACGGAACTCTAAATACAGACGACCATGCATCGCGAACACATATTTTGTGAATACGTTTGCAGTGGTGGACGTCCGAGAAAATCCTAAACTCACTAACATTCACTACTCTTCAAAACCTCGTATCTAGTTTGTAAACACACAACTAAACAACACAATACAATCAAACTTTTTGCGTTAATTATTTGTAACTAAATGTCTACGGAACTACCTTTTTTCCGAGTCTGTTTTTCAGTCTTTATACCCTTTAGGGTGCAGCGAGTTTAGGTGGCCCTTTAGATATTGTTGTTGTTCCTTTCTTAGAATACACTTTCTCACACAGTTTACACTTTGACGAGTTTGTATTTATGTAAACAAAGTAATTCCATATGGCACTAGTAAAATACTTCATTTTTAACGTAAAAACACTAATATGACACAACCACCAATACGGAAGTAACTGACGGAACTAACTGAATAATAAGACAAAAAGCGAGCGATCTTGAGTAATAGGTAAATAATTCCCGGACAATTCAAAACTTGTAGGCGTGCGCTGCGCTGCCATGCCACGGCAAATGCAATAGCAATACCTTCACCTCCGGTATAACTTCGGTAAAAAAATAACGGAGTCGGAGTCGGAGGCGGAGGTTTAAAATAAAAAATAGCGAAGGCGGAGGCGAAGCCGGAGGTGTAAAACCAAACGGAAGTTCCGACTTAACGGAGGCGGAGGCGGAGCTCCGTAACATCCCTAATTGATACTGAGATACGAGCTTTGTTTTATGTACGTATCTGTTGCATAGCCAGTTTTGGCTGTCAACAGACGATATACTCCCTTTCTAATCAATATAAGAAAACAGGGACGACACTACAGTATTGCCATTTTTATTAGGGTTCCGTAGTCAACTAGGAACCCTTATAGTTTCGCCATGTCCGTCTGTCCGTCTGTCCGTCCGTCCGCGGCTTAGCTCCGTGATCATTAGTACTAGAAAGCTGAAATTTGGTATGAGTATGTGTATGTATCACGCCGACAAAACGGTAAAATAAAAACTAAAAAAAAAAAATTTTTTTCGGGTACCTCTCGAACACCTAAAGTGGGGGTGATTTTTTTTTTTCGTTTCAACCCTAGTGTGTGGGGTGTCGTTGAATAGGTCTCTTGAAAATAATAGGGGTTTTCAAACATTACTTTTTGATAAAGTCAGTAGTTTTGTAAATATTCGCTCCGAAAATAAAAAAAATTGTGTCCCCCCCCCTCTAACTTTTGAACCACAAGTCAAAAAAATATGGAAAAATTCATGTTAATGCGGCCTTATAAGTACTTTCAATGAAAACTATATTGAACAAAATCGGTCAAGCCGTTTTTGAGTTATCGCCAAATTTCATATTTTTTCTTTAAAAGGTCGTAAGTTGACTTCCAGAAGGTAATAAGTGATTACAGTTTCTAGGGCGTTTACGACCTTTTTATAGAGCTTAAAATCTGTCTTAACTTAAACCTCGGGCTTAAAACAGCAGTTTATTGTGAAGGATGAGCAACTACGGAACCCTACACTGAGCGTGGCCCGACATGCTCTTGGCCGGTTTTTTTTTATTTCTACTCTCTTTGTTCGGACTGTACACGTGGTAGTAAGAAACCTACTTTTACTTTCCATTCATTCGTAATCCTTAGACCTACTGGCCTCGCCTTGACGCTGCTGCATACAAATCGCGGTTTAGCTTTACAACAACACCTACAACCTTATTTAAGGATCATTAGAGTTGAAATTAACGCTGAATAGTCTCACGGGGATTCCTGCGGATATATAGTCATCTCTAACATAGAGACTTACGTAGCAGGAAAAGCGTCAATATAAAATGTTTCCATTAATCGTTTTCTATACTATTAGCTGTTATAAAATTCAATAATTGCATTGAAAGTAAATTTTCTGTGAGACCTGTTATGGTTTCCGAAGAAACTGAATAGCGCGATGCAGTTTAAGATCAATTTGTGAGCAGCGCTGGCTTAGACAGCGCTATATGTTGGTAGAAATTACTTTATCCGCTCACCAACGCCGAAACCTGAACGGATTTAACGCAATTTTCTCACTAGGATATGGATAGATGGACATCCAAAAATTGCACGATTGGTAAAATAAGAAAGGTTACGTGTTTGCGGGCCCCTTCCAGTCTGACTATAAATATATATGTAACCTGACAATTTCATAAACTTTGAAGCCAATAGTAAAAAAAGGATAATTTCGGAACAACAGTGGTTGGTCCATTGTGCACAATGACGGAGTTGCAATTTGTGGATTCTTATAGCAAGCACAATCAGAACACAAAAATAATAAACTTTTTAAGTACCTACCCAATTACCTCTAGGATGATCTGGTTTTAAAGTAGTGATTCTAGGATATCATCAAAAGACGCACTTGCCTCCATGTATATTTATCCCTTCTGATTGCCACCTTAAGACATTTACTATTATTACCGTTGTAACGATAACAGTGAAATACTAAATCACAACCTGTCTCACTAAAATTGTTTGTGAAGGTTGTCGAATAAGATCTCCGGATAACTATTATATAATGCGCAGACAGGCTATCAAGTCATAGTTTTAGGTATAACTTTATACTTACATCAAAATGAACGTTCGTCTTCGTTTTACAAGTAGGTATTATTCGTTTATTCTAACTTATTACTAGGTCTTGTGGGTAAAAGTTTCCTATTCCTCCTCTCTCTAAGGTCTGCGGGTTTTTTTTAATATGGACTATCCTGAGATCCGAGGATTCTATTTCCTGACTCACCAGGAACTATGCATCCGAACCATCGCTTCGAGCGAGGATCCAAAGGTCTCATCATCATCTCGGTTTAAAATTCTGTAGAAGTCGAAGTGAAACACCAAAATAAATTTCTTTCTCGACTTTCAAGGCTTGAAATATTTATACCTTGTGGCGGAATATAGTGATATATGCCTACATATATTCGATACAATACTTTTTTCACGAAAATATCCCATTAAGGGCAAACTGATCTCCGTTCTGGAGAAATTCTAAAGAATGTCCCCTATTTTTTGGAACTAAATATGTACTTGTTTTTTTTTATTAGACATGGATACAATAACCTAAATCAAAAATAAAACTTGCGACTTCTGTTGGTTACAATTCACATAATACTTTGTAGACGACTGTATGTAATTTCCACCAAACTGAGCCGTCATTATCATAGCTAAGTATCATCTTGAATCTTGATAGACAAGATTTTGGTTAAAAAACGGCACTCAAATGAGATCATCCGCTTCTGCGCTATGATGCCACAGACAGACACACATTTAAAATAATAACACCCCTCTTATTCGCCGGGAGTTAAAAACACGATTATATGAAAATGATATCTAAAAATGATTAACCAAGTGTTTTTTTGTTTGTAGGTATCAATGTTTAATTTACCAAGTTGGTTTTTCGTATTTTAATCTATGTATTGTTAGGTCATAATTATTTCGACCTAATTATATTTGAAAGTTTGATCCAGGTTATCACTACGAGTATATTAGTAACTTCCTGCGCCGCGCGGTGTTACCCGCTCATTCCACGAGAACACTAAATTTTTTCGGGATATAAAGTAGCCTATGTTTTAATCCAGGGTGTCAGCTACCTTCATACCAAAGTATATCAAAATTGGTCCAGCTGTTTGAGTGTGAAGAAGTACCAAAGAACACTCACAAACTTTCGCCTTTATAATATTAGCGTAATAAGTCAGGTAAGTATCTTTGACCACATCATAAATTCATAACATAACAAAAAAAACAAGTTACCAATTATGTCAGTAGAATTGCAAATTATAATTAACATGTAGAATATCAATTAAAATGATTCACACTTAAAACTCAATGTTCGCAACAGTTTAAGATGCCTTTAGTCCTTTTTAAATTTTTTTTTCATACTATGACAAATATATTGATAATTTCAACCAACTTTTTGAAGTGAATAATACTTTTCCCTGAGTTCTAGGTAGTAACATAGCTATTTCATGATTTCATTGCGTGTAGTCGAAAATAAGTTGAAAAAACTAATTTTCCGCGTGAATTTTGCCAATTTCGAGTAGTGTTTGAAACAAAAATTATCAATGAGAAATTTAAACTGTGGGTTTTAAATATGTACCAATAAATCCCAATAGCCCTGTTCTAGGTAGTAACATGAATAATATGTTAAGAAACATGTTTGATGATAGAAAAAATGTCTAAAACAATCAGCATTTTAAAAGGAATAAGGCCTGTTAAGTTTAAAAACAAATAATAAGTACTTACTTTAGTACAAAAACTATTTTGATATATTTCCCACTTAACTATTTAATAACTAGCAAACCAGAACTTAAATAAGCATTTCTCAGATTAAAGTTCGATATAATTTTCCTATTTCGTTACCAATTATGTTAGTAATTTTATGTCAATGTTATGGCAGTGTTTATTCTTTTTTAATAATATTTAAACTGAAATCGTATTGGAAATTACAAAGAAAATTGGTAACAAAACAAAATAGAAGAAATATATTGAACTTTATTTGACGGGCTAACTTTTTGCGAAATGCTCAAATGACAACAAAGTCTATAAAACTATTCGTATAGTTTATGGTTTTTAAAAATATAACGTTTTTTCGCGCGATCGACCGCGCTACACTGATATCCGCGGCAAACTGCGAAAACGAAGAATGGAACCGACGACGGAGGCTGTCACTAATTATAAATTTTCAATGAAATTAGTCGATAAGCCATTCTTATACAAGTATGTTATTGTATGTCATTGAATTGTAAATTGCATTGAGTATGCGATTTGATACAGCTGTGTTAATTGCCTTTTAGACTCTTTGAACAGTTTGAACAATGATGAACAACATGATATTATTCTGAAGTACAAGGCTTAAATACTTAATAACGTCATACATACATGTATGTATGTATGTTAACACTTAATTATATACAAAAACAATTCACAAAACTTCAAACAATAAACATGTACAAAGGCGAACTTATCCCTATAAGGGATCTCTTCCAGTTAAGTTATATGACGTAGATAATAAATATACAGGTACAAGTGTTTTTTTAACCTAACGAGCGAAGCGTCTCCGTTTGCTTGGCCGAAAATTCTTTCATATGCCCGGATTTACAACAATGACAATGTATGACCAATACAAATAAATAAATGATATGATATGATGTGATATGATATGATATGATATGATATGATATGATATGATGTGATGTTCGGATGTCCGTTTGTCCTTATTTTGGCTGTTCTCGCCTACATGCTGCATTCTTCAAAAAAAAAATATAAATAGTGAAATTGAATAAATAATGAAATAATAATAGTGAAATTTTGTGAGTAGGTGTAAATAAATACAGATTTTTTGTGGATCAGTTTTTTCGAAATTTTGACTAATTCGAAAATAATATATATTATAGTAAAGGAATAAATTTATTAAAAAAAACATTCGACTTAAGTGGTAAAACAATTTAAAAACCTAAAACCTACACTAACCTAACTCTATCCAAGGTCTGTCATTCGCGGAAATGATCCCAAGATGCTGGCGGCGTTTCCCCGCTGCACAGCAATACTGAGCCTTTGTCCTTTGTCTATATTATAGTGGGCACTTCAGGCGGTGATATTGCGAGAGAGTTAATATCTTGAAGTTTGCACTTAGGTTTCCGTACGTAATAAAATAACAGCTCAACTTAATTACTAACTAAAAGCATAATACACATTTAAAGAGGGAAAAAACGTAATGCACATACAGGAACAACTGCACGTGCATCAATGGTAATTCCACGTTACGTTACGTCGTAACGTCCCACGTCACGGTCAAGTCACACGTGCTGTAAATTTCTACTCTTTACGGCGTATGTACTTACAATACAATACAATACAATACAATACAATACAATACAATACAATACAATACAATACAATACAATACAATACAATACAATACAATACGATACAATACAATACAACAATACTTTATTGCACACCAACAAGAAAAATATTAAATCATAAATTAAATAATGGTAAGGTAAGGTGGCAAAGTAGACAATAGGCGCTCTTATCGCTAAGGAGCGATCTCTTCCAGACAACCTTTGGGTGGCGGAGAAAACAAAATTAAACAGAAAATTGTAGGTGGTGAATTAAAAACTAAGTAATTTGAGAAATAATAAATAAACGACAATCAAAATATTAAAGGCAGATAGGTCATACACATACACAAATAATATGTATCACTACATAGTATAAAACAAAGTCGCTTTCTCTGTCCCTATGTCCCTTTGTATGCCTAAATCTTTAAAACTACGCAACGGATTTTGATGCGGTGTTTTTTATTGATAGAGTGATTCAAGAGGAAGGTTTATATGCATAATTTATCAGCATTGCACCCGTGCGAAGCCGGGGCGGGTCGCTAGTATAATTATATAAACATACATAAACGTACATACCTACATACAAAAAGGAAGAATGAAAAGAATATCACTGCTAACATTAGACTTATAATGAAAAAACTACTTAACTACCAGTGGTGTCACGTTCCTGGAATCAGATTCCTCCCAGCTGGTTTTTTTGTTGACGACGCGGTTAGCGCAGTTGGTAGTGCACCCACTTACTGAGCCGGCGGTCCTGGGTTCGAATCCCGGCCAGGGTAAATATTTGCGTGATTAACTCGAATTTGTTACAGAGTCACGCATGTTATCTGTATATATTATGTATATCGTCGTCTAGTACACATAGTACAAGCTTTGCTTAGTTTAGTATTATGTCGATTTGTGTAATACAAGATTGTCCCTTAATATTTATTTATTTATTATTCCGAAAGAAGACTCGCAGACTGCCTTATACTAAGATATACATACTTTTAAAACAAAAATTCAACACATAGGTACTAAAGTAAATAACTTAATTTAATCAAGTGAAGGAGAAAGTAGGCATTTAGTAGTCTCAGGAGACCACTGACAAGAACGAAGCTCTTTAATTATAAATGAATGAAATTACACAACCATTTATTTATATCATTTTAGAGTTATACAACGCCAAAACCACAGTTACCACAATCATCTCAAACGTGACGTACAACGTGACGCTGGCAGAGCGCAGCAGATGCGCCCCCGCGGCGATGCCGGCCCACGTCTCCTCCACGACCTGGTCGATGTAGGTCGGGGGGACCTCGAACAGGTACTCGTACCCCGGTAGCTCCAGGGTGTAGGTCAGGGGGACGCCGACGGCGCGGGTCCAGTCGCGGGAGGTGCCCGTGGTGAAGTAGAGCACCTAGAAAATAAGGAATAAATTAAGATTTTTTTTATGTTATGACAAATATAACTTTAGATTCCTGGGGGCCTGTGATGGTTGTGTTTATAACGTGATAAGTAAGTGACAAAGCGTCTGTCACTCACACTCGCATTATGTCAAAACGTGACGGATGCTTTGTCACTTATTTATCGCGTGATAAAAGCAACCATCATCCCCTGGTCGCTTCTTGACATGTGGTACGCGACGGTCAGGTCTGTCAACACCGCTGCCTTTCAGGCATCTAATATTTGTGTAACCTTCGACACGAATGAAGAAGGATGGTTACGGACTGTAGACGTACCTCGGCATTTTTTTAGACATGACTTGAACTGTATCAGGGCTGTTTTTTAGCCCTCACTACCAGTGAGTCGGACTTTACATGGAAGTATAACCCGCTGATGGTATTATCTCCGCGCCACAGGAGTAATTTTGGGGAAGGGTGACGCGGGCGCACTGGGCGCATGGACTGCGTCGTGAATAGACTGAAAAGGGTTAGCCTGACTTAGGGTGGGGCCTGACTTAGGGCGGGACGAACCTGAGCAGCGTTGCCGACGATGTAGGGGGTAGCCTTGTCCAACGCAAGCGCGTCTATGGCGGCGGCCATCGTGTCGCCGGCGTGTTGTAGGTCGTCGCCGTTGGCAGGAGCGGTCGCTGGTAACGAACACAATTAGGTTATCCTAGGCTCTAAGGGTGGTACCATACGGCGAGTTTTTGCAGCGATCCGACGCCATACGATCGCGATGCTCTCGCTGGTGCATCGCTACTATTGCGATACAGCCGCGATTCAGCATCGGTACAGTCGAAATTCAGTATTGATGCACAATTTATTCAGACGCCAGACCTCACCGCTCTTCCCATACCACATTACATTAGCTACTTTTCATCCCGACAAGTATTATTAGTATTCCCGCGGGGTACAGCCAGTTGGAGATAAAATATCTAAAAAGACTTACCATTATTGCCAAATGCATAAAGGAACATATTCCCGTAACTATGCAAAGATATATACATGGCGGCTCGGTTCAGGTTCATGTAGACCACATCTCTGATCAGCCGGATCTCTGGCTCGGAGAACGGATGGGGACCCTCGTATATGATGGAGCAGGGGTCCGCGTTGGCGGCCACGGTGCCCCAGTAGTGGTCGAAGTTTCGGTTGCCGTCGATGCCAGGGCATAAGTCGGACCCGTTGTGGTTCCTGGACCGGGTCTTGCGCCAGAGACGATCCTGAACAATAGCAACTATTTGAAGCTGTGCGTTTTATTGAAATCCTAATAGAAACAATAAACTCATAATAACTGGTGGTCGGGGCTACGGTAACAGAAGCCTGGCCCTCAAGTCTCAAGTGGGGCAGGTTGGTGAATGTGCTTAGCATTTAAAAAATAGTACAAACTTTGGGAAAGAAAGGCTTGCCGGGTGAGTCGGTATAGACGGTTGACCGTGAGGAGGCCGAATAGTGAGGCTAGGCATGTAAGTAAGTATAGTGCTTTTCTCAAACATATGCAATGCAAAGAAATAAAAAAATACACCACTCTTAAAAATATAATTCAAAAAGTCGATAGTTCAAAAAACATTCGTAAGGTTCCTCTATAAGAAGTTATACGGCTTTTATCCCTTTCTTTATCCCACCCTATTCGTTTTAGGTATGGTAGACTATACATCTTTAGAGTCACGTAGAAACATGTACCTAATCAATTTTTTTTTTCAATTAATCCGAGGACAGGCAACAAACCCGCCAATGCTCCAACAAATAAGTCTGCGGGTCCCCCGTCTTTCCGCGAAACAGCTGCGTCCCCGCAGCCGTGGTCTCTTTGCTGTCCCTCCAGGTCGGACACGCCTGCTTGCTACGTCCCCTCTTCACCAGGCGTTAACACTGCTTAACAACACCCTGGACAGCGACAGCCAACTAGACATTTTTTTTACTACTGAAACTACATTCCTAGCTGCATCAAATCGTTACATTGAGTCCATCGTTACCACTAGCTCCATTACACAATACGTGCCCTAGTAATCAATGATTTGTCTTATTTATTTGACATTATTTATGTTCCACTGACCTAATTTTAATAATTCATTATATTTTAATTTTAAATGAGTATTTCGACTTCATCTGAAATTGTACTGACATGACTAGCCATATATTGATATTCTTGACATTTAATTAATTTTACAATTCCTCGGTCTACTTACTTATTTTCCAATCTCTGTTATGTAATAGCTCCTAGTCCCAATGCAACGTATTCTAATTTTAAAAAATGTACTTATAATAATAATAATTTCACTTTACCTGTCACATAATAATTTAATAATGCATGTTAGCTATTAAGAAATGTTACACCAATTAGCACGTAAGGTTGAGCTGTCAGTGTTAATTGTATGCAATAAACAATAAACAATAATTCAGCTGTTTAACCTGTTCATGAACACAGACGCTATGTTAAAAAAAAAATACTTCCCGGCTTAGGCCTTAAATTTTGTATGAAATTCCTTTACAGTCCTCGAGTTGTCCCGCCCGCAACGTGATACTTCGATCGAAGCCTGTTATAACGCACGCTATGAAGACATTTCATTGAATGTTTATGATTTTTTTTTTATTTATATTTAACCTGTTCCCGTACATACGAAGGAATTAGAGACAAAGCTGAAACAGAGATGCTCCGCTGGCTTGGTAAAAAAATGAGTAAATCTTACCTCAGTATGAGTATACTCGTAGCCGTCCGGGTTGACCAGGGGAATGATGACCCAGTCGACGTCCTCGAGCAGCGCCCTGTCCACCACGTCTACCACCAGCTGGTTGATGATGTAGAGCGCCACCGGCGTCGTCACCCACTCCCTGGGGTTCAATCCAATTGTTCATTCAGTAACAACCACAGACCATAAGAATACTCCCGTGGTAACAACCATAATTCACATACTCATAGCTCACATAAGTACAAATTCATAAATGAAGTATCATAAGTAAGCTATCAGAAAAATAAATCAAAAATCACAATCGAAACATCGAAATCAAGAAGACCGCCAATACGACATATCAACAAATTAATTAAATCGAATTATCTAAAATATCATTTAAAAAAACAAAACATTTAAAAGGTGCTTACAATACAATAATAATTCATACATAATAATTGCACACCAAAAACAGTTTTTACAGAAAAATGTACAACACAATTATAATAACGGTAGACAAATAGGTCTTATCGCTAAACATCGATCTCATAAATATCTATCTATATACAAAGGTACTCTTGAGGTACTCTGTGATATCTATACTGAATTAATATAAAACTCACTAAGCAACAAATATCTACGTAAAACAAAGCTCGTATCTCAGTGTGTGACAGGAGTTTTAGTTAGTTTGGTTGTCACAAGGCGAATGCCAATTAAATTGAAAGGGTCCAATCAAAAATCAGAAGTGGAACTCTTTGCCGGCACCGGCACATATGTTTCCTCCTTACAACACGTGCTCTCCTTTCTGCTTACCATCAGGCGAAGTGGTGCCACTATGTTGTGCCACTATAAAACACGACGATAATTATGTCATTTTAGTTTTTAGAATTCAAAATAAAGTTCGCGCTGTTAGCAAGGACAAATGCGCAAGCGTCGCCCCGTGCACCTACCATCTCGAATATCGACAAGTAGGTACAGAGCTTGGCAAAAGGAAGATGGCGTCAGTAGAATAACACCAGTATTTTGATACTGTAGTGCACTTGGTCCGCTGGCATACTTGTCCCGACCAACCAACAAAAAATAGACCATATTAACCTTGAATGCACCATGGCGTCGATGATGAACACTGGCTTGCTCAGGTCCTGGGAGTTGGTGGTGGAGATCCTGACGTACTTGATCTGCCGGCCCTCGGTGCTGACCCCGCCGTTGACGACGGTCAGGTACTCGGGGTACTGGGCCGCGAGGGCGTCTAGGTGGTCGTTGATCTAGCGATGAAGGTCATTCATAGATAAGTTGGCCCTTACTTCTGGCAAAGCGTATGATGATGATAAAAGACAGAATTGTTTATTATGGAATAACATGCAACACAGTGTGCAGGCAAGAACGTGGTGAGTGTTGACGGTATTAAAAAAAAGCATTGCTCTCAGCATGTCTCGGAGTACATAGTAGGTAAAACCACACTATTTCACTGGGTCCAAATTAATGGGTAAGTATTTAAATTCTAAAGTTGTAGATAAGTATTCAAAATCGGATGGGTCAATAATACAGGAGAATATTAAACAGCGCGATGCAAGATTTGTATGGAGTAGGTATTCACTATTTAAAGTATGAAACGAAGCGAACATTGACGCATGCTGTGTACGACGCATACGTAGCTTGGTCTTAAGACCATGATCTATCCTTCCTGATCCATTAATAATTGCTTTATCTTATCACTATGTGTACAAGTAAGATTTCATGGGCAGGAGAACCAGTTAGTACCTAAATAAATATAAATATAAGTGGCGACTGGCGAGGCATCCATACAACCCAATTCCCATTTTAGAGCGTTTTAGCACATCTTTTATTGTGCTTAGAGAATTAGTAAGCCAATTCTGCTCCGGCTGGCCTAGAGATATATTTGACGGTTCCATATTGGGTTGCATAAATTTTAAAGCCATAATGTCGGTGTGTATAACCACTTTTGTCATAATAGTTCTTGCGCATAAGGTGTATAGTCATTAATTGATGCGCATAAATTTTATGACCATAATGTAATTTACGAATAAGTAAGGAATGTCATATAATTTTGGGGCATATCAACCTGAATCATAATCATTAATCGCCATAATGTTTTTATGCATATCGTGCATTGGCGCATAATACTGAACAACATAAATATCAAGCTTCATATTTTTTTTTACTTCAACGTCATTCTGATTTTCTGGCAGCAGTTCGTGTCTAAAGGGGTCGCATTTATTTCAAAACTAACCTAACCTACTTTTCTGGCCGATGTTCGTATTTGTAGGTGCACAGTTCTAACTTAACCTAACCTACAACCCAGGAGGTCAGTGTGGGGAAGGTTTACTTAATGCGGGGGGCTTACGCCCCCCATAAACCCCTTTTGTTATGCTGCTCATGTAAGTTTTGTATCATTATTTCAAATGTTATAAGATATTATGATTGATACATGTGATATAACTTATATTATGAAAATCAAATTTATGACAAGAATTTGTATTCCACTAGAGGTGATCCCATATTTGACGCTTGATGCCACACCACTGATAAATAAATAAATAAATATCGTACAACTTCACACAAATCGATCTAGTCTTACAGTAAGCTATATAAGGCTTGTGTTGTTATGAACATAAAGCGACGATACACATACATACTTATATCTAATTTAGATAAATATATACTTAAATACATAAAAACATACATGATCCAGGAACAAATATTCAAGATCATCCCAAATTTGCAACTACTTTTTCCGAAAAGTTACTACGATTGTGCTCCAAGGTATTCGTATAGGTATTAGGTGTCTGTACCTCCTGATGCCTGTAGTAGGTCTCCCAGCCGAGGTTCCGTCCGCTTCGCGCGGTGGATGCCTTCGCTGCTTGCACCTGGGCATCTTCTTGTCGGAAGGCTCTATTAAAAGATATCAGTTTTTAAGAAGTCTACAATACTAAATCGAAGCTGAAACAGCTGGAATTTTACATCGATAGGTATCGCATTTTTTAGGGTTCCGCAGTCAACAAGGAACTTTTATTATATGAGTAGATCATAATGTATATCAACTGCAATTAGAGTGCTAAAAGTCAGAAATTATAGTCAAAGTTTGATATTCCTCTGAGCGTTTAAAATGCCTTATTTATAACTAAAATTGTTATGAAGTTGCGAAAGATATACGCTACACTAAGTTATAAATTTCAACAGTTGGATTCGACCAAACATTTATTCCAAAAATAACGCTTAACTACTCTCGGATTGTAATGTCAAAACCCGTAACATATAAGAATTTCAAATATTACTATCATAGTCGAATCCAGCCTAAACCAAACCAAAGTAGCGTAACTTACTCAGCCAGATTGTCAATCACTTTAGTGTAAGTGATCTGCTTCTCATCAAAATGCTGCAGCCATTGCTGATCCCCAGGAGCCAGTGGCACCAGGGCCTGGAGCCAGGCAGACTCCTGACTGTTCCGAGATAACACCTTCGTGGAGAGCAGGTCCAGTCGGCCGTCAAGGGATACTATCTCCTCAGCTGGCCCGGAGATTTGGTACAGCTGGTATCTGAAATTTTGTTGTTTTGTGTTGTATCCTCATCATCTCTTCATCAGCCTATTTCATTCATTTATTATTAAAATAAGTTACACAGCATTACCGTAAAACCAAGGCACTGTGAACTGCAAAAAAAATGTATAAACAGGATTTGAAACTTATTGTTTGATTTAGGCGACATAAGGCGTGGCTCCGTATTTCATTTCATTTCACTTACCCTTCGTATTTCTCATGGCGAGCCTGGACTAAAGCCAGTATCGCGAGGAAACAAGCCACCCGCATCATATTGCCAACTAATGGCTACTGATCGGCTTTGTCCGGATATCTTTGTAGATTATACACATAATACCATGATAAGTAAATTATAAGGATAATCCACAAAGCTTGTTGTTTTATTATCAGTAATTTTAATAATCCCTGGTATTTTGTGGCATTTGGGCATTTCAACCACAAAGACTTCGGCCATCGGATTATAAAGGGTTTCGGTAACATAACGTGGCCCTAAAATCGACTCGCTAATAAAAAAAAACAAATTCAAAGCTTATAGGCTTTATATGGATACGGGATGATACATATATGATATCAAGACTCATGCTGTTATGCCGTTACTAAACTCATTTGAATTAAAATAATAATATTGCTTTGCTAATCCGCGATCGCGATACGTGCCGGTCATTACGGTATTTGACTTTTGACTTTAGTGAATATAAATTGTGGGGGTGACATCTATTTGGCATAATTTCTTTTGTCCGAATCTAGTTACCCATAAGTTTCGCATAATTTGTCTACGCCGAATCTTAAACTTGCCGAAACTTTGTTCCGCATAATTATTTTTTGGTCGAATGGTTGTTTCGCCGAATATTATAGTAGCATAATATTAAGATTGCCGAATTTCAATACGCATAACTTGGTTGTGCATATTTATAATTTAGCAGAATTTGGATACGCCGAAATTATTTTTATACTATTGCCTATTTTACCTTAAGGCAGGTCCGACTTGGCTTACGTTGGTACGACGACGACGACGAGCGAAGCGAGGAGGAGTGTTACGTTGAATTACGACCCTAACAAGCGAGCGAAGCGAGCGAACCGCGCGGGTCCATAACGAATGGTCGAAAAATCCTAACATTACCCATCGATGTGCCAGAAGAAGAAGTTTGGTTTATGCGAAAGTAAGTTTCTGCGTAACTATTTTATGCGTAAGCATATTTTCTGCCTAAATAGTATTCGGACGTCGCAAATTATGCGTAAGAAGCATTCGGCTTAGATAGAATATGCGTGGTAAAAATCTGCGAAATAGAATTATGCGAGAACAGTTTCGGCATACATACAATTATGCCTATACTGATTATGCTAAATGGAATTATGACTTAATTATCTGTCATCAAATACCGTATTAGTGCTGTGCTAACCCTTATTTTGCTTATTTTTCATTCATTGAATGGTAAAAGTTGAGAACCTAAATCAATACGCATAACTTGGTTGTGCATATTTATAATTTAGTAGAATTTGGATACGCCGAAATTATTTTTATACTATTGCCTATTTTACCTTAATCTGTCATCAAATACCGTATTAGTGCTGTGCTAACCCTTATTTTGCTTATTTTTCATTCATTGAATGGTAAAAGTTTAGAACCTAATTTTTATAAGTGGTATACTATCGCTCGACATGTTTCGAATCGGTACGCGATTCATTATCAGGAACTACGATCATCGGCCGCGGCCAATCTTAAACTCATTTATTCATATGCATTTTAACGTGTCTGATAGGTATGTCTGAGATAGGATTTTCACGTTTTTTTTATTCATTATTTAAAGTATACAACTTAATTATATACAGTCTTCTGCAAAACTGTTTGTACAGTTTGCCTGCGGGTGCGAGTCTCTATACAATAATTTGAATGTGAATTGAGAACCTTCTCATTTTGGAAGTCGTTTGAAAAGAAGCCGACGTGATAGTCCGTCAGTCAAATTCCTTTCCGCTTGTATCTACGTGATCACGTAATTACCTTATTCAACTACATGTATATGTTCATTACTTACCTTTAACAATAATAGTTCTCGCAAAGTACTTGGTTCAATCACGCGACCTCGATCAAAGGCCAACGCTTATAAAAATGATACCCAAATCATATAGGTAATCGTAGTGTCATTGAATACAAAAAAATATATATATATTCATTAACACGATAGCAACTACTCTACATACCAGTGTTTGATGGCCCTGTTAAGTATTAAATACCTAGTGCTAAAGGGCACCGCTCTTCCTTAGATGGTAAAAAGTATCGCGTTACAGTTACGTCTTGAACATATAATAATAGACTACAATTTAAAAATATTAACAGATAATAAAAAAACCGGTCAGTTGCGAGTCGGAATCGCGCACCGAGGGTTCCGTAGAAAAGAAAGTTAAGTCTGCACCTGGTATGTATAGCGCTCTATACAAATGAGGTGCAAAGTTAACGCAACAAATCCCGTTTGTTGTATGGGAACCCCCCTTAAATATTGATATTATTTTATTTTTAGTATTTGTTGTTATAGCGGCAATAGAAATACATCATCTGTGAAAATTTCAACTGTCTAGCTATCACCGTTCTTGAGATACAGCCTGGTGACAGACGGACGGACGGACAGCGAAGTCTCAGTAATAGGGTCCCGTTTTTACCCTTTGGGTACGGAACCCTAAAAAGTAGCCTTTGTTCTCTCCAACAGGTATTTGTCTGTTTAACAACCTTTGGTCCTTTTACGTATCAGTTTACGTTAAGTTTCCACCTGGTAACTATGGCGTCGGATACAAATGAGATCCAAAGTTAACGTAACCGGGTTATACAAATCGAGGTTTCGCTCTCGACTGTTTCCGCCTCCAAAACTTAATCAATCTTTTCAATTTTAGGAACAGAATGGGAAAGAAATGTTATGTGCATGTTTCTTACTTCTTCACGCTCAAACGGCTGGACCAATTTTGATAAATTTTGGTATGAAGGTACCGAGGTGATACCCTCCGGTCTAGTTTGACAGAAGCCATACCACTCGGCCTCATCAAAACATAATTTTTCATTAGGTTCATTTTTGGGGTTCCGTACCCAAAGGGTGAAAAACGGGACCCTACAAATGAACCTGTTACAATGTATGGACTCCGCTGTCCGTCTGTCACCAGTCCGTCTCATGAACCGTGATAGCTAGAGTTGAAAATTTCACAGATGATGTATTTGTGTTGCCGCTATAACAATGCTAAAAACAGAATGAAATAAATATTTAAGTCTGGCTCCCATACAACAAACGTGATCGGTTGCGTTAACTTTGCACCTCATTTGTATGCGGCGCCATACATACCTACCAGGTACAATCTTAACCCGGCCAGTTAAGATGGGAAGCGTCTGTACGGTACCCTCGGTGCGCGAGTCCGTTTTTTTTCTACCAGCATTTAATTTCTATTCCTTTACCGCAGCTTCAGGTAAGTGTTTCACAAAAACGAGGCGGCCCAACAATAATTAGACCTGTTCCTACAATTAGGGTGGTCTCCTAATTATGTCAATCTGTGGTCAGTCACCCCGTGTTGTGGGAATTGTGTTCGAGGCATAATTGCGGGTCCTGTTTTTTGGCACAAATTTTAAAGATCAGTGGAATACTCTCACGCAATGATGAAACTTTAGGTTTTGTATCGAGTGCCATTGTCAAAAAAAAATAAGTGAAAAACAATCTTAAACTGTACGCACCTAGTTTAATTTAAGAATAGGTCCGTCATAGAACAGCATTATACATTTTCTTCCCTATTTCATCCCGTTTTTTGCCCGTGATACCAGTAGGAATACGCAGTAACACAACGCAGTAATAGGACTACGCAGTAATAGGACTACGCAGTAATAGGACTACGCAGTAATAGGACTACGCAGTAATAGGACTACGCAGTAATAGGACTACGCAGTAATAGGACTACGCAGTAATGGACTACGCAATAGCAGCACTACGAAGTAGCAGGACTACGCAATAGCAGGAGTACGCAGTAGTGGGACTACGCAGTAGTGAGGCTACGCAGTATCAGGACTTTGAAGCAATAGGACATTGCAGTAGCGGGACTACGCAGTAGTAGGACTATGCAGTAATAGCCCTAAGCAGTGGTATGACTACGGAGTAGTAGGACACGCAGTAGTAGTTGGTAGGACGTCATATTCCATAGAACAAATGGCAACTACTTACCCACATATAGCAGATAAAAAAAACTGAACACATCGAAATAAAACAATCTTTTGCTAACATTATTTATTTAATCTGCACTTTACAACGAAATATAGATATAAATATGGGAACAAACTACATATTGGAATGTAACTCACAGCACACTAAAACGATATCACTTATAGTAACATTTTCAATCATATGATTTAATAATTATTGGAACTTTTTATTTTCGCACAAAGTAATATTACAATGTTTCTCCTTCAAATATGCGGTTTAATACTTAGTCGTGTTTCGTAATCTGGGAAATATTTAACAGTGTTATTTCGTAATACATGGAACAGTTGATGGAAATTATATTTTTTACTATACAATAGAACTTGATTAGGATCCGAGATTAATTCGGATAATCAAAAGTTAGGATAATGGAAACGTGAGTTTCCACTACATTTTTTCACTAAATAAATCATTACCTGTTTAATATGTTTTACACAAAAAAGTACTTGGGTAAGGACCAAAAACGAAATCAAGCCGCAGTTAGCCATACAATAATATAAAAAAAAAGTATTCGGAAAAGTTCCGTGGTGTGACAAAAATTAAAGATACCATAAGGAACCTTAAAATAAAAGCTTAAGCTACGTTATTCGATGGTAAATTTTCGTCACTCAACGGTAATTTTAAGGTGATGCACTGCACCATTTACTTTTTTTTTTTTAAATCATTTTGGTTTTTTTGACGAACTGGCTGTAAGGTTTGTATTTTACGCATAACGTTCGGGTAGTCATCAACGTTCGTTTAATTGACAACATTTCATATATTTTATCCTTAAAAAGAGTTTACTGACTTTTTTATGTTTTTCCTGAGATTACTAATTATTATAATACTAATTTATTAAAATTTACTAATTCTAAAAATTTGTAATTCCGAAACGATGTATAGGTTACTTTAGTCTGATGTCTTATTAAAAAAAACGCATGACGTTGAGCTTCACATCATTGACAGTTTTTTTTTTGCGGATAGGTCGAAGACTACAACTCTATGCAGGCATAGTTGTCGTAGATTTCGGTTATTTTATGTATTTTCTTATATCTCTTTACATACAGATCTCGAGATCTATATTCATTCCCACCTGTTAGAAATATGAAATGTTGTCAATTGAGGGTTCTGATGGTCCAGGTTCAGATAATGGAGGTTCTACTGATGATGGCACTTGTGTTTACTTTTGTGGTACATTTCTTACTCCTAACACATTCTAATTCCATTAATTTTGATTATAATACCACATCAAATTCTTATGGCCCGTGTATATTTTATAAATATGTTGGACTTGTAAGTTTAAATTATTAGTTTTAAAGGTTAATTTTTTAAAATATTATTTTAAAATTTGTAAAACATAATAATGTCTCATTATTTTTAATGTGGATTCAACACAGTTTCTTCATCGGATTCACCAAAGATTAAAGCGCAAAGAAAAATTGAAAAAGCGTAACCTGGCGGAAGAAGCCGGGAATTGAACCCGGTACGTCTTGATTACCGGTCCAACGTGTTAACCTCTCCACCACCCTAATGCCAGAATACCTTTAGACTTTCTCCTGATGCTTTGTGTGTCGATCTTTGCATTATTCATGTGTACTCGTAATATAATATATTGATACTACTATTTTCAATTATCAGATATTAGAAGATAACATAAATTTAATTTATATATTTCCCATTATTATTGATTTAATCAAAGGTGTTTAACTTTTATTTATTTGCACTTTCCATAGTGCAATTACAATGTCATGCGACATTGACACTGATTGCTGTTTATACATAAATATTCGCTGTCAAACAGTGAACATTATACATATACGATATGGATTGTATTGCTTTAGTTGCCAATATTAAATAGAGGAACTACAATAATCGAGATCATTCATTAAGATGATATAAATTTGCCAAATATAATACGTAATTGTATAACTTGATTTATGTCAATATTTTCGGTACGAATAACATTCAACTCAAACGAAATATGAAAATTCAAACATCAATTCAAAATCGCTTATTTATGCAAAGTATACTACGTTAAATTAGATTTAAATACATTCTTATATATTGTCAATTTATAAATACATTCAAGGCTAAATTGAAACTACTATGTTACTTAAGACAATCATAAATTGACATTTAAAAATTCCACACAATAAATGCGAATGAATCTTAATGGAAAATCGATCACATTGAAAAGGGTCTGTATTAGAAACCATTTTGACACACCCATCGAGTACAGTACGCGAAATTGTGTCTAATATTCAGAGTTCCAAAAGTATCATGACACACAAAAATACAAAACAAAATGAAGACGATTAAAATATATACAAAATTAAGATGTAATTAATGTTCAATGAAATTATTCCTACTTTTTTACGTGCCTTTTTTGTGATCTCTAATACAACGATTTCAGATTATTTATAATTAAGTAAGTATAACAGAACCATAATGATCAAACATAGCAATGACATTGACATAAAATGTCTAAATTATTTGGTAACAAAATAGGAAAATAACTATTGACACAAAGGTAAATTATGACAGAAAAATGTTACGTGATCCACTGCAATTAAATCAGGACTCGTACCTGCGACCTTACGTTTCCAGCGTGCTCTCTCAAATGATTTTTCTTTCATAATTTGCCTTTATGTCAATATTTAAAACATGTATTATTTCCACATTAAAAACAAAATCGATAAGAAGATTATATTTAAACAAAATAGGAAAATGTTAATTGAACTATAATACTTTATTAGAAATGCACATTATAGTATGCGAATCGATTTGCCATGTCGTACGTAAATCATTGACGAGTTCAAAAGACCTTTCTTTGTTTTTTTTTATTAGTATTTTTAAAGTAGGTACACGTAATATGATTATTGATTACATTCGAAATCTAACATTTTAAGAAGATTTAACAGGGGAGTTATAATTGAGCACCTAATCATAATAGAATATCCAATATATCAACACATATAATTCACTATACGTAAATCTAATTTAATACATTTAGGTACAATTAAGCTTTAGTATATTAAGTACCATTTTTTTTATCTAATTGTTTAGCAAAGGACAAGAACCAACTATTAAATAATCGAATTGCGTTAGTTTGGAATTTAGATAGTAAATCCCACTAATGATAAAGGCAAAAGTGTGGGAGTGTTTGTATGTTTGTCACTTCTTCACGCTCAAACGGCTGGCACTTAAATTTGGTATAGAGGTAGCTGACACCCTGCATTAACAGATGGGATACTTTTTACCCCGACAAAATGTAGTGTTCCCCTGGTATGAGCGGGTAACACCGCGGGGTTGAACTGCCATTTTGCAAATAGGTTGCAGTTAAAACGCTGCCACTCTTTATCGGCCCTTAACAATATTAGAGTATTTGGAATACTCTGCTGGTAAGTACGTTTAGTATTGTATGTTAATAATTAATAATTGTAGCGAAAACTAAATTAATAACATATAGTTGGCCTTGTCCTCGACATTAAATAATTGTTTAACAATTACATATAACACTGGGAAAATCTTTAAGATGAATGTTCATATAATTTCATATAAGTGATTTCGTATAATTTTTAATAGACAATGTTAATCATAAATTTTACTAACAATAAATAAGTACCAAAAGAATACTGGTCATGATTTCACTACAAAAATATTTTGCATAGGGTGTAAGTACATCTAACATTTTTTATATAAATATTTATTGATATTAGTGACGCCGTGTTTTCAAGCACCTAGTTTTATGGTAACCTGTTTAGCACTATCATATAACAAAACGTCTTAAACTCGCTAGATTTTCTGGTGTTTTACATAGAAAAGAAGGGCTATATACTTCGTAAAAAACGACATATATATATTGGTCAATATATTAAAACACATAATGGAATGGTGGTTTTCATGATTTTTTCATATAAACGCCCAGAACACATGCATCTTGTGGAATGTCATAATATCATATAATCTTATTCTACAAGCAAAACTGACGTAAGAAAACTACATTTCTCATAAAATTTCACCTATATTAAACTTCAAAAGGCATGCCGAAGCTAATTTTAATATGCTGGTCGTATTATGTGAAGTACTATTATGTGAAGGGCTAAGGGGCAGAACTGTCTAAGTTACCTTTGCAAAATTTTATGGTACAGACAATTTAAGTTGTGAAATTACCTTATGGCTGGATGCCGTAAATAATATTTAAAAAAAAACCTGGCGAGATTTACTCGTTTTAGATAGTCATACGATGAACTGGATGATTTTGTAGCCATAGACTAAAAATATCAATATGAATAAAATGGTTTTAGCCAGTTTTTCTCCTTAGCCTGTCATGTGTATCCATTCCTTATTTGTTAATTCACTAATATGCTTCCTCCTAATAATTTTAGGGTTAAATCAACACGCATTATTACCTATTAATAATAATCTTAACAATATAGCAATACATGGAATGATAAGTACAAATAAATATAACAAATTTGAACTAATTGTAACAACTAACGTATAAAATTGTTAAACAATTAAAAATATAAAAACAGGAATTAACTTAATTCGTTGATAGTAGTAGGTATAGCCGATAATTTCACTTGATCATAATTAAAATGATAAAATGAATAATCCATACTTTATTTTAACTGAATAGTGTTTTTCTTTTATTGCTGCAGCAGCCGAGTGAGACTAAAAAAAAAAGATTATGTGAAAAGAAAATTATGTCAAATATTCCTGTTATAATTATTATGATCAATTGAAATAATATAAAGCCGAACTATATATTAAGTATTTAATAGAATCTGTATAATTAAATTAATTAAGTTATTTCTGAGCATTACTTACATTTCCTAGCAATTGTAATATGAATTGTCATGCCATACTGATTCATAATTTAACTATACGTTTGATCTATTTAACGTCTTATAAATGCGCTATGGCAAGTGAGGTCTAATTAAAACATTTCCATTGTTTACTAAATTTCACAAAAGGGAATGGCACCAAATAATTTCAAATTATGGCTTTCTCATAATCTAGGAATCAATATTATTTAAGGCAAGCTTTGTATAGTTTCATGATCGAATATATTGATTACCAAGCGGCTCTATTATCTTGTTAATCAACAAAAACCAACTAAATACTTAGAACAAAGCTCGTATCTCAGTTTAACATCAGTGCCGAGATACGAGATTTTGATGTGTAGTTACTTTTTTCCATTTTAGGGTTCCGTACCTAAAGGGTGCCAACGGGGCCCTATTACTAATATATAACAAAACGTCCATGGCCACTATAACAACAAATAGAAAGGAAATTAAAAAAAAGTTAAAGGTGATTTTTAGGACTTTCTACGTTTTTTGCTCTAATGGTTGAATGGAAATAGGTATATAATAAATACAAAAAAAAAAAAATTATTCGGTAGTACGGAACCCTGCGTGCGCGAGTCCGACTCGCACTTGGTCGGCTTTTGTTTTTCAACAGACATTATAGATTTGTTTTCATAGTTACGATGATAACACGATCGATCCATGATGGAGCTTGCCTTGTAGGTACATAATATTTCAAACATTAATATCAATACGTTAATATAAACAAATAATATAAGTTACGATTTTTTGTTTTTAATATGTATATTTTTAATTCAACGATTTCATTTGAATATTGCACTATATTAAATCACCATTAGAACTGCTTTCAAAAGTTTCAATATAAATAAATAATCGAATAATAAACAAAAAAATAGGCTAAGCTCGTACTTTAGCATACGTTTAACATAATCATATAATATGGAGCTGTTTTTTTATAGGAATGTTTATCTATGTCAAATTATTTCGTGACATAATTTCACTCTAAAACCTTAAATAAAATTATTAAAAAAAAGGCAAACGATTGTAATTTTTCAAAACGTTTTTTTTTAAAGTTTGGATTAACTCACTACATTCCTAGAAAAAAGTTACAGATTTATCCGCAGTAAAAAAAAATATAAGATGAAAAAAGATGTTATGCGGATACCTTGCGGTGTTCAACGGAACCGTTATGACTTTCAACTCGATGTTAGGCTGTTACTTCTTAAATACACAGTCTTGATTACTTCTTTCTTCTGTTTCTTGAAAAAGATTATAAGTAAACGGCTGTGTATAGTCGCTTTACAAAAGTAGTACAAAAGTAGTTTATAAAAAAATACCGTAAGATTTACCTCGGATACTCGTCGGATTACTTTCGTTACCCTTTGACGAGCTACTTGATAAAATATAATATAAAGTTATATAAAACAGAACATAAATAAAACATGACTTGGAAATAGTTTAAGTTTGTAAACTTAACATAAAATATTTGTAATTCTGTATTCATAAGGAAAAATAAATATTAAATTTGTGGTTTACTACTTTTTGGCTAAACAAGTTTTTTTTAAATTACAATTTACAATATTTTTGTTTAATGGCGAGAGTTCGAACATTTCTAGTTTAAGCCAACGTTCCAGTGCCAAAGTTTCATTACATTATACGAATAAAATTATGCGAAACAAATATTATACGAAAAAAAAAATTAGGAAAAGGAAATATTATGCGAACCAATGTAAAGCCAGTGGTATTTATATCTTGGTGAGGAGCCCCTCCAGGCCCAGCACCGCGGGCAGCTCGACGTCCTCGAGGCGGATGGAGGACGGGTTGAAGGGGAACTGCACCGAGAATATCATCTTCGAGTCCATTAGGAGGTTTTGCTGTAACAAGAAAGGATACTTTAATGATTCTTTAATGTTTTTGTGTTCGGTTTGTGGCGACCTGCCTACTGAGCCGGCGGTCCCGGGTTCGAATCCCGGCCAGGGCAAATATTTGTGTGATGAACTAGAATGTTTGTGCTTGGGTCATCGTTGTTCTATATATTTAAGTATATATTTATCTACTAAGATCGCGAGCCAACAAACAACCGTTAATGACAGTATCGACATAGTTGAGCTTAGACAAAATCAAGGCATCACAAAGCTTTATCCTAAGATCAATGCTAAGATACCTTCGAATCTGATACAGCACTCTTAACCGGTAAAAGCAGTTCTTAACGGAGTCAAGCACATGCTGCTCGGAGTGCAAAGTGTCATCCATAAGAAGACCAAGATTACGGGCCACGTTAACACGCTCAAGTCGTTCCTCTCCTAGCTTTACCTGTGGACCCCAATTCATAGCTTTGTCTATCTGACCTTTGGTGCCAAGAATTAGAAGCTTAGACTTAGTAGGGTTAAGGACTAAACCATTACGCACAGACCAATCGGCAATTCGATCCAAATCTTCATTTATCAATTTTACAGCAGTTAATGTTTCACGGGGATGAAAAGATGTGTAAATTTGTAGATCATCTGCGTATAAATGAAAATTGCAGTTTTTAATTTTTTTAATAATATCCGATATATACAAAATGAACAATACTGGACCAAGTATAGATCCTTGCGGAACACCGCAGTTCACAGAGATGTTCTGAGAATAGTCGGTTAACCCAGATTGATTACGTAATCCAACACATTGAGATCGGCCACACAAATAAGTTGAGAACCAATTAATAGTCTTATTGTCAAAACCATAATACGCTAGTTTAGAGAGAAGCAATGAAACATTGATTGTGTCAAACGCACGGGAAAAATCTAATAAAACCAGTAATGATGCTTCTCCCCTATCTTGAGCGGACAGGATATCGTCAACAACGTCAAGCAGAGCAGTTGCTGTGCTGCGTCGCTTGCGAAATCCAGACTGTTTACTTGGCAGTATGTCATTTGTTTCCAAATACTCAGTCAATTGCAGGCACACCACTTTCTCCAAGATTTTGGACATAAAACAAAGAATGCTTATCGGTCTGAGGTCCCGTACATCGGTTGGGTCAGATTTTTTAGGTATCGGTTTAACGATAGCAGATTTCCAAGTGTCTGGAAAGAAACTGGTATGAATCGATTGATTAATTATAGCAGTAATTATGGATAGAGTTCTAGGTAAGGTCAGCTCAATCATATCCAAAGAAATACTGTCAGTACCAACAGCATTACTTGAAAAAGACTTGATAATTTTTAATATTGTGATTTCATCAACGGGTTTTAATTCGAATGTTGAAGAGCCAAACCTGTGAAACTCAAAATATGTGATATCAGATAGGGTAACGTCACGTCTGGGGGGGAGGTTCAGAAAATGTTTGTTGATCAGTTCAGGATTATTAAAACATAAAGGTAAATCATTCTGTTTTTTGAAATCAACCACGTTACGTTTAATATTTTTCCAAAGAGCACGGGGATTTTTAGAATTGTCGTTGATATGCACCTGATAAAAGGCTGACTTTTCCGAAAATAAGGCTGTGTTAACAACACTTTTTAGGTCTTTATAGTATTGCTTGTGAGAATCTAAGCCGGTACGACGGGATCTAGCGTGTGCGTCATCGCGAAGTCTCATCATCTCCTTTATAGTGGTAGTTATCCAAGGATAGCTTTTCTCCTTAATTAAAACTTTTTTTAAAGGTGCGTGTTGTTCATAAGGGTTCAAGACGTGGAAGTTAAAATAATGAAGTGTTTCATCAACGTTCTCACAAAGTAACCGCTCCCAGTTCACAGAGTTGAGGTCGTTGTTGAACATTTCCGTATCAATGTCCTTAATTGGACGATAGACTGTCCATATAGGTATTGTATCAATTTTTTTAATGTTCAGCTCGCAGGTTAAAAATGCATGACTACTTAGATCTCGGATATGATAGACAGATACGTTACTCAAATCTATATTTGAACATATTAAATCAATTAGTGTTTCAGAGTCAGAGTGTTCAGTAAAATTCGTAGGTTGGTCAACAAACTGGGTTAGTTTTAAAGTTGTCAAAAAGTCTGACAATGACTTATAGTTGGAGTCATGCCCTCCAAGGGTATTTATGTTGAAGTCTCCCAATAAGACAATGTGGTCATATGCCGACAGTGAGCATATAGATGCACTAAGTGCCTCAAAGAATACGTCTGCACTCTGCCAAGGAGGTCGGTACGCGGTTCCAATAGCAACCCTCTCGCAGTTAAGAGTGAGACCCAGCCACATTTGTTCGACTAAAGGCACCACAGGGGTAGACAAGACACGGGCGTTAATACCTTGCCGTATATAAAAACCAACCCCGCCACCACGCGTGCGCGGGCCGGCGGGACGCGGCGTATGGCGCAGACGGAACCCGGGCGGCGCCGGCGCGCGCGCCTCGTCACCTCCGCGCAGCCAGGTTTCATTTACCGCTAGTATATCCACACGATAACGGTCCAGTGCTACTAAAAATTCATCGTGGCGGGTCCCGAGCGACCCAGCGTTTAATAATCCCAATTTATATTTTTTAATCTTTTTTATGAACTGAATTATATAGGAAAAAACAAGTTGACAGTACATGCAACATGCAAGAAGCTTTTTTATGGTCGTCATATGCCGCCACTCGATTGAAAATAATGATAAATATAGGAAAACTGGTGGCATAAATTGCATACTGTTACATATGCTGCGACAAGATTTATATATATTTTTTATGGGGGCATTATAGATACAAACAACGTGCAATATATATTTAAACATATGTATTTCATTAATAATTGTGTAGTAGGTATCATATGTAATAAAATACTTTGTGTATATGTGTAGGTACGGTACAGTGTATACTCTCAAATAAACGCAATTAGGCTTCATCTTATAATGCATGTCTAATATATTTTTCTCCGTCACTTTAACATTGCAAATAGTATTTTTAGGTAAAAGTATATACATGAAAATAAACACTATATAACCAAAATATTGTAAAAATATAACAAATAGCGTGCACCACAGTAATAAGTACTTATTTACGCAATTAGACTTCATCTTATAATGTATGTCTAGTATATTTTTCTCCGTCACTTTAACATTGCAAATAGTATTTTTAGGTAAAAGTATATAAATAAAAATAAACACTTTATGACCAAAATATTGTAAAAATATAACAAATAGAGCGCACCATAGTAATAAGTACTTCGAATTGAAACAATAGTTGTCATTAGAGTAACGATAACGACACAATTTACAAGTAACTTTAAGCATGTTAAACATAATATTTTGAATTTTACTAGGTGCAAACTTATGCGCTATTAAAAACCTTGCTGATATCGGCGTCACAACGGATTTTCTGGGCTGATTGACTGGCATCACGTCGGACGAAAATATTACCGCGGCTAGTCCAGGGGGCCCGCCATTGCAGGCGCCGGGCCTCCATACGAGTTTTGTAAAATAGTTGCCGGTTTAAAGAAGTCAGGCGCTCGTTAAGATATACCCGGCTCGGTTCACCGGGAAGATTAAAACCTGTGGTGTCAATGACACGCCGAACGCGGGCCGCGCGAATAAGTTCGTCCCTTAGGGCGCGCCGCACCAGCCGCACCACCAGAGGCCGCGATGTCACATTCGGTGATGTAATGTTCTCTACAGAAGCGCTGCGACTAGTAGTCTGCGGTGTGTGGATCTCGTCAGCACCGTCGCTTATCGCCCCGTCGGCCGATTGCTTCGCTGTTGTTTCAGGCTCAACCTGAGGTATTTGACGCGTTGAGCTGCCAGACTCGACCTTGAGCGCACGACGTGCACCAACTCGGACCACGCTGACGACGTCGCACTCCGACACTGTTACACCGATCTTCCTGGCTAAAAGTGTAACAAGATGTAGCTTGTTTTCTTGAATTGTCTCAGGTAATCCCGAGATTTCTATGTCATTAGCGAGTAATTCTTGGTCACGTTCATTTATTTCACATTTAAGCCTTTCTACCTCTTGGGCTAGGTTGTTTTGGACACCAGAACAACCTGCGTTATCATTGAGGCGTCTTTCCAGTGACGAGATTCGATCGTCGAAAGTGACAAGCCGTGAGGAAATGGACTCCATTGTTGTTGTGAGCCTGTCAAGGCGCAGGAAAAACTTATCGGCGAACTCGTTTAATACAGACTTTACGTAGGTCTCCATAGTGGTTTTAAAACTATCTAGCATGTGCTGTGCAATATTCGTGGAGGTACTTTGAGTATTTTCTAGCGTATTACCATCCTTTGTGCCAGGTAAACTTGTCTCTTTGCTGGACTTTTTACGCAAGGTGATATTATCGACCGGTGAGCTGGTGTTGCTTTTAGTATTTATAATTGTATTTTTCGATCCCCCGCTCGGGATTGGCATAGACACGGGCCTCACTGGTGAATTTTGGTTGTCCGTTTTAGGCACATTACTTCGGCACTCAGGACAAACCCATTTCTCCTTGCGGTCTTTCTCCATTGAACGAAATGCCTGTTCCGATATGCTAATACAGGGCAGGTCATATTTTCGTTTACACTGTCCACACCTCAAAAATTCTTTACTGATTTGATTGTTACAGCCAGCGCATAAATTGTTAGGAGTATTCATTTTTCTTCGTTATTTAAACACGGCCGGTACGGTATCGTTCCACAATACAGCGAAAGCAGCAACCAGTGACAGCGCAGATAGTAGTTTGCAGCGAAAACACCGTCTAGCGAATAACAAGACGCGCAGCGGCTGCAGCGCTGAATGGGTCGGCTGATAACGCGCAGTAGCAACCGTTGATCACATAAACAATTTAGTTCGATGTACGAAAGTTCACTTAGTTTCAAGCGCGACGGATAACTTTACGTATGAGTACTATTATCAGTTATTTAATTATGTACACCACTACTGGTAAAAGTCACTTTTTCTAACACTAAACGATTTATAACGCGGAGCGTGCAAACATGACGTCCACTCAGTCACCGTTCCAATCTACCCGTTTTTTTTTTTTTTTTTTATTTTGTTTGTTTTGTTTTAGTTTGGTTTCTTTACAATAAATTTATTATTATCTCCTTTATTTATTACGTCTTAGGCTAGGTTTTTAACAATAAATCTATATAAAAAGTTAAATACAATAAAGTTTATATATAATTAATATTATACAATTAAATTACAAAATATAAATACATTATAAAAACCTAACCTAGGGTGCCGCCGGCAGCAGGGCGGGCCCAGGCTACCGGTGGTGTCGGGTTGCAGAGAGAGGAACCTCCTGACGATGCGCGCCGTGTCCAGGAGTACCGCCTTCTGAATCTGGCCCTTGATCCAGCCATCTAGCGAGAGTCTCTTAAGGTGTTGGTCGAGACTCTTCGCTATAAGACCGTTCGCCGAAACGACTATCGGGACAATGATCGTCGAATCAACATCCCACATGGAGGTCACCTCGTGAGCCAAGTACTTGCTGAGTTTGTCCTTCTCGGCCTTCACGAGGTTCTCGTCATGGGGGATGGTGATGTTGACGAGCACTGCCTGGCGCTTGGATCGATCTACCAACACGATATCAGGCTTATTGGCTACAATAGTCCTGTCCGTGATGATAGATCGATCCCAATGGAGCGTGGCAGACCATTCTCGAGAACTGGCATCGGTGCGTACTTATAGTACGGCATCTCAGACCCCACAAGACCGTATCGAAGAGCAAGTTGCTAGTGAATAATCCTGGCTACTTGGTTATGTCTATGTACTCGCCGTTAGCAAGATGAGAACAACCGGAGATTATATGCCTGAGTGACTCACCGGGACGGCGGCATGCCCGACAAATGTCGACCGTACCGTCCTTCAGGATATATCTCCGGTAATTGTTCGTCATCATTACTTCGTCCGCAATTGCACAGACAAAACCTTCGGATTCCCCGAAGAGATCCCCGAAGCGTAGCCAGAGTGTAACCCGCTGGGATCTCCGCGCCACCGGAGTGGTAGGCCACTTACCGGTTCCTTGTCGGCGTTGGGCCCCGCCTTCTCCTGCATCTTCTTCTGGATTTCGTGGATGAACTCGCGGGTCACCTTCACCTCGTAGTCCTCGGCCGGCGTGTACATGTTCAGGATCTGGAAGGTATACCGTAAATAAATATTGGGATAGTATTTACTTATTTAAATTTTATTGTACAATAAAAGAAACGTACAAATAGCGGACTATTTTATAAATTTATTGATATACTAGCTTTTGCCCGCGGCTTCGCACGCGTTAAAAAAATACGTTCATTTGGCATTGGCTTGGCATCGAGCCCCCCCCATATTTTATGTTTACTGTCGCTTTGGAATATTTGAATGCTTTCACGGACATGATTCCTTCTTCATTCTAGATTTATTTTCTGCTTTCAAGTTTCCGTTTTACAACGTTGTGTTTTCTCAATGCGAGGCCCTGGCCACCGACATTTTTGTGCACTGTCTCAATTGGTTACTTAAATAAAGTTATGCTTTCTTCTTTCCTTTGGGGTATATTGTCTTTGCTTAGCGCCCCCGCTTTTTTTGGTCATCATCTCTTTAGAATACTTAATCGTTTGTTCAGAATTGCTTTCCTGTCACCGTTTTAAGGTTTATGTATTCTCAATGCGAGCACTACTGCATTTTTGTTCTCTATCTCTTCAGATTACTCGAAAGTTACATCAGTCTTGCTTTTTTCTTTCCGTTTGTTATATTGTTTTTTCTTCTAGCTTCCCGTCTGGTTTGGTCACCATCCCCATTTAGAATCCTTTAAAGTTTGAACAGACTTGCTTATTCTTAATTCCGTTTTAGAGGTTTGTGTTTTTTTAATGCGAGCACTATGCCACTTTTTTCACTATCTTTTCGGGTTACTCAAAAGGTTGAGCAGAATTGCTTTCTCGTTAGCGTTTTAAAGTTTTGAGTGATCACCATATCTACAGGTAACTTAAGCGTTTCAACCGATTTACTTTAATTTTTAAATTTTAGCATGTAATGTTTTTAAGAGCGGGGGGCTCTGCCTCCCCGAGCCCCTCATCTTCTTCAATTCCATCTCTTCGTATTGCTTAAAAGTTTTATCAGTCTTTCTTTCTACTTTCCGTTGTGCGAGGGTTTTTTTTTTCGTGCTTCCCGTCTGGTTTGGTCACCATCTCTTTAGAATTCTTTAAAGTTTGATCAGACTTCCTTTCTTGATTCCGTTTTAGGGATTTGTGTTTTCTTAATGCAAGCACTATGCAATTTTAGTTCACTGTCTTTTCAGGTTACTTAAAAGTTTGATCAGACTTGTTTTCTAGCTAGTATTTTAAGGTTTTGTGTTTTCTTTCTTTTCTTTCTTGATCACCATATCTACAGGTCACTTAGGCTTGCATCAGATTTACTGGTAATTTTCAGTTTTAGCATGTTGCATTTTCTAAGAGCTTCTTGGGGCTCTGCCCCCGAGCCCCCCGTCTTTTTCAATACAATCTCTTCGTGCTACTTCAAAGTTTCATCAGTCGTGCTTTCTTCTTTTCGTTTTGCAATATTGTTTATTCTTCGTGCCTCCCGTCTGGTTTAGTCACCACCTCTTTAGAATTCTTTAGAGTTTATCAGAGTTGCTTTGTTGATTCCGTTTTAAGGTTTTGTGTATTATTAATGCGAGCACTACGCTATTTTAATTCACTATTTTTTCAGGTTACTTCTAAGTTTGATCAGACTTATTTTCTCGTTAGCGTTTTTAGGTTTTACGTTTTCTTTATCACCATATCTACAGGTCACTTAGTCTTTTATCAGATTTCATTTAATTTTTCAGTTTTAGCAAATTACATTTTATGCTGATTCTGGCTTTGCCTTCCGAGCCCCCCTTAGTTTTTGATACCATCTCTTCGTGTTGCTTAAAAGTTTCATCAGTCTTGCTTTTTTCTATCCGTGTTGCGATATATTTTTTTTTCTTAGTGCCTTCCGTCTCTGTTAGTCACCATCTCTTTAGAATACCTAAAAGTTTGATCAAACCTACTTTCTTGTTCACGTTTTCTTAATGCGAGTACTATGCCATTATCGTTCACTATCTTTTCGGGTTACTCAAAAGGATGTGCAGACTTGCTTTCTCGTTAGCGTTTTAAGGTTTTGTGATTTCTCGATCACCATATATACACGTAACTTAGCCTTTCATCAGATTTAGTTACTTGTAATTTCGAGTTTTAGCATGTTGCATTTTCTAAGTGCTCCGCCCCCCCATCTTTTTCAATACCATCTCTTCGTGCTACTTAAAAGTTTCATCAATCGTGCTTTCTTCTTTCCGTTGTGCGATATTGTTTTTTCTTCGTGCTTCCCGTCTGGTTTGGTCACCATCTCTTTAGAATCCTTTAACGTTTGATCAGACTTGCTTTCTTGATTCCGTTTTAAGGTTTTGTGTTTTCTTAATGCGAGCACTATGCCATTTTAGTTCACTATCTTTTCAGGTTACTTAAAAGTTTGATCAGACTTGCTTTCTTGTTAGCATTTAAGGGTTTTGTTTTTTCTTGATCACCATATATCTACAGGTAACTAAGTTACCTTTCATCTTTACTTGAACTTGTAGTATTTTCTAAGAGCGGGGGGCTCTGCCCCGTGAGCGCCCCGTTTTTTTGATACCGTCTCTTCGTATTGCTTAAGTTTCATCACAGTCTTGCTTTTTTCTTTTCGTGTTGCTATATATTTTTTTCTTAGTGCCTTCCGTCTCTGTTAGACACCATCTCTTTAGAATACCTAAAAGTTTGATCAAACCTGCTTTCCTGTTTACGTTTTCTTAATGCGAGTACTATGCCATTATCGTTCACTATCTTTTCGGGTTACTCAAAAGGATGTGCAGACTTGCTTTCTCGTTAGCGTTTCAAGGTTTTGTGTTTTCTTGATCACCATATCTACACGTAACTTAGCCTTTCATCAGATTTACTTGTAATTTTCAGGTTTAGCATGTTGCATTTTATAAGTGCGGGGGGCTCCGCCCCCCGAGCCCCCCGTCTTTTTCAATACAATCTCTTCGCGCTACTTAAAAGTTTCATCAGTCGTGCTTTCTTGTTTCCGTTGTGCGATATTGTTTTTTCTTCATGCTTCCCCTCTGGTTTGGTCACCATCTATTTAGAATCCTTCAATGTTTGATCAGACTTGCTTTCTTGATTCTGTTTTAAGGTTTTGTGTTTTCTTAATGCGAGCACTCTGCCATTTTAGTTCACGATCTTTTCAGGTTACTTAAAAGTTTGATCAGACTTGCTTTCTTGTTAGCCTTTTAGGGTTTTGTTTTTTCTTGATCACCATATATGTACAGGTAACTTAGCCTTTCATCAAATTTACTTGATTTTTTCAGTTTTAACATGTAGTATTTTCTAAGAGCGGGGGGCTCCGCCCCCCGAGCCCCCCGTTTTTTTCGATACCGTCTCTTTGTATTGCTTATGTTTCATCAGCCATAATCGTACAACGGAAAAAAGAAAGCAACTCTTCTTTCAGTTGTACGATATTGTTTTTAGGGTTCCGTACCCAAAGGGTAAAATCGGGACCCTATTGCTGAGACTTCGCTGTCTGTCCCTCCGTCCGTCCGTCTGTCACCAGGAGGCTGTATCTCAAGAACGGTGATAGCTAGACAGTTGAAATTTTCACAGATAATGTATTTCTATTGCCGCTATAACAACAAATACTAAAAATAAAATAAAATAAATATTTAAGGGGGGCTCCCATACAACAAACTTACAGATAATGGTACGGAACCCTTCGTGCGCGAGTCGCAATCGCACTTGGCAGATATTTTTTTCTTATTACCTCCCGTCTCTGTTAGTCACCATCTCTTTCGAATACTTAAAAGTTTAATCAAACATTGTTTAGCTTTATTTTATATTTTGTTTAGCTAAACACATACTGACGCTGAACGGCCCTCGAGATGTCAACGTCAAATTTGGATCAGCTGTTTTAAAATTAAAGAAATTAATTGTAATTGCATAGTAATAACATTTAAATGTATCACTAATTAACTTAAAACAGACCAAACCACTCACTTCGCCATTGCGAAAACTCTGCTGCGGACGTCACCTCGGGGAAAACTACTGTTTAAAGCTCACAGATGGCGCTACTGGTAGCAGTAATGTGTGATTCCCGCGTATCATATTTCATTAACTTTCCGTAAATATTTATATATCAAAGGATGAAATTGAATCTAAATGATTTTATTTCGATTCTCTTAAGAGAGAGAAAAAACAACTTACAATACAATACAATACAAAATGCTTTATTGCAAACCAAAAATGTTTACAAAATCAATACAGAACAATAATTTTAGTAACGGTACAACTTAGCACAACTTAGTACAACTTATTTATTCATTCCAATTTTTCTCCGCGTCTCAGTATGCTTATGAAAATAGGGTCAAAATTTATAAACTACTGAGTAAATACATGAATTTTAAATGCAATAATAGAGTGGTAATTCCCATTGTTGCATCGCGAAATGAATAATAACAAAATTGTGTTCAGTTTTGCTTCATAAAACGATCATTTCGTGTACCACTAACGCCATCTCTGCCCCAGTGTCCGTAACTCGATACCCGAAAAGCCAGTGGTCCTGACGGTATCCCGGCGATTGTACTCAAAAACTGCGCAGCGGAGTTATCTCCGGTATTGACGCGCCTCTATAATCTCTCGTACTCGTCCGGTAGTATTCCGGAAGCGTGGAGAGAAGCTAATGTGCAGCCAGTCCCCAAAAAAGGAGACCGTTCTGAACCATCTAATTACCGTCCCATTGCCGTAACCTCAGTGTTGTGCAAAGTCATGGAGCGGATCATCAACGACCAACTGATCCGATACCTTGAAGATCACTCCCTAATTAATGATCGTCAGTATGGCTTCAGACCGAAACGATCAACGGGCGATCTTCTAGCGTATGTGACACACCTCTGGGGGGAGGCTATTGATAAACACGGCGAGGCTTTGGCTATCAGCCTTGACATTGCCAAAGCTTTCGATCGGGTCTGGCATAAAGCACTTCTTTCCAAGCTTCCTGCCTACGGTCTGCCCATGCAACTGTGTAAATGGATTGCTGACTTCCTGCATGAGCGTAGAATCCGCGTCCTCGTCGAAGGGTGCGCTTCGCGGTTCATGACAGTGAATGCTGGCGTCCCACAGGGCTCTGTTTTATCACCCACCCTCTTTCTTCTGCATATCAATGATATGCTACCATTAGGGAACATACATTGCTATGCGGATGATAGTACGGTCCATGGTCGATACTTTGGCCGGCCAGGAGCTTGTAGGGCGGAAATCGGCGCGAAACGTGAGAATCTTGTCGTTGAACTGGACCAGGTTCTGGACCTCATTAGCAAATGGGGATCTGTTAACCTGGTTGAGTTCAACGCCAAGAAAACCCAGGTGTGTGCGTTCACTACCAAGCCGTCTTCGTTTCTCCCTACTCCTAGTCTCCAGAGCACTCCTCTTGGTTCGCGTGATAGCCTGAATATGCTAGGCATGGATATCCGCTGCAATCTGAACCAAAACGAATACATCGAGTCACTGATTACCACAGCTTCCAAAAAACTGGGGATCCTGAACAGGGTGCGACGGTTCTTCGCGCCGGACCAGCTTTGCCTTCTTTATAGGACTCAAGTTCGGTCGTGCGTTGAGTACTGCTCGCATCTTTGGGATGGCTCCGCCCAATATCTACTCGATGCGCTTGACAGATTGCAGCGTCGGGCGGTCCGCATCATAGGTGACGAGAAAAGTACCAGATTCCTCGAACCCCTTCAATTACGTAGGGACATTGGGTCGCTGAGCGTTTTCTATCGCCTATACCATGGCGAGTGTTCTGAAGAGTTATTTTCTCTTATCCCACCCTCCCCTTTCCGTCATAGAACCACACGTGCCAGCTTGCGATGTCATCGCTTCACCGTGGAGAATATTCCCACACGTACCAAGAAGTTTGGCAATTCCTTCATCTGCCGAACTATTAAAGTATGGAACTCCTTGCCGGCTCATGTGTTTCCTCCTTCTTATAACTTGGGACCCTTCAAACGAAGCGTGAAGAAGCATCTCTCGGGCCAGCATGGCAGTGTCAACTGACTTGGCACCGTTGGTTTCTCGTCAGTTGCCATTGCGACTTGGGCTCCCCTTTTTGCTTACCATCAGGCGAAGTGGAGCCACTATGTTGTGCCGTTATAAAAAAAAAAAAAAAATTCGGCGACTCGTCCAACCTCAGAGCTATTGTCCCCGGTGGGTAGCGCAGGCCGGCCCCCCGCGGGGTACGCGTGGTTCTAAATTCAAATTCAGGACGCTGATGGATGACGCTATGATGACATATGCACACAACTTCATTCGCGTATTTTTTCTTTACCGTAGACGGATAAAAAGTATCCTATAACCATCTCTGAATGTCCAGCTATCCCTGTACCAAAATTAGTAACTTTTTATCCAGCCGTTTCGGCGTCATTATAGGACAAAGGTTTTTTTGAAAACAGATGGCGCCAGGTTGGCACGGCGACGCGGGTACATACAAAACAACAACCAAGCTGCATCACGCTATCAAGATTTTTCCTAAAATCATGACCTCCCTCCATAAAAAAATTAATTTCAATACAAATTTAGGATTTTATAATAGTATAGAAGATAAGGAAGCAAAGGAAAATGCATGAGATGACACGGTTATTATTACAGTAGTTTCTTAGTGGTTCTGGGTTCAAATCCCGGCTAGGTGAAATCCTTTCTACATTGTAAATTTAATGATTTTGTCTTGTCTCGAATCATGGTTGTTTTTAATACAAAATGCATACATTGTCGAGCAGCAACTCTCAATAACTGATACACTGCTGCTTACATTTGTATGCGATCAATATTCAACAACTTCGGTAGTAATTCTCGAAGTCCAGGTTTACCATCACTACATCCTAGCTTGTGCCGCATCGTGGTCACAGGCACGCAACGACGTGCATCGACTCTCGGGTACCGTGTCGGGGGACGCATCAATGTATGGAGCTGGTGTTATTACACTGAAAAAAATATCCAGTGGAGCCTACTGACATTACAGTAAGACTTACTGCAATAACAGTGAGGCCTACTGACATTTCAGTAAACCTAACTGTAATAACGGTTACGCCTACTGTAATTTCAGTAGGCTCCACTGGGTATTTTTTTCAGTGTAACTCAGGAAAAATCTTAACAGCGCGATGCAGCCGATAGTATGGAGATTTTGTCAAAGTAACAACGCCATCTAGCGGAAAATTGGGTCGTTGAGAACAAAATCTCAACACACCGTTAAAAATAAAGAATGACTGATATTTATTACTTTGAATAGATTTTATACATAAAAAAACTACATAGAAGCAAAATTGTGGCTAAATATATCGTATATTTATCGTTTATTATACATTTCGCTACCTTATTAGTAAGTTAGGCCAAACACAAACAATACCAAAATTTGCGCCTAATGTTCTAAATGTTGGTTGGTAAAACATATTTAGAAATGTATTTAATTTACTTAAATTGATTCGAAATTCTTTTATTTCAATCACATTCGATAAAATAGCATTAAAAAAACTGTTTTATTCATTAACATTCTTTATTGCGTCTCCGGGCTTTTTTATGGTCAATACTTACAAACTACAGAAGAATATAATTGCATATTCAATAAAAGAGCATTATTTCCTATTTTCGGAAATTGTGTTTTTAAAGAAATGTATGTTTTTTTTGAGCATGAGACAATTTACAACGAACATTGCACTCATATTTTCGTCTGTGTTGGTTGATAATTAGTATCTTTTCTATCTAACTCAGACGGTTTCCGTAACTCAACGCCTCAAACAACCTTAACCTTATTGTTAATGCCGGTGGGCCGCGCGGAGGAATTATGTCGAATTCATACTTTTTAGTTTTTGTACACGTAAGAGCCACGCGGGGGTCGCGTCGTTCTAAATTCAAAATCCAAACGCTGTCATTATAAGGTTACACATTGTAGGGAAAATATTTCATGGAATTTATGTTTTCAGAGATAAATATCATAATAAAAAGTATCCTATAACCATCTTTGGATGTTCAGCTATTCCTGTACCAAAATTGGTAACTTTTTATCCAGCCGTTTCGGCGCCATTAGAGGACAAAGGTTTTTTTTTAAAACAGATGGCGACAGGTTGGCACGGCGAAGCGTGTCCATACAAAACAACTATCCGGCTGCATCACGCTATCGAGATTTTTCCTGAAATCATGACCTCCCTCCATAGAAAATTTATTTTCAATACAAATTTAGGATTTTATAATAGTATAGATATCCTAACCCTTTATTTGGCAATAACACTAAAGTTCCATAATTCGAGACTCATCGGGTTCGATAGCACAACCAATTGCGGTTCAGAAAAAAATACAAAAAGGGGTCATAGGTTTCGTTCATATTAGACATTGCCAAATTAAGGATTAACCATGCAACATTAATACAAGACATTTTTTTTGAAGACGTCTACCGATCCCATTTTTATTAGGATTTTAAAGTTTGACATTCCTGCGGAGCGCTGAAAACGCTCCGTACAAATAGCGAGCGGCCCATGATTTCGTCTCCTCGGTAAGGTAAAAGAATTTTAAATTGGAATTACCCTCATCTAGCAGAACATTGTTTGAGTGAACGTTTACTGTTAATGCTTCGCTTCGCATAATGCGCATTTCCTATAATGTTCATTTCGTATAATGCTCATTTCGCAACATTGTTCTGCGAATTATTAGTAACCTAGTCTCATGTATTAGTAGTATCATTTAGTGTTGTCTATTCCTTGATGTTTGAGGTGTGCAATGTGCACTAAAGAGTATTTGTATTTATAAACCCCATAGTACTGTAGTCCTGACAGCGACTTCCTCGCCTGCAGCAGCTGGACTGCCTGCGTGATCGGCTCCAGCACGCTGAGGATCTCGTCCACCTGGGCTATACTCCTGCCGACACTGACCTTGCACACTTGCATGGCGGTGAGGTTGGAGCACATGTCCACTGTGCTCTGCACGTCCGCCAGCGACTTCCTCGCCTGCAGCAGCTGGACTGCCTGCGTGATCGGCTCCAGCACGCTGAGGATCTCGTCCACCTGGGCTATACTCCTGCCGACACTGACCTTGCACACTTGCATGGCGGTGAGGTTGGAGCACATGTCCACTGTGCTCTGCACGTCCGCCAGCGACTTCCTCGCCTCCAGCAGCTGGACTGCCTGCGTGATCGGCTCCAGCACGCTGAGGATCTCGTCCACCTGGGATATACTCCTGCCGACACTGACCTTGCACACTTGCATGGCGGTGAGGTTGGAGCACATGTCCACTGTGCTCTGCACGTCCGCCAGCGACTTCCTCGCCTGCAGCAGCTGGACTGCCTGCGTGATCGGCTCCAGCACGCTGAGGATCTCGTCCACCTGGGATATACTCCTGCCGACACTGACCTTGCACACTTGCATGGCGGTGAGGTTGGAGCACATGTCCACTGTGCTCTGCACGTCCGCCAGCGACTTCCTCGCCTCCAGCAGCTGGACTGCCTGCGTGATCGGCTCCAGCACGCTGAGGATCTCGTCCACCTGGGATATACTCCTGCCGACACTGACCTTGCACACTTGCATGGCGGTGAGGTTGGAGCACATGTCCACTGTGCTCTGCACGTCCGCCAGCGACTTCCTCGCCTGCAGCAGCTGGACTGCCTGCGTGATCGGCTCCAGCACGCTGAGGATCTCGTCCACCTGGGATATACTCCTGCCGACACTGACCTTGCACACTTGCATGGCGGTGAGGTTGGAGCACATGTCCACTGTGCTCTGCACGTCCGCCAGCGACTTCCTCGCCTGCAGCAGCTGGACTGCCTGCGTGATCGGCTCCAGCACGCTGAGGATCTCGTCCACCTGGGCTATACTCCTGCCGACACTGACCTTGCACACTTGCATGGCGGTGAGGTTGGAGCACATGTCCACTGTGCTCTGCACGTCCGCCAGCGACTTCCTCGCCTGCAGCAGCTGGACTGCCTGCGTGATCGGCTCCAGCACGCTGAGGATCTCGTCCACCTGGGCTATACTCCTGCCGACACTGACCTTGCACACTTGCATGGCGGTGAGGTTGGAGCACATGTCCACTGTGCTCTGCACGTCCGCCAGCGACTTCCTCGCCTCCAGCAGCTGGACTGCCTGCGTGATCGGCTCCAGCACGCTGAGGATCTCGTCCACCTGGGATATACTCCTGCCGACACTGACCTTGCACACTTGCATGGCGGTGAGGTTGGAGCACATGTCCACTGTGCTCTGCACGTCCGCCAGCGACTTCCTCGCCTGCAGCAGCTGGACTGCCTGCGTGATCGGCTTTAACACGCTGAGGATCTCGTCCACCTGGGAAATGGGAAAGAAAAAACATTTATTCGGGGACAAAACAATATTACATTCCTAAGTAGCACACCAGCTATATACAGCCCTTACACAGCTGTAATAAGCTGAATAATGGCTATATAAGGTCTTATGCAGTACGTGGGTCATTGAACTATGTATGAACTATGTTTTCCCTCAGTTCTAGATAGTAACATAGTTATTTCACGCTTTCATTGCGTGCAGTCGAAAATAAGTTTGCAAAACCAGTTTTCTGCGGGAATTTTGAAAATTTCGAGTAGTTTTTGTAACAAAAATTTTCAATGAAATATTCACTGTAATTTTAAAATATAGCCTAATAAATCGTAATGATTCGATAGGTTGCTTGGAAGTTAGGGTAGCGACGTGGTTAACGAGCTGGACCGGCAATCCAGAGATACCGGGTTCGATTCCCGGTCTCTTCCACCAGGTAACTCATTTTTCAATTTTTCTTCAAGCTTTGATCTTTGTATCAATGATTGATATAATATTTTAAGAAACATATTTGATCATAGAGAAAAAACTCTGAAACAATCAGCATTTTTTAACGGATAAGGAGCCTCCAGGTTTTGTTGAAATAGTATTGTCGGTGTACTTACGTTCTTCTGTCCATACTCCGCCAGCTGTTCTTTGATCCAGTTCTCCAGGTGGGAGATGTTGTATCTGATCTGCAAGCCTTTGGCCCAGCAGCAGAGGTCCTTGCGGAGGAGAAGCTGGTTCAGGCTGTAGGCGCAGATGTAGTAGAATAGCTGGAACAAATGATAAAATGTGGTTGATTATACAATAAAAGGTCAAAGAACTAAAAAAAAAAACATCAGAGCACCATTTTATTACTATTATTCTTGCACGCAGAATAAATACATCGTACCTCGAAAATGTATTTGACATCCACTTGCCTGTATTCTAGCAAACAAATAATAATTTGATTTGATATCATTTGATTTCTAGTTTTATTTTTTTTCTCAAACTCACACATATCGATCTAGTCCTACAGTAAGCTCCAGTGGGCTTATGCTATGGGTACTAGATGACGATATACATACTTAAATACCTAGAAATCATCCATGACCTAGGAACAAATGTTAGAGTTCATCATACAGATAATATTGATTAAAAACTTACAGGATTTTCACACATTGTTGTTCAAAAAGGGGAATATTTAATTACCTCGACGTTTCAAACGTGATGTTAAGTTCATGGTCTCGAAAGGTTACAAAAAGGGGAAGGGTCCTTTCCAGATCATGAACGTAACATCAATTTCGGAACGTCGAGGTAGAAGTTGCTCCCTCAAGACTAAGGATCGTGGTCATCAGTGGTTGTGGATGCTCAACACTTAGTTTTTATGATCTGCTTCCACCGGTGCCCGTTCATCGTGTCTCTGATGATCGAGCAAAACTTGGTTGAGGAAAGGCCCTTCACATCATCAGTCCAGCTGATTGGGGCATCTTTTGGTCTCCTATAGGACAACCTGTCCATACAAAACGGGTGTATTGTATACCTGCTTGAAGATCATGACCCTCAGCGACGCGTCGACGGCATACGTGTGCAGGTGGTCGTGCGCGGCGCTCAGCTCCTGCTTGAGCCGCGCCGGCCCCGCGCCCGGCGGCGACGGCGGCGCGCGCGCCGGCCCGGACAGCCCGCTACAACCACACACACAATAAACAATCATACTATTGTTTTACGACAAACAAAGATATAAATATTGACTCATTCAAAAAATGTAATGCGATCCACTGCAAGCAGGACTCGAACTGTGGAGTGGATGAATGATTTACAAGATCTGCCAAAGATACACGCCATCGTAAGGGTGAAGCCAGACGGGCGTAATTTGAGTCGCGTAATTTCGGTCGCGCCATACTTAGTATGACATGATCAAGTCACACTAAGTATGGCGCGACCGAAATTTGTCATTTTAAAAAAACATATACATAGTTGAGGGCTTTAATTAAAACAAAACTTAATTGATTCCTTTGTGTAACGCTAGTTACCCATATCTTTTGTATGAGTAACTTTCGTAACACAAAACACGCAATCGTAATTTTGTTCTTATTAAGCCTTTGACTATGTACATGTTTTATGAAAATGACTCATTACGCTCGTCTGACTTCACCCTTAATATAGCCTCACAACTGTCGGTCCGGCCCGGGATAGTGACGCTACAAACAGCTTTCATATGGCAATAATGTGCATATGTCATTAAAATGCATTATTAAACGTCAGTAGCGATTTGTCAAGGATTTATCATTAACCTAATTAAAAACATTGTTTAACGGAATGCTGTTCAATCCTTCGTTCTTCTTGCGAAATAAATACTGAATCCTATTGGAAAATACTTGCCCTTCATCACTGTGGATAGGTTTGGCTTTATTGTGGGAAAATTACTTGAAATTTGCGGAATATTTAGTCCTGTTTCCTCTTTGTTTACATCAGTGACATTCACCGACTTTCAACGTCAGTTACCAACAATGTGCCGTTACAATGGGTGCGCATTTTTTCACATTACGATTGATTTTCATAACGTATTGTTTGTCATAAAATCGTTAGCCATAACTCTGAAATTATTAACTTAGAAGATTTTTGAAAGTAAAACGTAAAAAGTTGTTTCAGAGAAAAATATAAATTATGATAACGAAAATTATGACTTATGACAATTATGAATAAGAATGTTATGTGAGCCAATATGGACCCGTCTAATATACTAGTTGAATAAGACCGCTAGCTTCATGGACAGTTGGGTTACTATTAAACTAAACATTTGAAAAACATATTCTACTTAAATACATGATGGATGACAGATTCATAGTCTATAACCTAAATAAAAAATTTAAAACACCCCTACACAAGCTGGTCATCATGAGATCCTCATTCAAAGAGTGGTATAGAAAATGCTACTAAACCTGAACATAACTACAAAATTTGGAATTCTTAGCTTCAATATTGGCTGAGATCTTGTCACTTGTCCTAATTAAAGCTGAATATCGTGTAAACTACTGGTCCTATTTCCACCAAACATAGCTATGACATCTCGGCGGATGAGTTTCGATTAAAAAAACTGCACTTAAAATGATCCATCTATTTGTGAGCTACGATGTTAGAAACACATGTTAAACTTATACCACTCCTTTTTTTCCTCAAGGGTTAAAAAAGTCTTATTAAAATACACCCGCTTGGTGACAACCAAGTCACTAGAATTTCTGTCACTGCTCTTCAAAACCTCGTATCTAGTTAGTACATTGATACTGAGATACGAGTTTAGTTTCAAGTAGGTATTTGTTACTTATTGGATTTTGGGTGTCAACCTAGGAATACGATACTCCATTTTCGGTATTCGGGTCTCCTGCCCATAGGTAAGGTAACAAACATATTACGAGCGGAAGTCTCTTTCTAATATAAGAAGTTTAAAAAGGTCTTCCGCTTGTAATTTGTAACTTGTAGCTTCGTGAAATGCGACCTGTAGGCAAGCTGTTAAGGAGTCGCTTCGCATGCTCGGTCAATAAATAAGTGATCTGGGGCATTTACTGATTTCCAAATATTCGACACAAATATAACAACGCAATGGGCCAACGCAATTTTAGTTTGTTGTAGTTTTTTTTCACACATTTCAATCAATTTGGTGAGTTGGTAAAGTTGCTTTTTCTGACAATGGTAAGGTCAATTTGACCCTATGTCCTACATTTTCTCCATTGAATTACACAAACTGTATGAAAATTTTGTATTTTCTATAGTCTGTCCGATCTCTAAGATCAAATGAAGTCACTTTGGCACAAGGTACAAACAACCATATTCCTCAGTAAATTTAAGGTAGTTTTTCACTTATGCCAGTTTGACATAATTTGATCTTAGAATTTCGGAAAGACATACTAGAATTTAGTACAAAAAGTAAAATTGGCCCCAATGAGGATACGAGGATTTCTTTTTATCGTGGACCTAGCGATTTTTTTACAACTTCATACAAATGTTAAGAAAGTGAAAACGTTTATCGGACTTTATATTACACGGGAACTAATTTTTTTAGGGATAAAAGGTATCCTATGTGTTAATCCAGAGTGTCAGCTACCTTCACACCGAATGTATCAATATTGGTCCAGCCGTTAGAGCGTTAAAATGTAATAAACATAAAACACACACTCACAACCACCTTTGTCATATTGACTGCCAGGGGGCGTGGCCTAGAAACAACCTTGTATACCGGTGAACATATATGCGTCGCAGGCAGTGAATGCGTTCTAATATTACTATTTATTATTTATTTAATCTGTTTATTATTTATTAAGTATGACAGAACCCTGTACGTCGATTACAGCATATACTATATTAAGTTACATTAATATTACATTTAACTTATCACCAGTGATAGGATTAGGTAGTGCCATTTCGCGGGACTTCGGTGCGTAAGCTTAGTATGGACATACCTTTTAACCCCGGGATTTCATATGAAATTTTTTAAGTTTGTGTTTAATGTTATAAATGTGTAATTGTACAATTATTTTGCTAGCATAGAATATGCCATTCACGAGAAGAGAATATGAAGACACTAGATAAACCGGACCTACGTCTTATCTTTTGGTATTCACGTGTTATTTTTCATCGGACATACTTAAATTATATTTACCTGACTTTCCTTTTATAACTCTATTGTTTACCTTTATGACCAGGCCGGGGTGGGGTGCAAAACAAGCAGGGTTAGTTTGTTAATGCTATCTCTTTTTGGTTCAGAGATAATAATTCTAAGCTAGCACATTAGGTACATGTTTGGAGATTACTTATTTGAGATTCTTCGGTACGTTTTTTGCGTTTTCTTTTATTTAATGACATATCAAGAAAATCTTCTAAGAAAAAATATGAGTCCCGGAATCCCGGGTCTTATCCATATTATGCACAATGTTTAAGGTCATTCACCCGAAATGGCACTACCTAATCCTATCACTGCTTATCACATAGATAGCTCGGGATATACATGATACTTACTTCCCGGTAGCACGGGCAAAGCCGCGGGTATACACTAGTCATCATACATTTCTAATTATTTACAACATACGAATTAGAAGTGCTCTGTTACCTCAACACTTCTTCAGGATGATGTCCAGTTTCTCTTAAAATTCAAACATATAATATAAACTAAAAACGTTAAACTAATTTAAAAAAATACCAGGCCTTTTTTCGATATAGATAATCAAATAAAGGATAAAAAAAAAATATTACTACATATTTACATATTCGAAAGTACCCCTCTTTCTAATAAACATATTATGCATTTCAAAAGTTCCTCATTGATAAAACGTAAGTGACAATTGGTCACAGCGCAGAAAGTTCAGTAGGATTATTACTAAAGCCGATTTACTATGAAAACTGCAGGGCTATCAGACTGAGGAGGCTTCGTTTGTCGCGCGAGTCAGCATCTCCTGCTCACACGGTTTTAAAGGAAAGTGACAGGTAGCATTTGTTGCCCGACAAAATCGCGTGTTAAAGTTATGCTAGACGTACTGCTTGCTGTTCTCCTTGTTCGTTGTGATTGTCAAGTTTTCCACAAGGTTACCACTTTGGTAACGATTTTGAACTGACGCCCAATTCTTTCACAATTTTCTAAATATTTTCAAAACTAATACGAATAATAAAATAAAATAAATGGAAAGATAAGATAAATATGAGATTAAGAAAACTTAGTTTGTACAACCTGATCTCCTCGTATTCCAAAATGGCGCCGACGATCAGGCGCTCCACCTGCCTTTCCAAGAGCGTGATGACACCTGTAACAACAAAAATTAAATAGCCTCTTTAAGTGGACTAGGGCTGGGCAAAGGCCTGCCCTTCTTTTCTCCACTCGACCCTAATGCCAGTGCAGTTCTGCCATTCTCTGCAGAACGCGTCCAGATCGCCCCGCCATCTCCCTTTGGTCTGCCTTTGTTCCGATATCCATCTTGGATATCGGATGAAATAGCTCTTCTAGCTAGCTAGTATAGGCGATAGAAAAGAAAACGCTTAGCGAACCAATGTCCCTACGTAATTGAAGGGGTTCGAGGAACCTAGTACAGAAATAGTGCATTAATGTTTTTCCTTCATTCTTTGTCGGAAAAGTAAGTAAGTGAAAATATAGGTAATAAGGATTTTATTAACACTTTCGTGAGACATATTTAATCAATGTATTAAGCGGTTTACACTCACGTGAAATTGTCAGGAACGCCCCGACATATTTCTAACTCGTATGGAGTTCTTCATCAGGGCATACTACCTCGCTTTTTATGGCCCCGCGGTAGCTTTATTGTTAGTACTCAAAGTTACGTTAGATAGTGCAAATTAAACGCAACAGGGTTCTCCAAATATGATTTTCGAAGAGATATGAATTGAGAATATGATTTTTTTTATGATTTAATTACAAATGTATCGTTTTCAGATTTTCCTTTATACTTGTAGTATACGACGGTATTACTTGCCTCAACCTAAAAATTACCCTATTTTTGATGCCCTTGAGAGTACCGAAATATTGAAAAGAATGTATAGATTTATTGTAATAAATTATATAAAATATACAAATATGGGTGACGACAGCAGTGGCGGGGGGAGTTAATGGTGGGGCGGAGAGGGAGGTTGATGGAAAAACCTAGCTTAGTGAAGAATTCCTGCTCCTTCACAATTGAAGGCCTTGATGTGCGCTAAGTACCGAAAAATACGTTTGTTGTGACATAAACGGCCGTAACTTTTTCATACTTTAACTTAGAAATTTCATTTTTTCACAGCTCCAAGGGACTGTAGACTTCAGTATATGGTTTTAATTGCAACTCTATACCTCCACGCAATCCCGAGACACTCTTGACAGACGGACGGACGGTCAACAAAGTGATCTTATAAGAGTTCCGTTTTTCCTTTTGAGGTACGGAACCCAAAAAAACTATGAGCTTACCTTGGTAGATCTGTACGGCGGTGTCGCTGAGCAGCTGGCGATACTCGGACAGGTCGAATATCCGCAGACACTGCTGGTTCTGGCGCGGCGTGTTCTCCTTCTGGTACACCGCGTCTCCGCTGTACTGCCGGAGGTTGTTCAGCAATCTGCGGGGACATAAATAAATATCGGTCCAGCTCACACGAATCGCTCTAGTCCCACAGTAAGCTCTAGGCTTGGTTTATGGACACTAGACGACGATAAACATAATTATATGTATATGAACATTTTGGGATACTTTTTTTTTACTAATTAGATCTAAAGAACTCGTGATTCTGAGTGGAAAATACCTAAAATTTCCAAAATTAAAAAAGTGGGGTGTACAACGAAATAAAAAATTGCCCATTTACTTACCGCAAAATACCAACTCTTTAGTTATTGAAGAATATAGAGAGAGAAGAGAGAAATGATGTATTAAACAAATAGGTATAAATGTCGTTTACCGGATCGATAACCTACGATGCGACAATCATCTTGAAATCAGCATGACAACTAGCTGACCATTTTAGTATAAGACTTGACATAAGCCAATAGTAAAATTGTCAGCTACTGTTGTTGTGGTACACCACAGCAGGTCACAACGAATAGGCAAACGATACCCATACCGACTTGTTTCGATGTAGGTTATCCAATGGCCGCCATTTTGTATTAGAATACTTACCTCAGCATATTGGCGAGCCACAGCGCGCTGTACTCGACGCTGTCGGCGCGTTTCTTGAGCGTCTTCTTGACGCCGATCCGCACCGCCTTCAGCAGCTGGTGCATCTTGGGCTCGTCGTCCACGTGGTCCATGTGCCGCAGCATCATGAATAACCCGTAACATGCTTCAACATGTTAGTACCACAGGTCGCTGTATTCCACACTACGCGCGCGCCGCTTCGTGTTAAACTTACCGTAAGTACAGTCAGCCAAAAATGTGATCTACCGCCCTTCGGTCGAGGTTCATTTGAACGTCTTGAAACAACAAGATCGATTTTCCTTCACAATAATAATATAATGACAGTGACTTCCGTCAGCAAAGTCAACCTTAGCGATAATTAGATGTCACAGAAACTTTTGTCAAAACTGGTAGACCACTCAAACCACTAAACACACATTCAAAAATACACGAAACAAATTATGTTACCACAAACTTTTGGATTGTGCTATTTTTAGTGTGTCCAAGAAGTGTCTTGACTTCCTTTATGACGTCACAAGCCAGTATCTTCATAGTAAACTTCATACTACGATCGTTTTTGACGTTGCATAAAGAGTAGTTGATTTGAGCTGTCACCAAATACCGTAGTGAGCCATATTTACCCTACCATATCAGCGAACAACGGCTTCATGTATTTGATTTGATGCTGTCCGCTTGTTTTCAACTTTTACCACTTCGAAAACCTAGGAAGCGACCTCCTAGTACAAAATATGAGTTTTATACAAACCTTAACATGTTAGCGATCTGTATTCCACATTGATGTTGGTCCATTTAAGATTGATATACGTACCATGTCAGATTTAGTCGGAGCAAGCTATATTCGACTTTGGGTTTTTGGACGAAAGTAAGGTGGACGAAAATGAGATGGACGAAAACGACACTCATAACATAAGGTACCTCAGCATATTGGCGAGCCACAGCGCGCTGTACTCGACGCTGTCGGCGCGTTTCTTGAGCGTCTTCTTGACGCCGATCCGCACCGCCTTCAGCAGCTGGTGCATCTTGGGCTCGTCGTCCACGTGGTCCATGTGCCGCAGCATCATGAACAGGATGTAGGCCGGCAGCCCCGGCAGCAGGGTCACGGCCACGCGCGGTTTTAGGTCTGGAGAGAGATGGTTACATTTTTTTATACTACGACGGTTGGGATGGTTACATATTTTTTTGATACGGTGGCAAACAAGCATGAGGCCCGCCTGATGTTAAGCACTTAGCACCGCCTATGGACGCTGGCGACACTAGGAGTCACCAGTAGTGAGGTGAAACGTTTGTTCCGCACGGCTGCAAAATTATTTGGCTTCTCGTATCTTGAAAGCCTCGCTACGCTCAGATCTATCTTTGCACCATGTGAGAAGCGAATCGCTTCGCTCATGGTTCAATTTTCAACCTTTGCTTGTTCAGCTTTCAACTTCAACACTTCCGCCAAACAACAACTTTGCAGCCTTGCATAACAAATAACTGTTTCCATTTTACCCAAAGTTATTCTCAAGCTATAGGTGCAAAAATGTATGCACACTCGTGACTCGGTACAGATAATCTTTAGTCAACTACACTAAGTGTTATAAATTTATGAAACATGTAATGTAATTTTTTTTGATGTGGGTACACACCACAATTTATATATTAAACCATTGATACAAAGCCTTACAAATAAACAACGCAAAGATCGACACACAAAGCATAAGGAAAAATTCGACAGGTTGCTTGGGAGTTAGGGTGGCGGAATGGTTACCGCGCTGGACCAGCAATCCAGATGTACCGGGTTCGATTCCCGGTCTCTTCCACCAGATTTAAATTTTTGTTTGAGTTTTGATCTTTGTATCAATCGTTTAATACACCAAGTGTTAAAGTAAAATGGTACCTGTTATAAGTTTCTTGATGATCTTCGCCTCGTCCTGTATCTTGTACTCGAACATGCCCAGGTACTCCCTCTCTTTCTTGCGCGACACGGGCGCGACCTCCGGCGCGAGCGGCGCGTTCACCGGCACAACCGCGTCTAGGGCGTGTCATGATAACATATACAGCAAGTCCTCTCAAAACTAAGGTTGTAGTTCATCAAAAAAATGCTTTTCTCAAACATACTCGGAAATTTTTAGTTTGTAAATAGAATACGCATAAAAAAAACTTGTTTTTTTTTTTATTTCAATTGCATAAATCAGGTTTTAACAGTCTAAATATGTCGAACGTTACATTTGTTGTTTCTTTTTGTTATTAATCCTATGAAACTACTTGTTATTTTGCAAGCGTAGGTATTTTTATTATTTCCCTCACATCGTTTGAGAAAAGCACTATGTATACCTCGGCGGCACGAGGATTGCCTGACTCGTATCTTTTAAACCACCTAGTCAGGCAATTCTCTACTTTCCGGGCCTCGGCAATAATGTACTCAAAATTGCGACCAATACAAAGGAAGGCTGCTTTCAAGAAGAGGTCAAAGAATGGGACACAAATATATAATAAATATTTACAATAATCGTGGATTTTTAACCACCGCATGGCACCGTGGCACTAAGAGGGGTCCATATTGGCTCACACAAAATTCTTATTCATAATTGTCATTAGTTATAATTACAACTTTTTTTCTGAAACAAATAACTTTTCAGAATTCTTGTAATACAAACTTAACCTTAGCTAATGGGTACTCTCAAAACTCTTGTAAAGTTAATAACTTTACAGTTATAGCTAAGGATTTTATGGCAAACAATACGTTATGACAAATCAGTCGTGTGTAAAAAAGCGCACCCTACTAAGAATTTTCAGTCATGATGAAAGCGATAATGAAGATGGTGATGATTATACCTAGATATATTTCTAGCAGGAAAAACAGGTGGTTAGTGCTTACGAATTAATAATATCGACCAACCTGTTATCGATAACTAACTGTCATCGATAACTAACTGTCATCGTTATAAAGTAAATGCATTAGTTATTAAATAAGACAATATTTACAATGCCGTGAAACTCCAGAATAAATATCACGTTGTTATTATTATTTTTTTAATTCTGATGATAATAAGGTCCATAAATGTAAAAGCTTTGATTACTAAATTTATTTAACGTTGGTATTAAGTTGAGGGATTAATGAAAATGCATGTTACGATTTTGTCACTCTCTTTTCCTCTATGACGTTGAAATGGTATTTATCGATAACTTGATTGTCGATGTTTTATTTTATCAAGCACTAACAACACGCCGTTCGTGCTAGAAAAATGGTGTACAGTTGTGATAATGATAAGTACCGTTGCTCTCCAGGATATCACTGACGTCCTCGACGCCCGCCTCGCGCAGCTTGTTCACGAGGAGCCGGATCTGATTCTTGTAGCGGCGACAGCTCTCCGATAGTTTGTCCACGCGTTCCTGTTCATATTATTGAGTTAGGTACAGTTGGTAGGTATTGTATGTATGTAAACACTTTATTGTACACGAAAACAGAAATACATTAAAACAAAAGAAATACATGTACAAAGGCGAACTTATCCCTTTAAGGGATCTCTTCCTTCAATTTCAATTATTTCTTCAATTTCTTTTGACTTGTGTACAGTCGCCATCAGATATATGGCAGCATATAAGGCGTTCATAAATATGTGAGCATGTACTGTAACGCCCAGTCAATAAGAGTCGTGTTCAGATATTTATGAATACCTTACATGCTACGATATGTCTGATGGCGACTGTGCGATCCATTTAAGGCACGCTATACCATTCTGTCTAGTGTCGTCATAAAAAGGAAGTTACCTGCGTTGATAAAGATTTCATGCAGTGGATTATCGACTGTAGGGCCTTTGCAATAGTTAAAATTGCTTTTGAAAAAATCGGCTAGGTGCAAATTCGGTATTTAGTAATTAGGCATTATGAAAATTCGGAATCCTGAAATTAGGGCTATTCATTAATTAGGATGAATGAAAATTCGGGTTACTGATTTTCAGGTTACCAAAATTAGGGCCAAAGAGAAAATGATGAAAGTTTTTCGAGCCGAAGAAGGGAACCAGATATGTATGTAGGTATGATTTATTTAAATAAGCTTCTGTCAAAAATGTCATTTTAGTGGCAAGCTTTTATAGCCGACTGTACTTTTCTTTGGATATCCATCAAATGCTCACTGAGACGATTCTAAAGAGCCCAAGCTCGGTAGGAATGCTTTTTCTTTTATAGAGTTCCTATGGCCACCTTCCGGCTCCATCATCAGATCAGCCCCATGGTACCATATTATTGTATTGTCATCAAAGTTAAGTAAGTATGCAAAATTTTAGCTCAATCGGTTGACGATATCTGCTTCAAAATACAGTTGCAAGATTTCACCCGAACAAACATACTTTAAACGTACCATGCAAGCTGAATAAAAGCTTGTAAAATATGGTTACCTGCAAAGCGAGGCTCTCCGCTGCTAGTTTGATGATCTCATTCTGAGCAAACTCCTGTTGCTTGTTCTTTGGCTCCTGGCTCAGGTCTCCGCTCAACAACCTGGGATTATACAATATGGCATTAAAACAAAAACACATATAATGCCACTAAAAATCGAAGCTTAGTTACTAGGAAATGTCTCATTCAAGCGGTCTTACTCGGAGTTTAAGAGAAAAAATTACATATAAATTTGATATTCATTCTAAAAATAAACCTTAACCCATGTTGGTTAAATCAAGCATAAACTTTACTATTTTAATTTTTGTCACTCCAAACATGATATAATAGATAAATTGGTGGAATAAAGACGTTATTTATAGTGATTCAATGACATTTACAGCGATTTAATGAGATTTGCACAAAAAAAATTATCACCGCAAAGCGATCGTATTATAACAAATAAACTTCTGTATTTAAATAAATAAATATCAGATAATTTCACAAAAATCAAGAAGTCTTGTGTTATGGGTACTAGACGACGATATACTTATTTATATAGATAAATATATACTTAAATACAAAGAACAACCATGACCATGACCCAAGCACAAATATTCGAGTTCATCACACAAATATTTGCCCTGGCCGGGATTCGAACTTGGGACCGGTATTTCCTGATGAAGGGCTCCATAAGAGTTCGAAACATGTCGGGCCGTTCCTGACAATGTTTACGTGGACTTTAGCCGTTTTTCTAGGTAATTATTAAAGATGTCTCAGGATAGTTTTAATAACACAAGGTGAATATTTCTGCGGTACTCACTTCTGATATTTCTCGTTTTCTTCCCTAAGCCGGTCAATCTCGGCCTTCGTCTTCGATATGTGGTCCGAATAGAATTTCTTTTCAGCCATAAGCTCTTCTTGTAGTTGCCTGTAATAGAACACATATTTAATACTACAAGTTTAATTTTAAACATCAAGAAATAACATACTGTGGCCCCCGGGGAAAACCTCGCTATAGTAGTCCGGTTTTTTTTTTATAACGGCACAACATAGTGGCTCCACTTCGCCTGATGGTAAGCAAAAAGACGAGCCCAAGTCGCAATAGCAACTGACGAGAAACCAACGGTGCCAAGTCAGTTGACACTGCCATGCTGGCCCGAGAGATGCTTCTTCACGCTTCGTTTGAAGGGTCCCAAGTTATAAGAGGGAGGAAACACCTGAGCCGGCAAGGAGTTCCATACTTTAATTTAATCTGTGAAGGAGTCATGAGTGGATGTCCTTTGGTTGATTAATGACACTTTTATTTACCTGTTAATACCCTTCTGTGTCTCATACGCTGTCGCCAGCTCTCCATCCTCATTGACGATGTCCACGTCAGAGCCATAGCTGGATGATGTTAGGGACTTCAAGTTCACCGTCTGTACGAACAAAGTCTAATTAATATAAACGTTATGTAAAGCGTGGATTGATTGGACTGGTTATGTAAGACACACACAATATACTGATATTGACACGTGGAAACTCGTAAATCGGCTACTTAGTAGATGCTGTCTTGAAAGGTCTTTTTGGCGGTGATATAACGTCACTAGAAACCCCGTCAGCCGTCAGGCGACTCAGTGGGCGGAAATCGAAAACCAACCAAAACGTGAAGCTGATACTGCTTGGAGGTAAAAAGGTATTTTTGGGCTACCTAATTCACAGAAGCAGAGCGGGGAAATTCTAAGACAGAAGATCTCCTCTTGAGGCAAATATCTTACATAACCAATTCTTATTATACTCAATTCAGTGTTGATATGATTAAAATAAATTTATAAAATCAATATGTAATTAAAAATAAACTTAATACCATGCAATGTTCGCAAAAGAAGGCGTGGGTGGAAAAATAACGGATTAGTATACGAATAAAATTACCAAAAAAAAAAAAAAAAAAACAGATTATAAACTGGCGAAATCAGCTCGAATCAGTTTAGTAAGTGTTAAGGTGAGGTGGGGTAAATGAGACAAGGGGCGAATTGGAACACTCTAATGTATTTGTGATACCATTTACCGAAATAATATTCTTTTATCGCACTGACTTCACCTGACCTTAAAACCTAATATTTTTCAGCTCAATCATTACATTTTGTGACATACAAGGTCAAAATATAATGATTCACTAGCACAGCTTAAAAAGTAAATTTAAAAGTAACAAATCTAAAAATAAGTCATGCAACACCTGTAAATAAAAAAAATATATATAAGTAAATAATAATAATGAACGTCATGCAAAGTTCGATAATTATACAATGATAAAGCAGACGTCTTATTTATATTTTCTATTATTTTACTCACGACATTTTTCAGTGTTTGCAACCATTGTGGTTTCTGTTCGAAAAAAATATTATAGCGTCAAATTTTGCACACAAAATATGGTTATCAATTAGATGACACTTTGCAATAGGCTAGTAGACCCATTTTAAAAATATATTTGAAACGGTTAATAATGATCTTACTAGCTCTAAAAAATGTCTTGTATTTTTGTGAAAGCTAGAAAGCTACATTTTATTAATTGAAAATTAGTCATTTCAAGAACAGTCAAAAACGCCGTCCGCAATTTTTGCTTTTTGCTGATCTGTGGCGTAGAATTCCGCGTAAATATTCGAAATTCGACCGTCGTATAGTGCCGTCCCGCTCACTCCAATATACTTTGACAGGAGATGGAGAGGGACGGCGCTATTCGAAGTCGTCGGAGTAGACCTTCAGTTTTCTTTACAGGAGCGATGACGTCACTATTTATTGTTTATTATTTGTTTTTTAGCATTTCAAAATACAGATTAAAAATCATATATTCAAATTCAATCTTTTCAACCATCTTCCACCTTTATGAACTGAAAAATATATGTTTAGGCTTCCTATGCTAAATAATATACGAAATAAACATTAGTTTCATACAATTTGACATGAGTCAACTAGCCTATTCTTTGGATTGTACACACAATTCCCTGTGACGTGTCAAACGTTACTTAGATGGCGAAATTTTGATAAAATCTTTACACCAAAAGTTGCCTATTAATAATATCTTGCAAATTAAGCTTTATCACACATTTATATATATTTTTGGTAGGTCTGTCGGTTACCGCGTACGTTTATATTCAAATCCCTGAGGCATTTTGGTCAAATTCAGCCCAGCAGTCAAAGTAACCCCAGAAACTGTATTGCAGATCCATACTAATATTATAAATGCGAAAGTGTGTCTGTCTGTCTGTCTGTCTGTCTGTCTGTTACCTCTTCACGCTTAAACCGCTGAACCGATTTAGATGAAATTCGGTATGGAGATAGTTTGAGACCCGGGAAAGGACATAGGATACTTTTCATCCCGAAAAAAATTAGTGTTCCCGTGGGATGAGCGGGTAACACCGCGGGGCACAGCTAGTACTGAATAAAACGAACTTTTCTAAATGTGATTATGTACAGTCATGCAAGAAAATTGCAACCACTTTAGGACCTTAATACTCATGAAATAGAGTCTAAAAGTGGTAGACCAATTTATGGCTCACTATACTTAGACATTCTATAATTGTATTCAAATACCTTCTTAAATCCTTGTATAAGACTACTCTTAGTTATCGGCACATCCATGTATAACAGTTTAGAAATTCTCAATTCGTTCGACGGCGGCACTTTTAGTTTTTTTCTCACAGGTTCTATCGCAACGTTATCAACATTATCCATTTTTTTTACACTTTATAAAAAAAAGCACTATTTCACACTTGTATAGTTGTAATCGCTATTATTTAATCATTATCAACGGACTTCAAAAAAAGGAGGTTATCAATTCCACTGTATGTTTTGTTTTTATAATCAATACATGTTTAACTCCAATATGCTGTCAATATTATAAACCATTTTGTTTTCTATATATATATAAAATAGTATTTTTAATAATAACTTAAAATCGATAGTTCCCCGTTTACGTCTTACTGGCAAATAAAAGTGTGTACACTAAAAATGTGTCATGTTTACTTTACTATCAGAAATGAGATAAATCAAGATTTATCAAACGGACGGACAGGTTATTTTAGCCGCGACGTGTGATATGCAAATATTGATAATAGAGATCGCTTTTTAGCGATAAGATCGCCTATTGTTTGCCTCTATTGTAATGTTAAGTGTCATTTGTATTTGTATTTCTTTCTTCTTGAGGTGTGCAATAAAGAGTATTCTATTCTATTCTATAATATTAATCATTTTAAACAGTTCCAAGTTTCAATATTAGTTTGATCTGTGAATGGAACTTGAAACTGCAAGCGGCTCGGCGAGCGGTCGAGCGAGAGATCCGAGCGCGGCGGTCATAGGAGTGAGCGGGACACACGTACTGCTCACCGCTTCCGCTATCGCGCAACTCGTGGCCAGTCCGTAAAACATTTTCATTGATATGTTTATGCGAAAATGTTTTTTTAATTATTGGTACCAATTTCGAATCAATTTTCAATAGCTATCCCGGCCAACGCTATCGAAGTCAAGAATTAAATAAATTGATATCAAAGAAAAGCATTACTTACGAAATAGCTTTGGAAAACATGTTTTCGAGAATGCGATACACTAAAATGTTTACGCACGTTGGGAGACTTCCAGATTGAGTAACACAAAAATAAGACACTAGGTTGGTTAGGTAATTCTAATGACCTTTGCATGTAGATCATAAATCACCGACATTTTTCTTCGAAACGCAACTAAACACACATGTTATAGAATAATAGAACAAAGAAACATGACACAATCTCGACATGTGACAACATTAGTTGTACACAAAAGAATTATTAGATTTAAGTGTTATTTTATTATTATCTGTTTTAGTTGTTTAGTGTTGTCAAAGAAAAATATGCTTTTGACCGGACGTGGTTCTAGTTACAAAACGTCGAATTGAAAAATTGGATGCATTTTTTTTATTGTATGCATTAGATTAGATGCATATACAGGATGGAACATTTCTAAAGACTGGGCTGCCAGGATAGTGTCATCTGAGTGATCTACAATCGACCTATTATAATTGTAAAGCTGGATTTAAGTCATCAAAATAAAATATTTTAATATCAGTGACAACCCTGCTAATTCAAAGGTTATACTTACATTTTAAATAACACCTGTCTTTAACTTAAGCGATGTTCAAATATGCTAGGGTGATATGTGCAGATTTTTACACTAATGTTTAACAAACTGTATCTCAAAAATTGATAGAAATATTTACATAATTCATTGGTGAAAAATGAAGTACTCAGTCTAAAGAATGCCCTGTTGGCTTAAAAGTCCCTCAATCTGTTCCACCCTGTATATATTGTGTATTTAAAAGTCATTTGACAATATTCGTGATGGCTAATCGGAGTCGCATATATTTTATTCGATTATCTATAAGGTTGGCAAAGAAAATGCAATCGATTGTGTGTTCGCAATACGAAATTTAAATAAAACAACTACGAAATTTGATGACATCTCAAATCAGCTACTCTTTATGAAATGTCAAAAACGATTTGTTAGTATGAACATGGTATGAACGTTCAATGAAATTTCAAAAAAGAGAAATAATTAGTACGAGTTTTGCGTCTTCTTTTTAGTTTTTGTCCAATTAAAAATAGTATAATGTCCAAAGTTTGTGATAGTTTATTTGATTCCAGTCTATTACTAATTCCGACAATAATTCCTTCAGTATTGCGTGATATGATGAGAATTGGGGCTACTTTGAATACTAGGGTGACTTTAATCACAACGGCATTTCCCTACAAAAACAGCAGACCTTGTTAGCGATGTTCAGGTGGCAAGTTTTTGAGATTATTTTATACTAAATAGTTGGGCTGCGCGGTGTTACCCGCTCGTCTCATGGGAAGACTATATTTTCTCGGGATAAAAAGAAGCCTACGCGTTAATCCAGAGTGTTAATTACTTTAGTTAGTTAGTGCTACTTTCATACCAAAATTTATCAAAATTGGTCCAGCCGTTTGAGCGTGAAGAAGAAACAAACACAAACACACACACTTTTTTGCCTATAAAGTTGAAATTTTGTGAGTGTGTTTATGTGTATGTTTGTTATGCTCAAATGGCTGGACCAATTTTGTTAGTTAAAGTTCAACATAATTTTCCTATTTTCTTACCAATTTTTAGTAATTTTATTAAATTGGCTATTCTCGATAATTAAGGTTCTGTTATGCTTATATTTTTTAATTAAGTATTATATAATTTGAATTGATTTCAATATTATATACAATATTATTGGAAATCACAAAGAAAATTGGTAACAAATTAGAAAAAAATCGAATTGAACATTAATTGTATTTTTTTGGACAAACTTTTTGAGAAATGCTCTTCTAACAATATTTCGCGTCCGACTAAAGCTAAACTTACCGTTGTAGTCAATAAATCTTGCAATAAAATAACAATAATTGAACTTACGTGGTTCGTGAGTACGCTCTTCAGCTGGATGCACTCGTCTCGTCGTCGGTCCAGCTCCTTCTGCATAACACTCAGTTGTTCTGAAACAAAAGTACTAGTTGCACTTTCTGGGGGAAAAGATCGCTGGAATAAGAGCCTCGATTGCTTCGATGTATTGATGAGTTTCCAGTACATTACTGCAGACGCCGTGAAAAAAGGGGCTTGCCGGATGAATAGGGATAGTTATATGAAGCCGGCAAGACCTTTGCCCGGGTAGGCATGTATAGTGCTTTTCTCAAACATATGCAATGAAATAAAGGAAAAACAACACTAAAAAAAAATATGATTCAGCTGTTTAGTTCATGAACACAGACGCCATGTTTAAAAAGAAATTTCTTCCCGGCTTAGGCCTTCAATTTGGTATGAAATTAATTTTAAGTTCTCTCAAGTTGTTCCGCTCGAAACATGATACTTCGAAGCCTCTTATAACACACGTTATGACTACATTTCATTGCATGCTTGAGAAACAAAAAATACCCCCAACACAAGTACCTGATCGATCAATATGATTTGAACTGGTATAACTGAAAGAATTAGGAATTTCAACTTCACGCATCTTCCCTATCGTTCTGGTCTGCTCCGGTGGGGGAGGTGACTCACCCATGACCTCCTTGGAGATGAGCGCGGTGTCCCCGGCGGCGCGGAGCCGGTCCAGGTGCTCGCGCAGCTTCTTGTTCTCGATCTCCAGCTCCTCCAGCTTGTCCCTCGCTCTGGTGGAAGAGGTGACTCACCCATGACCTCCTTGGAGATGAGCGCGGTGTCCCCGGCGGCGCGGAGCCGGTCCAGGTGCTCGCGCAGCTTCTTGTTCTCGATCTCCAGCTCCTCCAGCTTGTCCCTCGCTCTGGTGGAAGAGGTGACTCACCCATGACCTCCTTGGAGATGAGCGCGGTGTCCCCGGCGGCGCGGAGCCGGTCCAGGTGCTCGCGCAGCTTCTTGTTCTCGATCTCCGGCTCCTCCAGCTTGTCCCTCGCTCTGGTGGAAGAGGTGACTCACCCATGACCTCCTTGGAGATGAGCGCGGTGTCCCCGGCGGCACGGAGCCGGTCCAGGTGCTCGCGCAGCTTCTTGTTCTCGATCTCCGGCTCCTCCAGCTTGTCCCTCGCTCTGGTGGAAGAGGTGACTCACCCATGACCTCCTTGGAGATGAGCGCGGTGTCCCCGGCGGCGCGGAGCCGGTCCAGGTGCTCGCGCAGCTTCTTGTTCTCGATCTCCAGCTCCTCCAGCTTGTCCCTCGCTCTGGTGGAAGAGGTGACTCACCCATGACCTCCTTGGAGATGAGCGCGGTGTCCCCGGCGGCGCGGAGCCGGTCCAGGTGCTCGCGCAGCTTCTTGTTCTCGATCTCCAGCTCCTCCAGCTTGTCCCTCGCTCTGGTGGAAGAGGTGACTCACCCATGACCTCCTTGGAGATGAGCGCGGTGTCCCCGGCGGCGCGGAGCCGGTCCAGGTGCTCGCGCAGCTTCTTGTTCTCGATCTCCGGCTCCTCCAGCTTGTCCCTCGCTCTGGTGGAAGAGGTGACTCACCCATGACCTCCTTGGAGATGAGCGCGGTGTCCCCGGCGGCACGGAGCCGGTCCAGGTGCTCGCGCAGCTTCTTGTTCTCGATCTCCGGCTCCTCCAGCTTGTCCCTCGCTCTGGTGGAAGAGGTGACTCACCCATGACCTCCTTGGAGATGAGCGCGGTGTCCCCGGCGGCGCGGAGCCGGTCCAGGTGCTCGCGCAGCTTCTTGTTCTCGATCTCCAGCTCCTCCAGCTTGTCCCTCGCTCTGGTGGAAGAGGTGACTCACCCATGACCTCCTTGGAGATGAGCGCGGTGTCCCCGGCGGCGCGGAGCCGGTCCAGGTGCTCGCGCAGCTTCTTGTTCTCGATCTCCAGCTCCTCCAGCTTGAAGCGGTCCAGGTCCGGGTTGGTGGGGGGCGACGAGAGACGAGCTGTACGAAAAGTGAATTCATAAATTTTCCTATTAAAACTTTCGTGAGACATATTTAATTGTATTGAGCGGTTTACATTCACGTGGAATAGTCAGCAACGGCCCGACATGTTTCGAACTCGTATGGAGCTCTTCATCAGGGACTGCTACCCGTACACCGTCGCAGTGACAAAGTTCCCGCGACGGTGTATGGGTAGCAGTTTTTGAAGCAAGTGTAGCCACTGGCATGTTGATAAACTGAACCATCCTACACAGACTGCGCCATACAAAAACGGATTTGACGAAAAGACGGATTATAAAACGATTTTCAAGGAGTCAACTTCTTAGTGTTCGTTTGAAGGCATTACCTTCGAGTAATTTTATTTGGACAGGTAAGTTATTGAAAATCAGAATGCACATATTATAGCTGTTGTTTGTACCTTGTGCCGAAGTGACTTATTTTGATCTTACACTCCAGGCCAAAAGTATAGAAACAAGCTTACATTACTATACAAACCTGTGATTTCCTTACGGAATAAATTACAAAATCACAATATAAAAATGATTATACACATTTTAAAAGACAATAACGCAAATTCTGCTTATGAAAATTGCCAGTGCAACATTTTGTAGAAAGGCAATAAAAAAACGACGACATGCACTTTGTCCCGGAATTAGGTAAGTACGAGTATATATATAATTGTACAATACGCAGATGTTTTAATAGTGGATGTTCTACTTTTTTATCTTTTGTGGGTGGCCTAACGGTTACTAACATTTACACAAGAAATAATTATTGGAAACTATAAATATTCAAGGAAGAAACTTTGTTTCCATACTTTTGGCCTGGGGTGTATGCATTTATTTATTTAAACCTGGTGGTCAACAGACGACGCTTACTCATGAGTCTCTCCTCCAGATCAGTCGCTCGCTTGGTGGTCCTCGAGAGCTCGCTCTGCAGCGCAGAGATCCTGTTCTGCATGCGGAGGACCAGTCCGGCATCCGCGATCTGAAACAATCATTCATTTATTGTGTTATACAAGAAAAAAATACAGTTTTTTGATATGCAAGGCTGCAAAGTTGATATTTGGCACGAGTGTTGGAATTGAAAGCTGAGCGAACAAAGGTATCGAAGCGAAAGGTTCCAAGACAAATTCCTGAACGTAGCGAAGCTTTCAATACACGAGATCCAAGTAATTTTTGTCTCGCTCGCTCGGAAAATTTCCGTTTATAGCGCGAAATTTACGTGCAAACTCTATTTTATCCGCTAGCATGGAAATAGTTATTTGTTATACAAGGGGGGAAAGTTGTATTTTACCCGCGAGTGTTTATTTGAAACACGAGCTAGCGAAAGGATCCTATGATTGACCACGAGCGAAGCGAGTGGTTCAAAATAGAATCCTGAGCGTAGCAAGTATTTCAATACACAAGACGTAAAATAACTTTTCGCCCGAGTATAACACAAAACTTTTCACCTCACTACAGCGAGGAAAAAAGAATAAGGGTTTGTACTATATCTTTGAAAAATAACTGCAATAATCAACCAATTTGCCATTTATTAAAACTAAGGTCTAATTAGCTTTCATGTAGGTATTTTAAACGGGATTTTTCAGAAAATAAGCTCATGTCAAATTTTACTTTAGCTGCGTTGAAACGTCAAAACTCTTTCTCCACATGTGGATAAAAAGCGATTTTCTCAATAGATATCAAACCAACAAACTGGGCTTTCCGAGCTAGTGAGGTGAAAAGTCATTTGAATTTCGAACACGATGATTGCGATTCTCTGTTATGCATGTAACTTTTTTCGAATTTTTAAAATATGTGCTTTCCTCCCGTTTATTTGGTTTGGATTCGAGTGTGTTATGTATTTCATTTGATATATTAAATAAAGGGCAAAATTAAATATGATTATTTTTATATTTTAATTGCTTTTCTTACATCTCGCACATTACTCGCCGTAGTGAGGTAAAAAGTGTGTTCTGCACGGCAGCAAAAACGATTTGGCTTCTCGTCTTGAAAGCCTCGCTACCCTCAGGAATCTATCTTTGAACCATTCGATTTGAACACTCGCACCAAATAAAAAATTTGCAACCTTGCATAACAAATAACTATTCATTTTAATACATTGGGGCAAAGGCGATCACGCAGCGAATTCGCCGCGACGCTTGTTTATATAGAAAACTCGCTCACAAATCGCAAGTTTGATAGGACTCTTAATGTAAATGGGTGGATCAACTTTTTCTTGCTGTTATTCTGTCCGTGACCCAGGGGACAATAGTGATTAAATTTCTAAGAAAAGTGTTGTTAATTCATATTACTGGTATTGTCAGGAGATAGTCTACATAAGAATGGGCTTCTATCTGCTTAAATTACAAAGCTTTTGCTAAATATAACCACGGAAAATCGTAGTTTAAAAAAGTGACCCAGGGGCATCACCATGGCAACGAGCGGCAGAAAATAGTTGATTGACCCAAATACACTAAATAGTCATATAGACATTTGATCCCATCAAAAATTGGGATCGATTGCTAACTTCCAACTCTACACTCCTATTCTTTTTGTGGCGTTGAGACATTTCAGTGTCAAGGTGCTTCTTTACAAATATTAACCGGTAGAGATGGCTCGGCTAGCCAGCGGGGCTAGCATATCTTTCCGTGACTTCACTTGGCACGCGACTCAGCATCATCTGTCATGCTCACATTGTCATCATCATCATCATCTCAGCCATAGGACGTCCACTGCTGAACATAGGCCTCCCCTTTGGACTTCCATATATACCGGTTGGAAGCGACCTGCATCCAGCGCCTTCCGGCGACCTTTATAAGGTCATCTGTCCATCTTGTAGGTGGACGTCCTACGCTGCGCTTGCTGGTCCGAGGTCTCCACTCGAGCACTTTTCGGCCCCATCGGCCATCTGCTCTGCGTGCTATGTGGCCTGCCCATTGCCACTTCAACTTGCTAATCCGGTGAGCTATATCGGTCACTTTAGTTCGTCTACGGATTTCCTCATTTCTGATTCGATCACGTAGAGACACCCCGAGCATAGCCCTCTCCATTGCTCGTTGAGCGACTTTGAGCTTTGAGATGAGGCCGATAGTGAAAGACCACGTTTCGGTGCCGTAAGTCATCACTGGTAACACACATTGGTTGAAGACTTTCGTCTTGAGGCACTGAGGTATGTCGGACGAAAAGACATTGCGTAGTTTCCCGAACTCACTGTATTGAATGGAAAATGATAAAGAGTCGCATGTCACAGTTGTGCTAGAGGTGCAAATAAAAAAGTTTACCGGCATTGGGCCGTTATGCGAGCCGGCAGACCAGTTGACAGCCTCCAGTGCGGGCCGCGAGTTCTCCACCGACCGCACCGACCCGTACCCGTAATCCTGCGGGCACACGTTAACCATTGAGTAATACAAATACACATACAAATTCTTTATTGGTAACACCAAGTTACATGTCGACAAATTAGTAACAATAGTCGTTTTCTCCAACTTGCTTGGAAATGTTCCCATGAATGTAGTAAAAATAGTCCGCGAAATCCACAATACATTAATAAAATTTAAAAAAGTACATAATTAAATTAGGTCTTAAAACACTCATGTGATCCTATTATAAAACTCGCCGCTCGCCGTTATAGCTCATTATGTAACAGTTGCATAATAATAGTTTATGCAACTGCTACATAATTAGAGGTCTTAAAATACGAGTGTGGTTTTACGAAACGAGGCGCAGGCGAGTTTTATAATAGGATCAAATGAGTATTCTTAAGGCCAAATTATGTACAGTTTCATAGAGCAAAATTAGTGATGATCAAACATTACGATACCTCGGGCGAGACCGCCTCATTTTTTCCTCCGCGGGGATTACTGATGGTACTGAGTACTTCATATTTACATAAAATAAAATCCATGATATGATGATGAATACGTTAGTGTAGATAAAAAAAAGTATAATTAGATAGTTTAAATACTTTAACACTTACGTCCTCAACTGTAGTCTCCTGTTGAGAGTTGTTGCTGGCATCTGAGAGAGATCTTCTGTGTTCCTTCGGTGCAGGAGCCCTATAAAAAAAATCTCTCAAGATCAAAGCTCAAAGAAATTTCGTAACGACAGTTAATATAAAAATTGTGGTGTATACATTAAAAAAAATGAGACATGACATGTTTCATAAATTTATAAATTAACCGTTTTTATTTATTTATTTTATTTATGTATTTAGGAGAACCAACAGCTAATACACTACACATAGAAGCTTAAATAGAATCATGGAGCCAATTACAGGAACTCACATATAGTTGTTGCACATGAAACATACACTTACATATACACTTATATCAACCATTTTTTATTTAGTCAAACTCGGTTCATTAGTGATGAAGTTCCCAGTCAAAAACATAAAATAAACAGCCAACGCGTGAAACTTCGTATTTTTTTAAAGTTCGTTGAAAAAACAAAACTATCCCCTTTTTACGGTTCCGTACCCAAAGGATAACAACGGGACCCTATTACTCCGCTATGCGTCCGTCAGTTTGTTTGTTTTTTTTTTTTTTTTTTTTTTTATAACGGCACAACATAGTGGCTCCACTTCGCCTGATGGTAAGCAAAAAGGGGAGCCCAAGTCGCAATGGCAACTGACGAGAAACCAACGGTGCCAAGTCAGTTGACACTGCCATGCTGGCCCGAGAGATGCTTCTTCACGCTTCGTTTGAAGGGTCCCAAGTTGTAAGAAGGAGGAAACACATGAGCCGGCAAGGAGTTCCATACTTTAATAGTTCGGCAGATGAAGGAATTGCCAAACTTCTTGGTACGGGTGGGAATATTCTCCACGGTGAGGCGATGACATCGCAAGCTGGCACGTGTGGTTCTATGACGGAAAGGGGAGGGTGGGATAAGAGAAAATAACTCTTCAGAACACTCGCCATGGTATAGGCGATAGAATGTCTGCCTGTCACCAGGCTGTATCTCATGAACCGTGATAGTCTAGACAGTTGATGACGTTTTTCTATTGCCACCATAACAACAAATAAAGAAAACAAAAAAAAAACAGTTTAAGAATATTTAGTAGAACGGAATCCTCGATGTGCGAGCCCGACTCGCACTTGGCCGGCTTCTATCATTATAAAACTTACCTTTGGATAGAATCCAACCGCTCCTGCAGTTCGTATTGTGTAGAGAGTAGTTTCTGCCGACTGTCTTTCGGCTTCCAGCTCAGCGCTGAGTGCACAATTATTGAACCATACAGAACCCTCGGTGCGCGCGTCCGACTCACTCTTGGCCAGCTTCTATTCATTTGAAGTCTTACCTCTGGATAGAATCCAACCGTTCCTGCAGGTCGTATTGTGTAGAGAGCAGTTTCTGTCGACTCTGTCTTTCGGCTTCCAGCTCAGCGCTGAGTGCACAATTATTGAACCATACAGAACCCTCGGTGCGCGCGTCCGACTCACTCTTGGCCAGCTTCTATTCATTTGAAGTCTTACCTCTGGATAGAAGCCAACCGCTCCTGCAGTTCGTATTGTGTAGAGAGTAGTTTCTGCCGACTGTCTTTCGGCTTCCAGCTCAGCGCTGAGTGCACAATTATTGAACCATACAGAACCCTCGGTGCGCGCGTCCGACTCACTCTTGGCCAGCTTCTATTCATTTGAAGTCTTACCTCTGGATAGAATCCAACCGTTCCTGCAGGTCGTATTGTGTAGAGAGCAGTTTCTGTCGACTCTGTCTTTCGGCTTCCAGCTCAGCGCTGAGTGCACAATTATTGAACCATACAGAACCCTCGGTGCGCGCGTCCGACTCACTCTTGGCCAGCTTCTATTCATTTGAAGTCTTACCTCTGGATAGAATCCAACCGCTCCTGCAGGTCGTATTGTGTAGAGAGCAGTTTCTGCCGACTCTGTCTTTCGGCTTCCAACTCAGCGCTGAGTGCACAATTATTGAATCATACAGAACCCTCGGTGCGCGCGTCCGACTCACTCTTGGCCGCTTCTATTCATTTGAAGTCTTACCTCTGGATAGAATCCAACCGCTCCTGCAGGTCGTATTGTGTAGAGAGCAGTTTCTGCCGACTCTGTCTTTCGGCTTCCAACTCAGCGCTGAGGGCCTTCTTTTCTTGTTCGTGTTGTTTGTCGCGCTCTGTAACAAAATAATAATACATTTAATATAGTGTTGGTAACGCGGTTGGCGCATTGTGTATTGCACCTGCTTACTGAGCCGGCTCCGGATTCCTATCCCGGGCAGGCGACCCTAACCTACTTCTAATTGTCGAATCGAAACGAATTTGCATGTATAGGTATGTAGTTACTGGAGGTGGCCGTCGGAACTCCTAAAAATCACAAGGTAAACCCAGTGTTTGGGCTCATTTGATAGGTCTTAACAAACCATTAACGTTTGTAATATTTTCTTCCGTTTCCGCGACTGTCATACGTTTAAATAAAACAATTTAACCATATTTTGTCTATCTCAGTCAACCTTTGACAGCGGTAACTGGATAGTTGACGAAATATTAGGGAGTCACTAAATAAATAATATACACGATTTATTTGAAAATAATACATACGAGTATGTGTTAAAAATAGGGTAGACGATTCCTTCGTTTAGGAGCTACAATGCCGCAGACAGGCAAACATATACACTTGTAATACCCCTCTTATCGTATGGTTAAAAAGACCATCAACTGACCTTTCCAGAACTGCGCTCTGCTTTCAAACTCCTTAGACCACTGATTATATTGGTTATTCCCATTTTCTAGTGATTTCGGTGTCTTTTGATCAAATTCCGTATCCACCGAGGCCTCATTTGGTTCCGCGGGTATGTTCTCAGATGGGACCCCCATTTTCATAATCGTATGTCAATTGTTAATTTATCTATGTGTTTTTTTTAAGTACACGGTAACGCGGAGATCACAGTTTCAATAAATATATGTATGTACAAATAGAAACCTAGATCCCGATGAACTGACTCTCACGAAAGTTTTCTAGTTATGAAGAGGAGATAAACAATAATTATTATATCTTCCATTTTTCTTTCTTATAAAACATCACTACAATACTATTGTCATTCCTTCACTTGTTAATACGGCGTCTTTTATATCACAATAATACTGTCATGGTATAATCACTTTTTAACAAATAAACTAAATAAATAAATTAAAACACGACACAAGTGACCATGAGGCCATCATTCAACGAGTGATATAGAAAATGCTACTAAAACTGAACATAACTACAACATTTGGACGATTTAGCTTCAATATTGGCTGAGATATTGTCACTTGTTCCAATTAAAGCTGAATATCTTGGAAACTACTCGTCCTATTTCCACCAAACATGCAAAGAACCATCTCGACGGACATGTCTTTCGATTTAAAAACCGCACTAAAATTAGTCCATCCGCTGAGAGTTACGATGCCACATAGATACACAAATACACAGATACAACCCTCTTATTTCGCCCGGGGTTAAAAATAACCGACTTCACGAAACGAAGTTATGTTATATGATAATAAAATAGCATGCTTTATGAAACAAAAATTGCCAAATTGGTTCTGCCGTTTTCGTGTAATCGGGGAACATACATAAAAAGAACTGACACCCCAATGAACTTAGATCCTGCTCCGTTATTTGACGTAGTCGGTTATAGTTTACTAATAGAACACTTATACTTTGTAGGTTAAGTCATAATTCGGCCGACGGTGTGACTAAACAAAACAATAAGAGCTTATCGGGGCCGTTATCTATTTCATTATGTTATCAATTTAATGACGGTTTTATGCACTGATATCAAAGACATACCTTTGTACATATGGACATATAGTTACGCTATTCATCCTTATTCGTCATATCGTATGAACAACTCAAAATGTGAGAAAAACATCTCTGATCATTGTTTTCTCCGGACTTATTTTGATTGCTGTTGATACCAACCAAATACCTAGATTGATATTATTCAAAATGGTTAAGCACAGGATGGTTGGACGGCGTCGAACAGGATAGCAAGATCTTAGGAGTGATAAGTTGGAGAAGGAAAGCCATGAATAGATCGGACTGGAGAGATTTGCTAGACCAGGCTAAGGTCCACCCGCGGCTGTAACGCCTCAGATGATGAAAACAAATCTTTGCCGCGTGTCGACTATTGTACAAGTAAAAAATAACGGTTTTCTGAATCCTCCGTTTACTTGTGCTACATTATGTTGTTCTTGCCAAATTTCATGATTGAAGCTCAACGGAAAATACCTTATAGATTTTGACGACGCGGTTGGCTTAGTGGTAAAGCAGCTGCCTACTGAAACGGCGGTCCCGGGTTCGAATCCCGGCCACGGCAAATATTTGTGTGATGAACTCAAATATTTGTGCTTGGATCATGGTTGTTCTATGTATTTAAGCATATATTTATCTATATAAGTACATACATCGTCGTCTAGTACCCATAACACAAGCCGTCTTGAGCTTAATTTGGGACTAGATCGATTTGTGAGAGGTTGTCTGATATAAATGCATATATATATATATATTGTGAAATATAAGCTACTTTTGACACCATTTTCTCGGGGTCGTCCAGCAACTTGTCAAGCTATAACATAATATAGCGCCACTTATCAAACGTGCTCATTATCTGATACAGAATAATTCGATAATCCTTTAACGTATCATTAAGTGAGTTGTCACTTCCAGTATCATAATAGCGTTTTATGGTGAGTCAGTGACAGATGATAGACAAAGTGACAAACAAGCAGGGAACTCAGCTAATGGAATGCTATAACTGTAACCCTGTAATACGAATACATGCAGCTACAGTATAATTTCAATGTCACTACCCAAAGGTTGTCTGGAAGAGACCGCTTTTTAGCGATAAGATCGCCCGTTGCTCACCGTCATTTAATAATTGTGTTTTCATCACATTTGCTCGTAAAAGATGGTATTACATGCGGGTGTACTGAAGGACTAAGGCCTATATAGTTCCCGCGGGAGTTATAAATTGACATAACTCCCTCAGGAGTTATGGTTTTAGTTTTAAAAATATAGTACGCACTCGCAGATTACTTTAGACTAAGGAGGTTTCAATCCAGCCAAGGTTTTTTGTTGTATCAACAAAACTTGCCTACCAGCAAATTTTATTGTGTATTGAATTAATACATTATATGTAACTGCATTAATATTTATGTTTTACAATTATTTATGTGTATTTTGCAATAATTCTATTAAATTAAATTTTGAATTATCGTTACAATCTGGCAGTAGCCTGTCAAGTTTCTAAACGAAACGCAGTTCTTAGCATTATCTGTGGTAGACGACACAAAAAAAAGGAAATAAAGTTATAAAATTATTGGTTAGGAACTATTTAGTTTTGTAACAAACTTACTGTTCATATTTAATTTTTATAAATATTACGCTGTTAATTATTGCTGCATAATATTGTTAATTGTTATTTGTTTAATAATAGATAGTAAGATTCTGTGTATATTTCTTTTCCGTTTTAAGCTGATGGCTGTTTTGCCAGTGCTTATAGTAAATTAAAAAAAAATATATGGAAAAAAGTTGGTTGTCAATCGTTATCGTTTAATGTTTATTGTTGGCTTATTTATTTGTTATTTACTCCAAAATGTGATGAAAAATATTGTGTGTAAGGCGGGTAGTAAGGGGATTACAAACTCAGGACATTAAAAGCCCTCCGCCTTCGGCGTCGGGCTTCTAATAGACCTTCGTTAGTAATCCCCTACTTACTACCCTTATGACACAATATACTATTGTTTTGTCTCCTTTTGATGACTTATTGGTGTGAAATGAAGTATTGTTGTAATAAATTGTTGTATTGTTTTGTTGTATTGTATTGTATTTGATTGTTGTATTATTGACCGAGCGAGTGAAGCGTTTCCATTCCGGCTTGGGCGTCTTTACGTCACGCCACGGAGCTAAAAACTAAATTGGCGGACAGCGTTTTTGTCTCTTCGAATTTCTAATTTAAACTCTAAATTTAATAATTATAATTGTATAGATATAAAGTTAACGTCAACATAACTGAACTAAACTGTATTTTATTTTCTAGAACTCACCTTCAATAGCCAAGTCATACTGCTCCTTCGTACTCCTCAGCTCATTAGCCAACTTCTCACTCTCTCCCTCCCACGTCTCCCTCTCGATTTTATACGTCTTCTCTATCTCTTTCTTCTCCTCGATGAGCAGCCTGTTGCTGTCTCGCTCGCTCGCTAGTTCCGCCTGCAGGGCTGCTATGATACTGTCCTTGTCTACGATGGATACTTTGAGAGTTTTAGCCTCGATTTCGACAAGCCGAAGGAGTTCAAGTTTCGCTCTGTGAAATAAAATAAAACTTTGTGTTTATACCTAATTATACACTGTATATTCGATTTCGAGTTGTGTGAGCACTTTTCGACTTGAGTGAGTACATTTCGGGTTGAGTAATCATATTTGTAGTTAAGCCAAAATGTTCGAGTTGAGTGATCTTATTTCAAGTTGAGTGAGCTTATATTGAGTTGAGCGAGCATATTTCGACTTGAGTGAGTGTATTTCAGGTTGAGTAAGCATATTTGGAGTTAAACCAAAATGTTCGAGTTGAGTGATCTTATTTCAAGTGGTGTGAGTTTATATCGAGTTGAGTGAGGATATTTCGACTTGATTGAGTGTGTTACGAGTTGAATGAACATATATCGACTTGCGTGAGTGTGTTTTGAGTTGAGTAAGCATGTTTCGAGGTGAGCGATCTTATTTCAAGTTGAGTGGGCACATTTCGAATTGCGTGAGCTTATTTCGAGTCGATAAATCACAGTCGTCAAGCAGTTCAGTTCGAAAACATACTTAGCCTCAGCCAGCTGTCCGACGAGCGGCTCCAGCGCTCGCGTCTTCTGCTGCGCCTCCCCCAGACGCTGCTGGAGGCTGATGATCTTGTTCTCCAGACCCTTGTTGAGGGTCTTCACGTGGTCGAGGCTGCGGGCTTCGATGCGGAGGCGCTTGTATTGGCGGCGCGCGAGGAAACGACGAACCTGTACGTTACAATGTCAGGTTAGGTTCTGACCAGGTTCAACTATTCATGACGCAGTCCATGCGCCGCAAATGACTCCTGTGGCGCGGAGATAATCCCATTAGCGTGTTATACCACAAAGTCAGACTACTGGTAATGAGGGTTAAACAGCCCTGATACAGTTCAATTCAAGTTTAAAATAAATGTGAAATCCTCTCGGACGTAGGTAATGTAAAAACCGGTTATTTTAAATTAACCGGTTTTACGTTGCATTGCAACCGGTTAGAACCGGTTTTACAATGACAAAATAATCAGCTTTGCATTCTCAATAGTCTCTATACGGAGGTGACAGTCGACACTAGAAGAAAAAAATCTCAGTAGACTGGTTTCATTGCGATGTTTTTATTTCTACACACAATGTATTAATATGTCTCGGTAATTTTATGTTTCAGCAAGCTTAACACGTTAAACGCCATGGGGATCACTGGTGGTCTAGTGGTGGGGGTCATCGGTGACCCCCATGGCGTTTAAAGAGTTGCAATGTTTATGCAATGAGCCTGTTTTCATACTACTTCAAACTCTATTTAGGATAGACGATAGACATGCAATACGACAGTCTTAACGGTTTTCCGCCTTTTCGCAGAATTATTTTTCATCGAATTATCACTTCACCGATTTTTTTATATGTTAGTTGTTGTGTTATTTAATGATACTCACAGCAGACTGCGCGATGATGAGACGGCGTCTCATTTGTCTCACTCGCTTCCTGGCGAGGTAACCGCGCGCGTGTCGCTGAATCGTCAGCGCCTGGAACAAACCATCATTTCAGCATCAACACGTCATAGTTTGTAGTGCACCCTACTGAGCCGGCGTCCTGGCTTCTAACCCTGGCCAGGGCAAATATTTGTTCCTGGGTCATGGATGTTATCTATATAATTATGTATATCGTCGTCTAGTACCCATTTGACGATGCACTTAGCGCTGTTTGCACCTGCCTACTGAGCCCGCGATCCTGGGTTCGAATCCCGGTCAGGACAAATATTTGTGTGATGAACTTGAATATTTGTTCCTGAGTCATGGATATATGTATTTATATATTAGGTATACCGTCGTCTAGTACTTACAGTACAATCATTGCTTAGTTTGGGACTAGGTTGATTTGTGTAAGATTGCCCCTTCATATTTATTTATAGTTATTTAAAACAAGCCTCCCTTGTCCTTATATTGGTAACCTCATTATTTACTGAGCATAACTTTTAGTTAATGATGAAAATTTATATACAAAAACCACTTTCTGAAGTTAGTGGGAAACAAATTTGATATCCTGCTTGGGACTGAATCCATCTTATAAAATCACACCAATAAAAGGTGGATTGGCGATGAATTCACCCCTAAATAATACATTAAAGGGGTTGAAAAATCGAATGCCAACGACCCTTCCTTAGGTGGGTGGGGATGAAATTTGATTTCCAGCTTGGGGATGAATTCTCCATCTTATGTATTTTTAGTGGGGGTGGAAAAGCAGAAGTACTTACCGCCTTGACACGTCTTGCATCTCTATACAGCCTGCGGGCCAGGTAGCCTCTCGCATGAGCTTGGAGCCATATGGCGAGTCGTCTCAGCTTGTGGTAGCGGCGCCTCGCCAGCCAACCACGGACATTGTGTTGTATCTTGATGGCGGTACGCGTTCGACTTACGCTTGCTATTCTTAGACAATATCCTTAAGTTTACATACCTTCAGAAAAATTCTACAAAATCCTGTACTTACCAATAAAAGGCGAAATGGAGATGAATTCAACCCTTATATACATCAAAAGGGTTGAAATTATCGAATGCCAACGACACTTCCTTAGGTGGGTGGGGATGAAATTTGATTAGCAGCTTGGGATGAATTCTCCATCTCATAGACATTTTAGGGGGTCGAAAAATTAAGTAGATGTACTCACCGCTTTCACACGTCTAGCGTCTCTATACAGCCTGCGGGCCAGGTAGCCCCTCGCATGAGCTTGGAGCCCTATGGCCAGTCGTCTCAGCTTGTGGTAGCGGCGACTCGCCAGCCAACCGCGGACATTGCGTTGTATCTTGATGGCGGCACGCGTTCGGCGGACCTCTTGCGCTTTGCTGTGTGAAAAACAAACAAATCCATATAGTTATCCAGAATTAGAACACAATATGTAGAGCAGAAAGTATAGGCTACTGCCATTCCATGCCTTCAATGTTATATGTCTGTTTTTGGCTAAGATTCCGCTACAAACGGCCGCCTAGTACACAAATTCTATTGTCATTATAAATATAAATATCAGACAACCTCACACAAATCGATCTAGTCCCAAATTAAGCTGAAGAAGGCTTGTGTTATGGGTACTAGACGACGATATACATAATTATATAGATAAATATGTATATACTTAAATACATAGAACAACCATGAATGACCCAAGCACAAATATTCGAGTTCATCACACAAATATTTGCCCTGGCCGGGATTCGAACCCGGGACCGCCGGCTCAGTAGGCAGCTGCTTATAAACTGAGCCAACTGCGTCGTCAAAATTTAATAAACAGCACATTTCCTTCCCATTCAGTTCCGAAAATTTCGTAAGGATTGCTTAAGTTTTGTAGGATGAAAACAGTTGAGAGTGGAACCTCGATTTGTACAAGCCGGTTACGTTAAGTTTGGACCTCATTTGTATCCGACGCAGTAATTACCAGGTGCAAACTTCACGTAAACTGATAGTATGGGAAAAGGAGTAGTGATATATCCTCTTAAACGAATCGGAGGGGCCATTGACAGGCGTTCCCCTCTTCTAAAGGTACAAGACCGTCGGTCATGGCGGTTATATAAAACTACTTCAATAATCGATTTTACGTATTTTGATAATCGTTCTCAGTGGATGTGAAGCTTCATGAAAAAGCCTATATATGTACTGTTTCGGGGGTCCAAAGTCGTTCTACTACGTCTATTTTACAAAAATATGTAATACCATTTCACAGGTTAGCATATTTTTGCTTTATCATTATGATTACAATCAATAGTACATTGCATAACAACGGTGGTAAACGAGGAATTACAAACAAGTAAGTATCTATTAGAAGCTCGAAACCGAAGGCGAGGGCTTTAATGACACGAGTTTGGAATTCCTTTACCACCAGAGTCACGTACGACGTTTTTCACACTTTGGAGGAAATAAAACAAAAGTAATAAATAGTACTCAATACCAAAATTACTAACCGCCATAGGTCATAATATACGACTTACCGCCCGGTTTTCTATCATGTAAATCCTAAAAGTGTGATAAAGTTACTTACCACCCTAGGACGTAATTTACGACTTACCGCCCGCTTTTCTAGCATGTAAACCCTTGTTTACGAGCAAGTGTGATAAAAAGGTACTTACAGTCTGGCGAGGTACCCGCGGCAGTGCGCCTGCAGCCCGCGCAGCGCGCGCATGCGCCGCAGATACTTGCGTCGCGCTACAAACCGACGCACGCAGCTTTGGACGCGCACGCAGTACAGACGTTGGATGTCAGCGCGGATTTTCTCTAGGTATGCCACCTGGAGATAAATGTTTAATTGATACTCGGTTTAAATAATAGTATTTTATGCAATGGTTGCACAATGAAGGTTCTTAAAGTCGAGTACCGCGTTTAGGTCACGAGACTTGCCGAGTGGCCTAAGTAAGGTACGAGATTTTAAGACCTAATTGTGTAACTATTGCATACGATACTTTTTATACGAGCAAAACATTTTTTACTTTAATCATTGCCCACTATTAATTTTTATTTTTGATGTAACCTTTTTCGTTCAACGAAAACCGACCTATTAAAAAAATACATGATCGCGATGGTCATGACGGGTGCCTCGTGATAGGTTGAATTTTTTGAAAAGTAATTTCAGCCAATCAGTGAACAGTAGCGTGCTTTTTTAAAATTAAATATGCTGATATTCTCTTTTTTTTAATTATTAGAGCTGAGTATAGAGATGTCTTATGAATATAAAAGTTCTGTAGCGGGTACCATAGAGTAAACAATTTTGGTACAGGATTAAAAAGTGCGTTATTGTGATTTTGTCTGTGAAATTATAATTGACAGATTAAATTACGCAAATATAAAAAAAACAATTTAAATGGATTATATCGCGTATATTAATTATTTAAGCCTCTGTGACTCCCTTAGGGACCGATCGAAAAAAGAAGGGCTTACCGGGTGAGGCGGATAGTGATACGAAGCCGGCAACTATTCACGGCTAAGGCATGTATAGTGCTATTCTCAAACATACATATGCAATGAACTGAAAAAAAAAGCTGTTTAGCCTGTTCATGAACACAGACGCCATGTTTAAAAAAAATACTTCCCGGCCTAGGCCTTCAATTTCGTACGAAATTCCTTTACAATTATCTCGAATTGTTTCGCCCGAAACGTGACACTTCGAAGCCTGTTTTAAAGCGCGTTATGACGATATTTCATTGCATGTTTGAGAAAAAAATGATTGATCGAGAGCATTTCACTTCCCCGAATTTCATTTGTCATAAATGTACCTATCACTTGCCATAATTTTCATTTACCATTAACTTTTTATATCATAAATCATAAACTCTTCGGGATTTTATTACTTTAATACTATTCATGGAGAAATCTTTCGGTTAGGTTTGTTTTATAACAATCCCGAAAAGTTTCAGCTTACAGAGAAAAAAATATTTATGGCAAGTGATAGATTATCGCATCTGAAATTCGGGCAAACGATAGAGAACCAAATTGATCACCATCTGAGCGATTGTCACAATCTTCATGGTCTCACCTGTCCGGCTCTGAAGAATATCTTGGTGGCTCCGAACTGGTATTTATCCGGATCCTTCAGATGCTTGGACAGCACCCGTCGACATGTTCCCTTGACATCTCCACGGTCCAATTCCTTGTGGGCGCAGAGCAGACGGTATCTGTCAAAAAGGAATCAAAATAAAGTATTGTTCATCTTCTCCTGATTTCATTCATAATTTGATATACTGGAACAGCTTAAGTATTAAATAAACTGTTTTTGAAGTGAAACTTCTAATGCGACTTCCAACAAGGTTGCGTTAAACGTTTAACGCTACCGTGGAGGGGGTAGGAAAGCACTGTTGCGTTAAATAAACGTTCAACGCAACAATCCCACGGACAATGCGACGGATTTAAGGTTATGTCAAGGTACGTCTCTTGTAAATATCAATTGATTGTTAGGTTTTCTCTTTTGAAATTACAATTTCTACCCCTTCCTATTTTCATTTCCACATTACGAAGTTTCACTTCTTCCGCGCGGAGGGCCTCCACGCACTATTTTTTTTTTCTATGTCTGACAACATTTTCAGCTATGATGTATTGTCTCTTTTTTTTATATAAGCTAATGTATAAAACCTTTCAAATAATCAATGCAAAGATCAACATAAAAAGCATGAAGGAAAAATTCGAAAGGTTTTGGCGTTAAGGTGGTGGAAAGGTTAACACGTTGGACCGGTAATCCAGTCCAGAGGTACCGGGTTCGATTCCCGGTCTCTTCCGCCAGCTTACGCAGTTCAATTTTTCTTTGTTCCTTGATCTTTGTAAATGGTACACCATTTTCAGCTATCCGGTTAGTTCGCCTAATTATGAACTTGAGTTTAGTTCCAACCCTCTGCCAGATATCTTACTCAACGCCGCGCTTACCTAGAGATGTGTAGTTCACGAGAACTTCTCCCAATTTGTATGTATTCATTTTTATAACAAGTTACCTGATCATATTTTAAAATAAGCCTTTCCATATCTCAAAAAATATTTAAAAAAACCTCTAATGTTAAAGCATATTATACAGTAGAAGACTATCTGACAGACAAAAATGCATGGCCGGAACCAGAAACCGAGTAACTGACTCCTTAGATTGTACCTGACTAGTTTAACACAGTTCTAATAAGAAAGCATATCAAACGTACATAAATTGTGATAAACCGTCATATTTTTTGTAGTTTCTATATTTTATTCTTACACTCTTCCTCATTGATATCTTAGAATACACTTTTAATATGTTTTCTTCGACAACTACGTATAGTTAAGTTCATATTACTGTAATAGTTAAGTACTTATCCTTTTTTACATAGAAAACTATCGTGAGTCTCAGACATATTAAAATACTCAAACGGGTTTACTCAAGTCGCGTCGAGCAGCCGCGCGGACAGGGCGCATGCCCGCAGTGTTCGATTGGCCGCCGCCGCGACTGATCGTCTCTCCTGATGATGAATCGCGTACCGATTCGAAACATGTCGAGCGTTATTCGACTTCTACGACGTGAGTAAACCCGTTTGAGTATTTTAATACTTATCCTTTATGAAAAAATTACTGACTGTTGAGTTTCTTTCGGTGTTTCTTCTCAACAGTGGTATCCTCTTGTGAAATGCCGATAGACTCAGACATGTAAAAGTGTCTTTGTGGCCTACTTGCAGAATAAAGTGCAGTATTTCATTATTATGGGAAATCTTTTCGAGAACGTTTCTCGAACACGTTCTCGAGTATTTCATTTCATTTAATTTATTTATTTCTTAACAATTTATATCGTGTCGGAAATAATACATAACTAACACAGAAATCAAAATAAAAATTTTAATAATTCCACAGCGGTAACAATAGAAATTGAACATACAATAATCATTACTATATTCCATAACTAATACTTAATTTGAACAAAACATTACAAACAACAAATAAATAATTAATTAACTGCTCAAGTTCAAGCCCTTTTTGAATCAATATCATTGATAAATTTATCATCATCATCATTAGACATTAGCCTTTTAAAGCCTGACCAGAAATATATGAGGATTGTCAAGAGGGCGCTATTTATAACATTTATATGGCAACAATTTTGCAACCAATCGCAACCCACTCTAATGACATTAGTTTACATACCCGTCAGTTTAACTATGTTAACCTCGTAATAGCATTTAATGGAATGCACTCTTTTCCTAACTATTTTTCGTGTAGTAAACACGTGTACACTGTATTTATAATCTTACGTTCACAACTGTGAATGTTTTTTGGCATTTTCTTTGAATAATTTTAAATATTTGTCATTTAAAGAAGTCATCACGAATGACATTGACATTGTTGACAAGCCATCATAAAATCATTGCCAGTGTAAGAAATTAGTTCCATTGAAATTCCGCCATATGGCGCATCCTCATATATTTCTGGTCAGGCTTTACATCTTATAACAGATGAGTTAAGCAGCGTCTAATGAACTGCGGCGCTTTCGAAGATGGCTGGATAGTCCGATACGAGAGCGACAGCCGCGGCCGCATAATTGTCAAATCAATGTTGCGCCTACCGATGAAGGGGGAAAAGCTGCACGCTGGTGTCTCAGGTCGCGCTTGTGAAGAAACCATACTTCATCATGCGCAACCACACCATCGCACAAAGTCTTCCTGCAAAGGCCACGATTTTGATAAATTCACCTACATCATAATACACCTTTTTTAGCAAATAGTCCCTAAGCCGGCGCTACGACGTCCGACGCACTGGAGCGTCACATCTCTATGCTCACCTGTTGAAGAAGTCCTGGTACAGCCATCTCGACGGGAACCCGGCTGCTGATATCCTTATAGTCTCTAGCACTCCACACGCTCTGAAACAAACACATTGGGTAAGCTTTATTGTACATTGGGGTCTAATATTGACTACTAAAATTATATTTTTTAAATTTCGCCGAAAAATCATTTAGCGTCCATAGCGGCTACCATATAGTAATAAGTTTCTGTCAAAAATTTCATTTTTGTGACAAGCTTTTATAGTCGACTGTACTTTTATAATATCCATCACTTGCTCACAGAAACGATTTTAAAGAGCCCAAACTGATATGATTGTTTTATTTATTACAGAGTTCCTAGGGCCACCTTCCGGCTCCATCATCAGACCAGCTCAGTGGTACCATGACATTGCATTGTCACGCGATTTGCCTATTCGTGCAAAATTTCAGCTCAATCGGAAACCGGAAAGTAGGTCAAATAATAACTTGCAAAATTCCATTAAAACGGGACAGGTGAAAGTAAATGAAAGCTTGTAGAATACATAAAACCTTAGATTATACTATGAATAAGAAAAAGTTGTGAAATAGCACCAAAATGCATTTCCTATCCTTGTTAGGATCGTTAGCTTTATCAGAATATTGACGTTACCTAAGCGACATTCTGTCTCAATGCTGCGGCACTCCGCGCTGTAGCGCTCGAAGCTACCTATTGCTTATACTTTTTTCTCGGAGACCATTATTCAGTAGGGTTGTCAAAAGTGATAGTATTGATAAATATTTTTTTCCGTTTCCGCGACTGTTACACATTGAAATAAAACAATTTAAATATTATTTGGGCCTTTCTTATGTTTCGACAACTTTCCAGTTGTGAAAGGTTTCCCGTTACCGTTGTCAAATATCGCGATATACCTAATCTGTTTAAATTGTTTCTCTCAAACATGCAATGAAATTGAATATGAAAATTTTGGGTGTATTTTTTATTTCATTGCATATGATTGAGAAAAGCACATGGCTCAGCCGTGAATAGGGCAAGCCAGTTTCGAATCACTATCCTAGTCTAACCTACTCACTCACCCGGCAAGCCCTTCTTTCCCGGCGTCTGCAGTAATGTACTATTATTAGTTACCTCAGTTGGTTGACGGCGCGCGCCGGATGGAACTGGAACGGTTGCTTGGTGTCGTTGGGTTTGATGCAGCGCACGTAGTGGGGCGTGGTGGCGGACAGCGTCGCCATCAGCGCGGAGAGGGAGGCGCGGAACTGCGCGCCCACCGTCTGCTTCTGGCCGGAGGCGCGGCGCGGCGGTTGCTGGAACAAACGGGTACATTGAGAACTAGAACTAGGCTGTGGCCGGCTGTCTCCACTCTGCCGGAGTGGAACATGGCGGGGATGGAACACTGACTCACCGTGAGACTGGTGAGCGGCACGGCAGGCGTGGTCCTGCGGCGCGAGGGCGGCGGCAGCGTGGCCGTCGCGCTCCCCTCCACTCTGTCGGAGTGGAACATGGCGGGGATGGAACACTGACTCACCGTGAGACTGGTGAGCGGCACGGCAGGCGTGGTCCTGCGGCGCGAGGGCGGCGGCAGCGTGGCCGTCGCGCTCCCCTCCACTCTGTCGGAGTGGAACATGGCGGGGATGGAACACTGACTCACCGTGAGACTGGTGAGCGGCACGGCAGGCGTGGTCCTGCGGCGCGAGGGCGGCGGCAGCGTGGCCGTCGCGCTCCCCTCCACTCTGTCGGAGTGGAACATGGCGGGGATGGAACACTGACTCACCGTGAGACTGGTGAGCGGCACGGCAGGCGTGGTCCTGCGGCGCGAGGGCGGCGGCAGCGTGGCCGTCGCGCTCCCCTCCACTCTGTCGGAGTGGAACATGGCGGGGATGGAACACTGACTCACCGTGAGACTGGTGAGCGGCACGGCAGGCGTGGTCCTGCGGCGCGAGGGCGGCGGCAGCGTGGCCGTCGCGCTCCCCTCCACTCTGTCGGAGTGGAACATGGCGGGGATGGAACACTGACTCACCGTGAGACTGGTGAGCGGCACGGCAGGCGTGGTCCTGCGGCGCGAGGGCGGCGGCAGCGTGGCCGTCGCGCTCCCCTCCACTCTGTCGGAGTGGAACATGGCGGGGATGGAACACTGACTCACCGTGAGACTGGTGAGCGGCACGGCAGGCGTGGTCCTGCGGCGCGAGGGCGGCGGCAGCGTGGCCGTCGCGCTCCCCTCCACTCTGTCGGAGTGGAACATGGCGGGGATGGAACACTGACTCACCGTGAGACTGGTGAGCGGCACGGCAGGCGTGGTCCTGCGGCGCGAGGGCGGCGGCAGCGTGGCCGTCGCGCTCCCCTCCACTCTGTCGGAGTGGAACATGGCGGGGATGGAACACTGACTCACCGTGAGACTGGTGAGCGGCACGGCAGGCGTGGTCCTGCGGCGCGAGGGCGGCGGCAGCGTGGCCGTCGCGCTCCCCTCCACTCTGTCGGAGTGGAACATGGCGGGGATGGAACACTGACTCACCGTGAGACTGGTGAGCGGCACGGCAGGCGTGGTCCTGCGGCGCGAGGGCGGCGGCAGCGTGGCCGTCGCGCTCCCCTCCACTCTGTCGGAGTGGAACATGGCGGGGATGGAACACTGACTCACCGTGAGACTGGTGAGCGGCACGGCAGGCGTGGTCCTGCGGCGCGAGGGCGGCGGCAGCGTGGCCGTCGCGCTCCCCTCCACTCTGTCGGAGTGGAACATGGCGGGGATGGAACACTGACTCACCGTGAGACTGGTGAGCGGCACGGCAGGCGTGGTCCTGCGGCGCGAGGGCGGCGGCAGCGTGGCCGTCGCGCTCCCCTCCACTCTGTCGGAGTGGAACATGGCGGGGATGGAACACTGACTCACCGTGAGACTGGTGAGCGGCACGGCAGGCGTGGTCCTGCGGCGCGAGGGCGGCGGCAGCGTGGCCGTCGCGCTCCCCTCCACTCTGTCGGAGTGGAACATGGCGGGGATGGAACACTGACTCACCGTGAGACTGGTGAGCGGCACGGCAGGTGTGGTCCTGCGGCGCGAGGGCGGCGGCAGCGTGGCCGTCGCGCTCCCCTCCACTCTGTCGGAGTGGAACATGGCGGGGATGGAACACTGACTCACCGTGAGACTGGTGAGCGGCACGGCAGGCGTGGTCCTGCGGCGCGAGGGCGGCGGCAGCGTGGCCGTCGCGCTCCCCTCCACTCTGTCGGAGTGGAACATGGCGGGGATGGAACACTGACTCACCGTGAGACTGGTGAGCGGCACGGCAGGCGTGGTCCTGCGGCGCGAGGGCGGCGGCAGCGTGGCCGTCGCGCTCCCCTCCACTCTGTCGGAGTGGAACATGGCGGGGATGGAACACTGACTCACCGTGAGACTGGTGAGCGGCACGGCAGGCGTGGTCCTGCGGCGCGAGGGCGGCGGCAGCGTGGCCGTCGCGCTCCCCTCCACTCTGTCGGAGTGGAACATGGCGGGGATGGAACACTGACTCACCGTGAGACTGGTGAGCGGCACGGCAGGCGTGGTCCTGCGGCGCGAGGGCGGCGGCAGCGTGGCCGTCGCGCTCCCCTCCACTCTGTCGGAGTGGAACATGGCGGGGATGGAACACTGACTCACCGTGAGACTGGTGAGCGGCACGGCAGGCGTGGTCCTGCGGCGCGAGGGCGGCGGCAGCGTGGCCGTCGCGCTCCCCTCCACTCTGTCGGAGTGGAACATGGCGGGGATGGAACACTGACTCACCGTGAGACTGGTGAGCGGCACGGCAGGCGTGGTCCTGCGGCGCGAGGGCGGCGGCAGCGTGGCCGTCGCGCTCCCCTCCACTCTGTCGGAGTGGAACATGGCGGGGATGGAACACTGACTCACCGTGAGACTGGTGAGCGGCACGGCAGGCGTGGTCCTGCGGCGCGAGGGCGGCGGCAGCGTGGCCGTCGCGCTCCCCTCCACTCTGTCGGAGTGGAACATGGCGGGGATGGAACACTGACTCACCGTGAGACTGGTGAGCGGCACGGCAGGCGTGGTCCTGCGGCGCGAGGGCGGCGGCAGCGTGGCCGTCGCGCTCCCCTCCACTCTGTCGGAGTGGAACATGGCGGGGATGGAACACTGACTCACCGTGAGACTGGTGAGCGGCACGGCAGGCGTGGTCCTGCGGCGCGAGGGCGGCGGCAGCGTGGCCGTCGCGCTCCCCTCCACTCTGTCGGAGTGGAACATGGCGGGGATGGAACACTGACTCACCGTGAGACTGGTGAGCGGCACGGCAGGCGTGGTCCTGCGGCGCGAGGGCGGCGGCAGCGTGGCCGTCGCGCTCCCCTCCACTCTGTCGGAGTGGAACATGGCGTGGATGAGCCGGCAGCTCGTGGCCGACTTGATGCACTCCAGCTGCTCTTCTGACACCGTGTCTCTGTTCTTCTCGAGGAAGCCCCCGCATTGGTACTCGACGTTGTCCGCGAAGTGTTTTATTATGAACGCTGGAAAAGAGAGTCATTTTATTTGTGACGAACACAGAAATGGACAGAAATTAGTAACGATGCTTGAAATGTGACAGTATTTAGCTTAGCTTTAGCTTTGACAGGTTATGGTATAAAGATCCAAACAAATTTCATATCTGGATAAAGCTTAGGAGCGTTCGTTTCAACTGGTCGTTCCCTTGTGTTACCTAGTTTAGACGAATATCATCTTATTTTTGGAGTCCATCAAATTCGCATAAAGCGGTCAGTTATTAACGCTTTTTTTGCAAAAATAATGTTAATCATCCGTGAAAATATATAACAAATATTAATTCTTCAAGAGATTTCAATTTAAGAAGATAATAAAATAAGCAGTTCATAGCAGATCTCATGTAGCTTCGCCTTCGCTACGCAACCTTGATCGTAGACCTGGGGAACTATGTACTGCTTACCAACAATGCCAGAACACCCAGACGATCTTCAATCAGGTCTATACACGGCTGGTCGTAGAAGTCCATGATCTTCCATAACATTTTTACCTGTGAACTTTTCAGTTGAACCAAAGATCCTAGGAGGTGCTTCAGGTCTTTGTACGTTGTATTGTACGTATCAGGCTCCAGGACATCAGTTCCATGAAGAGTAAACATAACAGTACTAATTTAGAGACGACCTCCTGGATCACTTGACTGGCTTTCCAGCTGTATCTGCTCCAGGTCTGTGTACGTACCAACGTTGAATTTCAGGACTGAACTTCATGTGTAATTTTAGCAGTTCCCATGTAATTTGTACAAGTTTTGCAGATAAGACTAATCGGTGTAACACTTTTCCAGGTCTACTTACCAGCATTCCCGAACCTCGGCTTCATGAAGTGAGGATATTTGTGGCAGGACTCGTGAAGCTTGGTCACGAATCCTTGATCGGAGCCCTGCGGGACCCTGCACTGCTCGTCCAGCAACGCGAGGACTCCTAATCGGTCTTCTATCAGGTCTATGCACGGCTGATTGTCGTAGAAGTCTATCATCTTCCATGATATTTCTTCCTGTGAATGACATATTCACATTTATTGAAGAGTAGAAATAAGTGATGTTAACCAATCTGGTATGGCATAACTCAGAATAAACTTACGCACTGCAATGGTAAAAATCGTTTTTTTTTTTTTTTATAACGGCACAACATAGTGGCTCCACTTCGCCTGATGGTAAGCAAAAAGGGGAGCCCAAGTCACAATGGCAACTGACGAGAAACCAACGGTGCCTTCAGTTGACACTGCCATGCTGGCCCGAGAGATGCTTCTTCACGCTTCGTTTGAAGGGTCCCAAGTTATAAGAAGGAGGCAACACACAATGCGCTACGTTAAGCGAGTGTTATTTATAGACTTACAAGCAGCAGTTTTGCCCTGGGGTAGTGGCGCTAAAAACGGATTGCATATGGCAATAATGTACATATCAGCTATCAGCTCAACTCGTGGAACGTATGTCGTGTGAACTCGTGAGGCGAGACAAAAATCAATAAATTTCGCAATCAAAATAACATGATACATCTCATTATTTATTTTAACTAGCCTGTTGGACTGTTCCACTGCTGGGCAAAAGTTCTCCTTTTGATTTCCACAGGTCCCTGTCTGACGCTGCCTCCGACCAGTTGCTGAGGAATGCGTCGATGTCATCCCGCCATCTCCGTCTAGGCCGGCCACGTTTTACAGTTTTTTTTTTACAGTATTTATGTAATAGTAATAGCATACTGACTTTAATATATTCGTCCTGCTCCAACTTGAACACGTGGGAATTGAACTGCTGCTGTAGTTTCTCGTTCGCGTAGTTGATGCAGAACTGCTCGAACGAGTTGATCTCAAACGTTTCGAAACCGTAGATATCCAACACACCTGAAGAATTAAACAAGCTTTTATGATGGTTGTTATAGCCTAGCAAGCGTCGGTCCGGCCCCGGAATAGTGGCGCTACAAACAGCTTTCATATGGCAATAATGTGCATACGTCATATTTGCATTATCAAACGTCAGTCAAGGATTTGTTAGTATCAAAATTCAAAACATTGTTTACCGGAATGCTGCTCAATCCTTCGTTCTTCTTGCGAAATAAATACTGAATCCTATTGAAAAAAACTTGACTTTCATCACTGTGGATAGTTTTGGCTTTATTATGCAAACATTACTTGAAATTTTCGGAATATTTAGTCCTGTTTCCTCTTTGTTTACATCAGTGATATTCACAGAATTTCAACGTCAGTTACCAGTTAGATAAATAAGTACCACTAGAAATGCGCAATATTGCGTGGGTTGTAAAACACCGTGCGGGGCTATAATTACTGTTCGGCTGGTACCACAGACAACCCCCACTAGACGGAGCATGTAAGGCGACCCGCGCGCACCAACGATATGGTACGGCAGAACATTAAAATATCAACACGGCGGCCACCGTTTAGTTGCGTCCTTGTTTATGATCCATGCGTACGTCAACGAAAAAAGGAATTAAATAAATAACATGGTAAATTGTAGTGTTAAGTGGTGTAGAGAGACCTCATAAACATGGACGCAACTAAACGGTGGCCGCCGTGTTGATACTTTAATGTTCTGCCGTACCATATCGTTGGTGCGCGCGGGTCGCCTTACATGCTCCGTCTATACTCGGATTTCTAATTCAAGACCAAAAAAACTACGAAAGATACGTCACTGTCAAAATTGACAACATTTAAATGACATTTGAGTTTGTTTCTTGGCTTGCACCAAATGCTCAAGTGTTACAAGTACAAAACCAGATTTTGTACCAAAAATCTCTAATGTTTAAAGTGTTTACTATCTCCTCTCGTAATTATTGAATAATAAATATATCCAGTTATTTTGTTAAAACATAGAGTTAAAGTTACCAATAAATAAATTATGTTAGCGTGTTTAAAAAAGAAAAAGGAATGTACTATTGTAAAAATATTTTATTGTAGTGGCAACCTTGTGGTAGTTTTTTTGGTCTTGAATTAGAAATCGCAGTTTAGCGGGGGTTGTCTGTGGCTGGCACACACTCACCAATGAAGTGGCTCTTGTGTTGCTCGGTCTCCAGCGCCCGGTTGACGCACTTGACGAGCCACGCGAATAGCTCGCCGTACATGCGCTTGGCGAGTGCGTCGCGAGCGAACGCGGCCCGGTGCGTGTCCATGCGCGACACTATCACCTATATGAAAAAAAAAAACAAAATAAAATGGTAGTTTATGCAACTGCTACATACGAGTCTGGTTATATGAAACTCGCCTTCGGCTCGTCATAGGATCACACGAGTGTTTTAAGACCTAATTATATACAGTTGCATACACTACTTTATCTATCCAAATATCAACCCTCCATGATGCGTTCAAGAACTGCACATTATGACCACCATAAAAATAATCTGTTTTGTTAGAGCAAATTTCTTATCTGTAAAAATGTTATATTATTGCTAAATAATAACATTAATTTCGATAATATTATTTATTCAAATTTAGAACATCTCTGAAAAACAAAGTAATTTGATTTGACTTCTATTCTAATATCATTCGAGATAACGTTTAGTTCGAAAAAATATTACAATTTGCTATCTATCAAATTTTACAAATGTCGCACGAAAGTAAGATATCGAACAATATGATAGTTGAGGCTAACTCTAGTTTATCTCTGAATTAAAAAAACTATGACAGCTGCCATAAAACTTCATTACCGCCGTTACCGAGTAATATTTGTCATAATGTGCAACTCCTAAATGCATCATGGAGGCTTATGATATGTGGCTAGATAAAGTTGTGTATGTATCTGTACATAATTAGGCATTAAAACACTCGTGTGATATTATTATGAAACTTGCCTTCGGCTCGTTTCATAAACCCGCACTCGTATTTAATACCCTTCATTATGTACAATCACATAAACTACTATTATCTACACACATGTTCATCATCATTATCATAGATTTTCTTTTATGAAAATATGAAACACTCAGTCTTTCCAGTCAGGCCGCGGGGCAGAGGGACACGTGAGGTGACCTCGTGGTGGCTGTGATACTGTTATGAAATTACATCTCTGATCTTGGTCGCTGCCAAGTAATGTAGGCTTACGTATGGTATCTGAACTTGTTATAGGAATTTAACAAGATGGGATGGGTGTAGATAAATTATATAACTAAACCTTAAGACACTTATGATCTAATTAAACCTAACTTAAACTATTCGGACCTAAATTATATGTACATATATCCCTAAGGCCCGTAAGGCTCGTTCCTCGCCCGGCCCTACGATCATCGGAGGACCGGATAAGCAAATAGCTCAGCTTTTTGAAAAGCTTAGTTGCTTCTAGTCCCTAGGGTCTTCACAGCAAACGCCGCAAATACGTAGCTATCATAGAGAGCTGCGTACTCGCGGCTCTTGGCTGTCTCTGCCTCCACCTGTCCTCAAAGTCGTGCCCACAAGGGACGGCGCCAGGGTATCCACACATGTAGCGTCCCATATCAATGGCCGTCCATCGCCAGGGCACGAGGGTATCAGAAATCAGAACATTACAGAGAACTTCTTGTAGAGACGATATTAGTCGTTTTAAAGATGTTAAGGGTCTTATTAAAACTTTCGTGAAAATATTTAATACATTTATTATAATAATAATTAACATAATTGTCAACATTTCATTTTTTTAAGACTAACATTTTATTACTTTTCTGATTTTTTTCTTAATAAGATGAAGTAATCTCTGTTTTTTATTTATTTTCTGAGATGATTATTTATTTTATTATTAATTTATAAAAACATACTCATTTTAAAATGTGGCAACACCAAAACCAGAACTTAATGGAACGGTTACTTTAGCCGGTTTTCTTATGGTTTTCTTATTAAAAATAAAATTTAATAAGACTCGGTATGCATCTGTCATCTGTCAACGTCAAATAAAAAATTTTTTTTTTTTTTCGCTCTTTGGTTTAGACAACAACCTTATTCAGACCGTATTGTCTTAGATTGCAGTTATTTGATGTATTTTCTTATATTTCTTTAAATACAGAAGAATAAATTCAAAGATTTTTTTAAAGGTACACGACATAAAGCCCTGTCGATCTCTATATTCATTTCCACCTGTTATAAATATGAAATGTTGTCAATTATTTTATAATTCTTTATAATAGTTTTAGCCACCTTTTAGTATAAGTTTATTTGTTATTTTAATGTTTTATAAATTTATGTTAAATAAATGTTCCACTGTATTAAGCGGTATAATAAATAAATAAATAAATAATAATAAATAACTGATCTCGTAACCTGTCATAAGATCCTTAATAACAATATTGACTCGTCTGACCTACTAAACCAATTTAAATTTCGTATAGCCAATAGGCCCAGTCGCACTATGCATCTCTTTTCTGTTCCAAGGGCTACTAACAATGTATTCTACAATAGCCCCATAGCCCGAATGACACGCTTTTATGATAGCTTATTAAAGGAAAATCCAGATCTAGACATATTAACTTTTAAAATTAGTGTCCTTATTTGTACTGCCCGCAGGATATTAAACACGTAGTAATTTTGGTGTAATCTTAGTTATGTTTTTAGTTAATGCATGCTAGCTCATAGTTGCATGCACTTTACAAACACTCTAAAATGTTGTGCATAGTTGTAATTGAGTAACAGACACATATATGTCTCAATAATGTAAGCCCTAGTTAAGTTCTTAAGTTTGTTACTTGTAACTATGCCTTTTCTAAATAAATAAATAAATAAATAAATAAATAAATAAATTCACGTGAAATTCTCAGGAACGGCCCGTCATGAGTGGTATCCAGATGAGGTCGATTTGGTTTCAGGGTTTCTCGGGACTCTGGTGTTTAGACATTATTATGCGAAGAAGTACTTTACGAGAGATATGTTACGTCTACTCTCGAGAGTAGTATAATTAACCATTCCCAGAACATAGTGTGGGGTACATACGTGGGTAATACCCGTAGATTTTGAGGGAAAGGAATAGACATTAGGCTTGACTAACCTCGTGGGCGGAGGCGATGCGGCGATGCGTCAGCCACCGGGATAGCTCCGGCCGCGCCACCCCGAGCAGCGAGCAGACGGTCTGCAGGTGCTTGTCGTCCGGCTGGAACATGTATACACGCATAACTAACCCTAACCCAAGATCGACACACAAAGCATAAGGAAAAACTCGATAGGTTGCTTGGGAGTTAGGGTGGCGAAATGGTTAACGCGCTGGACCGACAATCCAGAGGTACCGGGTTCAATTCCCGGTCTCTTCCGCCAGACAACTCATTTTAATTTTTTCTTTAAGCTTTGATCTTTGTACATACATGTACATACATGAAATCACACCCTTTTTCCCAGCGGGGTAGGCAGAGACCACATCCTTTCACCTGCTACGGTCCTGACATACATCTTTCGCTTAATCGACATTCATTAATCTCCTCACGCATGCTCGTCGGTTTAAAGTACTCTTGACTTACCCTTTTTTCAGAACGTCTCCAATCTGATCAAGAAACGTTCGTCTAGGTCTTCCTTTTCACATTCGCCTTGTAGATTTGTTTCGTGAATCTTCTTTCATGCATCCTCTAACTAAGCATCCCTTTCCCAATCCTAGTGAATACATCGTCGTCGTTCACACCACTGACAGACACCCACGCACGCACGCACGCACGCACGCACGCACGCACGCACGCACGCACTCACGCACGCACGCACTCACGCACGCACGCACGCATTCAAAAAATCTATTGAAATTGAAAATCAGCTTCGTATCTATCCGTCTACACCTACTCACCCGGCAAGTCCTTCTTTCCCGGCGTCTGCAGTAATGTACTATTTTTTCCTTCATTAGTTCATTACATACATAATAAGAAGTATAAACTTTAATAAGATATACTTCGTTATTTAAAGCCTGACCAGAAATATATGAGGATGCGCCACATTGCGGAATTTCACTGGAACTAATTTCTTACACTGGCAATGATTTTATGATGGTTGTCAACAATGTTAATATCATTCGTGATGGTTTATTTAAAAGACATATTTAAAATTATTCAAAGAGAATGCCGAAAACCATTCACAGTCGTGAACGTAAGATTATAAATAAAGTGTACACGTGTTTATTACACGAAAAACAGTCAGGAAAATAGTGCATTCCCTTAAATGATATCACGAGGTTAACATAGTGGAACTGACAGGTATTTAAACTAATGTCATTTCATTATAGTGGGTTCTGATTGGTTGCAAAATTGTTACCATATAAATCGTATAAATAGCGCTCTCTTGACAATCCTCATATATTTCTGGTCAGGCTTTAACCATCTATAAATCCTTAATTTCGGTAACTCACATCAATGTAAGCGCCATCCTCCTCCACATCGGCCGAGTCGGGCTGGCACGTCAGTTCCACGTTGCCAAGATGGAGGATGCAGGCTAACACTGTGAACATGTTCTGTTGCTCCGTTTCCGACACACCTGTAATGAAAAAAAATATTAAAGGACAGTCATACACGAATCGACCTAGTCCCAGACTAAGCAAAGCTTACTATGGGTACTAGATGACGATATGGGTTAGGACCAAAACGTTGGATGAAATTAAGGCGCAGTTAGCCAAACACAGCAGTTAACAAAACGAGGAAATAAAAGCGATTGGAATAAGTACCATTGATTTAGATTTATTTATTTCATAATATAAAATGACAATATAATTTACGCTGAGTCCTATGATCGTTGTGAGACAAAAATTAACGATACAATAAAGAACCTGAAAGTAGAATCTTAAGGTTCGTTATTGGAAGGTTAACTGTCGTCGCACAACGGAGACTTTGATACAAATATTAATTGAGTGAGTTAAAGTGGTAAACTTTTTGGGCTTCACCCATAAAACTAGCCCTTTTCAGGGCTAGGCATGTACATATACTGCTTTTCTCAAACTAATGCAATGAAAAAAAAATACACCGCTCAAAAAAGATATAATTCATCTGTTTAGCCTGTTCATGAACACAGACGCCATATTAAAAAGAAATTACTTCCCGGCTTAGGCCTTCAATTTTGTATGAAATTCCTTTACAGTTCTCTCGAGTTGTCCCGCCCGAAACGTGATACTTCGAAGCCTGTTATAACGCACGTTATGACGACATTTAATTGCATGTTTGAGAAAACCCCATTCAAAACATAGACATACGAGTATTCCTGACCGAACCAGCCTGTCTAGCACAACTCTACTTCGCGACTCTTGTCGCGCGAGATAGCGCTACCCGTCACTCTCTCACATTACTGCACAGAAAGGTAGGAAAGGCAAGGAAAGAACTTACCTAAGGTGGTGAGTGCGTTTTTCGTCTCATTAAATGCTCTCAGGTCGTCGACGCCGTCTATGTCGGGGCTGCCGCCCTGGTTCAGGTAGTGGAACGAGTCTTGGTGATCTGAAACAATAAGAAAAAGTAAGATTTTCGGTATTAACTCATCCTTGCCCACTAACCTACCGCCAAACAGCAATGTTCGCATTGTTGTGTTCCGGTGTGAGGGTAACATAGCCGGTGAAATGACTAGCATAGAGGCATTCTATCTTCGTCCTCGGGGATGCAACGCATGAAACAATTTCGAGGTTGTACCACTCCACTCCACTCCACTTACCATCAGGTGGTCTGGGTGCCCGTTTGCCTACTTTAAAAAGAAATATTAACTGCCTCCTGAACAGTAACCAACAACTGAATTTGTAAATTCAGTTGTTTGCGGCGAGCGATTACCGTCGCCCATAGACACCTGCAACACCAGAGGAGTCACAAGTGTGTTGCCGGCGGCACAGGGGAGTACGTTCTTTTTTTTAAGGTTTGAAGAAGGTTTCTTGAAGGTTTGCCTTGGAAGAGACCCATCGCGACAGGCAAAGCTTACGATTAAAACGCGGCTCATCCGTTTGGAAGCTACGATGCCACAGACAGACACACAGACGTCACAAATACACATGTTAAACTTATCTTATAACACCCCCTTTTCTCGTCGGGGGTTCAAAACATATTTTTTCACTATTTGAGAATTTAGTTCCATAAAGTAAAATAAATATATTACGGTTCTGAAAAAAATAAAAATAAATGTTACATTTGCATTCAGTTAGGAATAGAAGGAAACGAAACACCTAACTTTTCGGTTTTTCTTGTCACAATGACAAAAATGGTTAAACAGATACCCTTGTCAGTTTCCTCCACTGCACTTGGACATAGACAAGACGGTCAGACAGATATGAAACCGGTGAGATAAACACATCAACAGTTTTTTAACTATCTGTCTATCCGTCTGTCTGTATGTCTGTTCACCTATATGTCTATCTTTTTATGTCTGTCTTTCAGTCTCTCTAGCCGAATGTTCAGCCATCTGTCCATCAGTAAATAAATAAAATAAATATTAAGGGACAATCTTACACAAATCGACCTAGTCCCAAAACGAACTAAGCAAAACTTGTAGGTACTATAAGTACTAGGCGACCGTAAAACACATCCATTGCCCATGACCCAGGAACAAGTATTCTAGTTCATTACACAAATATTTGCCCCGGCCGGGATTCAAACCCAGGGCCGCCGGTTCAGTAGGCGGGTGCACTACAAACTGCACAAACCGCGTCGTCAGTACTTGCAGCACTCTGTCTATCTATCTGTGTGTCTATCTGTCTGTCTATCTGTCTGTCTATCTGTCTGTCTATCTGTCTGTCTATCTGTCTGTCTATCTGTCTGTCTATCTGTCTGTCTATCTGTCTGTCTATCTGTCTGTATATCTGTCTGTCTATCTGTCTGTCTATCTATCTGTCTATCTGTCTGTCTATCTGTCTGTCTATCTGTCTGTCTATCTGTCTGTCTATCTGTCTGTCTATCTGTCTGTCTATCTGTCTGTCTATCTGTCTGTCTATCTGTCTGTCTATCTGTCTGTCTATCTGTCTGTCTATCTGTCTGTCTATCTGTCTGTATATCTGTCTGTCTATCTGTCTGTCTATCTGTCTGTCTATCTGTCTGTCTATCTGTCTGTCTATCTGTCTGTCTATCTGTCTGTCTATCTGTCTGTCTATCTGTCTGTCTATCTGTCTGTCTATCTGTCTGTATATCTGTCTGTCTATCTGTCTGTCTATCTGTCTGTCTATCTGTCTGTCTATCTGTCTGTCTATCTGTCTGTCTATCTGTCTGTCTATCTGTCTGTCTATCTGTCTGTCTATCTGTCTGTCTATCTGTCTGTCTATCTGTCTGTCTATCTGTCTGTCTATCTGTCTGTCTATCTGTCTGTCTATCTGTCTGTCTATCTGTCTGTCTATCTGTCTGTCTATCTGTCTGTCTATCTGTCTGTATATCTGTCTGTCTATCTGTCTGTCTATCTATCTGTCTATCTGTCTGTCTATCTGTCTGTCTATCTGTCTGTCTATCTGTCTGTCTATCTGTCTGTCTATCTGTCTGTCTATCTGTCTGTCTATCTGTCTGTATATCTGTCTGTCTATCTGTCTGTCTATCTGTCTGTCTATCTGTCTGTCTATCTGTCTGTCTATCTATCTGTCTATCTGTCTGTCTATCTGTCTGTCTATCTATCTGTCTATCTGTCTGTCTATCTGTCTGTCTATCTGTCTGTCTATCTGTCTGTCTATCTATCTGTCTATCTGTCTGTCTATCTGTCTGTCTATCTGTCTGTCTATCTGTCTGTCTATCTGTCTGTGTATCAGTCTGTCTATCTGTCTATCTGTCTGTCTATCTGTCTGTCTATCTGTCTGTCTATCTGTCTGTATATCCATGTCTGTGTATCAGTCTGTCCAGCAATCTGACTGTCTGTCTGATTCATGCAGCTAATTCTCTCACCCGCCCTTCCATCTGTCTGTATCTTACCAAGTTGCAACTCCGGAAAGTGGTTGGCCGCGGCGCACAGCTGGTAGAACACGTGGTAGTTCCTCTCGCCGGCGCTCTGGTACACGACGCGACTCTTCTCCAGCAGGTACGTCCGCATGCTGGCGCCGGATATCCGGTACAGCTCGTCGAAGTGGATCTCGATGAACTTGCCGAAGCGGGACGAGTTGTCGTTGCGTGTTGTCTTTGCGTTGCCTATCGCCTGGGGATTATGAATATAAATAAGTATAAAACGCCTGATGACAGCCAAAACTCACTAAAATTTCTGTCCCTGCTCTTTAAAACCTCGTATCTAGTTTATAGATTGATGCTCAGATACGAGCTTTGTTTAAAGTAGGTATTTGTACTTGGGTGGATCAACATTTTCTTGCTCTTATTCTGTCCCGTGACCCAGGGGACAATAGTGATTAAACTTCTAAGAAAAGTGTTGATAATTTATATTACTGGTATTGTCAGGAGATAGTCTACATAAGACTGGGCTTAAATTACAAAGCTTTTGCTTAATATAACCACAGAAGATCGTAGTTTTAAAAAGTGACCCAGGGGACATCACCATGTCAATAAGTGGCAGAAAATAGTTGATTGACCCACTTAGTGAGTTTTGGTTGTCAACAGACGAAATAACGACAGTCAGAAAACGAGGGTAGTATATAACAAATAGAAAGTTCTGTGATATGCCAAGAAACTTTCAGCCAAGATTAACTCTCATCAAATCTAGCAAAAATAAATCATATAAATAAATTCAAGAACTATTTCGGGCCTGCGTCACTCATAATCTTGGTGCTCTCAAAATATGACCGACCTTTTTTATGGAGACCACTGTTAATGTCTCTCTTTCAGTAGCGGAATAGTTACTCGTTATTCCTCGCCTCATCTATACTATTATAAAGTTCCAGATTTGTATTGAAAATCCGTTTTCTATGGAAAGAGGTCATGATTTCAGGAAAAATCTTAATAGGGTGATGCAGGATCGTCATTTGTTTCGTATGGGCGCGCGGCGCCATGCTAGCCTGGCGCCATCTGTTTTCATAATTTCCTTTGTCCTCTCATCACTCCGAAACGGCTGGACAAATTTAAACCAATTTCGGTACAGGGATAGCTGGACATCCAAAGATGGTTATAGGATACTTTTTATCCGTCTACGGTAAAGAAAAATATACGCGGACAAAGGACACCTTCCTTCTAGTAATATTATATGCGTGAACGTACCCCCGATACTTTCGAAGTTTTTACAGAAACAGTATGCTGAGATAAGGTAGCAAGTCGGGGCAATGTCACTGATAAGCTCTATAAAATCTCGAAAACTCCGGTATCCTTAGGAGATCACTTGAACAGCAGTATTCTTATACGCAGTAGAATTTCCCATATCAACTTGACCAAACATGACACTAATATTACAAAGGCGAAAGTAGCTGACACCCTGTATTAACACATAAGCTACTTTTTATCCCGAAAAAAATTAGTGTTCCCGTGGGATGAGCGGGTAGCACTGCGCGGTACAGCTAGTCATTTATAATGCTTACCTCCATAATAGGACTGGAAGCGAGCACTTTCCTCTCGACTTGCGTCTCGCTCGCGTTACCGCCTACGGCCGCGAAGTATCGCATCGCGTATTTGGCTGATACTGTTTTGCCGGCCCCTGATTCGCCGCTCACTGTACAACAAATAAGACTTTGTAAATTCTTGGTTAAATCACTACATACCTAGTATAAAACAAAGTCGCCTCCAACTGTCTGTCTATCCCTATGTATGCTTAGATCTTTAAACTACGCAACGGACATTGATGCGTTTTTTTAAAAAGATAGAGTGATTCAAGAGAAATGTTTACAAATACAAATACTCTTTATTGCACACCTCCAACATCAAGGAATATACAACACAACATGAAATACATTAAAATAACAGGCAGAGGTAAACAACAGGCGGTCTTATCGCTAAATAGCGATCTCTTCCTTCTTCTTCTCTTCTCTTTTTACATGTATAATACATGCATAATTTATCAGCATTGCACCCGTGCGAAGCCGGGGCGGGTCGCTAGTTCTGATATACGAATCTATTTAGTAAAATTCAGTACTTTAGTATCGACTGTAATGCACATATTATTTTCCGTCAAAATTATCGTTTCGTATGGAACTAACTGGATCTTTATAATCTATCCGAAACCCTAAAAACAAACTCTGTCAATTCAAAATACCTATGATATTCTGATCCCAACGCTCTCGCTCCAGGTTGGTGTAGGCCTCTTCTGACACGGCGAATATATGCGGGTCAAAATTACCCATGAACTGACCTCGGTATCCCATGACAGTTTATGAGACTCTGATCCTGACGCTCTTTTTTCAGCTGGGTGTATGCCTCGTCGGACACTACGTATATATGCGGGTCATAATTACCCACGGACTGACTTCGGTATCCCATGACAGTTTAATCCCCTGCAGACTTTGACCTCTTGTACTCACCTATGATGCTCTGGTCCCGTCGCTCTCGCTCCAGCTTTGTGTAGGCCTCTTCGGACACGGCGAATATGTGTGGGTCCAGGTCACCCATGGACTGTCCTCGATATGCCATGATCGTTTCATCGCCTGTAATATTTAATTTAGGATGTACTAAATCATAATGTCGTTGGCTACCAAGAAGGGGATTCAGGAAACAGATATAAGGGAATCGCTCCACCAACAAAGGCCTGGCCATGGGCGTCGCCAAGGGGGGCAGAGGGGGGCAGCTGCCCCCCCCCTAGAGATCCAAAAATATGTCCAGTCACTTGACTTATCTGATCAATCATTCTTGCACATCGAAACTTGAATGAATTCAGTATTATGCAATATGCCATAGGGCCAGCCAGAGGAAGATCATTGGGCTACCGTCAGTAAAGCTCTCGGAAAGTGACTACGAAACGAGAGGCGATGAGTCTTACACTGACATGTTACACTTTGTAGAGTGTACCGAAGAAGAAGAATTCTAGTGGCTCTGTGAGCTGATGACCTCGCGAGTTTGTTTCGAAATTACTGAAATTTGTATTTTTTTACGTTTCCAGTCGCATTATTACCAGCCATTTTGACAAAAAATATCTGTATACTTATCGAACCTACTCACAAAATTTCATGAAAACCGGTTGAGAAATGCGAACGGTAGGCGAGAACACCCGGAAATCTGGACAACTGGCCATCCGAATATTCAAACATCCGGACATACGGAAGAAACATTCTTGTAACGGATATGCTTCGCTCGCTTGGTTGATGAAGCTTTGGGATTGCTTTGGGATTTTAACGCAGGGCAGCCTCGAGTCTTTACTCGTCGCGTCGCGTCCCGTGGATCTTCGGCTCATGGCAAGATCTTTCGGTCCCGTGACTCGCGATTTCCCGCACTTGCATCAAAATGTATTGAATGATTGTCTTTCTATTTACGTTATGCTAACGAAAATTTTCGCGCTCGCTGCGCTCGCGTTTTCATCTCATTTTACTTTGGCCCTCCCGCTCGAAAAATGTCGCGCTCGCTACGCTCGCGTTTCATATGACTATAAGTATTTTAATTTTTAACCGTCCCCTTCCAAAAAATTTCGCATTCGTTACGCTCGCGTTTTATCTGTCTATAAGCATTATTAATCGTCCCCTTCCAAAAAATTTCGCGTTCGCTACGCTCGCGTTTTATCTGCCTATAAGCGTTATTCATCGTCCTCTTCCAAAAAAATTAGCGCTCGCTACGTATTCATACATTTATAATAATATTTATACGTATTTTTGTCTGTATGACCCTGATAAAAGTTTATTTTCTAATAGGCCCCATTACACGTCAGTAACTTCAGTGTTTCACGAAACTGAACCTACGCCTGTGGCGTGGAGATAATCCCATTAGCAAGTTACCACAAAATCCGACTACTGGTAGTGAGGGCTAACCAGCCCTGATACAGTTCGTCAAGTCTTCAAACCACGAAACTGAATGACCGATGATTGTACGAATGGCAAACCATTCCTCTTTAAACACGACTCAATAGATAGACGTTGTATTTGTACTAATCATACATCTTTAACATACATACAGACATTTTGCATTACATAGCCAGAACAAATAAGAACATATCAAACGTACATAAATTGTGATAAACCATCATACTTTCTTCTAGTTTCTATTTTATTCTTACACTTTTCCTTATTTATATCCTAAAATACACTTTTTTTCTTTTAGGACTACGTACCTATAGTTAAGTTCATATTACTGTAATAGTTAAATTACATGTAGTTAAAGTACTTATCCTTTTTGAAAAAATGAGTAACTGTTGAGTTTCTTTCGGCGTTTCTTCTCAACAGTGGTCTCCTCTTGTGAGATGCCGGTAGACTCAGACATGTAAAAGTGCCCTTCTGGCCTACTTGCAGAATAAAGTTCATTATTTCTTTATAAGTGTTATTTAAAAATATTCATTGAACTCAACATTTTTTATTTTACATTTGGTAAAGGTTCAAAACCAATCATTACAGTCAACAAAAATCACAACCCTTCCTTTTGGTAGCGTAATGGCGCAGTCGGGTTGGATCGGCTTTTAGTCTGTGCATACATACCGTAAATAGGCAATTCGTTGTAAGGGTTGATAGCGACCAGCACGATTCCGCAGTATGTGTAGATGGCGTTGCGGTCGCAAAATCTGAAACAGGCATACAGCTCGATTGAATCTCCTGAAGTATTAGTTCAAGAAAATTAATAAAATCAGGGGAAATAATTGACAACATTTCATATTTTTAAGACTATCATTTTATTACTTTTCTGAATTCTGCTTAAAAAGATGAAGTAATCTCTGTTTTTATTTATTTTCTGAGATGATTATTTATTTTATTATTAATTTATAAAAACATACTCATTTTAAAATGTGGCAACACCAAAACCAGAACTTAATGGAACGGTTACTTTAGTCGGTTCTCTTATTTAAAAAAAAACTTAATAAAACTCGGTATGCATCTGTCAACGTCAAATAAAAAAAAAAAAATTTTTTTTCGCTCTTTGGTTTAGACAACAACCCTATTCAGCCCGTATTGTCTTAGATTGCAGTTATTTGATGTATTTTCTTATATTTCTTTAAATACAGAAGAATAAATTCAAAGATTTTTTTTAAAGTAATTGTTTAGTTATTTTCATAATAATTGTGTACTGCGTAATCGGTTTCCATAAGTCTTAATCATTTGTGCAAGGTAGAAAAAAAGTATTTTTTGCCAACTTCATCAAGAGTAGGTAGCTTTTATTTTAGTCGAGAAGTCGAGTGGACCCAATTTTAAGGCTGCCTTTCCACCAGTGCGAGGATGCGTAGCGAGGGCGAGGGATGAGTTTTTAAGCGACTTCAAAAAAAGGAGGGGGTTCTCAGTTCGGTTGTATGTTTTTTTTTTTTTTTTTTTTTTTTTTTTTTTTAATGTTTGTTACCTCATAACTCCGTCATTTATGAGTCGATTTGGAAAATTCTTTTTAGGTTCATGAATAGACATCTCAAGGTTGGTCCCATAAAATTTTGGTGAAGATCGGATGACGAGATCCATGAGGAATCGAAGGAATTCCTGAAATTTTATAGGCACTCATAATATTTTTAATGTTTTTTCTAAAACTATTTAAGTATTTGCATATGGTAGTCATCATCTTCTCATGCTGAACTGATGATGGAAGGTACAACTCCTTAACAGTTAGGAGTTAGGAGATATTTCAAACGAGATGCATGCCTTCAAGACCTCCCTGATCACCCCGCCATAAGTATTTTATATGAATCACTAAAAAGCGAAAAAAAAAAAATTTTTAACAAAAAAAAGAACCGACTTCAGTAAAACTAAAAAGCCGAAAATAACCCGTTCAAGTACAGATTACATTTGACTCACCCTTTGAAGTCGGTGCCAAACCTCACGTAAACTTTAATATATAAATATAATAACTGAGTGGTTTGGGATCGATTTCAAAGGGTGAGTCAAAGGTAATCTGTACTTGAACGGGTTATTTTCGGCTTTTTAGTTTTACTGAAGTCGGTTCTTTTTTTTGTTAAAAATTTTTTTTTTTGTTAACCAATAGAATCAGTTGCTTACCAGGAGGGACCGGTCACTATGTATTATGTACCAATTAAGTATAGTTTACTAAATAAACATTTTTGAATTTTTGATATATTTATTGAGTTGCGCTGAGCGAGGATAAGTAAATGAAGTTAATAAATATGAGACAACCTCACACAAATCGATCTAGTCCCAACTTACGAGTAAGCTCAAGAAGGCTTGTGTTATGGGTACTAGACGACGATATACATACTTATATAGATAAATATGTATATACTTAAATACGTAGAACAACCATTTATTTATTTATTTATTTATTTATTCAAATTAGTTACACAGCATTACAGTGATTAAACTAAGGCACTGTGAACTACAAAATGAAACATAAAATAAAATAAAAACTTAAATCTAGTTTGATGTAGGCGACGTAACAGCGACGTAACCATGACCCAAGTACAAATATTCGAGTTCATCACACAAATATTTGCCCTGGCCGGGATTCGAACCCGGGACCGCCGGCTCAGTAGGCAGGTGTCTACAAACCGAACCAACCGCGTCGTCAAAGTTATTCGATTGGTTAACAAAAACCCCTCGCTACGCATCCTCGCACATCTGTGGTGGTTTTTAACCGAGTGAGCGAACGTCTTCGTCTCAGCTTGGACAAAAAGGATAGGTATGCCCGGATGTCATGTTATCCATATTCGGATGTTCTCGTGTACAGGACGCGTTTATCAACCGAGTCTCGTGAAACTTTGTGAGTAGGTTCGATAATTATCTAGATTTTATTTAAAAAATCAGTTTTACGATTTTCAATTTGTTGAAAATGTAAAAGTTACATATTTCAGCAATTTCAAAATAGACTTGTGAGGTCTATAGCTCACAAACCCACGTGGTTGTTGATCCAGCATGTATTGTAATACACGAATCATCATCATCATTATAGCACCTGCAGTCTATTGCTGACGATTTGTGTTCTTCAGTCTACGAAACACCGTCTTTAGTGGCTAAAAAAAACGATACGCGATCGGCATACTCGACCGCAAACTTGACAAGAGACACTGGCCATTGTTGATACACGAATACGCCCCTTTTAATTCACAATACGGAACTTGTAAGTGTATAGGTATAATACACCACACACGTATAGATATGCGCACGAGTTCGGATGTAAGATAAGCGTATCCATGATAATAACTCGTATTTTATGACACATAAGCGGATGCTCTAAACTTGGCGAGATTATTCCCGGAATTTTGATGATGGTTGGTAAATCAGCAAAAAATCAATGCTGTTCGTATTTTTGCAAAAGAAAATTACTGCTGGATTTTCGCCGCCCTCATTCTACTTTCTGTCTGTAGAACAAGGGCTCTGTAACATAAAAAGTGACAGTAATGACGGAAGTAAAGTGTTCCACAGGGCCCACAGGACAGTGGCCAATTCTAGGATTTCTAGTTAACGTATTACTATCTAATATACCTAAGTTTCAGTCCAAAATTTCATTTTAGTGACAAGCTTTTATAGCTGACTGTACTTTTCTTTGGATATCAATCAAATGCTCAGTGAGACGATTCTAAAGAGCCCAAGCTCGGTAATAGGATTGCTTTTTCTATTATAGAGTTCCTATGGGCACCTTCCAGCTCCATGATCAGATCAGCCCCATGGTACCATATTATTGTATTGTCATCAAAGTTAAGTAAGTATGCAAAATTTCAGCTCAATCGGTTGACGATATCTGCTTCAAAATTGAGTTGCAAGATTCCACCCGAACGAACATACTTACATACGAGTAGGTACATACAATGCAAGTTAAATAAAAGCTTGTAAAAAGTGTAACAAACCTGACTCTAAGGTTGTGGAGGACGGCGGGCTCGTGGAGATAGGATAGCGACGTGAGGTCATTCTGGCCGATCAGCAGCGACGGGTTCCGCAAGGGAGGCATCTGGCCTTCATCCTTTATCTGGAAACAATAGGACATTACTGCAGGCGCCGGGTGCGTAGGGGCTGCCATCTCTAAATACGCCGAACCCGGACAATGACTTGAAAACCCGGACATTAGGCGTAAATCTCGGTTTTTGCCCGGGCGTGTCCGAAATACAATAATATTATTAAAAAAACAATCGGTATTTTTTTCTTATTTTTTATTAAAGCAGTAACGTCTGCTAACGTAAACCAAATGTTTACAATGAAGCGAAAAATTGAAAAATTTAATGGTTCAGTCAGGATTCGAACCTGATTCCAACGGCTTTCCGGGCCAACACGGGCGTCCCAACTGGACCACCGAACCAGATGTCGGAGCCATTGATTTTTTCAACCAGTTGCTTCAACATGCTTAGGGTGGCCCGGAAAGCCGTTGGAAACGCAGGTTCGAATCGTGTCTTTTTTTTTATAACGGCACAACATAGTGGCTCCACTTCGCCTGATGGTAAGCAAAAAGGGGAGCCCAAGTCGCAATGGCAACTGACGAGAAACCAACGGTGCCAAGTCAGTTGGCACTGCCATGCTGGCCCGAGAGATGCTTCTGTCTGAACCATTAAACTTTTCGCTTTATTGTAAACATTTGGTATTTTTTTCATTTACATAAAAAGAGTCCGGATTTTCCCCGGACACTTTAAAAAAACCCCGGACGGCCTCCAAACTAGGACAAATCCGGGGAAAACCCGGACGGATGGCAGCCCTATGCGAATAGTGATCAGTGCCGTATTTATCCCAAGGGCCACAAGGCCTGGGTCTAGGGGCCCAGCCAGTCTAGTGTCCCCAGTTCCAGAAGTAGGACTAGCACCATACTATGTTATCCTTATTTATCACTTAATTAAAATACTACCGCCTACTATTTAATATGTTGAAAAGCATTCCGGGTCTGATTACGAAGCCGACAAGCCCTTTTCACGGCTAGGCATGTATACTTTTAAACATTAAGCAATGAAATAAAAAAATACACCACTCAAAAACAATATAATTCAGCCTGTTCATGATCACAGACGCCATGTTCTAAAAAAAATACTTCTTGGCTTTCAATTTGGTGTGAAATTCCTTTATAGTTCTCTCGAGTTGTTCCCCCGAATCGTGATACTTTGAAGCCTGTTATATTATAACGCATGTTATGAAGACATTCCATTACATGTTTGAGAAAAAAAATATAATTAATATACAAACATTCTAAAAATTAATATGAAACGGATTAACTCACGTCGTATAAGTAGAATATTGGTCGACAATCGGGGACGTGGGTTCAATTGGCCGCTGCGCGACCGATCGGCGCTCCTGACGATGAATCGTAAACCGATCCGAAGCATGTCGAGCGATATCGAAAGATGCGAAATGCCATTATGCCAGCTATACATACCTTGATCTGTCGAATCTCGCCGGTCTGGTCTATTTTGGCTATGAGCACCCCGGAGCGGTAGTCCGCTGTGACTGTGGCGCTCTCCCACACCTTCTCGGGGTGCTCCACCCAAATTCGGGCCCCCTGAAATAATTACCTAGATTAATAATAAAATAAAAAATAATATTTTGTAGTTTCTTTATTGTATTTTACTTTTGATATAACTTTATTGTAAATAACCTATCTTAGCTTTAAAATAAATAATGGAGAAATAAAAAATTTAAATAAAATGGCCCTTTATTTCTTAGTATGGTGAGATACATCACTACAAATTTAGACAATAAATGCTAAAGAACGGAACTAAATGTAGACAGTTCTCATAGATTGACTAAATTGGTATATTTCTATTAAATTGTAATATCTAATTAATTAAATTATCACTAAACTAGAACACTCTATAAGGTAAAGGCCTCCTCCAGAGATGCTCTATTAATAAATTATAACAATTAAAATAAAATTAAAAATTAAAATTAAATTAAAACAATTGAATAATAAGAAACAACCATGGTTGTAGATAGTAGCTAAACTTAAGTGGCCTAAAGGCGAAAAAAAATCTGTCAATAATGTCAAGCTCGACTTCAGTATTGTTTTTTAATTAGACACCAGAATAAAGTAAATTTTCCATAGTTTCTTTATATTTCCACAGTTTTGGAGTTACTACATTTGAGAATGAGTAAATTTTAATAATTAAATAAAAAACATTGATTACATCCTCTATCTAAGCAGAATATAGGGTAGTGATCAAATTGTAGTCTTAAAAATATGAAACGTTTTCAAATGTAAAAAAGTATCGTGAAAATGTTCATTTTTGTGACAAGTTTTATTGCTGACTTTACTAACATTCATCAACAAACAGTAATGTCTGTTAGCATACTTAAACCAAATGTTTATATTGAAGCAAAAAAGTCTTATGATGCCATCGGCATAATTATAAACATGCATAATATAAATAAAGACATACTTAAATACAAATAACATCCATGACCAAGACATAAATACTCGAATTCATGACACATATTAGCCCTCGCCGGGATCTGAACCCACGACTGCCAGCTCAGTGCGCATCTGCTTAACCACTGCGCCAACATCAACAGTGCCATCAATGTCATCAATTGTATAATTTATTCAAATTTCTATGTCCAAATAATGACAATAGAACACCCTTTCCTATTCATCTTGATGATGTAAGTAAGCCTAATCTGTTGCTTGCTGAAAAAATTGTTTGACAACATGCCACTACTGGATACTAGACTAATTTATTTCAACTTGCTGACCCGAATTCTAAATCTATAAGAGCCAATTAAATCTTTTTGGAACCTCTAATTAAGCCAAAATTACAAAAATTATATCAAAAACAAAAAAAATACTGTAAAGCCAAAAATAGCCCGACATGTACAAATTACATTTGAATCACCTTTTGAAGTCGGTACCAAACCACTCAATTATTACTATGAAAACAGATGCAAAGGTCAAACAACTTTATTTGTAAACATGGGTCAAACTGAATAACACAGAGGTGTTTGATACAATATATTGTCCACTATGTTTTAGCACCGACTTCAAAGGGTGATTCAAATGTAATCTTTACATGATCGGGTTATTTTTGGATTTACAGTTTTTTTTTTAATTCGGTTCTTTTTTTTTTTTTTTTTCCTTTTTGGTTTTTAGTGATTCAAATATTTCACAATGAAAAATCCTTCTGAGAGCCCTATGTCCCTGATGAGGGATAACAGGATACCATCATCATCATCATCATCATCATCATCATCAAATATTTCACAAAAAAATAACAGACTTCAATGAGCGAAATGGAACATACAATAACACTTATATGATTTTCTCATGGATGGGACATCTCAAATTTAAATGGGACCATACAGGAAGCACCCGCTTACAAATAAATAAACATTTACAAGGATCGCCTATTGTTTACCTCAATTGTAATGATTAGTGTTATCTGTATTTGTATTTCTTTCTTCTTGAGGTGTGCAATAAAGAGTATTCTATTCTATTCTATCATCAAAATCGGTTCACCCAGTCGAAAGTTCCGAGGTAACAAACATTTAAAAAAATAGAGTCGAATTTAGAACCCTCCACCTTTTTTGAAGTCGGTTAAAAACACATTCTATTCATACTTGTAATTTATGATATAAAAAGTGTTTGTTTCTCGGCAAGTATCTAATAAGCAGCAATAAATGTGAGAGTGAAACAATGGGATCTTTTGCTAAACACTGCCACTAATATTTTCATAGAAGATTTTATTGCTACCAAATTCATCATGTAATCTATAGATGGTTATAAAAATGTAAGTAATCACATAGGTAATAATATGCAGGCATCAGCCAAACAGAAAAATTAAAAATAATATAATTAAACCAAAGATTGTAACTTCATCATAATTAAGTAACATACAGATGTAATATTATGCAAATATGATCTAATACGAACGGTGAACTATACCGTGAACGAATCGAGGTGATAATTTACAACAAAATGAATTAAACATGAGACATCAAATGATCTCAAGCATAGTGGCTTAGATAGTAAAAGTGATGTGAACTTTTGTTGATTAAGTTCTACAAACTATTTATTTAAGCAATACTGCCTCGAAAAAATTAATTAAAAAACAAAACAATATCAATTTCTTAATGATTCACCATAAAATTAAAAATAAATATTACCTTAGTGTAAAGCTCTTTCGTAGTCATTTTGGTTAGTAATTACAGGCTTGATTGATTGATATAATTGTATTCTAAATCATTATTTCACCACTAAATCGGAACTTTGATAATTCATTTTTAGAAACAAGGTAGATTCGAATTCGCTAATTTTTACAATGCGAAACGTCACTGCATTGCATTGTTATTGACAGATGTCAAATTAAAGGCAATGTTTTTATCAATAATCGCTACAATCACAGCTGATATTGTAGTAGCGAAAGATTTTCTCCGTACAGGAAAACTTCATAACTACCAAATGAGAATGCATATATTCTTATAAGAAACTAGTTGGAATATAAAAAACTGGAAACAATCGCGAAGAAAGTCATTTCTTATCTTAATTTTCCCACGTGGGTTGCCACATCGTAATATTAAAATGTAGGTCAAATTAACAATCAACGTAGAGTGACCTAAATAAATGAAACACAAAATTAATGCACCGCCATATTTTATTTAAATAATCTGACTAGATTAAAACTATCCCAGCCTTAATAAATAATCTATATTTTATGTTATACTTAAGGAAAACATTTTGATAAGATAAAGCATTTTAGTGTTGCTAGTAAACTTTAAATATTTCCATTGATGGGGCTTAAAATGACATCATAATCCATGACCAAAATTTTATCGTTACGTTATTGGATTGGTTATCGTGTTTCATTTGTTTTCTTGAGAGGGGAACCAGGCTTGACATGCTTCTGTGGCGATTTCACATAAAGCGGTGAAGGTTTTGCCCCGAGAGTCATAATCTGAAACAAAAACAAATATTATTATTTTTCCAAATTGAATCTTAGAAAAAAGTTTATCAGATAAGAGGCTGGTTGACTCATGTCGAATTGTATTTAACTAATGTTTATTTCGTATAGTATTTTGCAAAGGAAACCTAAATATATATTTTGCAAGTCATAAAAATAGTAGATGACTGAAAAAATTGAATTTGAAAATATGGTTTTTAATCAGTATTTTGAAATGCTTAAAACGCTGTCCGCCATTTTCGCTTATGATAGTGACGTCATCGGTCCCGTAAAGAAAACTCAAGGTCTACTCTGATGACTTCGAATAGTGCCGACCCTCTCGATCTCCTGTCAAAGTATATTGGAATGAGCGGGATGGCACTATACGACCGTTGAATTTCGAATATTCACGCGTAATTTTACGTCACGCCACAGATTAGCAAAAGGCAAAATTGGCGGACGGCGTTTTTGACTGCTCATGAAATTTCTAATTCTCAATTAATACAATTTAGCTTTCTAGCTTTCACAAAAATAGGAGCCATTTTTTTTAGAGCTAGTAAGATCATTATTAACCATTTCAAATATATTTCAAAAATGGGTCTACTAGCCTATTAAAACAACTGAATTCTTTCAGTCAATAACCGTGTCAGTAAAAATTCATTATACCTATTACTATTCATCATTTAGTACATTATAATGTACCCATTCATTTATACCGTTTCAGCCCACCACAATTCATACATAATCAGCCAATTTAAATTTAAATCTGTCAATCTTGCACCAACGTTTATAATACAACTGTTAAATTAATCTGAAAATAAATGCATACCGGAAGGTCCTCTTTTTCCAAACATTATGCCGTTCATGGGCGCGTTTTTGTAGTTGGCTTCGCTGAGTTCTGCCAGTGATAAGAGCACAACAGCTACGCAGACCACGCCAATGGTAAACCTCATTATGTCACCAGCCATCTATGAAAAAAAAAGTGGTTCTTATTCATATTTAAATTATACAGAGGGATGAAACTTTACGACCCCACAAATATTTTAGATATTTTAAATACTTGTATTTTGTATATTTATCATCAAATGCCTTCCAGTCTTTTACTGACTAAACAAATAGTGTCATGCAGGAAAAACGTACAATAACGATTAAGTACATTAATAAAAAAAATACATTATAAATAAGTATGGAAGTTTGTGTTTGTTACTCTATAACGTACAAACTATCGAACAGGTCTTTTATGAAAGATAGCTCAAGCGCTATTTAGCTGAATTGCTAGTTAAATAAAAACGGTTTTTCGGTCTCATGCAAAATACAGATTGCTACGAGATGCCGAAGTTCTATCCAACGCAACGCTTTAAATATAATCTAAACGAATACAGGGTCACTTTGACAGCATGATAATGGAAATAAAAAAACTGAACTGAAAACCAGCGCGGGGCAACCTAGCCCAGCACAAGCTGAGATTGGGACCCATTGCCCTAACTTAAAATAACCAATTTATTATTATTATTATTTTAACAATTTCTTCCAAATGTTTAATCGTAGCATTTTTAAATAGCTATTAAGTACCACTTCTTTTTTTCTTTTTTATGTTCATGTCTAGATTAAGTTTGTGGCAATAAAGACTTTTTATTATTATTATTATTATTAAAAAGGCAGGTTTAAGGAAAATTTCTACTCATGATCAAAATTATACGATACAAAGTAAAAACATACAACTTACCTTGTATGAGTAAGCTATTTTTCTTGCTGGTAATCCTTGAAGCGACAACTGTCAACTGATGCCAGCACTGTAGTTTCCCGCCATTTTATAGCTCAAAGTCTGGACATGGCGGCCACTCGATCAATTATTGGATTAACGCTCGCTGACCACGTGTTGACACTGATAGGGGAATCTTCAGGGATTATAACTTAGTTAGTTAGTGCATATTGCTCGGATGGCCAAGGGATATTACCAAGCTCTTAATGTAGTTTCCTGCTAATCCGTTTACGTGTGAAGTTTGATGCTTTAAATGGCTTGTGAGACTCAATATATTACAGTATAATGATAATATTATTCTATACATTTCTATGATATACGCCAAGTGGAGTATAAATAAAAATAAAATAAAAATAATTTATACTCAGACAGAGAAGTCCATAGTTTGTTAGTATTTACAAATATATTCTATGTTAGTAATAAAGTAATAATACAGTAACACATATGTACGCACGTAACAGACCTTCATGTCATTTTAGCCAACATATCAAACTGCACATTTTCTAACGTGCAGTTCGATATATCGGTCAAGAATGACCGAGTCAAACCGGTCAGCTATCATCTTCAGGATACTGTTGGCGCTCCCCCGTATACGATGTACTACAGACGCAGTTTTTTTTGCGTATTATGGCATATAAATCGTCCATGCTAGCATCCGCAAACATGCCAGAAGCACTAAAGTATCGAGTCGAGGGAGCTTCAACAGGGCCCTGAAAACATTATTATATTGGACTCGCAAGGCGTCGTAGGATCTACGCTTAAAACTAGCCCACACGCCGCAAGTATAAAAACTCTGGCAGTATGCTCTAAATAAAGTGAGCTTAACTTCAGCACTGCAGCGAGCAAACCTGTGCGCTAGCATACCGCCTCGATTCCTCGAACCGCCAACGCCCTGCGTTCTCTTTCAATGTCCATGTCATCTTTTAAATTCTAAGTCACAATCATAGGCGTATTTAGGGGGGTGGCTGGGTGGTCCGTAACCCTAACCACCCTAATATCGCCTGGTGACAACCAAAACTCACTATAATTTCTGTCACTGCTCTTGAAAACCTCGTATCTACTTTGTAAGAAGATTGACACTGAGATAAGAGCTTTTTTTCAAGTAGGTATTTGTTACTTACGGGTTTTGACTGAATTTAACTTAACATATAGTAGTTAATTTAAATAAAAAAATTAGTCGGATTATATCGCATATATTCATTATTTGAGCCTCCCTTACGTTTCGCTAAACAGAAAAACACGAAATTATTTAAAATTCTCAAGCGGCCGGACCAATCTTGGATACATTTTATCATGAAGGTAGCTGACACCTTGGATAACACATAGGCTACTTTATATCCCGAAAAAAATTAGTGTTCCCGTGGGATGAGCGGGTAACACCGTGCGGCGGAGCTAGCAAATAAATAAATAAATGCAGTCACGACCACAACTACTACATCCGTCAGAAATATCTCCCAAGCTCATTAGAATTCGGTAGCCTGTAGGGAATGCAATACCCGGTCATTTTTGTTACCCGGGTATTACCCGACCTTGATTTTCAAAACCCGGGTACCCGGGTAATACCCGGACTTGAACAAAAAGTATTAAATATTGAGTTTTATGGTTTTTACGGGTATTTAAGAATGAAAAGCATGTTTTATTACGATTCCAGACTTTGAATCTTATGGCGCTACTTAGGAAGGCGGTGCAAACTTTTTTCAAACATGTGTTACGGTCGTCGAGTACCCGGATAAACTTACAGATGGCGCAGATGAATTAAGCCACTTAGAAAGGATTTTGCCAAATTAACTGTAAGTTTAGAAGACGTACGGATATCAACAAATTTATAATTGCCTAATCGCTGCTGCGTTGCTGCCTGGTGGCAAAACGGCTCACACAACTTTCAAGAGCCCAATAGATTCGGACAGCACGGAGACTCCTGTCTGGAACTCAAGTCTAGGATATCAAGAAACTGTGATAAAACCAGAGTTCTACAGGAATGCAGTTTAATCGTCTGGGACGAGTGTACTATGGCGCATAAAAAGGCCGTAGGATACTCCAATACTTCAGAAGGGCGGCGCGCGCAATGGGAAGCGTTAAAATGTCGTTTTGCGGTGACGCATGTTAGTCGAGCCGACGAGGTAAAATGCCACGAAGAGGTCGGTGTTGTGGCCGAGCGTGCAGAAGCTGCGCCTGGTTGAGAATATATGCGAGTCCAACAAGGAGGAGGCTCACATGTACAAGAATTCGCCCGGGTACTGCTTCAGGTTGGAAAAACGCTTCTAGAGAAACTGGAGGAAACCAACGCCTGGTGCGATTACCAGACAAGTATTGCAGGAACTTACCGTCCGTTGAAGACCTCATTCGGAGCGTATACGGAGACCTAAACCAGGTGACGGGACGTGAGAACTCTTGGGTTTGTGCTCTCAATATACTCACGCCGAAAAATGTACAAGCAGCGGCATTTAATACGTGGATATTGGCAGAAATCGAAGGTGAACAAGCAGCATATAATTCAATTAACACTGTCTTGGATGAAGGCAACGTCCCAACATCACCCGGGGAGTTCCTAAACTCATTGAGCCCTTTAGGACTACCAGCACATACTTTAATCCTGAAAGTTGGAGTTCCGATCATGCTTCATCGGAATTTGTCACCTCCGAAGTTTGCAACGGAACCCGGTTAAAAGTAGTGCTGCTGCAGTGAAACCTCATCGGTGCGCAGATTCTGACGGGGTGCGGCGCCGGGCGGATCTGGACTACAGTCCACTATCGTATCCATCTGTTAACTTTACTTAAACTTCCGCTTCCAGCGGGATAGGGAGAGAAATTGGGGGTGAATTAGTCGCTTACTAACACAGACCAATTTCTACGCGGGCGGGGCCGCGGGCAAAGCTATTTAGTTTAGTTACAACGCAGTAAGTTAGGGTTACAGGGTCACAGCCGTAATAGAACATTTTGTTATAAGTTATTTATGATTTCACTAATTTTTCTTAACATTTCTTAGTTTCGGGTAAAACCCGGTTTATGAGTTGAAAACCCGGGTTTTTACCCGACTCCAAATGTAGTCGGGTACCCGGGTACCCGGGTTTTCGGGTACCCGGGTTGCATTCCCTAGTAGCCTGCTAGCGCAGTAATAATTAGCCTTTTTTTACATGAACTGTATCAGGGCTCTTTAGCTCTCACTACCAGTGAGTTAGACATTGTGTGAGAGTATAACCCGCTAATGGGATTATCTCCGCGCCACAGGAGTGATAATAGCGTTATTAGCGTAATATAAAGTTGTTATGCAGAATTCTTAGTGTCGATTTTAATCTAAGGTTAAACTAATTTCATAAAAAAGAGTACCCAACTGTTGCAACTTCGCTAGTGCTTGGGAACCTTGGTGCCACTGTTGTCAGACGCTCCGCTTCTCCTGAGTTTGAAACGATGCTATTATCATGTGTTTGAACCGATGCTGACTATGAATCCAGTGCAATTTGATTGCCCTTTAGATGTGTTTTTGTTGTTGTTAAAATAAGTAAATATTTGTAATCATTCTGTGTATTTCACAAGACTTGAAAATTTGAAATTTGACGGGCGGCTTATAAACTTTGAGCATAGACTACAATGTAACATAGACTTTGAGTGACAGGAGCTATGTTACATTGTAGTCTATGGACAGGAGTGACATTATTGTATTTCATTGAAATTGTGACGTGGGGTAGTATCATAGAGTATATTGAATGTTGGTAGTATTCAAGGGAAGGAGCGGCGTCTTTCATAGGAGAATATTTTAAAAAGTGTCCAGTGTGGTCAGCAGTATTTAATAGTTCCGCAATAGCGGTAGAGTAAACCGTTGCTATGTACAATCTAACAAAAAGAGTGGAAATTAAAAAACAGCAATACTGTAGTGTTGTCCCGGTTTTCTCAAATTGATTAGAACGGGACGACACTACAGTATCGCCACTTTTTAATTTCTACTCTTTTTTGTCAGACTGTAACTGAAACTCTTAGAGTATGGAATAGTGAATAGAGAGCGTGTTACTTAGTAGAAACCTACGACAATATTGCTATCTCTGTAAAGCACGTCAAGTTCCCGCAAGAAAAAACGAGATGACAGTATATTTGTCAGTTACGTCTTTTAAAAAAATGTACAAGCCCATGTGTCAAATTTTTCGTTGTAGTGATGCCCGAATACATTTATCGATATCGGTACGATATCGATAAAACAACAATTATATAGTTGATAAAGTTATCAAGTTGATAACTTTATCAACTTATTAAAAAAATAAACATCTTTAACTTCGATTGTCAGATTGTCCCTTAATATTTTTTTTTTTTAATTTTTTTTTTATTTATTTAATGCTTAGTTCCAAAAAATAACGTCTTTAAATTTAAGGCTCTATATTGAAAATTATATAAAAAAAAAACATTGACACCATTGAGGTATTATTTATAATAGAGCCACAGACCCGAACAGAATTGTCGAAAAAAGTGGCACTGCTGTCATGTTCAAGTAGATGCCAATAACGCTTATTTATAATTTACAACAACATAATTACTTCGTACAAAATAACTTTTTACTCAAATGTTGAAGTGTCAAATTGGCTTACGTACTTATTACCACAAATATTTTTCGTGTAAATTAACTTTTTTAGCGTATTCTGACTCATGTCTCTTGTCAAACTTGGAACATGGCACGAATGGAGCAGATTTTGATACTAAAAATATTTTCATTATTATTTTATTTAGGTATTAAAATATATTTGTTGTTTGGACTAAATAAACTCGTAAATTGTTAATAACAAATTAAGTTACGTTTTTATTTAACAACTGCATAAAAGGGTCCCGACACTGCATAGAAGGGATCAGTAATAATGACATTATGATTTCTCAACTCATCTTGTTCTAGTAGGTATGTGAAATGAGAGTAAGGCAAGTGCAAAATATTAACATTTTTAACCCTTTAAAGTTTGATGGCGTGGCGTGAAAGTCGGTGGCGTAGTATGCACGGCAGCACACATTGTCTTTAGGTGTTCTTGGCGTTCAAAGGTTTAAACTGACAGTGTCTAGACTCTGAGACAAAATAAAACAATGACAACAGAGCAATTTTTTTATTTATATTTATTAATGTAACCTGTAGGATCTGCTTGTAAAAGGCATATACTGGCTCACTCTCCGCCGCACACATAGCAATGTCATGCGTCCACTCTCGCCCTCGGCTCGCGTGTAACTAAACGCAGCATCCCATGTGACGTGCGCCCGAGACAGTGTATATCTATTTATGTATAGACACCTACTACCACAAACACTACATAACCATTTTACGCTATTTTGTATACATTGTAATTTTTTTACGTTTTTATTGAGATATTAAAGCTGTATAAATTTATGAAATATGTAATGTCTCATTTTGTTTAATGTGGGTTTGTATTCATAGTTTATATTAAAGCTGTGTTGAGTGTAAGACTTCAACGCTTCTTTTGATTAAACATAAAAAAAAAAGTATATGATTATGCCGAACGAACAGACGAGAGACGAATTATTTGGCTGAAATTATTCTTGACGTCTGTCTCTTACTAAACGTGACCTCAATTTTTCACGTTGTTTAGGATCGCGTGGGAATCTTTAATAAAAAAAATAGGATAATTATTTATTGCACTCCTTTATTAATTAATAAAATATAAAACTATAGCGACTCCTTAGATTTTTGTTCTGTGATGAGGTGCATTTTGTAGGGACAAAGTTAATAATTCTAATCTAAAATATGCTATGATTTTACATAGGATTCGTTAATTAATCAATAGAATCTGCGTAAAAAAGAATATTCCGACCTTTTTCTTTATTTTATAGCTGTTATTTCTGCAATTTTTCACTGAAAATTAAGTCATTTTTGAGACCCGTCACGTGTCATGGTCTAAACGAGACTGATCGCCCAACTAATGCAATTTGTGATTTTGCATTAGTTGGGAGGGTGCCATTTTTTCCGTCTGATTGTGTGTCCATGTAATTATTACGTCAATGATTGACACGGATTTTTAAGTTATTACAAAATATTAATACATTATAAAAAAACTTAACCTAGGGTGCCGCCGGCAGCAGGGAGGGGCCCAGGCTACCGGTGGTTAGGGCTGCAGAGAGAGGAACCTCCTGACGATGCGCGCCGTGTCCAGGAGTACCGCCAACAGAGCATTATAAAAAAATAACAAGATTAAGTATTGCGATTAAATTGAGTCTCACTTTGAAAAGGATTCTAAGCCACTTGACTGCTGTTTTGGCTGAAGATTAAATAAAAAGCTAAGTCAAAGCACTGATTACTTAATAACAGATACGACGTTATCATACAATACAAATAATTCCTTCGACATTCACCCATATTCTTAATGGACGAAAAGTACCTATTTATAATTATGCACTGCACGGCTGGCGAACTCTGTAGGTTTTTAGGCAAATGTTTTTTTTTGTCTGATCGTGTAAGTGTAAAAAGGAAAAGTAGATTAAAATTGACTTCTGGGCACCGATCGAGCTGAAATTTAGTATATTGGTTACGTCTCATGATGGAACTAGACTGTGGTTATTAGAAAATTATTATGCAAACTAACGGAATGAACCAAAAAACCATGGAAATTGTTATAAATTTATAATACATTTATTTGACAGTCTTCCCTTCTCTCACCTTGCTGATTAAACATACGATTGACAACATTTCATATTTCTAACAGATGAAAATTAATAAAGATATCTAGAGAGCTTTGCGTCGTGGACACACTAAAATATTTATTTGAATTTAATCTTCTGAATGTACGTAAACAAATATAACAAAATACATAAAATAACCGAAATCTACAACTATGCTCAGACAGAGTTGTCGTCTTCAGCCTATCCACGAAAAAAATAAGCTATCAACAATGTCCACCAAAACGTCATTGACTTTTTTAAATATTATACACCTGACCAAAGTAACCTTGATTTACAGAATCGCAAAGTATCGATAACTTTTTCTACGTCACTAGTAACCTCACGACAGAAATTAACATAATTGTTTTTTTCACTATTTCTATGTTTATTTTAATTGTAACATAGTTAGATATCATTTGCGTGCAATAATAATCCTATTTCTAAGCTTATATTTTTAATATTAACATAATTTCTGATGCATTTGCTGAAAAAACAATACTGAATTACTTACTAATGAAAAATTATATTTTCACCCAAGTTTTCTTTTCTCCCAGACTGCGACTTGCATCCGCGCACAATGCACGACATTTTCTAAGTTTTGCACGCACTTTCACACTTTTTTTTCATTTAAAAACACAAATATTAATAATGTTTATTTTTCGTCAAAAACAGACGTTATAATGCGACTAAGTTGAAAAGGATGGTCAGGGTTGTCATCATCGCATGCTTACTCGTTTACTTAATATGGTAGCATAATAATTTGACATTTACAGCCGCATTTGAGCGATACAGCCCATCTTGACGTTTATGCTCCTTACGCTGTGACGTCATCAACGCCCTATCTAGTGGTCTATTATATCTATGCTGAAACTACTTTCAGCCACAGTTCAGTGGATACTTTTGGGTACCTATATGAAGATTCCGCTTTTGCCTTTTACACTTCATAAGAGAAGGGGTAAATTTAAAAAAACTGAAAATGTTTTTTTTGGGCTGTGTTTACATAGCAATAATAATATTTACCTGATTGTCCTCTAATATATTTATTCATCTGTTTTGTTTGTGTCCTGTAACAAATACCTACACTACCGCACCGCTAAAATATTTTAAGTCAAAATTATTTTATTTTTATTTTTAACTACCGTGAAATACGCCAACTTTGCCTCCACATGGAACTTTGCCCAAAACGCTACTTAAAAAAAGAAACGTTACTGTAGACAATTTCAAGATGATTCCATAATCATTTAATCAAGATGATTCCATAATCATCTTGAAAGTTTCTACAGTAACGTTTCTTTTTTTAAGTAGCGTTTTGGGCAAAGTTCCATGTGGAGGCAAAGTTGGCGTATTTCACGGTACATATCTAGTAAAAACATTTTTATAGTACAAATTATCTAAGCTAAGCTAATCCACTTAAGAACTGAATACCATTGAACAAACCACAACTGGTAAACCACAAATTAAGATAACGAGCTCGTAGTAAAAGCAGATTGTAACCACCTTGGAAGGTTAACATAGATTATCGACTCTATTTCCTTGGACATTTGACTACAAAATGCACTAACAGAATAATGGTGGTCATAACTTTTTTGGAATTTTACAACCGTCCGACTCTCCACAAGAACGTATTCTCTTGAAAAAGGACTATGAACTCTCGTCAACAAACATTTTAAACCTATTCAACAAGGAATAAGGTTGAAAATTCAATATCCACGCAATGTAGTTCTAACCTTTTTTTGTAAGTAACTGGTTGGCGCTTACGAGAACAAAAGCAGATATGATTGTATTAGACACAATGCCATTGTGAATGCAGGTAAGTGGATTAGCTTAGCTTAGATAATTTGTACTATACAACTAAAGTTAAGGCAACAATTTAAATTTTTTTTTTTTTTTTTAATATAGTTTTCTTTTTCCATATTCTCAATATGTACAACTCAATATTTCCAATTCTGTACTCGTCTAAATTAGTTTAACTTTTTTTTCTAACAATGTGCTATTTAGATTTTACTTAAAACTACTATTTAAATATGAGCACAACTTTAGATTGATACAATCGTCACGAGTCCAGTTCTAATCACTGTGCAAAAAAGAATTCTAAGTTTCTTGTACATCCGAACCTCAACTGAGATGGGTAGGTACTCACTCATGCACTTCGTGAAAATTGTAAGTAAGTACATAGCGGCAGTGGCGGCATTAGGGGGATCGACCCGGGCAGTCGCTCGGGGCGCTGGCTCCCAACGGACGTTTCTTTAAAGGTCTAAGGCGCCTAGGCCCTAAGGCACCACACAATGATTGACTCGCCCAGGGCGTCAGTATGGCTAAGGCCGGCCCTGCATAGCGGTTACAAACAAGCCTGAAAACTATATAAAATGTCCTTTTAATTAAAATTTGATTCTTGTTTTACTCCCTTCAGTTCAAAACAAATCTGTTAGAAATTTGAATGAGTCTCCATCTCCATTACCGTTGGTACTCTGATACTTATTTACGCTGTGATGCCTGTGATTTTTGCAACGAACTTAAATTTACTAAGTACAATGTATATTGAAATATAACCCATTTATGCACTAGTTACTACACATAGGGTGTATTAACAACCCTACATACACAGTTCTAGGGCATATTATTGTATGACAGTATCATATTAGCTCGATCTAGGTGAAGACAACCAATCTTCACCCATAATTAGATTAAGTATGAGAGAAAAGATGGCATAATACGGTTCATAATACGGAGAAAATTCGTTTCAGCTGCAGTATAAAAGTGAGGGCAGGGTAATATTTCACATCAGTCTACCAGTGAGCTTTTGAAGCTAAAGGTACCAACATTATTCACAGACTAACGATTGTAATCAATACTTTTTAAGTAAGTATACCTGACACGCTTATAAAGATTTATGGTGTCTCGTGGCTCTGTTCTTTATGCATACATCATCATTACTTTATCAACCAAAAGGTGTCCACTTCTGGACACAGGTTTCTCCTAAAGTTCTCCACAAGAATCGGCCGTGTGCCACCATTATGCAATGGCTGACTAGACCGTTAATCAAATTTGTCGAGGCTTGTCACGCTACGTCTTCCAGTACGCAGGCCCGAACTTAGAGGGCTAGGCACTTGATATTTGCCTGATAGTAGGTATTGCTTCTAGGACTGGGGCCCTTAGACTGGCTGGGCCCCTAGATCTGGGCCTTGTGGGCCTAAGCGTAAATACGGCACTGCCAGTACGCGGTTGGTATAATCGCCATCAGATATATCGCAGCAATATAAGGCGTTCATAAATATCTGAACATGTACTGTAACGCCCAGTCAATAAAAGTCGTGTTCAGATATTTATAAACGCTTTATATGCTCCGATATATCTGATGGCGACTGTACTCGAAGATTTATATTCCCAACCATTCTTACCGACATTCAATTTAAATGTATTGATCCATTGTCGGTTTAATTACTTTTTCTGTTTTCGTGCAACAGCAATCAATTATTCACGCCCTAAGTTAGACTGACTTATGGCGGAGGTATAATTGTTTTTCAAACATGGTTGTTAGCGGAATTAGAATCAAACCAACCTATCTCTTCCAAGCAAATGAACTGTTAAACCACACAAAGTGAGTCAGTTTATAAGGCTTGATCTGACTATACTGACAATAGCTTTGATCGATCTGACTATAGCGTGGTCTGTTAAGGCAGATATATTACTTCGGGACTGGGGGGTGATTCTATTCACGTAGGAGTGTTCAATTCAATATTGGCGGAACCCTTATCGGAACCGGCAAAATTTGTATACAGTTTTTTTTTTTATCTAAATAGTGTATACAAATTTATTTGTTTTCGTGTACATGTTATTTTTAAGTTTATACGGTTTATGTTTTTATTTATCTATTTATTTTAGATGAATGATTTTGTGTATTAGGCCTGCTGGAGCTGGCATGTTCATAAAAATGATCAAAGCTCCTTCCTTAATACATAAAAAAAAAACTGTTAAACTATACAAACTGACTCACTTTGTACGGTTTGACAGTTAATTTGCTTGGAAGAGTTAGCGTGGTTGGACTATGTAAAACCTTTCAATGAGAATCGTTGTTAAGTACATTTGCAAAATACGTGAATGATTGTAGTAAATTATTATTTTCAGAATCACCAGAAACATGCATGCCTTCATCGCCCTCTGCTTCTTAATGGTCATCATGTGTGCTCTTCACTTCACCGAAGGAGCTTACAAGAAGCCTCCATTCAACGGCTCCATTTTTGGGAAAAGAGGCAATGTTGGTAAGTTCACTAGCTTTTGTTTATTACTTCAATTACTTACATGATCCTTCAATCGGTGAGATCAGTTGGGCTTGGCTGTCAACTCTATGGGTCCCACCCCCACGTTCGCTACTCAAAGAATGCTAGAAAAAAAGTCTTCCGTGGGCCACTTTAGTCAAACACTTTTAAATTGAACGTCGAATGATCTCTAAAATGTGACTATGAGTAGACTTAAACTTAAATTAGGTTTTTGATTCGTCCTCAACATTTATAGAATCCGACCACACTAACTCTTCCAAGCAAATGAACTGTCAAACCACACAAAGTGAGTCAGTTTGTAAGGCTTGATCTGACTATACTAACAATAGCTTTGATCGATCTGACTATAGCGTGGTATATGTCTGACTCTAATTTTTAAATGTTCGTTAGGGTTAAATAGACAAGCTGTCTAGATTTAGCTCAACAGAAAAGATCGACCAGTGTGGCATGGTTTGATTTGGAGGCCAAGATCCACTTTGGGTTGTTGCGCTTTAATAAGATTTTTTCAGCGATCTTATTTTATGTACAAATAGCGTTAAGTATTCAAATATTTATGAAACAAAAATATGACATATTTTCAGAATACGACTCAACTGGAAGAGCTTTGTCCACCCTTTGTGAGATTGCCTCTGAAACCTGCCAGGCGTGGTATCAAGCTCTGGAAAATAATTAAAGTACGTCTTAAGAGTACAACACGGTTACAATATCTGTGGACCTCGCTGGAATGTGAAGCCCCTCCCTCTACCCTTGTACCTACCCGCGCTCGCCCCGTCGCGTCGCGCACCGTACCAGAGCGCCGACGTGACGTCATCGACGCCAGGTCCACAGATATTGTAACCGGGTTGTATGTCTTTCACTAACAGCCTCATTTACAGTTAGTTGAATATTACTTAATTTACAATTTTAATACACATAATGTTCAATAAATATATGCAGTTAATCGATGTTTCAATATAAATAAAGCTTTTTGGAAATTGGTCATACCTACCGGAGACTGTTTATTATTTAGTATTATATACCTTATAACTAAGCACTACACTATAAATACATACAGTGATTGAATTGAATACAGTAATACATGTATACCTCGCACATTAAGTATGTACTTAAAACATTAACTTTGAAATTATATACCACACATTTCTAACAATGCTGACTCTTGACAATAGGTGCTTGAATAGATATTGTATACCAATAATTTTATTTTTTTTACTTTAGCTAGTAATATAAACTTATATAAGTATGTAATAATCAATAAATAAAAGCATCGCAATAATCCAAATAATTGTATTGTAGTTTTTTTTTTATAATTTTCATTGGCATGCTAATGGCAAAATACTATTAATTTAAAGTACTGCTCTATTAATATTTTATCACCACAAATCCTATGATTATCATAATTTCATATGAACCGATGGGATGGGACCATAGATATAGTGTTGATGGGACTGACCAGATGTCTAACTTTACTAATTGCTTGAGGGAGTTTGTATATCTTACTAAATTCGTAATGGACGTTTAATCCCAAATTTAACTTGCTGGGATTAGTCTAAAACAGGCATATTTCATTGAATATATAGAATAGGCAATATCGTTACAATTTCCCCCATAACCTACTCTTAATTATGTTTATTAATGAATGTTTGGGTAATTAAATGAAATTGAACATTCCAAAGTTGAAAATATATTAATCTAAAAATACAATACACATGGGTCCTGTAATGTTCTGGAGTCCAGGAATAGGGAATCGGGCAATAAATACGGTTCTCAGTTCATGGTATTTTATTGACAAGCTCAATATTGACAACATGACATATATACTTTTATATGGCTAACCGGCCAACACTGCAGGTCCCTAATTATTAGGAATATTATTTATAATGGTATCACTTAGATAGACGTTTTTTATACTATGTTAAATGCGGACTTATACTCCATCTTGTTATTACGCCACTACAAGCATATTACTGGTTAAAATCTAAAAACTCCTAACAGCTTCGTGTAATAAGGTTCTGTTAGAGAAAGGGCGGGAAACTTCGTAAGAGGCGGACGCGGTTTTCTGAATTCTTTTTAAAATTAATTGAAAGGATTGGTTTTTAAGTATTCTTTGTATATATTTTTCATATTTACTTTATTATTTGTAGTTAACAGTGTATATAATAGGTAAGTGTCTTAAAATTTAAACTTATATCATCACTATGGGGGATCGCCCCCGTGACCCTGGGGGAACAGTTCCTCCAGGGCCACAAAATAATGAAACCCCCCCATCAGGAATAGATATATTAGTTTCCGCTTTGGAGTCATCTATGGACACAGATGCATCGACTCATAATGTAGTAGAGCCGAAGTTAAAACGAAAATTGCTCCCCCGCGTTTGTTCTCACTGCAACAAAAGAAAGAGGAAACAGGGTCAGGAAGGCAGACAGACTGATTGTAAATGCGAAACAAATACCACTATGAAAGCACAGCCCATTACTCAACCACAGGCAGGCTTGGGTGTGACCCCTGTTAATAGTAGTCAACATCAACACAGTAATACCGCTAATATGGATGCGCCTCGTGTGCCTGTTGGTCGCTCCTGCTATCAACAGTCGGACTTAGCGCCCTATGTAGTTCATGTCCAAAAGGAAACTGACAGCAACGACACTACTCTACACCCTGTTACTTTTGGTCGCTTTTTGAAATTTAACAACATAAAAGGAATTGTAAATGGTAGTCTAAAGCGAGTAGGTAGAAACCGGATCAGCCTAGCATTCTCGTCACATGATGAAGCCAACTGGTTTCTAGGCCATGATAACTTAAAAAAAGAAAAATATAAAGCCTTCATCCCGACATTTAATGTTACCCGTATGGGAGTAGTCAAGGGAGTCCCAAATGAGTGGACCGAGGAAGATGTTCAAAATAGCATAAATGTTCCCATCGGCTGCGGACCTATTCTTAAAGTAAGACGCCTTAAAAGGAAAGTTTTTATGAATGAGACAACCCAATATGTAAACACAGGTACAGTTATAATAACTTTTGATGGTCAAGTTCTTCCATCCCGTGTTTATATGTACTATACAGCTTTACCAGTGGAGCTGTATATATATCCTACCATCCAGTGTTACAACTGCTGCAGGTTTGGGCATGTAAAGAGTCAGTGTAGATCGGTACCAAAATGTTATAAGTGTGGCCAAGGCCACTCTGGTGACTCGTGTGATGTTGAGGAGGAAGGCTATTTTTGTTGTTTATGTAAAGGAGCTCATCAGGCTTTAGTAAGAAATGCCTCGAATACAGTAGACAAAAGGACATCAAAGAAACTATGAGTAAAAGCTGCATATCTTACATGGAGGCAACTAAATTGCACCCACCTGTCTCGAAAATATCATATGCTGAGGCATTGATTTCACAGTCACCATCCTTCTCAGCTCACAGTATGGGACCGCAAAACAATATACCATCATCAACACCAAATATGGGTTCACACAAAAAGACTATCTTTTTAAAACCAAGGACTCCTCCCAAATCAGCTAAGGGATATGACTACATTTCCCATGCAGATATTGTTAGAACACCAACATTACCTAAAGAAAAACCAATTTTTAACAATGATAATAATAAGGACTTAAATATAACAGATATCATTAGTTTACTTATTCAATTGTTATCACAATCAAATACAATTTCACCGTCCAACGTTGCAGCAGTTATTAACGCTTTACTTAAAATTTCAAACAACAATGGATCACAAAGCCAGAGCAATTCAGTGGAATTGTCTTAGTGCCACCATTAGGAAACCAGCTTTAATACATCTTATTAACAAACATAAACCTTTTGTCTGTCTCCAAGAGACATGGCTAAAAAAGGAATTGTTATTTAAAATTCCCGGATATGTCTGTCTTAGAGAAGACAGAGTTGATGGGTATGGTGGAGTAGCCATACTCATAAAAAATTCACTTACTTACTCGACTATTACTCTTCCTGCACACAGCAATAACTTATCTGTAGTTGCTGTTAATATAAACAATATATGTTACATATCACTCTATTTGCCAAAGCCCAATGAAGATCTTTTTAATGAAATTCATCAACTTTTAAAGTTTTTACCAAAGCCATTTGTATGTTTAGGTGATTTTAATTCTCACCATCAAGTGTGGGGCTGTGAGAACACAAACTATCATGGGGAACAACTGTTGAAGATAATTAACTCCAATAATTTGTGCATTTTAAATACTGGATCACCAACACGACTTGCTCGCACCCCTAGTGCGATAGATCTTGCCATTTGTACCCCTGATCTTGCTCCTTCGCTTACCTGGACACGTGCAGACTCCACACATGGTAGTGACCATTTCCCTCTATTTATCAGTTTCCCATTTCCAAAGCCCCAGGACTGTGTAAGACAACCACGCATAAAACACAAACTCACAGAAGATAAGTGGAGTCTATACAAACAAATAGTTGAAAAAAAAGTTAATAATTTACCAGATACAACTAAAATTAATGTAACGGATTGCTCTCAACTGCTAGCTACTGCAATGATTGAAGCTGCAAATGAAACCTTTCCCTTAAAAAGTTGTGGTCCCAATAACATTCCATCCCCTCCATGGTGGGATTCTGAATGCACTGCTGCAGTTAAACAGAGAAAGGAAGCTGAAAAACAATACTGTAACAACATGACCGAGGATAATTTTAACCATTATTTATTAATTGCTAATTCCACTAAGGACCTCCTTAAGAACAAAAAACTAGAAGGTTGGCACAGATTTTGTAAATCTCTAAATCCTAATGTTCCACCGTCAATTGTATGGCAAAACATCAGAAGGTTCAGATCAGCATTTAAAGATTCTACTCAAGACAAAATCTCCCCAGACTTAGCAGAGAAAGTTATGGATCGGTTAGCTCCTCCTTTTGTCTCTGAACAAATAAGCATTGAAACTCAAGTGTTCAGTGCTCCACCCATTAGTAGTCACAATAGTCACAATAGTAATATAAACCTGAATGCCCCCTTTACATTTGACGAGTTAAAAGGTATTCTTTCGTCTGTTAAAGATTCTGCTCCCGGAGAAGACGGGATCACTTATTCTTTCCTTTCAAATCTAGATGACAATAGCCTCAACTACTACCTTTCTCTGATTAACAGCATTATGATTACAGGTACCGTCCCTCAATCCTGGAGAACTCAAACATTAATCCTTATACAAAAGCCCAATAAACCAAGTTCCGACCCAGCATCATATAGGCCTATAGCATTATCATCCGTCTTAGCCAAAACTGCAGAACATCTTGTTAAGATTCGACTGGAATGGTTTTTGGAGTCTAACAAGTTATTATCAGATAGTCAGTTTGGATTTAGAAAAGGCAAATGTACTTTTGACAGCTTGAGTTTTTTTACCACAGATATACGTTTAAGTTTTTCCAATAATGACTCGTTGATAGCTGCCTTTTTAGACATAAATGCTGCTTACGATAACGTAAACATATCAGTCCTAAAACATAAATTATTGAAATTAAATATTCCAACCCGTCTCACTAATTTTATAGTAAATATGTTGGGTCAACGATTTATTAAGTATTCTGTGGATCAAAACCAAGTTATCACTAGAACCGTATGGAAAGGGTTACCACAAGGCTCAGTCTTAAGTCCGATACTATATAATATATATACATACGACTTGGAAGTTTCTGTGAAAAGACATGCTAATATACTTCAATACGCGGACGATCTACTACTCTACGTCTCTGGCCCATCAATTAATGATATTAGTCGATTGTTATCACTTGCGTTAACGGATTTAAAGTTTTGGTTGGATAACAATAGCCTAGATTTATCACCATCAAAAAGCTCTGTTGTACTATTTTCGAGAAGAAGAATATTGCCACCTATTCATATTATATATAATAACATACCTCTCCCAATCAAAGATCAAACAAAATTTTTAGGGCTTATATTAGACTCTAAACTTACCGGTGTACCTCACCTTGAATATGTACGTTTAAGGTGCGAACGTAATCTAAATATATTGAGATGTCTCTCGGGTGTCTGGTGGGGCGCCCATCCCTTTACAATGAGACTCCTTTATAATGCTTTGATAAGGAGCGTAATAGACTATGGTACTTTCTTATTGCACCCGGCTAATGTAAGTGCGTATAAAAAGTTAGACGCTATCCAGGCTAGTGGCTTGAGGCTTATTACTGGCGCGATGAAAACTAGCCCAATAAACTGTTTGCAATTAGAATGTTGTGATCCCCCATTAAAGTTAAGAAGACAGTTTCTTTGTGACAAATTCTTTTTCCGTATGCTTCAATTAAATTCACATCAATTGCTACCCAAACTTAAAGACCTTTCAAATAAAATTGACAACTTCAGTTACTGGGCTCATAGGGAACCACCATGTTTGGTCAATAGTTATAAAAGATATCTAAACCTTGAAGCCCCTACCAGTCGTAGTCCTGTTCTTCCCCTTTATCAATGCAACTACGGAAGCCTCGTATTAAAACCAGACATAAAATTTGATATAGGAATATCGAAAGATGACCCTAATGCAAACGTGGCATTCCGTAATTTCATTGATGATGAATGGTCAGATTGGCACTGTATTTTTACGGATGCTTCAAAGCATGCAGACAGAAGTTGCGTCGGTGTAGGGGTATACCATTCGCAATTCCAAATTGTACAAAAAATTAAATTACCACCGGAAACATCTGTCTTTACCGGTGAATGTTTTGGTCTATTAAAGGCTTTGGAATATGTCCTACTCCTAAAGCTGCCAAAAGTAATGATCTTTACTGACTCACGTAGTTCCTTAGAAGCTATCGCTAGGTTTTCGTTTAAGTCTCACAAACAGGTTCCGACTGTTTTTCAGATTAAGGAACTCTTATTACAATGTTCTCAAAAGAGTAGTGGCGTGGTATTGGTTTGGGTCCCATCACATAAAGGTATTTTAGGAAATGAAAAAGCTGACCAACTGGCAAATGAGGCCATACATAGCGGAGATGTCTTTCCATATACAAATTATTGTCATGATCTGGTTAACTTAGCAAAATTAGAATTATATGAAAAATGGAATGATCTATGGACTTACACAACAACTAAAGGAAAACATTACCGATCTATACAGGCGTCGATCCCAAGCAAGCCTTGGTTTAGTAAATTAACATTCCCAAAAGCAATTACTTCTATACTGTGCAGAATGCGCCTGGGACATGTTAGTACCCCGGCTCATTTGCACAAACTGAATATCGTCCCTAGCCCTCTATGCCCCTGTGGCGAATACGGAGACCTAAACCATGTTGTTTTCTCATGCTCGCTGTACGATCGGTCTAACTTCCTACTACAACTCCAAAGTATTAATATTCCTTTTCCAACATCCATAACCTGCTTATTGTATTTAAAATCATATGACGTATATAAAATAATATCATTATATTTAGAAAAAAATGATATCAAAATTTAGAAAATTATATATTTGTATTAAATATAACATGTATGACTGTAATCCCGAATCCCAATCCTTTCTTTTCCAAATTTCCGTTCCTTTGTTTATTATAATTTGATAAGTTTCCCTATCTTTCTACTTCAACACTTGACATTGGCTAATCACTGTAAAGCCAGAAAAAAAAAAAAAAAAAAAAAAAAAAAAAAAAAAAAAAAAAAAAAAAAAAAAAAAAAAAGGTTCTGTTACTGACCATAATTCTATCAAAAGAATTAAAGTCTTATTTTGTGTGTGATAAAGTATAATTTAGCGTTACATAAATTATGTTCTGGAGCATGAAGGTTAATTAGCATGGACTATGGAGAACTGTCAGAGTGTCAGTCAAATCATATACCTTATCTGTGGCGTCAATGGCTGACTGATTGCTGTCGTATATCGTGTGTGGAATTATTTTTATCCGTAAACTATTAAGTTTACATGGGTTTACATGAAACTTGATTTCTAAATGTTTACATGTAGTGTTAATAAAGTATTGCAGTCAAATTGTACACCATATGAAGCATAAGTGCGTCATCGGGAGCTAAATCAAGGTAAATTTTCCTTTAATTTTATTATTTTCATACTGCTTCGTTCTAGTGAGACGAATTAGGAATTTTAATTCACAATACGCTTATAACTTTGTTTATTAACACGCTTGGAGCTTAGGATGCGGTATCGTGCAGTTATTCTAATAAGAATCTTCTCATTTGAAGATGCAAGGTATTTGCTGTCTTTTGATGTCAACGCCAGTAGTTCACGCTAGTCGGACTTTTGAACTTGACTTAAGTATTTATTTAATTACTTAGATTAGAAACTGCGTGTTAAGTTATGTAGATATCTAATCAGTGTGGAAAATTAATATTCTTATATGATTGATTACACTACCAATTACTTACTACAAATGCAAGAACAGAACACATATTGAAATTTCCATAAACGTCCAGATCCTAAAACAAACATGGGTATAAGCTACATGTTAATTGTGAAATAATATACACATTTATTATTTGTCTCTATGTACAGAGTTAATTTAGCTGTATAGCAGCATTAGCAGCCAAAAGATCTTATTAATTAAGCTTCATTCTCAACACTTATAGTTGAATGTTTACATTGAAGCAAACATTTTTAGGCTTCGAATGAGATTTGAACCCACATCTCTTTCTGGGCCTGACGGGCAAATTACCAATTGTTCTATAAAAGGCACTAGCTAAAGCATCAAAATTTTCATATGCCTTATGGTAACATAGAAGACGTTACTGCTTTAATAAAAAATTTAAATGAAACCCTATAGTATTTTAATATATTAATAAAATGGATTTACTCACATTGTAGAAGTCGAATATTGCTCGATATATTTGAATCGTTATTTGTAATGTTTGTATTTCAATGTGTGACTTACAATAGTTTTCTATGTAAAATAGCGAACCTATTGTATTTTGTTTTTACTAGGTAATGCACTTAAATAACTATACTATTGTGTTTTATCTACATAACACCAAAATAGATGATTGTTGGAAGATGATTTTTTATGTATCCCGAAGCCACTCCTGAGTACAATGCTAGTCAGATCATTAATAAAACGACTGGCTCTCCTGTTGTGGTAGTAGTTGTGCAAAAGGATATACATATGCTAGAACCACGTGGTTAGAACGGTCGGAGAATCACCTTGTTATCTATTTAAAATTGTGTAACTGCAAGTGTCTCAATAAGTTGACACATTTATTTCTTTACTGTTCGCAAGATAAAGGTTATGAAGTGTTTCTTGTTTAAATTAGATTACCATTTGGTTGTTACTACTTACTAGTGGTCGTGTAATTATCGACAATTTTCACTGTTTGTTCTTGGTATATCGTTCTTGAGAACAGTATCTGTTGCAGTAGCAGAAAAAGATCTATCATATTGAAATATTATAATTTTTAGTTTAATAGGATCCAAGGATAAGTACTTAATTGAATCAAGCAGTACTTTGCGGATATCCATATTAATTAAAACAATGCGCCGCGCTGTGTTACCCGCTCTTCCCACAGGAACACTTCGGGATAAAACATAGCTTATGTGTTAATCCAGGGTGTCAGCACTGTCAGCTACCTTGATACCAAATGTATCAAAATTGATCCAGCCGCGCGCGCGTTTTAGCGTGAAAAAGTAACAAACATACACATAAACACACTCACAAACTTTCGCCTTTATAATATTAGTGTGTCAACAGTAGCAACAGTAACACTCTTGTGTTCAAATACATCAAATATATCCAGCTTTTCTGATTTGTAATTATATCTCAGAAAATTTGTGCTATCAGAAGTGTAATAACAATTGTAATGAAGCAATACAATACAGCAATACTTTATAGCATACCAACAAAAAAAAAACATCTGTTGACAACTAAAACTCACAATTCTACTTAAAGCAAAGCTCGTATTTAAGTATCAATCTATAAATCGATAGAGGTTTGAAGAGTAGTGACAGAAATTTTAGTGCGTTTTGGTGGATCCACAGGCGATATTATAGGTATCCTCAGGCGATATTATAAGAAATAAAAGCGATTGGAATAAGTTCCGTTGTGCGACAAAAATTAACGATACGATAAGGAACCTTAAAATAGAACCGTAAGGTACGTTATTGGAAAGTTAACTGTCGTCGCACAACGGAGACTGATACAAATATTAATTGAGTGAGTTAAGGTGATAAACTTTTTGGTCTTCACCCATGTAACAACAGGAACACTTGTGTGTTCAAATACATCTAATATATCTATCTTTTCTGATTTGTCAATTACAAGTAATACAATTCAACAATACTATATTGCACACCAACAAGAAAAAACTCACTAAGTAACAAATAGCTGCTTAAAACAAAGCTCGTATCTAAGCATCAATCTACAAACTAGATACGAGGTTTCGAAGAGTAGTGACAAAAAATTTAGTGAGTTCTTGTTGCCACCAGGGGATATTACATGAGAAATCTTAAATTAAACAGTCATATTAATTTGTGTTAATGAAGTTATGATAAACTGTTGTTTACAATTTTATCTCTGTTAATATTAGACTGTCCGCCGGCGGTATGCTCGCGACTATGGCCCGTGCAACTGGGCCAATACTTTTTTTTACTTTTTATTTATTTATTTATTTATTTAAGCCTTATATCAGATATACAAAATTAAGATACATTATATATATTTTTATATTAAGTAACCGAATCTGTGTGCCTTTGGGCAAAGGCCTCCCCCATTCTTCTCCACTCCTCCCTGTCATACACCAGTCTGTGCCAGGTTTTGGTTCTTCCTGCCATGAGTTCAATCTCATCGGCCCACCTCTTGAATTGCCTGCCTCGGTTTCTTTTATGGCCTCTAGGGTGCCATAATGTTGTTACTCTGCTCCACTTGTCTCCTCCTCTAATGGTATGTCCTGCCCACTTCCATTTTAGTTGTTTTATTTTATATGTAACATCAGTTAACCCTGTCCTTTCTCTTAGGTTCTTATTACTTATCTTGTCCATTCTTCTTTTCTTTAACATGCTTCTTTCCATGGCCCTCTGAGTTATGCTTAGTCTTTTACACTGTTATTTGGTGAGCGACCATGTTTGGCAGCCGTATGTCAAGATTGGTAGGATACATGTGTAAAAAGTTTTTTCTTGATGTGTATACTTATTTGGTTATTTTTCATAATTTACTAATAAGTGACAAACAAGTATACTGATCCGCCTAATGGACGGCAGTAATTGCAGTTGTGTGACGTAACCTTATTTTAAATCAGGTAGGCAGCACGCGAGGCCTTAGGTGCGGGGAGGAGTCGAGGAATCATAAAAGTAAAGCGGAGCTGAGATACAGATTTCAATTCAGGTGATTGGTCTATTCCGGACGCCACTTCAGTGGAAATGAACCCTAAGAGCGGGGTCGGTCTGCGAAGAAATTGTCAAATCTTCTTCTTCTGCTTCTCGTGTCGAGGTTCCATTTCAAATACTTGATAGTTGATGCCCAATGAGCAGCGGTGTTGATGGCTCTGGCCGTCGCATCTCTCAGGTCGTACTCAGAGCAGGAATGCGGGCATGGGCATGCGGGGCACGCCAACAAATGGGCCATCGTTTGCGGCGCTGTGTTGCTGACGCACTGGGTTGTCCGATCGTGGAGTAGTCCCCATCTTGCCATGTTCTGCTTACAGCGGCCCACTCGGGATCCCAGCCTGTTTAACGCCCTGCATATGGGCCATGGCTCTTTTTGCCCGGGCGGTAGCTCTACGGCAGCTTGCACATACACGTCAGGCGGGGGACACTGGCTTTGCCATAGCGAACAGCAATGCTTGGAGGGATCATCCAACAGGGGGGCGGTGTGCCGTATAAAGCTCTTTCGGCTCTTGAGCCGGGCAGGCGGCGGGTGATGGCCGTACAATGGGTGGCGCGGGTCGTTTTCCTGCTTTCGCTTTTCAATCAATTTTCAAGCAATTTCAAATTGTCAAATAGTTATAGTACTATTTGACCAAATTATTGCCGTCGCGCTGCGCCCTGGCAAATGAACCACCTGTGGTGCAATGGAGGCAACTGTACTTTAGTCCAGTTTTACCTACAAAACCTTTATGAGACCAACGTTCTGTATTCCCCTGTTTTCTGTTTCAAAACTTCTCTTTCTGCGAAAAAGAGACAATGTAGCGGCATCTATCACTTAGATTATTCGTAAAAACTTAAAATTGACCTTTTAAGCCGACGACGTGGGTCGGCACAGTTTGTAATACACCTGCCCACTGAGCCGGCGGTCCTAGTTTCGAATCCCGGCCAGGGCAATTTGACAATTAAAAAAAAAACATTGTGAAAAAGCCTTGGTAAAGCTAAATTAATTACCTGCAGTTTGTGGATCCTTACAGCAAGGACTATCGAAAAAAAAATATCGATTTTCCAAAAATTGTACCAATCCTATTGCATTATAGGTCTTCGTACTAGTACGAATTATGTAGACGGCCGCTATATGACGGCACCGCTATCCTAGGACACCAGAGCTAAGGCCTTGGTCGTTCTCATCGTCCCCGTCGACCGCCCGCGGCGTCTTATCTGTACTCAGAGATGGGCAAAAGTTAATCGATTAACGATTAAGATTAACTTTTTTAATCTCGATTAACGATTAAAATTGACGATTAGTTAATCTAATCGTACGAGTTCAGATTAATTTAATCTCGATTAAGTTAATCGTCGATTAATTTTTAGCGATTAAATTGTTAATCGATTAGTTAATTCGATTATATTTTCTCGATTAGATTAACTAATATAAGATAAAATAAGATATTTTTTGTACGTCTAAAGTCCCTGCCTAGAACTTCTTAGAGTACTGCACTATAAAAACCATCGTGTATTACTGTAACATGAGGGAAGAGGGAAGAGTGTCCCTGGACAAGACATTGTATTTTCGTAAAAACGACGCGGTTGGCGCAGTGGTTAAGCAACTGCCTACTGAGCCGACGGTCCCGGGTTCGAATCCCGGCAAGGGCAAATATTTGTGTGATGAACACGAATATTTGTGCCTGGGTCATGGATGTTCTATGTATTTAAGTATTTATTTATCTATATAAGTATGTATATCGTCGCCCAGTACCCATAACACAAGCCTTCTTGAGCTTAATTTGGGACTAAGGTTGATTTGTGTGAGGTTGTCTGATATTTATTTATTTATTTATTTATTTTAAAAAGCACAAATGAGCGTATTCCAAATTTTAATCGAGAAATTAGTCGTGAAATTTAATCGATTAAAATGACGATTAGTTAATCGTTAATCGAAGACTCTCGATTAAGTTAATCTAGATTAAATTAATCGCGATTAATTTTGACGATTAACTTTATTAATCGATTAAAAAATTAATCGATTAATGCCCATCTCTAGTACAGACTGTACTGTACCCTTACCACGAGTTAACGTGACCGTACTCGCTAGCGACAGCGTAAACTATTTGTATGGAGAATAGTACCGCGCCCCTAGCGGTAACTTTGTAGAACTACAATTCTTCATATAAATCGTGTACAGCCCGACACAAAAGAGTAGAAAACGGATGAAAAAGGAACTAAAATTTTTCATACAAAATTGTTACCATATTCAAGCACTTTACGTCAAAAATGTGACAGTTGCGAAGGAAGTGGCGCCCTCATTTATTTTCTACTCTTTTGTGTCGGGCTGTACGCTGTCGCTAGGTAATAATACGGTCACTGTAAAATGGTAAGGGTACTGTATTCGTAAATGTTCTTGAGCGGTCGTTCTCGCCGCGCTGCTCTATAAGATATTTAGGTATATTAAGGTTTTAACCCCCGATGAGAAAAGAGGGGTGTTGTAAGTTTAATATGTGTATTTGTGTCGTCTGTGGCACCAAACGGATGGACCAATTTGAGTGCGTTTTTTTTAATCGAAAGTCTATTCCGTAGAGATGGTTCTTAGCTATATTTGGTCAAAATAGGACCAGTCGTTTCCAAGTTATTCAGTTTTAATTGGAACAAGTGACAATATCCCAAAAGCAAAGAATTCCAAATTTTGTAGTTATGTTCAGTTCTAGTAGCATTTTCTATATCACTCATTGAATGAGGATCTCATGATGAGCTACTTGTGTCGGGGGTGTTTTAAATTTTTAATTTCATTTTCTCTATTGACAACCAAAGCTCCTATCTCAGTATCAATGTATAAATTAAATACGAGGTTTTGATGAGCAGTGGTAGAAATTTTAGTGAGTTATTGTTGTCACCAGGCGATTTCTGCATTTGAAAGAAGTTGGTCGCCTTCTAGTTCATTCCCAAGTAGCAAAAAAGCTGCACAAGCGCTTTATTCCGCTTATATTAGCAGTATAAGTAATTTTTCAAGTTCTCCACTACCCAAAGGTTGTCTGGAAGAGATCGCTCTTTAGCGATAAGACCGCCTGTTGTTTACCTCTAATTGTAATTTCTTGCGTTGTATTTCTCCTGTATGTTTTATGGGGTGTGTTCTTGCACTTGTATTGTATTGTCTTGTATATGTTTGCTACTTTGTTTATTACGGTTTGTCGACGTCATACCTTACTCGTGGACTGGGTAATGAATACCTAACGTGTACAAACATGGAGTGTTGCATAGTATATTTTAATAAGTGTCATATTTTCCTTATTTATCTTTTGTAAGGCTTATGTACCGCGTTCCGAACCGATTCTGTTTCTCCTGTATCCCGTGGTCCGTGTAAAAGCTTTAATTAACAATTTAGTCATTGAGCCTTTAGGGTGTTTGAGCCTCGACCAGGACGCCCTCTAAACTAAACCCAATGAAAAGAAACACTCTTTTGGTTGCTACAAGATACCTATAATGTATAAAATTCTCGAACCTTTAGTATATTCTACGACGAACAAACGATACCGCGATGTAGAAGTAGAGTCCTATTAAAAAGTGCCATCTAACGGCAAATTAGGTAGTAAAAGGTACAAATTGACTTGCGATTTGCGAGAGAATTTTGTATGAAGGTGATCACGCAGCGAGTTCGCCGCGACCCTTATTTGTATGGAAAACTCGCTCGCAAATCGCGAGTGTGATAAGGCCCTTAGAAAAGTCTTCGGGTTCCGGTCATTCATTATGCAAGGAACATTTATGCCACTTTTACGACAAAATATAATAGCAAAACTCTTTACCTTATATCGTATTACTATTTTTATTCGTAACGGCAACATTGCCGTCATATCTAAGACGTAATACTCAGTATCATATATAGTATTGCTACCTATTTTTTGAACATGATATATTTAAAAATAAGTTCTGGAATTTTATTCAAGCTCATTTTGAGTGCCTATTTTATAAATATACCAGCTGCAGCAGTGGAACTTTTATTTAAAGGAATGTGATGTGCTTAAAATTAAAAGTGATATCCAACGACGGAATATTTCTTTATTTTCAGCGTGTCAAGAGGCATCCGGGCAGAATCAGAATGGAACAAACTATCACAGAGCCGCCGGCAAAAAAAGTAAAAACAGAGTCCTCTATGGTCAATACCATAGACCATTATATACAGAAAGTGAAACAGAGAGAGACCAACCTTGTCGCTGTTTTGCAAGATGATCTGTTCCAACCAATACCTTTAATAAAAGTCTACATTGGGCATATACGGGATTTAAAACATATATCGAAAGCAATGGCGGTACTTAATGAAAGAATACCTTTAAAAGAACTAGCTCATCTAAAGAGAGTTCGGAAAAGAGATATAGTTCTATGCCCACTTCATTTCCTAAACGGTATGTCGTCTATACAAGAGTATATAGAAAGCAATGTCGAGGAATTGAAAGATATGTTTGAGTATTTTAAGGAAGTCGACGTTCCATTGACACCGCCAATTCTGATCACCCATTTTAAAGATTGCAGCAAATTATGGTCGTGCAATTTCCATCCAAACAAATATTTAGAGAAATTAGTTAGTGGAACTGTTTTCAGTTCGACGGAAAATGAGTTTCATACAAAGTTTATGACTATAGCATTTGAAGTTGCCAAATGGTATAAAGGAGACAACATTGACATATCCTGTCTCAACGCTGCGGTGGTTGTGGATTCTTATTCCAATTCGGTTGTAGCAGTATCTTGTGACGATAGAGAGGAGCATCCTGTGAAACACGCAGCCATGTTGGCCATAGACAATGTAGCGAAAACTCAAAATGGCGGCGCATGGGGCTCGAGTGCTGTCAAAACGCGTGGCATAGATGAAAAATTGGCGGAATTTTTGGGGAAAAAAGGCTTTGTGGGGGTTAATTTTGGAGCGAAACATTACGGCGAAAGAGGCGCTTACTTATGCACTGGGTATTATGTGTATTTGATTAGGGAGCCGTGTTTAATGTGCGCGATGGCGTTGGTTCATGCGCGTGTGAAAAGAGTTTTCTTCTGCTTAGAGAATGAAAAACTTGGAGCGTTAAAATCGCGCGTTAAACTCCAAACTGTGACGTCGTTGAATCATCATTTTGAAGTTTTTACTGGATTTGTTGATCATGTGAATATCATGTCTGCATTTGGTTGTATTTAGTTGTTAAGCAATAAATGAGAGCTTATTTTAATTTGGTTATGTTTTATTTTATATCAATAATGAATCGCTTAAAATCTTGGTTTAGCTGTGGTTAGGGAATGAAAACTGGTATTTTTTTGTATGAAAGCACCGGATTGCCGGTAAATTACCGGTTCGCATTTCCTAACTGCGATACGAAAGATTCATAGGTAGAATAAGTAGCCACGACAGAAATATGTATTTATTTGAGATATTATAAAATCAATTTGTCATACCGGGGTCATGTTCTCAAGAACTTAACAAAGTTATGCACTTACCAACTTCTTAACCTGGTCAAGTGTGAGTCGGAATCGCGCACCAAGGGTTCCGTACAATCCTTACGAAAAGATAAACTCCGTAGGTACCTGAGAAGCATAATACTGCAAGTCATTCCATGCCTAAGAAGCAAAACACTATAGGTACAGGGTGGCCCATTTAGATCGGTCTGTATGGGAAAGTCTTAAGCTGTAAGACATACGAACATCTGTTCTTAGGAACCATGTCATCGATTTTAATAAAAACAAAAACTGCATTCATACATTAAAAAAAAACCTGTACTCAGCTCAGGAATCGAACCCGGATGTTTTGAAAAATAAATTAAAGAGTACAATACAATACAATACAAGTACTCTTTATTGCACACCTCATAAAATATACAGGAGAAATACAATGCAAGAAATGAAAACAATAATAGAGTAATGAAAACAATGTATTTTATTCATTTTAGACATCATGTTTCACAGTAAAATTGACTGCTTAAGACCTACACAATTGATATCTAAGTAGAAATAATGTTAATTTTATTTTTCACTTCGTCCGGGTTCGATTCCCGAGCTTAGTAGGTACAGGTTTTTTTTATTTAATTTATGAATGCACTTTTATTTTCATTAAAATCGATGACATGGTTCCTAAGAACAGATCTTCGTATGTCTTATAGTTTCAGACTTTCCCATACAGACCGATCTAAATGGGCCACCCTGTATACTATTTAATTACATTCCAAGTAGCACACTGGCTGCATAAGCGCGTATACAGCCCTTGTACAGCTAATTTAAGTTTTTTTTTTTTTTTTGTATAAGTTGTATAAGGTGTTAAGTAGCCAGCGTGCTAGTTGGGATGAACTTACCGTTTTATGCTTGAACAATGAAAGAGCTGCAGTTTGTAGATCGTAACAGCAAGGACTATCGAATATAAATTGGGGAAGTGCGAGTCCGTCTCGCGCATGTAGGGTTCCGTACCATAATCTATAACAAGTTGTTGTATATGGGAGCCCCCCTTAAATATTTTTATTTTTAGTATTTGTTGTTATAGCGGCAATAGAAATACATCATCTGTGAAAATTTCAACTATCTAGCTATCACCGTTCTTGAGATACAGCCTGGTGACAGACGGACGGACGGACAGCGAAGTCGCAGTAATAGGGTCCCGTTATTACCCTTTGGGTACGGAACCCTAAAAAGGTGTTCCAGAAATTGTACCCACCCTATTATAGACACAAGATACGCTTCACAGCACCGTGTAACTAATCAGCTACACCCAGCGTTATATAATACATATATACAATAGCATTCAGCTCTTTCTGATGCCAAGGTTCGCATTGAATTGCATCCTTGAACTGACTGATGAGTGATGACGCAATAGGAATGGTTAGCCGCAAAACTAGGTGTGATTCTATAAACCTTTCCACAGAATAAAATACTATAGAAGGTTCACTTTCGATCTCCGCAAACGCAGACTGACAACTGTATTTTGTTGGTTGTTTAAGTAAAGTGCGCCGTTAGCTTTGCCAGGCGTCATAGGCTTTTTGATTGCGTGTCCAGATCAAATAAACGGTGTGGTGTGGTTTGTTAGGCTTTTGTCGTACTTAATAATGAGACGCAAAATCCTCAATAATGTAGGGTGTCCGGACTTTTTACCCAAATGTCCGGCTAACTGGCTGGTCTGTCCGGCTATTAGGGTTGGCGACCTTATGGTTATCAAGATTCGATGTCGTCTATTGTAATTATGTTTTCGCCTTTCAATGGCACGTCATAAAACACTGCAGAAGTGCAGATGATTCCAGTGAGGAAGCGTCAAACAAAAACGCAGGGCAAGTCGGAGTAGATTTGGCTTACTTTTTCTTCAGTAGCTACAGAGAATGGTGTTTAATCGAAGTGAGTCGGTGAGAATTGGGGTCTACTGATGCTACGCTTCTGGAAATTCGTCTTTCTATTCTATCTTTGAACAAACTGAAAATTCAAAATTAACTACTTAGCTAGGAACAAACTTGTATGACGCTGAACGCCATATACATATACTTAATATATGTATATGCGTCGGTGGTAGTGAATGCGTAACGAATAATAGAATAGAATATAAAAAAACTTTATTCAAGATAACACATTATTACAATTTTCAATATTAAGGTACTTAAGTATTAAAGATGGCTGCCATCTCCAAATTCGCCGAAGCCGGGCAAAGACTTATTAAAATCTGAACATTTGAAGTAAATCTAATTTTTTCCCCAGACGTGCCCGAAAATAATATTGTTAAAAAAACAGTCGCTTTATTTTTCATTAACATAAAAAGTGCCCTTCATATTCATATTTGGATTGCGCAAATATGATCATGTTTCTAGTTTCCGATCTCAACTTGGTGGCTTGGTGGGTAAGTGGCTCCCTATTCGTCTTCGGCGGAATTCACATATTCTGTCTCTTCTTTTTGGCATTCTCTTCAACCCTACAACTCCCCAGTACCTCAAAGAGCGCTTTAATTATTTTTCTTCTGCTAGATGCGCAAAAAACTTTCTTTTAACTGTCCCTTCGTCCCGTTCTAAATTTTATTCGAATTCTTTCACTTTTCATTCCGTTGTGTTGTGGAACTCGCTGCCTGCGGAGCTGCGAAGTGCTAAATCCTTAGCTATATTTAAAACTAGAATTAAAGAACACTTCCTTTCTGTCCAATAAACTGTGTGAAACTGTTTTTCATCAAGTTTTCTGCTGACTGTATGTTTGTGCATAGTATTTATTTTTGTTTATGTATGTATATATATATATATATATATATATATATATATATATATATATATATATATATATATATATATATTTATATATTTAAATTTTTGTGTATATATGTATATTCAAGTTTTTATATCTATTTATGTTTTAGATATCTGTACCTTACGATGTGTCTCATTCGCCTTTTGCATCACCTACTCAGTAAACGTTTTTTTAGGATAAACTCCACTACTCAAAGGTTGTCTGGAAGAGATCGCTCTTTAGTGATAAGACCGCCTGTTGTCTACCGTTTTTAATTTGTTTATTTGTAATTTCTTGTGTAAATGTTTTTTGGTGTGCAATAAAGCGTACTTGTATCGTATTGTATTGTGCCCGGGTTTTCCGGACAAATCCGGGTGAACCCGGACGGATGGTAACCCTATAAGCGGTAGTGTATTAGGCCTATTTCTTCTAATACATCACTATAAGTATTAGTAATAGCTCCGCAGACTGTTAGTGAGGGACAGACAGCCAGCTCTCTCATATTATAATTTCATTGGCTCCGGAGACTTGCTGGTATTGCTCCATTTTGCGACCAAATTAATGGCATTAGGCGGGGTTTGCTGTACAGTCGGCACGGTTTATACGTGCAAACCGTCCTGTGGATATTATTTATCAGTTATCACTATAGGTACCTCGGTCGTACAATTTAATTATAAACAGCGCAGCGTACACACTTTCAGTTAAGCGCTGTTTCGATCGGCGACAATTTTTTTTTTCTCAATAATAGTCGGGAATGTTGACTCTATTGATAAAAAAATAGTGCGTGGAGGCCCTCCGCGCGGAAGAAGTGAAACTTCGTAATGTGGAAATGAAGATAGGAAGGGGTAGAAATTATAATTTCAAAAGAGAAAACCGAACAATCAATTGATATTCACAAGAGACGTACCTACCTTGACAATAACCTTAAATCCGTCGCATTGTCCGTGGGATTGTTGCGTTGAACGTTTAACGCAACAGTGCTTTCCAACCCCCACCACGGTAGCGTTAAACGTTTAACGCAACCTTGTTGGAAGTCGCATTAGAAGTTTCACTTCAAAAATCAGGATGTGCATAGTTTACGGTCAGTCAAAAAAAAACCCTGCTGGCTCGGTTTTCTCGACAATAATGCTGTATGAAATTCCTTTATTTGTCGAGGTACAAACTTAAAAAAGTTAAAACGGCCATATCAAATAAGACAAGCCTTAAACAGCCAAAACAGAAGATCAGTAGCTACGACTATCGCGACTTTTGTCAGGTGCCTCAAATTGCTTTTTCAAAAGAAAAATACACTTTTACTTTTTTATAAATAATATAGAAAGGCGGCAATGCAAGAATTCAATTTTGACATAGGTATAGTGGCTAATAAAACTTATCTTTACTTATTCTGTTTTCTTGCACCATCTACACTTAGGAAGCTCATATATAGTTGCCGGCAAACTTAGAACAAAAATGGCGGATCTGCGCATGCACATTTGTACGTAAATCGGCTACTGCGCATCCCAGGTTATGCTCAAAAAGTATGCCGGCTACTTTACCTCTTGGATACCTACTGCAACTACACGTCATTGCTTTGACAATATATAATTATCGCGTAAAAACATTATGCATTTGAAAAGAAAAAACCCTTTGCAACCGTGGGCCCTTTACTGAAATTTGGTATGTATGTGTAATTTGGTATGTATGTGTAATTTTGGTAACAATGCAATATGGCACCACGGTTCTGTTCTGATAATGGGCACAAGGCCATAAAAGTTCCTCAACATCTGAGGTACATATCTTGATGATTGTGTTTGGGCGTTTGATTTGTCTTAATTGGCTTAATGACTTTTTAGAACTACTGTTAATCTTAATGATGTAATTGATGTACCACCTACTTACTCAAACTTACTCTCAACTGCAAATTTAAATTAAATGTTTCTTTATTTTACAAAATATTTTTTTAAATATTTTTTAATTTAACCTATAGTATGAGTATGAATTGTATTTTAATGATAATATCGACTCCATAGCTCTCCATTAGTCCTACCTTGCTAACGAAAGTCCGATGCCTAGCCTATAGTCCTATGCACTATACTCGACGCCACGTAGCTTGGCAATAGCGACCAATGACTCCTCCTACCATGAAACTCAATTTCTAATGACGACACTTTTTTTTGTTCCCCGTAACGACCATTTTTACTTTTATTGCTACACCGTGGTAGAGGGTGTCTGGGCGTGGAGGGAGCGGACCAGCTACCACGGTTTAGCAATAAAAGTAAAAATGGTCGTTACGGGGAACAAAAAAAGGTGTCGTCATTAGAAATTTAGTTTCATGGTAGGAGGAGTCATTGGTCGCTATTGCCAAGCTACGTGGCGTCGAGTATATCGAAGCTAATAACCGCAAAAAACTCACATCTGTTGTATGGGAACCCTTAAATATTTATTTTATTTAGTTTTTTAGTATTTGTTGTTATAGCGGCAACAGAAATACATCATCTGTGAAAATTCCAACTGTCTATCTTTCACGGTTCATGAGATACAGCTTGGTGGCAGGCGGACGAACAGCGAAGCCTTAGTAATTGGGTCCTATTTTTACCCTTTGGGTACGGTACCCTAATTAACCTGTAACCAATAGAATCTCAGGAACAAACAACGTTCTAAAAGGGTTAGGGCTATAGAACAATTTGGTTCTAGAACCGGTGTGAACCGGTTCCTGCCCCGACAAATTAGCAATGGCAAGCGTTGTGCAGAATATAACCTGCCAGATAACTGGTGAGAACTAGTTTTTTTTTTAATATGACAACTTTTTTTTCTTCTGTGGCTTAAATCTCACTTTTAATTTATCACTCTATAACTTTACTATACCAGTGCGCGGCTGTCTGAAATGTCAGAATGCAATGAGTTTTTATAACTGTCTCGCTCGCTCATACGCGATTCAGATAAGAACATCTCAGTTTTCACCCAAACCTGAATCGCAACCTGAGAGCTGACAGAATGTAAGTTTAACATACACCTACATAAAGATAATCTCTCTCCTCTTTTATAGAAGGCGCCTCATATTTTTTTGCAGTAGTAGTCGGTTAATAGTTGTTTATGCAACTGTTACATATTGAGGGGTCTTAAAACACTAGCGTGGTTTTGTGAAACGAGATTTAATGCGGATTTTACACTTTCCTAAATTAGGCACTGACGAGAAGACAGCAATATGTGAGAGTATCGAGATAATTCTGTCTCACTCCTTCGTATTCCTGCAGCCCTCTCGTAAGCTGCCTAAGGTTTGATGATGGAATCCATGAGGAAAAAACAAAACATAATAAACTGTCTTTTTCATTTTGTAATTTTTTTTCATGCAGCTAATTCTAGGTATATATATTCTTTGTCTGTCTTCAACGTTCTACAACACACGAGCCTTACATATCATCAAAATGAAGCAATGCTTAAAAATGTAATTGACTGCACAGAGTCATTGTATCTGGGTCCAATTGTGGCCCCTCATTCCGTCAATTTAGCTGCAAGCGACCAGACTGTGCCCGGATTTGAGAGAGAGAGGAGCGCCGCCATTTTGAATTTTAGTTTTTTTTTTTAAATAGCTTTTTTAAGATGAGTGTGTTCTCTATGGCGGCGTATGTCGCTTTTTGGTGAGTTTTTTGTTTCGCATTGTGAATTTTGTTTTTAACTGGGTTTGAATTATAATCATGAGTTAGTTCATAAATAATTAAAAATATAGTTATTACTAGGCTCATTTCTAAAACATATGTTGAGGAATTTGAGTTTAAAATGTGTTTTGATTTAAATTAAAACCTACTAAGTATTTTATAAATTATCTTTATATTTAATTTGACCATAATAATTATCTTAAGTTAACGTGCATATCTGGGAAATAATAAATATACCTCATCAAACTCGTACGAGTTGAGAGTGCTCTCATTTCAAATTACAAATTCAGAAGCTTAAAAAAAACTAATTCAGTAGTTAAAATTCTCTTTTTCGTTAGGTCGGTACAACTTTATAAAAATACACAAGCAATAATTCACAAGAAAAAATAACTACTATTCATTAAATAAATCCCATTGAATCTCTACCACAGAGACTCCTGAAATGACTACACGGGACTACAATGTGACTTTGGGGCTAAATAACAAACATTAAATAAAGGTGGGGCAAGCTAAAAAAAAGCTCAGTTCACTTTCCTATTTCCACACCATAACCGTACGGTCGGTATGGCTGACAAAAGCAGGACAAGCCGGACACCGTCTTGGCCGGACACGCAGTCAAAAAGCCTATCTACGTCCGGCTGTATCCAGACGCCCGGCAAAGCTAACCATAACATAAATTGTCTCCGAACGTCCGACCCAGCACCAACTCAATGTTTCTCTTTAGCTCTATGGACTGTTAGAGAATGCCCTGCGGCATTAAGTCCGCCATTTGTACTAGTTTGATCAGTGCAATGAAGTTTAAATAAATAAAATAAAACATACACCACAAACACTTGTCCCAACAAATAACGCAAATATTAATTTTCCACCGAACTGGCAAAAACTGGCTCTCTCTAGCTTAAACTACCCGGCCATATATCTCACTTAAGAGTATCTACGCGTCATCATCCCATTTAGCGCTTGCGTCGAGGAAGCAAGGTGGAATATTGCATGGTTGTCTAAATTGGCTCTTGATTGTGGTTCAAACTGCGCTTCCCCTCACGTGGCTGATTTCGCATAAGATAGCTAGATTTATTGCGCTAAATTAGTTCTAGATTTATGTATGCTTATGAGGCCTTATTCCTTTTAAAATGCTGATTGTTTTAGACATTTTTCTCTATGGTTAAACATGTTTCTTAACATATTATTGATGTTGCTACCTAGAAAAGGGCTATTGGGATTTATTGGTAGGTATATATTTTAAACCTACAGTTTGAATTTTTAATTAATAATTTTTGTTTCAAAAACTACTCGAAATTGACAAAATTCACACGGAAAATTCGTTTTTACAACTTATTTTCGACTGCACGCAAAGAAAGCATGAACTAGCTATGTTACTACCTAGAACTCGGGGAAAGATATTATTAACTTTAAAAAGTTGGTTGAAATTATCTATATATTTGTCATAATATGAAAAAAAAGGTTTTAAAAGGAATACGGCCTCTTAAGTCAGCTAGGTGATCATTTCGATGTAAAAAAAAAAAGCAGCATCGCACGTCAGTTCGAGGCAGGTGCCATGGTCTCTATAAGCTTTAGTTATACTGACTGGTGATCAATCCAAATGGGTCAGTAGGGAGAAAACGAATTATAACAGATAGGGAAATCTGTTAGGAACCGTGGCGTCCATTTTAGATTTACTTAATAGAAACTACATTCATTATTTTTATAAGTCTCGTACATCACCGAGAATTGAAACTGGTTAAAATTCTGTAAGTAATAGCATGTCGTATTGTAACATTCTTTACAGTATGAGATATATAAAAAAAATATATGTAATTTTTATTAAATCTAACATTGATGCCATGGTTCCTAAGAACAGATTTCCCTATCTTATACAGTCAAAATCTGTTATAACGACATCGAAGGGACTACTCATATTTGGTCGTAAAAAGCGATAGTCGTAACAGCCGATGAAGTTGTTATTATTTAAGTAGCTAATACATAGTTTGTTACTTCTACCTGCTGACCCATTTGATATCCTCGGTCCCTACAGATGACCCGGTATACAGCTTGGGGGCTCTGGTTACTCTGGCTTGTGACATCTCTTGACTGGAACAGAGACTTTGAGAGAACGCATGTAGCGTCTAACCAACCTCCGTTTCGCTGATGACATTGTTCTTTTCTCAACATCGGCGGCCGAAATCAGAAGCATGCTCCAACAGCTGAGCACATCAAGCCTTGAGATTGGATTGCATATGAGCATGTCAAAGACCAAGCTCATGACAAACAGCACTAAACATAGGATAGAAGTCGATGGCGGAGGTATTGAATATGTCCATGAGTACATATACTTGGGCCAAATAGTTTCTTTCCAGGCACGACAAGACAAGAAGGTCATAAGGCGTACCGAAAATGCCTGGAAGAGCTATTGGTCCATGAAGGAATTCATGAAGGGAGAACTTCCTATTACTTTAAAGCGGAAACTCATGGACATGTGCATTCTTCCGATCCTCACACCTATGGTGCCCAGACTTGGTCTTTGACTAAGGCTCAAAAACAATCCCTCAAGGTTTGCCAGAGGGCAATGGAGCGTAGTATCTTGGGCATAAAATTAGCAGATCGTATCAGAAATACCATCTTGCGCTCCAAAACCCAAATAGCCGACGTAGCCCTGACAGCCGCTAAACTTAAATGGGACTGGGCTGGACACGTTTGCCGCATGTCGACCGAACTGTGGGCTAAGAATACCACTGACTGGATCCCACCTAATGTACGACGTCGCGGCAGACCACGCCGGAGATGGCGGGATGACCTAGACATATTCCGAAAGGATTGGTCCGTTGCTGCCTTGTCCAGAGACGACTGGAAGAAAGAGAGGGAGGCCTTTGCCCTGCAGTGGGACAGTACAGGCTAAAAATAAAAATAAAATAAAATAAATGTAGCGTCTAGCAGACTACATAGCCGTGTATGGAAGTCATCACATTCTTGACTGAGGATCTAATAAAAAGCAGTTCAAACTGCTTGCAATTTAAGCGGCAGCATTATTATTCCTCGACCCTAAAAGAGTCGTAGCGTAGCTGTTTGGAGTTATATATTTTCGACCGCGAACACTCCGCATGTGGAATGAGCTCCCTGCAGAGGTTTTCCCCGGGGGCTACAGTATGGGGTTTTTCAAGAAGGGAGTAAATAGGTTCTTAAAGGGTCGGTAACACGCGTGATTCTCCTGGCGTCGCAGGCGTCCATAGGCGGCGGTAAAAAGTATCCTATAGGTGGGATTTCCAGCTATCCCTGCACCAAAATTGGTTAAAATCCGTCCAGCCGTTTTGGCGTGATGAGAGCATAAAGAAATTTTACCAACAGATGCTGCTGTACGGCTGGTAACGCGCTGCTGCATCGCTCTCTTAAGACTTCCTGAAATAATGACCCCTCTCCATTAGAAAATTGATTTTCAATACAATTTTTAGGGTAAAGGTCGCAAAATAAATAATATAATAATAAATAAATATTAAGGGACAATCATACACAAATCGACCTAGTCCCAAACTAAGCAAATCTTGTACTATGGGTACTAGACGACGATATACATACATATATAGATAACATCCATGACCCAGGGACAAATATTCGAGTTCATCACACAAATATTTGCCCCGTCCGGGATTCGAACCCAGGACCGCCGGCTCAGTAGGCAGGTGTCTGCAAACTGCGCCAACCTCGTCTTCAAGATGGGCTCCTTATTGGTGGAGGGCTTCTTATTTACTAACACTTCTAAAAACGGGATAGCAAAAACCTAGATATTATGAGGTTATTTTTTGCGAAAAAATTATTATTCTTTTTAGATGTTACTCTCTTTACAGAGCGGTCGTGATCAACAGCTAGTATTATTAGAGGCAGATACTGTTCGCTGTATGCTATTACGCCATTTCTCGCGATTCAATTCTGCGAAAAAGTGATTATCTCGTAATATAAACTCCATAATTTTCTTCCTTACAGACATCAGCAGTTCCAGCAGGCTTCAAGCAGCCGTCCAGCAGAGCATTTTCATGGATAACTCTTCAATTCTGGTGAACGTTTCTCCTGGAGCTCAGTTCTGAGAGGAGTTTATTTCACGAGACGTTTCTGTTAATGGTAAGTATTTTAAGATTCAGTACACTGTTCCCTTACTATGAGGTCTTCTTCTTCTTCGTGTGAAGGGATTAAATTTCTTAGTCTAAATTCTTTACTTCTTTCCTTGGGGAGTGCCTTTTATAAGGTCTTCGAGAGTGCACGTGGTTAGACATAGATACCATCATGAGTTAACGTGACCGTACTCGCTAGAGACTGCGTAAACGATTTGTATGAAGAGTACGGCGCCCCTAGTGGTTACTTTGTGGAACTACAATTCTCCATACAAACTTTTACGCTCACTTACTTACTAATTACGGTCACTGTAAAGTAAAGTAATGGAAAGGGTACTATTAGAATAGCATTCAGGTTTATACTGTCTCGTTTGCTCTTCTCTGTTCGAGTTTTGAACCTCAGATCTGAACACCTAATCGCGAAGATGATATGATGAGATTGGTTGACTGCGTTAGTTCAGGAGCACCCCTGCCAAGTCGAAAAAAAAACACGTCAGTTAGGTTTCCGCACGATTACTGTACAGGGTCAGAAATCAGAAATGTTAATTTCATCAATGTTTTTTAAGCTATTGAAATCTGTGGTTTCTTTTTTTTAAATAAGGGGGTTATTATCCATACTAATATCCATACTAATATTATAAATGCGAAAGTGTGTCTGTCTGTCTGTCTGTCTGTCTGTCTGTTACCGCTTCACGCTTGAACCGCTGAACCGACTTAGATGAAATTTGGTATGGAGATAGTTTGAGACCCGGGAAAGGACATAGGATACTTTTCATCCCGAATAAATTTAGTGTTCCCGTGGGATGAGCGGGTAACACCGCGGGGCACAGCTAGTTACTTATAAACAAAAATCAAGAATTATTAGGGAATCTTCAAGATAGGCATAGCTCGTGTGCTAGCGTAAACGACATATGTTTATATTGAAGCGAAAAATTGTTTTTTTTTTTTTATTATTTGAGCAGGATTTGAACGATGCCATTTTTTATGCTTTGAACGGTGCCACCCTAACGCATATAAGAAATAAAGCAACTGCTTGAAAATTCGATGGTTTGATAGAAGATAATGGCTTTGATAGAATAATTGGCAATTCACCGGTCTGGCCCGGAAAGCAGTGGAGAAATGGGTTCAAATCCCGCTCAAAGCGTAAAATTTTAGATTTTTGAAAAGGAAGTGGGAAGACCCCCAGCAAGGTGGACCGATTAGATCGCGGGTAGAAATTGGGTGAGGGCGGCGCAAGACCGATCGTTGTGGAGAACTTTGGGGGAGGCCTTTGTCCAGCAGTGGACGTGTATCGGTTTATATGATGAGTTTATGACAATGACGAAGATTTTTGGAAAATGTCATCCATTCTCCATTGTACAGTTGGCACTCACCACAAATTAATTGAAGTTCGCATTCACGCGACTCCAACGGCTCGACTCGTTGGATTGCGTTGCGTGAACCCTCCTCAGGGAGATCTCTCTCTGCCTCTTCCCTCGCTAGAAATGCGCGCCATGTCACCCAAATAAAGGAGAAAGATTCTTATCTTTAGGTCTCGCCATATACAGGGCGTCCCAAGCCCAAGACTATGGGACATCAAGGAAAGAAGACTTTATGTTATTTTTATAAGTTAGTAATTCTGCATTTAAAGTTTTTCTAAGAATTACTTGTTTCTTGTTTGTTATTCGTCGTCGGCAATAAATAATTTTCTTGAAATTTGACTCAAACATTTTACATTGTCCCTTTCTTTTAAGAATCTATATTACTTCGGAAGAATTATTATTTTTTGTCCAATCTAGCGATGGGCCGTTCCCGAGAAGTTTCGGAAACAAGAGAATTTCGCGAGAAGCTTCTCGGGAAAGTTCTCTTGAACGGAAATTTCCGAGAAAGTACTTGAAATGTGCTAAAATCTGGATTTTTCATGTTTTATATTTCCTTAAATTAGTAATTAATGTGTATTCACAGGACATTCGAACCCAAATGATTGTTTTAAGAGTGAAATTCTCTTCGCTCTCGGGAAATTTCCGAGAAAGTTCTCGGGAATGTTCTCCGGGGAACTTTCTCGGGTACATTCACCACCGTTCAAATGCAAAATATTATAGCAATAAAACGCATTTTGTTACAAAAATATACTTTTTAATTATATATAATAACATAACAAATCAAATATAATCTTAACCACCGACAAAAAAACAGGCAAGAATAAAAACTTTTTAAATATGCATGGTAAATTAAATTAATATATAATCTCAATTATGTATTTTTTGGTTATCATTAGGAAGCACGAGTTACAAAAAAATATTAATTGAAAAACAATCAACAGACAATTTAACATTCAAAATATCAAAACAGTTTTTGACTTTTTATAATCATAATAGACTATATACATATAATGTATGTTTCCTAATTAACAAACAAAACGAAATTTAAATGTAATGTAATGAAATAATCACGTCTCAATTTTGTATTTTTAGTTTTATTAGAAAGCACGTCTTAAACTAAAATTATTTAAATTGGAGATTTATGCAATCAACAGACTGAGATAACAAATAATATTCAAATATTAAAAGAGTTTACAAAGTTTTAATATCATAAATTTGAAGTAGCAATTTCAGTAGGAGCTTCATTTTTAAGTCAAGCAATTAAATAGAGTTAGAAAATTTAATATTATTTTAATTGAAATATCTTACGGATTCTATCATGAATACATGCAATGAAATCTCTATCAAGTTTACGATATCCGACTGTTTTATAATAGTTGCTTTATGGCAAGCCTTGATTTATATTAGAAGTTAAAAAATCGACTAAAAGACAAGAACAACAAATCAACTTTCCATTACTCATAATCATAACTATCAACATCGCTAACATCGACACGGCCTGCTTCGTTATTTAGATCCGCAACAGATCTAAAATCAAAATCTTCCGATTCTGACGATAAATCCCACGAAGGTTCATCGTCTATACTGACACTGTTGAAAGCACTGTCGTTGTTAACGTGAGAGCTGGCATTTTCATCATGCGGCGTTGATGATTTGTTCATCAACTTCCAGTTATGGGATATGAAACATAGTTTCGCTGCTCGTTCAGTTTTTAGCTTGTTTCTTTTCTTGGTGTGTATGTTCCCATATGTTGAAAAGGATCTTTCGACTGATGCTGAAGTTGAGGGCATTGACAAAATTTTTCGAGCCTGCTTTGCCAATTCTGTTTTTGGGAATAGAGTTTCCCACCACGAGATGGGATCTACATCTCCTGCTAATTGCCAAACAAACGTTCTCTCCCAAATGCCTTTGCGACATTTATAGTCGGATAATTCTTTAATAAGTATAGCATCACATTGTGCTATACTCATTATAGTTGAGCATCCATCCAGGTTCTCATCATGGCTGAGAGTGCTACCTTGATTTCTTGGATCCAAAATAACAGCTGCAAGGTGAACTGGTTTCACACAATTTTGTCTTCTGGTTTGAAATTTGAGTTTCAAATTGGTAAGGCTAAGGTGATCGATAACATTTGCGGTACATTCGCTGTCCAATACGTTTTCTATTTCTTTGAGAGCTCGATGCACGAGATGTATTGTGCAGCTGTCTCCCTCTAAGATTGTTATCCACTTAACAATCGGTTTAAGGAACGTTATTTGCCTTTCAATGTTTTCCCACGTATTTTCGTCTAACATTTTTGTCCTGTGTTTTTGTAAGTCTCTGTTTTCTTCGTTGACAACCAGTGTTTGCAGTATACTTTTTGATTTCAAAAAGTTTTCTAAGCAGTGAAGATAGCTGCCCCATCTTGTCTTAACGGGAAACAGCAATGACACGTTCAAAGATTTTTCTCCCGCAATTTTTTTAAACTCTGCACTAAAGATGTTCGAGTGCAAAATTGATTTCACCATCGCTACAACTGATGAGAAGGTTTCTTGGATAGTCTCAATTTTTAACACATCACCGATCAACAGATTTAGGGTATGAGCCAGGCATCCTACCCATGTGGTGTTTTCATATTGTCTAGTTAGCAGTTTGCCACATTTCTTCATATTAGCAGCATTGTCCGTGATGATACCGAGAAACTTCTCAGATCCAATTTCCTCCATGGTTTGGCCTAACTTTTCGGATAAGTATTCTGCCGTGTGTCTATTATTTTGGGTATCGATTGATGAATGGAAATATGGCTTAGGGGTGTAGATAATGATGTTGACAATTGAGTCCTTTCTAATATTTGTCCAGCCATCTGCTGCTAAATGTAAAACATTAGCCTCTTCAATTTTTTCAGTGACCTTTCGTTTAACGTCTTCATATTCTTCATCTAGAAGTATCGTTGACATTTTTTTACGTGAGGGTGGGCTGTAATCAGGCCTTAAAAGTTCAAGCGCTCGTTTCCATAAGGGATGTTCAAATATTGAAAGTGGCAGGCCAGTTACATATACAGCTCTGGCTAATGCCTTGTCAACCTCTTTCTGTAACAATAAGAAACCATTTGATAATTTTGCGTTATTAATATTCTTTTTAAAATCTTGCTGAACGAAATTGGTCTTATATCTTGGTCATCATTATATTTTAACTAATACAAATATATAAATCCTTTCTTATGCTTATAGATTCAAATCCTAATCATGACAACTTATATTAAGTAAGGCTTACCTCATTAAATGTTTCCCCTGTTACACTATCCACACTTATGGGCTCGTTCGAATCACCCAATTGATTGATCACTTCAGGTTCTTTCTTTCCTAAATCACGTTTCACCTCAACTGGGCTATTTTTGCAGTTAATAATGTGCCGTGCAAATCTTGTCACATTTTTACACTTATACACAGCATCACAGAATAAACACACGTATTTAGTATGACCATTGTCAGTGTCCGACAAAGTTCTGAAATACTCTAAAACTTTGCTTTTCCGCATTTTAATATGTAGATACGGGTAGCATATCACAACTGTTCTGTTTAGTAGCACTGATGATACTGAGAGGAAAAGGAATAGATTTGTTATGATCAGGTAGCTACCTGGAGCATTAGTGCTCTTTCCTAGTTACTATTCAATATATAACTTTGAAGGCAGTAAAATGATGGCGTAGTGGAGAATGCAGACGATAAGCGTTATCAACAGTTTAAAGTGTTCAGGAAAGTTGATCGCCTTCTGCCTTTTGTTTTAAAAACTACCTGAGTTTCGTCATGACCCCGTGTAGATTATTTGAGCCGTGCTTAAAAAAAGTATTTACATTAAACTTAGTTTTTAATAGGTTAGATGTATAATTTAGAGTTGTATTGTATGTATGTACTTTTTGTAAAGATATTAAACGGCTTATAAATACAACGATAACAACTAACGAACTTATCCCTATTGGGGATCTCTTGAAGTTGATGAAGTATTCTGTATTTCTTTTATTTACCGTTTTACATAAACACAAAATGAACTTACTTAAGAACAGTTTCATGAAGCCGAATAAAACGAAATTATTGCTTAGAATGGTGATCAGATTTAATCAAAAAGTTCTAAGCAAATAGCTTTATGGTATAATAATATATACATAGATAATATAATAATATTTCAATAACAAATACGTTTTCTCAAATATTCTGATCGGAAATTTTCTCTATGAAAGTTCTTATAGAGAACGTTTCCGAGAACTTTCTCGGAAACTTCCCGAGAGCGAAGAGAATTTGGCTCTTAGAATAATCAAACCAGTTCAAATGCCTTACGAATATTCAGCAAACACATTAAGTAAGAAAATAAAAAAAGATAAAATTTGATTTTATTCGGATTTAACGTACTTTCTCAGAAATTTCCGTTCAAGAGAACTTTCTCGAGAAGTATTGAGAATTTCTCATGGAAAGGAATTCCCGAGAGCGGGAACGTTCTCGTGGGCACATCACTAGTCCAATCTTTCGATTGGCATCATAAAATCATCCCATTGATTTTTTTGTTTACATTTAAGTTGATTTGATTCGTTTCCGGACGAAGGACGAAGAATCGGTTCGATTCCGAGACGAAGCAACTAATAGGCTATTTGACTGATGTTGAATTCTACAGCGTACTGTAGATGAATAAAATTAGCTAAATATATCACGAAACAAAGAAAAAAAATCCAGAAACATATATCTTTTTTGGAAATATGTGACTTCAAAGGTACGCAAATTTTATGTTTTTTTTTTTTAATCCAAAATTAATTTTGAAAATGTTTTCAGAATCCTCATAATTTTACGAAACAATAATTGTATGACAACTATGAACTTAAACGCACTTTTTCACGGTGAAAATGCCAAATTTCTTAATTTTTCCATACAATTATTGGTACCTATACCGGCCTGTGACGTCACTAGCCTGACGCGTTTTGTATGGAGCGTTTTTAGCGCTACGTAGAAATGTTGAACTTTGACGGTCATTTCTGACTTTTAGAGCAGTTTAAGTGTAGTCAGTCCCATATAGACATTTGATCACAATAAAAAATAGAATCGATTGACATCCTCAAAAAAAATTAGTCAACATGTCTATTCTTAGAAAGTCATTAAATGCAGAATTACTAACTTTTATAAATAACGTAAAGTCTTCTTTCAGCATAATATCATATTCTACGATATTTAAGGTACTTTCCCTTGATGTCGCATAGTCTTGGGACGCCCTGTATATCACTAATTTCATTCATTTCCCTCATTTTGTGCAGTGCATCTATAGACTCAAACTGCTCCGTCATATCATCATACCTACTCATGTCTTTCATTTCATTAAGTGGTTCATTTGAATGTGTCGTAACACCCGTCACACCTCTATCCCTGATTTAAGATTATCGTGTACGTTTCTGCCCTTACACGAGAATGATCCCGTATATGTAAAGCCGATAAAGTACAGTCCGACCAAAAAGAGTAGAAATTAAAAAGTGGCAATTCTGTAGTGTCCTCCCTTTCTAATCAATATAAGAAAACGGGGACGACCCTACAGTATTGCCACTTTTAAATTTCTACTCTTTTTTGTCGGTCTGTAAGCCGACGAGTAAAAGAATGATCTTTACCTACTTTCCTTTATATGTAGCTATTTGAACGGTTATCGGCCGGATTGTGGTGTGAGGACGCTTATCAGTATTGCACCCGTGCGAAGCCGGAGCGGGTCTATAATTTTAGAGCTCGAAGGCAACGCGTCCTATCCCCGTCTCTTCTGTGTGGCTTGCGCCTAAGACGACGGTTGTAAACACGTGGCAGATCCGCATCTCCATCTTGTCTCAACTCAAAGTTTAATTGTCTTCAATAAATTTCAATTAATCCATGACAGACACGCGCGGTCATTAACTAAGGCTGTGTGTAGCAAAAAAATCAACGCCATCTTGGATTGAGCGTTCGAAACGATTCCACGGTGGTTGAACTACTGAAACTAAATTTTGTCCTTGTTTATCATCGCCAATCCAATCTACAAGGTCTATACTTCACAAACTCCACACTTACCGTGCTTGGTTCAGCGTCGTGACTTATTTCAGCTGTGTAATGGCTGTGTAAGGTCTTATACAGCATGTGTTCTACTTGGGTAGTCAAAATATGTGGCTTGGCCGTTTTTGACTAAGATGTAGAGTTTGTCAAGTCATGCTTTGAAAAGTTACAGCGTGTAGAGAAGCTTGGCTCTGCATGAGATCTCGGATAACTCTTTGAAAGTGCGAGTCATTTATCAAGGGTTCTCGTCTTGGCGTCATTTTACAAGAAAATGTTTTCGGTGGGTCTTTTTTGACCCTCGACGAAAAAGCCCCTGTATTATAAGATTAACATGTATGTGTATCTGTGTGTCTGTCTGTGGCATAATAGCTCCCAAACGGATGGACCAATTTGAGAGCGATTTTTTTTAATCGAAAGACTAATAAAAAAACCACACCGGGACCAGTAGTCTACAACGTCAGCTTTAATTGGAACAAGTGAAAAAATCTCAGCAAATATTGAATCTAAGAATTCCATGTAGTTATGTTTAGTTTTAGTACCATTTTCTGTATATCAATTGAATGAGGGTCTCGTGTATATGTTATTACTTTTTCTGCTTTTTGCACCGCCTAATAACGCAATACATTTTCAACTTCTCCACTACCTGCCTTACCTAGGAGAGATCGTTCTTTAGCGATAAGACCGCCTGTTATTTACCTCTAATTGTAATTTCTTGTGTTGAATTTCTCCTCTATGTTTTATGAGGTGTAAAATAAAGAGTACTTGTATCATCGAAGTACATTGGAATTATTTTTTGGCCTTTATACATATATCTTGTATAAGGTTTCTTAATGATGTATGCACGCAATGTTCCTTGAATGTTTACCCCCACTTTCCTTTTCGGGCCAATTTTTATTTTACTGTCGATTTTTTTCTCAGATTTTAATCATTCGTGAGTTGGTAAAGTTGCTTATTCTGACCATAGGGGTTTACCATTTCACGCTATGTTACACAAAATGTATTACATAAATTGCGCCAACCCCATACGAACTGATTAGGTTTTGACAAAACGACGTCTGTAAAATCTATACCATTAAGAAATTCGTATTGCAGTTTTCTATACATGATTTCAGGAAAAATCTTAAAAGCGCGATGCAGGGTAGTTTTTTATTTTGTATGGGCGTGCAGCGCCATCTGTTGATCATAATTTCTTTACCCACTCATCACGTCGCAACGGTCACTCATATTTTATAAATATATATTTTTAATATAAAACATCCTCCAACATATAATGAAACCAGTAACTAATTATCAATTAATAAGAAAAAAAATCTGTAGAAATTAGAGGGTTTGGTCAATTTTCAGTACTTTGAAGGATAATTTCTCCTAATAGGGTCATTGTCAGTTTAAAAAACAAAATTTGTCCCTTCAGTGGTCAAAAGTTAAGAGCTTGTATGAATCTAGGTTATGTTGCTATTACATCGGATTATAGAAAAGGGAACGTTATTTATTCTCACAGGCATTTAATCAGAAAATTAGGCCATGGAATCCTTAATTTCGCAAATGTCGACCGGAAAGACGCGCACCTAAATCTGACAATGACCCAATACGTGTCAGCTATTTTAGACTACTCTATAACATATATCAAAATAAATCAACTCAGAGTCGGACAGTTGGGTACCCTTCCTTGTAAGTCGCGCGAGAAGCTAAGTCGCGTCAAGATAGAGTTTACAGTGACAGTGCTCGCTGGCGACCTCTTTGTCTCTTGTCAGCGAGTGCCGCGAAGGTCATCACGCCGACTACTATTTTAATAGGGACATCAGACGACAAGAACGACGTAGGAAAAGGAAATATAGGAACACTACGTGCACACTGTTTGCAGTGTTTGCAAAATGTGTGACATAAAGTGTCTTCCGGTTTCTAAAGCCAGAAACGCTGTACAGAAATGGTTGCTCACTCTATCTTATGACGAAACAGAAAATTTGGTAGCTTTTAAATAACACCAGGATAGTGCTTTATAAGCGTGGCACACACACACGCACGCACACACACACACACACACACACACACACACACACACACACACACACACACACACACACACACACACACACACACACACACACACACACACATACTTGTACATATCTGTTTCTGAATGTTTTTCCTTTCTGTATGTTACCGTCTAGTTACCTAGTTGAATTATAATGTGTTAATTCACACACGCAGACGTCCAAGTCACAGGCTTAGCCTAGTTTGGAGTCTGATGGATATTATCATGTTTGTAGCAATTTTGGTTTTTGGTAATAAAAATATTTTTATTTTTATTTTTTTATTTACACCGTCGCCTCTGCCGGCGAGGACGACCGCCGCGATAAATACACTGTCTACCACACGACCTAGAATCAAGCTACATGACCTATAACAAACAGACTGACCTAAAAACGACGTTGTCAAGCTAGGTACACGTCCGCTGGTTCGAGTGCCCGTGCACGCCACAGCACACGCTAGGCGCTGGGGCAGTGCGCTGCCTACAGCCTAGCAACACGATGTCGGTTACAGCCGTAAGGCTATCGAGATAGCCATAAATTACGATTACGATTCGCATAACTTATAACGCAGTACCACCTGTCGCACACTTCTACTGTCAGGCCTGCGGTAGAATGTGTCGATCTCGTATCGGTTTGACACCAGAAATGGTGTCTCATAAATCGTCTGCAATGGACGCAAGGGCCTATATGTACTCGCTAGCGACTGCGTAAAGGATTTGTATGGAGGATTGTAGTTCTACAAAGTTACCGCTAGGGGCGCAGTACAAATCATTTACGCTGTCGCTAGTGAGTATAGTCACGTTAACTCGCGTACCTGATGTTGAATTATACCACATAGTGTAATTATGTGAATAAAATTAGTTCAATATGTCGTGATACAAAAAAATAAATGAAATAACTAAATAAGAAAACTATTTTTTGAAACACGTGACTTCAAAGTTCCGAAAATTTTATGATTCCTTTTTTTTAACCGAAAAGAATTTTTGTAATTGTTTTTAGAATCCTTATAATCCACAATCCACGAATTCACCGCCGCAGGTGTGTAATGTATCGTACAGTCGAGTTCATTTACATCTACACACTTACGAGAACAAAAATATCTGAACACGACTTTATGCTCCTGACAATAGGGTCGTGTTCAGATATTTTTGCTCTCGTAAGTGTGTATATGTAAATGAACTCGACTGTACACAACAGCATAACTAGGTAACTAGCGACCTGCCCCGGCTTTGCACGGGTGCAATGCTGATAAATTATGCTTGTATTATACATATAAAGCGTCCTCTTGAATCACTCTATCTATAAAAAAAAACTGCATCAAAATCCGTTGCGAAGTTTTAAAGATCCAAGCATACATAGGGACAGACAGACAGACAGCAGGAAGCGACTTTGTTTTATACTCTGTAGTGATATGACACGTACAAAGGCGAACTTGTCCCCTCCCCATCTATCCTATTAGGGGTTTCCTCCAGTTAACCTTAAGTAGCGTTACGTGTCGTACAAACTGACTAACCTTAAGTGTCGTACAAACTGACTCACTTTGTATGGCTTGACAGTTAATTTGCTTTGAAGAGTTAGCATGGTTTGACTCCAGTTATCTATAAATGGTCGTAACGGAATATCCCACTGTGGTCAACTCAATAAAAGAACTAAAGACTAAAAAAAGCTGCTACTTATACATATAATAGCTTTGATTTGAACGCGACCCCTCGTTCAGCTGCAGCGGCGGAACCACACCGTCCCCCAGCGGTACCCCACGCTAACATCTTGACCCGATGATTGCCTGACCCTGCCAGCCAAGTGGTCCCAATTCTCCCGACATCCACACAGCTCATTCGCGTTCGCCATTGGCCGACGAATTAACGACAATATTGCGTACTTATTCATTTAGACATCTCGAGCAATTTAGCAATAGAGATCGGGCCGTGTCGTGCGCGGTCGTACGTTGCTCGCGTTCGAAATTCAAATTCTCCCGCGCCGCCAACGGACGTTCTTTTCGATTGCCAACTGTCAGATAATTTAGTAATTTACAAAATGGTGGATTGATCATGTATTTGAAGGACGGGGACGGGCGGATCATGAATGCACCGTGGTTTTTCGCCAATATGGCTGATTTATAGAGACTTGTGAGATAATTTGGATTTTTTTTTAAAGTGTCAAACGTTGCGACTGGACTCATACAAGGTGAGATGTGTGGTGAAGGTATTTATTTATCGATATTACGAGGATTTTAAAAGGTTTTATTTTTTCGCGAAGACGGTATGTGAAAAAAGGATATCTATGACCTACCTTTTTAACATCGTTACTCTTTTTCATTCATTCATAATTTAAGAGCTTCGCTCTTGTCGGTGGAGTAATCGCCACTCTTCCCTATTTCTTGATAGTGATTTGGTCTCCTGATACGACATAGTGCCCACTTACTCTTTTTAATCTACCATATTTAATTAACACTATTAGCCCTTATAAATTTATGAAACATGTAATTTCTCATGTTTTTATGTGGTTACACACCACAATTTTATATGAAACCATTGATAAAAAGATCAAAGCTCAAAGAAAAAAAAAGAGTTACCTGGTGGAAGATAGGTACCGCTAAAGTGTAAAGCCTTACAAATAAACAATGCAAAGATCGACACACAAAGCAAAAGGAAAAAATCGAAAGGTTGCTTGGGAGTTAGGCTGGCGGAAAGGTTAACCGGCAAACCAGAGGTACCGCGTTCGACTCCCGGTCTCTTCCACCAGGTAACTCATTTAAATTATTTCTTTGTGCTTTGTATCAATGACCATTAGCCCTTGATAGCTTAATTAGTCTGTATTTTATACAAAAAATATACACCGTGACTGTTAATAACCCGAAAGATTTAAGCTAACGATACTAGAGCCTAATTAGAGTATATAAACTTATGTAACATATAGTCCAAAAACTCATAATTAAGGAGATATGAATTATTTAAAACAAATCAAAAGTTAAAAAATCTCCCGTCTAACACACCCTAATTCATGTCATTATGCCAATGTTCAAATTTGAAAATTGTAATATTAAGACAGCGATAAGTTGACACTTCTTGTCATAGAACAGAAGTCACGGCATTCGCCGTCCGTCGTATGATTTCGGAGCGATTCGTGAAGTGTCATGCACGCTCACTATTCTTCAAATAAGACTTGTTCACAAAGAAGCGGGCAATTAATAGGATTTAATTTGTACTGAAATAGTTATTTAATTAAGACACATAATTAGAACCATGTTGATATAACATTATTTACTCGTTTTGCCGTCAAAAATACGTGGTTTAAATCTTTCGGGTTATTAACGGCCACGGTGTATATTGATTAAATAATTGCCTAATCACAATAGACATGTTTTTTTTTTTTTTTTTTTTTTTTTTTCCTTTTGTATTGCAATACTGTCTCTAGGACTTTCAGCAATTGGTTAAGTAGTTACTGCTTTGACTTGAGGAGCACGTTGTCCAGTGACAACGGCTATATATGTATATTTACAGTAAGTCTCTAGGGGCTTTTCTTTTTAGGCGAGTGAATTTCGTTTCTTCTTGCATCAGCTGCGTAGCAAGTATGTTCGGGTGATTGTTAAGCATTTGCTTATAAGATTTCATGGAGTTGTTAATCTCTTCTTTTACAGTGCAAATTTTTAGGTCGTGGTGTAACTGTTCATTGGCTATGAACCATGGGGCGTTTGTTACCATTCTGAGGATTTTAGACTGGAATCTTTGCAAGATTTCGATATCAGAGTTTGAAGCGGTTCCCCATAGTTGGATACCGTATGTCCAGATTGGTTTGAGGATGCATTTGTACAATAGCACTTTATTCTCCATAGATAACTGGGACAATAGACATGTTGACTAATTTTTTTTTGAGGATGTCAATCGATTCTATTTTTTATGGTGATAAATGTCTATATGGGACTGACTACACTTAAACTGCTCTAAAAGTCAGAAATGACCGTCAAAGTTCAACATTCCTACGTAGCAAAAACGTAAAAACGCTCCATTCAAAAGGCGTTCAGGCTAGTGACGTCACAGGCCGGTATAGGTACCCATAGTTGTATGGAGAAATTAAGATATTTGCCATTTCCACCGTGAAAAAGTGCGTTTAAGTTCATGGTTGTCATACAATTATTGTTTTGTAAAATTATGAGGATTCTGAAAACATTTTCAAAATTTCTTCTGGATTAAAAAAAATGGTTGCCTGTAAAGTCGGTTTTACGGGCGAAGGAAGATTTTACGTGACAACGTCTTTTTCTCGGTAGAATATTTATTTGTATCATATCCATTCACAATTTCCCTAACAACATTTTAAGTGTTACTTTCTGAACGCACCCATCACATGTGTCATTATAGTGTCATTATTTTACATGTTTTAAATCTAAATATGCGATAATCACACTATTATGCATGTATGTTGTCGATTCCAAACCCTTATTTAGTCTAGATCTACATGTAATTATTCTAAAAATACCGAACCGACGGAACAAACATCATATGTTTGACAGGTAAGTACGAACAGTTTGTATTTGTATGGGAATATAAAATTATTAGTTTTTATTATTTTCCACTCATTTATTCAATATTTTCTCACCGTTTAAACCTTCCCTTGACTTCCACGAATATTTCAATACTAAAATTAGCCAAATCGGTTCAGCCGTTCTCGAGTTTTAGCGAGACAACCGGCCCTCGTAACAGACGTGAGCGGGCGTTACACTTTTTCATGAGTGACTCCAAGCGCAACCTAATTTAAGACGTTGTCACGTCAAAAAAATATCATAAAATTTGCGTACCTTTGAAGTCACATATTTCCAAAAAAGATTCTGGACAGAAAAATATTCTGGATTTTTTTCTTTGTTTCGTGATATATTTAGCTAATTTTATTCATATAACTACAGTACGCTGTAGAATTCAACATCAGTCAACATGTCTAATTAGCTTGCTCTCTATTTGTACTAACATAATTTTGTATCTCTCTATATTTTTTAATTCAGCATATGCGCTCGATTTGTAATTACAATGACATAAATTTAATTAGTTTCAGCCACTTTAATCCAATATCACTCCATTATTTAATGATGACTAATAATTTCACCTAGATTTTTACCTCCATTCACCCATGTCATCACTTATATAGAATGGTATTGAACTGTTCAAAGATTAAGTGCAAAATATTCAGACGCGTTGGACAAATACTTGGAAACTATAATGCCTACATTGAAACTTTTCGAAGCTATCTTTCTTGAGCATTATAGACAACATTTAGGCTGCCTAGCACAGAAGCGATATGTGTAAAATGGGCCAATCAAATTCCTCGAAATGAATTAAAATTAAAAGGATTGTGCTTCACAAAGACTCAGTCTGATTGGTTCTGATTCTCCGCTACGCTTCTATGGACGGGCAGCCTATAACAGGAGACGGAGCATAAAGACGGGTGGTGTGGAGTAAAGACTGAAATACAGAGTTCAACCCACTTACTTGGTCGGTAAAACATTTACACTTTGTACGTGAAATCTTTCTCATCTTGACAGCGTTACAGACTAACATCCCATTGCACATTTCTGCACCTATAGACTACTTTTTATCCCGAAATAAGACGTGGTTCCCGTAGGAACGCTATTAGAAAACGGCTGGATCGATTTTAACGGTACATGAATGAGTAGTTGAGTAGCTCGGTGTCCCCACATGGTTGTACGCTTATAGTATACTAGCGGCCGCCCGGTCGGTCGGCCGGTTTTTAACCCTTTTAGGGGACGAATTTTTGAAAACGCTGAAATTACTTTTCTTGTATTCTAATAGTGTACCTTTACACAAAAATTCAAGTCCCGCGCTCAAAAAAATACTTAATCTCCATACAAACTTTTAACCCCTTTTTTACCACCTTAGGGGGTGAATTTTCAAAAACGCTGAAATTAGTTTTCTTCCATTTTATTTTAATACCTTTTTACAAAGTTTCAAGTACCTAGCATAAAAAAAAACTTGTACCCCATACAAACTTTGCACCCCATACCAACTTTGCACCCCATACAAACTTTGCACCCCTATTTAACCCTCTTAGGGGAGGTATTTCCAAAAATCCCTTATCCCTAGCCCACGTTATAAACGTAACCTACTGTGCAAAAATCAACTCTCTAACATTGGTAATTTCGGTTGTGCGTTGATGAGTCAGTCAGGACTTCTTCTTTTATATACACGATGATTTTTAATCGGTGATCAGGTACCAACTTCTCTAACTCGGTAATTGATGACGGTCACGTTGAAGTCGTAATTACAGGAAAACAAACTTTAATTTTTCTATGATAATGTTTATTCTGTAACCAATTTTGTCTTAAACTCCTTGTCACCGTACTAATCTGTATCGGTGAGCTTACAACCTCTTTAATAATTTAATGGGAAATACAATTTATGAGTAGTAACTTGTCATTACATAAACAAAGTCGTAGAAAATTTCGTAAAATTTCCCGCCAAAGCGATGACACTTGACGTAGGTATCGTACTTCAATAATTTATGTAGGATGACGATGTATCTAGTGGTTATTAGTTTTAATTGTTTTAACTTTTAATTAATTTAACAGTGAGGTAATTGCTCGAGACCTCGCGTATTAAGTTTAATTTTAGCTAAATATTAATATTTTTCAACTCCTGATCACTGATTAAGAATCATCGTGTATATAGATTTTTGCTCGACTACTTTTGCGCGGACAAAATTCGCGAGCACCTTATTTATTTATTTAATCTTTATTGCACAACAGAAAGAACATATCGTACAAAATGAGAAGAAGAAGACTTAATTTAATGCCAGTCAACCATTGGGCTAAGCAGATAATTTGTGGGCACCTTGTAGTTTATAATAAAAAAAAGTTGTCGTTAGTCGAATACCTGACGCATCTGCGGTAATACGTACTTATATGCTATTATTGTGTTCTATATCTCAATATCTGATGATACAGAGGTGTCAGGTGTCCGTAAGAACCGCAGATCGTTGCGTCGACAGTTGTGTGTGTCATTATTTACTTAACAGTAAGGTTTTTTATTATTATATTAGAGGTGGCCTGCTGCAAAATAATCCAATTTGAAAATAATGCTCTACCAATCAAAGTCGTCAGTTAAAATATTAATATTTCAGACAGTGGTCAATGTGTTTACGTAATATTTAAACAAAATCCTATATTTATGTCTCAAATATGTCAAAAATTCATAGGATTCCTTGAGATTATAGTATAGTTCGACAAAAAGATACAGTTCCAAAGCATCAGTAAATAGTTTTCTCTTTTTTCCCGATGTTTCCCAAACTATTTCGCTTTCTTTTTTGAAATAAATTTCAATGTTTTTTCGGGGTACCTAATAAAAATTTCTAACGTTGACGATTACTGAATAAGGATTTTTTAAGGCATGTATTTAAATCGATATCTGTATATTCCCTTTTTTCGATCAAAATATTTGAAAGCCACCAAAAATACTGACTTGCACAATAATTACCTATGCACACTTATAATGCGAATTAAATAAACTACTATCTAAAGGTATTTGCAAAACTGTTTTACTGGATAAAAAAAAAACTAACCTAACCCGGCTGAGTCGGATCTTAGTGTGCAGTGCCAGGATAATTAGTGTGCAAGTCAGTATTTTTGGTGAAACTTTCAAATATATCCGATGTACGAACCATATTTTTGGTGTGAATTCGCTTAAAAAGGTCATCTCGTTTTGTATGATGTTTAAGTTTTTTTTGTAGGACATGTTCAGTTAATCAATTGTTTTTTGCACAGCATTCGTTTTTCTGGTATGCATTCAGTTAATTAGTGGAGTTACCTAGTGTGCTGAAAAATTATACAGGAAAGGAAATAAATATAGGAAAGAATTATCAGAGAGTTTTTTAGCGTTACCAACCGTGTTTTATATTTACCTGAAATATTTAATGTCTTATATTTACCCCACTTGACCCTAGCATTATATTTATATACATTAATATTCCAGGTGCAATAAATCTGTTTAAACCTCTAAATATGAAATGTTAGTCTAAGCCGCAAAAAAAAAACCACACTTAATAATAATTTATACGGTTGGAATTTTTTTAGAACCAATTACGAACGAACTTCAGGGTATATCACAATGGCAACGAGACATAAAACTTAATTGTCCCTTAACCTTTTGAACGAAAGCTGTGCCCCAGGTGCCGCAACGCCATTTGCGGCTATACAATGCAATATCTGCTGTCAGTTTGGCGTGTGGGACACAGTTTGCCGTCGATGAGCTGGGCGGTCAAGAGGTTTAAGGAGGGCCTTTTCTGTATTTGTACCGCATTTTTAGGGTTCCGTACCCAAAGGGTAAAAAACGGGACCCCTTTACTAAGCCTCCGGTGTCCGTCTGTCTGTCACCAGGCTGTAACAAATAGACCGTGATAGACAGTTGAAATTTTCACAGATGATGCATTTCTGTGCCAACACAGCAACAAATTCATGATAAAAATAATCTTCCGGGGGCTCCCATACAAAAATGGGGTTTTTTCGTGATATTTCGTTCGAGGGGCATTTTCTCATGAACCATAATAGGTAGACACTTGAAACTTGATACGTAAAAAATTAAGTAGGGCCCCATACAAACGTGTTTTTTTGCTTGATATTGGTACGGAACACTTCGCGCGTGAGTCTGACTCGCGCTTGGCCGGTTTTTTTGGTAACCAAAGAAGCTAACTGTAGTGTATTAATTAAACACCAACTTGAGTCGTAAACAGTTATTTATTTAGAACGCATTGGTAATTGCTTGTGTAGTATTTTAGAACGCCATGTTTGTAAGCCCACCGTATCGTATCGTAAATCATGGCTTACTCGGTAGCCTGGCGGCTGTAACCGACATCGTGTTGCTAGGCTGTAGGCAGCGCACTGCCCCAGCGCCTAGCGTGTGTGTGCTGGCGTGCACGGGCACTCGAACCAGCAGACGTGTACCTAGCTTGACAACGTCGTCTTGAGATCAGTCTGTTAGTGAATGTCATCTAGCTGGAATTTAGATCGTGTGGTTAGGAAAGTGTGATCATCGCGGTGGCCGTCCCCGCCGGCGGAGACGACGATGTGCACGTAGAGTGTTACGACTATGTCGTTGTCTACGTCGTTCTTGTCGTCGGAGAACGTAAGCCCACCGTCATTTGTCACTGTGTTGTAGAGGGCGCTGAACGGGTTTTGTCCAAAACGCACTATACCTAGGGCTGCTATCTCTAAATTCGCCGGACCTGGACAAACAGTCAAAAAACTCGGTCATCACCCGTAAATCGCAATTTTTCACGGACGTTTCCGAAAATAATATTCTTGATAAACAATCCCTTTATTTTTCATTCACATAAAAAGTGTCCGGGTTTTCCCGTCAAATCCGGGTAAATCCGGACGGATGGTAACCCTACGTATGCGGTAGTGTAGGCCTATTTCTTCTAATACATCACTATAAGTATTAGTAGAATAGCCCCCGGACCGACCCCGGACGGCCTCCAAACTAGGACTAATCCGGGTAAACCCGGACGGAGGGCAGCCCTAACTATAACACAACCACACTAACCAACCCTATTTTTTCCAGGAGCCGTAGTACCGCAACAGGTGCCAACGTAAGCGAGCCAACAAAGCCACATGGAGGCCATCTACAGCTGCCAGCCAACGTATCTGTCCGGGAACCGCTTCACGACCAAGTCCTCCCTCGAGCCCCACATACAGTACCACCTCTGCCGCTATAACTCCAATATGCTCCTGAAAATCGAGAACGAGCTACTCCAGAGTCACCGCCAACGGGAAACCACAGGAATCAAAAAGCTGTACAACTCGTTCTTCGTTCTGTTCTAACTTCCCTTCTTGGAACTGTCTCATTTTCATCTCATCATCATCATCAAGTGACTTTAAGTGCAGTGCCGGGCCATGGCCCAAGAGTGATGGAATTGTATGAGAACTATACGGAGTATATTATGCATGAGGGGTGTAAAGAGGATCCTTTCACTTGGGAGTCGTCTGTGAGGCTGGTGGGGCAGGAGGAGGAGCTTGGGATGTATCTGGAGGAGCGGGAGGGGAGGAAGAGGAAGTGGCAGCCGGTCGAGGGGGGGAAGATGATGCGGAGGGAGGACGCCGACGAGAAAGAGCAGAGGAAGGGGCCGCCTAAGAAAATTATGGGTAAGTCATTTGAGCTTACAAGATTTTTACACATTATTATAATGAAACGAGACTTAATCGCATTTAATTCGCTGTAATATCGAGGTAATTAAATAATCACCCTTTTGAACGATATTAAGTCACGTTTTGTCATAATAATATGGGTAATCGTGTAGTAATAAGTATGTAGATAACAATTATTCAATTTATATAATCCTTCATTAAAAAAAGGAAGATATATAAAAGACTACACTTGTCTCTATTTATTAGTATTCCATGTAATTGTTCAATTGCTCAGTTACTTATCTCTCTAGAATAGATCTACTATTGTTTACATCTATAAAGAAACGCACCTGTGACTCACACTCGCAATTTTTTAATACGTGATGGATGCTTTGTCACTTATTTATCGCGTGATAAAAGCAAGTAGACACCATCATAGGCCCGCGGGAGACTGTCCACTAAGCGGCTTCGCGAAAAAAACGTCGAAGTATATACATATGTGCTATGCATTAAATTGTCACTTACCTATTTCGTGTGTACTTGGAGATTAGGACATTTCATAGCTAACGTTACAGCCGGTAGCTGGTATCATGTACCTAATTGCCGACTTCCATTCTGCGCAAGTCCGGTCTCCGGTACCAGGTACAGTAAAGGAAACTGTACGTTTTTGACTCGTACTGTCATTATGATAAGAGTTCATCGGGTTCAACCCCACCTAAAATCCAGCTGGGTCTTTGTTTTGATATTACCAAAACTTGCCATTAATTTCATTTTATCAGCTGGTGTCAAAGGCCACACATTTACGGCGACTCGATTAACCGCTACTTGTGCGCTGCTACGATGACTAATGCGTAAGGCGGAGCTGCCCAGGTGCGCCCTGGAGCCCCTGGTGTGCGCAAGTGCATAGGCTTTATCACGGCTCGCGACGCGAGCGTGTTTTATTGTTAGAAAGAAATGAATTTTATTCGAACGCAATAGTTTGAACACAAATGGCAAAAAAATATTAAACATACAAAGATAATCATATTAAAATATCATAAAATTCAAAAATTACTAAGTAACACAAAAATCGTAATTAGAAATATCATTACAATTATCATCGATGTTGATAATTATGCTTCTCAAACAAGTTTCTTCTAATTGATACACTTAACAGAACCCGATTTTGTGTATACTTAACATCAACATACTTTAGTGCAATTTTGATGTTATAACAACAACCTACAAAATTTTGACGACAGTGGTCACTTCATGTCGACGGTCTTGGGTTCGAATTCCGGCAAGGACAAATATGTGTGTGTGATGACCTCGAATATTTGTTCCTGGGTCATGATGTTATCTGTTTATTAAGTTACTAGCTGTGCCCCTCGGTGTTACCCGCTCATCCCAAGGGAACGCTAAATTTAATGGGGATGAAAAGTATCCTATGACCTTCCCCGGGCCTCAAACTATCTCTTATACCAAATGTCATCTAAATGGGTTCACCGGTTTAAACGTGAAGAGGTAACAGACAGACAGACACACTTTCGCATTTATAATATTAGTATGGATAGTATGGATGTATGTATATCGTCTTATAGTATACTAGCTGTGCCCCGCGGTGTTACCCGCTCATCCCACGGGAAAATTAGGTTTATTTGGGATGAAAAGTATTCTATGTCCTTTCCCGGGTCTCAAACTATCTCCATACCAAATTTCATCTAAGTCGGTTCAGCGGTTTAAGCGTGAAGAGGTAACAGACAGACAGACAGACAGACAGACAGACACACTTTCGCATTTATAATATTAGTATAGATAATCATATAATATTAGTATGGATAGTATGGATGTATGTATACTACAAGCTTTGCATAGTTTGGGTCTAGGTCGATCTGTGTAAGATTATCCCTTCTACTTATTTTTTATATAACTAACGTGAACTAGCTACAACATGTCTGTTATGAAAATCATTCCGTGGCATTGTAGCTGCTAAACACGATTTTCATTTAGTTAACCCTTACCTGTATTGTTTGTAACAAAAAGTTTATCATCAGAAAGTATAATTTTAATTCAGTTATTCTTTAAAACTGCATTACTAAGCGTTTTAATAAAGAAAAACAACTTAAATAAACCCTATTGATAAGATTATTCGTGCCGGTTTATCGAAGAACAAAAAGGACACAAACACCATCAGTCTTCACAATATGAACGACATTACAAAAACAATACATAAATAAATTGCAATCTTTAAAAACGAATCATGCGACATCAACTTGAGTGTAAGAAAATGACATTTAAAGTTCATCAACTTTAAAGTCAATTTCCTTCGCTATATCATAATGTTACTTGACACGTTATTACACGAATTAGTACATGTAATGATAGTTTCCACGTTTGATGACGTCACGACATCTGCACGCTTCGTTTAACGTTGCGTTGTTGATACAGTTCGACCAATCAGAGGACGCGGGCAAAGAGTCTGCGCAGAAGCGACAGTCGCACGCGCGGCTCCCGTGACGAGACAATGAGAAAGAATAGCCTAAGAACATACCTAAAGTGAAGTTGACGACAAGCAGAGGCAAGCAGGGACGTATAAAACTTCTAATTGTCACTGATACCGACTACCAACGATAATTAGCCTCCGAGGACACGATGCTGAATAGTAGAAAGAAAAGGCCATACAGATGGCGCCAGTGTCACACTTCATAAACAGCATTAAAAGGCACCTTAAATTAAAACAGTATAGTATTTTAGAATTGCTACTACGAAAAGTAGTTTAAAATTATTGAAATGAGGGCCCAAAATAATGAATATACGCGATTTAATTCAAAATTAATTTAAATAAAACAATTTAAACGGATTATATCGCGTATATTAATTATTTGAGCCTCCCTGACGTTTCAGTACCTTTAAAGGTTGACTGAGTCAGTCAACCTTTGACAACGGTATCTGTAAAGGTACTGAAATGTCAGGGAGGCTCAAATAATTAATATACGCGATATAATCCGTTTAAATTGTTTTATTTAAATGTGTGACAGTCGCGGAAACCGAAGAAAATATTATTCAAACTTAATTGTGAGATTCTCCAATAAACATATGCTTCTGCATAATAAGTAAACTTCACAGGATTATAATTATTTACAACAATTGTACATATTAAAATACTCAAACGGGTTTACTCACGTCGTAGAAGTCGAGACCTTAGCAAATGACGTAGTGAGTGTTGTGTGCAACCCGACAATTGGCATTGTGCGTGATTATGAGGGTAGTTTTGCGCCTCCGCCGGTGACACCCGCGTCGAGCAGCCGCGCGGACAGGGCGCATGCCCGCAGTGTTCGATTGGCCGCCGCCGCGACTGATCGTCTCTCCTGATGATGAATCGCGTACCGATTCGAAACATGTCGAGCGTTATTCGACTTCTACGACGTGAGTAAACCCGTTTGAGTATTTTAATATGTCTGAGACTCACGATAGTTTTATATGTAACAATTGTACATATATATCAATATAAGAATTTTATGATTTCATTTATTGCAAGTACTTAGAACTAGGTACAAGCATAGAATAAGGAATATTATAAGAGTCGGTCACCTCACCACGTACTTCTGTCGAATAGTTCTGTTACTCTACACGAGATGTCGTTAGTAGTGTCGTTGGTTTCAATTGTTCTTTTGTTGTCACATATGCCATAACAGCATGAAAGACGCGAACTTGAAAACTATAGAACGGCTTGTAGATTGATATGATATCGCTCTGTACGCCGTAACGGATATCCATCGCTGACGTTGAATCGATGGTGCGATTGTATCCGTCGTTGGCGCCGAAAAGGTTATTAAACCGTGGTGTATACACATTAGGGAATGCAATACCCGGCCTTTTTTGTTACCCGGGTATTACCCGACCTTTATTTTCAAAACCCGGGTACCCGGGTAATACCCGGACTTGAACAAAAATTATTAAATATTGAGTTTTATGGTTATTGCGGGTATTTAAGAATGAAAAGCACCTTTGATTACGATTCCAGACTTTGAATCTTATGGCGCGACTTAGGAAGGAGGTGCAAATGCAAACTTTTTTCAAACATGTGTTACGATTGTCGAGTACCCTGATAAGCTAACAGAGAGCGATGAAATTTATACGTTGGGACATGAATAAGCCACTGAGGAAGGATTTTGCCAAATTCACTCTAAGTTTAGAAGGTACGGATATCAACAAATTTATAATTGACTAATCGCTACTACATTACTGCCTGGTGGCAAGACGGCTCACACAACTTTCAGGAGCCCAATAGATTTGGACAGCGCGGAAACTCCTGTCTGCAACTCAAGTCTAGGATATCAAGAAACTGTCTGGGACGAGTGTACCATGGCGCATAAAAAGGCCATAGAAGCCGTAGTAAGGACACTCCAAGACTTCAGATGGACGGCGCGCGCAATGGGTAGCTTTACAATGTCGTTTTGCGGTAACGCATAGTACTCGAGCCGACCCGACAAGGTAAAATGCCTGCCTGAAGAGGTCAGTGTTGTGGCCGAGCGTGCAGAAGCTTGCCTGGCTGAGAATATACGTGTCCAACAAGGAGGAGGCTCACATGTCCATGAATTCGCCCGGGTACGGCTTCAGGTTGGAAAAAGACTTCTGGAGAATCTGGAGGAAACCAACGGCCTGCTTCGATTACCACAAACGTTATGCAGGATCTGTCCGTCCGTTGAAGACCTTATATTCGGAGCGTATACGAAGTCATGAGCCAGGTGATGGGACGTGAGAACTCTTCGTTTTGTGAGAGAGCCATACTCACGCCGAAAAATGTACAGGCAGCGGCATTTAATGCGTGGAAATTGGCGGAAATCAAAGGTGAACAACTGTCTTGGATGAAGGCAACGTCACAACATCGCTCGGGGGGGTTCCTAAACTCATTGAGCGCTTCAGGACTCCCAGCACACACATTAACCCTGGAAGTTGGAGTTCCTATCATGCTTTTACGGAATTTGTCACCTCCAAAGTTTGCAACGGAACCCGGTTACAAGTAGTGCAGATGCAGCGAAACCTCATCGAGGCGCAGATTCTGACAGGGTGCGGCGCCGTGCGGATCTGGACAGGACTACAGTCGACTATCATATCCATCTGTTAACTTTAACTTAAACTTCTGCCTCCGGGGGATAGGGAGAGAAATTAGTGGTGAATTAGCCGCTTAGTGACACAGAACAATTTCCACGCGGGTGGAGCCGCGGGCAAAGCTAGTAAATTACAACGCAGTAAGTTAGGGTTACAGGGTTACAGCCGTAATATAACATTTTGTTATAAGTTATTTATGATTTCACTCATTCTCCTTAACATTTCTTATTTCGGGTAAAACCCGGGTTATGAGTTGAAAACCCGGGTTTTTACCCGACTCCAAATGTAGTCGGGTACCCGGGTACCCGGGTTTTCGGGTACCCGGGTTGCATTCCCTAATACACATACAGAACGAATAGTTTTTAATCCGAGCTGTGCCATAAAACCCCTGTTAATCTTTGTAAATATTTTTAGTAATGTATATTTTTAGTTAAATTATAAAAATAAAATTCTTAATTTACGAGGCGATTAAAGAAAACGACACAATTTTATTAGGTTACAATGATAAATCATATCATACACGATACCACCGCTCAGAGACTGCGTGTTCGTAGGCAAGATAACATAGGTAACTCGCCGCGTCTGTCGTTACTTAATCGTAACCGATAAAATTGATAAATGAGGTGACAAAATTATAAACTCACACGAAACAGTTGGCAACATCGCGTCTTCACGGCGGACGTTTAAAAAGTTAGCGTCTTGTCTATAACTAGTGTTGTGTTTTTGGCACGTTTTGAATTTCGAAGGCTCGGCTGCAACCTCGCTAACCTATACTTTTTGTATCGATTCTTTCTGGAGTTTTCAGTTAAAGTGTAAATTAAGGAGGCTGTTCCTAGCAGGCGGAATAAGTGATACAATTTTGGATTTTAAGCGTAGTTATGTGTATCAAGTGACGTATAGTGCTTATATTTATATTGTGTTTTGGATGTAAGTAAGCATATGTGTTCAGTAAGTTTTCAAGTGACATAAATTCAGTATAGTGTACGGGAAAGAACAGAAGTTCACAAAAACTCAAATCGATTTAATTTAGTAGAAGTCCTTTGGATTGAAGTGGAGTAGATTCAAATAGAGTGATATAAAGTAGGGAAGAGTAAAATGGAGTGAATAATCAACTTAATTTTCTTGGATTTATTCGCAGCCTGAGTTTCCTCTTTCGCCAAATTCATACGAACAAGCCGGTGGGAATCGGCTTTTGTGGACACTATACTATTGATGTGTACTGTCTATATATGTGACGTTTTCACCCAAAAGGATCCACTTTGTCGCTTATCATAAACCATAACACATTTGTTTCTATCTTTATACCAATAACCTGTCAACACGCCCTTACGGCAAAGGCATGAAACCGTAACATTATGCAGAAGCTGGGCCCCGCGGTGTTACCCGTTCATCCCACGGAAACACTACATTCTTTCGGGATAAAAAGTAGCCTATGTGTTAATCCAGGGTGTCAGCTACCTCCATACCAAATTTTAACAAAAATGGGCTAGTCGTTTGGGTGGGAAGAAGTAACAAATAAAGTGTTTGTAACAAACACAGTTTACTTTTGCCTTTATAATAATTAATGTGATGCTACATTTTAAAAGGCGACTACAAGTTGTTAGTCAAAGAAGTCGCCGAGTAGATTGTCATGCGGTTTTCTATAACATAACAACATAAGATGAAGTACCTATAATAAGATCAATAAATAAACTTCTTTCGCTATTTCCTAACATTAGGTTTTGAATGGCTAAACTCATTCATTTACTTATTTATTCATGTTTTTTTTGTTTAATCTTTATAGCACAAAAGAAAATTTATCGTACAAAAGGCGATCTTAATGCCATGATGCGTACTCTACCAGTAGGGTTGCCAAACAGTATTATTCTGTTTTCCTCTACATGATATTGTTTACTGATGAACAAAAGTAAAGTATATAAGGGTCATTGTCAGATTTATGTGCGCGTCTTTCCAGTGGACATTTGCGAAATTAAGTATTCAAGGGCCTAATTTTCGGATTAAATGCCTGTGAGAATAAAGAACGTTCCCTCTTCTACAATCCGATGTAATAGCAACATAACCTACATTCATACAAGTTCTTAACTTTTGACCACCGAAGGGACAAATTTTGTTTTTTGAACTGACAATGACCCATAAAATACTGTTTTTAGCATCATAAGCCACAAGTATCCATAGACCTGTAGGGCTATAGTACGGCTCTTCCTAGGTGAATTTTTCGCTTCGAGCCCTAATCTTTCAAACAATGGCCATTGTATCTATTATCGCAAAGCCGCTAGCTCGAGTTTGCCACGCGCCACTATAACATTCATATTAAAAACAAACGGTATTGTCATAGTATTAAGTTCAAATCAAAATAATATGAATGCTGTATTTCGTCGGGGTGGTCTATTGTCCTACACTACCAAAACACAATATCTAGAATATCAGTGACATTAAATTTGAACCTTAATACTATCACGATACCTTTGTTTTTCATATGAATGTTATAGTGGCACGTGGCAAACTCGGTAGCTAGCGGCTTTGCGATAATAGATACAATGGCCATTGTTTGAAAGATTAGGGCTCGAAGCGAAAAATTCACCTGGGAAGAGCCGTACTATACTAAGTAAATCGAATCACGATCGCAATCCCCATCATTTACCCACAGACAACCCCCACTAGACGGAGCATGTGAGGCGACCCGCGCGCACCAACGATATGGTACGGCAGAACATTAAAGTATCAACACGGCGGCCACCGTTTAGTTGCGTCCATGTTTATGAGGTCTCTCTACACCACTTAACACTACAATGTACCATGTTATTTATTTAATTTCTTTTTTCGTTGACGTACGCATGGATCATAAACAAGGACGCAACTAAACGGTGGCCGCCGTGTTGATACTTTAATGTTCTGCCGTACCATATCGTGGGTGCGCGCGGGTCGCCTCACATGCTCCGTCTAGTGGGGGTTGTCTGTGCATTTACCTTTACATTATTCACTGACAATGTATTATCTTTATAATATTAAAGTATAAAATCTATAGCCATTTGGTTACATCCCGAGAGGGACCAAATTGGTTAAAATCCATTCAGCCGTTTCGGAGTGATGACCGGACAAATAAACTAACCAACAGTTGGCGCTGTACGGCTGGCGTCACGTCAGTTTCTCTGAAGTTCGCAGTTCGTTTCGTGCCATTCCTCTCGCTCTCGTGTTCATATGTATTTGAATGAACGAGACGTACGATATGAATTTAGAATTTGATTGCGTTTACCCTCGACTTGCTCTAGCACAACTATACCGTGCGACGCTTCACGCGCGATATCACCTATCCCTTTCTCATAGTACTAGATTGAAAAAGATGGGAAATATTTCTTGAGCGAAAAAGAGTCGCGTGTCATACCGCGTCCACACGCTTGCCAAGCGTCGGCAAGTTTTACAGGACGCAGTTATACGTTGGAGTCTACGTCGTGCTCACTCCAACATATAACTGCGTCCTGTAGGTTTGCCGACGCTTGGCAAGCGTGGGGACGCGGCATCACAGTTGTGCTAGACAGTGATGTTGTTGTTATGCTTCTTTTGAGACTTACCTAGGTAAATTTTATACATGGATATAAATGAATACTACATCATGAAATAAACAAACAATGAATTACTGCGCTCAATCAAACAGAAAAAGCATTAACAATATATTAACTTTACAGTCGCTTAATACCATTCTATTTTGGATACCGACTAACGTTAACGACCTTAGTAACGATAATGTTTATTTAATCGCTTTCTTTGCTCCAAGTGGCGTAAATAGCATTTTGTATTGTAGGAAGAAAAATATTGAGTTATTGTTATTTGTGTATAATCAACTTCAAGTGTAAGAGTATTTATCAGTATAAGTACATGGAGGGAACGATCGACCACTAACTAAACTCAAGGCTTATGCTGTGGTCAATAGATTATTTACAATACAAATACCTTTATCAGAGATGTCACTACTTTGTGCGAAAGCCGCAGCGGTGCGGGGTACGTGTGTCTCGCTCACTCGTATAGCCGCCGCGCTCGGATATCTCGCTCTACCGCTTGTCGCGCTGCTGGTCGAGAAAAGTGTTGGCATCTCCGTATTGCACACCTCAAAAACCCAGGAACAAACAAAGCATGAGATATGCAATAAAAATTGGGCAAGTGCGAGTCCGACTCGCGCATGAAGGGTTCCGTACCATAATCTATAACAAGTTTGTTGTATCGGAGCCGCCCTTAAATATTTATTTTATTTTATTTTTAGTATTTGTTGTTATAGCGGCAATAGAAATACATCATCTGTGAAAATTTCAACTGTCTAGCTATCACCGTTCTTGACATACAGCCTGTTGACAGACGGACGGACGGACAGCGAAGTCTCAGTAATAGGGTCCCGTTTTTACCCTTTGGGTACGGAACCCTAAAAACAAATAGAGGGAGACAACAGGCGATATTTTCGCTATTTTAAGCGTAAGGACATTAAATATAACCTAAATTAAAAAAATTACACCTAGTAGTCACAAACAAGACAAGCTGCTGGTCATCATGAGACCCTCATTTACCGAGTGATATTTAGGAATAGGTAGGTTTGTAAAAATCTGAAAGGCGACCCACTACCTAGTACCTAGTGGGTCGCGAGTCGCGTAGCAGCACGGATTGCTACCCCTGATGAAGAGCTCCAAATGAGTTCGAAACATGTCGGGCCGTGCCTGACAATTTTTACGTGAGTTTAAACCGTTTTTATAATTATTAAAGATGTCTCACTATAGTTTCAATAATAAGACTGAAAGGCCTTTGATTGAGTGTCGTAGAAATGATCTAGTATGGCGGCGGGTCGCGTCGACACTTGTATCTAAAAGAGTAAATACCCGATAGGTACTCGTACTATCAGCCACGTGCGAGGTCAAATGATCTCTCGAATCCATCACGACGTTCAGATTCAAATAAATATCATTATAACTAACCAAAATTAAAGAATTAAAGCACCCGCGACACAACTAGCTCTTGATCATGAGCATCGTCTTCTCGGCCATTTGTAATATTGTACTTACTATTACCCGTAATGACATACGGTGCCGAGACGTGGACACTCACGGTTGGGCTGGTCCACAAACTTAAAGTCACTCAGAGAGCTATGGAAAGGGCAATGCTCGGAGTTTCTTGATGGATCGAATTCGGAACGAAGTGATCCGTCAGAGAACCAAAGTTACCGACATAGCTCACCGTATTCGCAATTTGAAGTGGCAGTGGGCTGGCCAAATTAGCCGAAGAACCGATAACCGGTGGGGTAAACGTGTTCTTGAGGGGAGACCGCGGATCGGCAAGCGTAGTGTGGGACGCCGTCAGACTAGGTGGAGCGATGATCTGTGCAGGGTGGCTGGCTGGATGAGAGTAGCCGAGGATCGCTTACAATGGCGTGCAGTTGGAGAGGCCTATGTCCAGCAGTGGACAAGAATAGGCTGATGATGGTGATGATAATGACTTACTATTTGTTACAGTAATAAATAATTTTAATTTTTAATGAGACCCTCATTCAATGATATAGAAAATGCTACTAAAAGTGACATAACTTCAAAATTTGGAATTATTAGCTTCAATATTGGCTGAGATTTTGTCACTTGTTCCAATTAAAGCTGAATATCTTGGAAACTACTGGCCCTATTTTCACCAAACATAGCTCAGAACCATCTCGACGGACAAGTCTTTCTATTAAATACTTATAACATCCCTCTTTTCGTGAGGGTTAATACAACCAAGATGAACCGCGTCCTAGCGGCGAGCGCCAGCGGTGCGCGGTACGTTGGTCTCGCTCGCTAGTATTGCCATCGCGCGGATCTCTCGCTCAACCGCTCGCCGCGCCGCTGGCCAAGCAAAGCCGTACTAATTCCATATATTTATAGCAAAGTAATGTATACCTTCGAAATGTGACGAAATGTCACATCGTGATCAAAATAACTAACGATCTAAATAAACGTATTACTCATAATATCAGGAAAAAATATATTATGTCATCACCCTTATCCCATTTATTTGGGGTCGGCGCAGCATGCTTTCTTCCTCCATTCTTCCCTATTACTCGTCATCTCGTCGTTTACTTCGTTTACTTCCTTAATGCATCACCTTTCACACAATCCATCCATCTTTTCTTTGATCTTCCTCTTTATCCGTCCACATTCATACTTAACCCTTTTCTGGTTACGTGGTCCTCTCTTCGCATAATATGGACAACTCCTCTGGAAATTGAAAGTTTTCTATTGAATGACAATTATTTTATGAAACAACATTAAATTTTCCAAATTGAATCCTTAGTAGCGCAGCACCTTTCCTACCGGTTGAATTTATAACTAAACTTATAACCCTTCCTTTTGGCTTAGCCGTAGTTGGGTAAATATAAACCGTCGACAGCGAGAGTGTCAAATCTAATTTGCCACACCCTCGCACGAGTCGCACGTATTTGCCATGCTAAGTGAATGACCAAACACCTAACACCAAACAGAACTGGCCAACAACAAACATGTAATATGTGACGTCACTACAATTGACCAGCTATTGACGCCTAAATCAAGCACGAACGAATTATATATATGTATCCTTGTGGCTCCTTATCTGTTCAAAAATGCTGATTGATTTAGAAATTTTTCTCTATGATTAATCATGTTTCTTAACATATTACCAATGTTACTTCTTAGAATAAGCTATTTATCAACAATGTCAAGCTCAACGTTTTTAGGGTTCCGTACCCAAAGGGTAAAAACGGGATAATGGTACGGAACCCTTCGTGCGCGAGTCCCACTCGCATTTGGCCGATATTTTATTGGACACCAGACTAAAGTAACCTTTCCATTAGTATAGCATAGTTTTAGACTTACTACAATTTAGAAAAAGTAAATTTTAATAAATAAATAATTGTATGAAATTCTTAAACAACGCTGCTTTTACTTTTTTTAAACTGTGATTATTTCCTCTTTCTAAGCGGAATGCAAAAAAGTAATAAAATAACATTATAGTCTTGAAAGTATGAAATATTATCAATTACGGAGCGCACGCGTAGGTGAAGAGTTAACCTTCTGTAGTGATTAATTCTGTTGTTTTGGGCCTTATTTGACAAAGGAGAACGTTTACTTAATATGATCTATATTTTTCAGTCCGCGTTGATTGCTAAAATGGTACATATAGTTCTTAAAAAGTAAGTAAGTAAGTAAGTAAACACTTTATTGTACACAAAAACAGTTAAAAAAGACATCTATTACAAATAACATATAGGTACAAAGGCGAACTTGTCCATATAAGGGATCTCTTCCAGTTAACCTTTGAGCAATTGAGTGAGTATATGAGAAGAAGATAGACAAACTAACATTGGGATATACTTTGCCATTTTTTTACTATTTCTGGGAATAGAGTTCTTTCACCGCACCGCAATAAATATTTAGATTCGCAGATGACGCTGTTTACAGTACACCATTTCTTTAATAATTTCCGAACTAGTCCGTATAATTAAATTAAAAATAGTAGTTATTACGTCATGCTCCCTGGAAACCCCACTTTCTGTTTTGTGATGTATTAAGTCGTAATGCTGATGTACCCAATATGTACTGAGTTTCAATATATACTTAAAAAAAATTGTAACTCAATAGATCGAGAGTACAATAAACTGAATTCAGAGTTGCTGTAGAGCATCTCCCCAGCAACCCCAAAATTTTATTTAAGAAAATTCACGTAAATACTGACTTTTTATGGAAGTATTTTAAGTATGCACTAATTCAATACATATTGTGTACATCAGCATTACGACTTAATAAATCACAAAACAGACAGTGGGGCTTCCAGGGAGCATGACGTTAGTTTTTGGTTCTGGGATAATAAAGCAATGTGATAAGAAATTAGTTTAAATCCATACTAATATTATAAATGCGAAAGTGTGTCTGTCTGTCTCTTACCTCTTCACGCTTAAACCGCTGAATCGATTTTGATGAAATTTGGCATAGAGATAGTTTAAAATACGAGGATGGACATAGGATAGTTTTCATCCTGGAAATTATACCTAAAAACATTGAAAAGTGACTGAACATTTCTGTTGGGGTGCGGTGACCCTGTAGGAAATGTAATTATTTGACCAAAAGCACAATTGCTCTTACATTTTCTTAGGCGCATTTAATAATCCCTTATCAAGTTCCACGCGTACGTAGTCGCGGGCAAAAGCTAGTTTAACACTTATTTGAATATTTCAAATGTTCTCAATTAGGTCAGCCTTCGTGTGCGGATGAAGTTATATAACATATATACACAATATTGCCGAATTTTCTCGCAAAAGTGATTGTGATTAAAGATAGAAGCGAGACACTCGTCACGAGCGATAGCGAGGGGCAAAGATTAGACTCGACTCAGTGCCCTTACCACGAGTTTACAGTGACTGTACTCTCTAGCGACAGCGTATAAGATTTGTATATGACGAATCGCGACGGTCTTCGTGGTGTTGCGCATCAACCTAACCTACACTCCCAAAACGTAATATCTAGAATATCAGTGGCATTAAATTTGAACCTTAAAACTATGACGATACCGTTTGTTTTTCAATATGAATGTTGTAGTGGCACGTGCTAACTCGGTAGCTAGCGGCTTTGCGATAATAGAGACAATGGCCTTTGTTTTAAAGATTAGTGCTCGGAGCGAATAATTCACCTGGGAAGAGCCGTACTATACCGTCACGTTAACACGTGGTAAGGGTACTGTCGTCTAATCTAACGTTAACAGGCCATTCACGGTCTTCCCGCCTGGTCACGACTTCGACGATAGGTGGGAGCGGAAGGACCAAGCGCGGTGTCCCGCTCACTCCTATGGACGCCCATGTTATATTGTTTGACACCGGCCAACTTTACTTAGTTCTCTAGGGTAAAATATTAATAATCTTATAATTTTTCCACGGAGAAGTTGTTAACACATTCTTCGAAGTGCTAAATATATAGTTTAGAAATGGATTAAACAACTAGTGTTGAAGTTATCTAATTAACGGCAACTGCCTATTTTTTAGGGTTCCGTAGCCAAATGGCAAAAAACGGAACCCTTATAGATTCGTCATGTCTGTCTGTCCGTCCGTATGTCACAGCCATTTTTTTCCGAAACTATAAGAGCTATACTGTTGAAACTTGGTAGGTAGATGTATTCTGTGAACCGCATTAAGATTTTGATGCAAAAATAAAAAAAAATAATAAATATTGGGGGCTCCCCATACTTAGAACTGAAACTCAAACATTTTTTTTCATCAAACACATACGTGTGGGGTATCTATGGATGGATAGGTCTTCAAAAATGATATCGAGGTCTCTAAAATATTTTTTTTCTAAACCGAATAGTTTGCTTGACAGACGCTTCCAAAGTGGAAAAAAGTTGCCCCCCCCCCTCTAACTTCTAAAATAAGAAAATGAAAAATCTAAAAAAAACATGATGTACATTACTATAAAAACTACCAACGAAAATTGTTTTGAACGAGATCTAGTAAGTAGTTTTTTTTTTAATACCTAACTTTGCACCTAATTTATATGGGGCGCTATACATACCAGGTGCAAACTTAACTTAACCACTTAGGGATGGAAAGTGTTTGTACGGAACCCTCGGTGCGCGAGTCCGACTCACACTTGGCCGGTTTTTTCTCATTTCGCTCGGCGCAGTCTTAATAAATTTGCATATTTAATGCGTCAAGCACCAACTCCAAACTGTGAGGAGTGTAACACCGTAGAAGACATATACCACATTATTATGGAATTAGATTTGAGAAGGGAAGCGTTGAATGGAACTTTTTTTGGAGTGGGGGGGTGCAACCAGATTTTGGCGCTTCCCTTAACAGATGAAGCTAAACTTTTGTACAAAATTGACAAAATTGGTTCAAATAGGAGATAAGATATATAACAATTGTATACTAACAGAGTGTCATCTCAGTGACTAAGCTCTTTAAATAAAGATAAAAAAAAACACCGAATCCGTTATCTTGTCACTCATGGTTTTAGTTATCGGAAAATCGAGTAGTTTCTGTAGTATTTTAATACGCTAAAACCGCAGAAAAGTCATTTCATGCGAAGATAATTAAATACGATAAATAAGTAAGATAATTTTAAACAAATATTATGAAATTGATTATGATAACGATGATGAATGTTTTGCATTATTTCACATGAAACTTTAAGGGTATTCGATAGGGACATTAGGTACCTGTGAAGTTCTGGCAAAATTAAGAATAATCGTCACAAAACTTTGGGAACTGAATGAGAAGGAGATGACTTGTTTGGGACTGTTTCGATTTTTGCGCTTCTTATTATGGAATTTGTGTACGCGGCGTCCGTTTTTGGCCAAAATTCCGCCGCAAACGGCCGCCTAGTACACAAATTCTATAATCATTTGCGAAAAATCTAAACAGTCCAACACAGGACGTTTCCCTCTTATTCAGTTCCTAAAATTTCGTAAAGATTGGTTAAGTTCTGGAGGAGGAAACAGACGAGAGCGAAACCTTGTTTTGTATCAGCCGGTTGCGTTAAGTTTGGACTTCATTTGTATCCGACGCCATAGTTACCAGGTGCAAAATAACGCGCGTAAACTGATAGTCTGCGGAAAGGAGCGGTGATAGGTATATATCCTCTTAACACGAGTATGATTATACAAGATGTGTAGGCATTGAATCTCAAGTTAATATCGGCCGTTGACAAACAAAAGTCATCTAAGTACCTAACAAATACCTACTTACCCTACTTAAAACAAAGCTACGTATCTCAGTGTCAATTAAAAGAAAAAAAATTAAACTGTTTATTTCAGGAAAAAAGTACTAATTACATATTTGCTTAGCTAATCTTATTATTTAAAGATTGTATGCTAAATACTGGGAAATACCTTTATTAACTACATTTATTTATGTTTACCCAGTATTATGTTTACCCAGTAGGGTTCTCTTCACTAACATTTTGTTTTTGTGTGGTTCTTCAACTAATGAGTCAACCATAGATCTAGGGAAACCATTTACGATAAGAGGCAACTGGCTTGACCAAACCCTTCGTCCATAATAGCCTTCAGGTACACGAGGTCCACTTTCCTGAATGGACCACTTTCCCAAATGGTCCACTTTACCGAATGGTCCACTTGATTTTCCCATTTGGTCCACTTTCCCAGTTGGTGCTTTTTGGTATAATAAAATATCTAATAAATATAATCTACAAACTAGATACGAGAAAGAATCTGAATCTGAATCTGAGGCTTTGAAGAGTTGGGGCAGAAGTTTTAGTGAGTGTTGGTTGTCTCCAAGCGATATTTTGCATTCTTTCACACTCCAGTGTATTCAGCACAACTCAAACGGCCTTGGGCCACATTAGGCCCGTCGCGTCGGCTAAATTGAGAAACGGATAGACAAATCTTCCAATTTGCTTACTGCAGATCTTTGACTCGGTCTCAATCTACATATAATATATATGAGGTGTTTTAAATAAGCTTAGACTAGGGTTACATTCAGCATTCGAACTTTTCGTAGCACGTTAGAGTTGAAGTGTACTCACTACGATCGAGCTTGACCGGTAAAATATATAATAACAATTTAGGATGTTCTTTTGTAGCCTGATTCTTAGGTATATACGAGTACATATTATACAGATAGATATGTATATCATACTCATTTCTCATGTTAGTCTGGTTAAAGCCAAGGCAAAAACAGTTGCCGAAAAATTTGGTGTTCTCTATAAGGTGAAGCGTTGATTCACGCCGGAACAGCTTCCTACTCCGACTCTTTGTCAAGCTCAGGTTCGTTCGTGCACGGAGTACCGCTGCCATCTTTGGGACGGCTCTGCCAAGTACCAGTTAGCCACCTTGGACTCAGTAGAACGTCGGGTTCTAAGACTCATTGGTGATGCTTTACCGGCTGGGGGTGGATTCCAGAGCCTCGAACATAGCCAAAGTTGCCAGCTTGTCAGGCTTCTATCAGATATGTTTGGTCGTGAATGTCGTGATGATCATTTCTGATATTGATGGCAAGCTTCACATCACTGGCAAGTTTCACTGATAGCTGGTTACCCCGTAATAGCTGCGCGCTGGGTGTTACCCGTTTATTTCACGGGAACACTAAAAAATTTCGGAATAAAACGTAGCCATGTGCTAACCCAGGTTGTCAGCTACCTCCATACCGAATTTGATCAAGATTGGTCTAGCCGTTAGAGCGCGAAGAAGTAACAAACACATAAACACTGCCACAAACTTTCGCCTTTATAATATTAGAAAGAAAGAAAGAAAGAAAATACATTTATTCAACCAACATATTAGTGTTATTTACGACTTCAGCGGAACAAATTGTCCATGAAATTAAACGTTGTCTATAAAAGAATCCTCCCTAAGGATCCCTTTTATCTGATTTGTACACCTCATTCGTAGGCGTTTACTGTTGTACAGTCAGCAACAAAGGTAGTTGACAATTTTAATTGGCTTATGTCAAATTGCATACTAAAATTGATAGCTACTTTTGAGGCTCACTGTACCTACTACCAAAAATATTTTTACAGCCTTAGCTACCGTATGTCGAAAGAGGAATTTTTAACTAAACAGGTACATTACAAAACTGCCCGAAGATATTTCAATAACTGCATATATATGTCACTTCATAACTTTACGATGTCACTAAACACATTACTTCGCTTTTACTAAAGATGATTTTTAATTTAGCAAGTCACAATAAGTATAGCAATTGGGACGTCGCGAAGTGAGAAGATGGTGCAGCGAAGTGAACACAAAGTGATAAAAATCAGTTTGAGCAAATCAAAACATTTCTACTTACTGACGTTGTTAATGCATTTTATGTGACAGTGACTTCAACTTTAATGAACTAACGCCATCTAGCGGAGGTGCCAAGCAAGTAACGGTGTCCGCGGCGTTATTTAAGACTGACAGTTCTAGTCCTTAACATCATCACCATTTCTTAAGCCAGCGACATCTACCGGCACTCTCAGGAGTTTATGTTGTGAAACTAACCCAAAGTTATATCATCATTACTGAAAATCTTAAGAGAGTGGAAGAAAATTGGATGAAGGAAAGCAGAATTCTAACAGCTGTAGCAGTAGAAGTAAACCAAGAGCGCCATCTGTCGCCATCACAGATAGTTTAGCTGGTAACAAACTGACAGTGCCATCAATTTCGTTCCCAGAATTTCTTGAAGTAAACGCCATCTATTAGAATCGTAGCGAATGGTTGTTCATAATTAGGCAACACTAACTGTCTTAGCCCTCACTAGCAGTGGCTGATATTCATGAAAAGTGTAAGCGCCATATTATCGACAGAGAACTTTCATCAAGAGCGTGAGCGCCTTATATTGTTATCGCACTCAAATTAGTAAGTTATATATAAAATTATACAAGTATTGAGAAAGTAGCAAGAAAACAGATTACCTTTCTCGAAGAGCGCCATCTACCGGTACTGCAAGCAAACAAGAGAGGTTAATAGGGGCGCCATCTATCGTGTTCGCTCTTCAACCACGGAGCAGTTACTAGGCATGGTGGAGGACACGACGGCGGGGGCGGAGCGAGTCTCCGCCGCCGCTGTGCTGCAGTTTGCGGCGCGTGAGGCGCGGGAGGGGCGGAGGCTTGCGGAATTCGGCGCGCACGCATTCGCGAGCGTCACGTATAACAACTATGGTAAGGGTCATCGTCGGTAACCTTAAATTGACACACATTTCAAATATATATTTTTTTCACGTGATAACGTCTTATAAATCGATGAACGGCTGCACGCACGAAAAAGAATGACTCATTGACAAGCGATAGAGGCACGATCGGCCTAAGAATTCGGCTTGTGACGCATATCGTCGGGGATAGTGCAATACTGTGTAAATAACAGCTGTCGATAAAGTTCTCATTTCAATAGAATACTTAACATTTGTTTGAATATTGATTCGTATCTACACTTGTCACTTACGCGGTATTGCACTATCCCCGACGATATGCCTCTCTTCCACTCCAGCTGGCATTCAATTTCTTATGATCACGTAAAATTATCGTCCTTAAACCGACTTTACAGACAGACAATTTTTATCTCATGAGAGACCTACCGCGTGGTCTAGTACCTACAATTAGAATCTACATTACACCACCGAAAACCTCCAAAACGACACCCACGACACGACAGCGTACTATACTGTCTCTCTTTATTTCAAAGCCGTTGGAGCATTGTTAGAATATACTTAAAATGAAAAACGGAGGAAATCATTCGAATTACTTATAAAACAAAATGGCTAACACTATTGCTAGTCATACTCAGCACTGTTAACGCCATCTATAAATCTATATTTTCCAATAGCATACGAGTATATCTCTTTGAGAAACTAGAAGTAATAAATACTATTGTTAAAAGATGTCACGATAAAGATACCTACATGAACCGTGTCACCGAGATTGGCCAGTCGATTAAATGGCTAGGCCGTTGATTAACTGCCGGCATTAAATATGTCGTCGATTGCGACAAAATGTGCAAGAGTAGGGCGGACACACGCTTTTGTCTTCGGGATGAGAACTCATTTAAACGGACGGCGATTCTTAAAACAAAGCAGCAAGGTTTCTTACACTCAATACTATTTTTATTCATTACTAACTGATATCAATCCCCATATATATCCCAATTAAATTATTGCCAACTTGATAGCACAGCAACATACGTCTCGAAAACATCTTCATTAAATGATAAATCTTACAAACAAAAACACACTTTAAAATTATTTCCGTAGAAACTGCTTTCTTTTATCAACATGTCAATTATAACATAATAGATGTGTCTTATAAACAGATGTAGTTATAACTAGTTCGGTACACCCGGATCATATTGAGGTCATAGTTTACTGATAAACGGAAGACATCTTGTAATGCACGGCCGTACTAGTTCTTACTAGTTTGTTGGATAGCTTCTTTTCAGAATTATGATAGATTATAATATTATGACGTGATTATAGGCACGTGCCAGAACAGTCTGGCTGGAACTGGAACAGATAGATTTATTTACATGCTCCCTGAATGAATTCGCAAAGGTCACTATACTATTCATTATTGTGTGTCTTACAGTACGACGAGAAAGAGTAAATATTAAAAGATGACAATACAGTAGTGTCCTCCCTTTCTAAGCAATCTAAGAAAACAGGATGACACTACAGTATTGCCAATTTTAATATCATTATAATATCTACTCTTGTCAGATTGTACACGAAGTAATAAATATTAATAAACATTTTACACTGATTTTGTATGTATGATTCATTTATTTAAAATTATTTTTTTGCTAGTTAATTGGAGTTAATTGTTTTTAATTTGTGATTTCGTAATTTTCATAAAAGAAATGTTTTTAGCTATTTTATATTGATATGGAATTTTAATAATCATAAGTTTAACATTTGCCGATTGAATTCGTATTTCATTATTATAGTGTTGTTTTTCTAAGTTATCATTATAGTATTTGTATTAATAATTGTAGGTATTATCTGAACATTTGCTAATGTTCATTCAATTTTATTATTCTAATTTCATGTCTTTTTTTTCGTGTTATTGAATGTTTCATTTGATATATTGTTTTTAGACCTAAGCGTTAATTCCCATTTAACTTTACTATCGCGTTGGGGCTGCCTGTAATGATCACCTCGGGGTTTTCGTTGCAGCAATAATTTAACACTCGTCCGGCAGTAGGCGTCAAAATCATCAGTGCACCTAAAATCCCGGGGTATGGTAATAATAGATTTAAGTTATACAATACGATACAACAATACTTTATTGCACATCAATAAAAGTTTACGAAAGGAAACAAGACAAATACAATTTATAAACAGCGGTAGACAACACAGGCGGTCTTATCGCTAAAAGGATATCTCTTCCAGACAACCTTTGGGTAGTGAAATTGAGGCTATCGAATATAGAAATTAATATTTTTTTTGTCTCCTTCCAGCGGCGGGCGGCGACATGGGTGGGAGCGGGACCAGCTCGTCCTCTTCGCACCTGTCACCGGGTTGGCCCGTCAACGACATTGATTTGGATCTGCCTGGCGAGCTGTCGATGAAGTAAGTATTGCACTGGACGTTACATACACGAAAAATGCAAAACAATATCTGTATTGGTGCCTCTATTTAAGTATACATGATACTTGACATCCATATTTCATCTTATTCCCTATATATTTCATCATATATTAATGATAAGGAATATACATCCATATACCTACATCCATATATTCCATATCGTGGGGAATGGATGGAATTAAAAATAAAATCTTGATTTTTTATTTTTTGTTCGGAAACTTGGGAATAACCACCATCTTTCCTAGAAAAAATTAATACAGATTTGTCTGTAGCTTAAAAAAAATTCAAAAGATGAAAATGTTTTTCCCCGCCTTGTACGTTTTCGTACGGTAACCTGATTGCGTGATACATTTTTCAACTTGGCAGGGGTGCTGCCGTGCTTCTAGATAATATAAATTGCCACATCAGACAACACTATCCCCAAAGATTTGATCAAACTACTGGTTTGTTTGTCACGTGATAAAGCATGGTTTCTCTTCTATGAACAGAAAAGCAAAACGTCCTCCTATCAATGTTGATTCAATTTGTATATGAGAGAGTGTCTTTTCAAAAGAACTTATGTTTGTATGGGTTTCATAGATAAATAAGCCCTTTTGTACAGACACTCCTCATATGTAGTCTTGATACTAATGAACCCGTTTACTGATCCTTTAGCGAGGCGCTGCTCTCGCTGCCCTCGCTAGCGGTGTTCAAGCAAGAAGCGCCGTCGCCGACCGGCGACGTGCTGTCGCCGCCGCGCCGCGCCTGGCCGCGCCGCCTGCCCGGCCGACAGGTGAGCATATGCTGGCCCACTGTCCTTCAGCGAGGAGTGTGTTCGAGCGAGGAGCGCCCTCGCCGACCGGCGACGTGCTGTCGCCGCCGCGCCGCGCCTGGCCGCGCCGCCTGCCCGGCCGACAGGTGAGCATATGCTGGCCCACTGTCCTTCAGCGAGGAGTGTGTTCGAGCGAGGAGCGGCCTCGCCGACCGGCGACGTGCTGTCGCCGCCGCGCCGCGCCTGGCCGCGCCGCCTGCCCGGCCGACAGGTGAGCATATGCTGACCCACAGTCCTTCAGCGAGGAGTGTGTTCGAGCGAGGAGCGCCCTCGCCGACCGGCGACGTGCTGTCGCCGCCGCGCCGCGCCTGGCCGCGCCGCCTGCCCGGCCGACAGGTGAGCATATGCTGGCCCACTGTCCTTCAGCGAGGAGTGTGTTCGAGCGAGGAGCGGCCTCGCCGACCGGCGACGTGCTGTCGCCGCCGCGCCGCGCCTGGCCGCGCCGCCTGCCCGGCCGACAGGTGAGCATATGCTGGCCCACTGTCCTTCAGCGAGGAGTGTGTTCGAGCGAGGAGCGGCCTCGCCGACCGGCGACGTGCTGTCGCCGCCGCGCCGCGCCTGGCCGCGCCGCCTGCCCGGCCGACAGGTGAGCATATGCTGACCCACAGTCCTTCAGCGAGGAGTGTGTTCGAGCGAGGAGCGCCCTCGCCGACCGGCGACGTGCTGTCGCCGCCGCGCCGCGCCTGGCCGCGCCGCCTGCCCGGCCGACAGGTGAGCATATGCTGGCCCACTGTCCTTCAGCGAGGAGTGTGTTCGAGCGAGGAGCGGCCTCGCCGACCGGCGACGTGCTGTCGCCGCCGCGCCGCGCCTGGCCGCGCCGCCTGCCCGGCCGACAGGTGAGCATATGCTGACCCACAGTCCTTCAGCGAGGAGTGTGTTCGAGCGAGGAGCGCCCTCGCCGACCGGCGACGTGCTGTCGCCGCCGCGCCGCGCCTGGCCGCGCCGCCTGCCCGGCCGACAGGTGAGCATATGCTGGCCCACTGTCCTTCAGCGAGGAGTGTGTTCGAGCGAGGAGCGGCCTCGCCGACCGGCGACGTGCTGTCGCCGCCGCGCCGCGCCTGGCCGCGCCGCCTGCCCGGCCGACAGGTGAGCATATGCTGGCCCACTGTCCTTCAGCGAGGAGTGTGTTCGAGCGAGGAGCGGCCTCGCCGACCGGCGACGTGCTGTCGCCGCCGCGCCGCGCCTGGCCGCGCCGCCTGCCCGGCCGACAGGTGAGCATATGCTGGCCCACTGTCCTTCAGCGAGGAGTGTGTTCGAGCGAGGAGCGGCCTCGCCGACCGGCGACGTGCTGTCGCCGCCGCGCCGCGCCTGGCCGCGCCGCCTACCCGGCCGACAGGTGAGCATATGCTGGCCCACTGTCCTTCAGCGAGGAGTGTGTTCGAGCGAGGAGCGCCCTCGCCGACCGGCGACGTGCTGTCGCCGCCGCGTCTCTGACCTGTGTGTGTCCAGACGCTCTGATTCCATCGGCTGGCCACTTGACCTTCAAACCATCCAAACACAGCGCCCGGTTATTGACAAGTGTCGACATGGTTAGACGTAGTTAATCGCCGACCTGATTAATTCAATATTTTTTTAATATATGGTAGACGCCTTAGTCTGTTAATTCCCTAAGGCGGGTTTTAGTGTCACACGGACTGTCGCGCGGATCGCTCCGCGTGGAGCAATATGTATATGGCGCGTCCGCGCGGACCCGTCCGCATTACTTTAAAACGCTCCCTTAAGCTTAATACATCGTACGTGATCCGCGAGGACGGTCCGCGTGACACTAAAACCAGCCTAAGATCCATTTTGACGATCGAGAACTCACATGCGAGTTTCATAACATTGCGATATCAAACACATCCATAGCAACGTAGCGCAGCACACCTCTGCTGGAAAGGCACCCTAATGCTAGCTGTGCTGTGACCGTCGTTGACCCGCGAGTTGTCCCACAGATGAGCGAGATGGTGGTGGACGGCGCCGCGGACGAGGAGCACGCGTCCCCGCCCCACCCCGCCGCTCTCATGCCGCCGCACGGTAACTATGCCACTTATTATTTATTACTAGAGACCCGCCCCGGCTTCGCACGGGTGCAATGCTGATAAATTATGCATGTATTATACATATAAACCTTTTCTTGAATCACTATCTATTTAAAAAAAATTGGGCAAGTGCGAGCCCGACTCGCGCATGAAGGGTTCCGTACCTATACATATATATATATAATCTATAACAAGTTTGTTGTATGGGAGCCCCCCTTAAATATTTATTTTATTTTATTTTTAGTATTTGTTGTTATAGCGGCAATAGAAATACATCATCTGTGAAAATTTCAACTGTCTAGCTATCACCGTTCTTGAGATACAGCCTGGTGACAGACGGACGGACGGACGGACGGACGGACGAACAACGAAGTCTCAGTAATAGGGTCCCGTTTTTACCCTTTGGGTACGGAACCCTAAAAACGCATCAAAGTCCGTCGCGTAGTTTAAATAATCTGAGCATACATAGGGACAGATAGACAGCAGCAAGCGACTTTGTTTTATACTATGTAGTCATTTACTATAGCCTTTATTCATTGATACAAAGATAACAGCATAAAGAAAAATTGAAATGTGTAACCTGGCGGAAGACACCGGGAATCGAACCCGGTACCTCTAGATTACCGGTCCAGCGTGTTGCATGGATTAATATAAAAATTGTGTACCCACATTAAAAAATAATGAGACATTACAATTTTGATAAATTTTCTCAAACATACAATGAAATCTTGTCATAACATGCGTTATAACACGTTTCGAGAACAACTCGAGAGATCTGTAAAAGAAATTTCATGTAAAAATGAAAGGCCTAGGCCGGGAAGACATTTTTTTTTAAACGTGGCGTGTGTGTTCATGATCAGGCTGAACAGCTTAATTATTTTGTTGAGTGGTATATTTTTTGATTTCGTTGCATATGTTTGAAAAAAGTACTATCGCCTTAGCCGTGAAAAGGGCTTGTCGGCTTCGTATCACTATCCGTCTATACCTACTCACAAGGCTAGCCCTACTTTCCCGGCGTGTGCAGTGACGTACTATTAAGTGATGTTGTGTCACAGCGAACAGCCCGGAGAGCATGCAGTGCCAGCCCGCTCTGCAGGGCAGCATGATGCCAATGAATGGCTACCACTCACCGCCAGCACTGGACAACAAAAGTAAGTACTATTGTATTAAGAGGCCTTATTCCTTTTAAAATGCTGATTATTTTGTCATTTTTCTCTATGATCAAACATGTTTCATAACATATTATTGATGTTACTACCTAGAACAGGGCTATTGGGATTTATTGGTATATATTTGAAACCTACAGTTTGAATTTTTCATTGATAATTTTTGTTCGAAAAACTACTCGAAATTGACAAAATTCACGTGGAAAATTCGTTATTTCAACTTATTTTCGACTGCACGCAATGAAAGCATGAAATAGCTACGTTACTACCTAGAACTTGGGAAAAAGTATTATTCACTTCAAAAAGTTGGTTGAAATTAACAATATATTCGTCATAATATGAAACAAATAAATTTTAAAAGGAATAAGGCCTCTTAATATAGTCCTTCGGTAGGCGTTGTGTACGAACTTAAAAGAAAACAGTACTATTGTGTGGTTTGTACCTCATTTACGCCCATCATTAAAGAGAAGTGTTCTTCATAAAAAAGAAGCGTGTTTCATAGGTAAGGTGTAAATTCGGTGGATTATCAATCACGTTTACGTGAATACTAAAGGTTCTCTTCTTGAGGATTTCTATTAAAGCAATATTAAATATTTTATTTTTTCACATAAAAAGCCAATGATAAAGAGTATAATAAAGACAGTGATGATGGTCTAGTTTTTTCTTTTTCAATACGATTAAGTATTTTGAAAGTAGAACGAAGGATTGAGCAGCATTCCGGTGAACAATGTTTTGAATTCGGTTGATGACACTTCGCTACCGACATTTCAAAATACAAGTATATGACGTATGCACATTATTGCCATATGAAAGCTGTTTGTAGCGCCACTATCCTAGGGCTCCAGAGAGTTGGGATACAATGCAGAGAAAAACGCGAACTAAGGACCCCGCCTGCGGATTACGCTGACGCACTGTTCGAAGGGTCCGCGGCGACCATCGCTTGGATGGTTTCCGTGATCTCATCGTCCGGGTCAGATAGTATCCCAGGGCCACAGACAACCCCCACTAGACGGAGCATGTAAGGCGACCCGCGCGCACCAACGATATGGTACGGCAGAACATTAAAGTATCTACACGGCGGCCACCGTTTAGTTGCGTCCTTGTTTATGATCCATGCGTACGTCAACGAAAAAAGAAATTAAATAAATAACATGGTAAATTGTAGTGTTAAGTGGTGTAGAGAGACGTCATAAACATGGACGCAACTAAACGGTGGCCGCCGTGTTGATACTTTAATGTTCTGCCGTACCATATCGTTGGTGCGCGCGGGTCGCCTACGGGTCGCGTTACATGCTCCGTCTAGTGGGGGTGGTCTGTGCCCAGGGCAAACCGTGACATGTTAGGCTATACTAACAACATGAACTTTCAGACGGAGGCCTGCTGATGTGCTCTCCCGTGAGCTCGCTGGACGGGTTCCTGCCCTCGCCCGCGCAGCCCCGCCCCGACACCAGCTTCAAGGACGACACCAGGTAAGCTATACGTGTTGCGCAGTTCACCCCAACTCACGAAGCCACAACTTACAAATTCGACTTGTTGGCGTTGGCGTTGGTTGGCGTTGTGTACGAATCACTTAACCTTTCGACCGCTCAGCGCTGCGACGGAAAACTGTGTCCTGCCATGCTGACAGCAGATAGTATGACGTTGTATAGCGGCAAATGACGTCGTGGCGTCTGGGGCACAGCTTTCCGTCGGCGTGATTTGCCGTCTTAGGCGCTCAAAAGGTTAAAGAAACAATACTTTTGCGTGTGTTTTTTGTTTTGTGCCTCATTATCGCCAGTCATAAAAAAAGCGGGCTTCCTAGATAAGGTGTCATTTTGGTGCATTATCAACTAATGCATTTGTCAAGAATTAAAATTGCTTTAATAGTAGCCGCTTTATCTGACTACCTGAGGACCTCTTTAAAAGCAATATTAACTCGCTGTACCTTTACAGCGAGTTAATATTGCTTTTAAAGAGGCCTTAGAGTTGATAATCTACCTAAATGACACCTTATCTATGAAGCACGCTTCTCTTATATGAGATACAAAACCACAGAACAGTACTGTTTTCTTTAATGTGATCGTACACATCGCCAACCGCAGTACTCTACCTGACAAGCATAACACTGTAATTGCTCCCGTACAGTGAGCAACAGGAGTTGCTACGCACGCCAAGTGCTCAAAACTACATGCACAACGGACTCTATTATGTAGAGAATAAAGGTTGCAGAGATCGTTGTGAACTTGTTATTCTTAGCTACCTCTGCTGCTGACTGTACCAGATAAACAAAACATTTATAATCCGACTAGGTTCTTCATTCGCTCTCATAAATACTGAACTGTCAGCTAACTCATTTCTATGCGGTCATGTTTGGTCTAAAGCAGAGTTTTTAATTAGGTGAACTAACTTGACAGTTCATTGCACACGAATATTGCCACAGTTTCGCTAGTGTTGTTAATATCGATATTTAAAAAGATCAGTTCATACCAGAGGTTTAGTTAAACAGAGTTAAAAGAAAAGAGTGTTTGAAAACAAACTAATAACTTTATTACACGAATCAATAATAAAAAAAACGGTAGGAATTAAAATACTTATATCGAACGAACTTTATCTTAGTACATCGCTAAGAACGCTGTTCGCCTTTTTGTTTTCTTGACAGTTCCGTGGTTCTATCGGATACACTGATAACAGTACATTTGTAAACGAATATTAACCTTATTACAACGTGTAAAGGTCTATGGGTGTATTATGGGTGTATATATGTATCGACATAAACCAATCACTATTTTTCTATATCTGAAAACACTCAGCTGTCAAGTTAGTTCGCCTAATTAAAAACTCGACTTTACATATTCGTGCGTATTTCCAACCCTTGCTGTGCTCAATGACATAGACTAATATTTGACAACATTACTTTTTTTTACCAGGCTTTTAAACTCATATAAAGGATAAAAAATATATTACCAAATTTTTATATTTTCCAAAATATTCCAATTCATGATTAAAATATCTATTTCAAAAGTTGCTCACTCTTAAAGAGTGTAAGAGCGTAAGTGACAAGTGTACAGAGTGAAAGTGACAAGTGTACATAGTGAAAGTGACAAGTGTAGAGAGTGAACGTGACAAGTGTACAGAGTGAAAGTGACAAGTGCAGAGAGTGAAAGTGACAAGTGTACAGAGTGAAAGTTACAAGTGTAGAGAGTGAAAGTGACAAGTGCAATGGTAGGATTTAGCATGGAAATGTACTGCTGTTCTTTTTGTACGTGGTAGACACCACCAAAGCAAAAAAAAAAGTTAAAGAAAAAAAGCCTAGTAAAAAAATACTATGTTGTCAATTCTGACTTAAAGTCTTCCGATAATATTACATTATGCCTTTCAATAATTATGGATAACGAAGGGTTTTAGAAATCGTCAGGGATAGTGCAATACCGCGTAAATAACCGCTGTCGCTAAAGTTCTCATTGCAATAAAATACTTGGCATTTGTTTGAATATTGATTCGTATCTATACTTGTTACTTACGCGGTATTGCACTATCCCAGACGAAATACAACTTACTCTACCTATATTGATTGAATCCAAGCTCTCGTATACCTGGGGCCTATTTCACGAAGTTACAAATTACAAGCGGAAGTCCCTTTTCAACTTCTTTCATTAGAAACAGCTTTCCACTTGTAGCTTCGTGAAATGAGCACCTAGCTAGTTTGATCCTTGTCTAATCTAATTTACTACACGCACGAGTGAGACGGCTATAGTTCTGTAAGTATGACTTGATTTAAACGTGTGGGGTTCTGTCATAGTGCCTTATTCATTTATTTCAAACCATATACTCCCTGTACGGCTTCCTATATAATATTTAAATCATTAATTCAAAGCATATCATAATAAGTCAGCTAGCCCATCTAGTTCAGCTAAAGTCTTACACAAAAAAGTACCTGCTACCAGAGTTGGGCAAATTTCATTTTGAATGAGAATAAGAATGAACGGCCAGACGTCATTCACATTAAAAAAAAAACAAATATGATTTATTCAAGAGCGCGTCATTCTGAATGGCGTGAAATATAATAAATCAAGAATACGTCATTCTGATTACCGCTAACGCGTTGATTGAGTTAGTCTGTTAGAGGTCCATTTAAAATAACGTTTTATTTGAATGGCGATTATCTTGATTAAGAGCGATTGTTTATTATAAGTATTTTTTATGCATTCTACTTTAGTTATTGAAAAGTCGAAATTAAACGGAGGTGTGCCATCACAAGGCGGGCAATGGAGTGATTGGAAAGATTTGGAAAGATGGATAAGTACCTACGACGTAATGGAAATGTGGTCCTAGAAACGCCTTCTGAAAATAGTAAGGATCGCTTTTCGCACGAACAACTCGATCCTCAAAGAGAAGTCGACATTATAAATTTGTGCTTATAATAATTAAAGAGTTCGACGATTCCTCGTGTATCTGGTTGTCAATATTTCACCAAAATGAAATGGAGGATGTCCCTCTGTTAAAATTTCAAACATGAAAATAAGTTTCCATATCGGTTTATAAAAGACGACGATGTAAAAATCTTACAGTCCAATTGGGAACTTCCTCTTTTTGAAGAAGGTTAAAAATATATTATAATCAAACAATCTTATTTCAAATAATCAATCACAGATTGATTTTATTGAATGACGATTAATTTAGTTTCACTCAATTTCTTCTGCTTTGATTTATTGTAAAACTCGCCATGCAAAATAACCTATTCTTGAATGACGGTCAGTTGATTCATTCTTGCGGTGCGTCATTTAAAATGACGATTTGTTATTGAATGCCCAACTCTGCCTGCTACATAAGTTATAAAAAAAATGACAAGTTGTGGGTATTATTTGTCTCAAAACGGTTTTAAGTATAGTTGTGTTCTTCGGTAGGTCTTGTGTACGAACGGCTTTAAGTATAGTACTTCGGTAGGTGTTGTGTACGATCTCATTAAAGAAAACAGTACTATTGTGTGGTTTTGCACCTCATTATCATCCGTCAAAAAAGAGAAGCGTGTTTCATAGATGAGGTGTCATTTCGGTGGATTATCAACTCTAAGGCCTTTGCCAAGAGTTAAAATTGCTTTAATAGAGGCCCTCAGGAAGAGAACCTCAGGTAGTCAGATAAACGCGATTACTATTTAAAACAATTTTTATTCTTGGCAAAGACCTAGTTGATAATACCAAAATTACACCTTATCTATAAAACACACTTCTCTTTTAATACGGATCATAATGAGGTACAAAACCACACAATAGTACTGTTTTATTTAATGTGATCGTACACTAAGTATGCCAACCGAAGGACTATGACTCTATTTTTTTTTCTTTATTTCATGAAATATTGGCCCATTATTCATTATAACTACAGTACGCTGCCATCAACACGAGTCATCATCCATTACAAAATGTATTCCATCAGCGTACCCCAGGGTTTCCGGTGCACAATTGATTTAACACTATGCATCAAATCATTTGTTCACCCTAAACCTCGGGATACGTTATCAGTGTCCACTTTGAAGCCATCTCGGGTCAGCATGGCAGTGTCAACTGAAGGCACCGTTGGTTTCTTATCAGTTGCCAATGTGACTTGGGCTCCCCTTTTTGCTTACCATCAGGCGAAGTGGAGCCACTATGGGCTCATCCAGAAAACATGTGATCGTTTATTGGGGGGGGGGGGGGGGGGGGGGGTCAGCAAAATATCACGATAGGGGAAGGGGGTGTCCGAGAACACATCACGTAATTTTTTTACACAGACGTGGACCGAGGAAATGACGTAGCGTGAGCGTGGCATGGCTTAACTAAAAAAAATAAAGTTATTGCTATTTTTTTTTAATAACTAACTAAATTCATACTAAGGCCGAAATGTGATCTTGAATGGGGAGGGAGGGGATAGCGTTATAATCACCAAATATCAAGGGGGAGGGGGTCAAAAGTAGGCCAAATATGATCACATGATTTCTGGACGAGCCCTATGTTGTACCGTTATAAAAAAAAAACACAAAGTATCACAAGATCACTAGTTGAAGCAGAATGTTTGTCTTCCAGTGGGCTAGAGTATTGCTGCGGCCGCGGCTCGCAGTGGGACGGGTGCCTTGACGGACCCCACACGTACATTACCAAGTATATTAACACATTACCAACTATAACTAACATTACATTTATCTACACACATTACAATATTGCCGCAAAGATCTAAAGATCACCAGGCTAGCACAACTAAGCTTCGCAATTCCTCTCCCCGTCGCTCTTAGACATCACTACATAGAAAAAGACAAAGAATTATCTCGCACGAGATATAGTCGCGTGGGACAGTTGTGCTAGAGGTGCTGTGGCTATTGCTATTATGGAGTCAATTGCGACTATAAAGGCAATTGCGTCTTTTGATGATATCATAGAAACGCAACGAAAAGTTATAATTTTACATAACATGGTGAATGAGCACCAAATTTAGAAAAATTTGGTGCTCATTCACTATTTTTTTTATTTGGTCGCAATAAGTGATTTTTTTGTCAATAAAATTTACCCTATCTGGTGAACAGTGATACAAGTTTTGGTTATCATTTTTAATGAATTTGGGGATCAATTTTGATGCTCATTTACTATTTTTGATAGTAAAAAGTGTTTTTTTATGCCGTTACATTTTACCACATTTGGTGCTCTATTAAACATAAGTCACCCTCTTTTATCCAGTTAAAGTTTTGCTCCCAAACAATAGACTAGGTACAATTTTTCGAAGACCATTAAATTATAATGTATTGACCTGTAAAATGTTGAAATTTTATTAATAAATGAGTATGAGTATATTTTGTTTCGATAGTCCTTGCAGTAAGGTTCTACGAACTGCAGTTCATTCATTTTTCTTTACCATCGAAACTTAATAAAAAAATAAAAATTGTTGATGGTTTGCACTTGTCAGTCAAACTGTTGAAATTATGACATTAACAAGTGTCCATCGACTAGCTTTTTTTTTAAATAAAGTTTCGAAGGCAAACATGGGCTGAATCACTTTTATTGAGAACTGACAAATAGTCAATTTAAAATACATTAAAAAAATAAACATGGCAAAGAAAAATTTATGACCTGCAGCTTGTTACGTGGGTGAATCAACTTTTTGTGTTGTTTACACTGTCCCGTTGTCCAAGTGACATCTTCATACTGTTTCATAGAAAAATGCTAAGTTTGTCCGAGCGACAAATTTTGCGTAACCATAGCAACAAGGTGCACTTAAAAGTTGATTCACCCACATTACAGTAAGAACTATCCAAAAAAATACAATGTCAGGGTTGGTAAATTGTACCAAGTCTATTTGACACGATTTATAGTAATTACAGCACGTCGACCATAACTGTGACACGTGGCTCTTTGTCGCGCGACAAACATAATTTGTGTGTGTCACTTTCATTACAATATGATATGCCAGCCCTGCAAGATTTGCTTGTTAACTGTGGGCACCCCCAGGTTCCAATACGTGCTGGCGGCCGCCACGTCCATCGCCACCAAACAGAACGAGGAGACCCTCACCTACCTCAACCAGGGGCAGCCTTATGAGATCAAACTGAAGAAACTAGGGGACTTGTCTCACTATAAGGGGAAGATTTTGAAGGTAAGTTCAACTGATTGTTTTTATATAATATTTTTAACTATTCTATTTTTTAATGTGAAAATACACGAAATAACATTCTTATAAATATTGACACAAACACAAAGGCTAAATGGGTCATTGTCAATTTGTCAGTTCAAAAAACAAAATTTGTCCCTTCGGTGGTCAAAAGTTAAGAGCTTGTATGTATCTAGGTTATGTTGCTATTACATCGGATTATAGAAGAGGGAACGTTCTTTATAATCAGAAATTTAATCAGAAAATTAGGCCCTGGAATCCTTAATTTTGCAAATGTCCACCGACACTAAATCTGAAAATGACCCAAATATATGAAAGAAACATGTGATCTATTACAATGTAAGCAGGAGTCTCGTGCTCGTCCAGCTATTAGATCGTTACGTCAATCACACCAAATCCACCGCTTAAGACACAGAGGAAGGTCCCTTTAATAAAGCCTTCATGGGCGAGATGCTTTTCCAGACGTTTGCGATACGTCTGTCGATTTCTTTAGACTGCCTGTTTTCGAAAGAAGCTGTCTGACACCTGGCACCGACAAATGAGGAAGCTCTGTATATATGCCAGTTTTTTAGAGTTCCGTACGAAAAGGGTAAAAACGGGACCCTATTACTGAGACTTCGCTGTCCGTCCGTCCGTCCGTCCATCTGTCACCAGGCTGTATCTCAAGAACGGTGATTGCTAGACAGTTGAAATTTTCACAGATGATGTATTTCTATTGCCGCTATAACAACAAATACTAAAAATAAAATAAAATCCATGTTTAAGGGGGGCTCCCATACAACAAACTTGTTATACATTATGGTACGGAGAACCCTTCATGCGCGAGTCGGACTCGCACTTGCCCATTTTTTTTTCTACTTCTTGCTTGCTATCCATGTGAATGCAAATAATTTGTGTGTGCCAATAAAAATATTTTTACTTACTTTTTTATTTATATATATATAAAGCTTTATCATATAAGTTTGTCGCCAACAGAGCGTGATCAAGATCTGCTTCCACGAGCGACGGCTGCAGTACATGGAACGCGAGCAGATTGCGCAGTGGCATGCGGAGCGGCCCGGGGAACGGATCGTCGAGGTGAGCACAATAAGCTTTTCTGTCTGAGTAAGTAGGTATAGTACAAATTTCCTAAGCTAAGCTCATTCACTTACCTGCATTCACAATGGCGTTGTGTCTAATACAATCCTATCTGATTTTGTTCTCGTAACCGCCAACCAGTTACTTACAAAAAAAAGGTTAGAACAACATTGCTTGGATATTGAATTTTCAACCTTATTCCTTGTTGAATAGGTTTAAAATGGTTGATAATGAGTTCATAGTCCTTTGTCTAGGAGAGTACGTTCTTGTTGAGAGTCGGGCGGTTGTAAAATTCCAAAAAAGTTATGATCACCATTATTCTGTTAGTGTATTTTGTCTAATGCCCAAGGAAATAGAGTCGATAATTCTATATTAGTATATGTATGTAACTTACAACTATCACTTAACACTAAACAATGCAGCCCCTTCTATCTGGCTGATCCAGTACGACAGTATAGGACAGTCAAACCTATCAGCAATGACACACAGGATGCTGTTGGAGCTCCCTCTGAGCCTGCTCAGCATCGAGGCGATTATCTTGCGCATCAGCGCTGGAAAACCGTCCGTGCGGGCCTTTGACCTTACAAACGGTCCGGTAGTTTTGAATTTCTAGTATGTTGTCTAGGATGGTTAGTCAGTGCTTAAAATGCAAAATGCACAATTCCCCCCCATCCGCGCCCGCCGCCATATTGAAAAAACCGGCACTCTCTTCGTATTTTTGCTCATATCTTCCTTTAGGAGCAATTTAGCTGTCATTCAGTTATGGACTAGTCTAGGACAAATTAAAACATGTAGGAAATATAATTGCTTATAAAACTCATGTCCATTTTTACATACATTTTCGGAAAATGTGACTTTATTTTTTACATATCTCCGTAATTATCTGTCCTAGAAACAAAATTTGAAATGTAAATTATAGTAAATTTAATTCTCTACAAAATTGCCCAAGCACTGTTCTAGCTAAAATGCTCCTAAACGAAGATATAATCCAGAAGTTTGTTTTTGAGTTGGAAATTGCAATTTCTTAAGTTTTTTTAAATGTGCATATCTCCGTAACTATCTGTCCTAGAAACAATATATAAAATGGAAAATGTAGTAAATTTAACTCTCTATAACATTGTCGAAGCTTTCTTCTAGCTAAAATGCTCCTAAAGGAAGATATGAGCAAAAATATGAAGAGAGTGCCGGTTTTTTCAATATGGCGGCGGGCGCGGATGGGGGGGAATTGTGCATTTTGCATTTTAAGCACTGACTAACCATCCTAGACAACATACCAGAAATTCAAAACTACCGGACCGTTTGTAAGGTCAAAGTCCTTTATTCACTGAATTAGTAGGCTTTTTTAGTGTATTTTACCCACAGGCTGCTCGAGTAAAATGACTGGCAGTACGATTTAAACAGTGTAATTTTTACATTAGCAGAACATCGAGCGAACCTGCGGGCAATCATATTAGCCCTGACAGACAAAAAAAAGAAAGGCTGACTTCTTATACCATGAGAGTAGCCATGGCTACTCTTCAGTCAGTTCGGCGACGTCGTTAGGAACGGACGTAGACGAGATTGTATTTATTTATAAGGTTCTTCTAAGAAAAATACGCTACTATTCCTAAAAATACTATTGAGTCGCAAATAACATAACAAATCATTATAATAGGAGCTGTGATCTAAGGACCTTTAAAAGTGCTTGGTTTCCAATTAAATCTCAATTGGTTTATTAGCGATAATGTTTACGAACTTGGCATTGTATTCACAAGTAGTGTTTGATGGGACGTGTCTTATCTTAACCAGCTGGATGTCCCGTTGTCGTACGGCGTCACCCGAGTGCAGCAGCCGGCGTGCCTCAACTCTCTGCACGTCTACTGGGACCCTACCAAGGACGTCGGCGTCTACATCAAGGTAATATAATACCCTCTCCTCCCGCCCTAAGTAGGGGTTACTTTAGGAATATCTGGGGCTACTTTGATAGATTTAAAATGTTTATAAAAACGCAAATATTCATAGTGCGATTGAGCAAATGAAGTAAAAGGTTAGGTCATTGTTGAAGGTATGTATTGCATTGTCACAGATAGTAAAAAAAAATAAGGATATGGCGTAAAAACACTTTTCTAGTAGCCCCTGCATTTGAAAGTAACCCCGTTTTACCGTAAATCTGATTCGGTTCAGTTTATACACTAGCATCACCCTCCCCAAATGACTCAAATGGCGCGGAGATAATCCCATTAGCGGGTTATAGTCCCAAACAAAGTCCGACTACTGCAGTAGTGAAGGCTAACCAGCCCTGATACAGTTCAAGTTATGTCTTAAAAAAAGGATAAATTGTATTTCCCAAGAATTATACCCTAACACCTATCCATTAAGGAGTTGTCCTTTCATCAGCTCAGCGTAATCATAAATGATGACTACCAGGCGCAAACACCTAAATAACTTTATAAAATAAATTAAAAACATTATTAGTGCTTATAATACTTGAGGGTTGCCTTCGATTTCCCTGGGATCCCATTATCCATGGTGACATTGGGACCACCTTAGGAGTGTACTCTTTCAAATATAAGAATAATTTTGAGAATCGGTCCACAATTGGCGTCATAATCGCGTAACATACAGTCGAATTGAGAACCTCTTCCGTTTTTGAAGTCGGTTGAAAATTAAATACATATGTAACTAGAGTTTTTGTGAACTAAAGACATTCACATTTACTTTCTTTAGCATTTATTAAGTAAATATAAATAAATAAATAATATTAATAATAATACATTTTTCTACTCCAGTACTTTTTTCTGTCATTTATATAGTTACTAACTCTAATATAAAGACATAAATTATGAAAGTCTGTAAAAGTCTATACTCTACTGCCCAAAAACACACTGCTAACCGATGTTATAATGTCGCCAAAAAAGCATCACTTAGTACCACAGATTACAAGATGAACAGCTGCATTCACACAATTTGCAAATTAAAAAAAAACTTATTGTACTAACGCATTGCTGCCAAATTAAAAAAAAGTTTTATCTTCAGTGCATGGATGTTTAGTATAGTGAACGTATACCTTTATGTATAAGTTTATTTTTTTGACAGATGTTTAGTATGGTGATCGTATACCTTTATGTATAAGTTAATATTTTTTTGACAGATGGATGTCAATAAAAAAAAAGTTTATCAGAGACAATTTTTCTTTTTAATTTTGTTGATTCCGAGCGGGAACATGTAATTATTTTCTTTGTAGTTTATTTGCATTTTATTTATGAAATGTCGAGTCGTAGAAAAAGTATTATATGCAACGTTGTATAAGTAGGTCAAAAAACGCTCGTGGCATCTTTCTTACGATGTTCGCTACGCTCACATCGTAACCCATGCCACTCGCGTTTTTTGCCGCCTCTTATACAACGGTTGCATAAAATACTATTATAAATTTATTGTAAAAAAAACCTAGCCTAAGTATAAAAATGAATAAAGGGAATAATAATAATAATAATAATTCTTTATTTCAGAATAAAATTCCATAGTATGTTAGTAATGCTTAGCCTAAGTTAGTGAATGAATCAAACTAAATACAATTTTATTTTATAACTTGGGCAATCCCTTAATTTTGTCAACCCAATGTGCCAATATTGGGCTGTCATATCTCTCTGCAATGACCTTCAGAATGCTGTTGTTGCTACTCCTAAGCCGGGTCATCATCGAGGCGATTTTTTTGCGTATAATTGTGTGAAAACCATCCGTGTGAGCCTCGGCGAACATTAGCGACGCACTACACCACCTTGGTAGCCCCAACAACATTCTGAATGCATTATTATATTGCACGCGCAGGGCGTTATAGGCTCTTTTAGTATATTTCACCCACAGGCTGCTCGAGTAAAATGATTGACGGAATGATTTAAACAATAAGATTTTTACATCTACGGAACATCGAGCAAACCTGCGGGCGAGCATATTTGACCTCACAGCCAACGCCCTGCGCTCCCGCTCTATATCCAGGTCATCATTTATTTAGGTCATGTGTTATGATGTGACCCAGATATTTAACTTTCTCTACAATAGAAAGTGGAGTACTATGAAGCACAACAGGAGGAACTGTGCTAGGCGTATAAATAATGAGGGACAATCTTACACAAATCAACTTAGTCCCAAAGTAAACAATGCAGTTGAGATTTATAAGAAATAGAGGTTATTTTTACTGTTAAAACTACAGCTACAAATGTCTACAGGTGAACTGCATCTCAACGGAGTTCACGGCAAAGAAGCATGGCGGCGAAAAGGGTGTCCCCTTCCGCATTCAAGTGGAGACATACCTCGCCAGCGACGAGAACACCCGCCTGCACGCCGCCGCCTGCCAGATCAAGGTATAATAATGTTCATAAGGTATAATAATGTTCAAGGTATAATAATGTTCAAGGTATAATAATGTTCAAGGTATAATAATGTTCATAAGGTATAATAATGTTCAAGGTATAATAATGTTCAAGGTATAATAATGTTCAAGGTATAATAATGTTTATAACAATGAGCCAATCAACTTTTTAAATGGCATTCTTTGAGGTCATGATCTTGTTTCCTAAAAAAGAACAAGTATCTAAGACGAATAGTGTCTATACACTACGACTACACTAATATGACTATACTAAGTATGTCCGGGCTAACCTGAAATTATTTTCCAAAAAACGCTGGAAAAGTAGCAGGCATTTTGACAGCCGTCAGTATGACTTAGAACTGCCCACTCATCGGTTAACGAGGACTAGCAATTGTATGCATGTTATCGGAGTTAAAATTTTTAATAAACTCCCATGTGACATTAAAGGTATAAAAACCACTACGGGTTTTAACTCCAAATTAAAATTGATGCTACTTCAAAAGGCCTATTATTCAGTTAATGAATTTTTAGACGAAATTGACCCTACTCAGTAACTTGTATCTCATATTATAATGTACCTAATCCCTAACTTCAATATAAATTAATATAAATATAAATTAAGTTACTTCAATATAATTGCTGATTGTATTATACTTGTTGACAATGTATGACTAATACTGAATAAATGGATATGGATATGGATATACATTACAACTATTTTTCTTTTATTTTATTTTTTTTGGGACAATCTTACAAATCGACTTAGTCCCAAACTAAGCAAAGCTTGTACTAACGAAGATACAGATAACTGTACACCTATAGACATTCACAGGCCTTATTATTTAAAAAAAAATTGCATTATGACAAATATATTGATAATTTCAACATACTTTTTGAAGTGAATAATACTTTTCCCCGAGTTCTAGGTCGCTATTTCATGCTTTCATTGCGTGCAGTCGAAAATAAGTTGAAAAAAAACTAATTTCCCGCGCGAATTTTGTCAATTTCGAGTAGTTTTTTAAACAAAAATTATCAATGAAAAATTCAAACTGTAGGTTTTAAATATATACCAATAAATCCCAATAGACCTTTTCCAGATAGTAACATCAATAATATGTTAATAAACATGTTTGATCACAGAGAAAAATGTCTGAAACAATAACACGTTGTACTAAGGTGTATATTCGTTTACAAATGTACCTACAGTTATCAGTGTCATCCATAGATGGGTACTAAACGACGATATACATAATATATACATATATACATATATAAATAACATCCTCCACGACCCGGAAACAAATAATAATAATAAATAAATATCGGACAACCAAAATACAAATACAAATATTCGAGTTCATCACACAAATATTTACCCTGGGGGCCTATGATGGTTGCGTTTAGCACGTGATAAATAAGTGACAAAGCATCCGTCACTCACACTCGCATGTTGTCAAAACGCCACGATCGCTCTTCCAATTATTTATCACGTGATAAAAGCAGCCATCATAGGCCGGGATTCGAACCCACGCCCGCCGGCTCAGTGGCATTTATTAAATGATTGTTTTGTCCTCAGGTCTTCAAGCTGAAGGGTGCTGATAGAAAACACAAGCAGGATCGTGAGAAGGTGATGCGTCGTCCGCGCTCCGACCTGGAGAAGTACCAGCCTGGCTGTGAAGCCACTGTCCTCACCACGGTAATCTATAATATGAATACTAATCTATTTGGGTCAATCAACTATTTTCTGCCACTCGTTGCCATGGTGATGTCCCCTGGGTCAGTTTTGAAAACTACGATTTTCCGTGGTTATATTTAGCGAAAGCTTTGTAATCGAAGCAGCTATAAGCCCATTCTTATGTAGACTATCTCCTGACAATACCAGTAATATAAATTATCGACCCTTTTCTTAGAAGTTTAATCACTATATTGTGCCCTGGGTCGCGGGACAGAGTAACAGCAAGTAAAAGTTGATCCACCCATATATCTATCTAGCAGGTCGACAAGTTTAGTTCACACGATATAAAAATGAGCACCAAGATAGATGTCCATGGCAGTCGTGCTTCCCAATATCTATACTATTATAAGGGTGGATCAACTTTTTCTTGTTGTTATTTCTGTCCCGTCGCCCAGGAGACGGTGATTAAACTTCTTAGAAAAGTATTGATAATTTATAATATTGGTATTTTCAAGAGATATTCTAAATAAGAATATGCTGATAACTGCTGCAATAACAAAATTTTTGTTAAATATTACCGCCAAAAATAGTTTTAAATAGTAACCCTGGGGACATTACCATGGCAACGAGCAACAGAAAAAAGTTGATTGACCCATAAGCGCACTCTGTTTACATAGTTTCCTTTGTCCTCGCATCACGCCGAAATGGCTTACTACGATACTTTTTATCCGTTTACAGTAAAGTTAAAATACGCGGACAAAGTTGCGGGTACCTCCTAGTCTATACTATTATACAATTCTAGATTTATATTGAAAATCACTGTTGTAAGGAGAGGGGTCATGATTTCAGGAAAAATGTTAATAGCGTGATGCAGGATCGTCGTTTGTTATGTATACGCATTATTGCCATATGAAAGCTTTTTGTAGCGCCACTGTCCCAGCGCAAAAACGCAACTCGTTAGGCTGTATAAATGTACTATACAATACAATACAATACAATACAATACAATACAATACAATACAATACAATACGCTTTATTGCACACCAAAAAACGTTTACACAAGAAATTACAAATAAACAAATTAAAAACGGTAGACAACAGGCGGTCTTATCGCTAAAGAGCGATCTCTTCCAGACAACCTTTGGGTAGTGGAGTTTATCCTAAAAAACGTTTAATGAGTAGGTGATGCAAAAGGCGAATGAGACACATCGTAAGGTACAGATATCTAAAAACATAAATAGATATAAAAACTACGATCTTCCCATACAAAGGTTAATTTTTGTTGACAGCTGTCAAACGACGCTTTGATGCCGCCACCGTCGCTCGTCACCTCTTCGCCGCCGTATTCGCCAGAACTGTGGTAAGTAGTAAGTGGTGAACATAAGTTTATTTATATAGAAAAAAAAAAATGTTTGTAAAGTCGGTTTACGGACGATCATTTTACGTGATAAAAAATTGCATACTTTTATGAATTCAATGCCGGCTGATGGAGTGGAAGAGAGATAGATGCGTCACATGCCGAACGCGTAGGCCGATCGTGCCTTTCTATCGCTTGTTCTCGCTTGCACGCTGGGCTCAGGCGGAACGTGACAATGAGTCATACTTTTTCCTGCTTCAGCCGGCGTTCATCTATTTATAAGACGTTATGACGTCAAAAATCCAAATTTATTACTTTGAGCGGGATTTGAACCCACGTCCCCACGTGGGCGTCGGGATGGCGGGTGTACATCAACACATGGAGCTGCGGTATACGTCAGGAGTTAGTGCTAGCAATGTGCCAAATGTGCGGCAAAATTCGAGCAATGTGCTCTTTAAACTCCAGAGATATTTAAGAAATTAACGACGCCCGCCATTCTGACGTCAGGTTGGCGGGTGCATTTCCAGTTCTAGCTGATGGCTGCCTACTCGAGTGAAAGAACTGCCTAAGGTTAGTGCTCGCAATGTGCATCCACATGTATGAAGCACAATCAAATTCAGAGTCGTTAAAAAGTAACATGTATTTATCGCTTGCGATATTCCCGGACTGATACGACCTTCAAATATTCAAGAAAAGAGTGTATTCCCACCTGAAAGGCCGGCAACGCACTTGTGACTCCTCTGGTGTTGCAGGTGTCTATGGGCGACGGTAATCAGGCGATCCGCTTGCTCTTTTGCCTGCTATGACATTTAAAAAAAATTGTGATATTGAGTTTAGAGTGCACTCCACGTGTAGGTACCCTTCTCCCTAAAGTGGACCCTTTTCGTTGAAATCATCACATATTTTCCGAAGCAATCCTCACTAATATTCATACCTGGGATAACTCGGGGCACCTATACGAAAGTGACGTAGCAAAATATTTTATCGACAAAAAAATATATCGATGTTACTGTCAACATCTAAATGTCATCGACATAAATAAATATTACTTATTTCTCCACATATTCAAATAAACATATTAAAACGTGTATTTACACGTTTATTTTAAAATATTTTTTATAATATACGTAAATTGTCATTTTGATTGAAATGACTTTATTAATGACCTTAATTTAAGAGGCTCGGATATGACATCGAACCCCTTTATAGTAATCGAGAATGTTCAATGAGCACATATATTAATTTAATTATATCGACATCTTTTTTATCGATATCCTATCCCTAGAACGTGCCCCGAGTTAGCACAGGTATGCTAATATTAAAGGCGAAAGTGTGCGAGTGTGTTTGTTACTTCTTTCCGCTTAAACGATGGGACCAATTTTGGTGAAATTTGGTAAGAAGATAGCTGACACTCTGGCTTAACACATAGGCTACTTTTTATCCCGAAAACTTTTAGTGTTCCTGTGGTATGAGCGGGTAACGTCGCTCGTGTAGTTATAACGGCATTACTGCAGTTGGATTCAGTTATATAATTTTACCTGCTCATGTAAGTTATTATAATTTATTTTAAGAATGAAGCGGATTGGGCTGGATCTTGCCTGTTTTCCTTTAGAATGTATTGTTTATATAAAATTCTAGAGTGAGTAAGTAATGTTCTGTATTTATTATTGTCAGGTAAAATTATTAGTCATAATCCGTTCATAATCAACTCAAGTGTAATGTTAATAATTGTTTTAAATCACTACATAATATAAAACAAACTCACTTCCTGTCTGCCTGTCCCTATGTATGCTTAGATCTTTAAAACTACGCAACGGATTTGGATGCGGTTTTTTAATAGACACACTTGATTCAAGAGGAAAGTTTATATGTATAATACATGCATAATTTATTAGCATTGCACCCGTACGAAGCCGGGGCGGGTCGCTAGTATGAATATAAATTGCAAACAAGTAATCTTCACAAAACTTTGTAATAGGCTGAGTGCGTGCCAACTAGCGGTTGCAATTACAGCGGACAGTGAAATGGCTGGCGAAATAATTTTAATTAAATAGCGTAATTTACTGTAAGACCAAAGTGTCGATAATAACGTTGACCGTTTTAATTTTCCGTCTAGAATGGCAAAATCAATAAATTTCAGTCAGTAACGCACGGACTTTCACATGACCGTCTTCACGAAAAGTAATTAATGAAATAAACAAATTTAATTAAATAACGCAATTCATATATAATTCAAACGATTTTTAAGACTGTACCTAGCATCGACTCAAGCATAAAGGCGAAAGTTTGTAAGTGTTTGTTTGTTTGTTACTTCTTCCCGATTAAACGGTTGGACTAAATTTGATAAAATTCAGTATGTTTAACACAAAGGCTACTTTTATTACCACATAGGCAGCGAGTTGTTAAATAATTCGCATATGGCTTTATAACGTAACGTACTAACAATTTCAAATTTACCATATTAGTCGCATTATTGTCTTCATCAATAACAATTTGTGTCGTAACTCGTAATGGATGGCACCCTAAAATTAGACCAATAAATTGTAGCAATTGTCAGTCACGAGACTTGTTTGTAATCATACCTCAACCTCGCACCCTTCTTGCGCGTCTGCCTATTGACCCCAGGAATTCCTCATATGTTTAGGTTTCTATATTGGGTTAAATTTCATATTTCTAACAGGTGAAAATGAATATAGTGATCTAGAGAACTTGGCGTCATGTACACTAAGAATTATTTGAATTTATTTTCCTGTTTGTAAGAAATACATAAAATAATCGAAATCTATGACAAATATTCCTGCATAAAGATACAGTTTTCGACCTATCCGTGAAAAATAATAAGATGTCATGCTCAACGCCATTCGTTTTTTTTTTATTTGACCCCAGACTATAGTTACTTTTCCATTGTGTCATAGTTTTAGAGTTACTACATTTTAGAATGAGTAAATTTTAATAAATTAGTCATAAAATAATTATTAATGTTAGAAAAAATTTAAAAACAATTATTACATCCTCTTTCTAAGCGGAATACAGAAAAATAATTAATTTGTAGTTTTGTCTTGTCATTAAAAGCCATAATTTCGGTGTGTATAGCCACTTTTCGCTTCGCCCCCCGCCCCACTTTTTTCTTTCTGCTCATTCAAGTTTTGTGTCATTATGACAAATGTTATAAGATATTATGATTGATACATGTAATATAACTTATACTATACTTATTGATGATGAACTATAAATTTATGCGTTGCACTTGGTTGTGTCGAACTATAAATGATTGTGACATTCAAATAAATTAATTGTAATTTTATGCCATTATACCTATAAATTATGCTTATGAAAAGTCTGCCAAACTATTATAACATACAAAGTGTTATGCGAAGAAAGAACTTGTATGAGGAAAGCCATTATACGAAATGAGGGGAATCCATCATTTTACCAAAAATCGTTTCAACGATTATCGTTTCCTATTATCCTATAACACTATTCACAGAATTTATTATAAGTACATCTTGGGTCAAACGAAACTCATTCTAGAACATAATTTAGCTATATGTTCTAAGCAGTAGGTACCTCATCGACGAATTCTGCGCATGTCACTCAACTCAATTATTGCACCCATTAAAACCAAGACCTCTATCATGGATGATAGACAATCTTCGTGTGTCACGCAATGTACAATTACAAACTGCAATACATGACCTGAGAATAATGATCTGCCCATCTAATATTGTCATTTAGTTGCAAGACTTATAGAAAACTAATACACTACACTAACACTAATAGAAAATAGAAGAGGAAAAATGATAGGATATGACTTTTTTCTCAAAAATATCATAAAAGGAAAAATCGAGGGAAAGCGAGGTAGAGGAAGAACATTGACGACGCGGTTGGCGCAGTGGTTAAGCAACTGCCTACTGAGCCGACGGTCCCGGGTTCGAATCCCGGCAAGGGCAAATATTTGTGTGATGAACACGAATATTTGTGCCTGGGTCATGGAGGTTCTATGTATTTAAGTATTTATTTATCTATATAAGTATGTATATCGTCGCCTAGTACCCATAACACAAGCCTTCTTGAGCTTAATTTGGGACTAGGTTGATTTATATGAATTTGACTGATATTTATTTATTTATTAAATAAAAGAAAAGGTTAAACTCATGTCTTACCAAGAAGTGAAGGAGAAAGCCCAAGAAAGAAACGACTGGCGATTGCTACACCGACAGGAGTGCAGCTCTTAAAGATGAAGAAGTTGCAAGACTTGCAAGCTAACGTCAAGGCTCCACACTACTCGCGAAGTTCACCGAGGTTGGGCGAATATGTGTGGAGACTTGGAGGCACTACGCTACAGAAACTCCTACTTCGGCCAACTTCGTGATAGTGTGGAGCCGAGCCGGGGTTACACCCTATCGATAGAAGTTATTCCTATCCTGTCATTGACGTAATAATTACATGGACACACAATCAGACGGAAAAAATGGCACCCTCCCAACTAATGCAAAATCACAAATCGCATTAGTTGGGCGATCAGTCTCGTTTAGACCATGACACGTGACGGGTCTCAAAAGTGACTTAATTTTCAGTGAAAAATTACAGAAATAACAACTATAAAATAAAGGAACAGGACGGAATATTCTTTTTTACTTAAGTTCTATTGATTAATTAACGAATCCTATGTAAAATCATAGCAATTTTTGTATTAGAATTATTAACTTTGTCCCTACAAAATGCACCTCAACACAGAACAAAAATCGAAGGAGTCGCTATTGTTTTATATTTTATTAATAAATTAAGGAGTGCAATAAATAATTATCCTATTTTTTTTATTCAAGATTCCCATTCTCAACAACGTAAAAATGGAGATCACATTTAGCAAGAGACAAACGCGAAGAATAATTGAAGCCAAATAATTCGTCTCTCGTGTGTTCGGCATAATCATGTTTTTTTTTATGTTAATCAACAGAAGCGTAAAATGGTGACATTCATAAATTACTAAAAAATAGCTCTGTTGTTATTGTTTTATTTTGTCACAGAGTCTAGACACTGTCAGTTTAAACCTTTGAACGCCAAGAACACATAAAGGCGACGGCGACGTGTGCTGCCGTACATACCACGCCACCGACAAATAAGATCAAACTTTAAAGGGTTAATAATGTCAATATTTTGCACTTGTCTTACTCTCATTTCACATACTGGAACAAGGAGAAATAATGTCATTATTACTGATCCCTTCTATCGGAAACTTTTTATGCAGTTGTTAAATAAAAACGTAACTAAATTTGTTATTAACAATTTAGGTACAATAAAAACGTAACTAAATTAGTTATTAACAATTTACGAGTTTATTTAGTTCAAACAAAAAATATATTTTAATACCTAAATAAAATAATAGTGAAAATATTTTTAGTATGTAAAAATATTAAAATCTGATCCATTCGTGCCATGTTCCAAGTTTGACAAGAGACTTCAGTCAGAATACGCTAAAAAAGTTAATTTACACGTAAAATATTTGTGGTAATAAGTAATTAAGTCAATTTGACACTTAAGCGTTTAAACAAAGAGTTCTTTTGTACGAAGTCAATATGTTGCTGCAAATTATAAATAAGCGTTATTGGCATCTACTTGAACATGACAACGGTGCCACTTTATTTGACACTTTTGTTCGGGTCTGTAGCTCTATAATAAATAATACCTCAATGTATCCTGTGCTATGAAAAAGAGCAAGATTGTTGCGGCGAGTTTATTTTTAATTTATCCATTTTACTAGCATTTAAGAACTATATGCGTACCGGTGTTACACCACATTTTTCGGGAAACACATTTTTTTTTTAACTATGCGTTAATCCAAGGTGTCAGCTACAGCCATACCAGATTTTATTAAAATTGGTCCAGCCCTTTCAGTGTGAAGAAGTAACAAACATACAAAGACACTCAGAAACTGACGCATTTATAATATTAGTGGTAAAGGTGCCATGTCATTTTTCTGACCCGGTTCAGAACAGATAGTCTGTCTTCTGGAAGAGATCGCTCTTTAGCGGTTAGACTGTCTATGGCGCCTATTGTCTACCATTGTTTAATACAAGTGTTTTTCAATCCCTGTTTGGATTTTGGCGTCAGGGGCACGGTGAAATGTCATTTTAATATGTAATTTAAAACTACGCCTGACCTAAATAGAATTTTCCTCTTTTCGCTCAAAATTTATTTGATAATAAATAATCAACATTTAAAAAAATATCACAGTTTGACCAAATACCGATTCAATCGATATATCACTACATCACTACGGTCCACAGATAAAAATAGAACGGAATAGTAATCCAGCCGGTGTGCGTGCACTCAAATTTTCTACTAATGCGACCCGAGCCCTGTTGCTCAACCGGACAATAATTGTGTATTGTGTCCCTTCCCGCGCTCTCAATTGAATGCTATTTTTGTCGATAGGCGAAATGAGTTAGTTCTATGTATGCGGTATGCGAGATGCGAGTTAAAGGTTCGATGGCATTGTTTATTGTGATTCGATCTGATTTTTGTTCTCTTTTTGGTTTAATTTTGGTATTACATATACGGTTTTGTTTTAGCATGATTCACGAAAGATAGTATTAATATTAATATATGTATTTTTGTTTGGTTTTCAAGGACAAGATACATTTCTTAAGATTAAATTACTCATACACATAAGTGTACTCAAACTAGATGATATAATTACTCAAATTAAATAACTACGCCCATTTTGCAAACTAATTAAAATATGAATCACATATCAATGTTTTATACCTACACGTAATGTAATTTTACCTGATACATGATATGGCGGGATAACCTGGATACGTTCCTAGACGATTGGCCAAAAAGAGCAACTAATAGGGAGTTGTGAAAATCGAGGGGAAAGGCCTTTGCCCAGCAGTGGGAAATACATGCGAGAAAAAAAACTTTGTATTGTACCCAAATACAAAGCCCGTTGCACAGCCAACTTAGTTGACACGTTGCACTTTGTTGACAATTCATACAGTCGTTGAATTCAAACGATTTGTATGAATTTCTTGTTGACTTCAGCAATAAAAAATATTCTATCTATCTATCAGAGTAGCAAGGAGCTTACAAACAATATCCGTTAGCCAAAGGAAGTCGGGCGTTTCCCACTCACAGCTCAATTTGCTCTCATACATCACAATGAATAGTCAAAATCATTGCCAGAGCCAAATATAGCACGTACAATATTTCGGACGGGATCCTGTTTGAGCCGGTTCTGTTTATTAGATGATTTGTTGCACTGGGTCAGCTTTTGGGCAATTGGTTGCGCATGATGCATGTGTTATGTCAGCAGAACATGTTAGTAAACGGAATATTCCGTTCCGTAAAACAATGCAAATGATCTCTTGTTAAAAGATGAGTCATATTTGCATAACCTTTTGAATATTATTGTGGGGGTATAACGCAGCCTTTTTCTACTTTTTAACGTTCTATGCTGTGTTAAAAATCATGTCGTGCTGTAAATTCAGTTCCACTCTCGTTGGGTGTCAAATTCAATGTATGAACTTATCGACTACTCTAATCGAACTCATCCTAGTAATCAACTTATTAATACTGTTGTGAGATATTAAAATCGTTTTAATAATTATCATAGTAATATCAGAAAGTTAAGCTATTCTTTAATCAAGTAACTTTCCAACGTTCACATTCACAGGATTCTAAATTGCCCTTTTATGAGATCTACCTAATCACGTACGTTGCATGATTTGTCTCATAAGTGTTTTTAACTTTTTATTAACATGGTCTAGAATTTAGATTCGCTGTCTGGTGAGTAACTAAACCTAAAATGTGGAAGCTGTATCTTTTATCCTCTGGTTGCTCTCAGACGTGTACCACCACTTCATGTGTTTGTCTAGTTATCTATACTATTATACAATTCTACATTTGCATTGAAAATCACTCTTCTATGATTTCAGGATAAATTTTAATAGCGCGATGCAGGATCAGCGCCATTACTTTCCGGCCCCATCTGTTATCATAATTTGTTTGTCACATCACGCCTAAATGGCTGGACAAATTTGAACCAATTTTGGTGCAGGGATAGCTGGACATCTAAAGATGGTTATATTATAGGTTACTTCTTCCCCGTCTACGTCTAAGTTGAGAGCACCTAGTATTGAAATAAAACCTGCATCTAGTATAAACTACACGCAGATCTTCTTTTTCGCAGATTGTTATAACTCAGGTGTCGTTCCGTTGAACGACTCGCAATGAGCTCAGCTGCTCGCTGACCCATATAGTCGGGATTTGTGCAGAGGCCATTGCTCCGCCGCAGTACCGTTGGTTAGATAGTTGGCTGTGATAATTGAGGATTCGCTTTACTTTCGCAACTCACTAACTTGCGATCTTGGTTCCAAATCTAGCATATGAAATGTTTCGCTGTAATTTTCTTTGGGATTGCTGTTATATGAGAAGGAGAAAGAAATAGAATAAAGACTGAAATTTAGGGGTTTCCGTAAAACAAATCGTGATGATACTACGAGCCATTGTGGAGTATGAGGAATAAATTTGGACTTTCCTTATACATATATCCTCCTCTTTTGAGTAGTCTAGTCATATAAATATTGCGAGCTTTGTAACGATTTAGTTATTGTGTACTATAAAAAAATGTCTGCGGCGGTACATACATATTGAATCAATTAATAAATACCAGACAGTTTTTCAGATTCATTACTTTGTATACTAATTAATTAAAATAAATGTAAGTATAGGCAAATGCATTTTATCAGACATAACGACGATATAACAAAACAAGTGACAGAAAAGAAGCACGCGAACGTTCATATAACTTTATACTTGATAGAGATTATTTCATCATTCAAGGCACGCAAAAACGATTAGACAAAGACAAGCACTTGATAGACATCAATCTTGGGATACGTGACCGGTTCAACAATGCAACCGGTCGGCTTACTCATGTCATGGAACACCGTTGCAATGGAAGTGGCAGAAACTAGTTAAAACCGCGGGCAAACGGGCACCCTCGGCGATTACGCGTTAATTCACTTGGCGCTTGCATTATTTTATTACGAAAAGACGTATGTGTCTGATTCTTCTATGGAGATACGAGGCAATCTTTTAAATGAATGTCTCATCTGTCTGCTGGCTGTGTGTGCATAAATCTAATGTGAGTCAGACATTGCGAATTGACAATCATAAAGGCTCACTCAAGTTGAAATGCCATGTGTTATGAACTTATGAATATTCACAGGTCCTACCTTTTTGAAATTCTTTACATGTGATGTCTGATGTGACAAATAGCGTTAATTTGTGAGGATCAAACTAACGGATGACAAATAGAATGTTTAACTCCTATAAACTCAACGGGTTCCTAACTTTTTGCTAGTGGCATATCGTAAATCTACAGGTAACTTATAGAGTAAATGTGATCCTTAGTGATGCTTATAAACCTCACATAGTGGTAAAACTATCAGGAACTAACTATTTAGAAAAGATCGCCTGAAAATAGAACGAAGAATACGCCCTTTGAGCTTGACAAGGTCAGCTGTGTTGAGTCTGATGTACGTCAGACATGTCAAACTCAAAGTCATAAGCTTACTAGAAACACACGTAAACCTCAAGAAACTGGCTATAACCACCGCCGCTCGTAAACAAGCACCCTGCCGATTACGATGACGTTAGTTTACTTGGCACTTGTGTATTCTCTTCCGAAAAGTTATCTTATTTCTTTGAATCCTCTACAATACGCTCTTTTAGTTTGGTAGTCAGGACCAGATGTGTTGAATAAACCTAATGTTCTAATAGGCTTCAAGCCAAAAGGGCACATTTGTCAACCGGTTCCCGTACAATTTTGTGAGCAGGTTCAATAATCATAATTACAGATTTTTTGTCGAGTACAGGTCGAAACAAAATGTACCTATTGGTTTTTTACTTTTTGCAAACGATTATTTTCCGTTCTTTCACATGTTTGTCGAGTCAGTTTTTCGAAATGTTTCAAAGTGGAGTAGATATGTAATGGGGGTTGAAAACGTCAAGGTCATATTTAAGTCATTTCTAAAAATTATCGTGAGGTCTTCAGCTCACCGACCCACTGATAATAATAAAATAGAACACCTCTACATTGTATTACTAAGGCTTTGCTGGGAGCAACAGTGTATCTTATCTGCTACCTATTAACTCCTTCAAGGTTATTTATACATCTTAGTAATGCAGGTTAGCTATAGCCACTCCATACTTAATATAGTAAAGTTGTTAGTCCGCTGTTTTCTAACATAATTGTGCGCATCCGGTTACAAGCATGAAATTTCTACCACAGATAGAGTGTTCCACGGTGATTATTTTCAGATGTGGAGGGAAGTCAGATTCGTCCCCTGTCAGGCGGGAGAGCGGAGTGAATACGGCCAAGTATCCCTCTTTTCTTTCTTTATTGCTGGTCAGTTAAGTATACCAGGACGTGTTTGGTATCGTTTCCGTGAAAAACAAATATCAGAAATTATGTTATTTTTGTATAGTTCTATATAAAAATATGGGTGTAATGGCCGAAAAGATAAAAATCACAACAAGTTTTTTTATTCAGTGAGGTAAATTAGTTCAATTTCGTGAACATTTCAAATTATTATTATTATTATTTCAAAAAGTTCATTTAATCTGGTTTCTAAAAATATATGCATGTAGGGCACTTCTCATACAAACAGTAGCTTAAAATATATCTTTACGTCGGCGTAACCAACGTAAATCTCCGAACGAATCCTATTTCGCTTCATTAAATACATTAAATAATGATTGTTAACATGCTTTACATATAATATTTACTATATACGTCCTAGAAAAACAAATTAATGTAATTAAAACAAAATATTTTTTTGCTAATGTATCACGAGCGCACAGGCTAATCTCAACATCAACAATTTATTTAAGTTACTGTTTGTATGTAGAGTGCACAATATTTATACATTTTTAGAAACTAGATTAAATTTGCTATTTCGCAATATTTTTCTTAGTTGTAAATATTCAGGAAATATAACTAATTTATCTCCCTGAATAAAAAAAACTTGTTGTGATTTTTACAATTTCGGAAATACAACCATATTTTTATATGGTACTATGAATAAATAACATGAAAAATGAATTCCTGATATCTGTTTTACACGAAAACGACACGACACAAGTCCTACTAGCGTTACCTGATCAGTAATATAAAAAGAAAAAGAGGACTCCTTTGTCCTATTCACCCCACTTTCCCGCCGCACAGGGGACGAATCTGACTTCCCTCCACATCTGAAAATAATCACCGCAGAATACTCTATCTGTGGTAGAAATTTCGTGGTTGTATCCCGATGTACACAATTTCGCGACTTAGCAAAATGTACTAGAACACGCAGGCTAAGTTTAACATCAACATTCTTTTCAAGGTACTTTTTGTATGAGATGTGCCCAATATGTATACATTTTTAAAAACAACATAAAATTTTCTGTTTACTAATATTTTTTAAAATTGTAAATATTCAGGATAGTATAAAAAACTTGTTGTGATTTTTACCTTTTCGGCGATAAACCCAAATTTTTATATGAAACTATTCTTAAGTAACATGAAAATTAATAGCTGATATCTATTTTACACGAAAACGATGTCGCGCAAGCCCTAATAGCCTTAACTGATCAGTAATAAAAAAAAGAAAAAGAACAGTACTTGGTCCTCTTCACCCCGCTCTCCCACCACACAGGGGACGAATCTGACTTCCCTCCACATCTGAAAATAATCACCGTGGAACGCTCTATGTGTGTTAGAAATTTCATGCTTGTAACCCGATGCGCACAATTTCGCGGCCTAGCAACTCTACTAAATATAACTGATCTTAGATTGTAATTTTACTGCTTTTAATATGACGCTGTATTGTAGTTGGAACGATGAATAAAAACTTGTAGTCAGCGATTCAGCATCAAACCTCAATTCTATGAAAGGTTGTATTTAAAACAAGGTAACCAGGTTTTTATTATTGGTTCCTGCTCTGCAGTCCCATACCGCCGTGCTAAGCTAAAAGGTGACATTTATGTACTTCCATAGCAAAAGGTCGCCTTTTACCTTAGCACGGCAGCATGTGTAACGTATAATGGACACAGACTATATTCCCTAGAATTATGTAGCTTTTACATAATTCACATGGGCTACGCGACTTCGTCGTTCCATTTTTTACGTTTCACGACGTCACAAAGACGCAACGTTACACGTCTTCGTAATGTGGATTTTGTTTTGGCTTTATATATATCTAATTGAACTTCTTTTCGTCTCCAATTTATAAGGTATTTTTAGTTTGTTTAGTCACTGTGTCATATATATTAAAATGTAGATACAACTTGGCACTTCTTCTGGCTATATTCGAGTTAAAGTCTCCTCAAAATTACCCAAATAGTGTTGTTTGTGTGTGTTAAATATTTAAACTTTATTTACAAAACAAGTCAATACAAATGGCGTACTTAATACCAAATAGCATTATCTACCAGTCAATCATAGGGCCAAACAGAGATACTTCGAGTGTGTATCTATAGTATAGTAATTTGCAGTACCTACCTCTCGAATATGTTACATTCTCAGATGAGAATAAGGTTTGTAAAAAATAAATACCTAAAACATAAAGCCGAATTGAGAACTTTCTCCTTTTTTGAACTTGGTTAAAAATAGGTATATTAAATCTCGGTATCTACTAACGGCATGATATAATTTTGAGCCTGGCCGGTCCAATTTAAGAACTCCGTAACTATATATTTCCTACAAATATGTACCTACGTATTGACCAGTTTCGTAACGTAACTGCGTAGACATATTGGACAAGTTGTCAACCCCTTTAGTAAACATAGTCATTTTGAGGATCTTAATATGGTATGGCATTAGTTACAACAACAAAAGTAAACATCGCATCCTCAAATCAAATGTTGTCTGAGGTCTTGTTCAGTGCAGTGGGCTTGGCCTGAGCTGAGCTTGATTTACATATCGTATACTAGTGATGTATCGAATTGCAAGCATAAATAACGGATATAAATAAAAATAATCCATATCTAGTGTAGCATCATGCGGTGAAAAAAGTAGATTTTATCAATTTAAACCGTTACATGGAAACGAACGTTAGTCTAGTTTTATTACTAAAACCGGATTGCAGGAGTTTCAAACGAATTGACACTCAATTGGCCGAAACTGCATATAGCGATTATTATATCCGGTTCGTTGCCGATTTGACTTACCCTTTAATAGGTATCAAGCGTTTCAGTCTTAAAATATCCACGCGAGTCATACCCGCCAGTTAATTCTTCATGCAGTATTTGTTAAACAAGTATCTTTTATTTGTAATACGATTACGTTCAGAATATAAAATCGTAACAAAAAGTCTTATTAGTATGAGCGAATCGATAAAAACATCGTCTAGCCAGCGTGGCGCGTCACTAAAATGACGTTGCCCTACCGATGCACCGACGCGAGCCGGCCGCGGCCTCCGTAAACTGATTCTAACCGGTTTCAATCCAATCGAGAAACGCTCCTCACTTGCGGCCAATCAGCGTCTACTCCGCCAGTCGTATTCGCTACGCCATTGCTCGCGTATGTTTTTTGTTTCTGTTGTCAATTTATTCCGTTCGATATTTTCGCGTAGCGATTTAAAACCGGTGAAAACTCGCATTTTAATTATAAAGTTACTTTGTTTGTAACGTAATTGCTGTCGTTATCGTTCGCTCAGCACGGAACGTCGTGTTAATCGCGCGTCGCGGAAAATGTTGGACAAGTGAAATTGGAAGCATCGGTGACATTTTTGTTCGTGCTCATCAAAACCCTAAACAAATGGTTGTTGAGGTGTATTCTGGATCAGCTATGGTGGTTGTCGGCGGGCGCGCGTACCGTGTCGGATCTGGTGCTTTCATCTTCTTCAACCTGACGAGGCAGGACTACAGCTGACGAGAAAGATGCTCGTACTCGAGCAAAGACTGAGTGCGCGGCATTTGGGGCGCGGGGTGGTGCTTCACGCTCGCCTGGTGCACGGCATCGAGGCCCGGGGGTGGCGGATGAAGTTCGCTTTGCTGCGCGCCGAGGTCGAGATTGAAGCGGACGCGGTCACATATCGGGAGCTGGCACGAAGGTTGAAGGCGGCCAACGTGCATGTGAGACCTGCGCGCCGTGCTCTCTCGTAAATATCTTTGTATTATCCCTATTAGAAATTCAAATTCAAATTAGCTTTATAGACCCTACATCGAAAAACAGTATTAGGGTGATTCTACAGGCGTTTCAACTGCTGTCAGTCCTCTGTTAAAAATATTGAAAGTATGAGCTACATAGAGGTTTAAAGTAATTCTGATTCTAACTAAATACAATAATGTTTAGCTACAAAACACAATTATTATTATGTTATTTATGTTTACTAAGCTCAGCATATGCAGGTATGACGGTGTCCCTTTAAACCGATAATCTAATATCCGTCTTGTAAGATTATCGGTTTAGCTGAACGATGGATATCAGGTTTCCATTGCCAAATGTTTGAAAAGCCGACTAGTCCACTAGTTAGCTTTCGAAAACTGAAGAATAAGACACTGAAGTAATTCTGATATCTGAGAATATTAATGATGTTTTATAGGAATCTTAAGTTGTCACCAAATTGTGTCAATGTAATTGCTATTTTTTTTCTTTGCTAAGATTGCTGTTATTATGTTGTTTTCCGTTCCAAAATTATCATTGCAATTAACTGGTGTACCTCAACATTACAAGATTTCTCTAGTTTTTATAATATGGAAGGAAATTCAATCATTTGAAAAATTTAATCATTTGCATCTATTTCAGCCCCAAATTGAATTTTAAAAGTAAAGACGCTACACTATTGGTTTATGAAATCATTTAAAACTGACAATTGACATCAGCACCTGATAGTATATTGTTAAATGTTTAAACACACTTGCCTTGAAGAAACTTAAATTTTTCTATCAATTCAGATAGTGGGAGCGCCTAACGCATACACTACCAGCGATGCATATATGTATATATATATATATATATATATATATATATATATATATATATATATATATATATATTTATTCACTGTCATACAAGTTTTTTCCTAGGCCACACCCCCTGGAAGTGGATGCGTTAACACCTTCATTACAGTATAGGGCCTTCCTTATTTATTTTAACTTATGACCCGATACAAATTACAAAGTATGGCTAATTACAAGTTAACTTAATTACTGCAGCGATGTGTTTCCAGTTTTGATTTAACAGCAAATGAAAGATAAACAAGGTGTTAGTAAATGTGTTATTGGGCTTGAACCTACTAACTCTATTATGTTATGATCTAATTTTGATATAATTATGTATAGCAATTGTGGGCAAACAAATAAATAAGACACTTCTGATGGGAAGAAAAAGCTTAAGCGTGAATTCATATACTACCTGCTTGCATGTGCTAGTGAAAAATTGTGCATTATGCTGGAAATCATATTGAACCATAGTGTTGATTGGAATTTTGAGTGATGTTCCTAATATATGTAGGTATATCTCTCATTGCAATGTGTGACACCAACTTTGCGTTTATCTATCTCTTACACGATCCAGATAAGAACCTGAGTTTCACCCAAACCAGAATTTCAATCTGAGAGTTCATGGACTGTATGTGTTGTTTCCCTCTTGCCAAGACCCATGTAACTTGCACTATGAATTGTGAAATGTGGTAGGAAAATAGGAAGTGGTTTATCTCTGATAAGTATTGATAAGCCCATTGCTGTTAAGTAGACCATGAGAATATCCTACCTTCACTATGGATATTAACAAAATCAAAATCATTTTATTAAAAATAGATCCATACAGAATGCTTTTTGAAGGTCAAAGCTATCAAATCATTAACAACTAAATTATATGACTTGATTAGATTTACAGTAAAAAACTGTTTAATTAAACTAGCTTCATAATTAACACTAACACAATTATCATTTCAGTTCATGCACATTTTTCATAGTTTCGAGCAGACTATACTTCATGCAACCATATGTGTTTGTCTGAGAAATAATTATCTACTTTAGAATAAGCTCTGTTCTTTAATGTTTGCATTACCATAGTTTTGAATCTATTTTCATTCATATTTAGAATATGATGCAGGTATTTTATTATAGCAGCGTGTACAGACACGAATGACTTTTGGATCTTACTTAGTCTAGTTCTTATTTCCAACAGTATCAACAAATGTTTATCAAACATTTAAATGTAGTGAAGCAATCTCAATATACTGGAGGAGGTATTTAAGGTAGCTGCCAGCCGTCACGTGCCTTACATGTAAATAGGGCTGCAATCCGTCCGGGATTTCCCCGTGCGATTTACGCCAAATGTCCAGACTCCAGGGTTTTTAAAGTCTTCGTACGGGTTCGGCAAATTTAGAGATTGAAGCACTGACAAAGTGGTCTGGTGAGGTTCACCCATGAAAGTTTTCGATAAAAACACAGTACTGTAATGGGCAGTTATGGATGGGAAAGGTCATAGCTTGCTTAAGTGGATGATTGCATTGTAATGAGGCCTGATGCGACTCCGTGTGGTCTAATAGCTGACTAATAGCATGCATGTCACTATTATTAGACCATGATCTCCTCAATGATGGGAAATTGGTTCTTGTTTAGGGATAGGATAGGATATGCAGTTAAGCAATTATATAATGCTAGTTGACTCATGTAAAATTTTATTAAACGAATGCTTATTTCGTTAGTATTTGACATAGGAAACCTAAGTATATATTCAGTTCATAAAAATAGAAGACGGCCAAACAAAATTAAATAAAAAAGAATAAAAAAGTAAAAAAGACTAAAAACGTTATTTGCCTTATAGATAATAGATAAGAGTGTATTACCGGTCTTTATTTACGGGTTCGGCTAAGTCACGCCACAGATAAGCTAAAGACAAAAATGACGGCGTCTTTTCATTAAATTTCTATATACAATTTAGCTTTTCTTTCTTTTCATTTAAAATATAATTAAAAAATGGATCAAGTAGCCTATTAAGGATTGAGTATCATCATATTAAAATACTTGAGAGCTATATAGCCTACAGTAGCCTCTCTCTATTGTCAACATTGTTTTTGACGTCCTGATACCACATACTGTTTCCTTTTCCCTTGATGATTTTCGAGGAACAAACTATAAATATTTAATTTTGCGTGTTTACACCAGGCTGCGTTTTGGTTTTTTCGCGTTTACGACATTTTGCGTTGACGGCCTTTAGGGCCTTTGACGTGGCATTTTGCGTTCGTAAATTAGGTCATTATTATAAAGCAAATCTAACTAAAACAACCTAATAGGATGAATTCATTACGCGACGTAGGGGCAAGCGAAGTGGCTGCAAGATATGCTAGCTCTGCTGGTGTTGTACAGATATGAATATTGCTACAACTTTAATAAGCTATTATTATATTAATGGTAAATGTTTGTTTGTTACAGTGTGGTTCCAAAGACTGCTACCAGCCCCGTAGCGAACAGCAAACCCTTACCACAACCAGGTGAGTTCTCGGTCCAATTTATAGCTATAGCACTGGCGATTTGCGAGCGAGCTGAAAGCGAGGCGAGCGCGCAACAATTTCGCCATGAGCAAACAACGAATTCGCTGCGAGCGCGCAACGTTTTCGCCGCTAATCGTTGCGTACTCGTTTCGTTTTCGACTCGCTCGATAGGGCTCTTGCGATTTGAGAGCGAGTTCTATATAAAATCGAATTTGAAAATAAATTGATATATGTATTTTTTCAGCCATTCTTGCTTCATCCAACCAGATGAAACCACTATATTGCCAAGAGTAAGTATGCTTTATTATTTATATTTCATAACACTACAGTGTTTCTTATTGTTTTTACAAGCTTTTATTTAACTTGCAACTTGTGTATGTATCGTCTGTCGACAACCAAAACTCACTAAGTAACAAATACCTATTTAAGTACCTACCTAGTTAAAATAAAGCTCGTATCTAAGTGTCAACCTAATTACTAGATGAGGGGTTGAAGAGCAGTGACAGAAATTTTAGTGAGTTTTGGTTGTCACCAATAATAATATGTAACTAAGCAGATATCTTCAACCGATCGAGCTGGAATTTTGCACACCCACTTAACTTTGAATACAATATGATGAGATATATACGATTACAGATGTGCCGTTTCCGAAACTCCTCATTTCCCATAAAAATTTTTTGAAAGTTTCCGGAAATTTTCGGAAAAGTCACATCTCTATATACGATGATGGAGCCGGAACGTGGCCCTAGGAATTCTGTAATATAATTAAAGCAATCCTAAACGAGTATGAGCTCTAGAATCGTATTAGTGAGCGATTGATGGATGTTCAAAGAAAAATACAGTCGGCTATAAAAGCTTGTCACAAAAATGTTATATTTTTGCCAGAAACCAATTTTTATATAGTTTCGCCATGTCCGTCTGTCCGTCTGTCTGTCTGTCCGTCCGCGGCTTAGCTCCGTGATCATTGGTACTAGAAAGCTGAAATTTGGTATTAGTATGGGTATATATCACGCCGACAAAACAGTTAAATAAAAACAAAAAAAAAATTTTTTTTTGGGTACCTCTTAACACCTAGTGGGGGTGTTTTTTTTTTCGTTTCAACACTCATGTGTGGGGTGTCGTTGAATAGGGCTTTTGAAAATAAAGGAGTCTCTAAACATATTTTTTTGATAAAGTCAGTAGTTTTCTAAATATTCGCTCCGAAAATTAAAAAAATAGCGTCCCCCCCTTCTAACTTTTCAACCACGCGTCAAAAAATTATGGAAAAAATCATGAAGATGAGGCCTTATAAGTACTTTCAATGAAAAGAGCTGAGCGTGGCCCGACATGCTCTTGGCCGGTTTTTATATTCATTAATTTCATAGTAGTAGCAAGATTTAGGAAAAAATATTTTTTTTTATATTATGTATTAGCACAATTGACGTAAACAAGCAAGTGTAACTTGTTGTTTGGTAACATTGCCAGGTCCAAAATTAGATTTTGGCTGAATCTCCTGAAACTTCGCTCAGATTTAGACGATTGGCTCCTAACTTTCTAAAATTACTTTATGAATTCAATTGGTATACCTATTAAATTGGGTCATCTGGGACTTTTTAATATTATACAAATATTACTTTATTTATTGGTCCCATATTCGACGACGTTTGGCGCAGTTTGTAGACACCTGCCTACTGAGCCGGCGGTCCCGGGTTCAAATCCCGGCCAGGGCAAATATTTGTGTGATGAACTCAAATACTTGTGCTTGGGTCATGGTTGTTCTATGTATTTAAGTATATATTTATTTATATATAAGTACGTATATCGTCGTTTAGTAACCATAACTCAAGGCTTCTTGAGCTTTACTTCTAGATCGATTTGTGTGAGGTTGGCCGATATTTATTTATTTATATCCATATAGGCCGTTTGGAATGAAATAGATGAATGAGTATGAGTATGAATTGTATTTTAATGTTAATATCGGCTCCATTGCTCTCCATTAGTCCTACCGTGCTGTCAGAAGTCCTATGCCTAGTAATAAATGACATATGTAGTGAGGTGAAGTGAACAATGTTAACCTGGTGTTTCTGCCGCAGTGAGTCGGAGATGAAAGTGACCACGTCCCCGTGCCACTCGCCCGGCGCCATCTTGCCCGACTTGCCGCAGTCCGCTGAGGACCCTGACAAGGTAAGGGCATTTACTCGTCACACCTGCAAGTCTAGCATAACTTTGACACGCGACTTTTTGTCGCGCGGCAAAAACGATGTGTCGCTTTCAATTCGGTACCGAGCGAGTAAGACGGGTTACACTGACAAGCGAAGTCGCGGCAAGATATGCTAGCCCCTACTGGGTACATTTTCTAATCATTAGATAAGGATTATGCTCTTTTTTTCTTCTTCAAGAAACGCTCAAAAATTTCGTTTCCTTAAAAATAATACATTTAGCCCGATACGGGAAGGGTATAATTACACCTTAAACTAAAATAATTCGCATTGTACGTTTTTTTTCTTTTATCAGCAAAGTAATATGGAGTTCGAACGGGTATGAACATTTTCTAGCGGATCGTGAGTGTGCGTTAGGTATAAAAAAAGTTTTTGTAAGCAACTTTTATAACTCTTAGAAAACATTATCCAAGTTAATTTCTTCTGCACTGGGGCATAGCAGTTTATTGTTTTAACATTCGTTATTATTTTCTAACAGACTTGTCAAGAGATTATGTCAGAACAATACGAAACGAGTGAAAAAAATCTCACTCCCTGAAAAGATTATGCAAGTGACTTTTGGCAAATAAAATGTGTTTAAAACTATGGAAAGTAATGACAGTTTTAATTTATAACAGATTCATCAATAGCTTTATTTTATATAAGCAATCGAATTTTTAAATCGTTCTCGAGGCCACAAAATTTTACGCAAAATTGTCAAGTCGGCGTAGTGAACTCATTTTCATGAAAGTAATCTATAAACATAGAATCCTAACCAATTCACCCACGGGAACAAATTATTTTACTTCATTAGTTGTACGCGACATTTAAATTTGAGCGCGAACGCTTTGCATCCAGTTAAGGCTGCACCGAGCGTTAGCGACTAACCCATAGAGAGCGAGGAATGCGTATTTAGATCGGCGCGCGGCCGCTATTGTAAAAGTGTATGGAGAATTAAAAGCACTTGTTGATAAATCTGGACCTTTAATACCAAACAATAATTGAAATATTTGATGCGGACAGATTGTAATGTAAACATTCATCTTTCAGAAAGATAACCTTAATTAACAAAATGAATCGGTTCTTGGAAATATACATTTGACTTTAAGGTTGTTTACAAATATTATTCCATCATCTAAATAAATAGGTTTGAAAAGTTAGTTCTATTCATATTGCACCAATACATTCCCGAATTATATTCGGGTAAGTAATTCCGAACGTCATGTCATTCAAAATTTCTAACAAGAGCTGTATTACCTTAGGTTAAGGCGAGTAGATACGTGAAATGGTTAATAATACATTTTAAGTCCTAAGGCTTGTAATCTAGCCAATGTAAAATTTTGATAAAAATATTTGTTACTTAACCTGGTATGTAATATCCTACGGGAACGATGTTTTATTTTTCCAAGATAATAAGTAGCCTATTTCTTAAGTTAGGGTATAAACTATCTCTATTTTAAATTGCATACATATCCGTCCAGCTGTTTTAACGTGAAAAAGAAACAAACATAGACACATACTGTCGCTTTTATAATATTAATGGGAAATTTTACTCGCAGTACGGATACTGTTATCAGAATATAGTTGTATCTTTTATATCTATAAATAGTATTTTACATTGAAAACTCCCGTGAGTCTCTATATGAAACGGGTTTCCTAACGTCATTTAAGTCGAAAAAAATAATTGAAAACCGGCGAAGAGCATTTCGGGTCACGCTCAGTGTAGGGTTCCGTAGTTGCTCATCCTTCACAATAGAAACGGCTCGACCGATTTTGTTCAATATAGTTTTCATTGAAAGTACTTATGAAAGTATTACGCGTTTAGGTTGCTGTTGGGGCTGCCGCGTTACTGCAGCGCATCGGGAATGTTCGCCGAGGCGCGCGTTGATGGCTTTCATGCTAATTTACGCAAGCGAGTAGCCTCAATGATGCGACGTTTGCGCGGCAGTGCCAACAGCATCCTAAAGGTTGTGGCTGGCAGGCTCGACTGTCCCATACAGGCACATTGGATGCAACTCCATGTGCATGGGATGACTGACTTGTGAGCCACGCTCCCACTCTGTCTTGTGTCTTTGGTTTGTTTTAATTTATTTTTAGTTTTTGTATTTTTGTTTTCATATTGCTCTGTGTAACACTAGGGGTAAGTTCTATGTTACTAACACATTATACGGAGCCAAGTTCTGAAATAAATGATTTTTATTTATTTTATTTTATTATAAGGCCTTATTTTCATGAATATACCATAATTTTTTGACCCGTGGTTGAAAAGTTAGAGGGGGGGACGCTATTTTTTTTATTTTCGGAACTAATATTTACAAAACTGCTAACCTTATCAAAAAATAATGTTTAGAGACCCCTATCATTTTTAAAAGACCTATTTAGCGACACCCGACACACTAGTGTTGAAACTAAAAAAATAATTCACCCCCACTTTAGGTGTTCGAGAGGTAACCGAAAAAAAAATTTTTCTTAGTTTTTATTATACCGTTTTGTCGGCGTGATACATACACATACTCATGCCAAATTTCAGCTTTCTAGTACTAATGATCACGGAGCTAAGCCGCGCAGGGACAGACCGACGGACAGACGGACATGGCGAATCTAGTTGACTACGGAACCCTAAAAAGAAAATAAAAGAAGTAAGAAACAAACAAAAAGAAAAACGATTGTATAGTCAGAATCAGAATCAGAATCAGACATTTATTTGTAAACATGGGTACATAAATATAACAGGTCTTACATTTAATAAAAACAGTATCACCATGTCTAGCCGTTAGGCATACAAATATTTCAAGTCAAGATGGAGCATGCAGTATATTACTTAAAGTCGTTATCTATATAAATAAAATTACAATTCAAAATCGGATAAGTATTCTCCTACTGAATAATATGCTCTATTTACTAAAAGCGCGAATAAGCTTTTTTTAAAATCTACAGTATCGTCTAAGCTAGACACATATTTTGGCAATTTATTGTAGATTCTAGGTGCCATTCCAAAGACACTTTTGGAGAGAAGAGCGGTTTTAGTAGGCTGAATTTGGATCTTATTACATCGGCGAGCACTGCTAACGTTAAGGAATTGGTTGGTATTCATGTTGTTTTTCACATACAATGCGGTTTCATAAATATATAGGCACGGTAATGTAAGTATGTTTAGCCTAATGAAATGCGGTTTACATGATTCGGTTTGCGGTATCCTACATACTGATCGTAAACATTTTTTTTGAGCCTTGAAAGCTAACTCTCGGTCAGTGGAATTCCCCCAGAACATGACACCATATCTTAAAGTTGATGTGACATACGAATGGTAAGCGGTTAGTACTGCTGATTGATTAACTATTTTATTTAGATTATATAGTGCATATGAAAATTTGTTAAGTTTATTACATACAATGTCAATATGATCTTTCCAATTCAACTTATGATCTAAACTTAATCCTAGAAATTTCGTCAGATCTGTGTTATCGATTACGTGTTCCCTATATGACACAGCGAGGTTTGGTGTTTTGTCCACTCTCTGCTTAAAACTCATGACTTTTGTTTTATTTAAATTTATATGTAAATTGTTCTTATTCAACCAATCAACTACTGTTTCAAGTGTTTCGTTAATGCTGATCTGTAATGAAAGTGGGTCACTTCCTGTAAATATTATTGTGCTGTCATCAGCAAAAAGAATCATTGAGTGTTCGGTGGTTTGTGGTAGATCGTTAATATATATTATGAAAAGCAACGGACCTAGAACACTGCCTTGCGGTACTCCGTATTTAACTTCTTTATAATTAGATGTTACCGACATTTCCGTTCTTGATTTTGTGCATATTTTATTCATTGATACCATTTGCTTTCGACCGGTTAAATACGATTTCATAAGATCGTGGACATTGCCTCGTACGCCATAGTCATAAAGTTTATTTAACAATATATTGTGATCAACGCAATCGAAAGCTTTGGACATGTCCATATATAAAGCACAAACAGGTCTTTTTCCATCGATCTCTTTCATAATTGTTTGTAAAAGTTCAAAAATTGCCATGTTAATTGATCTTTTTTTCCTAAAACCTTTTTGTTCTGGTGCAAGTAGGTTATGAGTCTCGAAATATTGGTATAAACTTTTATGAATTACCTTCTCCAGTATTTTTGAAAATATGGAAAGAAGTGCTATTGGCCTATAATTGTCCATATTTTCCCTATCACCTTTTTTAAAGAGTGGCTTCACTATGGCCATCTTAAGCATTTCCGGAAACTGGCCCTTCTCAATACACAGATTTGCTATGTAGCTAATAGGCAGTGATATAATAGGGGCTACTTCTTTTACAATTTTACTTGATATGCCATCATAGCCAGTACTATTTGTGTTTTTTAAGGATTTAATAATAATTCACTAATAAAGCATCGAGTGCTGTTTACTTTTACAAGTCTCACTAAATCTATGTGTTGATTTGGTAACGGATAAAAAAACTGGAGGAGATAAATCTATATATATAAAACTCAAAGGTGACTGACTGACTGACATAGTGATCTATCAACGCAAAGCCCAAACCACTGGACGGATCGGGCTGAAATTTGGTATGCAGGTAGATGTTATGACGTAGGCATCCGCTAAGAAAGGATTTTTCAAAACTCACCCCCTAAAGGGGTGAAATGGGGTTCCAAAGTTTGTATGGGGAAACAAGATTAGTTAGACTATTTTATACGAAACTTCACAGGAGTATTCCTAACGATAAATGAGTAAACACGTGTTTCAGGTTTTTTGAAAATTCAACCCCTAAAAGGGAGAAATGTGGTGACAAAGTCTGAAAATCAGCATGGGTATTGTTTTTATGGTTTATCGGGTCGCTGATTACAAAAACCGCAACGATTTTAAAATCCAACGTGGCGGACGTGAGTTACCATCTCCCCTGTTGGGGTGAAATGGGGTTGAAATGTCTAAATACTAAACCGCTGGTTCTAGAGAGTTCAAATTTGGCACGTAGGTTCCTTATAAGGTGTAGGGGTGCACTAAGAAAGGATTTTTCAAAATTTACCCCCTAAAGGGGTGAAATGGGGGTCCAAAGTTTGTATGGGGAAAGAAGATTAGTTAGACTATTTTATTCGAAACTTTACAGGAGTATTTCTAACGATAAATAAGTAAACACGTATTTCAGGTTCTTTGAAAATTCAACCCCTATAAGGGAGAAATGTGGTGACAAAGTCTGAAAATCAGCATGGGTATTATTTTTATGGTTTATCAGATCGCTGATTACGAAAACCACAACGATTTTAAAATCCAACGTGAGTTACCATCTCCCCTGTTGGGGTGAAATGGGATTGAAATGTCTAAATACTAAACCGCTGGTTATAGAGAGTTCAAATTTGGCACGTAGGTTCCTTATAAGGTGAAGCGGTGCACTAAGAAATGTTTTTTCAAAACTCACCCCCTAAAGGGGTGAAATGGGGTTCCAGAGTTTGTATGGGGAAACAAGATTAGACTATTGTATTCGAAACTTCACAGGAGTATTTCTAACAATAAATGAGTAAACACGTGTTTCAGGTTTTTTTTAATTCAACCCCTAAAAGGGAGAAATGTGGTGACAAAGTCTGAAAATCCGTTGGTAATGCTTTTATGGTTTATCGGGTCGGGTCGCCTGTTGGGGTGCGATGGGGTTGAAATGACTAAATATGGGTACGGGTGTAATTTTTATGGTTTGTTGGGACGTTAATTACGAAAATGCCACCGATTTTGAAATTTTATTTGTGGTCATGAAAATTCTTGAAAGCATTTGCGCCAAATTGCAATTTAATCGGTCCAGTAGTTTTGCAGCAAATCGATTGTAACAGACGGACTGAAAGACAGCTACACGTGATCCTATAAGGGGGTTCTTTTTTTGCTTTTGAGGTAGATACTCGCGTTATCCTAATAGATTAAAAAAATGTATTTGGTGGCATCTCGATCGTCGTCAATCGGTACCTATAGGCGGGCGGCGCGTTGGGACGGGATATCCGTAATAAATACATTCAAGCTTTTCAATAATAAGTCATTTCAGAATTCTGAATTACGTTTATCTGGCTCAGAATAATACATTTTTTATTCATCAACGAAGAGAACCTCAATATCTTACAATAGAACATGACGTAACTTAGAACATGGCTTAGAATCATTAAACCGATAAGCGGAGGGGGCATTATAAAAGCTTTATACAAATAAAATGCACACATATTATCCCGGTGTCTTTGCTTCACTTCGAGTTATGAATTTTGAAGTGAACTTTATTTGGTACAGTAAAAGCTGAGATCGCTTGATTTGAGTGCTTGAGTTTTCGGTTTGATTTGATAAAGTGGAGTTATGATAAAATAAAAAGTATTTCCCAGTAATATTAGAAAAGCAAAAGTCTGTGTATGTTTTGTTACTTCTTCACGCTAAAACGGCTGGACGGATATGCATGAGGGAAATGCAGATTGCAGATTATACCCTAACTTAACAAATAGCCTACTTTTAATCCTGAAAAAAAAAGAGCATTGTTCCCGTAGGATGATGTATATTATATAGGCACGCGAGCGAAGCCGCGGGTTAATGCTAGTAGTACATAACTGCAGAGGCCGGGAAAATTCAGTTCGTGTTTGAGTATGATTTTGAAGGAAGTCCGACTCCTTCAATTAATACGAATCCACGAACTGACATTTCCGTCGAGCCCTTTACGTTCAATATACAGACATTTAATTTAAATTATATATTATAAATGGATAAGGATATTTAGTAATCAGCGATATATATTTTTTTGTTGAAACTGTTTATTTTACTTGTCAATTTTTTAAATTCCTTTAAACGAGTTATACGGTTCATCTCCATTCGTCACTTGCACTACAAGGACGTATGAAGCAATCCAATGAGTTTTCTTTCATTCAGACCTACTAAGATTACACTCAAGAATATTAAAACTTTTACTGTAAATTAATTAAAACATCATAGTAATGGTTTTTTGCTTACATTAATACGTCAAAATGGTAATTTTACAATTCCACATAAAAAAGGCCATAACATAGGTTTTTATTGACTTTTACAATTAGAAAATCTTAAATATTTTGTCCTGACAAATATTTGAAAATAATGATTATACACTCATACATCTGAAATGATTCCGTCCAAACCAATAGAAAAAGTTATTTTGGACTTGCGATCTCCGAATGATAAATAAGGTATGGCTGCTACAAAAAAATCGTGCGTTTAGAAGTTGCTGATGTAACCATTCGAAATATAGATTGGTGATTACTTCCAAGCATATTTGGAGAAAAGCACTATACAGGCTTCGGTGGAAATGTCAGTTCGTGGATTCGTATTAATTTAAGGACTCGGACTTCCTTCAAAATTATACTCAAATAGGAACTGACTTTTCCCGGCCTCTGTAGTTATGTACTATTTATCTCCTCCAATTATTTTTTTTAAGTCAGGTAATACTGTTACCCAATCAAGACATACATTTCGTGAGCCTTGTAAAAGTAAGCTCATGTAAAGCACTCGATGTTTATTGGTGACTTATTATAACATTTTTTATCTTTAATCTTTTTCTTTCTTACTTCTTTTATTTTATATTTCTATTTTGTGATAGCATTATCCATACTGCGAGTAAAATTTCCCATTAATATCATGAAAGCGACAGTATGTGTGTATGTTTGTTTCTTCTTCACGATAAAACGGCTGGACGGATATGCGTGCAGTTTAAAACAGAGATATTTTATACCCTAACAAATAGGCTACTTTTTATCCCAAAAAAAAATTGTTCCCGTAGGATAGGTTTTAACGGGAGCGAAGCCGCGAGCAAACAATATATTTTTTACCAGAATTTTACATTGGCTAGAATACAAACCTTAGGACTTTAAAATGTATTATTCACCATTCCACGTATCTACTCGCCTTAACCTAAGGCAATAAGCTTTCGTTTGAAATTTTGAATGATATGACGTTCTGAATTACTTTCCCGAATATAATTCGAGATTGTATCGGTGCAATGCGAATAGAACTAACTTTTTAAACCTATTTATTAACACGATGGCATTATATTTGTAAGCAACCTTAAAGTCAAATTTAGTTTTATATTTCCAAGAACCGATTCATTTTGTTAATGAATCATTGATTTAGTAAGATCAATAAAAAGACGCACTGTCAACTCTTCTAAAAGTTGCTAAATAAAAGAAGGACAATAATACACCTAATGAACAATACAATATAAGATATCTTATTTAACCAAGATAAAATAGTAACAAAAGTCAAATTTTAGCATTGTATTTTATATAAAATCTGAAAAGGCCGTCCGGACTTGGTGTCAGTAAGACTGCACCGAGCGAAATGTGAAAAAATAGGCAGTTGCCGTTAAGGCGTTAAGTAGACAACGTCAACACTAGTTGTTGAATCCATTTCTAAACTACATATTTAGCACTTCGAAGAATGTGTTAACAAGTTCTCTGTGGAAAAATTATAAGATTATTAATATTTCACCCTAGAAAAGTTGGACAAAAATTGTAAAATCGTAATCTGGCGTTGTGTTTTTTTATACTTTAACAATTATTTCATAGTTCAAAAAAAAGATGAATATTTAGATTACAATTTGTCCGCATCAAATATTTCAATTATTGTTTGGTATTTAAGGTCCAGATTTATCAAAAAGTGCTTTTAATTCTCCATACATTTTTAAAATGGGGGCCGCGCGCCGATATAAATGCGCATTCCTCGCGCTCTATGGGTAGTCGCTAACGTTCGACGCAGTCATAACTTGATGCAAAGCGTTCGCGCTCAAATTTAAATGTCGCGTACAACTAATGAAGTAATATAATTTGTTCCCGTGGGTGAATTGGTTAGAATTCTATGTTAATAGATTACTTTTATGAAAATGAGTTCACTACGCCGACTTGACAATTTTGCGTAAAATTTTGTGGCCTAGAGAACGATTTAAAAATTCGATTGCTTATATAAAATAAAGCTATTAATGAATCTGTTATAAATTAAAACTGTCATTACATTTCATAGTTTGAAACACATTTTCGTTCCCAAAAGTCACTTGTATAATCTTTTCAGGGATTTATAATTTTTTCATTCGTTTCGTATTGCGCTGACATAATCTCTCGACAAATCTGTTAGAAAACAATACGCAATGTTAAAACTGTAAAATGCGATGCCCTAGTGCAGAAGAAATTAACTTGAATTTTTTTTTCTAAGATCTACAGAGGTCACTTACAAAAACTTTTTTTATACCTAACGCACACTCAAAATCTGTTAGAAAATGTTGATACCCATTAGTACTCAATCTACTCTAACTGACTACAAAAAATGACGCACTTGTATTTTATTGAAGTTCAGAACTGTTCGCGTATCGGGCTAATTACTGCAGACGCCGGAATAGAAGGGCGTGCCGGATAGTGATACGAAGGCGGCAAGCACTTTTCACGGCTAAGGCATGTTTAGTGCTTTATTCAAACATTTGCAATGAAATTAAAAAAAATACACCACCTAAAAAAATTATAATTCAGCTGTTTAGCCTGTCCATGAACACAGACGCCATGTTTAAAAAAACACTTCCCGGCCTAGGCCTTAAATTTTGTATGAAATTCCTTTACAGTTATCTCGAGTTGTTCCGCCCAAAGCGTGATACTTCGAAGGCTGTTTTTAATGACGACATATCATTGCGCGTTTGAGAAAAATTATGAGTAAATAGTCCCCGTCCCCGGGCTCGTTTTGCCCTGCGTGTTCCCAACAATGATCAGCTTTTCAGTGTACTTTTCTACGTTTTTCTATCATGAGCTCTATCTACAAAACGGGATTAGAAATTCCTATAAGCAGGCCCCGAAAGCAGGCTACGAAAAGGATCGGAAGTATCTTTAATTTTTTTTAAAGACATGACTTGAATTGTATCAGTGCTAGTTAGCCCTCACTACCAGTAGTCGAAATTTGTGTGGGAGTATAACCCGCTCATGGGTTTATCTCCGCGCCACAGGAGTAATTGATAATTCAATGATTAGGGTGAGAGGAGAGGGTAAAGAAAATTGGGCTATGACAGAAAAAAAACGCGAACTAAGTAACGGTAGTTACTCCCCGCCGCCGGGGATTACGCTGAGGTCAGGTCACAGGTGCCGAAAAGTTTACGGCGACCATCGCTTGGATGGTTTCCGTGATCTCATCGTCAGGGTGTTACAGTACTTTTATCTCACGAGCGCGGGTGAGCCATGTTTGTGTGAGTAGATGTACATGCACATTGGCTCTGTGAGGGTGAGCTCGGGAGCGAACAGTTCCGGCTCACCCACACAGAGCCAACGTGCATGTACATTACTCACACAAACATGGCTCACCCGCGCTCGTGAGATAAATGTAGGTACTGTACAGTGTCGCTTGTGGTTGCAGAACGCGGGCCTGTCGGCGGGCGCGGGCGCGGGCGACACGGCGGCGTGGCTGGCGCGGCACCGCTTCGCGCAGCACGCGGCCACCTTCGCCAACTTCTCCGGCGCCGACCTGCTCAGGTACACGCCGAATCACTAATGCCCGGGCTACACGAGGCTAGTTTTTCAGGCTAGGATAGCAAGCTAGTTTTTTACCAAACTGTCCTGGCTTGCTGACCTAGCTTGGAGCATGCTAGTTCGGTTTACATGAGGCTAGATTTTTTTAAGCTAGTAATTACTGGAGTGCTGAGGTGACCACTCGTCCAAAATGAACTGCATACGGAAGAAAAAAACACTATTCGACTAAAACAGTTACTTCGAAAACTGTGCCAATTCGCACTAGACGAACTATTAGAAGATGAACTACAAAAACGGGTGTGGACAAGACCGTGGATTTTAAGAAGAGATAAACGTGGATCATGCTTTACTTTGGAAGAATTTCGCAAAGAAGATTTGGGAGAGTATAAGAGTATTTTGCGAATGACGCCTGATTTGTTTGATGTTTAAAATCTCAACAACTAGTCGCGGTAGAAAAACAAGCCAAAGGTGTGGTCCCTGTTTACTAGCCAACTGCAAACTAGCTTCGCTGGTCACATGAAGCTAGTAAACAAGCCAGGATAGTAAAATCAGTGGTGGGGGGACGCTACTAGCCTGAAAATAGAACTCCATCCTATTAAAAACTATCCTGGCTTGTAAACTAGCTTAAAAATGAAGATAGTTTTGTCTACACGAAGCCAGAAGTACTAGCTTGCTAGCTCACTGACACTAGCTTGCTATCCTAGCTTGTAAAACTAGCCTCGTGTAGCCCGGGCATAACGGTCGAGCCACGACTGATACGTGTGTCTCTCTCACACGTGTGGCCGTCGCGCTGGGACCTTTCGCCCCGCCGCTCGTTGCCGAAGTCGTGGCATGTCCGTAATGACTAATGAGATCGTGTATAAGTGACCTTGCTAGGGGATTGCGGGCTACCCGGACCATCTTTAGTATGCAATCTTTCTCGCTCTGCAACACTTGCTGAAGAATCAATAGGTGTTGCATAAACGCACGTTCTAGAAGTAAAGCGCTTAGAAAGAAAAATGTCAACAAGTCAGTCAGTCAACGAGGGCGCTAGCTCAGAGTCGGAGCACTACTCCGAATAAGCAGAGGTTCGGAGAGAGGAAACGTTGTATATATGTGTAACCTCTGTATCAATGTTCATAAATTAAACCTATTTTTTATTATATTTAGTAATCATTACCGTTTGTTCTGCAGACTGTCACGTGACGACATCATCCAGATCTGCGGGCTGGCTGACGGCATTCGACTATTCAACGCTCTGCACGCTAAGTGAGTTTCTCTTGTCTGTGAAGATTAGCGTGGGTCCACGTTTGTATGGAAAATATTCAAACTGTAGTTACAGGCCGCCCCACCTCTCGTAGCACATTACATACCTATTAGGGTGAATTTGTGAATATAATAATAATAAATAATAATAATAATAATAAGTCACGCAGGGCAGCTTATGGCGAGCTGTTGGGGGGTAGCGACCCCACGTACCTGAGTGCTCCTGGGGGATCCTGACAGGGGGTGATGGGTCGGGGCCTCCGCCTCTGTCTTGCCTTAACCGGCCGGCCAGAGTGGAGTCGCGAGAGTTGCAGCTCGGGGGCGGATGTGGAAACGTAAGGGGTTAGTTGGCTTCGGTTTAAAGCCCAGTATTACACCTCTCCGCCCTTAGCCTTCCGCACCGGTGTTGCCCTTAGGCCACTCTATGTGTCGCTATTTTATGGGGGCCCATCTAGTGGGAGGCGAGTCATCGTCTACCAGTACAATTACACATGAGACTTTTTTTTTTCTGGTAGACGCCCGATAGTCTCGACCCATAGCCCAATTATCCAATCCTCAATTTCATCCCCATAGCCCATTTATTTAGATTCCATATATCCATCAATAGTTCTTGCACCTAGCGGGCGCTGTCTCTGTGTGCGTCCCATGACACGGATAGGGACAGCATCCGCTCGATGTACACCTTGCATTTCATTAAATTGTCGAAAGGGCCTCTACGCGTTGGCTTCGGCTCCGTGCACGCCTCCCAAAGGTCCGGGACACTATTGTCCCGTGAGCGGGTACGACATACAGGAATAATAATAATAAATTTATTCAAAAAACATATTACAGCTGTGATGACTACGGACTAAACAGACTTATAACTAGACGATAATACTACGCGCCTGAACTAGGATAATCCTGTGTTTCAGGCTGAGAAAAGGACAAACAATGACAACTTATTCATATGCAAAAATTTAAACACTATTGAATGGTTATGTTAATAAATTAAGTAAATATATACTATGGGTTCCTACGGGAACAACATTTATGCGTCCCTAAAGTAAAAAGTATATAAACTATAATTAAAAATAATAAATCACTCACTTTAATACAATTAGTAACTTCTCTGTATCGTCATAAGACAGGTTTTGCAGGGCGACCTTAAGTGTTTTCTTACAGATCACGTAAGTAAGCGGGAAAAAATCTAACTTCGCATTAAGTCGGTTATATAGCAGTGGGCCTAGGAATTGAAAAAATCTTGAAGAGAATGCATGTCTGCAATGGATAGTTGGGCAAACAAAGTCTTTACGTCGCTTATTAGTATAGTCAGGGTTGTAAGGGAGTCTGGAATGTTGTTTTAGGACTGTGTTCAAGATATATAGTTGACGAACTGTCAGAATTTCACATGATTTGTATAAGAGGTTAGTAAGAAAACGAAAAGGACGGAAAGTGGAGACCTTGAGAATTGCTCTTTGTGCTCTTTCTAAATTCAGCAGAGTTGTTTTGGCAGTGCCACCCCAGGTAGTAATGCAGTAACTTAGCAGAGATTGACATAGCGCAAAGTACACTTTTTTGATTAATTGTGAGTCCGCGATAGAACGTAGTTTTTTGAAAATAAATATTAATTTACGGACTCTGCTGCATAAAGCTTCAATATGATATCTAAAGGAAAGAGACTCGTCGATTAGAATTCCTAGGTACTTTAATTTATTAGTTATAGCTATAGATGGACATAGACATTGATCGTCAGAGGGATCCTTACAGTTGTGCGCATACAGGGAATGGTCAGACACAGACGCGGTTAATTTCCGCATGGAAAATCTTATGTAATGTGTTTTTTCTGAATTCAATGTTAGTAAATGATGCTGAAGCCATTTGTTGACCTCGTTAAAACCACGTTGCGCGTGATCATAAACTTCTTCTGAAGATTTTCCAGAAAAAAGAAGGGCAGTGTTGTCAGCGTATGAAATAATTTTACGTAATGTTATGCAAAATTGCTTGGTGGACTGTTTGAATGAAGTATGTCATACTTGCGTCTGCGTCGGCAGAATTATAAACGAGGCCAAAATCGATGTTGCTTAAATCACGTTCAAGTTTGTTTATATTTAATTTAGAGATTATTTGCGTACGAGTGGTGTCAGGAGGTTTTCGAAATAAGGTCAGTAGGGCTGCTTTGTGATCTGTTAATGAGGAGTTAGTAACTATAGCTATAGCGGGGAGATTTGATTTCAGCATGACATGGTCTAAACAGGAGCCGCTCTGGTGAGTAGGAAGCGTGTGCGCGGGGAGCAAGCCATGGAAAGCGCATTGGTTTAAGTATCGCTGAGCTGCTGGATCCGTGCTTTCTGGATGAATGTTGATATTGATATCTCCAATTAGAATACGACTTTTAAATGATGATAGATTACGCAGCATTTTATCTAAGGAGTCAGTAAAAGTATCGATATTTCTAAAAGAAGGAGGTCTATACAAGGCCAAGATTGCAAATTCAGTTCCAATTTTGAGCAGAATTCGATTACAGTCTATTATATTAGGCTCTTCAAAGGTAAGTTTTAAATTATTTCTCGCATAGACGACAACACCGTCGTTTTGATTGTAATAGGATTTGGTAGCATACATAGTGTAACCCGGCATGTCAGGCAAATTGCGTTCTTCGTTTAACCAACACTCTGTAAGAACAATAACATCACAATCTATTCCAAGTCTCTGTTGGAAAATGCTAAAATTATCAAAATTTTTATAAATGCTGCGTATGTTTTGAGTTAGTATCGTTAAAGGGTCACGGTCGGCATAGATAAATTGTTTGCAGTTTTCTACATCACATGCTTTACATTCTGATATCGAGAAGTTATCGAGGTCATGAATTAAATTAGCACTCATAATGTAAATATGTCTACGTTAAAAAGCTAAAATGAAAATTAAAGGACGGCGCTCTCAGGCGCCTTCATAATCTATCGAGTTTATATACCGTTTTTCAGCTGATTTCCTTGCTGGGCATTCAGCATCGCCAGTCTCATGGTCATTCGGCTTGTTGAAGTGCTTGCATGTGGCGCATTTGGCAGGCTCGGTCTTCTTGGTACATTCCTTGATGGAGTGGCCTACGATGCCGCAATGACCACAGGTCTCGGCCTCACTTTTACACGATTTCGCCGCATGCCCGTATTGCTGACATTTATAGCATCTCGTCACCAGGGTGAAGTCTCTCACGGGGCACGAAGACCAGTTCACAAAGACTCTTTCGCCTGATATTAGTGCCTTTCTGATCGGAGCAGGGACTTCTATTACATAGTTGCAGGTCTCAGCGCCTTTTTTGCCTGACTTGTGGCTAAGCTTCGTCACGGTCAAAAATTTTTCCAAAGGCAGGTCAGACATTTTGTCGGCTAAATTTTGCTTATATATACATTTGAAAACGTCTAGTTCCTGCATGGCCGCGGGAACTCCAATGACGACTACCCTTGGCTTTCTCTTCTGCGGTTCGTCCACTGTGAGTCCTGAGGTCGTAAGTTGCGCCGCCTGTTTGAGTTTTATAATGTCACCCTTTGACTCCGTGCTGATGATGACGCCGCCATTTCTAATTTTTCGCACCCCCTTAACGTGCAGGTTCATCTCATCCGGCTTGATTATTTTTTGGACTAGCGATTTGGTCTCCTCGCTCGTAATCTGTTTGTCGGTAGGATAGATCGCTATCGAGCTGGTGTTAGTGGGCTGTACGTACCGTGCCTGATTTTCTTCAACATGTCGGCAAAAGTAACTGGAGATTGGCTTGGTTTGCACGATTCTGCGATGGACATCTTAATGTCGTTGACGTGCTGTGAGAGGTTGACTTGCTCTGCAAGGATTTGCTGTTGCAATGATTTGCTGGAAGTGTAGTATTGGATGGCTTTTTGTTTCAGTGCTTGGTATTCAACTACTAGCAGAGAAGAGCAGTGGGCAACTTTACGGCATAGGTTGTGCACACGGATTTTTTGATCGGAGTTGAGCTTGCCCTCGGTGGAGATGGTGCAAACATCGGTCAAGTACTCCTCGATGGACGTTAACCAACCTTGTAGTTCCGGCGTGGTACACACCCTCAGTGGGTCATCCTGTTGGTCGGGCCTGGGTGCGGGCGGCGGCTGGTGCGGGGCAGCGGGCGGGTACTCGGGCGCGGGCGCAGCCCGGGGTGAGGGCGTGGGCGGTGGGCTTCGGCGCGTTAGCCCACTACGGTTAAAAGGGCTGTTGTCGTCTGACATTATAGTTTTAGATTAAAATATCTATTCACTAAAAACACTTCATTATAAAACGAAATGCCTCAGAAAATAACGGGGGCACAGATTGTTGCTTCCGCCTAATGAACCGGACTAGGTCACTATTTTGCAGATGATTAAATTTTATTTAGCAATGATTACGGACACGTCCGATCTCGTTGACGACGAAAGTTTTTTTTTGGAATGGCTCAGATCGCAAGTGTTTGAGGTCCGAACCGAAGTTGAGGGGCATAAATATGGGATCCAGGTTCCTGGTATGTACAGCTTTGTGTTTGTACGGAACCCTCGGTGCGCGAGTCGGACTCGCGCGGTAATTTTGACATTTCATAAGGAGTATCTGATTAGAGCTGTCATCAAATACCGTATTTGTAAACTTGTCCGCAGACGCATCGAGCCGCGGCTGACGGTGTACGTGAGCGCGGGCGGCGGCGTGTACTCGGCGCTGTACCTGCACTCGTGCCGCGCGCACGAGCTCGCGCTCAAGCTGCAGGCGCTGCACCGTGCGCACGCGCAGGGACACAAGGTGAGCCGAGGCTGAGGCCACTATCACCGTTACCGGCGAACTAACCAACTATGGTTCAATCACCCAACTATGGTTTAACCACCCAACTATGGATGTAGGTCCAATATGGTAGGTACTTATGGTTCAATCACCCAACTATGGTTCCAACACACAACTATGGTCCAATCACCCAAGTTTTGTCTAATCACCAGTGTTCAGCACGGCCCATGTGACACCGCGGGTTTCATATAGGAATTTTAGTATGAAAATAATTATAAACTAGCTATATAAGGTGCTAACAAATTAGTCACGGATATTTTAAGAGATAATACATTACATTAAAACGATTAACTTTTAACTGTAATTAAGGATCCTTTGTATATCATTTTTTAATTTTAATTTACCGAACAAAAATAAATATAATAAATTTTTAAAATAATCACCCCTATTATGTACCTGTCAAAGATGTTTAAGACTGTCTGTCATGTCACGTCAAAAGTTATTTTTCTTAAATGTCATTGTGATTTGGCGGGAAACTGTAGGTTATTAAATACTAGCGTATGCCCACGGCTCTGCCCGCGTGGAACAAAAAAACTGTCCCATGCGAACAAGTAGTGTAAAAAAAGTCGTGTGCGAGATAGGTTATTAGTATGGAATAACTAATAACCTATCTCTGTGCCTAATTTCATCCAGATCAGTTAAACTGTTTGGGCGTGACGTTGACGTCATAGTGTAACAAACATCCATCCACCCATACAAGCTTTCACATTTAATAATGATTAAGTTAGATATTTAACGAATGCTAACCTATCTAATTAACAAGTCTAAATTAATTAAAAAGCAAGCACGGATATAAGAAAACTTTTATTAGCATAAACTCTTTACAAAAATTCTTGAAAATGGTGACCTTGGTTTTTAATGCTTGTTTTCGGATAACCTGAAAGGCGTCGGTAATCCGTGTTTGTAATTCTTCTGAAGTTCTGATTGTGTGCCCGTCGTTTCCATAAACCAAGTCTTTGGCTCATCCCCATACGTGGAAATCAAGCGGTGTTAAATCTGGTGAGCGAGCTGGCCAGTTCTCTGCACCTGCTTGAACCCCATCCCGGCCAATCCATCGTAATTGGAATCGTTCCGTTAAGTACCTTCGTACGTTACGATCGTAATGGGCTGGGGCACCATCATGTTGAAAGTACATTCTCCTACGGAGATCGACTGGTACTTCATATAGCAATTCCGGTAGGTCTTCTTGTAGGAATTGAATTGGTTGAGAAAGACAGGGCCCAACAAATAATCGCCAAGGAACTCTGCCCACACGTTAACACTGAAGGGAGTCTGAAAGTGGTCAGGACGTGCTAAATGGGGATTCTTCCCAACAAAAGTGTGCATTGTGAATGTTAAATAATCCCACCGTCGCAAATGTACACTCGTCGGTCCACAGTATGTTACGTCTGGCGTTTCTAATAAGCCACTGACTGAATAATACACGTGGTTCATAATCCTGTGGTTGCAGTTCTTGAATACGCTTGAAATAGATACAATAGTGTAATTCTAATTAATTAAATTTCTTTGCAACCGACACAATCAGAAAGCAAATAAATAGCATGACATTGACATTCAAGTATTTTATTTTTCAACTTTAAGAGGCCACGTGTATGATAGTTTAAAGATGATCTAGAATATGCCTAAAGAGGTCTCATTTAACTATCTTATTAACAGGGTGTTTTAACGTAGCAAATTTGTTTCCTAATTTTCTCCAAAAAAACATAACAATACCTATGATGTTTCAAACTTAAATGTAATCCGAGAACCGAGTACTATCAGAGGTAAAAATATCCGTGACTAATTTGTTAGCACCTTATATTGATTGAAAAATAAATTACTATCGAGTGTAAAGTTATTATATTAAATTTATATTTATTACAATCATGTTCGTATTTTTTTTTACGCTGAAAACCGCTATGTTGTACGGGCCGTGCCGATCACTGCCACTCACCCAACTATGGTTCAATCAACCAACTATGGTCAAATCACCCGACTATGGTCCAATCACCCAACTATGGTCCAATCACCCAACTATGGTCCAATCACCCAACTATGGTCCATCACCCAATTATGGTCCAATCACCCAACTATGGTCCATCACCCAATTATGGTCCAATCACCCAACTATGGTCCAATCACCCAACTATGGTCCATCACCCAATTATGGTCCAATCACCCAACTATGGTCCAATCACCCAACTATGGTCCATCACCCAATTATGGTCCATCACCCAACTTAGGTATTTAAATATATTATTTAGTTTTAGATAATTCGACACTATCGTATTAAGTTTAAATCCGGCACCTCTAGCCACTCAATTGCTTCGAATTTTGAGTTGGACTCTATTTTATATAATAAAATAAGAGCGGTGACAGGTAGCCGTAGTTACCAAAAGCAATCTAGTGGCTAGCACAACTCTGACACGTGAATCTTTCTTGCGCGAGATATATTACCTATCTCTTTCTGTGATATACTCTGAGAGATTGACGGGTGACGCTATGTCGCGCGCCAAGAGTCGCGAAGCGTAGTTGCTCTAGAAGGGCTAAAAAGTTCTTAAAAAAAAACTATGGTCCAGTCAACCAGCTATAGTTCAATCGTAACGTAATACTGATTGTTGTGCAGGAGTGCGACACGGTGCTGGTGTCCGGGCCGCACGGCGCGCGCGTCCGGCTCACGGACGAGCTGGTGCGCCACCTGCCGGACAACTCCACCTTCCGCCTGCAGCGCCTCGACGACGCGCTGCTGCTCAGCGGGGCCGACTGACTCCACCCCACCCCACTCCACTGCACGCCGGCGGCAGCGGCGAGCGGACAACTAGATCAGTGGTATATGAGCCACGCTGCGAGCCGCGCGCGGTTAACAACAGAGCCGTGGTTGACAGTACGAGTGCCGAGACCGTAGAGCGACTCTAGTGGAAGGATATTTACCTATCTCGATTTGCCCTTGTTTTATAGAGAAGCGTTTCTTCGAATTTTCATTCCATAGAAATTTGATTTCATCGAAAGCGTTTTTTTCTGAAACCGTAAAATATTTTGGAGTGTTGTAACACAAACCTTACCTAATTTATAGGTTGACATTTTCAAAATTTCTGAAAAATTTATGAATTCGGAGGAAAAATTTGTCTATGAAATGAAAATTCTATGAACTGGGGGAAGTGATTTTCTATAAAAGAAGTGGACACCACCTATCTCTTTCCGTGTAGTACTGTTAAAGAGTGACAGATGGCGCTAAAACGCACGACAAGACTCTAGGCATAGTTGTGCTAAACAGGGGGCTCCGAACACATTGCCTTGCTATAAAGAACTGAATTCTACCTGCAAGAAAAAGTGAGGCGTACCTACTTGGGCTTGACTGACTACGGTTAACGCCCCGCTACTGACTTCTATAGGAGTGAAATCATTTGAACATTTTTATTTTCTTTATTTAGGCCAATGGGGACATTTACCCACTATACAGGGTCAGTAGGGAGAAAACGAAAATAGACAAATCTGTTCATAGGAATCATGGCGTCGATTTTAGATTTAATAGAAACTACATTCAATTCTTCTTTTTAAATCTCATGTATAACTGGGAATTGAACCTGGTTAAAATTAGGTAAGTAATCTCATGTCGTATTGTAACATTCTTCGCAGCGGTTTTGACGGGGTTATGTATGAAATTATGTATGGGATTTATAAAAAAAAAGTAATGCAGTTTTTGTCAAATCTAAAATCGACGCCATGGTTCCTAAGAACAGACTTACCTATCTCTTGTTCGTTACTTCTCCTTACTGACCCATTTGGATTGATCACCCGGTATATGGGTTTAACCTCTTGTATGCTTAGGCGCAGATCTGCGCGGGACATTTGAACCTTACTTTAAAATATCGGTTAATTTCAATTTGATTAGCAAATTTTTGACATTGCATACGAAAGGTTAAGGTAGCCGTCACGTGACCGACGAAGTAGAATGCCCCTACAGGCTACAGGTCTTCATCAATATGTATCTACAAAAAGTGGGATTTTCGATTGTATGGACCACATACTGAGCGACTTTGAAATTGAAGTGTTGATAGAGACAAAGAAAATTATAATTTTCAATATGAAACTATCAATTTTATGTCCAAAAAAAGATGTGTAGCGCTGATTAGTAAAGTAACCTCCAGTGAGTGTTTGAGGTAAATTTTAATCTGAATTGTTAGAAATATTGATGTATGGGAGAAAAAATGAGATTGAATTATCTGTTATATCGAAATAGTGTATTTTAAAGGGCCATAATATTATTGATAAAGTAAGAACTAACCCTCATCTCATTCGCTAATACCGCCTTATGTTAATCAATTAACCCTTTCAGGGCCATGTCACATATTAAATCAGATTCCTGACAGATATATGCTGTGGCACTTGAAGTGTTAAATTATGTTATAGTTAGAAATAGTTTGTGTTATTTTTAAATTAAAGTAGTAACGTCTGATAGTGTAAATCAAATGGTTATTATAGAAGCGAAAAATTGATGATGCGATACCACCCTACGGCATATCGTCGGGGATATGCAATACCGCGTAAATAACAGCTGTCGATAAAGTTCTCATTTCAATAAAATACTTAGCATTTGTTTGAATATTGATTCGTGTGTACACTTGTTATTTACGCGGTATTGCACTATCCCCGACGATATGAGAAATGAAGCAACTGGTTGAAAAATGCTTTGATGGAACAGTTGGTAGTTCGCCCGTCTGGTCCGGAAAGCCGTGGGTTCAAAGCATTTTTTTTATTTTTGGCTTCAATATAAACAGTTTCAATGTTACTTTGATTTTTTAATGATAACATTGAAAATAAGGATTTTGAATGTAAGTTGCATTTTGTTTTTATTTTCGGTGCGTAACACGAATACAAAAATATAAGCAAGTACAATGGAAATGAGAAGGGGAAAGATATTGTAAAGATACAGTTTATACACTGATCTTGCTGATGGTTGATGTCATTGAATAGTTAGGCTATAGGCCGCAGAGCTGTGTACAATGCGCCAATCGTATTCCCAAGATTTAAATGTACTTTTTTGGGGCATCACAAAGACGCAATGCATACTCTGTCCGATCTCTAAGATTAACCCTTAAATGCATACAATTACACTAATTTTATTTCTGAAATGACGTAATTACCAATGAAATCCACGTCAGTTTGAGACTTAGGGACAATCTTGACAAAGTTTATATTGACTATATACAGGTTTTGACATGTGTCATTTCAGTAACGTGTATATACACGATGATTTTTAATCGGTGATCAGGTACCAACTTTTCTAACTCAGTAAATGATGGCGGTCACGTTAAAGTCGAAATTACATGAAAACAAACTTTTATTTTTCTATGATATTTTTTATTTAAAACACCATTATTGTCTTAAATTCCTTGTCACCCTACTAATCTGTATCTGTAAGCTTACAACCTTTTTAATAATTTAATGGAAATGACAATTTATGAGTAATAACTTGTCATTGTCATTGTCATTACCTATACAAAGTCGTAGGAAATTTCGTAAAATTTCCCGCCAAAGCGATGACACTTGACGTAGGTATTGTTAGTTTTAATTATGTTTCAACTTTTAATTAAATAAACAGTGAGATAATTGCATGAGACCTCGCCTATTAGGTTTAATTTTAGCTGGATATTAATATTTTTCTACTCCTGATCACCGATTAAAAATCATCGTGTATACATCATCATGCATTTAAGGGTTAAATGCATGATGATGTATATTTACACGTTACTGAAATGACACAAGTCAAAATCTGAGTATTGGCAATAAAGAATTTGTCAAGATTGTCTCGAAATCTCATACTGACGTGGATTTCATTGCTAGTTACGTCATTTCAGAAATAAAAAAAAATTCTGTCAAAAATGACATTTTAGTGGCAAGCTTTTATAGCCGACTGTACTTTTCTTTGGATATCCATCAAATGCTCACTGAGACGATTCTAAAGAGCCCAAGCTCGGTAGGATTGCTTTTTCTATTAAAAGAGTCCATGGCCACCTTCCGGCTCCATCATCAGATCAGCCCCATGGTACCATATTATTGTATTGTCATCAAAGTTAAGTAAGTATGCAAAATTTCAGCTCAATCGGTTGACGATATCTGTTTCAAAATTGAGTTGCAAGATTTCACCCGAACAAACATTCTTTAAACATACCATGCAGTTTAAATAAAATCTTTTAATTAGTGTAATTATATGCATTTAAGGGTTAAATGAAGTCACTTTGACGCAAGGTACAAACAACTGTATACATGTAAATTTAAGGTCGTCTTTCACTTGTGCCAGTTTGACATAATTCGATCTTAGAATTCCGGATAGACTTTACCTGATTGGTTCATTTTCCAGCCAGCCTTAGGATCCGTCTCCACTCAAGCGGAAGGGAGCGGATTTTTGATTGGTCGATTCCGCACGCGCCCGCTCCGCTACAATGAAGACGCACCCTTATGGCCAGTTGTCATTAATAACCACGTTTCATTTTTAACACCACACTAAGTATCAAAATAATGTGAGTGGCGTATTGCTTCGGGGTGATCTATCGTCCTACACTACCAAAACGTAATATCTAGAATATCAGTGACATTAAATTTGAGCCTTAATACTATGACGATACAGTTTGTTTTTCATATGAATGTTATAGTGGCACGTGGCTAACTCGGTAGCTAGCGGCTTTGCGATAATAGACACAATGGCCATTGTTTGGAAGATTAGGGCTCGAAGCGAAAAATTCACCTCGGATGTGTCGCACTATAATAATGACATATCGTCGGTGATAGTGCAATACCGCGTAAGTAACAAGTGTAGACACGAATCAATATTCAAACAAATACTAAGTATTTTATTGAAATGAGAACTTTATCGACAGCTAGTTACGCGGTATTGCACTATCCCCGACGATATGTGTGTGGCAAAAACCATGAGAGATTTCTTAGTGGTCAAGTTTGAAGAATGGGACCCAAAGGATTTGATATTATTAACTTTAGTTATGTATAATATTAAGTTATTTTGTATGCAATACTTTATGTGCAATCTTAACCGCGAATAGAGGCAGACTTTGATCAAAAACCATATTTTTAGATCATTACTATATGCAGGAATGATGAGATCACTGAATATGTCGCTAATCGTAATAAATATGATTTAATATATGTTAGTTTTAACTTAAGTGGATACAATTATGTTGGAGTATTGTCTAGATAATATGATGATTAAGACAGATGAAGGATAGTAAGAAACAGTGTGTTAGTTTGCAGACAATTTAAATAGTTTATTTTAATATGTATGCAGAACAATGACATTGGTATAATGTGTCTTGATTTTCACTATATGCTTTTGGCGTTGTACTATGGGCTGCACAATGAATTCATTCATTCATAAATGGGCCATGCAATCCATGTTTATGTAAACCAATTCTACAGCTCATTGTACATTTTAGTAATGTAATTCTCGTAACTTCTTCGCTCAAAATCTTCACTCGAATATCTAAATGCATCTTGATTTCCTTCTTTTTGTAAAACTCGGGCAACAGTACAATCTCGATAATCCGGCAGTACTGCGGACACAATGGTGCCGTATTAGTGGAAAATTCTGATTGGTGAAATATGGATCGTGGTTTGTAAAAACTCGTATTTATGCATGCATAGACGGATCTTTAATTTAAACATAGTGCCGGATTATCGAGGTACTGTATTCGTAATGTGAGCGAATGCAATCCATACACTGTCATCATAGGATGACGTCACTGCGCCATGTCACCATTACATGACAACGTCATATAAAAGTAAACTCTGGGAACTGAAAAAATATAGTAACGTAGTACAGTTCAGATACCTACCATTTTTTTAAGTATATTGTGTTGCTTTAATTCGGTTGTTTTACATAAGTACTGTTAAATTTTGTTATCTAAATACATAGTGAATTATATTTACATATAAAATATGTAGCATGTTATTTTTGTATGAAAATTGCTGTACTTGTTTTATACAATTTAAGGTTCAGTTGAGCTTAAGTTATATGAAATTCGAAGTAATATTATTATGTATAGAAGTTACGAATAAGAGACGAACGTTTCTTCCAAAAAGAAGTTTGAATGTGAGACCCATTCCTAATAAAAGGTATGAAAAATAGTGTCACCTGTAGCAAACAGCGTATCTATCCCTCGCTACGCTCAGGATTCATTCTGCCCAGATATCGGTGACACTATCTGTAACCTTATGAACGCCTTGACGAAATATCTTGTCATAAAAATACGTGTATTAAGGCGTTTAAAGGGTATCCAAGGTGCCTTTAATGTGCCTTAAAAGGAGTTGGATAGCCGTGCATTATACGGAGTATTTAAATGTAAACTATATTTTTTAAGGTTTATCATGTAGTGAAAGTTGTTGCATGTTTAGTAGTCTATAAAATAGCTATATGGAATTGTGTAGTCAATAAATGTATATAAAGCCATAACCTATTTTTATTTGTCCCTTAATGGCCTTCAGTAATCTGCTAAGAAGCTAGCGGCTCTGGGTACTGTTAGACCTCGCAACATTTTTTTAAATGGTTGAAATTTGAATTTTTTTCACCCCCATCCCATCGTCCCGGCAAGGCATAAGATATCAGTTCAAATCTGGTCAGGGTCTAATTTTTTTTGTTTTTCACTGTTTCTATCTTTGTATTTGTAATATAAAACGAAAGGCTCTTTCGAAAATCAAGCTACTCTAGTAGAAAACGGTCGAATTCATTTTGATAAATTATATACCAAATAAATCTGAAAATTATAAGTACTTGATCTAAATTTATCGCTACAAACAGTAATGAAGAAAACAATTACACAACAGTTTGTATACCCAATTAATGTGACATACTTAAATATCCACCTTCGTATTTCAACTATCTAGGAAAATGTGTGTTAGGAAAAGCAATTAACAACCTTATGAAATACTAGGAGGTACGCGTAATCGGGTAAAAATTATCCTATTGGAGACTCTATGGCAGCTATCCCTGTATCAAAATTGATTAAATTCCATCCAGCCGTTTCAGCGTGATGAGAGGTGAGAGGTCAAACAAAGGCTATCACCGCTTTAACACCGCGTGCTCATACAAATCCTACATCGCGCTTATAATGAATTAATGACTCTTCTCCATAGTAAACTGATTTTCGATAAACATAGAAATTAATAAATATTAGTATATATTACGTGTATATTAAGCGCGACGACCACGACTACACAAAAAGACAAGTAACAAGGTTAATCCGCATCCATAATTAGCGTAAATATCGGGAAAGATCGTATATAATACCTACATTGAATATGAACAAAACTCAGCTTGGTAACTATATGATTTCATCATATGACTGACCAATAGGAACATCCCAAATCATTGTCAACCCATTTCAACACCAGTGGGTACTTCAAAAACCGTAACCGGCATCTACCCACAACAAAAAAAAAACAGTACACGGTCGTCTATATAAAGTCAGAACGCGCGCCGCCGCGGCAGTCTCATATCAACCGCCGTACCATAAACAACAAGATGACCGGCCGCGGCAAAGGAGGCAAAGGACTTGGGAAAGGAGGAGCCAAGAGACACAGAAAAGTGCTCCGCGACAACATCCAAGGCATCACGAAACCGGCTATCCGTCGTCTCGCTCGCCGCGGCGGGGTGAAGCGAATCTCTGGTCTAATTTACGAGGAAACCCGAGGCGTTCTCAAGGTGTTTCTAGAAAATGTGATCAGGGATGCTGTCACATATACAGAGCACGCGAAGAGAAAGACAGTAACGGCTATGGATGTTGTTTACGCGTTGAAGCGGCAAGGCAGGACGCTGTATGGTTTCGGCGGGTAGACTCGTGTTAAGGAATTATTTTATTTTAGTTTTCGTGTAGTTGGTTTGGTATTAATTTGGTAACGTTCACTGACAAGGCCCTTTTCAGGGCCGCAGTCGTTCCGTGTTTTGCACGGACGTCAATCAAACTTAAAAATAAGCTAAAATATTAAATAGTCAATTCATAGAATTCAGGCTCTAAGTAGACACACTGGTGGTTTAAATTTATAAATATTCTTAAAATTTTACTACTATATACCTACTAGGGTTTTATAGGTAAGTACTTAACTGGTCAAATTCATTGGATATACATTGCACAAGCACAACACATACATTGCCATTTCAAACCACACAAAGATTTACATTGATCGGTAGTACATAGTACATGTGAATTCACGTTTTTACGTTTAGTAGTAAGTTCACATGGTTTGTTCTCCTGAATAAAATTATAAGCAAGAATAACATTCACTGTAATTAAAACTTATTGAACCGGGTCTATCGCGATATTTTGATTTACCTTCATTGCTTGACCATGGCACGTGAAACCGTGTTGAAACGTCAGGCAATGAAGGTAAATCAAAATATCGCGATAGACCCGGTTCAATAAGTTTTAATTATGTGTTCAAACCGCGAGAGTATAAAGTGTAACATTCACTGTGTACATTGGTTTTTATTTAAAAATCAAAAATTTCAAACGTATTTCAGTGACACAGGATATATATACTTTTCATAAGTATTTAGGTAATACACGTTTCTGTTTGTTCTCTCCTCATAAAAATTATTCGCATTTACAATTTACTTATTTAAAAATATCTCATTTTGGTCTGGTCTTGAACTAACCAGGGTTTAAGTAATTGTGGATAAATATTGGTTTAGCCATTTTAGGTAGGTAACCTACCTTCCTACTGGACCTACTGGTAGTAGGTAATAGGAATACGATTATTTAGGAAATATATTTAGGAAAATAGCAAATTTACCGTTATTTGCTGACTCCCTCATTTTAGAAACGGAGGGTAGATATTATCACACTTAAACTTATCTGGCCCCAACTTATTTTAACTATCTACGTTAGTGGGGATGTGACTGCCACTATAAAACAACTAGCACTTATAGCCTCCGCGCACAAAGTAAAACTGTAATATTTAAGTAAATATACAGACACTATAATTTAGGTTAGGTTAGTTAACCCGTTGAAATACAAATATGGCTCGTACGAAGCAAACTGCGCGGAAATCAACCGGCGGGAAGGCTCCAAGGAAGCAACTAGCCACTAAAGCGGCAAGAAAAAGCGCACCGGCGACAGGAGGCGTCAAGAAACCACACAGATACAGACCGGGGACAGTGGCGCTGCGGGAAATAAGAAGATACCAGAAGAGCACAGAGCTTCTAGTCAGGAAGCTGCCTTTTCAACGACTCGTCCGCGAAATCGCGCAGGATTTTAAGACAGATCTGAGATTCCAGAGTTCTGCTGTAGCGGCATTACAAGAAGCGAGCGAGGCGTATTTAGTAGCACTGTTTGAGGATACGAATCTATGTGCTATTCACGCTAAGCGAGTGACGATAATGCCGAAGGACATACAGCTTGCGCGGCGGGTGAGGGGAGAGCGCGCGTAGCCGTGATTGATTTCTATTGTATGTATATACGGATTATTTAATTGTAGAGGATCTCGGACAAAGCCCTTTTAAGGGCTGCAAATTTTCTCGTTTCTACAGGCGTCAATCAAATAACTTGGGTCAATTGTCTTCCTAAACGAAAATAAAGTTTCGAACCCGGTGTCAATTGGAGGTACGGGTGTGAAATGAATTGACAACATTTCATATTAAAGAATCCATTTGAAAAGTCTCTTTCTAAAACAGCATAGGCGGCAACATACAGTCGGACTATTACTAAGGCGGATTTAGTATGAAAATTGTATACCACTGTTCTTTTTGTAGGTTGCGACTGTAAATTTCAAAAATAGTCCGAATAATCAAATACCTAATAAGTTTTGGGTTCGTGATAAAGTAATGAAATTAAAGTATGGATACAAATGAGGTGAAAAGTTAACGCAACCGATTAAGTTTGTTACATGGGAGTCTGGAGATGTATGTTAAATATTTATTTTACTCTATTTTTAAATACATTTGTGAAAATGTTAACTATCTATCAATATTCATGATTCCTGGTGACTGACGGACAGGCAGAAGGACGGACAGCGCGGAGTCTTAGTAATAGGGTCCCGTTTTTTACCCTTTGGGCACGGAACCCTAGCTAACAACGTCCACAACCATTTCCACTGCTGCGTGCCTAAAGATTGACAGTCTTGTTTATAGAAACAAGGTAATTAATTGTTGTCCTGAGAAGGACATTTTCTTATTAAATCAGCAGGCAAAATCAATTTCTTCAATCCATCACGTTAAATTACTCTTCGCTAGATGCATGATCCGCTCGTCACAAAATAAATACATCTATCAGTCTTCCATCGCATTTAATGCTTTTCACGTTTCGAATAGAAACCTGTCAAATCTTGACTATCTTCGTGGCTAAATTTTCATCCTTAATCTACTTATTCTATTCTTCCTGTGATTGAGCTGGCTTGATAGTCTTCTTCGGTAGCAGCTCCTGCCGAATAGAAGGTAACACGCCTCCGTCGGAAATTACTACCCCAGCTAACAGTTTCCGTAGCTCATCGTCGTTTTTCACGGCTAGAAGTATATGGCGAGGTGCGACACGACTCCTGTTGTTTTCTTGGGCAGCACTAGCCGCTAATTCCAGGATTTCAGCAGCTAGATACTCTGCTACACCAGCGAGGTACACTGCAGCCCCAACGCCTACTTTCCGCGCGTAGTTCCCGGTCTTCAACAGCCGATGTATGCGGCCGACAGGGAAAATGACCCCAGCCTTCGACGAACGCGTCTTATTCTTCTTGCCTTTCTTTGAGTCCATGGTGATACGACTACATTTTTAGCTCTCGGCGGCATGTTAATGATATGTAGGTCTCACAACTAGCGGGGTAGCGACGAAGCAAATTCACGGCGACCAATGGGAGGAGGCGTAGGGAAATCACTTCCACCCTCAATAGAATTAAATCATATTAACAAAGGCAGAATCGAAATCTTAAATATAAATTGTATAGAGGGTAGATTAAAATAGTAGATATTTTTTCTACCCGCAAGTTAATTCGAACTGGGGATCTTCTTCTTTCATTGGTTTACATTATTTATTTATGTATCGTATGGCATTACAAAACGCTGGATCAGTAAAAAACAATCAAATTATTATTGATTACATATCAAAAGCCTATAATTAGTATAATTTTACATTAATTTACTTAAAGGTTACCTAGTTGACTCGTGTTAAATTGTATTACACTGATGTTTATTTCGTATAGTATTAAGCATAGGAAACCTAAATATATACGTTATGGCATATAGAAACAAAGTTCACCTAATATATTTACAGAATAATGTGTTGATCTAACTTTTCCAAAATATGACCTACTTATTGACATCCATAGTATTATAAAATTCAAAAATTGTATTGAAAATCATTGGTGTTTCAGTGAAAATTGTAACAACCGGATGGATTAGCTAGGCGCTAGTCGAACAACGCCATCTGCTGGTAAAAAAAAAATTGTCCTCTCATAACGTGGAAACGGCTGGACGAATTTTAGCCAATGTTGGTCATCAAAGGTGGTTATAGGTTATTTTTACCCGACTACGATAAAGAAGTAGTAGACTATTGCAGACGTCGGGAAAAGGCTTGCCGGGTGAGTAGGTTCGGATAGACGGATAGTGATAGGAAACCGGCAAGCCCTTTTTACGGCTAAGGCATGTACTATGCTTTTCTCAAACATATGCAATGAAATAAAATACACCACTCAAAAACAATATAATTCAGCCGTTTGGCCAGTTCATGAACACCGACGCCATGTTTAAAAAAAATACTTCTCTCTAGTTTTTCCCTTGTGTTTCCGCCCGAAACGTGATACCGAAGCCTGTTATAAAGCACGTCATGATGAGATTTGATTGCATGTTGGAGAAAAGATTTACTCGGACGAAGTTGCTTCAAGTATTGAATAAAACTCTGAATAAATATATAAACGTTTTATTAAATACAATATCTGTCTATCAGCGCCACGTCCAGGGTGTCGTGTTCAGGTTCAGGGCGTGACGCGCTTGGGGTCGCGCGGGAACATGGACGTCTTGCGGATGTTGTCCAGCCCCAGGTATAGCATCACCACGCGCTCCATGCCGATGCCGCCGCCTGCAGACAACAGTACAATGGTATCCTATCTCAACTCAAACATGGTTCCCATCTGTAACGTTCCGCCAATTTTTTATTTTTTCCTGAAGAACTAAGAGCTGGAAGACCTACGTCTGAGCCGAATATTATAGGGGAGTTAAAAGCAGTAAGGCTCCGATGGCTCGGGCATCTAAAGAGAATGCTGGACGATAGGGCGGTAAAAAGGGCGTATATTGGACAGCCTGGTCATGGATGAAGTTATGAAGGAACTACGCGCTCTACAAGGAGATAACAGGGAGCAGGTTGCTCAAGACAGGGCGCCTTGGCGTCATTTCGGCCAAGATCCACTCCGGGTCGCTGCGGCAGCAGAGTAAGTTTTTTCCTGAAGCCCATAATATTTTTAGGATTTTATAAACATCGTTTTAAAGGACCCATTAGGTTTGGTAAGTTTTATATTTATTCTGAAAAATTACCTTTTAAAAAAAAAAAAAATGGTTTTCGGACAAATGAAAATTTGGCGAAACGTTGTCGCGACGAACGCGATCCTCAACAAAACAGCAGGTGAGTGTAATTTTATAAACAAGCTTAATTAATTATACTGGCAACACAGACAGAGAATTTAAATGAAAAACGAATCCTTTTGACAGTTGAAAGGAGAAGTGTTTTCATTCCTGACGGAACAATGTTCGCGTGGCGGGAATAACGGAGAATTGAAGTCCTCCTGTTATACTCATTAGAAAGAAGATCGGCAGATAAAACGGGTAAGCGTTAGAAATGTAGTTTACCATTGTCTATACTAGAGAGATGAAGAGATAACTAACATATGAGATGAAGATGACTGTTAGAATAGAAAACAACCAAGAAGTTGCCAAACGGTTGTGAGTGGACAGGGTCGGGCTATAAGGGGAGTTGTGGAGGCCCGCGGCGGAGAAAGAATCTCCGCCAAACAATCAGAATAGAATAAGAATAAGAGTAGAATCCAGAACAGAATATAATTGTAGAAATCACTTCATCTCTCACTTTATTGTTCAACCATCTTGTCGTTATGTCTTATTTAAACTCAGGCAATGTTTGGGTTTAGAATTTTATAGAACATCATTATACAGACTTCCTTAACCTTGTAGAATGTATAGACGTCACGACAAACGTTAAATAAATATTAGTGATTCGGATAGGTGTGCATTACCATATTCCCCCGCCCAATACAATATATCGCATTTCTAGCGTGTAAACCCATGATTACGAGCAAGTCTGATGAAAAACGTTCGTACGTAACTCGGGTGATAAAGGAATTACAAACTCGTGTCCTAAAATTTCGTAAAGATTGGTTAAGTTTTCGATGAGGAAACAGACGAGAGCGGAATATCATACCTGCGTGCGGCGGACAGCCGAGTCGGAAGGATTCTATGTAGGCAGCGATTTTGCTTATGTCTGAAACAAATAGAAATAATTAATACCCTTTTTATCCATGGTCGTCATATCAATACTGGTATAGATAGTAACCTTAGTTGTGCTGAACCCTTTTATAATTAAGTTAATATTTTTGTGTCATATTTTAAAATCAATATAGTTGGAAACACGATTGTGTTTCGCGGAATGATTTTTTAATGTGGGTATTATACCACATTTTTAATGTGGGTATTACACCACATTTTTAATCCATCCCCACCCATCTTAGATACAAAGATGAATACGCAAAAAAAAAATGGCGCTCCTACGTCTTTAAGACTGCACCGAGCGAAATGTGTAAAAATAGGCAATTGCCGTTAAGTGGATAACGTCAACACTAGTTGTTTAATCCAATTCTAAACTACATATTTAGCATTCCGAAGAATGTGTTAACAACTTCTCCGTGGACAAAATTATAAGACTATTAATATTTTACCCTAGAGAACTAAGTAAAGTTGGACGAAAATTGTAAAATCGTAAGCAGGCGTTAAGTGTTTTTTTATAGTTTAACAATGGAAATCTATTCTGATTTTCAGTTCAAAAAAAAGAAGAATGTTTACATTACAATTTGTCCGCATCAAATATTTCAATTATTGTTTGGTATTAAAGATCCGGATTTATCAAAAAAGTGCTTTTAATTCTCCATACATTTTTACTATGGCGGACGCGCGCCGATTTAAATACGCAATCCCCACGCTCTATGGTTCAGTCGCAAACGCTCGGCGCCCTCTTAAGACATTGGGTCCAATAGAATCCAAAGATATGGGTGTCCCGGTGTGGACCACGTATGAGCGCAATTTAATTTTTCTTTGCGTGTTGATATTTGTATCTACATATGTGTATATAGCCCAACGGGTATTTTTCAGCCCACGTCATATAGCGGATTTTTATTGGTACTAATTTATTTTACTAGCAACGACAATTTTTTTTGTAACGTTAGTGAATGTTGACAAAGAGACTGATGTAAACAAAGAGAAAACGGGACTAAATATTATTAATAATAATAATACTTAATTATTGTATTAAGCGGTTTACACTCACGTGAAATTGTCAGGAACGGCCCGACATGTTTCGAACTCGTATGGAGCCCTTCATCAGGGACGGCTGCCCGTACACCGCCGCGGCAAACTCGTCACGAGTTCGAAACATGTCGGGCCGTTCCTGACAATTTCACGTGAGTGTAAACCGCTTAATACAATAATTAAATATGTCTCACGAAAGTTTTAATAAAATTAATAATAATACTCTTTATTTTGCACCACATGACAAAGAAAAAATACACCAAGTGCGAGTGGGACTCGCGCACGAAGGGTTCCGTACCATTATCTGTAAGTTTGTTGTATGGGAGCCCCCCTTAAATATTTATTTTATTTTATTTTTAGTATTTGTTGTTATAGCGGCAATAGAAATACATCATCTGTGAAAATTTCAACTATCTAGCTATCACCGTTCTTGAGATACAGCCTGGCCACTGGTGACAGACGGACGGACGGGCGGACAGCGAAGTCTCAGTAATAGGATCCCGTTTTTACCCTTTGGGTACGGATCCCTAAAAAGCAACGTTAAATAGGGTAACAACAGGTGGTCTTATCGCTTAAGAGCGACCTCTTCCAGACAACCTTTGTAAATATTCTGCAAATTTCAATCTTAAATCGGCGCCATGGTGCCTAAGAATAGATTTCCCTGTCTGTTCTAGTTTCTGATTTCACCCCATAGACCCTTCGTGATTCGGATTGATCACCCTATATACAGGGAGCCGCTGAATAAAATGGGATCTTCAAGATACGAACCGATGCCGTGGTGTTTGGCGCGCTCCGTGAGGAACTCCGGGTCGTGGATCCGCTGCGCCCCGCTGAGGATCTCCTCCCCGCGCATGAACATGTCGTACGAGTTGGACGCTTTCTGTGTAACAGACAATAAAATGCTTTCATTCGTTTGAAATAGCAGTCAGATACCTACTCGTAGTTTACCATATATGGCTAAGAACCATCATGACAGACGAGGGTTTCGATAAAAAAAAAAAAAATTAACACACAGGCGAAGCCCCCTCATTAATAAAGAACTTTCTCACACAGTCCTCTTTGTTGTAGGTTAGGTTAGGTTAGAACTGTGACTTCGCAAATACGAATGTCGACCAGTAAAGTAGGTTAGGTTAGGATAGAAATAACTGCAACCCCCACAGATACGAACTGCTGCCAGAAAAGCAGAATGAAATTGAAATAAAAAATATGGAGATCTTGTTCAATATAATGCAGCAAAACGCGATATGCATAAAAACATTATGGCAATTAATGGTTATGATTCAGGTTGATATGTCTCAAACAAAACTATATGACATTCCTTACTTATGCGTATAAATATTATGATTACAAAATGTATGCGGATCAATTAATGTAATGACTAACACACCTTTTGCGCAACGACTATTATGACCAAAGTGGCTATGCACACCGACATGGCTTTAAACTTTATGCAGCCCAATATGGAACCGTAGGTAATAAGTGAAAATCAGAAACTGAATACCGGTGTTCGGTTTGGAGCCTAGTACCGGTATGGGAGGGCTGCTTACCGGGTCGGCGGGGTCGGGCATGGTGTAGAAGGGCCGCACGGCCAGCGGGTACTTGTCCAGGATGTAGAAGTCGGTGTCGTACTTGGCCCGCACCAGTCTGCCCAGCAGCTTCTCATCCGGGGTGGACAGGTCGTCCTCCTCGCCTACCGTCACGCCTGACAAACAACACGACATTGTTACAAAATCTTATTTAAATTGCAGTGTATGTATGTAAAGCTTCCTCGCACCACGTATCAGCATAATATCTGGTCAGCGAGGAAATGCTGCCAGCATTTTCGGTACCATGCCGCAATATATTGAATTTAATTAACACAAATTATAACGGGTCTAACGCGATATTTCTTATTTACCTTCATAATCTAACGTTTCGGCGGGGTTGCACACGCCGTGGTCTCAGATGTACTGGTGAAACAGCGAGTTGTTACGTTATAATTTGTGTTAATTATGTGTACAAACCGGGAGAGTATAAAGTGTCATATTTTGAATTTGTTTTAATTCATTTTAATTTTAGCTTAGATGTTAGTAGTATTTAAGTTTTGTATGTACTGTTTCTTTGTTTTTCCTTTTTTGTGTTGAAATAAATTATTTGAATCTCATGTAGGTATGTTTGTTTGGGTGGAATCTTGCAACTCGATTTTGAAACAGATATCTTCAACACATTCAGCTGAAACTTTGCATACTTTTATGACAATACTACAATACTGGTACTGGTGGAGCCGAAACGTGACCCTAGAAACTCTGTAATGCATAAAGCAATCTTACCAAGTTTGGAGCCTCTACATTAGAATCGTCTCAGTGAGTGAGATGGAGGTTAAAAATAAGTACAATCGGATATAAAAGAAGTCCTAGAAGTAATTTATATCTGTCATTTTTGTATCTATTACCGTAACATTATGAACACCGGCATATTATAATTTATTTAATGAAATTATAAACTCTCCTAACCTGTTGATGCTCCTAATAAAAAAAAAACTAACGCATGCCACAATTATACGGTTTTCTAACTGAAACACAAAATTTTGTTTCTCGAATGTAACGTTTCGGCAAATTCAGCCATTTTATTCCAAAACTGTTAATATTTCAAAATAATTATAATTATAACCTAACCTAATGGGTTCTTTAAAACAATGTTTATGAAACCCATAAGTTTCAGGAAAAAGTTGCTTTCGGACAAATAAGAATTTGGCGAAACGTTACCTATGAGAATAGAAGAAAAGGAAGACCAAAGAAAAGGATGGATTGTGTGAAAGATGATATGAATAAAGAAATAAACGAGATGACGAGTAATAGGGAAGAATGGAGGAAGAGAACATGCTACGCCGACACCAATTAAATGGGATAAGGGCAAGGGAATGATAATGTTACAGATGGGAAACGATTTTACGGAGTTGTGATAGGAGATCCATATAATATTTAGGGCCCTTTCAGACGAACGGCACTTTCCTTACAGACGAACGGCACTAGTACAACTGCAGCCGTCGCCACTTTGCCGTCGACGCGTCGTCGGCTGCCGTCACCAGGTGGCGACGGCAGCCGTCAACAGGTGGCGACGGCAGCCGTCAACAGGTGGCGACGGCAGCCGTCAACAGGTGGCGACGGCTGCAGTTGTACTAGTGCCTTTCGTCTGTAGGGAAAGTGCCGTTCGTCTGAAAGGGCCCTTACAGTGCGACACAAAAGAGTAGAAAATAAATGAGGGCGCCACTTCCTTCGCAACTGTCACATTTTTGACGTAAAGTGCTTGAATATGGTAACAATTTTGTATGAAAAATTGTAGTTCCTTTATCATCCGTTTTCTACTCTTTTGTGTCGCACTGTGTGTACGTAACAGCAGCGCTCACTGACCAGCCTCCCCCAGCATGCGCCGGGCCTGCGGGAACTCCAGCCGCAGCGGCGGGTCCAGGAACCTGAAGGGCTGCACGCGGAACTGCTGCCCCACCGTCGCGATCTCCGCCGCGTACCTGCCGCCACGGGCACACTCAAAACAAGCTATTGAGAGACCTTGTTCCTTTTAAAATTTATTTATTTTCATATTACGACAAATGTATTGCTAATTTCAACCAAGTTTTTGAAGTGAATAATACTTTTCCCCGCGTTCTAGGTATACCTATTTCATGTTTTCATTGCGTGCAGTCGAAAATAAGTTGAAAAAACTTATTTTCCGCGTGAAGTTTGTCAATTTCAAGTAGTTCTTGAAACAAAAATTATCTATGAAACATTCAAACTGTAAGATTCAAATATATCCCAATAAATAGCAATAGCCCTGTTCTAGGTGGTAACATCAATAACATGTTAAGAAACATGTTTGATCATGTTGAAAAATGTCTACAACAATTAGCATTTTAAAAGGACTCTTAAACCCTTGATACAAAGATGAAAGCACAAAGAAATATTGAAATGCGTAACCTGGCGGAAGAGACCGGATATCGAACCCGGTACCTCCTGGTTACCGATCTAGCGTGTTAACCTCTCCACCACCCTAACCCCAGATGACGTCCAAATATGACGTTATCCTTGGAATTGTGGGTTGTCACTGTCTACTATTCCAAGGCTGGCGTCATCTTTGGTAACCATTTTGACGTGGCGTTTCTTTCACATTTTTCTATTCTTTTTTGATTTCAGGTTCCGTGATAATAAACTAATGTAATTACAATAAATTTCAATTTCACACTAGTTGAACATTTTAAATGATGTCAATTGTGGTCCAGAATGGTTTAGAAACATTCAAGAACTGATGCTTCCACTCACTGGTCTCTCCACCCTCGGAAGATGTCGGTAAAGGTCTGTCCGATGGTGTCCAGCACCTAGTAGTGCTGCTTGAAGGCATCTCTAGGTCTAGGAGCTAGTCCTGGTAGATACTCACTGGTCTCTCAACCCTCGGAAGATGTCGGTGAAGGTCTGCCCGATGGTGTCCAGCACCTCGTGGTAGTGCTGCTTGAAGGCCATCTCCAGGTTCAGGAGCTGGTCCTGGTAGATACTCACTGGTCTCTCAACCCTCGGAAGATGTCCGTGAAGGTCTGCCCGATGGTGTCCAGCACCTGGTAGTGCTACTTGAAGGCATCTCCAGGTCCAGGAGTCCTGGTAGATACTCACTGGTCTCTCAACCCTCGGAAGATGTCCGTGAAGGTCTGTCCGATGGTGTCCAGCACCTGGTAGTGCTACTTGAAGGCATCTCCAGGTCCAGGAGTCCTGGTAGATACTCACTGGTCTCTGAACCCTCGGAAGATGTCCGTGAAGGTCTGTCCGATGGTGTCCAGCACCTGGTAGTGCTACTTGAAGGCATCTCCAGGTCCAGGAGTCCTGGTAGATACTCACTGGTCTCTCAACCCTCGGGAGATGTCGGTGAAGGTCTGCCCGATGGTGTCCAGCACCTGGTAGTGCTACTTGAAGGCATCTCCAGGTCCAGGAGTCCTGGTAGATACTCACTGGTCTCTCAACTCTCGGAAGATGTCGGTGAAGGTCTGCCCGATGGTGTCCAGCACCTGGTAGTGCTACTTGAAGGCATCTCCAGGTCCAGGAGTCCTGGTAGATACTCACTGGTCTCTCAACCCTCGGAAGATGTCCGTGAAGGTCTGTCCGATGGTTTCCAGCACCTCGTGGTAGTGGTGCTTGAAGGCCATCTCCAGGTCCAGGCCCACGAACTCGGTGAGGTGTCGGTGCGTGTTGGAGTCTTCTGCGCGGAACACTGCTCCTACTGTATACACCTGGAACAAATTTAAATGAAATAATCTTAAAACTAATAATCTCAAGTGGGATTGGGCAGGCCACGTTTGCCGTATGCATCCAGAAAGATGGGCCAGCATAGCCACTAAGTGGGTGCCCAAAGAATGACGACGCAGACGGGGCAGGCCCAGACGGAGATGGCGGGATGACCTGGACGCATTTCTCAGCCACTGGCCGGAACAGGCACTAAACAGGGACCTGTGGAAGTCTGAGGGAGAGGCCTTTGCCCAGCAGTGGGACACAAACACAGGCTAGCAAAAAAAAAAAACTTAAAACATGTCAAAGCAGTTTCACATTTAATTCTAGTTAGTAAAGTATAAAACAAAGTCGCTTCTGTCTGTCTGTCTGTCCCTATGTATGCTTAGATCTTTAAAACTAAACCAACGGATTTTGATGCGGTCTTTTTGAGTGATTCAAGAGAAAGGTTTATATGTATAATACATGCATAGTATATTTATTATCAGCATTGCACCCGCGTGAAGCCGGAAAAGTCTAATAATAAATTGTTGTTATGTTACTAGTTACAGCCCAACAGGGTGTTCTTCAGTCTACGTAATATTGCGTTTTTTTTGTGGTAGAAATTTATTTTACTAGCAACGACAAATCTTTGGTAACTGACGTTGAAAGTCAGTGTCACTGATGTAAACAAAGAAGAAACGGAACTCCGCGGATTTCAAGTAATTTTTGCATATTTATTATCATTGTGAATAGCCAAACTATTCACTGCGATGAGTAATTTTTTTGTCCAATAGGATTCAGTATTTAGTTCGCAAGAAGAACGAAGGAATGAGCAGCATTCCGGTACACAACGTTTTGAATTTGTTCGATGACAAATCCTTGACAAATCGCTACTGGCGTTTAATAATGCAAATTTATGACGTATGCACATTATTGCCATATGAAAGCTGTTTGTAGCGCCACTATACCTGGGCAGGACTCTTGAGGTACGTCAGCGTGAACAACAGAGTACACACGCACGAACCTTGTCGAAGTCGGCGGCGATGGCCAACACAAGCAGATGTACAGTACAGTACTGCGCGAGGTACGCTGAGCTCTTGAGGTACGTCACCATGAACAACGGGTTATAGTACAACTTTTAACTAAGCTCATCCATTTAAATAAAACAATTTAAACGGATTATATCGCGTATATTAATTATTTGAGCCTCCCTGACGTTTCAGTACCTTTACAGATACCGTTGTCAAAGGTTAACTGAGAAAAACACATTTTTTCTCTGTCAAAGTTACATTTAAATTGTTTTATGTAAATGTGTGACAGTCGCGGAAACCGAAGAAAATATTATAAGCTCATCCACTTAAGAACTCAATACCATTGAGTGGTTAACCACAAATTAAGATAACGAGCTTGTAGTAAAAGCAGATTTTAACCACCTTGGAAGGTTAATATAGATTATCGACTCTATTTCCTTGGACATTAGACTACAAAATACACTAACAGTATAATGGTGATCATAACTATTTTGGAATTTTACAACCGCCCGACTCAACAAGAGCGTACTCTCTAGAAAAAGGACTATGAATTCTCATCATCAACCATTTTAAACCTATTCAACAAGGAATAAGGTTGAAAATTCAATATCCGCGCAATGTAGTTCTAACCTTTTTTGTAAGTAACTGGTTGGCGGTTACGAGAACAAAAGCAGATAGGATTGTATTAGACACAATGCCATTGTGAATGCAGGTAAATGGATGAACTTAGTTTTTGACGACGCGTTTGGCTCGGTTTGTAGACACCTGCCTACTGAGTCGGCGGTCCCGGGTTCGAATCCCGGCCGGGGAAAATATTTGTGCAAATATTTGTTCTTGGGTCATAGTACCCATAGTACAAGCTTTGCTTAGTTTGGGACTAGGTCGATTTGTGTAAGATTGTCCCTTAATATTTATTTATTTTATTTAGTTTAGATAATTTCTACTATACACATGCACGAACCTTGTCGAAGTCTGCGGCGATGGCCATCTGCTTGTAGAGTTGCGGGCTCTGCGCGAGGTACGCTGAACTCTTGAAGTAGGACACCGTGAACACGTTGGCGCCGCCCTCTGAAGCTGCTGGGATTATCTTTGGCGTGTGAATCTCTACGAAACCTGAGAAACAAGGGTAAATCCATACTAATATTATAATTGCGAAAGTGTGTCTGTCTGTCTGTTACCGCTTCACGCTTAAGCCGCTGAATCGATTTTGATGAAATTTGCCATGGAGATAGTTTAAGATCCGAGGAAGGACATAGGATAGTTTTCATCCTGGAAATTATCCCTAAAAAGATTGAAAAGTGAGTAAGTAAGTAAGTATTCATGATGACATTGATGACCCTGTAGGAAATGTAATGATTAGACCAAAAGCACAATTGCTGTTACATTTGCTTAGGCGCTTTCAATAATCCCTTTTATTAATTAAGGTGATTAGGTGGGTATCTATCGTGTTGTACGAGGTTACTTCCATACTTCGAAGTTCCACGAGGACGTAGTCGCGGGCAAAAGCTAGTACATTTATAAAACGTATTTTTTTATTATTCAAAAAATGTACACCGTATTTTTTTATTTAAACCATTAATACAAAGATCAAAGCTTGCAGAAAAAATAAAACGGAGCTACCTGGTGGAAGTGACCGGGAATCCAACCCGGTACCACTGGATTACCAGTCCAGCGCGTTAACCACTTGGCTATCCTAGCTCCAGGTAGACCTGACAAATTTATCCTTATGCTTTGTGTGTCGATCTTTGCATTGTTAAAGGGTAAATAAAATTAGACATTTTGTGTCAGTAGCGGAAGTAGCTATGCAGTATGATCTGTAAAAACCTTATTTTTTGGATAATGTGTGTATATAGCTTTGTCTTGTCCGTCGAGTTGGTTCCTATCTATGTTTAGTGGAAATGGGACAGTAGTTTCCCAGTTTAATTGGAACAAGTGACCAGATCTCAGGCAATATTGAAGCTAAGAATTCGAAATTTTGTAGTTATGTTCAGTTTTAGTAGTACTTTCTATATCACTAATTGAATGAGGGTCTCATGACGATCAGCTACATGTGACAGGAGTGTTTTAAATTTTGTATTTTAGTGATTAATTGAAAGCCTGTTGAGATGGTTCTTAGCTATGTTTAGTTGAATCTGAAGCTTTCCAATTCTGAATGTAGGTTATTATAGCACATATTTAAGGGCCACAGTTGCCTAAAAAAATGAAATTTCAATTGTATATAGAGTGGTTACCTCGGCTGGTGAGGATGTCGCGGAACAGCCTGCAGACGCCAGCCTCGATGCGGAAGATGGCCTGATTGGCCGGAGTGCGAAGGTCCAAGACACGGTTGTCCAGGCGTGTGTCTTGGTTGACTCTGATCTTCAGCGCTTCAGGGTCCTGGATTTTAACGTAAAAAACAGATATGACACTATCTCATAGGTATTTGTCTAGATGTTACCCGAGGCCGTCTACAAACCACGCCGGGGACCTGAGCACTCCATAATATCCATATGTTGATAATTAACAGGCCCTGCACCATAAAATGTTTCTGTTTAGCCCAATGGTTGACTGGTAGAGAATGCCTTATGGCCGCCATTTGTACACTTTTTGTTTTGTGCAATACAGTTTGAATAAATGAATAAATAATAGGCTAGTTGAATCATGTTAAATATTAATCGAATTAATTCTCAAATAAATAATTCTCAGGTAAAGAGGCACTTAAAGTGTTATGCTTCTCAGGTAAAGAGGCACTTAAAGTGTTATGCTTCTCAGGTAAAGAGGCACTTAAAGTGTTATGCTTCTCAGGTAAAGAGGCACTTAAAGTGTTATGCTTCTCAGGTAAAGAGGCACTTACAGTGATATGCTGCTCAGGTAAAGAGGCACTTAAAGTGTAATGCTTCTCAGGTAAAGAGGCACTTACAGTGATATGCTTCTCAGGCACAGACAACCTCCACTAGACGGAGCATGTAAGGCGACCCGCGCGCACCAACGATATGGTACGGCAGAACATTAAAGTATCAACACGGCGGCCACCGTTTAGTCGCGTCCTTGTTTATGATCCACGCGTACGCCAACGAAAAAAGAAATTAAATAAATAACATGGTAAATTGTAGTGTTAAGTGGTGTAGAGAGACCTCACAAACAAGGACGCAACTAAACGGTGGCCGCCGTGTTGATACTTTAATGTTCTGCCGTACCATATCGTTGGTGCGCGCGGGTCGCCTTACATGTGCCTTACATGGTAATCCATCACTTTATCGAAAAACGTTTCATCGATTATCGTTTCCCATAACACTATTCGCAGAATTTTGTTACAACTTAGGAATCATTCATCGAGCTTCGTTACATCGCTTGTACATTTGCTCGAATTACCTTTCACACAAGAATCAATTCATCGAATTTCACTTCATTATTTTATTTGTTCATCGACGTAGTCGTTCATCGAAACGTGTTTTTTTTTTTTTAATGATTCGTCCTTCCGGACAGGCTAAGACCATAGGCCATACTGGCAACCCGACTTGGCTAGATCCGACCTGGTTGGGTTAGGTTTAGGTTATTTTTTTTTATGACCTGAAACCCGACTTGGCTAGATCCGACCTGGTTGGGTTAGGTTTAGGTTATTTTATTTTTATGACCTGAAACCCGACTTGGCTAGATCCGACCTGGTTGGGTTAGGTTTAGGTTATTTTTTTTTATGACCTGAAACCCGACTTGGCTAGATCCGACCTGGTTGGGTTAGGTTTAGGTTATTTTTTTTTTATGACCTGAAACCCGACTTGGCTAGATCCGACCTGGTTGGGTTAGGTTTAGGTTATTTTTTTTTTATGACCTGAAACCCGACTTGGCTAGATCCGACCTGGTTGGGTTAGGTTTAGGTTATTTTTTTGTATAAATGGGACGTGCCATCTGTGAATCATGTTTCGATGAAAGGTAAATTCGATGAATAGTTAAGCTACGATTTGAGACAAATTCGAAACAATTTACGTTGAATAGTTGATCGATGATTCGAAAAGCAATGAATTGATGATTATGTGATTCGAAAAAAAAATGAAAAGACATTCGTGGAATAGTTTTCGATGAAATGAAAATCGATGTAAGAAATTTCGATAAAATGATAGACACCCGCCTTACATGCTCCGTCTAGTGGGGGGTGGTCTGTGTTCTCAGGTAAAGAGGCACTTAAAGTGTTATGCTTCTCAGGTAAAGAGGCACTTACAGTGTTATGCTGCTCAGGTATAGAGGCACTTACAGTGTTATGCTTGTCAGGTAAAGAGGCTCTTTAAAGTGTTATGCTTCTCAGGTAAAGAGGCACTTACAGTGATATGCTTTTCAGGTATGGAGGTACTTACAGAATTATGCTTCTCGGGTAAAGAGGTACTTACAGTGCTATGCTTGTCAGGTAAAGAGCTACTTACAGTGCTATGCTTCTCAGGTAAAGAGCTACTTACAGTGCTATGCTTCTCAGGTAAAGAGCTACACAATGTTATGCTTATCAGGTACGGAACTTACGTCAGTCTCTGGTCTGGCGGCATCTTCTACTTGCAGCGGTAACTGCGCCCTCGCGGCTGATACAGTCCACACTTCCAAACCCACCAGTTCCACGTCGCGCACGCTGCAGGCCTCCACCGGCGCCGCCGTCTTGGCCACGGTGGCGAATATGTCCACTATGGATTCTTTCGTTATGCTGTACAAGGATATAAAGATAATTCGATATTTGAAATACTAAATTTATTAAAAAGAGCTAATGTTGGATGGTTTGACTTGGCGGAGTTTTATATTATTGTATGATGGTGGTGGAGCGTGGATAAACCACAGAGGCTCCACGCTCAGCGATACAAAGATACTATCTCCAGCTGGTTTACTTTACATATATTGTCTAATACTACTCTGATAATAATCTACTAATTATTAACCTAAGACTTGTCTCCGAGTATACATATACATATATACAGATATCTATACAAACTATATCTTAACTATATTATCTTGGAGGGTGCCCTTCGCTTGGTCTAAAATTTTATGTTCTAAAATTGTTTGGCCGAAAATGTTTGGTCTAATATTTAATGGTATACTTATTCTTTAGCATAAAGATTTTATTGCATACATATTTTTTGTCCTAAACCATGTTTGACCTAAAATTGTTTAGTATATTTTTTTTATGACTAAAAGGCTAAAAGTATAATATTGTTAGGTATAATTATTCTTTAGCCTAACATAAAACCTCCTAAAAACCCATATGCTGAAGCGAGCAAGCGAAAGTATAAGTCGCTCCCAGAAGAATAGTTTAGGTTAGGTTAGAACTGCATCCCCAACAAAAATAAGGCGCTCCCAGAACAGTTGGTTAGGTTAGGTTAGAACTGCGTCCCTAACAAAAATAAGGCGCTCCCAGAACAGGAGGTTAGGTTAGGTTAGAACTGCGTCCTCCCGTCCTTCTCCAGCTGGCTCGAGAGGGGCATGGCCGGGTGGGATATAGGCTGGCGCAGGTAATGACCGGGCATGGCTGCTTCGGTCATTACCTGCACAAGATAGGGAGGGAGCCTAGCCCGGCCTGCCATGAGTGTGGGGAGCCCGACGATACAGCCGAACACACCTTCGCGGTGTGCTGTCGCTGGGCTGAGGAGCGCCGGGCCATGAGGGCCGCATTAGGAGTGGTGGACCTCTCGCTGCATAGCGTCGTGGAAGCCATGCTCGGCAGCGAGAGGAAATGGGAGGCTGTGGCCACCTTCTGCGAAGAAGTCATGTCGCAGAAGGAAGCCTCGGAGCGGGAGCGCGAGGAAAGAGCAGACGCGCTCCCGATCCGACGCAGACGGTTGGGGAGAAGGCGCAGGCAGTACGCCGCCCGCCTTCTCCCCCAGTAGGACCAGTGGGTTACGGGCACATCGGTCCTACTCTCGCGAGGGAACTCCGGCAAGATGCCGGAGCAGCCGGGGGGGTGTCGTGGTAGAATGCTCGCGACCCCATGGCACCCCCCTAACGGCAGCGAGGATGCACCGGAGTGGGTTTAGTGGGTAGTCTTCTTCTCTCCCTCTTCCTTAAGAGGGGCCAGAAGGAGGAGTCCCACATAACCCCCCAATGGCTTCCCCTAAGCCGGGGGGTATGCGTAAAGGCATTCCCACTTCGAAAAAAAAAAAAAAAAAAAAAAAAAAAAGGTTAGAACTGCGTCCCTGACGAAAATAAGGCGCTCCCAGAACAGTAGGTTAGGTTAGGTTAGAACTGCGTCCCTGACAAAAATAAGGCGCTCCCAGAACAGTAGGTTAGGTTAGGTTAGAACTGCGTCCCTAACAAAAATAAGTGGCTCCCAGAACAGTAGGTTAGGTTAGGTTAGAACTGCATCCCTGGCAAAAATAAGTCGCTCCCGGAACACTAGGTTAGGTTAGGTTAGAACTGCGTCCCCAAAAATAAGGCGCTCCCAGAACAGTAGGTTAGGTTAGGTTAGAACTGCGTTCCCGACAAACATTAGTCGCTCCCAGAACAGTAGGTTAGGTTAGGTTAGAACTGCGTCCCTGACAAAAATAAAGCGCTCCCAGAACAGTAGGCTAGGTTAGGTTAGAACTGCGTTCCCGACAAACATTAGTCGCTCCCAAAACAGTAGGTTAGGTTAGGTTAGGTTAGAACTCCGTCCCTGACAAAAATAAAGCGCTCCCAGAACAGTAGGTTAGGTTAGGTGAGAACTGCGTTCCCGACAAACATTAGTCACTCCCAGAACAGTAGGTTAGGTTAGGTTTGAATTGCATCCCTGACAAAAATAAGGCACTCCCAGAACAGTAGGTTAATAGGTTAGGTTAGAACTGCGTCCCCAACAAAATCTAAGTAATATTAATTTAATAAATGCGACAGTTTGAATGCGATTATTATTGACACCAATATTCGGAATACCAATTTTATGCCTAAAATACATTCGACCAAACAATGTTATTCCATACAAATGTTAGACTAAACAATTTTCGGCCAAAAAAATATATGCAAAACAATTTCGGCCAAACAATTTTCGACGTTAAAAACCATCGACCAAAGATTGTTAGGCCAAAAAATATGTGCCGAAAAAAATATCGGCCAAAAAATTTTAGACAAACAGATATAGACCCTATCTTGGATCTACGTACGTGCGTTAGCCGATATTATTAATTCAATTAAAACTGTATACATTTACTTTTACATTATCCTTTTTCTAAAACATATACATTGGAAATCACTAAGAATATTTTACAAACGTTTCGAAAGTTACGTTTATTATGTAGCAAACGTTAAGAGTTTGATTTCTTCTCTCTGTGAAAATGTTGTGAGACAATAAAATAGTTTTGTTTATTATAAATGTATTGTCTATGATTGTCTATAGAATTTGAATAAAACTAATTGTCAGCTGTTCAACTGTTCGGTTGTGCCGGTGTAAAAATGGTGTCGCAAATGCAATCTTTAATAAACTGAATTACTTGTATACTTCCAAGAGTGTTTATTCTCATCAAATCCTATCAGGTTATGGGCCCAGAGCTCGTAATTCTGTTCAGGTGAAGATTGCGGCGGAGATCGGGATCCGGGGTTGACGAGGAGGCGGAGGTCTATAGCGGAGTCTGAGGGGGTCGCGTGCTGTGTGAGCGTGGCATCAGTCTTTTGCGGTGTGACAGCATCGTCAAAATGGAGTCCCACACCATATCTTCAGCAGTGAGGCTGGAGGGGCAAAGAAACTGGAGCACATGGAAGTTCCAGGTGTCGGTTACGCTTAAAGGAGCAGAACTGTTCGCAGTGGTAGATGGCACTGAACAAAAGACGGAAGCCAACCAGGTAGAGTGGTCCAAAAAGGACGCAAGAGCTCAATCAGTTATTGTGTCAAGGCTGAGCGAGACGGTGATGATACATGTGTTGACATGTGAGACTGCTAAGGAGATGTGGATGAAACTTAAAGCAGTATATGAGCCTAAGTCTGCAACGAGCACGTTGATGCTTCAACAAAGATTTCTCCAGTGTAAGTACGAAGGTGGCGACTTATCAGTATTTCTCTCTAAGCTACAAGAGATGAAAAGTCAGTTAAAGCAAGGCGGAGAGGAGGTGTCCGACAAATTCCTGATTACGAAGGTGCTAATGTCCTTGCCGGAGAACTACAGTCATTTTATTTCGGCGTGGGAGTCAGTTGAAACAAGTCGTCAGAGCTATGAGGACTTGGTGGCACGGTTACTCGTGGAGGAAGAGAGAATAAAGGCCAGAGATGATAAAGAAGACGAGAATGTGGCTTTGTATGCGCATCAACGAGGGAATAATATGAAGTCAGGAGGTCTCAGAAAATGTTTCAAGTGCGGGAAGGTTGGTCATTTTGCACAAGCTTGTAAGAGTAACAATTCCGAGAACCGGAAGTGCTTCGTGTGTAACAAGATTGGTCATTTGAAGTTGGACTGCCCGAGGCTGCAAAACAAATTTCATCAAAAAGATAATTTGAAGTTTGGAAATTCGTCACATAACAACGCATTGACGGCAACGACAGTGACAGCCATGACGTCCGAGTATGATGGAGGTCAATTACTCGATGATAGATGGGTTATTGACAGCGGAGCAAGTGAACATATGACATATGACAGGTCATTGTTGTCGAAATATCAAACAATGTCAAATAGATTTGTTTTTGTTGGTGATGGGCGGAGATTACCCGTTCTGGGTGTTTAATGGGGATTCTCTGATTAAATCCACCATGAATGATGTCCTGTATGTGCCGGATATGAAGATTAACCTTTTTTCTGTGCCTAAACTAACACAAAAAGGTTTCGAGATTACAATGTTTGACAATAGATGTCTGATACAAAAAGAAGATTTTTTGTGCGGAATTGGACGGCGTGATGGTAATTATTATGTACTTGAGTCTCGAAAACTGAAAGATATCCCTGCTGCTGTATGTTACTCACTGAGCGAGTGGCATGAAAGATTGTGTCATCAGAATAAAGACTTGGTGCGAGCTACGTTAAAGCGAAACGGTATAGAGTTTGCGGATGATGATAAGAAGTGTGAAGACTGTGTTATGGCTAAAATACACAGACTACCATTTAGAGAGTATACCAACGTGTCAGAAGAAATATTGGATCTGGTACATGCTGACGTGGCGGGACCTATGGAGGTTGAGTCAATTGGCGGAGCCAAGTATTTCCCACTCCTTAAAGATGATCTGTCAAACTATCGAGTAGTTTATTTCCTAAAGAAAAAGTCTGAAGTTGCAGGAAAGTTAAAGCATTATATTTTAACTTCTGAGAGATACACGTCAAAGAAGATGAAAATTCTGAAGACAGACAACGGAAAGGAGTTTGTAAATCAAGAAATAAACGAGTTTTTGAGTGGTCAAGGGATTATTCATCAAACCACAGTACCCTACAGTCCTGAGCAAAATGGCAGAGCGGAACGAGAGATGCGTACCCTTGTAGAGGCTGCACGTTCAATGATACGTGGTCTTGACAAAACGCTTTGGTCGGAAGCAGTTAATATGGCCGTATACGTGCTTAATCGAACTGGCAAAAGTAGAATTGAGGGGAAAACGCCATATCAAGTATGGGAGGCTAAAGACTTTGACGTTAGAAGTTTAAAGATGACTTTTGGGAGTGAGGTGGCTGTTCATGTCCCAAAAGAAAAAAGGTTAAAGTGGGATCTTAAAGGCAAGAAAGGTATATTTGTCGGATACGAAAAATCTAAGGGTTATAGGATTTTTTACCCAGATGAGAAGATGGTTGACGTCAATAGAGATATTGTCGTTTTAAAAGAAAAGCGTCATTTGAAACAGAATCCGGACCAGGCAGATATACAAACCAATAATCAACACGTTGAAGAGGTGATATTACTCGAAAATAATTGGCATGATGTTGGAGATAATATCGAAGTCAACATAGAGAATCATGAGGATGAGGTTGAACAGGATGACGTATTGCAACCTGATGACTGTGACGGCTATCAATCTGCAAGTGAGCAGGCGATCCCAGTAATTGATGAGCAGGAAGCTGGAACATCATCTGACAGCGTGGTGGGAGAAACGCGAACTCGATCTGGGAGGCACATTAAGAAACCACAGAGATATGATGTCAGTCTGATGGTCGGAGTTGAGCCGAGTTCCTATAGTCAAGCAATGAAATCCAAAGACGCTAACCAATGGAGAGACGCTATAAATAAAGAACTTGACCAAATGAAAGAATATAATACGTGGACAGAGGTGAAAAATATTCCTGAAGGAGCTCCTGCAGTCAGCTCGAAATGGGTTTTTAAGAAAAAGGGCGAAGATTTGTATAAGGCGAGGTTAGTCGCGCGAGGTTTCGAACAAAATTGTAGTAGTGACTATACAGTATATGCTCCGGTAGCTAGGCTTAATACATTTCGTATTTTTGTAAGTGTAGCGACAAAATTGAATGTAGAAATCAGGCAGATGGATGTATGTGGAGCGTTTTTGAATGCAAATTTAGATGAGGATTTGTATTTGAAGTTACCTGAGGGATGCGATGCTAAGTATGGTAAATTAAACAAGTCGTTGTATGGGTTGAAGGGCGCACCTAGGTATTGGAACGATACGTTTGTAAGTGTGATGCTGGCAATGGGTTTCAAACAGTCGGAGAAAGATTTTTGCTTGTTTTCGAAATGTGATGGACAATCGAAAACTTGGTTATTGTTGTATGTGGATGACATATTGTATTTTGGAACGTGTATGAAAGAGACTACGAAATTGCGAGATAGATTATGTAAATCATTTAAAATTAAAGATATGGGTAAAATAAATAAATTTTTAGGCTTTGAAGTGCAACAGAACTTAAAAGAGAAGTGTACGATTATCTCTCAAAAAGATTATGTACACAAATTGTTAATTACCTACGGCATGTCTGAATGTAAACCGTTATCGTTACCAATTGATAAAAACTTTGATTTTCATGTGTTGAAAAAGGAATGTTCAGAAAGCGTGGAGTTAGAGCACAAATGCAGAACTTTGATTGGGAGTCTGGCGTACTTGTCAGCAGGTACGAGGCCCGATATTTGTGCGGCTGTAGCGATCCTAAGTAGGTATCAAAGTTGTGCATCTGCTTTGTTGTATAAATTACTTTTGAATATTCTGAAATATTTGAAAGGAACGGTTTGTTTGTGTTTGAAATATGAGTGTAAGGAGAAGGATGTTGTAGGATATGTGGATAGTGATTGGGGAAGGAGTGAGGATCGCAAGTCAACCACTGGTTGCTGTTTCAGGTTATTTGGTGATGCCATACTATGGTTTACAAAAAAACAGCAATCGGTGACTTTGTCCTCTACTGAGGCTGAATTTGTTGCTTTAAGTCATGCGACTAGCGAGGCTTGTTGGCTCAGGGATATACTAGCTGATTTTGACATCAGTTTAGGTCCAATTACTTTGTATGAGGACAACCAGTCCACTATCAAGATGGCTAATTTAACTTGTACGTCTAGGGTAAAGCACCTAGAGATCAAACAAAGCTTTGTAAAAGAGAAAATGGCTAAAGGCATTATTGCATAAAATTATATTAGTACTGATCAGCAGTTGGCTGATATGTTTACCAAAGCTTTGGGTGGAGTGCAGTTTACAAAGTTTAGGTACATGTTGTTATTTAGTTTTTGAACTGACAGTTGACAATTGAGTGATGGGAATGTTGAAGTATTTTTTAGGGATGTACCTGTCACTGTTATTTTTGTTGAGAAGTATTAAAATATTTTATTGAGGGGTGGTGTTGTGAGACAATAAAATAGTTTTGTTTATTATAAATGTATTGTCTATGATTGTCTATAGAATTTGAATAAAACTAATTGTCAGCTGTTCAACTGTTCGGTTGTGCCGGTGTAAAAATGGTGTCGCAAATGCAATCTTTAATAAACTGAATTACTTGTATACTTCCAAGAGTGTTTATTCTCATCAAATCCTATCAGAAAACAGTGGGAGATTGTCAAGATTAACCAGGACATGAAAAGAAATCACAAATGCTAAGACCCTGCTGCAGTATCCCTGGATAGTACCAGTCATCAGCGAATGTTTAGATACAAGCGAAATTTAAAAAAAAATAAGGATTCAGCGGAGTTTGAGCCCTACTTATGTTGAGAATCGTTTCAAAAATCAGAAATCGCAATGACCCTGTTGTAACATTGATAATATGTTAAGAAACTTGTTTGATCATATAGAAAAATGTCTAAAACAATCAGCATTTTTGAACGGATAAGGTAAAATAAAAAATAGTGATCAGCGAGTTAAGTTTCTGAGTCGCAAATACTCACTTGCCAGTGAATTTGACGAGCTGCTTGCTGACCTTCCGGTCCTCGCTGACGCTGACCAGCAGCTGGACGGTGCTGGAGTTCTGGCGCAGCACGGCGAAGCACTGCTTGCCCTTGGCCCTGGAGGTCTGGAGACGAGCTGGAAAAGGACCCTTGGATTAAAGATGTTCCAAATATTCGACATATAAATAATTTTCGGTGTATAAATAATAATAAACAAATCCTTGACTGATGTTTAATAATGCAAATATGACGTATGCACATTATTGTCATATGAAACCTATTTGTAGCGCCACTATCCCTTGGCCGGACCGACACTTTTTAGGCCTCATATGTACCTCTCTCATGCGTTGCCCTTACCAACCGTTTCCCAAGATCTTAACCAGTTCGTCCGGGCCTCAGGTCCACCTCTTGACGGCTTTTTCACGTCTTCCGGTAAGGAGCGCCATTCAAGACCCTTTCTGCCCCGGGCATCAGATCTACAAGCAATAGTCCTGGTCATTTGCCTCATAGTTGAAGAACTCACCTCTAACCCACACGCTCTGTCCGTCCATCTTCACATTCAGATCCTTGACATCCGTGTAGACCCTGTCCCTGTGCTCTCCGGTGGACTGGATCAGCTTGAGCACCCCATAGCGACCTTCGGAGAAGTCTGCTTCGGGGGCCTCGGCCTGCTGCTGACCAGAGGTAGCCTGAAAAGGAATATTGGGAAATAATATGGATGATTCAACTATTTCTGTTGCTCGTTGCCCCATTAGTCAATCTTTCCTTCTGTCCAGTGGGTTCCACCATCTAGATCCACCAGTGGATTTAATAGCAGGATAAAGTTCTCTGATGTGATCCACCATTGATGTAAGTGAATCCTGTGATACTTGCAGCTCTTAATAAGCTCCACCAGCGGATCGAACAGAATTCAGGGAGTTTGGTAAGATCCACCTATCCACTGGAATCTAGGTTAGCTATGATAATCTTCTAAGCCCAATATGCATTGAAACTTTTTCGCTTCTTTGCCATTTGTGGTTGTTAGAAAGAGATAGAACTTGCCAGCGGACACCCGTATGTGGTGAACATTTGACTGCAGGTAGCTGGGATGAATTGTTAGAGGCACCAACTAATCGCCAGGACTTCAACCAAGCTTACACTCAAGATATTGTACGCATTGTGCGACAAGCAATTTTGTCAATACATTCTAAAGTGTCAGCTATACTTTATTTACATGAACAAATATAAGCACTACTAATTTGTCTCCTTATACGTTAGGATTTTTATGAGTCTCACATCTGAGTCTAGCTAGTGTTTGATTTTTAGAATAATTCTTAACATAACACCATAACACAAGCCTTCTTGAGCTTAATTTGGGACTAGATCGATTTGTGAGAGGTTGTCCGATATTTATTTATTTATTTTATTGTTTGCATTGGGAACAAATTAACCACCATCTAACCAAGTGATGAGATGTCATTGATAGACCAAGGACATGACAATTATTTGGCGAACGCCATCTTACGAATAACAGGTTATTTAAACTTCTTGGTATTTGTAAAGTGTTCTCAAATTCAGTACCTTATGTTCAGCTTTCTTCTGTTGCTTCTCAGCAGCCTTGGCAGCCTTCTTTGCTGCTTTCTTGCTGGCCGCATCACCCTCGGCCAGGGGCTTCGGCTCCTCGGAGACTCCCATTGTTATTGCTCTGTAAATTATGTAATAGACAATAGGAAAAATGGTGCGATCTCTTTTATATTAACTAACTTCTAATGGTGATCAAAGATTTGTTTATTTTTAGAGATGGGCCGAATGTTCGGTAAATATTCGGTATTCGGCAAGTTTTTCAATGTTCGTATTGGGCCGAATAGTTCGGTTACATTGAATATTTACCGAATAAACAAAGTAAATAACGAGCGTAGGTTGTTTTGTAATTCGATTAATTTTCTACTCTGCACCCACTTTAAGCATCTCTGTTTGGCTATATGGTTGACTGGTTGAGAATGCCATTAGGCATTAAGTTCGCCATTTGTACTGACTTTTGTTTTGTGCAATAGAGTTTAAATAAATAAATATGAGTCAAAATGTAAATACAATAATCAAAAGAACGAGAGTTGTTTTAACACGTTGAATGCGGGAACTCAATTTTATAATTTACTCTCAGTGCTATACATACCATTTTTGAGTTGTAGCATAGTTTTGAATTGGTGCGGTACAAGACTATTTTGGCTTGTGACTAGAGGTCTAAAATTTGGCAAATACATCTTTGTTGGTTTTACAAATTGATGATTACTACCGCTAAAACGTAAAAGAACACGACAAGTCAAATGGCGCGAGCGCAAGGGGTCCGAAATACGTGCGGACGCGGTGCTATCAAAACCTGTTGGCGAAACCGAATATTCGGTTTGGTAAGAGCTCAACCTAATGTTCGGCCGAATATTCGTATTCGGCCCATCTCTATTTATTTTAATTTTTAGGGTTCCGTACCGAAAAGGTAAAAACGGGACCCTATTACTGAGACTTCGCTGTCCGTCCGTCTGTCACCAGGCTGTATCTCAAGAACGGTGATAGCTAGACAGTTCAAATTTTCACAGATGATGTATTTCTATTGCCGCTATAACAACAAATACTAAAAATAAAATAAAATAAATATTTAAGAGGGCTCCCATACAACAAACTTGTTAAAGATTATGCGCGAAACGGACTCGCACCTGCCCAATTTTTTTATAAACTGACAAGTGACACTTGATAGTGAGTTGTTGAAGATGTAGCTCACTGGCTCAGTGGATGTAGCAATAGCCTATTCATTCTTGCCTTCTACTTATTTATTTTAGTTTTAGCTACAATGTTTAAAAAAAATCTACAATTCTTCACCGACTACATATTTCTGTTTAACCGAGTGGTTGACTGGAACAGAATGCCTTAAGGGATTAAGTCCACCATTTGTATGTATTTTTTGTATTGTGCAATAAAGTTTTAATAAATAAATAAAATATTTCTATTTAGATACCACTAACTTTACAGGATTTCTGAATATTCCATCCAGTGCAACAGAAAAGGTTTATTATATATGTACAACCATCCTAAAATGTTAAATGTATCTGACAGGTGCTAAAAAAATTAAAAAGACGGCCAAAAAATATATATATCCGGCTGTACATTGAAAAATTATGGGTTATGCAAAAATTATAACAAACAAAATTATTACTATTAATTTAATGGCAGTCTATAGAGTCCCATTCTGTACACGATTTATTTTAAAAAGTGCATGTATTTTGGAAATTGCATGAAAAAAATTGAGAAGTCTCTTTCTCCTGCTGTCTACTCATTGGCATATCTAAGATTATGTTTCAGATGGGGCCTAGCCATAGCCTTTGAGATGAAGCCATGAATTTCTATTCATAACCCAACGTCATGGGATGGGCACTAGACCATATTGAGTTGGGCACGGCCCACCTAACCACCCCCTACATACGCCTATGAGTCTACTAAATCTATGGTCCCACCGGAAGATCAGCGCTGGCTCTTCGGCTAGCATCATGTTGAGGTGGGACCTGTTCATGGCACAGCCATAGTAATATTATAGTTGCTTACTGTTTTGTTTTATTTATCATTTTTGTAACTATTTGTAAATATGTTCTATGATCACATCATAAATAAATATATTTATTTCTTTCTTTTCTTCTACTGTCTATATTACTAACATTTAATAATTTTACTTATAACTTACACTGCCTTTATTCTATCCACTCACTCACTTACTTCGAATACTGAGTTGAACTCTATTCATATAATAAAACACTTAACATTTAACCATAATAACAAAAGCAATTGTAGATAAATACCTGGCTTGAGTGATGAAATCATTTGAAAAAGTCTTTGTAATTATGATGTAAATATTACTTCATTTAACAAATGAATGAGTACAAAGTTTAAAAACCTGATGCAATAATTTTCGAAAATAGGTTAATATATTGTTTATTAGTTTAGCAGATGTTATATAATTATCATGTCAAACAGTGCTTATAAATAAAGTAGTTAGAAATAAGGTATACAATAAAACCAACTATAAAATGAACTAAAATTACATTCCTAACATACACGTATAAGTACACTGAGTACAAAGTAACCTTTATTAATGTTAATTAGCCTTATTATTAGCCGGCTAAAGTGTTTGCAGCTGTTTTTAATCCAAACAATACACCAAGGCTAATAAAATAACAGGTTAATGTACACTTAAAAATACGTTTTGACACGAAAGTTCTCAAGTTATTTTTCCTTGTTTAAAATTGTGTAATCCGTGGCAAACTCACCGTATATGAAAGTTTGATTCTTAAACTATTTGTGTTTTGACTGATTAAACTAAGAATGCAGTATGCGAAATTGATAAAACACTCGAAGATTGTGCAAATAGGTTATGACTTATGAGTGATAAGATGCGGTCGGTCACCCTTCTCTTCTGATAAACTGTCGGCTGTCAAAGAGGCAACCATCAAAAAATGTTGCCATGTACAAAGTTCCGAAACCCCATAAGGTCTTAAAAACCGCAATATGCCGAGAGCTCAAAAAGGTACTTGTCATGCTTTAGACTTTTATTCAAGTTGAGTTATTGTCAGTCTGGTAAATTCATAGATAAGAATGTAATAATCGGAAATTATAGAATCAGATAATCAGTGATGTTAAAGGTAGGACCGCTCGCACTTGGCGTAAGTAACTAGGCGGCAGCGGAGCGACGCGATTAAATATTCTTTGTATGAAATAGACCGCACTACGCGGCGCAACATCCTATTCTACTTATACAAAAATATTTAGTCACCTTTATTAAGCGCATATTTGACATATAATAAAAGACTAGGAATAATAGGGTGTGTAATGTATTGCATAACAACAATTTGCGAATTTTCATTTTGCATAAAACGAATTGCATAATTTCAACCTGAGATCATAAGTGATCATATAGCATAAAAACAAAATGCATACAAACGAATTGCATAATTTCGAAAATTATAATAGTTTAATTGCATAATAATGTATTTGCATAATAGACAAATAGCATAATAGTCACTTTGTATACTATACCATTGTCATATCATACTTTTTTCATAATAACTTAAAGCATAAATGTTGTCCAAATAAATATATCCAAAAATATAAACCAAGATCATAATGTTCCTAAAATATAAACGCCTACTAAAAATGCATGCGCAAAATACCATTTCCGATAAAATGCATCGATATTACTGCAGTGAGGTTAAAAAAAACCCTAACCTACCTATCTCTTGGAGCAGTTTCGTTTTAAAGGTCATAAAAAAAAATAACCCTAACCTACCTGTCTCTTGGAGCAGTTTCGTTTTTAGGGTCATAAAAAAAATTACCCTAACCTACCTATCTCTTGGAGCAGTTTGATAGGTATGATATTTATGCAACTTGATAATTATTTTAAGTGTTTTTATGAGTTTTCATAATTATTCTGAATGAATGTTATACCAAGTGACATTATGACTTATGGACATTGTAACGAATGTTTTTATGATTATTAATGGTTATGATGTTTAAATATTATGCATGACAAAATTATGTATTTTGTTTTTATGCAATGTGTTTATTATGCATTTTGAAAGTAGTTAAATGAAAATATGCTAAAAGTTTTTATGCAAATTGAACGGCACCCTAAAAAATCGTGTAGTTTTTCAATGTAGTAAAAATGTTTGATCCAACCATTGATACATTTTGATCCAGTCAGAAGGTTTGTCTGAAACGGCCCGACATATTTCGAACTAGTTAAGGAGTTCACCCTCTGCTTCTTTCGTCAGCGACAGTAAAATTGCAGCGTTGGTCCTGGTAAATAACCGGGTAAGATATTTTATTTCTTATTTATTTTTTCTTATGAATGTAGATTTGGAAGGATGCTAAGGATTCTTAAGTGTTCAGACTGTCTCAACACTGAACGATGAATATAATCTGACTATACATTTTAAAAAGATCGGCTGGAGGTTTTTAAATGAAATGAAGGCTATTTTGGTATCTTATCATTTATTTGTTTGTTTTCTTTTTTCATAATAATATCATACAATTGTTTTGTACAAATATAAAATCTAAGTTATAAATTACATTGCAGCCTTATCCCTTCGTATTCTCTTCCATTAAAAAATATTTATTCTTATATACAAGACATTTTGTCTTACACAAAAATTACATACTGTACAGATGTTTTAGATAAATCATACACGAGGAAAACAGATTACCCATGAAGCAAATTTACTTACATATGTGCAAATAAACAATCATAATATAATACTATATTTAACCTATTAATTTAATTTCGAAAAGGAAAATTTGTAATCTTAGTGTATCAAGAACATATAAGTGCTATCCAAATTTAATTCTTCCATCTTCAGCGGTTTCGTTCGAGTTCATTAGAAAATGTTATTTCCATATATAAAGTACCAGACAAGTTAATTGAGGCATTGCATATGTATAGTATGACCACACAACACGTGACATGCGTCAAATGAAAAAAAAAAAAACATACAGTCGAATTGAGAACCTCCTTTTTGAAGTCTGTTGAAAATCATCCGATGGCGCTTGGCCTTAAGTGTGAAATAGGTACTCATATCTCATTAGTAAGTACATAATTAGGATGCAAATTTCAATTTCACAACTAGGTAGGAGCGTAAATAAAATTTTACATAAACAATCATAAATAAAAGTGTTTTGAGAACAGTTCTTCAAGTTGTATAATTACGATAAATAATCGTATGTATGTTATACTTTATTATATCCACTTTTTAGTTTTGTTGTTTGTGACCCTGTTTCCTACACAGTGTTGGGCCAGTTTAGGATGTAGGTTTAATCAATTATTTTTGGGTCTGTGTGCAGTTTCCATAGCAATTCTAATTAAGAGTCAGTCCATTAGTTACTATATTTTAAGCAGAATGCATCTTTATCCTATCTACTTGCCCATATGATATGCAGGACATTTATTAACTTCCAAGTGTATTTCAAAAGTTTCATGTCTAAGTTTTCTTAATAAAATCGCATATAACTTCTGCGTGGGTCTCGTTTACACCGATCTGGACCAACTGCTGCTTCGAAACGAGGAACAGAGATTCGCCGTCTATTTCGTGCTCGCTCAGCACTGAAATCGTCTCCGCCCAGTTGTATTTTGACAGGTGTGAGGCCAGCTGGTCCACCTGTTAAAGAAATGTTGCCAGTCTAAAAATATATTTCACTAAAGTGGGGGATTTTCGCCACACAACCAATGATGTCGCATTATACACAGCCAATAAAACTGTCACAACTGAGTAGTTGGGGTGACCGTGAGAAAATGCCACATCCCAATTTAAGAAGGTACCGTGCAATTTAAGAAACTGAGTTCATTAGAATTCTCCCTGTACAGTCAGCATCAATTAGTAGCGACAGCGCAAAGTAGCCAAACATAGTGGGGCCAGGACCACACGCTTGCCAAGACATGGCAAACCTACAGGACGCAGTTATATGTAAGAGAGAGCGAGCACGATGTAATTCCGTCTCACTCTAACATATAACTGCGTCCTGCAAGTTTGCCAAGGCTCAGCAAGCATGGCGCCGGCAGAACAGATCTTTATTTGCATAGTAAGGATGTGTCTGAAATATTTCATTTTATCACTAGGTATATGATGCGGACTCTATATTATTTGATCGTAAAATGAATAGAAAATGTATTACCGTCCATGACTTGATTGTAGTCGGCTTTAGGTTTGCGAAAGGATGATCTGAAATTGAAAATAAACATTTACTTCAAAGTTGAAAATTTAAACTGTTGCTTTGAGTAAAATTGTAGATATAAGCATCGAAAAAATTAAACTGCAATCGCGTTCTTTGTGTAACGAAATTTAGTCGTACAAAAAAAACAATTAAGTTTTGTTTTAATTAGCTCTTAACTACTCGTATTTCAAAGTTGACAATTTGAGAATCGAGACGTGCCCTCGCATTCGTTAAAGAAAAACCCGCCAGGAGGCCACCCGGTTCGTCCTATACTGAAATGACAATCTGTGTGTATCATGCGGTAATAGAGCCTTAGGACGACCACAGAATAATGACACTACAGAAGCCGCACTCTTTTGTTATTTGCCGCTTTTGCAAAGGAATTAGCCTACTAGTCTCCGATTCGTAATTTTAAATGACGTGCGACGCTGTTGGTTGTAGCTTCTGGGGGCGTGTCATTCTCCTAGGGTTGCCTACACCAACAAAAGGGAAACTATTTCTCGGTATTTGTACTTATTTTACAAGTTACTTTTAATAAAAGACGAGATCGCGATCTTTATGGGCTCTAAGATTACCTACTGGATCTTTGGATTGGTTTAACGTACGGTTGTCATTACGTATGTACGGTTTTCATTTTTCAAACCACCTTGTTTGAAAAATCACAGATAATCACATTAAGATCTAGTATTATAAAATTTGCCAGATGATGGACCCTAGCAGTGCCTACTAGATAGACTAGTCCAACGCAGAGGTGTGCAGTTTTCGCATCCAATGCACTATGATGAGCAGCTAGAGCCAATATCACTAAAAGTTCTGCTTACCTGATTGCCCTTCATCAATTTCTTCCTTCGCTTCTTCAGGTTCTATTTTGTCATCTTCATTCAAATTCAAATCGGATATAGTCAGTATTTTGCTGTTATCTTTTATAATTTTCCCGTCTTCTGTCCTGTGCTTGTAAGTTTCTTCTTTCTTCTGATCGGTCGTGAGGTCGGTGTTTTGAAATATCGTCTTCTCTTTCAGTGGTTTACGAATCTGGAAATGAAGACATGGTGGTATAAAACAAAGTCGCTTCCTACTGTCGGTCCCTATGTATGCTTAGATCTTTAAAACTACTCAACGGATTTTGATGCGGTTTTTTTAATAGATAGAGTGATTCAAGAGGAAGGTTTATATGCATTAAATCCGCCTTTTGTACGTTAAGTTATTTTGTGCTATAAAGTTTAAATAAATAAATAAATAATTTATCAGCACTGCACCCGTGCGAAGCCGGGGCGCATCGCTAGTAGGGTAAAAAACAAAAATGTAATCTGTACTAGATTAAGCATGTACATTACTTACAGGAAAAGCAGTATTCGACTCTTGTATGACGTAGCCATCCAACACATGTGTCAGTATAAAACTGTCCGTGTATTCTTTCCTCACGCTCCCATCTGCTATCTGTATCTCACTCCCTTTGAAATCGCTAATGGAAGTGACAGTGTACTTCTTGTTAACTTCTTTCACTTCTGTTTTCAAAGGTTTCGTCTCGATTGGTTCTGGTTTCGTTACTTTTGCTACTTCAGGCATCTCTTCTAGTTTCACAACTGGTTTCGAAATTGGTTTAACTGGTTTTTCTTCCTTTTTAATCTGAACTTCTTGTTTTATAATTTCTTTCGGTTTGCTTTCTGTGTTTGTACTCGTTTCTATCTTCACTGCTTCCGTTTTTGATGTTTCTGTTTTGATTGTTTCTAATTTAATTTCTTCAAGTTTTAATTTAGTTTCTAAAGGTTTCGTTATTTCTGGTATTTTACTCTCAATAGTTGGAGGTTTGACTATTGTTTCTATTTTTTCTATACTAATGATATCAGGTTGCATAATTTGCGGTTCAGTCCTCAACAGTCCTCTAGCTTGAGTAAATACTGTATTTCTAACTAATTTATCACTTTCCATTTGAACGTTTTCTTTTACTATTGGAGGTATTATTTTCATTTCAACAACCTGTGGCTTTTCTTTAGCTATGTTGGCTTGAGTTCCTGTACTCGCTGTTTCAACTGTTCTTACTTGTTTAACGTCTCTGTGTACAGGGCTAGTATTAATACCTATGTCAGTCTGTACAACGTTAACTATTTTGTTTTGTATGTTAGGAATGATTGTCATGGCTTGATTACTAACTGTAGGTACCGCTGTTATAGGATGATTACTCATATTGGGTATTTTTTTAATAGTTTCATCAGGTGATTCACTTTTTCTTTTTCTGTTAACATCATTAATAATTTGATTTGGTCTTGGTACGTTCATGGTTTGCGTACCTATCGGTAAATACTGGTTTTGTCCCATAGGCCCCACGCTCATTGGTCTGGGTTGTATAGGCCTGTAGTATGTCTGATTGTAATGCCTTACTTGATTAGCCATGGCAGTAGGATTTGGCTTATTTGGTAAAGGGACTTTTTTGTTCATTGCATTAGCTTGAACAACGTTATTTGGTATATTTGTTATAGTGGAAACATTCATTTGTCTCGGGCTATTTACGTTTCTACTATCAATAACATTAGGGTTAACTATTGGTCTGATATCATTGACATTTGTAGCAGACATTGATCTAATTTCGTTACTATTTGGCACAAATTTGACATTTTGCATTGGTGATACTGTTACTTGTGGCTGCCTTACATTTTGCTGTCTCATACCTTGCAATTCTGCAACTTTTTGCATATTCACTAAATTCTGATTCATATTAACAGTTCGGTCTTGCATTTGGGTGACATTTGTCATCGTAGTCTGACTTGCCATCGGTAACGTATTAGACATTACTGCATTATTATAAATTCTAACATTATCGTTATTAATATTACTAAGATTTTGAGCAATATTGACAACATTTTGACCTACGCTAGCAACGTTTTGACCAACATTAACAGTTTTTTGACTCACATTCTGTACAACGTTAGGCATTTGCATGACATTTTGACCAACATTCACAACATTTTGACCGATACTAGTAACGTTTTGACCAATACTGTTAATATTCTGACCAACATTTAGGCTTACACTTTGTCCCATATTATTAACATTCTGATTAATTTGGTTGATATTGTTAATATTTGGCATCATTTGGACTACATTCTGCATTTGCCGCATTTGATCCATCTGAATCATTTGCTGTGGGTAGTACCCCTGTAGGTTCTGCAGGTACATCTGGTTTTGGTCCATTTGCTGCGGGACGGAGGGCATCATGTTGTTCGGCAGTTGTTGCATGTATATCACCTGGTTTTGTGGGCGGTTCTGTATCCATGGCGGTGGGTTTTGCGGGTTTATGAAGAGTGTTTGATTCGGTTGGATCTGTTCACCTGAAAATATAAGGTTTGGGATAAGTGTTTGATCTACGAATAGATTGAGCCTTCTTTTTTAACATGAACAATATTGTCTTTATCGATTGTTATTACTTCACTTTCATGAAAGACACTGAAGTCGAAAATCATCTAAAGATATATCTTAAAGTTTTTGTTAAATAGGAGGAACACCCGCCAAAGTGGTATTGTTTCATTAAAACATACGTTTAAAAGAGAGCTAAAAGTCAGGCGGTAATTAGTCAATTTCCGAAAATCAAACACCAGAAAGGGCAAATTAGTGTGTAATGGACTTGAGTATTTGTTCCTCGGTATTGGATGTTTTCTATATATATATTTATGTATATATTTATGTTTAACGTCGTCCAATACCCATAACACAAGCCTAGCCTAAAGCTTAATTTGGGACTAGGTCGATTTGTGTGAGGTTGTCCTATATTTGTTTATGATTTAACCTTCGCAGAATTCGGTATTCGTAATCGTTACAAAGGCTAAAAGAGCTCCGTATCAAATCTAAGACATTACTCAGTTGGTATTTTTTTTTATATATACAGGGTGATCAATCCAAATGGGTCAGTAGGGAGAAGACGAAAACTATAAGAGATAGGGAAATCTGTTCTTAGGAACCATGGCTTCGATTTATACTCATTGCCGGAAGACGACTGTTGTTTAATGTGTTTTCTCTGTTAATTTCTTATACTTTTACATCTTCTATCCCTTAAATATATTATTTTTACCTGTAGCCGGTGTTTACATTTAGAGTGCTCTAAGAGTCAGAAATTGCTGTTAAAGCTGAAAACGCTCCATACAATATGCGCTGTGTATGGAAAAATATTTTGACCATGATAATTTTTACCATGACCATGTTTAGGTTCATAGTTGTCATAGGTACCTACCTACAATTATTGTTTTGTTGAATTATGAGGATATTGGCAACAATTTCATATTTGCTATTGGATAAAAAAAAAGAAACGTAAAATGTACGTACCTTAAAGGAATGTCACTCTTTAACAGCAATTTCTGATTCTTAGAGCACTCTAAATGTATGTAGTCCCATACAGACATTTGTTCTCAATAAAAAATAGAATCGATTGACATCTTAAACTATTATTTTTTTCTCTACTCAATTTCGACCGGGTTCGATTCCGGGTTATGCATGAGATATACGAAAATAAATTGAATGCAGTTTTAAATAAATCTAAAATCGAAGCCATGGTTCCTACGAACAGATTTCCCTATCTCTTATAGTTTTCGTTTTCTCCCTTAAAAAACAAGTAAAAAACTTACCCGGCTGGACCAGTATCTGGGTCTCGTACACTAGCCGCACGGGGCATAGCATCACTTGCTGAGCCTGCTGCTGTTGTTGTCTGTAAAAATACACACAAAAATATTATTTAACCTCTTTTTATCGTCAGTCTATGTCAAACTACACCACACCTTTAAGGTGCGAACGCACTAAGCGTAATACCCGACGCAACCAAATATTTTTGTATAGACGTGGATTGCGCGCCGCGTATTCCGTTGACGCGTAGTGCGTTCTATCCTATACAATTCCATAAAAATAATATTTGGTCGCGTCGCATAGCGTTGCTCTGCTGCCGCGTACCTAGTGCCCAGTGCGGTCAACTTTTTTGGCATTTAATGTGCTTCTTGTCACACGCTACACTGTTGTACGGTCAGCATCAAACGTAACTGACAATTGTGCTACAAAAAACTACCACGAGACTCGAAGATTTAGAAAAGGTTACTTGTATCATTGAATACCTTTTAAAGGCAAGATCAAAAACAATTTCAAGACGTACTAGAACTAAAAAATACGGGTTTCCGGTATAAGGCACCCTCTAGTGTCGCTGTAACTAGAACTAGGTATAAGATCATGGGTCTCTCTCTCGCTAGGAGGATCGGGACGTGAGTGCAGTCGCTGTCCCACATAACCCCAAACGGCCTCCCCAAGCCGGGATATGCGTAAAGCATTTTCACACCGATAAAAAAAAAGGCATCATAGACAACTTACCCCAGTTGTTCTGGCTGGCATATCTGCTGTTGCATCTGAAACACAAAGTAATCTATGCTATAGACAAATAGACACAGACAACGTAAGTCCTTTGGAAGTCGGTTAAAATTATAATTAATTTAACTCTTTTACGCTTAACATTGGTCCACTAAAATCTAAAACATCGAGGCTTATTTCTCTAAACTCAAATGCGTTAGTCGACTATCTAACCTAAGCTTTATTTTCCTGCCAAACATTAGTAAGCTTCAGCCTTTACTGTGGCTCTTTATTGAATACTTGCCCTTCGTAAGCGTAATTTAATTTCATACCGTATAGTCAGGTAAAAAGTGTCGTATAACCATCTAAAGGTCTTCGCACATTATAACAACTCAACGGCGACTCGATTCTATGCCAAATATTGAAATTTAAGCCCTATGTCATATTTACTAGGTTTAATTTCAAAAAATGTACGACGCTTCGTCCACTCGTCGTCCACTACTAATATCATTTTTTGTTATAATGTGCGAAGACCTTTAGGATGTCCAGTTATCCCGCACCAAAATTGGTAAAATTTTGCCCTGCAGCCGTTTCGGCACGATGAGGCGACAATAGAAATTATGACCATCAGATGTTGCTAGGCTGATATGACGCCACGCTTCCATTCCATATAAAAAACAAAAGACGATCCTGCATCAGGCTATAAAGATTTTTCCATAAATCATGACCCATCTTCATCGAAAAATTATTTGCAATATAAATCTAGAATTTTATCATAGTACCTACCTAGGTATACCTAATTAGATACGATGGCTGATTGAAAAGTTCGCAGCTTGACCAATAAAAAGTTTATTTTTATTTTTTCTGTCCCCATTTTGATCTGTCATTATTCAACTGTCTTCCCGCGAATTTATAATCAGTAACTCTATTTACAAGGAATTTTACGACTGTTTAAAAGCTACGTGTCGAGAGATTTTAATGATGGAGTAAATCAAAGAATATAATACTCACAAGAGTAAATTGAGTAAATGGAGCAACGTGCTGACGTGATTAAATACGTTCATAAAAACATATTGACTTTGAAGCAAATTTGAAGATATGCAAGGTACTTAGGACAATCCTGTCCATCATATAATGGTCAAAAATGGGCAGCTGAATTCCAGCGTGGACGAGACAGCATCGCAGATGACCCTCATCCGGGGGGGCCAGCAACGGCGGCCAACCCACAAAATGTCGCAGTTTATATGCAATATTGGTAAAAAGGCCGGCGATCAAACATACGGGCAATAGCTGTCATCGTATTATGCATTTTTTTATAAAAAATATATATATAATAGTCAACGAATTAGGTTTTTCTAAGGTGTCGGCGAGATGGGTCCCGAAGCTCTTTTCAGTGGAACAAAAAAATCTTATAGTACAAATGGGTGGAACAACTTTTCCTTGCTGTTATTCTGTCTCGTGATCCAGGGGACAATTGTGATTAAACTTCTATGAAAAGTGTTGATAATTTATATACTGCAGGTATTGTCAGGGGATAGTCTATATACATAAGAATGGGCTTATAACTGCTTAAATTCCAAGCTTTTGCTAGGTAAATATAGCCACGGAAAATCGTAGTTTTAAAAAGTGACCCGCAGGGGACATCACCATGGCAACGAGCGGCAGGTAATAGTTGATTGACCCAAATTCACATGACTCTCTACACCTGTATGAAGCCGCCTCAAGACTTTTTGGACAGATTTGTAACTATATGGCCCAGACGTGTGTCCATCACTACCCGAGACTAAACTGCAGTCTATTGCCCATCGTTACTTGTTGTTATTTTGGCGACACGTTTGGCTAAGTTGGTACAGTCGGCATCAGAAGTAACTAACAATTTTAGTATCCAATTTGACATAAGCCAGTAGTAAAATTGTAAGTTTTACTTTTAATGGTCACCGTACAACGGCACCAAGGCCGTCTTGTTGGGGAGTGAAATTGGGGGCCCTGGCTCTGGGCACATCCCCAAAGAGCCCAGTGCGAAAGAGGGGCCTGAACGGTACGCGAAGCTAGCAGTCTTGGGTTCGATCCGATATAATTATTTATTTATTCCACGTAGTAACTTTTACTGCTGACTGTACAGAGGGTAAGTTCCAGTATAACAGGTTAGTTAGGGTGCCTAAGCACATCTTCGGCAGGGGGAAGTTAATTAAATACTTCAAAGTGGAGATGAACATTATGGCCATTTAATATAAATGACTTTAATACAAATAACTTTCAGAAAAAATATCGACTATAGTACCTACGTTGTTGTACAGTTGCCACCATACACCATATATATTACAACAAATACTGCGTTCATAAATCTGAACACGCACTGTAACGCCTTGAAAACAGGTGATGTTCAGATAAGTAGTTATGAACGCATTATTTGCTGCGATATATCCGATGGCGACTGTACAGGCTGGAAAGTAAGCAATAGACGAACGAGTAAGTTCGAGTGTCGACCCGAGGGGAAAAAAAGGAAGGGAAGGAAGGAATCAACATTTTAGGTCAATATGCCTATCTTCTATGAAAGCCTATATGTATTAGCCTTACGAGTTACCTAAGGAACATTAAACTCCTAAAATCATTTTCGCGTAGATACCTACGTATAGATTAGGTAACCCAATACACATTTTCTAAAGTACAAAAAATGCTCTCTTCATTGCTGTATTGACGCTTTATGGAGTTTATGGTAATCTGGCATTGAAAAAATAAATGTTTTTTTTTCTTGCTTTTTTTCATATTTTTTTCTGCGCTTTTTTTCACTTTTTACTCAAATACAGAATGATATTTTTACGTAGGAAAATAAAATTAGGTAACGCCTGATTTAGATTCAGGAATTCAGAATACATAAGATTTTAAAACACAAGACCTGTTGTATATTACGGCAAAAGAAAACGTATTTTGTACTTAAACCTTTGTTATAAATTATAATCAGATGGAATGTTGCGGTGCTTAGCTCTCGTTTCTGGGATTCACAAAGAACGTTACCTAACCTTAACGTTTTTTTGCGTTAATATTAATAAAAAAATGCGGGGAAGCCACAGGATATCTAGTAGAACGATAAATAACCTAAAACTACAATAGTGCTCCTTTTTTCAACCAACTTCCAAAAAAGAGGAAGTTCTCAATTGGGTTGTATTTTTTTTCTTATTTGTTTAGTAGGTACGTTTGTTATATCAGTAGCAGAGATCGGCGTGGGTGAGCTATTTTTACGTCATTAATGTCATATAGTTGTGTCTTGTACCTAGATATTAATATGGATAAAGTGTACCTACCCATAAAAAATAATATAAAAATACAACACTGAAATGATTAAACTAAAATGAAAATACATTACCTACAAAACGAATATTAAGCTCTTTATTTATTGTAAATTTTCTGTGCTATTGTAATAGATGACTATTAGTTTTTCTATATTTTAAATTTTTAACGAGTTTTGCATTGGGTTTAGTACCTATTCATTTATAAATAGAAAAAGATCTTTCTACATCCACTGAATGAAGTGAGTGGAGATAAATTGTACATTAGAATGCTGTCCACGTCTGAAGCTTTCGAAAGTTTTTGACATACTCTCTAAAAAAATCTAAGTCTGGGTTTCTAGAGATGATGTCTTCTAAATTCTGCCTGACAGAAGCAGGTGAAGACCAGTTTATAACAGATTTATTGCCTATCTTAAGAGGTTTGATATTCACTTGATTAACCTTCATATTAGTATCATATGGATAATATATTATCGAAGGAAGTTTGCTTTAATACTCGTTAAAACTGTTTTCCCACTTAAGCGGAAAGCTGTAAAAATAGATTAATCACGTTCCGTAGGTGCTAATATTTATTTTATTGCGACGTAAAGCTCAAAGCAAAATGGCAGCTTTAATAAAATCATTTCATTCGTTTATGGGGCACGTGGGGTAAGGGCATGACAAGGTATGTCCATGTTATGCAAACAGCTGAAAACAGCTCACCCACGCCGACCTCTGATTCAGTAGATAGGAACAGGTACTAAGCTACGGACAGACGGACATACGGACGGATGGACAGAGACTATAAGAGTTCCTTGTTGACTACAGAACCCTTAAAAGGGTACCTATGTCCTTATCGATTACGATAAATGAATTATTTGTTCTTGAAATAGGAGATCTGTCACCTAAACTGAATCACCAAATAATATCAAAATGAAGGTCGCCGGAAGGTCTTGTCAGGTGGACTGACAACCTGATGAAGGTGTTTGTACTCATTTATAAACCGATTTGGAAAATTTAAGTCGGTTATTTTGTATGAAAATGGTGATCGCGTCACTAAAAATATTGCGGTTTTATTCGTCTCGTCTTTTTTGAATCGGCATTCCTGTGAAATTAATTATAGGTAATCTCAACGGACAGTTGAGAATATAATTTTAAGGGTTTCGTTATTTCCCTTTAAAACCAAAATGACCATAGCACGTGTACCCAGTGTCCATAACAAAACAATGCAATAATAAAGTCAACAAAAAGGCATCGAAAAAAACAAAAACATTATTCGCAAAGAAACAAACGCTTTCCAAAACCTTTGTCCAAAGTTCGCAACTACCTGAGAAAGAGTGGCTGTTTGGCTGTATCTCCCTCGCTCACCCCTCGTAAATCTCAGATTAAAAAAAAAATACCTTCGATTTTCAAACTCTATTTCCATAGATGAGAGTTCAAAATCAAACGGCTATTTCGAAGGAATGCCAAATTAAAATGGACGCTCAAAGAGAATTGAGCTCTATGCACATTAGAGATAGGTTTTGTTTTGGATTGGATTCGGTTCTAATAATAAGTTTCGATGAATGCAGGGACGTCGGACATTTTTAGTATTTTTTGCGTGTATAGGGATGGGACAGCTATCGATGCTGATGGTATATCGAAAACATTTTTGCTTGAGACAACGTACGATATGGTTGTAGATAAAGTGCCGACGTAGATTTGACCAACTAAACGACCGATTATCGTTTGAATAGCCGATTAGAGATGGTCATAGCGATAGTTGATTACAGTTAAGTTCAAGGACTTCAGGAATCATAGTTACTACGTCGTAGTTTTTCATCGACGACGCGTTTGGCTCGGTTTGTAGACACCTGCCTACTGAGTCGGCGGTCCCGGGTTCGATTCCCGGCCGGGGCAAATATTTGTTCTTGGGTCTGGATGTTATCTATATATGTATTTATATATTATGTATATCGTCGTCTAGTACCCATAGTACAAGCTTTGCTTAGTTTGGGACTAGGTCGATTTGTGTATGATGGTCCCTTAATATTTATTTATTATTATTTATTTATTTTATCATCAATCGCGTCATTAAGTACGTGGTGGTGTTTACAGTCTAACTGGGCAGGTACTACCGACTGCTCTTCTAGCACAACTGTGAGACGGGCCTCGTTCTCGCGCGGGTAATATAACTTTTCTCTTTTTTTGCAGTACTGTGAGTGACGGGCAATGCTATGTCGAGACAAGACGATGCTATGTCGACAAAAGTTGCGAAGTGTGCTAGACAGGCTGTTACTGGCCGTAACTTCTAGTTCACACCCGTCATCATATCGCCCGTCTTACTCCAACTGTATTGTATGGAAAGAGTTCTCCTATAGTGTCGCCCTGTTCTTCTGTCAAACTGTCTATCCGTCAACGGCTTAGCTCGCAGATTCTTAGAATAATTTACTTTTATTTAAATTACTTTCATCTTAGCCATAATTATCACATCTAATCTAAAGCTTCCTATTGAAGCGACAAGGGAAACAGGCACACAAATAACGTTTTTATTATAACGATGATGACACCTCTTCCACCCCATTTTGTGATATATAGGGACTCCTTGAACTTCTGGCATAACTGTGACACGCTTCTTTGTCGCGCGACAAATAGTACTACCTGTCACTTTCCTTTCAATACCGTGCAAGCAATACAGGTGATGCTATGTCGCGCGACAAGGAGAGTCGTGACAAGATATGCTAGCCCTGTTGGTGAGTGAGTGACGGGCAGGGCTGCCGCCCCTGCCTGAAAAATGTTATTTAAGCCAAATGTCCGGGGTTTTTAAGTCTTTGTCCGGGTTCGGCGAATTAAGAGATGGCAGCCCTAGGCGCGTATTTAGAAATCACAAAATAAAATATGTATATGTATGTAAAAAGGTATTTGATATTTTAACTTGAGGTTTACAATATCTATAGGCCAATATTTCACAGAGTTGATCTGCACTTCACCTGTAATATTTATATTACCTAGGTACTTATAGTACTCAACATACCACCAAGTTGTGTACCTACTTCAAGTAACCTACACAAATATGTCATACAAAGTCAAGGATAAATTTGTTTCGCATCAACACGATAGCTATATATTACAGTAAAAACATTTACTCGTACAATAACAATTTACTAATAACATTCCTATAACTACCAACATAGTTTCGAAATTATCGATATCGATATTCGAATAACGTATCAATCCCCCGAAGACATCACTAATCAAATATAGAACACCCCGGGGGCAAGTGTTCCTTTCCTATAAATACTGCACTAGTGCAACAGAGATGGATAGATAAAGGCCCTCGAGAGAAGAAATGAGACAGCCGCGAACGTCCAATCAAAAGAAGTCTCTATTGACAAATGATAATTCCACGATATTATAGATGTAGCCACATACACATGCGTAACTAAGAAAATATCCCTTAGTTGGCAAAAAGTTGATTGGAATTCAAAAAAATACACTAATTAATGACTAAAGTCATTAGCCATAACTGATAGTCAACCACAGAACGTTAAACGGGAATTCCTCTCCCAAAATAACACGGGCACACTTCAGATATCTAAACATTTTAGCCGTACAACACTCGATGTTGGAGTTATTATCGATTTTACGCTCATATTTCACTGTAAACAAACGTTTCACTCAATTATTTGACAATGTAATGACAGAACACACTTACCTTTACACTTTGGCAGTCCCAGACACATCCACAACACACTTATCTTAAAGAAATCGTGCTTAAATGAAATTAAAACTATATGAGCGTTCGGTCCGACATGTTTCAACACAAAATAGCTGCACGAATAACGTAAAACGCCTATCAAGTCTCGCCAACACCCTGTACTACGAAACCCGCAGGAAACACTCCAAGGCGATAATAAAGCGACAGCGTCTTAGAAAAACTCGACAGTTTTATCGATTTTTGGATGATACGCGACTTTTTAGTACCGGCCACCCTAACCAATGGCGGCGTTCTGAATTCAAACGCATCGTATTGGACGGAACTAGTTTCGAAATTTAAACACGTTCCATGACCCCAAATACCCGTGAGCGTTCAGTACGCGTGAGAATGATATCTTTATCTCACTCCGGCTTACGCAAAAAAAAAGTGTGGACGAAAGAGATAGTTGCTATTCATGTGGTCTGACGTGGAAAGAATCTACTTTTGTTTAACAAAATACAAAAGATTATACACTTTTTTGCCAAACGGTAGAGTAGAGATTTGATGCGGATTCTGATGAATCAACTATACGACCCTGACGTCAACAGTATGGCTGATGGAATATAAATTACTTGGTTTGATAGGCCTTTTTGCGCGTAATAAAAACGTACTTTTATTTTATTTTTCCTTGAATTGTAGGGGACATGGGCTAAGGCACACCCTAGCTAACATAATAGATTATTACATACAGCCAAGACGTTTAAGAAGGATTAAAAAAATGGCTGCAATAGGCGAAGCGGATTTTCGTTTTACAATTATGTTATTTGAGATTTTTGATCAAATCTGAACTGAAATCTTGATTGTCGATGAGAAATTTATAGGTGTATTACATTCCATTAGTTATTATTAACGAATTTTGGGATCTTATTCTGTAGATTCCAATATTTTCAAAATTTGTAGAGGAAATAACAGCCGGTTTACCTAGTTATCTGTTAGATAGTCGTGTTAGAATTAGAAGACTGACTTTTAATGTTATGATTTTTAATTGGAATTGGAAGTAAGTACCTAATGACAGTAATAATGACTCAAGTTGGGTTATCGTTTCGTGGAATTACAACTTGGCCGCTGAGGATCCGTGCCTTATCTCATAATAAATTTATAAACATTTAAATGATAGGAATAGGTAGGACCTTAGTATTTTGCACTGTGTCTGAAAATAAAAGCCGATCAAGTGCGAGTGGGAGTCGCACACGGTATCTTAGTTACAGAATCCGTTTGTTTGCGAATCAAAACTTACAAAAACGTCTAATAAATTTACCTATTTATAATGTTTCTGAGGCGCCCGTTTATTTTTAATTTCATTTAGTTTCTAAAAGCTATAAGTTTTTTTTCTATTTTTTACTAACACAGTAAAGTCCATCTTCATCTTCTGAATTAACGTAGCGTAACGCAACAGTACCTAATCCACCTTCTATTTTTTGAGTTGTATTTAGGTAGGTATAGGTAGGTACAGTGAATTGATTTAAAGTTACACGTTTTTTACACATTCATGCTAAACGGGACCTGATCACGTTCAAAAACGTGTTTATTTAATTACCTCGACGTTTTTGACGTGCCGTTACATCCATTACATCGAACGGACGAGGCCTATGATAGTTGCTTTTAGGTATAACGCGATAAACATGGGACAAAGCATCCGTCACGTTTTGATAAAATGCGAGTGATTAGTGGCAGATGGTTTGCTTTGGCACTTATTTATTACGTGCAACACCATCACAAGCAACCATCATAGGCCTTCAGATTATTAAATATAACACATACCTACCTATTAATACCTTTTTGTTATATTAATGTAGGCACAGCTGTTGCTTCTGAGCCGGGAGTCAGCTTGGAGTAACGTCTTCACAACTTCCCGTCTCTATTAGCATCGGGTTCCTAAACTAAGACTCCGCGCTGTCCGTCCGTCTGTCTGTCTGTCCGTCTGTCACCACAGGCTGTATCTCATGAATTGTGATACTTAACCAGGCCAGCTAATATGGGATAAGTGTTTATAAGGAACACTTGGTGCGCGAGTTTGACTCACACTTGACAGGTTTTTTTAACGAAAGACTTGTCCACCAAGATGGTTCTTAGCTGTGTTTGGTGGTAATAGGACCAATAGTTTCCAAGATATTCAGCTTTAATTAGAACCACTAGGTAACAAGATCTCAGCAATTGAAGCTAAAAAAAAAACATATTCTGTTGTTATGTTCAGATTTATGTATCACTCATTGAAAGAGGGTCTCCTGATGACCAGCTATATATACTTGTGTACACAAGTGGAGTGTGCAGCGTAACGCACACACATCATCTCTCCTTTCCTATATATCCATGCATCCTATTATAAGTTATTAGTAATAAACCATACTTCAAACATAACACTTGTTTGCATCAACGCCCTGCATTCCTTATTACAGATACAAATGTTCAAAATTTTTTATCTAGGTTATTTTATACTTCCATTAACTACCAACTATTTTGGCTCTTATAGTGACCCAAACATCAGGATCTTAGTCTCTGAGGGCACGCCACTTGTCCCGATCTTGCGCAGCTTCTCGCCAGTTTTGGGCTCGAAGCTCACGCAGATCCACCTCCACCACGTCTCCCCAGCGGTACCTGAGACGACCTGGTCGTCGATCAGTTTTGGTTGCTCCAAGTACCTATATGCTCTTTTTGCCGCGCGATCCACTTCCGTTCTTTGTAGGTGTGAATGAATGAATGAATCTTATATTACCTATATAATAAGTATACATTTGCAGGTTTCCATAAAATTTGATCATCACGAAGACAGTCAGTAGATACGGGAGTTACTGATACGGTTCTGGTTTGATGATCCGCAAAACCAGCACAAAAAATGCATTTTTCTCAAACATGTAGGTAATGAAATGCCGTCATTCATAACGTGCTTTATATCAGGCGTCGAAGTATCACGTTTCGGGCGGAACAACTCGAGATACAACTGTAAAGGAATTTCACACAAAATTCAAGGCCTAAGCCGGGAAGTTTTTTTAAACATGATGGCGCCTGTGTTCAGGGACAGGCTAAACAGATGAATTAGGTACCTATATATTATTTGAGTGGCGTATTTTTTATTTCATTGCATATACACTTGCGAGCAAAATAATTGCATCACTTGAATTTTTTTAATCTGCAGCTTATAATTTAGTAAACGGGGATCTTTACAAAAATAATGAGGTATTGTTACCTGAAGTCTAAGCTCTGCAAAAAGCTAACAAACATGAAAATTGACATATTATTTTTCACTTTATGAGCATTTTCTTGGTTTATGGGCGGCATTTCTTACGACGGGCAGACCGACCTGGTTATCCTGCCTTCTGGAGGTCGTGGACGTGGTTTGAACGCTGCCAGGTACATCACCGCGATCCAAGAGATGCACGTGGTCCCTTACAATTGATGAGGGGTTCATTTTTATGCAGGATAATGCCCCTTGCCAATATAGAGACACCACCACCAATCTTGCCGAAGTGGAAATTACCACGATGAACTGGCCAGCGATGAGCCCGGACCTTAATCCCATCGAACACATGTGGGACTGCCTAAAACAAAGGGTTCGGAAGCGGAATCCTGCCCCGTCCAATTTTGCGGAGCTGAAGGAAGCCTTGCTGAAGGAGTGGTATGCTATCCCTCAGGATTAGGTCAGGAAGTTGATAAAATCCATGCCAAAACGCCTGTGTTGTGTAACTTGTGTAACAAGAGCTAGGGTTGGCAAGGTTTGCCGGCTTCATATCACTATCCGTCTATACTTACCGACTCACCCTTTTTAGGGTTCCGTAGTCAACTAGGAACCCTTATAGTTTCGCCATGTCCGTCTGTCCGTCTGTCCGTCTGTCCGTCTGTCCGTCCGTCCGCGGCTTAGCTCCGTGATCATTAGTACTAGAAAGCTGAAATTTGGTATGAGTATCTGTATGTATCACGCCGACAAAACGGTAAAATAAAAACTAAAAAAAAAATTTTTTTTCGGGTACCTCTCGAACACCTAAAGTGGGGGTGATTTTTTTTTTTCGTTTCAACCCTAGTGTGTGGGGTGTCGTTGAATAGGTCTCTTGAAAATAATAGGGGTTTTCAAACATTACTTTTTGATAAAGTCAGTAGTTTTGTAAATATTCGCTCCGAAAATAAAAAAAATTGTGTCCCCCCCCCTCTAACTTTTGAACCACAAGTCAAAAAAATATGGAAAAATTCATGTTAATGCGGCCTTATAAGTACTTTCAATGAAAACTATATTGAACAAAATCGGTCAAGCCGTTTTTGAGTTATCGCCAAATTTCATATTTTTTCTTTAAAAGGTCGTAAGTTGACTTCCAGAAGGTAATAAGTGATTACAGTTTCTAGGGCGTTTACGACCTTTTTATAGAGCTTAAAATCTGTCTTAACTTAAACCTCGGGCTTAAAACAGCAGTTTATTGTGAAGGATGAGCAACTACGGAACCCTACACTGAGCGTGGCCCGACATGCTCTTGGCCGGTTTTTGTATAGCTAAATCAGCGATCCTATCGCTTTTATCACGACATAAATAAGTGACAAAGCACCCGTCACGTTTTGACTAAATACGACTGTGAGTGACAGATGCTTTATCACTTATTTATCACGTGATAAACGCAACCATCATAGGCATTGTGCATGGTTATGTATGTATGTATGTATGTATGTATGTATGTATGTATGTAAACACTTTATTGCACATAAAACATATTGACAAAAACTCAAAAACGATACATGTGTACAAGGGCGAACTTATGCCTGTAAGGGATTTCTTCCAGTTACCTAACCTTATTGTTATGTTGGTTATTACTTATTATGGTAAAAAAAACACTGTTTATTTGTTTGTATTAGTAATAGGTATACCTTGAGTTCAAGCTTTTTAAAATAAAAATCCCATTTTTTACTGTTTCCTTCTATGATTTCTGTAAACCCCCTAATTTCTAGAAAAATGTTTTAGTGTTTTCTGCAGTTAAAAAAAAAATAATGATGAAAATTAACCACTGATATAAAGATCAATGCTCAAAGATAAATTGAAATGCGTAATCTGGTGGAAGAGACAGGGAATCGAACCCGGTACCTCTGGATTGCCAGTCAATGGTTTAATTAGAAATTGTGGTGTGTTAAATAAATGAGAATTTCATGTTTCATAAAATTAAAGATGAAAATGTTTTTATTTCGCCTCGTATACGGGTCTTAGGTAGGTATATACCTATATTGAAGCGAAAAGTTTAAAAATGAGCGGGAACCGATCCCGAGTCTCCAACGGCTCTCCAGTCCAACATCCTTACGGAGATGCCACGGCTTTGCGTGACAGCGGCAGCGGTGCGCGGTACGTGTCTCGCTCACTCGTTATGTTGCCGCGCTCGGCTCTCGCTCAACCACTCACCGCGCCGCTGGTCGCGCAAAGTCGTGGCATCTCCGTGATCTAGTTAGCAATGATGTATGGGTCGATTGCAAAAATATTGCAGTACCTACCTACATAGTTAAGGGCTTTAATTAAAACAAAACTTAATTGATTCCTTTGTGTGACGAAAGTTACCCATACATTTTGAATGACTAACTTTCGACATACAAAGGAAGCGATCGTGATTTTTTGTTAATTAAGCTTTAAACTATCTCTAATTTTTTTGCAATCGACCCATAATTAAACGTTTTTGGATCTAGTAAGTATACCTAAAGACCTAAAATTCTCAATTCATCAGTTTAGATATCAGGCGGTATTAGAATATGACATAAACTTATTGGGTTAATCGCGCGATAGATAAGTGATAACTGATAAAGTATTGCGGCCTAGTGACACCAGCGGGCCTATGATGGTTGCCTTTATCACGCGATAAATTAAGTGACCAAGCATCCGTCACTTCCGTTTTGACAAAATGCGAGTGTGAGTGGCAAATCATCACTCACACTCGCATTTGTAGGTACTTTTACTTGTGTATTTTGTGCTATAAAATTTAAATAAATAAATACATTTCAAATTTATCGCTCATAGGTAGATGGATAGATAAGATGATATTGAAATATAACCTTTTACCTACTTGACTACGATAAGCCCAACTCTTTCTAGTACCTACCTACCTATAACCTTTCTTCCATCGTGAAAAAAACGGTGCGCATTTTCTATTATTATGTACGTCAATGCATTTTGTGATTCATCTAAAGATTTCACAAAAACATCGGTAGGTAATAGTTTTAAGAGGCAGGCTCCAAAAGTTCAAAATCGGATGAATACGGACTACCCGCGTTTTTTTTAATTAAATATATTAGCCAAGCATTTGGCCTTGATTGTACTTGACATTAAGTGACAATAAGGACTAAGATGGAGCATGCTTGCCTACAAAATGCCTATTCACTCTCGACTTGAATATATCCAAGTTCTATTTTTCAGGGAATATGTGCGCAGCAAGAGAGTTGTATTTTCTTGCTGTTTTGATAAGAAAAGTAGGTAGGTAGGTAGGAATATGTATGCAAATTGTTTCGTAACAATCAGTGCTATGTATATCGACCATGTGGATGTACTCGTATATTAGGTATGCTAAAAAAATAAGTTTAGTAGATTTTTTTACTTTATCACTTTTTTAACACTCCATCAGGCTCAGGATAACTTACCTAAATCGATTACAATCCCATGTCTTCAGCAACAGTCATCACCTAAGATAATTAACTCGTTCATATTGTTATATCGTCAATATTCCATTTTGTCTACATTCTTACATGGTCAGTGCTAATTCGCCTACATTTTTATTTGGATAACAGACCCATTGGGTCCCTAATCTTAACTCGTCCACATTTTTAGGGTTCCATAGCCAAATGGCAAAAAACGGAACCCTTATAGATTCGTCATGTCTATCTGTCCGTCTGTCAGTCTCTCTGTCCGTCTGTCCGTCCGTATGTTACAGCCATTTTTTTCCGAAACTATAAGAGCTATACTGTTGAAACTTGGTAGGTAGATGTACCTATTCTATGAACCGCATTAAGATTTTGATGCAAAAATAAAAAAAAAATAATAAATATTGGGAGCTCCCCATACCTACTTAGAACTGAAACTCAATTTTTTTTTTTATCAAACACATCTATGGATATGTCTTCAAAAAAGATATCGAGGTTTCTAAAATATTTTTTTTCTAAACCGAATAGTGTGCGTGACAAACGCTTCCAAAGTGGATAAAAGTTGCCCCCCCTGTTGCTCACTTCTAAAATAAGAAAATGAAAAATCTAAGAAAAACATATGATGTACATTACTATAAAAACTACCTACGAAAATTGTTTTGAACGAGATCTAGTCAGTAGTTTTTTTAATACCTAACTTTGCACCTAATTTATATGGGGCGCTATACATACCAGGTGCAAACTTAACTTAACCACTTAGGGATGGAAAGTGTTTGTACGGAACCCTCGGTGCGCGAGTCCGACTCGCACTTGGCCGGTTTTCAAACTTGTCTTACGAATTCTAGTTAGTAGGTACAGGTAACTCTGTCAAAATGAGAAATGCGAACGAGTTGTCACTGTGGTCGGAATATAGGATGTTAACGTGTTAAGTATAGGGCCATTTCTAAACTCGCCGAACCTCCAAAAATAATATTATAAAAAAAACAATCGCTATATCTTTCATTCTCATAAAAAGTCCGACAGCAAGCGAGATTGCTGGTATATATTTTCTTTTCGGCCCGAACCTTTTAACAGTCAATGAAAAAAATTATCAAAAAATATCGAAAGGCTGCCTCTGCACTGCCAGTGCCAAAAATCGCATGTAGGTAGGTATAGGTATGTCTTCAGGACGATAACGTCCAAAATCCTATTTCTTCAGGACGATAACGTCCAAAATCCTATTTCGTCACCTTCCGTTTCGGAACTTGTCCTTATTGTCATAATTACTATGGGCAGGAGGAGGCCGTCCGGGGGGTGTTCAAAAAGTGTCCGGGGAAAGCCGTAAGTTTTGGTCATTTGAGTAGGCCTGTATGTATAGATTGCTCTGAAGCGGCTGTTTTTCAGCTTGGTCAAAAAATATTTCGTATGTCCGAATTCAAGATATGTTCGTTTTAGGCCATTTTTTCTAAAGTTGTACCCCCACTTTTTTTTTAATTTTCGATATTTTGGGTGTTTTTCTACTCAGAATCACGAGTTCGATCTAGGTAATTAGAAGAAAAAAACTGTCCCAAAATATTCATACTTACATTTTTTGTTTTTCCATCCGTTAACGCTGTATAGTCATATGGAAATGGTAACGGAATGGAACGAAACAACATTGGGACACTTTTTGGGGTTCCGTATTTCTTCTAATTAGATCGAAAGAGCTCGTGATTCTGAGTAGAAAATACCCAAAATATCGAAAATTAAAAAAAAAGTGGGGTGTTAGGTACTACAACTTTAGAAAAAACGGACCATTTCCGCCTGTTCTTGCCTACAGGACGAATCTCTCAAACGATTCTCTTGAAATTTCGACATCCGAATATCCAAACAAACATCCGGACTGCGAAAGATTTTTTGGCCAAGCTCCAAGCTGAATCGGAATGTATGTGGATTGTGGAATGAGCTCCCTGCCGAGGTGTGGTGCTCCTGGCATCGCGAGCGTCCATAGGCGGCGGGCCGCATGCTTGTTTGCCACCGTCGCAATAAAAAAAGGCGGTTCGCTCGCTCGGACAATAAGTAAACTGTCTTCACAATGGCAGTGACTTGCAAGACTGGCTGCTGTTAGTTTATAATATTTCCACAGCCACAGGCGTCCACTGCTGAAAGGTAATAAGTGCCATCCCCTGGAGACCGCATCCATAGACTCCCCGCTACCCTCACGCGGTTATCCGTCCATCTAGTCAGGAGCCGCCCCACGCTGCACTTTCCTATACGTGGTCGCCATCACTCTAGGACTGCTGCCCCCAACGGTCATCCATTCTCAGGGTTACGGGGCGTGCCTATTGCCACTTCAACCGCACAATCCTTGAGCTATGTCACTTACTGTTCTTCTGCATACAGCTGCTATAGTTTGCTGGTATCCAATTAAACTACTTAGTGGTTCCAAGTTTGTTTCAAAATTACTAAATTTTGAATTATATAGCGTTTCAAACCCCCATACCTCGGCCATTTTGAAAAATTTCGATAAACTGATACGACAAAAAAAACTACTTATTGCACCAATTCACAAAATTTCATGAGGATCTGATGAGGAACGTGGCCTGTAGTTAAAATAGCCGAATCTCACCCGATTCAGTAGGTTACAGATGTATTTATGATAGGTAGATCTTTTTAGGGTTCCGTACCCAAAGGGTAAAAAACGGGACCCTATTACCTACTAAGACGCCGCTATCCGCCCGTCTGTCAATCTGCCACCAGGCTGTATCTCATGAACCGTGATAGTTAGACTGTTGAAATTTTCACAGATGATGTATTTCAGTTGCCACAATAAAAAAATACTAAAAAACCGGCCAAGAGCATGTCGGGCCACGCTCAGTGTAGGGTTCCGTAGTTGCTCATCCTTCACAATAAACTGCTGTTTTAAGCCCGAGGTTTACGTAAAGAAAGATTTTAAGCTCTATAAAAAGGTCGTAAACGCCCTAGAAACTGTAATCACTTATTACCTTCTGGAAGTCAACTTACGACCTTTTAAAGAAAAAATATGAAATTTGGCGATAACTCAAAAACGGCTGGACCGATTTATTTCAATATAGTTTTCATTGAAAGTACTTATACGGCCTCCTTAACATGAATTTTTTCAAATTTTTTTGACCCGTGGTTGAAAAGTTAGAGGGGGGGGGACACTATTTTTTTTGTTTTTGGAGCGAATATTTACAAAACTGCTGACTTTATCAAAAAATAATACTAAAGGCTCCTATTATTTTTACAAGACCTGTTCAACGACACCCCACACACCAGTATTGAAAAGAAAAAAAAAATTCACCCCCACTTTAGGTGTTCGAGAGGTACCCGAATTTTTTTTTTATTTTTTTATTTTATTTTACCGTTCTGTCGGCGTTATACATACACATACTCATACCAAATTTCAGCTTTCTAGTACTAATGATCACAGAGCTAAGCCGCGGACGGACGGACGGACGGACGGACGGACGGACAGACGGACATGGCGAAACTATAAGGGTTCCTAGTTGACTACGGAACCCTAAAAACGTTAAAAAAAGAACTCTGAAGCAGTTCAGCACATCAGTTACCCGACCTTTTCTCCAATGTGCGAAGTACACGATAGGGGTAACACGGACAAAAAAAAAGCCGTCAGAGCCTGCAATTACCGTGTTGCCTCCAGGCAACTGGGTGATGAAGAATACTAAATTAACTAACTGCAAAGCAATATTTACTATAAGGTAGCACTTTTCTGGGTGTTTATTAACTTTTTGCATTTTATTGACGTTGTTTATTACGGAGATGCCACAACTTTGCGCGACCAGCGGCGCGGCGAGCGGTTGAATGAGAGATCCAAGCGCGACGGGATCCATACGGGTGAGCGAGACAGACGTACCTACACCGCTGTCGCGCATCTCCGTTAGTTTCCTATGCGTTGTTTTATAGAATAGAATATAATTTCAACGGTTTTCTATGCATTCTTAGCTTCCAACACTTATTCAACTTGGAAGGATAAAAAAACAATTCTGAACCAGTTCTGTAACCCCTAATTCGGCCCTTTCTTCAATGCGCGATGTACACGACAGGGATGCAGTATATTAGGATCGTTTAATTTTTTTCAAATGTTGTAGAATGATAATTACTAATCATTACCATTACCCTAAGGTAATAATAAAGAATTTAGAAATTAGCCCATTAAAATATAAAAATGTGTCATCGGAACAACCTGCGTTCCTATAACTTAAAAACCGGCCAAGAGCATGTCGGGCCACGCTCAGTGTAGGGTTCCGTATTTGCTCATCCTTCACAAGAGACGGTCAAAGACGGAAAGACGGGAAAAGGTCGTAAACGCCAAAGTAACTGTAATTACTTATTACCTTCTGGAAGTCAAATTACGTCCTTTTAAAGAAAATTATGAAATTTTGCGATAACTCAAAAACGGATGGACCGATTTTGTTCAATATAGTTTTCATTGAAAGTACTTATAAGGCCTCATTTCCACGAATTTTTCCATATTTTTTTGACCCGTGGTTGAAAAGTTAGAGGGGGGGGGGGGGGGGGGGGGACACTATTTTTTTTATTTTCACAGCGAATATTTACAAAACTACTGACTTTATCAAAAAGTAATGTTTAGAGACCCCTATTATTTTTAGCAGACCTATTTAACGACACCCCACACACTAGGCTTGGAATGAAAAAAAAATTCACCCCCACCTAAGGTGTACGAGAGGTACCCGAAAAAAACATATTTTTTTAGTTTTTATTTTACCGTTTCGTCGGCGTGATACATACACATACTCTTACCAAATTTCAGCTTTCTAGTGCTAATGATCACGGAGCTAAGCCGCGGACGGACAGACGGACAGACGGACATGGCGAAACTATAAGGGTTCCTAGTTGACTACGGAACCCTAAAAACAGAATGATATAAATATTTAAGGGGGCTCCCATACAACAAACGTGATCCAGTTGCATTAACACACATCATTTTTTTTTTTTTTTTTTTTAATTTATTTACCAACAAAAAACATACATAAAATACAAATTTAAGTTTTGTACCTATACAGCGCCGTACATATACCAGGTGCAAACATATTTAGATAGCTTTACCCGGCCAGATATAAGATGGGATAATTATATGTACGGAACCTCGGTACGCTAGATATTAGACTCGCACTTTTTTGCCAATTTCGTTTTTAGAAAGTTATTAAAATGGCAGTGATTCAATACAATACAAATACGCTTTATTACACACCAAATACATTTTACACAAGAAATAAAATTACAAATAAAACGGTTAGACAACAGGCGGTCTTATCGCTAAAGAACGCTCTCTTCCAGATAACCTTTGGCTGCTTAGTGAAATTGATGCTAAGAAATCACATAGTCCTGGTTGAAAAAGTAAAACATTAAAATTCTGCAACTAAGTACCTACACATACAGCCACTATCAGTGGGTATTAAGTGCTAAACTAAGTATAGTTTAGTACTAGTTTTTGGCTACGAAGAGCTTCGTACCTATTAAGTACCTATTTACCAACTTATTGAAAACCTTTTCGATATTTAGCAGTTAACCCTACATGTTCCATTTTTTGCCTTGATTTCATTGCGGGCTCGAAGAGGCCCTTTGCACTGGTTGTTGCTGACTCGAGGACACGCCATCGGTATATTGCACTTGGCTAACTTAATCCTAAATCATCCCGAGCTTCGTGGGAAGCTCCAGGTTTGAGCTATGGGGTGCTCGGGTAACTGAGGCTGGGCCGCAGTCCGCCCGCCTTCTGGTGATCTCCCTTTTTTTTTTCCATGGTAAGCTTGCGGGTCCGAAGGACCCTTTGCACTGCTGGTGCCAGGCGTGCTACTCCGCTTGGAGAAGCACCGGACAGGTGATCTCCCATTGAGAGCGTCTTGAGTAAATATAATACAAGGAACGTAAGATTAAGAAAATTTGTTCAACATTTTGCAAACAATTATAATGGTAGAAGAATAAATAAGTATTTGGTTCCAAAGATATATAATGAAATTGATTGGTTAAGGGATGAAAAGGAGTGTAGCAGAAATGTTGTTAAAAATAGTTTAAAAAGGACATTTTTGGAAAAACTGCCCTAGGGCAGATTTTCCAAACGTATTCTTGCTTCCGTGGCTGTAGTTTAAGGTTAACCTGTTAATATAATTATAAGGTAAATATGTAGTGTTAGGTGCATATAACTAAAAATAATGTAGATGAGCGCGTTCTCGCCAACAAACTGTCCTAGCAGTTTGGCGAGTTTTTGGAAAAAATAAATAAATAATAATAGTGGGCCCTCGCCGCGTTTACGGTGGGGGCGCCTGGTTTGGATCTCTTCTCTTGTTGGGCTTCCACCTGGTGTGTTTCTGGATGGAGGCCCTCCGTGTGGGTGTGTGGTCGTGTTCGTGTGCAATTGTACCGAATATGTCGGTGTGTGTTGACAGTGTAGTGTTGACAGTTGTTCTGTTTGTGAGTCATGTTCCATGATGCGTCGAGTCGAGCTTCCTTTCTGTCGGTTCAGTCGCCATCAGATATATCCCTGCATATAGGTAAGGCGTTCATAAATATCTGAACAAGACTCTTATTGACTGGGCGTTACAGTGCATGTTCGGATATTTATGAACGCCTTATATGCTGCGATATATCTGATGGCGACAGTACCTACTACCTACATGTACAACATGTGTATTAATGTGTTTTATATAATCATTTCGTGCAAAGAAGGGTTTAGGAACATAGTTTATTTTTATCGGGTTGAAATTATCGCCATTATTGCAATTGTTACATGTTTTCGGGAGTCATATCCGTAGGTATTATACTCTGTCTGATCTCTAAGATTAAATGAAGTCACTTTGGCACAAGGTAGGTACAAACAACCGTATAGGTACTTGTATGTACTTAGGTAGCAAGACAGGTGACGCTGAGTCGCGCGACAAGTGAAGTCGCGGCAAGATATGGTAGCCCGGCTGCCGTCGGCAGTCGAGTCCGGAATCACAACGTAGCGACATGACGTCACGACGTGTCGCTGCGACACGTCGTCGGCGGCTGCTGCCTGCGGTCAGCTACGAACCGACTTACCTTCCGGCTCATTCAAATATGATTAAACACGACACTGGAAAGGATGGCATGATATCAACTTTACGGCCTTCCTTCCTTCCTTTTAAATTTTGTTTTTTTCCTATTATTATATTGACACTTTCAACCAACTTTTTAAAGAAAAAAATTTTCCCTGTTCTAGAAAGTGACATAGCTATTTCATGCTCTCTGCATTGCGTGCAGTCAAATATAAGTAAAAAAAAAAAACAGTTTTCTGCGTGAATTTTGTCAAATTCGGAAACGTTTGATCATAGAGAGAAATGCACTTTTAGACGGATAAGGAGCCTTATAAATTTGAATGTGTACACACATTCATTCATGCCTATGATCATGTGTTATTTTTTCCCATACATTGTTAATTTGAAATGAAATAAAATTAGCCTTGCATTTATTTATTTACACGTCTACCAACAACAACATTATTACAATTAACATTAAACTTAAAGATAGCATTTTAAAATGATGGACGGACACGATTTTGTTTATCAAGCCTAAGCGACGCCAAGCCCACTTAAAACAAAACGTTAATGGCATTACCTACTTATTAACATTCTGCTTAAAATAACAAAAACCAATAATCATTATATTTTACATACCTAAAAACACAGCGCACATTTACAAATTAAGTTTTGATCACATTATTTAAGAATCGTTCATATTTTTTGTCACATTATAAAACAACACTAAAAACTCATCAGGCTTTCATTTTTGGCTTCATTTTGGGCGGTTTTATAATAGTACCTATACTTTTCCTCTTCATCATAGCTTTCTTCTTAGTAGGCGTAGCCTTGGTTTTCTTGTCTTTCATATCTTTTCCTTTCATAGTCGGTTTTTCCATGATTTTCTTTGGTTTTTCTTTAGATTTCACATCCATTTTAACCTTCTTTTCAGTTTTTTCTGTCTTACTCGTAGCCTTCATTTCTTTTAACTTCGTTTTTTCCTTCTTTTCTTTTGTCTTTTCTTTGGTAGACTTTTCTTTCGAAGCCTTTTCTTTCTTCGGTTTGTCCTTTTTAGATTTGGGTTTCTTTTTGGGTTTTTCTTTAACTGCTGCTAACTTGAAGGACCCTGAGGCCCCTATACCTTTCAGTTGAATGATGCTGCCATCTTCTACGCCAGTTTTCAACGTCTTCTTGATCAAATATTTAACTTTTTCCGTTTCTATATTGTATTTGTCTTCCATGAATTTCTTTATAGCTTGAATAGATACGCCTTTTCGTGTTTTTAATTGTATTAAAGCCTCGTGTATCATAGCTTTAGTTGTTACTTTTCTTTCTTCTTTTTTCAATATGTCTTCCGTAGGGCTTTTCGGCGGTTTTTTTACGGGTTTCATTGGAGCGATCTTCTTGATTTCGACGTCTGAGTCTGACATTTTGTATCGGTTTGAGCAAAGTCTTGCGGTTTTTTTTTTTTTTTTTTTTTTTTCTTAACACGGGAAGCCGGAAGCCTGGTATGGCTGCATCCGAATATCTATAAATAGCAGGGGGCGGGGCTAGCCGGCCGCACCTGCCTGGAAGCAAGTCTTGCGGTAGTCTTGACCTTGCTTAGCTGGGGGCAAGCGTTACCGTAAGGAGAGCCGCGCTTATGTCGGTAGGTCGAAGTTTGAGTTGTTAAATCCACCCTATTTTTTTAAGTTTTTTTGGGAAGTTGTATTTCTTGATTTTATCCACGTTATATTTTAATACATTGTATTAGCTTTAGGCACTTATGCATTGTATAGGTACCTAATTAGCAAAATTTGTTAGTTAATACGAATGGCTAGTAAAATGTATAAAATTTTTGCTACTTCCTATTCCATTATTTTTACATAATTCTAACGCAATTTTACAGACGACACGGTTGGCGCTGTTTGGCAGTGCAGCTGCCGGCGGTCGTTGGTTCGAATCCCAGCAAGGGCAAATATTTGTGTGATGAACTTGAATAGTTCCTGGGTCATGGTGGTTATCTATATATGTACTAGCTGTGCCCGCGGCTCCGCCCGCGTGGAATTCGGTCTGTGTCAGTAACCTGGTAATACCTCACCGTTTAAACCTTCAATGGACTACGTACTAGATTTTATATACCTATATATACCTACCGTCGTCTAGTAGCAGTACCCATAGTACAAGCATTGCTTAGTTTGGACTATGTCGATTTGTGTAAGATTGTCCCTTAATATTTATTAATTATTATATGCAACTATATAACATCTGTACTTAACTACTTATGCACTTCCTATCCCGAGTAGGGCGCTTGCATATGATTGACCTTTTCAAAAACCCCATTAAGTACCATTATTATGTCACACATTTATATAACGGATTATATAGTGGTTTTTGAGCCTCCCTGACGTTTCGGCAACTTTTCAGTGTGTTTTTCTCAACCTTTGACAACGGTAACTGGAATGCTGCCGAAATATCAGAGACTCAAATAATGAATATACCGGATATAATCCCTTTAAATTGCTTTACATATTTAAACCAAATAGTATTCATGTCAGGGGAAAGTCGTCGATGACATTAAAATTATATGAAATTAAGGTGTTATGCAAACATTTTCGTTGGCAAAACACAGGGAATAAAAGTATCAATAAAACAAAACATTCAGTAAAAAAAAATCTCTTATATTCCGCTTAAAATAGGTATTATTTATATATTATACAAGCGTTTCAACCGTAAACCTAATTGGTGAACCTTACAATACAGTCCGACCAAAAAGAGTAGAAATTAAAAAGTGGCAATACTGTAGTGTCCTCCCTAATATCTAATCTATATAAGAAAACGGGGACGACACTACAGTATTGCCACTTTTTAATTTCTACTCTTTTTGGTCGGACTATACAAGCAGTGCTAAATAACTGCATTTTATTGAACTTTGGTTGTGAAGTAAGTTGGGTGAGACTGACATAGTTTATAGTCTAATGGGGTAAGGCAGTCAGTTATTGGACTATAGCGGTCTTTCCCCAGTGATAGTATTACCCCAACTTACCTTTTAGGTACTTGCTTGCTTGTTAGCACACAAATAATATAGTAATTTATTATATTAATTAATTATTCGTTATAGAACAAATAACAAATTATAGGCGAAGGCTAGACGTACAATAAATACTGTGATATACAGATATTTATCTAATACTAGCGACCCGCCCCGGCTTCGCATGGCTGCAATGCTATATTATGCATGTATTATACATCCATACTAATTCCATACTATTCCATAGGTACTAATATTATAAATGCGAAAGTGTGTCTGTCTGTCTGTTACCTCTTCACGCTTCAACCGCTGAATCGATTTTGATGAAATTTGGCATATATATATATTTATATACCTAGTTTAAGATCCGAGGAAGAACATAGGATAGTTTTCATCCTGGAAATTATACCTAAAAAGATTGAAAAGTGAGTGAACATTTCTGTTGGGGTGCGGTGACCCTGTAGGAAATGTAATTATTAGACCAAAAGCACAATTGCTCTTACATTTGCTTAGGCGCTTTTAATAACCCCTTTTATCAAGTTCCACGAGTACGTAGTCGAGGGCAAAAGCTAGTATACATATAAACCTTCCTCTTTAATAACCGCATCAAAATACGTTGCGTAGTTTTAAAGATCTAAGCATACATAGGGACAGACAGACAGACAACAGGAAACGACTTTGTTTTATACTATGTAGTGATTGTGATATACATTGTTCGCATAGTCTGCTTTAATGATGAATGACAATATTTGTCACGAAAAACTAGATTTCTGGATTCCCACAATGTGATCCATTAGTATATAGATTTAGCATTTTGATGAATCAAAGTATTTATTGTACGTCTAGCCTTCGCCATAGAATAATAAATCACAGTTTTGATCTATTAAAGTCATGGATGAAAGTAACTAAAATTGTAAGTTTAAAAAACTACTTTGTTTGATTAACTGAGCGAGCGAATCGTGTCAGTTTCGGCTTGGCCTAAAGTGCTTTCGTTTGATTTTTCAGCTGTTCTCGCCTATAGGTCGCATTTCTCAACAGATTGTCATGAAGTGAGCAGGTTCGCTAAGTATATAGCTTTTTTTGTCGATTCAGAATTCGCCATTTTTCAAAAATGGCGTCGATATGGGGATTAAGTCGTAAAATACTAATTTCAGCAATTCAGAAACAAATTCGCGAGGTTTACAGCTCATAGAGCCACTAGTTTAAAAAATGGATAAATTAACTAAACTAACTAATTTGACCTTGTAAGAAAAAAAATATGAATCGAAAAGTTATTTTACGCCACCCTGGGCCGTAAGTGTAAAGCCAGAGATCGCATATTTAACACCTGCGACCTGAGACATTCACGAATTCGTACTATTACTAAACTCGGATTTCTAATTCAAGACCAAAAAAACTACGACAGATACGTCATTGTCAAAGTTGACAAAATTCAAATGATATCTGACCATGTAAAATATTGCACTGAAATGTTTTGAATACCTCAAGTGTTACAAGTACAATACCCAGATTTTGTACCAAAAATCTCCGATGTTTAAGTTTTTATTATCTCCTCTCGTATTTATGTAATAATAAATATATCTAATTATTTTGTTAAAACATAGAGTTTAAGTTAGCAATTAATAAATTATCTTAGTGTCTAATAAAGAATAAGGATTTTACTAATATTTCATTGTGGTAGTTTTTTTGGTCTTGAATTAGAAATCGTAGTATAGGTGAGCATTTCTCAAAAACTTTGCACAAAATTAAGACGTCAATTAAAGTTGATTATATTTTTCTTATTACGTTACCGTATTTTAGTAATTTTATATCAATGTTATGGCTATGTTGGATAATTAAGATTCTGTTATGCTTATAATTTTTAAATTATATATAATCTGCAATCAATGTATTGGAAATAAAAAAGAGAATTGGCAACGAAATAGGCAAAATATACTGAACTTAAATTGACGTCTTAATGTTGTACAAACTTTTTGAGAAATGCTCAGGTAAGGGTAAGATTTGTTAGGTTACTATATTAAATACTATACCGCGCGCGGCGAACGAGTCCTATGACACCTGTCATCTCAGGACATCTTTCCGATTATAGGTTTGTTTCAATCAGTACAATATTCCAGTAAAGCCTTGGTTTTTTCGATATCGTGATGCAAATAAAAAAGTGACTTCCTCCATATGCCGGTTACCTTTGGGACACTCGTGTACCCGCGTCTTTCTTTTTAAAATTCACGTTAAAAATAACTCTTTGTGTGAATGTGGGTTGGATGAAGGTAATTTGGAAAATTTAATTTTTGAATGCAATAGACTTTCTTCTCTCTATGACCTTCTTCCTCCATTCATCCCTCGCCCTGTAAATTTCAAGTATCTTCTTCGTTTAGTTTTCACACCATTGGTTTTAAGTGACTTTATGAAAAATAATAGTATTCATCTTAAGTTTCCCTTTTGTCTGATTTATCTTTTATATCATTGATTCATTACGTTGTATATAACAGCATTCTGATTTGTTTACCTATCGCCCGTTTTGTTTCGTTTTGCTTACATAAATTAATATTCTTGCTTTTTTCAAAATTGACATCAAGCAGAATTAAAACGCGCCACTATTAATTACTGTCACAACTGACATTAGCAAAAGCCTCGAGCTGCCATTCTCGGCTTGATAATGATTATCTATCTATATTTTATATATAAAAAAAAATGGCGTCTGTCCATTGGAACAATTTTGCCAATGTCAAGGTTGTAAGAACGTTGTACGGTGACTTGAGCTTTTTGTAAAGTGATAGCGATTTACAAAAAACCACACGGACTATCGGGCCTTGACCCAGGAAGGGCTATGAACGCTTCAAGTTGAATTCTTCATTAGCTATTCACTCATACGTTAGATCACTGCACAGTACGCTATCAATACTACACATTGAACAACAAAAATGAATAAATAATGAACAACGCAACTTAAACGCATGCGGCCATCTTAAGTCACAAACCGCTGATTATAGGTTATTAAATGTACTGAGATGACAGCTGTCATAAGACTCATCGTTCGCCGCGCGGGATATAAGCGTGTATATTTTTGGTATAAAAAATTTCATCACGGTAAGGGTAGTATGCATGTACATAGGTATTTGTGTGTGTATGTATTAATCTAATAAAAATATATACGGACAACAGAAGTAAACGAATAAAAAGTATCTATAGGGCTTTCACGAATCATACAAAAAAAGCTGACGAAGATAAGTCTTAAATCAATATTAAAACTAAAATATTACATGAAAAGCATTCTACCCTTTAGTATAAAAATTTATCTGAACTTTACAGGTAACCATCTAGTGGTAAAACTTAATTTGCTTAATAAATATACAATATACACTTAAAATTATTTTTATTAGCTGTCACTAAATAAATTGTACAAAGTAATATGGAGCATTAAATTACAAATGATTTACAAATGTGAAGTTTTCAAAATAAACAAAAATTATGTTAAGAGGCCTTATACATTTTAAAATTATGTCAAATTATTTAAAAAAATAACATTATGACAAATATATTGATAATTGCAACCAACTTTTTAAAGTGAATAATACATTTCCTTGAGTTCTACATAGTAACATAACTACAGTCTGATCAAAAAGAGTAGAAATTAAAAAGTGGCAATACTGTAGTGTCGTCTCTGTTTTTGTAGATTGATTAGAAAGGGAAGACACTACAGTATTGCCACTTTTTAATTTCTACTCTTTTTGGTCAGTCTGTATTTCATGCGTTCATTGCGTGCAGACCAAAATAAGTTGAAAAAATCAGTTTTAAATCGTGAATCTTGTCAACTTCGAGTAGTTTTTTAAAACAAAAATTATCAATGATTTTTTTAACTAGATTTCAAATATACATATACCGATAAATCACAATGCCCCTGTTTTAAGTACTTATTACTACTTAAAACAGGGGCATTGTGATTGGTATTGATAATATGTTGCTGCTGATTGATTAAGATATTTTTCTCTATGATCAAACATGTTTCTTAACATATTATCAATGTTACTACTTAGAACAGGGCTATCGCGATTACACTTTTTCAGCGTATAATACTGAAAGGCCTTTCATTGACTGATACTATAATAATGTATAGCTTGAATTAGAACGTATGTCTTAACCCGAGCTTGTATTATTTTATCCTGAAATACATCGCATGGGCAGGGAAGTATCAAAATAAAGGCTATTTTAAAACCATTATAAGTTTCAGCCACATTTAATTTTTTTACTTTACTCAAACCGTGTGAAATATACCAATTGTGGTCTAACATTTGTTAATTAAATCCATTTCACATTTGTAAAACATTTCTAATATTCTGCCCTAAAATAAAAATGCACTACCTACACTATACACGTAATTAGTCTTAAGTTAGCCGAACTCAAAACGAGTTTCAAGGCGACTTTAAAGTTTAAACTATGACAAAACTGACTTACATAATAGCGAGGGTTTGAAGTACCGGGATAATTTAATACGGGACTCTCCGTACTAATATTACGAAAAGCTCCAGGATTTTTGAGACCCTTCTATATTGAAAATTACCGGGACTGAATACCCTAGTTCTAGTCATGGAACCCGGATCGAATTCGTAAAAAAAAACTGTATTGGTATACAGTGTGTTAACGGCACGCAGGCATTTATTAAAACTGATAGTAAAATTTTGTTAAATAATGAGAAATGGAGGAACATTTCCAAAACACTTAATTTTTAATCATTTTAATTTTTTTTACCTAGAAAAAAAAATACAGTTTTTTTCTATAGCTTTAACAAAAAGTGTTCTCTCTGGTCCCTGTTTCTCACGGAAGGGTTATGATTTTTTTTTTTTTTTTTTATTTCGATCGTCATTTGTTTTGTATGGGCGCGCGGCGCCGAACCAGTCTGGCGCCATCTGTTTTCATAATTTCCATTGTCCTGGCATCACGCCGAAACGGCTGGACAAATTTTAACCAATTTTGGTACAGGGATAGCTGGACATCCACAATATCCACATATGGTTATAGGATAATTATTATCACACTATTAAAAAAATACGCGGACGAAGTCGCGGTTCCTAGTCCAAGTTATATTTTTTATTTTAAGTATATCCTTAAGATAAACACACTTGCCGGTGGCACACTGTATACGCTTCCCGTTTTGTACTAGGCTAGAACAGGCCGCTCGCCCTGGCTTCGCTCGCAAATTTCCGGACGTGCACTATGTAGTCCAACATTACCGTCGCGAAGGCAGCGTCCAGTACGAATTGAGGGATTTTGCCTGGAAAATATAAAGAAATTATTTATTTCATCTTTATTGCACAAAAGAAAACTTGGCGTACAAAAGGCGGACTTAATGCCATGAGGCATTCTCTACCAGTACTTAGGGCAAAACATAAAAATTGCGGTGCAACTAACTTACACAGTAAGGAAACATAATTAAAATACTTATACATAATTGCCTAACCTTTGCTGTTTTTATAAAAAATTTAGTGAGAATTTATGTATATTGTTTTTTTTTTGGTGTTTTAGTTATAGGTAATATAGGTAATGGTCTCGTGTAAACGATTTGGTGCTAACACTGCTGCCGTGCTAAGTTAAAAGGCGATCTTTTTGTATGGAGCTCCGTAGCAAAAGGTCACCTTTTATCTTAGCACGGCAGACTGTAAGTTTATATTGAAAAAAAAAAAAAAAAAAAAGGTATCAGACTTCTGATAACACGGTAAGACTTTAGAGGGCTATGGAACCGATATTAACATTTATAGCAAACCGTATTCCAAATAATTCTATACCTAGTCGTCTCTTGCCCGTCTCTTATATCTGGCGACTAACGTGACTATACATTAAAATACAAGTCATACAACTAGGAGCAACAGGCTTCGATGTACCTCGTCGAGAGGAACAATTCGAGAGAACTGTAAAGGAATTTCATACAAATTTGGAGACCTAAGCCGGGAAGTATTTTTTTTTAAACATGGTTTCTGTGTTCATTAACAGGCTAAAACAGCTGAATTATATATTTTTTGAGTGGCCTACTTTTTTATTTCATTGCTTACGTTTGAGAAAAACACTATACATCGTATCACTATCCTTCTGCCTATAGCTACTCACCCGGCAAGCCCTTCTTTGCCGGCGTCTGCAATGTACTATTAGCACTGATTTCTCGATATAAAAGGAGGTTTTCCGAAGGAGTGAGGTATCCTCCCGCCCTAATACAGTTCAGTCCTAATACAGATTCGGTTCAGTTTATTCACAACCCAACTTACCCCTGTGGCGCGGAGATCCCATGAGCGGGTTATACTCCCACACAAAGCCAGACTACTGGTAGTGAGGGTCAGCCCTGATACAGTTCAAGTCATGTATAAAAGAAAAACGAGTGAGGTAAAAATGTAAATACCTTTGAGGTCGCAACACATGAGCCACTGAAACTGCGTCTGCTGTGTCTCCGAGCCGTCGTGGTGCCGCACTGTCACCGGCTTCAGGCACCAGCAGCCCACTTTGTTGTTACCCCTGGAAGATTTAAGTTTTATTTTTTTGTAACGTAATTTTGTAGTTCACAGTGCCTTGGTTTATTTACTGTTATGATGTGTAACTAATTTAAATAAATAAAAAAATAAATACAATTTGTTAAATTTATGAAACATGTAATGTCTCATTTTTTTAATGTTTAAATAAATAAAAAAATAAATACAATTTGTTAAATTTATGCAACATGTAATGTCTCATTTTTTTAATGGGGGTACACACCACAATTTTTATATGAAACTATTGATACGAAGATATCAAAGCTCAAAGAAAAATTTAAATGTGTGTGCACACATTAAAAAGATTAGACATTACACGTTTCATAAATTTATAAAACTAACAGCGCCCTCTCTCGCTTGCTCGGTCACCACTGTAAAGTGGTGCGGTAAGATGTGAATATTAACGTATTCACATAGAGGTCGCTAAGGTGTTAAAACCTTTCAAATAAACAATGCAAATACATAGATCGACACACGAAGCATAAGAAAAAAATCGAAAGGTTAGTTGGAGTTCGGGTAGCGAAGTGATTAACACTGGACCGGCAATCCAGAGGCACCGGGTTCGATTCCCGGTTTCGTCCCCCAGGTAGCTCATTTAATATTTTCTTTGTGCTTTGATATCTTTGTATCAATAGTTTAACGTTTAACGTAATGTCTCATTACTTTTTAATGTCACACCACAATTTAATTGTAATAATAATAATACACCACAATTTTTAGGGTTCCGTACAAAGGGTAAAAAACGGGACCCTATTACTAAGACTCCGCTGTTCGTCTGTCTGTTTGTCACCAGGCTGATAATATTTCGGTTGCCCCTATAATAACAAATACTAAAAACGACAAACGTCATACGAAAGAATCTTGGGCCAAGCTGAAAGGGAGACGCTTCGCTCGGTCGGTCAGTAAAAATTAAAAAGTTACCTGACGTAGTCCTTGTTGGGCGGATACCCCGGTACTGTGACGCTGACTCCGCTGCTGATGTAGCAGTATGGATCGGATTCAACCACCACACCCTGCAACAACAATAACTATTAACAACAACACAACAAAAACAACAACACAAGTTGTGTTAACAAGTTAGCTATCAAAATTATTTAGCATAGGAATAGATTACAATTAATGTTATAGTTCTAATTATCCCATTAGCTTTGTACCCGATGAACAATACTCATTATCTGTATTGTTAACTGTGGACACAACTGCCACTTCGAAATGTAAGGCGTTATAAGTGCAAATTACTTTTACAGTAAATTAGTCTTTAGGTCAAACGAAATAAGGTTTACTCTTAAACAAAGAGAACACAGATGTTGGTCACTTCATCGTCATCCTAAGCATCGATACGAACTTCACTGCTCTTTCACTTACGAAGGGGAAACTAGGCCTTATTGGGCTTAGGTGGTTTCCTCACGATGTTTTCCTTCACTGAAAAGCGAGTGGTAAATATCAAATGACATTCCGTACATAAGTTCCGAAAAACTCATTGGTACGGGCCGGGTTCGAACCCGCGACCTCCGGATTGAAAGTCGCATGCCCTAACCACTAGACTACCACCGCTCCTTTGGTCATTATTCTACTTGGGCTAAATGCTTCCGATTAGACTTGATTATGTGCCATTTTGTGGTATTAGCTTTTTTGACATTATGCTACACAGACTAATTCCTATCTTGATGTTTTGCGTAATGGTCCTGACATTTCGCTTATTAATAAATTTTCGTCACTGGACATTTTGCTATGTAGACGATTCGGTTCTAATTCTTTTTTTTATTTACGGTATCAAAGCTTAAAGAAAAATGGAATAAGGAGCTACCTGGTGGAAGAGACCGGGAATCGAACCTGGCACCTCTGGATTGCCGATCCAGCGCGTTAACCACTTCGCTACCCTAGCTCCAGGAAGACCTGACGAATTTTTCTTTATGCTTTGTGTGTCGACCTTTGCATTGTTATTATTTGAAAGGTTTTTACACCTTAGCGACCTCTATGTGAATACGTTAAAGTGGTGCGGTAAGATCTGAATATTATGGTATATATGGGTAGGTCTTTAAAAATGATATAGAGGTTTCTAAAATATTTTTTTTCTAAACCGAATAGTTTGCGTGACAGACGCTTCCAAAGTGGAAAAAAGTTGGTCCCCCCCCCCCTCTAACTTCTAAAATAAGAAAATGAAAAATCTAAAAAAAACATATGATGTACATTACTATAAAAACTACCAACGAAAATTGTTTTGAACGAGATCTAGTAAGTAGTTTTTTTTTTATATTTTAATACCTAACTTTGCACCTAATTTATATGGGGCGCTATACATACCAGGTGCAAACTTAACTTAACCACTTAGGGATGGAAAGTGTTTGTACGGAACCCTCGGTGCGCGAGTCCGACTCGCACTTGGCCGGTTTTTATTCGATATTTCTTTAAGCTTTGATGTTTGTATTAAAGGCTTAAACATACCTGTTTGTTGAGAGGCGCGCACCGCCGCAGAATGACAAAGTCTCTCGGCGCGATGATGCCGCGCCCGCCGCCCGCCGTCACCTGGTACGAGAGGTCGATTCCCTCCCCGACCTCCTGCCACATTACATACATGCCACCGATTAGATAATCTTATTAGAAATAGTACATTACATCAGAGGCCGGGAAAATAAGGATTTCCGGCCAAGTAGGTATATAGGATAGTGATACGAGGCTGGGAATCCGTTTTCACATGTATAGTGCTTTTCTCAACCATACAATGAAATAAAAAAATATACTTCGAAGAATAACACTTAATATTGTTTGTCCGATATTTTCCGAATTTGACCGAATTTTAAAAATCCGATTTCTGATTCTGACTCGGGAGCCCCAAAATCCCCCGGATACCGAATTTCAGCCTCCTAGGACCAATTAGAAATTTTCTCCATACAAATTGTTTTTTTTTTTTCGATATTATCCGAATTTGACCGAATTTTCAGACAAGATTTCAGATTCATATTTTTGAGCCCCGAGAGCCCCCCGATACCGAGTTTTAGCCGCCTAGCACCAATTTGAAATTTTGAAAAAAAAAAAGAAAAAAGTCGCCATCTTGATTTTTTTTTCCACAAGTGTCTAAGAACCAACCTTTAAAAACAAAACCTGCTTTTTGTCAAACCAGCCAGCTGTGTGAATGACCTTGTTGTTGAAACAAAAAAAAGTTACTTTGCAGGCCTAGGCCTGAAAAGCAGTATGAAATCCCTTTACAGTCCTCTCGAGTTGTTGCGCCCAAAAAGCGATACTTCCGAGCCTATTTTAAGGAACGTAAAGACAATATTTCATTGGATGTTTGAGAAAATTGTATTTACCTACCGGGCGAGTAGTTTTAGTAGGGATGCGACTGATATTGAATTTAGACTGCACCGAGAGAAATGTGAAAAATAGGCAGTTGCCATTCAGTCATCATCATCATCATCATCATCATTTCAGCCATAGGACGCCCACTGCTGGACACAGGCCTCCTCAATAGAGTTCCACATGGGCCAGATAGCAGCGACCCGCATCCAGCGAGTCCCCGCAACTCTAATCAGGTCGTCCGACCACCTTGCGGGTGGTCGTCCTACACTGCGCTTGCCGGTACGTGGTCTCCACTCGAGAACCTTTCTGCCCCAATGGCCATCGGTCCTTCGAGCTATGTGCCCCGTCCATTGCCACTTCAGCTTGCTTACCCGGTTTGCTATGTCGATGACCTTGGTTCGTCTACGAATCTCCTCATTCAGTAGACAACGTCAACACTAGTTGTTTAATCCATTTCTAAACTATACAGGGTGTCCCTAAAACCAACGCCGAAATGAAGAGGGGTGATAGAACAGCTCATAAGCAACCATATTAAGTTAATTTGACCTTAATAAAAAGTTCATGGTTTTCGAGATATTTGCATTTTAAAAAAACTCGTGACTTTTGAGGCCCTGCGTCAGTATGTCGATTGCCACCACTGCAAATTTAGGTATTTTTTAAATCTGTTTTTTGCAGGATGTTACCTAATACATATCCTATCGAATGTAATTTCAATTTATTACATATCATGATGCTTTGTCGGTAAAAATAATAAAAAAAAACGAATTATAGCAATTTATTAAATTTAGCCAGCGGTTTTGATCGAGTTTCATTTAAAAAAAGTATTGCAAACTAACATGGCACACAACATAAAAAGATAGTAAATTTATTGTAGTTTTCAAAAAGGTACAGCATTTTCTAATTTATACGCAGCAGTTTACGAGATATTGATATTTTACACCAAAAGGAGCTCATACTGCAGTTATTCCATAGTATGGTACCAGAGGGCTACTAGGCTCAGAGTTTGAATTTTGAACAAAAAATCGATTTAAAGAATACTTTATTTAGAATAGGAACACAATTCAATTTTAGAATTAAAAAAAATTAAATGTTCATAGCGAACCTGGCAAATAACGTAAAAAGATAGCAAATTTAGAGTTGTTTTTAAAATGGTATTGAAGTGACTTAATTATTTAGCGGTTTATAAGATAATGCAAAAATAATACTGGTTGCCATTTTTATCTGTTAAGTGAATAAAAAAACTAAAAACATAAAATAAATACGATACCTGTTTTATGTAACTAAATTAAATGTTCAAATTGTCCGCCATTGACTTAAATACAAGCTCGGCATCTCCTTAAAAATGCTCGACTGATGTGACGTGCATTTCTTGATACGTCGTTTTGGGCCTCTGCGTAAATGCGTTGTCTCAGCTCCGCTATACTGTTAATCGGTTCATTGTAAACTTTTTCTATAATATAACCCCAGTAATAGAAATCCAGAGGATTTAGGTCTGGAGATCGAGGAGGCCACAAAATGGGACCCAGACGGCCGATCCATTTATGTGGATAAGTTTGGTTTAAATGTAGTCGCACTTCGCGTGCATAATGTGCTGGACAGCCATCATTCTGCAGCCACATTGACCTCCGCGTAGCTAGCGTAGGTACGTTGTCGAGAAGATTTGGCAACTCATTCTCTAAGAAATGCAGATAACTTGGACCATTCAGCGCTTCTGGTAATTCAAATGGGCCAATTATTTTCCCATCTAATATTCCAGTCCAGAGGTTCACTTTAAATTGGTACTGCGACCGATCTTCCCTCATTAAATGAGGATTTTCTAATGCATAACTGTGTAAATTGTGCATGTTCATAAATCCATCTCTCTTAAAAGTGCTTTCATCAGACCATAAAACCATATTTATGAAATTGGGATCCTCTCTGTGTTTTTGCAGCATTGTCTGGCAAAACTGAACACGAAGTGGGTAATCACGGGGCAGCAACGCTTGAACACGTTGTATGTGGTATGGATGATATCCATATCGACGTAATATTCTATTGGCAACAGATTTTGATATCCCTAAATTACGTTCAATGTTCCGTGTCGAAGTGGATGGGTCGTTTTGAATCTCTTGTAAAACATCTTCATCGTAATCTCCTCTAGGTCTTCCCAATCCACCACGATTGCCAGGCAAAACGCCTTGTGAGTATGCGAGATGAACATTTCGAAATACTCGATGGTCCGGATGCCTTAAATTTGGATATCTTTCCCGATAGAGTCTAGCTGCAGCACAAGAGTTACCCTGACATTCCCCATAGACAAAATGCATGTTGGCATATTCTTGAGGAGTATAATTCTCTGGCATATTTGTAACAAACGCACTAAAATTAATCTTAACAGAGCCAAAGTAAATCGAAGTTAAAATCAATAGGCAGAACTCGAGTCCAAGATGCACAAAGCAAAGTTAAATTGTACCAAAAATCCAAATCACAAGGCAAACACGAGTTCTATTGGTAAATCAAGTCTATTTAAGAAAATAAGAAACCAAACTAAAAAAAGAACATCAAACGAATTGTCGAAGTGTCCTAAAATTACTAAAATACTCTTTAATCAGAAAGCCGACTTGAATTCGAATTTCAAATTGTGTTCCAATTTCATATTGTGTATTCTTTGAATCTATTTTTTGTTCGAAATTCAAACTCTGAGCCTAGTAGGGGCTCTGGTTCCATACTATGTAATAACTGCAGTATGAGCTCCTGTTAGTGTAAAATATCAATATCTCGTAAACTGCTGCGTAAATTAGAAAATGCTGTACCTTTTTGAAAACTACAATAAATTTACTATCTTTTTATGTTGTGTGCCATGTTAGTTTACAATACTTTTTTTAAATGAAACTCGATCAAAACCGCTGGCTAAATTTAATAAATTGCTATAATTCGTTTTTTTTATTATTTTTACCGACAAAGCATCATGATATGTAGTAAATTGAAATTACATTCGATAGGATATGTTTTAGGTAACATCCTGCAAAAAACAGATTTAAAAAATACCTAAATTTGCAGTGGTGGCAATCGACATACTGACGCAGGGCCTCAAAAGTCACGAGTTTTTTTAAAATGCAAATATCTCGAAAACCATGAACTTTTTATTAAGGTCAAATTAACTTAATATGGTTGCTTATGAGCTGTTCTATCACCCCTCTTCATTTCGGCGTTGGTTTTAGGGACACCCTGTATATTTAGCACTTCGAAGAATGTGTTAACAACTTCGCCGTGAAAAAATTATAAGATTATTAATATTTTACCCTGGAAAACTAAGTGAAGTTGGACGAAAACTGTAAAATTGTAAGCAGGCGTTAAGTGTTTTTTTATACTATTGTTAAAGTATATAAATCTATTCTGATTTTCAGTTCAAAAAAAGATGAATGTTTAGGTACATTACAATTTGTCCGCATCAAATATTTTAATTATTGTTTGGTATTAAAGGTCCAGTTTTATCAAAAAGTGCTTTTGATTCTCCATACATTTTTACTATGGCGGCCGCGCGCCGATCTAAATACGCATTCCCCGCGCTCTACGGTACAGTCGCTAACGCTCGGCGCAGTCTTAAACAACATAGCATAGTTATATGAATCAAATTAGCTTAACATGTCATGAAACAAGGAAAAAAAAAACCCACTTAATTTAATATTTTTTGAAGTATTTTTTGAAGACTTCAAAAGTACGCAAGTTTTACGGGTATTATTTTAATCTAAAAGGAATTTAGATATTGTTTTCAGAATCCTCATAATATCACAAAACAATAACTGTAAGACGACGCAGTTTTTCACGGTGAACATGGCAAATTAAATTACTTATTGTCTCCATACAAATATTGGATTGGATTGGATATCACCGTTTTTGCCAGCGGTGAGGTCGCAGCTTAAATATAATCACTACAGAGTATAAAACAAAGTCGCTTCCCGCTGTCTGTCTGTCTGTCTGTCCCTATGTATGCTTAGATCTTTAAAACTACGCAACGGATTTTGATGCGGTTTTTTTTAAATAGATAGAGTGATTCAAGAGGAAGGTTTATATGTATAATACACAAAAATAAATAAAGGTTCGTCATTTACCTTGATAAGTTCACTCCTAAGGATAGTAGGGTTCCAATCGGGCAGCTTGGTGACGTTGTCCTTGAACTCCCGGAAGAGGAACTCCGCTGGACAGTCCACCAGACCCTGGAAAATAAGCACTCTATTAATTAATAAATAAAATAAATATTAAGGGACAATTTTACAAAAATCGATCTAGTCCCAAACTGAGCAAAGCTTGCACTATGGGTACTGGACGACGATATACCTCATATATAAATATAGAACATCCATGACTCAGGAACACATATCTAATATTTGCTCTGGCCGGGATTCGAACCCAAGACCGCCAGCTCAGTAGACAGGTGCACTCCAAACTGCGCCAACCGCGACGTTTAAAAGAAAAAAGCGCGGGGTGAAGAAAGAGTCCTCTACTTGGTCCTATTCACCCCGCTCTCTTGCAACGCTGGGGTGTCTATCATTACTACGAAATCATCATTACTATCATACATACGAAACTATTCCACGAATTTTTTTTTTCTAATCACATAATGATCAATTCATTGCTTTTTATTTCATCTAACAAATTTTAATTGTAAATCCCGAGCTTTGTCACGGCGGCGGGCGAGCAGCGCGCCTCCGGCTTTACAGAAATACACTAGGGTGCTCTGTGTCGGCACGAGTCTAAACGAGCGAGAGGTCAGATTTGGATTTTCACAGTCTAACATAATATATCGTATCATATTACAGTACAGATCCGAGTAATGTCACCCTGAACAATCATTGCTCGGCGAGGTTATTCCCAGCCATGTTTAATTTAATTGTGATTTTGCTAAGATGCCAAATAGAGCGTCTCGATGCAATGTACCCACTGTCGTTGAAGCATATTAACTAGTATAGTAACGCTGGTAAAATGATTTTCTATATTTCAAGAATTTTATGAACTCCAACTTACGATAAACCCAAATTAAACAGTGAACCTCGGTCTATCTGGTCTCCACGACGTCACCTTTTGCGACCCTCAAAGAGCGATCACTTTGAATGGAAAGTGCATGAGTATGTTATAATGTTTGTACTTACAGTAAACCTGTACACTTTCCCGAACGTCTCTCTGTCAAACTTCCAGTTGAAGAGCGATCACTTTTAATTAAAGGCGTATGACAGTGTTATAATGAAATTTTCTACCTTGCAAGACTGCATTGTGGAATAAATTGTCGCTTGCGGTATTTCCGGACCGATACGACCTTCAAACCTTGAAGAAAAGAGCGTACTCCCACCTGAAAGGCACCGGCGACGCACTTGTGACTCCTCCGATGTTGCAGGTGTCTATGGGCGACGGTAATCGCTTTCAATCAGGCGATCCGTTTGCTCGTTTGTCCCCAATGACAAATAATAATAATAATAATGTTTGTACACTTACAGTAAACCTGTACACCTTCCCGAAGGTCTCTGTCTGTCGGGTCTCGACGACGTCACCTTTTGCGACCCCTCGCTTCTCGAACTTCCAGTTCGGGAGAGTGATCACTTTGAAGGCGTGTTGCATGCTCTCCTCTGCCATTCGCTTGTACTCGTCTATCTGTTGACAAGAAATATAGACCTTATTAAAACTTTCGTGACATATTTTATTTCTGTACTCGTATAAAGCGGTTTACACTCCGGTGAAATTGTCAGAAACGGCCCGACATGTTTCAAACTCGTATGGAGCTCTTTATCAGGGACCCGTACACCGTCGCCACAACTTTGTCACTGATCCATTGAGCGACGCTCCGCTCTAATAGAGCGCACCAACAAATACTATTGCCGAGAAATTATATTGACTAACTACTAGATACCCGCGAACTTGTATCTTTTTTTACTGTAATCGGGTAAAAAGTACCCTATATTAACCATCTTTGGATGTCCAGCTATCCCTGTACCGAAATTGATTCAAAACCTTCCACCCGTTTTGGCGTGATAAGAGGTCAAAAACATTCAGACTAACAGATGGCGCCAGACTAGTATGTCGCCGCGTGTCCATACAAAACATAAGGCGATGGAGGCTCTATTAAGATTTTTCCCCAAATCATGACTCCTCTCCATCCCCATAAAAAACTGATTTTCAATACAAATCTCAGGTTTTATTTTAGTATAGATTTTACTACTAGCAGTAATATTCACACAGGATATTCACATCACAATCTCCTGACGCACGAATCTGCACCACCGGTTCTACGGTAAAAGATTTTCTTCTGTAGCAACAAAACATTGTCACTTGGAAACATGCTTACCAGATGTAAAGCGATATTACTGGTACATATAAACTGCAGCCATGTAACGTAACTTGTAAAGGTCTTTGCACACTACACGGTATTATATCATAACCGTTAAGAAAAAAAAACACTATTTCAGAAAGTTTGCCCGGCGAGTTTGTTCGCCAGTGTTGTACCGGCATACGACCAAAAGTTACGAGCACCCACTAGGCGGGTTGTATGCTGTTACGGACAGCACAGCGAAGCTTACAGTTTTAAGTTAAATAAATACATCAATAAATATTATTTATACATTAGAAATAAGATCATCGCGCGTAAAAAAAGCCAAAATACTTATTTCCCTGTGTACAATCACTCATTTGTATAGAGCTCCCGTTATATCCTAAATAAAATCATAACGAAGATGACTCATAGTAAACTTTCCATTCGTAGACGAAAACAAACGAGTCATCCTTGTTTACATTCTGGTGCAAACTTTAAGGAATTTTTTTAGATGAATTCAAAACTTCGTTAAATTAATAATTATAATAAATCAAGTAAATTCATTTTTCTCAAAAATTGCATGTAATGTTGCCTTACCATCGCTAGATAGACTATAGTAAGTGGAACATACCGAAGACTTTTTAGAAGTGTCCAGTAAACAGCGAGATTTTAAATTTGGAATCAATATTTGTCCAGTAAGTAAGTATGTAATTCCTATTACGTATCAAGATATTTGAATATCGAAACACGATTTACATCGTCACCGACCTATAAAAAAACTAAGGATGTGAAGGCGATGAGGTCGTATATAAATGTAAAAAGGATGCATTCCAAAAATTGTTTTAATTATAAGTACAGTGCGACAGCAAATAGTAGAAATTAAAAAGTGGCGTCCCTTTTTCATAGATTAAAATAGAAAGAGACGACATTGCAGTATACACTTGCAATTTACACTAAGAGCAAATGTAAAATAAAAAGAGGTTAGCACTATTGGCAGTATAAACGTAACTCAAGATGCATATTTAAAAAAAAAAAGTAGCGACTAGGTTTAGTGCGGAAGTTCGTATGCAGCGTTTAGTTCATAGTTGTGCTGTGTAAAATGACAATGATATTTCGGAATTCCTTCCTTTTTTGTGTCGTTTAGAAAAAACCTCGGAGTTAAAATTGAGGTAAGCTTTATGATATGAAAATTAGTTAGAAAATACAACAATGTATAACAATAATTACATTTTATCTTTAAGACTTAGATTTGTAAGACAGTGCAAATAATTAAACGCAGTATTTATAAAAAAAGAAATTAAGGCGGGATTTAAATTAAAAGACAAAAATTTCAAATTTGTTTGTGTGATCTATTACAATAATTAAGCAAAAATGAGTTCAGACGAGTCTGATTCCGAATAGACGGCACTACTCCATACTTAAAAGCGGATGCAGAGTTAGCTAAAATAATTATTTACTTCCGACTAAATCCAAGGAGATATAAAAAAATACAAGAGATTCATTAAATGGAAGGAAGAAAATCAAGTTAATATGTGGTCAGATTAATGTGTGATAAGGTCAGCATATTTCAACAATCTTTCTGAGACAATCGAATGGCTACAAAGGAAAGAAATCACAAATATTCAGCAGCAAAATATAGAAAAGTTCTTAAATCAAGCTCTAGATGATAACCATTTTGGCGATGAAGGTAAATAAATGCTGCCACTATTTGATAACGATATAACTATATCTTTTATCCAAGTATAAACTCATAATTATTTTTGTTATAGGTTGTTATCATGGGAGTTAATGGTGCCTGCGACGACGAATATCACAATGTGTAATAATAAAAATGGGATATAACAAAAATATTCATTGGAAAATGGCCGAATATGAATGTCACCTACAAAATATAATTTTAATCTAATTTTCTTGTTTAATTTTTGAGAAAAGCACTATACTTGCTTCGACCGTAAGAGCCATCCTGGCCTCGTATTATATCCGGACCTCGCCTACGGCTCGGTCCGTCTAATTCCTACTCGGCCAGTATGGCTTACTTACTGGTCTCTGCCGTAATGTACTATTTCATCACACTTGCTCGTATACAAGGGTTTACATGCTAGAAAAGCGTGCGGTAAGCCGTAAATTATGCCCCTAGGGCGGTAAGTAATTTTTATCACACTTTAAGGGTTTACATGCTAGAAAACGGGGCGGTAAATCGTATATTACGCCCTAGGGCGGTAAGTAATATTGGTATTGACTACTACTAATTTTGTTTTATTTCCTGCAAAGTGTGATGAAAAACGTCGTACGTGACTCTGGTGGTAAAGGAATTAAAAACTCGTGTCATTAAAGCCCTCTCCTTCGGCTTTGGGCTTCTAATAGACACTCGTTTGTAATTCCTCGGTTACCAGTTACCACCCTTGTTACGTAATGTACCTACTATAACATTGTACCGTCCGCAACCTCTTGAGAGCGCAGCAAATCGATAAATGAACATGCTTGCGGCGCGCAACGCCTTAAGGGTGATAGAGCGAGTGTATATCTCAGACGGTGCGAGTGAGACAACCTCTTACCGGGGACAAAGAAACGGTGACAATTTTTGCATCTCACAGTCAGACGGGAGTTCTCCCAGCGTGAACACGCTTGTTTTCACGTTCACCCAATACACGTCAATCTATATCATGAATTAGTTTTAAGCTAAATTGGGTAGGTATATATTAAGTAATTCGATTTTATAGAAACAGGGCGGGCGTCCCCCTGAGATTGTTTGAGTTATATAAAAGAGACGGCCATGTCGTTTGAACAGTCGTTGAACAGTCATCGTCAGTTAGCAGTCCGCCTTCAGCTATCCACTTTATAACCATCTTGTAGTATCGGTGTAGCGTAGTACAGTCGCCATCAGATATATCGCAGCATATAAGGCGTTCATAAATATATCTGAACATGTACTGTAACGCCCAGTCAATAAGAGTCGTGTTCCGATATTTATGAACGCCTTATATGCTCCGATATATCTCATGGCGACTGTACCATCGGTCCGCGAATTTAGTGTTAAATTAGACAGAGACTACTTTAGTTAAGTGTTAATTTTGTTACTCAGATCCGTTATTTGTTAATTTGTGTTTAAACATATATTTCATTTGATTTTACTTCGTTTTTCCTTTTGTTACTCGTCCGTATTTAAATTTATTTATCCCCGCCTATATACAGTCCGTTCGCTCCGTACAGCTCATCCCTGAGTTTCGGAGTTGCCGGTGTAGACGACCATCGACGGACGCGGATGTCGCCTACATAGGCCTTGAAAGCAAGCCCGCAACGCCCCGACACAAAGAGCCATTGCTTTATTAAACGAGTTCCTTGCACAAGTCCAGGATGCTGATGTATTTGCAGACTCATGGCTGACACTTAAACGTAACATTATCATATTTGCAAACAATTGTAACAATAATTGCTTATAAGTTATAAGATGTTAAGGTTTTGAAGTCCAATGTGTAATTTATAGTTATGTTTTTAGTTAAGTATTTGTTATACACAACTATAGTGTAATTTATAGTTATGTTTTAAGTTAAGAATTTGTATTCCACATTATCTTGCGGGCACTTTGGCTTGACTGTAAGCCCGTAAGACATTTTTATAAATAAATAAATAAAAATAAAGTGTTATAGGAAAGAGTCGGGCAAAATAAATAAATAAATATCGGACAATCACACACAAATCAATCTAGTCCCACAGTAAGCTCTAGTAGGCTTGTGTTATGGACACTAGACGACGATAAACATACTTATATAGATAAATACAAATAACATCCATGACCCAGGCACAAATATTCGGGCAAAAACATATTATTTGTATTGAAAAGTATGATGCCATACGCATTAACGCGTTTCTACACCATCACCACCAAGCCAAGCGTCAAGAATTGCCGAAAAGTTTATACGTTAGGGCTTAGTAGTCCATGTCGTGTTACGTTCGGTGCCTGTACTGTCTAGCATAACTGGATGTATTTATGCATAAGGGAGCCAATCGACACAGAAAGTTTTAATTATACTGAACCCTCTCACTGTAACATAAACATACATAAAGTACAAAGACTTATTGTGGGTTGGTTCCAGTTTGCATAAATACGTCCAACTGTGACATGCGACTCTTTGTCGCTCGTCAAATACTATTTTGTCACTTTTCTTTCAATACCATGCGAGCAAGACAGCCGATGCCGAATCGTGCGACAAACGAAGTCGCAGCAAGTTATGTTAGCCCTGCTGATACGCCGGTATGATACGGTGTAGTGGGTAGAGACCTTAACGCGATTCTAATTAAAAGTCATACTGAGCGGAAATTATAGCCAATAAAGAGGTAATCAAGATACTACACGTGGAGTTGCTTGGCAGAACCAACTTGCTTCGTAAAGCCACAGTATAAGTGACATTAACCCTTAACACTCTGGCGATTCCGTAGCGCTACGCGTGTAGCCGATATGTAGCGAAAACTCGCTACGATCACAGTGCCCACGGAGCGGGTCCGTGGTGTACAAAGTGTTAAATTGATAAAAAAAAACGAAGGTCGATAGTTCAAGTCTCGCTAAGGTAGAATAGAGCTAACAATTCTCGTTCGAAAATAAATAGAAAAAGATGGTCAAAGAGTTTATACATTCTGGTGTACAATGTTCATATTGCCAATATAAGGGTTAAAATAAAAAAAACTGAATAAGGACAAAATTCGAAAGGTCATCTAGTGTTAACGTTTAGGGTTAGGTCAGTGGAGAGGTTAACACGCTGGACCGGTCCAGAGGCACCGGGTTCGATTCCCGGTCTCTTCCGCCAGGTTACGCATTTTCAATTTATCTTTGTGCTTTGATCTTTGTATCAATGGTTCAATATAAAAATTTTTCATCGATATTTTTTGTTTCAAGAACTACTCGAAATTGACAAATTTCACACGGAATATTATTTCTTTTTCAACTTATTTTCGACTGCACGCAATGAAAGCATGAAATAGCTATGTTACTACCTAGAACTCGGGGAAAAGTATTGTTCACTTCAAAAAGTTGGTTGAAATTATCAATATATTTCTCAATATATAATTTTTTTTTAAAGGATATTCCTCAGGCCTCTTAACCCATTCAGGGCCAGTGACTCAGCGTATGGGTCATGCTCAAACAGTCGCGCAGGGCCAGGGACTCGCATGTGAGTCATGACTAAATCCAAATTTATAAAAAAAGGAAACTTACTATGACTTAATAGTTTTAGTATAATGAAAGCTACTAACCACCTTTACAAGGTATATTAGGAGAAAAAAATATTAAATCGTTTTTATTTATAAATACAGGGCCTAGAATATTCAAGTTTGGTTTACTATAAGTAATTAAGATAGTTCTTTACTGAAATTCGAAATACGTAACAATTACAAACAAACGGATAAATTTACATCCGAAAAATATCAAATATATATATATATATATATCAAAAATTATTGGCATGGCTCAGGGTATGGGTCACCGTGGCCTGGCGGCACTTGTAAAAATCATGCTTATTTCCGTAGCAAACTAAAAGAAACTTTATTCGCTGGGCTAAAAGGTTATTTCACTGTAAAGGTAGTTGGATATAGTACCATTTGACAACCGATTGCTATTTGAATGGTGGCAAGCAACATTTTTATGAACCAAGCAGTATTTTATTTGACTTCCAGACTTGAGGTTTCGGGAGTTCCTCCTGTTGTAGTTTTATGCCACGAAATTGTGTAATGACTGTATTGTAGATACAGTATACGTGGTGGCCAAAAACGAGTTCAGTTAGTAGTCTTCAGGTCAGTAGTGTTTAGCGATAAAATGGCTTGAAAAATACATGTATTTTTCAAACGCCTCTGTATTTTTTCAATAAAATACATTATTTTTCCTTGCGGATCTTTCGCAAGTTTAAGTTTTTTATGTGTAAATGCAATGTATTTTTCGCATTATTATATTATATTATGAAAAGCGACTCGGAATGTATTGGCTCTCATACAAACAAGTGACTTTTTATTCCGCTAAGACTATATCTCGATATCAGTTAGCTAAAGAGGTTGAAATAATAAATTATGACGAAATACTAATTGGAATCAATTAATCGTTACTCTTATGTTATTATTATTATTAATCCGTTTATGGCGGCTCGAAGCTTGTGCCAGTATCAGTTGTTTTGGTTTATAACCAATGCATGACGTCCGTGCTAAATAAGACTTATCAAAAAAATAAAACAAAGATGAAATGCACATAAACAAAGATGGCCGATGAATCATACTCTGTTGACTGTTCTATGTGACGTGAACGTGAAGTCAATTTTGCGTCAAAGATGACAAGTGCGATGCGGTGTAATAATTATTAACTAAATATGTAAAATACACAGTATAAAATAGGTATTAAACGTGTAGGATTGTATTTGTCAGACATACGTCAGTTTTTTTTTTTACGTTACATGTAATTTATAGGAAAGAAACAAAGTTTCGAAAGAAACAACATGAATCTTTCGCCATTTTCATCGCTAGTATCGTTATTATTATTTTTATTGGGGATAAGTATCAGTTCAATATAAAGTTTTCATAAAGATAGCATGGCGGTTGAAATACTCAGCAACCTTAACATCTCTGGTTTTAGAATTAGTTTAAAATTATCACTTTAATACCGTGCAGGCAGGTAGCGCAGGAATGTTTTATTATTACTAATGATATGAACAAAGATCCTCGACCGATCTAGTGCAGGCTAATCAGGCCCCCAATGTCCCATGCAGGCTCACAATAAACAATGAAAGCATCCGAGCGACGGTACGTGGTATTTTCTGGTATTACCTTGCATCTGGTATTTACTAAATAATGATATTTATTCGAACAAAGATAACGACCGACCGAGTGCAGCCTAATCGGGCCCTCATGGACAATAAACAATAAAAGCATCCGAGCGGCGATAGATGGTATTTTTTGCTATAAGTTGCATCTTCTCGGTTCGGACGGAAGCGCAGCTATTAATAGAATAGAGTAGGCGAGAAACCAATGTCTTGTCTCCTTATACGAATTCAGACAGACTGTAATCAGGGCATCGGTTTAAAGCGGCACAGCCAACAGGCTGACATCCAGGCCTCTGGCATCTTCCAGCCGTCACGCCTACTTCAAATTACCGCGCCATGGTAAAAATTGAGTGAAAAGAAAAAGATGCGTGATGAGCTACATGAAAAATAAAAAAAGAGTGAACACTACCCAGCATTGTCCTAAATTCCCGAACCAACCAGGTCTATTTCCAGATAAATGTTTTGTAGATTATCACGACAAGCTCGATAGGAAGGTAATTATGATTAGGAAAAACATTTTTCAGTGAATTGGGACTTTTCAACCTATAAAGGCCGTAGCAGGATAAAGGGAGAGAAAACTATTCTTGTTTTTATAGTTACATACTTACATTTAGTACTACTGCTATATATTTACTTCCCTTGACCTTCTACGGCTCAATTAACATGTGCAGTAAGTAAATATTATTAATATAAAGTCATGACGATATGAATGTAAAGACTGTTGCACATAAAAAAGTTATAATTTCAAGCACTTTGTTTCATTTCATGTTTTAACACTACTGACTGATATAACAGTAAATTTATACGGCCTAATTTGTACTGTGTATAAAAAAATCCAAAGAGATGTTTTGTTTTCAATTAAAAATATTAACTTTAATTTTTTAACTATACTCTAAATCTAGTTTATTAATTTTATGTTTAAAGGTTTAAAAAAATATTGAGGTACTACATAATATTTATAAGGCTAGAATAAAGATGGTTACTAAAAATGTTGCATAAAACTGTCCAGCTACCTGGCTTCAGAAGCGGCGGTCTATTTACCGTTCGCGCCGGGCTCATGACCCATACGTTGAGTCACTTGTTTTAGCAAAAAAAAATGGTTGTATGGTGGCCTGGCGTATAGTGTACGGTCGACGGCGCTTGGCCGTGAATGGGTTAAGGGATCGTTAAAACATCACAGGACTTTATGCTTGTTATAATTATTAGATCACAATCGAACCATAAAAAAAGTATGTATTAAATACACTGTAAGCCCAATAGGAGATTATTAAACCCACGCCATATTCCGAAATTTTAGGGTACTAATTTATTATAACTGGCAACGACAAATTTTCGATAACTGGCGTTGAAAGTCGGTGAATGTCACTGATGTAAACAAAGAGGAAACAGGACTAAATAATCCGCAAATTTCAAGTAATTTTGCATAATAAAGCCAAAACTATCCAAAGTAATTAAAGTCATGTTTTTTCAATAGGATTCAGTATTTATTTCGCAAGTAGAACGAAGGATTGAGCAGCATTCCGGTAAACAATGTTTTGAATTTGGTTAATGACAAATCCTTGACAAACGCTGGACGTTTAATAGTGCAAATATATGGCGTATATGCACATTAAGGATTAATTTTCTACTCTGCACCCACTTGAAGCATCTCTGTTTGGCCCTATGGTTGACTGGTAGAGAATGCCATTAGGCATTAAGTTCGCCATTTGTACTGACTTTTGTTTTGTGCAAAAAAGTTTAAATAAATAAATAAATATTGTCATATGAAAGCTGTTTGTAGCGCTACTACCCAAAGCCGGCCGGACCGACACTTATTAGGTAATATTTATACCTGACACACAGGTTTCCCCTAGTTCAGGCACCCTCCACCACGCAAGTCTGTTTACAGAGACCTATATATAATGTTATTTTCTAATTGTTTGTGTACATGTACTTTGTGGTGGTGAAAATAAATGCTGTTTTTTATTACAACAATGTAAAATAGCACATATAATGTTTGGATTATTTGATGCTGACTGACTGACTTACAGTTAACCATTCCGCTTTAAACTCTTCCTCCGGAGCTTTATTGAACAATATCTTCATCCAACTCGCAATAGAAAACCCAAATTTACTGGTACTCTCCAATTTCTTCTCAAATTCTTCAACATTCTCCACTTTCTCAAGTTCTGAGAGCGTCTGTTCTATGACTTTTTGATCGATGTTATCAACATTTTCACCAGCTGATGATGAGGACGCCATATTGAATTCGCGCGCTTTTTTTCGATGGGCCAAGGTCTTCGGTTGTAAATGGGCCAATGAACTAGTGTCTGCTTTTGACAGATGTAGGTCAGCTATCTTTATGGTTTGTGATTTTTATGCGTTTTATATTCTATATATTGATTGTGAATATAGATTAAATGTAAAAATAACAATAACCTCTAATTATCATTTGTTTATGGTTTAAATATTAATTTCGGGAATATATTACAGGTATAATTTCGATGTATGCACGTACATAAATCAATAATATTGAAAAGTATTCTTAAAAAACAATACTATTTCGTAGTTTATTGAACAGACCTGCAGAATTAAAATCGTTCCCTTAAACACAGACCATACCTTAAATTTAAAGTAAATGATATATGTAGGTACATATAAACCTTAACATTATGTAGATCAAATTGTGCGTATGTAGTTTCAATAATGATAAATCGAGAACATAGAAACAATTTAACAGATAAGATAACACAGATGTCGAGACAAAACCAAGCGTAATATAATTAGAGGTTATATTATTGTTTACATACATTTATGTTAACCTTTCTCACTACAATTATTCGTAATAATTCAATCACAACATAACTTCTCAATAAACAAATTGAATCATACAGTTATCTTTAGAACTCAAAACGAATCTTAAAATAACCGCCACAGATAATATATTTGTGCCGCAACAAACGTGACTTTTTTATCTTTTTTAAATCGATTTTAAGCGCGAGACACGTGCTACCGGCGCCGCGTCGCGTCCGATACTGACTTCAGTTCAATGAATTCAGTCAGATAAGCGAATGTGTGCAATGAGAGATATTAAATGTTTAGACGATTTAGGTATCCAAGTGGAAATAAGGCTGAAACCACACTGGGCTCGAAATTATATTCGAGTTTGAATCGATGTAGGTATATAGCTAAACGCAATGCTATGGAATATTTTGGCGACTTGAACCAGCATCTCTTGGCATATTTGCTGGTAACTTTCGCATTGTGTTTTATTTTATCACATTTACCTACTGGATAAAATACACTTTAAATAGGTACCTAAAAGTAGCAAACAAAGTGCAGAAACATTTATACGGCCTTTATTCAGCTTAAATAGCAGTATAAGAGCTTTATAAGCGCTTTTGCAGCTAGTTTTCCTACTTGGGTAATAAATTTAAAAAGAAGCGAAAAAAAACGCTTGCAGTGTTATTTGAACCGTCACGGTTTTCCGGGCCAGACGGCTGCATTACCAATTATGCTACCAAACCCACTAGCCAAAGCATCGACATTTTCAAGCAGTTGCTTCATTTCTAGATGCCTAGGACGGTATCGTAGCGCCATCTACCGTAAAGATTATATCTTTATATTCGGCACCATTGTCTCAAATTATGTTGAGAAATGTGCTACACCCAAACTAATTAATTTTAATTAAAGCAATAATGTCCGCTAGCGTTAACTAAATGAAAATTTAAAGCTTTGTCCACAACGAAATACAGGGGTTTCGAAAATGTTCTGAATGGCTTCGAGAAAAGGATGGTATGGTGTGCCAGCAAGCGCGTTTTTCGACTTGGCGGAGGCACTGGCACTGCCGTGCCCCCAGATGTTAAATAGGTAGGTAGGCAGATATGAAGATTCTGAAAGTAAAACAACATGCACAAAGACTTATATGGGTGGATCAACTTTTTCTTGGTATTATTCTGTCCCGTGACCCAGAGGACAATAGTGATTATACTTTTAAGAAAAGTGTTGGTAATTTATATTACTGGTATTGTCAGGAGATAGTCTACATAACAATGGGCTTATAACTGCTTAAATTAAAAAGCTTTTTTTGCTAAATATAACCACGGAAACTCGTAGTTTTAAAAAGTGACCAAGGGGACACCACCATGGCAATAAGTGGCAGAAAATAGTTGATTGACCCATATACTAGGAAGTTAGCTTGGACTAACCGAAAACACCATGGCAATAAGTGGCAGAAAATAGTGGATTGACCCATATACTAGGAAGTTAGCTTGGACTAACCGAAAACACCATGGCAATAAGTGGCAGAAAATAGTTGATTGACCCATATACCTACTAGGAAGTTAGCTTGGACTAACCGAAAATACCATGGCAATAAGTGGCAGAAAATAGTTGATTGACCCATATACTAGGAAGTTAGCTTGGACTAATCGAAAACACCATGGCAATAAGTGGCAGAAAATAGTTGATTGACCCATATACTAGGAAGTTAGCTTGGACTAACCGAAAAAAAATGAAAAAATTATGCAGGTACGTCTACAATTTTTTACTGCATCACTTAATATTTTCCAAAATCGTTAAAATCGAAAACCCGTTTCGATGGTGAAATATTGATAATCTATCCGGAACTTTAAAGACCTAACCATGCAAAACTGACAAGTGAAAAAAGAACTTAATTTATAGGTATACATATAGGTAGTTTGTATGGTGCCAAGTTGATAACTTGATATCTTCTGATCTTAGAGATTAGTATAGACTATAAGCAAGGTTATCGTGTTTTTTAAGCTAATTTTATGACTAACATAGCTCTAGCCATCCCAGTTTTAATTTATTTGACATTTAAGATTTTATTGCGTTGACAACAAATGTATTAAGAGGCCTTATTCCAGCATTAAGGGGCTTCCAAACGGGCCATATTTCGCTGCAATTTGTGTCCGGCAACTATGGCCGTCCCTCTCTGATACCCTACGCTAGAGCAAGATGCGCTGCAAATAATGGCCGGCCACAAATTGCAGCAAAACATGGCCCGTTTCCTTTAGCAACACAAGAAATACAGTCGGCAATAAAAGCTTGTCTTAATTTAAGACTAAAAAAATAATTACATTTGAAAAACCTTTTAAAGTCGGTAAGTATTACTATTGCTTGATAATTTGGTTGATTACCGAATGAGCGAAATCTTACTCGTGGAAGTAATTACAGTGATATTAGGATTACATTATCACAATCAAATTCGGATATAGTGACTACGTTGTAATCTGGTTTTCGGTGCACGAATAGAATAGGGCTGCCATCCGTCCGGGTTTCCGGATTTGTCCTAGTTAGGAAGCCGTCCGGAACCGACTGGAGGGGGGCTTAAAACTGCTGTTTTATGCCCATCTATTGTGAAGGATGATCAACTACGGAACCCTACACTGAGCGTGGCCCGACATGCTCTTGGCCGGTTTTTACCCCTTGGGTGCGGAACCCTAAAAATGGCTAACAATCAATGTTCTTTACAACATTGATAAATTCTACAAATTTTATAATGAAACAATGTAGTAATACTAATAAATGTAACTATTCCAATTTGTATTTTAATAATAATTGAATAGTAATTAATTATATAATGTATTGACTTGTAAAATATTGTCATTTTATCAATAAATGAGTATGAATATGAGTATTTTAGTAAGAAACTCGTGCAGTTGTGTTTTGGCAAGCGTTGAAAAAGAAATGTGTTTTTTTTTTATCGGTCTGTGCTTGTATTCTACCTTTACTTAGATCAACTGATCATCCAAGACCTTGGATCCGATCTCGTGTCTTCAATTGGCTCATTAAGGTCCCTTCTATGAAATGCCGAAGTCAATTAATTCCTCCTACTCCTAATCAACAAGGTTACATGATAGTCGGGATATTAAGAGCAGTGCTAGATATGTCTGATTTTATAATAAGTACGTATAGCTTATCAAGTGCCGGTCCGGCCCAGGGATAATGGCGATACAAAAATCTTTCATATGGCAATAGTGTGCATACGTCACATATTTGCATTATTAAACGTCAATGCCGATTTGTCATTAACCAATCTCAAAACATTGTTTGCCGGAATGCTGCTCAATCCTACGTTCTTCTTGAGAAACAAATACTGAATCCCATTAAAAGAAAAATACTTTCATCACTGTCTAGTTAGTTTTGGCTTTAATCATGCAAACATTGCTTGAAATTTGCGGAATATTTAGTCCTGTTTCCACTTTGTTGGCATCAGTGACATTCGCCGACTTTCAACGTCAGTTACAGAAAAAAAATGTCGTTGAAATGAAATGAAATGAAAAAAATGAATTGAAATATTCTTTATTTGCTTTAAAATATGGTACAATTAGATGTCAGGTTACATTATCCGGTACATAAACATATTTTGCTAAATATTAGCATGCAAATATATTGGATTTATACGAATTTAATTTGACGACTTTTCATTTAAAAGCTCATTTGTGGATAAAAACATTTTTTTTTGTTAGCCAGTAGTGTAATTTTTTAAACTGGTTTATAGGCAGTGATTTTGTATCATCTGGAATAGCATTATAGACCCTTATACACATCTGGTAACTTCCCTTCATAAAGTAAAATAGATTAGTACCGAAAAAATCAGCAGTGGATTAAAAAACACCCTGTTGGCCTATACCACTATGATTCTAAAGGGTCTATATCGATTTCTAGAATTATTTTTCGTCGAAAATTTCACTGAAAAATCATGTTTCGTAGAAAGAATTTCTCTTTGCAACCGTAAACTATTTGAAATAAAACTTATAAAACAAACCTAACCTTTAATCAATAGGATAATATTTGCAAGAATTACGAAAAATGTATGAATACAGAAAAGGGTGGTCCAAAAAAAAATTATTTGAATATTATTTCTCCACAGGGTTATTTTTTGTCCAAAATCCACTAAAATGATACTCACCATTTTTCAAATCAATCCCATAATAGAAATCATATAATAGAAAATAAACTAGTATAAATAAGTATAGAAAAAAAAAATCGTATAGAAAAACATACAACCAGCTTCATATGTGGGAAAATGACATTGAAAAGTTATAAAATTGACACTATCGTCAACTATCGCAAGCGATTAAGACGTCTTTATTATCATCTTTCGGTTTTGTTTTTAAAATGCAATTTATATGATCATCAGAAACTTATCTCACGTTTGGGCGTCCAGTAAATCGTTTCCAAATTAATTTTAATTTGGTACAATGATCATTACTTGATAGCAAAACAAAATTAGCCATGTGGAGCTAAGATTGAATTTTACTCCATACAACTGTGGACCATTCTCTACAAAAGGGACAAAGGCTAGGAGGATGATGATGACAACTGTGGACCACCATACTACAGAGGAATAAAAAATCCCGGTTTTTCGGCGAAATAAAATATTCGAAACAAAGACATTCTAAATCTACAGGTGTCCCACGGCTATGCCACATGGAGGGGAAGTACCTTAAATATTTTAGATAGGCTAGTTTAGGAGGAGGAGAACACCTTTTTTTTTTTAATGTAGTAATACTACATTTAAAAATTAGTAGTACTTGTGGACGCCACGTTCGAAGTATAAGGACAGGACATTTTAAAGAAAATTATGAATTTTTGTGACAACTCAAAAACGGCTAGACCAATTTTATTAAATATATAGTTTTGATTGAAACCTAATTTAATTTTTTGACCCGTGGTTGAAAAGTTAGAGGGGAAGGGGACGCTATTTTTTGGATTTACAAAACTACTGACTTTATCAAAAAATGATGTTTGCAGACCCCTATTATATTTAAAAGACCACAGCCCACACACTAGTGTTGGAACGAAAAAAAAAACACCCGGTACCCGAAAACAAGGTTTTTTTATTATTTTTATTCAAAAATCATAAAAAATGTCAAATTACAAAATAATAATCACTTAACTAAACATAATATACACAAATACAATACTGTTTAGTCAAATAACCCGCCCCGAGTCATTCCGGGTGCAAAGGTGCCCATCACGCTCGCTGCATTACCGCGTTGAGTCGCGATCGACAACCTCTGCAGCAGGAACGACCCGGCACGGAGGTCATGGTTTTTTTTAGTTTTTATTTTACCGTTTGGTCGGCGTGATACATACATATACTCATACCAAATTCAATATTTCTAGTACTAATGATCACGGAGCTAATGGACAGACAGAGGGACAGACGGACATGGCGAAACTATAAGGGTTGACTACGGAACCATAAATAAGTTTCTGTCAAAAATGACATTTTAGTGGCAAGCTTTTATAGCCGACTGTACTTTTCTTTAGATATCCATCAAATGCTCACTGAGACGATTCTAAAGAGCCCAAGCTCCGAAGGATTGCTTTTTCTATTATAGAGTTCCTATGGCCACCGTCCGGCTCCATCATCAGATCAGCCCCATGGTACCATATTATTGTATTGTCATCAAAGTTAAGTAAGTATGCAAAATTTCAGCTCAATCGGTTGACCGATATCTGCTTCAAAATTGAGTTGCAAGATTTCACCCGAACAAACATACTTTAAACATACCATGCAAGCTAAATAAAAGCTTGTAAAATGATCTCAACTCACCTGCTCTTGTGTAAGTATGACGTGATGTATCCCCGGGCGCGGCGTGCCGGCGGGCGAGTCCACCGGCGAGAACCAGTGCGCGGTGGACTCGCCCACCGTGGAGGCCACGCCCACAGGCTTGTGCGGCAGCAGCGGAGTCCGCTCTGACGCCTGGTTCTGGTGGCACGCTGTATGAAACATAAGGGAGTTAGGAATTACATCAATCCTAGTCCTAAAATATAGGGAATAAAAAAAAAATTGGTCAAGTGCGAGTCCGACTCGCGCATGAAGGGTTCCGTACTATAATCTATAACAAGTTTGTTGAATGGGAGCCCCCCTTAAATATTTTTTTTTTTTTTAGTATTTGTTGTTATAGCGGCAATAGAAATACATCATTTGTGAAAATTTCAACTGTCTAGCTATCACCGTTCTTGAGATACAGCCTGGTGACAGACGGACGGACACCGAAGTCTCAGTAATACGGTCCCGTTTTTACCCTTTGGTACGGAACCCTAAAAAACAAAGACCCAACTGAAAAATAACCCGTTCATGAACAACTTTATAATCTTGCACAACCTGATCTTGAACAACTTTTTAATTTGCGTCTGATAGTGATCTTCCTATGCTGAGCTGATGATGGAAGGTGTAACTCCTTAGGAGTTAGGGGATAATTCAAACGAGAAAAAATAAAATAACAATAAAAGAACCGACTTCAAAATAAACTGAAAAGCCAAAAATAACCCGTAAGTGTACAGATTACATTTGAATCGCCTTTTGAAGTTGGTGTTAAACCACTCAATTATTACTATGACAACAGATGCCACGCATGAAGCCTTTAATGATTACTATTTGGTATTTACGAGTATTTTTGTTCGATAAAGAAGCTTACGTGAGGTTTGGCACCGACTTTAAAATGTGATTCAATCTGTACATGAACGGGTTATTTTTGAATTTTCAGTTTATTTGGAAGTTGGTCCAATTCTAATGCCCTATTCCTTTAAAAAAAATTTTTCATGTTATAACACATATATTGATAATTTCAACCAAACCAGTTTCTGCGTGAATTTTGTCAATTTCGAGTAGTTTTTGAAAGAAAAATGATCAAGTAATGAAAAATTCAAACTGTAGGTTTCAAATAGGTATATACCAATAAATTGCAATGGCCCTGTTCTTAGTAGTAACATTTATAATATGTTAAGAAACATGTTTAATCATACAGAAAAAAATGTCTAAAACTATCAGCATTTCTGAACGGATAATGGATATGGACCCTTAATGCCTCTATAATCTGCTTAGACCCTGAAGTCTAGAAACCCGGCCTCTCCCCAGGATAACGTGAAGGAAACCAGAATGAGGAACACTTGGCATTAAGAGCGTACCGATTTTAAGAGAATAATGAGTATATTTACTTAAAGATTCTATAATCTGCTTAGCCTGTAGTTCTTGGGGTAGAACTCTGAAGTCCAGGAACCAGGCCTCACCCCAGGATAACGTGAAGGAAGCCAGTATGAGGAACACTTGGAATACTGGCTGCGCCGCGTTCGGCCACTGTTGAACACACAAACATTAATTATGAACAGATAAATACATAGGAATATGGATAAGACTGAATAGAACAGAGATATTGCGGATTCTTATACCACTAAGAATCCGCAATATCTCTGTTCTATTATAGTAGAAATTCCGTAGGAAAGTCGCTTGTTTATCGGTTTTCTACCGGATACACTTTGGTGAGTGTGCACTAGGACTGCATGAATTAATTCCACCGTCTCCGTTCAGACAATACAGTACTCGGCGCGGACTTGGATTCCACCCTTATATTGTCGATATACCACTGATTCGTACGAAACGCTTTGCGTCTACTTTCCTTATGAGGACAGCTAAGGAATGGAACTCTCTTCCTGCGTACCTGTTTCCTGAAAAATATAACTTGGATATCTTCAAGTCGAGAGTGAATAGGCATCTTCTAGCCAAGCATGCTCCATCTTAGGCCTTATTGTCACTTAACATCAGGTGCAATCGAGGTTAAATGCATGGCTATTTTGAATAAAAAAAATAAAAAAAAATTATCTAAACTAAACTCATTCAATTAAGAACTCAGTACCATTGAGTGGTTAACCACAAATTAAGATAACGAGCTCGTAGTAAAAGCTGATTGTAACCACCTTGGAAGGTTAATATATGTAGATTATCGACTCTATTTCCTTGGACATTAGACTACAAAATAAACTAGCAGAATAATGGTATTCATAACTCTTTTGGAATTTTACAACCACCCGACTCTCAACAAGAACGTACATACTCTCTAGAAAAAAGGACTATAGGATACCATGAACTCTCATCATCAACCATTTTAAACCTATTCAACAAGGAATAAGGTTGAAAATTCAATATCCACGCAATGTAGTTATAACCTTTTTTTGTAAGTAACTGGTTGGCGGTTACGAGAACAAAAGCAAATAGGATTGTATTAGACACAATGCCATTGTGAATGCAGGTAAGTGGATGAGCTAAATTTAGATAATTTCTACTATACAAATTTATTTAACTGGCAAGGACTACTTTTTGGTAACTGATGTTGAAAGTCATCAAATGTCACTGATGTAAACAAAGAGCAAACAGGGCTAAATATTCCGAGATTTTCAAGTTGTTTTCGCATAATAAAGTCAAAACTATCAGTGATGCAAGACAAGTTTTTCTCAATACGATTCAATATTTATTTTAGAAGAATGAAGGCAGCATTCCGGTAAACAGTTTCCTGAAATTGGTTGGTGACCAACCGCTACTGACATTTTATTATGCATATATGACGTATGCACATTAGCTGTCTGTAGCGCCACTGTCCCAGGGCCAAACCTCAAGTTGTTAGGTTATAATAACTAGTATTAGTGCCAGTAGCTACTTACGTCGAATACAAAAACTTTTGCTATTAAGAAGGCACACGTTCCTGACGTTGTGAGCTGAAACAAACAGTAGCAAAAATAAGAGATTATAATTATAATTACAATACAATACAATACAAGTACTCTTTATTGCACACCTCATAAAATATACAGGAGAAATACAATGCAAGAAATTACAATTAGAGGTAAACAACAGGCGGTCTTATCGCTAAAGAGCGATCTGTTCCAGACAACCTTTGGGTAGAGGAGAACTTGAAAAAAATAAGATTTTGTTATTAGGCGGTGCAAAAATCGGAAAATAATAATAATATATACATAAAAAACAAATAAATACATAAATATAATAAATAAACAATAAATACATAAATACATACATACATTCAGCCAACAGGTAATAGGACCATTTGAATAAAATACGAATTATGAAAGGGATAGATAATGTTCTTTGTTCTTTGTTAATTAAATAAATATTATGGGACAATACTACACAAATCAACCTAGTCCCAAACTAAGCAAAGCTTATACTATGGGTACTAGACGACGATATACATAATATATAAATACATATATAGATAACATCCATGACCCAAGAACAAATATTCGAGTTCATCACACAAATATTTGCCCCGGCCGGGATTCGAACCCGGGACAGCCGGCTCAGTAGGCAGGTGTCTGTCGTCAAAACATCGTCGTCACAATATCTTTTCTTTTATAACGGCACAACATAGGCTCCACTTCGCCTGATGGTAAGCAAAAAGGGGAGCCCAAATCGCAATGGCAACTGACGAGAAACCAACGGTGCCTTGTCAGTTGACACTGCCATGCTGGACCGAGAGATGCTTCACGCTTCGTTTGAAGTCCCAAGTTATAAGGAGGAAACACATGAGCCGGCAGAGTTCCATATTTTAATGGTTCGGCAGATGAAGGAATTGCCAAACTTCTTTCTTTGAAGGAATTGCGGAAAAGCCTTTTTGCAGATGCTTGAATGATTAATTTTGCCGAATTTTCACTTCGCTGAATTTTTCATTCATTCATTTATTCATTGCACCATGGTTGTTTACAAAGATGTTACACTTGTTTGAGTCCTTTACATGGGCCCTGTTAGGGCATAGCAATATCTTAAAAATTAGACTTAAACTAGGCTTATGTGCATTAAAATCCTAGTCATAGATCACCAAATACAAATTTAACAAAATTAAATTACATTGTATTGAAATTAAATTGTATCAAAATAAATTAATTATAATAATAATTATTTTTTATTCATCTGTAGTCATACTCCTATTAAGTGAGGTTAGGTTAGGATAGGGTTGTATTATAATTATAACAATGCCAAATAATAGACGGATTCAGAGAAAAATGCTTTCTACGCGAAATGACACTTCTGCGAAATAGTACATTACGTAACAAGGGTGGTAAACGAGGATTTACAAACGATTGTCTATTAGAAGCCCGAAGCCGAAGGCGAGGGCTTTAATGACACGAGTTTGGAATTCCTTAACCACCAGAGTCACGTACGACGTTTCTCATAACACTTTGGAGGAAATAAAACAAAAGTGGTAAATTGTAGTCAATAACAAAATTACTTACCGCCCTAGGGCGTAATATACAATTTACCGCCCGGGTTTCTAGCATGTAACCCCTTAAGTGTGATAGAAATTACTTTCCGCCCTAGGGCGTAATTTACGACTTACCGCCCGCTTTTCTAGCATGTAAACCCTTGTTTACGAGAAAGTGTGATGAAAAGAAACATTCGGCGAAAAATAATTCTGCAATGATTTAACGAAGCGATTTTTTAATGTGGATGGGAATTAAATTACGTACTCACCGCTATAACACTCCAATTATGTATATACAGCACGCCATAAAACAGCAACAATAGTAGAAACCGACTTATAGCTACTATGACTATGTCAAATAGAGATATCTTTACATTGTAGTTGACTATCTCTCTGTTTAATATCTGTACTAGTGTCTCTCCCTTCATCTGAAACAATAACCTAAATTAAAAATATAAAAACCCCGATACAAGTAGTTGGTACATCATCAAACCCTGTTTTAATGTGTGATATAGAAAATACTACTAAAATTGAACATAAAAACAAAATTTGGAATGTAATGCCAATATGGAAGCTAACTTCAAGATTTACTCAGAGCCAGTCACTTGTTTCACTTAAAATTAAATATCTTGGAGCCAAACAATCTCGACAAACCAGGCTTTTGATTTAAAAAAAACCCGTACTCGCTATAATGCCACAGACAGACACACACTCGCTCTAAATTTAATAATAACTTCTATTCTATTTTTTTTAAAATGGCTACCGGTCACAGTTAAGCGACCATTACTGCCAATGTCTCGATGCCAATCGCACTAGGCGACTAGATAGAGGATTGATACCACGTTGTACGGTGAGTTGAAAAAATCGTGCTTTTTGTAAAGTGATAGCGATTTACAAAAAACCACGCGGACTATCGGGCCTTGACCCAGGAAGGGCTATGAACGCTTCAAGTTGAATTCTTCATTAGCTATTCACTCATACGTTAGATCACTGCACAATACGCTATCAATACTACACATTGAACAACTAAAATGAATAAATAATGAACAACGAAACTTAAACGCATGCGGCCATCTTGAGACACGAACCGGAAGTCCTAATAATAACTTACTACCATACCATTATATGTCATACCATTATATGTCATACCCTTATATGTCAATAAGTTCAAAATTCAATTTTAAGTGACGTGTGGGTTGGAACGTTATTGCATAACTACGCCCAGATACACATGTTAAACTTATATCTCCCCTCTTTTTCGTAAGGGGTTAAAAATAAATTCAAATCAAATCTTCTGTAAATTTTTGAGCGCGCTCCATTATATGCCAATAAAATGACATTATTGCACATTATATTTTCTTCGGTTTCCGCGACTGTCACACATTTAAATTTGTCAAAGGTTGACTGAGAAACAACGGTATCTGTAAAGGTACTGAAACGTCAGGGAGGCTCAAATAATTAATATACGCGATATAATCCGTTTAAATTGTTTTATTTAAATTATGGCACATTGTCAAAATAAACACATAAAGGAAAAATACATACGTATGTGAGCGTTTAAAACAAACCCGTATCCCTGTCTCTTTCTAACTTGCCGTTTTTGGGCGCACTGAGGGTACCGTACAAATACTTTATCCGTCTTAAATGGCCAGGTTAAGTTATGTTTGCACCCGGTGTGTAGGGCACTGCATACAAATGAGGTGTAAAGTTAACGCAACCTATCACGTTTGTTGTATGGGAGCGCCACTTAAATATTTATTTAGTATTTGTTGTTGCAGCGGCAACAGAAATAGATCTTCTCTGAAAATTTAAACTGTTTCGCTACCACGGTTCATGAGATACAGCCTGGTGACAGACAGACAGACGGACGGACAGTGGTGTCTTAATAATAGGGTCCCGTTTTTACCCTTTTAGGTACAGAACCCTAACAATGAGTTACTTTACGATCACTTTGAAAACTTACCATAACACATATCAGCCACATGAGGGCAGTGAAGAGCAGGTCGAATGTGACAAACAAGCAGAAGAACCGCCTCACAGTGGACATTCTTCCATCCGGTCGGTGACCTGCTACTAGGTCTTCTGTCACCAGGTTGACGGATTGTGAATGTGCTGGAATCAACAAATATACATGTCGATTTTTTATTTCAAATTTTCGACTCCACGTAGGTAATGAAAGCTTGAAATAGCTACGTATGTTGCTATCTAGAACTCAGGGAAAAGTAGTTTTTACTTCAAAAAGTTGATTGAATTTATCAATCTAATCTCAGTCATAATATGAAAAAAAAAACATTTTAAAATGTATAAGGCCTCTTAAATACTGAGTTAGAGAGATGTTCTGATAACTAAGGTGAAATGGCCCTGAAGAGTCCACACACAGAGTTGTTTATTAGAATGGGAATTATAAGGCCACTTGTCTATTCATGAAATTTTTATTTTCAATTAACAAAATAAAATTTAGCTTTCTAGCTCTCACAAGAATACATTTTTTAGAGCTGGTAAGATCATTATTAACCATTTCAAAACGTTAATTATTAATTGTTCATTTATATTTGTTGTTTCTGTACTTTGAGCTCACTTTGTTGTTGTTTGATTATAGTGTATGTCCTCTCTATTTTGGCTTTAATTTCCACAATCATTTGTTTTAAATTCAAAATAACGTCCACTAACCTGCCATCACAAAACTTTTCCTGAGATTTTGGTGTTATAGGAGCCATTTCTCACACTTTTCATATCACAAAATTATTATTGCATTTATATTAGGTACGTTAGATAATTGTTGGTCAATATAATTTAAATATTCAAATTAAATATAGAGCAATTCAAATAGCTACCGATATTATTTGCGCCATCTACCAATTTTTGGTAGATGGCGCCACTGCTATCGGTAAGAATGAGTCAGCCTATTGTTCCCAGTTATACTGATAAGGGGTGATACTTACTTAATGTTCTATAATGTGGGCCGCTCACGCTGCCTCCAAGCAGCGATTCTGCGGCTATTCTAACGGTGTAGTCAGTCATTTGGTTGCCTGTAATCATAATGACATTGTATTAGATATGTAAACGTTGTATTCTAATGATATTGGACACGTTTGGGGCAGTACTATGCGGTGTAGTTTAATACAGGGATCACCAATAGGGGTGATGATGAAATAGACAACATACTATAAATAAAAACCGGCCAAGAGCATGTCGGGCCACGCTCAGTGTAGGGTTCCGTAGTTACCCATCCTTCACAATAGACGAAAATTACGAGAAACATTTAAAGTACGAGAAAGATTTCAAGCTCTATAAAAAGGTCGTAAACGCCAAAGTAACAGTAACTACTTATTGCCTTCTGGAAGTTATCGATTATACGCACCAGGTTGAGCGAAATGTTTTAATACAGTATGGCACTTAACCAATATGTATCACGTTCGAAGTGTAAGGACATCGCGCGGCACTTACGTCATTTTAAAGAAAATTATGATTTTTTACAATAACTCAAAAACGGCTCGACCGATTTTATTCAATATAGTTTTAATTGAAAGTACTTATAAGGCCCCATCTTCATGAATTTTTGCATAATTTTTTGACTCGTGGTTAAAAAGTTAGAGGGGGGGGGACACTATTTTTTTATTTTCGAAGCGAATATTTACAAAACTACTGACTTTATCAAAAAATAATGTGGGGAGACCCCTATTATTTTTAAAAGACCTATTCAACGACACCCCACACACTAGTGTTGGAACGAAAAAAAAAAAACACCCCCACTCCAGGCGTACGGGAGGAAATTTTTTTTGTTTTTATTGTACCGTTTTGTCGGCGTGATACATACACATGCTCATACCAAATTTCAGATTTCTAGTACTAATGATCACGGAGTTAAACCGCGGACGGACAGACAGATAGACAGACAGACAGACAGACAGACAGACGGACATGGCGAAACTATAAGGGTTCCTAGTTGACTACAGAACCCTAAGAAGTGTGCCTTGTTCACGATGGGCTACGATGCCACTGACAGACACACATATAAACAAGTTAATCTTGTAACGGCCTTGTCTCATTGATATTATCTGCTTAACTTCAATGAGTCATAATCGTTTAAACCACAGAGTTATTATTTGTTATAATTATAATCTTTATAACATTTGTTTTTCCTGGGTTATAGATTACAAATGACTTTCTGTGTGTTGTTTTGGGCACCATTTTAATGTTATTTTAAATACCAAGTTATAATAAGACTTCCTTATTAATACGGTGAATAGAGACTAAAGTACTATGTGTGACCTCACAAACGGTCCGGTAGTTTTGAATTTTTGATATGTTGTCTAGGATGGTTAGTCAGTGCTTAAAATGCAAAATGCACAATTTAAGTGTGTATTTTATCTATATAAGTATGATTATCGTCATCTGGTGTCAATAATACAAGCCTACTTGAGCTTACTGTGAGAGTAGATCGATTTGTGTGAGGTTGTCCGATATTTATTTATCGTATAGGCATATCTGGTATAAGGCTCAAAATATAAGACAGTGAAAGTTGTTGCTCCTACAGTATTCTCATTATTTAACTCAGTTGCTATGTATGGTGATTGTGAATGCAACAAACAACAAGCAGATGTTTACATTATAACAAATATTGAGATAATATTGACAATGAGAAGCATAAAGTTACATACTTAGTATAATCAGCGGTCATCAACAACTTATGTCTGTATTTTTGACATTCCCTTCAACAATGCACATAAACATAACATCAGCGTGGTACTGTGTACTGTAATGAAAATTGATAACCATCATTATTTAGTATTATAAGTTCATCAACTTTGCTTGCATGGGGAAAAAGAAAGACATAACCATATTATTTACGATACTATAGTTGGATATAAAGTGTCTAGTAAAGATCTATGGAATAAAAATTATCAACTTAATTGTGTGAAGTGCTAAAGATGTAAGCCTGACCAAAAATACAGTCTGACCAAAAAGAGTAGAAAATAAAAAGTGGCAATACTGTTGTGTCCTCCCTTTCTAATCAATATAAGAAAACAGGGACGACACTACAGTATTGCCACTTTTTAATTTCTACTCTTTTTGGTTGGACTGTATATGAGGATGCGATCTTATTGCGGAATTTCACTGTAACTAATTTCTTACACTGAAAATGATTTTATGATGATTTGTCAACAATGTCAGTGTCATTTGTGGTGGTTAATCCAAAGAAAATGCCGAAAACCATTCACCGTCATGAACACTTTGCTTTATTATTTTTATTTAAAATTTACTAAAATACTAGTTCAAGACTCATTCTGAATTTGTACAATATAATGTACAGGGTTCGGAAATTCGGATAGATATTTACCTAAACTTTGGCAGCAGGTTTGGTCGTTCAGTTGTAGGTATAGGCGGCTTTGATTGAGGTCTGAGTGAGATAGCAATAGGATTTTGGCAACTTTAGGTAAATATGTATCCGAATTTCTATTGCCTGATAATGTATGTGGGGAGTTACAAGGTGACAAAAATTAATTAATCTCTTGTAAACAAATCTAGATTATTTCTAGACACTTTAGGTTTGAGTGAGGTGAGGTGATTTTAATTGGTTAATCTCTAGTACTTTAGAGAAAAAAGTACTATAGTAGTGGAGCGACTACTTAGAGTAAATAAACATACAGATCTTTATTTGATTAACATTGAGTTGAGGTAGATGTAGAAATGTTATTGTCAACTTCCTATTTGACAAATAAGGTCAAGGCAACTCTGGACATCCAACTGTCAATAGAAAAATCCATTTGATATGCAACAATTAACCGGACCCCATTGTTAATTTGAATTAAGATTGAATGTGGGTACATTCAACTTAATACGGTATACATAATGGTAAAACTAGAATACTGAATTTTTCGAATTGTGATGTTTATTGAAGATTTATGTAAATTGTATGCAAGACAAGATTTAATTCAATCTCTGCTCTACTTATTTTGGACGTTTATCAACTCCAAAGCCTTTATTGCTGATGCACATTCAAAAAGAAATAACCAAACATTCCTTTTTTTTTTTTAATAACAAAAGTTACAAAACATTCCAAACGCAAAATACATCTTAAACAAAGACTTACCTGATTGGTTTCTAATATCACGAAGAACTAACTTAAATTACTAATTAACTAGATATCAAATGCATCACACGGTGGTAAGATCTACAGTTATGTTATTGAGTTGTAACTTTTATCAGGAAAACATCATTCTATTATTGTTTCAATTAATTTTTGTTATCAAATTAGAAATAAAATAACTCGTAACTCGCGAACTGATTGACGTTTAGTTACATACTATACTAACACTGACGTTCTGTTCTACGCAACAGTTTATTCATAGTTTAACAAAAGCGAATGCACAATAACATTATAAAGCAATTAAAATAAGTATTTATTTACAGTAATAACTTGTTTAGTGAGGCGTTAAATAATTAAACGATAAACTGTGAATGTAAAAAAACTACTAAGTAAGGATCCGTTTTACGCATTGTATTTGCTTCTGATAATGTTGGAAAACGAGATATAAATTTAATTCGTTTCAATAGGTAATTCCCATTTTCTTTTACTAGCCTATAATTGTGTCCCACTGCTGGGCAAAGACTCCCCTCTCTCTTCTCCCGTATAATGTTACCCAAATATCATATTAAGTACTAAGAATTGATCAATACGTAGAAAAAAGTAACCGATAAGTTAAGATAAGTGCAAAATGCGAAATTTATCTTAATCTTGCTTACCGGAAGTTGTGTCATTCCGTCGTCTGTAAATGTAATACAGTTCGAGCAATTATTTGCAACTATTTTTTTTCCTTTTTTTTTGTGGTGAAAGGCAGTGCTGAGCAAGAGGTATTTTGCCAATGACGATTGTTGCGCTCAAAAAGAGAACGTTCGTAGATCTCTCGATGCTAGTAAATTAAAAAAATTGGCTTTGATGTTTGCGTTCCATTGAGGTATTATTTATAATAGAGCCACAGACCCGAACAAAAATGTCAAAAAAAGTGACAAAAAAACGCTTATTTATAATTTATAACAACATGATTACTTCGTACAAAAGAACTCATTGTCCAAACGTTTAAGTGTCAAATTGACACTTACGTACTTATTACCACAAATAGTTTTCGTATAAATTAGGTAACTTTTTTAGCGTATTCTGACTAATGTCCCTTGTCAAAGTTGGAACATGGCACGAATGGAGCAGAACTTAATATTTTTACATACTAAAAATATTTTCATTATTATTTTATTTAGGTATTAAAATATATTTGTAGTTTGAACTAAATAAACTCGTAAATTGTTAATAACAAATTAAGTTACGTTTTTATTTAACAACTGTATAAAAGGGTCCCGACACTGCATAGAAGGAATCAGTAATACTAATAATGACATTATTTCTCAACTCATCTTGTTCTAGTATGTGGAATGAGAGTAAAGCAAGTGCAAAATTTTAACATTTTTAACCCTTTAAAGTTTGATGGCGTGGCGTGAAAGTCGGTGGCGTGGTATGCACGGCAGCACATTGCCTTTAGGTGTTCTTGGCGTTCAAAGGTTTAAAGTGACAGTGTCTAGACTCTGAGACAAAATAAAACAATGACAACAGAGCAATCTTTTTATTAATTTTCTAATGTAACTATTTTACGCTTCTTTTGATTAAACATAAAAAAAAAACATATATGATTATGCCGAACACACGAGAGACGAATTATTTGGCTAAAATTATTCTTGACGTCTGTCTCTTACTAAACGTGATCTCAATTTTTCACGTTGTTTAGAATCACGTGGGAATCTTTAATAATAGGATACCTAATTATTTTTTGCATTCCTTTATTAATTAATAAAATATAAAACTATAGCGACTCCTTAGTTTTGTTCTGTGATGAGGTGCATTTTGTTTTGTAGGGACAAAGTTAATAAGTCTAATCTAAAATATGCTATGGTTTTACATAGGATTCGTTAATTAATCAATAGAACCTACGTAAAAAAGAATATTCCGGCCTTTTTCTTTATTTTATAGCTGTTATTTCTGCAATTTTTCACTGAACATTTAGTCATTTTTGAGACCCGTCACGTGTCATGGTCTAAACGAGACTGTTCGCCCAACTAAATGCGATTTGTGATTTTGCATTACTTGGGAGGGTGCCATTTTTTCCTTCTGATTGTGTGTCCATGTAATTATTACGTCAATGTTGCGTTCATAACTTTTTGACGGTAGGTAGGTATATCGTGTGGGCGAGGATGATGGAATTGATGGATGATTTATTATTTATTTATCGCGTGATAAATGTACCATTGGGAGGTACTTGTTACAGTACTTTTATCTCACGAGCGCGGGTGAGCCATGTTTATGTGAGTAGATGGTGCCGTGAGCTCGGGAAGTCGGGAGCGAACAGTGCCGAGCTCACCCACACAGAGCCAATGTGCATGTACATCTACTCACACAAACATGGCTCACCCGCGCTCGTGAGATAAAAGTACTGTACTGCAGGCCCTTGACTTGGCACGAAACGAGCATGAAGAATAGACATGTTGACTATTTTTTTTTGAGGATGTCAATCGATTCTATTTTTTATTGTGATCAAATGTCTATATGGGACGGACTACACTTAAACTGCTCTAAAAGTCAGAAATGACCGTCAAAGTTCAACATTTCTACGTAGCGCTAAAAACGCTCCATACAAAACGCGTCAGGCTAGTGACGTCACAGGCCGGTATAGGTACCAATAATTGTATGGAAAAATTAAGAAATTTGGCATTTTCACCGTGAAAAAGTGCGTTTAAGTTCATAGTTGTTATACAATTATTGTTTCGTAAAATTATGAGGATTCTGAAAACATTTTCAAAATTAATTTTGGATTAAAAAAAAAAACATAAAATTTGCGTACCTTTGAAGTCACATATTTCCAAAAAAGATATATGTTTCTGGATTTTTTTTCTTTGTTTCGTGATATATTTAGCTAATTTTATTCATATAACTACAGTACGCTGTAGAATTCAACATCAGTCAAATAGCCTATTGCTAACGGTTTTGCAGACTTCTTTTAGGGTTCCGTAGTCAACTAGGGACCCTTACAGTTTTGTAAATATTCGCTCCAGAAATTCAAAAAATAGCGTCCGCCCCCCCTTTAACTTTTCAACCATGGGTCAAAAAATGATGGAAAAACTCATGAAAATGAGGCCTTATAAGCACTTTCAATGAAAACTATATTGAATAAAATCGGTTGAGCCGTTTTTGAGTTATCGCAAAATTTCATAATTTTCTTTAAAATGACGTAAGTGCCGCGCGGTGTCTTTATACTTCGAACGTTACACATATTAGTTAAATGCCATACTGTATTAAAACATTTCGCTCAATCTGGCGCGTATAATCGATAACTTACAGAAGGTAATAAGAAATCACAGTTACTTTGGCGTTTACGACCTTTTTATAGAGCTTGCAATCTTTCTCGTACCTAATTTAAATCGTTCTCGTAATTTTCGTCTATTGTGAACGGTGGGCAACTACGGAACCCTACACTGAGCGTGGCCCGACATGCTTTCGGCCGGTTGTTTTATGTCGTACTTATGGGGCAAACGAGCAAACGAATCGTCTGATGGAAAGCGATTACCTACCGTTCCCCATATCCACCTGCAACACCTGAGGAGCAGGGGCGGTTTTGATTTGGCCGCCCTAGGCATACGAAAGATTGCCGCCCCCTATGTGCTGTAAAGCATGAAAAATTAAATAAACTATAGAAATTAAATTAAAATGAAAAAAAAAAAGATAATCTGTAAATGATTTAATTATCTCAAGATTTGGCGAGAAATTAAAAAAAAAATTGTGGCTGGACACATTTTAACAGATAAAAAAAAAGACAATATTTTGCCGCCCTAGGCCCGGGCTTATTCGGCCTATAGGGAAATCCCCCCCTGCAGAGGAGTCACAAGTTTGTTGCCAGCCTTTCAGGTGGGGGTACGCTCTTTTATTGAAGGTTTGAAGGTCGTATCGCTTCGGAATCCGGAAATACCGTTACGACCGTCAATGGAATTTAATAATTTGTCAATCACTACCTAACCATAACAACCATATAGATTTACGGTACATTATTTTCAAGACAAGGTAATTCGTCGGGTTACCTGGAGCTAGGGTAGCGAAGTGGTTAACGCGCTGGACCGGTAATCCAGAGGTACCGGGTTCGATTCCCGGTCTCTTCCACCAGGTAGCTCCTTTTTATATTTTTCTTTAAGCTTTGTATGAATGGTTTAAGGTAATAAGGTGTAGTGAAAATAAACCATTTTAGGAATAATATAAAACTTTATTACATTTCTTAACAATATACAGCAAAAAATTACTTGGCTTTGGCAAATATATAATTAATGACATAATTAAAACACATGATTCCTTTATTAATGTTTAAAAATTTCATAAAATTACAAAACAATACTTTTCATAATTTAATTCAGATTTAAAAATAGATGGCGTTGACTAAACATTATAACTAGTATAATACCGCCATCTAGTGGGAAAATAAAATACTAGTTTAATCATATATAAACTTTCCAGTCTGAAATAATAGTAAAAATTAAAGCCTGACCAGAAATATATGAGGATGCGCCATATTGCGGAATTTCACTACTTAGAACTAATTTCTCACGCTGGCAATGATTTTATGATGATTTGTCAACAATGTCAATGTCATTCGTGATGATTTCCTTAAAAAACAAATATTTAAAAATACCCAAAGAAAATGCCTAAAACCATTCACAATCGTGAACGTAATATAAATAAAGTTTACATGTGTTTGCTACACGAAAAACAGCCAGGAAAAGAGTGCATTCCATTAAATGATATTACGATGTTACCATAGAAACTAACATGTATTTAAACCAATGTCCTTAGAGTGCGGTTGCGATTGGTTGCAAAATTGTTGCCATACATACAAATCTTATAAATAGCGCCCTCTTGACAATCCTCATATATTTCTGGTCAGGCTTTATCTCCTAAATAAAATGTGTCCCTAGGTCTCCACTACTCGGCAAGTTGACCGAAGTTGGGTGAATAACTTCGGTTCGCGAATAGTGTGGATCCGCAATGACTCTAGCAATTGTGAAACAGTATTGTAGTTTCATTTCACACATTTAGTTTTGAATACTTTTGAACAATATCATTCAAATATTCTATTTGGCTTCAAGGCATAGTTTCATTGGTCGAGTAAGGAACCGCATGCGGGCACTGAAGCGGACTGGAGTGGAAACGTGCGGAATAGACCAATCACCTGACTTGAAATCTCTATCTCAGCTCCGCTTCAATTTTGTGATTCGTCGATTCCGCACCTCTCCGCTCTCCTCCAGTGGAGACACCCTAACTTTCCGCATGTCACTCGGAGATGACATGACTTTGCGGGACCAGCGGCCTCGAGCGGTTGAGCGGCGGCCATAAGAATAGGAGTGAGCAAGACACAGGTATCGCGCACCGCTGTCGCGCAAAATGTGGCATTTCCGGTAGGGCCCGCATTCAGCCTAGCAAAACTATGCTTCGCGACTATTGTCGTGCGAGATAGCGCTACCCGTCACTCTCTCACATTACTGCACAGAGAGATGTATAATTATCTCACGCGAGAAATAGTCGCGTATGACAGTTATAGCTGTCAACGGCTAAAGAAATTGCCGGCAAATATACTGTCAGCTGTCACTGTCCGTGTCAACTGTCGCCGTGTGTAGTCACACCTCACTTAAAGCGTTCCGTTTAAAGTGATGAAATTACAAGATAAGCTTTGGCTCTATGAACAACAGGCTACATTCAGTAGTAAGTGAGTAACATTTCGTTCCACGCGTTGAAATTTCTTACGATCGTAAAATTTAGGTAAGTAGTAGTAGGTAGGTAGAACGGAGGCAAAATAGGTAAATCTACTGAAAAGTTGGTAGATGTGACAACACTATGCTAGAGGTGCAGAGAGTCGTTTTCATTAGTCGATAGGGCCCGCATGCGGTGGGAGGAGCGGATGGCTCAGTTTCATTGGTCGATAGGGCCCGCATGCGGGGTGCGGGAGATTTCCAGAACGCATGCCATAGGGCCCGTATGCGGGAATTGTTTTCATTGGTCGATAGGGCCCGCATGCGGGGTGCGGTAGCGGTACATTGCCATAGTGAGTATGCCATTATGAGTTTTACTGGTCTTTATACCATATGCGGGGAGTCCCGCACGCGGTATATCGACCGAACTATCGACTTGTGAGTTTCACTAGTTGTTATACCGCATGCGGGGAGTCCCCGCATGCGGTATATCGACCGAGTTATCGAGCAATAAAACTGTGCCAATAAAAATGTAAAAAAAATACGCTAGATATTATAATATATTCCTGTATACAGGGTGAGCAACTTACATTGGTCAGTTCGAAAATATGAGTTAGGAAAAATTGGTCTAAGACGATTAGGTTACCACTTTACACTTGTTTCAGTTATTAAGATATCACACTAACATTATAAAGGCCAAAGTTTCTGATGGGTGTGTTTATGTGTTTGTATGTTTGTAACTTCTTCCCGCTTAAACGGCTGGACCAATTTTAATAGACTTTGTTATGGTGCTAACACATAGGCTACTTTTTTGTCCCGATAAAAATGTAGTGTTCCCGTGAAATCAGCGGATCCGCAATAACTTAAATGTACCTCTATTTCAAAACTCCTACTGATTCCCCTACCTACAGCGGCACCATGGTTTCTTACACCAAATTTTCTTATTTCTGTAAGTAGGTAGTTTTTTGTTTCCTTTACTAATTTTTTTTAAGGCTTAGTAGCGTTTTAGCTACCGTTTCCATGTTTTATACAATGTTAACGGTTGCACATACCTAACAAAAAGACCGTTTTCAAGCTAATTTATGAGCATAAAAACTAAACATACCTGAATTCTACCCATATCTACGGTTTACCCTGTATACCGTACAGTGGCGTAGCTTAAAATAAATTCTCCGGGCGAGTCTAAACATTACATTACTCTTTTCAATGGACTAATCAAATGGGCAAGCCGGTGGAAATCGGGTTATAAGGACGCCACGCCCCTGATACCGTATTAAGTTACCATTCGCATGAATGGTGAAGAGAACCACAAACATTAAAATATGGAATGACTGTTGTAAATTATGTTAGGTACCTACAATATTACAGTTAGGTACCTTATACCTAATGCAATAATCATAATTTAATTAATATAGGTATTTAATATAAAAAAAATCTGAAGACTAAGTACAGTACAGTAAAATACTGAAATAACATTTTCTTTTATAAAACCATGTTTTTAATCCCCTTTGTTAAAACTAAAAGTATATTTCCATTAAGTACATATATGTTTTTGTATTTTTCCGATTTCATTAGTTCATTACCAATATGAACAGTCTCGTTTTTAAAAGCTTGTAATAATCTTACATTACATACCGAGGGCGGTGAATTAGTGAATGTCTCAGATCGTAAGTGTTTGCGGCCCGAGCCGAAGATGAGTGCCATAAATATGCGATCTGGGGCTTTACGAATTACCGCCCATGGTGTGTCTAAAGTTTTACGTCTTGCCTTGGCCGGAAAGTGAGATTTTCTCTCCTTGTAGCGGATAGAAAGTCCCATTTAAGGGCCAGGGTGATGTAAAATACAGTTTCTTCTTCTAGCGTTTTCCCAGTGTCTTTCACAGCGCGAATACCTACACTTTCTTCCTTTGCGACCTTCTTTAACCCTTGATATGTCGAAGCACTGATCAATGCAATGCATTTAAACCCGTTCCTATGTTTACGTATCATTGAAGCTCAATGATATGGAAACACATTATTGAGCTTCAATTTAACTGTAATTTTTTTGACATAACATACTGGGGGTTAAGGGTCTAAAGTCTCAGTACCACCGAACAGTCCCAACTCTATTATCCGGAGGATCTCTTGCGCAGCAATACGAAGCTAGCACCCCGAGAGTCGCCACACACAGAGACAGAGCGGAGACGGCGCAGACAGCGCCAGATGTGATGTCGCTGAGCGCTGTGCCTGGCTGAGGCTGGATGGAGAGCAACAGGAGGAGACCGAAGGCGCTGAGAAGAGAGAAGGAAGAGAGGACGATGTAGCCTGGAAAAAAATGCAATTATTAGTTTTATTATTTATCTGGGGGCACGGCAATGCCCCCGCCAAGTTGAGGAAACGCGCGCGCTGGCGCCATACATCCTTTTCTCAAAGCCATTCAGAAGATTTTCGAACTATTACATACGCTGGCAACACTACCTCTCCCCTTTAGCATACGACATGGCGTCCGATATTTATGTATCGAATGTGCTCCTAATGTTTAATAAATGTATGAAGACTAAATAATATTCTTTAAGGCTGATTTAGACGATGCCAATTTTGAGACGCCTAAATTACGGCGCCTCGAAAAGGCACCGTATAAACACTTTCCGCGCCATTTTTTCGCCGCATGCCAGCGCTGGCGCGGAATAGAACACGAGCCTATTTTTTGGCGCCAGTGACCCCCCCTCCGCGTCTCTCGCTGCCACTAATGACTGGTACTGAAAAAAAGCACTGTGTAAACACGACTGGCGGCGAGATTTAGGCGGCTGAACATAGTCATTGTCTAAACGGTCGGAGGTGTGCTGTGCGGTAATCTGCACTGGCGCCGTAATTTAGGCGTCTCAAAATTGACATCGTCTAAATCAGCCTTTACATCAAGACAAGACCCCCAAACACATAAAGAAATCAAAAGCCCTTCGAAACATGTTATGGGAATAAGTTTGTGTGAAAAAAAAAAAAACATTTTGTGACAAGGTTTTATAGCTGACTGTACTTTTCTTTGAACTTTCATCAATTGCTCACTGAGAGGATTGTAAAGATCCCAAACTCGGTAGGATTGCTTCATCTATTGCAGAGTTTCTGGTGCCACCTTCCGGTGCCATTATCAGACCAGCTTCGTGGTACCATATTATTCGTATTGTCATCAAAGTTGTAAGTAAGTCAAGCAAATTTTCAGCGCAATCGGTTGAAGTTATCTGCTTCAAATTGAGTTTAGGAGAAAAACTTGATTTGAAAGGATCAAAATAATTTGTTGGATTGGGAAAGAGGGTTTGTTTGGCATGAAAAGAAAGTGGTCTAGTTTGGGAGACCAAAACAACAGGTCAGCCCTTTGCCTACCTACTACTTACGTCTGCACAATTTTAAAATGATTTCAGAGTCTTGGGTTACCAGGCGTAGACACCATCAGCTGTCGCTATGTTCCATTTATATTTCACATTAACAGCCACAAATTATAAGTTAAAATGAATGCGGTTATGAGTTTATAGAGATGCGGGTCCATAAAACATTTTAAAGAGAGTAAAAAAGTCGTTATAGGCAGATTTTGTTAAGCATTAGCGTTAAATGGCGGCAGGTGGAATCGCAAGGCAGTAAGGAAAAGCGCAAGAAAAACTAAATAAACTAATCTCTTTTTATTTACCAACTGTCTTGGAAAAAATAAAAAAGGGAAAGGGAATTTTCCTGATCGAGTATAGCGCCCCGATTAATGAAATTGCGTTATTTGTTGCCTAATAGTTTCGCAGTTATCAGACGCGGATGTTAAAAATGTGCGTCTGCCGGAGGGCTTCAAAATGGAATGTGAAGGATTTTCTAAAAAAATACAAAATTTAAATTTATTTTGAGAAGAGTCTATACGCCATGTTCATGACCATATTACAACCTTTAAGCTGTCGGGTTATGAAGGATTTTGACACGGCGTACAGATATGGCTTTGGGTTCGTGAACTTCACGCGAGGAGGACGCAGCCAGAGCCATTGACACTTTGAACGACTATCAGCTCAGGAATAAACAGTTAAAGGTACCATACCATATACGTCAGGCGACCACAACATAAAAGAGACGAACCTATACGTTGCTAACTTACCCCGCACCTCCACCAAGTGTAACGGGTATCATACAGTTGTATTAAAGTTCCAATACAAATACTATAAAAAAATCCAAGTCCTTTTATTAATCTCTGTGTTACGCCAACGTACTTAATTTTTAATAATTTACACTTTGGTGAGTGTGCACTAGGACTGCATGAATTAATTCCACCGTCTCCATTCAGACAATACAGTACTCGGCGCGGACTTGGATTCCACCCTTATGTTGTCGATATACCACTGATTCGTACGAAACGCTTTGCTTCTACTTTCCTTATGAGGACAGCTAAGGAATGGAACTCTCTTCCTGCGCACCTGTTTCCTGAAAAATATAACTTGGATCTCTTCAAGTCAAGAGTGAATAGGCATCTTCTAGCGAAGCATGCTTCATCTTAGGCCTTATTGTCACTTAACATCAGGTGCAATCGAGGTTAAATGCATGGCTATTTTGAATAAAATAATAATAATAATAATAGGTTCGAAAAACTTCATGGATACTACTGACTCACCTGAGATATAGTTCCTATTAGGAAGCAGCTGGTGTCGTCGTGAGCGGAGCCCGAGCAGTCCCAGAAGGAAGCACGTGAAGCCAGCGAGAACTCCGAAGTCCAGGTAGTATCGCCGGCCGACCTGAAGATAAAGGCTTGTAAGTATCTCAGATGGTCTCAGTAGGTACAATTCAATTTCTGCTCTGCACCGTGGTCGACTGGCAGGGAATGCCAAAGTCCGCCATATAGGTATACTGGCTTTTTGTATTGTGCAGTAAATAAAGTAACAAAGATTAAGTACAATAAACAAGTAAATAAAAAATTGGAAACACCGCGCCACAAGTAGCTGAACAACATCATGAAACCCTCATACAATTATTGATATAGAAAATGCTACTAAAACTAAACATAACTACATGGAACTTTTAGCTTCAATATTGCCTGTGATTTTATCACTTGTGCTATTATAACTACTGGTCCTATTTCGACCAAACATAAATAAGAACCATCTCGACGGACAATCTCTTTCGTTAACAAATAACAGCACTCAAATTGGTCCATCCGTTTGGAAGCTGCGATGCCACAGACAGACACGCAGATACACATTTAAACTTATAACACCCCTCTTTTTTTGTCGGGGGTTAATAAAGAGATATTAAGCACAATTTAGTCACACCCCAGTGAAGGTTTCCGCCAAGGGTCATAATCATAACCACAGTGTCTACAATATTCATACATGAAATGTTTACTAACTAACTAACTATCAACCAATAATCGCTGCGCTGCGGACCTATGATGATTGCTTTTATCACGCGATAAATAAGTGACAAAACGCATCCGTCACGTTTTAACAAAACGCGAGTGAAAGTGACAGATGTTTTGTTACTTATTTATCACGCAACCATCAGTAGGTCCCCTGAGCGGTCATAAGGTTAAGCAACTGACTAGCAGAGGCTCAGCCCAGTGGTAAGACCGCAACTCAGGTTCAGCATCAGGGCTGCGATGCTCAACGAGTAGACTGCAGTAGACATAGTCTTCGTACTGTTGAAGGACTTTGTATGTGTCACAGTTCAGAGTAGGCCCATGATGAGTTCACACCGATTCAGCCTCACAGTGATAGCGATATATTAATCTAGAATTGATCTTGCCGTGTAGAAAGAAGCTTAGGTCATGAGGGCACAGCACAGAAACCGTACTGGTGTTATGTATGTGCTATCATATTAATGGAACTGATCAGAATTTGTCAATACTTGAAACCTATTTCACTGACGAAGACGGGCACTCTAAAGTGTGAAACCGGATACATTGGTGAAAATAAAGGCATGGATGCCATAGGGGGCAAACGAGCAAACGGATCGCCTGATGGAAAGCGATTACCGTCGCCCATAGACACCTGCAACACCCGAGGAGTCACAAGCCCGAGGGCCTTTCAGTTGGAGTACGCTCTTTTCTTGAAGGTTTTTGGACTAGTATGACTCTTACCGTGTACATCATGTAGAAGCTCAGCCCAGTGGTAAGACCGCCACTCAGGGTCAGCATCAGTGCTGCGATGGTCAATGAAGCGGCTGCAGCAGACATGGTCTTCGTGCTGTTGAAGGATTTGTATGTTTCTTCGGAATATACGGACGGAGGTGCTGCTACCCTGGAAAGGTTGAAGAAATAGGTATTTAAGATTAAGGTACTATTGGTTTGTTTATTTTTAACACGCTTTTATTATGGTTGCGTTTATCACGCGATAAATAAGTGACAAAGCATCCGTCACGTTATGACAAAATGCGAGTGTGAGGGACAGGAACTAACAAACTTAGTTACAATTATAACTTAGGGGTGAGGGCCTATGATGGTTGCGTTTATCACGTGATAAATATGTGATAAAGCATCTGTCACTCACTTACACTCGCATTTTGTCAAAATGAGACTAATTTAATTTGTCACTTATTTATCGAGTGATAAAAGCAACCATCATAAATAGACTCGAACCCTGAATTTTCACCGGATTTTTTATGTGTTCTTGTTCTTACAGTAATACTTGGCGTCTTCCTGCCTCACAGGCATGCAAGATTGAAATTAATGTTTTTAAGTATATCTTAACATATGACGATACATATAACATTACGTTTTGTTCCCAATAGGAATTTGTATTTTTAGAACGATTTTTTCTTATACTCACTTATTCAATTCTACTGTTTTGCACCGACTTAACAATACTAAAGATTGTAGTTAATTAGTCCGCTAACTGAAGGTGGCCTGGAGGAGCTATTTAGCCATAAGATCGCCCTTTGTTTAACTGTTTCTTTGGATTGTGACTAATATGATGATTTGTTGTTCATGTTCATAGCATATTTATTATCGCATAAACAGCGATCTGGGACAATGAAAAATTTACCGCCCTAGGTATGTAATGTACTATTACAATTTTATTGTATGTTTTATTTTTATTACATCAAGTGGTGCAACAAGACATGCTAAATATAGTACCTATCATAACACCTACATACATCATCATCCTCCTAGCCTTTGTCCCATATAATCGGGGTCGGCTACCTAAATCCCAAGATGTGGCGTAGGCAATAGTTTTTACGCAAGCGACTGCCATCTGACCTTCCAACCCAGAGGGGAAACTAGACATTATTGGGCTTAGGTGGTTTCCTCACGATGTTTTCCTTCACCGAAAAGCGAGTGGTAAATATCAAATGACATTCCGTACATAAGTTCCGAAAAACTTATTGGTACGGGCCGGGTTCGAACCCGCGACCTCCGGATTGAAAGTCGCATGCCCTAACTAGGCTACCACCGCTTACACCTACATACATACATAATCAAAAAACTGTTCATATACCTTGTGCTTGGATGGCTTAAATATCAGTCTATGTGTAGTAAAACTATCACTCACCTGGGTATGATAACTGCTGTACTCTTCTTCTCCTTCTTCGGACTTCTCCTCTCATAATCCCTCCTGCTATCTCTGCTCACATCTCTCCTATCCATATCGAAACTTCTCTCTCTACTCTTCTCCCTAAAACTTGTCACGAACACATCATGCCTTTCGAATTCGTCTGGAGCTCCGTAATGTAACTTCTGTTGGGCTTTAGGAGATATTGGTGATGTAGCGATCCTTGAAGACAGGTTAGCACAGGACTTTGATGGTGTTACACCATGAGTAGGTGTGCTGTGGATGATTTTCTGTGGTGTATCTGGGTATCTATTTGGGCTAGTAGCTTTGTTAGGTGTTATCCGAACAGACGGCTGACTTGCGTAACTCTTTAATTTCCTTGGCGTAGACAGAAGTTCGTGTAACTTCTGTGTTGCTATTAGATTCTTCTTAGTCATGACTGGACTAGCAATCGTGACGCTGTGATTCTTTACTGGTTCCTCATCATCAGATGGGACTATAGCATATCTAAGTGTCTTTCCGTTTACAGTTTTGACTATTTCTGACGGTATTTCTTTCAGTTCGTGCTCATCTGGTCCATCGACGTTATACTCTTCTATTTCATTGGCGTCAGCTTCTATAATCCTCTTTTTCGTTGGCGAGTAGTCCACTAGATCGTCGAAATCATCGCGAATGACCTCGTATCTGTGTTTGATCCTGCTATCTTCCAATCCATCGTCGCTTTCAGCATTTCTGTCGTATTTAGTCTTCTGTAGTTTAAATTGTGCCATCTCCAAGTCTTCACTTCTCGTTCTGCATCTCACTGGGGTTCTCGTCGGCTTGCACATCAGCGAAGACTGCCTTTGAAACTGTTTTTGGAACTTCGGTGGCTTCGGTGGCAGTTCTGGAGGCTCATCTCTGCTCCTCATAGCTCCAGCCGGTGATATTCGAAGAGGATTATCAGAAATGTCTGTCCTTAGTATTCTGTTTCCATATTCTACCTTTCTTGGAGAGTTACCTCCAAGAGGAGGCATTCTTCTGTCCGGGCTTTTCACATATTTGGTGTATGCTTCACTTTGGCCACAGAAGGCTGGGTTAGAATAATATTTATAAACTATTTTTGGTGATTCCATGTTTTAAGCGTAAGGTTTCCCCGTGTGTTTGAGCGTGGTTCCGCTGAGTTTCTTAGAAAGGGGTGTGCTTCAAAGCATGACCGTTAAGGTATTGTGCTTTTCTTTCTTATTATTACTTCCTTTAATACTGCTGTAGAGCTTTTGATATTAACTTTATATAACCGTACGGCTCGTTTTTTAAGCATATATAAGATTGTAATGTATTTAATCCTTTTAACGATTATTTTTCCAGCGCCACTTTTTAAGAAAACAACTTCACTATTCACTTTTAAATTTAAATCCACTTATTTATAAATACTTATGTTAATAATCACTCGCAATTACTTATTATTACTTAGACTATTATTAATGTACACGTATATCTCGTCCAACGGTTAACCGTCAACTGAAATTCCATTTTCAAAAAAAGTTGGGGTCGCGGCGCGTACGCATCCCCATGGCACGCGCTATTCGAAATTCAAATGAAAAAACCGTTAAAACGTTTTCGAACCTATCTCTTCAACTAGACGGTTGATTTTCAATTGTTATAAAACCGTGTTATTACTTTGGTACTAAATTTCGAAAGGTTTAAAGTCCCAGAATGGATTTTTATCTTTCATCTCTTATTGTCTTATGGTTGATTTTGGAACGGTTTGCTATATTTTTTGTGTTGTTTTGTCGGTTTGAGTGTTGTGCAATTATTGAATGAGCCCGGTGAGCGGAAGGGCATTGAGGGAACGCTTTAGGGATCCTTGGGAAATAGTAGGGGTTCCTCAATAATGTGAAAAGAGTGTGATGAGTTTAATGTCGTAAGAGTACTTTATATCCACGTGTCTCTAAGCACATCACATTATAAAGTTCAAAACTAGACTTTAACAGGCAAAGTCTAATCAAAATATTTCTTAACCGGTTAGGAAGTTCCTAATTCGGTTGTTTTAATTTATGTTTGTTTGTTATTTTTATGTTACGCGATCATTCCGACAAATTGAGGACCCATTCTCAAAATTCTTTTTTAATTTGAAAGAGTATACTCCTGAGGTGGTCCCATTGTCACCATGTTCACCATGTTGGGATTTGATGATGGGATCCCAGGGAAATCGAGGGCAACCCTCAAATATTATAAACTCTAACAATGTTTTTCATGTATTTTATAACGTTATTCAGGTATTTATGGTAGTCACAATCTCATTATGCTGAACTGATGATGGAAGGTAAAACCTTAATGATTAGGAGTTAGGGGATAATTCATAATATACAAATTCTTACATATTATACGTAGATAACATCCATGAGCCAGGAACAATACTCGAATTCATTGCACAAATATTTGCCCTTGCCGGGATTCGAACCTAGGGCCGTCGGCTCAGTAGGCAGGTGCACTAAAACTGCGCCAACCGAGTGGTAAAAAAAATTGTAGTAACTCGTTCAGTTGTTTTCGGAAATACAAATTTCTTCTCGTTGAAGTTGGTTATTTTTTTCGAAAAAGTAATTATTATTGTCATACGTATATTATAGTAGTAGGTATAGGTAGACATACGGAGCACAATTAAAAACAAAGCAGCCATGCGCACGAGTGCTCTCACCTGCCGCGCAGATGTGTGTTGCTGTCACCCTCACTCATCTACCCTCTCGCTTATACAGGGGCAGAGGTCAGTACCACAACATTGCGAATCCATACTTTAATATTATAAATGCGAAAGTGTGTCTGTCTGTCTGTCTGTCTGTTACCTCTTCAGGCTTAAACCGCTGAATCGATTTTGATGAAATTTGGCATGGAGATAGTTTAAAATCCGAGGAAGGACATAGGATAGTTTTTATCCTGGAAATTATCCCTAAAAAGATTGAAAAGTGTGTGAATGAATCATGATGACATTGATGACCCTGTAGAAAGAGTAATTATTAGACCAAAAGCACAATTGCTCTTACATTTACTTAGGCGCTTCTAATAATCCCTTTTATCAAGTTCCACGCGGACGTAGTTGCGGGCAAAAGCTAGTAATACAATAATTTAATGACTTTACCCCTATCCCTGGGACACTTCACAAAATGGTGTAAATTTGTAATAGTTTTGCTCGAATTTGATATTTTTATAGATAGATCGATTTTTGTAATCTATTCTGGTACTTAATTGGATTTTTGGGCAAACATTTTTTTCAACCACTGGATTCATCATCCTTAAACTCTTCCATAAATTTAATAAGTAAATTTTAGACCTTGCGGGCTAGCGAGTGGGCTGAAATTTTCAATTTTTACGTATTAAACCCCCATATTTTCCGCTATTTTGCGGAAAAGTATATCGATATAAAATATCCAGGTACAGTCTGTGAGCTATAATTTTATTAAAACTTTCGTGAGACATTATTAATTATTGTATTAAGCGGTTTACACTCAGGTGAAATTGTCAGGAACGGCCCGACATGTTTCGAACTCGTGTGGAGCTCTTCATCAGTGACGGCTGCCGGTACACCGCGTGCCGTGCCGTGTCGGGCCGTTCCTGACAATTTTACGTGAGTGTAAACCGCTTAATACAATAAATTAGTCTGTGAGCTCTTGGATTGTGATTCGCGTTCGGGTGAAATCTGAGTCTGGTCCTTATCTGGATCGTGTAAGTGTGAGCAAGATAGGTGTAAAAGTCCAATGATCGCTTACTTACTGCAATTAACGAACCTATATTCACAAAACTTCATGAGAATTGGTTGAGTATATTGCGTCTTCCAGGTAGAGCTGCCGTCTCTCAATTCGCCGAATCCGGACAAAGACTTAAAAACCCGGACATTTGTCGTAAATCGCATTTTTTCCCCGGACGAGTCCGAAAATAATTTTATTAAAAAACAATCGCTTTATTTCACTAGGTATAGCGTGCGGGTGTTCCCCGGACACTTTATGAAAACCCCCCGGACGGTCGCCGGGCGGCCTCCAAACTACGACAAATAAGGGGAAACCCTGACGGATGGCAGCCCTACTTCCAGGCGAAAACAGCCGAAAGCGATTGGACATCGAAACATCCAAAAATCTGGACATACGAAAGAAATTTGACCCAAGCTGAAACGAAGACGCTTCGCTCGCTCAGTCAAATAAAAGGTTATTTAGTAATGTATTGTTATTACGTCATCTATTTTACGGCCAAGGTCGAATAGATATCGCTCCTTTGTGAAACAGGAGACAGCGATCGATAAGTAAGCGCCCGGGCATACACGGACAGGCGTCGGCAACCTATCTGTAAAACACATACGTATATTATACGACGACGCGCAGTTTGTAGTGCGTCTGCCTACTGAGCCGACGATCCTGGGTTCGAATCCCGGCAATGACTAATATTTGTGTGATGAACTCGAATATTTGTTCCTGGCTCATGGATGTAATCTATATATTATGTATATCGTCGTCTAATGCCAATAGTACAAGCATTGCTTTGGGACTAGGTCGATTTGTCTACGATTGTCCCATCATATTTATTTATTATTTTATATAATATTTATCTATAAGTACTATTATTTAGTACCTACTACTCGTATATTATTTTGATGGAGAGCCGATGGCCGATGGGGCAGACGAATTCTGGAGTGGAGACCACGAACGACTCGTCATGTGGGTCCCTCGCCAGCTGGACCGACGGCCTGAAGAGTCGGATCGATTCGGAAAGCAGAGGACCGGGTATGGAGGCGCAAATTAGGGAAGGCCTATGTGCATCAGTGGACGACTGTAGGCTGTTGATGAAGAAGATGGTACTATTATATATTCTATTGAAAATTAGTTTTATATGGAGAGAGGTCATTATTTCAGGAAAATCTTAACAGCGCGATGGGGCTGCGTGGCGTCAGACGTCGAGCGCCATCTGGTAAACATTTATTTATCTTCTCATCACGCTGAAACGGTTGGACGGATTATAACCAATTTTACTACAGGCATAGCTGGACATCTAAAGATGGTTATAGGATACTTTTTACCCGAATACGGTAAAGAAAAAAAGTTGCAGGCACCTTCTAGTTGCTTACATTTTTCGACTGAGAAATGTCATTATCAAAGGCCTTCCAGTATTTTACAGACTATACAATACAGTGTCATGTAGGAAAACAACGCTTTTCATGGCTATGCAAGCCAATACGAGAACGGCACACGCGACCACAGGCTTGGCAGATGTAAGACTGGCCTTACAGATGTTAGATGGAGATGTGGTATCTTACAGATGTTAGGTGGAGAGATGGTATTTTACAGATGTTAGATGGAGAGATGGTATCTTACAGATGTAGGACTGGCCTGCGCGCTGGGAGCAAGGGCCGAGCTGATGTCTTTTGGCACGCTTGGTTGCCAGAGTCCTAAACCTTGAGAAATAACGTTATATCGTTGTAAATATTGACCTGGATAGTTTAAGATTTTTTGTAGAATTATTTCCCTAGTAAACCAACTGGATTATTGTATTTATAACAGTATAGATCTATACTATAGAAGATCATTCCCTAACATTATTTCAAAGTACAATACCTCGACTAAACATGCACAAGTACCACCGGTTTGCGACCCCTGTCCGCAGCTGCGCGCGCAGCTGGCTCCGACCGTTACGGCGCGTGCGCAGAACCCAACTTCATTATGGAACTGTGAAATTCTGATACGCAGGGTTTAGAGTTCAAAATAGAGAGTAATTTTATCAGTAAATTGAGTCAGAAGTGCAATTATTGAATTTGGAAATTAATTTATTCATTGTATTCAATGTTTTTTTAAATGTACCTATACTTGTATTCCTCTAATTCTTTTATAGTTTATACTATTGAAACAACTAGGAAGATCATTAAGGATGGGTCGATGAGTAATACAGAAACAGTAGATACTTTGAGGCATTTTATTTTATTCAAAAATCAAAATACTGCAATGCCCTTTCGTAGATTTTTGTGCCTTTTTATTTACTTTCCATTCAGAATATTAAAACAGTTTTTAAATAGATTTTAATGTAATATGTAGCAATAATAAATATATTGTATTAATTTAATTTACAGTTATCAATGTTTGACACATAGATAAGAGTGTACTTATTACGTTTGACAATCCTTTGAGTGTCAGTTTAGTAGGTAATTCGAACTACAATTTAATTTAAGATTTCAAACAGTATAAGCTTTTTGCTAAGTTAGGTAGATCTAAAAAAACCCAAAATTGTCCTTACGTAAATAAAGAATTTCCTAAAGCCAAAATAGGGACACTTATGCCTTTTTCTGGCCTTCGCCAATGCAGATCTTATGATATGATAAGTATAGGTGAATTAGTTTTTGAAGATAATATTTTTTTCTTAAAACATGCAATTTGAAATTTAGCAAACGTAAAGGAAAAGACAAGTCTAGATTTGTCTGAAACAGTTTCCTCTGTAGTAACAAGATCTCATATTATTTATCATTATTTATGTTTAGAGCCTTGTTTTTCTAGTTGATGTGCAGAAAACAATCTTTTCTCAAACATGCTCGGAAATGCATGCGTTAATGTCCCGATATGAGGACATGAAGTTTCTCGTTTATGGCTCCCTACATTACTTCTTGGCCTTAGGCCACAAAAGTTAGTATGAAAATCCATTTTTGTCCGCTGCTCTAATTTTTTAAATTTCTATACTAAAATTAAATTGGCAAAGGAAAAATTACATACAGCCAACCACCTCCACAATCTGTAAGCATAATTGCGCCACAAAAAATCTATGGTACTATATTTATGTGCGGCTAAACATGGTGCTCAAATAGCTGGATCAAATAACATATTTAAAAAATAAAAAAGGTAGCACATTGAAAATCTTTTTTTCTGCTTATTCGTATTTCGTAGTGATTATAAAATAATTTTAACAGACATAAAAATTACTTCTAGTGATGAGAGTGACGGGGAACTTATGAACAAAGGATGACGGGGAACTTTATGAGGAGGAAAATTTAGTCATGCAAGATATGCTACGGGAAAAAAGTAAAAACGAAAAATAGTTTTTACTTTTTTCCCGTAGCATATTTTGTTTCGTTTACTTGATTATCTAATAGTTATTTTAATTTTAATATTTCCTCACATCGTTTGAGAAAAGCACTTTCGGCCGGAACAGGGATTGCAGGACTCGTTCTATCTGGCCTCGTCTTCGACTCGGCTATCTACCCCAAACTCGTCCAGCGATCCCTTACTTCACGGCCTCTGCAGTAATGTACTATCTATCGTCTGGAGGGTAGTTTAAAATAGCTTGTTTTTATCCTACCCACGTTTCATCATGCATTATATACTTACTCTTTTCTGATTGGTTGCCGTTTTTTCGCCAAGTCTGCTACTAACAGAAGCTATATAACAGCGAGTTCGCACCGAAATTATCAGTCCTACAAACAATACTACACTAGTCGAGTTTATAATAATACTAAATTAGTTATACGAAATACGAATATAAAAAATACAATGGCTCCTGTTAAAGTTCCGAAGAAAGCGCTGAAATCTATGGAGGCCGGAGGCGGAATCATGCCAAAAAAGAAGAAAGAAGGAAAGAAGAGTTCAAAAAAGAACTACGATAGTTTCTCCATATACCTATTCAAGATTTTGAAATCATGCACAGAAATAAACGTCGGTATTTCGCGGAAGAGTATACTAATAATGAATAATTTCGTGAACGATATTTTAGAACAAATAGCCTGCGAATCTGGAAGACTTATTGCTCATGGAAAGAAGACAACGTTGAGTGAAAATGAAATACGTACAGCGACGAAGCTTTTAATACCTGGAGAACTAGGAAAACATGCGTTGTTAGAAGGAGAAAAGGCGTATCGGAATTACAAGAACAGTTCGAATAGCCAGAGTTATTAAGTGAATTAGTGAATTTTTAATAAAGTTGTTTTTTTTTTAATTATCTGTTGACATGAATGGTCCTTTTTAGGACCGCAGCACTGTGTTTCTGAGCGCAGCGTCAATCAAATCTACAATTCCCCACCACCCACTTTATTGCACATTAAAATTTATATTTTAAGATACACAAAAAAATTATAAAAAATCTACAGATTCTTCTGTAGTTCAGAAAAAAACTAATAGATTAAAATCTTTTCGGGCAGGAGCCCCTGTACGGGCCTGTTTCGGTACAGAGAGAAGAAGGTAAATGAAGTGAAAACAGAACAGTAGCCAGCAGTTATCACATTGTGTGTCATCCTTCAGCAAGTAGGTAAATACCTTCTAAAACCCAAATTCGTAGCTTAACCACAAAAACTTTAACAATAGCCATTAAATATTTGTTTTTCTGTAGCTTTCGGCGATTTGGGTCAGGCACATTTTTTGACATGTGAACGTAACATAGGTTTCATTAAGAGGCCTTATTCTTTTTAAAATGCTGATTGTTTTAGACATTTTTCTCTATGATCAAACATGTTTCTTAACATATTATTGATGTTACTACCTAGAACAGGGCTATTGAGATTTATTGGTATATATTTCAAAACTACACTGTAAATTTTTTATTGATACTTAATTTTTGTTTCAAAATCTACTCGAAATTCACAAAATTCACGCGGAAAATTATAGTTTTATCAACTTATTTTCGACTGCACGCAATGAAAGCATGAACTAGCTATGTTACTACCTAGAACTCAGGGGAAAAGTATTATTCAGATCAAAAAGTTGGTTGAAACTATCAATATATATTATATATGTATTGTCATAATATGAAAACAATACATTTTAAAAGGAAATAAGGCCTCTTAATGATTTACTTTTTAGTTTTAGGTTAATGTATTTTATCTGAATCAATGATGTATGTAAAGTCTTTATTGTGCGTAAACTGCTCAGGGTATATCTATTATATGAATATGACTTTACTACTTACCCTCCCTGTTCCAAAAACATGAATACCTGCTAGATATACTCAAGCATTATCCAGCTGAGGGTATATCTGTTCTATGACGTCTCTATCTACCTCCCAGTCATAAGAGTACATTACATACCTAGGGCGTTAATTCGTGAATGCCCCAGATCGCAGGTGTTTGATAAAATATGCGTAATGGGGCTTTACGAATGGTTTGCCTGAAGTTTTACGTCTTGTCTTGGGCAGGGAGTGAGATTTTGTCCCTCTCCGTGAGAGTAGCGGGCAGCAAATCCCACTTTATGGCTCAGAGTAACGTAAAACATAATACCTGCTAGGTACACAAGCACGAATTTATTATTTTTAGTGTCTTTGCTTAATATTAAGTTAACAATAGACTTTATAATTCCTATAAAATAATAAAAATAATAAAACGTACGATATTTGAAACACACTTATTTTACCGAATATCAAAATTCCGAACTATCAACGAGAATTCGTATAATTGAAAACCGGAATGTTGTTTTTCGGAACTAAAATTTATTCGGATTTTAATTCTTCGCAATACATATAAACAAACTGGAGTTGTTGAATTGACAAACATTGTCAACATTTTCAAATACTGTTCAGTTTAAACTAATTTTAAATGGCGTCACCTTGTGGAAAAATTGACAGTCGTAAACTACGAAAAGAACAGTGATACAATTTTTATACTTAATCCGCCTTTGTAATTGTCCGACCAACTACTTGTCGCATACGCTCCTTTTGGTGGATAATTTTTAAATGGATTTTATCATAAACTAGCTGTGCTCCGCGGTGTTACCCGCTCATCCCACGGGAACACTAAATTTATTCGGGATGAAAAGTATTCTATGTCCTTTCCCAGGTCTCAAACTATCTCCATACCAAATTTCATCTAAATCGGTTCAGCGGTTTAACCTTTTGACCGCCACAGTCGGCTGTGGCCGTCAACAAAAAATCGTGCCCCTGACGCCACGTCGGCCACAGCCGTCCAAATTTCAATGATCAAAAACTTTGTAATTCTAACCGCTACAAGTATTTTTCAATCCCTGTTGATTTTGGGGTACATCTTTTTTTTTTACTCTGGCGTCAGTGGCACGGTAAATTGCTAGACCGCTTGGCGGTCAATAGGTTAAGCGTGAAGAGGTAACAGACAGACAGACAGACAGACAGCCAGACAGACACACTTTCGCATTTATAATATTAGTATGGATTGGGATATTTTCGAAAATCGAAAATGTAAAAATGTAGTATATCTTTTTATCCTTTATTTGAAAAATGTTGTCAATTCGGACACATAATAATCGGGATTTTTTATACCGTGTACTACCCAACTATAGTCCAGTCTACAAACTACAGTCTATAGACTACACACACAACCATGGTCCAAATTAACTCGAAAATTACTCCCTTAACTACTATAGTTAATTAAACTTTAAATGAAGTGTTTTGTTTTGGACTATAGTTGGGGAGATTTACGGTAAACAGAATATTACTTCTTAGGAATATCTTCGGATTTTTGAACATAGAATAAAAAGAAATGTATTTTTTTGGGTTCTCCCCTTAATGTCACTAATATTTATTGATGCCTTTTCTAGATTGGTACTTCTCTTCTTCAATTCAAGAGCTGCGCTCTTGTCGGTGTAGCAATCGCCAGCCGTTTCTTTCTCGGGCTTTCTCCTTCACTTCTTGGTAAGAAATGACCCTTTAACCTTTTCTTTTATTTGCTCAAAGTAATTTCGTCTTGGCATTCCTCTACCTCGCTTTCCCTCGATTTTACCTTATATGATATTTTTGAGGACAAAAGTCTATCATATTTCCTCTTCTATTTTCTACTAGTGTCAGTATAGTGTCATTTTCTCTCCTATCCTATTCATGACCTCTTCATTAGACATTTCTTCAGTCCAGCTTATATCTTCCATCCTCCTCCTGCACCAAATCTGAAACGGCTCCAACCTCTCCCCATCTTTCTGTATCAGAGCCCACTCCATACATACGATTTTATGAACTGTTTACTGGTTTTTATTGATACTTACTTTGGATATGAATATGTTTTTTTTGTTGTTAAAGCCAGATTAGCACAAACATTCGCCCTTCTATTTAATTATCTCGAATTAAAGTTATCTTTAGATAAGAAAACAATTCTTTGATAAACGTTGTCACTGTGATTTGTATTGTCGGACAAGCCGGCCTTCTTTCCTTCATAATAAACATTCAGGTGAGTGTTCTTTTTATATCAACAAACGAAGAAAACCTTGGTTTATCTAGTTACAAAATTGACATTTCACATTTAAAAGTCTGGAGTTTTATTACTTTTCCGTATCTCGCATAGAAAGCGGATGTAATCACTGTTTTTATATTTTTGCTGCGATTACTAATTATTATATTATTCATTCATATTTTTTTCTTTAATAAGTACTTGTGTTGTTTTGTGTTTTGAAATAAAAAAGCCTGTTTATTCATTCTTTCATCTATAAAAATGTACTCACTCACTCACATTTTAGGTAGTAGGTAACTCCAAAACTATGACATAATAGAAGGATACTTTAGTCAGATGTCTATTAAAAAAAAACGAATGACGTATTGGTTGACATTGTTGACAGCTTATTTTTTTCCGCGGATTGGTCGAAGACCACAACTCTATCCAGGCATATTTGTCGTAGATTTCGGTTATTGTATTTTTGTGGACATATTTTATCGGCTTTTGTGGTAGTACTACCTATATTGTTAAGTGTTACGAATTTTATTGCTGTTGATGCCCAAAATAAATAAAATAAAAAATAATTAAAATAAAAGTAGCATCGAGACAAACCAAATTGGTTTATAATAAAATGTAATTTTGAAAAAAAAAAACTTATTGCCTGTGATGGTTACTTTTATCACGCGATAAATAAGTGACATAGCATCCGTCACGTTTTGACAAAACGCGAGTGTGAGTGACAGATGCCTAATCACTTGTTTATCACGTGGTAAACGCAGCTATCGCAGGGGTTTCAGTTCGGACTTGAAGAGATCGAAGATTATCCAAGTTTACAAAACTCCGAACTTTAATTTGCCCGAGTGCATCACTATTCCGAATTTACTTACAAAACCATGATAATGATGCTTTTTTGTTTTTTCTTGTCGTCGTTCTGTGCTCGTCCTTAAACCATGCCTCATCCAAGATCTTACGCCCATAAAACATCAATTAATAGGAAGGAAAGTAAATACGGAACACACATATTACTACAGATGCCAGGAAAGAAGGGCTTGCCGAATGAGTAGGTATAGAGATAGTGATATGAAGCCGGCAAGCCCTTTTCACGGCTAAGGCATTGCATTGTGCTCTTCTCAAACATATTCAATTATGAAATAAAAAAATACAGCACTCGAAAAAATATAATTCAACTGCTAAGCCTGTTCAGGAGCACAGATGCCATGTTTTAAAAAAATACTTCGCGGCCTAGGCCTTCCATTCCATTTTACATGTATAAAATTCTTTGACAGTTCTCTCGAGTTGTTACGCCCGAAATGTGATACTTCGAAGCCAGTACCTTTATCATGAGATTACACTGACCATCCTCGCTAGCGACTGTGTACCTAAACGATTTGTATGAAGAATTGTAGTTCTACAAAGTCACCGCTAGGGGCGTTGTACTATTCTCCATGCAAATCGTTTACGCTGTCGCTAGCGAGTATTGTCACGTTAAGTCATGGTAAGGGTAGTGTTATTATGATAACGCACGTTATGACGACATTAAATTTCATAGCATAAATTTTTGAAACATTTATTTTTTTATTTGGGTACACCACAATGGTATGAAAAACCTTTCAAATAATGTGGTGCGGTAAGATGTGAATATTAACGTATTCACATAGAGGTCGCTAAGGTGTAAAAAACCTTTCAAATAAAACGATGCAAAGATCGACACACAAAGCATAAGGAAAAATACGTCAGGTCTTCCTGGAGCTAGGGTAGTGTAATGGTTAACGCGCTGGACCGGCAATCCAGAGGTACCGGGTTCGATTCCCGGTCTCTTCCCCCAGGTAGCTCCTTTTAAATTTTTTCTTTAAGCTTTGATCTTTGTATTAAAGGCTTAAATTTCATAGCATGTTTGAGAAAATATATTAAGTACTCAATATGGTCACATATGACGCTCTGTTTGTGCTTGGGATATTTATCTTGAGTTGGTTAAGATTGATTCCTATTTCATCGTATTCCTGATTGGACATATTCTTGTTTCGGCACATTCCTATTTAGAAAACGGAATAGGCCTAAACAGGAATGTGCCGAAACAAGTCCAATCTGGAATACGACGAGGAATGAGGAATACCTTCAAGCTGTTTGAATGAGAAATCAGTCGAGGTTACCTCTCCGGCTACCTTCCAGGTTCCAGCTGTTCCAGGATGCGGCTGCTGCCGTGCATGAAGGCTCAGGACGAGGACGAAGACCACTCGCGCCATATTGACCGGGAGATCAAGCACTGGATCAAGAACTATAACGACGTAAGTTCAGAAAACCAATGGTATACGAAAACAGGGTATGATACTCCGCCTAGTGAGACTTTCAAGGTCACTGATTGGGTTCCGTTTTATGGTAACAAAATAATTATATGGAAAAAGATGTTTGCCGCCTTCGTACAAAAAAAATTGCATTGAATAAATTTAATTTTCTCGTCATAATTGTTACGAGATTCGTACAGGTACGAGTAATAAGGGAATCGGGGAGTCTTATGATACACCACACTGGCAATAAACACATACTATTTGTTTGTAGAATGAATGAATTCGAAGAGCTGGCAGCTTCCTCGCACAACGTATCAGCATAGCTGTTCAGCGAGGAAATGCTGCCAGAATTTTCGGTACCTACCATGCCAAAGGGGAGCAATATTTTGAATTTGTTTTAGTTTATTTTAATTTTAGCTTTTTGTACATCGTAGTTAGTAGTATTTGTTTGTTAACGTGTTGATTTGTTTGTTATTAGAGAAGATTTAGGTGAGGTTTTTCAATTATTTATTACTAGCTGCGCCCCCGGTGCTACCCGGGCGGTGGGTTTTCAGATAATAAGTAGTCTATGTGTTAACTCAGGGTGTCAAAATGGGTCCAGCTGTATGAGCGTGAAGAAGTAACAAACATACAAGCATGACGACGCGGTTGACGCAGTGTGTAGTGCACCTGCCCACTGAGCCGGCGGTTCTGAATCCCGACCAGGGCAAATATAACTATTCTATAATATTATTATACCTAATAATAAATATTATGGGACAATCATACACAAATCGACCCAAACTAAGCAAAGCTTGTACTGTGGGTACTAGAATACCGAAATACAGGAACTGGTATCCGAACCGAATATCATTGGTGAGACCAAGGCCCACCGTCTCCGCTGGCTCGGCCACCCTGAGCGCATGGGAGAGGATCGGCAGGTGAAGAGAGCATACCTTGGGACACCGACGGGGCATCGTCGTCAGTCGGCCAAAGTACCGCTGGATAGATCTGGTAGAGAAGGATCTGCGTGAGCTCGGAGCCACAAACTGGCGAGAGATTGCGCAGGATCGGGTAAAGTGGCGAGCTCTTGTGTCGGAGGCCAAGACTCATTTTGGGTCGCTGAGCCAGCGCAGTTAGTTAGTTAGTTTAAAATATTATAAAGTTATAAAATTAAATCCTTGTCCTTTCGTCACGTCTGAAGGGCTGGACCAATGGTTATAGAATACTTTTTATGCGACTACGAAGAAGCAAAACAGAGGTTTATGATTACAACTTTCTTCCACGCGGATGAAGTTTCGAATAAAAAGTGACATCAACTTTACTTCACACAATAATAATGGTTTTTGGGTTGAGGGTAGATTGATTTGTTTATTTTTTCATGTACCCGAAAATTTTATCCTTACTGAGACAACGTTGAAACATAATAATAAACAATAGGACACTGAGTATGAGCCTGTGTGAGTGTCCCACTGCTGGCAAAGGCATCTCTCCCCTTGATTTATGACTTACTGACTTTACTGAGTATTTAGATTTTATAATTTTAATCGAGTTCATTAGAGAAGGGAGTGCTATGCATGCTTTACCTATTTTCTTTGTTGCTACAGAACTTCATCATTTAGCTATTGATACTAAGGACTCCTTGAAAAATCCCTTTCCAAAAAGAGTAGAAATTAAAAAGTGGCAATACTGTAGTGTCCTTCCTTCCCTTTCTAATCAATATAAGAAAAAGGGGATGACACTACAGTATTGCCATTTTTTAATTTCTACTCTTTTTGGTCGGACTGTAATACGGTATTTGATGACATATTATGACAGCTCAATTCAGCTACTCTTTATGAACTGTCAAAACGATCTGTTATTATGAAGCTTCTATGAAGATATTGGCCTGTGACGTCATAAAAATCAGTAGTCAAAACAACGTCTTTTTAGTTTATCTCCAATTTAAAAACAATTATGTTTTTGAAGTGAAAACTTCTTTAGCGGCGCTTGGCAATTTTTAGATGGGTAAAAAACATAGATATAGTATAGTAGTTAGTAAAAAATGTTAAACTCGCGACAGATCCGCGCGACAGATGTCAGCAACCGTGTCTGTTTCAAAGAAAGGGGGCCTTCGAACAACAAAATGTTGTAAGTGACAGATGGTGAAGCGTAATCTTAAACATACATTAGTAAGAAATTGAAAATCGGTGTTTTCACTTCTGCCGGCACTCCCGGAGTGCAACCTGTCCTTTTTTTTATATTATTATTGAAATAAATCATGATTTTAAAATGTGATATTGTGATATAAAATCTTAACATAATCATGAACATCGTAGTTAATAATTATTATTTAAAAATAGTACAATGTCCGAAAGTTAGTGGTTTTTTATTTAGTTCCCTGTTCTTTTTGGAATGTATGTTTATTAGTTTCAATGACATAATGATTCGAATTTTCATAGTCAAAAACCGTATTGTTCGAGCGTACGACGTGTCTCTGTTTGAGCCTTGTCAATAATCCTTGACAAAAGAGCAACTATAGTTAGGTACCTATATGGGGATGAGAAATTTGATTGTTGTGCATATTAATCACGCTTTCACCCCTAGTTTTTTTCTCTTCGTTACTTTGGTTTTTATTTGTAACATTGTTATTAGATTTCTTGTAGGTAGATTGATATCTTTCTGTATATTTCTTTACCTACCTTATACAATTCATGCTTATACACGTTCTTGTTTTGTAACCCAAATGAGGTTTAATCTTATTTAAAATCTGAGTCTGCCTGCCTTAGCTCACAAACGTGTGAACTGAACTATTACGAATGTTATTCGGGCCATTTTTTCTAAAGTTGTACACCCCACTTTTTTTTTTAATTTTCGATATTTTGGGTATTTTCTACTCAGAATCACGAGCTCTTTCGATCTAATTAGGAGAAAAAAACTGTCCCAAAATATTCATACATTTTTTGTTTTTCCATTCCGTTACCGCTGTAGTAGGTTATATGGAAATGGTAACGGAATGGAACGAAAAAACTTGGGACAGTTTTTTTCTCCTAATTAGATCAAAAGAGCTCGTGATTCTGAGTAGAAAACACCCAAAATATCGAAAATTAAAAAAAAAAAGTGGGGTGTACAACTTCAGAAAAAATGGCCCATTCATTGTGTTAAGCGGTTTACATTCACGTGAAATTGTCAGAAACGGTCGGACATGTTTCGAACTTGTATAGAGTTCTTCCTCAGGGACTGCTACCCGTATCGGCGCGGTAACTTCGTCACCGAAATCGTGTAAATTCGTGAGTGACAGAAATTATATTCTTTCAGGCTATCAAATTGTTACTGCTCGGTACTGGTGAAAGCGGCAAGACTACAATCATCAAACAGATGAAGATTCTTCACATACAGGGGTTCAGTCAAAGGTGAGAATGAGATGCAAACTCCACCTCCATCATTTCAACCATGAAAGTCATTAACACTACAGTCAGCATCAAACGTAGCCGATAATTAAATACTACTAACAACTACACATGCACGTATGCACAAAGAAGCTAAAATTTAAATAAACTAAAACAAATTCATGAAATTGCGCCCTTACGGCATAGTACTTACCGAAAATGCTGGCTAAATATTGAAAAAACCGGCCAAATGCGAGTCGGACTCGCGCACCGAGGGTTCCGTACAAACACTTTCCATCCCTAAGTGGTTAAGTTAAGTTTGCACCTGGTATGTATGGCGCCCCATATAAATTAGGTGCAAAGTTAGGTATTAAAATGTAAAAAAAAAACTACTTCTAGATCTCGTTCAAAACAGTTTTCGTTGGTAGTTTTTATAGTAATGTATGTACATCATATGTTGTTTTAGATTTTTCATTTTCTTATTTTAGAAGTTAGAGGGGGGGGACCAATTTTTTTCCACTTTGGAAGCGTCTGTCAAGCAAACTATTCGGTTTCGAAAAAAAATATTTTAGAAACCTCGATATCATTTTTGAAGACCTATCCATAGATACCCCACACGTATGTTTGATGAAAAAATTTTTTTTGAGTTTCAGTTCTAAGTTATGGGGAGCCCCCAATATTTATTATTTTTTTTTTTTGCATCAAAATCTTAATGCGGTTCACAGAATACATCTACCTACCAAGTTTCAACAGTATAGCTCTTATAGTTTCGGAAAAAAATGGCTGTGACATACGGACGGACAGACGGACAGACAGACAGACATGACGAATCTATAAGGGTTCCGTTTTTTGCCATTTGGCTACGGAACCCTAAAAATGCGTATTATGAAAGATGTTCATATAATTTTACCTCAAGAAGATATTTCATTGACAAGGGTAAAAATCCTTGTGCCCTCACTTTGCCTCAAAAACCTTTAATCAGGACATCGATTTCCGCCTTAAATAATAATAAAAATTACTCGTTAGGGTTCCGTAGTCAACTATAAACTATTATAGTTTCGCCATGTCCGTCTGTCCGTCCGTCCGCGGCTTAGCTCCGTGATCATTAGTACTAGTACTAGAAAGCTGAAATGTGGTATGAGTATGTGTATGTATTACGTCGACAAAACGATTACAAATATTAGTTAAGTGCCGTACTGCATTAAAACATTCTGCTCAATCTGGCGCGTATAATCTATAACTTCCAGAAGGTAATAAGTAATTACAGTTAATTTGGCGTTTGCGACCTTTTTAAAGAGCTTGAAATCTTTCTCGTAATTTAAACCTCGGGCTTTTTTTTTGTATACTTTTGTATGATAAGTCAATTCCAGAACCTGTTCTGGTACTCGGGAATTGAATGCCAATATCGAAGTCATTTCTGGAAATAGAAAAACATTCCGATATTGCAAGCCCTAATGCTAGCTTATACAATGTTTGCTTTACACTTTCTTTCAGCGAACGCACAGAAAAGATCGGCCACATCCGTAACAACATCCACGAGTCGATATACGACATCGTCCGCCATATGCTGCCGCTGAGCATCAAGTTAGCCAACCCCAAGAATGCGCCTGCGCAAGACTATATATTGCGCTGCGGAGCGGGCGGTCCGCCGTACTATGATGAGGTAACTTTAATCCAGTGAATAAAGAGGTTTTGCCTTAAAAGAGGTCCGGTAGTTCTGAATTTTTGACATGTTGTCTAGGATGGTTAGTGAGTGGTTAAAATGCAAAATGCACAATTCCCCCGCCTCCGTGCCCGCCGCCGTATTGAAAAAAAACCCGTTAATTTCTTCAAATTTTTGTTTTAGCTAGAAAAGAGGTTTCGCAATGTAAAGAGTATTTTTTTTGTTTGTAGGACAGATAGTTACGGAGATATGGATAGTTACCTATTTACAACATTGCGCAAGTTCTTTCCTAGTTACAGTCCGACCAAAAAGAGTAGAAATTAAAAAGTGGCAATACTGCAGTGTTGTCCCCGTTTTCTTATATTGATTAGAAAGGGAGGACACTACAGTACCTATTGCCACTTTTTAATTTCTACTCTTTTTGGTCGGATTGTAAACATGAACCTAAAAGAAGATATAAGCAAACATCGGAAGACATTCAATATGGCGGCGCGTGTGGAGGTGGGGAAATTGTGCATTTTGCATTTTAAACACGCACTAACCATCCTAGAAAACATATCAAAAATTCAGAACTACCGGGCCATTTGCAAGGTCACCCCCAGTTGTTTAGTTTCTATTCACCAAACCACTTAGAAAGAGAAAGAAAACTAATCATTGAGACTCAACGCCTGACAGAACTAGAAAAAAGTTGATAAACTTTAAACTGTCCGGGCTGCCTCCAAAATGTGTTCAGTCACTTGACTTGCCTGATTGATTTTGCCCACCGAAATTCAAATGATATCAGTAACTAATAATTCCAATCCAGTCCAAACCCTCCAAAAAATGCTTGTAATTGTAAAATAAGACTTTTTTTATTAGTTATAGGCCCGAGTCTTTCGACTGTAGGTACTTGGCTGTCTGAGACTGTACTTGGCTGTCTGAGATAGAAGTCCGTGACATCACTGTTAGGCGGTGCAAAAATAAGAAAAAGGAATAATATAAATAATAAATCTAATAAATAATAAATACATACATACATTTAGATAAGATTTGTATCTCAAAAGAATATGCGTAAGTACACAAGCAAATCGAGACAATCTCTAAACACAGATTCTAAACCACGTCATAAATACGACATAATGCGAATTTTCAAGAAATCTAATCACATCAACAATCGTGATCTTTCTACGATCGACAGATATCCGATCGGTATTTTATAACTTTATTACTTAGTCATTGTGATAGGACTTGTAGATTGGTATCATCGCCATCATTGGTAAAGTGATTATAATCTCTTTGTAACCTAACATTTTTCAAGTGTTTTGACACAGAAAGTTACTAATGCTACAACTTATTGTTATTGACAACATTTCATATTTCTAAGGGGGAAATTAATAGATCGAGAGAGCTTTGTACACACTAAAGAAGTTACAGTTGCCGAGAAACTTCTTGAGCCTAACCTTGACTGCGCAGTAGCCGATTTACGTACAAATATGCATGCGCAGATCCGCCATTTTGGGTCAAGAAGTTTCTCGGCAACTGTACATGTTATTTTTCTGTATATAATGAAGTATAAGAATAGTACATTACGTAAAAAGGGTGGCAGACGAGGAATTACAAACGAGTTTCTATTAGAATACGTTTTTCATCACACTTTAGAGGAAATTAAACAAAAGTAGTAGTAGTACTTACCACCCTAGGGCGTAATTTACGACTTACCGCCCGCTTTTCTAGCATGTAAACCCTTGTTTACGAGCAAGTGTGATGAAAAATACATAATACATACCTATAACCGAAATCTACTATAACTATGCCTGCATCGAGTTGTACTTAGTTTTCGTTCCACGAAAAAAATAAGCTATCAATAATGTCAAGCTCGATGTTATTTTTTTTTTATTAGGCACAGACTAAAATATCCTTTCCACTGTGCTATAATTTTGGAGTTACTACATTTTAGAATTAATAAATAATTAATAAAAGTATTAGTAATCTCAGGAAAATATAAAACCAGTGGTGGGAGGGCACTACACCGGAAACGTAGGGTCGCTGGTTCGAGTCCTGCTTACAGTCTGACCAAAAAGAGTAGAAATTAAAAAGTGGCAATACTGTAGTGTCGTTTTCTTAGATTGATTAGAAAGGGACGACACTACAGTATTGACATTTTTTATTTCTACAATTTTTGGCCCGACTGTACATTGCAGTGGATCACGTTACATTTTTCTTTATTAATGTACCTTTGTGTCAATAATTATAAAAAATATTATATTAAAAAACAGTGCTCCAAATTGTTTTCAGGAATATTTCGACTATGTCCGAGCTCTCTGGCGGGATGCCGGAGTCAGGGAGTGCTTCAAAAGATCCAGCGAATACCAGCTAATTGACAGTGCCGAATAGTGAGTGAAGCTTCATATTAATTAGCTACGTGACCCATATTTGAAAATTATTTGAAATGGTTAATAATTCTTATCAGCACTATAAAATCCTAGCTTTTGCCCGCGACTACGTACGCGTGGAACTTGATAAAAGGGATTATTAAAAGCGCCTAAGTAAATGTAAGAGCAATTGTGCTTTTGGTCTAATAATTACATTTCCTACAGGGTCACCGCACTCCAACAGAAATGTTCACTCACTTTTTAATCTTTTTAGGTATAATTTCCAGGATGAAAACTATCCTATGTCCTTTCTCGGATCTTAAACTATCTCTGTGCCAAATTTCATCAAAATCGATTCAGCGGTATAAGCGTGAAGAGCTAACAGACAGACAGACACACTTTCGCATTTATAATTTTAGTATGGATGTATTGAACTTCTTATTGAGCTAGAAAACGAAATTTTATTAATTTCAAATAGAAATGTCAGGCTGAGACAAATACGCCGTCCTCCATTTTTGTGTTAATCTTATCTGTGGTGTGACGTAGGCGATCCCGCAAAAAAGACCAGTAATGTACTCTTATGTATGCGAACGCGAACGTTTTTAGTATATTTTTTTTTACTGCATTGGTGACGTCACTATCGATGGCGAAAATGGCGGACAGCGTTTTAAGTATTTCAAAATACAGAAAAAAAAACATATTTTCAGTTTATACAGCCATCTTCTACGTTTATGAACTGAAAACTATATAAGTATTTAGATTTCCCATGGCCAAATGATTCAAAATAAATCGGCAGTGCTCTCTGTTTTTTGTGACAACCTCATATTAACAGCGAAATAACTACTTTTAATCCCTCTACCCTCTAGTTAATAAGCTTTCGTTGTTTTTGGATCTGTTCTCAGTTTCTTGGACAGGATAGATCTTATAGAAAAACCGGATTACATGCCCCCTGATGCCGATATACTGCGATGTCGACAAAAAACTTCTGGTATCCAGAAGATAGAATTTAAAGTCAAGGTAAGTTCAAAAAGGAATAAGTTCTGAAGCCGTTTGTGTCTATGCCCGACGATAGCTATGCTCACGAGTGGGAAAGTGCCGAAATAAAATATGTAATAACTTTTTCCGTTGGGAGTTTTTCCTTCCGAAGGTTGCCGTAAAGTTGGCACCGGTAGCATAGATTAAACATTCTCTATGCCGGTAGTAACAAATAATATCGGGCTCGAAGGACCATACTTTTTCCGGGCCGAAATTTTAAAGCTTTTTGTCCCTTACTCGAAAAGTTGATTTGATTTCAGGTGCCCAAATCTATGCACGGAGGCATACAAGATTTCTGGATGTTTGACGTGGGAGGACAGAGAGGCGAACGGAAAAAATGGATTCAGGTACCTGTCCCACCTAGATGGTCCCGTTTTCTTCAGCTCAAAACAAAAGCAATTCTTAATAACGTACCGAGGGTTCCGTACAATGTGATGTAACTAAAAAATTAAGGTTTTCGCATATTTTCCTTTATATATTAATTACAAGATTCAAAATTCAAGATTCTAAGTTCACGGGAAGTACCCTGTAGGTTTGACTCCCTTGCGAGTTTGCAGCATAAACGGCTGTATCTTTTCATTGCGTCGGCATAGAAGTTTGATTTTTTCACAGCTCTAAGGGACAGTAAACTTGAGTATTTGATATGAATTTCAGCTTGATACCTTCACGCGTTCCTGAGAAAAAGGGTCTTGACAGACAGACATACAGACAACAAAGTGATCCTATAAGGTATAAGCGTTCCGTTCTTTTTCCTTTTGAGGTACGGAACCCTAGAAATAATATAAAATAATAGGCAACTATAATATTATTATGGCTGTGCCACGAAAAGGTCCTGTTTTGACACACTTAACACCATTGCCTGCAGGTGTTCGAGGGCATCCATGCGATCTGGTTCCTGGTAGCCTGCAGTGACTTCGACCAGAAATTACGTGAAGACTCCACCACCAACCGGTTGAAAGAAGCCCTCACTCTCTTCGAAGACGTCTGGCAGAGCAGGTCAGTTTAGTTGCGGCCACACTACTCGCGAAGTTGGCTGAAGTATGGGTTTCCGCAGCGAAGTGCCTCTCCACACTGTCATGTTTTTTTTTATGAGGGGAAAATGCGTTACGCATACCACCAGGGTGCGGGGACGGACCCTGGTAGTTATGTGGGACTCCCATGTTGGCTAATGAGGCCTATGGTGTACCCACTAAAAACCCCTCTATTTGCCGCCTCTGTGGTATAGGGCAAGGACACGGAAACTCTCTAGGCACAAGGGCGGTCCAAAAAAATATTTTTTTTAATTTCAGGTTGGCCACCCCCGTAATTTGTTACACCTTTCCCTTATATTACTTATGTTAAATTACAGATTCCTAACTTACTTGCAAGATAGTGCTCAAGTGTGATCAAAATTTTAAAAATTGTTCTCATTTGTGAAGTAAATATGGTTGTTTTTAATAAATATTATTGTTTGTAATAAACGGTTATATGTAATTATTTAGTGATAACTTGTTTTTACCTAAAAAACCTTTCAAGTGAACATATCACTTGTCCTCGACTCCTAACTTGCTTGCAAGAAAGTGCTCAAGGTGATCAAACATTTAAAAATTGATCAAATTATAGTAATAAACAAATTTTAGTAATAAATATTTGTAGTAAATGATGATTATTTGTAATAAATATGATTGATTTGTAATAAAACCCCGTGTACTAATTACTACAGGGCTACAAAAAATACCTTTTAAATGAATCTTTAAGACGCTTGAGCACTGCTTAGTAGTTGAGATAAATTCACAAAACTTTCAGTATTTATTAACCATTATATGTGTAACAATTTTGAGGGGTGGCGCTACCAGTAACTACAGTTTAATTTTTTCCCATACAACCGTGGACCACCCTAATAGGCACACTACTGCAACCTTGCCAGCGGCCACCCGGGACTCCGAACTCGTCTCTGAGGAGAGCCAGTCTCCTCCTTCCTCCTGACAGGCGTGCCGACTACCCGGCAGCCTCCCACTCGGGGACCTTCATGTAGGCGACAGACGTCCCTGTGTCTGCCGCCCACAGGTACCCTTATGGGAATAGTAGGCAGTCGTAGGCCAGCCGCCGTCGCCCCACGCGTTTGGGGCGCATTGGCTGAGAGGCCGGATCGTCCTCCCTGCCACGCTCCGCTGCCTCCTCCTGCGACATCACATCCTCGCAGAAGGAGGCCATCGCCTCCCACGACCTGTCGCTGCCTACCATGGCCTCTACCACGGCAGACAGGGAGAGGTCGTTCCCCACCACGGCCACAATTGCGGCCCGCTGCTCCACCCAACTTGGGCACACATCCAGCGTGTGCTGCGCCGTCTCTTCAGCGGTGCCGTACTCGTGGCATACCGCTGTCGATTCCCGTCCTGCTACCCTGCACAGGTATTTGCCGAAGCAGCCATACCCCGAGAGGACCTGTACAAGGTGGAAGGAGAGAAACCCCTCCTTTCTTCCGACCCAACACCGTCATATTCGCCCAACTTCGGTCAACTTCGCAAGTAGTGTGGAGCTAGGGTAAAGTGGCTACCCGGAAAATTTCACTATTTTCAAAGTGTTTTCAAGTGATTCCTTTTCATACAGTCTCCCCGTGGAAATTCGACGCAATGTAGCTTGGTATTTGATCTTTATTTTTGTCTAATAAAATTTCTAAATACCTAATATATTAGGAGATATCTGAACACCTGTAAAGTCCTTTTTAGAGGTTATGTCTGTCTCAGTGGTTGATAGATTGTCAAATACCGTATTGCATTCCTCAGATTCCTGCTAGAAGCTGGTCTGATCGTGTTCCTGAACAAGCAGGACCTGCTCCAGCAGAAGGTGGAGCGCGGGAGGAGCATCGCGCATCACTTCCCCCAGTATCGCACTTGGAAGGGCCAAGGAGACGAGTATCAGCGGACCAGGGACTTCATTAAGCAGATGTTTGTGGTAAGTTTCAGCTTGTGGGGATGTAGAAGGAGCAAGAGCTGCTGCAGCGAAAGGTGGAGCGGGGGAGCATCGCGCCGCACTTCTCCCAGTATCGCACTTGGAAGGGGCAAGGGGACGAATACCAGCGGACCAGGGACTTCATTAGGTAGCATGTTCGTGGTAAGATTCACAATACTACGACAAGACCACGTCCGAGTGTTCAGAACTTGCATTAGACAAGAACAAATATATCACGGCAGCCCAAAAAATCTATCAAATTGGTACAAGAAACTGACAGCGAATCAGAGGATGAAGATCAGACCAACGAACAGGAAACGTCAAGCAAAGGCGCCAACGAGAGCACGCGACTACTCACCAAACGCTCACCCCAGATGCTCTACCCCCTCACTGATTGTGATCGACCGGTTGCGGCTAGTCGGTGGCCTCCTATCCCGCCCCAGAGCGTGTCACTCCTTATAAATCTGTGCATCCGGCTTCGTGTATCCGGCTTGTCCAGGTCAGGCTGCGACCTGGGTGTTGTGCCTATGTTCATATTCAGATGTTTGTGGTAAGTTTCTTATGGAGATGTAGGAGGAGGTGCGGTAGCGGAAGGTGGAGCGCGGGGGGAGCATCACGCAGTACTTATCCCAGTATCAGACTTGGAAGAGGGGCACGGGGAGTACCAACGGACCAGGGACTTTATTGAGCAGTTTGTGGTAATCGGCTTGTGGAGATGTAGATGGGGAGGAGCAGCTTAAGGGGCAGAAATTATGTCATCAAATTTTTAGTTATATCAGGCTTAGAAGTATCACGTTTCGGGCGAAACAACTCGAGAGAACTGTAAATGAATTCCATATCGACAAAATTGAAGGCCTAGGCCGGGAAGTTAATTTTTTTTTATTTTGGCATCCGTGTTCATGAACAGGCTAAACAGCTGAACTATATTTTTTTGAGTGGTGCATTTTTCATTGCATATGTTTGAGAAAAGCACTATACATGCCTTGGCCGTGAAAAGGGCTTGCCGGCTTCGTATCACTAACCGTCTATACCTCAACCGGCAAGCCCCTTTCCCGGCGTCTCCAGTACTATACTTATTTCCGGTTTATTCCAGGACGTGACCCAAAAGCAGCATCCCCGCACCCTCCCCCCCACCTCCGCGGAGCGCTTCGTGGTCGGCGCCGCGTGGCGCGCGCGGGAGTGTTACTTCCACTACACCACCGCCACCGACACCGACAACGTGCGCACTGTCTTCAGAGACACGCACCAGATCATACTCACGCATGCGCTCTCTAATATCGGAGTGTATTGAGTTTAAAATAAAATTATAGTGTCTATGAAGTGTTTTATTGAGATTAAATTTTCATTTTACATAGAAAAAAGAAATAAAAACAGAAGAAACCTGACTAGCGCACCGAGGGTTCCGTACACATACTTATCCTTAACTTACCTTGCGTCTTAACTGGCCTGTTTAAGTTTGCATCTGGTATGTAAATTGCCGCATATATAAGGTGCAAATTTAACGCAACCGATCACGTATGTTGTATGGGAGCCCCACTTACATATTTGTTTTATTCTGTTTTTAGTATTTGTTGTTATAGCGGCCACAGAAATACATCATCTGAGAAAATTTCAACTGTCTAACTATCACGGTTCATGAGATACAGCCTGATGACAGACGGACAGATAGACAGACTGGACTGGACGGACAGATGGATAGAGGATGGACAGACATACAGACAGACACATTTCATTTCACATACGGGTCTCCGCGCAGTGTCAAAATACCGCAAATACCTATCTACCGCTCCATCAGAACAGTACTAGGTAGGTACATTTAGCACAAAGTCCGAATACTGTAAATGTGTAGTTACATTTCTTACAGTAGGTAAATACTTTTATATAATTCCCAACTAATTTGCAGTTGGTTAATAATACCTGATCTATGCCGATGTATGGGGACAATAGTTTACTCACTGCAAATGCAAAGTTATGTTTGTCCCTCAATACAGTTCTAAATTCTTGCTGCGAATTTGCGACTCGCCCTTAACCAAGATTGTCAATGTCAATATCGTAGATTTGTGATGTGATTAATGTGATTAAAGACCATGAAATTAGGGAAATTGAAATTATCAAATTAGGCATGTATGTGCATATCTACGCACCGTAACGATGACGGATCAGTATAGAACGTGTCATAGCAGGGGTGTTTATCAGCAAACCCCGGGCATTTAACCCCTACTGTGCACCGAAAATAACGGGATATGTTTATCTAGCTGGACAAAATGTGTATGAAATGTCTTTATTATTTCTCTAGGTAACACGGCACGGCACGGTAGGTATAACGGCACCGGTTTTATAGTCAATAAGAAAGTAATGAGTAACGTTTTAAAATTTGAGGCTGTTTCCGACAGCATTAGTATATTGCGGGTAAAGACCAATTTCTTCAACATCACAATGGTTAATGCCTATGCTCCGACGGAAGTATCAGACGAAGAGGCGAAGGATCGCTTCTACGAAGACCTAGAGGTAGTGTTCGATCAGATTCCTGAGTATGATGCTAAGATTGTGATCGGAGATTTTAATGCCAAAGTTGGTCAAGAGGAGATTTTCTTACCCACTATCGGCCTCCATAGCAAACACCAAGTAACTAACGAAAATGGCCTCTGACTGATTAGTTTTGCCGCAGCCAAGTCGATGGTGGTTAAAAGCACAATGTTTCCCCATAGGAATATATACAAAGGCACCTGGAAATCACCCGATGGGGTCACATTTAATCAAATTGACCACGTGTCGATCGACTGCAGGCATAAAAACATTATTGAGGATATAAGAACTTTCCGTGGGGCAGATTGCGACAGCGACCATTATATGGTCGGTGTTAAAATCAGAGCCAAAATTAAAACCACCCGCAAGCCTAATAGTCTGAAAGAGCCTTTTGTAGATACAGAAATATTGAAAGACAAATCCAAACGTAGACAAAATCAGATAGAATTAAGCAATAGATTCGAGGGATTAGAGTTACAGGATAATATCGATGAAATGTGGAAGGAAACAAAAGAAATTGTAACAGAAGTTAGTTTACAAGTATTAGGAAAAAGAAAATGTAGTAAAAAACGGAAGTGGTGGACAACGGAGTGTGAAAAAACCTTGGAAAAACGGAGAAACTTTAAGCTACTGGCTCTTCAAGATGCCAAATGGAGTGAAAAATACAAAGAAGCACGAAAGAGACTCCGCAGACTAGTAAGAGAAGCGAAGCGACATGAAATGGAGAGGAGACTTGCCGCCATGGAAGCACTTACAAAATCGAGTGAAACCCGCAAATTCTACAAAGAACTCAAATCGTTTAGAAAAGGTTATAAGCCCAACGTTCAGTTACTTGAGGACAGTGAGGGTAAACTCATCTCGGACCCAGAAGAGCTCTGAATGCGCAATTATTTTAAGGACCTGCTTAACTGCCCACCTATTGACGGCAATAATATATTGGTATCTGGTGAAGGCTGCGAGGAAGAAGTAGAGGCACCTAGCCTTGATGAGGTCAGGAAAGCCATAATGAAATTAGAAAACAACAAGTGCCCGGGTGTTGATGGTATACCAGGAGAACTATGGAAATATGGCGGAGGAGCTGTACAATCAAGGCTCTATGAAATTATTAATAAGATCTGGCACGAGGAAAAGCAACCATCTGAGTGGAATGTGGGTATCATTTGCCCTATACACAAGAAAGGCTGTCGAAGAAAATGTACCAACTATCGAGGAATCGCTCTGCTTCCTACGGCATACAAAACTCTTTCCTACGTTCTTCTGGGCCGATTGGAGCCCATTGCTGAAAAGGTACTAGGGGATTATCAGTGTGGCTTTCGGCGTAATCGCAGTACATCTGACCAGCTATTCCTCTTAAAGCAACTTATGGAGAAGAAGTGGGAGTACGCACAGAGCATTCATTCTCTCTTCGTGGACTTCACCAAGGCATACGATAGTGTGGACAGGGATACTCTTTATGCAGTGCTGAGATCTTTTCAAGTACCACAGAAGTTAGTCAGGATGATCGAAGTTGCGACCAAATTTAGCAGGATGAGGGTTAGGGTAGGTTCAAGCCTGACTGAAGAATTTGACGTGGTAACAGGCCTTAAACAGGGAGACGCGCTGTCCCCTATACTATTTAACTTAATACTCGAACACGTCATTAGAAAGGTGCTGATTGTTAATGGCGGAGTGCAGTTGAATGGTACTCACAAGATCATAGGATACGCCGACGTTCTGGCTTTGCTTGGACAGCGTGATAGTGAGGTGAAAGCCATGGCAGAGGTCTTAGAATCAGAAGGAAAAAAGGTTGGTCTCAGAATTAACCATGAGGAGACGGAATACTTTCACATGAAACTATACAAGAACACAAAAGATAAAAGGAAAGACCTACATGTGAATGCCGTCTTCAAAGGCGTCCCTAAATTTAAATATTTAGGTTGCACGGTAACAGACGCTAATCAAAGGGAAGAGGAGATCAACATCCGTATCCAAAATGCCCTCAGATGTACAGCCGGTCTCCACAAGGTTCTGGTGTCCAAAATAATACGCAGGAGTACTAAGATCAGAGTCTACAAAACCGTTATTAGACCAATCTTAACTTACGGTTGCGAAGCTTGGACTCTGACCTTGAAGGAAGAAAGTAAGCTATTAGTGGCGGAAAGGAGAATCTTGCGGAAGATTCTGGGCCCCACCCGAAGAGAAGATGGAAGCTGGAGACTGAAAAAGAATAAAGAGATCGAAGATCTAGTGCGGGAGCCTAATATTATAGGAGAGACTAAGGCGTCCAGACTCCGCTGGCTCGGGCACGTTGAGAGAATGGGAGAAGATCGCGCCGCAAAAACCGCTTATCTGGGACGACCGAGTGGTCGCAGACCCCTAGGACGGCCTAGATATCGCTGGAGTGATGAAGTCCAAAAAGATCTCAGGGACCTAGGCATCCTTAACTGGCGAGAGCTGGCTCAGGATCGTGGAGCGTGGCCTGATCTGGTGTCGGAGGCCAAGATCCACTTTGGGTCGTTGCGCCCAGTTAGTTAGTTAGTTTATTTCTCTAGGACTCACGTCATAGAAGTAGAATATCGCACGACATGTTTCGAATCGGCACGCGATTCATTATCAGGAGAGCCGATCAGTCGCGGCGGGCGGCCAGCCGAGCATTGCGGGCAATCGCCTTGTCCGCGCGGCTGCTGGACGCGGGCGTCACCGGCGGGGACGAGAATCTACCCCCATCACCACACACAATGTTAATTGTCGGGTTGCACACAACACCAAAGAATATAATATACTAACGTAAAAAGAAACGACAGCGACACTTGTGTGCAGTAACAAAACTCGCAGCTATGTGTGCGTGTCGAGTGGCGAGCGCGGGCGAGCGCGGGACGCGCGAGATGAGGAAAGGCATCACGTAAATGCTCGGTCTGAGCGTAAATGCCTTGTCGAATGATTCGGCATCACCGACGCCCGAGTTACACCGATAGGCCGCTGTCGCGCCTGTGACAACACTCACTACGTCAATGCTAAGGTCTCGTCCACACTAACCACCGATGAAGTATTCAAAAGCGTTCTCCCGCTGGAGGGCACTGACCATCCACAATCTTCGAAACGAAACAATTCGAATCATGTCGAGCGATATCTATTCGACTTCTACGACGTGAGTAAACCCGTTTTGTATTTTGATATGTCTTAGACTCACGGCAGTTTTCTATAAGTGTAAGGTCCTAAAGGTCCGTTAAGTATGGATAGTCAAACCTTATTGATTGTTGTATTTGTTTTAATAATTCGCACCATTATAATGTCATAAAACATAAAACATAATTTATAATAGCCATAGACTTGGCAGGTCTAGGCTGTATGCGTGTGGTGCACTGGTCTATGAACTGATGGAGGGAACGATGACAGATGTCATCGCAGATTTGGCGCGGCGTGGGCGTGAGGGAAAGATGATGAGATTTATTGTATTTAATTTAATTAATGAATTATGCTGGTATTTGTGTAAAGTGTTATTGATGGGAGTCAATACAAATGGAATTGTTATGCGTGCATCATGTGGTTTCATTCCTGACCGAGGGATATACGCCAACATAAAAAAAGTTAAAACGGCCATATAATAAAGAGGTATATATATAGGTCCTAAACAGCCAATGTGGAAAAGACTTTTTAGTTGCCTCAAATAGCTTATGGCTTTTTTGGAGGAAAACACATCTGTTTTTTTATTAAAAATAATAAGGCGACAATGCAATGCAAGAAAGTTTTGACAACATTCAATATACTCTATGGTTTTGACATATAGTGGCTAATAAAACTTATCTGCACTTAATTTGTTTTCTTGCACCATCTTTGAGAAAAACACTATATCAGTCTTAGCCGGAAGGGAAATTGCAGGCTTCGTATTTATTTCGGACTTCGGACTCATAATACATGTTAACATGCATATAAAATACTAGCGACCCGCCCTGGCTTCACACGGGTGCAATGCTGATAAATTATGCATGTATTATACATATAAAATTTCCCCTTGAATCACTCTATCTATTAAAAAAATCCGCATCAAAATCCGTTGCGTAGTTTTAAAGATCTAAGCATACATAGGGGCAGACAGACAAACAGCAGGAAGCGACTTTGTTTTAGACTAGGATGTTGTAATGATTATCTGTAGTGCCAACCCTAGCGTGTTCAATTAATTTTCTTCACTGACGATTAATTGGAAAACTATCCATGGAGTCTGGTTATAATTATAAAACCTACTTAAGTACTTACGTATTTCACTCACGTCTGGTTTCATTCCGTACCTATCGAAAATAATGAAGTTTCTCTTATTTTTCTTCCTATTTGCTGTAGTTCTTGAAATGAGTTTGTCTCGTATAGGTAAGAATATATTGACATCTAATTTCATCTCTGAGGATGGATGGTAGTAGATGGTGCCCGCGGCTTAGTCTGAGTAAAAGTTTCTTTATAGTAGTCGCGTAATAACAAAAAAACTATACTAATTATTACTATGAAAACAGAGGCCGCGCATGAGGCCTTTAATTTTAATTTAATGGTAACTACGAGTATTATAGTCTGGCTAATGAAATCAATTTTTTTGCGGGAAATTTAAAAAATCTGGGGCTGGTCACACTTTGTGTAGTAGGAATTATAGTTTTGATACTAAAAAATATTTTTGTTTTTTTTTTGCACAAGGTACCTAAGGAAATAAGTTAAATATATGTTGACGTGCACTCATACTTCATGTCACAAAATTTCTACCACTATGTACAGTACATTAAACGACAAACACATATGTTTACACTTTCTAACCATATACAAGACGAAAAATTTAATGTAGTGTAAATAAGACCTAGCTCGATAATACCATAATCCATAAAAATTAATCCATCACCATACAAATGACATAAGTACTATTCCAAATTTCAATTCAATCGGAATGAGAAATAGTACATAAAGTATCAAAATTATTTATAGAGGACCCCACCTACTAAATTGTTTAAATCATAGACAATTGGTGATACCACGAAGAAATATCAGTCAACATTATTTGTATTTGGCTAGCCACTAGCCAGAATCTATTCAATAGGTACAATACAACAATACTTTATTGCACACCAAAAAAAAAACTCTATTTAGTATTTACGAGTATTTTTGTTCGATAAAGAAGTTTACGTGAAGTTTGACACCGATTTCAAGCTGATTCAAATGTAATCTGTACATGAATGGGTTAATTGTGACTTTTTAGTTTTTTGTTAATTTTTTTGCTTTTTAGTGATTCAAATAAAATACAATAGCAGGGTGATCGGGGAGATCTTGTTTGTATGCATCTCGCTTGGATTATCCCCTAACTCCTAACCGTTACCTTCCATCATCAGCTCAGCATAGGGAGATAATGACTATCAGACGCAAATTAAAGAGTTGTTCAAGATTAGGTAGGTAGATTATACAGTTGTTCATGAACAACTTTATCATCGCGGACAATCATTCATACGGGACAAACTAAGAAGTTCTTTTGAAGTCAGTTAAAAAGGGGATATATTTAAATGCACATCTGTATATTTTTTTAGTACACTAGGTGACTCCACTAATTTACTGAATGCATACCAGAAAAACTAATGCTGTGCAAAAAAAACAATTGATTAACTAAACATGTCCTGCAAAAAAAACTTGACATCATACAAAACGAGATGACCTTTTTAACCGAATTCACACCAAAAATATGGTTCGTACATCGGATATATTTGAAAGTTTCACCAAAAATATTGACTTGCACACTAATTATCCTCGCACTGCACACTAAGATCCGACTCGGCCGGGTTAGGTTAGGTTAGTTTTTTTTTTATATCCAGTAAAACAGTTTTGCAAATACCTTTAAATAGTATATTGAATTCGCATTATTTAGTGTGCATAATTAGTGTGCAAGTCAGTATTTTAGGTGAAAATTTCAAATATTTTGATCGAAAAAAGGGAATATACAGATATCGATTTAAATATATGCCGTTAAAAAGTATCCAAATATTTTGTTTAGATGTTCACTAAGCTTCGTTAGAACCAAATGACAAAATAAATCAGCGACGAGATTTACTGCTACTGGTATAACTAAAAACAATATTAATTATAACTTGACGTCCGCTGTCTGTCCGTCTGTCACCACCAGGCTGTATCTCATGAACCGTGATAGTTAGACAGTTTAAATCACAGATGATGTATTTCTGTTGCCACTATAACAAAAAATACTAAAAAAACAGGATAACATTAATATTATTAAGGGGCTCCCATACAGCAAACGAGATCGGTTGCGTTAACTTTTGCAAAGATGGGAAGTGTTTGTACGGAACCCTCGGTGCGCGAGTCCGACTCGCACTTGACGGTTTAGGTACTTATTGAACTGCGGTATTTGCAAAAATAATGTGCGTATTTTTTTCAGACGTTTAGTAAGTTGCCTAAGAAATTGGGCAGCTGCAAGGCAGCCATGCGCAGGTACGTTAAGTGTACTTAATCTCACGTTAAAAGAGCGTTACGTGAGATTAGTTAAGTACCTTACTTATAGAAAGAGTTTAGTAACACGAGCGTCCTAATGTTTACAATGAAGCGAAAAATTTAAAAAAGGCTTTCCGGGCCAATACAGGCGTCCTACCAACTTGACCACCGAACCTGATGCCAGAGCCGTTGAATTTTTCAACCAGTTGCTTCTACATGCCTTAGGGTGGCATCGTAGTGCCATCTACCGTAAAGATTTAGACTTTATAATCGGCACCAACGTCTCAAATTATATTGAGAATCGATATTAACGATGTGCTGCACCCAAAAATTGAAAAATGTCGAAATTTTTCGCTTCATTGTAAACATTTGGTTTGTTGGAATCTTACCTGAGCCGTTAAATTTTTCAATTTTTCGCTTCATTCTAAACATTTGTGGTTACCTATAATTAGATAAGCATCAGCCATGATTGTTACACCTAGATATAAGAGCATGTAACATGTATTATCTGTTGGTAATCCTGAATAAATAAATAAATACATAAATAAATTTCGTGTGTTGGAATCTTGCCTCATCATCCTCCTAGCCTTTGTCCCATTTTTTGAGAATGAATTCTCAATCGGGGTCGGCTACCTAAAATCCCAAGATGTGGCGTAGGCACTAGTTTTTACGCAAGCGACTGCCATCTGACCTTCCAACCCAGAGGGGAAACTAGGCCTTATTGGGCTTAGGTGGTTTCCTCACGAGGTTTTCCTTCACCGAAAAGCGAGTGGTAAATATCAAATGACATTCCGTATATAAGTTCCGAAAAACTCATTGGTACGGGCCGGGTTCGAACCCGCGACCTCCGGATTGAAAGTCGCATGCTCTAACTACTAGGCTATCACCGCTTCTCTTCTTCATGTGTTGGAATCTTGCCTGAGCCGTTAAATTTGACAATTTTTCGCTTCATTGTAAACGGTTTACGTTAGCAGACGTTACTGTTTTAATAAAAAAAAATACGAGGGCCCTACCTAATTTACGTCTCCCGGCGTACTAGGGTTGCCAGATGGTGGGGATTTGGCGGGATTCTCCCGAATTTTAGTAGTTATGTCCTCCAATCTTGAAATAGAACTTTGTGTACATAGTTCTATTTCAAGATTCCTTATTATTGTTTCATTTACTAACATAAACATAACATAACTATGTGAAGATTTATGTTTTATTTTCAGATATTATTACGAATCTCGAACGAAACAGTGCCGACTTTTCAAATATGGCGGCTGTCAAGGAAACAAAAATAATTTTGAAACTAAAAAAGAATGCGAAGCAGCGTGTAAACATGTTAATCTTCACTTGTAACAAAATACGAGTAAATGCCAAGGCGATGAATTGACAGTACAAATACTTTTTATTGCACACCTCAAACATCAAGGAATACACCACAACATTAAAATAACAGGCAGACGTAAACAAGGGGCGGTCTTGTCGCTAAATAGCGACAATACGAAAAGGAAGTGATTTATTATTAAACGCTGTTATTATTGGCAATTAAAACATTAATATACAAATACAACTTTATATGTGTACTTTGTTTTATTATTTTGAGGGTGGAATAGAAATATATCCAAACTAGAACGTGCCCCCAACTTCCTACGTGTATTTTTTTTACCGAAGTGTCCTATAGGTAATCGTCTTTGGATGACCAGTTACCCCTGTTCCAAAATTGGTTAAAGTTTGTCCAGCCGTTTCGGCGTATTGCGAAGACAAAGGAAATTATGAAAACAGATGGCTCCAGGTTTAAGTACAAAACAAATGATCAAAATGAACGATCCTGATGCAACACGCTATTAAGATTTTTCCTGAAATATAGAGGGGGCCATAGAAAAATGATTTTGAGTACAAATCTAGAATTTTATAATAGAATAGAAGTATCAGTAGACAAGCGTTAAGGCGTGCGGACCAATGTGAAATGGTAATTTTAGGGTTCCATTGTCGACTAGGAACCCATAATTATAGTTTCGCTCAAGTCCGTCTGTCCGTCTGTCCGTCCGCGGCTTAGCTCCGTGATCGTACTTTTTAGCTTACTAATGTACCTACTAGACAGCTGAAATTTGGTATGAATGTGTATGTATCACGCCGACAAAACTATTAAAAAAAAAACTTTTTTTCTGGTACCTCTCGTACACCTATTGGGGATCAAAACTATCGTAATGCATAATTAGTATTGTTTTTTGCTCGTCTGGCGGGAAACATTTTTATCCTTATAATTATTTTGAGAGGCGGCAAATAATCAGTGACGTAGAAAGTCTCACTAGCCGGAGTGCCATAACCTTATTTTTTTACCCTAGAGCTAAACAGCAGTTGGGTGAGGCGAAGATGGCCTCACCCAACTGCTGTGTAAGGATGGAAAGTATGGGTTTCCGCAGCGGTGTCCCCACTATCATATTCGTCCTATAAATTTTATCGACCAAAATAATATCCGTTTTAAAATGCTAGAAAATTCTGTAAAAATACGAAATATTTCGCTGTTCTTCAGATTTTCAAAAGATTGAATCTGGCAACATTGCGGCTGGTAAGGTATGATATACACATTTGCTACGGCCAGCCCATACATGTACGCCGTACACTATGTGTGTTTCGGTCTACAGTGAGCGTGTACACATGGATTTATATGTTGCTTTAAAAAAATAACAAGTGCGGAGAGATAGTGTATACTAAATTATTTTTTTGAAGAGTATCAATTTGTTTGTAATGTTTAAAATTGTAACTGTAATTTATGATTTGTAATTTTAAAAACTATCGTAAAAAATTATTTAAAAAATCTTGCTAATAATGTGCGTCTGATTACGGTAAGTTCCTAACTCCATAGTGCGAAAGAGATGGCAAGGTCTGTTGAATGACAACTATGACAAGTGTCCTGTCATTTTTTCATTCATTTCTCAGCCTCAATAGTCAATATGGCCGTCAGTGGTTTATCGAAGTTAAGTTTGTAAGGTTTGTGCGTGAACTTGGAAAACTGTTGCACTTATTACAATATTATTTTAATGACTTAATAAGTAAAGTGTCGCGGCATGTTTCCTCTAACGCCGCCAGTTGTGAAACGACTTTTAGGGTGGAAAAAGGGTCCCGAAGGGTCGTCTGTCGCGGAAGACAAGTGGTCTGAGAAGGCAGTAAAGAGTCTAGTGAAGAAATTAAAGAAAAGTGGAGCCTTAGAGGAGCTGGAAAAAGCGATTTCCAGCCAAAATAGTCATACTAAATGCGTTACTATTCCCAGGTTAGTGCAATATTGATTTGTTTTTTTGTGATAACAATCATGTGACGTTTCCGGTCGCTAAATAGATTTACAATCCCTTCCAAGCACCTGTTTTGAAAAAGAGATTTCTTAAAAAAATTCAAGTACAGAATTTAAATAAAATACGGTACACAAGAGTTATTAATTGGATATTAATTTGATTGAACGTCATAAACACCTCAGTTTTTGAAGGTATTTGCATTGCCTGAATAAATAAATAATGATCTACGATCACTAAAAGCGTGTAACGGAACGCCAGACCATTTCACCGCGGCTGGGTTGGTCATGCAACCCGGCTAAATCGGAAAACACCTCAGCACATTGACCTCTACGTTGTCAACGACCACCGCATCTTGGTTACATAACCATAGACAGGACGCAAAATCCAAAAAGGTCAAATTGCCGTCAAAACAAATCGAAGGAAAACGCAACCCTTCGCAATATGGCGGATATGCGATTGTGACCTCGCCAATTTTTTACTGCCGTTTATCGCGATAAAACAAAGGATTTGATGTGTTCAGTGGCTAATAACATCAGTGCGGAAACGGTGGTACATATTTTTGTCCTTGAACGTGTTAGTAGGAAGATCAGTGCGGCGACTTATAGTGTTTAAAGGCATCGTTTTTGGATATTTCCTTCCCGATTTCGTGATTTTGTAAGTTTTTATGCTCCAAAATGTATTAGACAATCTTACTATTATACTTATCAGATTCCAATTAGACTCGCTTTCCTTGATATTGTTCAACATCTAGTTTTATGTGCGAGTTTTGCCGAAATTTACGTACCTATTGTACTTTGAATAAGAGATTACTCGTGTGATACATACAAATTGCATAAAAGGTATCAGAGCGTTTTTCAAAAAAAGTGTACACGTGACGAACCGGAAAACGGTTTTTTTTATAACACCGATTTTAAATTTTCGTGGCTTATTTAATTCCCCATAAGTTATAGTGTTTTATTTGAGAAAATTGCATTAAAATATTAAAAAATATAGAAAATATCGACATCTTAAACTCAGATTGTGGTGAAACTAGTTCCCGATAGTCACTTATATAAAATTCAGTATAAATTGATTGAAGTATTTTTTGGACCAGTTTTAGTTTACACATTTAAAATACAGACAATAAACTATTTAAAACGGGTTTAATTTATAGAATTAATGGAACGAGCAAGCTTTGAGGATAAAATAAAGGTCCAGTTCGTCACAATCACCACCAAATGACTGCTAAAACATGTATTTTTTTGCATTAAAATGCGACAAATCAACGAATAATATTTTTTATTACATTAAGGAATATTCATTTAGTAATGTTAACGCTTAAATATGTGAATTGTTGCACTGCAGCAGCCAGAAATAATTATTTTCAACATCCCAAATCTTGGGACAGTAACTAAACGGAATCTCATGTGACTAACTGGAAAATGTAAGGAATAGTGTACATAGATTGAATATATTGAAATAAAATCACAAAAATATTATGTCATGAATCGTATTTATTGCAACGGAATCAAAATGGTTTAATATATATTATTACTAGTTTATATATGTAATAATAAAGCATGTATTAAACTAGTAATAATAAATATTTACCATGTATATTATAATGTATTACATAAAAATCTTTCATGAGTAAATGATAATCTTAATATTGAAAGTTTTATTAGTGTTATTTATCTATTTTTATAGATTATTAATAATGTTTTATTAAAAATGTTTAAAATAAAACATACAATATTACGATTACCTTTAGCAAGTAATAGCAACATGAACATTTCAAAATATAGAATAACAGTATTAATTCTCATTAATAAAAAATTGGGCAAGTGCGAGTCCGACTCGCGCATGAAGGGTTCCGTACCATAATCTATAACAAGTTTGTTGTATGGGAGCCCCCCTTAAATATTTATTTTATTTTATTTTTAGTATTTTTTGTTCTAGCGGCAATAGAAATACATCATCTGTAAAAATTTCAGCTGCCTAGCTATCACCGTTCTTGAGATACAGCCTGGTGACAGACGGACGGACGGACAGCGAAGTCTCAGTAATAGGGTCCCGTTTTTACCCTTTGGGTACGGAACCCTAAAAACGGCTGTAATTAAAATACTTACATCGAACGAACTTTATTTTAGGACATCGCTTAGAACGCTGTCTGCCTTTTGTTTTCTTGACAGTTATAAACAAATATAAACCTTATTGCAATATGTTAAGGTTTATGGGTGTATACTTAAGGTTATATCGACATAAACCAATCACAATTTTTTTTCTTCATTTCTGACAACACTTTCAGCTGTCAAGTTAGTTCGCCTAATTAAAAACTCGACTGTAAGCGTGGCCCGACATGCTCTTAGCCGGTTTTTATAAATGTTTTAATTGTTATTTTGCTTTTTAGTCATTTCTTCCGGAGATAACACATACTTTTCTGAAAACCGCATCAAAATCGGTTCTGACAAATGCGAGATAATGGCGGATAAACATGCATGTATAACAAACATATGGGTCAAACTAAGTAACTCCTTTTTTAGAAGTCGGTTAAAACATCGGTCACATTTCGATTGTGTACTAAGCTTTATAGTTCCAATTCGTCACAAAATCGTTCCGGTAGTATATCACGTCACGAATCGGACGTGACGAATTCTACCTCGACAATTTAAAATCAAAATTTCAACGTGTTCTGAACCAATTCAATGTGTTTTTGGTTTAGTTTCGGATACTACGATAGTTTCTTCTATGTCTAATTGTGTTTAAAAAGTTAATTATAATCTACTTACCGAAAAAACTGTTACTAACTCGAAATCCTATTTTTAGCGCACTGACACAGCGTCCACCTTTCGTCACCGTTTTCACGGAACTGACGTTATATTTGCAATGAAATCCGATGCCTATAGCATTAAAATGTTGCCAGGATTGAAAAATTAACGCTTTTTGGGGAATATCAATTGCACAAGTATGTTAAAATCGCTTGTGACTATAACCGGAAGTTCCGGTCTGTCGATTTCTTTGGACAGAGGAAAAAGTAGTTTTTCGGCATTATAAACCGTATTTGTTTATAAATAAAGCACACGACTAAAATCTAGACTCATTACTTTATCTGTGTGACCACATTCAATATTCATACAAATTTATTTCGAGTTTCTGCAAGCCTCTAAACATGACTGAGTCGACGTGGGACATACCCATTTTAGCACTTTTCATATCTTTATTTTGCAATAAATCTAGTAATAAATATAATATAATCGTTTTATAAATATAAAATGAATGCCCCACATCTACAGAATCAAATGATACCACTCATATACCCAAATACTAAAGGTAAAGTAAAAAAAAAACACGTTGAACGTGTGGGACATTCAAATTTTGCCATGTACACTTTTTTTGAAAAACGCTCATCAATGTATATTTTCTATTGGCCAATTTTCATACTATCGTAAGTTATCTGCTCACATGGTTGAAATTATAACGAACATAACTTAGGTACATGTGTTTCATAGTTTTTTTTAGTTTTGGAACATTTCCTATTAATATCTATATTTACCTTTATTTCATCTGTAACTTTGCTTCGTTTCGTTTTTTTTTATTTACCTGAGTTAAACATCTGATATACATTTATTTAAAATATAACAACTTCCATCCAAAATAATCCTAGAACATGTGATATTAGTAGACAATTTCTCATTTTTGTGGTTATAATACTGTTTTGTTCAAAAGTGCAAAGTGCTACTTATACAAGATGTCAATGTCCTTCAGTTCAAGTTGGGGGTCAAAGGACCCTAAGGGCAGAGGTTAAAGCCTGGGGGTGAAAGAACTTGCATACAAGTTGTACACTAGGGTAATGTGAACGTTTTTACTGTGTTCTGTCAAGTTATTGAATGAATTATAATAAGCTTTAAAATAAATAAAAGAGATAATAATAAAGCCCTTTGTTCTGAAATTTGTAAATCTCTACTTAGGATAAAACAAAGTAGCTTCTTGCTGTCTGTCTGTCTATCTGTCCCTATGTATGCTTAGATCTTTAAAACTTTGCAACGGATTTGCGGTTTTTAATAGATAGAGTGATTCAAGAGGAAGGTTTATATGTATAATACATGCATAATTTATCAGCATTGTACCGAAGCCGGGGCAGGTCGTTTGTTTCCAATAGTTAATAATATTATTTCAATTAAACTACTCAATATTCAATCAGAAACATCAAGAAAAAGAGTGCCTTTTGGCATGGGCCTCCTCCAAGGGCTTCTTTTGGCTTCTGTCATTTGCAACTCTTTTTAATTTGCCCCCGCAGTCAATTTCAAATCATCCTCCAATTTAATTTTCTGTCTTCCTCGCTTTCTATTTCTCTCTCCTGGGAACCACTGTTATTTTCCTGCTCCATTTTTCCTTTTTATACCGCAACGTGTGGCTGACCCATCTTCACTCCTGCTGGTCTATTTTTGTTAGGATATCAGTCAGTTTCATTTATTATTTATTTATTTAAACTTTATTGCACAAAATACATATGTAAAAGTACAAATGGCGGACTTAATGCCTTTAGGCATTCTCTACCAGTCAACCACTGGGTTAAGCAGAAATATGTTGTCGGTGCAGGATCAAAGGTTACAGACAAACAGTAATGCAACACAAATCAATTACCTAAAGATATAAGTATATAAGAATGTATATATAATTAAACAATTACCATAAACTTAAACAAATACTTTATATGATATACTTACATACATATATTATGTACCAAAAGTAAAATATTTCGAAGAGAGTTAGGAAGAGAGACTTCATTCTTGATCTAAGCGTGATGTTCCTAATCTGGTCTTGTCTTCGTGTACCTGTCATACTTCGCTCCATTGCTCTGGCTAATGGCTAGTTTTTTTGCTCTATGATTTCATCAATGCCCAAGTTGCAGCCGTAGGATAGACATGGTAGTATACAGGTATTGAAAGATTTTCTTTATTTGCCATTTGCAGGTTTTAGACATTAAGTTATTGAATTTAATTCAATAAGTGTCTCGGAAACCCGACACTTTTTATGTGAATGAAAAATAAAGCAATTGTTTATTGATTTCGGACATGTCTGAGGTAAAATGCTATTTACGCCAAATGGTTTTTTAAGTCTTTGTCCGGGTTCGGCGAATTTAGAGATGGCAGCCCTAGCCGCGCCGCACGGTCTTACTCGCTCATCCCACGGGAACACTACCTTTTTCGAGATAAAAAGTAGCCTAAGTGTTAATCCAGGGTGTCAGTTACCTTTATACCAAAATATATTCAAATTGGTCCAGCCATTTGAGTGTGAAGATGTAACAAACATACACAAACACACTCATAAACTTTTGCGTTTATAATATTAGTGCGATTAAAAACAGCTTGAACTCTCATAACATAACAATAGACTGGCATGTTGGCCTGTTCTCTTTGTCATGCAACAGCATGGATAGCTGTCTGATGAGGAGCTTCTTATGAGTTCGAAACATGTCGGGCCATTCCTGACTATTTAAATAAAATAAATAAATAAATAAATATCATGGGACAATCATACACAAATCGACCTAGTCCCAAACTAAGCAAAGCTTGTACTATGGGTACTAGGTGATATGTAGGTAGGTAGGTGGTATGGGTTTCTACGTGAGCTTAACCTATTGACCGCCAAGCGGTCTAGCAATTTACCGTGCCACTGAGTAAAAAAAAAAAGATGTGCCCTAAAATCAACAGGGATTGAAAAATACTTGTAGCGGTTAGAATTACAAAGTTTTTGATCATTGAAATTTGGACGGCTGTGGCCGACGTGGCGTCAGGGGCACGATTTTTTGTTGACGGCCACAGCCGACTGTGGCGGTCAAAAGGTTAAACCGTTTTTAGTTCCATACCCAAAGGAAAAAATGGGACCCTATTACTAAGCCTCGCAACTAACTAACTAAATAAGCCTCCCCTGTCTGTCCGTCTGTCACCAGGCTGTATCTCATCAACCTGGCAGCTAGACATTTAAAATATTCACAGATGATGTGTTTCTGTTACCACTATAACAGTAAATACAGAAAACAAAAAGTTAAAAATTATAGTGGTACGGCCGGTTTTGAATAATTATTTCTTTTTTTATTTAATCTTTGTTGCACAAAAGAAAACTTATCGTACCAAAGGCGCACTTAATGCCATGAGGCATTCTCTACCAGTCAACCTTAGGGCACAGCAGAAAAATTGTAGGCAGTGCAACTAACTTACACATAAGTAACAAAACATAATTATAATACTTAAACATATTTTTTGCTATTCATATAAATAAATTATGAAAGATGTCTCATGATAGTTTTAATAAAATTGTATAATCATTTAAATTCCAGAGTGAAGCAGAATGACAACATTATAAACGGACAGAACCGCAAAGGCTTGCCGCATGTTGTTTACTGTCGGCTGTGGCGGTGGCCGCAGCTTCAGGTTAGTAGTTGTTGTCCTAAGGCACCCGGAGGAGGCCTTTATCAGCTCGCGCCACGCCTTTCTATCCTCAGCAACTTTTTTGGCCTCGCTCCAGCTCAGTCCGATGGCTCGGAGCTCGCTCCCAACGGTGCGTCGCCATCAGTGTACAGGATGTCGGCGGCTACGCCTTCCGTCTGGCGGCTTCCACTCGAAACCGATGCTTGTGTTATGTGCTTGCTTCAAGATTTTTTTTGAAATATTGGATATTAATTAAACCATTGATACAAAGAATGAAGCATAAGGAAAAATTTAAATGTGCCATCTGGCGGAAGTGACTGGGAGTCAATCCTGGTACCTCTATATTACCGGTCCAAAGTGTCAACCACTCCGCCACCCCCATGCCAGGAGACTTCAAACGTTTCCATATGATTTGCATGTTGATCTTTGCATTGTTTATTTGAATGGCTTAACACATTACGTCGGGGATAGTGCAATACCGCGTAAGTAACAAGTGTAGACACGAATCAATATTCAAACAAATGCTGAGTATTTTATTGAAATGAGAACTTAATCGACAGCTGTTATTTACGCGGTATTGCTCTATCCCCGACGATTAGGAACTTCTATATGAAACTTTAAATATCCACTAAATTATGCATTTCAATATTTACTTTGTATCTGTGACCGAAAAAATCTGGTTTCAACATTAAAAATTTATATCTAGACACGCAAGCCAAGTTTACATATTAACATCATGGTCTGTAAACAATATAAAATAAAAATTGCAAAAAAACACCCAACTGCAGGATTAGAACACAGTACAAAAAATCACTCGACAGTTATATTACTAAACCATAAAGCCGAAAGGTTTGTTTGTATAAATACTAAAAAGATATCCATCCATTTCAGAGCCAGCATGAACTAAAGCCCGTGGACCACTGCGAGTTCGCGTACCAACTGAAAAAGGACGAGGTGTGCATCAACCCGTACCACTATCACAAGATCGACTCGCCTGGTAAGCTAATTTGAAGACGAAGGAGATACATTAAAATACTCAAACGGGTTTACTCACGTCGTAGAAGTCGAATAACGCTCGACATGTCGAGCTTTATTCGACTGCATGTTATTCGACTTAGAGCAGGCTACAAGGGGATGTTCGTTTGCAAAAATAGCGGACCTCAATCTGACTTCTGATATATATTGTATAGATCCCAGACATCCTACAAACGAATGTTGCCAACCAGTTTTGTGGTCCCCCTCCCCCCACCCCGGCAATTAAAAATGCCATACAATTTTTTTTTTAAAAGTCATCAAGCCATGCCGTGTGGGGTATCAAATGATAGGGCTTATTGAGTAGATCACGAATATATAGCACACTATAACATTTCTTACACTTTCTCTAAGATTTTTTTGAAATTTTACTAAAATGCTCCATTTTCGAGTTAACTTTAAACCACTATAGATTGAAAACTAATGAATATATTTTTATAATTATTACTTTTTATAACTAACAATAGTCCATTGTTTACGCTCCAACAGTTCATACAGTGAAAAAGTTGCACGGGGGAGCGGGGGGAGCAATCAAAGATGGCGAGTTTCGATATTTCAATATAGTATTTCTAAAAATTTACAAGTTTTTACAATTCTTATTTACACATTTACACAAGGATATACATTTCAGGGCTGCTTTTTTGCAGGTACACGACATTGTGCGACAGTTGGATTGACATTTACACGGTTTTATTAAAGAGTCAGGTACAGATTTTTTTGTCATTTGCTTTGGGTAAAGGTTTCCTTCGCGTAACTCGTAACCAAATTGAAAGAAATCAATATGCTCAAATATTGGTTCAGAAGAGCTTTTCCATATATAAACTTGAGCGGATGCTCTCAAGCAGTGTAAATGCAATGCATCAGAGGTACATATGATTCTTGTCAAATTTAAGGCAAAGCCTATGTTTTGGCACAACAATTTGTGTCGAAGATCATCTGCTGTTGTTTGTTGCTTAGAAAGTAAGTAACTGCAAACTTTTTCGAGATCTGTAAATTGCTCACTAGTTAAAAGCCCATTACCCATAGCAGAAACTGCATCCTGAACAAAATCCAGATTCGCGGCGTTCCACATTTGTGTTTTTGTACCTATGCGACTTGTGGTGTCGCAGCCAGTTAAAGAGTGCAACCCTGGTAAAATATCACATATTTTTTCGCCAAGACTTCGTGCAGCTAAATGGCACCCAAGAAAACGGTTTTTCTTTCGTGATCCCTCAAACGACAAAGCGCGGCAACCTAAATTTTTAAGTTTATTCCAGAAATAAAGGCCTAATACAAAGATATCGGTGTCAGGGCTTAGAATAATTATCTCTGCACTGTCGTTGTGTTTGACAGAATGAAAGTATCTGTACCTGACTCTTTAATAAAACCGTGTAAATGTCAATCCAACTGTCGCACAATGTCGTGTACCTGCAAAAAAGCAGCCCTGAAATGTATATCCTTGTGTAAATGTGTAAATAAGAATTGTAAAAACTTGTAAATTTTAAGAAATACTATATTGAAATATCGAAACTCGCCATCTTTGATTGCTCCCCCCGCTCCCCCGTGCAATTTTTTCACTGTATGAACTGTTGGAGCGTAAACAATGGACTATTGTTAGTTATAAAAAGTAATAATTATAAAAATATATTCATTAGTTTTCAATCTATAGTGGTTTAAAGTTAACTCGAAAATGGAGCATTTTAGTAAAATTTCAAAAAAATCTTAGAGAAAGTGTAAGAAATGTTATAGTGTGCTATATATTCGTGATCTACTCAATAAGCCTTTTCATTTGATACCCCACACGGCATGGCTTGATGACTTTTTTAAAAAAAATTGTATGGCATTTTTAATTGCCGGGGTGGGGGGAGGGGGACCACAAAACTGGTTGGCAACATTCGTTTGTAGGATGTCTGGGATCTATACAATATATATCAGAAGTCAGATTGAGGTCCGCTATTTTTGCAAACGAACATCCCCTTGTAGCCTGCTCTAACTTCTACGACGTGAGTAAACCCGTTTGAGTATTTTAATATGTCTGAGACTCACGATAGTTTTCTATGTAAAATAACGAAGGAGATACATTTATTTTGCAAACCAATTGCAATGCAATTGCACTTCATATAAGTAAATTACATTTCCTGTAAAGCAATACGATACAACAATACTTTATTGCGGAATTCGGATAGATATTATGTTGACTAATTTTTTTAAGGATGTCAATCGATTCTATTTTTTATTGTGATCAAATGTCTATATGGGACTGACTACACTTAAACTGCTCTAAAAGTCAGAAATGACCGTCAAAGTTCAACATTCCTACGTAGCGCTAAAAACGCTCCATACAAATGGCGTCCAGGCTAGTGACGTCACAGGCCGGTATAGGTACCAATAATTTTATGGAGAAATTAAGAAATTTGCCATTTTCACCGTGAAAAAGTGCGTTTAAGTTCATGGTTGTTATACAATTATCGTTTTGTAAAGTTATGAGGATTCTGAAAACATTTTCAAAATATATTTTGGATTAAAAAAAAACATAAAATTTGCGTACCTTTGAAGTCACATATTTCCAAAAAAGATTTATTTATCGGGATTTTTTTCTTAGTTTCGTGATATATTTAGCTAATTTTATTCATATAACTACAGTACGCTGTAGAATTCAACATCAGTCAACATGTCTATTACCTAAACTTTGATTGGCTTTGATTGAGGTCTGAGTGAGATAGCAATAGGATTTTGGCAACTTTAGGTAAATATCTATCCGAATTTCCGTTGCCTGATTATTGTACACCAATAAAAGTTTACAAAAGGAAACACGACAAATACAATTTATAAATAACGGTAGACAACAGGTGGTCTTATCGCTAAAAAGCGATCTCTTCCAGACAACCTCGCAACAAAGCACTAAAGTGACATTTCAGCCAATATTGAAGCTAGGAAACACAAATTTTGTAGTTATGTTCAGTTTTAGTAGTATTTTCTATATCACTCATTGAATAAGTGTCTCATGATGATCAGCAACTTGTGTTGGGGGTGTTTAAAGTTATTAATTTATTTTCTAACTATATCTATCACTTCGAGAAGCATGGGCAGACACCAGGAGAATCCTGCGCTTTTGGACGGAGTTAGCTGGCTAGGCCTTTAGCTGGCAAATCTGTACGCACAACGGCCCGAATATACACGTCCTAAGTGCGGAAAACGGAGCTCATAACCATAACCATATCTATCACTAACTAAGAGTCTGGCTAGCCAAATAATGTTGACAGATATTTCCTTGTGGTATTAGCAATTTTCTATGATTTGAACAATTTTAGGTGGGTTCTGTATAAATAATTTTGATACTTTATGTACTAGTTCTAACATTCCGATTGAGTTGAAATTTGGCATAGTTATTGGTGAGGGATTTATATATGGTATTATCGAGCTAGGTCTTATTTAGACTACATTTAGTTTTTCGCCTTGTATATGTTAGAAAGTGTAAACATATGATTGTTTTAGACATTGATCTGTATGGTCAAACATTTTTCTTAACATATTATCAATGTTACTACTTAGAACAGGGCTATTCCGATGTCTTGGTATATATTTGAAACCTACATTTAGAATTTCTCATTGATAATTTTTATTTCAAAAACCACTCGAATATAACAAAATTCGCGCAGGAAACAGCTTTTTCTTTTACTTACTTTCGACTGCACGCAATGAAAGCATGAAATAAGGTAGCCAATCACTTGCTAAACAACGTTTCATAAATATTCATTTTACAAAAAACGTTAGACAAATGAACGATTCCCAAATTAGACGTTGCATAAAATATAGTTTTACAAATAGATCATGATACAAATTATTTATTGGACAAAACATATCACAAAACATTATTTCGCAAATTATTCATTTATTATTCAAGTCAATTAACAAAATAACGAATGATAAAACAACGTTAATAAAATGCATTGTTTGGTAAACATTTCGTTTAATAAATCATCATGGTGTGAATGCCATTCATATGTGTAGTTTTCTACGAGTACAAATATTAACATACAGCGTTGCCAGATGACATTTATGAAAATCCGTAGGGTGAGACAAAAAAGTCTGTAGAATTCCGTAGATAGTCGCTTGAAAAATCCGTAGTTCTACAGATTTTTTTCCAATGCTTCATTTGACTATAATGGAGCTTAAAATGTCATTAAAAGTTAGTATTTTTTGCGAAAACGTAGGTGGAAAAACAAAAACCTAATATTTTTGAACACCTTGCCCATCTTTTTGAACTGGCAATAAAAAAAAATTTAAATACAAACCACTGAGTGAAAGTGCATGATTAGTCCGCGAGTGTTTCAGCCAGGATTACAATTCATTTTTCGTAGAAAAAGTACATTCCGTTTCGTTTATGTCATGTTTTGGTGATAAATAAAAGTAGTCTGAAATTCCGTAGGTTCCCCATTAATTTCCGTAGGTCTGGGCACAAAGCCTAAATTCCGTAGATCTACGGATTTTTCCGTAGATCTGGCAACGCTGTTAACATACTTAATTTTTAACAAAGTATAATTGTTCTTATGAGCATACAGACGTCTTAGTGTTTAGGTTATTGAGGTTTTTTAGGTAACATGGCTCAAAAACCGAAAACTTTAGGTTAGGTTAGGTTTATTTTATGACCATGTATAGCGGAGCGAGCGAAGAGAGCGGAACGTCAAAATGCTTTCTTAAAAAAACCGGCCAAGAGCATGTCGGGCCACGCTCAGTGTAGGGTTCCGTAGTTGCCCATCCTCCACAATAGACAATAAAATCAAATTTAAAGTTTGTCGTTTCTAGTATCAAAACTATAATTCCTACTACATACAGTGTGACCAGCCCCATTTTTTTTTTAATTTCCCGTCAATAATGTTAGTAATAGTTAATTAGCCATACTATAACTGTGTGTCTGTCTGCAGCGTTGCCGCCGATCTTGGTCCCGCGCTGCGAGGGCGAGGCGCGCGCGCTGCCGCCGCCCTATTCCCACTACATTCGCGAGCCCACTGAGCCGTGAGTTTTTTTTTTTTTTTTGTATCCATGGTTGCTTGCGGATCCGAAGGACCCTTTGCACTGCTGGTGCCAGGCGTGCTACTCCGCTTGGAGAAGCACCGGATTTTAACTAACCTAACTAAGAACTAAACTAATCTACTAGATCTCTGGAGAGATCTCTGGCTAAAAGAGTGGTTAATGCTGATGAGAAAAAACCATGGAAAATTGACACTTAACTAGAAACGTTATTTAATTGTGTGTAGAGGGCCGTGAGTTACATCCTCCCACTGTTTTCTATTAGCCGCGGCGTTGCAGTGCGTCAGGCATGTTCGCCGAGGCCCGAACGGATGGTTTTGCGGTTGTAATGAGAAAGAGATGTGCCTCACTTCTTTCTAGGTTACGAGACAGCCCCAACCGCATTTTGAGCGTGATTGCTGACCGATGGGACTGTCCAATGTTTGCCCGCTGGACGTCCCTGCATGTAAACATTTAATTCCTTGTTGAAATTATACTAGTAACATAGAATAAGTATCATTGTTACTAATATTTTTTATGGGTCTATGACCTGAAATAAAAGTTTATATTCTATTCTATTCTATTAGGCTTTGAAGGCAGAGACCTTATGCCAAAAAGAAAGCAAATCGACATGAATCGTGACGAACGTATAATAAAATATTTTGGAAGAACAATAAATACAAATCCTCTTTATGTACACCTTAAATACACATAAGAGATAAATATATCTATAATACAACGACATATATAACATGACGACGCAGTTGGTGCAGTTTGTAGAGACCTGCCTACTGAGCCGATATCGCCTAAGTAGCAATCTCTTTCAGACAACCTTTAGGTAACGGAGTAGTTAAACCATGTTGAGGAAATATTAAAGAGGTGCAGTTTGTAGAATTATAGCAAGGACTATCGGAAACATAATAATTTAATTGTCTTCCACAAAACAGTGCATATCTTATTTACTATTTATTTTGTGTTAATGTTGGAATGATGACAATTTTTTAAAATATCGCCGTTAGTTATAAATTTTTTATGTTGTTCTTTCACAAATATCCAATATCCTTAATATATATTGATTGGTTCTGCTCCGCTGCTGTGAGCAGGCAGCCTTAGAAAATAAAGCACTCTATTCACAGTCTTATTGTGGCTGTTGTTTTTTTTTTTAAATGTATTTATATATTATACAGTGCCAAGTTTGTCTGCAGGGAGATGCAATCGGGCGGCGTGGTGGGCGTGGGGGCGCTGACGCACAGCGCCATGTATCTGGAGGCTACTCTAGCGCAACAAGTCCCTGGCAACACCACCGTGCACGTGTGAGTATGTTCCGCAACAAGGCCCTGGCAACACCACCGTGCATGTGTAAGTATGTTCCGCAACAAGTCCCTGGCAACACCGTGCATGTGTGAGTATGTTCCGCAACAAGGCCCTGGCAACACCACCGTGCATTGTAAGTATGTTCCGCAACAAGTCCCTGGCAACACCGTGCATTGTAAGTATGTTCCGCAACAAGTCCCTGGCAACACCGTGCATGTGTGAGTATGTTCCGCAACAAGGCCCTGGCAACACCACCGTGCATGTGTAAGTATGTTCCGCAACAAGTCCCTGGCAACACCGTGCATTGTAAGTATGTTCCGCAACAAGTCCCTGGCAACACCGTGCATGTGTGAGTATGTTCCGCAACAAGGCCCTGGCAACACCACCGTGCACGTGTGAGTATGTTCCGCAACAAGGCCCTGGCAACACCACCGTGCACGTGTGAGTATGTTCCGCAACAAGGCCCTGGCAACACCACCGTGCATGTGTAAGTATGTTCCGCAACAAGTCCCTGGCAACACCGTGCATGTGTGAGTATGTTCCGCAACAAGGCCCTGGCAACACCACCGTGCACGTGTGAGTATGTTCCGCAACAAGGCCCTGGCAACACCACCGTGCACGTGTGAGTATGTTCCGCAACAAGGCCCTGGCAACACCACCGTGCATGTGTAAGTATGTTCCGCAACAAGTCCCTGGCAACACCGTGCACGTGTGAGTATGTTCCGCAACAAGGCCCTGGCAACACCACCGTGCACGTGTGAGTATGTTCCGCAACAAGTCCCTGGCAACACCGTGCACGTGTGAGTATGTTCCGCAACAAGGCCCTGGCAACACCACCGTGCACGTGTGAGTATGTTCCGCAACAAGGCCCTGGCAACACCACCGTGCACGTGTGAGTATGTTCCGCAACAAGGCCCTGGCAACACCACCGTGCACGTGTGAGTATGTTCCGCAACAAGGCCCTGGCAACACCACCGTGCATGTGTAAGTATGTTCCGCAACAAGTCCCTGGCAACACCGTGCACGTGTAAGTATGTTCCGCAACAAGGCCCTGGCATTACGTGCATGTTATACACAGTGTCCGGTATTTAATGGACAATCATCTTACCATTGGATTTAAAAAAATGGTAAATGCATCTCATCCATCAAGGTGTATGTGTTCATGAACGGGCTAAACAGCTGAATTATATTTTTTTTTTGAGTGGTGTATTTTTTTTATTTCATTGCATATGTTTGGGAAAAGCACTATTCATGCCCTAGCCGTGAAAAAGAGCTTGCCAGCTTCGTATCACTGTCCCTACTCATACTCACCCGGCAAGCTCTTTTTCCCGGCGTCTGTAGTAATGTACTGTGGACGGGGATCATTACCCCGCACCTCCACCAAGTGTGACTCAGTGGATGTGCAAAATAAAGAATAGGATTTGGTATTATTTTTATATTGGACTTTTCAGCTCAGATACAGGGTTTAAACACTAATGCCCGGCTCCCTTGGTGTTTGACAGAGACGGCCATAATTCGAATATTCATAATATAAAATCTAGTTGCCAGCTCTGCTGTCAACTACCAAAGAGTTCTTTACAGTACTAATAACGTGCTTGTGTCATTGTCACTGACGTAACTTTTTTGCATCAGGAGCGCGGCCACCGTGGAGACGCCGCCGCCTGGCTACATGAGCGAGGATGGCGACCCGATGGACCACAACGACAACATGAGTGAGTTTGTTGACAATTTGCACATTTTATTTGTTTTCTCTTTATTTTCTGTATACGGGGTGTGGCATGTAACAGGAGCACTATAAAATATGCATTTTACTAAAATACTTACGGGTTGTCACGGGTTGGTAGCCGTTCTCGAGAACGTTTCTCGATTTGTATGGAGAGAGAATGTTCTCGAGAACATGTCCCATACAAAATTAGGAAAGTTTCCGTAGATTATCAGAAACGGCACATCACTACTCGACATGTTTGAAATCTGTTCGCGATTCATCATCAGGAGAGCCGTCAGTCGCTGCGGACAAGCTAAATCTTAGGACGACGATGTGAGTAAACCCGTTTTGTATGGGTTTTAATATGTCTGAGAAGACTTCTATGTAAAATAGATTCTACTTTTCTAATAGAACAATATTTCCTCAGCAACTTTAAAAATAAAACAGTTTTCCGAATTTTCAGAAGTTAATTATTTCAAACAATTGACAACATTTCAGATCTCTAACAGATAAAGAGTTTTCTGTATGTAAGCTCCCAAGAACATAAAACATCATTCGGTTTTTTTAAATAGACACCAGACTAAAATACCCTTCCATTGGAATTAGTACATTTTAAGAAATGAATAATAAAATAATTAAATAATCTCTGCAAAAATATAAAAACAATGATTATATAATCTTCCTTAGCGAAAAAAGAAAAGTAATAATAATTAGGTCTTCAAAGTACGCCATCCAAAATTGACATCACCTAAGCATTGAATTGACATAGGTATCAATCTACTTAAATATTTCGCAATACATTAGTTGTGTGAATAAACATTATTTTACAAATTATTATTTAATAAACGTTATTTTTAAACGTTGCCGAACAAGTGCTATTCAGTTTGAAGGGTAGAATCCTTTCAATTTACTGCTCCTATTACAGGCTATACCCGGTATATTTTCTCTGCCGTGATTCTTTAGAAGCCAGCCAGCATCTGCCTGCAATGTCCATACTGCCTTTTAAAGATCACGGCAGAACTACCCGCTTTTCGTAACCCCCTTAAACGTTTAATACAGTTATAAGACAATTAAAAAAAACACACACCCTACACAAGTAGCAGGTCACCATGAAGCCCTCATTCGATGAGTGATGTAGAAAATGCTTCTAAAACTGAACATAACTACAAAATTTTGAATTCTTAGCTTCAATATTGGCCTAGATCTTGTCACTTGTTCCAATTAAAGCTGAATATTTTGGAAACTACTGGTCCTATTTCCACCTATCTTCGCGGACATAGTGAAGCTTAAATCTTCTTCAATGAAACTCATAGATCTTCAAATTAACAGTTTTAATAATAAAATACGTAAAAATGTATAGAGCTACATGTCGTTCGTATCGAGTCGGTTATTATTAATAAAAAACGAAACACGGTAGACATACAAGAGTATATATATACAAGTGCCTGTTAAATCTTAGAGGCAACATTGTGTCGCTTCTCGCTTCTCTAAGATGACTGTCAGGCTCTTAGGCAGGCCTGAACACCACCAAACATAGCTAAGAACCTTCTCGACGGACGAGTCTTCCGATTAAGAAAACCACACTCAAATTAGTCCATCCGTTTAGGCGCGATGCCATATGCTGGCGTCAATTCAGTTCACCAGTCTGCTCCGAATGACGAAAGAATGATCGTGTTACCCTTTCTGACTGATGACTGACGGTCCGACTTATGAACTTTCCGATCAGGCCCGGTCTTACAGGGTTAGGGCTCCCAGGCACTTGGCATTTGAGGCCTCTCTCCTAAGAGAACAAGTATCCAAGTCTTGCTTCTGGGACTGGGGCCCATTCGGCTGGCTGGGCCCCTAGGCTCGGGCCTTATGGGCCTAGGGGTCAATACGGTACTGGTTACGATGTGGGTGGAATTGAAATAGTAGTTTATCCAACTGCTACATAATGAGAGGTCTTAAAAACACGACACTTTTCATAATAGGATCACACGAGTGCTTTAAGACCTAATTATGTACAGTTGCATACACTACTTTATCTACACACATATTCATAATCATTATCATAGATTTTCTCTTATGCAAATATGAAACACTCAGTCCTGCCAGTCAGGCCGCGGAGCAGAGGAACACATGAGGTGACTCGCGCGGCGGGAAGGATTTTGAACAAAATTGATACTGTAATGGTGATCTCTGATTTTGGTCGCTGCCAAGTAATGTAGGTCCTTTCCTATAATATCTGAACCTGATATAGGAATTTAACAAGATGGGTGTAGCTGTAGATAAAGAATTATGAGATGACATCTGGTCCCTCAGACTTGGCGCGCCTGACGCCGCCGCCCGGCGGGCCGGAGGCGGCGCCTGTGCTGTACCACGAGCCCGCCTTCTGGTGCAGCATCAGCTACTACGAGCTCAACACGCGCGTCGGCGAGACCTTCCACGCCAGCCAGCCGTCCATCACCGTCGACGGGTTCACTGACCCCAGCAACAGCGAGAGGTGAGCGGCTAGCGAGGGAACTGGTGACCGGTGCATCCTGACCGCCTTCTGGTGCAGCATCAGCTACTACGAGCTCAACACGCGCGTCGGCGAGACCTTCCACGCCAGCCAGCCGTCCATCACCGTCGACGGGTTCACTGACCCCAGCAACAGCGAGAGGTGAGCGGCTAGCGAGGGAACTGGTGACCGGTGCATCCTGACAGCCTTCTGGTGCAGCATCAGCTACTACGAGCTCAACACGCGCGTCGGCGAGACCTTCCACGCCAGCCAGCCGTCCATCACCGTCGACGGGTTCACTGACCCCAGCAACAGCGAGAGGTGAGCGGCTAGCGAGGGAACTGGTGACCGGTGCATCCTGACAGCCTTCTGGTGCAGCATCAGCTACTACGAGCTCAACACGCGCGTCGGCGAGACCTTCCACGCCAGCCAGCCGTCCATCACCGTCAACGGGTTCACTGACCCCAGCAACAGCGAGAGGTGAGCGGCTAGCGAGGGAACTGGTGACCGGTGCATCCTGACAGCCTTCTGGTGCAGCATCAGCTACTACGAGCTCAACACGCGCGTCGGCGAGACCTTCCACGCCAGCCAGCCGTCCATCACCGTCGACGGGTTCACTGACCCCAGCAACAGCGAGAGGTGAGCGGCTAGCGAGGGAACTGGTGACCGGTGCATCCTGACAGCCTTCTGGTGCAGCATCAGCTACTACGAGCTCAACACGCGCGTCGGCGAGACCTTCCACGCCAGCCAGCCGTCCATCACCGTCGACGGGTTCACTGACCCCAGCAACAGCGAGAGGTGAGCGGCTAGCGAGGGAACTGGTGACCGGTGCATCCTGACAGCCTTCTGGTGCAGCATCAGCTACTACGAGCTCAACACGCGCGTCGGCGAGACCTTCCACGCCAGCCAGCCGTCCATCACCGTCGACGGGTTCACTGACCCCAGCAACAGCGAGAGGTGAGCGGCTAGCGAGGGAACTGGTGACCGGTGCATCCTGACAGCCTTCTGGTGCAGCATCAGCTACTACGAGCTCAACACGCGCGTCGGCGAGACCTTCCACGACAGCCAGCCGTCCATCACCGTCGACGGGTTCACTGACCCCAGCAACAGCGAGAGGTGAGCGGCTAGCGAGGGAACTGGTGACCGGTGCATCCTGACAGCCTTCTGGTGCAGCATCAGCTACTACGAGCTCAACACGCGCGTCGGCGAGACCTTCCACGCCAGCCAGCCGTCCATCACCGTCGACGGGTTCACTGACCCCAGCAACAGCGAGAGGTGAGCGGCTAGCGAGGGAACTGGTGACCGGTGCATCCTGACAGCCTTCTGGTGCAGCATCAGCTACTACGAGCTCAACACGCGCGTCGGCGAGACCTTCCACGACAGCCAGCCGTCCATCACCGTCGACGGGTTCACTGACCCCAGCAACAGCGAGAGGTGAGCGGCTAGCGAGGGAACTGGTGACCGGTGCATCCTGACAGCCTTCTGGTGCAGCATCAGCTACTACGAGCTCAACACGCGCGTCGGCGAGACCTTCCACGCCAGCCAGCCGTCCATCACCGTCGACGGGTTCACTGACCCCAGCAACAGCGAGAGGTGAGCGGCTAGCGAGGGAACTGGTGACCGGTGCATCCTGACAGCCTTCTGGTGCAGCATCAGCTACTACGAGCTCAACACGCGCGTCGGCGAGACCTTCCACGCCAGCCAGCCGTCCATCACCGTCGACGGGTTCACTGACCCCAGCAACAGCGAGAGGTGAGCGGCTAGCGAGGGAACTGGTGACCGGTGCATCCTGACAGCCTTCTGGTGCAGCATCAGCTACTACGAGCTCAACACGCGCGTCGGCGAGACCTTCCACGCCAGCCAGCCGTCCATCACCGTCGACGGGTTCACTGACCCCAGCAACAGCGAGAGGTGAGCGGCTAGCGAGGGAACTGGTGACCGGTGCATCCTGACAGCCTTCTGGTGCAGCATCAGCTACTACGAGCTCAACACGCGCGTCGGCGAGACCTTCCACGCCAGCCAGCCGTCCATCACCGTCGACGGGTTCACTGACCCCAGCAACAGCGAGAGGTGAGCGGCTAGCGAGGGAACTGGTGACCGGTGCATCCTGACAGCCTTCTGGTGCAGCATCAGCTACTACGAGCTCAACACGCGCGTCGGCGAGACCTTCCACGCCAGCCAGCCGTCCATCACCGTCGACGGGTTCACTGACCCCAGCAACAGCGAGAGGTGAGCGGCTAGCGAGGGAACTGGTGACCGGTGCATCCTGACAGCCTTCTGGTGCAGCATCAGCTACTACGAGCTCAACACGCGCGTCGGCGAGACCTTCCACGCCAGCCAGCCGTCCATCACCGTCGACGGGTTCACTGACCCCAGCAACAGCGAGAGGTGAGCGGCTAGCGAGGGAACTGGTGACCGGTGCATCCTGACAGCCTTCTGGTGCAGCATCAGCTACTACGAGCTCAACACGCGCGTCGGCGAGACCTTCCACGCCAGCCAGCCGTCCATCACCGTCGACGGGTTCACTGACCCCAGCAACAGCGAGAGGTGAGCGGCTAGCGAGGGAACTGGTGACCGGTGCATCCTGACAGCCTTCTGGTGCAGCATCAGCTACTACGAGCTCAACACGCGCGTCGGCGAGACCTTCCACGCCAGCCAGCCGTCCATCACCGTCGACGGGTTCACTGACCCCAGCAACAGCGAGAGGTGAGCGGCTAGCGAGGGAACTGGTGACCGGTGCATCCTGACAGCCTTCTGGTGCAGCATCAGCTACTACGAGCTCAACACGCGCGTCGGCGAGACCTTCCACGCCAGCCAGCCGTCCATCACCGTCGACGGGTTCACTGACCCCAGCAACAGCGAGAGGTGAGCGGCTAGCGAGGGAACTGGTGACCGGTGCATCCTGACAGCCTTCTGGTGCAGCATCAGCTACTACGAGCTCAACACGCGCGTCGGCGAGACCTTCCACGCCAGCCAGCCGTCCATCACCGTCGACGGGTTCACTGACCCCAGCAACAGCGAGAGGTGAGCGGCTAGCGAGGGAACTGGTGACCGGTGCATCCTGACAGCCTTCTGGTGCAGCATCAGCTACTACGAGCTCAACACGCGCGTCGGCGAGACCTTCCACGACAGCCAGCCGTCCATCACCGTCGACGGGTTCACTGACCCCAGCAACAGCGAGAGGTGAGCGGCTAGCGATGGAACTGGTGACCGGTGCATCCTGACAGCCTTCTGGTGCAGCATCAGCTACTACGAGCTCAACACGCGCGTCGGCGAGACCTTCCACGCCAGCCAGCCGTCCATCACCGTCGACGGGTTCACTGACCCCAGCAACAGCGAGAGGTGAGTGGCTAGTGATGGAACTGGTGAGCAGTACAGCGCCATCTTTGATAAAATTTTCTTTGTCCCCTCATAACGCCGAAACGGCTGGACGGATTTAACCAATACGAGTACAGCTGATAGCTGGACATCCAAAGATGGTTATAGGTTGCCTTTTACCTGACTACGGAGAAGCAAATAGTCTAGTTTGGGGTTTTCCAAAATTATGATATCCATGACCGGAAATATAAATTTCTTTAATGTTTAGATCAAATTTCTTACAGTTCTTACAGATTGACGTTTCTTGACGCTGTCACTAAAGTATAAAATCAAATAGAATCACTTCGATGACACTTATTGCATTAAAACTAAACAAACTCTTTACAACCAGTATATGCAGGCTTAGAGAATCTATATCTAAACTTTTGATTGCTCATTCCCCTTCCTTACATCTTTTCCTCATACTGATAAGTTTAACACGGATAATGAGAGTGCACCGTGTTACTTAATAAATTCGATTACTCTCTCTGAGCAGACCCAAAACAGCTCTTTTGGATATACTAATTTAAAAAAAACTTGTTATAAAAGTCTTTTGTTGACATTGCACATCTAGCCACCAAACTGCCCGCTTGATAACGGAGTCTGTTCATCGAAGTTAGCAGACACCTTCTAGTTTGCTAATACAAGTTATCGTTTCAGGTTCTGCCTAGGCTTGCTATCGAACGTGAACCGCAACGAGGTGGTGGAGCAGACGCGCCGGCACATCGGCAAGGGCGTGCGGCTGTATTACATTGGCGGTGAGTAGGTACACTCGTCCGCACTTTAATAACTAGCGAGCCGCCCCGGCTTCATACTATGTTTTATACGTAGTGATAAATAAAATAAATATCAGACAACCTCACACAAATCCATTTAGTCCCGAATTAAGCTCGATAAGGCTTGCGTTATGGGTACTAGACGACGATATACATACCTACATAAATAAGTTAATATATACTTACTATAATACCTTTTGACCTCTGTAACACAGGTTTCCCACCTAGCTCAGAAGTCAGGGACTTCTATTTATTGATGTACCCTTTTTGTCAATAAAATTATCTTTAAAAATTATCTTTAATACAAAGAACAACCATGACCACAAATATTTGCCCTGGCCTGACCTGATTCTAACCCGCGACCGCCGGCTCTGTAGGCAGGTCTGTACAAACTGCGCCAACTGCGTCACGTCACGTTTTACTCTGTTGTACAGATTAGTACAGTTAGCTTTAAAGTTAAAATTACTTTGCCAATACCACTGTCGGCAAGCACATAGGAAAATCGGTTATTGGTTAAATTATCATTTATTAATTTGCGTTTTTATATGAAACTAGCTGTGCCCCGCGGTCTTACCCGCTCATCCCACGGGAACACTTAATTTATTCGGGATGAAAAGTATCCTATGCACTTTCCCGGGTCTCAAACTATCTCCATACCAAATTTCATCTAAGTCGGTTCAGCGGCTTAAGCGTGAAGAGGTAACAGACAGACAGACAGACACACTCTCGCATTTATAATATTAGTATGGATTGACATGATGACAATGGACGTCATATAAAAAAAAGGAACACACATAACATTTGATCCTATTTTTTATTGGGATCAAAATAATGTAATAATGTTACTAAACTAACTAACCTTAGGCTGTTCCAAAAGTCAGAAATGACTGAAAAAATCCATAGTCCTACGGAGCACTGAAACGCTCTGAGACGTGACGTCATTCCTATGTTGGATACCAATATTTGTATGGAGAAAATAAGTAATTTCCCATTTTGACCGTGAATGTGTAGGACTGTAAAATCTATTCCTTCTTACTTGTCTAATTTAGTAAACAAAAACCTAACCTCAAAATTTACCTTTAAAGCCAGCTGCTTTCTTACAAGCTTTCAAGCTATTTTATTTATAAAATTGGCAGCATGATATCCTAAAAAAATACTCATATTTCTTCAATTAAGAATGCGGAAATGGCACTTTTTCACAAAAAAGTCATCCTCGTAGATTAGATTCTTGTTTACTAAATAAGACAAGTAAGAATGAATATACTTTAGGTAAAGCTTGGGAACGTTAACCACAATAACGATGACGGCAGTTGAGAATGAAATAGACGAATGAATATGAGTATGAATTGTATTTTAATGTTAATATCGGCCCCATGGCTCTCTACATACCGCGCTATCAGAAATCCGACGCCTAATAACACTATATTGTTTTGTTCACAGGCGAAGTATTCGCGGAGTGCCTGAGTGACTCTTCTATCTTCGTGCAGAGCCCCAACTGCAACCAGCGCTACGGCTGGCATCCCGCCACCGTGTGCAAGATACCGCCAGGTAACGAGACCCACTCACAATCTAACATTAAATCTCTTGTATTATTTACGAAAAAATGACTTACTGTTGAGTTTCTTTCGGCTTTCTTCTCAACAGCGGTCTCCTCTTGCGAAATGCCGGTACATTCACAATCTGACTTGTAAAAGTGCCCCTGTGGCCTACTCACTGAATAAATTATTTCATTTCATTTCATTTCTTGTGAGCGTCGGGATGGCGGGTGTACATCAACACATGGAGCTGCGGTATGCGTCAGGAGTTAGTGCTAGCAATGTGCCAAATATGCGCCTAAATTCGAGCAATCAGCTCTTTAAACTCCAGAGATAAATAGGAAATTAATGACGCCCGCCATTCTGATGTCAGGTTGGCGGGTGCATTTCCAGTTCTAGCTAATGGCTGCCTACTCAAGGGTGAAAGTACTGCCTAAGGTTAGTGCTCGCAATGTACACCCGCCATCCTGACGCTCACAATCTCTTCGTTCATTTAACCTATTGACCGCCAAGCGGTCTAGCAATTTACCGTGCCACTGACGCCAGAGTAAAAAAAAAGAAGATGTGCCCCAAAAATCAACAGGGATTGAAAAATACTTGTAGCGGTTAGAATTACAAAGTTTTTGATCATTGAAATTTGGACGGCTGTGGCCGACGTGGCGTCAGGGGCACGATTTTATGTTGCGTCACAGCCGACTGTGGCGCTCAAAAGGTTAATAGCGGGTACCCTATAACACAATACATATATGAAAAGCCTAACCAGAAATATATGAGGATTGTCAATAGGGCGCTATTTGTAAGATTTATATGGCAACAATTTTGCAACCAATCGCAACCCACTATAATGACATTCGTTTATACCTGACAGTTCCTATCTTCCTATGGTAACCGCGTAATATAATTTAATGATAATTAAATGCACTCTTTTCCTGACTGTTTTTCGTGTAGTAATTTTGGCAGTTTCATGTTTTAAAGAAACCACCACGAATGATATTGTAATTTTTGATAGAACATCATAAAATCATTGCTAGTGTAAGAAAAAAAGTTCCAGTGAAATTCCACAATCTCCGCAATCTCTCCGCATCCTCATATAAGTCGGTGGCAAACAAGCACGCGTCCCGGCTGTGGACGCTTGCGACGCCAGCAGCATCACACGCGCGTTGCCGACCCTTTAAGAACCTATTTCCGCATAATGTAGCCCAAGGGACACCTCGGCAGGCGGGTCAATTGCAAAAAAATTGTACATAGTTAAGGGCTTTAATTAAAACAATGTTAATTGATTCCTTTGTGTGACGAAAGTTACCCATACATTTTGTATGACTAACTTTCGTCACACAAAGGAAGCGATCGTATTTAATGTTAACTAAGCCTTTAACTATGTACAATTTTTTTGCAATCGACCCAGGCGCCTTCCACATGCGGAGCGTTCGCGGTAGGAAGTTCCTCTGGAGCCCCACAGTTCTCGACCATTTAGGCTCCAGTGTGTGAGGATGAACACCCTGCCGATGGCGAGCATGCGATGGTTGAATGTAGCCGTGGGCATCATGTCAAGCAGTTCCTCGGAAAATCTAAGTAAATTATTGTTATGAGCCTCTTATGTCCCACTGCTGGGCAAACGCCTCCCCCTCTTTTTCCATCTCGCGGTTTTGTGCTGTATCTGGCCAGTCCTTCAAAAATGAGTCCAAGTCATCCCGCCATCGCATACGAGGTCTGCCGCGTCTCCGATTCGAGTTGTTCCGCTCTGTGGTTTTTTGGCCCACAAGTCGTCCGGCATGCGACAGACGTGACCAGCCCAGTCCCAATTCAACTTGGCCGCCTTCCAAGCTACATTCAAGTAAATAAGGCATTTATGCCAATTGAATGTGAATGTTTAAGTCTTAAACATTTGCTGCGTCCCGCTCTACCAACGACGCTGCTCTATGTGTCCCGGCTACATTACACTACGAAGGCTGAAGATATCGTAGAATATGTAAGGGTGAAGTCCGGTGTCATCCTGAGGGTCGTAAAATTGGAGTCTCGCCACGACGTGAGTTTTAATTCCTTCGTGCTGAGAGTTCCGACGGACCAACTAGCGACCTTCACCAAGGAAGAGTACTGGCCGAAAGGTGTCATGTTCCGGCGTTTCCGTGGACGGCTACCTGACACTTCGAACACGCGTAACACGTCGCTGTTGAAAAATGTGACCTAGTTTAGTTACTTATGGTTTTATTATTTTGTATTTGATATTTATGCTAGTTTTAAGAGGCCTTATTCCTTTTAAAATGCAGATTGTTTACACATTTTTCTCTATGATAAAAACATGTTTCGTAACATATTATTGATGTTACTACCTAGAACAGGGCTATTGGGATTTATTGGTATATATTTGAAACCTACAGTTTGAATTTTTCATTGATAATTTTTGTTTCAAAAAGTACTCGAAATTGACAAAATTCACGCGTAAAATTAGTTTTTTCAACTTATTTTCGGCTACACGCAATGAAAGCATGAAATAGCTATGTTACTACCTAGAACTCGGGGAAAAGTATTGTTCACTCCAAAAAGTTGTTTGAAATTATCAATATATTTGTCATAATATGAAAAAAATAAATTTCAAAAGGAATAAGGCCTCTTAAGGTATGTATCTATGGGCCACAGTTGCCTGAATAATGTTATCATTCATTTATTCATTTATTTGGCACAGGATGCAACTTGAAAATCTTCAACAACCAGGAGTTTGCGGCGCTGCTGTCCGCGTCCGTGTCGCAGGGCTTCGAGGCGGTGTTCCAGCTCACGCGCATGTGCACCATCCGCATGAGCTTCGTCAAGGGCTGGGGCGCCGAGTACAGGTACTGTTGTGCTACAACCCCGAGAACTTAGAAAACTACTTTTTTTTATTTTAAATTAATACAGGGTGTAACCGACGGTGTACCGAAAACTGAAACCATGGCTTCAGACCATTATTCTGGGCTGGAAAATCGTCGAAATTTCTTAGAGATAATCAAGGAAGATAAAAGGTAAGGAAGTATGATGTTCATAGTAAGGAGCGTACGCCGATAAAGATTTTATCGTCGGGGAACTAGATGCCTCCGTATGTATCAAAATGAATTAAAACGGCGTTTCAGTAGCGACATAAACGAAATAGAACGGTGTTCATAATTAACAACTTTTGCAGAGTTTTGTAAGTGTCGTAATGTTATACCTTGTTGACAATAGATGGCGTTTCCACGTTGTGCTTTTACAATTTTTGATATGTTGAGAAGTTTTTTCACTGAGGGTAATTTTTCGCTTTTAAGGCTTTTATGGTTGATTAAGTATTTATTATGGATGAAATATTTCAAGTCAAGCCTTTGAAGTAAGCCTGGCCATGTACTGGCCATAGTGCAATAGGTAAGTGTGATATACTGTCAAATGATGTTTTGTCTCTTTCAGTTTGAATGTAACGTCATGAAAATGTCATTAGTTTTTGATTGATGCATAATGTAATATAGTTTTGCTATTTTCGATTTACGTTCCGCTTAAGGGAGGTTTATTATCAAAATTTATGACTGGTTAATAAATAGTTTTCAAATGACAATCCTAAACCTTCATTGTAAGAACATTATTTTATTCTGACAAGGTTAGCATCACAAGATTGCTTAGTTTAAACAGTTTAAGAAAATGCTTAAATAGCGTGCTGCCATGCTATTACATCAAATTCATATAGGTTCTATATTTTTTAGGTAATGAATGACATGTTATGCCAAAGCAAATACTAATTTTAGAAAGTATTGAAGTTTTGCATCTAAAGCGCTGAATTTTATGATTAAATTATGGGTGGAATTTGAATTTTCAGTTGAAATCATCTGTAATGCAATGAACCAGAATTAAAATCTCACTGGTATGGTAGTAGAGGCATAACGCCAAAAGAAAGACGGAAGCGAAAGCTTTTAGAAAAATATGCTGAAGAAAAAAATAGGTTTAAAGAAGACTCTATTCGTAGAGAAAACTCTATTCGTAGAGAAAACTCTATTCTTGGCGTGCTTAAAGTGTTGATTATAAAGTTTCTTTCAGTACGGAACACATGAGGGGGCATTTAACGGTACAGAAGATTGAAATTGACAAGTCGTATTATGGCTACCTATATAAGTATGGCTTACGTCAAATTAAAGCAGAAATAATCGCGATTCAGCGATTTTTGTATATGATGAAGTGAGATATTTTGACCAAAGACCAATTGGAATAAAATGGGCTTAACTAGTATTTATAATTACTTCTTCATATTGAACTTTATAGTGTGCCGTATGTTGTTAAAGTGTGTTAAACTTTTGGTGTGCTTTCGTTGATCATTGTTCATAATAAAGATATACAATAAAAATAACTAGCAGAATGTATTATTTACTATTTAAGCCAGTATTAGTACTCGTAGTATTAATATACTCGGGTACTTATGTAATACCTACTTAAAATAGTTTAATGCAAAGGGTAATAATTATAATTATAGGTATACCTAATCTCTCGTACAAATTAGTCGTGTCAAACTCATTGCATAGTAGTCATTACTGCGCAATGAGTTTGCCATCTCTCTTTTCCGTGAGATCAGGTAAACTTTTGATTACCTACTTATTTCAATGTAATAAGACGAACATAAATGGCCACGAATTTCTGAACGGGTTGTCGTATAGGTAGTTCTGGCTAATGTATGATATAGATATGATATCATTGGAGCGCTAGGAAAGTACGGACGTACGTTTATGACTTATGACGTTGGCTGTACCTATTCAATAACGATCACGGCTAGCATAACTTTGACACGCGACTCTTTCTCGCGCGAGATATACTACCTGTCTCTATCTGTACAGTACTATGAGATAGTGACGGATGATGCTATCTCGCGCGACATGAGTCGCGTGTCAAAGTTAATGCTAGACGTGCAGTCTGCTTGATTATTCGAGATTAAGAAATCAACACGAGTAGTTTCAGCGCCATCTAGTTAAGAACTATACAGATACCACGCTGTCTCTTTTTGGTATAACGCTTAGCGACAATGACATCTATTATGTGTTTTTATAAAACATTGCGCATCTACGTCTTATAATCAGCGCCATCTAGAAATAAGACGGTATTTGAGCTTTCTTCTGGAGTACGTTTTTTTGTATGAGGTTGTCAATCCATATGTATAATCCTTGGAGATAATTCACAAATTTTCCTTGCGAGTTTTCATTTTTTCTTTATTTTTCCGTTAATCGAACTCTACCGGTAAAAAAATTTCATGAAAAATCGCATGAAAATAGCATTTTCCGCAAAACACGCAACGTATCACAAACAGTATTATTGGAGTGGGACAGATAACGGTACTGGCCGGTCATTGATCCGCCAGGCCAGTGCGCGCCCGTTGGCCGTTACGGTCGGACGCATGTTTAATGTTTACCTACCCGCACATTTTATTTGCTTTACTTGCTTGAATGAAAATAATCTTGATAGACATTTATCGGTCAGTTGTTATTGGTGTTAGGTACTACATACTAGTTGTGATCTGTGGTTGCGTTGTTTTTGTGGTTGCATTCATTCATGTCATTCGATGCGCATTGGCGTAACGGTATGTTTTGCGCCGACGCGTGAGTGGAGTGGGGAGCGCCTGGAACGGTCCAGGTGCTAGGCATCGCGATGCTTGCCGCGTGCTCCCCTCTCCCGCTGTAATGTATATAAAGCCTATCTGCTAAATAAATACATCCTGGTCACGGCACCAATTGTAATGCATACGAGCTAAGCCCTTCAACTCTAGAGTTATCCTGAGTCACGGGACCACCAATCGTAATGTATGCTAGGCTCTAACTAAAGGAACCGGTCCACTAATCGTAACGCTTACGACGACGAGCTACCTAAACTACCTCCTGGTCCTACGCCTGCTTCACCCTCGCCACTAAACTCTACTCCTACAACGAAGCCCTAAGGAAACCCTACAACAATTACCTAAGAATATCTTAACAGCAGCTCCCAGTCTTCTATATCCTACAACTAAACAAATCTAAATATGAAAGGATCTTTATAACAATTGAGTCTGAACTTTTCTTAATAACTAATGGCCAAAAAAATGTGATCGATGTAACCGTTGTGAACGTCTAGATGTGCAGGACCCAACATTGTTGTAGTAACTCAAGCTCTTTTAAGAGAAATCTAACCGTGATGTGTCGCCAAGTGCTTCCGTACCCATATACTGTGTTATGCTACCATGTATTACCAAATAAATGTGTATTCTCTTACTTATTTAATGCAAGCTTCTCCTATCCTACTGCTACCTTGGTTCTTTGTACTAAATTAAATTTCCAACTTAACTTAATGCTATCTATCCTCAAAATATAAACTGTTACTTCCTATGTAGTCTAGCTAACAAAACTATCTATAGTTCCTATAGCAAGATTCAATATGGAATATTATGGATACTCTTATAAAAGTTATTTAATTCTATATGAAATATCAAATTCATTTAGTCCATAGTCAGATATAGTTGAACTAGATTACCTTATGTAACAATAAAAATCAATATGTGATTCTATCCAAATTTTATTAGGATTCTGGAATGAAAGGTAATTTAGTTTTTAAAATTGCATGTTCTTACTCCAGAATGATTAGAAATCAAATGTCTATGTACAATATGAAACTACACTTCCTTACCAATCCATAAATAGATGAAAGTTACAGGATCTATGAATTTTTATTATGAATTTAATTGTTCTTAAGTTTTCATATTTGACAATATTGAATAAATTTTGTCATTACTCCTTAATCTGAGAAGGTGGTTACCTCCCTTAAATAAACTATAGTAGACCAATCTGAAGTGGATTCTAGACCTATACAATAAGTAGGAAGTCGTTATAGTCTTCACAATTAAGAACTAGTAAGGACTAGATTATAGTATAATGGAGAAGGTATCTTTATTGTGTAAAAAAAAAATATATATATAATTTTTTTGTTAATAATCCCCTACCACCCTGAGTGTGCGGAGAGTGTCACTGAACGCTTTACCTATCTATTCCTGAGAAGCAAATCGAATTAAAGCGTTCAGCTAGAGGATGGGGAACTCCGCTCCTAGTCTAAGCTGAACAAACCACTGTGGGATCTCATCACATCTATGCATGACGTCCTACCTAAAGCAAAGTGTCAAGGATCCATCTTTTAGGGAAGCCTTTTGGCGCAAGCTTCTTAAGTTAACTACACAAGGTCTACTCTAAGGATTTTACCTACCTATTTAACTAGTTAAATATATGTGATGGCTGCAAAGACTATGACAATGTAGTTATAATTGTATTTATAAGATCTCTAGTACACTACTCTTCCTTAGTAGGTAAGAACCCTTCTAATAAGTTCTAGAACTTGGTCTTCGTTTGACCATACTCACAAATGTAGTACACCCTTGAAATCATGAAGACTATTGTGTCCGTTCGGAGTATCTTTCAACTCTCGACTGACTCATTCTGATAAGGGAAATTACTTTCAACCTTTGTGATATAAATTGATTTAGTTCTGAGATCTGCGATGTAAATACGAGAACGAATAACTTTCATTATTGCTATCCATGAGTCCTCGGCTTTTCTTAGCAATTTACACTTCAGATACTCCACATCCAGTCTTAGGAACGCTTTGCATTTCCATACTATACGACGATCCACAATTTCCTTATCAAAATTATAACAAAGTTTAAAATTATTTCTGCTCATTGAAAGGGCGAATGTCATCGGTCAGCTGATTCGACTTAACTTTAGTGTTGCCATTCTATCACTGAGGCTGTAACATATGTACATTACTTTAAATCATAATCAGTAAATTTTAACTAATTATTTCTATATATATTGATGTCATATTAAAGGTTCTAAATATCTGATAGGTTTAAATAACAGGTTTCTCTATTCCCTTTCTTTATAAACTGTTACTAGATTTTGTTTTTCACTACTGACATCCCGAGTCAGAAATCAGCTGTTTGTATCTATTATACCAGACGAGATTAAAATAATTTGAATAAATGTTATGTTAGTTAATGATGAATGGCCGATTGCTCGGAGGATAAAAAAAACCCCGTTCTAATATTCCTACTGGAGTGTACCTATCCCCATACCCCCATTTGCCCTAGCTAGCACCACCAATACTAGAGGCCTAAACCTCACATTTACATTTAAACGTGTATGGAACCTAGGTAAGCTAAACTATAAATTCGGGAGATTAACCCGAGGTTGGACTAGAATCAGTGTAAGTGGGTCCCCCCTTGCGTGGCTAAGACACCGGAAACGCAGAGTAACCCGCCCTAATATGTGTATATAAAGCAGACATATAAATATATAAGTATATGAGACCGAGCATGGAGGTCCATTTGGCTTCGGCAAGCGCGGAAAGGCCCGCATGTCCAACACGTGTGGTCCTTGCTTCCACCAAACAAAACTATCCACATTCGTAGGCTATTCACTGCACTTATATATGGCAAGTGCCCGAGCTGCCTAACTCGGGTAAAACTAAAAGGGTCTGAAAGATATTCGTTTAACAGCCGCAAGGTTAAATATCTTTCACCTGGCAACCATGTACCAAAACACTATTTCTGGCATGTAATTAAGCTTGATAGCCATAAAACAACAAAATCCCACAATATTTCAATAAATAATTATAGATCAGAAAAATAATGTAATTCCAACAGAAATTCCCCTTAGAATTAAATTTAATACCTTATTGCCAAACAACAGTGCTACCCAGTCGAAGTCGCAAGAAAGAATCAATGAATCCTTCAATTCCCCTCCGTATTTATACTTAACTGTGGACAAAGTGGACAAAATGGACAAAATGGACAAAGTGGACATTCTCACAATTTTGATCCTTACACAGTATAAATAAAGCTCAATTCTTCCGTTGGTAATTGTTGTGAATAGTAATTTGCTATTCTAAAAAGGTAGGATGCTTAGCTTTTGGAATAGTTTTACTTGCTTTCGTAAACATTCATACTGCTAATTCTTTTAGGCATTTGTATTGTATTATAATTATTAAGTGATGATTTTAGTATTAGATGGCGAAATATGAATTTTTGAATGTTAAAACGTTTCGTGAATAAAATTATGTTTTTTTTAAAATAATAATACTTATATACGGATTTGCTATATACGAGTTAATGTTAATTAAATTTGTATACGTATTAAGTTATAAATGATTTTTATGTATTGACGTGTAATACTCGTATTGAGAATATTATAAATAAATGAATATGATGCCAATGTGTTGGGAAACTGATGATGACAATGATGATGTGAGTCTTACGATGGCGAGCACATGACGAGAACATGTGAATCGCTACAACCGCCCCCCTGCGAAAGTTTGAAGTGGATTGACATTGTCAAATAACGTAGAACTTCGCATTCCCCTACTAAAATGCAAAACAAACTAAAAAATTTATATATAAGACAAATTATTCGTTAAGCAAATAACATTTTGTGATAGCGTTGGATATTCTAAATCCGTCAGTATTCGAACCCTTAAATGTGTGTGTATTTAAACCAATACTTGGAAAGTCACTTGTGTATTAAATCAGAATTCAAACCATAGAATAATATCATTGAATCGTGAATATATTTCTCCAAATCTCGACCACATCGTAAGAAGTGTTTGGTTGTGAGTCAAACAAGCCCTATTAGCTCGGTTTTGCCTAAACACCTCAAACTTGACCTGCCCATTGCTCAGCCTCATTTGCGAATTCACATTGTACGAATTCTTCGATGAATTGACAAAACTCTCCTCAGACAACATAGCAAGATCTTTGGTATAGATACTGAATATTCATCCTTACTTCAATTCAATAACTGATTCCGATTTCAAATTCTTCTCCAAAATCACATGCGACTCTCCTTTCTCGGTGCGTGTATCACATCAAGAATAAACAAGCCAATTTCAGCTCTATAATCATACAATTGTGGTTTTTTTTTTCTCTTGTAAAACTATAGACTTACTTGTCGAATTGTGAAATAATGTTTCATTTCAAAGTTATGATAAATAATATTATTATACCCGAGGTTCATACAAATATACTAATTTAGTTTTATCCTGCCTTTACGGACAAAACTATCCACAATTCCTTTTTCTTTAAAAATATACAGTTGGCCAATCTAATCGTTGACATGGGTGTGTGTGAAACCTGCACGTTCCTACTCGTGCTTGGTGAAGGTTAGCCCGTAGGCCCTGTAGAGTATTGTCTCGCACAAACTACCGCACATCGGTCTTAAATCGAAACTTCGATTTACTAAGCCTAACTTCTAAGTATGTGCAAACCAATTGATGTCTTTAGAAAATACTCCCGTTCGTACCTCTAAAGATAGAAGACCCCCCCTTTTCGGATTCGAATACTTTCGAACTTAGCTTGAATACATACAGACAATATCCAACTCAAAAAGTCCACTCATTCACCCTCTCATACATCGCGCTACAGGCTCCTACATTCATGTTTCCGCATCGACTTAGTCAGAAGAACACCATCCATTTTGTATTCAAAATCCATACTACTTTACCTTCCTATAATATCCCAAGTTCCCCTTTACTTCTTTCATTAAAATCAAAATAAAGATTTTCTCTAATATAAATAATAAAATTGTCCATCCACTTCACTCATTTCGTATTTTTGTTATACTCTAATAAAACCCGTAATTACTTTACCCACCTGGTTCAGTTCACCTCTGAGTACCCTTTTGAAACTTATCGAATTTTAATTTATTAAAGAAACCCAAAATACGTATTAATGGAATCGAACCATTACGTAATCATCCATGTAACTTATCAAATTTCAACTTATTAAAGAACCTCAAAATACGTATTAATGGAATCGAACCATTACGCAAATCATTCGATGAAATATACTACTAGCGACCTCTAGTGAAATTTGCGTACACACATTCGAACCTTAACTTACAATACTTATACTGCGGTACGACTTTATACTATGACATCACTATTGCCTTTTAAAACAAATCGACTGTAATCGATACCTTAATCGATGTTATCTTAATATCCCTATTGAACATTAGATTTTGATTAATAAATTACTGAAATACTTGTACGTTGTTCAATTAAATAAAATGTAAAAATATATTTAACTATTCTATAAATGTTACGTAAATCTTACGAACTAGGTAAGTGAATCTATGCCTTAATAATAGTCTACTATTTATGTCATCTTATCTCTTTAACCTGGCAACACTGTCTTATGACATGTCAAATGTCATTTTTTTTTCATAACCTATCTATTCTATGAAATGAAAATTAACTTACGAACAGAAGAATAATGTAATGAACAATAAAACGGATTGTTATGAAGAAAACTGTGATAAAATGAGTCTACGATAATAAGGTAACTATTTTCTACGCTTGTTAGTATGTCCTGACTAAAATATTGAGCAAAGAAAAATCGTGTTGTAGTTATGTTATATTCAATGTTTGTTTTTGTTACAGAAGCAAAACAACTACGTTAACCTCCGCGCAACGGTTATAAATTATATCTCAAAATTTATGCAAAAGTAATGAAACCCGGATAATTAGACAAGAAGCAATGTAGTCGAACTCCACGCCACCTGAAACATACTATCAGAATGTAAGTTAACAAGAGTTCTAACTGCGTTTGTTTATAAAATAAGTCGTGAGTCTTCTGTACGTCAATTTTTACTCTTTTCTTGATTCTAATATCTTCTGTGTTCTATTTCCAGACTGCTGGCAAATCTTGACAACTTCTCCCATACAAGTTAATCTTGAAGTAAAATTAATGAAGAGGAGAATTGCTTGAACTTCCCACTTTTACTGCTGCAGCTTATTGGAACTTCTTCACAAGGTAATATTATTTATCTTACTGTACTATTGTTTCAATTTAAAAGGAACTTAGTTGTTTAAAAATATCTTCATGCTAATGTTCATGGAAATTACTTCGATCAAAAATAGTAGGTACCTCTTAGGGGTCGAAATTTGATTAATTTCCTCCTATAATTACTGCTAATTCTTTTCTTGTCTTCATCCTATCATTTTCTCAAATCTGTTTCCATCACCTGATTACAATTTCCATTCCTGTCGAAGTCGAGCAGTTTATTTATGAACTAAATTTATTTCCCTCAAACTACTGTTATAAATGTATATATCTCAAGGTAAAGTATGTATATGTACTGTATAACTTTCTAACTTTGTTTAATAACAAATAACATTTAATCTAACTTGTTTCAATAATTATTTATTTTACTTTCCAGATTTTTGGATTTCAACAACAAGCTCCGGACAAAATCTACTATAGATCTAAAATGTAACCCGAGTATCATGACTAATGCATAATAAGAACTTGATTGAAGATGTATCTACTTATTTATAAGAATACTTAACAGAACTGAATACCTTAATAAGTCTGATGGTAACAATACAGACATACTTACTTCGCTTCAAAAATAAATTAAATTTAAACTGCTTTCCTTTTCTCTCTGATTCTGTGGTTATACTCTTATACTACATGTGAACATATATGTAAGTCATTCTATTGCTAATCTATAAGCCATAAATGTACCAAAATTATTGTAATAAAATTACTTTCATTTCATTTGTTTCATTATGTGTTAGGAGTCCGCCCCCCCACTTATGAAATTACTAACACTCCTACTTTCCTTCATAATTACTACATTTAATATTTCTAACAAGTCTTATAATAAGCTAAAAGGTTAATAACTTAATATTGTGGCTAGGGGCCTTATACAAAGTTTAACATTGTAGTTGAGTCATGTTTATCGGATCTTATTCTGAAACCTTTCCTAGATTGAGTTAAAGCCTATAAATAAACCCTCGCCCCCCCCAAATAATAAATCCTTAGTAATTCTCATAACTTATCTTTAGTTTCATAACTAATTTTCAACACAACGAACTAATAACTGATGTAAAAATAAGTCTTCACAAACTCATATTTCCTGTAGTCAAGAACAATGACATCTCTATTCTACCTCACTTAACTAATTTCCTACAACATTCCGACTTTATACCTATATTAAAATAAAATTTATTTAAATAATCATCCCATCTCGATATCATAATCATTTACTAATAAGCGATTAAAGCGATGACACCTGTCACTTGTCAACTTGTCAAATCAACCTGCTCAAAAGGCGTTTTGTTCACTCAGCCTTAATTATGTTTTTACTTACAAAAAAAATGAATTACCTATTATTATTTTTCCCAATTATGTAAATAATGCATAAATAATATTAAATGTATCCATAAATATCTAAATTTTATGTTATATTAATAATACGAACATATTGAGTAAAGTTGTCTACGTATCTGATTGAAACTAAAGTAAGTATATTATTACTTGATATTATTATTTTATGTAACGTAAATGATTATTTAGAACTTAAATAAACCACCTATTTAATTATTAATCAATATTAAAATTAGCTTTGTGAACCATAAAAACAATCGCAACGAATTTAATCGTATCTCAAATAATCCAGTATAGAACTACAGATAAAATAACAAAATGCCTGAATGAACTGTCAATTAATTATTGTTTGCAAAATATTGATTGATAAAAAATATCACGTTGTTCTAATATACATCTTTTGTTTCAGGTACTATTCCTATGTGAAATAAGAAAAATATCGTGTGTTATATCAAGAAGCTACTCTATTCACTATAGTTTGTGTATAAATATGCAACAAAATATATTTCGAGGCGACATGCACCAAACAACCCATCACGGCCAAATTCTCCTTTCCACTCTCACGTCAACAATTGTACCCTTACGGGCATCATAGTTCAAAGCTCAAGTGTTCAAAGATCCCTTCAATAAAACCGCCACTAACAACTCCACTAAAATTCCAAAACGAAATGACACAACGAATAACAATTGTCGATCTACAAAACGCAAGAAGACAGCAAGACATGAAACCTCACGACAAACTGCATCGGCGCGACCTCAACAATCCCGGACTGATCCTATCCATGGTCAACGGCACAAATTGTAATAATTCATAAAGCCTATCTGCTAAATAAATACATCCTGGTCACGGCACCAATTGTAATGCATACGAGCTAAGCCCTTCAACTCTAGAGTTATCCTGAGTCACGGGACCACCAATCGTAATGTATGCTAGGCTCTAACTAAAGGAACCGGTCCACTAATCGTAACGCTTACGACGACGAGCTACCTAAACTACCTCCTGGTCCTACGCCTGCTTCACCCTCGCCACTAAACTCTACTCCTACAACGAAGCCCTAAGGAAACCCTACAACAATTACCTAAGAATATCTTAACAGCAGCTCCCAGTCTTCTATATCCTACAACTAAACAAATCTAAATATGAAAGGATCTTTATAACAATTGAGTCTGAACTTTTCTTAATAACTAATGGCCAAAAAAATGTGATCGATGTAACCGTTGTGAACGTCTAGATGTGCAGGACCCAACATTGTTGTAGTAACTCAAGCTCTTTTAAGAGAAATCTAACCGTGATGTGTCGCCAAGTGCTTCCGTACCCATATACTGTGTTATGCTACCATGTATTACCAAATAAATGTGTATTCTCTTACTTATTTAATGCAAGCTTCTCCTATCCTACTGCTACCTTGGTTCTTTGTACTAAATTAAATTTCCAACTTAACTTAATGCTATCTATCCTCAAAATATAAACTGTTACTTCCTATGTAGTCTAGCTAACAAAACTATCTATAGTTCCTATAGCAAGATTCAATATGGAATATTATGGATACTCTTATAAAAGTTATTTAATTCTATATGAAATATCAAATTCATTTAGTCCATAGTCAGATATAGTTGAACTAGATTACCTTATGTAACAATAAAAATCAATATGTGATTCTATCCAAATTTTATTAGGATTCTGGAATGAAAGGTAATTTAGTTTTTAAAATTGCATGTTCTTACTCCAGAATGATTAGAAATCAAATGTCTATGTACAATATGAAACTACACTTCCTTACCAATCCATAAATAGATGAAAGTTACAGGATCTATGAATTTTTATTATGAATTTAATTGTTCTTAAGTTTTCATATTTGACAATATTGAATAAATTTTGTCATTACTCCTTAATCTGAGAAGGTGGTTACCTCCCTTAAATAAACTATAGTAGACCAATCTGAAGTGGATTCTAGACCTATACAATAAGTAGGAAGTCGTTATAGTCTTCACAATTAAGAACTAGTAAGGACTAGATTATAGTATAATGGAGAAGGTATCTTTATTGTGTAAAAAAAAATATATATATATAATTTTTTTGTTAATAATCCCCTACCACCCTGAGTGTGCGGAGAGTGTCACTGAACGCTTTACCTATCTATTCCTGAGAAGCAAATCGAATTAAAGCGTTCAGCTAGAGGATGGGGAACTCCGCTCCTAGTCTAAGCTGAACAAACCACTGTGGGATCTCATCACATCTATGCATGACGTCCTACCTAAAGCAAAGTGTCAAGGATCCATCTTTTAGGGAAGCCTTTTGGCGCAAGCTTCTTAAGTTAACTACACAAGGTCTACTCTAAGGATTTTACCTACCTATTTAACTAGTTAAATATATGTGATGGCTGCAAAGACTATGACAATGTAGTTATAATTGTATTTATAAGATCTCTAGTACACTACTCTTCCTTAGTAGGTAAGAACCCTTCTAATAAGTTCTAGAACTTGGCCTTCGTTTGACCATACTCACAAATGTAGTACACCCTTGAAATCATGAAGACTATTGTGTCCGTTCGGAGTATCTTTCAACTCTCGACTGACTCATTCTGATAAGGGAAATTACTTTCAACCTTTGTGATATAAATTGATTTAGTTCTGAGATCTGCGATGTAAATACGAGAACGAATAACTTTCATTATTGCTATCCATGAGTCCTCGGCTTTTCTTAGCAATTTACACTTCAGATACTCCACATCCAGTCTTAGGAACGCTTTGCATTTCCATACTATACGACGATCCACAATTTCCTTATCAAAATTATAACAAAGTTTAAAATTATTTCTGCTCATTGAAAGGGCGAATGTCATCGGTCAGCTGATTCGACTTAACTTTAGTGTTGCCATTCTATCACTGAGGCTGTAACATATGTACATTACTTTAAATCATAATCAGTAAATTTTAACTAATTATTTCTATATATATTGATGTCATATTAAAGGTTCTAAATATCTGATAGGTTTAAATAACAGGTTTCTCTATTCCCTTTCTTTATAAACTGTTACTAGATTTTGTTTTTCACTACTGACATCCCGAGTCAGAAATCAGCTGTTTGTATCTATTATACCAGACGAGATTAAAATAATTTGAATAAATGTTATGTTAGTTAATGATGAATGGCCGATTGCTCGGAGGATAAAAAAAACCCCGTTCTAATATTCCTACTGGAGTGTACCTATCCCCATACCCCCATTTGCCCTAGCTAGCACCACCAATACTAGAGGCCTAAACCTCACATTTACATTTAAACGTGTATGGAACCTAGGTAAGCTAAACTATAAATTCGGGAGATTAACCCGAGGTTGGACTAGAATCAGTGTAAGTGGGTCCCCCCTTGCGTGGCTAAGACACCGGAAACGCAGAGTAACCCGCCCTAATATGTGTATATAAAGCAGACATATAAATATATAAGTATATGAGACCGAGCATGGAGGTCCATTTGGCTTCGGCAAGCGCGGAAAGGCCCGCATGTCCAACACGTGTGGTCCTTGCTTCCACCAAACAAAACTATCCACATTCGTAGGCTATTCACTGCACTTATATATGGCAAGTGCCCGAGCTGCCTAACTCGGGTAAAACTAAAAGGGTCTGAAAGATATTCGTTTAACAGCCGCAAGGTTAAATATCTTTCACCTGGCAACCATGTACCAAAACACTATTTCTGGCATGTAATTAAGCTTGATAGCCATAAAACAACAAAATCCCACAATATTTCAATAAATAATTATAGATCAGAAAAATAATGTAATTCCAACAGAAATTCCCCTTAGAATTAAATTTAATACCTTATTGCCAAACAACAGTGCTACCCAGTCGAAGTCGCAAGAAAGAATCAATGAATCCTTCAATTCCCCTCCGTATTTATACTTAACTGTGGACAAAGTGGACAAAATGGACAAAATGGACAAAATGGACAAAGTGGACATTCTCACAATTTTGATCCTTACACAGTATAAATAAAGCTCAATTCTTCCGTTGGTAATTGTTGTGAATAGTAATTTGCTATTCTAAAAAGGTAGGATGCTTAGCTTTTGGAATAGTTTTACTTGCTTTCGTAAACATTCATACTGCTAATTCTTTTAGGCATTTGTATTGTATTATAATTATTAAGTGATGATTTTAGTATTAGATGGCGAAATATGAATTTTTGAATGTTAAAACGTTTCGTGAATAAAATTATGTTTTTTTAAAATAATAATACTTATATACGGATTTGCTATATACGAGTTAATGTTAATTAAATTTGTATACGTATTAAGTTATAAATGATTTTTATGTATTGACGTGTAATACTCGTATTGAGAATATTATAAATAAATGAATATGATGCCAATGTGTTGGGAAACTGATGATGACAATGATGATGTGAGTCTTACGATGGCGAGCACATGACGAGAACATGTGAATCGCTACACCGCGCGTCTGCACCCGAGAGAATTGGACGCAATACATTGCGCGTCAAGTTTTATAATTTATTTTAGAAAATCTTATCTTTGAGTTTTCCGAGAAAATGAACACTCGTTTTCAGTTCGTGACTATGGTCTAAAACTACAGTTTTCATTTTCGGCACGCTGTCGGTTACACCCTGTATTTATAAAAATGGGTAGTTTGCACAAATGTAACTTTGACACAGAAAATTTTGTTTTTCTCAGTCAACCTTTGACAACGGTGTCTGTAAAGGTACCGAAACGTCAGGGAGGCTCAAATAATTAATATACGATGCAATGCGATGTAATCCGTTTAAATTGTTTTATTTAAATACTTTTTTCTTTCTTTATTAGTTTTTTCTATTTTTATTGTTTTTTTATTCGTATTTTTTTTGTATTTACTAATTCTTGTTTTTTCTTTTTTTTGGTTGTTTTTCTTGATTTTTCTTTTTTTTTTCATGTTTTTCTATCTTTTTTTTTCTTTTTTTTTAACGCTATCCTGAAATTACAGAATAGATGAGTCCATTTCCGTTATTTAAATCTGCTTCCTAAAAACGTACAGTAATGTTTACTTAAGCTTAAGCCATACTAACCCTGAAAGGATTTGAGAACTTCAATCTTGTGTACTGGAAAATTTTGCAATATGTCACTTAGCCATGTATTCCTCTAATTTAAGAATTATATTTTTTTAATTTGGATTTGGTACATTACAAACGTATGCTCGCGGTGAGGGACTACCTTTAGCCCTTCATTTAGTTAATAAAGAATGAAGTATCATATCAGCAGAAAAATGTCCGAAGGTTATTCACAACGACCAAACGGCTTCCCATGATCCTGACTAAGTCGGATCACGTTTTTGAGGACCTTTTAACGCTGCGTTTTCTTGTACGCGGTCTCAATGTATACGTTGTTTGCTTTCAGACGACAGACAGTGACCTCGACGCCATGTTGGATCGAGCTGCATCTGAACGGGCCGCTACAGTGGCTGGACCGTGTTCTGACACAGATGGGATCTCCACGCTTGCCCTGCTCCTCAATGTCCTAGGTATGCACACACACACACACACACACACACACACACACGCACACGCACGCACGCACGCACGCACGCACGCACGCACGCACGCACGCACGCACGCACGCACGCACGCACGCACGCACGCACGCACGCACGCACGCACGCACGCACGCACGCACGCACGCACACACACACACACACACACACACACACACACACACACACACACACATACACACACGCAGACACACAAACACAGACGACAAACATTGACCTCCACTCCACGCCATGTGTTCGCTCGTTCAAATAATTTATATTTTAATTATTTACATTATCTATTATTTTTCTTTTACTCTCTGCCCTAAGGTTGTCTGGAAGAGATAGCTTTTTAGCGATAAGACCGTCTGTTTTAACCGCCAACTTTTATGTATTTTATTTCTTTGTGTTTTCTTTCTATTGTGTGGTGCGCAGTAAAGAGTATTTAAAAATCTCTTCGTGTTATAATGGCTTAGTTTGAGCCCCTTGTCAAACATTTTTTAATTATCGATTAAAAGAAAACTTATCGTAAAAAAGGCGGACTTAATGCCATGAGGCATTCTCTACCAGTCAATCCCAGGGCATAGCAGAAAAATTGTAGGCGGTGCAACTAACTTACACAACAACTAACTTCCTATTCATATAGTTACAAATATATACGTAGGTACACTGGTACAACTAATACAATAAATACATACATTATATTAACAAGTAAGTATATACAGCGATTATCACTCACAAAGAAATATTTTTTGTTGCAGAGCCCCACAGCATAAGAAGCACCGTCAGTTAAAAGTAAGCGTAGCTCAAAACAAATTGAATACCTCTACATGAGTCTTAGTAACTATAATTATTGCTAAATTTTTATATAGCTCTGCAAGTTTGGACACGTTAGACGGGTCGGACACTGATTTTACCGCCCGGCCACGAACAGGGCGTTAGCGGTGGACCTGGGTTTAGGCCGGCGACGCACATGTGACAGGTGTTACAGGTGTCGGGCGACGGCATTGTATAAAAAAACAAGGTATTGCATTCCGGAATGGCAGGCCAGACTTGTGACGTCATCACCCTATGATTGGTTGGTTCTGTCAATCCGTTTCAGTGCTGCCAGTGGTGTATCATAATACTCCCCGATCCTCTTGTCACCCGTATGAATCTTATGAAATCGTGAGTGTTTAAAATCAATTATTACGACAAAATAACATTTATTCAAAGAACATGACAATTGTCATGATTTTTTTTTGTACGACTGGCGGCGAACATTTTCCCTATAATTGAAGTGAAACTTCTAATGCAACTTCCAACAAGGTTGCGTTAAACGTTTAACGCTACCGTGGAGGGGGTAGGAAAGCACCGTTGCGTTAAAAGTTCAACGCTCCTGGGGAGGGGGAATAGAAAGAGACAGCGAGACAGTAGAAGTTTGTCTTAAAGAAACGATATGAGTTCACTAAAAATCAATTTCTACCCCTTCCTATTGGGCAACTAATCAGTGACGTAGAAAGGCTGACTTGCCGGAGGGTCATACCTTGTTTTCTTATACCATGGATATAACAACATTTGATATAACAACAATAAGCATAATTTCATTAGGTATAATTACAATTTCAAAGAAATTCCATCAACAATGGATCGAGACTGATGGAGACAACTGATCAAGAATACGATACTTTGTGATCACGATCCTCAGGAATGAGGGACCGAAGTAGATAATTTCAATGATATAACGTTCATAATCGCAAGATAACCTAACACTCCTCGCTTCGCTCGTCGTCGTACCTAACTATGACTATTACAGTTTTAACTTTTTCGTTTGAGCAGTTTGTGTATTGAGCCTTTAAACGTATTATATCAAACGATCATTATACCATATGGTATTATGCCACGTGAAATTATAACAAATGTTATTACTTAATATTTTCTTCGGTTTCCGCGACTGTCACACATTTAAATAAAACAAAGAAGGAGACTCAAATAATTAATATACGCGATATAATCCGTTTAAATTGTTTTATTTAAATGTTATTACTGTTACCAATATTACTTGTTATATTGACCAATGTTATGTCACAAGTTGTTATAGCGACTGTTACGCACCCACCGCTATGATTTTGTTTTTTCCGCTCGCCGCTGTGGCTGTCGCTGGTCGCGCGTAGTCGTGGCCGGGCGGGTAGGGCCACGGTGCGGTTGTTCAAGGCAGCGTTATTGGAATTGTAAGCAGCGCAGAGCGCTTGCGAGGATAACACCAGATTGTTATTGATATGAATAGTATTTTATACTAAGAGCATTTTTCAAAGAATTTCGTGTTCAAAATACAAAGGGCTTGCCGAATGAGTAGGCATAGACGGGTAGTGATACCAAGCCGGCAAGCCCTTTTCACGGCTAGATAGTACTTTTCTCAAACATACGCAATGAAAAAAAAATACACCACTCGAAAAATTATAATTCAGCTGTTTAGCCTGTTCATGATCATGAACACAGACGCCATGTTTAAAAATAATTAGGCTTTTAATTTTGTATGAAATTCCTTTATAGTTCCCTTAGAGTTTTTCAGCCCGAAAGGTCTTCGAAGCCTGTTATAAACGCACTTTATGCATGTTTGAGAAAATGTTTGTTAACGGTGCTAAATATTAATGCATTGTCATATAATCTACAGTCGCATACCAGATTTACCAATCTGACCACTATAAGTGGGTGTTTTTTTTTTGAGAAATGTTCTAACAACCGCGCTATACCCATATAAATTAAGCTAGTTTTGGGATTGTAACAGAACCCGACGAGTTCTTAGGGTACCGCAGACGTGGAACCCTGGTATATTGTAAAAAGCACATAACTTGTATGTAAAGACACATAATAATGTATAGTTTTATATCAATCAACTACCTTTAGATGGTATATTTTTACACCGCATATTTACTAGTACACTGGCGAGCAAATCAAGGTGTTTATATTATAGGTACCATTTTAAACTACCCAAATCTTCATCATGTTCGTGTTTCATTATATTTGATACGAATAACCTAAATAAATAGTATTTTATGCAACCGTTGTATAAGAGGGGGCAAAAAACGCGAGTGGCATGGGTTACGATGTGAGCGCAGCGAACATCGTAAGAAAGATGCCACGAGCGTTTTTTGACCTACTTATACAACGTTGCATACAATACTTTTTCTACGACTCGACATTTCATAAATAAAATGCAAATAAACAACAAAGAAAATAATTACATGTTCCCGCTCGGAATCAACAAAATTAAAAAGAAAAATTGTCTCTGATAAACTTCTTTTTATTGACATCCATCTGTCAAAAAAATATTAACTTATACATAAAGGTATACGATCACCACACTAAACATCTGTCAAAAAAATTAAACTTATACATAAAGGTATACATTCACTATACTAAACATCCATGCACTGAAGATAAAACTTTTTTTTTAAGTTGGCAGCAATGCCTTAGTACAAAAGTTTTTTTTTTTATAATTTGCAAATTGTGTGAATGCATCTGTTCATCATGTAATCTGAGGTACTAAGTGATGGTTTTTTGGCGACATTATAACATCGGTTAGCAGTGTGTTTTTGAGCAGTAGAGTATAGACTTTTACAGACTTTCATAATTTATGTCTTTATATTAGAGTTAGTAACTATATAAATGACAGAAAATAGTACTGGAGTAGAAAAAAATTTAAAACACCCCCGAAAAGTAGCTGGTCATCATCAGGCCATCAGTGATATAGAAAACGCTACTAAAACTGAATATATGAAATGAGCTCCCTGCCGAGGTGTCCCTTGGGATACAGTATGCGGTTCATCAAAAGGGGAGTAAACAGGTTCTTAAAGGGTCGGCAACGCGCGTATGATGCTCCTGGCATCGCAAGCGTCCATAGGCGGCGGTAACTGCTTGACATCAGGCTTGCTTGTTTGCCACCGTCATAGTATAAAATATATATGTAATATACCTTGGTATGCTCGCCAGTGTACACACAGTATATTTTCTAGTCTAACGAACATTGATTTTGTACATTAATGATAATTATAAACATTAAAATGTGAAATTTTAATAGCTTACACTTTCTAATATTGGTTTAGCCGATTTTGACTTGAAATATACGTCTTGTTTAATTAATTTAAGGATTTGATTATTATCGACGATTTTTTCTGTTTCGACCATTTTCGTTAGGTTTCGCGTTAATAGTTGTTTCAATACTTGGGGGGCTATCCATTAATTACGTAAGGTTTCCTAGGGTGGTTTGTAAAAACTACGTCGTAACCGAACATAATGAGAAATTGCTTACCTAGTAATGAAGGGGTTAACAATGCCCAAAATTGTCCTTATTAATTAATGCCCCCTTGTTTACAAGATCAGAAGTAATTTATGATCTGACGTTTTAGGAAGGTGATATATTTGCTTTGTGATTATAAGACGTTTGAAATGGAAAAGAGAAATTAATATTCTTATTAAAACTTTCGTGAGACTTCTCTAATAATTTTTGTAAACGGTTTAAAATTAAAACTCGCATAAGAATTGCCAACGGCTCGACATGTTTCGAACTCGTATGGAGCTCTTTTTCAGGGTCATCTTTGACGACGCATTTGGCGCAGTGGTTATGCACCTGCCGACCGCCGGGTCCTGGGTTCGAATCCCGGCAAGGGCAAATTTTTGTGTCATGGACTCGAACTTTGTTCCTGGGTCATGGATGTTTTTTATGTATCTATCTGTTTAAGTATGTATATCGTCGTCTAGTGCCTCTAACACAAGCATACTAGAGCCTACTTTGGGACTATAAGGTACGTCAATATTGTGTGGGGTAGTTCGATAAATAAATTATTTATATATTTGGCACGTTTGGCCATTCCTGATTTTTTACGTGATTTTTAGACCGTTTATAATAATTATTAGAGAAATTAATAGATTTGTATTCGCTTGTTAGTGTTCACAATGTACATGTATTGAACAATGTTGGCTAGGATCCGATCGTATATTTGTTTAAGTCGTGTAGTATGCAAAATTAAGATATAAGTGAGTTTCTATCTGACAACGAAACTTACAAGAATTCAAAGTCAAATTTTTATATGGCAGATGGATAAACGCGAAACGAAATAATCCAAACCAGTTGACGTCACAAGATTTTATTTAGAAAAACACTTTACGTAGGTGACATGAGGAAACCTTAAGGTCAACTGGAAGATATCCCTCATAGGGATAAGTTCGCCTTAGTATGGTTATTTCAGGTTAACCTACATTTTATTATGTTCTATAAATTTGTCCAATTTGTAAATAAATAGTATAAATACTTATGTACAGTGAACCAATTTGATTTCTAGGTCACTATAGAACCTTGTCAATGACAATGACAATGATATGAGATCTCAAGCGGCTTTCATATTGGCGTTCACTGTGACAAGGTACGAAAAGGCCTAGGAATCAAATTGGTTGACTGTACTTGGGCGAATTAACTTTTTGACCGATAGTTTTGACTGTCTCCGCCGTTATTCAAAATATATCTGGAGTTACCATGAAATCGTACTTCTAATATGTATACATATTTTCTGTTTATTAGGTTTAACAGTTGGGACATTGAACTTACTAAACACCATAAATTTAAACATTGAGAAGCCATTAGTTAAAGTTGAAATTTTACACCGAAGTTTAAAAGTTATGGACAGATCTGAGTCGATGATTTCGTGACCTATTGAATTATTCGATCGGATGCTAGACTACTAAAAGAAAGTTTATGGATATTTGGAAGGCAAATTCACCCCAATATGTTGTTAAGTTATTGTTAAAATAATGCCATTATAATCATGCATTTATGACTTCAACATGATCTTAATTTTATAATTGTGTCGTCTCTCCAAATTTTAAGGGATTTTGTTATTGAACATTAAGGTAAGTCGCGACAAATATGCGAGTGGGACAAGGTTATACACCATATAGAAAAGTACTACATTTAATTACATGTATGTCAACTAACGTCCTAATTGTTTTATCCGAGGTATAAAAAAGTTGTAATATAGGTGCGTTTGTCCCGACAGATTTTTATATCAACTTGATCCAAAATAAAACTTATTAAATATGGCTTTTAAGAAAATATGTAGATATGGTGGATAAATTTAATCCTTATATTCTCATTTCTCATGGGTAACAACCCCCTTTTTATTGGGGTTATTTTGAATTTACATTCAAGATGCGTTTTCTGCTATCAATTATTTCGTTTGTCGCGCGTTTTCGCTGCGATTAAAAAACTCAAAAACTGTATTTTTTTACCGTAAGATCCCTTCCCATTTGGATGGACGTTATATATTATGCTTGCATATATATGTATTAAGTTTTCCATCTATGTAAATGTTAAGAAAAAATTAAGTTTTTTTTCATCGCTCGATGTTTAACCAACAGATTTTTTATGTTTACGCATATTTTAACCGATTTTTTTACCAAGTCAATCTATATTCGTGTTATATTTGAATAATTTCTGAAAATGGAATTTGATATTGTAAATATTTTTTACGTTTTTTTTTTCTAATATAGATATGTACGAACATACAGTAATTAGTTTTGTTTGTGAGAAAGCAATATGGCGGAATGAGTGATCTAAATAATAAACAAATTTGGTATTGAATATGCGTTTGATTTTACCCACAAATATAAAGAATATCCTGATTTTGTAAAAAAGGTACTGAGCACATTATAATTTATGACCAAGCAGTTCTTTCTCTCGAGCCGTCCGAGCGAAAGAAATATTTTATGACATTTAGCTTCTCCGTAGTCGGGTGAAAAGTATCCATCTTTAATATTGCCAGAGATTGTCACAGGGTTAAATGATTAAATCAACGCTGCGAAACGGTTGAAACGGCTGCGGTTATATTTTCGAAACATAGATGAACGATGAACCATCTTGACAGACAAGGCCTTTCGATTAAAAAGACCGCATTCAAATCGGGCCATCCGTTCTCAAAAAGTTTGTACACGAGACTTCAATTAAAGTTCAATATAATAAGCTCAAACTTTTTGAGGCTCAGATGCACATGTTAAGCTTATAATATAACACCCCTCTTTACATCGAGGGTTAAAAAAACAAATAAAGTAGTTTTAATATTTAATTTACAGCAAATAATAAATAAAGAGAATTTTTTTCAATGGAGATATGTCCGATTAGTTGTCGTTCTTACATGATTCCTCGCACTCGTCAAGAGTCTTGAAATTATTCCCGTTTCCTTCACAACCTCCATATCTGAAAGTTACGCATTTACCTGTTGAGGCATCGTATGTGTACCTGAAAATAAAGATTTATTATTTTCAAACTATACGAGAGCTTTTCATCAAGTTTGCACACAATTAAGACGGAAAATTAAAGTCTTATATAATTTTTCTTATTTTGCTACCTTTGTGATTTCCAATACATTGATATCAGATTATATACTATTAAAAAAGTATAAACACAACAGAACCTTATTTATCGAACATAGCCATAACATTGATATAAAATTACTAAAATAATTGGTAAAAATTGGAAAATTATATTGGCCTTTAATTTTCTCTTAATTCTGCACAAACTTTTTGAGAACCAAATGCTCATGAATCATATTTTCATATATTTTAATTGCATACAATTTAATCAAATACTGGTGTCACCTATTACAGGAGCAATAGATTATACTCATTAAACGAATAATTAAATATACTAAAAGATAAAAAAAAAAACTATTTTATTTAAAGCCTGACCATAAATATATGAGGATGCGCCATATTGCGGAATTTCACTGGAACTAATTGCTTACACTACAGTCTAAGATATTTAATTTAAACAAACATTTGACAGTTCTCTGTTGATGTTCTTAGCAAATAGTACATTACTGCAGAGGCCGTGAAGTAAGGGATTGCTGGACGAGTTTGGGGTAGATGGCCGAGTCCTGCAATCCCTGTTCCGGCCGAAGCTTGTATAGTGCTTTTCTCAAACGATGTGAGGAAATATTAAAATTAAAATAACTACTAGATAATCAAGTTAACAAAACAAAATATGCTACGGGAAAAAAGTAAAAACTATTTTTCGTTTTTACTTTTTTCCCGTAGCATATTTTGCATGACTAAATTTGCCTCCTCATAAAGTTCCCCGTCATCCTTTGTTTATAAGTTCCCCGTCACTCTCATCACTTGAAGTAATTTTTATGTCTGTTAAAATTATTTTATATTCACTACGAAATACGAATAAGCAGAAAAAAAGATTTTCAATTTGCCACCTTTTTTATTTTTTAAATATGTTATTTGATCCAGCTATTTGAGCACCATGTTTAACCGCACATAAATATAGTACCATAGATTTTTTTGTGTCGCAATTATGCTTACAGATTGTGGAGGTGGTTGGCTGTATGTAATTTTTCCTTTGCCAATTTAATTTTAGAATAGAAATTTAAAAAAATAGAGCAGCGGACAAAAATGGATTTTCATACTAACTTTTGTGGCCTAGGCCAAGAAGTAATGTAGGGAGCCATAAACGAGAAACTTCATGTCCTCATATCGGGACATTAACGCATACATTTCCGAGCATGTTTGAGAAAAACATATTGTTTGCCAAATCTAACGATTATGAATGGTTGATCAAATCGATTTTATCGACGAAATTTTTTTCAAACCTGAATATATTTTTGTTTATTTTGTGTAAATCAATATTTTTTTGAGCTACGAGCCGTCGGACTCACTGGAACTTTCTATGTAAAATAATAGTTTGTTTTATTGTTCTTTCTTTAGGTTAATAAATTTATCGTTTTTTACCAATTTACAGAATTAGGTAGCACATGAATTGAAACGCAAGATTTAGTCACAACACAGCTTTAAAAAAAAAAGACGTGGTACGTAACTGTTTGAGTACCTAATGATTTATTATCGTTAAATAATTTAACACCGTGATAAGAAAAAATATAACATGAACTCAATTGTATCAAATAGAAAGTGAAAAATGTTTATAGATACTTGAAAAACCACTATGTTATTGCTTGTTTTTTTTTTTATGAAATTCAATAGGTTGCGCAGATTTACGTTATATGGGTCCTGTGATGTGACAAATGTTTGTTTAAATATCATACAGGCTATAGCAATGATTTTATGATGGTTTGTCAACAATGTCAATTTCATTCGTGGTGGTTTCTTAAAAGACAAATATTTAAATGTATTCATAAAAAATGCCGAAAGCCATTCACAGTCGTGAACGTAAGATTATAAATAAATTATACACGTGTTTACTACACGAAAACAGTCAGGAAAGGAGTGCACTCCATTAAATGATATTAGGAGGTCAACATAGTGGAACTGACAGGTATTTAAACTAATGTCATTAATTCATTATAGTGGGTTGGGATTGGTTGCAAATTTGTTGCCATATAAATCTTATAAATAGCCCTCTTGACAGTCCTCATATATTTCTGGCCAGGCTTTAAGTACATATAATTTTTTTGACGTGACAACGTCTTAAATTAGGTTGCGTTTAAACGGTGAGAAAATATAGAATAAATGAGTGGAAAATAATAAAAACGATAATTTTATATTCCCATACAAATACAAACTGTTCGTAGGTACTTACCTGTCAAACATATGATGTTTGTTCCGTCGGTTCGGTAGTTTTAGAATAATTACATGTAGATCTAGACTAAATAAGGGTTTGGAATCGACAACATACATGCATAATAGTCTGATTATCGCATATTTAGATTTAAAACATGTAAAATAAAGACACTATAATGACATTAATGACACATGTGATGGGTGCGTTCAGAAAGTAACACTTAAAATGTTGTTAGGGAAATTGTGAATGAATATGATACAAATAAATATTCTACCGAGAAAAAGACGTTGTCACGTAATATCTTCCTTCGCCCGTAAAACCGACTTTACAGGCAACCATTTTTACGATAATTTTTTTCGAAGGGTTGAAAACGTAAAAGGGTCAATTAACTATTTTCTGCCACTCGTTGCCATGGTGATGTCCCCTGGGTCACTTTTTAAGACTACAATTTTCCATGGTTATATTTAGCAAAAGCTTTATAATTGAAGCAGTTATAAGTCTATTCTTATGTAGACTAAGTATCTCCTGACAATACCAGTAATATGAATTTTAAACACATTTCTTAGAAATTTAATCACTTGTCCCCGTGGTCACGATTACATTAATCTGTGGTCACGGGACAGAATCGCAGACACGGCAAGAAAAAGTAGATCCACCTAAAAATTACAAAGTTCGAAACAAATTGGCAGTCTATATTTCATAGAGCCACTAGGTAGTTTGTATGCCCTTGTAGCAAACAGACATAAGTAAGTACTTTACCTTCTGACGTAGGCTTCACACGGACCAGTTTTAGCGTATAGATTGCAGACAGGATCTGTAATAGGTAGTATTTTATACAACAGTTGTATAAGAGGGGTCAAAAACCGCGAGTGGCATGGGGCAAAAGAAGATGCCACGGGTATTTTTTGACTTACTTACTTTATTTTTTCAATGACTTGGTATTTTTAAATAAATGCAAATAAACAACAAAGAAAATATTTACATGTCCACGCTCGGGAGTGGGGGTTTGTACAGCCACGTTTTCGGAATCCATCACGTGAGGTTGTGAGGGGGAGGGGGACAAATAATCTCACAAAATGTCACCAGGGGGATGGGGGTCAAATAGTAGCCGAAAAAACCTTGCGTGATTTGTGCACAAGCCCTAGGTAATTAAGAACCGTTCTGCAGGCATATGATGGTTGCTTCTATCAAGCCCTAGGTAATTAAGAACTACAGGCATATGATGGTTGCTTTTATCACGAGATAAAAAAATGACAAGCATCCGTCACGTTTTGACAAAATGCGAGTGAGAGTGACAGATGCTTTGTCACTTATTTATCACATAATAAACGCAACCCATAGGTCCCCGGATCAAGTCGGCATCGGAACACTGCAATGGGGGCCGTCGTATTTAACAAAAGCTCATCGCGATTGTACACGTGTGGTCACGATTAGAAATGTGCCGTTCCGAAAATTTCCTCATTTTGGAAATGAGGAAAGTTTCCGGAAATTCTCGGAAACGGAACATCACGATGGCTGTGCGCAATCGATAAGTACAGTACCCTTACCATGAATTATAAATAAATATCGGAGAACCTCACCCAAATCAATCTACTTAGTCCCACAGCAAGCTATAAATAGTAGGCTTGTGTTATGGAAACTAGACGACGATAAACATACTTATATAGACAAATACATACTTAAGCACAAATGACATCCATGACCCAAGTACAAATATTCGAGTAGGTATTTAAATCAGTAAAAAGCAAAAAAAAATGGTTTACAAAAAAAGAACCGACAAAATAAACTGAAAATTAAGCCAAAAATAACCCTTTTATGGACAGCTTATTTATTTATTTAATATACTGTACAAAAGAAAACTTAACGTACAAAAGGCGGACTTAATTCCATTACATTTGAATCACCTTTTGAAGTCGGTGCCGAACCACTCAATTATTACTCTGAAAACAGATGCCACGCATAAAGACTTTAATGATTACGATTTGGTATTTACATTGACGTATTATAAATAATACCTCAATGGGTATTTACGAGTATTTTTGTTCGATAAAGAAGTTTCAATTGATTTCACAAGGTGATGCAAATTTAAATTTAAACATACATACCTTAAATGGGTTATTTTTGAATATTCATTTTATTTTGAAGTTGGCTCTTTTCTGTATTTTTTTTTAGGTAAACGGTTTGTCCTTTATTTTATACCTAGAAATAAATAAAATATTACCTTCAGCCAACGTCGTCATCAGAACTACGGCAATTAAAAAGAAAAATAGTAGGAACTTGTGCATGGTTGGCGGCAGTTGATCTTCTGGTGTATAATTTATTCGCAGATTCGCTTAAATACGGCGGAATTGAATAAAAAAACAACACATATTTTAGGGTTCCGTTATACCATGGAAACCGCAGTTAGCAAGTTACTCATGACATCATTATTATATCTACTTATCAATGACTTATCAAATGTAGATTTTGATATGAATTTGACGGCGCCTCGAGAGAATTGGCTTGATGGCGCTAGTGATGCCCATTTGATTTCCGAACGAACTGTCACGTGACGTAACACCGAGCGCTGGGGTGGCGGCCATAATGAAACTAACTGACGTTTCGAGCATTCAACGGTAGCCATATTGCGCGCGCGCCTCACGTGTTGCGGGGGAACGCCATAATTTTCGTAATCGTTAATTATCATCGTAAAATACTGTGTTGCTAGCATTGAGGTATTATTTATTATAGAGCCACAGACCCGAACAAAAGTGTCAAATAAAGTGGCACCGTTGTCATGTTCAAGTAGATGCCAATAACGCTTATTTATAATTTGCAGCATCATATTGACTTCGTACAAAAGAACTCTTTGTTTAAACGTTTAAGTGTCAATTTGACTTAATTACTTATTACCACAAATATTTTACGTGTAAATTAACTTTTTTAGCGTATTCTGACTGAAGTCTCTTGTCAAACTTGGAACATGGCACGAATGGATCATATTTTAATATTTTTACATACTAAAAATATTTTCAGTAGAATTACAGTAGCGTCTCAATATATTTACGACTGTATTATTTATGCTCTACTAAATATAGACTCATATAAAAAAATGAATAGTGCCAGGAATAAACATAAAATCGCTATCCCTAAATTCCGTGTGCGTAAAGTTTTTAAATCATTTATGGGTCAATGTTTACTCTATTAAAATAATAAACTATCTAAAGAAGCAATTGAATTACCCTTACCGACTCTGAAAAAATACTTAAAAACCTGTCTACTCAAAAAAGCATATTATCTGTTGAAGAATACATGAACGACAAAAATGCCTGGCCTAGTTTACCTTGCTAACTTTGGAAGTGTTTGAAATCTGTGATAAAGTCAATACTAGCTGTGATTTAACTTTTATTTTTACCTAACTTTTACATTCTGTCAATTTATTTATTTTGGATTATTGCTCTTTTATTATTGTCTATTTTTATTATTTTTTGTACACACCTATTTTAATCGTTGTTTTATGTTTTAAATTTACTGTTTGAATATTATTTTTTTACCTAATTTTTACATTCTGTAAATTAATTTATTTTGGATTATTGCTCTTTTATTATTGTTTATTTTTTTTGTATACACTATTTTAATCGTTGTTTTATGTTTTAAATCTGCTGTTTAAATATTATTTTTGACGATGCATATGGCTGATTAATTAATTATTTATGATTGTAATTATTGTTTTTTTTATAATGTTCGTAAATTGTTAATTACTTATTTTAATACTGTAGATTATGACGATGCAAAGGTGATTCAACGAATCCTACTTGATTAAATGATTTCTTATCTTATCTTATCTTATCTTTCACTATTATTTTATTTAGGTATTAAAATATATTTTATGTTTGAACTAAATAAACTCGTAAATTGTTAATAACTAATTTAGACACGTTTTTATTGTAAATTGTAAATAACAAATTTAGTTACGTTTTTATTTAACAACTGCATAAAAAGTTTCCGATAGAAGGGATCAGTAATAATGACATTATTTCTCCTTGTTCCAGTATGCGAAATGAGAGTAATACAAGTGCAAAATATTGACATTATTAACCCTTTAAAGTTTGATCTTATTTGTCGGTGGCGTGGTAGGTATGCACGGCAGCACACGTCGCCGTCGCCTTTATGTGTTCTTGGCGTTCAAAGGTTTAAACTGACAGTGTCTAGACTCTGTGACAAAATAAAACAATAACAACAGAGTTATTTTTTGTAATTTATGAATTTTATCATTTTACGCTTCTGTTGATTAACATAAAAAAAAAACATGATTATACCGAACACACGAGAGACGAATTATTTGGCTTCAATTATTCTTCGCGTTTGTCTCTTGCTAAATGTGATCTCCATTTTTACGTTGTTGAGAATGGGAATCTTGAATAAAAAAAATGGGATAATTATTTATTGCACTCCTTAATTTATTAATAAAATATAAAACTATAGCGACTCCTTCGATTTTTGTTCTGTGATGAGGTGCATTTTGTAGGGACAAAGTTAATAATTCTAATACAAAAATTGCTATGATTTTACATAGGATTCGTTAATTAATCAATAGAACTCAAGTAAAAAAGAATATTCCGCCCTGTTCCTTTATTTTATAGTTGTTATTTCTGTAATTTTTCACTGAAAATTAAGTCACTTTTGAGACCCGTCACGTGTCATGGTCTAAACGAGACTGATCGCCCAACTAATGCGATTTGTGATTTTGCATTAGTTGGGAGGGTGCCATTTTTTCCGTCTGATTGTGTGTCCATGTAATTATTACGTCAATGGTTGCTAGTGTAATCAAAGTGGGAACTCGATTAGAAGATTGAAGAACTATTCGGATTGACTTTTATTTCGCCAAACCTGGTCTTCTTGCCCAACTACCCGCCACTATGAATCCTTCAGTTAAAGGCCGCGAACTCGAAGATCACAATTACGTCTCTTTAAATTTATTTAACAATTTGTTGTACAATAAAGTGTTTATTTACATTAGATGGTATGATTGTAGAAATAATTGTCTGCTAGTAAAGATATGTTACCAAAAATAAGAGAAGGCTCGATAGAGGAATATGATTAAGGTAAGTGGGTATAATGAAAAAGGGAGAGTAAAAAGTATATATCCTATTCAATGAGCTTTTAGGCCCTTTTTCCTATTTTAAGGCGGGGTACAAGTAAAACACTGTTTCTTTAGATAATAATTTAATATCCTTTGTTACTTTTAGAGATATTCACACATCAGTCAATAGTCGATCGAGTCGAATAAGTCGTCAGTTGTTGTTAGTCATGTCCGATGCGCGCAGCGAAGTAGACGCATCGATGACTAATGAATTATTTAAAGCTTGACCAGAAATATATGAAGATTGTCAAGAGGGCGCTATTTATAAGATTTATATGGCAACAATTTTGAAACCAATCGCAACCCACTATAATGACATTAGTTTAAATACTTGTCATGTAATGTAACCTCGTAATATAATTTAATCGAATACACCCTTTTCCTGACTGTTTTTCGTGTAGTAAGCACGTGTACACTTTATTTACAATCTTACATTCACGACTTGTGAATAGATTTCGGCGTTTTTTTGAATAATTTTAAATATTTCTATATAAGAAACCATCACGAGTGACATTGACTTTGTTGACAAACCATCATAAAATCATTGCCAGTGTAATAAGAAATTAGTTCCAGTTAAATTCCGCAATATGGCGCATCCTCATATATTTCTGGTCAGGCTTTAATTAGGTAACTAGCGCGGCTCGACCGCTGCCTGTAGTTAAACGATTGGTGACCCTAATAAAAGTGAGCCCATTGTCAACGGGATCCTCGCCTTTCTGCAACAGAAGCTGCTGCGGGAAGGTCAGATGGATGCGGTGACTGCTGTTCAGATCTGTTCGTCGCGTTTTACTGTCGACGAAATCTGCGCTGCGAAGAAGGTGCTGTTCCAGTCTCACGGGATTTGTACCTCATCGCAGAGAAGATAAAGCGGGAAAGAAAAAAAAGTTCTCTTAATCACCGTCGCTTAGTACAAAAAAAAGACATTCAATAACGGAACCCTTTATAAACTGTATTTTTCAAGTAGTAATGTTAATTTCTTCGGTTTACACAAGTGAGGAATTATGACGCATTGAATAACAGACTGATATCCTTTCGATATATTACTTTTCGTATTGTAGAACATACATAATACAAAATACCATATCATATGACCTTCCCACAAACTTCGTGAATTTCTTTTGTTAAAAAATAATGGCGTTTTAGGTTTGGTTGCTACTACATACAAACTACAGTACGATACAATAAAACTACAGAAAAGTGACTAAAACCAAGGCAAGCGCATAACAGAGCAAAGTTTTCCGCTTCAAAGGAACTCATCATCATCATCATCATTTCAGCCATAGGACGTCCACTGTTGGACACAGGCCTCCTCAATAGATTTCCACATAGGCCGGATAGCAGCGACCCGCATCCAGCGAGTCTCCACAACTCTAACCAGGTCGTCCGACCACCTTGCGGGTGGTCGTCCTACACTGCGCTTGCCGGTACGTGGTCTCCACTCGAGAACCTTTCTGCCCCAACGGCCATCGGTCCTTCGAGCTACGTGCCCCGCCCATTGCCACTTCAGCTTGCTTACCCGGTTTGCTATGTCGATGACCACATTTCTGATTCGATCTCGTAGACAAATCCCGATCATAGCTCTTTCCATAGCTCGCTGAGTGACTCTGAGCTTCCTTAAAAGGCCCATAGTTAGAGACCACGTCTCGGCTCCGTAGGTCATTACCGGTAATACGCACTGGTTGAAGACTTTCGTATGTTGGACGAGAAGACACTTCGCAGTTTCCCGAACGCTGCTCATCCGAGTTGAATCCGCCGATTGATCTCTTTCTCGAAGTTGGACCTGCCTAACTGAATTGTTTGTCCCAGATAGACGTATTCTTCAATAACTTCGAGGACCGAGTTACCAACCATTACTGGGGCGGGTGCTACATGGACATTCGACATGATCTTCGTTTTGTCCATGTTCATCTTAAGGCCCACCTGTTGGGATACTCTGTTGAGACCTTCGAGCATCATACCAAGATCCTCCAGCGTCTCTGCCATGACCACGATGTCGTCGGCAAACCGAAGGTGCGTGATGTACTCGCCGTTAATATTGATGCCTAGTCCTTGCCATTCCAAAAGCTTGAAGGCGTCTTCCATTGCGTTGGTGAATAGCTTCGGAGATATAACATCCCCTTGTCTCACACCCCTTCGCAACGGAATCGGCTCCGTACACTGGTCTTGTACTCGGACCGACATAGTATGCGCTAAGGTGTCGACACCCCGTCATGCCTACGCTGCTGCAGCTGCGAAACCACCGATCGCTCCTCGGTTATTGCAGCAATCGTCCAAACCGAAGAGTTCCGATAGTGATGGCTTCACCTTGGTGGAGAAAAAGAAGAAGCCGGCTCGTCGCAACCAGTGTGGAACTGCAGTGACTGGATCGCAACATCTACTCCAGCCTGCGGCCCCGACGACACTGTTGTATGTGTCCAGACTGCACTACACGACGAAAGCAGATAGCATCGTCGAGTATTTGCGAGTAAAGACCAACTTCACCCTGAGGGTCGAACAGTTAGTCTCGTCACAATGTGAACTTCGCTTCATTTGTGGTGAGGGTGCCTACTATCAAGCTGTCGACCTTCCTGCAGGAGGAATTCTGGCCGAAAGGTGTCGTGTTCCGGCGATTCCGCGGACGGTTACCCGACACCCAGAAGTTACGTCGCACGTCGCCGAACTAACGTGTTTATGATTATTTTTTATGTATGTTAGTTTTAAGGTATTTATCTATGGGCCACAGTTGCCTGAAAATAAATGATATTGATTGATTGATTGATTGATAGTGGCGTTGTTGTACACACTTCTCAGCACCTCGACATACCGATAGTCAATCCGGCATCGCTGGAGTGACTGCAATACTGCCCATGTCTCGACGAAATCAAAGGCCTTTTCATAGTCCACAAACGCTAAGCAGTGGCAGGTTATACTCCTTCGTCTTCTGTATAACCTGCCGCAGCGTGTGTAGTGGTTTATGGTACTGAAGCCTTTTCGGACCCCGGCTTGTTCGGGAGGCTGGAATTCATCAAACCTACTTGAGAGACGATTCGTGATGACCCTAGAAAACAGCTTGTAGACATGGCTAAGAAGCGAGATGGGTCTATAATTCTTGAGCAGTGTTCTATCACCTTTCTTGAAGAATAGCACCACCAAACTTCCGTTCCATGCTTCCGGCGTGATGCCCTCGAGCACAACGGAATTGAAGAGCTTCTGAAGCACCTGTAATACCGGGGTTCCACCCGCTTTCAGAAGCTCTGAAGTGATTCCGTCATCGCCCGGCGCCTTGTTGTTCTTAAGCTGTTTTAGGGCCATCCTAATCTCGTACAGGCTGATGTCCGGGATATCTTCGGTATAGTGTCGGGTAAGCTTGGCTCTCGGATTTTTGGCCAATTTTTCAACAGGTTTGGCAACCGAGGTATATAACTACCCATAGAACCTCTCGATCTCTCTCAACACTAAATGCTACTATAATTTAGATGAATATTTCAAAGACAATTGAATGTAAATAACTTTGTAAGTAAACTTTTATAAGTATCTTCTACAATCTGTTTATAAATGTTAGAATTGTATTGTATTTAATTAAGCATGATTTTATTGTTACATTCATAGAGTTTCTGTTAGTATGTAAGTTAGATATTTAAGGCTAACATTGCTGTGCCCTTACGGGGTGCATACTATTACTTGTAAATCTTGTAATATTATGTTTTTGCAATAAATGAATATGAATATGAATACACCTCTGGCTTTGTCGATACTACGCTGCCGTCTTCTGTCTCCAGCTTCGTCAGCTGGCTTTGACCAATAGACAGATCCCTCGCAAACACTTTGGAGCCCTTGTTTCGCTCTATCGTTTCTTAAATATGGTTGGTATTAAAGAGACGAATATCGTGTCGCATGGACCGATGGATCTGTCTATTGAGCTGCCTGTATGTGTCAGCATCTTTAGAAGTCTGCAGCGTCATTGAGCGTCGTTCAGCCATAAGGTTAAGAGTTTGATCATATAGTTTTTGAGGTCTATCTTTGCGACGGGGTCTGAAGAATTTTTTCCCCACCTCGTGGACAGTTTCTACCAACCTGTTATTTAAATCGTCCACACAAGCGCAATCATCCAGGCAAGCAAAGCGATTTGTTAGTTCCAGCTGAAAGTCTTCGGGATTTTGTATGTGAGCTGTCGTTGGTCGGAGCGTAGACTTCATTAGGCGAGACCTTTCTAGGCGGACATTAATATTCAATGTGCCTCTCACCATTCGGTGATCGCTACCGGTTTTAACCCTGTTGATCACTGAGACATCATTGAATATTTGTCTCTTTGTGGCCAAAATAAAGTCAATCTCATTTCTCGTGGAACCGTCGGGACTCATCCAGGTCCATTTTCTATGAGGCGGCTTCTTGAAGAAACTACTATGCTCCATATTTGAACTTAAAAAAATAATTGATTATGGCTGGAGTGCACCAATTTCATTAGTATTTCAAAGGCAAAGAGTGGTTCTAAGAGCTTAATCTATAATAATGTAAAAATTGATACCCCATTAAAAAAAAAATCTAAAAGTGGCGCCAATTTATGTGCATAGTAGAAACGTTTTACGGTACAAAACAATTTCTTCCCGATGTTTTCACCTCTCGTGCTCGAAATGTACGTTTTCATTAATATCCTACTCGAAAAATACGTTATTTTAGCTGCACATAGCGGGGATAGACTGGTTATTTTAGCCCCTAAGGTTTATATAGACGTTATATTATGATAATTTATATCGTCACCTGTAATATGAATTAATGTAACCGCCAAAATGACGAAATTGAGTTAAGTATACAGTTCGTCTGTAAATAAGACGATCTATCCATTGCTGTTATTAAAATTACGATATCTTGAAAAAAATGTTGGTTACGTTAAACCAGTGTTTTTCAAACTTTTTGGTGTCACGGCCCTAAATGACCAACAAAATTCCTTCACGACCCCCAAAATCCCGTTTGTACGATTAAAATTTGAATACAACTCTTATTTAACAGATTTGAAACGCACCCTTCTATCAGTCAATCAGTCATGAGTATGTGTTTTGGAACGCCACCTATATTTATCAAAAAATCTGAAGGTAGCTTATTACTGTTTCGCAACCTACCCGTTTTAAAATTAAAGAAGCAAATCTGTTTTAGCTGTGCGACTGTTATTTTGGAGATTATTATACTCGTGTTTCGTCCTCGATATTAGTAACTTAAAATTATAATACACAATGTAGTAACGCATAAGTGTTACCACTTCGTCACTTGTTTGGGGAAAAAAGGTAGCCGCTATTGGCAACACTTTTTTTTTTTTTTGCATAATTTTCCCGAGCCCACCCTCATCTGCTCCTCTTCATTCGCGTTTTAGTGCTCAACCACTCCACTTGTTCGTGTCCTTCGTGCCTACGTGGTTTTCGCATCTACGACAACGTTTGAACCAGTTAGAAAATGAAATTAGGGAGACAAACCGTCGCCGGTGTGTTTCCTCGTCCTCGTCATGTTCTCAGAATTCATCGAGTTCCCTGAGTTAATCGTCGTCGCGGTCCGCGTCGCAAGATCGGGAAGATCCAAACGGTTAATATTTAAACCTACCCACTTTTTAACCGAAAAATTAATAAGTTAATTTTTCAACAATAATGCATTCAGAATAGCCTATAGGGTTATTTCGCCGCATTATTATAACATGTTTTCTCGTATGGTGATGCACTCAAGAAATGTAATGCATTCAGGGTGGTCTATAGGATCATTCCGCCGCATTATAACAAAACCCATGTACTCAGATCAGTCTGCGGGACTGTTTCGCCACAGGGTTTATAACCACTTTTCTTTGTCACAAGAAATGTACCTAATGCATTCAGGGTGGTCTATAGGATCATTCCGCCGCATTACAACAAAACCCATGTACCTACTCAGATCAGTCTGCGGGACTGTTTCGCCACAGGGTTTATAACTACTTTTCTTTGTCACAAGTAATGTAATGCATTCAGGGTGGTCTAAAGGATCATTCCGCCGCATTACATACAACGAAACAATTTTTTGTCTCGCTTTGTTTCTTGCACAAATAACGAGAATAACATATTAATGATGCTTGCATACTCATGGGCGCATCTTTCATGATTCCGGCCTGGAATGAAGCTGCCGCATTACAACAAAACGAAATTTTTGTCTCGCTTTATTTCTTGTACAAATAACGAGAATAACATATTTATGATGCTTGCATACTCATGGGCGCATCTTGCATGATTCCGGCCCGGAATGAAGCTGTACCAGCACCAGCCATCATCGAGGAGCCTGCACTACAGCTGCCAGCCGCCAATCTCAGAAACATCGTGCCTGAGCCTGGTCCGTCCAATGCTCCGCAAATTACCGATCCACTGCCAGAGGCACTTTCGGTCGCGGAAAACAGTAACACATTTTCCCGTAGGAGCTAATAGGATCTTGGGATCCGACCCTTCTCAAACATGTGGCCAGCAGATTTGAGTATATACCTACATCAGGTTTAGAAAAACAAGCGAGCTGTCTCGCACAGGACTTGTTAGACAAGTATTTAGTGCCTTCAAATTGCAAGAAAATTGCCGTTCCACAACTAAATGCTGAAATAACAGGCGGCATCAAATGAACTGTTGTAAAAAGAAACGAATACATCGAGTTCAGACAAAAATAGTTGGCCACGGCCATTACAGTATGGATATATAGTATCGATATAGTAGGACGTATGTTGACGTCGCAATTAAGATCTAAAGACAAAGTTAACAACAATTCTACAAACAATTTTTAGATCTGGGCCGTATTCTGTGCGATATAGAAGAAAGCTGTGCGCAGAAATGTCATCCTATATTCTCTAAAAAAGGAGTTTTGAGAACAACTAGCTGTCCCAAAAATCGAGAAGTACGTTTTTGGCGTAGACCTACCAGAAACTCTAAAAAGCTGTGTCGAAATCTGGTTAACGCTTATCTTGATATATCGGTTATCAAGATAAGCGTGCAAAAACAGAAGCAACCGTCTAAATTACCAAAGAATTTAAACTGGAAGGCGGGAGCTTCAGTTTGCAGTCAGCAGAGAGCTCCGACGCAAAAACAGTAGCCTGCCACAACGACCAGTCGGCGTCAAGGAACCTCGTCACACAGATCGTCGCATCGGACCAAACACTCGCCGACGCTAGACTCGGTACGCTGCGCCGGTCGACTCACTGATTCTTATGAACAGTGGTCAGTTATCACTCGTGACTAATCCGTTTTATTCTGGATAAACGGATACCAGTTAACTTTTAATAAGCCAGTAAATCGGTCTAATTCTCCTACTGTCTCAAGTAAGTCTGAGTTAGAACAAATTTATTTTACTGAAACTCTTAATAATCTAGGTACTTGATATATGTATAGGTGCCATATCAGAATGCGAGCCTTGCTCGGACCAATTTTTGTCAAAGGTTTTGTTAGTGCCTAAGCCTAACGGGAGCATGAGACTTATCCTTAATTTAAAATATTTTAATAAATGTATTCCCACACAGCACTTTAAATTGGAAGACTTAAGAATTGATTTGAAATTAAATTCTAAAGACTGCGTTAAAGTCAACGTTAGATTTAAAGACGACATTCTCATAATCGAAAAACTGAAAAAAAATTGGGTTTCATTATAAATTAACAGAAATCGAATCATAGGTGAACTAGAACAGTTTCAGAAATTAATCGATTAAATAATTAATGGGTCTTCTAATTTCTGCATGTGCATGTCCAGCTGTGGAATATGGCTGGCTGTATACGAAACAGGCGAAACGTATCAAGTATTTAAATCTACTCAACCATAATGATTACGAACAATATATGAACATTTCCGATTCTCTTCTGCCCGATTTCAATATTTTCAATTGGTGGATTCATGCGATACGCAACTCAGACCACCGTATTAAGGACGAAAATTTCGCAATTGAAATCTTTTCTGACGCCTCAACTGCGGGGTGGGGGCGGCATGTGGTGATCATACGGGTAGCGGCAGGTAGTCTAGCACAGAGAGTAATTTACATATCAACCAATTGGAACTCCTTGCGGCCTATTTTGCCCTCAAAATATTTGCCAAAAATTACTACCGTTGCCAAGTAATTTTACGAGTTGATAACACCACGGCAGTATCTAACATTAACCAAATGCGAGGCATTCAGTACCCCCATCCTACAAAAGTAACAAAAGATTTGTAGCAGTGGTGTGAAACTTGAAAAATATTTGTAGTAGCATCATATATAAAATCCTCAGATAATATCACCGCAGATAGAGAATCTAGACGTTCCCACATTATACAGAATGGGAACTTTCCGTCTCAGGCTACTGAAAACTGCAATTTGGTAATCCCACTATCGGTCTATTTGCCAACCAAATCAATAAAAAATGTGAAAAATAGGTGTCCTGAAGTAGGGATCCAGATGGATACGCGTATGACGCATTTACCATCGAATGGTCAAGGTTTTTTCTTCTATGCTTTTCCACCAGTGTCCGTTATTCTAAAGAAAGGCCCTGAGTAAAATCATTTCGGGAAAAGCATAGGGTACCGTATCATGGTTGCTCCAAACTGGCCAACACAACCCTGGTACCCTTTATTTTATCGGCTCTTGATATCCGATGTGCATGAAATAGGTGATTAGGGTAATCACGTTATGGTATTTAATTCCAGCAACCGGGACATCCAGGCCAGCATTACGATTGGTTGCCGGGATGTTGTCAAAACGGCGCTATTGCAACGCCGTATCCCGCCTTCCGCCGTGAATTTCATGCTTGAAGCGTCGTTATCAGACAACTCGATTAAGCATTCTGATATTTGTTTAAAGCGTTGGTACATATTATGTAAAAAAAAAAAATTAAAAACAATATTTTTTATGTACCATCAATTCCAATTATCATAGAGTTTCTTACAGAATTATTTAATTCAGGCGCCCAATACAGCACTATCAACAGTTAATAGATCCACTCTCTCACTTATATTGGGGCCAATACGACGAAACCGCCAAAATGACGAAATTGAGTTAAGTATACAGTTCGTCTGTAAATAAGACGATCTATCCATTGCTGTTATTAAAATTACGATATCTTGAAAAAAATGTTGGTTACGTTACGGTTAAACAAAAATTGACCATTTTTTTTAGTTTTCTGTATTTATTTTGGTGTATGGCACATTGTTTGTAAATTACTTAATATCGGATTAACGTAACCACAAGTATTGGCCAAAGTTGAGCAAAAGTCATTAATGTAAGACTCATCGGTAAATAAATGACTCTTACATTACTCAATTTATAGCACTTTATTACCGATTGACTGTTACGTTAGCTTCAAAGCTAGATAAAAATTATAAAATGGTTCTTACATTAAATGGGTTATACTTTTAGTTTTTGAATCAAATCGTGTAAATAATAAGGTACATAAATGATTTACATGCTCAGATTAGATAGGTAAAAAAAATAATTAAACGAGATTATAAGAAGGCAACCATTTAAAGTCAATTATAGTCTTATCTTGTCGCAAATTGTGCTTACTGCAAGCTGGGTGAATATATAATTTAGTCAGTAACATTAAAGTTTTCGTAGTTTTTAAAGCAATTAATGCCTCTTACATTATTATTTGTCTTCCCAAGCCTCGAGTGTTGACGGTTACATTACAATTATTTACTTAATTTAGACGGACCTGGTGCTTACGTTATTTTGGTTACCAGGAACTTTGCGACTATCTCTTTCCTTTGCAGTGTTCATAAGTAGATACTGGTGAGACGACCATACATTTGCCTGTAGGAAGCAATTACAAACACTACCGCGTGCGTCTGTTTACGATTTGGTGTTGTGATGGATATGATAGCCACTTTAGCTTGTACCGACCAGCGATCGGATGCCGGTATTCGACTCCATACAAATACCGGTATTCAATTTTGGTATTTCGCTTATTATTACACATTTCTTTATTTTACTGAGCTAATTTCAAAGTTCTGTACCAATACTTTAATTATATGTAGTGGCATTTGAAATAAAATCTGTAATATTTGTTTTGTAATTTTTATGAATACCGGTAACGATGCCTGGTTCCAACAATTCGTGATAAGGACAGTATTGTGCCATTGCGTTGTTATACAATAATAAGTACAGTTAAAAATTACGAGTTAAGTACATTAATCGCTTTACATCAGGCGATCCGTTTGCTCGTTTGCCCTCTACCCCACCTAACGAAAACCAAAAGCTGCCTCTCAAGGGAAAAAACTCGTGTATAAGCGAATTTTGGCATAGTTGTAGGGAATGATGTTTTAAACGACATACTAAAAGTACTGGTGGGTAAGGGTGAAGCTAACGGGGGGAGGGGGGTGTAAAGGTCCCTTTTTTTAGTTTTTCGTAAATAACTTGTAAACTGTAACCTATAGCAAAAAATGTTCTGAAACAATTAATCTAAATAAAATTCTCTACAAAAAATATGTATACTAATATTTTCTTCGGTTTCCGCGACTGTCACACATTTAAATAAAACAATTTAAACGGATTATATCGCGTATATTAATTATTTGAGCCTCCCTGACGTTTCAGTACCTTTACAGTTACCGTTGTCAAAGGTTGACTGAGAAAAACACAATTTTTCTCTGTCAAAGTTACATTTGTGCAAACTACCCATTTTGTAAATATTAATTTAAAATAAAGGTGTTCATACATGCCAGATGGGCCTAATGTAAAGGTACTGAAACGTCAGGGAGGCTCAAATAATTAATATACGCGATATAATCCGTTTAAATTGTTTTATTTAAATATGTATACTTTTTTCCTCTGGGATAAATATTTAATGAGATATGGGGAGAAGAAGACGGACAATAAAGAAATTATTTAATAAGTATGGCACGTATAGGTATTCCTAAAAATTAAATTCCTAGATATCGTTTAAACCTTATATTGAATATTGTCATTGCCATCATCATCATCGCCTTTCTACTACATCGTAAGAAATGGAAACCGTCCTCCAACGTTTCTTCGGTTTGCCATCAGCACACTACCTATGTACATAAACATTACGGTCCAAATTGTGTAGTGGTTTTTGATGGTTATGATGATGTCAGCAGCACAACACGAGCAAACAGAAGCGACGAGGTCTGACAAAACTTCAGACGACGTTAATTGTAATGAAAATACGATCATCACCGTTCAACAGGAGCATTTCCTCGCCAATGAAAGGAATAAGACAAGGCTGATTCTGTTCCTTACCGAGAAGATGACAGCAGCAGGGATTGAAACAACGATTGCACCCGGAGATGCTGATGGTACTACCAAGCTGCCTTACATTCAACTGTTGTTATTGGGGAGGATGTCAACTTGATAGTCCTCCTTATAGGATTGGCCCCACCACATTATCAATGTGTTCTTTTTGAAACCAGATTGTGGGAAGGTAGAGGACAATTTGTTTTCAGTGCGACAACTTCAACAGCTTTCATTTGCAAAAACAATTCTCCTACTCTCCTTCTTCGGATGCGACACCACCTCCACGATCCATGGAAAAAGGAAAGTGGGAATCACTAAATTGTTCACTGCTAAGTCAGACCTGATCCAAAAGATATCAGGCATTTTCAGAAAGCCCTTATCACCAGAGAGTATTGAACAGGCCGGCGAGAAGCTGTTTCAGTTGATTTACCAAGCACCTACCCCGGAACAAAACCTCAACAAATACCGTTACTCAGCTTTTTTAAGAGCATCAGTGAAGCCGAAATCAGATCTGGCCACTCTTCCTCCTACTCGAGGAGCATTGAAGCAGCACTCCTTCAGAGTATACCTACAGGTATCTTTAATCAATACTGTTTTGTTTTTAAAATACAAATATCTATTCGACCTAAATACTTACTTTGATCTTATTTATTTAGGTAGGTACAGATACAACAATGGCTTGGCAACCCTTTACCACTAACCCAATGGGGATGGGCCAGAGCAGACGATGGCACCCTAAAGCCAGTGACAAACAACGTCCCAGTGGCACCTGATTCGATTCTTAAAACCATATTTTGCAGGTGCAAGACTGGGTGTGGGGTGCGATGCGGCTGCTGAAAAGCAGGAATTACCTGCTCCAGTGTCTGCGGTGTATGCTCCGGCTCATGCACTAACGCAGCTCCCATCGAAATCACCGTCGACGACGATGATTATGATAATATTTTAGATTAAGAAGATAATTAGTAATTTTATATTTAGGAATATACATGCCATGCTTAAAGAAATGTGTTTATTTCTTTATTGTCCATCGTCTTCTCTCCATATCTCATGAAATATGTATCCCAAAGGGTTTATATCTTTTTTGTAGAGAATTTTATGTAGATTACTTTTGTTTCAGAACATTTTTTGCTATATGCCACAGTTCACGAGTTATTTACGAAAAACTAAAAAAAAGGACCTTTACACCCCCCTCCCCCCGTTAGCTTCACCCCCACCCACCAGTACTTTTAGTATGTCGTTTAAAACACCATTCCCTACAACTAGGCCAAAATTCGCTTATACACGAGTTTTTTCCCCTGGTTTTTTTTCGTTGGGTGTACTACTCTACGACATAAAAAAATAAATAAATAATAATATTACACAAAAAAAACTTTAAAAATAAAGGGAAATTTGAAAAAGATAAGTACCAGTAAGTACTATAGAAATTGTTATCACCTAAAAAGGGAGTCGTATTTCTAAGGTGGAATGAAGTTCGTCGGGATTTCCAGTATCAAATAGAAATTGATGTTTTAAACTTTTTAAAGTTAAGTTATTTATTGATTAGCTATTATGCCTATTTATACCATGTCTAATTCTCGAATTAGGTACTTTTTAATGAAACAATCTGGCTTAATGCATTTCGTTTTTAGGGAATGTCACTGCCACTACCATGTAGCAACATGTAGGCATAATAAAATGTATATACTTGTATATTATTTTTAGGAAACAAGATACAGGAATGAATGATGGTAGTAATAGTGATATGGTGGAGGTTAGTGACATTGAGATACTCCCAATCATTTTTTTCAGTAGCTTACGTATCCAACGTAATGTCATTGTATTGATGCGTCAATTGATGATTCAATAAAATACGTTAACTATTTGCTTGCCCTTTGACCATTATTTTTTTCAGCCAGAGAAAGGCGTTGTGCTGGGCCATACTTTCTACTAATAACGGGACACCAATGATGCTTCATAATTTTAATATTTGTGCGTGGGTCATGGTTGTTCCTTTGTATTTAAGTATATATTTTATCTATATAAGTATGTATATCGTCGTCTAGTACCCATAACACAAACCTTCCTGAGCTTAATTTGGGACTAGATCGATTTGTGTGAGGTTGTCTGATATTTATTTATTTATTTAATAAGTAGTTCGCGGGAAAACAGCAGCTTACAAGATATAGGAAAATCTCTAAATCCGTTTCAGCACTATAATAAAGGTGTCCAAGCCCAATAGCAAAGGTATTCGAAGCATTTCAGTCGTAAATTTACCCCTTGACGTTCAAGTTCATAATAGTGATGTGAGAGTGAGTTACTAATTATGTGAAGAAACATTTAGTCACCAGTTTGCCAGGAAATGGTCAAATTACTAATGAAGAATCAAATAAAGATCATTCGGCTAGTTTCAGACAGGGACAAGCCTTACACTGAAAATAGGACTAAAGCTTTGTAAAGACAAAATTGATTATTTAAACTAAATTATACAACGTGAAGCTGAAGTTTAAACTTAAGCCACTAAAATCAAAAGGAGGGAGTTGATGAATGGAACAGAAATAAGGTAATAAATACGAAGAAAACTATAATATAGAAAGAAATAAAAAAGAAAGAGAAAAAGGGAAAGTAGAATGTGCAGTAAAAGTCGTAGGTAAAAAAGGTACATAAATATTGTAGGAAAAGGAGAAAGAAAAGCAGTGAGGAAAAACAGTAAGGAAAAGTATCAGATTGGAAAGAAAATTAAGTGTTTTTTAATACTCTTTAAATCTAAAGGTGCCTTTACCAATTTTGGTTTTTATAAACAAAAAAGAAACTGTTTCCCGCTTATAAACCGGTTTTTATCACGACTTACTATCCTGCCACTAATTAACTAAAAAACAAGAAATAACTCTGTGAAACCTTATTACAATTGGATAAGTTTAAAAATTCCATAGCTGAATTCCGCTATAGCAAGTCCACGCTTTGAAAATGTGTGTCCCTTACGTTAGATTTTTTTACCTTTTTGTGACTTACTTTAAATAGTTCTTCATTTTTTGAAATCAATGTTGTGTTGTGTTAACGTAACTCCTCTTTTTTGGAAAAAAATTAACGTAACAGCCACGCTATTTTCTAAACTATAATAGCAGCCTTTTTGAGACGATTATCAACTGAAAGATCTTACAAAATTAAGCTATAACTACTATACATCATTTTAATCGGATTAGGAAATAAAATGTTACTGCACTTTTTCAATTTGCAATATCGTTTTTGGCTTCTCCTGAAAAATCGTCATTTGGCGGTTACCTTAATTCATATTACAAGTGACGATATGAAAATGTAAAAAAAAACTTGTTAGCGGCCAGCTAGGTACTCAATTAAAAATAAACCAAGAAGCATTGACGTATTAATTACATGGACACACAATCCGACGGAAAAAATGGCACCCTCCCAAGTAATGCAAAATCACAAATCGCATTAGTTGGGCGATCAGTGTCGTTTAGACCATGACACGTGACGGGTCTCAAAAATGACTTCATTTTCAGTGAAAAATTGCAGAAGTAACAGCTATAAAATAAAGAAAAAGGTTGGAATATTCTTTTTTACGCAGATTCTATTGATTAATTAACGAATCCTATGTAAAATCATAGCATATTTTAGATTAGAATTATTAACTTTGTCGGTACAAAATGCACCTCATCAGAGAACAAAAATCTAAGGAGTCGCTATAGTTTTATATTTTATTAATTAATAAAGGAGTGCAATAAATAATTATCCTATTTTTTTTATTAAAGATTCCCACGCGATCCTAAACAACGTGAAAAATAGAGGTCACGTTTAGTAAGAGACAGACGTCAAGAATAATTTCAGCCAAATAATTCGTCCCTCGTGTGTTCGTTCGGCATAATCATAAATGTTTTTTTTATGTTTCATCAAAAGAAGCGTAAAAGTCTTTCACTCAACACAGCTCAATATATATTAATATCTCAATAAAAACGAAAAAAAATTAGCGGAGGTATTTCAAGTAGAGCCGCAGGGTCAGCTGCCGTTCTTAAAGCAGTCTCTGAGGATTGATGACTGCATCACGGATTTAACTTTTTCAAAAGATAAGATCCAACAAGTACTTAAGGAAATGAAACCGGACTCTTCTCCTGGACCGGATGACATACCTGTTATACTGCTACAAAAGTGTAACTCAGTGACAGGTTTCCTGTCATCAATAATGCAAAAATCGTATGACACAGCAGTCCTGCCCGAGTTTTGGAAAACTGCCACTGTAACTCCGATATTCAAAAAGGGAGATAAACTTGAACCATCTAACTACCGACCAATAAGTCTTACCAGTGTAGTATGCAAAGCCATGGAGAAAGTAGTGGTTAAACATATAAGGAATTTCCTCGGCCTACACAATGTAATAAGCGATAAGCAACATGGCTTTTGTATACATCGTTCAACTGTCTCCAACTTGCTGTCCTGTCTTTCGTCCTGGATTAAAAGTTTCAACGAGAGAGAACCCACGGATGTCATATACCTTGATTATGAGAAAGCCTTCGATAAAGTCCCCACAGCAAGGCTTTTACACAAATTAGAACATGTAGGAATCCGAGGAAAGACACTGAAATGGATAGACGCATTTCTACGACATAGAAACTTTCGAGTGAGAGTTGGAGAAGCAATGTCAAGGACACGAAATGTATACAGCGGAGTACCCCAAGGATCAGTTCTCGGACCAGTGCTTTACATAATATACACATTCGATTTGCCGCACTGCCTAGAGTGTCATGTTCGTATTTTTGCAGACGATACAAAAATATTTGCTAACCCATTAGTAGATTACAATCGACTTCAAGAAGACTTAGACAGAATATCAAACTGGTCTAAAGAATGGCTGTTAAAACTAAATGCTGCAAAATGTACTGTGCTACACATAGGGAAACGCAACTCTGGCTTAACCTACTACATGGAAAATACTCCACTTGAGGCCGTCAAAGTGCAAACAGATCTTGGTATTAAAATCTCAGAAGATCTTAAGTGGGAAGAGCACATAATCACAATCACTAAGAAAGCGAAAAGCCTGATTTACCTCACCAGGAAAGCCTTTGGGGCCTTGACACCAGAAATGATGTTGAAGATACACAAGACCTATATCAGACCATTATTGGAATACGCTTGCCAAGCCTGGAGTCCTTACTTTGTGAAAGACATTGAGATGCTGGAGAAAGTTCAGCGTAGTTTCACCAAAGTACCACGGGAATTAAAAAATAAATCATATGAAGATAGACTGCAGGCGCTGAAGCTAACAACCTTGAAGAGCCGCAGGGAACGTGGAGACCTGATCGAGACGTACAAGATTCTGACTGGGCATTATGACCTCAAGGACTTTTGCGAAATATTTGTACGCAACAACAATACCCGAATGAGAGGTTATCACCTAAAGCTAGTTGCCTGCAGGTCGCACAACAACCCTCATAAACACTTTCTGGGCAATAGAGTTGTGAGTGCTTGGAACAAACTCCCCGAGGATGTAATTTCAGCACCTAACGTCAATAATTTTAAGAATATATTAGACAAGCATACCACTGAGCAACGATCTCAAGACACCATCATCGCAGGATATAGGCACTATCAGTTGTTAAACTGCCTGCCTCATTATAAATAATAATAATAATAATATTTAACTCAGCAGGGCTACTCTTCTTAGTCGTTTCACTCTTTACAGAGTGGTCGTGATCAACTCGTAGTACTATTAGAGGTAGATATTGTTCGCTGTATGATTTTACGCCATTTCTCGCGCTTCACAGACATTCTGGTGCACTCATGCAAAGGTCCGCCCACAGCCGATTTGATCTGGTCGGTCCATCGCATGAGTGATCTGGTTCCTTCCACTTTGCCCTGGACAACGAGACGCTCTATGGAGTCATTGTTTCGCCTTGAAACGTGGCCGAAAAATTTGAGAAAGCAGGGCTACAGCCACATCAAATTTCTCCAAGGGGCCTCTACGTGTTGGATCCATATCCCCACGCAAGCCTTTCAAAAGACCGGGACGTATGAGCCCGAGACTATGAGTCGAGAAACAAATAATAATAAAAATGACAATGTATACAAAAGAAGCGTAAAATGGTCATGTAGTGTTTGTGGTAGTAGGTATCTATACATAAATAGATATACACTGTCTCAGGCGCACGCCACATAGGATGCTGCATTTAGTTACACGCGAGGCGAGGGCGAGAGTGGACGCATGACATTGCTATGTGTGCGGCGGCGAGTGAGCCAGTGTTATGAACATATGCCTTTTACAGGCAGATCCTACAGGTTACATTAATAAATTAATAAAAAAATTGCTCTGTTGTCATTGTTTTATTTTGTCTCAGAGTCTAGACACTGTCAGTTTAAACCTTTGAACGCCAAGAACACCTAAAGACAATGTGTGCTGCCGTGCATACTACGCCACCGACTTTCACGCCACGCCATCAAACTTTAAAGGGTTAAAAATGTTAATATTTTGCACTTGCCTTACTCTCATTTCACATACTAGAACAAGATGAGTTGAGAAATCATAATGTCATTATTACTGTTCCCTTCTATGCAGTGTCGGGACCCTTTTATGCAGTTGTTAAATAAAAACGTAACTTAATTTGTTATTAACAATTTACGAGTTTATTTAGTTCAATCAACAAATATATTTTAATATACTTGTTGATTGAACCTAAATAAAATAATAATGAAAATATTTTTAGTATGTAAAACTATTAAAATCTGCTCCATTCGTGCCATGTTCCAAGTTTGACAAGAGACATGAGTCAGAATACGCAAAAAAAATTAATTTACACGAAAAATATTTGTGGTAATAAGTACGTAAGCCAATTTGACACTTAAACGTTTGAGTAAAGAGTTATTTTGTACGAAGTAATTATGTTGTTGTAAATTATAAATAAGCGTTATTGGTATCTACTTGAACATGACAGCAGTGCCACTTTTTTTGTTATTTTTGTTCGGGTCTGTGGCTCTGTTATAAATAATACCTCAATGCCAAGAAGTTATAAATTTACTTTACAAATAAAAACTCCGAGACAGAGTAAATAAATAAATAAATATGAGGCATCCTCACGCAGATGCACTACAAGTTGCAATTACTTATTTTGGTCTCTTTTTATTAAACAACTAGCTTTTGCCCGCGGCTTCGCTCACGTAAACACATATCATATGTTCACTACACATACTATATAAGTGTTAGTAACTTAATGCGTGGCCGTAGGCCAATCTCCACGTAGCACTGAAGATGCGGAGCATCTCAGGGAACACGCCCACCCACTTAATATATGTTTTAGTAACTTAATGCGAGGCCGTAGGCCGAGCACCGCGTGGCACCGAAGATGCGAAGCGTCAACACTGCGAGGCCGAAGGCCGAGCTTTGCGTAGCACCGGAGGTGATTAACGTCCCACCCACTTAATATATGTTCAAGTAACTTAATGCGAGGCCGTAGGCCGAGCTCCGCGTAGTACCGAAGGTGCGGAGCGTCCCAGAGAAGCTGCCCATCCACTTAAACTACTATTAAGTGGGTGGACGGCCTCGCATTAAGTTATTTAAACATATATTAAGTGAGAAGGAGGCCGAACTCCGCGTAGCACCGTGCAGGTACGAAGCGTCAACACCGCGAGGCCGAAGGCCGAGCTACGCGTAGCACCGAAGGTGCGGAGCCGCCCAGAGAAGCTGCCCACCCACTTAATATATGTTTAAGTAATTTAATGCGAGGCCGCAGGCCGAGCTCCACGTGGTGGTGGCTTCCCTGGGACGCTTCGCACCTTCGGTGCTACGCGGAGCTCGGCCTACAGCCTCGCATTAAGTTACTTAAACTTATATTAAGTGGGTGGGCGCCTTCCCTAGGACGCTCTGCACCTACGGTGCTACGCGGAGCTCGGCCTGCGGCCTCGCATTATGTTAGTCGAATAAGTGGGTCGGCGGCTTCCCTGGGACGCTCCGAACCTTCGGCTCCCCTTTCTTAAGCAATTTTAAACCAAACTCCATTTCTTCAGCATGTTCCACTGGCAAGGCAACCCCCTCTCGGATGACAGAACCCCAGGACATACCCCCTTGCGGGTTGCTTGCACCTCACGCACCAAGCAATCTCACTCGCGTGCGACAATGCCACAAATTTTACACCTCACGTGGCCCTTTCCACACCAAATTTTGTGCAACTGTTATAAGCTTTAAATTTCCAGTAAGATCTTTTAACTCTCGGTAACTACTTTTATTTTTCCTTTGATCGAACGTCGTCAGAATAAATACAAATCTAAAAAGCAATTTTCTTAATTGTGTACATCATCTTGGTTTAGTTTAAATTGAGGCTAGACTTATGTTTAAAAAATCGCTCTGAATATTTATTGTTTATTGTAGATAACTATTCAATGCACCTTGACAAATAATTAGCTCATAGTCCTGAACTAACGACAGTCTATTAAGATGACAATAAATTATTTTCGTCTACAATGTTACTAATAATATGACCTGTCATAATAATTTCCTAAGTAACGCCATAAGATTTAGGTGCAAGCTTAAATCAATCGAGCGTAGTACTGGCTACCCCTCCTTTTAGTGGTAATTTTTTTATAGCCTTTACCTAATAATAAAGGGCATATTACTACTCACCCCAAACACAAGTAACTTAAACCATGAATACAAGTAACTTGTTTATCGCTTTACGCATTCAATTAATATATGATATAGTATTTCAATAAATATTCGCTACTATTTAAATGCTCACCAAAATGGCTTTTATACCATAAAACTAATAAATATTAATAATAAATTGTGTATTGCAGAGGCACTGTCCTTGAGTGCCGTAAATAAAAATTTAAAGTCAGCCTGCCGTCGTCGTACCTAACCTAAGCCAAGTCGGACCTGCCTTAAGGTGAAATAGGTAATGTTAGTAATCGTAAGCCAAGTCGGACCTGCGCTTCTCGCTCGCTTCGCTCGCTCGTTAGGGTCGCAGTTCAACCTAACACTCCTCGCTTCGCTCGTCGTCGTACCTAACCTAAGCCAAGTCGGACCTGCGCGGCTCGCCTGGCCGCAGGCCTGCCGGCCTGTGCGTGGCTTGGTGGGGGCAGGGGGCGGGTTGCGGGTAAAGAAATAAAGGGAAGCTATTGTAATTTTAGATTGACAATAATATATTTTGACTAAAGGTTAGATAATTTGATTACACTAAAGCAAATTAGACTGCAGTTTTTGGTAGTAATGTTTATGTTTTATGAACACAATATTTGGTGAGCAAAAAATCCATTTTGGGAATCAAAAAGATATACGGGGTCAATTTCCCAAGCAGTATTTTTTGATGGCAAGACTGAAAACGCAGGTGCAGAAAGGTTGAATAATAAAGTACCATTTTTTTTCGGAAACTGCCCGCCATTTCTGCCTCGGGCAACAGCTAAAATTAAAATATTAATATATATAATAATTTAAAAAAATATATTTAGACCAAATTTCTCATCAAGGTGGGTTGTCCCCAAGCCGGTTTTGTTTGTAAAATGCCGGGTAAGTCAAATACTATGCATGACAAAGAAAATCTGTTACCATTATTTTATTGCCATATAAATAGGTAACGTAAAAAGCACATTACCCGTTTTATATCTCCTTTGGATACCCTTGAATAAGTGCATTTACGTTTGTCCCGAGAAAACTTCTCATTACCGCCGAATACGTTTCGAACCGATTTATTTCCGAAATTTGATCAAGTACGCCCCCCGTCTCCCGCGCACTTCAAAGAATTAGTCAAGCTGCGGCGCTCGACGATGCCCGTTGTATATAGTGGCAATACGTTGGCTTGTATTAAACGTGAATATAACAACTTGTATTAATCGCGGTGGACCGGGGACAAAAAAAAATTCATTCCGGAGTTTGTTATAGCTTCTTTATTTCTTAACTGCGTGGTTTGAAATTTATATCAGGTAAAGTATACTCGCGATTTCAAGAGTTCAAAAGATGAATTATTTTTAGAATATAGGGCTTACTTTTTTTAAGAAAAAAAAATATGTCGTGTTTCTCATTCCGCCATTCTCATTCCGGTGTTTCCGGTGTAGTAAAATGACTTTAAACCCCACCAAAATGAGGGAAACACCGGAATGACATCAAAAGTAGCTTCACTTTTGATAGATATTGTTGAAATAATAATATTTTTTATTATTTTGTTTTTAATACCATACTAAGATTTATATTATTATGTAATGCCAATATAATATATTTACGAATATAAAACGTAAAATTACTTTCATAATATGCCACTTTTCTTTCATTCCGGTGTATGAAATTTCATTGCGGTGCATTTATTTTATCATCCTGGTGTACATTTATCATTCCGTTGAGTGTTTCATATTCGATCTCGAATATCTCGAAAACTATTTCAGATTTCAGGGTCCCTTTTACATATGTTTAATATTATAGTCTAAAATATCTCTTCACATTTAAAAAACTCAAAAATAATAAAAAATAAAGAATCACACCGAAATGGTCGAAAAAATGCGTCTTGTTGAAATTGACCCCGGACTCAACGTAAAATTATTCTGGTCTATGTATATTGATTTTGGAATACAAAATGATTTAGTTTAGGGAGCTCTGTATAGAGTGGGTTTAATTTATATGGAGGTAATTCATTTTACTTGGAATTTAGTTTTAGGGTATAAAGGCCATTTTGGTGAGCGTTTAAATAGTAGCGATAATAAAGTGGCCGTTTTCTCGACAGATCAATATAGTTTTTATCAAAATCCGTTCAGCCGTTTTCACGTAATGCGCGGTAAAATAAACAGACAGAGACAGACAAACATTCTAAAATCTGTTAGAACGTGTTCTGTTATCGAGCTCTTTTTTTCGAATATCTTCCATGTGTAGACGTTCGACCCTCTTCAGCTTTATTACCTATATGTATATACTCGACGCCACGTAGCTTGGCAATAGCGACCGATGACTCCTCCTACCATGAAACTCAATGTCTAATAACGACACTTTTGTTTGTTCCCCGTAACGACCATTTTTACTTTTATTGCTACACCGTGGTAGAGGGTGTTTGGGCGTGGAGGGAGCGGACCCGCTACCACGGTGTAGCAATAAAAGTAAAAATGGTCGTTACGGGGAACAAAAAACAGAGTCGTCATTAGAAATTGAGTTTCATGGTAGAAGGAGTCATTGGTCGCTATTGCCAAGCTACGTGGCGTCGAGTATAGATGAGGAAGCGAAGGAAAGTGCATGTGATGACACGATGGTGGGATGAGTTTATGTTATGTACGTCAATAATGGCGACACCACCACTGAACGGATGTACATGATGTGGTTGAAAAGGAAATTGTAAAAAAAGTCAAAAAGTAATTTATTTATAAAAAAAGTTAAATATTTGATAGGTCTAGAACACTATTAGAGCGACGATTACAAAGTCAAGAATATTAGGTATCAAACTAGAAATGCGAAACAAAAAATAATATGTTCAACCGAGAGTAAAAACATATTATGAAAAAATAATATCCAAATAAATTGTACCAAAAATATATTTAATAAAAAAGACTTATGGGCTCCGCTTTCCGCACTTAGCCCGTGTATGTTCGGGCTTATTAAGATGCCATTATAATGAAATGTAATTTTGTTTGTACTCAATTATGAAAAAAGGCAAGTACCAACATTACGAAAATCACTATTAAAATCAAAGCAATTTCCTTCTCAATAACAGGCTTTCAGCAGGTTGAAAGTACTCATTCCACCCTACGAGTATTAATATACAGTCAAGCACCTGTGGAGGTTGATGTCGAGAAGAAAATACGCATTACGCCCCTTTTTCATTAACTATTATTGAATAATTTCTTCGGTTTCCGCGACTGTCACACATTTAAATAAAACAATTTTATCGGATTATATTGTATTAATTATTTGAGCCTCCCTGACGTTTCGGTACCTTTACAGTGACCTTACCATGAGTTTACAGTGACCGTACTCGCTAGCGACTGCGTAAAAGATTTTTATGGAGAATTGTAGTTCTACAAATTAACCGCTGCGGGCGCTGAACTATTCTCCATACAAATCGTTTACGCTGTCGGTAGCGAGTACGGTCACTGTAAACTCATGGTACAGATACCGTTGACAACGAGTCAACCTTTGACCACGGTATCTGTAAAGGTACTGAAACGTCAGGGAGGCTCAAATAATTAATATACGCGATATAATCCGTTTAAATTGTTTTATTTAAATTAATTATTCTGTTGATAAGATACGCTAACTTTTTTTTTGGTAAAATTGAGCGCCTCTCGCCAGTAAACTTAACAGTTCGGCGGGAAATTACTTAAATTTTATTTATGTATGTTTTTGTGGGTCAATATGCCGTTGAATAGGTCTTGTAAAAATAATAGGGGTCTTCTCACATTATTTTTTGATAAAGTCAGCAGTATTGTAAATATTCGCTCCAAAAACAAAAAAAAATGTGTCCCCCCCCCCCTCTAACTTTTCAACCACGGGTCAAAAAAAATCGCAAAAATTCATGTTAATGAAGCCTTATAAGTACTTTCAACGAAAACTATATTGACCAAAATCGGTCGAGCCGTTTTTGAGTTATCGCCAAATTTCATATTTTTTCTTTAAAAGGTCGTAAGTTGACTTCCGGAAGGTAATAAGTGATTACAGTTTCTAGGGCGTTTACGACCTTTTTATAGAGCTTAAAATCTTTCTTAACGTAAACCTCGGGCTTAAAAAAGCAGTTTATTGAAAAGGATGAGCAACTACGGAACCCTACACTGAGCGTGGCCCGACATGCTCTTGGCCGGTTTTGTTTTATTACCTTTTGTAATAATGTGTAAAATGCGAAAATTAAAGAAATATATGTCGGCTTATGGCCAGGAGCACTTTGTTCGCACTCTTTATTAGCATCAGACATTATTATGGGCGTGTAAGACGACTATGTGGGGCAGTTTATCAAGTTAAACGACAGAACTCAACTGTGATGGAGTTTATTAGAGAAATCAAAAGCAATATACGAACAGAATAATCAACTTTAAAATAGAGTGTAATTTTAATTATAATCGTAAGCTCGGTAAATCTTTAAACGACTAGTTGAGGCACAACGATCCGTCGGAGGTCCGCAGCTCGACTGCCGGCGCGGCCGCAGCGGGAATGCCGCCCCACCACGTCGCTCCGCTCCGAAGTTTCGTCAGGTGCGCTGCGAGCTGGTGGCGCCATCTAGTCTGTAGCGCACCTTGGCCTCAAAATAGTCAATTGATCGACTTATTCTATTTCGCCGACACGGCCTTCCTGACTCGCGCACATCCTCGGGCGCTAATCTGTGAACAGTTTGAACATAATATCAGAATTAAGTCCATTACGCGGGCCACACCATTCATCTCTCGCCCGTCATCCAGTTACACCACAACATCCGTCAACACCCTAACATAATACACACACACACACACGCATTCATCATCAGGACTACAACATTCTGTCTGCACTCGTTACAGCTCTGCGCCTCAATCTGGGGACCGACACCCATATAGAGTGTGGCAGGCCAGAAGATTGCAGCCAGTCAACAAGTATGCAGCTCACCTTCACACAATACGCAGTCTCATGTCCGGCTAGTCCCGGGGACTACCGGAATCTCGCCTTCACTCTCCATCGCATGGTGTACTTCTACATCTACTTCAATCCGATTACTCTCATTGACACATCTCTCATTCTCATCCGCCGACACGGTCTCATCCTCCGCAAGAGCATCATCACACATAGCCTCTGCCACTTCTGTTAATCCTGCCCGTCCTTTCGGTACCTCTCGTAAACTCTCGTGTGGGTATTTGTAAGTTCTACTTGAGCCGTCAATGTTTCGCAGTTCATAACGGTCATTTTCTAATACCTTGGTGATTCTAAACGGTCCTCTAAATTTTCGATCCAATTTTGTTTGGTTACGTTCACAACACTTTAAGAACACGAAATCACCTTCACTAAAAGGTTTTACGCGAGCTTTGCCCCTATCAAAACGTTCCTTTTCAGAAGTCGCTAACGACTGAATACTATTTGCAGCCATTTGCCTATCCTCGTGTAAAGCATCCCTATTACAGTTACTTTCACCCTCATGAACTACGTTCGCAATACCTAAAGGTTGACTCCTAATACCAAACATTAATTCAGTTGGTGTAAACCCCGTGACTCTACATCTGGTTGAATTTAGTACTAACTGAATTTCTCCCAGCTCGTCTCGCCAAACACTATCATCGTCGTTTTCAACAATAGTTAACAGCTGTTTTAGAGTCTGCATTACTCTTTCTACCTGTCCATTGGCTCTACAGGCCCCTGTCGCAATTATGTGCAAATCTATGTTATTTTCATGACAAAATTCTTTAAACGCGCCACTAACAAAGCAGCGACCTTGATCGACAACAATTCTTTTCGGGGATCCAAATAGGCTTACAGCAAAAGATAATGTTTCTACAGCGTTGACTGAATCTAAGTGTAGTGTATGGCGCAACAATACGTATTTCGTGAACGCGTCAATTAATACAAAAACATATTCTTTTCTTTGGCTTTTACCACTAAGTTTCCCACTAATGTCCATGTGTACTGTGTGCCAGGGAGTAGACACTTTGGGAATTGGATGAAGCTGAATTTGTTGCACCCCAGAAGTTCCTTTACAGGCTTTGCATACTAGACATGACTCAACAAATCGTTTTACTGCTTTAGCCATGCCTGGAAACCAATAGCAATCGTAAAGCTTGTCTAATGTCTTGTCATATCCTAGGTGTTTGATTTGGACATGTACATGGCTGATGAGAGACCATACTAAAGAACGCGGAACTACAGGTAGCCATGAACTACGTTTGTTGCGCTGAATTTTACGGTACAACATGCCTTTTCGAACATCGTATGATTGAGCCACATGTTGGGGCAGTTCATTGTTACTCCATTTTACGATTGTGTCAGAGATCTCACTGTCACGTTGCTGCTCTACAGCGAGCCAACCGTGTTGTAGTTCAATATTTTGGACTACCTTACATTTTGCGTTAGAATCGGGAGTACCATTGTCATCAGGCAAAGGGTTTCTTGAGAGAAAATCAGCGTGGGACATATGCCTTCCTTCTCTATACTCTATATCAAAGTCGTAGCATTGCAATATGGCCCACCACCTATGAACTCGAGGGGTGAGGTCACGCTTCGTGCTAGAGCTCTTCAACGCATTACAGTCTGTTCGTACAGTAAAATGACGTCCATATAAGTAATGCCTGAAACTCTCCACAGCACGAACCACGGCAAGTGTCTCAAGTTCATACGAATGGTAACGTGATTCCGCCTCGGTGGTGCGGCGACTAAAGTAGGCAATTACATGTGGAGCTTTGTTATGCCGCTGTATTAAAACGGCGCCGTACCCAAGAGAACTAGCATCCGTATGGAGCTCTACATCCTTATCTGGGTCAAAGATAGCCAGTACAGGCTCCGAAGTCAATATTTCTACAACTTTTTTATGGACGAAGGCATGTTTTTCTGTCCAATTTATGGTCCCTTTTAGTTGGACGAGTGGGTATAAAGGTGCCATTAGTAATGAAAAATTAGGTATGAATTGCCTAAAATAGGAAGCCAATCCTATAAATTGGCGGACTTGTGTAGCAGTACGGGGAGGTGGGCTATCTACTAAAGCCTGGATTTTGTTGGGGTTGGGTCTGATTTCCCCCGACTGGATGACATAACCAAGATATGTAACGCGAGTCTTTAAAAAGCTGCATTTTTTCATATTTAGTGAAAACCCTGCCTCAGTAAGAGCCTTGAGAACCCTATCTAATCGGTCTAGTCCTTCTTGAATTGTTTTCGAAGGTATTAAAACGTCGTCTATATAAATTTGGACGAAATCGCAACCTTTCAAAGCCTTTTGAATACACCTTTGAAAAACGGATGGGGCATTTTTGAGACCAAAAGGCATTGCAACATATTCAAATTGGCCATCTGGCGTAACAAACGCAGTCCGCTCAATCGATTGGGGTTCAATTGGTATACAGTGAAAACCTGAAGTCATGTCCAGCGAAGTGAAATATTTTGCACCGTGTAATCCATCAATTTGGTCAGCAATTCTGGGAAGTGGGTAATTATCGGAACGTGTGTTAGAATTTAACTCCCTATAGTCGACTACCATACGATCGCTACCGTCCTTTTTTTTACTAACAAGATTGGACTAGCAAATGGTGAACTACTTTCGCGTATTATTCCTGCCTCCATGAGTTCCGACACTTTATTTTTTACAACCTGTCTTTCAGTTGCCGATAATCTATAGGGACGTCTTTGTACAGTTTTATTTTGATCTATCAAGTCAATCTTCATAAGTCCCGTGTTTACTCGATGTTTAGGTGCCCCTTCTACAAAACTATCTGAATACTTGGATATCAAGTCCAACGGAGCATTTTTATCTACCCCAGTGACATCGGAATCAATTTGAGATAAATCTACGTCAGGAAGTATATTACACACCTGGGAAAACTTTGATTGAAAGAAAGAAATTCCAGAATCACTAATTTCTACATGTACCCCCATTTCTAGAATATCGCGGCCTAATAATACTGGCTCGGCAAGACAACTGTCACTAACGACGTGAAACATAACCTCCAAAGTTAACTGTTGCACATTTATGACACAACGCAATTGCTCGGTACACGTTACGTTAGAATCACCAATACCTTTTAAAATAATAGTGTCGTGAAACCGTGTCCCATCTACTTGCTGTGAAACGCTACGTTTAATCACAGAGCATTCTGAACCAGAATCAAAAATAAAATGACAGCTATTACCTGCTACATGTAGCTCACCGGTTACTGATTGCTTGCCACACAGGTTAACCTCCTTCTTGGATAAGGACTCGGGCTTTGTCTTCGCAGCTTGGCAGGTTGTAGACAGATGCCCAGGCTTGCCGCAGTTAAAGCAGGTAACAGGAGCAGGCCGTTTTTCTTCCGAGCGTAATGGAAGCTGCTTTGGAATCTGCAAACTTGCGGAACGATTACGGGGACAATTCATCATTTTGTGGCCGGTTTCACCACAACGGTGGCACGCACCCGAAAAAAATCGAGAATCGGAAAAGCGTGATCGCTTTGGATCGATTTGATGGTCACTATCTTCTGCTTTTCTTTTCAGTACAGATACACCTCGTAATACTCGACATAGATGAGATTTGGAAGTTATAACATGAGCATTTAATTCACGTCGAATATTTGCGTCGGTATTGGATAACACTGATATAACAAATCCTGTGATTACATTTTCCGGTAAATCAATATTTGGAATCGTTTCAATTATTTGCCATAGTCGAACAGCAGCATCAGCCGCGGTCTCCTTGTTATTTATTTGAAATTTAATCACCCGATCGAAGTAGTCTTGCATAAGCATAGGCTTAGAAAACTTTGACAGTAGCAATTCTTTGATATTTTCCCACGTAATACAATCAGTTTTAATTTTAGTGAGGCACGAAGCTGCACGACCGCGTAATGCATGTGTTAAAGCCAATAATAAATCGGTACCTTCGAGTTTCTTGTGTTTTATTATAACCTCATTCACGTTGCACCAGCCCTCGATGTCGGCATCGGCGTCCTCGGGATCGAAGCGAATAAGCGTTGGAGTCGGTCCAAGCACTGGCACAGGTGTCACTTGCGATTGAAAACCACTTGCCGCAGATCGTAATAACCGCATAAAAATATCCACATCATTATTGTTCACTCCCACGGATTGTTGGCCTTCCGAACTGCCCGTTTCGTCATTTGGTCCATTACTCACTTCTGATGTCGGCTTATGGCCAGGAGCACTTTGTTCGCACTCTTTATTAGCATCAGACATTATTATGGGCGTGTAAGACGACTATGTGGGGCAGTTTATCAAGTTAAACGACAGAACTCAACTGTGATGGAGTTTATTAGAGAAATCAAAAGCAATATACGAACAGAATAATCAACTTTAAAATAGAGTGTAATTTTAATTATAATCGTAAGCTCGGTAAATCTTTAAACGACTAGTTGAGGCACAACGATCCGTCGGAGGTCCGCAGCTCGACTGCCGGCGCGGCCGCAGCGGGAATGCCGCCCCACCACGTCGCTCCGCTCCGAAGTTTCGTCAGGTGCGCTGCGAGCTGGTGGCGCCATCTAGTCTGTAGCGCACCTTGGCCTCAAAATAGTCAATTGATCGACTTATTCTTTTTCGCCGACATATAGAATTAAAAAGAACTTAAATATTTTATCCTTCGCTTAGAATATTGAACGATAAAGTGCTTTTATCAATTCGAGTGCAGTATAAACGAAATGAAAATCGCCCGAAAGATGAAAACGCATGAAGCATGATGGAGGTTTACACTTACAGCAGAGATGCCTTGATGAACGCTTTAGGGACCATTCATTCATTACATGAGGTCCCTGGGGCGAGGGGATTGAGTAAAAAAATGCTTTACCTATCTGGAGAATTCTGACAGAATTTTCTTACATAAAAATAATACAATGGCCTAAATTGCCCTTATGTACCAACCTAATTAATGAATAAACTCATCATACATTTTCTCATTTATTTATCATGTGATTATCGCAACCATTATAGGCTCGTTGTGAATTTGAACACCTTAGCGAATCAAATATTTCGTATGATGCTTAGGCAGTGGCGGATTTACCAGCAGACTGCCAAATCGGGAATCGATTTTTATTTGCTACCTTATAGAAATCAAAAAGATTTCTGGATAACGGTTTTCTGGTGTTTTACAGATAGTCTGCAACAATTTTGTCGATGACATTTTCTCCTCACATTGTCATTGTACATTTTTTTTTTTGGGAATTTTATGGTTGTCATTGTACAATTTTACATTCGGTGTAGCCTTCCATAGAAATAGAAATGTTTATTTGCTTAAATACTTAACAATTACGTTTTAAGGTTATTATTTTTATAGAAACAGTATTCAGTCGACATAAAAGTCAACATGCAAATTAATATTATACCTAAAATATACAAATTAAATACCTACTCCAATGAAATGAAACAAAATGTCAATCTGAATAAAATTGCAACACAATATAATTTATAACTAAGGTACCTGGTTGCGCCAAAGATGACCCGGTTCCTAAGATAGCCCACTAGAAAATTTTAAAAGCAGTTATAATTATAACCGTTCGAACGAATTCAAATTTCGCGCTCATGTTCGGTTAGTAGTTACCATAGACATACGTTTTGTCTATGGTACTAACCGAACATGGGCGTGATATCTGTATTACGCCAGTGTCATCTAGAGAAAACCTACAAAAATATATTACGTACGCGTTTTTTTTATAAGTACTGTAGTCGTGTGAAAAGTACCATGTTTGGGTGTCCAGTTATCCCTGTACCGAAATTCGTTAAAATTGGTCCAATGTCCAGCCATTTCGGCGCTATTGAAGAACAAAGGAAATTATGAAAACAGATGGCGCCAGGCTGGCATGTTGTATGGGCGCCCATACAAAACAAATGACGATCCTGCATCACGCTATCAGCATTTTTCTCGAAATTTTCTATGGAGAGGGGCCATAGATTTTTTTTTTCAAGTATCCTAGATTTAGGATTTTATAATAATACCTATATGGATGTATCGGTTATCACGCACCAATATACAAGTATATATAAGCAATATACATGTAAATATGAAGATATACATAATCAATATGTTTTCGAGTAAGTAAATTTCGGTCGCTATAAAATTTATTATGAATCATTTACCCTTGAATTTTAATAACGTCAGACATTCAACAATAATTTACACGTGTACAGTACTTGGACAAATATTTGAAATCAATTTATTTGAAAACGGCGGCAGCATTCATTTTCGAGATATATTATGTACAGTCAAGGAAATTGAAACACATACCTACCTTGTAGTTCTTATCACAATAACAATAAGATAAGAGTAAAAAAGGTAAGGTTTCAGATTTCCTCACTGTACCGAACATTTTATTGACCCGTGGGTTCTAAAGCGACCTTAGGTATTCCTTTTAAAATGCTGATTGTTTTAGACATTTTTCTCTATGATCAAACGTTTCTTAACATTATTATCAATGTTATTAGCTAGAACAATTGGGATTCATTGTTATATATTTGAAACCTAATACAGTTGAATTTTTCATTGATTATTTTTGTTTCAAAAACTACCTACTCGAAATTGACAACATTCACCCGGAAATTTTTTCAACTTATTTTCGACGGCACGCAATGAAAACATTAAAATAGCTATGTTACTACTTAGAACTCGGGGAAAAGTATTATTCACTTCAAAAAGTTGGTTGAAATTATCAATATATTTGTCATAATATGAAAAAAAGTTTTTTTTCAAGGAATAAGGCCTATTATATATGTAGATACTTGGCTTGGTGTATCTGTCTGTGTCATTGTAGCTCCCAAACGGATGGACAAATTTGGGTGCGATTTATCCGTCGAGATGATACTTAGGTATGTTTGGTGGAAATAGGACCAGTAGTGTCCAAGATATTCAGCTTTTAGTGGAACGAGTGACAAGATCCGTCCTCACCCTTAATTTCACGATTTATAGCCAGATATACATATTTTTTGGCCATCTTTTTGTACTTTTTATGTAAACAGATTTTTCACTATTTTTACGGCACCGAGGTTTGAATATGGGTGCCTATTTTATTACATTATTAATTAAAACCGACAGCAAGCTAGTAGTTTGGTCACAGTCTACTAGTGTATTTGCGTTACTTCCAGACTTGCAATGCTACATCTGTGTAAATTCTTAAGCCAAATGTCAGTAAATTAGGGTTCTGTATTTAAAAACCAGCTTTTAAAATAGGTTTTGACACGCTTTTATTGCGAATGAGAAGTCAAATAATTGTGCAGCCGTGTGGAATTGTGCACCACGGTGAGGAAAATGCGAGATGCAATGAAAACAGTTACAGTATTTAAAAAAAATATGTTGTCCTCTATTTAACATATCCAATTCAAGACATAACACACTCAAATCCAAACCAAATAAACCAGCGAAAAGCACACATATTAAAAATTACACAGATAATCACAGTCATCGTGTTCGAAATACGAGGTTTTCCGAGCGAGTGAGGTGAAAAGGTATTTTTCAACCTTACTTCGCTCGCCCAACTTTCAATTTCAACACTCAAATAACAACTTTGCAGCCTTGCATAACAAATAACTATTAGTCTATATTACTTAGAAGATGCCCGCGATTTCGCCTCGTAAAGCTTTTTTATTTACCGTATTCGGGTAAAAGGTATTCTATAATCATCTTTGGATGTCCAGCTATCCCTGTACCTTCAGTCAAAATCCGTCCAGCCGTTTCGGCGTGAAGAGCGGACAGAGAATTTTTTATCAACAGACAGCTGTTTGGCTGGCGTTGGCGAAATAACTTTTTTTTTTAAGTGAAACTTCTTATGCGACTTCCAACAAGGTTGCGACCGTGGAGGGGGTAGGAAAGCACTGTTGCGTTAAACGTTAAACGCTCCAGGCGAGGGGGAATAGAAAGAGACAGAGCGAGAGTGAAGAAGTTTGTCTTAAAGAAACAATATGAGTTCACTAAAAATCAATTTCTACTCCTTCCTATTTTTATTTCCACATTACGAAGTTTCATTTCTTCCGCGCGGAGGGACTCCACGCAATATTTTTTTTGAAGTGAAACTTCTAATGCGACTTCTAACAAGGTTGCGTTAAGCGTTCAACGTTTAACGCTACCGTGAAGGGGGTAGGAAAGCACTGTTGCATTCAACGTTCAACGCAACAATCCCACGGACAATGCGACGGATTTAAGGTTATGTCAAGGTACGTCTCTTGTGAATATCAATTGATTGTTAGGTTTTCTCTTTTGAAATTAAAATTTCTACCCCTTCCTATTTTCATTTCCACATTACGGAGTTTCACTTCTTCCGCGCGGAGGGCCTCCATGCACTATTTTTGAAATGAAACTTCCAATGCGACTTCCAACAAGGTTGCGTTAAACGTTCAACGTTTAACGCTATCGTGAAGGGGGTAGGAAAGCACTGTTGCGTTAAACGTTCAACAATCCCACGGACAATGCGACGGATTTAAGGTTATGTCAAGGTACGTCTCTTGTGAATATCAATTGATTGCTAGGTTTTCTCTTTTGAAATCACAATTTCTACCCCTTCCTATTTTCATTTCCACATTACGAAGTTTCACTTCTTACGCGCGGATATTTATTCAAATGTCAAGAACATTTCAGGCAAGGTACATCGTCCCACAAAACTGTTTTCACAGTTTGACTGAATTGCATTCAGTAACGAGTGGAGAAAGCATGCATCCAATAGAAACGAGTGGCACAAGAGCGGAGAGGCCTTTGCTCAAGAAGAAGAAATACGGAACTTGAATTTCGAATGTCTACTCGCGCTTGCCCTTTTTTCGTGAAAATAAATACCTTTGCTCAAGAAGAAGAAATACGGAACTTGAATTTCGAATGTCTACTCGCGCTTGACCTTTTTTCGTGAAAATAATTACTCGCGAATTTATTTAACAAGTCTTCAGTCTTCAGACCAACTTCAGACATACAACCTCCGGGTTGCCTATAACTTGCATTGCAATCATGTATAGATTTATTATTTACATCTTTTTGTTTAACTTACTTTTAAACATGAGTTCAGCTAAAGGTATGTATTGTGTGAAACTTTAAGAAGTGCTTAATGTTTAAATAATAATAATAATAATAATAAGCCCGCAGGGCAGCTTGTGGCGAGCTGTTGGGGAGTGACGACCCCACGGACCCGAGATCTCCAGAGAGTCGGTCAGGGTCCTCGTCTCCGGTGTGCCTTCATCGGCCGGAGTGGAAACCCAAGAGGACCCGTAGGACTCTCAGCTCTGGCTTGCCTTCATTGGCCGTCCAGAGAGGAGCGTTAGAGCTACATGCTCCAGGGGTGGAAGTGTTAAAGGCATCACGCCGCGAGTAACTTCGGACAAAGCGCAGCACACCTCTCGACACCCCTGAGCCCTCACGCTCGTGTTGCTTCCGGCCGTCTTTACGACGGCATTACGGGGCCCACCTAGTGAGGGGCGAGTCACCACCCGCCAGAGGTAACAGTCGTACTGATGGTTACGGCGGGTGACATTTTACTATTGCAATAGCCCAAATAAAGAATCCACCCATACTCCATTTTAATAGCCCGGTTTTTTCTTTTCCATATCAATGCAATAGTTCAATCACCTGCTGGGACCTGTTCATGGATGTATCATCCTATTGATATGATCAGGAACGGGTCCCAGCAGGGCTATAGCCACAGCAAATTTCTCCAAGGGGCCTCTACGTGTTGGATCCATATCCCCACGCAAGCCTTTCAAAAGACCGGGACGTATAAGCCCGAGACTATGAGTCGAGAAACAAATAATAATAATAACTTTATTCATTAAACAACTACTTACAAATTAACATCTCTTTCTGATCTTTACATTTTTAGTAGAAATATGTGGGTAACTTAATAATATTATCTAATACATCTTTAGCTAGCACTTGTTACTATTATGTAGTTGTTAAGTTACATTCGAAGAGTATAATGATGTCCTTTACTCCCCGTACTAGTTAAAAACTGTATCACGGTGGAGTAAGAATCGTCATCCATAGTCTCAAAATATCATATTTATTTTGTGAGAAGAACACAGTACCAGTGATGAGCGCTAGAATCAAACTATAATATATAACAAACGTAATAAGTAGTAACTTAAAATAAAATTGAGGGTGAAACTCAAAAGTCCTCAGGTTCACCGTATGCTGTTGAGTTAAGCTTGCACCTGGTATCCATAGCGTAGCATGGGAACGAGGTGCAAACTCAGCTCAATCAATAATGAGCGTTATCTTAGTTCTAAGACGTAAATATGTACATAGTATATGTAAAAAGTACAGATGGTTTTTTATGTCTTATAATGTAAATCATAATATGTATTTAATTTTACATGAGGGATTCCTAGTTTATTTGAAAATGAGTCTTAGTAGACAAATATACGTGTGTTAGTGAGGGAGTAAGTGTGAGTGTGTGTGTATCAAGCCATTTATTTTATGAGTTTTTCAGCGTCTTCAAAGGTAATTGAATTTAGATAAGTGTAAAGGTATAAAGGTAAAATAAAACTATAAAGGTGTAGACTGATGTTGAATTATACAACATACTGTAGTTATATAAATAAAATTAGCTCAAAATTTCTTAAAAAAAAAATTGACTGATGTTGATTCTTCTTTGCACGAATTCGCACCAGTATGCGGCCTGGTCATACTCGTATACCTCACCCGGCAAGCCTTTCTTTCCTGGGGTCTGCAGTAATGTACTATTTTTCGGTTTATGCTTCAGTCTGCGCCGTAGGTTTGCAATAATTGTATTTTTTTGTAGATGACGTATGCAACAATCCCATTGATAAGGGACATTTCTACGGCGGGAGAGCAATACGGACAGGGAGGTTAGTGCATACTCGTACTATTATAAAATAGGTAGTAAAAATTATACGTTTGTACATTAAAGATATTTTTCAAAAAATAAGTCAATAGTCTATCTGGAGGTCGACAAAAACTTTATTTTCTCAAAAATGTTCGGGAATGTTGACTTTATTGATAAAAAATCTGGATGCGAAGTGCATAGTTTATGGTCTGTCAAAAATTAAAAAAAAAACCTTGTTAGCTCGGTTTGCTCGACAATAATGTTGCATAAAAAAAATGACTTACTGTTGAGTTTATTTTGGCTTTCTTCTCAACAGCGGTCTCCTCTGCGAAATGCCGGTAGTTTCACAATCTGACTTGTAAAAGTGCCTTTGTGGCCTACTTACTGAATAAATTATTTCATTTCATTTCATTCAACTCCTTTATTTGCCTACGACATTCGCGACTTTTTAGTAGCTTTTTAGTGTTAACCCAAAATGCAAGATTTGAGGTTGACATACCTACTTACCTACTTTTGTTTTGTTGCACCATTTTTGAGAAAAGCACGAAAGGGCTCACTGGCTTGGTACGAGTAATACTTGCTAGCAATTGCCTCCTTCCCTCGCTTCGGCAACAATGTACTTTTATGTTAAGAGGCCTTATTCCTTTTAAAATGCTGATTGTATAGACATTTTTCTCTATGATCAAACATGTTTCTTAACATATTATTGATGTTACTACCTAGAACAGGGCTATTGGGATTTATTGGTATATGTATATTTGAAACCTACAGTTTGAATTTTTCATTGATAATTTTTGTTTCAAAAACTACTCGAAATTGACAAAATTCACGCGGGAAATTAGTATTTTCAACTTTTTTTTGACTGTACGCAATGAAAGCATGCAATTGCTATGTTACTGCCTAGAACTCGGGGTAAAGTATTAATTCACTTCAAAAAGTTGGTTAATATCAATATATTTGTCATAATATGAAAAATATTTTTTTTGAAAGGAATAAGGCCTCTTAAATTTGACCAGAAATGTATGTGGATGCGCCGTATTGCGGAATTTCACTGGAACTAATTTCTTACTCTGGCAATAATTTTATGATGGTTTGTCAACAATGTCAATGTCATTCGTGGTGGTTTCTTTAAAAGACAAATATTTAGAAATATCCAAAGAAAATGCCGAAAACCATTCACAGTCGTGAACGTAATATTTTAAATAAAGTGTACGCGTGTTTACTACACAAAAAACAGTCAGGAAAAGAGTGCATTCCATTAAATTAAATATTACGAGATTACCATAGGAACAGACAGCTATTTAATGTCATTATAGTGCGGTTGCCATTGGTTGCAAAATAGTTGCCATATAAATCTTATAAACAGCGCCCTCTTGACAATCCTCATATATTTCAAATATGTATTTTCATGGGCCCGCAGAGATATTTGAAAAGAAACATTATATTACTAGTCTATTTACTATTATTTTTTCAGGTATGGTTTCGACAGTGGAACGAACCAATGTATACAATTCTATTATAACGGCAGAGGCGGGAACGACAATAGATTCAGAACTCTAGAAGAATGCCAAACAGCGTGTGAAAACTAAGCAGCGACAGAGACGCGACTGTTTGTCGCATGACATGACACGTCATATTGCCTGTCTAGTTGTTTAATTAGTGTTCAATAAATTTAGACTATAAATTCTTTATTTCTTTCTTTTCTTTATTTTCTGTTTGCTGTCACTTTACTAAATATCAAATGTTTCGCAATACATTGCTTCTTTGAATAGACTTTATTTTACAGGTATACATTATAAATGAGTTATTTTTAAAAGTTGTTCAGTTTGAGGGGTCGATTCTATGTTTTAATTTATTGCTCCTGTTACAGGACCCACATGGTATAGTCAATAAACTTAGTAAATGTACCTGCTTAAACTATTAAAATAAAATAAATAATATTGAAAGTAGATTTTATTCAATTAACTTATACTCTAACATACAAATTAGTTAAATTAATATTGGCACTCAATAAATGCAAACGTTATTAAGAAAACAATCAAAATACATCGGCTGGATATATTATTATTATCGAAAACTTAATGTTTCAGCATGACTTTCATACAGACCAGCCGAGGCTTGACTTATCCTAGGGGCAAAACTCGACGTTTTTATAACGTGTGTTAGAAATATAACTACAAATATATCTACATTAGCGGCTCTATTTACTTTTAATTGTAAAATTATAACACTTATCGTTCAAATAGCAAATATCTATGTAAATATTACTATATGCCACGATATATGGCATTTAGTCGATTTTGGCCCTAGGTTTTTCTTAAGTTATTCATTTTCGCTTCAGATGACAGTTGTTGAGGACGTTGTAGTTGAATCGGTAACCATTTTCGTTGATGTCGTCTGTCACCAGGTTGTCGCTGTGGAAGTGCACGTACAGAGGACCAGGAGGAGTCGCTGCAAGAAACAATTTCGACTTAGAATTGCAATATGTGAATTTGATCGACTGTGTTAAATCATATTTAGATGCATCTATGAGCATTACAAACTCTACGATGTTTCATATCAATTTTGAACTGCGTATTAAACAAATAATAAAAAATCATTACAACTTATTTCTAAAATTTTTAAAACAGTTTTAAAATAGGATCATTTACCGACATACTAAAGTTTAGAAACTTTAAAATTAGTTAACACGCAATATGATAGAATATTAGGTAGCAACAGGATAAGACATGGGACTTTACGAGTATATGCCTGCAATGTAGTTTATTGTGTAAATCAGGAATTATTAACGAGAATCTAGCAGAAGCCCGGAGCGAAGCTGAAGATGATTCGAGGTTGTAATTCTTATGCCGCCCATGATGCATACAATGTTTTTTCATTACACTTGCTGGTACGTAGGGTCATCCGCAGGCATTGTGAGTGGCAGGATAATTATAATTTTCAGGTGGAGAAATGGACTTACAAGCAATAATCTGGTTGCTTGCGCTGGTTCCGCAGAACTTGGCACCTCTCAACCCATCAGCGGTCTCAGCTTCAGGTATAAAGAGATAGTCTTCCGACTGGGCGGCGCCTTGCGTGAACGGGTTGATTTGACAGTCCGTGTCGAGGTACAGGTTGTCTTCTTGACGGTAGGCCATGTCAAAGCTTGCTGCTGTTAATCTGTAAGAATGAAATGTTTTGAATCATAAAATTGGAGAATCTTTTTTTACGTCACTCTAGGCCAGGTGTGTCCTTGCTTTATAAAGAAACTTTTTATCGAATTTTAATTTCATCGAAAGCGTTTTTTTTCTGAAACCATACAATATTTCGGAATGTTATAACACAAACTAAACCTAACCTAGGTTGACATTTTCAAGAGCAGGCGCCTTTTAACCTCATGAGGCCCAAGCTCAAAAACGACAGTTAGGCCTAAACGCCCACTGTACCTCGCAAAGTACACTTTCTTTCTTTCTTTCTTTAAACTGTCTGGGCTTTAGTTACAAGTGTTACCTTTGTACTTTGTGAGGTCCATTGGGCCTCACGAGGTTAAAGTTAACGTCAAACTACCCAACTATAGTCCAGTCCTCACAACTATGGTCCAATTTAATCCGAAAATTACTCGTTAATACCTATATGACAAATATAACGAATAAACTCTAAAGTGAACAACATAATAAAACAAACAAATAAAAAACGTATAAAATCACTGATAGAATATGGATTTTTATAAAAATAAACGAGTTTTGTTTTGGACCATAGTTGGATGATTGGACTATAGTTGGGTAGTTTTACTTAGCCAAGAAGCCTAATATCGTGTTGTTAGATCGATCCAAGCGCCAGGCAGTGCTCATCGACATCACCATCCCGCATGGCGAAAACCTCTTGAAGGCCGAGAAGGACAAACTCAGTAAGTACCTTGACTTGGCTCACGAGGTGACGGCCATGTGGGATGTTGACTCGACGATCATTGTCCCGATAGTCGTTTCGGCGAACGGTCTTATAGCGCAGAGTCTCAACAAACACTTTAAGAGACTCTCGCTAGATGGCTGGATCAAGGGTCAATTGCAGAAGGCGGTACTCCTGGACACGGCGCGCATCGTCAGGAGGTTCCTCTCTCTGCAGCCCGACACCACCGGTAGCCTGGGCCCTGCCCCGCTGCCGGCGGCATCCTAGGTTAGGTTTTTTATAATGTATTTATATTTTGTAACTACTTTATTGTATTTTACTTTTTATATTAATTTATTGTTAAAAACCTAGCCTAAGACGAAAGATGAATAAAGGAGATAATAATACTAACCATAGCCCTAAGTTTGTACCACTAACACTATGGATTCAAAGTCGGAAGTGATTTGTATAAAGACACTCACTTGATACCGCAAACATCAGACGTCCGCTTGAAGCATGTGGCGTACGCAAGGTTGGCGATGTACGGTCCGGCGCCGCGGTTGTAGTTTAAGGATTCAAAGGAGCCAGAACGATCGGGGTAGTATTGGAGGCAGCCGGGCGGCGCTGAAAACATAATAAACGTCATTTTTAGGTTTCCGTATCCATAGGGGTTCAAGTAAAGATTTAAATTAAATCACCTTTTGAAATCGGTGCCAAATGTCACATAAACTTCTTTATCGAACAAAAATACTCGTAAAATACCAAATTTAATAGTAATCATTATAGGCTTCATGCGTGACATCTGTTTTCATAGTAATAATGGAGTGGTTTGGCACCGACTTCAAAAGGTGATTCAAATGTAATATAGGTGTCTCGGCCCCGAATATAATTTTGTTCCCTTTGGGGTCGAGACCTTTGGTCCGTGGGGTCCCAGTGCCCACAAACTCGTAACTGACCTCAGTAAACCGCTCATTGAGTCTACTGGTGACTGAAGAGCTGGCAGCTTCCTCGCACAACGCATCAGCATTGCGATTCAGCGAGGAAATGCTGCCAGCGTCTTCGGGACCATGCCGCGGGGGCACAGTTTTATAGATTTATTTTAGTTTAATTTTAGATTTTAGTTCTTTAGTTGTATCTTTTTAGGTTTAATTTTAATTTAATTGTACATTTATATTGCAATGTAATTACTTGTATATATACAAAGGTCATTCAATATGCATAATACAGATATCATTTTTACTTGAACGGGTTATTCTTGCCATTTCAGTTTATTTTGAAGTCGGGGTTATTTTCTGTTAATATTTTTTTTGTTTTTATATTATCATTTCTGTATGCTTTTTCAATTTCTTTTTTTCGTTCATTGTAAACGACACCCCCAAAATGACACCTCTGGAGGGTCGTTAGTAACAGCATTCTGCCGTGCTAAGCTAAAAGGCGACATTTTTGTATGGAGCTCCATAGCAAAAGGTCGCTTCTTACCATAGCACGGTAGCATCCATACATACGGGTTAAACTGAGAGCCTCCTTTTTTGAAGTCGGTTAAAATACAAAAACCTTCTCCTAAGTGTAACAAATACTTTTCTGAAAACCGCATCAAAATCGGTTCAGCCAAACGCGAGATAATCGCGGACAAATATATAAACACATTTTTTGAAGTCGGTTAAAAAAGGAGAGAAATTATCTAAACTAAGCTCATCCACTTACCGGCATTCAGAATGACATTGTGTCTAATACAATCCTATCTGCTTTTGTTCTCGTAACCGCCAAATAGTTACTTACAAAAAAGTTAGAACTACATTGCGTGGATATAGAATTTTCAACCTTATACCTTGTTGAATAAGTTTAAAATGGTTGATGATGAGAGTTTCATAGTCCTTTTTCTAGAGAGTACGTTCTTGTTCAGAGTTGGGCGGTTGTAAAATTCCAGAAAAATTATGATCACCATTATTCTGTTAGTGTATTTTGTAGTCTAATGTCCATGGAAATAGAGTCGATAATCTATATTAACCTTCCAAGGTAGTTACAATCTGCTTTTACTACGAGCTCGTTATCTTAATTTGTGGTTAACCACTCAATCGTATTGAGTCCTTAAGTGGATGAGCTTAGTTTAAAAAAAATGTATTTTACCAATGTCATATTTAAGCTTACCAATTAGGTACTCGTCTCTGTCTGCGGAGCTCACGAGCGGTGATGAGGGAAGAGAGGACGTGATAGCGTTGAAGATACCATCGCGATATTTTCTGGAATAATAATAATACTATACACTTGTGTATTATTCTCTTTTTTAATGTCATAGGGGGCAAACGAGCAAACGGAGCGCCTGATGGAAAGCGATTACCGTCGCCAATAGACACCTGCAACACCAGAGGAGTCACAAGTGCGTTGCCGGCCTTTCAGGTGGAAGTACGCTCTTTTCTTGAAGTTCTGAAGGTCGTATCGTCCGGAAACACCGCAAGCGACAATTCATTCCTCAATTCGAATATTTGTGCTTGGGTCATGGTTGTTCTATGTATTTAAGTATATATTTATCTATATAAGTACGTATATCGTCGTCTAGTACCCATAGCACAAGCTTAACACATTCAACACCGGGAACCCGCTCCGTGGGCGCTGTGCTCGTAGTAAATTTTCCCTACATACGCATTTCCCCATGTTATCGGCTACGCGCGTAGCGCTATGAAATCGTTGGCAGTGAATGTGTTAATTTGGGACTAGATCGATTTGTGTGAGGTTGTCCGATATTTATTTTTTATATTATTATTATTTATTATTCTGTTTATGAACCACCGCTAGGACAAATCGACCGAGTCATAAACTAAGCAATGCTTGTACTATGGGTACTAGACGAGACAGGCACAAATATTCGAGTTCACCGCACAAATATTTGCTTTGGCCGGGATTTGAACCCAGGAGCGCCGGCTCGGTAGGCAGCAGGTGCACTACAAACAGCGAATCAAATCAAATCGATCACTTGCCATAATATTAATTTGCCACAAATCTTTTTTTCTCTGTAAGCTGAAACTTTTCGGGATTTTAATAAAACTAACCTAGCCTAATGTTTTCCCCATGAATAGTATTAGAGCATTTCTCAAAAAGTTTGTACACAATTAAGACAGAAAATTAAAGTCCAATATAATTTTCCTATTTTGTTAAAGAAATCCCGAAGAGTTTATGATGTATGAAATAAAAAGTTTATGGCAAATGAAAATTATGGCTTAGTGATACATTTATGACAAATTAAATTCGGGGAAATGAAATGCTCCCCTCTTTTTGGTCTACCCTTTGCGTATGGACATTAATTCTTGGCTTGACAGATAATTTTTCACTCTTCTTTATTCTTCCTTCCTACGATTTCCGTAAAGGCTTAATCTCTGTAAAGCAGCATCAAATTAAAGCAGTACTGGCGTAAAATGGGGTAAATTCCACGGTACACGTCATCTATCATGCCATCTCAAAATTCGGCGAACCCCGACAAAGACTTAAAAAAACCCGGACAATTGGCGTAAATTGCATTTTTTCCCCGACGTGTCTGAAAATAATATTATTAAAAAGCAATTGCTTTATTTTTCAGAGTTTTCCCGGACACTTTTTGAAAACCCCCCCGGACGGCCTCTAAACTAGGTCAAATATGGGTAAACCCGGACGAATAGCAGTCCTACTAACACAGAATCCGTCAAGACTCTTCATTGAGTGAAGAAGTGCAGATTGGGTGAAGATGCGGCAGGGTTTAGCTGGTTATTTTGCTACAGGCCCGTACATATTTATGCCAATGAGTCCAACTTACCCCAAAGTATTGAAGCACTCCAACTGCGTGACCTTGATCTTCCACGTGGCCTGGGGCAAGTTCGGCTGTGAGTTACGGTCGGCTATTTTGAAGTTAATGCGGATGGATCGGCTGTTGGTTGAGGCATTGACTCTGACGTATACTGTGGGGTAAAACGGTTATCGTTGTATTAAGTAAGTAGGTCTTTTACATTGAGAAGCAAATTTTGCATGGGCATATTTTAAATGTTCACGGACACAGAAAAAACTCATTTCTAGCCATAAACGGCACAAGGCATCTATTTATATAATCGAAATGAAATGAAATGAAATGAAATGAAATGAAATAATTTATTCAGTAAGTAGGCCACAGGGGCACTTTTACAAGTCAAATTGTGAATCTACCGGCATTTCGCAAGAGGAGACCGCTGTTGAGAAGAAAGCCGAAAGAAACTCAACAGTAAGTCATTTTTTCGTAAATAATACTTAAAACAATTACATGATACATTTGAAGTGTTATAACTAATTACACTGGTACACGTAAAGGAGATGTAAGATACTCCAAATCAATGTTAAGTAGGAACATTAAAATAAAATTTTAACGATAAATTTAAAATATTAAATATACCCAGAGATGTATAAAGTCTCTGGGTGTCACAACATGCAATAAAATAAAATAACTTAATTATTTAATTCCACAGAGATGTATAAGGTCTCTAGGCGTCAACGTGAATAATTTACAATAGAAAATAATTATTAAACCTAAATTTCTTAGAGATGTATATGGTCTCTAGGCGTCATAACATGCAATAAAAAGATTTAAAATTATTAAATTTCCTCAGAGATGTATAAAGTCTCTGAGTGTCATACTACACTAAGCTGTTTCTTAGAGATGTATACAGTCTCTAAGAGTTCAAAAAGTAAAAATCAACATATAATAACTTCAATCGAGTACAGGATGAAGTTTCTCACGTTTACTTAATTTAACACTAGTATGCGGTTGCTACATATTTAATTTGGCCCTTGCTAGCATGAACAGACCGGACCCCACAAACGGCACCCGTTCACGAGTATGACGCATATCTCAGCCATCGCCTCCCTCAACCATATTATAGGGAAGGCTGCGACCCGATCAACGACGCCACCGTAAGCAAAGACCTTTAAGCGAGCATGACATGCTCAAGCTGCCGGGCATACTTGACTAATACTGTTTGCCCGGTGAGAAACAACAAATTGTGCTCTCATGTTACATTAAAAAATACCCACCAAAATAATGCTTATTTAAAAATTTACTATTGACACACAATACTAAACTACTGGCTTAAAGGCATCACTGTCGTTTAAAAAGTCATTAACCGTATAATAAGCTTTATTCAATAAGTGACGTTTTATTTGCGCTTTAAATTTGCTACAGGGCAATTTTACTACATCAATTGGTATTTTATTGTAGAAGCGTACACAGTTCCCCACGAACGACGAGCTAACCTTACGGAGACGGTGGGCAGGTATTGCGAGCTTGTCCTTACTTCTCGTATTGTAGTGGTGAATGTCACTGTTGAGCTTGAATTCATGGAGATTTTTCCGCACATACATGATATTCTCAAGAATGTATTGAGATGCTACGGTGAGAATGTTTGTTTCCTTGAATTTCTCTCTTAGTGACGTACGACCTCCTAGTGCATAAATTGCGCGTACAGCTCGTTTTTGTAGCACAAAGATGTTTTGGATGTCCGCCGCTCTTCCCCATAATAAAATTCCATCATCATCAAATTCAATCATTATGAGAGATTTCCGTTTGTAGACGGAACGTCAGTTTTGGGAAGGTAAAGTCGCCGTCCACAGACCTGGTGCCTCATCACGTATAGTGTAGTAGGCCGGCGTGTTTGGGACCTTGCCAAAGGGGCCCGATTTTTTAAGTATGTTTTAGTTTACCGTTTTAGCCTTCTTTTAGTTAGTTATACGCTTTTACGTTATAATTATTATTATTTTTAATAATAATTATTAGATATGATTATGTCAATAAAATAGAACAATGAGAATGCGTATAGGTCTTTAAGAAGATGAACAGTGGCCTAGATAAGTTTGGCGGATACTGATGGGTGCAGAAGGCGTGCGGCGAACGCAACCGCTAGTTATGGAGGTCTTTGGGTGAAACCTATGTTCAGCAATGCATCACACTTACAATGTTGTCCGTTATTGTCACCACACAGCGGCGGAAGGAAATCCGAGTTGGCTTGCAGGTTGGTCACTTGGAAGATGTCGTTTCTGCACGTGTAGCCTGGTCTTTGGGTGACATTCTCTACTGTGTCGACCTGATGACAAAGAAGATATATATAGTAAAAGGGGATCACTCAAAAACTACGAAGTTTCATTTATCCGAAACCATATATTCCGAATTTTCCAAAATTCCGAAAGTGAAATAACGCGAAACAGTCATTTTCGCCCTGGATCATACCTAAATAGGGTAGGTTAGGTATTTGATAGTTATCCTTAAAAAAACTTAAATATTTTATCAGAACGTGGTTTTTAGGGTTCCGTACCCAAAGGGTAAAATTGGGACCCTGTTACTGAGACTTCGCTGTCCGTCCATCCGTCCGTCCGTCCGTCCGTCCGTCTGTCACCAGGCTGTATCTCAAGAACGGTGATAGCTAGACAGTTGAAATTTTCGCAGATGGATGTATTTCTATTGCCGCTATAACAACAAATACTAAAAATAAAATAAAATAAATATTTAAGTGGGGCTCCCATACAACAAAGTTGTTATAGATTATGGTACGAAGGGTTCCTTCATGCGCGAGTTGGACTCGCATTTGCCCATTTTTTTACTAAAGTGTCACTTGTCCCGACTGACCTTATTGAATGCTTGTATGAGTTCCCAACAGAGGTTGGTGTAAATCCCAAAAAATTGTACTTTAGTACCGAGTGGTTACATTCTTTTTAATTATTTACTTATTTATTATTTTCTTTTTTTTTCGAATCGAATTTCAAAGGAAGTTTTTAATAAATATTCGTTTAGCGCATGTTAAAAGTTGCTTTTCATCAACACTTTCATCATTTATATTTATATTCAGATTTCGAAAATTGACATCTATTGCCGAATGGGAACTACCTATTTATTAACTTGTGCAAAGTTTTAGCCATGTTTTCGCACCTTAAATTGCGATTGACAATAGCGCCACCTAGTATCGAATAGCATAAACTCACCGTTGTGGGCGGCGCCAGGTTAAACGTTTCGAAGTCGATTCTCATTTGGCAAACATTGTTGTTGTTGATTTCGACGTTGTAAGAACACTCCAGGCCAGAGGACTCTCTGTTCAGCGGGGGGTTGATGAACACAGCGACCTTTGTGTTTGTTCGGACGTCACACGCGTTCACTGAAAGTTGAAAACAGAGCCATCTATATTTGCTCTATGAGACTATTATGTGTATTATTTCGATACCTCCTACGTATACTGGTATAGTCTATCCGGAATTGTAAGATCAAATTATGTCAAACTGGTACAAGTGAAAACGACCTTAAATTTACACATATACGGTTGTTGGTACCTTGTGCCAAAGTGACTTCGTTTAAGTATACAAGGTGTAAATTTTAAGAAGTTCGGTTTTTTTTGTAATGTACAGAAAATCGAATTTCACAAAATTAACACTTGTACCGTACGTAGGAGGTATCGATTTATAGTAGGGTGAGTGAACCAGAAACTATTTAAATAAGGCCAGCAAACAAGTACACATTGGTTTTAACAATATAATACTGCACAATAAAATATCTACTCTTTATTTCTCGTCATTAACTTATCACACAGGAAATATACAATGTAAGAAAATTACAATTACAGATAAACATCGGACCGTCTCATCTCATAGAGATAAGAGAATAAGATCATAACCATTGGAGAACTTGAAAACAATTTTATTTCTATAATTTTATAATTTACTTTTCAGTTGCACTCATCTCATTTATTGTAAGAGCTCAGCCATAAGATCGCTCACCTTTCAATAATACTACATTGTTTAGTGCAGCTATTGCATAATAAGTGGCTCTTATATTGGTCCAATTTTCATTTACTGTGAAATAGCGGAGTTGCTAGCTAGAATATCTTCTTCTTGTTCTTTAATTATTTACATATGTAATTATAGCTACAAAAATGTGTATACTCACAAGAACAGCATGTAGCAAAAACGCCGCAAAAACCAATAGCTTTTCCACCTTGAGTATTGCATTGATTTCTTGACAAGCAGACTCCTCCGGTGCTTCTGTCAGATCCCAGGCACTGTTCTCCATTGCCAACAGTGAAAATACTGCCAGGAGCTTGTCTGATAGCTGAAAAACAAAAAAAAATGTAAATGAAAATACGTCACTACGGTAGATTAATTTAGCTGTCATCTGTCGGCGAGATTACTAACTTCGTGAGAGCTCGGACGCTTCGCTGGTGAATCCTAGAGCGACTAGCAGCAGTAGCCTGCTTATTGAAGAGAGTGCCATCTTGTGTTCAGTAGCTGTAATAAAAAAGTCTAGTTAGTTTCGGAAAGAATCGGTAGGAGCGCTAGGATTCATTTTAAAGTTATAAAATATATGTATATTTCTGAGTGTGGTGATTATGGCATAAAAACTGGCAAACTCACTGGGACCAATTTTTTTTTAATAGTTTTACGTACGCCGTTCATCATAAGGTGATTTCACAACTTTATTAGTGGGTACTATCTTAGCTGATCTAATTTAGTTAATGTGACATAAAAAATATATAATGTAGATAATTTATTAGATCTGAAAGTTTAATCGTTTAGTCAGTGTATCGTAAATTCGTTAAATCAGTATGCTGTCAATTTAGTATTGGATTGCGTACATTGAAAATAACATTAAACTTGTATGAATAAAAATTAAGAGGCCTTATTCCTTAAAAAAAAATACATTGGACAAATATATAGATAATTTCAACCAACTTTTTGAAGTGAATTATACTTTTCCCTGAGATCTAGAAAGTAACATAGCTATTTCATGCTTTGATTGCGTGTAGTCGAAAATAAGTTGAAAAAAAACAGTTTTCTGCGTGGTTTTTGTCAAATTCGAGTAGTTTTTGAAACAAAAATTATCAATGAAAAATTCAAACTTTAAGTTTTCAAATATACACCAGTAAATCGCAATAGCCCTGTTCTAAGTAGTAACATTGATAATATGTTAAGAAACATGTTTAGTTATAGAGAAAAAATCCTAAATCTATCAGAATTTTTGAACGGTTACGGAGCCTTAAGACTGGAGATGATTCTGGAAAGTTGCAGAACAAAATTATGTTTTATTTGGGGAGCACAATGAAACCTTGCGTCAGTGACACCCTGTATATGTCGTAGGACGAATAGAATTTTTGCAATTCGCGCGATTTCGCGAAAACACGAATTGTGAAGAAATCACTGGTCAGTGGTAGTTTTGACAAACTGATTACACCAAAAGTAGTTTTTTTTTACTAAATAGACAGAGCCTCGCTGTCACGGGGCTCCTACTTCTGGCGGTTTGTCCTTTGAGCGTATGAAGATACCTGAACGAACTTTTTACGTGTTGGGCAATAGTCATCACAGTCTATCTATGTTTAAGAGGCCTTATTCCTTTTCAAATTCTGAATTCTGATTGTTCTAGAGTTTTTTGTTCTATAATCAAACATGTTTCTTAACATATTATTAGGGCTATTGGGATTTATTGGTACCTACACTGAATATTTCATCGATAATTTTTGTTTCAAAAAAGACTCGAAATTGACAAAATTCATGCGGAAAATTAGTTTTCTCAACTTACAGTACGCAATAAAAGCATGAAATAGCTATGTTACCTACTACCTATAATTCGGGGGAAAGTAAGTAGGGAGATTTTATTTTTTAAAGGAATAGGTAAGGGTAAGCAATCTAGTACCTATTTTCCCGATAATCCGATCTATCCAATCCTACACATTATACAAATAAATAACACGTATTTAACGAATCTTAAAATAGCTACAATACAGTTATATTCTCGTGTAAGTCTAAAAGGTATTATCATCTAACTCCATTCACAATTTAGACTAATAGTTAGATGTGTTCAATTAAGTTTTAGCGGTTATTCAAAGAAGTATCATGTAATGTAGAACTTACGATCGAATTTCGCTTTATACGCACTTAAGAGATATGTGTTATTGGAAACCCATAGATTTTAGATAAATACAACCGGTTGCTTAAGCTATAAACGAATCCACAGACGAAACTGAGCTTTATCCCATTATATTACTAGATAAATCCAATTATATCTCATAGCAAAACAATCGGAGATAGTTATAACGACTTGAAGTAGTCTTAACTGTATATTCGGTTGCTATATGGTTGATTTTTGATTGGTAACCAATTAAGTTTATGTTATGATTGGTACATCAATGGTAACCAGTTAAGGTCGGTGAACTTGGATGCAGTTTGCACGGTTAAAGTTAAACAACAGTTAAATTTGGCCTGTCCGTTAACAAAATAACCGATAGGAAAGCAAGTTGGTGTGAAAGATGTAGCTGGTTTAATAAGCCTATTCACTAACACCAATGGTTTGTAACAGAAAGTTTGAAACGGGGAAAAAACAGTAGCCCAAATGTTAGCTGCTATGCATGTAACAAATTGGAGGACTGACGAACTGAGGGCTACTAGTGACCATAAGTATTGTAAAATTAGCATAATTTTGGTTACTACTAAGCACAATTTGGCTATTTCACAAGTTGAAAAACTAGTTGAGCTATTATTTTTCAGTGAATGGAATTTATTCAAATGGAATGAAATGAAATCATTTATTCAGTAAGTAGCCGCAAGGGCACTTTTACAAGTCAGATTGTGAATGTAACGGTATTTCCGAAAAGGAGATCGCTGCTGAGAGGAAAGCCGAAAGAAACTCAATAGTAAGCCATTCTTTCGTATAGGTATATAACTAAACAATTAAGTTGGACAGTTTCGTTGTATTATAAATGAGGATTCTATAACAATTCTGTTAACGAAAAAATAAAAACAAAACTTAAATATGCACTTGAACTTTAAAAAAGCTTAAAATTTGCGTATTTGAAGTCAGATATTACAAAGCCAGAGCTCTTTTATTTTTTAGCTTTAATGAGATTTTTTTATTTATATAATTATAGTATGTTGATATACGAGCGATACGACCGCCTGTTGTTTATCTCTGCCTGTTATTTTTAATGTATCTCATGTTGACGTATTCCTTGATGTTTTAAGTGTGCAATAAAGAGTATTTGTATGTCGTATGATTCAACACCAGTCCAGGTTTGAGTGAAAACTGAGAGGCTCTTATCTGAATCACGTAGGAGCGAGCGAGACAAACAAAACGCGAAAGCATTCTCACGCACTGTATGTTTGGGTTGTTTAAGTTTAACTTGAACAGAAGTAAGTATATTTCCGCGCCTAACGGTTCTGCTAGAATATGGTTCCTAGTTCTTCGCACAAAAGATCGTAAACATTGTTAAATAAGACATTGTCTGTACAGGGACCTACAAATACATTAAATTTGTAAGCTTTAGTAAACAGTAAAAGCTAACATTGATCTACGCCGCTACCTAAATAAAAGATAAATAGTATTTGTTGATCTACTCCTCTACCTACCTAAAGGTTGTCTGGAACAGATCACTTTTTGGCAATACCGGGTGTTGCCTGTTATAGGAGCAATAATTTAAAACATAGATTCTACTCATCTAACTGAACAATATTTGTTCAGCAACTTAAAAAAAAAGCAATTTTCAGAGTTTCATTATTTCAAACAAATTAAATAGTAGTTTCAATGTACGCCGTCCAACATTGACATTCCCTGAGCATTGACATAGCTGTCACTACTAATATCGCACATTTCACAATACATTGCTTCTTTGTCTTAACATTATTTACACGATATTTTCAGAATTTGCTGAACAAACTTTGTTCAGTTTGAAGGACAGAACCTATGTTTTAATTTATTGCTCCTATTACAGGAACACCCGGTATAAGATCGCCTGTTGTTTACCTCTGTTTATTATTTTACTGTATTTCTCTCATGTATATTTGAGGTGTGCAATAAAGGGGATTTGTATTGTATTGTAAAAACAACAAGTCTATGTATTGGGCTCTGGATAGCAAAGATCTTCTTAAAATTGAGAAAAGTGATGATATCTTTTCATTAAGCATAACTTTTTTTAAAGAGATGATATCTATAAAAATTGTTTAATTAATATGTTAGGTTCTTTTTTATTATTGATTGGTAGGACATGTCATATTGGCTTTAAGTCCGCCTTTTGAACAATTAGAGTTTTCTCATATTTCCACCCCAACTGTCTCATTTTTCACTTGTGCACTCAATAAAATAAGTAACTATGACAGATTTTATTTTATTATAGATTTGTATTTGATTTCATAAAACTTTATAAGCCCAAAACAGATTCCAAAATTAAGTTAAAAGTAAAAAAAAATAGTTAGGTGTAACATTTTGAAAATGAAGAAGTTTGGAATATTTATTCTTTATTCTTTGTAAAGAAGTGATATTTATAATTTGCAGAAAGGTGAAAAAGTTTATGGAATTTACATATGCATGTTAATCTTCTGAATTATTTAAGATCTAATTTAGCTTAATTTCTCAACTTTTCAGTATACACAATAATACAATATTTAATTCGAAATATGATAAACACGAATATTAATATGCGATGGGCACATTTGTTTATAAATAAACACAAAAAACTTAATTTAAACGATTAATTTATTCACTTCCGCTACCCGAATTAATGTATTTTTTTTTTCTTTTTACAGATATTTATTTACAACATTACTTTATACACATACCTATGTATGTAGTTATATACCAACCTATTCTTTAGGAAAAAATGGATACTTTAATGCACTTCTTCTATATCATATACTTCCTTTGTTTTCTTTTTATTAATTATAGGTCATTGATTATTGATAAAAAAAAATGTAAAAAAGATATTCCGTTCCTATAATATAGTAAATAGTAAGCATACTTTTTAATACACAATTTTAAAATATCAAATTAAGGTTGATGAAATTAAATTCGTTTTTGATGTATATTTATTAAAATCACTAAAAAGTCTTAAATCATTACGCATTTTTGGAATCACATTTGTTTCGAAGATTGAAAATTATTTTTCCCAATTTTCTTTTATTTTACATCAGCAAATGCGATGAAAATAACGATAATATTGTGAATATGTACGTACGTGAGCGTCCAACTCCAAGTCTAGTGGCACAGAGCTTTCGCCAGTAGCTCGCGAGGGCTTTTATAGCGGGACCTTGGCAATGACCGGCCCTACGATCATAGCTTAAGCAAACAGACGGACATGCCGACTGAGAGATAGAACAGAATATTCTTTATTGCACACTTCAACGGGAATAAAATACAAAAAATACAGAATACACGTAAACATTCAATAGAGGTAAACAACAGGCGGTCTTATCGCTAAAGAGCGATTTCTTCCAGACAACTGTTGGGTAGCGAAATTAAGTAAAAACGTCAGAAATGAGTAGGCGATGTAAAAGTAATCATGAAATCCATAAAAAACTACTACGCACAAATAAACTATTACTTACCTGCTGTTCATAGGTGTCATTATTAATAAAAAAAAAACTATTTAAATTTTAAACTACTTTATATGTAGTTTATATCTATTTATTAGTTATTTATAATTATTTAGGTTTCTTTTTCTGCGTTATTGCTATAATTGTAAGTATGTTTTAAATAGAATTTCATTTTCTATGGCATACATTATAAATATAAAAGGGATATATTTAAATGCACATCTGTATATTTTTTCAGTACACTAGGTAACTCCACTAATTAACTGAATGCATACCAGAAAAACTAATGCTGTGCAAAAAAACAATTGATTAACTGAACATGTCCTACAAAAAAAACTTAAACATCATACAAAACGAGATGACCTTTTTAACCGAATTCACACCAAAAATATGGTTCGTACATCGGATATATTTAAAAGTTTCACCAAAAATACTGACATGCACACTAATTATCCTCGCACTGCACACTAAGATCCGACTCGGCCGGGTTAAGTTAGGTTAGTTTTTTTTTTTATATATCCAGTAAAACAGTTTTGCAAATACCTTTAAATAGTATATTGATTTGCATTAATTAGTGTGCATAATTAGTGTGCAAGTCAGTATTTTTGGTGAAACTTTCAAATATTTTGATCGAAAAAAGAGAATATACAGATATCGATTTAAATACATGCCTAAATAAAATACCCCATAAAACGCTTAATTGATTCAGCAATTATGAAATTTAATTTCTTGCAACCACTGTTTTTTCATACTTTTGCATTAATTATTTATTATTATTTTTTTACAAAAACATGGCGATAATAATTTGAAATGTACGTACGTGAGCGTCCAACTCCAAGTCTAGTGGCACAGAGCTTTCGCCAGTAGCTCGCGGGGGCTTTTATAGCGGGACCTTGGCAATGACCGGCCCTACGATCATAGCTTAGGTAAACAGACGGACACGCCGACAGTATTTGATAGCTGCGCCCGCGACTTCACTCGTCAAAGTAAGGTGATGATGATCATAATTATGCATAGGTATACAAGAAGGTGCCTGCAACGTTTTTAGGGTTCCGTACCCAAAGGGTAAAAACGGGACCCTATTACTGAGACTTCGCTGTCCGTCCGTCCGTCCGTCTGTCACCATGCTGTATCTCAACAACGGTGATAGCTAGACAGTTGAAATTTTCACAGATGATGTATTTCTATTGCCGCTATAACAAAAAATAAAATAAAATAAATATTTAAGGGGGGCTCCCATACAACAAACTTGTTATAGATTATATATAATATATGTATATGTACGGAACCCTTCATGCGCGGGTCGGGCTCGCACTTGCCCAATTTTTATTTCTTATCCAGGAGTCGGGTAAAAAGTATCCTATAACCATCTTTGGATGTCCCTGTACCGAAAGTGGTTAAAATTTGTCCAGCCGTTTCAAGGTGATGAGAGGGCAAAGAAAATTATGAAAACAGATGGCGCCAGACTGGCATGGCGCCGAGTGCTCGTACAAAACAAAATTACGATCCTGCACCACGCTATTAAGATTTTTCCTGAAATCGTGACCCCCCTCCTACTGATTAAAGCTGATATTCAATATAATTCTAGAATTAAAATTGTATATATAGGTTCTCGTATATTAAGAATTTTATATATACCTGGGACAATCTGGGAAGGAATTTCGTAAAAGAGGTCACGCGCAGAATCGAACTCGGATGGACAGTGTTCGGGAAGCTGCGGAATATCTTCTCGTCCTTAATACCGCAGTATCTTAAGACGAAGGATTTAACCAATGTGCATGTGCGTATTTAGGGGGAGACCATTGCCCTTTAAGTAACTTTGATTAACTCGGAGTTTCCTTGCGTGATGGAATCAGAAACGTTGAGATAAATAAATAAATAAATAATAATAAAACTCCATTTTAATAGCCCGGTTTTTTTTCCATATCAATGCAATTGTTCAATAACCTGCTGGGACCGGTTCATGGATGTATCATCTTATTGATATGATCAGGAACGGGTCCCAGCAGGGCTACAGCCACAGCGAATTCAGAAAGGGGCCTCTACATGTTGGATCTATATCCCCACGCAAGCCTTCCAAAAGACCGGGACGTATGAACCCGAGACTCGATAACGAGATACAAATAATAGTAATAACGGACAACCTCACACAAATCGATCTAGTCCCAAATTAAGCTCAAGAAGGCTTGTGTTATGGGTACTAAATAGACGACGATATACACACTTACATAGATGAATATATACTTAAATACATCGAACAACCATGACCCAAGCACAAATATTCGAGTTCATCACACAAATATTTGCCCTGGCCGGGATTCGAACCCGGGACCTCTGGCTCACTAGGCAGAGGCTCAGCTGACAGTGGGCGGGGCACATTGCTCGTAGAACCGATGGTCGTTGGGGCAGAAAGGACCGGAAGACGCAGCGTGGGAAGACCCCCAACAAGGTGAGCCAACGACCTGGTTAGGATTGTAGGCAGAAATTGGATGACGGTAGGACCGATCGTTGTGAAGAAATATGGGGGAGGCCTTTGCCCAGCAGTGGACGTCTAACGGCTGAAATGATCGTAAGAATTTAGTTTGGCACCCATTAGTTACCAAATGCATATCATTATCACTCTCTACATAGTATAAAACAAAGTCGCTTCCTGCCTGTCTGTCCCTATGTATGCTTAGATCTTTAAAACTACGCAACGGATTTTGATGCGGTTTTTTTTAATGGATAGAGTGATTCAAGAGGAAGGTTGTATACCTAATACAATAATTATTATTTATACACTTACTAGCGACCTGCCCCGGCTTCGCACGGGTGCAATGCTGATAAATTATGCATACTTATAAACTTTCCTCTTGAATCACTCTATCTATTAAAAAAACTTTTCAAGATGTAGGTACAGACAGACAGACAGCAAGCGACTTTGTTTTATACAATGTAGTGATGCATATAATTTATCAGCATTGCACCCGTGCGAAGCCGGGGCGGGTCGCTAGTAAGTGTATAAATAATAATTGCATTAGGAATATCATTACCTACGTAATAATATTACAAGTAATAGAGGTCCGTCTGTCCATTGGCAGTGTTTTTATAGCGGCTCGTAGAGGCATCGACCGCAGCCCTATAATCAAGCTTAGATAAACAGACAGACATTCCGGCGTTGCATAATGTACTTAGGTATCTGCGGTAGGTGGAGCGGAAATACACATTAAGTTACAATGATTGCAGTATTTTAGCTGTAATGTTTCGGTGTAGAAATCATAAAAATATCTATTTTATAATTAACCGACTTCAAAAAAGGAGGAGGTTCTCAATTCGAGCTAATTTTTTTTTTTTGTATGTATGTTACTCGATATCTTCGAGAACCGTGAACCGATTTTCATTTTTTTTTTATCGAAATGGTATAACTCCGAGTTGGTCCCGTTGGCACTAAGTCGGGATCTGATGATGGAATCTTGGAGAAATCGAGGGAACTCTTCAAATGTTATAGGGACATGTACGGCGCTTTCGGTAATTTATTGATAAGGTCAAGAATTTACATTCAGTAAATAGGATTTGGTGTAAGGAAACTGATGATGAACACATAGAGGCACGATATAATCCATTTAAATTGTTTTATTTCAATCTTCAAAACGGTTCACTAAATCATTTTGAGAAACACATAATAATAATAATAACTGAAAATAATAGATCTTCAGTTCGATAGTACGCCGGTTCCTAAACCCAACTTCACTCACACTGCTTAGCGTTCCGGAAACTACGACTATTCCCCCTACCCCACATACACAAACCACATTACAAACATCCCACAGAACACAGGCAGATATACACCAGACACAAAATATATAAAACCAACACCGTAAGCACACCACACCTATACACAAGGACAAGATTACTTGGTTAAACCCGTATCTGGCCCTATAAAAAACCCGACGTAAAGTCGAGATGGGAAAAAATCCACAAACATAATAATAATAATATCCTGACGGGGGGTGACGGGTTGGGGCCTCCGCCTCTGTCTTGCCTTAACCGGCCGGGCAGAGTGGAGTCGTGAGAGTTTCGGCTCGGGGGTGGATGTGGAAACGTAAGGGGTTAGTTGGCTTCGGTTTAAAGCCCAGTATTACACCTCTCCGCCCTTAGCCTTCCGCACCGGTGTTGCCCTTAGGCCACTTTATGTGTCGCTATTTTGTGGGGGCCCATCTAGCGGGAGGCGAGTCATCGTCTACCAGTCCCATTTTTGCTATGAGACACTTTTGCTGGTAGACGCCCGATAGTCTCAACCCATAGCCCAATTAGCCAGTCCTCCATTTCATCCCCATAGCCCAATTTGTATTTAGATTCCATGTCTCCATCAATAGTTCTTGCACCTAGCGGGCGCTGTCTCTGTGTGCGTCCCATGACACGGATAGGGACAGCATCCGCTCGATGTACACCTTGCATTTCATTAAATTGTCGAAAGGGCCTCTACGCGTTGGCTTCGGCTCCGTGCACGCCTCCCAAAGGTCCGGGACACTATTGTCCCGTGAGCGGGTGCGACATACAGGATAATAATAATAAATTCTTTATTTCGGACAATTTACATCCATAGTTTGTTAGTAAGGCTTACCCGCTACGTTAGTAAACTTAACACTAGATTCAAGTTATTTTTTTTTTTATAGGTATATCACATAAATAACATATTGTGCTACACTATTAATCTGCACTATCCAGAATCTAAATAAATGGCAGTCATTCCTCTCCTCTAACGCTTTGAGGATGCCGTTGGTGCTTTGCATGATGCGGGCCATCAGCGAGGTGATTCTTTTGCGGATTACAGCCTGAAAACAGTCAACGCGGGCCTCCGCAAACATACTAGACGCGCTGCACCATCTCGGCATCCCCAGCAGCATCCTCAATCGTTATTATACTGCACTCGCAGGGCGCTATAAGCTCTTTTCGTATAATTAACCCACAGGCTGCTCGAGTAGAAAGATTGCGTGTATGCTTTAAATAAAGTGAGCTTTACTTCAGTTGAGCATCGAGCAAACCTGCGGGCCAGCATATTACTCCGAACTGATAGCGCCCTACGCTCCCTTTCCATGTCACAGTCATCCTTCATAGTACTAGTCAAAATGTGACCTAGGTACTTCACCCTATCGACTACATTTAAGGCAGCACCATTCAGCACAATGGGAGGTATAAAATATGGTTTTATCTTACCCGCTTTAAACACCATGACCTCACTTTTGGTGCCATTGTACTGAAGTCCATGAGTGGAAGCATACGTCTCACATACTTCCAGCAACTGTTCAAGTGCACTGATTGACGGACCGAGAAGCACCATATCGTCTGCGTAACTAATGTTATTGACGCACGTACCGCCAACATAACACCCGGCATGCATACTACTCAGTCTACCAATCAGCTCGTTGACGTAAAGATTAAACAGCTTAGGCGACGTTATGCCCCCCTGCCTTACTCCACATTCCAACTTAAACTCTTTGGATAAAGCATTGTCCCACCTAACCTGATTTACCTGATTGCGGAACCAGTATTCAAAAATGTTTACATAGTCTATAGGTATACCTGTTTCCCTCAGTTTTGGCCAGAGTATGTCATAGTCAACGCGATCAAACGCTTTAGACAAGTCGAGGAAACAGGCATACACAGGAGTTTTTCTATGAGTATAATACCCGACAGTATGCCTCGGCCCGCTATGTATCCGGCCCGAATGCCGAACTGAGCGTCGTGTAACTTTATATACTTTTCAAGTACAGAGTCCAGCATACTGTCGAGTATTTTCGCCACCGTGGTAGCCAGGGATATTGGCCGATAATTGGTTTTATCAGCCAGGTCCCCAGTTTTGTTTTTAACTACTGGTACCACAATCGTTCTCATAAGAGCCTCAGGTAAGTGGGAATGACACATACACAAATTAAACGGTAATGACAGAACACGTGGCAAATGAGGTCCCGCATATTTAAAGTGTTCAATACTAAGGCCATCGTGACCAGGTGACTTGCCTCTCTGCATTTTGTCAATAACTGACTTTACCTGCTTGGCTGTAAAATAGATGTCACGCCGATCACGAATGGCCTCAGCATCAGACAGCGATGCAGGGACCGAATGCGAGTCAAGCAGAGGCTGTACAGTAAAATGACCCCTAAATAATTCGGCAATATCCCGATGGTCATTGATACCATCCACACCAACAGGAAGGCCCGGCCCCACACTCATTTGCTTGGTACCCTTCCAAAAATCCTTAAATCGTTTATTGCAGTGGGCTTCAGCTATTTTGTCCATTTTCAGCTGTTCCTGTCTATCCTGGCACCACTTTAAATTCGACTTAAAGATTTTCTTGGTTGAACGCATTTGCTCGTAAATCCTACCTTCTGGCGGTCTCCCAGCAAGCTCCCACAGCTGAAATTGAAGCCGGGCCTCGCTGTGTGCGCCCGCCACATACATGTTCCAGCCTGCAATGTAACCACCTTTTCTGCGTTTCTTATATTTATGGGTCATTCTAGCTGCGTCAGTAAGCGTGCTAACAATATCACTGTACATATTATCTATAATAGCAAGATGCTCCGTATTTCTACATAGGCTATCACAACAAGCTCTAAGCGAGGGCGGAAAGTCAATGTATTTCAAGCGATCAGTACAAAGCTGGACAAATTCCTCTATTTGTTCACGTTGTCTTTCCACTCCCCAAACAACGCCTTCATTCATAGGGTTGTTAGCAACATTTGATACTTGTCTTAACATAGCAATATCACATTCCACGAGCATAAGAAAATGGCATACAAGAATAAGTAAGGCATGCAAGAAGCAACTGGATGAAAAATTCAATGGCTAATCGCATCCGGTTCAATGGTCCAATAGGTAGGACGCCCGTGCTGGCCCGGAAAGCCGTTGGAAACGCGGGTCCGAACCCCGCCTGAACCATGAAATTTTCGCTTCAATGTTTACATTTCGTTTACGCTTTAATAAAAAATAATTATAACAATCATATCAGCCGCAGATGTCCATTGCTGGACAAAGGCCTCTCCCAATGTTCTCCACAACGATCGGTCTTGGACCACCCTCATCCAATTTCTGCCCGCGATCCTAACCAGTTCATCCACCTTGTTGGAGCCTCCCCACGCTGCGTCTTCCAGTCCGCGGTCACCACTCAAGAACCTTTCTACCCCAACGGCCATCGGTTCTACGAGCAGTGCGCCCCGCCCACTGCTACTTAAGTTTGGCGACGACTCCAACCTACTCTATGTACAATGATATTACTAAACGTATTGATATTTTTTGCGTAACTCTATTTATTGATTGTACAGAGTTCGAAAAGTAACACTTGCATTGATTTCATTGACCGTGACCGATTCTGTGACTAGGTGTCTGTGTAACGACATTTGTCAATAAATTTTAATCCTCCGTTACAACTTGTGTGACAAAGAAGCCGTAACACTCTTAAACCATTGATACAAAGATTAAAGCTCAAAGTAAAATTTAAATGCGTAACCTCGGGAAGAGACCAGGAATTGTGGTGTGGATACCCATTTTAAAATGAGACATTACATGTTTCATAAATCCGTAACACTCTCGTTTGAAGCGAAGCAACGGTCGGGAATAAGTAATAAAAAAACAAGTGCGAGTCGGACTCGCGCACCGAGGGTTCCGTACAAACACTTTCCATCCCTAGGTGGTTAAGTTAAGTTTGCACCTGGTATGTATAGCGCCCCATATAAATTAGGTGCAAAGTTAGGTATTAAGAAAACTACTTACTAGATCTCGTTCAAAACAATTTTCGTTGGTAGTTTTTATAGTAATGTACATCATATGTTTTTTTTAGATTTTTCATTTCCTTATTTTAAAAGTTAGAGGGGGGGGGGACCAACTTTTTTCCACTTTGGAAGCGTCTGTCACGCAAATTATTCGGTTTAGAAAAAAAAAATTTTAGAAACCTCGATATCATTTTTAAAGACGTATCCATAGATACCCCACATGTATATGTTTGATAAAAAAAAAAATTGAGTTTCAGTTCTAAGTATGGGGAGCCCCCAATATTTATTATTATTTTTTTATTTTTGCATCAAAATCTTAATGCGGTTCATAGAATACATCTACCTACCAAGTTTCAACAGTATAGCTCTTATAGTTTCGTAAAAAAATGGCTGTGACATACGGACGGACAGACGGACAGACTGATAGACAGACATACAGACAGACATGACGAATCTATAAGGGTTCCGTTTTTTGCCATTTGGCTACGGAACTGTGAAGGTTCTGCTTCACTGTTGGTGCTATATGGCCACCGACATAAAAGTAGAGTTGTAAATTGTATGTTTATATTTAGAATAAGACGTGTGACATCCGTCAATAAAATAAAATGTAGTAGTTAGTTATCGTGTGGCCTCTGGGCAATAAACATCTTCAAGAAGTACCTTTGCTCTACTTATTCTTCATCTGAAGCTTATCCCCCGGCAGTCGCCACACTTGGTGGAGGTGCGGGGTATCGATCCCCGTACTTCTCGCATATTCTCGTATTCTCGTGTGTCATATGTCATACTCCAGGCAGTTAAGGTTAGAACATTCGTAACAATTAAGTCGAGTGTTGTGTTTAAGCCGGTGTTACACCAGGCGATTGAATTGCTAAAACCTGTCATTTTTAATTTTGTATCGAATGATCTATGCTTTAGTATAGTAAGTCGAATGACAGTTGGGGTAGTGAAGTTGGTGCCTTGCCTTTTTAGCAGGTTTTTGTCAAGGCGAAGCCAGTGTCAGACAACATGTCAGGATTACGTAACATGCCATAGGCTAGTGTCTGCTCATGTCCTGACCCTGGTTATCTCTTAGCAAGAGACCATCTGGGTATAAATGTATGGGTATCCCTGCATAGGTAGGGAACTATTATGTGTTAGGCAGGAGTAGTTCTGTCTAGTGTCTATATAATAAAACGAATGTCCCTCGTTTACCCCGAGACGGCGGAAAATGTGAAGGTTCTGCTTCACTGTTGGTGCTATATGGCCACCGACATAAAAGTAGAGTTGTAAATTGTATGTTTATATTTAGAATAAGACGTGTGACATCCGTCAATAAAATAAAATGTAGTAGTTAGTTATCGTGTGGCCTCTGGGCAATAAACATCTTCAAGAAGTACCTTTGCTCTACTTATTCTTCATCTGAAGCTTATCCCCCGGCAGTCGCCACAGAACCCTAAAAACAGAGTTCTTTGTCGGAGTATAAATGCTTAATTTTACGCGTAACGCCGCGGTAGCATAGAGGTCAGAGCATTACTTCGGATAAGTAGAGGGACATGCAATTTTGTGAATTGCATAAAATTTCGTATTTATATTTAATCTCTGTATAAATAATTGGAAAAAAATATATATAAGATTTATTGCGGACTGTATTTTTTGCAAAAACTACCAATTCCAATGGTGATGAAACCAACTATACATAAGATCATAATGTAAACCGTTCAATGCAAATAAATGACTAAAAAAGAAATTTAAAAATTTATCACCGATCAAATATCAGGCTATACTTTAATTAAATAAATTTCACAGCAACATTTCACCAAAAAACCCGAAATGCGTTATCTAAACAAGACGTTGACCGTATGTTTGTCTGTCTGGAGTGTTTAGCGAGCGGCTCCTAGAAGCATTGACTCTGGCATAATTGCGTTGCGTAAGAAAGGGCAAATAGCGGGCCAGATTCGGTGTGACAACGGACGGATGAAAAGTAGCCTGTGTTAATCCCGGGTGTCAGCTACCTCCATAGCGAATTGGTCCAGCTGAGCGTGAAGAAGTAACAAACATACAAACACACTCACAAACGTTCGCGTTTACAAAATTAGTGGGACTATAAAATACTTTTTTCCCGACTACAATCAAGTAAAAACCAAAGGCTCTATAAAATAAGAACGAGTACAAACTTTTGAATTACGGTAGACAACAGGCTGTCATATCACTAAAAAACGATCTCGTCGAGACAACCTTTGAGTAGTCAAATTAGTTTTACCCGACTAAAATGCAGTAAGAAAGTGGATTATGGCTTTTTTTTCAAAAACACTAAATATACACCTTCTAAAATACTTTATACCCGACTACTTCTTAAATATAATTTTCGCATTTATATTATAATAATAAATTGGAATAAGAATAAGAATGCATTTATTTCACAAAGCACACATATACAATACACAGGAATATCTTTCAGACCACGAACTAGGCTGTATCTCGGGATCTTGGAGTGCACTAATCATGTTGACGTTAATTAAGATTATGTCATTAAAAATACAAATATATAAGAAAATTATAAAATATAATTATAATTTCAACTGACATATTTCCGCAATAAAGCAGAGATATTTTTCAATTAGGGATATCGCAATGTCTCGTCGAATTTGGCCCCTGTCAAACAAACTGTCAAGCGGCGGCCGTTGACGCTGGCAGCGAATGTGGTCAATTTAAAGGTATGTGAACTGTAAATCATATTTTTTTTCCATTTGGAACCGACTTCGATAAGTACGGACTTAGGTAGGATGGCAGTACCTATAGGCTATTTGACTGATGTTGAATTCTACAGCGTACTGTAGTTATATGAATAAAATTAGCTAAATATATCACGAAACAAAGAAAAAAAATCCAGAAACATATATCTTTTTTGGAAATATGTGACTTCAAAGGTACGCAAATTTTGTGATTTTTTTTTTTAATCCAAAATAAATTTTGAAAATGTTTTCAGAATCCTCATAATTTTACGAAACAATAATTGTATGACAACTATGAACTTAAACGCACTTTTTCACGGTGAAAATGCCAAATTTCTTAATTTTTCCATACATTTATTGGTACCTATACCGGCCTGTGACGTCACTAGCCTGACGCGTTTTGTATGGAGCGTTTTTAGCGCTACGTAGAAATGTTGAACTTTGACGGTCATTTCTGACTTTTAGAGCAGTTTAAGTGTAGTCAGTCCCATATAGACATTTGATCACAATAAAAAATAGAATCGATTGACATCCTCAAAAAAAATTAGTCAACATGTCTATTTTGTGACTCCACTCTGAAGATACAATTCTTGGTATAATTTTTGGAAGACTAAACTTTTAAATTATATTTTATTTCGATAGTCCTTGCTGTACCTACTTACTTTATCATGGCTTTTCTTTTTTTTTATTGATATCTACTTTTATTGACAAAATATTTTTTTTTTGATAGTCCTTGCTAGGGGGATCTACGATATGCAGGTCATTAATTTTTCTTTTTTTTTATATACGTTTGTTTTCTCAATAACAACATTTGATATACCAAATGTCTCATTTGTTATGTACCTATATCATTGAACTGCGTAACATGTCGTAATCCTGGAAATTGAACACGGTACATTTTTACTACCGGTGTCCAAAGTGTCAACCACTCCACCAACCGAACGCCAAAATACCTCGGTAACCCAGAGGTACCGGGTTCCATTCCTGGTCTCTTCCGTCAGGTTTCGAATTTTATATTTTTCATTGTTTTTTAATCTTTGTATCTATTTCTTCTTTGGGTCACTAAAAAAATGTGAAGTTTCCACATTAAAGTACTTATAGTTAAGTTTAAAACATAGCCAAATAGTCCCGCGGGCCTATGATGGTTGCTTTTATCTCGCGATGATTAAGTGACAAAGCATCCGTCATGTTTTGAGAAAATGCGAGTGAGAGTGACAGCTGCTTTGTCACTTATTTATCACGTGATAAACGCAACCGTCATAGGCCAGCGGTGGTTTAAATTGCCCTTTCATCTACGAACGTATCTATTTGTACCAATTGTCTCAGAGATAAAAGAAAATCGTTAACCACTTCCACAGCGCCCGAAGATCAATAAACGTGAAAACTTAATTAAATCATGATAAACAAAATGAAACTAATTACAAACCATCATTAAACACGATCATAAAAATGTCGTAACGTGTTACGTTATAATACCGTCATTTTAAATCATCTCTGTTAGAGAGCGACTACATTGAGAGGGTGAGCGTTTAGCGGACGGATGAGCGGCGAGCGTTTTTGTAATTTAACTTGATTCTAAAACAATTAAACAATTGAAACACTCCAGAAGCCTTCGCTGTATAAATAAAATAAATAAATACTAAGGGACAATCTTACACAAATCGACCTAGTTCCAAACTAAGCAAAGCTAAACTATTGGTACTAGACAACGATATCTAATATACATATATAAATAACATCCATGATAAAATGTCAAATTGTTAAATATGTGCGACTTAGATGTACATAAAATGTATGAATAGCGGTTGTGACTAACGCCATGCATCGGTTGAAATTGCAAAACGACTGGACAGATTTCAACACTTAATGACACAGCAATACCTAATAGTATACCTGAGGATGGTTATAGGGTATTGTTACTCGACTACGCTATAGCAAAAAGGGAGATATGTTCGATGTAACCCGATTAATCGAAATAATTGAAGTTAAATATAAACGAAAGGAGATGTACAATTGCCTCAGAGCTGGCGCGTGCCTCTCACAGAGGATCGCTCTTGCGATCCAAAGAGGTAAAACCACCAGCGTAATGGGAACCATGCCGCAGGCAGACTAGTCTTCTATATATATATTTATTTTATTTTATTGGTACAATATCCACAGCATAAATTAAAGTCTCGTCGAAACGGTGCCTCCGTTCATCCGCTCCGCTAGTCGCTTCGCTTACGCACTCAAGCTGTGGCCTTATCCTGTTAGATATAAATTAGATACATCCGCAAGACTATGTTATATGTGAGAACTGAAGTAGAATGATATTTTATATTTTTATTGCCCTATTCGCTACGGTTAGTGACATTATATAGTTTTACCATGAGTTGCGAACAATTTAACGGATGGTACGTCCAGAGACGTGATGACCAACGTGACTCGGCACCATGACTGTGAACGGCGATTTTTATCTTCTCAAAATTTTCACTCTTTCTACAGTCTAACATTGAGCAGTAATTATTTCGTATGTGTGGATATTCGAAGGTACTGTTGTCCAGATTGCCGCCTGTTCTCGTCTACGGGGCGCACTTTCTCAAACGATGTTGATGAAATTATGTAAGTATCATCGATAAGTATATAGGATATTGTTGTCGATTCTGTTTATCGCAAGTTTTCAAAATGGCGGCTCTACGGGGGTGGAATTGAAAAAAATATATAAATTTTAGCATGCAATTATGAAGATGGTCTATCCGTAAACGGTTAAGATTACCATAGAGTCGTCCCTCACGTTTTTTTTAACACAAATTATAACAGGTCTATCGCGATTTCCTTATTTACCTTCATAATCTAATGTTTTCACCAGTACATCTGAGACCAGAGCGTGTGCAACCCCGCCGAAACGTTAGATCATGAAGGTAGATAAGGAATATCGCAATAGACCCGTGATAATTTGTGTTAAAGCCTGACCAGATATATATGAGGATTGTCAAGAGGGCGCTATTTATAAGATTTATATGGCAACAATTTTGCAACCAATCGCAATCGCACTAAAATGACATTATTTTAAATACCTGTCAGTTCCTATGGTAACCTCGTAATATCATTCAGTGGAATGCACTCTTTTCCTGACTGTTTTTCGTGTATTAAACACGTGTACACTTAGGGGAGAGTAACCTATATTGAACCGGCGCTTAAATTGGACCACTTCGTATTTCTACCAAATAAAACAATTTATTTATTAGGTACACCACATTGGTGGACTGATTATGGCGCTGTCGTCGCTTCATTTTTTGTTGCCAGTGTAAATAAATTGTGTTATTTGGTAGAAATACAGAAGTGGTCCAAATTAAGCGCCGGTTCAATATAGGTTACTCTCCCCTATATGGTATTACGTTGACTGTGAATGGTTTTCGGCATTTTCTTTGGATATTTTTGAATATTTGTTTTTTAATGAAACCACCTCGAATGACATTGACATTGTTGACAACCATCATAAAACTATTGCCAGTGTAAGAAATTAGTTCCAGTTAAATTCCGCAATATGGCGCATCCTCATATATTTCTGGTCAAGCTTTAATTATGTATACAAACCGCGAGAGTGTCATAATTCGAAATATGAAGTTTTTTTGTAATTGTTTTAAACAATTTGCTTTCAGGTCAAAATCATCACTCAAGTACCTGTAAAACAGTTATTCACTTCCAATAACAGTTAACATTGAAGTCAAATGTTAGTTTAATCAACATGTCGGTCTGTCAGTCATCAGGAATCAATCGGAACGGAGAAATATGATAAATTGATAATAGTTAACAACGTACATTTCGTAGGGTCACTATTGACTATGCTTATCGCACTGTCGTGAGTACATTAAGTAATACTATCTATAATAAATAAATAAATATCAGACGCCCGACAGAAATCGATCTAGTCCCAAATTAAGCTCAAGAAGGCTTATGTTATGGGTACTAGACGACGATATACATACTTATATAGATAAATATACACTTAAATACATAGAAACAACCATGACCCAAGCACAAATATTCGAGTTCATCACACAAATGATTGCCCTGGCCGGGATTCGAACCCGGGACCGCCGGCTCAGTAGGCAATCTATAATGCAACGTCGCATTATGCTTAAATAACCTAAGTCGCATACAAGAAGGTTACCTATCTGTAACACTAAGTTTTGTTTCGCCGAATTTTCATTTGTCCGAAAGCCAATTTTTTTTCAAAAACATTTTTTTTGGTATATAATTATATAACAGAACCCTTCAAATAGCCGACGATCAAATAATAACGAAACGAAAGGCAATGAACTAGTATTTAAAAATATTTCCTCTTTGCTTACTGGGCAATTATTTGGGGCCACGAAGTTGGCGGAGTGATAAGCGGAGCGGCGAGTGATCTCGAAGCCTGTGTTACTTAGCTATTACAGTTTATTTATAAGTTTCTTATGTAATTTTTTTTTAGATGTTATATTGAATGATTTAGTTATCACTATAGCTGCACCGCGTATTATTAATCCAGGCCACAGGGGCGACAAGGGCCTATCGGTGTAAATCGTGCGGCGGTGACCTTGTAATGCAGCGTCTACGCGTAGGGTTGGCGGTTTAGCTACCGCGGCACAATTAAATAATAATTATTAGGTACTTAATGAAAGATGTTTATTTATTTAAGGTTTAAGATATATTTAGTATAATAGTGTTGACATATGTTATATTATAAATTGCTTACCTTTATATATTTTCTGTTTTTGCGACTTACTTTAAACATTTTATTATTCTCTTTAAGTAATTTCGGCGAAGATTCGAAATCGTACGAACAGTTTTTTCAAAAAATCTAATGGGAAGCATTCACAAGGCATATCAAAAGTTATATGCTGCATCTCGGCCAACAAACTGTTTCCCAATGTTTGAGACAGATCGTCTTTATTTTTAATAAAATAGGTATTCCTTTGCTTGAATGTATTTTCAAGCAATATGAACCTCTAGCAGCCATAATAGTTTTGTTTGCGCGGCCGGTACATCGAAAAGTATGAAAACGAATACGACGCTGCGCGAGCGAACAATGTGAATTGATTCGAGCAGAGACGGCGGCGGCCCTTTGAGTCGCCGAGCCGGGCTCGACTTTCCCCACCTCGCGCGTCCCGCGCTCGCCCCCGCTCGCCCCACGACACGCACACATAGCCGCGAGTTCTGTTACTGCACACAAGTGTCAGTGTCGTTTCTTTTTACGTTAGTATTCTTTGTCCAGGCAGTTTTGTATTTGTATGTTTGTTACTTCATCACGCTCAGACTTGATGAAAGATGAAATTTGGTATGGATGTAGCTGACATCCCGGATTAAGAGGCCTTATTCCCATAGAGTATATTGAATCTTATTCCTTTTAAATGCTGATTGTTTAGACATTTTTCTCTATGATCAAACATGTTTCTTAACGTATTATTGATGTTACTACCTAGAACAAGGCTATTGGGATTTATTGGTATATATTCGAAACCTACAGTTTGAATTTTTCATTGATAATTTTTGTTCGAAAAACTACTCGAAATTGACAAAATTCACGTGGAAAATTCGTTTTTTCAACTTATTTTCGACAGCAAGCAATGAAAGCATGAAAAAGCTACGTTACTACTACCTAGAACTCGGGAAAAAATATTATTCACTTCAAAGAGTTGGTTGAATTATCAATATATTCGTCACAATATGAAAAAAAAACCGGCCAAGTGCGAGTCGGACTCGCGCACCGAGGGTTCCGTACAAACACTTTCCATCCCTAAGTGGTTAAGTTAAGTTTGCACCTGGTATGTATAGCGCCCCATATAAATTAGGTGCAAAGTTAGGTATTAAATTTTTTTTTATGGTTTTCGTAATTATTCCTTTATCTATGCTATAAGACGTTGCTTCGTACCAAATTTCAAGATTCTGAGTTCACGGGAAGCACCCTGTAGGTTTTTATTCCCTTGCAAGTGTCGAAAATATGCAAATTAGGTGCAAAGTTAGGTATTAAAAAAAAAATTTATGGTTTTCGTAATTATTCCTTTATCTATGCTATAAGACGTTGCTTCGTACCAAATTTCAAGATTCTGAGTTCACGGGAAGCACCCTGTAGGTTTTGATTCCCTTGCAAGTGTCGAAAATTTGCGGCATAAACGGCTGTATCTTTTGATTGCGTTGGCTTAGAAGTTTGATTTTTTCACAGCTTCAAGGGACAGTAGACCTGAGTAATTGATATAAATTTCAGCTTCATACGTCCACGCGTTCCTGAGAAAAAGGGTCTTGACAGACGGACGGACAGACGGACAACAAAGTGATCCTATAAGGGTTCCGTTTTTTCCTTTTGAGGTACGGAACCCTAAAAAATAAATTTTAAAAGGAATAAGGCCTCTAACATCAAAACCACCGCAATGTAATAAAACACTTTGACTTTGACTTTGTAACTTCCCCGAGGGATGAACCGGTATCACCGTGTGGCACAACTTTACTATTTCACGCTCAAACGGCGAGACCAATTTAGATTAAAGGGTATAGCATTTAACAAAGTGCCCCCATCCCTTTTGGTTCGAAACTATAAAAAAAGGCATCGTTTGGTTATAGTTTTGAACCAAAGGGGCTGGGGGCACTTTTTTTAATGCTATCCTGCTATACCCTTTGGTATGAAAGTAACTGACACCCTGGATTAACACATAGGATACTTTTTATCCCGAAAAAATGTAGTGTTCCCGTGGGACACGTGGGTATCACCGCGCGGCAGAGCTAGTCACATTACTATCACTACATAGTATAAAACGAAGTCGCTTCCTGTCTGTCTGTCTCTATGTATCTTTAAAACTACGCAACGGATTATGACGTGGTTTTTTTTTTATATAGGTAGAATGATTCAAGAGGAATGTTTATATGTATAATACATGCATAATCTATCAGTATTGCACCCGTGCGAAGCCAGGGCGGGTCGCTAGTAATATGTATTATAAAGGCGAAAGTTTGTGAGTGTGTTAAGAGGCCTTATTCTTTTAAAATGCTGATTGTTTTAGACATTTTTCTCTATGATCAAACAGGTTTCTTAACATATGTTACTACCTAGAAGAGGGCTATTGGGATTTATTGGTATATATTTGAGACCTACAGTTTGAATTTTTAATTGATAATTTTGGTTTCAAAAACTACTCGAGATAGACAATATTCACGCGGAAAATTCATTTTTTCTACTTGTTTTCGACTGCGCGCAATAAAAGCATGAAATAGCTATGTTAGCCTAAAATTCGGGGAAAAGGAAGAGTTGGTTGAAATTATTAATATATTTGTCATAATATAAAAAAAAAATTAAAAGGAATAAGGCCTCTTAATGTGTATGTTTGTTACTTCATATTCAAACGGCTGTACCAATTTTGATAAATTTTGGTATGGAGGTAGCTGATACTTGGAATTAGCACATAGGCTACATTTAATCTCGAAATGTAGTGTTCCCATGGGATGAGCGGGTAGCGGATCGCTCTTTTCGTGGCCGCGTCAGCAAACAAGTTATCCGGTAATCCAATCCCGGTACAGTTAGCCGCTGTTGACACGCGGTGAAGTACACTCGGCCGCTTTTTGTTCTGAGATTTTCTCGTGAATCAGAAACACATTATAGAAACTATTTTATTACTAGCTGCGTCGCGCGGTGTTACCCGCTCATCTTATGGGAGCATTACATTTCGCGGGATAAAAAGTAGCTTGTGTTAATCCAGTGTCAGTTACCTTCATACAAAAATTTATCGACATTGGTCAAGCCGTTTGGGCCTGAGGTAGAAACAAACATACACATAAACACACAAACGACGATGACGCGGTTGGCTCGGTTTGTAGAGACCTGCCTACTGAGCCAGCGGTAAATATTTGTGTGATGAACTCGAATATTTGGGCTTGGGTCATGGTCGTTCTATGCAGTATTTAAGTATATGTTTATCTATATAAGTATGTATATCGTCGTCTAGTATCCATAACACAAACCTTCTTGAGCTTAATTTGAGAATAGATCGATTTGTGTGGGGTTGTCCAACATTTATTTTATTATTTTTTAAACACACTCACAAACTTTTGCCTTTATAATATTAGTTTTATAAGGTACTGACTACTGTGAAGGTAAACCCCTTTGTAATATTATATGACTATGTATAATTAATTATACATTAATATACATACGTACAATTATGCAGTAAGTTCATCTCGTAAATTTATAAATAACAGCGTCCTCTCTCGCTTGCTCGTTCACCGCTGTAAAGTGGTGCGGTAAGATGTGAATATTAACGTATTCACATAGAGGTCGCTAAGGTGTACCTGAGTGTAAAGCCGTTCAAATAAACAATGCAAAGATCGACACACAAAGCATAAGGAGAATTACGGAAGGTTGTCTGGCGTTAGGGTGGTGGAGAGGTTAACACGTTGGAACGGTAAGCCAGAGGTACCGGATTCGATTCCCGGTATAGGAAGACAGGTTACGCATCAAAATGTTTCTTTGTCCTTTGATCTTTGTATGAATGGTTTAATCTATACTATTATTGATTTAACGATGCCAAATGTAATTTTGTTTGTACTTCATTGTGAAATAAATAAATACTATTCCTCATAAATCATAAATCATTTATTGTCATATTGTGCATTTATAAAAATTGGTACAGTAAAACATCAGAGAGCATCACAATAAACCGTTTTACGGTATACAATAGTATTATAGTACACTTCTTTAAAAAGTGCACATATAGAACAGAAAATTACAATAACAATTATAATTAAAGCACATTTAAATTTACACAAAATACAATTCAACTAAAATTTGAAAAAGAAAAAAAAACACTTTATATTACGCATGACAATTGAGATAAAATTATATTAAATTGAACGTCCATTACAATATTTGTCATTTTAATAAAATAATCATTAAGTGAATAAAAACATTCCTCGAGCAAAAAGGATTTTAATTTAGGGAAGAACTTATTATTTGGCAATTCTGTCCATGAAATAGGGATAGAGTTATATATTTTTATTGCCATATGATAGCAGGTTTTTTTATTTAATTGCAACTGACTTTTAGGAGCAACCAAGGATTATTCGTTCCTTATTAGTTTAAAGATGCCATTTTTTTTTGTGATCAATAGTTTATATAATAGCATTCATTGATTAAGGATCTCACGATGTCAGAGTATATCTAAATTGTTAATTTAATGCTCTTTAAAAAATCGCATTGTGTCAATACCCATCGACATATGTACGAGTAGATGATGGATTAGTCAGTCAGTTCCCCGGTAACGCGAAGTCTTTCACAAATGTTTCAAATCCAGACTTATTGCGGACAGACTGCGGCGCGGCATTCCTGAATGCAAGTGCTCATACTCATAGAGCTGGTAATACCACTTCAGAATTATTATTATTATTATTGTTATTTATGAAATAGATTAATTTAACTACCTAGAAGAAAATTGTTTGTATAAAACATTACTTCAAATAACCTATAATAAAAAAAATGTCATAAAAATAATACTCCATCTAAAAGGTCCGCCTGCGGCATGGTCCCAAGTATGCTGGCGGCGGCGTTTCCTCTTTGTATAGTCAGAGACATTCTCTGGCAGAGGCAAGCGCCTGCTCAGAATTTTATTGTATTTTTACAAAGCTACATATCTTGCAATTTTTTATACAAAGTAGCAATACTGTAGAGCTGCCCCTTTGTAATCAATCTAAAAAACGGGACTTTACTACAGTGCTGCCACTTTTTAATTTCCAAACTTTCTTGTTACCTAAATGTTAATCAGGGAATATTAAATAATTACGCCAGGCTAAGTTAATCCAAATTTCTACTGGAGCCTACTCTTGCCCAGTCTGGACTTTAGCTAGCCTTTTCTACTTGAGAGTTGGACTTAAAAAGTGTTAAACAACTCTTAATAGCGCGATTCACAAGTAAGTTACAGAGTAATCGAACGGATATTTTTTTATGTCATAGGGGGCAAACGAGCAAACGGATCGCTTGATGGAAATAAATTACCGTCGCCAGAAGTGCGTCACAAGTGCGTTGCCGGCCTTTCAGGTGGGAATACGCTCTTTTCTTGGAGGTTTAAAGGTCGTATCGGTACGGAAATACCACAAGCGCCAATTCATTCCACAATGCAATTGTGCGAGGCACGAAACTTCTAGAGCAACACACAGTTGTGTACTGCCAACTATCTAAGTGGTATGGATGAAAGATTTGCCGCGAACGATGGCGGAAAGATGGTTAATAAATGCTTTTATAGATAATTTTAATACCTACATTCGTGGATGTGTCTATTAGTATAAGATACATTCATCAAATTATCCGCAGGTACTAGGTACTACTCCTAGTAGATAATGAGTATTTGTATAGAATCTATAGTAGTAGTAGGAGTATAGATTCTATACAACTACTAGTTATCTGTAGTAGTCGTACAATATGTCAAATTGAATATACTTAATTTCCGTGGGCGTATTACCCACTCCATACAAATCCCGCAGGGTAATAATTTAGGATTAAAATATGCATTCGTTGGCTTGCGTTTTCTTTCATAGCCTTAAGCCCGCCCTTTGTGTGCTGGATGATCCTGCCCTAGCGAGAACCAAATACCTACAATTGAACCTGGATTATTTGCTAGCTAGGTTTAACTAGTACTTGACGGTTGGTTACATTTTTCGCAATATCAATGGACTATAGAAGGTGCCCGAGGATTACGTCCACGTGGAAGTAAAAGTCATAACCCTCTTTTTTGATTCTTCGTAGTCGGGTAATTGACCGAGCGAGCGTAGCGAGCGGCAAAGTGTCTCTTTTCAGTTGCGCCAATTTTTTTTCGTATATCCCGATGTTTGGATCTTATTTGCTTATGTTCGGATTTCCGGCTGATCTCGCTTACAGGTCGCATATCTCACCCGATTCATGAGCATGATTCCCATGATTACCCTCTCATCTCTTATAGTTTGTGACTTCTCCCTACTGACCCATTTGGATTGATCACCCGGTATATTATGTACGAATCTCTGTACTGTAACTTTAACAGTATACGCACATGTCTACGCCGTAGCGGTACGTATACCGAGGAGCAAAAAAGGACGAGTCACTCAAACGATATTAACGAAACACCTGATCCGGGCCGGTGGATCACGATTAACCGGAGTTTAAATAATGTTTAAAGTGGTAAATTAAATCTTAAACGTTTTGCGTATGTCAGCCCATCATGATCCAAATGCTTATTTCTTATAAATGTTACATGGTGTGTAGTGGCTGCAATAACTGTTTAAATCATTCCTCACTCAAAAAGAAACGGTAAAAATAGGAAACATTACGGCCAAATTGTGCCGCTATGAAAGTCACTACTGCAATAAGTAAATAATAGAATGAAAGCGTTATAATAAACATTTTATTGTTAGTCAAAAATTATGTTATATTTGCGGAATGCGATTGTGATTCCGTTTACTACTAGCTTTATGATTTTTCTTCTATCATAAAACAGTTTTGACTAAGGACATTATTAAAGAAAATGCTGAAGACTTAGTGTGTAATAATAGACGAAGTAAGGCCAAATGATTTAATATGAACTATTTAGTAACCTACATGTTCATATAACGAGCACTGATAAGTAGCAAAATCTTAATAGGTAAGGTACTGTAGAAAATGATCAACAACTGGAGAAATTGGGCTGACCATCCCGATTATTATTTAGTAGTGACCGTCTTCTCTAAGTCGTTTGCGTCCAGGTTAAGAAACGCTCAAATACAGTTAGCAAGCATTGTAAAAGTCAATTATAGTCACCTTTTTGCCAACATTACACCGCCATTCCAGTCGCTGTTACAAGCCGCTCCTAAAGAACCCGTGATGATATGTATGCCTCAAATATAGTCACTTGTATCGTTTCCAGGTTTGTGTTGATTCTCGACAAAATTTCCAGCAGCAAGATGTGAGATGGCGTTTGATTAGCGTATGCTTACCACAACACAGTACTGAATAGAACACAACAAGCACTTCAGAATGCGTAATGATTTTAATAATTTTACTAAGCGGTTTACGCTCACGTGAAGTTGTCAGGCTTGACATGCTGACTGACTAAGTTACCACAAGACTGTACGGGTATCAGTTCTTAATGAAGAACTTCATACGAGTTCGAATTTTTGACGTTTGGAGACATTTTACAGCTCCAAAAGACTGTCGAGACTTTTTACATCTCCGAATTTAATTTAATGACCATGGATACTCTCTACATCTCCATAAACTCAGTAATAAGCTTATTTTTATTTTATTTTGATCTTACGCCAGAGACCCTTTACATTTATGAAAGTATAGGTTCAGTTTATTGTAATTTAATTTAATAGACCCGAAGACAATTTACCTACATCTCGCTGTAAAATATGCCCAGTGATTTGTCTGTTGCATTACTATACTCTGATAACATTATTATAAATGTTTTTTTTATGGAACTTCGAATCTGACATGTACCTAAATGAGCTCATATAGCAGTATATACTTGCAGAATAAAGTTTTAAATTTAAACTTTGAATTTGAATAGCAAATTGTAGCTAAAGCTCGGTTCTACCGGCCCGCCGAGACGGAAGCTTGTTCAAAGTTTGCGACCGCGTTATTTATTTACGCCATTAATTTCATACAAATTAGTCCTGTCACGCTGTTTAAAGTAATTGGAAGTATTTTATATAAATACAAGTCGATAATAGAGTGGAGTATTAAAAATTTTACTAGAGGATTTAACATAAGAACTCGTGAGAAGATCCGCAGGGTTCGTAAAATGCGGGCAAAATTACGACGCGGTTGTCGCAGCTTGTAGTGCACCTGCATGCCTACTGAGCCTACGGTCCTGGGTTCGAATCCCGGCCAAGGAAAATATTTATGTGATGAACTCGAATATTTGTTCTTGGGTCATGGATGTTATCTATATATGTATTTATACATTAGTTTTAAAGATCTGAGCATACATAAGGACAGACAACAGGAAGCGGCTTTGTTTTATACTATGTAGTGAAGTATTCAATGTATTTCACAACCCATTACTCGTATTTAACCCATAGTGCCAATCACCCCATTTCCAAATAACCCCGCATAGCATCTCCATACAGCATCCGTATGAATTAGCCTTTCAAATACATATTTTTAATTTAAAATGAATGCAACTGTTTGCCGGCGGAGAGTAACGAAAATACGAAATATACGGTTTTTGTGAATGCGTCGAGAGGGAGGATAGTGTTGAGAAATGTCGATAATTACAAAATAATACATTTTATATGAGAACAATATTTATTAGAAACAAATTAAATGTAAAATTAAATACAATCATTAAGTTATTATTTCTATAATTATGTATAAGTAAAAACGAAGGGGAATCTATAACTAAAATACAAATAAATATAAAGTGCATTTAAAATTTTATATCGATTTACCTAAACTAAACATAAGAATGAATATTTAATTTTTATATGCTAAAAAAAATAAGATAACTGAATACATATAATTGTATTGTATAAATTAAGTTATTGATAGATTAAATGAATGATGCAAAATAAATAACAATCGCGAAAAAAAAAATACAAAAATACTCATGTGTAATAATTATTATAGTCACGTTTCGATTTCGAACATATACCTAGTTTTTACTTAATCAATTATTTTAGCAGGTCTTAGCCGGACGGATGGGAAAAGGCCGGATGGTATGACCTTGGTGCCTTGGCAGAAAGGTATGTGCCTAATACTGTGGGACGCCACATGCGTCAGCACTTTTGCAGCCTCACACCTTGGTCATACTACCAGGTCAGCTGGCGCAGCAGCGGAAGTGGCGGCAAATAGGAAGCGTGAAAAATACTCCGCTCTCACCAATTACCTGTTTGTCCCACTCGCGGTGGAAACTATCGGTGTTTGGAGCTCCGACGCACTAAAGTTCCTGAGGGAAATGGGGCGTCGGTTACGAGAGAGAGGCGATGACACCCGTTCCGGGTCGTTCTTGGTGCAGTGGCTGTCCATCGCAGTCCAGCGCGGTAACGCGGCGAGCGTGTTGGGCACTTTTGCTTAATTTATTGTTATATGTCATTGTTTAATTTAATTTATTGTTATATGTCAGAATACGTAATATAATGGTTAATTTTGACGTGACAACGTCTTAAATTAGGTTGCGTTGGGAGTCACTCATGAAAAAGTGTAACGCCCGCTCGCGTCTGTTAGGAGGGCCGGTTGTCCCGCTAAAACTCGAGAACGGCTGAACCGATTTGGCTAATTTTAGTATTGAAATATTCGTGTAAGTCAAGGGAAGGTTTAAACGGTGAGAAAATATAGAATAAATGAGTGGAAAATAATAAAAACGATAATTTTATATTCCCATACAAATACAAACTGTTCGTACTTACCTGTCAAACATATGATGTTTGTTCCGTCGGTTCGGTATTTTTAGAATAATTACATGTAGATCTAGACTAAATAAGGGTTTGGAACCGACAACATACACGCATAATAGTCTGATTATCGCATATTTAGATTTAAAACATGTAAAATAAAGACACTATAATGACATTAATGACACATGTGATGGGTGCGTTCAGAAAGTAACACTTAAAATGTTGTTAGGGAAATTGTGAATGGATATGATACAAATAAATATTCTACCGAGAAAAAGACGTTGTCACGTAAAATCTTCCTTCGCCCGTAAAACCGACTTTACAGGCAACCATTTTTTTATTATTTTAAGTTTGTTTTAAATATAAATCTGTATTCTTACTATATTGCAAGAAATAAACGGCTTTTTTATTATTATTGATTTAAACTTAGACTTATTTAATGACCTAGATGATGTTTTCGTATGGGAAACCCTTTCTTATACGCCCCCTCCCTCCCCTCACCCCGCACTTCTTGCCTTCGAGACTGTGGATGTTATATCACGTCCGAAACGTCGAGGTAATTGAATAATTGCCCTCTTCAATGTGACGAAGTCTCGTTTTTAGGTTTCCGTACCCAAAGGGTAAAAACTGGACCCTATTACTGAGACTTCGCTGTCCGTCCGTCCGTCCGTCCGTCCGTCCGTCCGTCCGTCCGTCCGTCTGTCACCAGGCTGTATGTCAAGAACGGTGATAGCTAGACAGTTGAAATTTTAACAACAAATACTAAAAATAAAATAAAATAAATAATTAAGTGGGGCTCCCATACAACAAACTTGTTATAGATTATGGTACGGAACCCTTCATGCGCGAGTTGGACTCGCACTCGCCCAATTTTTTTATAATAATGTGTAAAACATTTTATTCATAACAAATGCATAATTAAGCCTTTAATACAAAGATCAAAGATTAAAAAAAAATGAAAAAGGAGCTACCTGGGCTAAAATAAGTTAATTAATATTAAAGGCTTAAATAAAAAATGTGGTCTACCCACATTAATAAAAAAAAATGAGACATTACATGTTTCATAAATTTATAAATGCATAATTATAGAAATGCAAGCGCTTATGAGACTTAAAATGTTATATAAGACATAGATTCCAGCATCATTTTTCCATTGTGTCACGAATAACAATAATTGATTTGTTGGTTCACTAATACATTGCATAAAATTGATACTCATAAATTCATTTTGTATAACAACCTTCGACAGAAACATCATTTCTCAGAATTTTATATTGCATATTTTTTTTCTCATATCATAACGTCTCTATGATTGGTTCAAAGACACGCACACATAAAACCAAAACCGGCTTGATTCTTCGCAAATCTGTCGTATGAAGACATCGCTCAAGCCGTATTCTAAGTTGACGATAAAATAGGCCTAGTTGCCATCTATTACAGATGATTTAAGCAGCATCGCTACAACACATGGGCTCATGACTTAGTCCTATTCAGGACTGAATCCCTCGGCCGCATTCGCGACAAGTAGGCACCCCCAGGTGGACGGGAGTTGGCGGCCCGCTCGTGACGTCTCGTGCTTTTCTCCCTCAGCACTCCAAACCAGGTTTCGTCGTGCTTTAACTTGCCCTCATAAACAAGGCGTCGCTACTTGTCTGCTTAGATCTTTAAGTCGATCTTCGGCCAGCTCTTCCCATTGGTTGCGGGGGATGTTAAAAGCAACCATGTCCCGCTTGGCACAGTCTGAAACACAACATGGGTCGGACTACGGGTATCTTTGCCTATGGGACCTCTGCGAGCAGAATCTGTCTGGGTAAGAGTGTATAATAGTAAAATATCGATACTGTCCCCTCCCTTCTCTAATACTCACGCCGAAACTGAGTATGTTTGTGCTCTATATGCGCCAATGATGCTTAACCAGAGTTTGTAGCCGTCGGACTGTACCGATATTTTTATATTACATTTGGAATACATTCTGCCCAAAAAATATAAGGGCCGCGTAAGGAAAAAAATACGCCATTATTATAATTGTGATGTTCCCTTATACTGTTAGTTAGAATGTATATGTATACGAAAATGACAAAGGACCATGGGCAAATTTGTATGGAGGCTGGACCAAGAACCAACAAAGAAGAGACTTAAGTTATTGGATAGGTATATTAACCGCTACCCAAAGGTTGTATTAAAAAACTGAAACTTCACTTTGTTTCTTAAGGTTTATTATACTTCAAACACTTTTATTATTGGTTACATTTTATTATTGACAATGCATAAAATCTCAAAATACGTAAACAACAATTATGCTCGTAACATGGTGAAAATAAATAACAAATTAAAATTAGAGGTTTAACATTCCGCCCACCAAGGACAAATAGTTTTGTCCTTCGGTACACCGCCCACCATGAAAAGTGCATGTATAATTCTCTAAATAATTAAGAAAAGGCATTAAAACAAGAAACTCACAACTTCATTTAACATAGAGATAAATAAAAATATCAATTCAACGCGCAAATATCATAACTCAAAGTTATTCAGTAACTGGGAGAACACTTAACTTACATGTGGGTCTTTTGATAGAACTATCCTTTACCTTTAACGTGACTACCCGTGTAATTCCGTCTTGACCGGGGTGTTTTTCTATAACTCTACCAAGTAACCACCGACTTGGCGGCAAATCATCCTCCTTTACCAGAACGATATCGCCAACTGATGGTTTCTGGATTGCGTTCAGTCCATTTATATCTTTGTAAAAAATTATTCAAGTATTCTTGAGACCACTTCTTCCAAAATTCTTGTACCATTCTTTGTGTAAGTTGCCACCTACGCAAAGAGTTTATATTTTTATCCATATACTCATGGTCTGGTACGGTTACTAGTGGCTCTCCAACTAAGAAATGCCCTGGAGTCAAAATGTCTATATTATTGGGATCCGAGTTTAGTCTAGATAACGGTCTCGAGTTAAGGCATGCTTCAATCTGCGTTAATACTGTCGACATTTCTTCTAAAGTTAATGTACTATTACCGATAACCCTCTTCAAATGGTATTTGATAGATTTTACACCAGCCCCCCATATACCTCCAAAATTAGGTGCATGTGGCGGTATAAAATGCCAAGTAGTACCATTATTAGCCAACTCGTTTGCAATCTCCTTGAGGATCTTAGATTTTTCAGCTCCAAACAATATATTTAACTCCTTAGCAGCACCAACAAAGTTGGTACCGTTATCTGACCACATTTCTTGACAATGTCCTCTACGTGATACCATTCTTTTGAACGCCTGTATAAAAGCTTGTGACGTCAGATTACTAACCACTTCTATATGAATGGCACGAGTAGACATGCACACAAATAAAGAAATATAACCTTTGTACGATTTGTGTCCACGACCGCTGGTTGTTCTTAAATTGATAGGTCCTGCATAATCAACACCACAGAACTTGAAAGGTCACGTTGGAGTTACTCTAGCTGAAGGTAACTGACCCATCAACTGAGTTTGAGAAGAAGTCTTGTATCGTATGCATGTAACACATCTACTAATATGTTTTCTGATTAAATGTTTTACTCCAAAAATCCAATATTTAGAATTTAGATAGTTGTGCATCAATTGGTTGGCTCCGTGACATGTTTTTATGTGTGCATCTGCAACAACTAAATTAGTGAAAGAAGAATTCTGAGGTAACAACACCGGGTGTTTTCTGTTATATTGTAATTGAGAGTTTTCTAGCCTTCCTCCTATCCTCATTATCCCACTAGCATCCAGAAACGGACTTAATGATTTTAACGATGAGTTTTTTGGTAGATTCGTTTCACTCCTTACTAAAGTATAATATTCTTGTTCAAAAAATTCTCGCTGACATTGTCTGATGCAAGTATTTCTGGCTTCTTGTATTTCACATCCAGTTAAATGGTAGGAACAGTTTCGTTCAGCAACCGGTTTTTTCAAGTTCAGAAATCGCCTACTGGTCTCGACAAGTTCTTTTAAGAATGAAGCTGACTCTGTCATCGCATTTTTTTGACTTAAAAAACGTCTTAAAATTGTGTTACATATAAATTTTTTGTTATTACATATATCGTTCTTTTAATAGTTCCCAACATTTAGTGTATTTATTTGCCGTAGCAACTGTTCTGCTTCACCTGTTAGGTAACCCTTAAGATAATGGAGTTTTTGTACATTTTCTAAATTCTTGTTATTTATGCACCAAAGATTCGAACAAATCTTTAAAAGTGACCCATTCGGAATATTCTCCTGAGAAAATTGGTATTACAATCTTTGGCAATTTAATGCATGCCATTTCTGAAGTACACCCGAGGTTATGTTCTATTTTTTTGGGCTCTGGAACCGGACAAACAAAATGTTCCAGAGCGGTTTTCAAATCTACCATATAATCCGTGTATACATGTCCTCTGTGACTTCATATACCTCACTAGTGACATATGGACTATCTTTTAATTCATCTGAATAATTTGCCAAAAGTTGTTCATGCCCTCCTGAGAACTTAGTCCATTTCTCTTCTAAAGTTTGCATCCTAACTTCTACATATTATGGTTTTGTTATTCGTCCTTTAGGTGACTTTTTAAAATTTTGATAAGCATTTTTTATTTGATTAACATACTCAAGTTGAATTTTCACTATGGCGTCCATTATTATTGTACCTTGAAGTGACTGTCAAAAGTCAAAACACGGTAAATAATAAAAAACAGAACAGAAGAATCTAAAAAATTAACAGTATAGAGTTTCTTAGTAACTGGTGGCTAAAAGGGACCGAGCACGCGTCAAAGCTCGGCAAAACAGTGCCTACCAACAGGCATATATCTCTTTACGAAACCGCTGTAATAAGATCTGTAGAGATGCCAGACGCCGCCATATCCACAACTGCATCGAGGATTGTCCCCCGACTAAGCTGTGGAAATTTCTCAGGTCATTGGGTGTGGGCAAAGCTCAACAAAGTTCCTCTTGCGTTCTTGATCTTGACGCCATCAATATTCACTTTAGTTCTTCTCCGGTTACTCTCCACCCTTCTATTAAACAATCTACATTATCTCTTCTTGCTAATACGCCACACCCCGATTCACCTCCCTTTGAGCTTGGTAGCATTTCTCCGCAAGATACACTTGCCTATCTGAAATCTATTAAGACGAAGGCCATTGGTGAAGATAGCCTTAGTATAGATCCTTTCTAGTATATTAAATTTCTCATTTTCCTCGGGCACATTTCCTTCATGTTGGAAACTTGCCCATGTAATTCCCCTTCCCAAAAAACCTAATCCTACTGATTTTTCACAATATCGCCCCATTTCCATACTCCCAGTTTTGTCTAAAATTATTGAACATTTTGTAAATCGCCGACTCCTTTCACATCTTAATAGGTATTCATTGTTTAACCCATTTCAATCCGGATTCCGCCCCGGGCATAGCACAGTTACTGCTCTGGTTAAGGTCACTGATGACATCCGTCTTAATATAGAACACAAAAAACTCACCGTACTTGTCCTTCTCGATTTTAGTAGTGCTTTCAATACCGTAGATTTTGACATCCTCCTCGGTATCCTTCGTACACTTAATGTGTCTCACTCATCCCTATCTTGGTTTCACGACTACCTCTTTGGTCGACGCCAGCGGGTTAGGGTCGACGACAAACTGTCGGAATGGCGTGAAATTTCCGCTGGTGTCCCTCAGGGGGGCGTCCTCTCTCCACTTCTCTTCTCAATATTTATTGGTGGGATCACCGAGTGTTTAAGATCCTCGTTCCATCTTTATGCAGATGACCTGCAGATCTATGCAGCGGCTAGTATCGAGGATATGCCGTCGCTTATTAATATGATCAATGCGGATTTGGAGTGTATTTACAGCTGGGCAAATAACTTCGGGTTAAACATAAACGCAAAAAAGTCGCAAGCAATTGTTATTGGTAGTCCTCATTTTGTAAATAAAGTATCTGAAATGGTGGTACCTGATAATCTTTTTGGTGGGATTCCTATCCCCCTTTCCTCTACAGTTAGAAATTTGGGTATCACCATGGACCAGACGCTTTCGTGGGCACCGCACATAGCGCAAGTTAGCAAGAAGCTCTTTGCATCTCTCCACTCTTTAAGGCGCCTGCAGAACTTTCTGCCAATTTCCACCAAGATCACTCTTGCCAGATCTCTCTTGCTCCCACTACTAGACTATGGTGATATTGCTCTACTGGATCTTAAGGAGGAACTGCTTGACAAGCTTGAACGCCTACAAAATGTGTGTATCAGGTATATATTTGGATTGCGAAAATATGACCACATCTCTTCCTTTCGAGCGCAGCTGGGTTGGCTACCGATTCGTCGGCGTAGAGACGTGCATGTCCTTTCATTGTTCTTTAATGTCCTGTTTAATCCTACTTCTCCTCCTTACCTTAGTGAGAGATTTTCGTATATGGCTGATGGCAGTGGTCACCGCTTGCGGTCTAGCGCCAATCTCACTCTGGCTGTACCGTCTAATAAGACGCGTACCTATAGCAAGTCTTTCACGGTAAGCGCAGTGAAGTTGTGGAATGAGTTGCCTTTGTCCCTTAGGAAGTCTCCATCTGTTGCATCACTTAAGATTAACTTGAAGAAATTGTGGCTGTCCGATGACGTGTGAATTCATTGAATACTATATTTATTTACGCATTTATATGTATTGTATGTAGATATATATATATATATGTATATGTAATATATATCTTATAAATAGTACAAATATATGTGTATTATTACTTACTTAGTTTATGTACTTATTATAGTTTTATTAAGTATAATATAGATATCTTGGTTGTACGGAGTGTAGTTTGCCTATTTTCTTCGTATACCCATTCCTTCAATTGCTCAAAGGTTAACTGGAAGAGATCCCTAATAGGGATAAGTTCGCCTTTGTACATATTTCATTATAAAGCGTTTACATACATTACATACATACATACATACATACATAATAAAAAAAATCTAAACTTTCAGAATTTTTCTAAGTCTTTTTGAGGCAAAAATTTTCTAAGTCCTGTAATCAATAAATTTTTCAGTGTTAGAAAAATTCGAAGGTAAATATGAAAATATCTTGTTTCCAAATTGAGTTCAATTTAGTTTGACTAATTTATTGTTTTTCATTTTACACTGCACTTAAGGTTGAAAATGGTTACTCACTTTTTGCCCGCTGAACACAATACCTCCTTTTTTTTGTGCTCCTCGTAAGGCAGTCAAGGCTGCTGCTGCAGGGTTTCTCCGTGGCCGATTCCTGGCTCTGACTGCAGATCAGTTCCGTCTACCGGAACTACTGTCACAGACGGCTGGGCCTAATCCTGGCCCTGGCTGCAGACCAGTGCTACCACCTGGTACTGCCTGAACAGAGATCCTCTTCTGCCGGGTGCTTCGGTTCCAGCGAACACACTCGCGCCTACAACTTTCTGCTGCCGATTTAACCAACTCGAAGGACCATATTAAAAAACTGAAACTTCACTTTGTTTCTTAAGGTTTATTATACTTCAAACACTTTTATTATTGGTTACATTTTATTATTGACAATGCATAAAATCTCAAAATACTTAAACAACAATTATGCTCGTAACATGGTGAAAATAAATAACAACTTAAAATTAGAGGTTTAACAGGTTGTCTGGAAGAGATCGCTTTTTAGCTATAAGATCGCCTATTGTTTGCCTCTATTATAATGTTAAGTGTCATCTGTATTTGTATTTCTTTCTTCTTGAGGTGTGCAATAAAGAGTATTCTATTCTATTCTATTAACTTCAGCTTAATTTTTTACTATGGACACCAAGCTGGATTCCGTTGGAGATCTAAGATATTCGTGTTTGTAATTAAGATGTGGCATAAATTGCGACTAAAAATCCATACTTAATAACCAGATGAATAATATAATATAATTTAATTTGATGATATCGTAAGTTGATACTTATTATTTATAAATAAATAATAATAAATATCAGACAACCTCACACAAATCTATCTAGTCCTATAATGCAACTAAATTGGAACCACCGCGCTTAGTATTAAGTATAATGCGCCCGAGATAAGGAACGCGCGCTGCAATTACGTATGCCGTCCAGCGTCCGTCCCGCGCGCCCGCGCAGCCCCCGGTCGGCTTTATAACCGCCCGGCGGACCTGCCGTCAATCAGTTCGCCTTGCGCAGTTGACCGCTTCCAATGACTTGGAACGAAAACTGACCTGACGAGCGCACACGTCACGACCGCCCGGTACTGCTTTCGTAGCACGGAACTTACCGTTCAGCCGTGACGCGTCACTTAGTATTTTTGTTAGGACGTACACTTCATGTACTTAGGGTGCTGCTGCGCGATAAAGATACATCCGTGAACACGGGCTATCCGAAGCGCACTGCGTTCGCCTCGCCGCTTGTTATTATTGTACGTGTAGGTAGTTAGTGTATTTATTTAGTTATTGCTTGTTGTTATTTAACTTCATAGTTTAAGCTTGCGCTTTAGTGCTTAAATGTTAGGTTTGATCTCTTTGCTGTGTAAATATATTAGTTTTGCTAGTTTGCTTTTAGTATAACGCGTATACGCTTATTTTTATAGTTAGAACCTTGTCGCTTTAAGCTTCTTACTCTTGTTTTGCTTAGTTTTTGCATAATAACTTTACCTCGTTTGTTTTATATGCTTAATGCTCTGTTTCTCATTAAGTTTATTTAGAACCTTGCCTCATTAAGTCTCCAACGCTTTAACTGTGATTGTTTTAAGTTTGTTTTCTAGTAACGTTAGCACACTTTAATGTTAATGCTTTGCCTATTAGCCTAAATTTAATATTTTTGCTTGCCTTATATTAATTAGTTTTAGTTGCCCGACTGTTTTGCTTTCGCTTGCCTTACTGTTTTTACCTTATTTACTGTGGTTTGTTTGGTTCTCATACCAATATACGTCTTAAACTTTTCCGTGGTGGTTTCAATTAAGTACCTGCATTATAACTTGGCGCCCAGTCGTGGAGGCCAGACGGCATAACTTAAGACCTAGACCGGTTAAGGGATCTAACACCACGAAGGTAATCAAAGTAGAGATGTCACAGAATAATCCCGGAACGTCTGGGACTGACCCTTCGCAGCAGTTGGGTATGACGGCGGGTCAACTTATAGACGTTCTACAAGCGGTTGGTATAAGAAGGAAGAATAGCTTGGTCAGCGCATGTCCTGTAAGATTCCATGGCGCTAGGAACTCTGTAGCTGTGGAAGCCTTTCTATCCGGTGTTTCAACGTTTAAGCAAGTCGAAGGATTGGACGACAGAAGCATTTTAAACGGACTGCCGTTGATTTTACGAGACGATGCTACGGTTTGGTGGAATGGAGTCAAGCATGAGATAGACACGTGGGAGGAATTCCAGAATCGTCTACGCCACGCTTATGCACCCAAGAAACCAGCATATCAAATTTACCAGGAGATCATTGAAGAGAAGCAAGATGACGATACTCCTACGGAGATCTTTATACAACGCAAACGAGCACTAATAGCACAACTACCTTTACCACGACACAGAGAAGATAAAGAACTAGACATGGTGTTTGGTCAGATAAGATTTGAAATTAGAGACAGGATAGCTAGAGAATCGATCAAAGATTTTACGGAATTATCTGAAAAGGCTAGACACATTGAAAGAAGTTTAGGAGAAAGAGCAACAAAGAAGGACAGGAAAGAAACAGTTCACAACACGAAACCTAGATTGCGTTGTAATTACTGTAGAGCGCCTGGTCATACGGCTGATGTGTGTAGGAAATTGTCTAGAAGAAACGAGGCACCTGTTATGAAGTCGGAAGTACCTATGATGGCCCCGGTATCGACACTAGCTAGGGAATGCAACCCGGGTACCCGAAAACCCGGGTACCCGGGTACCCGACTACATTTGGAGTCGGGTAAAAACCCGGGTTTTCAACTCATAACCCGGGTTTTACCCGAAATAAGAAATGTTAAGAAAAATGCGTGAAATCATAAATAACTTATAACAAAATGTTATATTACGGCTGTAACCCTGTAACCCTAACTTACTGCGTTGTAATTTACTAGCTTTTCCCGCGGCTCGACCCGCGTGGAAATTGATCTGTGTCATTAAGCGGCTAATTCACCCCTAATTTCTCTTCCTATCCCCCGGAGGCAGAAGTTTAAGTAAAGTTAACACATGGATATGATAGTCGACTGTAGTCCTGTCCAGATCCGCCCGGCGCCGCACCCTGTCAGAATCTGCGCCTCGATGAGGTTTCGCTGCATCTGCACTACTTGTAACCGGGTTCCGTTGCAAACTTCGGAGGTGACAAATTCCGTAGAAGCATGATCGGAACTCCAACTTCCAGGGTTAATGTATGTGCTGGGAGTCCTGAAGCGCTCAAGAGTTTAGGAACTCCCCCGAGCGATGTTGTGACGTTGCCTTCATCCAAGACAATTTTAATGGAATTATATGCTGCTTGTTCATCTTTGATTTCCGCCAATTTCCACGCATTAAATGCCGCTGCCTGTACATTTTTCGGCGTGAGTATGGCTCTCTCACAAACCGAAGCGCTCCGAATATAAGGTCTTCAACGGATGGAAAGATCCTGCATAACGTTTCTGGTAATCGAAGCAGGCCGTTGGTTTCCTCCAGATTCTCCAGAAGTTTTTTTCCAACCTGAAGCCGTACCCGGGCGAATTCTTGGACATGTGAGCCTCCTCCTTGTTGGACTCGTATATTCTCAGCCAGGCGAAGCTTCTGCACGCTCAGCCACAACACCGACCTCTTCAGGCAGACATTTTACCTCGTCGGGTCGGCTCGAGTACTATGCGTTACCGCAAAACGACATTGTAAAGCTACTGAAGTCTTGGAGTATCCTTACTACGGCTTCTATGGCCTTTTTATGCGCCATAGTACACTCGTCCCAAACGATTAAACTGCATTCCTGTAGATCTCTCGTTATATCACAGTTTCTTGATATCCTAGACTTGAGTTGCAGACAGGAGTTTCCGCGCTGTCCAAATCTATTGGGCTCCTGAAAGATGTGTGAGCCGTTTTGCCACCAGTCAGTAACGTAGCAGCGATTAGTCAATTATAAATTTGTTGATATCCGTACCTTCTAAACTTAGAGTGAATTTGGCAAAATCCTTCCTCAGTGGCTTATTCATGTCACAACGTATAAATTTCAGCGCTATCTGTTAGTTTATCCGGGTACTCGACAATCGTAACACATGTTTAAAAAAAGATTGCACCTCCTTCCTAAGTAGCGCCATAAGATTCAAAGTCAGAAATCGTAATCAAACGTGCTTTTCATGCTTAAATACCCGCAATAACCATAAAACTCAATATTTAATACTCTTTGTTCAAGTCCGGGTACTACCCGGGTACCCGGGTTTTGAAAATAAAGGTCGGGTAATACCCGGGTAGCAAAAATGACCGGGTATTGCATTCCCTAGTGTCAACATAGCCAATCGTCTGTATAGGTCCAATACTGATTGGAATTGTAGGCCGAAGACGTTTGTCAGTGGTAGAGTTAACGGAGCAGAAACCTATTTCTTCCAACTTGACTTTTTGTGTATTGCATTTAGGACATCGACTTCGAACAACACCTGGTTCTCCACAACCATAGCACTTGAACTTAGGCTTTGTAGGGTCTAGTGACTAGACCCTACAAAGCCTAAGTTCAAGTGCTATGGTTGAGGGTCTAGTGACTAGACCCTACAAAGCCTAAGTTCAAGTGCTATGGTTGTGGAGAACCAGGTGTTGTTCGAAGTCGATGTCCTAAATGCAATACACAAAAAGTCAAGTTGGAAGAAATAGGTTTCTGCTCCGTTAACGTCTTCGGCCTACAATTCCAATCAGTATTGGACCTATACAGACGATTGGCTATGTTGACACATGCGCTAAGTCCAGTGTTGCTTCGTACCAATTATATAAAAGCCTTCTAGAGGCAGGACATGAGTTTAAGCAAGAAAGGATGTACATAACCTTTGCAGACGGGATAGCGAAGCTACAGAATGTCCTCACTGTCACCGCACCTGTCCTTGTGTATGGCAAGACCGTACCTACCTCATTTATAGTACTGCCAGAAGCCAAGAATAATAAAACCTTATTAGGAGTAGGTTTTATCCAGGATGCCCTGATGATTATTAATCTTCCTCAGCTCACATGTCGATTCATAGATGAGCCCTCCGCCGTTCATGACCTGAACCAGGAAGATATTGGAGAAACAATTATTGGCGAAGTAGTCTCTGATGTTGCGTTACCGGAACTACTTTCACCGTTGTTATCAACTCCAGAGAAATGCGCGACGCCGAAGCATTGTATCTCTGTAACCGAGATGAGCCTGAACCGTCCCTATGGACCTTCGTTTTCTGTTGGACTGACTGTGTCCCCTAAGATGGCCGTTAAGCGACAACTTGAGCCGCAGCTAGCTGATGAAGCCCCGACAACTTCTGTGCAATGCATGAGTTCTAGCCAGCTACCAACCGAACAGAAAACTAATTACGGACCCTTGATACCAGTCGATCTGCGTACTCCACCTAAACGTCAGCGCAATATGCATCTTAATGGATATTCCCCAATCATGGATGCCCTATACAGAGATGCTGTGTCAGCAATTGATGACTCTGCTCTGTTCGATCCATCAAGCACAGATATTGCATCAATTGATATTGACGACCGTGTATTAAGTCATGAGGAGAACACGCAATTGAACGATTTTTTAGGACAGCACGAACATGTGTTTGTTTCGAATGGCAAGCCGACTACGCAGACAGAGCACATGATTGACACAGGAAACCATCGTCCCATCTCTGTCCCACCGTATCGCTTACCACCCGCAAAAACTGAGATCCTGAAACAGGAGATTAACAAGATGCTCGAAGAAGGCATAATAAAGCCATGCATGTCTCCGTGGTCCGCACCGGTTGTAATGGTCCCTAAGAAGGACGGAGGAACAAGAGTCTGTGTTGATTACCGGCAGCTCAACTCCATTACAACACCTGATGTGTACCCCTTGCCTCGCATCGATGACCTGTTGCATAATGCCAAACGCACGCCGTTTATGTCGACTATAGACCTTCGAGCTGGATATTGGCAGATTAAAGTCCGTGAAGAGGACCAAGCCAAGACAGCCTTCGTTACGCCGTTTGGAAGCTATTCCTTTAATCGGATGCCATTCGGGCTCAGGAACGCGCCATCGACATTTCAACGTCTTATGGATGGTTTCCGTATATCCTTGAGTCATATAAAGTTACTGACATATCTCGACGACCTCGTCATCATGTCCGGTTCATTTGAGGAGCATTTGAAAGACTTGGCGGATGTCTTTGCTCGACTCAAAGAATATAACTTGACCGCAAATAAAGAAAAATGCAGATTTTGCTGTGCAAGGATCAAGCATCTTGGACATTATATCACAGCGAATGGATTGGAACTCGATCCAGAGAAGATCAGTTCAATCGTTAACATGCCAGCTCCTTCAAATCTCAAGCACCTACTTTCATTTGTACAAATGTGCTCATGGTATCGCCGATTCGTGCCAAATTTTGCCTCAGTTGCTGAACCTCTCACGCGTCTCACCAAGAAAAATGCTGAATGGTCCTGGAAGAGCGAACAACAGAAAGCATTCGAGACCTTGCGGGATCTCCTAGTTACAGCTCCCGTATTGGCACAAGCTGACGATAGTAAGCCATACACTATAAAGTCTGACGCTAGTAGTTACGCAATCGGTGCAGTTCTAGTGCAGGGGGAGGGAGACAAAGAACACCCAGTCGAGTACGCAAGTAGACTCCTTAACCAGGCCGAACGCCGTACTACTCAACTTCAGAGCGGGAAGCCTTGGCCGTCGTGTGGGCAGTGAATAAATTTCGTGGCTACATCGAAGGGACACCAATTACGATCATGACTGATCACCAGGCTCTCAAATGGCTAATGAGTTTAAAATCTCCGACAGGTAGATTAGCAAGATGGGCCCTACAGGCTACAACTGCAGCCGTTTGACTTGACGATAAAATATATACCTGGCCGAACAAACGTTGTTGCTGACCTACTATCTCGTCCTAACTGCGACTTAGATACAAAAGAGAGTTGTGGAGTATGTAGTGTTGTAACAGATTCACCTACGAAGAGTCCGAAAGAGATAAGAGATAGACAAATGAAAGATGAAGAGATAGTAAAGATTGTTACGGCACTAGAAGGAAATTCAGAGGAAGACACTAGATATTGGACATTGAAAGGATATATTATGAATAACGGTCTGTTGTATAGATATAATCCAGACAGTGACGCTGAAAATAGTCAGCTCGTCGTTCCAAAGGAGGAACTAAATGATATTATCTCTGTTTACCATGATCAGCCCACTGCAGGACATTATGGGGCAGAGAAAACCTTCAGCCGTATCAGTATGAGGTACTACTGGAAAGGTATGACGAAGGACATTGAAAATTACGTCCGTAACTGTTTGCCGTGCCAGCGATACAAACCTTCTAACATGAAGCCCGCTGGACTACTTCAAACTACAGCAATGAACAAAAGGTTCGAAATCATTGCTTTTGACCTATTTGGACCGCTACGACTTCCGCTGATGGAAAGTCATGGATACTGATTATAGAGGATTTAGCTTCTCGATGGGTTGAATTATTCCCCTTAGACAACGCAACTGCTGAAAACTGCGCTATGGTGCTGATCAACGAGATCTTCTTGAGATACGGCATGCCAAGACGGATGATCAGTGACAATGGGACACAGTTTGTTAGTGCTGTTATGCAACAAGTGACTTATGTACTGAAGATCAAGCATGCCTTCACTCCGGTGTATCACCCTGAAACCAACCCTGTTGAGCGAAAAAACAGAGACCTCAAAACGCAGCTGGCAATACTCGTTGGCGACAATCACCGCATCTGGTCTGAGCAGCTTCCTAGCATACGATTTGCGATGAACACAGTAGTAGGATCAACTACTGGCTATACACCTGCCTATCTGACGTTTGGACGCGAGTTGAGAACTCCTGATGACAATGAGCATGATCTACGTGAGATAATTTCATCAGAAAACTTCATTCCCGAGATCACACCCAAACTGTTGTTGCTAGCGGACACCTTAAAGAAAGTAAGAGAAGTACAAGAAATGAAAGAAGAAAAAAGAAAAGAATAGAAGAAGCTGTCCCAATTATAAACCTGGAGACAAAGTGATGGTAGAGACACATGCTGTCAGCAAAACCCATCAAGGTTTCAGTGCAAAACTTGCACCCCGACGCGATGGCCCTTATGTTATCCTCAGTAACCATGGACCGAGCTCCTTTCACATTGCAGACCCTAGTCAACCGGATCGTAGCATTGGATTGTATCACGCTTCCGCATTACGCCCGTATAAATGTGACAACGATACTCCGTTACCACCGCCTGCGATGCCAATCCGCAAAAGAGGTCGCCCACCCAAGAAGGTTACACCAGAACCGCCTCGTTCGTCGCGTCCACGCGGTCGTCCACCTCGCCAAGAGAGTAATCTGGCTTCCTCGCCGAGACGTCTTCGGAGCCAGAGGGGGAGATTATAATGCAACTAAATTGGAACCACCGCGCTTAGTATTAAGTATAATGCGCCCGAGATAAGGAACGCGCGCTGCAATTACGTATGCCGTCCAGCGTCCGTCCCGCGCGCCCGCGCAGCCCCCGGTCGGCTTTATAACCACCCGGCGGACCTGCCGTCAATCAGTTCGCCTTGCGCAGTTGACCGCTTCCAATGACTTGGAACGAAAACTGACCTGACGAGCGCACACGTCACGACCGCCCGGTACTGCTTTCGTAGCACGGAACTTACCGTTCAGCCGTGACGCGTCACTTAGTATTTTTGTTAGGACGTACACTTCATGTACTTAGGGTGCTGCTGCGCGATAAAGATACATCCGTGAACACGGGCTATCCGAAGCGCACTGCGTTCGCCTCGCCGCTTGTTATTATTGTACGAATTATGTAGGTGGCCGCTGTCGGGAATAGTTAAACAACACTTGATTTTTGAAGTGTCCTTTAATAGTTACGTAGGTGCAGATACAGTGATTATTAATTACTAATTACTTAAAATTACTGATCACGATCGATCACGACTGTTTGCTACCGCGATGGAAGACAAAAAGCACTCTCACTTCACTACACATCGATTTTAATATCTAGGGCTGACTAATTATCCACTCAGCATTATCGTGACAAATGATTAATTGATTATTGGGAAAACGGTGACTCGATGGTGATCTTCCAGTCAGCAGTATTAGTGAGAACCTGATCGAACGGTTATCGGGAAAGCGGTGACTCAATGATGACTGTCAAGGGCGTGGGAGCCTCGTGGCGTAACGCCTCCCCTCCTAGACGAGCAACTATTTGCCAATGTTTAATGAAAATGTTGCGGCTCGACGTTCCTGTAGCGTTTGGGTATTGGTCTCAAGTGGTAGCTCGTTTTCTTTTCCTGTAGGAATGTTCAGCCAATGCCGTTTGTAGTAGTATATTGCCATTGATACAGCCGCAGTCAGTATGATAATGACGTATACTGGTATAGTCGTGTGGTAGAAGGTTGAAGAGTCCACAGAAGTGTTTTGCACTGGGGGCTCCATTATTACTTGATGCTGAATGTCGTGCAGAGTATCCAAGTCGATCGTGGTTAGATTATGTCGGAATGTTGACGCTGAGGTTGGCGGGACAATAGATTTAGGCAGGGTCATGATTTCGATCGCATGTCCTCGAAGCTTATCGTCTATGTTAACAAGGGTGAATTCTGGTGTCCTCACTTTACAGTCTCGTGGTATAGTTGCTAAAAAGCTTCCTTGCAGGATTCGATGTTCTTCTTGTCTACACGATATCTGTACTTTTGTTTTCCTTGGAAGTGCAATGATGTAATGTCTGCTGTCCAGTTCGAGTAGAGCTTCCTTAGTGAGCGTGACGAGTGTGGGTTTACATAGTTCATCTAATTCTTGTTCATGCACAAGACGGGATATGCAGTCTCTTTGTGACCGGATCTGGTGAATGGTCTTTTGTTCGCAGATGTACCATGTGTCTACCTTCGGGCATTCTGCCTCCATATACGCAAATTCCCGGGAATTGGTTGCCACAAAAGGAGATGGAGGTATTATAATTTGGGAGTATTTATTGGGTACGGGACAGAGTCTATATAAGTCATATACGGCTGGGGACATAATGGGAAATTTAAGTAAAACTACGAGCTTTGGATCGGTAAAATAGGATTCTAGACTAATTGTATCATAATAATATCTTAAATCTAAATCTAAGACCGATGTGGGCCCATATAAATATTAAATGGTTTTTATCATATTATCTAGATCATTAATAGATAAAAGTGCGTGGTGCATAGAATTTGTGCGATCTAATTCATATAAAAGATCGTGCACATTTCCGCTCAAAATATTGAAAATATGTGAGAGCCGGGTGTACTGCGAGAAAAGGTAAGCTGTAACTGGCGTTAGCATTGTTGGTTAAGTTAGCGACTACTTTTCTCAGTTGGTTCTGGTTGTTTAAGGTATAGAACGTTTAATTCCGTTTGCGCAAATTCTAGTGTTTCTTCTAGTGTCTTAGGACGCATGCATCTTACTCGCGAACCAATAGGCTCGTGAAGACCCCTTGTGTATGTCTGAAGCGCAAGTTTTTTATAAAGGTCTCGTTTTGCTTCTGTCGTTGTACTTAAGGATTCGTGCAGTTCGCAATACGTCATTATAGTACTTAATAAGTGCTGAACCCGTTCGTAGAAAACGTGGGGGGTATCTGATCCTTGCGTTAGAATCGACAAATCATTATAAAGAGCTGTTTCGTCTCTATGGTCCGAGAATGAATTAATCAAGGCTTTCCTGATTCCGTTCCAATCTCTGGGGATGCCGTTTGCCGCTAAAGTGGTAGCAGCTCTGCCTGTTACCTTATTTAAAATACCGTTTAAAACAGCTGAGTTGTTTAATTCATCTTCGGGCTCTGTACTCATATATGTTAAAATTAATTTGTCGCATATGTCTAAAAATCTAACAAGCACGTTTGGGTTTCCGTCGAATTCTGGGACTAACCGTAAGGATCTCCAAATCCTATCAATCTTATCTACAACTACTTCTCGGGGTGCATCTCCTGGATTCGACATATTTGAAAACTCTTCCTCTTCTAAAATACTATCTAAATTTAAAGGTAAATTTCTATGAAATCTGTGTTGCCGCCGTGCGTCGGGCTCAGTAGCCCGATTAGCTCGTGGGTGAAAAATCGTGCTAGATAGACTAAATTACGGTTTAATCAGGGATCTTAACTTAAATTATAATATGGATTGCAGATGGGATTGGCAACCAATAGGAATTACGTATCTTATTCTATAACTCACTGCAACTGCATTGCTTCCGAAACTCGATCCGTCGATGTCTGGACGGCGTTGGGTTCTTCCGCTATCTTCACTATTCGCTGCTTACGGCCACACGTAGGATCGTGGATAGTCGACACGCCGACGAAACGACTATCAGGCGGGACACGAAGTAAGATATCGCGCACTGACTCGACTATTCCTCTTTCGACTGCGCCAATTATGTAGGTGGCCGCTGTCGGGAATAGTTAAACAACACTTGATTTTTGAAGTGTCCTTTAATAGTTACGTAGGTGCAGATACAGTGATTATTAATTACTAATTACTTAAAATTACTGATCACGATCGATCACGACTGTTTGCTACCGCGATGGAAGACAAAAAGCACTCTCACTTCACTACACATCGATTTTAATATCTGGGGCTGACTAATTATCCACTCAGCATTATCGTGACAAATGATTAATTGATTATTGGGAAAACGGTGACTCGATGGTGATCTTCCAGTCAGCAGTATTCGTGAGAACCTGATCGAACGGTTATCGGGAAAGCGGTGACTCAATGATGACTGTCAAGGGCGTGGGAGCCTCGTGGCGTAACATACGTGTAGGTAGTTAGTGTATTTATTTAGTTATTGCTTGTTGTTATTTAACTTCATAGTTTAAGCTTGCGCTTTAGTGCTTAAATGTAAGGTTTGATCTCTTTGCTGTGTAAATATATTAGTTTTGCTAGTTTGCTTTTAGTATAACGCGTATACGCTTATTTTTATAGTTAGAACCTTGTCGCTTTAAGCTTCTTACTCTTGTTTTGCTTAGTTTTTGCATAATAACTTTACCTCGTTTGTTTTATATGCTTAATGCTCTGTTTCTCATTAAGTTTATTTAGAACCTTGCCTCATTAAGTCTCCAACGCTTTAACTGTGATTGTTTTAAGTTTGTTTTCTAGTAACGTTAGCACACTTTAATGTTAATGCTTTACCTATTAGCCTAAATTTAATATTTTTGCTTTGCCTTATATTAATTAGTTTTAGTTGCCCGACTGTTTTGCTTTCGCTTGCCTTACTGTTTTTACCTTATTTACTGTGGTTTGTTTGGTTCTCATACCAATATACGTCTTAAACTTTTCCGTGGTGGTTTCAATTAAGTACCTGCATTATAGTCCCAAATTAAGCTCAAGAAGGCTTGTGTTATGGGTACCTACTAGATGACGATGTATGTATGTATGTAAACGCTTTATTGTACACAACAACTGGTTATAAATACATTGATAACAAATGAAATATGTACAAAGGCGAACTTATCCCTATTAGGGATCTCTTCCAGTTAAACTTTGAGCAATTGAAGGAATGGGTATACGAAGAAAATAGGCAAACTACACTGCGTACAACCAAGATATCTATATTATACTTAATAAAACTATAATAAGTACATAAACTAAGTAAGTAATAATACACATATATTTGTACTATTTATAAGATATATATATTATATATATATATATATATATATATATATATATATATATATATATATATATATATATATATATATCTACATATAATACATATAAATGCGTAAATAAATATAGTATTCAATGAATTCACACGTCATCGGACAGCCACAATTTCTTCAAGTTAATCTTAAGTGATGCAACAGATGGAGACTTCCTAAGGGACAAAGGCAACTCATTCCACAACTTCACTGCGCTTACCGTGAAAGACTTGCTATAGGTACGCGTCTTATTAGACGGTACAGCCAGAGTGAGATTGGCGCTAGACCGCAAGCGGTGACCACTGCCATCAGCCATATACGAAAATCTCTCACTAAGGTAAGGAGGAGAAGTAGGATTAAACAGGACATTAAAGAGCAATGAAAGGACATGCACGTCTCTACGCCGACGAATTGGTAGCCAACCCAGCTGCGCTCGAAAGGAAGAGATGTGGTCATATTTTCGCAATCCAAATATATACCTGATACACACATTTTGTAGGCGTTCAAGCTTGTCAAGCAGTTCCTCCTTAAGATCCAGTAGAGCAATATCACCATAGTCTAGTAGTGGGAGCAAGAGAGATCTAGCAAGAGTGATCTTGGCGATGTACATACTTATATAGATAAAAATACACTTAAATACATAAGAACTGCGACCCAAGCACAAATATTCGAGTTCATCACACAAATATTTGCCTCGGCCGGGATTCGAACCCGGGACCGTCGGCTCAGTAGGCAGTTCTCTACAAACGCCAACCGCATCAAAATAAAATTATTATTTCCAGTATAGGTCAGTGAAGTGCAGTTTGGTGTCCAACGATAGCTCCAGGCGATACGGCATACAGAGAAACGCAATTTGTGTAAATGAGCGGATTGCAGCGTAACCGCATTTGAGCTGTTTAATTATTCATTAATTATACGTTAATCGTGATAATTTGGTGTCAATTTGATCGGTGTTGGATTTTATTGGATAACTATCGACCCGCCCCGGTTTCGCACGGGTGCAATGCTGATAAATTATGCATGTATTATACATATAAACCTTCCTCTTGGATCACTCTATCTATTAAAAATCGCATCAAAATCCATTGCGTAGTTTTAAAGATCTAAGCATACATAGGGACAGACAACTACGTAGGTATATATGTAGTGAGTAGCTGTGCCGCGCGGACCCGCTCATCCCACCGGAACACTACATTTTATCGGGATAAAAAGTAGCCTATGTATTAATCCAGGATCAGCTATCTTCATACCAAAATGTATCAAAATTGTTTCAGACGTTTGAGCGTGAATAAGTAACAAACATACACACAAATACACAAACTTTCGCCTTAATATTAGTGTGTATGGCTTAGATGAGGGACAGCTAGGTCGAAACGACGGAAGATCTCTATCAATTGTTTCAATGAAAGTGTCATTATCATTATATTGCATTATATCATTGGCTTCTCAAATTGACATCATTTCTTTGATTATAAGTGACTAGAAAACGGTTTCAACTTCGTATGCGTTTTTTTTTAAACCGTAGTCGGATAAAAAGTATCCTATAACCATCCTTGGATTTCCAGCTATCCCTGTGCCAAAATTGGTTTAAATCCGTCCAGCCGTTTCGGCGTGATGCGAGGACAAATGAAATTGTGGAAACAGATGGCGCCAGGCTGGCGTGGCGCCGAGCGCCCATACAAAACAATTGACGATCCTGCATCGCGCTATTAAGCTTTTTCCTGAAATCATGACCTTCCATAGAAAAATGGTTTTCAATACAAATATAGAATTTTACATAGTAAAGAATCACTGCATAGTATAAAACAAAGTCGCTTTCCGTCTGTCTGTCTTTATGTATGCTTAGATCATTAAAACTACGCAACGGATTTTGATGCGTTTCTTTTAATAGATAGAGCGATTCAAGAGGAAGGTTTATATGTACAATAATACATGCATAATTTATCAGCATAGCACCCGTGCGAAGCCGGGGCGGGTCGAGTTATATAATGACGTGCATCCATCCGATCTCTGATTATAAGTGACGCACATTTTTTTTATAATGCTAGCTCCAATGCCTAGATCTTAAATTATTAGTGGTTAGGTTAGTTCGCAATTTGCAAATCTCGAACTAAAGTTTGCCGTAAAAACATCCCCGCTATACGCATAGCTAGGGTTGCCAACAATGCGCCGTCACCGGACGCCGCTAATTGGTACAGCCCTAGGCGCTCCAAGTCGGCGGATGCATATTTTTCTGGATTAAAAATCTGTGGAGTCGCCTCTTGTTTTGTTGTAGTTAAAAAGATCTCGATTTTTTCTATAAATGTAACACTGAATAAAATATTGCTCAGCTTCTCAGCTAACCAAATAACCAAATTATGCTTAGTATAATCAACTTATAGTAATCAAAATTACGCTTATTATACTTATTTTGGTTACCCTGCTCTCAGTTTGTCAGTTCTCCGATTTATATAACTAGCAGCTAAGTTTCAGCTTGGCCAAAAACCTTTTGTATGTCCGAACTCGGGATGTCCCGGTTTCTGACTGTTCTCGCCTACAGGCCGCATTTCTTGTGAAATTTTGTGAGCAGGTTTGATGATTTGCCGATTAAGTTTTTCGAAATATGAGAGTTGAAATCGGGAAAAAAACATAGGCATCTATTTCAGCAATTTCGAACAGGAGTTTCGATGTTTAACGCATTGTGCCGTCCTGCTCATTCAAATATTGTTTGACAGGAGTTTATGCGGAATAGCACATTACGAACTAAAGAATAACCCTCCCAACTTATAACAAAAATAATTTAACCATAACAGACACTTTATATACCTAAAACGATTTAATTGGATTATATCGCGTAAAAAAATATTTGAGTCTCCCTGACGTTTCGGTATCTTTCCAGTAACCGTTGTCAAAGGTTGACCGGGTTGGTTGTTATTGTCAATGAAAAAGAGGCTTAAATAATTAACATACGCAGTATAATCCGTTTAAATCGTTTTACTTTAATATGTGACTGTCGCGGAAACCGAAGAAAATATTTCGTATTATCTTATCTTATTATACCTACCCCTATAATAAAATAAGACGAAATAAGTGTATCCTTACGGATACACTTCGACCCAATGGGATCTTTTGTGTAGTTACACCTACTCAAAGGGTTGTTTTACCTTGTTGCACCTACTCAAAGGATTGTTCCACCACCTCCATTATATCGGATAATGGAACCAGTTGGTAGTGCCTGGAATTCCTTCGGTTCTGGGTAACCAATACCGAATTCCTTAATTCTAAGTCTGGCGAGGGCATGACATCCACACAGTATGCTTCATTTTCTCTGCCTCGCCACACATTCTACAATCTGTATTGTCAGTCCCAGCTTGGCCAATAGTCCTTTGACCCCAAAGCTGTCTAAATATTACATAACAGCCATTCCATAGACTTCTATGTCCGCCGAAGTTGACTAAGAATGTTAGTTGTTATTCTCAAAAATATATAATATAGTGCACGACAGTGTAAAACTCTGCCGGATGCGTAGTGTGTTGTTAATGCTTCGTCTTGTTCGTGGATGTCAATACTCGGGGTATTGTCAAAGTTCTGCATATATTTTAAATATTATCACATTAATATTCGCCTTTATAATATTATAAAGGCAAAAATTTGTGAGTTTGTTTATGTGTATGTTTGTTACTGCTTCACGCTCAACTGCTGGACCAAATGTGATAAATTTTGGTATGAAGGTAGCTGACACCCAGGATTAACCCATAGACTACTTTTTATCTCGAAAAATCCCGTGTTCCCGTGGGATAAGCGCCGCGCTGTGTTGCCCGCTCATGTTTACGGGATAAAACTTTTGTGTTTACTGGATAAAACTTATGTGTTTACGGGATAAAACTTATGTGTTAATCCAGGGCGTCAGCTACATCCCTACCAAATTTTATCAAAATTGGTCCAGTCGTTTGAGCGTGAAGCAGTAACGAACATACACTCACAAAGTTTCGTCTTTATAGTATTTTTGTGATTTGTTTTATAGTCAGTGATGCAACGCCGCGGGTTTCCTATAGTAATTTTAATATGAACATAATTATAATCCTTTTTTAGGGTTCCGTAGTCAACTACCTTATAGTTTCGCCATGTCTGTCTGTCCGTCTGCAGCTTAGCTCCGTGATCATTAGTACTAGAAAGCTAAAATTTGGTATGCCGAACAAGGAACCCGTTCACAAGGATCTGCCGAAACCGGCTCCTCGGGAGTCAAAACGTGACAAGGATGGCTTCATAAAGGTGGAAAGGAGGAAGAAGCCGGCTTGCCGAAATCAGTGCGGTACCGCACCGACTGGGTCCAAACACCTGCTGCGTCCCGCCCTGCCGACGACGCAATTGTATGTGTCCCGTCTACATTACTCTACGAAGGCCGAGGAGATCGTAGAGTATGTACGTGTGAAGACCGGAATTATCCTGAGGGTCGTGCAGTTGGAGTCTCGCCACAAAGTGAATTTTAATTCTTATGTGTTGAGAGTTCCGACTGACCAGCTAGCGACCTTCATGAAGAAAGAATTTTTGCCGAAAGGTGTTTTATTCCGGCGTTTCTGCGGTCGGCTACCCAACACCACGGACTTACGCAACACATTGTGACCTATAGTTGTTTGGTGTTTTAATATTTAATATGTATGTTAGATTGTAAGGTATTTATCTATGGGCCTTTGATGCCTGAAATAAATGAATTATTATTATTATTAAAACAGTAAAATAAAAACTAAAACAAAAACTTCTTTCGGGTACCTCCCGTACACCTAAAGTGGGGGTGTTTTTTTTTCGTTACAACACAAGTGTGTGAGTGTGTCGTTGAATAGGTCTTTTAAAAATAATAGGGGTCTCCAAACATAATTTTTTGATAAAGTCAGCAGTTTTGTAAATATTCGCTCCAGATATCCAAAAAAAGGTTAACTGGAAGAGATCCCTTAAAGGGATAAGTTCGCCTTTGTACATGCTTATTCTTTTGTAATGTGTTTTTCTTGTTTTTATGTACAATAAAGGTTTACATACACATACATACAAAAAATAGCCCCCCCCCCCCCTCTAACTTTTAAACCACGGGTCAAAAAATTATGGAAAAATTCATAAAAATGAGGCTTCAATGAAAACTATATTGAATAAAATCGTTCACGCGTGGCCCGCCATGCTCTTGGCCGGTTTTTCTTGATTGAATTATTTCATTGTTACTACTGTCCGTCCGTCTGTCTGCCTGTATGCCTGTCTGTCCATCTATCACCAGGCTGTATCTCATGAACTGTGATAGCTAGACAGTTGAAAATTTCACAGATGATGTATTAATTATGTTGCCGCTATAACAACAAATACTAAAAACATAATATAATAAATATTTAAGTGGGGCTCCCATACAACAAACGTGATCGGTTGCGTTAACTTTGTATGCGGTGCCATACATACCAGGTGCAAACTTAACCTAGCCAGTTAAGATGGGAAGTGTTTGTACGGAACTCTCGGTGCGCGAGTTCAATTCGCACTTGGCCGGTTTTTTACCACGAATACCACGGGCCGTGCCGATCACTGGTTATAGTCCTCGTTGACTGGTCTACAAGGTGACTTAAAAAATGTACCTGAACATGCATATAGGCCGGGCGTGGCATCGCATAAGATCGTGCCTAAGCGGCCAGTGTTCTGTAAACGATGACATTAAATGTACGTATATGCTGAAAACTTGCTATATGGATGACTAGCTTTTGCCCGCGACTACGTCCGCGTGGAACTTGAAAGTATGGAAGCAACCTCGTACAACACGATAGATATCCACCTAATCACCTTAATTAATAAAATGGATTATTAAAAGCGCCTAAGCAAATGTAAGAGCAATTGTGCTTTTGGTCTAATCATTATATTTTCTACAGGGTCATCAATGTCATCATGAATTACTTACTCACTTTTCAATCTTTTTAGGGATAATTTACAGGATGAAAACTATCCTATGTCCTTCCTCGGATCTTAAAGTATCTCCATGCCAAATTTCATCAAAATCGATTCAGCGGTTTAAGCGTGAAGAGGTAACAGACAGACAGACAGACAGACAGACACACTTTCGCATTTATAATATTAGTATAGTAAATAGCGTAGTCAATGTAGTCTAAATTAGTCAATGTTTTATTGAAAGTTCTACCCAAAATATTACTCAGTTATAAAGAGTAATATTTTGAAACGAGACACCGTTTTTTTAGCTTTACGATTATAATCCCGGCTAAGCCATATCCATATTAATATTACATTACGAAGTCCCAGGAACTGCACACCCTAGTCCGCTCACTGCTGGGATCATTCATAATCATAATAGGTCGAGCAAATTAAGCCGAATATGGGCAATTTTTGGAGTAGTAGGGCCTCTTGCAGGGTCCGTCCGGATTGTTACTACCGTCTTGCCTACTAACCCACCGCCAAACAGCAATGTTCGCATTGTTGTGTTCCGGTAAGATAGCCGGTGAAATTACTAGCATAGAGGCATTCTATCTTCGTCCTCCGGGTAGGCAAACACTTGTGACTCCTCTGGTGTTGCAGGTGTTTATGGGCGACGGTAAAATCGGTTTCCATCAGGCGATACGTTTGCTCGCTTGCCCACTATGACATTAAAAAAAAAAAATCGGGGGAAATAATTCGTGTAGTTTTGAAAATTAGTACAGTTATACCTTCTGGTGTCTAGATGAACATACTAAAAGTCCTCGAGGGTGGGGGCTGTGCTAAGGGTGTGGGGGGGTTGAAGGTACCTTTTTTATCTCAAATATTTGTAGAAATAGCGTTATGATTACTTCGGACAACAGAATTTGCATAAAATTTCCTACAAATTTGGTTAAATATTCATTTTTACTCTACGATCAATACTTTGGGAGCTACCGGGTGTTTAAGTTAACAGAAATATCAAAAAATGGTCGTTCAAGAAAACGTAGTTCTTTTCGTAGTTGCTCATCTTAACACGCGAACGTGTTGCAACGTTGTGTGGTTGAGAAATTCCCATTACTGGTAAATTCCCATTTGGGAATATTCCAAGTAAATTTCCATGGTTCTCGGGAATATACGAGCTCGGTGGACCCATTACCCATTCCTTTGATATTTCGTTTTTAGCTAATTTATTGAATACAAGCAAACCGATTTCGCTTTTTGACTCATCCTGAATCACCACTTAGAGTGAGTATCATAAAATTTACCTGATGATGGACCCTGGAAGCCCGTAATGGATCGGATCTCAAGATACGTTCAACGTAGACATGTGCGGTTTTCGCATTTCAACTCATTTTGATGAGCAGTCAGAGTCGATATCATTAAATAAACCTGATGATGGACCTTAGAAGCCCGTAATGGATCTCAGGATACGTTCAACGTAGACATGTCTGGTCTTCGCATTTCAATTCATCTTGATGGGCAATTAGAGCCGGTATCATAAAATAAACTTGACGATAGACCCTGGAGCCCTGTAATGAATCTCAGGGTACGTTTAAAGTAGACATGAGTGGTCTTCGCTTTTCAATTCACCTTGATGAGCAATTAGACCCGATATCATAAAATCACCCTGATGATGAACTTTGAAAGCCTGCTCATCTAGTTGTGTTCGGTCCCAACCGACCTTACTTTGCATAAAAACTGAACGCACCCGAGCTGTCCCTTTGACATTATGATTTTGAGGTTACCAACTACTTGTAAGAATTCTTGAGGACGTTCGACACGGCGATTTCGAAGACACGTTTTTCTGTGTCCGCCTTTTGCATATATTTTGTTGGAAAGCGAGTAGTTTTGTTTGCCGGCACCTCGTTAATATTTGCTTATACTTTGGTTCTTAATTGATGTGAATATTGTGACTTGGACGAGCTGGTGTTACGGACCGCCGAAACGAACGAGGCGTGCCGGCAAATCACATAATACACACATATTAGACAATACACTAACTGAAATTTGCTGGAAATTGGGCGTCATCGGCTCAATGCGAAGGTGAGTGCTTTAGGTGTAAGCTAGATTTAAGTTCAGAGGCGCGTAGCGCGCCCAGTGTATGTACTCGCCCGGAATTACGTTTTGCTGGTTACACAGTTGATGGGCCTCTGTGACCCGTAGACCTGGGCGGGAACAGGGCCTGCAATTCGAATATTCGAATAGTACGAATATTCGACTCGTTTTGATATTCGAATACTACCGTGTGCGATATTCGAAAATTCGAATATTTTTTTATTAATTAAAAATGTAAGAAATTAAATGTAATCCTTTCACTTCGGCGAAATCGGAAATTGTAGACTAACGTAAATAATCAATATATCAATAAAAATAACTTTAGAACTATGCATGTATGTTATTTATTTTATTTATTTATTTAATCGTTTGGCAGGGTTGTGCGTCGAATACAGCTTATATATTAAGTTTGAGACTCATTAGCCATTTGATGGCATCGTCGTTGAGGTTGATCAGGTCTTCGTCGGAGCCTCCAGTGTAGCGAGTTAGAGGACACTCTTCGATAATGTGCTGAATGGATTGCACTTCGGCACCGCAGTCGCAAGCAGGAGAGGCAGCCCAACCACAGCGATGCCTGTATTGAGCACAGCGGCCGTGGCCAGCCCGGAGTCTGTTAAGTGCACCAATCACGTCTTGGGAGTTCGACTCCGTAAATTTTGTCACCGGGGACTATCGCTGAGCCCAGCTTGCCTGTCATCAAGGAACTCCAAGACTGCAACCATTCCTGCCTGACGTTGAAATCGCCTTCGGGCCAATTTTGAACAATGTTATAGGATGCGTTTCTAGATTTTAGGCGGTATTTGGCTGGATTCAAAAATTCCGAATGGATGGTGAGGTGAGGTGAGGGTCATTTCGGATCTTTTTGATTTCTCTTAACAGAGCTCCTTTTCTTCTCATGTCAGGCGGGGGAATTCGACAGAGAACTGGAAGCCAGTGGCACGGGGTGGATCGAAGTGTGCCGGAGATGAGTCGCATGGCCTTGTTTAGCTCAACGTCTACTTTAGACGTGTATATGTGAGTGACATGCATGTATGTGAATATGAATGATAAGTCTTCTTCTCCTGGTCCGCAGAATTTGATAGGGATTGAGAAAGTTATTTCAGCCTGCCTGGCCCTGAGCCTACTCTTCTGAAGGTTTCAGGATTGGAATGCCGGTTTCGAAGAGGGGGCGAGGTCATTGCTCATTATCTGTACATTGACAATCCTAAACTGAGTTCCCCAGAAGGCTTAAACGTGATGGAGCTACAGAAAGTCACAGAAAGAATTAGTGACGATAGCACCTTAGATCTCTTTCCGAAATTAAATCTAAGTACTACTATTTGGTATTGCGGGGAAATGAAGCAGGCTTCGAAGGAGCGCTTCTTTTGTCGTTTGACAAAATTACTTAATTCTTGGCGGGTGGCTACAAGGTGTGTTTGGGTGATGCCTCTGATGTGCACTTACTCCTTTGGCGTACTGAGTCGGACTCAGACTATAAGCTAGGCGGTTTGGACAGGAAGGTGCTACTCACTACATATGGCATGTTAAAGCCATCATTTATGAGAACGTTCATTCTGCGTACAGTCTCAGGGAGTATTTCCCAAACAACAAGTATGGAATTCATCGCAGTGTAGTAGTAAAAAATATGTGGCAGTAGACAAAGCCTTTACTTCTACCAGAGCTACGTAGCACCTGTGGTAGCACCGATGACCGCAAGGGCGTATGAAAGAGCAAGGAGCAGTATGGTTTGTTCTACAGGGCCCTTACAGGGTTTCGCTAAAACACCTTAAGAGGATCTCGTTCTCGAGCCATCTGGCTGGGTCAAGGGACAGATACAGATACAGAAGGTTGCAGTTTTGGACACAGGGAGTATAGTCGATTTCGCTTTGCATTTTCGTCGTCACCGTCCCAACCAACAATTTTGCCCTATAACAAATCCTTATACCTCAAAAAAGCTGGGTAAGCGATGTATAAAGGTTTTAGCGGTGACCGAAGGTTGTATAATAGCGTTTGACAATACAGTTTAGCTCTATAAGCTTATACAGCAAAAACGACCTATTATCAAGTGATGTAAAGGCTTACATCGCCACTTTATATAGCTGTTATAGGCAGATGTTATAGCAACCTCCAATGTGACCAGTATACAACGATAGAACTCTATACCAGTGTTTACTGTCGCCATAATGTGGCTGTTTTACGCTATAAAGGTTCTGAATGTACTTTAATAGGTCTTTCGTTATAGTAAAGATGAAAACTCTACAATATGGCGATATTGTGATATTGTGGTTTTGTAGAACGCCGTTACAACACATAGCACTATAGTGAGCACAAAAATTCTGCAACAGAGCTTATTTGTGATACAGACGAGTTTCAAATTACCATTATGTAGCTTAATTTGTCCTATAAAGGTTTCCTAATGCCCTTTATAGTTCCAGTGTTAAAATAGTCGCAAAGACACTTTTTTAGAACAGGATAGTTTTTTTGTTACTGTTATAGTCCTTCTTTTACACCACAGTGTTATAAAAGGAGTTCTTTCTCTTTTAAAACATAAATACGGTATTTAAAGGTACGCTAATTACTTATAAACGATAATTCAGTTTTATAAAGGAATTTCTATCACTCTTTTATACCTAATCGCCATTTTTATTTAGCGTAATTAATGAAACAGTACCTTTGTTTTCTATAAATAATAAAAAATGCATTTTGAAGCCTGGAAAAGATTTAAACGCAGCGGGACTTATAGACGAGAAGTGAAAAGACAATACAAGAAAACAGTGACTTCCTCCAGTACCTATTCAAATCCCTACTAGTTAAAGCCAAGTTAGAGACCAAGTTGTGCAAAGTGGTTCCGTACCAAATACATTTTTTGCTTACGAAGAACTAGAGAACAATTCGAATGTGGACAGTGATTCTAGGAGTGATTCTTCAACAGACGACAAAAATCGGCAACTGCGAGATGGTTTAAAAAATTGGGCCGTCAATTATAATATATCGCATGATGCGTTTAAAAGTTTAATGGTTGTAATAAATGATCGAATACCAAATATATTGCCAGCAGATCCAACGCTTTTAAATACAGAAAAATCTTTCACTACTCATCCCGTGGGAAATGGACGGTATTGGCATAACGGCTTGACAAAAACTTTGAAGTGCTTTCTACAAGTAATTGATAGTTGATTATCTATAATTTCACTCAATATAAACATAGACGGGCTGCCTGCTTTTAAAAGTTCAAAATTGCAGTTATTGCCAATTTTGTGCAACTGAACGGGTATGTAAACCACAGTTAATACAGTGTAGTTAATAGAAAATGTGTAATTTCCCACGGCCATTCCGCTTCTTCAAGTAGCTTGAAATCGTCACGAGTAAGAAATATCAATATCTATAATGACAACCATTTTGCTTAGCAATGCACTGAAGAAGAAAAAAAAGTCAATATTGACAAAGTAATCCCGTAATCTATGACGGAAAATAATCTTAATACTTTATTCTAACAAAGGCGTATTTTTAAATTGAATAAAAACATATCGCATTTATGTATGGCACTAGAACAAGCACAAACGGAACCCTAATTTCATGTAATGGTGGCTGTGGTCTGTAATGCTAATGACGAGTGCTGTAGTGGACTTCAGGACGCTAAAAGTACGTTTATGACTTTAAATTCGTAATTGTTTTAATAAAATCTCAATAATTCGCAGAGCGCATTAAAATATTCTCGTAATCTCACCTATGCTTTCTCAGTAAAATTACCTTCCCACTCGTCATTACACACGTAAGAGACGAATAATTCAATTACAAAATAAATTCTAACTTACTAGGAAATCCTCGTATTCTTCTTTTATTTTTTATTTTCTAAAAACACTCCAACTGTGTGAACTACGCGTGAACGAATGAAAAATGGTGAATGATAAATGAATAGTGTAGTAATGGAATCATAAACTCTTTTACAGCACAAAAAGGTACTTTAGAAGCGATGTGGTGGCTTGTATATCACCAAATAGAGATTGCGTTACTGTTACATCAACCGTATAGGCCAAAATTGTGATGCTTGATGCCGCTATAGTTCCACTTTAGAGCCAAATGGAGATATAATTGCGCCACTTTCTTTGTAGGTGCACCTTCTTAGGCCCTTTATTTCACTGCCCATTGGTTTTTAGGAAACGTTCTATGGTCTTTTATAGAACCACCTTTTGCGGGTTGGGGTATATTTAGGTATTCACGAATTGCTGTTCGTTTAATTTTACCACTGGATTAAAAAAAAGGCTACTTTTAATACTTTTTAAAAATGATTTCAACTATTCGAATAATTCGAATATCTGCGAAAAAAAAAACGAATATTCGAATACCTAAAATGATCGAATATTTGCAGGCCCTAGCGGGAACATAACAAGTTGAGTTGAAATGTGATACCCGCACAAATCTATGTTGAACGAACCCTGAGATTCAATAGGCACTTCCAGGGGCCATCATCAAGTACACTTTGACGACGCGTTTGGCTCGGTTTGTAGACACCTGCCAACTGAGCCGGCGGTCCCGGATTCGAATACCGGCCAGGGCAAATATTTGTGTGATGAACTCGAATATTTGTGCTTAGGTCATGGTTGTTCTATGTATTTAAGTATCTATTTCTCTATATAAGTACGTATATCGTCGTCTAGTACCAATAACACAAGCCTTCTTGAGCTTAATTTGGGACTAGATCGATTTGTGTAAGGTTCTCTGATATGACTGTATTATTATTATATTCCGCTCTATACTCACTTTGCCACATACGAATATTTTATACTTAAATATTCCTTATTCTCATTCGAAATTATGCTTCGCGAACGGTCGAAAAAGTCGGTCTTTTATTTTTTGTATGTCCACAATCCTCGTTTGATCCCTGAGTGATGGTCTAGGAGGACGCTTATTTAGATTGTGACTGTTTTCGACCAAAAGGGCACGCATACACGCACAGACACAGTTTCAGTCCTGCCATTGTATTAAAATAACATCTATTACTGTTCCTCAGGCTCCTGTATCTGTATGATGTATAATGTTTCTCTATAATCAAACATGTTTCTTAATTATTATCACTGTTAATATTTAGAACAGGGCTATTGTGATGTAATGGTATATACTTAAAACCTACAGTTTGCATGTTTCATTGTTAATTTATGATTTCAAAATTCACGCAGAAAACTGTTTTATTTTTAACTTCTTTTCTACTGCAGTCAATGAAAGCATGAATACTGTTACAATCTAGATTTCAGGGAAAAGTATTATTCACTTAAAAAATTGGTTGAAAGTATCGATACTATGAAAAAAAAAAAGCAATAAGACCTCTTAAGTTTACATTTCTGCATAGGTACCCGCAAATAACCGACTCCTAGGGTTCCAAGATACAGTCCAGCTAGGCTCATGCTCAGCCTAGATTGTGACCCGAGATATCCCATTTCATTTTAGGTACTTGGTTGCTACCAAAGGATGAAATTTGTTCGCATTTTTATACCAATAAGCCCAGTTGCTAGCAAGTCCATGGTCAGTTTAGGCACATACGGTGTATTTATAGGTTGGCTGACGTTGTGTTAGTTTGTAATTTAGGTAGATTAGGTAGTAGATCGGTAGTTTTTAATGTACTTTTGTATAAAGGTTATTTACGTCATTAGATGACAAAAAAATACTAGATAAGCCAAATACTTATTAACGCGCCATTTTCTAAGTGACAAAGTGGTATCTTTTGCTTGAAAACGTTACATTTTACTCTTTATTTAATCAGACCTTGGTTAGGTATTTAGTACCTAATTAAAGGGCTTATGGAGAAAACGGATTAAGAAAATGTATTACCAATTACATTACAGTTTTTTTAGTCTACGCCTACAAAATAACTCAGTTCATCATACATATCTTTTTACTTATGGGAGTTATGCTTATGTAATACAAACTCAGTAGCGCCCTCTACAACGTGCATACCTATACCCAAATTACTTGTCCCATTTGTATCGGTTTCAGTTTTAATTCTTTTATCACTATATCGTCCCTTAGGCTCTTACACTGATTACTTAATTTTTTTAAGTTCTCATCTTTTTATTTTCAAAAAAAATCGTTTTTGGTATTCGAACCCATCCACAAATTATAAAAAAAACGATCATAGGCGACCCTACCTATGGTCGAGTCACGTATAAATAGTTCTCGTTTTTTTTTTAATGTAGTCTGTGGGATTCGAACCCGTCAGAAAATTAAAAAAAGCGATCTTAGGCGACCCTAATACCTATGATCACGTCACGAATATGTATTTCTTTCTATCTTTCTTTCTCCAATCGCTTTTTGGGCCAAAAAAAGCGTATTTTTTTGTTTTTTCTACCAATCAATACGTTTAGTATAGCGATTCTTTGTCGCGCAACAAACTACCTGTTAGTCTCCTTTCAATACCGTGCGAGCGAGACAGGTGGTACTATGTCGCGCGTCAGCCAAAGTCGCGGTAGATATGCTAGTCCCGCTGAAAACCGCCGTTATTGAAAGGAGAGTAACAGGTAGTTTGTCGCGCGACAGAGTCGCGTGTCATAGTTATAGCTAGGAACATTGGTAATTGGTCGTGCTAGACATTGGTATCATAGGTATTATCTGCGTTCTTGTGAAATGCCGGTAGACTCAGACATGTAAAAGTGCCCTTGTGGCCTACTTGCAGAATAAAGTTCATTATTTTATTATAGATACAAATCATCACGTGGCGCCATCTGATTTTTTTTCGATGTTGCTTATACTTGAAGAAATAATGACACAATATAATCTATTAATAATTTATTGTAAATAACAGCGAAATATAATTGTAATATTTTAGATTGATTGATTAAAGACATACTGTGGCTATAAATTACAATCGACATCAAAATAAATACAACACACAGAAAATAAGACACAAGTTTAAATATTATCAGTCTAATTTACACAATCCAGGCCCAAAAATAATTTTAAATTTTATCACACAATGAATACCTATCACATGATAGGGAAAAAGATGTTCATTTTCAAAGCTTTTTTAAAGTAAGATTAACCTCCTATTCTTACTTAACAAAAAATTACATACTTAACATTTGTATGTTAAGACTTTATTGTACACATATACAGTTAAAAAGATACCTATTACAAATTTCACATGTACACAGGCGAACTTATCCCTATATATCAGTCAACCTTTGAGCAATTAATTGAATACGGTATCGTTTACGGAACAAGGACAAAACTTTGTAGGTAATCTTATTAACACATTTTATGAAACATCGTACAGTCAACTAGCATAAATTCATGAAACATGTAGTCTACCTAATTTTTTTAATGTGGGTACACCATAATTTATATTTTAGTCGAGTAACATTTTTAACTCAGAACTTCAGGACGGAAGAAAATATCATAACCATTTTTGGGGCCATTATATTTTTTCAAAACTGTATAATCAGGAATTTGTATACTTTCTCTAATAACAATAATTCAGCATCATTAAGGAGACCGGTGGAAAAATTGTCCTGAAATTCCCGTTCCCCTTTCGTTATTTTATTATTTATTTAATCGTATGACATACACAGATAATTGGTAACAGACAACTCGAATATTTAATATTACAAATCAACATTAAGATTTGTTAGCCACTTAATGGCTTCGTCACTGAGGGGAGAACAGGTTTCATTTTATTATTTTTATGAACCCTGATTATAATATACCTTTAAAAAAAATATAAGTATGATATACCTTTTTTTATATCATGACAAACATATTAATACTTTCAAACAACTTTTTTAAGTGAATAATATTGTTCCCTGAGTTCTAGGTGGTTCTAGAAACTAACATAGCTATTTCATGCTTTCATTGCGTGCAGTCGAAAATAAGTTAAAATAAGTACCAGTTTTCTGCGTTAATTTTGTCAATTTCGAGTAGTTTTTCCAATAAATCTCAATATCCCTGTTCTACGTAGTAACATTGATAATATGTTAAGAAACATGTTTGATCATAGAGAAAAATGTCTAAAACATTCAGTGTTTTTTAACGGAAGGAACCCTAAAATATGGGATTTCCAACAAGTTCTATCATCATTATCTCAACCCTACTAACTAACAAAACGGGAAGTACAAAAAAGTTATTAAGATTTTGAGTCACATTTTCATATGAGGATGAGCGGTGGTAGCCTAGTGGTTAGGGCATGCGACTTTCAATCCGGAGGTCGCGGGTTCGAACCCGGCCCGTACCAATGAGTTTTTCGGAACTTATGTACGGAATGTCATTTGATATTTACCACTCGCTTTTCGGTGAAGGAAAACATCGTGAGGAAACCACCTAAGCCCAATAAGGCCTAGTTTCCCCTCTGGGTTGGAAGGTCAGATGGCAGTCGCTTGCGTAAAAACTAGGGCCTACGCCACATCTTGGGATTTAGGTAGCCGACCCCGATTGAGAATTCATTCTCAAAAAATGGGACAAAGGCTAGGAGGATGATGAGTAGTATGCATGGTTCCGAGTAGTTCTCTACTAAAGCATACATTATCCTAATTCGAAAACAATGTTCTTTTGCTCCTCTGTAAAAAAAATCGAGTATAATATCATTGATAACTCTTGAAATCGCACGGTGCGTAGACAGAAAGTAAAAACATATTTATTGATTCAGAAAATTCAAAATAGCAAATATTAACTAATTTTTTTTAAATATTGAATTGAATGCTTTATAATTGAATAATATTACAGTGTAGATAAAATAGAAATGATCACAAATTACTAAATAGATAATACACAGAAGGATTTAAAATAAGGACTGAGCAGTAAGCGCCTGATCAAACTTTATAATCAGAAATGTACTACACCATTTTTGATAATGTTATGATTATGATTAATAATAGCTAAAGTGTACCTACGATCACGATCTTCAATATTTTCAAACAATACTTGCAAATGAATATTAATTACAAATTAATATTCATTTGTAATACCTAATGAAACTATTAAAGTTTTTCGTAACACTTCCAAAAAATGGGATTTTCTTATTATGTATATGTCAAAATTTATTTACAGAAAAAAACAAATAATATAATGACGAACATGGAAGTAAAAACACAATGTTATTTATTTTAAATTACAAATAATTAATACACGGTGGTCCTATTGGAAAAATCTTCTGGTCTTCTTATTCCAACGTAGAATTAGTAAAGGACCCGCCCTTATCAGTTCTCCGTCCAGTAGTATAAACACACAGGGCCAGGAGAATGACAAGGGCACATCACAGTACTTTCACACCTTGACGTATGGCGCCACCTATCGTCGAGTAGCCGAACTGCAGCGTGTTCAGTTTGCGCGATGAAATGTAGATGGCGCGGTTCATGTTCCTGCATCCTAGATGTAAGCTATGTGTAACATAGTTACTAGGTAAAATGCAGGAAATGATTGTTTTCTTGTTTCCTGTGTTGATTGGAGTGTTCTTGTGTCTGATGCTGGATATGTGGCTGATGTTTCTGGAACAAAATAAAATAAACTATTAACTTTCATATACACATACCTACTCAAATAAAATGATTTTAATTTTTTTACATCACGTTTATAATGATATGCATAAATTAAAATTCTTAAATATCAGACAACCTTAGGCTTAACCAAAATGAAGCTCAAGAAGGCTTGTAGCTAGTACCCATAACGTACTAGACAACGATATACATATTTACAAATATATATACTTAAGTACATCGAACAACCATGACCCAAGCACAATTATTCGAGTGCATCACAAATATTTTCCCCGGCCGGGATTCGAACCCGGGACCGCTTATGGTACCTAAAGTACGAATTAAAATTATACGTAAATTAAACGAAGCACTATTACCCTGAATCCATTACATATGGCGTAAAATAAAAATAAGAAGATCAAATTAAATAAAAAGTTCTAAATTTCCTTTTTTTAGGGTTCGGTACCCAAAGGGTAAAAACGGGACCCTATTACTGAGACTTCACTGTCCGTCCGTCCGTCTGTCACCAGGCTGTATCTCAAGAACGTTGATAGCTAGACAGTTGAAATTTTCACAGATGAAGTATTTCTATTGCCGCTATAACAACAAATATTAAAAATAAAATAAAATAAAATAAATATTTAAGGGAACTGCAATGCAGTCGGACTCGCACTTGCCCAGTTTTTCACTCATAATATATTGCGATAGCAACTGTCGGTTTGTTTTAATAATAGACATGAGTATTGGGCATTGTTTGAATTCATTTTTAATTTATAATTTAATCGTTACTTCTAGTACATTCGTCATTAATGCATGAAACCCCGAAAAAATTGAATCGTTGCTTCGGTATAAAACATCTCAAATCTAGCACTTAATCTACAATCTCATATTACCTATATATACGAAATAAAAAAATCATACTCGTATAAAACCCCTAATAGCCGAAACATTGTTAATTCCCGCCAGCTGTCGCGTACAGTCCACCATAATTTATCGTCCGGCCACTCGCTCGTGGCAGATTTTTCAACCACGCTCTATTGGTCCGACTGTACCTTTGGACGCAGAACGGCTTACGACACGGCCATCCTGACGTAACATACGTCATTATGGTTTGGGGACGTATGGGGATTGAAAACTTCAAGAATGGGGACTGTTGGCGGTCGTTTCTTAATGTTTCTTCGATATTAGCTTCTCCTTTTTGTGTTTACAACTCTAGAGTGAAAATTACATACGTGTTTGAAAAGTTTTCCGGTAAACCGGAAAATACACAATCCCTAATTGATAAGCCATTATCATTTAGGGATGTGTAGTTTCCGGATTTTAATGTTGTCATGTAATGCATGGTTTATTTTACCAGTGTCATATTGACCCCTAAATTACAACTGCAATTTAAAGCAGTTCTAATAGTAAAACTTGATCAATATCGGCCATTTTTTTCATGGCTACCTATGGTTAAATGGGTATATTATGAGAAATTACATCTATTTATCCGCCACCGACATTCACTGTTGAACATAGGCCTCCTTCATCGCTCACCACAAGGTGCTCTCCTGTGCAGACTGCATTTATCGACTCCTTGCGACCATAACGAGGTAACATCTTATTCATCGTTTTCCTAAACGTGGTCGCCATTCCAGGACTTAAATGATAACGTGAATCGAATTAGGGCTCCGTACCTCAAGTGTACGTGTGTGTGTACCTCAAGCACTACGGATTACCTTGGATTGTGACAGTAGAAGCTAGTTCTTGAAGCTTTACTGTGTGATAACTGATAAGTAAACTTACATTAGAGTACATAAAAGAACACTTGCATTTAAAATACATACGAGTGAAAGCAATTGAAGGGAGGAACAAACATACAAGTCAATCATAGCTACGTGTTACAGTAATGAGAAAGCCGTTTGACGAGGGTAGACCGCCTATCGATCAGGGGACCACAGGCGTCATACAAACTAAGTAAACATTTGTAAGTGTTAATGTTAAACTACCGTGTCATTGACAATTATAACAACTAGCGGTGCTTATACTCTTTGTCAATTGTAGTAGGTATTTAAATGTATTGAATACTGGAAAATAAATACATTAAACACGCATAAAAGATGATACTAACAGTGTATATACACATCTTTTACATTTTCTGATAGGTATCGCTAATTAGGTGGAGTGAGTCAACCAACACAATCTGTCACTTTGAATGGACTAAAATAAGAATCTACTGCACACAGCGAGTTAGAAATTCAGTGTATACCTATAATGTAAAATTTTGATATTAGGTTACAAAAAGGAGAGATTTATGGCGGTGAATTAAAAAAAAATAGTTTAATCTTTTATTAATAAAATAATAATTTTCATTCTATATTATTATTTGAAGATTATATCGAAACTTAAATATTTAAATAAAATACTTATCTACAATAATAAATTTATAGTCGGCAAGGCATTAACAATTTTTGTATGAGTTGAACTTGTTTATTTATTTAAATAAAGCGCAGTGGCCATAAGAGGTAGGTAACAACAATAGTTTTATCTTTTGTATAATATAAATGCTATGCATGTCCCTTTTAATACCATTTCTATGACTTCCGGTAAACTATTGGTACCAAGGGTAAGCAATTACTTTGGGGATAGAACCCTAAAAAAACGGATTCCGTACCTAATCAATAGTTTACCGGAGGAAATACGACGAGAGCCAAATAAAAGCAAATTCAAGAGAATGTTAAAAAAAACACTTTTTCACATTACTACCGTAAATACATACTTTGTACCTAAATAGAGATACCCTAACAACGATGCTACAGTCAAATCAGTTACTGGTTTTGTGGGACAATGTATTTAGCTTTAGAAAAATTGTAAAGTTCCTAATAAATAAATAAATAATTTATAATTGAAATCAAAATTGTGTCTACATCAAATAGAATACAAGCGCAGCCAGTATCCTGTAGCGCAAAGACATACAAAGGTAAACTTATCCTCCGTTTAAGAAATCTCTACCAACCCATATAGAAATAAAGCAGCCGCAACACGGCAATAAAACCCAAAGAACACAATCCCAAAAAGAAATTATTAACAAGATGCTCAGATAAATTTTATATGACCGTAATAAAAAAATATTTACTGAGAAAAATAAGGGTCGTTTGAAACCCTTGCGCTCATTACAGGACCCATTAATAATATTAGGCACTAAACAGCGACAGAGGGGGTCAGGAGCGTCATTAATAAGGGGCCAAAATGACCCTAGAAGCCATTAAGGGGCATTATTGGTCTGAATCAGTTTTTAATTTTTCGGCCGTTTAGCGGCTACTTGTGTCGATTTTTGTTGATTTAAAGCGGTTTTGTAGTCGTTTGTGGGTTTTCTCGCTCTGAGTTTTCAGGACTTATTGCTTGTCATTGCTAACACCTTTGAGATGATAAATGCTCAATTGACTACACGAAATTGTCGTCATAGTCCAGTTTAGTACTTTCTGTCACATTTATTTCTAGTCCTATAATATTTCTTATAAGTTATCTATCGTAAAATTTTGGCCTAAACAAGCTATTTAGGTACCTCGCGTGTCCTGAGTGTCAAGTTGTGACTGAAATATTTTGGGTGCGGAGTTCGAATGCTATTCTATTGTACTGAAACAGCTCCACCCTTTCGAATTCTTTATATATTATTTTATTAGTACAAATCGTGTTTTCTCGGCTACGAACATTTGTCGGGGCCAGTCCATTAGACTGGGATTAACGGTCTATTTGGTCGTGGGTTCAGGCCCAACATAAATCTTTGCGTCCATTTGTGCCTGTGTTTTTTGAGTGTCCCTTTACATGCGCGAGTGAGTAAGGATTTAATAGAAAGAAATGCGGGATCGAATGTTACTTGGGTCTCATTTATTTTTGCGAATTGAAACAATGAGACGGCTACGCCATCTATGAGAATTTCAGGAAATACCTGTCAATGATTCAATCCGGTTTAAAATTAACCTTTAAAACTTCACTGATTTCATATAATCCCAGCAAAGAAATGTGTTGTAAGACCGATTTTGTATTTTAAAACATAATTACAGTAATAATATTCAAAACTAATCTATGCACTTCGCACATAGCCAACCAGAGGAGAGAGTATACTTACTAAACAAATTGCTAATCTATTATGAATGACAATAGTAGTTATGTTTACGATTATGACCCCCTGTGGTATAATTAGGGTAGTTTACGATTGGCAACGATTCGTAAAATACTCGTTTGGAGATAATTTTCAGTGCGTAAAAGTATTTTATGGGCTTAGGGGCGAGTACTGATTGATCATTTTCATCAGTCATTTTAACTCTGCGGTTTCCTTATCTATACTTTTATGAAATAATAAAATTGTATTTATTAAAAATATCTTTTCGATGGAATGAAGTTATGATCGCGAGACAAATAAGTAATGCTCTGCCTTTAGTTTCGTATAAGATTAATTACAACACCATCTTTTTTCGTTTCATTATTCTTTGAAACTTGACCATCATGTATCGGAATAAGAATAATTAGAGATCTAAGGATATACTTTTCACTCGATTGCGGTAAAGAAAAAAGGGGATTTACGCAGATGAAGTTGCACCTCTCATCAACGTAGAGTTCATAGCACCTACTGGCTTCTGATTTGAGTAAATGTTCCTATTGCTGTCGAAAAAAGGAAGCTAAATATAGGCACTTGTCCAGAAATTTTGTTCCATCCAACGCCAGTGCTACACCTTCTAGAAAATAAATAAGAATTACAAGTAAAGAACAACCGATATGCGGTCAGTATTTTCAGGGTCTAATTCCGTTTAATTATAGCAAACTACGAAGCGCAGCCCGAGTGCAGTCTGCACTAATCATACGTCCTGAGCGGGCGTGTCAGCCATAGACCTGCCGTCTACAGCCATCTAGTTATTCTAGTTTATGGCCGTTTGTTGTCCATGTTGGTACCACTTGGGGCGGACTAGCATAGATCGCTATACTCATGAAATAATGCGATCTATTTGCTTCACCGATGTATGATTTGCATAAAATGGGACCCGCTTCTTTTATAGACAAACACTTCAATGCTTCACTTCATAGCAATTTAATTTCATAGACAATGTTTTATTCGGAAGTCATAAATTTTTCAGAAATCATGAATCCCATCCTCGTCGCCACTGATAAATCAAAGACTTAGATGTTGCGTGTAGTATGTATATTCGCAGACTGACTGCCTACTCAAAAACCCTACCCTCGTATACAAATCTTATATTTCTAAATCTACCCCATAGCTAATACATAACAAATGTCAACCTATACATTTTCACAAACCTACCCTGGTTTGTGAAAATGTATGACGAATGTAAGCTGCTGCAACCACAAAGTCAGGTATCAGTCAGAATATTGCTGCCTACTCCTCAATAGCAAAAGCGGCTGAATAGAAACCTAGTCAAAATCCTTATGACACCAGACTGGCGCAAACTACTTCTGCGATGATAAAATTTACTATTAAAGGTGCATACATAAAAGGTAATACAGGCAAAGTCGGGGGTGAAGTCGCGAGACAGCAAACTCGATTGTAAAGTTTTTGCATTAGGCGCTTTTGTTGACGAAAACTTCGTATCAGAGTTGTTTACTGTTCAGTTCACGTCAAAAGACGTAGCAAATATCACTATTAATATTATAATAATTCTCTGGTTACAAAAGGATTTAAATAATTAAGGATTAGGATTCACTCATTCAAGCAAATACAATTAATCTTTTATCAATTTGAAAATGAACGCGCATAACATGTGCTTAGGGACGTTGTTTTAAACAATTTTCGTTGTTGCAGTGATAAAAAACTGAAAAATATATTAATAATGTTATATATAAATGTACTGAATATGTAAATATTTCCTTCTTAGTGTGCGTTTTTCGGTTGGTTTTTGGCTTCATAAATGAATTTTATTAATATATCTTAATGCTATTTGGTTTGTTATTTTCCAGGCATCTAAAAAAAATAAGATAAATAAATAGAAAGAAGTAAGAGATATAATAAATAATAAAATCTGACTACATATTTATATGTTGAAACAAATAAATTTTTATGAGCCCGAAACTTTTGCAAACAAAAATGAAAGTAACAAAAATAATAGTAGAGTAGATTGGCTTCTAATGTTCGCGCTGACCGTACCTAATAAAAATCAAATCAAACGTGCACATACGAACATTTTCCCGAAACAACCTCTGGTCCATCGTTCATTAGATGGAAACAAAACCAGTTACCCTCTTCTGAATTATTAACACGCCATTTTGGGCCAGGGATAGCAATTTCATGATACATCCCACCCTGGGACCCTGTTATGATGCTCCGAATAAACTATGCATGTCTTTTGTATTGACGTTGCGCGGGTTGCTCACAGCGCCATCTAGTGGGGAGTAGATGAAGCTTTAGTTTGATAATGTTCGGTAGATGGCGACGTTTAGTGTTCGAGGCTACGGATAAAATTACGATTACATACTTAAAAGTTTTCGCATAATCATTAATCTACATACAGATTGTCAAAACAAGACGCTGAACGTTTCAAAATTTAACTGCTATAATTGTACGTAATTTCAATTACAAATGACGTTTATTTTTTGATACGTGAATGATGTTTAACAGAAACTAAATATGTAATTAAACTAAGTTACTATGATTATTCGACAATGAGGAAGGAAAAAAGCATAACTTCGATATCAATTATGTACATTTTTACGTACATTTACTCGTTTCATAAGAATCATAAGTGTTTTAGAAACCTGTAAGTCAAGGATGTACCTATAACGTACTTATATGTAAAATAAACGTAGTCGCCAATTCTAATTATCATTAAAAGTGAAATTACCGTTAAAACTGATACCAAACATGTAATTAAACAACGTACAACATCATAAAAAAAACCGTGATTATTTAGTTCCGCTATTCACCACCACGCAGCGCTGCGAATCAAAACTCATCAATAGAATGCAATATCACTGATGATCGCTATTTCTAAAAGCATCTCCCGAAATTAAATCCGCTGAAAACATTTTTAATGCACACTATGTACGATTTCGCTCTTTATAAAAGATTTTTTCGAACAAAAGAGGCGGTTTTTGTTAGAATGTCTGATCTGGAAAAATTGATTTGAGGTTTTTTCTTGTAAGGGTGCTTCTCACCGGACCATTCGCCTGCTGTACAGTTTAGTATGACTAGCGCCGCGCGGTGTTACCCGCTCATCCCACGGGAACACTAACTTTTTTCTGGATAAAAAGTACCCTTTGTGTTAATTTAGGGTGTCAGCTACATTCATACCAAAATCTATCAAAATTGGTCCGGCCGTTTGAGCGTGAAGTAGTAACAAATATACATAAACACACTTCCAAACTTTCGCCTCTATAATATTAGTGTGATAGTAATATAAATGCAACCAATAAAAATATACAAAAGGCTACAAAACAAATACAAATTTTAAATAACGGTAGACAACAGGCGGTCTTATCGTTATAAAGCGATCTCTTCCAGACAACCTCTGGTTAGTGAAATTGACGAAAAATTTAACTTAACATAGAGTACTACAGAAGGCGAACAGTATAATGAGTGATAAGCGCATATTTTTCTTGTTACTGTGCAATCAAGTATTGTTGTATTGTATTGTATAAGCATATAAACAGACGATAATAAGTATAATACACAATATAAATAGTTATACCTAAATAGGAAATGCGTCCCTTACGTTTATTTAACAGAAATAGTGTACCTACAGTGTGACCCCAGCCTTTAAGGACGGCGTTATATGTTAGGTTAGGTTAATTACGAACAAAGTTTCGTCCTAAGTAAATCGAGTTAAATTTGATACCGAGCAGACAGGTTTACATGGCGCCTTGTATTTCTACTCTTTTGGCGAACTCACATTTGCAAAATTTTACAGTAAGACGATTAAAATTGCGAAAAACCTTATGGGTCATTTTCGTGAAGAGGGATTTCCTTAACTGTGATATAATTGGCATACGTTAAGAAATATGAATAACATTCCACTTTGTTACTATTTCTAAGAAACTAATACGAAAAAGTTAGAAACAAAATGTACAGAATTGACAGAATTTCAGTGACAAAAAAATTAAGCCATAGACCTAACAACATTTCACTTTGTTACTAAGTAAGTAAGTACGTTACACAATGGAACATCATTGATATTTCCTAATTATGCCATAATTAAGTAAATCCCTTCTCACGAAAATGACATATGGCGGTATATAAGGTGATACAGCAATAAGGTGATGACACCTTATAGCCGTATTGCTTGAGTAAAAATGTGGAATAAAAGGAACCACCGACTTGTAGCCTGCTATATAGTCAGTTATGTCTTTTCATCCGAATCATTGACCTTGTCATTGATAGGTAATGCAGTGATACTGATGGAATCTTTGTCTTAAAAACCCAAATAAAAAAAAAACTGCAGTTTGTAGGTCCCTATAAAAAAATGGTCTTCACAAAATTGTGCCAACCCTATTGTACAGTGCTGCCATCTATTAATGTGACCGTTCCCTACGGCGGCATGTAAGCTCCGAGCGGGAATCAGCGGCGCGCAGGTGTCGCTCTGTTTGTCTGGCCACACTCACTGTAATTATGTGGGACCACGGCGCTGTATACACCAGAACAGCTATAATACTCCCATGTTCGAAGTCGTATAGTGCCGTTGCACTCACCCAAATATCCCAAATATAGTTTGACAGGAGATCGTGAGGAACGGCACTACATGACGATCGAATTTGTAACATCGGAGTAGACCCTCTGAACGTAGTAGATGTAACGAATATTCGCAAGCCTATATTAGTATTCGTACAAACCGACACCTGTACCCTTAGTTAACATGACCGTACTCGCTAGCGACAGCGTAAACGATTTGTATGGAGAATAGTTCAGCGCCCCTAGCGGATACTTTGTAGAACCACAAATCGTTTACACAGTCGCTAGCAAGTACGTTCACTGTAAAGTGTAAACTCATGGTAAGGATACTGAAAAAGAGTTGCGCAATTAATGGGCATCGTATCAATTATGGCTTACTCGGTAGCCTTACGGCTGTAACCGACATCGTGTTGCTAGGCTATAGGCAGCGCGCTGCCCCAGCGTCTAGCGTGCGTGCTGGGCCAGCACACGTGCACGGGCACTCGAACCAGCAGACGTGTGAAGCTTTGTCTTTGGCTTTGTGTGCAACGTTGTCTTGAGATCAGTCTGTTAGTGTATGTCATCTAGCTGGAATTTAGATTGTGTGGTAATTAAAGTGGCAATGGGCGGGCCATACAAGTCGTAGAGATGCTGACATGCACTGAAAAAAATATCCAGTGGAGCCTACTGACATAACAGTAAGCGTAACCGTTATTGCAGTTAGGTTTACTGAAATGTCAGTAGGCCTAACTGTTATTGCAGTAAGTCTTACTGTAATGTCAGTAGGCTCCACTGGCTATTGGAGTCAGCGAGCGTTACACTGGAGATATTGAACGGGTGGCAGAAGAGTTGGGAGACAGCAAGCCAGATGGTCGGACTACATCAAGAAGACGACATGGCCGACCTTGGTTGGAATCGCCGTATCAAGAACCAATGAAAATCCATGCAAGAGGCATATGTCCAGCAATTTACACATGTATCCTGAGAAGAAGAATATGATTCGTATTCTATGGACCTCATGTCAAGTCCCAGAGTTATTCAAATGTAAATGGACCGAGCTACGCTCGGAGTTTTCTTACGGGATTGAGGCACAAAAAAGCTGTCGATATAGCCCGGAGAGTTGACAGACTCAAGTGACAGAAATGCTTTTGAGCGGCGCACTGGGAGACGCAAATTGGGAAAGTCTTTTTTATTCAAAGTTTTATTTTAGTCTGCGACCACAAAATTTCTAAGTTCGTTATATGACTATTTAAAACAAGGGAAATCTCGCTGGGTTCTGATTTTTTTAGCTATATTTATTGACTTAACCCATACAACAATAAAGGATTTAACAACTTCAATCTTCTGTGCTGTAAAATTTTGCAAAATGTGAAAATCTTCCTCATAGCCCTTTAACTGTCATTTGATTTTCTTTGCTTCAAGTGGCTTTGCTTATAAGTATTTTTTTATCCTTATAATGTTTAATCTTTGACTGAAAACGCGCAGGATTTAAAGTCTCAGTTTCGGCACAGCAGAGCTTAAATCGGGGGGACTATTACAATACAATTTCATGGAGCAATTTGAAAAGATTGCGACGCGCACGCTGCGTACAACTGCAGTAGGCCAGTATCTTAAGTTTTCAAAACAAATAGCTTTCGGTTTCGAGTCACTAGTGGGGTATATATCGGACAAATGGCTTACGGTTTCAAGTTACTACTGGGGTGTATATGGGACAAATGGCTCTCGGTTTCAAGTCACTGGTGTATATGGGACATTTTTTTTTCGATTTTGAGTCAATACTGGGGTTTATATGGGACAAAGCAGCTTTTAGCAGTCTGCAGTCATCCATGTGCCAAACATGTCCGTATCAGCTGACCTTTCATCAGCGTCGCCTCTATGCCAGTTATCTGCGGAGTACAGATACAATACGATCCTGCCACTTCATAGGTACGCAATTGAGCGTACAAATCGTGGAAAGTGTCCAGTAAACGGATATCGCATTCTGCCATATCATCGTCAGTTTCACTGTGGTGCTTGTGATCGGGTATTTAAAAGTAAATTTATGATTCATGTAGGTCTCTTTTTTTATGTGGGTTCACACCACAATTTATGTATTAAAGCGGTCTCTTTCACTATGTTACGCTTTTAAATTTTCCTTTGAGCTTTGATCTATTAATGGTTTATTTAAAAGTAAGTTTGGCTTTGCAAGGCCAGTTTTCGATTCTATCACACAAGTAAAGTCGCCGTAAGATTTGCCCGGCTGGCCTACTGTATCTGTCTCCGCCTCCCCAGCGCGAAGGGTTGCGGAAATTTTTAATGACACGAAATATTAAATTGGAAAGTTCGTGACATTCTCTGTTCGCCATTTTTATTTTGCGCCGTGACGCCTGACGGCGCGGTTTCCGATTTAAGAGGTTCTCAATTTAATGGTATTTTATTGTTGTTTTTAAGTCTGCTTGGGTATTTCGTCATTTTAGGGCTCCGTACCCAAAGGCCCAAGTATACAGGCTTAATAAGCGCTTATACAGACCTTACACAGCTGTAATTACGTCATATGACGACTGTGGCGTTCAATAGGTTCAAGGGAAATTTATTAAACGCCTACGTTTCGAAACGTTTAGAAAAGATGGTCTGGAAGAGATCGCTCTTTAAGGATTCGGATAAGACCGCCTGTTGACTAGTTTTTTAGGGTTCCGTACCCAAAGGGTAAAAACGGGACCCTATTACTGAGACTTCGCTGTCCGTCCGTCCGTCCGGCCGTCCGTCTGTCACCAGGCTATATCTCAAGAACGGTGATAGCTAGACAGTTGAAATTTTCACAGATGATTTATTTATTTATTTAATCTTTATTGCACAAATGAAAACAAATCGTACAAAAGGCGGACTTAATGCCATTGGGCATTCTCTACCAGTCAACCACCGGGCAAAGCAGATAAGTTGTGGGCGGTGCAGCTAACTTAAATAGGTTTTAATAGATAAATACTTAGATAAATACATATATTTATTATATATACATATATAAATAAATACTGAATAAAAAGCAAAACAGATATGTTAAGATTTCTCCATTCTGCTATTGAAGAGGTCACGCAAGGATTTTTTAAAATTTACCTTGTTCGGAGCTTGCTTGATCTTGAGGGGAAGGCGGTTCCAGAGGCGGGCAACTTGGACGGTAAAAGAGTTGGACATAAAACCTGTACGGTGAGAAGGGATGGAAAGAGATAGATTGCCAGAAGAGCGAAATTGGCGGTTTAGAGTTAGACCATAATAGTGGAAGAAGTCTTTGAGGTATTCAGGAGAATTCGAGTTTTTAAGAATTGAGAAGAGAGTGCAAAGCATTCGCATTTCACGTCGTTGACGGATAGGAAGCCAGCCGAGCTGAGTGCGGAAAGAAGACACGTGGTCATACTTACGGAGACAGAAAATGAAACGAATGCAGTTGTTGAGAAGTCTTACCAGTTTGTTCAGAAGCTCTTCGGTTAGGTCCGGATAGCACACACATCACCGTAGTCAATGATAGGTGAAATTAACGTTTGAACTAGCAGGATCTTGGTTTTAATGGGTAAAAAGTGCTTAAGTTTGTTAAGAGCATGCAAAGAACCCATAACCTTCCTGCTAACGTCGGCAACATGCGTTCTCCAACTTAGAGTGCAGTCCAGGTGAACACCTAAATTTTTGACGGTCGAACTGTAAGGAATAGGTATGCCGTTGAAACTTAGTGGCGTGAGAGTATCGAGGTCAATTTTGACGAGCTGGCGGGAGCTACCTACGATGATAGCCTGACACTTTGACGGATTAACAAATAGTCCGAATTTCTCGGACCATTGTTGAATGTGCAGGAGGTCTAAATTTAACTTATCAATGGCAATCTTAAGATCGATCACTTTACACTGCTCGTAGAGTTGCAAGTCGTCTGCGTAGAGATGGTACGAAGAGCGAATGTCGGCGGTAATGAAATTAATGAATATAGAAAACAGGAGTGGAGAGAGGATTCCTCCTTGAGGTACGCCAGTGGCAAGGTCACACCACTCGGACAAAGTCCGGTCAACCCGAACCGCCTGCTGACGACCTCGAAGATAAGCAGAAAACCAACTTAGGGCAGAAGGTGACACGTTAAGATGTTCAAGAAGGGCAAGAAGAATGTCATGATCGACAGTATTAAACGCATTAGAGAAATCAATCAGAATTAGTACCGTGACCAATTGATCCTCCATGCCTCGTCTGATGTCCTCAGTCACCTTAAGAAGAGCAGTACCGGTACTGTGACTAGCCGAAAACCAGACTGAAAGGGGCTCATGAGCTGGTGAGAGAAAATATACCGTGAGAGTTGTTTATGAGCCACCGCTTCAGCGATTTTCGACAGGAAAGGGAGAATGGATATTGGTCTAAAATTACTGAGCGAAGTGGGATTACTATTTTTCGGCAGAGGAATTACGAAAGCTTTTCGCCAGAGCAAGGGGAATTCGCCATTATACAGCGAGGAGTTGACTATATCAGTTATTATCGGAAGCACACAGTCAAGAACAGATACCACCATATAACGACTGATATCATCGCATCCGACGGCTTTGGATTGAATTGCCTTTATTATAGTTCTCACTTCTGTTTGAGACGTAGGTGAAAAGGAAAAGGTTCCAGTAGTAAGAAGCGGAAGAGACGCAATATCGCACAGAGTGATGGATTTAATATGATTGTCAACGGAGAGGGCAGAAGAAAAATGTCTGTTTAAATCGTTCAGAGAAAAGGGTGGATGATGTATTACTATTGCCGCTATAACAACAAATAATAAAAATAAAATAAAAAAAATTATTTAAGGGGGACTTCCATACAACAAACTACGGAACCCATCATGTGCGAGTCGGACTCGCACTTTGCCCAATTTTTTTTTTTTTTTTTTGTTAAATGTATTTTGTATTGTAATGTTATGTTTAACCCCTATTATTAAATTTTGTGCATCTTCGCAGAAAAAGCCGCCAGCCGAAACCTACCAAAATGCGGGTCGGTACAAATGAGTTCAATTATCAATATTGGGTTGCAGGAATGTGCATTAATGTAAATGGATGCGGTCGATAGGGGTTGCGCGTTAAGGGGCAGCGGATGTTATTTACGGTACCCTAAGCTATAAGTGGGATTTTCTGCCCGCCACGTGGTTCGTCTAAAGGTAAGACGTAGGTATACCTTTAGACAAACCACGGGCGGTAATTCGTAAAGACCAAAATCGCATATTTATGGCTCTCACCTTCGGTTCGGGCCGCAGACAACTGCAATCTGGGTCATTCACGAACTCACCGCCCTTAGGTATGTAATGTATTGGAAAAAAATAAGTGCTTCACTACATAGTATAAAACAAAGTCGCGCTGTCTGTCTCTATGTATGCTTAGATCTTTAAAACTACGCAACGGATTATGACGCGGTTTTTTTTATTGATAGAGTGATTCAAGAGGAAGCTATATAGGTAATATATATGTATGATACATACATAATTTATCAGCATTGCACCCGTGCGAAGCCGGGGCGGGTCGCTAGTCATCATATAAAGAAGATAAAAAAAGCGAATAGTACCTAGAATAAGCTGTCGGTGGAGTAATTTCACTCCACCGACAAGAACGCCTAGCTCTTAAATATATTATGATGAACAAAAACGTAACATACACTGAAATTTGGTGCGACTTTATCGAAATTTTGAATTATGGTAAATATTTTTCTATATTAAGTATGTCTGAAAATGTGGATCAATTAAACAGATTACATCCCGATACAATACAACGGATTTAACGTAATTGTTACCCCATATACCCCTTAAGCTACCCCACAGCAGATGGGCCCGCATTTTAAAAGATTGGGGCGACGGATGAGTCACGGCCGACGGATGTATGGAGGTTTATCTTTATAACTAGAAATGTGTCATTCGAGTGTATAGTCGAGATCATGCTTTAACTCTTTATGAAATGTAATGTCTCATTTTTAGGGTCCCGTACCTCAATCGGAAAAAACGGAACCCTTATAGGATCACTTTGTTGTCCGAACGTCTGTCTTTCTGTCAAGTTCCTTTATCTCGAGAACGCGTGGAGGTATGTGAAATTAACACCATATACTCAAGTCTACGGTCCCTTGAAGCTGTGAAATGAAACTTCTACGTTAACGTGAAAAAAAGATACGGCCGTTTATGTCGCAAAAAATGTACATTTTGACACTCTCAAGGGAATCAAAATGATAGGGTACTTCCCGATGACCTAGAACTGTGAAATTTGGCAAGTAATATCGTCACATACTACAAATACTTATAAAAATCTGAAAACTAAACATTTGTAATAAAATCATAAAAAATATAGTCCTTTTCAAACATCATATTTGGAGAACTCGGTTGAGTTAAGCTTGCAGCTGAAATGTAGGTATGTCGCCGCGCAGGCCAATTTAAGATGGGATAAGTGAAAGATTGTACGGAACCCTCGGTGCGCGAGTCAGACTCCCCGTTTTTTAAATGGTTCCACACCACAAATTTACCGGGTTCCAGTACCGGTGGTACCGGGTTCGATGCCCGGCCTCTTCCACCGGGTAACTCATTTCAATTTTTCTTTAAGCTTTGATCTTTGTATCAAAAGATACTCGAAATTGACAAAATTCACGCAGAAAACTGTTTTTTTCTTATTTATTTTTTCGAGTGCAATGAAAGCATGAAATAGCTATGTTACTATCTAGAACTCAGGGAAAAGTATTATTCACTTTAAAAAGCTCGTTGAAATTATCCATATATTTGTCATAATATGAAAAAAATACATTTTATACCTAATGTGCCCGCAACTTCGCCCGCGTATGTTTTTCTTTACCGTAGACGGATAAAAAATACCCTATAACCATCTTTGGATGTCCAGCTCTCCTTGTATCAAAACTGGTTAAAATTTGTCCAGCCATTTCGGCGCGATGCGAGGACAAAGGAAATTATGAAAACGGTGCCAGGTTATAAAACAAACGGCGATCCTGCATCACGCTATTGAGATTTTTCCTGAAATCATGACCTCTCTCCATAGAAAAATGACTTTTAATACAAAACTAGAATTTTATAATTGTACGCCTCTTAATGGGCCGCCCTGTTGTCATTTCATTACATACTCTTAAAGTCAATGGTCATTTTAGAACAAACACCAATTGAAACCGTTCGCCACGCGCCCGCCGCACTCTCATGGCGATATAATTATGGGAGGGCTGAACCAATTCCGCGTTTATTGAGCGACAAAACAGACATTTCCTGTCACCGCGTTTAGTACGGAAGTAAGGGATATGGAAGGGGCAGTGTGCGGTCATTTTGGCTATTCCATGCGCAAATGTGAAACTACGACGCATTTTGACTCAAAATATTAATGATAAGCACTGGCAACATCGAAACTAAAACTAACGCCTTAAAATTCTTAATTTAAATTTCGAATAAAACGGCCGGCATTTGAACGACCTTTTAAAATGCCTATTAAAGTAGTCCATTTTTTAAAATTTTAGAGGTTTTGAAATTGTGTTTCGTTTTCGCTTACGACGCGTTATTTAAAGATCCTATATTATGAACATGATATTGTGCAAATTGTTACTCCTTTTTATACTCTAATATTATAAAGGCGAAAGCTGTTTATGTGTTTGTTACTTCTTCACACTCAAAAGGCTGGACCAATTTTGATAAATTTTGGTATGAAGATAGCTGACACTCTGCACATAGGCTACTTACTTTTTATCCCGATAAAATATAGTGATCCCGTGGGATCAGCGGGTAACACCGCGGGGCGCAGCTAGTTAATAATATATGGACTTTTCTCGTTTTCAGACCCAAATTTGTCTCCATTTGACATGTGGATATTTCATGTCATTTCCGTTGCAAGTAGGCATTTGATACACACCCCAGTTGGGGTGTGAAGACCTTACGGCTATCGGACTCGCCCTATAATCATTGCCATTGTTTCACTGCCATAGCCGACAAGGGATACTTATTGTAAACTTGTTTATATATATAGTCCTTTTTGACGTATCCGTCAACGGCGAACTTGGCTCCATGACCTTCACGAGCGTCGATCATGTGCCCGAATGTGACTTGCAAAACCAAATCTGGTTTTTAGGTTTTGGACGGGTCTTTCTGGTTAGGGGTTTTGCGACGATGTCTTGTAAGCGACGCTCCTCAAAATCAGCGACTGCCTTATGAATAGAGCTGCACCATACCCCTCTCCGTTTTGCAAGGTCTTCCCAACTATCGCATGGGATTTTGCATGCAGTAAAATGGGGTTTGATGACGTTCTTGTATCGCAGGAGCTGACCTCCTGGCTTGCGCTTGTTTAACAATGTGTGGGACAGAAGGGACCTCTTTCAGCTATATACCATTTCATGTCGTTTCCAGTACAAGTGGGCTCGCGGGCCACACCTACGTTGGGGTGTGATGACCTTCTATCGGACTCACCATTGCACATTGTTTCACTGCCATAGCCAAGAGATTATTGTAAACATGATTATTGTAACATGACAGAAGGGACTTCTTCCAGTTAACAAATTATATAATAACAAAATATATGTAATATAATTTAGGTATCTTCAAGGTAAGAGTGAAAGGCTATTACTGAACCGGCGAAGTAACATCCTCGACCCCGTAGTCACTTTCAATCAGGTGATTCTGAGCTCAATCGCCGGTCAGTTTGTGAATAAACAAAATCATGTCATTTCCAGCGGGCCACACCTAGGTTGGGGTGTGGTGACCTTCTATCGAACTAACCCTAATCATTGCACATTGTTTCAATGCCATAGCCAAAAATACTTATTGTAAACATGTTTAACAATACATGGGACAGAAGGGACTTCTTCCAGCTAACATTTCATGGCGTTTCCAGTATAGTTAGGCTGGTGGGTCACACCTTGGTTGGGGTTTGATGACCTCACTATCTATCTATATCCTTGTGGCTATCAGGCTCACCCTAATCATTGCACATTGATCCACTGCCATAGCCAAGTATTCCATGACGTTTCCAGTACAAGTAGGCTGGTGGGCCACACCTAGGTTGGGGTGTGCTGACCTCACACTCGGACTCGCCCTTATTGCACATTGTTTTTACGAACTTATCCCTGTGAGGGATTTCTTTCAATTCATGTTGTTTCCAGTACATATTGGCTGTTGGGCCACACCCAGGTCGGGTGTGATTCGCCATAATCATTGCACATAATTTTTATAGCCAAGAGATACTTTTTAGGGTTCCGTACTCAAGGGCAAGAAACGGGACCCTATTACTAAGACTCCGCTGTCCGTTCGTCTGTCTGTCTGCCCGTCTGTCATCAGGCTATCTCATAAACCGTGAAAGCTAGACAGTTGGAGTTTTTACTGTCGCTGTAACAACAAATACTAAAAATATAATATACTTATATTTTTTTAAAGTGGGGCTAACTTTACACCTCATTCGTATCCGGCGCCATACATACCAGGTGCAAAATTAACGTTATTTTATTCGATGGTACGGAACCCTTCGTGCGCGAGTCCGTCTCGCACTTGGCCGGTTTTTTTCTTTTATTTATAATACGTTTATAACTTACCTATTTTTATTTCTTCCAGCGATAGTCACAAACATGTGTTCCTATCAAAAGCTATTACAACTTAGTTCCATACGTTGTTTGGTTATATTTTAATGTCAATAAAGCAAATATATCGACTGTGTTAAAGTTCGACTTGACTGACTAGACAGAAGAGGAACCTTTTTTGAAGTCGGTTGAAAGTTAAATATCGCATCAATTTCTTGAGGCAAAAATGTACAATTAATCTGAAATCATAAAACTCAAAAAACGTTTTTTTATCAATACAATTTTTAGTGTTTAAATATTTTAACGTAGCTGCCTACTGAGGCAGCGGTCCTATGTTCGAATCCCGGCCAGGGCAAATATTTGTGTGATGAATTCAAATATTTGTGCCTGAGTGGATGTTCTATGTAATTAAGTATTTATTTATCTATGTAAGTATGTATATCGTCACCTTACCCATAACGGCCATAACAATTCTTGAGCTTAATTTGGGACTAGGTTGACTTGTGTGAGGTTGTCTGATATTATTTAAGTTTAAGCATAGATAAAAATGACTTTACATTAAACCCTATATTACTACAAGTTTCGAAGGTCGGTTTTAACTACGCTGTTTAAAAAGTGGAGTTTGTAATAACTTGAATAGGAACACTCGTTTGCGACTCGATCGTTTCTCGTCCGACGACTTCCTCGCGAGTTCCCCGTGAGCACGCACGTGTGCTGTGGACAAAATAAAAAGGATTTTTTATTTTACTGTTTATTCTTTACACAAAGGGGCAGCTGGTGGTTTAAAATAGGCCAAGAAATGTTTAATTTGAGCTCAAAGCAAGGAATTTCTGGGTTTTGCGTTTTGTAGCGGACGCTTTTAGCAAAAATTGCATACGTATTTCAAGCTATATTTACGGTAAACATAAAATGCAAGCTCAGTTCTTAAAGTCATAATTTGGGTGAGTATTTGAACGTTTTAACCGCCTTATGACTTTGTCCGCAATATTGGCCATAAATATAACTTTGATAAAAATTATAAAAAAAATAAAATACATACATAGAGTGAAACATAGAATCGCCTCGTTTTTTGGAAGTCGGTTAAAAAGACGCGACTGCTACAGGACAAAACACACTCAAATGTAAGATAGTTTTTCGTAATTTACTTATAAAAATACTATACTTCAAAAAATAAAGAGCATATTGAGATTCTCCTCCTTTATGAAGTCGGTTACCTGGACTAAGGCTGTCTCTTTTGAACCTAGAAAGATGAAATGCAGATGCAGAAATAGACCAGCCCATCTAGTACAACTAATTATGCTTCGCGATTCTTGTCGCGCGACATAGTACAAAAGCAAAGACATGGGAAGAAGCTAGTTTTTAGGTACAAAAAGCATGTAGTGGCCTTACTTCGATAACAGTAACAACAAGCTTTTCAAAATCTATCTTTGGCTGAATAAAAACCGCCAAGCCCACTCTTACACCCGGCTTTAAAAAAGCAAAAACAAAACACGACGATATCGCGTTCTTTAATTAAAACATCTAATTTCAAAAATGGAATACGATAACGAACACTCTGAAATGAGCGTCATTGTCCGGGGAATACGGTGGAATTTGAATTCGCACCAGTTTTGTTCGAAATTTAAATTAGGTAACTGTCAACTGCTTTGTAATTAAAGGCGTAAGTTTAAGTTTTGATGTTGCCAGTGCTTATAATTTGAGAGTTTTGATGTTTTAATCAGTTAGGTAAACGTTTGAGGGCTATGGTTCAAATTACTGTTCGCGTTTTTTTTTTCTTTTTTATTGCTGGTGTCAATGAGTCAGGTCATCAATTTCAGGATACAAAGTGACTTTAAACTGGGGTCTAAAATGTGACACTTTTGATCGTGTATGAGGTTCGCATATACCTCCATACAATTTTGATTACGATAAACCCATTCTTAAAAAGTTTGGATACCAATACATTAAAAACCCTATAATCATGTGGTCAGGTGTTGCCTACGTTCAAAAGTCATTTTTTAACGAAGGTCTTTATAGGAAGGTATTTTAAGGTCGTTAAGATAACGTAAATTTTATAAAACAACAAATTAATATTTTTAAAACAAATTTAACAACAAATTGTAGCAGCCAACAAATCGTGATAAATGACGATCCGGAGGCATTACGTCACGGTAATGACGTCATTCTTTCTTATTTATGCCGTTTACATCGTATTGTGCGGGAAACCTTGGTAATGGACATTCTGGGCATCATTCCCTTTTGATAAGGTAAATAATTGTGTTGGCATTTTATTTTCTATAAGAAATGAATGATGTTAAGAATTTATCTTGTTTAGCGTTATGTAATATATATTCTTTATTGAATCTTTAAATACAACTCGTGAAGCAAAAAACTATTTTTTTTCATACCTACAAAAGATTTAAGAATATCTGAATGCAATTTTGTACCTTATTATTAACTAGCGGCTTCGCAAGGATGCAATGCTGATAAATTATGCATGTATTATACATATAAACCTTCCTCGTGAATCACTCTATCTATTAAAAAAAACGCATCAAAATCCGTTGCGTAGTTTTAAAGATCTAAGCATACATAGGGACAGACAGACAGGAAGCGACTTTGTTTTATACCATGCAGCATTATGTAGTGAGAATTATATGCCTTTGGTAACGAAACGACTTTGTTTTATACTATGTAGTGATTCACTTATAATGAAATTAACGACATCAAATAATTGAAGAAGAAGACATCTTTAGTACTAAACTAATACTAATAATAATATTTCTCACGACACATGAACCATCAAATGAACCACTGAACGAAATGTTTATAGTCTTTAGTCTATAAATCGACTGAACAAAATGAAGGGAATGACGAAACGAATATTTCTTCATTTGAGTGACATAATTTGCGCAAATCAACGTCAAGGCAAAACCATAGTTTACGAAAATAAGATCGCCTATTTGTTTGCCTCTATTGTAATGTTAAGTGTCATCTGTATTTGTTTTTATTTCTTCTCGAGGTGTGCAATAAAGAGTATTCTATTCTATTCTATGGTACTCCAGCTAGCGAGACGATCTACATACGTCACTGATTAATTTGCCGCTTTATGGTAACAAAATAATTATAAGGAAAACAATGTTTGCGGCGTCGTACAAAAACTGATAATTATGCATTACGATTCACGTTCCTTGACTATTTTTTTTGTCGTAATAATTGATTAATAATTGAAAACACTTACGATTATAATGAGATTCATACAGGTAACAAGGGAATCGGGGAGTATTATGATACCCTGGCAACACAGAAACAGATTGACAGAACCAACCAACGAATCATAGCGCGATGACGTCAACAGTCACCTTATTTTCTTGAACCATGGGCAATACCAGCCAGTGCTTCTTTTTTTTTATTTTTTTTCTTGCTGGCCTGAGGGGCGCTTTGCACTGGTTTATAACTGTCATGGCGCAGCAAGTGATTGCGATTCCTCAGTAATGAGGGGCCGAAAGAGAGAGATAGTATTTGTTGTCTCTACAATTACAACCGCCGTATTTCGAAATAGGAGCGCGTCTGCGCCGGACGTCCGTGTTCAATTTGCGCCAGGATGCGACCAATCGCGGCCTCCAACATACCCGAGACCATCATTATCACCTTTATTATCATCATCATCGTCATCATCATTATCTTCATCATCATCATCGTCATCATCATCATCATCGTCATTATCATCATCATCGACACCATCATCATTTTCGTCGTCATCATCACAGAGGTCTCCCCAAAGCACAACACAAAAGCCGGCCCAGAGGGTTCTAGCTACCTTCAGCATATCATCAATCCACTTCAGATCAGACAGTCTGTTACTGTCAGTTTTACGAGCGATTTGCTTCGTCTTTAGTGTTCTCTATTTTATATACTTGTTATAGTGTACAGCACATCTGGCAGAACTGTGACAAAGCGACTAATGCTATCACATAATTTGCGCATCTTTGTCATCAAGGCAGAACCAGCCAGTGATCACGATCCGCTGTAATGAGGGACCGAGAGAGATAGTATCTGTTGTCTCTACAATTACAACCGCCGTATTTCGAAATAGGAGCGCGTCTGCGCCGGACGTCCGTGTTCAATTTGCGCCAGGATGCGACCAATCGCTGAACGCGGGACCTCAAATATGCCCCCGACTGTTACAGTACAGTCCGACCACAAAGAGTAGAAATTAAAAAGTGGCAATACTGTAGTGTCCGTTCTTTCTAATCAATATACGACGGGGACGACACTACAGTATTGCCACTTTTTAATTTGTACTCTTTTTGGTCGGACTGTATATACGTAGTACGGGGTTATAGTTGGACTCAACATTCAAGTCGGGCAGCTCAGTAGGCAGATGAGTACAAACTGCGCCGACTGCCTCGTCAAATCCCGAAGAATTTGCGGTGTAAGAAATAAAGTTTATAGCAAATGAATATTATGGCAAGTGATTCATTTATAAATTTATAAAAATTGTAATGACTCGTCAGGTTGCTTGGAGTTAGGGTAGCGAAGTGGTTAACGCGCTGGACCGGTAGTCCAGAGGTACCGGGTTCGATTCCCGGTCTCTTCCACCAAGTAACTCCTTTCTCAATTTTTCTTTAAGATTTGATCTTTGTACCAATTATACATTTATGGCAAATGAAATTCGCTGCTACTTTATCTGCGTAATATTTCCCCGGTAACTTCAATTGAACAAGTTAGTATAAAAATCATCGGAATCGTCATAGTCTATAATTTAAGAATTTCCCTCGATTCTTCATGAATCACATCATCAGATCTTCACCAAAATTGCATGGGTGGTCCCATAAAATAAAATGAAATGTGACTGATTGGCTCTCCTGATGATGAATCGCGTACTGATTCGACACATAACGAGTGATATTCGACTTCTACGACGTGAGTAAACCCGTTTTTGTATTTTAATTAAAAAAAAGTAATTGGAATCGGTTCATAAATTATGGAGTTCGAACGAATCAGACGTAGCCGACATTACAAAAGAATTAAAATTTTCAAAAATAAAATAAGAGAATAAAGAACCTTCTTCGGTAGTCGAGTAAAAACAAGTGTTTTTTTTTTTTTTAATATCTTGTTGGCGGTTCATTGAAAATAGTAGTTTATGTGCCTGTACATAATGAAGGGTATTAAACACGAGTGTGGGTTTATGAAACGAGCCGAAGGCAAGTTTCACAATAACATCACACGAGTGTTTTAATGCCTAATTATGTACAGTTACATACACTACTTTATCTAGCCACATATCATAAGCCTCCATGATGCATTCAGGAGTCGCACATTATGACAAATATTACCCGGTAATGGCGGTAATGAAGTTTTCTGGCAGCTGTCATAGTTTCTTTTTTTAATTAAGAGACAAACTTGAGTCGGCCCCAACTATCACATCGTTCGATATCTTACTAAGTGCGACATTTGTCAAATTTGATTGCAAATTGACAATTCATTTCGAAGTAAACGTCATCTCAACTGATATTAGAATAGAGGACAAATCAAATTTCTTTGTTTTTCAGACGTGTTCGAAATTTGAATAAATAATATCATCGAAATCAATGTTTTTATTTAGCAATAATAACATTTTAACAGATAAGAAATTTGTTCTAACAAAACAGACTATTTTTATTTTAATGTGCGGTTCTTGAACGCATCATGGAGGGTTTATGATATTTGGATAGATAAAAATATTTATATCGTAAATTTACATGAAACGTATTACATTATATTATTGCAAAAATCAATGCTTCTCCCTTGGTAAGCAAAAAAAATCTATACAACATAAGTCTGGAGATAAACTTTTTAATTATATGCCAAAGGTTATCACACTCATGTGCACACGAGTCGTTACTTTGATTGAGTACATTTGAACATGAATGGAAACTTTGTCTTCGTATGCTCTCATTTAATTATCTCCCTTGACATCTATACTTTTATAAAATTGTAGATTTGTATTGAAAATTTCTACCCATGCTGCATAAGATATACTAAATATGTGCCGTTCTCAAGGACGTTTCTCGTTTTTTTTTTTTTTTTTTTTCACGGCAAAACATAGTTGCTCCACTTCGCCTGATGGTAAGCAAACAGGGGAGCCCAAGTCGCAAAGGCAACTGACGAGAAACCAACGGTGCCTTCAGTTGACACTGCCATGCTGGCCCGGGAGATGCTTCTTCACGCTTCGGTTGTATGGGGAAAGAATGTTCTCGAAAATATTGTCCATAAAAATCGGGTAATGTTCTTAAGAGCCCACCCATGCAAAATTCGTCAGGTGAATGATCTTAGATCTCAACATCCATAGTGATTAAAAATCTGTCCCTTGGAAATAAGAAACTTGAACAGTTTTCCTTCAATCTTGTCAACGTGAAAACACGATTGGTAATCATTTTCTTGATACTTTTATCGCTCGAACTTTTTTTAGATATTTTCGGTTGGATCTTCAAAACCCTTCCGTTTTTAACAATGTTTTTTAGCTTAATAGATGCACAATTATAAGTTCTCAAAAACTGTAAAACTATTTTCAATATAAAATGCATACGTGTATGACCCAACTCAAAAAACATGATTTCCGCGCTTCCGGGCACGCACTCCCATGTCGCTCACGCTTACGCTCAGTGAGAGAGAGCTAGCCAACGCGTTGGCGCCCTCTTAAGAACGGCACATCTCTAGCTTATACAACTCTTATTCAGCTTATTACAGCCTGTGTGCTACTTGGATATGGACTCATGATTTCAGGAAAAAATTAATAGCGCGATACAGGATCGTCTTCCTGAACCAACCAAACATAGCTATGGACCATCTCGATTACGAGGATTTCGATAAATTTAAATCAAATATAAATAAAACACCCCCCAACAAGTAGCTAGTCATCATGAGAATGAGAACATTCAATGAGTGATATAAAAAATTATAGGTAAGTACTAAAACTGAACGTAACTACAAAATTTCTAATTCTTAGCTTTAAATGGATCTTGTCACTTATTCCAATTAAAGTTGAATATCTTGAAAACTACTGATCCTATTTCCACCAAACCGGAACCGGAAAGAACCATCTCGACGGATATGTCTTTCGATTAAAAAAACCGCACTCAAATTGGTTCATCCGTTTGTGAGCTACGATGCCACAGACATACACACAGATAAACAGACACCCCTCTTTTTTCGTCGGGGGTTAGAAATGCATTTAGATTTTTTTATATTCAAAATATCCAGAAAATAAATATAAAAAGTTTTTTTTTGATGACACGGACTTTAAATACTTGTAGAGCATCAACTAACCAATCAAAAGTGCTCAAAAATATGCTGTAGACAAGTCTTTCAATCACTATAAAATATATTTTGGAAATATAGCTTACCACTGAATAAGGGATCCAAAACATTCATTGCAAGACTGCATGCAGCTGCAACCATACTTGGCAAATATTTAAAAATATACTGACGCAGGCAAGAAAAAAACATATTTGAATTTCCTATGGGACATTTAAAATCATTGCACCACAATATTATTCACTGAAGAATTTAAATCCAACCGAACAAAACGTAACAACTTGATTTTAGATTCAAAACAATTTTAAAAACAAATTTACGAATTTTAACATTTTGATCCCGTGAACTTTAAAAGCAACCGTATTTCTTGACAGTTAGGATCTATAGTAAACTGTCAATAAGAAACGTCAATGACAAAATAGTTCGCAAGCAAAGAGTATGAACGTAAATTAAATCCGTTTATTTTCAATCCTATGTCATGGGTATAGCATTCAGTATTGCACGGGGATATTTTCACGTAGTTCTTTTTGAAGCGTTCTGAATTTGAAATTTAAATATAGAACGATGTTGTCACCGATAAACAGGGCAGTATTGTGTTCTATTAAGTTCTTTACAGTACACATTGTGTTTAGTATTGATGCCTGATTTTATAAAGGGTCTTTTTAGGAGAACGAAACACGTGACGATTATCTATGGAAATCTGAAGGATATCGCTTTTGAATACAAGGGTTTTAAATGTTTGAGGATGTTCGTATCATATTGCCAGATAAAAAAACCTACTACGGATATTATAGAAGATGTCTCATTGTAAATATAATAGCGGATGACGCTACTTATTACAAAGGATTATATATACACACTAGAAGATGCTCGCAACTTGGTACGCGTATTTTTTTTACACAATAGTCGGGCAAAAAGTATCCTAAAACCATTTTTGCTTGTCCAGCTGTCCCTCTACCACAATTGGTTAAAACTTGTCCAGCCATTTTGGCGTTATGAGAGGACAAAAGGAAATTATGACCAACAGATGGCGCCAGGCTGGCATGACGCCGCGCGCCCATACAAAACAAATGACGATCCTGCATCACGCTATTAAGATTTTTCCTGAAATCATGACCCCTCGATAGAAAAAATATTTTCGATACAAATGTAGAATTTTATAATAGTATAGATTACAGAATAATAAGAGCAATAAGTAAATATGTGCTTTCTTGTTTTGATAATAATATGAACGAGCAAACCAACAGTATTTTTCGCTCGCCTGTATCATTAGCAAATTGGGTCGATGCAAACCATAAAAGCACACAAGTAGAAACGTTTATTATTATTACCCTGGCCCTCCGTAACCGGATAAAAACGGTCGAAAAAACGCTTGTGAAACAGTGTAGCAATTTGAATTTAGAATCATATTCGTTATCGGCGGGGTCAGCGCTTCCTATCGCCGTCACTTCCCGTTCGCTTTTTGCTGCGTTTGGTGACAGTTCTTTTTTTGAATTCGACGAATTCGAATTTCAATTTTTGATTTTTGTTTTTAAATTTCAAAGATAATCTTGTTTTTTGTTGCCAGCGCGTTTCGTTCGGAAATTGAAATAGTGCTTTTTGTATTATTGGTATTTATGTATGACTTACGATAATTCCTTCAGTAGAATATTGTGCTTTATTACACTAATATTATAGAGGCGAAAGTTTTGAGTGTGTTTAAGTGTATGATTGTTTCTTCACGCTCAATTGGCTGGACCAATTTTATTAAATTTCGGTATGAACGTAACTGACACCCTGGACTAACACACAGGCTACTTTTAATCCCGGAAAATGTAGTGTTCCCGTGGGATGAGCTGGTAACACCGCGCCGCGTAGCTAGTTTGTATGTATAAATATAATTTAGGTATAACGCAGTTGCTTGAATTTAGTTGTTGAGTTCTAAATAACTATTTGGATTCTTTCTTTTTGAGGTACGAAAGAAAGAGTAAGTATATACTTTTTCAATAAGCACAAATCCCGTTAGAATTGTACCCTTGATTATTATTTACCTCCATCCAAGACATTATTTGCAATGAAACTTTTACTAAACTAAAACGAAAGTAAGGCAACGTCTCTTGAGACTCTTTCTTGTTATTTTGAAAGAAAAGTTTCTATGGAGTAATAGTGATATGTCCAGTGCCCTCTATTGTTTTTTTATTTGGTTTTAGGTACACCAGAGGCTTAATTCGACGTTTATAATGACACTAGCTCCGCCGCGCGAAGTTACCCGCTGATCTAACGGGAACACTACAATTTTCGGGATAAAAAGTAGCCTATGTGTCCAGCTACGTTCATACCAAAATTTATCCAAATTGGCCCAGCCGTTTGAGCGTGAAGAAGTAACAAACATACACATAAATAAATTCACAAACTTTCGCCTTTATAATATTAGTGTGTTATACCCGAGATTCCACCTATCTGTCTACAATAGCGCTATAGAAAAAAGGAAATTAAGTACGAAACGTAGCTAAAACGGCAAAAGTACACAATAATAAAATAAATTGTATGGTTGAATATGCTTATTAAATGTTAATGTGTACATGAAAACTGACATGTAAATTGGCTTTACAAATTGGATTATGATTATGGTTAAACCAATACTGGCTACCTTACTGAGGCCAATTAAAAAAAAAAAAAAAAATTGTCTCGATTTACATCAAAGCTATTGGGACTTAAAGCACCACCATAAGACCATCTATTGGTCGAAATAGAGAGCTGACACAGGGGTAAAAGTGTTCTACCAAGTATAAGTCAGTTTTTATTTTTACTCAATTACGCTGAAGCAAAAACGACGTTCCTACTATCCTTGCTACCGTTTCTTAATCTTAATCTAATATCAAATATGTAATTTCAATTACAATTCCTATCAAGTAATGCATCTTCAAATCGAACGTAGAAAATATCAATCCGCCATTTCATATCAAGATCCTGCAACGGACTGCCGATTAACCGCTACAGATATATCTTATTGGATTGATACACTATCCCGCGGGCGTGTTGGTGACAACAATAGGAGCTATCTGTAGCTCAGCGATGTAGGAAGAAAAATTGCGAAACTCTAAGTGGCCTTATTCCTTTTAAAATTGTTTTTTATATTATATTATGACAAATATATTGATAATTTCAACCAACTTTTTGAAGTGAACAATACTTTTCCCCCAGTTCTAGGTTAGGTAGTAACATATTAGCTATTTCATGCTTTCATTGCGTGCAGTCGAAAATAAGTTGAAAAAAACTAATTTTTCGCGTAAATTTTGTCAATTTCGAGTAGTTTTTCAATCAAAAATTATCAATGAAAAATTCTAACTGTAGGTTTCAAATATATACCAATAAATCCCAATAGCCCTGTTCTATATGTAGTAAAAACAATAATATGTTAAGAAACATGTTTGATTATAGAGCAAAATGTCTAAAACAATCAGCATTTTAAAAGGAATAAGGCCTCTTAATGGAAGAGAGTCTGTTTTATTTAACTAAATGGTAACTTCGCGTAGTCCTCTTTTGTCGTAATTACTTATAGCGTTGAGGCAACGACCCAAAGTGGATCTTGGCCTCCGACATCAGAGAAGGCCATATTCTTCTATCTTGAGCTAAGTATAGCCCACAGGGTGTTTTCTACCCGCGCCATATTGCGAATTTTAGTGGTAGGTACTAATCTGGGGGCACGGTAGTGCCCCCGCCAAGACGAACAAAAAAGAAGCGGGGCTTTTTTTTTTTTTTTTATTATGCTAAAAAATTACAAAACTGGTACACTTTATATGTTTCGCCAAACTGCAATGCAGTTTGTTGGTTTATTTTACTGGCAACGACAAATTTTTGGTAACTGACGGTGAAAGTCGATAAATGTCACTGATGTAAAGAATGAGGAAACAGGACTAAATATTCCGCAAATTTCAAGTATAATTCGCAAAATAAAGACAAAACTATCCACAGTGATGAAAGTCAAGGTTTCAATAGCATTCACTATTTATTTCGCAAGAAGAACGAAGGATTGAGCAGCATTCCGTTAAACAATGTTTTGAATTTGTTTAACGACAAATCCTTGACAAAACGCTACTGACGTTTAATAATGTCATATGACGGATGCACATTATTGCCATATGAAAGCTGTTTGTGGCGCCACTGTCCCGGGGCAGAACCGTCACTTGTTAGGCTAAACTGATGACATTGACTCGAAATTGATTAGATAATTGACGCTAGCTGGCATAGTCATCTCATGACGACATAATTATTTCATTCCCAGAACGCTAACTAGAGAATCATGTGTAGTTGCGAAATGTGTCTGCTCTGTATATACTTATTCATTAAGGCTTATCCGTTCAAAAATGCTGATTGTTTTAGACATTTTACTCTTATGATCAAACATGTTTCTTAACATAATTATTATCAATGTTACTACTTAGAATAGGGCAACTGAGATTTATTGGTATATATTTGAAACCTACAGTTTGAATCTATCATTGATAATTTTTGTTCAAAAACTATTCGAAATTGTCAAAAATCACGAAGAAAACTTTTTAAAATTATTTTCGACTGCACGCAATGAAAGCATAAAAATCAATGTTAATTTGTGAAAAACTTAGGGAAAAGGATTATTCATTTTAAATATGTAGTTGGTTGAAATTATGAACATATTTGTCATAATCATAACATGAAACAAATAAAATTTGGATTTTTTTATTTACGATTACTGAACGAGTCTCTGTTTCAGCTTTGCCAAATTTTGTTTCGAATATTCGGATGCTTGGAATGTATATACCGTATTCACTCCATTGCTTAAAGGTTAACTGGAAGAGCTTCCTAATGGGGATAAATTCACCTATACCTGTGCTATTTGTTTTAACTGCTTTTGTATACAATAAAGCTTTACAGACTATTTTCAGCTAGTACGCTTCTAAAATAAACCGAATCAGTAAAAGAGAACATGGTATCGGTAACAACGACGGCTTTACGACATTTTGGAGTTGTATATCTAATTCTTTCAACCTCATGTAAACATAAAGGTGATCGAACTTAGTCGGTAAATTATGAGATGATTTTAGACATTAGACGAAGCTTGAGTGATTTGTAACAGTAGAAAAAGTAGGGAGGTTTTCCCCGGGGGCTACGGTGGTTCTTCAAGAGGGGAGTAAATAGGTTCTTAAAGGGTCGGCAACGCGCGTGTGATGCTTCTGGCGTCGCAAGCGTCCATAGGCGGCGGTAACTGCTTGACATCAGGCGGGCCGTCATCCGTACATCTAGTCAAGGGCCGATCTGTACTGCGCTTTCCTATGCGTCGCTTTTGATTCTACAAAACACAGAGAAAATCCGAGCAAAACTCCTGACGTGACTGAGCTTTATGAGATTCATAAAAAGCTGGTACAATCTAGGATTTCACACTAATATTATAAAGGTGAAAGTTGGTGAGTGTGTTTATGTGTATGTTCGTTACTACTTCACGCTCAAATGGCACCCTAGATTAACACATAGGCTACTTTTTATTCCGAAAAAATATAATGTTCCCGTGGGATGAGCGGGTGACACCACATATGTATGTGGAACAGCCGATAGATAGAAAAATAGATAGATATTAAGAGTCCTCCGCACTAAAATGGGCAACCTTTCTAAATATCAATGTCGGTAGCCATGTTTCGCGCGCCATTACAGCGGAATTAGGGTCAATTGTTCAGTTGTTCGCCATCGCGCTCGTTACGCGCCATCTTGGAAATTATTCGGAAATGGAACAGCACATGGGAACATGTTGTAACTCCTCTATACCTCGTCGCCGAGTGCGATCTTGAGTCCCACGTCTACCAAAGTAACCGTCACGAGGTCATCCGTCCATATGCGTGGTCCCTTTAATTCTATCACGCACAGATAATCCGAGAAAAACCCGTGGCGTAACTATGATCAGCTTTATGAGATTCATAAAAGGCTGGTACAATCTATGATATCACACTAATATTATAAAGGCGAAAGTTTGTGATTGTGTTTATGTGTATATGTTTGTTACTACTTCACGCTCAAATGGTACCCTGGATTAACACATAGGCTACTTTTTATTCCGAAAAAATATGCGCGGCCCATTGCATGTAGTCTAGGATATTTTAATATATGTGAAACAGCCGATACACAGAAAAATAGATAGATAGATAGATAGATATTAAGAGTCCTCCGCACTGCAATGGGCAACCTTTCTAAATATCAATGTCGGTAGCCACGTTTCGCGCGCCATTACAGCGGAATTAGGGTCAATTGTTCAGTTGTTTGCCATCGCGCTCGTTACGCGCCATCGTGAGAATTATTCGGAAATGGAACAGCACACGGGAACATGTTGTAACTCAATATCTTGTCGCAAAGCGATCCTGAGTCCCACATCCACCAACGTAACCGTCACGAGGTCGTCCGTCCACCTTGACGAGGGCCGACCTATGCGCTTTCCTATGCGTGGTCGCTTTTGGTTCTATCACGCAGATAAAATCCCAGCAACCCGTGGCGTGTCTCTGAGCAGCTTTATGAGAGTCATAAAGGGCTGATACAATATAGGATATTTTATTATATGTGGAAAAGCCGATAGATAGGCAGATAGATAGTGCCGTAGCGCCACCTATGGTCCCACCGGAAAATCAGCGCAGGCTCTCACTCGAGCTAGCATTATTCTGATGTGGAACCTATTCGAGGCAATTCATAATTAATATTATACTTAGTTCATTGTTTTTTATTTTCTTTGTTTGTCACTATTTATGTAACTATGTTTTGATCCCGAATAAAATGTATTTCTTTCTATAGATAGAAAAATAGATAGATAGATATTAAGTGTCCTCCGCACTAAAATGGGCAACCTTTCTAAATATCAATGTCGGTAGCCACGTTTCGCGCGCCATTACAGCGGAATTAGGGTCAATTGTTCAGTTGTTTGCCATCGCGCTCGTTACGCGCCATCTTGGGAATTATTCGGAAATGGAACAGCACATGGGAACGAAATTTTGTAACGCCCTTAACAAGTATGTAATAAATATCTATGGAATTACATGATATTTTTTCAACTCCCATTTTGAATTTTTTTATAAAAATCTGAATGTATTTTATTTTAAAGTCTTGAAACAATTTCGTAAATAATGTACTTGCGATTAATAATAATAGTTTTTCCACAAAATATAACCAACTTCAATGAGCGAAATGGGTATTTATTTAGTTTTTTCCTCATTTTAAAAAGCGGTAAATTAATTTCGATCAAATTAATATAGGTGATCCCTCTGAAGTACCAAATAAAAAAAACATCAAAATCGATTCATAATTGGCGGATTAATCGCGAAACATACATACAAAAAAATACAGTTGAATTGAGAATCCCTCCTTATTCGAAGTCGGTAGAAAGCTATGTAATAATCAAATACTAAGAATCAAAAATAGATGATATAATTCCTGTTATTCGCTTAGCTGTCCGCGAAGCGAATTACTGAGTCTATGGACAGGAAAGCTCATTCAATGAAGCTTTGCAAAATTATACCTAGTTAGCAATTTCTCGGTTATACCGCGCATTATTTTGCTTGCGCACGTAATTTCTACGGATTTTCCATTTATTACGAATTTACAGGTATTCACCTTTAAACTTACATAAGTAAATAAATACTTAGAGACCATCTTACACAAATCAACCTAGTCCCAAACTAAGCAAAGCTTGTACTATGGGTACTAGACGACAATATACATAATATATAAACCATATATTATATAGATAACATCCACGACCCAGGAACAAATATTTGAGTTCATCACACAAATATTCGCCCTGGCCGGGATTCCAACCCAGGACCGCCGTCTCAGTGGACTGCACTACCAACTGAGCCAACTGCGTCGTCAGGCAGAGGTATAACAAAGTTACGTTGGAGTTTAAACAATAGCCGTAATGTTGTTCTCCGGCGACTGAAAAAACCACACTGCACTTTTTTTTTCTTTTTTTTAAACACTGATCTTGCCAGTAAATATTCGAAGCATAGGAAATCATTGACTAACATCCAACGGCACCTCATTATAGAAAACTCACGGCGCAAGCAAAATGGCGGGATCTCTTCCGAAAACGTCACCCCTATTGTTACGAAAAAAACTCGACTTTTGTACAATAATCCTTTGTTACCGGCAGCTGACGGTCTTTGTTCCGAGTTTCCGTCGAGTTGTGCCTATGGTAACGCTTTTAGAGCTGCGATTGAATTTGAACTTTATTCTAATGCGATTATAAAATTGATTTTAGTTCAAGTTCCGCGCAACGCAGGCTTTTAGTGGCACGGTGTTGCTAAGGCAAATTAAAGCGTAACTCCTGAGCAATACAGACGATTTTAGTTAGTAATGATAAGCTTGAGTTACTAATAATATTGCTTAGTTAGTTTGAGACGAAGCGTTACTAATGTAAGGTTGATATTCGAACGTTTTTCACGTGATATTATTAAGTTAATAATGCAAAGGGCAACTACAAGAAAAGACTTGAGATGGTGGGAAAAAGTTTTGCACAAATCGAGGGGTTACTTCCGGTAAGTCATATATTAGTGTACATTTCATTTAGTCTTTCTTAAATAGTATTAAATAATAAAATTAGAAAGCATTGAAACGTTTAATACCGGTATGGTATCCCACGGTACAGTTATAGCAGCAGAAGATGTTACTCAATCCAAATGCTCAAAATTATGTACACACGGACTCTATTATAAATAAAATAAAAGTTGTACAGAATTTCAGATCATTGTGAGCATGATATTAAGTGACTCAATTTTTCATAGAATTACTATAGGGTTTTAGTTAAATTTCGTTGAAAAAATGTAAGGGAGTTGAAAAGGTTAAATTAAAATGTCGAATTACTGCCATTTTCAATCTGGCGAGGCCTACGTCGTACAGCTCACAGCAGAGAGTATTTTCTATGAGTACTAAAACAATATTATTCTTTATAGGGTTCCCTACCCAAAGGGTAAAAACGGGACCCTATTACTGAGACTTCGCTGTCCGTCCGTCCGTCCTTCCGTCTGTCACCAGGCTGTATCTCAAAAACGGTGATAGCTAGTCAGTTTAAATTTTCACAGATGATGTATTTCTGTTGCCGCTATAGCAACAAATACTATTCATGATAAAACAATAATAATTAAGGGGGGCTCCCATACAAAAATAGGGCTTTTTGCATGATATTTCGTTCAACGGGCATTTTCTCATGAATCGTTATAGGTAGACAGTTGAAATTTTCACAGTAAGTATGTATATTTTTGTTACCGCAATAATAACAAATAATAAAAATAAAAAATAAGTAAAAATTAAAGGAGGACCCCATACAAAGAACGTGTTTTTTGTTCAATATTGGTACGGAACCCTTCGTGCGCGAGTCTGACTCGCACTTGGCCGGTTTGTTTTGCACAAAAATCACACAGAGAGATGACGACACGGATAGCATAATTTGTAGTGCACCTACTGAGCCGGCGATCCTGGGTTCGAATCCCGGCCGAAGCAAATATTTGTGTGATGATGTGTATTTGTTCCTGAATCATGGATGTTATCTATATGTATTATGTTATACCCATAGTACAAACAAGATATGCTTAGTTTGGGACTAGGTCGATTTGTGTAAGATTGTCCCTTAATATTTATTTATTTATCGTGACGTATGAGACGACCTAACATGTTTCCTCTTCTGTTTTCAATTATATAATGCATAATAGTTAGTGAATACTTTTGTCAAAATGTTTTAAGACCTTTTAAGGGCTACTTTTATTTAAATAAACTACATTTTTCGATATCGCTTGACAATGTCTGTTATCAAAGCCGTTATCACTGGGCGAAGGCCGCTGTTATCAGTCAGTCTGTCCGTCTGTACACATGTTTCCGAGATGGGTTCTATTTTAATATTAATATAATATTATAAAATTATAGATTTGTTTTTAAAATCAGTTTTCTATGGCTGGGTCATGATTTCAGGAGAAATCTTAATAGCGTGATGCAGGATCATCTTTTGTTTTGTATGGGCGCGCGGCGCCATGCCAGTATGGCATAATTCCTTTGTCCTCGCATCACGCCGAAACGGCTGGACAAATTTTAACCAATTTCGGTACAGGGATAGCTGGACATACAAAGATGGTTATAGGATACTTTTTACCCGACCACGGTAAATAACAACATAAGGTACACAATAACGAAAGACGATCCTGCATCGCGTTAAGATTTTTCCCGAAATCATGACCAGGTCCACGAGAGAGGTTTAAGAAGTAATCTGAGGAACCCAAAGCGAGCAAGCCATCGAACTACAAATCTCTATTATGTAATGTTCTTATCAATTGCCATACCGACACGAAATGTAGAAACATTCAATGGAGTTATGATCGCATCGCAATAGATCTATGTCTAAATTGACTAGAATCACGGATTGCACGTCTAGCATAACTATGTCGCGCGACAAATACTGTCCCTTTTATTTCAATACTAATAATAATAATAAATAATAAAGATACAAAGATACAGAAGGCGGTACTCCTGGACACGGCGCGCATCGCCAGGAGGTTCCTCTCTCTGCAGTTCGACACCACCGGTAGCCTGGGCCCTGCCCCGCTGCCGGCGGCACCCTAGGTTAGGTTTTTTTATAATGTATCTATATTTTGTAATTACGTTGTTGTATTTTACTTTTTATATAAATTTATTGTAAAAAAACTTAACCTAAGAAATTAAATAAATAAAAATAATAAATATCAGACAACCTCACACACATAGATCTAGTCCCAAATTAAGCTCAAGAAGGCTTGTGTTATGTGTACTAGACGACGATATACATACTTATATAGATAAATATATACTTAAATACATAGGAACAACCATGACCCAACCACAAATATTCGAGTTCATCACGCAAATATTTGCCCTGGCCGGGATTCGAACCCGGGACCGCCGCTCAGTAGGCAGGTGCTTCCAAACTGAGCCAACCGCGTCGTCAAAAAGTGATCCTGTGTGTGTGAGTGAGTGAGTAATACTGTGTGATCAAAACAGGTGATACTCAGTCGCACGACAAGTGAAGTCGCGGCAACCCTGCGAAATGAGATAGGAATGCTTTTTCTGTCATTCACTGTACCCTGGCACTACACTAACCGCTAAGTTCTGCCGTGCTACGGTAAAAGGTCGTATCTTTATTTGAATTCCATAGTAAGATACGACTTTCTAACGTAGCCAGGCATAGTTGAACAAGGGCGAATGATAGTGTGGAGAGGTACATCGGGGCGGAAACCCATACTTCGGCCAATCGCGCCTCGGTCTACGTTGATCGTTGTGGAGAACTTTGGGGGAGGCCTTTGTCCAGCAGTGGACGTCTATCGGCTGATGTGATGATGATGATGAGATGACGATTGGTCAATTCAAGCGGCGCTCGATAATGATCGAGAAAAGATCAAAATCGATATATTTAATGTCTGTGATCTAGCAAATTGCCACCATTGACCCATGGATTAACTCAGAACTTAGAAGTTATCTATGAAACTTACCCATCAGAACTGCTTTGTGCTTTGCGAGTGTCTGTAACAAAAAAAAACAGTTATAAAGGTTGATATCTTCACACTTTTTATGTTACTACGTATAGATAGTAAAGTGTGGACATATAGGTACTGTAATGAAGTCTTTTCGCCGAGTAGTTTTAACAGGTAGAATGTTTTTTTTTCCGCCGAATGTTCACGCTACTGTCAGAGTAGAATAGAATATTCTTTATTGCACACCTCAACAGGAAATAAATACAAACAAATTCAGATTGCACGTAACATTCAATTGAGGTAAACAACAGGCGGTCTTATCGCTAAAGAGCGATCTCTTCCAGACAACCTTTGGGAAGCGAAATTAAATAAAAACGTCAGAAATGAGTAGGCGATGCAAAAGTAATCATGGAATCTGTAGAAAAAAAACTACTAAAATAATACATAAATAAACGTGTAGAGTGGAAATTCGGTGAAAAATTACTCGACGAAAAGACAGATCGCCGTTATGAAGTTCTGTGAACATTGTACCTAGAAATAGTACAAATAGGTACACTAAGCTATCCGCTGACACGAATTCTGGCTAGCCTTAGTCTAAACAGAGTCGTGTTCTGCTGACGGTCACAGACGGATTGTTTTACATACACTGCTTTAAACAGGCGCCATACAATAGGCATGGTTCAATTTACTATTAAACATTGAGGTATTATTTATAGTAGAGCCACAGACCTGAACAAAATTGTCATAAAAAGTGGCACTGCTGTCATGTTCAAGTAGATGCCAATAACGCTTATTTATAATTTACAACAACATAATTACTTCGTACAAAATAACTCTTTACTCAAATGTTTAAGTGTCAAATTGGCTTACGTACTTATTACCACAAATATTTTTCGTGTAAATTAACTTTTTTAGCGTATTCTGACTCATGTCTCTTGTCAAACTTGGAACATGGCACGAATGGAGCAGATTTTAATAGTTTTACATATCTACTAAAAATATACCTTTAGGCTCACAATGCCTACGCCGCAAAACGACTTTGAAGGATTTCGCCTCAACAGCTATTTGACTATATTCATTATTATTTTATTTAGGTATTAAAATATATTTGTTATTTGAACTAAATAAACTCGCAAATTGTTAATAACAAATTAAGTTACGTTTTTATTAAACAACTGCATAAAAGGGTCCCGACACTGCATAGAAGGGATCAGTAATAATGACATTATGATTTCTCAACTCATCTTGTTCTAGTAGGTATGTGAAATGAGAGTAAGGCAAGTGCATAATATTAACATTTTTAACCCTTTAAAGTTTGATGGCGTGACGTGAAAGTCGGTGGCGTAGTATGCACGGCAGCACACATTGTCTTTAGGTGTTCTTGGCGTTCAAAGGTTTAAACTAACAGTGTCTAGACTCTGAGACAAAATAAAACAATGACAACAGAGCCATTTTTTTATTAATATTTATTAATGTAACCTGTAGGATCTGCTTGTAAAAGGCATATGCTCATAACACTGGCTCACTCGCCGCCGCACACATAGCAATGTCATACGTCCACTCTCGCCCTCGGCTCGCGTGTAACTAAACGCAGCATCCCATGTGACGTGCGCCCGAGACAGTGTATATCTATTTATGTATACCACAAACACTACATAACCATTTTACGCTTCTTTTGTATACATTGTCATATTTTACGTTCTTATTGAGATATTAAAGTTGTGTTGAGTGAAAGACTTCAACGCTTCTTTTGATTAAACATAAAAAAAAAAAACATATATGATTATGCTAATTATTTGGCTGAAATTATTCTTGACGTCTGTTCTTACTAAACGTGACCTCAATTTTTCACCTTGTTTAGGATCGCGTGGGAATCTTTAATAAAAAAAATAGGATAATTATTTATTGCACTCCTTTATTAATTAATAAAATATAAAACTATAGCGACTCCTTAGATTTTTGTTCTGTGATGAGGTGCATTTTGTAGGGACAAAGTTAATAATTCTAATCTAAAATATGCTATGATTTTACATAGGATTCGTTAATTAATCAATAGAATTTGCGTAAAAAAGAATATTCCGACCTTTTTCTTTATTTTATAGCTGTTATTTCTGCAATTTTTCACTGAAAATTAAGTCATTTTTGAGACCCGTCACGTGTCATGGTCTAATCGAGACTGATCGCCCAACTAATGCGATTTCTGATTTTGCATTAGTTGGGAGGGTGCCATTTTTTCCGTCTGATTGTGTGTCCATGTAATTATTACGTCAATGCTATTAAATAATTTTTTCTCAAACATGCAATGAAATATCATCATAACGTGCGTTAAAACAGGCTTCGAAGTGTCACTTTGCGGTCGGAACAATTCGAGAGAGCTGTAAAGGAATTTCATACAAAATTGAAGGCCTAGGCCGGGAATTATTTCTTTTAAACATGGCGCATGTGTTCATGAACGGTCTAAACAGTTAAATTATGTTTTTTTGAGTGGTATATTTTTTTTTCATTGCATATGTTTGAGAAAAGCACTATACATGCCTTGGCCGTGAAAAGGGCTTGCCGGCTTCGTATCACTATCCGTCTATACCTACTCACAAGGCAAGCCCTTATTTCCCGGCGTCGGCAGTAATGTACTATTTTTTTCGATAATCCTTGCTCTACAAGCTGCAGATCATTCATTTTTCGTTACCATTTTCCTTTCTTTTTCTTTTTTTTATGTCAGGGGGCAAACGAGCAAATGGATTGATGGTGTGATTACCGTTGCCCATAGACCACAGACTACCCCCACTAGACGGAGCATGTAAGGCGACCCGCGCGCACCAACGATATGGTACGGCAGAACATTAAAGTATCAACACGGCGGCCACCGTTTAGTTAGGTACGTCCAAATTTATGAGGTCTCTCTACACCACTTAACACTACAATGTACCATGTTATTTATTTAATTTCTTTTTTCGTTGACGTACGCATGGATCATAAACAAGGACGCAACTAAACGGTGGCCGCCGTGTTGATACTTTAATGTTCTGCCGTACCATATCGTTGGTGCGCGCGGGTCGCCTTACATGCTCCGTCTAGTGGGGGTTGTCTGTGCCATAGACACATTTACCTCTAGCACAACTGTGACGCGACTCTCTCGCGTGGGATTATCTGTCTCTATCTTCATAGTACTGTGACGGGCGATGCTATGTCGGGCGACAAGAGTGCGAAGCCAAGTTGTGCAACACCAGAGGAGTCAAGTGCGTTGCTGGCCTTTCAGATGGGAAGCTCTTTCCTTGAAGGTTTGAAGGTCGTATCGGTCCGGAAATACCATAAGCAGCAATTCATTCCACAATGCGGTTACGCGAGGCAGGAAATTTCTAGAAAATCGCACAGTTGTGGTAGTGATGATGAAAAATTGTCGCGTAGAACGATGGCGGAAAGCGGCAGTCATCAATCCGGACAATTGCTCCGTGAACCATGATTTTACCGATATATTTATGATTTTCTTTAAAACACTCAATTTGACAGTTCTCAATAATAGTGGCTGCATGAAGACTAGTCGATGATTTACACTTTGTTTTTAAATTGCAGCGGTTGACAAGTGCCAGCAACCAACATTTTTTTTTATTAAATTTCGAAGGCAAATATACCTTCAGTCAGCCACTATTAATGAGAACTGTCAAATTGTCAATTAAAAAATAACATTTTAGAAAAACTATGGTGAAGAAAAATTAACGATCTGCAGTTCGTAATTGATCCTAGTACCTACGCTGTGAGCTGACCTCAAGAGTTTGCTTCGGAGTTGAAAATTATATTTTTCTTACGTATTCAACCCCCATGCAAAAAAACTGAATCGACAGAATAATATACAGGGTGATCAATCCAAATGGGTCAGTAGGGAGAAAACGAAAACTATAAGAGATAGGGAAATTTGTTCTTAGGAACCATGGCTTCGATTTTAGATTTATTAAAAACTGCATTCAATTTTTTTTCGTATATCTCATGCATAACCGGGAATTGAACCCGGTTAAAATTGAAAAAGAGGAGAAAAAAAGATAAAGATGTCAATCGATCCTATTTTTTATTGGCAACAAATTTATGTACAAGAGTACATACATTTAGAGTGCTCTAAGAGTCAGAAGTTGCTGTTAAAGCTGAAAACGCTCCATACAAACATGCGTGCTGTGTATGGAAAATTACTTTTTCCATTTTGACCATGATCATTTCCGTTTAGGTTCATAGTTGTCATACAATTATTGTTTTGTTGAATTATGAGGATATTGGAAACAATTTCATATTTGCTTTTGAATAAAAAAAAACGTAAAATGTTCGTACCTTAAAGGAATGTCACTCTTTAACAGCGAGTTCTGATTCTTAGAGCACTCCAAATGTATGTAGTCCCATACAGACATTGGAATCAATAAAAAATAGGATCGATTGACATCTTAATTTTTTTATTTTTTTCTCTATGCAATTTCGGCCGGGTTCGATTCCGGGTTATGCATGAGATATACAAAAAAAAATTGAATGCAGTTTTTAATAAATCTAAAATCAAAGCCATGGTTCCTAAGAACAGATTTCCATATCTCTTATGGGTAGTTTTCGTTTTCTTCCTACTGACCCATTTGGATTGATCACCCGGTATAATCAACGAACTACTTACAAAATTTCAAAAGAATCTGTTGAGAAACGCGACCTCTAGGTGAAAACAGCCGGAGAGCGTCTGGACATCACAACATCCAAACGTCCTCATTTAATTTCTCCTCATTTCATGAGCCAAGCTGTAACTGAGGCGCCTCGCTCGGTCAAAAAGTCCTCAACCCTTATACACTGGGGTACCCTTTTACACGATGTAAATTAAAGTGGACTGTACCGGCCCCACCCTACTGATAATGTCAAATTAATTTGCTTTCAATATGTTTCACATTAATATTGATTATCCGTAATAGAGAGTCTTAAAAGGCCTTATACATTTTAAAATGTATTTTTTCTTATTATGACAAATATATTGGTAATTTCAATCAACGTTTTGAAGTGAATACTATTTTTTCCCGAATTTTAGGCAGTAACATAGCTATTTCATGCTTTGATTGCGTGCAGTCAGTGCGAAAATAAGTTTTCTGCATGAAATTTGCCAATTTCAAATAGTTTTTGAAACAAAAATCATCAATGAAAAATTCAAACTGTAGGTTTCAAATATATATAACCATAAATCGCAATAAGTAGCCCTGTTCTAAGTAGTAACACTAATAATATGGTAAGAAACATGTTTGATCGTGGAGAAAAATATCTAAAACAATCAGCATTTTTGAACGGTTTAAGGAGCCTTTACTAACAAGACCTAGTATAGAGTTCAATATAACCAATTTTCAGGTTTACCTATAAGATGCTTTAAATCTCTTTGCCATGTCGCATTTCGGGGATTCGATCAACAAAAGTGAATGCACAAAGAGACAATTTTCGGATCTAGGTCGAGAAGGTATTGGTTTGGCACCTGAAGGTTTTGGGGCTTAGAACCAATACAAACTTGCATTCAATGACGACATGTAAATAAAATAAATAAATATTAAGGGACAATCATACACAAATCGACCTAGTCCCAAACTAAGCAAAGCTTGTACTGTGATATACAACAACTACATATATAGAATAGATAACATCCATGACCCAAGAACAAATATTTGCACAAATATTACACTTGCCACTTTGCCCCGGCCGGGATTCGAACCCGGGACCGCCGACTCAGTAGGCAGGTGTCTACCAACCGAGCCAAACGCGTCGTCAATGTATTCTTGAATTTGGACCATGTCAATATCTATACTACGTATTATACAATTTTAGATTTGTATTAAGAATCAGTTTTCTATGGTCGTGATTTCAGGAAACATCTTTAGCGCGATTCAGGCTCGGCACATTCAAAACAAAAGACGATCATATGGTAGACAGGAACGTGTATTCGAGTTCATCACACAAATATTTTCCCCGACCGGGATTCGAACCGAGGACCGCTTAGTAGGGTGCACCACAAACTGCGCCGATCGCGTCGTTTGATAAATATGTAAATGTACATATACTACTAGCCAGATTAAATTGAGCACCCATCTTTTGTCCAGGAATCGAACCTAATACTAATCGATAGGCGAGGGCCCTTCGGGCTGAAAAGACTGATCGATTGGCTTAAGGGTCCCTTAGAGGGGTCTTAAGGTACCTTTGTATCTTGTGAAAGATACTTCAGTATATACGTGCTTATGTATAGTGTTCCAATGACTTTATACAGGGTGGCGCAGAATTGGGTCAGTAACTCCCCTACTAGATTTGCAGCCATGGGGAATTTGTAATTTATCCATTAATTTATAAACAACTAGCAACCCGCCCCGGCTTCGCACGGGTGTAATGCTGACAAATTATGCATATATTATGCATATAAACCTTCCTCTTGAATCACTCTATCTATTAAAAAAACCGCATCAAAATCCGTTGCGTAGTTTTAAAGATCTAAGCATATGTATAGGACAGATAGGAAGCGACTTTGTTTTATACTATGTACCTAGTGAATTAGTGATAGTGAAGTGATAGTGATGTAATAATGATGTACGGGAAAATCTCCTATATATATATATAGATCGTTAGTTAAAATCCGGGTTGGGTGACCATAAATATGTACGGGACAGTCTATTTTTATGTTGTGACAAGTTGACAACTAACTCAGTTACTACCTACAAAAAAACGCCACTTAAGTAATGTGTTACTATCGTAACACCTATATTTCTTTGTGAAACTTACATGATGAAACCTCGGTCCCATTTCACGTGAAGGTCTCTTTTCGACTTCTTATATTAGATAGAGACTTCCGCTTACTAATTTTTTATTTGTAGCTACGTGAAATGGGCCCCTGGTCTTAGTCGATTTATTACTTTGGGTAAAAACATATATGCAAGAAAGATATAAATTAAAATTAATAATTCACGAATTGTTATCTGCAAATGGTCAAAGTAGCATTAAAATGTATCGACATTTTGTATTTCTTTTTTTTTTTACAAGAACATGACTAAAATACGTCTAATGTGTTCGATAACGCCAAAGTTATTCGCAAAAATGAATTTGACAATTCTAAATTCAAATATACAAATTTATTTTGGTCAAGTGGTGAAAATATTAACTACAAATTGCTCATACTAAATGTAGGTGAACTATTAGACGGCAGCGCCATATCTGTCAGCAAATATAATTTTGTTTTAAATATAGAACACGTCCTATACAAATACGTTATTAAAATGTGCTGCGACAAGGTCCTAACCGAATACAGTAATGCGCATGTAAGGTACTTTTTCACAATATCCACAATGGGCCAGCTTCCGTCCTGGTTAGTGTGACGTGGGTTTGTGGGGTTAGTGAGATAGTCCTAGATTTGAACGAATGAATGAAGAAATTGAATGAAAATTGTAATTCCTTACTTTTTTACTTCACAAAGTGATAATACTCGGAATTAGCTATATTTTTAAGGTTCTTTTACGTGCCTATAAATGAGTTACTTATCATAGCATAATTAGATTAACTATAGTTGTGTTTGTGTTTTGGTGCATGACGCAGACCATTATAAATTATATTTTTAGTAGGTATTATCCATACGTCACTCCAAAAATTTATCTAAAGTATTCTAAAGCTGTAGTAAGTTGTAAATATTTTACTAATAAATAATGTGTTAAACAAGCTTTAAAATAGACAATTGACTTTACAAATTAATTTATGCGTTAAAAAAATTGTATCTGCTTCGAAGATGAAGTTACAAATACTTAGCATACTCATTATTCTCATTATAATAATATCAGACAACCTCACACAAATCGATCTAGTCCCAAATTAAGCTCAAGAAGGCTTGTGTTATAGCTACTAGACGACGATATACATACGTATATAGATAAATATAATACTTAAATACATAGAACAACCATGACCCAAGCACAAATAATATTTTTTTATTATGATGTGCAATTATGAATTGTCGATTTTTAATTTACTAACTCTAATGTGCGGCGTATTAAAGCATAATTAACAATACCATTAACTTAAGGAAGCAGTCGCAGTTAGGTCAACAGAGTTCAACTTTGATAAGTTTTTGTGAATGGGTTATGTGGAAATATACATACATTTAACTAGCTTCCGTTTTGTTATGGCTTATCAATTATATGCAATATAATAGCTGTAAGTGTAAACAATGTGGCAATAATATTTTAACTTAGTAATAAAATGCCTATGGTATGGTTTAATGCCGGAATGGTAAATCATATTTGCTAAACAACCCTGAAATTTTGCCCTGAACTTTTATAAAACAAACCTATTGGCTGCATAACGACAAAAATATGGGGAACAAAATTTGGATTCGGAGAGAAATATAAGTTTGATAATATATTTTGGGAACCATTATTATTTTTTTGCTAATATAGTTATAAAGGATTATATTACATCTACTTAGGGCCTAGTAGATACGTTTAATAATAGTAGGTATTTGGACACAATTGCATCCTAGCATCACCTGGGCGTGTGTTTAGAAATATAGAAAAATAGCATAAAATATTTCTCCATCTATACTCTTATTATATGAAAATGATAAGCCATTGTTATCTCAATCATACTCTTTCAAGTGGGTTTGTTTGAAAACATGAAAGTTAATAAGCGCAAAAGGGTGATCTTTGTTAGAAATAAATATTTTAACTACCTATGTGCTTCAAATATGGGTAAATTAGAACTATATATTCATTTCGGTATGGGTTAATTGAATGAGAAGTCGTCTATGGGATCCCGTTCTGTCCAAAAAAGGAAATGCAACCTAGTTAAAGCCTATTATTTTTATTAAAGCATTAACATCTACTAACGTAAACCAAATGTTTCCAATGAAGCGAAAACATAAAAAAAAACGCTTCTATGTAAACATTTAGTTACATAACACGTGTCGGTTCTGCCCAGGCATAGTGGCGCTACAAACAGCTTTGACATGGCAACAATGTACATATGTCATAAATTTGCATAATTAAACATCAGCAGCGTTTTATCAAGTATTTGCCATAAACCAAATTCAAAACATTGCTTCCCGGAATGCTGCTTAATCCTTCGTTCTTGCGAAAAAAATACTGAAACCTATTGAAAAAAACTTAGTTTTCTGCACTGTGGTTAGTTTTGGCTTTATTATGCGCTTTCAACGTAAATTTATCGTTGCCAGTAAAATTAATTAGTATTTTTATACTACTAAAAATCCGTAATATGGTGCGGGCTGAATAGCACCATGCTGGGCTATAAACAGCACATACATTGGAATCTGTTATTGCTAAATAACAATTTTTCAATACAACTACGGAATTTCGTCCTCCTGTCCACGGAAGCATGGGCAACCTAGTTAAAAATAATACCGAGCATCTGCCCCGCACGTGGTCTTTGGACAATACCGTCTGCCCTGGGAACTGAATGGGCCTAATTGAAACGGGGCTTATGGGGCAACGCAGATGTTTGGCGGGTTTTTGAATCCGAGCCTGCAAACAGGACGTAAGTGCATCGATTTTTGGGGGGACTTAAGTCATTTCGTGGGATGTTTTTGGCATTATTTGTTTAAAATTTGCGAAATGGCGTATGTGAATTGGTTTGTTAGAGAACATACGTCGTTTGGATTTTGAACGATATTTTTGAATGATTTGTAGAATTTTAGCGGATAAAGGACGTGAGTGCATTGGTTTTTCGGGAAAGATAAGTCGTTTTTATTTGTGGGATGTTTTTGGAATTATTTGACCAACTACAATATAGGACCCACGTGTATTGATTTTCGAAGCGTATTGGTTATTTAACCCCTCGTAACTCGTAAGGAATGTCAAAATTTGCTAATCAAATTGAAATCGACTGATATTTAAACGTAAGGTTCAAATGTCTCGCACGGTTCCGTGCCAGCATAAGACCCCTCTTATGCTGGCATGGAACCGTGCGCTGATTAAGCTGATTTTTAATGATTTTATACATTATTATAAAAACGGTTTAAACTTACGTAAAAATTGTCAGGAACGGTCCTACATGTTTCGAACTCATATGGAGCTCTTCATCAGGGGCAGCTATCCATGCTGCTCGCGAATCACCACTGTCGGGCCGTTCTTGACAATTTTTACGTGAGTTTAAACCGTTTTTATAATTATTAAAGATGTCTCACGATACTTTTAATATATATAAATATTTATATAAATTATTTTTTCTCTTTCCGTTTCACCAACATAGAATTTTAATACCTACGCAAAGTATTGAACTTTAATCCCAGTTTAAACTTTAAGTTGTCTGAAATTCACTGTCAACAGGAGCATAGTTTCTTTCCGCTTACTTCTCAAAAGTTCACTCACAGAATAGTTATTTATTCAATTGTAGCCTTGCCATTTATCTTTTGTGCGTCTTCACTAACGCATCCATATCTTGCGTGAAACATCAAATTTTAATCAACAAAAATACGTTTTAATCTCAGCACGAACGCTTGGCATAGTTCAAACGTCTCACAAAGCGGGAACGCGCATAACTCGAGGGTCGGCTTATGTCGCTTATGTCAAGTTATGTTGTTACATGATACATATCGCAGTAGATATAGCTGTAGAACAGTAATACGGAAAATTCACCCCAACGCCTACAAAACACAGACGCGCGCTCCAAGCAGTGTTAATTTTTTTTTATTCCGATTCTGATTTCGTATGGCGAGAACCGAAAATTACCGGTTCCAGTACTGGATTTCTATAGAAAATCTACAGATTTACGCGCAACTATCAAAGGCATTGAAAATTTAATTTACAGCCCTGGTAGACGCACATTTTGACTGACATCTGCGTACCTCTCATATCTGCGAAACTACAGGCAAAAAGTCACAATTTCATAAATTGGGGTACTATACTCGATCCAGGAACCTCCGATGGTTGCTTTTATCACGTGATAAATAAGTAATCCGTCGCGTTTTGACAAAATGCGAGTGTGAGCGGCAGATGTTTTAATTTTTAATGTCACTTATTTATCACGTATCTAATAAACATAACCATCATAGGCGCGTAGGAAAACATAAACATTTTCAATGTTAAACTGTTGAGAAAGTACCGGGAGCACACTATCCAAAAAGCTTGAGCTCAGGCTTTGAGTTCTTATTTTTAGTGCTAGAACAGATTTCGTAGAGTTGCAGACATTAAGAAAGCCGGCTCTTGAGAAATAGCTTTGGGATTTCGAGGTTTATTGACTGTACCAAATTTGATTAAACTCCTTCCAGCCTTTTTTTTTATACCGGCACAACATAGTGGCTCCACTTCGCCTGATGGTAAGCAAAAAGGGGAGCCCAAGTCGCAATGGCAACTGACAAGAAACTTACCAACAAATGGCGCAATTCACCCATACAAATCCCTAAGCAGCCAAGTAAATAATTATTAATTCCGCCTTTCAATTATTTTGTGCAATAAAGATTAAATAAAAATTGGGCAAGTGCGAGCCCGACTCGCGCATGAAGGGTTCCGTACCTATACATATATATATATATATATATAATCTATAACAAGTTTGTTGTATGGGAGCCCCTCTTAAATATTTATTTTATTTTATTTTTAGTATTTGTTGTTATAGCGGCAATATAAATACATCATCTGTGAAAATTTCAACTGTCTAGCTATCACCGTTGTTGAGATACAGCCTGGTGACAGACGGACGGACGGACGGACGGACGGACGGACGGACGGACGGACAGCGAAGTCTCAGTAATAGGGCCCCGTTTTTACCCTTTGGGTACGGAACCCTAAAAAACTGTTTAAAAAGATTGATTTTATAATAGTACATCACATAAGAGCTGTAACGACTATTGAGCTTTGTGATGTCATAACATCATACCATCACTAATGGGATTGAATTTTAAGAATAGCCTCAATCAATTTGTTGTGTCTCGTGACGGCATCCGACGAAGACCCCGATGACGCTACGTATTTATTAGTAACGGACCGTCCACACATCTCAATGCATATAAAACGGCACGGCATACAGAATGAAAAAAAAAAACATAAATGCACTACCTCGTCATATTTATTCTGGGTCAAGATATGTATTGATTAAAGGAAAAGTGGGCAATATCTTCAATACCACTTCCATATCACGCCTATGCTTGCTCGAGGTTGCGTTATGGAATTATAATATGGGGGCTTATTCGGGATTCACTACGGATACATGGAGAAACTAGTTTGATATCGACAAACAAATACCTAATCTTTAATTTTGTTGTAAAAGCTGAAATGTACAAACAGTATGTCAATATAACTATCTAACATTGATGTGCGTCAATCTTTTAATTTAGCTTAGGTCCCAACAGCAACTACCACTACCTTTGATTAGAAAAACTGCTACATATGTACTAGATTTTTTTTTAAGTTTTAATAGGTTTAAAAATTGAAAAAGGAATGTCCCAATAAGTTTAACATAAATTGTTGTTAACCTACCTACGTGCTCAATAGAAGAGGGGCGTGGGTTCCTTTAGACTGAAATTCAGGCGCGAATTTAAGCCCAGCAAAGTATACCAATTACTTATTTTTAATAAACATATAGGTAATTGGAAATTATGTGCCATTTTAAAATAAGTGTGATCTAATGAGTTAATGACCCAAAGTCATAGTACAGTTACGAATACGTTGAATTAACTCACCCATTTTTCCTTGAAGCGTCATTTCAAATGCTTACAGGAACGCACTACAAAAAAACACCCATCTCCGCCATTTTTGCGAAACTCCGAATACAAATTTAAAAATAGAACGACGCGCCAACGTTGCCAGGGACACATTAGAAACGTTAAAACGCGCGAATTTATCTTTTTATTCGATTTTACACCGAGGTAACGGCTATAGTTATAAATAATTTTCACAAATATGTCCGCGTACTTACAACGCCAAAATCACACTGATATAAATGATTGAATGAGTGAAGCGAGTGACTAGCAGAAATACTGAACTGAAGGGAGGAAATTGCTCCAAACTATTCAGCGCTTCAAGCGCTTTGACAAAAATCAATCACTTTTTTACCACTACCACTTTCACAAATCGATTATTAACTTCCAAAAAAATCTTAAACACAAAACAATATTCAAAATGTTAATTTTCGTGTACAATAACGCCGTTTTTTTAATGAAATAGTGATAATAAGTTTAATAAAGTGTTCAACTGATGAAAGCGCTACGTTTTTCAAGATGGCGGAACAGCGTGATAGGCGCGTACGGAACTAGCCAATGGCGTTGCGTCGTTTCGATAGCCCCGTTTAGCCGTGGTATTGTAAAAGGTCGTATCTACATTGGATTTCATACTAATATACGACTTTTTTAAGTAGCACCAGTTTTGCGTAGGGCAGTGGCTCTGAAAGTTTTGTAATACTTTTTATGATGTTTTATTTTTCGTATCAATCTCTTGGTAGTTGTTTGTTAAATTGGTTACGGTAGTTTGTTTACTTAAAATTGAATGTATTTACTGATGTTACATACGAATATAGTGTCAATGAGTAGATACTTAGTATTGTGGGTTTAAACTTTGTTCAGAAATGTATTTTTTCGTCTGTTATTCTCAACATGTTATTTACTGATGTTACATACGAATATAATGTCAATGAGTAGATACTTAGTATTGTGGGTTTAAACTTTGTTCAGAAATATATTTTTTCGTCTGTTATTCTCAACATCCACATAGAAAAATATCTTTTGATATAATTCCCCCCAAATAACTTATTTCAATATTAGTACTTTCAGAATAATATATTAATTGACTTAATTTAATTGTAAAATATTATAATAAAATAATAACTAATATAAATTACTATTATATTTTTTATTTTATAACAGGTCATTTAAAAAGTTTACATTATCCCCATAGTATACAAAGGCACCAAAAATGTGGATTTCCTAATCAAAATATTAGACTAAACCAGGTTTTTCTCTTGTAACTTGGTACCAAGCTTGGTCTAGAAATATAACAAATATTATGATTGTAATTAAGATGTTCTCCCTACATAATAACCATAATCATCATAATTTATGTAAAGGTATATTTTGTGATGTCATCAAGAAATGCTTTTATGGAAATTTCGCAAAGATCTAAAAGATTTTACAAGTTATAGAGGGTTTACTATCAATATGAAAATTCAAAATTCATCGTGCTATTTCTCTCGCTCTCGTGTTAAATTGTATTGGAATGGACGAGACTGTGTATTAGATATCATTTTTAAAACCTCGATGTGACACTTGGTCACATGATCACATCCCGAATATACAACCTTATAGCGAGGAAAATTAAAAAAGTAGTCGTGATAATGACATTGACAGTTCTTTTTTTACTACTATCAGAAAAAAAATACGATTAGAAAACGTAATGATTGCAATTTTAGCATTGTATTACAGTATATTCTTAATAATCCTTACAAAAAAATCTTCTGAAAGTGGGTGAAATTCACAGACAGACATTGTCGGGTTAAAATAAACTTTTTTCGCACTGGCAACATTTAAGTGTCTTCCATTGTCGATGGTGCGAACTTTTCTAAATCCTTTTTTTGTCCTTCCGTTAATATCTTTTAACTTTTGCGGTTAGAGGGAGTTTTTTAAACGGCGAGGAAAGATTTTTACTTTACTACGCTTGTCTTCATTCTTTAATCAAGTAACTGGGAATGTAATATCAGTTCTTTTAGTATAAATAAAACATCGATTTATACAATTGTATCTTGTTTGTACCTATTGTAGTAATTATTGCAGACATTAAGTTTAGTGTTTTGGCGGAATATGCTCATCTATAGAACGTCCTAAATTTTACACAATCTTGTAAAAAGGATTAACAGTTTGTCATACCATGTAATAATCATAATGTTCTATTGTGAAATAATAATAAATAATAATCTTTATAAATGAAAATATAATAACAAGAATTAGCATAAAAAATCTTACATCCACACAGAGCATCTATCTATCTATCTATACATATAATAAAGCTAAAGAGGGTTGAAAGTATACTTAGAATCGATAACAGAACACGTTCCAACAGTTTTTAGAACTTTTGTCTGTTTATCTGTTTATTTGACCGCGCATCACGTAAAAACGGCTACACGGATTTTTATGAAAACTTCATTAACCTATCGAGAAAATCCCCGGCCATATTATACGCTATAAAATTATTTTATTAATAAAAGGGGGGTAGCTACTACACTAGATTGAGTTAAGTTTGCACCTGAATCTTATGGCGCTACTTAGGAATGAGGTGCAAACTTTTTCAAACATGTGCTACGACTATCGAGTACCCTGATAAACTAACAGATGGCACTAATTAATATGTTGTGACAATGAAGCCACTGAGGAAGGATTTTGCCAAATTAATTGTAAGTTTCGAAAAGGGGGTACGGATATCAACAAATTTAATTGAATAATCGCTGTTACGTTGCTGCCTGGTGGCAAATCCCAATAGATTTGGACAACACGGAAAGTCCTGTCTGCGGGGTATCAAGCATCATATCTGTGATAAAGCAAAACAGACACAGACCTACTTCCACGCGTACGGAGCCGCGGCCAAAGCTAGTACTTAATACTTGTGCCTGAACTAGAAAAATCCTGTATCTCAGGCTTTGAGAGAGCTCATTTATTTACCTAAGTTCTTAGTTTAAAAATAATAATAAGAAAAAAAAATTAGATCCTACCTAATCGGTAGGATCTATAATTGTGAACTAGAAGTTTTCGTCCGCACTCTTTTCTTTTATTTATTTCAATAAAGACACTAATACCAGAGATGCCATGTATACTTATGTACCCAAAAACGACCAAATCCTCCGTACGCATTAGTATCAGGCGCATCAGAGACAAAGCGCCGCGTTAAAAGATCATATCCATTGTGAGATGATGTAGGTCGGACACGTGCAGTGCTATTCATAAGCGGCGGCGATTCCTACGCCATTTGTTCACTTATTTATTTAAACTTTATTGCTCAAAAGAAAAGTCAGTACAAATGTCGAATTTAATGCCAAATGGCTACCAGTACCACTACCGGCACTACCAGTCAACCATAGGGCTAAATAGAGATGGCTTCAAGTGGGGCAAAGAAGAAAATTATTCGTTCTTAGAACGTTTATGATACAATTTGGGTAACCACAGAATAAAAAAACAACGGTAGGCAACCTCTCGATCTTCATAAAAACTGCCAGAGACGCGTTCTTAGTAAATTGTTTATGTAAACTGCGACGCAATTGATTGTGGAGCGTTGCGACCCTGGTGGACGCTGGTGCGTAGGATAGCAAAGTACCACTGTACGTGAGTCTGTCTTGATAACTGCTTATTTTTTGCATTTAATTCATGACCACATGATATAAATGATATATATATGTAGCGAGTTTTATCAAAACGACCGGGTTTACAATATAGAAATCACACTCAATGTCCAAACTTCAAATATCGATTAGAAAATATTGCTCATTGCAAAATATTACTCCAGGATTTTATACAACTATAAGACTGAAATGGCTACATTTGTTCTTATCAGAGAAAGTATCAAAGTCATAATTCAAAACCGTTAAACTTGAAACATTTACATCATACAACTAAACGAATTTGAAAAATTTCTTATCTACTTATACAGAAAACCTTTCAACTCCATACGATGCGATTCACTTTACCAGATCCGATTCTCAATCGCTTGTGCAATCGCTACCGCCTGTAGCCACCCGCTCTCGCTCGTCGCTCACCCCGCGCCCATAAAACCCAAGAGTGTAATCACAGACTCACTTTTCCCTCCCAACACCGTATTTGCATTACTCCAGTTCTACTGTGGAACAAACAGCAAATGATTCCTGAACGTTGGTTTGCTAATGGGTAAGTTTGTTTTGCTTGATTCAAGAAGATTACAGTACAGAGTAGATTTTGAAATAATAATGAAATCATAAACTTTAGATCTATACTAGAAGGCCTGCAACTTCGTAAGCGTAATTGTTTTATACCGTAGTCAGATAAAAAGCATTCTTTGACCATCTTTGGATGTCCACCTACCCCTGTACCAAAATTGCTTAAAATTTGTCCAGCCGTTTCGGCGTGATGAGAGGACAAAGGAAATTATGCCCAGCAGATGGCGCCAGACTGGCGAAGTACGGCGCTCCCATGCAAAACAAATGACGATCCAGCATCACGCCATAGAAAACTGATTTTCAATACGAATCTAGATTTCTATATAGTATGGAAGGTGCTCGGACATTATTATTTTTTTATACCCTAATGTGATTACGTTAAAATAAAAATTGGGCAAGTGCGAGTCTGACTCGCGCATGAAGGGTTCCGTACCATAATCTAAAACAAGTTTGTTGTATGGGAGCCCCCCTTAAATATTTATTTTATTTTATTTTTAGTATTTGTTGTTATAGCGGCAATAAAAATACATCATCTGTGAAAATTTCAACTGTCTAGCTATCACCGTTCTTGAGATACAGCCTGGTGACAGACGGATGGATGGACGGACGGACAGCGAAGTCTCAGTAATAGGGTCCCGTTTTTACCCTTTGGGTACTGAACCCTAAAAAGTATCCTATAACTATCTTTGGATCTCTATCTATCCCTGTACGAAATAGGTTAAATCTGTCCAGTTGTTTCGGCGATGAAAAAAAATATGTTTAGGTACCAACAGATAGCGCTGTACAGATAGCACCACGTTGCTGTATCGCGCTATATATTTTTTTCCTGAAATAACCACCCCTCTTCAGAAAAAACTGTTTTTATATACAATTTTAGAATTTTGAATAAATGATTATATAATAAAGATTATAAACTTTATTCAAGCGTTACATTGTTTTTGGTAAATCCAGGAATCCAGCCCCTCTAATATCACAACCGACCAATTTATCAGCGTACACGGTTAAACCTTCATAACCTGAGACTAACGTTACTTGAGCCTTCGGACTTGTAATGAAATTCCCTTACCTGCCGCCCGCCCCCCTCATACAATAGCTACATACAAATGTTTATATAGAGCTGTGGTTCTCAAACTGTGCAGCGCAGGTAGGGCTGCCATCTCTAAATTCGCCGAATTCGGACAGACGTAAAAACCCAGGGCAATTGGCGTTAATCGAAGTTTTTCTCTGGATGCGTCCGAAAAACAATCGCTTTATTTTACATTTACTAAAAGCGTCGGCCACTTTTTAAAAAACCCCCGGTCCCGGACGGATGGCAACCCTATGCGCAGGCCTCAATTTGACGTATGACAGCTATCCGAGATCTCTTTTGACATGCAGGTAAAATCTACGAGCTCTACTCATACGAGTTAAAATAAATATGCGAACTATTGTCGCTTAAGTAAATTAGTATTATCAATTTATCACTGTCTTATAGGATTCGCAAATTCGGATAAGCTTTAGCAGCGAATTTGTTGTTAAGGTGTAGGTATAGGCGGTATTCTTTAAGGTGTGAATGAGTTAGCAATAGGCTTTTGCCATCTTTTGATCAATATATATCCGAATTTTGCAACCGTGCTTATAATATCAATGCCATTTTATGTAGCTCGAATACCTAACAGAAATGGGGGAAAAACACCAGACATTCAGTTGAGTTGAGTATAGCGAAAAATATATAAACCTGAACTATCAGGTTCGTACGTACTAACGTATAATATATTTAATCAATTATTTGTGTGTCCATCAAAACTCACTAGTATTAAAATAGGTAGTATAAAAACGGGCACATCTTTTTTAGGGCTCCATAAATCATACAGTGTTTAAAAAACACGGCGTAGAAAGTTTGAGAATCCCAGATATGAGCCAGAGGGCCCGGATGTACGAACCCCTTTAGATGATTTTTTTAGTTATGTTAATTAAAAATTTACGCTTATGCTGTGAGTGTTTTGCTAGTGTGTGTAGTTATTTTGAGTAAAAAGAGGGATTTATTGAGTAGGACGTATAAAATATTGTTTCACCTCTGCAGTTGAAATATACACTGAGCAACTAGGTAAACATTTTTGCACTTTTCTTTTATTTGTCTTTTTTGAATTGTGTAGTTAGAAAAGGCATTTTTTTATTCGTGTCTAATTGCCTCCAAACAAACAGTTGAAGACAAAAAAAAAACTCGTCACTACTTCGAAGTAGAATAAAGTGCGAAATTACTAACGCATTGTTGTAAAAATAATAGAAAAAAGTTCTACATGAAGTAAACATCGAAATTATTAATTGATAAAAGAAAAAGACACACCATTCAAAATTAATTTTGGAATGTTTAAATTACTTTTTTCCAAATTGGCAATATTATTTGTAAAACATATTTTCTTACTTTCCTTCTAAAACTCTATAAGGATAAAAAGAAAAGTATGAAAAAAAATCTCTTGCAAAAAGAATTTGAATACAGAATGCACAATCGTTTGAATACAGAATTGATGATCATCGATCAATCATCGCCGTCAATACACCGCCCATTTTCGGTTATAATCAATTTGTCGTTTTATGACTGATAGCCTTACTTAAGCTTCTTCAATATTTGTAACATTTACTTTCTAAGTATACATATCAATAAAAGGTGCCTGGAACTTCATATCCCTCCTTTTTGACCGACATTAAAAACGGAGCAGTTTTTTTTTATATATACCGATTACTCGAAAACAATGAAACCGATTTGAACAATTATTTTATTTGAAAGAGTTTTTATACCTTTTATTTGGTCACATTGTAATACAACATAAGATCGTTTCTTTCTAATCGGCTATTTTTTTTTCTTAAAAAGTAGTCATGTACGAGTATACTATGTAGTAAATTCAAAATTGGTTAAAATCCATTTAGGCGTGATGAGATTTAGAATAATTTTATAGGAAATTTGGTAAAAAATGGCGTTATTATCAATGCTCACACGAAACAAAATAAAACCTCAGTCTTGTTAAGATTTATCCTGAAACATACTTTTAAATGATGCATTTTTTTATTAGATGTTTTTTTATGTCATTTTTGGAGCTGACAAAAAAAAACTCTTTAAAATATTGTAAACTTGCTTATTGTAAGACCTTCCTTGCGCCCTTAAGCTTGTACCATCCTTTATGGAGCGAGCGGCGAGGTATAATAATTAGCAGCCAACTTAACCCACACATAACCCGTGTAATCACCCATATGTGTAAGATAACTTCCGGTGTATGGTATGAGTAAGTATATAGTCACAATTTGGGTGTTATATTACGTTTTAACTGGATAAGAAAAAAAGGGTTAGGACTTTTTCTTCCATGCAGATATAGGTATAGGATATATATACATTAGATTATAATAAATGATAAGGATATTTGGTTTGTCTGTCACCTTTTATCCTGCACCAACTACATATTTCTGTATAGCCCAGTGGTTGACTGGTAGAGAATGCTTAAAAGCATTAAGTCCGCCGTTTGTACTTTTTTGTATTGTGCAATAAAGATTAAATAAATAAATAAGGACATAATATAAATGGATATTTCCAGTCTTTCACATTGCTCATACTGAGCTCTAATTATGTGAACAGAACTCGTAAAACATAATTTAGAGTCACGTAAAAGACCTAGAAGGTTCTGTCTTTTGATCTTCAAAATTCATAAGAGAAGTAATTTTGGTGGTTGTTTGTGTAAAATACGACGCGATTGATCTCAGGGCCCAGCTACGAATGTGATTTAACTCGAATACATGCGGAAAACTGAGCACCCAGGCCGCAAGCACGCACCAATAGGTACCCTTTCCATGAGTTTACAGTGAAGGTACTTCCTAGTGACTTCGTAAATGATTTGTATGGAGAGTTGTAGTTCTACAAAGTAACCGCTAGGGACACTGTACTATTCTCAATACAGGTCGTTTACACAGTCGCTAGTGACGCTACGATCACGTTATCTAATGGTAAGGAACAAGGTCACTAATGCGGTAAAAAGTTAGTTTATCCTACCAATTGCGCCATGCAGCATTGGGAAATAATATTTTTTTTGGTTTATTCATGGAGCAATGGGGATTGGGGATCGTGTGTGTAAAACGCACATCCTAGGGTATGGCTAATGCGCATAAGCATTTCAAAAACATATATGACGCAGAGGGCGCTCTAGTGGCGTAAAAGAATTAAGGGATGAAAGATGTGGTGTGATTGACGTAGCGATCGGATAGCTCAGTTGGGAGAGCAATGCGCCGGACACGCAGAGGTCGCGGGTTCAAACCCCGCTTCGATTGTAGTAGATCGCATTCAATTTTTCTTTCTTAATTTACCTTTGTGTCATTATTTATAAAAATAAAAATGTGGTATTACCACATAAAAAATAAGAATCGATAAAAAAGATTCTATACAAATATTTATTCATGGAAGTTATATATGTACTTTTAATACGAAATCGATAAATATGAATGAGAACTGAAGTACACCGTGCTGTAAGTTTTGCCTTATTTAAATCTAACTCGACGCTCTCACCCGCGTTTTGCACCACTTTAAACCGTCCCCGGTTTATGGCGTCATAATGATTAGGGTTCCGCACGCACCAAATAGGCTAAATGAAATGATATGACGTGAGACGGTTACGGCGGCGATGACTTTTTATGGAGTTGTCCCGAACATTGTTTTTGCGTTTCCAGCTTCACCCTTAATACGTATGGTTGTTTTATGCCCTGTTTTAATATTGGCATAGGCGTATTAAAAAAGTGTACGTCAACTTTTTTTGTTGAACAAGTACATAGGATTAGGAACCTAATCCAAGGAACGACAAATGACCGAAAATGGCCAATGAAAATACTAAGGACAATGAAGTTGCTTGATTTTTTGTATATAGCAGACACTGAACTGAAAAATTACAATTCGTGACATTTTTCATTCAATAATTACTTAGACTCGCGCTGAAGGTTTCGCATTTTGCGCACTGTTTTGTGGTTCACAGTAAAAGTACCTTTACATTACAGCTCAATACACTCTTGTATTAAACAAAACCCTATGCAGTTAAAAACCCTCGATTTCGCCATTACGGCTATCTCATCCGCACCCTAATAACGGACGTGCCCGCGCATAAAGCGAAACTTTGGGAACCGGCGCTAAAAACTTTATATCGTATTAAAATCGTAAAGCGTTGTCAACATATTAAGATAACGTTGAGGATTTTAACGTGCGTATTTAATTTGGTTTATTTAAACACTAGGTAGCTTTTATTAAAAAAAAGAATAGTGACAGAATGATAAATAAAAATTAAAAAAACTATTTTTGCGTTATAGTTATCTTGAAGACGCGGTTGACTACTGTGACGACGGTCCTGGGTTCGAATACCGGCAAGGGAAATATCGGTGTGAAGATGCTATCAAACCTTAATATCCTTAAAATCACCCAAATATAAGAACTGTTGGTATTCACAACGTTTTTTTTTTAAATACAAGATTAAGGGGTTACATGGGTTTCCTCGGGGAAAAAATGGCCTTTTTTCAACAATTCTTTTTTCATATAAAAAATGAAATTTTTTATTCAAATTTTGTACTGTCATAAAGATACACATTTGACAAAGAAATTCTGAAATTTTTGTAAAAAAATATTAAAAACTGCCATTGTGACGTCATTTCCGGCGGCCCCTCGGGAAAAAAGTGAGTCCGCGTTGGCAGAAGAACTTCTTACAGGATCATCAGAAGGGAAAAAAAAAAATATGTATTTTAGTTAAGACCATAAACCATAATGTGGACGAAGGAAAAAAAAAAAAGTGAAAATTGGATTTTTGGCAGACCTTTTTACATAAAAATGACAATTTCGATGAAAATTTCTCTACATTTTTTTTTTTAAATAGTTGTAATCGAAAAAAAAAAAATCCTTCGTCCAACTTATTGAGAATTGTATCGCGAAGACCTGTGTAAAATTTCATGAAGATCGATTGAGTAGTTCTCGAGAAATTCTGCCAACCGACTTTGAAAACACAGTTTCGAGAAAAACGCGTTTATAGTTTTCGCGCTTAGGCTATTAGCCTACTAGTTGGCCTCGAGCGCTCAACTTCTGAAGGCTGTATTTCCAAAACTATTACTCGGATCAATTTGAAAATTTAGGACAATATTCTAGAGATGTTGTCAAATTTAATGAGGCAATAAAAAAAAATTCGATTTTTTGAAACCGTGAAACCCATGTAACCCCTTAAGATACTTATTTAAATCGAGATTTCAGGCACACTAAATTCAGAGAATACAAGGGAACTCACCAATTCGGACGGCTTTTTGCTTTGTGTTCTAAATACCTGTAACACACAAAAAATCTTGTAAAGATAGGTGTACACTCTTTCATCTAGAAAATATAAAAATAATTTTACAAAAAAATCGTATTTATGTGGGAATGCGGCAGGGAAAATGCACAGGATGTTCTTCATGTCGTTTGTTTACATCATTTACAACTATTTTCAAAACTCTGTCCATCTTAAAACGTTTCCCTATTAAAACGCAAACATGTAACCTTCGTCAAAGGAAGCATGCACTACAACTGAATGTATGGAATACCGCCCTAATGAAAAAAAGCGTCATAGGAATGGCTCCAAAAATATTTAATAAACTTCCAGAGGAACTCCAACTAGAAACAACAAAGAGATTCAAACATCAGCTGTTTAATATATTAATTGACAAATGTTATTCTAGTATTAAGGATTATTTTGAAGATAATATTTAAATTGTAATAATTGATAACTTAAATGATTAATTTTAAATACTGGACATACTATGTTATTTGATGGTTCTTAACTCTATTTCTATTAGATTTTATAATATTGTCTGATTTGCTATGTTCCCATTTTATTTTTATTCTTGTGTATATTTTCGTACGCCATGCGGCAAGACGTAGCTGTACCTACTATTACTGCCATTGTCACCTTATCTACCTATGTTTGACGAAATAAACGTATTCTATTCTATTCTATTCCTTATTTAATTATATTCGAACTTACACTAATCGTCCATCAGCCAGATCTTTATACCTACTCAACCAGTATCAATCCTATATCAAATCATTTAATGTTGTGTACAAAAAATAATAAACATCTAGTTCAGTTTAGATCATTGCCATAAATAGCGTAAAATGTTCCTCCCAAAGCAGAGGCTGGAAAACTTTTCCACGAAACGCCCGGAACTCATATAATTGATAAATGCGATAGTTATAATCCGTTTAAATTGTTTTATTGAAACATGAAACAATCACGGAAACCGATAATATTTTCATCCAAACAACATCGTTAACTGAGATACGCTGAATACATAATCGTGATAAGTTAAGAATATAACCAAATTAAGATTTTTACCATTTATTATGCTGCTAAATAAATAGTTTTTTTTGTTAGAAACGCCTTATTTTAGTTAGTTTTTGAAATGTTTTAGTTTAGCGGGTTGTGAGTGACGTCACATGACGAATTTGCTCAATGTATGAAGATTTATGATTAAATGCATGTATGTATGAAAAAATACGCAAATATCGATTCAGTGGTTTAAGCGTGAAGAGGTAACAGACAGCAAGACACACTTTCGCATTTATAATACTAGCTGTGCCCCGCGGTGTTATCCGCTCATCCCACGGGAACACTAAATTTATTCGGGACGAAAAGTATCCTATGTCCTTTCCCGGATCTTAAACTATCTCCATGCCAAATTTCATCAAAATCAATTCAGCGGTTAAGCGTGAAGAGGTAACATACAGACAGACACACTTTTGCATTTATAATATTAGTATGGATTATTCCGGTGACGTCACGCTGCGCGCCGTACGAAAATTCCAATACCGTAACTTTAAAACCACTAGATTGATTGTAATGAAACAATACCAAGAATATTCCCAAGCGGGGTTATGCGTTCATGAATGCGGTGATTTATTGGAGCTGGCCATATTATTTATAATAACTACAATAGGTTAAGCGCGAACTACGTTTGCAAGTTTCACGTTATTTATGCGTATGTATAACTGGTGCAATGTTGATAAATTTTGCATTATACATATAAACCTTCCTCTTGAATCACTCTATTAAAAAAACCGCATCAAAATCCGTTGCGTAGTTTTAAAGATCTAAGCATACATAGGGACTGACAGACAGAGACTTTGTTTTAAATACTATGTAGTGATATAGAAACCGTAAAACGCAACAAAGCTCGGGCTGGGAGCTTAAGGCAATCCGATTATGGCGCTCCGAGGAATTAAGACTTAATTAAAAATGCTTAATATTAATACAATTGTCAATTATTTGAAAGAACGATTAAAAAATACTAGAGCAGAGAGAATTTACGAGTGACCGAGGTCGAGTTTCTTGCAGATTTGGATTGTATTATAAAATAATAATTAATAAAACGAGTGCGCATTTTTTCACGTAAGGATTGATTGTCATAACGTATTGTTTGTTATAAAATCGTTAGCCATAATTCTGAAGTTATTCACTTTACAAAAAATTTGAGAGTAGAACCCATCAGCTCAGGTTAGGTTAGTTTTGTGTTATAACAATTCGGAATAGTTATTTGTGCAACAAGAGAGCAAAGTTGTTTTTTGTTATGAGTGCTGATTTTGAGTCCCGAGCAAGCGAAGGATTCTACGTTTGAATCACGAGCGTAGCGAGTGATTCTATGTTAGAATCCTGAGTGTAGCGAGGGACTCAACAGCACGAGATGCAAAAAACTTTGCTCTCGTGTAGCACACACAACTTTTCACCTCATCAGCGAGAACATATTCGACATTTTGTGTTTTTTCTTCCAACGTATGTTTATAGTCTTTGTTGCTGATTTCAATAATATTAATCAGAATATTAATCAGAAAATAGATAAGTGCTGCTTAAAAAGGAATAACAATATAATTTAATTGAAATTATAATCAACCAACCAACACGGTTATTGTCATTATTTGATCAAATTGGAAGATTTAGCAGATACATGACGTGTTTATTTATAAATACATTATTATATTACGAGATTTTGTTTATACATTGATTAATATTTTTACTCCTAAAACACCAAACAAAATATATGCAAAAGAAAATAACAATTACTATTTATATGAACTCGATATTTTTTAATGTACGTTTCGATTATGCATCTATGATAAATGGCGAAATTATAAATTATATTTTACAATAAGTAATAAGGTGAAAAATCTTATTATATTTGAGCAATGATCAATTGTTTTATATAAAAGGCACAATCATTTTAATTTTCGGTCGTTAAATAAAAATATAATAAAGAAAAAAAATACGTTGCAATTAAAACTTTTTCGGGTGTTTTTAATATTTTTTTTTGGTATAACGCGTATCCGAACTGTTTTCAATCGAGGTCGGATTCGAAAATCGAATTTCAAATTGATAAGTTTCTATCCCTCTCTTTTATATACATATGAAAGAAACAGAGTGCATCGAGATTCAAATAATTAGAATTTTATAATTAACCTTTGGCTGAAGAATGACAATTCGTGGTCAGATATTGAAAAAATTAAAAAGCTACTTTCTACTCACGCTCGAAACAAAATCGCATTTTGTTCACTGTTATCTGACAGCAAAATCGCCATGTTTGAGCTGGTGAGGTGAAAAAGTTATTTGTTTCAGAGAAAAGTAGAAATTATAACTACGAAAATTATGACTAATGACAATTATGAATAAGTATTTTATGTGAACCAATAATATGGACCCTAATAAAAAAATACGGCGTGGTTGGCGCAGCCCGGTCCTGGAATTGAATCCCGGCAAGGGCAAATATTTGTGTGATGACCTCGAATATTTGCTCATATCCTGGGTCATGTATATTTTCTATATATTTCAGTATGTATTTATCTTATATGTATTATTTACATGGTAATTTATTGAACATTTTAAGAGCATTAAAATCCTATGTAATAAAATCGGGCGTTTTCAATATTGTAAGGCTTTCTAATGTGTCATGTTATTTTTTTACACATAATCGAATATAGAAGAGAAATGCTGTGTCTTATTTACCTAAAGCTAACTAACTTGGGTCCAAATTTACCTAGGTGATTACAATATACAAACAATTTGCAAACGAGATTGTATGCTTAGAACGGGTAAACGTTATGGTTATTACTTCCAAACCACTATGGCCTAACGTTCTGCAAATTGCCGTATATTTATCGTTTCAGCAATAAGACTAAATGTAAGCATTTCGTAAATTTAGTTAATCAGCATTTAGTTAAAATAAGATAAACAACCATAAGTATTTGAACGCTGATTGAATTATAATAACACAGAAAAAAAAAACAAATGCCAAATAAGACGCATCTGAAGTGCTTCTAATTTTAATTAAATTACTTAATATAAAACAAAAGATAAACAACCAATTCTGATTGTATTAATAACACGGAACAAAAAAATAATAATCAAATTGGCCAAATACGTCTCTTATACGCATCTGACATTATTTTCCCCAAAAACTTCGTAAGTTTCAAGAGTTTCAAGTAACTAGCAAATTCGCTTTCATTCACTGAATTCTAGTATTTAACTCAGTCCCGGAATTCGGAATAAATGTCACGAGTGTCTTTTATTGTATGACAGCATGAAAAGGCTAAAAAAAACGATAAACTAAACAAACACATGTAATCACTTATTCTTTGCAAATAAATATCTTATCTTAACAAATGAAAAATAAAAATCGACAACCCGGGACGAGAAAAATATCAGTAAAAAAATATAAAAGGCGGTAGATAACAATTTACTAGGCCGTATTTTCATCATCCAACATGGCGGTCTAAACCCCAAACCGGCACTAACTGCCCAGATCCGGTTCACAATAGCACAGCACATTGAAGTTTATTCCCGCATTATGGCGATGAGACCCATATACATAGGTACAGGTTTTTATTTTGGATGGCAAGGTCTTGTTAACATATATTTGGCCACTTTTACTGTTATCTACAATATTATGCTAATTGTAAAATGCGTAGAGACAAGATATATTTCCTTTATATATGTGGTGTATTTTAGTATAAATGGTTAATCTAATAAATATATTGCGCAGTCAGTATCATACTTGCCGGACCACATTATTTTTGTTATTTACCATTTCAGCTGTCATATTTTTTCAGGGGATTATTTGTTAGACGCAAACACGCCTTTATTTATGTCCTCAAGTATACATATCTTCGAATTTCGTTTCAACAATTCATGATTTTTTATTTCATTACAAGCCATTCATTTTCAATCATCAACAAGTTCCTGGCATTCATAATTTATTTTTTCACCTTAATTTATGCCTTATAACAAATAGATAGATAACTATTCATTGAAGTTTATGTACTACTATGTTTAGGACATTGGAACTCAGGAGGTAAACCACTAATAATTACAAAAGATATATTCGCAAAAGGCTCCGTCACGATTCATAATCTGTCAAACAAAGTAAACCAACCTTACATTACGGTTGGATCACAAACCACTATAAACTCATTTTTTTAATAACCTGCGGTCGGCACCGAGTCGATGGCCTTTGAAGTTCAGTCCAGTATATTTTCAGTATTGTCAACTTAAAGGGTAATAGTAGACGAGGGTTATGGTTGCTTTGTGGCGTTTTTTAGTTGTGTAGTGGCGTAAAATTTTGTTACTTTGTTTTGAGTATTTTTAAATTTGAATCATGCTATAAACTATTATATTCCTTACTGTTATGGTTAAGGATATAAAGAATATAGTATTTTAGAGGTTTATTATTATCACTTTATTATTGATTTCCTGCAATTAAGCTAAATACGAAAAAAATGCAACAAAGGCAACAAGGCAACAACTAATCACTATTTAACAAAAAAAATACTTCAGGTAAAAGACGTCTAGTTTAAGAGCCATTTAAAAAACACCCCAGACATAAGTAGCTGGTCATCATGAGACCCTGATTCAATGAGTGATATAGAAAATGCTACTAAAACTGAACGTAACTACAAAATTTGGAATTCTTAGCTTCAATATTGGCTAATCTAGAAAATACTGGTCCTCTTTCCAACAATTAACGCACTCAAATCGGTTCATCCGTTTGGAAGCTACGATGCACACAGATACACATGTTAAACTTACTTACTCGTCGGGGGGTTAAAAATCGACAAACTTTCCGTACTTGTTCTTACAAAGCTTGAAGATTCCATCGATTCTTCATGGATCCCATCATCAGCTCTTAACTTACAAATAAATAAATAAATCCTATCTGCTCATACATGACATTGCTCTGAGGTTATCTCGAAAATTTTACGCAGACTTGAGACCTCTTTTTTGGAGCCGATTGGAATGTATCAACACAGGGAAAACTTTACACACAGGAACACCGGCAAAAACAAGTAAATGTAAAACAGCAATAATTAGAATCAAAATGACAGAACTGACTCAAAAGCACAAAGTCCCCGCTGTCGAACTGGTTTCAGCCGGTTTCAACTAGTTAGCGAGTACTTAGAGTTCTGGAAGGGTTAATAAAGCTGTTTTTTTCTCTCTAAAAACTGTCACTAATTGGCGTTCGAAATTGAATTTAAGTTAATTTGGAAGGAATTTTCGAGGGCTGTTTTTATTTAGTTTGGGATTGGAAATTTGTTCAGTTGACATTGGTTTTTATGGGGTACTTACTGAATTTTAAATGGCTTGATTACAATGCGGTCCGGAAGTCCATTGAAATTCATTCAAATAATTTATAAGTACCTAAACATAATTATTGTTCCTATATTGAAATTACATAGCGATCGAAGCATCCGTTTCAGGCTAGCCAAGATTATTTAGTATTCCGGGATATTTGCATTTTCGGATGTACAGGTTCTCTAGATAATTAGCTGTTCTCGCGTACCTACATGTCGCATTTCTCAACCGTTTCTTGTGAAAAGTTGTGGGTTGAAAATGTTTTTTACGTATTTACAAATTTTGCTATAGTATATATTTTTCATTGAACATTATAATACACCATAATAGTAATAAAAAATGCTGGGTAGAAAACCTAGGAGTAATTCAAACTTTGAGCATCACTTCACTATTTACAATCAGTCGATTGGTCCGTGGAAGCTGTTTAGCTATTTCGTCAAAGTAACCACAGCCCGGCTAGCTCAGTCGGTAGAGCATGAGACTCTTAATCTCAGGGTCGTGGGTTCGAGCCCCACGTTGGGCGAATATCTTTTTGCATTTTTTTTTTCGTGCTATTTGGGCTCTATTAATATGGGCACATAATAGTAAATTAAACATTACTTAATCATGAATGATGTGCGAGGAAATGCTGCCAGCGTCGTCGTCAGAACCATGCCGCGGGGGCACAGTTTTGTAGATTTATTTTAGCATAATTTAATTTATTTTAGATTTTAGTTATTTAGTTTCAATTTGAATTGTCCTTTTATATTTCCATTTCTTGAATATAGGAATTACATCGTAGGTGTATTAAACCAACACAGTTCAATAGCATAAAATAATTAATTTTAATAAACTGTATTTATACCTACGATCTATTTATAGATAAATAAGTAAATGGTACTAAAATATGAATGTACAAAGTAATACGAAGCAACTATTTCACTTTAGTTTAGTGTTGTACCAATATTTATCTAAGTAATTTTGTTTTAGTTATTATTTCTATTAGTAGGTATACTTATTACTTACTGTAATTATCTATCAACTTCAATAATCATTGCCATACTTATCAGTAATCAATCAAATCGTCATTATCTATGTCATATTCATATCATAATGCAAGACGCAAGATTGCGTCAAGTTTTATCTTCTATACACTCACCGCTACTGAATAATAATTTCACCTCAACTCCCATCCGGGGGTGTAGCTCAGATGGTAGAGCGCTCGCTTAGCATGCGAGAAGTACGGGGATCGATACCCCGCACCTCCAATCTTTTTGCTTTTATTTTTCAATTCTGCATTCCCGATCGGTAAAGCTATTCAAGTAGCAATAATATTAAAACACGTTACAATAGAAAATATCATTTTGCATCAACATTCCCGTTAGGTTAAGCCAAGTGTGAATGAGATTATCCGCAGAACGCAGCATTTTAAAATGCCTACAGTTATTTTATATTTAATCTCTTCAAAAAGCGAAAGGCAGCAGCGATTTACCTGACTTAAAATATACAAAAATACATTTTACGATGAATCTGTGGCACTAAATCGCACATTTATACACACTTAGTTTCTTAATTTACTTTTTTAGTGTACTTACTAGAACGTAGTCGCGTAAAAAGTATCCTATAACCATCTTTGGATGTACAGATATCCCTGTACCAAAATTGGTTAAAATCCGTTCAGCGGTTTCGGATTGGTGAGAGGAGAGGATAAAGAACAATTCAACAGATGGCGCTGATGGCGCCGCCGCGCGTCCATATAAATGCTGCATCGTGCCGTTGAGATTTTTCCTGAAATAATGACCCCTCTCATAAAAAACTGATGAACAATATAATTTTGAATTTTGTAATAGAGTACCATCAAATGCGTAGTTTTAAAATGTTTTAAAGATCTAAGCATACATAGGGACAGACGGACAGCAGGAAGCGACTTTGTTTTACACTATGTAGTGATACATATGGGCACATTTAAGTCTTTTATAAACCATCTACTGTTACCTTCAACTTTCGGTTTCATTTTTATCTTATCTTCAAACAAAATCTTCGAATTCGCCACAGCCGTGGCACTGGCACGACCCTCGTAATATGAGATTGACATTTTGATATAAAATCAGACATTGGACGCGTTGAACGTCATTATCGACATATGTCATACAATTTATGGTACCTAAGCGAGGTGTAAGCGAGTTTAATTGTTATCACAAAATTCTATTATTTATGAACCAATGCGGTATTTGACAGTAGCTATAGTATTATCATATTATATAATCTGTGACAGTAGTGAAATTGTATTGTTTAATTGAAACCACTAAACATTAGGTTGGGTCACTTTTTTATGGGAAAAAAATTTATACTTTTATTTCTTTAGGCATAGCAAAAAAAATGTAACTCATAATAATATAAACTAAATACCAAAATTGCATTGTAATTGATGTTGATCTTTTGCCTCAGGATCTATTTTTAAGTTAGTACCTATAGTAGTTATGAAGTCTGGTTTTATTATTTCAAATATGGCCCAATATTTTAATGTATTTTTATTCTGAGTATAATAAGTAGGGCATCACAAAACGAAATACAACAAAAAAAATAATATACAAGGCCACTTTTTTGTTTGTGCTCCATACATTAGGAACTTTTTTCTGGAGTAATCCGGAGGCAATGAAACGGAAATATACAAAAATAAATAACAATATGTATCCATTAATGGCACTAAATGGCACCTTTTTTCAACTGTGCCCGTTAGAAATTAAAAAAGAAAAAAAAATTACTCACCCTACTACACATATATTAAAAATACACACAACAAACACAACACAAAAACTAAAAAGAAGTGTTTTGAATACTGATTTGTATGACGTCACAAGCCAGTATCTACATAGAAACTGCATAATAACAAATCGTTTTTGACATTTCATAAAGAGTAGCTGATTTGAGCTGTCATCAAATACCGTAAATTTTTTCTTTTTTTTTTCAAAGGTACGTATCTCCAAGTTGGTTACATAAAATTTTGGTAAAGATTTGGTTACGAAGTCCACGAGGTATCGAGAAACCTCAAAATAAAATCGGCAAATCTGTAACGATTTCTTTTTTTTTAATGATAACTCGGAAAAACAATTTCTTCCCGTCAAAGTCGGTTATTTTGAGAAAAGTAATAATTATGGTTGCAGTAAATTCAATTTAAACTGAACAAATCTGAATCCAAAATAATAATATTAAAGATCAATAGCGTATAAATAAATCACAGCGAACCTCACAGCCAAGTATTTAAGCTATCCGCCGCTAGATGGCGCAATCCTTTACCAAACTATTTTGGCCTTCGACTACATAGTTTCCCCATTCCAACGGAGATATTCGCTGCTAAAACTTTGAATTTATGCCAAAATATGGACTCGATAGAGGGTAAAGTTCGCAGCTTCGGCGACTGTAGATTAAAGTCAAGTTTTGGCTCATTGTCTTCTAGTTTGTTGTCAAAACCATAATTTCCTAACGGTTGTAGAGTTAAGTTGGTGTAGTGACGATTGAATTGCTGAATAGTGCTGTTCTTATTGACAAAAATGTTTAACCAGGCTTTTTATCGATACTATCAAATAAAAGATAAATATAAAATATTATTAAATTTTCGAAAATATCCCGATTTGTGATTGAAAAGTACATTTGTAAAGCCTCATTCTAAGAGTTGGTCATACGCACGGAAAATCATAGTCGGACTGTTTTTTTATTACTGAGTCGGATTTATTATGGAAATTGTACCACTGTTCTTTTTCTGTATTGTGACTGTCAAATTTTCCATGTAGACGGCCGATTTTTTAATTTAATGACGCTGCTTTCACATTTTTAATATTTAAAAAAAGTAGTCGGTGTAATTAAATGAAAAAAAAAATAGTATTAGGTTCTTTAAAAATAAAAATAAATATGAAATTAATTTAATCTGAGCACTATTTATAAATATGAAATGTTGCAAATTATGGAGTGTAAGAGCACTATATTTCCCTCAAGATCAAACAAGCTCCGAACAAATGCGCTTTCAAAAAATGTTTGCGTGACCTCTACGCTAGCAGAGTTGTGAATTCTTAGGTTATCTGATTAGTATGTTTCATCTGTATTTATTTATATGTGTATACATTATATAATATATGTATTTATCTAAATATTATTTATTAAAACTTGTTTAAGTTAGTTGCACCGCCCACAATTTATCTGCTTTGCCCGAAGGTTGACTGGTAGAGAATGCCTCATGGCATTAAGTCCGCCTTTTGTACGATAAGTTTTCTTTTGTGCAATAAAGATTAAATAAATAAATAAATAAATAAATAAATATTTAAATACAAACTAGAAACTGCCCGCGAACGTCGTCCGCGTGGAAGGAAAAGTCATAAGTTCATAACCCTTTTTTGCTTCTCCGAAGTCGCATAAAGTATCCTGTAACCATCTTATACGGAGTATTTCAAAATAGCTGAAATTTGTATTTTTTACGTATTCAATCTCCATTTTTTTTAAAACATAGTTGTAAAACCCAAGGCTCACAAAAATTCATGACAAATGCGACATCTAGGCGAGAACAGTGGGAAAGTAAATGCAAACATCCGGACACAAAAATGCATCGAAAATCGAAATTAATTTTCCTTAGCACAGATTTCTGTAGCTAAGTAATTTTAATGGTCGTTGTCACATGGCATTTGCAAAATGTCAGCTTGCCAAACAATGAAAAGGTCGGTAAAAGGCACGTTTACCCCTCTCAAAATGTCAACTAGGGTAAACTAGCAATATTAGTAACATAATACCTACCGTGAAATACGCCAACTTTGCCTCCACAGGGAACTTTGCCCAAAACGCTACTTACAAAAAGAAACGTTACTGTAGACAATTTCAAGATGATTATGGCGACACTACTATTTTTAGTGGAAAATAGATTATATCTGTGGTATCACTGGGAATCACATTTGCGCGCAACTTCATTCCGTGACGTGTTGGGACTAGTTGAATAAGGTGCGTGATTTGGCGGGCCAATTCTAGGTGAAGTTCTGGTGTAGTTTTTACAGAATGGGGAAGCCTCAGGTGAATGTATCTTATTGCTTGTTATAAAATAAGAACTGTAGATCATTTTTACTGTAGTTTGTACTAAAAATACATATTAAAACCAGAGTTATGATGGTGGGCAATGTTATCTAGTAACATGCTAACCTATGAATGCTAACATTGCCCAGACTAAAAAAAGGGTTAGGGTTGTCACCTTGTCGTAATTTTACCTGACTGCGTACATAAAGGAGGGTTATGTATTAAAGGTAAGGTAAATTGTATTTCTATTAGGCCGTTGTACTTTTAGCATAGCTGCATGTCATGTCATGTCATGTCCATAAAACAAAAAAAAACATAGAATATTCAATTATGACAATTTTTATTTAGATTATTCAAACGTGGAGTAAAAAAATAACCGCCTAACTATTAGTACCCAATATTAAGCATACATTTTCACTTTGATAATGGTATTGGTATAGATGGTTTACTCAACCAAAAGTGACAACCCTGACAATTTCAAACTGCTTGATTCGGCTTGTATGGAGTAAAACAAAATACCTATGTAACATTGCCCACCCATATTGCACACGTGTTTGTATAGTTAAGACCAAGATATTTACGTGGAACGCCATGATTACCCCAGATTTTATACTGATCCTTATCTTAACGTTGTAGGGGCTATAGTTACGGAAATAATCGATTTGGGCAATGTTGGCAAAAGTTTAGATAATTTTACCCGAGGTGAAAATTGATAAAAAAGTTGGCTAAATGTAGATTAAAAAATTGTTTCTCGTAACAAACGCATGCATATGAATACGATGGATGCGTTAGACAAAAAAAACTTTATCTCGTCATAGAAAAAAAGTGAGAAATTCGGGTTTTTACGAAAAAAGCGGGCAAAGTTGGCATGTTTCACGGTATGCAATGTACAGTTGAAAATATTCTTCTTATTTTTGTCCACTGCCAAATGACAAAAACTAGTGATGGCGTAATATGCATTTTTAATAACGTATTATCGATGTTATATTTTTTATATGTATATTATTTTATATATTTTTAATATGTATATATTTTTGAGACATTATATAAGATACAAACGCGTTTTTTTTTACATTTTTAACTTTAAATATTCAAGAATAGGTTTTTCTTTTTATTCTGTCCGAACCATTAAATTTTTAAATTTTTCGCTTCATTGTAAACATCAAGAATACGTTGTTTAAAACTTATAGATTCCTTGACGGCCACTGTGTATTTGTTATAACTACTCTGCTACATAATGGTTGTCTGGAAGAGCCATAAAACAGCCTGATGTTTATCTCCGCTTATTGTTTGATTACATATCTTTTACATTTTGTATTCATATGTATTTGTGACTTATAATAAATTGTATTATTTCGTATAACAAGGGAATAATTTGTTCGTCTGTAACCTTTGATCCTGCATCGACTACATATTTCTGTTTTTCCTATTGGTTGACTGGTATCCCTAGTGATAGGGGGTAAAAACTAAAAAAAAAACAGCCATTTAAAAACAAACTCACGAGGTCTACAGTTCACAGAGCCACTACCCAAGTATAAAGCCCTTACACAGCTGAAATAAGTCGTATAAGGTATGTAATAAGCTCTTATGCAGTCTGTGTGCTATGTGAGTATTGTTCTATTGTCGGTTGAATTGGAACAACCCGAATCCACTTTAAAAAACGCCAAATGCTTTGCTTTTAGCAAAGGATCCCCAAAAGCTCACTTGATCGTTCCCGTAATTAAAAGGCAAACAATTATACGGCATAAAGGTCTATAATTAATATTTTCTCCATTTTAAAAATGGCTTCCATTGTGTTTATTGTTATCTGTTTCTGGCGCAATCTGTCCCGCTTACGCTAGCTTTTTTTATATTTTCCTACTTCCCCTGAAACTTTTAGAGTACTTTTCTTATAGAAAATAAAATTAGCAAAAAAAGTGAACAGGTACATGATTTTAAAGGATTTTTTAAATTTTCTATCTATTTGTTTCTAACCTACACACAAGCGAAGTCGGAGGCAAAATCTAGTATATATAAATTTACATGTTCACCAGGATGGAATATTATACAAAAAAACCTAAAGTTAATTTAAATTAATAATAAATACAATAAATATAAATTATTAAGGGACAATCTTACACAAATCGACCTAGTCCCAAACTAAGCAAAGCTTGTACTATGGGTATTAGACGACGATATACATAATATATAAATACATACATATATAGATAACATCCATGACCCGGGAACAAATGTTCGCTTATATATTTTTTCTTATACCGACTATTTAATTAAATTTCTGTTTTTATACTAAACATTTTAAACAATTAAATATTTTATTCGCAAAAAAAAATACGGAGTTTAGAGGTGCCACCAAAAAATTATGCCCGGTGCAACCTCCTCTTTTTCAAGGTTGAAACTGAAAATGCGGAATTTGGTGATAGCTTAAATCAGCTACTCTTTATGAAATGTCAAAAAACGATCTGTTAGTCTGACGTCTCTATAGAGATACTGGCTTGTGACGTCACGAAAATCAATAGTCAAAACACGTTTTATTTTTAGTTTTTTTCCAATTTCTTAAAAATACCTATATTGTATGAAATGACAGTTTTTTTTAAAAGACCCGTATTTTTGAATGTGTGTTTAGTGGTACCAATTATACAATTTATTTTCACTATAGTCTAATACCGTATTATATAATTAAAGTAATTAGTAGAAGCGTTTCCATTAAAGCACCTTCATGACATCTCAGGATTCTCGAGTATTCATCACAATGCAAAATTCAAAAAAACCTGATTTGTACAGCTCTTTAAGGCGGACCACAATTCTTTATAAACTCCCTTATCTAACCACCAAACAAATTAGTGAATGCCTCCCTCAGGAGGGAAGAGGGGAGGTGGTGAGGGATGAAAAGGCACAATTGATAGACCCAGAGTAAGAAGTGTAAACGATTCTTGTGAAATAATCCTATATTATGTATGTATGTATGTAAATACTTTATCACACTAACAAAGGCGAAAGTTTGTATGTATATGTGTACTTTTTTTTTGTTGAAATGAAATAATTTATTGTGTACGTTTGTTACTTTTTCACGCTCAAACGGCCCAAATTTGATAAAATTGATATGAAGGTTGCTGATACCCTGGATTAACAGGCTACTTTTTATCCCGAAAAATTGTAGTGTTCCCGTGGGATGAGCGGATTACACCGAGTGGCGCAACTAGTATATAAAAACAATTTACAAAACTTCAAAAAAATAGATACTTACGTACAAAGGCGAAAGTATCTCTATAAGGGGTTTCTTCCAGTACATTATAGAGGTTAGTATTATATTTAGTCGTGAAAGTTTGTAATTATGTATTTTCCACTTAAATCCGCCGTAATATAATTCCATAAGCCTTTTCCATGTTTATATGCAACTTCATCACGTTAAAACAAAGTAATGGATTTAAACTAATTCTGGATTAAAATAAACCATTCAAATAAACAATGCAAAGATCGACACATTAAGCATAAGGCAAAATGGTTATCTGGGCTTTACAGTGGTGGAAAGGTTAACACGCTGGACCGGTAATCCAGAGGTACTGGGTTCGATTCCACCAGTTTACGCATTTAAATTTTTCTTTGTGCTTTGGTCCTTGTATTAATGATTTAATATAAAAAAAAATTGTGTGCACCCATATTTAAAAAAAATGAGACATGTTTCATAAATTCAATTCTGGATTACTACCTACATATAGTTATAAGATACTTTCCTAACAACAGAGAAGCAAAAAAGAGAGTTATGTCTTTTCTTCCGTAGCGCTTTGATATGTGGATTTCAATAAGACAATCTAATGACATGACATTATAAGTATGTGTGCGAATTACAGGCTTACGTTATTACTCCGGTCTATAATCTTCTCATCATCTTGTTTGTATATTAAAAAAAACCAGCGAAGAGCGAGTCGCATTCGCGCACCGAGGGTTCCGTACAAGCCCTTTCCATCTTAATTGGCCAGGTTAAGTATGCACCTGGTATGTACGGCGGATACAAATGAGGTTCAAAGTTAACGCAACCGATCACGAGTGTCGTATGGGTCCACTTAAATATTTATTTTATTCTGTTTTTTGTATCTGTTGTTATAGCGGCAATAGAAATGCATCATTTGTGAAGATTTCAACTGTAACTATCACGGTTCATGAGATACAGCCTGGTAACATAGACAGAGACGGACAGACGGAGAGTCCTGGTAACATAGACAGAGACGGACAGACGGAGAGTCTTAGTAATAGGGTCCCGTTTTTTACCCTTTGGGTACGGAACCCTATAAATTACATCCATCTGCACGAACGAAGTAGCTTATGTGTTTCGTACACACTCGAATCAAAGAATATTCCTATTTCGCGCCTCTAAATCTTTCAATATCACTTTGTCGACGCGACCCAGTTTTGTCGAGTGATATAATAACAGAGGATACGCTTTTTAAATCACACTTCATCACACTGCGTATGTGTGTTTGTGTGTAATATAGACGGCTAGGGGACGCGCGTGGGGATGGGAATAAAACGATAAAATGTGGCATGTAACTTTATCGATAGACGATGAAGGTAACATCGATTTTTTTATTAATATTTAGTTACTCATCATTGCATTTATGGCTATGTGTGTTTGTATTGATTGAATATTTTTTTTCTCTTTACTAATTAATTTTGATGGCCGACTATTTATCAAGATTCCAGGTATTAGCTGCTATTCTATGTATTACTTATATATTTAGTCTAAAAACTATGTATATATTGTAAAAGTATAAACATGAAGTGTCTAATAATTATGAAGATTTACTTACTTTAAAAAAAATACTCCACTTAATAAAAGTATTTAGTTTGAATATTTTTTTGCTCAGCTTATTTACGGTTAAAATACTTATTAATTCTTTAAGTGTTAGTAAATTTGCGAGTTAAAGTGTTATCTAATGCTTAAAGTGGAAGGTGGGGGGTCGTAATTGAATTTCCACCGTGTCTCGACTTGTAGACGCTATTTAAGATGACAGGATCTATCCCTAGGAAATAAGAAATTGGAAAATGTTGTCGAAACACATTATTACGTTATCGATATACAATATCATAGTTTCAGATTAGCTCTACTCTAGAAAAAAATGTAGAATGAGGATAACCATTACCTATATGCAAAAATTGTAAGATTCAAGTGATAATTAGAGTGAGAAGGAGTTTTATTTTTTATTTTTTACTTGGTGGTTATTGTACTATTAAATTCGTTTTTACTGTGAGTTGGCAACATTACTACATAGTATAAAACATAGTCGCTTCCCGCTGTCTGTAATATGTATGCTTAGATATTTAAATTACGCAACGGATTTGATGATTGATGCGACTTTTTAATAGATAGAGTGATTGAAGAGGAAGGTTTATTTTATATGTATAATACATAAAAAATACATGCATAATTTATCAGCATTGTACCCGTATTTGTACAGGTAATATAGGAATAAATAATCAAAAACCGTTAAAAAAAACATTTTATTGCTGTAACCTTACAGGGTTCATGACCGCTACTGTAAATCTTGTATTTAAAATCTGTGTGTAACGTGACTACAATAAATCTCTATAACTTTGATTTATAAAAAAAACAATAAAAATATGAAAAATAAAGCAATTTCAAAATATTTAGTTTGCTATGCGGGCATAATTTTTAAAGTAAACATCTAACAGTTTTTTTCATAAATCATATTTACGGTGAAATCAAATAGACAAAAGACAATACCTACATATAAAAATATACTTATTGGAATAATACTAGTAGTATTCTTAAATGCTTCTAGCGTCTACGTACAGCCCCTTAAGAAACCTTGTCCACTTAATTCCTGTATATTAATTAAACTGAAAATTAATAAAATCACCCCATCGATAAATTAACAATTAGGTGTCCGTCACTAAATGGCAGCCATCTTAGAATTGAGTTACGCGGTAGTCCATCATCCCGGGTAATGGCCTGAAAATTGACGGCAGACGAATTTCTTGACGTTTTCCATCGCGATAGTGATGGGGGGTTAGTCGATTAATTTAGTGTTTTAATTAATTAAATCACGATTAATTTAATACTCGAAATGAATGTAATAACAGTTGTTTCATAAACAAGTGAATTGCATAGTATTATTTTGCATACAATTACAATTAAAAATGTAATTATAAAAGTGTACCTAAGCCTGTAAAAATTGTAAATCTATAACTTTATTTTCAGAAAGCTACGCATCATGTGTTTGGTCTTCGCAACTAGTATTAATAGATTAACATACAGATGTTTGTATTAAATTGAATCAAAAAATAAACTCTTTTTTGGTATTAAACAGCCGATTCAGCCGTAAAGTATCAAAAGTCAAAACTGCCAACTCATTCATAGCCTTCATAGGTCTTTACCACGTTTTAGAATTGGGCTGTACAATTGGTAACCTTTTCGCAAAGTGACGAGGCATAATGTGGCCCCCGTGCCCTATTCCACGTTTCAACTTTCGGGTTATTACTGAACCCAATGTCGAAGCGTCCGAGTCGATAATTCTCAGTTAAAATAATACGAAAACCCGACGAAAAAGTATTCAAAAATCGATGGTAACTTTGACCATAGGCGGTTATAAATAGGAATAGAAATCACGATTTAAATCGACACTAATTTAAACAGACGCGGCTATTTAAATGTTCTAAGATTATCAAAAATGAAATAAAAGGAGATAATTGACAGTTCAGGATGGTGACGTCATAGTATGCGTTTTTCTTTAATAATTTTCATACTAAACCAGTGTTTAGACGTTTCTTAAAAAACTAGCCTATAACTTGTATGTTTCGTACCATCAAACACACATCGACAATGACACAATCTGGCAAAATATGTTCTTATGATATGAATAATGTGTCATCCTTGAAATGACAACTAAACCAGGATGACTAAATGTAAAAATAAAAAACAATACCTACCTTCAAACTTTCAACGAATCAAGCTTTGTATGGTAATGATAATGTTTACAATCAATAAGTTAATCACACTAAAATAAAATTATAAAGAAGAAAGTTTGTGAGTATGTTTATGTGTATGTTTGTTACTTCTTCACGCTCAAACGGCTAGACCAATTTTGATAAATTTGGGGATGAAGATAGCTGATACCCTGGATTAAAACATAGGCTACTTTTATCCCGAAAAAATGTAGTGTTCCCGTGGAATAAGCGGGTAACACCACGTGACGCAGCTAGTATTTTATAAAAAAAATACCCACAATTCATATTCACCGTGTTTCAAAATGCAATATAATATTCGAACCTTTGTAAATACGTGAAAGCAAACCAGTGGACTGACACAAATGTAAAAGATTGCGATTTCAATAGCTTTTCTCTGAGATTGTATTGGGATGAGCAGCATTGATATCTTGATGAGACTCGATATTTTCCACGACTTTGTTTGCACGTATTTGCCGTGAGTAGTATCTGGAACTACGAATTCATTCACTTACTTTTTCAAAGATTACGTTTAAATAAAATAATTTGAACGGCTTATATCACGCGTATTAAGTCAAAGGTTGACTCAGTCAACGTTAGCTGGAAAGTTGCTGAAACGTCAGGTAGGTTCAAATATTTAATGTAGGTACGCGATATAATCCGTTTCAATTGTTTAATTAAAATGTGTGACAGTCGTAGAAACCGAAAAAATCTTAGATTAAGTTTTTTTATAATAAATCTATTAAAAAAGTAAAGTATACAAAATATAATAAAAATATAAACACATTATAAAAAACATAACCTAGGGCGTCGCCGACAGCAGGCTCTCTAACTTTTTTTTATTACAAACTGGCACACTTTACATGTTTCGCCAAACTGCGATGCAGTTTGTTGGCGAAGACCAGACATCTAGCGAGTCTCTTGAGGTGTCTGACACTATGATTATTTACTAGATGTCCTTTGAACTCAATAACACTTCGCCTTTTTTAACGTATAACTATCGATAACTAGCAACTTCACACGTGTCCCACCCCTAGCCGCTCAGACGACCTCTATCGATCCAGCATCCGTTCGCGTCTTCCAGCCAACGTTCTATTGACCTGTTTATTTTTAGACCCACGACCCCAGGGGTGGGCAGAACTAACACACAAACATACACATTGGTGTGTGAAAAAGTCTGAGAATTTCTGAAGGTATTGTTTAGCTTCCTACAAAGTTAGTATCCATTCCATAGTATAAGAATAATACCTACATACTCCGCAAGGAAAAATTGTGATGAATAATTAAAATTTTGGCGTGAGCGACGAAATAAATTATTTCATTTATTTAATAATTATTTCACAAAAGAAAGCGGCCTTAAGCACTTGCCATGAGGCATTCTCTACAAGTCAACCTTCGGGCAAAGCTGATAAATTGTGGGTGCAACTAACTTGAGCAATTTTAATAAATAAATACTTAGATAAATACATATTATATTATATTTTCCTTATTATTTTACTGTTTGACAGTTTTTGTAAGTATTAGAAAGTGTTTCGTAGATGTATTTTTTTAAAACCGTAGTCGGATAAAAACTGTCCTACTATATTTGGAAATCTGGCTATCCCTGTGAAAAAATTGGTTAAAATCCGTCTAGCCATTTCGGCGCGATGAGTGGACAAAGACATCTTCACTGACAGATAGCGCTGTAATCCTGTATTGCGCCGTTCAGATTTTCTTGAAATAATGGTCATTATTAGCCTCTTCATAGAAAACAACTTTCTAAACAATTTTTGAATATTATAATACATAGTATAAATATAGTTGACTATGTTTAAACACATACATAGACTTAGCTAGTACTTATTTAAGTACTAAAAAAACCTCCTACAAAATTGAACTCTATTTTTTCTTCAAGTATTAAAAAACAAATATCTGTATCATGTATTCAATATACTTGTTCCCCTCTCGGCTCTGCCATCAATCTCGACGTACGGACGATGCAATTTTCATATATAAATATTTTATTAACTTACTGTAAGAACTCGTTTCCGTGAAAAATAGTGTTTTTCCATACAATATTACCGTAGCGCCTGCGAGAGTTTAATAGCAACTTGGTGTTTTGTTGAAAACGTTTGCCTCGTGTATTTTATAAGGGTACTATAACTATAATATTACGAAAAAGAAACATATGTATACTATATATTATATTATGAGCCTATTATGTCTTACTGCTGGGAAAAGGCCTCCACTCTTTGTTCTATATATGTAGTAGGTACTATAATATTACGAATTTTAAAATTGGGTACCTACTTTTAGTGTTGCTTCGAAAGTTACTGAATAGTGTTTGTTTTTGATACTTATGTACGTTTTTCAAATATTATTGCCTACACGGTAGTTGAGTACCCTCAGATGGCTTTAGAATTAAGGAAAAATACTTTTTACCCGACTATAATGCAAAAAGAGGGTTATGAGTTTACGTTATGTGCGCCTTTTAATACCTTATAAAACGCTTATGTTCAATAGTATGTTTTTCAAAGACTCCTGTAGATAATTAATTGCTTCACTCTGTTAAAATATTACTACTATAATGTAGGTTTAGTACGATACTGTAGTATGCAAATATTACTACAATTTGCGTACGTATTTATCTCATAACAGCCCGTACTAAAAATAGTGCGTACACTGTTTACCGCACAACAATATTAAAACCTATACAAATTTAATACCTATTTGATTATTTGTTGAAAAAGTTTGCTAGTAGTTTTTCTTCAGGCGCTTTACTATGAAGATGATTACTTAAGTTCTTCCATTTATGAGCAAAATGTGTTCAAAAATATCTAAACACACCTTTATGCCGTGCACAATTGGGGCGAGTTCACATATTTCTGGTCAAATTTATGTTCATAAATTAATGACCTCAACTGTACAATGTATTACGCTGCGTCATTTTTGAACCAACTACGTAAAACCTTTTTTTAATTGAAATAGCTCATCGAATGATTTTATTGTTGTCAAAATTCAAATTAATATCAATAAGTTAAAAATAGTGTTAAAGCTTCCCCGGACGAAGTTCACCAACCTTAAGGACACCAGCCTTATCTAGTGTTCCTCTCAACGTTTAATGGCAATCGAACACTGTTGAAAAATATTGCCATTCTTTTTCAACAGGCGTAAAGGTCCACTACATTTTCTTACTACTTGTGGTCATTATTGTCATAAACATAAGAGCTAGGCTCTTGTTGGTGGAGCAACTTACATATTTCTCTATCTTCAGCTTTCTTTCTCATTTCCTGATACGACACCCTGTATCCTGACTATGAACTATGAACTATCCCTCCCACCCTGTAGTAATTGTGGTACTATGCACATACTACGGCGGCATACGCAACATGTTTACATATATGGGGTCGTTAACTCATCGGGGTCGCGGTAGGTCAGTCTATTAATCACATCAGAGCTGCGTTGTCCTGATAACTTAGTCAAACAAACGTTAATTGCCGGTATAAAGGTTCAATCCAATAGGTAAAGGCATGTTGTAAATGACAAGTGTAATATGGTTTTGAATGCGCAGGACTGTTCAAGCTTTGAATTCGACGTTTCTGATAACATCTATCCAAAATAATACTTATATATTGCAGGGTTCAATGATACATTTTCAGTCTTGTTGAAATTAGACCTCGTGTCTGATAATCTCAGATTTCAATCGGGCAAAAGTGAAACAGAACCCTATAATATCGGACTACTTTATAATTATGCTCAATTTAACCTACTTTAAAATTACTTGTCGGTGTCACTGCAATATGTTAGTGATATGACCGAAACATCACGCAAATGGTGAACTATCAATGTCAACGTAATAAGGCTCCTGATGGTGCAAAGTAGGAAGTTTATTTCCTATAAATCAATCTGCCGTAATAATTTACTCAGGACTGCAATGTAAATATTCTAAATGCATTGGCAATCCTGAAAACTAAGATACATCATCATAGTGGTGATTTTATGTATTTATCCCACTCACAAATACAACAGCTATTCTTAAAACCGACAGGTCATGCGTCGACCGTTTGACCATTATGATGGGAAAAGCCCTAAACGCGTGGAAACAAAATTAAAGGCAAATCAAGGATTAAGACGCGATGAGAATTGACACTGTCGTTGCATTTCTGCCAAAATTACCATTAATCGAATTGATACTGCCATTCCATTTACGCCAGAATTGCCATTCTATTGCGAGCTTGCGCCAGTTCACGATGGCACAACTTCAATTCTCGTCTCACCTCTCGTAAAAAAAAAAACATCTTAAGACCCCGCGAGACAGTTGTTACACAGGCTGCAAAAGAATAGAAATAGCGAATCCGATACTATTTAATAAGAATAGAGGGCGATCTTCACGCGAAAACGCTACAGTCAACATTCTGGAGGCTTAAACGCAGGAATAGCCTGGATAGACTAGTCAGGTCTGACCTATTATTCTTCAAAATATTTCAGTCCCACTTACCATTAAATGTAGTTATGGGACTAAGCCATAACTTTTTGAACTGCAGAGCAGGGCGCTTCCCATGTTGGGACCATATTTAATAATTATAGCATCGGTGGCGAAATAGAAAAATGCCCGAAGATCTTTGGCCCTTGGCAAGTGAAAGTAAAACAAACAGCCTTTAACCCTGAATTTGACAAAAAAAATACGAAGGTCGCTAGTTCAAGCTCGTTAAGGTTGAATAGAGCAAACAATTCTCGTTCGAAAAAAAATTGAAAAAGATGGTCATAGAGTGTGTTCATCCTGGCGAACATTGTCAAATTAAGGGTTTTAATAAATTTCTTTTGCAACGAGGTTCTTGGTTTTGCCTTGGATCAGGTGAGGAAATCGCCAGTCAGTTAATAAAATACTATTCCTCAGAATTACCCTTTCGGTACCAATCAGAAATTAAAGTAGACCTTATGCTAAACATTTGCAATGAAATGAACTTGAAAATCGTATGTTACTAGTGTTTTCTAACCCACAACTTCCATGGCTCTCGGGGCCAGAACCGTTTCACCAACTAGGCTACCGAAGCCAGAGTCATTTTTCAACCACTCGCTTGAAAATTTATCCAGTAAAAACATGTAGATTTCGCGAGCAGACGCTACTGCTAATAAAAACTCCTTCTGGTCAAAATCATTTACGCTATCACGCATGCCCAAAGATCAAGCATGGAATTTATGCTACAGTTGTGATATATTCAAGCCAACTAGTCGTCTGCCTAGAATTGGTCTAGTCTTGATAATAAGTCAAGGTTAGTCCGAGTCTTTATTAAGACATCATGAACATTAGAAGTGGCGCTTTTTTCCCCAATAAGCCGCAGAGTCCAGAAGAAAGGACAGAAAATACGAATGCCCCTTCGAAATTGCTACCGTTGTCAGACATTACCGCATCAAGATTAGCAAACTGATCTCACAAACGAAGATTAGTAAAGGGAATTATTAAAGCTAACCAGACGATGTCTTACTTAATATTCCGTCAACTTTAATTATTTTCACCTTGCGAACAGACCCAAAAAGGCGCAAAGTACTAACAGGAGCCGCGCTAAAGTGAACTCAAACAGAATGACATTAAAGTGCACTTCAATTCAACGGCGACGGGATAAGAGGTTATTTTAATCCGGCCAGCAAAATCGATAACGAAGAGTTAAAATTATCAAAAACCGCGGTTTAAACTGCGAATAAATCAAACGCGAAAACAAAACCGAACGCTTACAACTAGACTTACCTTGAACAGCACAACCACAACACCTTTAAAAAAAATAAAAAAAACAACCAAAAAGAAACGAAAAAATTTATTAAAATAAAAACGAGTCTGAATTTAAAATCGACTCGGAAGAATAAATACGCGATACGTGCTTTCGAGACGGCGCGTACTGGCTCTCTGGCTCTTAGATCTAGGGGGTGTGCTTTTATACCCGCGCGCGGGTGGAAGGGGGGAGCGGTCCGCCATCTTGCCGTCCCCATGGCAACGCGGAGATGGCCTATTAGGGGGAGCAGATTAGTTGTACCGCCAGCAACGGTGGGATAAATAATTAATTTTATGATATTATAGCTTAGTAATGCTTTTAACATGTTTATGAATGTCTGTTTTAATTTGATGGGTTTTGTAAGTATTTGTTGTGTCGTTAATTGTGAGTGTTGCACGACATTGTCCGTTTATTAGAATAATATTCATGAAGTAAAGAAATTGACATTAGTTGAAAAAGAAAATTATCCGTTTAGGTGTTTTTCAATTGTGAGTCTTATACATTTCTTTTTTGGATATTTAATATTCATCATTACTGTAAATATTGAGTCGTTCAGATACTATTAATTAAAATTTATAAATTGTATAGTGTATTTATCTAAGAATGCGCCAACACCACCAGCATTTGCCTGTAATTTAATAAAAAACAAGTGTATTTTTCGTTTGTTTTGTATACTTAAATAATTGTTTTTTTTTGTTACAACAAAGGCGCTCGCAGTGAGGACCCTAAGAGAAGATACATTCTAATTGTGATTGTGCACATTTAATTCAATATTTTTATATACAATATGTTTATGTACAAGTACATAAATACCTACATTACTAGGAAGCGGCAGCTATATATTAAATACCATTGCTTTGTAGAATGTAACGAATGATATGATGTCGTTTGAGATAATTTCCAAATGATATAATGTAAAGAGAGATATAAAGGTGTTAAAGAGCTATAAAGCCATCAAATCACTACTTGTTTGCTAGGTAAGGTTCGTTAGGTACCTTGTGTCCTTCATAATGGATAGGTATAGAAGCCCCGCGAAGCGGGGATTTGTCGACTTGCTCCCGCTATTTAGCATCATAAAAGTATACCAATTAATAATGAGAGTATAAATTATAACAATAAACCGTTCTAAAAAACGTTACATTAAATGAAATGTATGTCAATTTATTGTATATGAAGTGCAAGTTAGTTATTCTGAAATTATATAAAACTTTACGGACCCGTGCAAAACAATTCGCTTGGAAATTGCGTGCAGTTCTGATTTTTATTATTATTATTATGTTTATTTAAATAAAAACTATGTCACATAAAAATACAATAAAAAATATCTAACTTAAGACTAGCTATAATTTATTATGTTACTTAGTAAAAATGTTATGGCGAAAGGCATTTTTTTATATTATGTGTAGGTAGATGAACTTTTTTAAATGTATTCCTGTGGGTGACTTTTGCAAAGAAACTTATTCATCGCATTTTGATAGAATTTGATATCCATATTCCATATTATTAATGCCTATGAAATATCAACAGTGTTATGTATAATACTTTTTATGACATCATACTTATTGGTATTAATAATATGGGTGGAACGAAAGGAAGATGGCGGGATGACTTGGATACATTCACTAACGAGCGGAGCGAGCATGCAGCTACCTAATAGCGACGAGTGGCGTAAGAGAGGCGAGGCCTTTGCCCGGCAGTGGGACACAACTATAGGCTAGGCAAAAAATAAACTACAGATCTCACACACTACGCGCAGCTTTCAAAGACATTAAAAATGTAATATAAATTGAGAAATTTGTTTTCTGACCCCGCGCGTAAGGGACCCACTACCGCCTACATTTTTTGACCGCCTGCCTACTAAGATGGCTCAAACTGTACCTTAATAAACTCCCGAGATTTAGTTTTTCCGTTTTTTGGATAGCGAGCGAAAAGCTATAGGCAAATTCTCGATCCAATCCAGCGAAAAAATTTAAAATGTCAAATTTTATAAAATCTCAAAAAGTTACCTACCGATTTAGGGAATTCAAATTACACTTTGAAGCCTTCCGACAGACGCACATTTTAACATATAGCCCATCCAGGTGCCTCTCATATCTACGAAACTACAAGCAATAGTCACAATTTCATAAGTTGGGGCACCATACTCGATTAGGAAAACATAAACATTTTCAAAGTTATAAATATGGGTAAGTATCAAATTCCAACAATTAATATTTGACACTAGTTTCTAGCAGTTAAGGGGCTCCCCGCTCTCAATGACCTTCGATCTGTTGCGATAGATTTTCCCATATAGCACCTATGTACTCCAGTCTAATAAGGCCAAAATATTTATTTCTGCATTCGAATTCATATTCAAAATATAATCAAATTCAAACCTACACTAACCTAACTCTAGCCAAGGTTTGTCATTCGCGGAAATGATCCCAAGATGCTGGCGGCGTTTCCCCGCTGCACAGCAATACTGAGCCTTTGTCCGAGAAACGCGCCAGCTCTGGGATCACAGGTAGTTCGTATTACTTTTTTTTTATGGAATCAAACAAACTGTGAGCGGCTGGGCCCCATGGGCCTAGAGTCTCTACCGCAAACGGCACGAAAATATAGTTGTCACCTAAACACATATATTTTCGGCGTTTAGCCGCCTCAGCGTTTGTGGCCGCCCCACCTGGATTTTGGCACGTTGTTGCAATGTGTGACGGTGCCAAAGTGTCCACACAGGTGGAGTCCCACACTAAGGGCCGCCCCAACCGCCACGGTACTAACGTCATGCCGTCGGGTCTCTTGCCATCATCTCGTGCGAGGCCATTTGGTTCGAGAACTGCAGGCACATTGACGCTGACAAGAGCCCGATGTATGATATCATTTAGACAAGCGTGGCGGGAGAGTCTGCCGGCGCTTTTGGGGCAGCTAAGGCCGTGGTGACCTAAACGATCTACCTGGTATCCGCAACGACATTGGTGTGGAACGACGATGTCTAGGCCTAGACGAAGGCCAACCGCCACCCTGAAAGAATTATCATCTAATAAAGTGCCGAAATTAACTGAGGGAAGTGCGTGAAGCCAGTATCCGGACTCGCGAGCAGAAACAGCAAGGAGCCTGGCCTTGTCTCTCGGAGTGGGACTTGTGTCAGTAAGGTGGTTGTGTACTCTTAGATTTATCGGCATGTCCTACAATTTCTGGATCTCTGTACTCGTCGGAAAGTCTGTACCAGGGCAGGCCTCTTTCCAAGCGTCCTTGGCCTCTGACAAACAGGCCACCTCAGAATCGGAAAGTAAAGGGGATATTATTTTACCGATAAGAGGTAGCGAGCTATGTGTCGAGGACAAGAACGCTGGAAGGGCGACACCTGAGATTTGCCTTACGCCGAGGCCACCGAACCGTACAGGTAGCGTAGCCTGTAAAAATTGACCATTGTAAAAATAATGTTGTCAATGTTTTCACACAGTAATTTAAATTTCCAAAAGGGGCAGCATCGCAGGGCATACGTGAACTTAGGTACAAAAAGGAATGAACGTAGTATGAAAACGGCCATGTGGGCATGAATTTCTAATAGACGATCTGCGGATTCTTCAAACTTGCTTATCTTATTCTCTACAAAACTAGGAATCCCTTCGGCAAAGATGGGAACACCAAGAAGGTGAAGTGTTTCTTTGGATAAAAACTTGATTCCTGGACTAGCGGACTCAAAAGCTTGTTTGACCGATAAAGTGTCGAAGTTGCCATCTAAAAATACTTCGCATTTGTCAAAATTCAACTGTAGACCGATCGAATCAAATTTATTTTTGATTAAGCTAAGGTCGTTTAGGACAGAATCCGCATCTCCTCCGAGAGTACCATCATCGAGATACCAAACATTAAATTTAGAGGTTAAATCTGAAATGATTGGATGTATTGCCAGGCTAAAAATGGCCGGACCGAGAGGATCACCTTGCTGACATTCGACAGATGAGAGCAAAGTGTTATTTTCAAAAACAAGATTGGATGCAGAACCATAACATTGCCAAAGATAGTGATAAATATCAGGGACTACTTTTTGAATTTCAGATAACATAGTGTATCGATTGATGGAATTAAATGCGTTCTTAACGTCGAGTTTCAGGAGGGCTTTTGATGAGGAAGTATTAAGAAAGGTGAGACAGGCATGTACTGCCGCTTCACAGCCGCCTTTACAACCGAAACCCAGCTGAACCGGTTGAAACTTTGGCAGCAGCAGCGGGAGAATATGCCTGCAACAGATTTTGGAAGCAATTCTCCTAAAAGTAGACCCAATATTATAAATAGCTAATCATAATAACATAGTTTTTCCACAACAAAATACCGTATCAAGTACCTTTCACATGTCACTGACTTTGAGATACAGACCGTCAAAGTTTACGATTTTTTCGGGGAAAAAGTTGTGAAAACGGTTTTTTGCGTTTTTCTCGAAAAGTATTGAGAAAAATAGAAAAAGCTTCACAACAAATTTTGTGGAATATGGTTTAGAACTTTAAAATGTAAGATATTTTCTACATATACACCGGGGATAAAAGTAGAAACGAGATTAGTGTATTTTTTTCTTTTCCTTCACCGAATATTTTTTTATAAAATACACAGTCGTTAAATCAAAATTCGGGTCACTACAAAGTGTTAAGCATAGACCATACTACAATATATATTAAATAGGACATTATAACTCTATAATCCACAAATTAGATACGATGAATCATCAAATTGGCTGATTTCTGTAGGGAGCCCCTTAAAGGGCTCCCATTTTTGTCAATGACGGATTTAATATATATATATATATATATATATATATATTTTTTTTTTTTTTTCTAGCCTGTAGGACTGTCCCACTGCTGGGCAAAGGCCTCTCCCTTTGATTTCCACAGGTCCTTGTCTGACGCTGATTTAATAATTATAAAAACAAAATGTTTACAATGTTGCGAAAAGTTAAAAAATTCAACAGTTCAGGCAGGATTTGAATCTGCGTCTCTAACGGCTTTCCGGGCCAACACGGGCCTACCAACTGGACCACCGAAGCTGATGCCAGAGCCATTGAATTTTACGTTAGCAGACGTTACTGCTTTAATAAAAATAATTATAAAAACGGATTAAACTTACGTGGAAATGATGAAGAGCTCCAAATGAGTTCGAAACATGTCGGGCCGTTTAAACCGTTTTTATAATTATTAAAGATGGCTCACGATAGTTATAAGAATATTAAAGGGAAGCGATTATCTCCTTCTCCATATAGCAACGAGGTTTTTTTTTCCTTAGCCTGTTTGAGCGTCCCACTGCTGGGCAAAGGTCTCTCCCCTTGATTTCCACGACTCCCGATCAGATGCCTCCTCCAGCCAGCCGTTGAGGAACGTGTCTAGGTCGTCCCGCCATCTTCACCGACGCCCGCCTGCGGTGCCCATCTTGTGGCACCCACTCAGTGGCCAAGCTAGCCCAATGTTATTTTTATAATATGTTTATAGAAAAATATAAATCCAAAACTGACGTTAGAAACAGTTGATAATCTTTTTACCTCGCTAACAGGATGTGATTGATGGATACTAAAAGCTAAAAAAACGCTCACAATGAAAACTCCTCTATCAATTAAAAAATAAAAATATTTTGCCAATTTCCTTGCCAACCGTACCATCCCTGCGTCCGCCTCAACCCTCCATCACCCACACGCACAAAAATCACACCCACATACACAACGCACCTGAATACAGACGCGAAACACAGAATGCCTATACACGCTTTCCTTTTACTGAGAAAATTCGCACACAATCGCAAAAACAAAAGAGCGTTCCCCCAATTTAGTCTTACAGAAAACGCGTTACATTTCCATTTAAAATCCTCCTTTTAAGGCTCAAAATGGCGTCGAATATTTCTTGCAGAATGTCGTTTTGAATCCAAACGTAAAGACACAGAGAGACACGGAGTATTTTGTTGGAAAACGTCACGACCATCTCCACTGTGCAGCATCTATCGATATATAGCGCTATCTCTTTCACACTAGGATAGCCAAATATATAACTGTCTCTGTTGCTCCGTGCACAGAGATGAGAGCAAGAATTTGTGTGCACAAAAGTTACCCAGGTAATTATTTTTAGTGCTATTTAAATAATTTATTGTGAAGGAAACTTATGTTTTGTACAGGTTTTTAATCTATTAGGGGCGTTAAAGTATTACTTACAGGACTATTTTGAGGCATTTGAGGTAGTAAAATGGACGTAGTTAGTGAGTATTTTAAATGATTTAAAAATGACAGTTTTTTTAAATATAATTTAACGAGATGTGTTTAATATTGATTCATTACATCGATAAAACTATTTGTAATCATGAAATACCTTTAATTTGTTTACTTTTAAATAACAACATATTTTCATTGTTTATTACAGTGAATGAAGAAATTAAAATATAATGAAAGTAAAATTCCCGCTCTCGATCTTTTGCTATCCACCGCTAGATGGCGGCTGTTAACAAAATAAAGTTTGACTTATTTCAAATCTGTATGTTGATATTAATTCGTATTATTATTTTAAGCAAATAAGCACCGTTGATATCTATAATGATATAATACGACGTTTGTTATTTCAGTTCTGCTACTCGACAATAGATGGCGCTACTACTTATGAAATAGTTTCATTGTTTTTTTTCTTTACATAAAATTATCATGGTAGTGTTTATATTATTGTATCAATGTCATTCGTTTGTCTGTGCCGTCCATAACATAAATTAATGTTGTTTGATTTAGATTCCATCCCTATCTTCTTACGAAAATCCTAAATTCATTATCGACGATTCTCCTATCGTGTGATATGTCTACACGTCGACATTGGCGAAATACATCTTGCTAAATCAGCAAGAAATAAAAGCCACAGCCGAAAAAAAACATTTTTAAATTTAGACGTAAGGACAGGATTATAACACAATTTACAGAAAAAAACTTCTTGAAAAATTACTAAAAATTAATACCTACGTTATTTCTAAAGAATCTTTAGTTGTCCGAGCGAGCGAAGCGTTCCCCTTTCAACTTCGCCAAAACTTCTTTCGTATGTCCGGATCTTCGGGTGTCCAGATTTCTGGTTGTTCTCGCCTACAAGCCACATTTCTCCACCGATTATAGTGAAATTGTGTGAGCAGTCTCGGCAACTATATCAATTACTAGCGACCCGCCCCGGCTTCGCACGGAACCTCTAAAATTATCATTGTTTCTCTCCTATATTAAGCATGTTTTATACATATGAACCTTCGTCTTGAATCACACAATTTTATTAAAATGAACCGCATCAAAATAAGTTGCTTAGTTTTAAAGATCTACGCATATTTATTTATTTATTTATTTATTTATTTATTCGGCAAGGTTACAAAATGTAAATTGTCATTAACATAATAGGATGTAGTTATAGTTAGACGGTACTAAATTTACATTTCTATGACTACCATGCACAACTTTCATTTAATGGGTACATACTAAATTTAAATGTTAAACTTATCTAAGAGGAATACATAATACCAAATAATAATAAGATTAAAATTTATAATAAAGAAATAACAAAAAACATGTGTATTTTTACACTTATCTAACTTAAATTGTAATTGAGATCTTCGTTTTGACTGAACTAATGAGATAGTTTATTAATAGAAAATTTTAACTGATTGAGACTTAAATGAAATATATCAAGTTCACTACAAATCTTGTTATAAGAATTACACATACGTGTTATAGGACTATTTTGTGACACATTATTATTGGCTATCGGGACTAGAAACTGAGCTGGCTCACGGTATGGTATATATGGTACGGTATGTAATATGTACATAAGGACAGAAAGACAGCGGTAAGCGACTTTGTTTTATACTATGTAGTGATTCTGTCGATACAGTTTTTCAAAACAGCGAAGATAGGGGTTATATACAACCGAAAAAGAAAATTATTTTCTTTGTTGTTTATTTGGATTTTATTTATGAAATGTCGAGTCGTAGAAGAAGTATTGTATGCAACGTTGTATAAGTGGGTCAAAAAACGCTCGTGGTACCTTTCTTACGATGTTCGCTACGCTCACATCGTGCACCCATGCCACTCGCATTTTTTGCCCCCTGTTATAGAACGGTTGCATAAAATACTATTATGCAATAGTTGTATAAGAGGGGCCAAAGAGAGTGGCATGAGTTGAGAAGATGCCCCGAGAATTTTTTGACTTAGGTATACAATGTTGCATACAATATTTTATCTACGACAATTTTTAAATACAATGCAAACGAACAACAAAGGAAATATTTACATGCAGGGCTCGAAACTATCAAAATAAAAATAAAAAATATAGTTTGTGATATAAACATTTTTTTTATTTTACTTATGTATGGAAGGACAAGACATTCATGCACAGAAAATATAAGTTTGTTCAGTTGGTAACACGAAGTATTTCATTTAACGTTCGCCTGGACACATTAAAGGTTTGTAATTTGTACCAAGGGATATTTTTTGGCGACATTATAACATCGTTTGGCAGTGTTTTATTGGGAAATAAACTATAGATTTTTCCGGGGTTAAGTAATGTTTGTCTTTATATTGGTAACTAAATAAATAACATAAATGACAGAAAAAAGTACTGGAGTAGAAAAATATTTACACAAGTGCACTGAAATGGATGTAACTGACGCTCGTATTACAATTTTAATGAATATATAATTATTATCTAGTTAATTAGCATTGTTGTAACAGCTGAAATGATATCTGAAAGTCTGCCCTGAGAGTCGTTAAATATCGTATTTAGTTAGCCATTTATACTTTATTCGGGTAAGGCTGAGGAGCGAATCGGCGGCCCTATAAGTAGCACATTGAATTAAGTCCTTATAAAAACTTTATACAGCTTAAATTAGAGTTATAATGGTTGTCTTAAGAGGCCTTATTCCTTTTAAAAAAATATTCATTTTATGATAAATATATTGACATCAACCAACTTTTTGAAGTGAACAATACTTTTCCTTGAGTTCTAGGTAGTAACATAGCTATTTCATGCTTTCATTGCGCGCAGTCGAAAATAAGTTGGAAAAACTAATTTTCCGCGTGAATTTTGTCAAGTAGTTTTTGAAACAAAAATTATCGATGAAAAATTCAAACTGTAGGTTTCAAATTTATACCAATAAGTCCCAATAGCCCTGTTCTAGGTAGTAACTTCAATATTATGTTAACAAACATGTTTGATTATAGCGAAAAATGACTAAAACAATCAGCATTTTAAAAAGGAATAAGGCCTTTTATACAGCCTTTATACAGCTTAAATTAGAGTTATAATGGCTGTATAAGATCTTATACAGTGTGTTTTTGAATTTATGTGGTGTTAATGTTAACTTGTGAGCTCACAATACGACGCTATTTGCGAAAAAGGGTGTAGGTACACAGTTGTACCCTGTAAAATTATCCAACGTGATTTTGCGTTAAAAGTGTTTAAGTTTTTTGCGTTAAATTATGCGTTCTACAAGCTACAAAAATAATTTTTAATTTTTACAATTTTTTTATTTGTAATAGTTTAGGTTTTTAGCATTATACTTAGTCTTAGTTATTAGTTTATTGTTTTTATTGATATTATCTTATTATTCTTTTCATAAAATATTTTTAATTTTAACTGAGATATATCAAGTGAAAAACGACGCAAGTTAAGAGTCGACGTAAAACAATGCTACAAATGCTTACGCGTCCTTGTTGCCGCCGTTACTGCGAGCGCTGTTCGGCGCGCGCGCCGGCGCAAAGTCAGATGCGTCGGTGTTACCGGACTGTGCGCAAGCTTCGCGCTTTGGATCTACATCGGCAAGAATGGAAGCGGAAAACGAAACCGATAGTGGTAAGTACTTCTTAAATGTCAAGAAAATTGTGTTGAACAAAACTTAATGTTTGCTGACGCGAGAGTTGACTTCTTTGCCATATTAAGAGCTCGGTCTGACATTTCAGACAAGACTGAGAACCTCGGGAAACGAAATTCTGTCACTGATAGCCAACTACAGTGATGAGTTTCATAAATACTGGTTTCGGCTGCACCGCTCTGAAGAACGCACACGCACACTTATAATTGTAATTTTATATTTGTGGCCGTTTTATTTCTATGTTTTAGCGTGTAAGTTTTATTTTTACATTGTATTTTAATTTTGTTCACAAATAATACCACCATCAAAAAGGTACAAATTAATCAAGTTCACAAAAATGTATTAGTATTTTAGGAAATAAATTCTATTATTGCAAGCGGTGGTAGCCTAGTGGTTAGGGCATGCGACTTTCAATCCGGAGGTCGCGGGTTCGAACCCGGCCCGTACCAATGAGTTTTTCGGAACTTATGTACGGAATGTCAATTCAATTGATTACATTGATATAAATCTATATACAAAAGTGTATGACGTTTCGAATAAACGGATAAATCACTTACAGAATTTTTAAACTGTAAAGTACACACTTTGCAGATCTCTTGTTATGCCAAGGGTGCGAAATATTGACACATAGGTAAATTGTGAAAGAAAAATCTAATGTGATACACTGCAATGCGGGATAATTTACCTAAAAATAAAAATGTGGTATTTCCAAATTAAAACGGCATCAAGAAAAGGATTCTATTAAAAAACTATACCTATATATGATTTTAGGGTTCTGTACCCAAAGGGTAAAAAACGGGACCCTATCACTCAGCCTCAGCTGTCCGTCTGTCCGTTTGTCGCTAGGCTGTATCTCATGAACCGTGACAGTTGAAGTTTTCACAATTGACGTATTTCTGTTGCCGCTGCGCTGTAACAACGAATACAAAAAAAAACAGAATAAAATAAATATTAAAGGGGGCTCTGAAACGTGATCGGTTGCCTTAACTTTACACCTCATTTGTATCCGGTGCCAACTTGACTTAACCCGGCCCGTTAAGATGGGATAAGTATTTGTACGGAACCCTCGGTGCGCGAGTCAGATTCGCACTTGGGCGACTTTTTTGTTTATTTGAAATAAACTGTTCTAAATTTATGTTTATTTGACGACGCGGTTGGCTCGGTTTGTAGTGCTGCTGCCTACTGAGCCGGCGGTCCAGGGTTCGAATCCCGGCCAAGGCAAATATTTGAGTGATGAACTCGAATATTTGTTCCTGGGTCATGGATGTTATCTATATATGTATGACGGCGCGCAGGCAAATATGATGCCGGTTATTAATAGTTTCATTTGATTATCCGATTGTCTGTGTAATTTAATTGGTTGTTCGAAATAGTTGAGGGTAACTTTAGATAATGCTTGACATTAATAAAAATGTTGAAGGTATATTGAAATAAGAGCGGGGCACCCCGAATAGGGTAGTAGGCAGGCGCCAATCGGTGACAGCTGGTCACTTGACGGACAGCTGGGCACGAGTGTGCATGCATACTAACCTATTGGCTCTCAATCAGTGTTTATCTTGTTAATCTTTCTTTATTTTGATTCCGAGTGTGTTTAAATAAAACCAGTGATTGTTATTTGTGATTAACGTGATTTTATTTCTGTGTTTCTGGCATCTTGACTTCATAATGAGTGATACTGATGACGGACGTTCTGTCGATCGTTCTGCTGCCTTTCCCGGTGCTTCTATATGTATTTTTATACATTATGTATATCGTCGTCTAGTACCCATAGTACAAGCTATGCTTAGTTTGGGACTAGGTCGATTTGTGTAACATTTGTTTCTTAATATTTTACTTATTTAATATTTATTTATATACTCATCAAAATACACGGAAATGTGGTCAAAACACCCCAGTACCTTTATCAGGAGTTAACGTGACCGCACTCGCTAGCGACAGCGTAAACGATTTGTATGGAGAATAGTACAGCGCCCGCAGCGGTAATTTGTAGAACTACAATTCTCCATACAAATCCTTTACGCAGTCGCTAGCGAGTACGGTCGCTGTAAACTCATGGTATGGGTACAGAGGCTTACCGATTTTGAATTTTGCAGCAAAGAAAAAGGCAGGGTACGAAATACAAGGAAAAACGTGTTTAATCACCGGCGGTGCTGCCGGAATGGGGGCACAGCATGTTCAGTCTTACTTGAAGGAAGGTGCCAAGGTAAGGCGTTCTGACACAGTGGACGTTCTGACACAGTGGATATTTTGACACAGTGGACATTTTGACATAGTGGACGATCTGATACAGTTTACGTTCTGAATGTAGGGCTTCTGATATCCGTGTTATACGAGGAACCGTAGCTCCGTGTTCTTAACACCGGCGGTACTAAGATCCCGTACTACACGGACACGTCAAAGATACGTAGCCGTGTCCGCGTTCGGCTACGGATCGGCGGATCTCGGCTCCGCTCGGGTATTGACTGAAAGCTTGTGTCAAACCGACAACGTCACGGACGTATGGGTACCGCCTGTAATTAATACGGTGAATAGAGACTAAAGTACTATGTGTGACCTTACAAACGGTCCGGTAGTTTTTAATTTTTGATATGTTGTCTAGGATGGTTAGTCAGTGCTTAAAATGCAAAATGCACAATTTTAGCTACAACAAAGCTTGGGCAATGTTGTAGAGAATTAAATTTACTATAATTTACACTTCAAATATTTTATATTTTGTTTCGAGGACGGTTAGTTACGGAGATATGCACATTTAAAAAACAGGAAAAGTCGAATTTTCCGAAAATTTCTCAAAATTCTTGGTTTAGAACGCTGTCATTCAGTTATGGACTAGTCAATGACAAATTAAAACATGTAGGAAATATAATGGGGGGGGGGGGGGGGGGGGATTGTGCATTTTGCATTTTAAGCACTGACTAACCATCCTAGACAACATATCAAAAATTCAAAACTACCGGACCGTTTTCAAGGTCAAAATCCTTAATTCACTGAATTAAATTAAATCACTTAAGAAACGCATCTCCGTGTAACACGGAGCTACGTATCTTAATTACACGTATCCTAATTACACCTGCCAGACGGTCCAGATCTCCGTTGCCGTGTTACTCGGCAACGTAGATCCGGCTACGGGTACACGAAACACGGACACGACCGCAAGCCCTAGTTCTGACACTTCTGATACACCGGACGTTCTAACACAGTGGACGTTCTGACATAGTGGACGTTCTGACACAGTGGACGTTCTGACATAGTGGACGTTTTGACACAGTGGACGTTCTGACACTTTGGACGTTCTGACATAGTGGACGTTCTGACGCAGTGGACGTTTTGACACAGTGGACGTTTTGATACAGTGGAAACTGTGGACCCAAAGGGATTTATTTGTTTCATAATAAAAAATGTCAGTAGGTAAGTATAAATTACGCTAAGGCAATTACACGCATTTATACTTTGATCGTCATAAAAAATGAGATTGATAATAGTAAAAAAGATAAAATTTGATTGCAGCTGCAATAACAAATATGTACATGTCATAATTCAGTTAAATTGGTTAAAATATAAGAATATCTCCTTAAGGGATTGTTAACATTCTACAAAGATACTAAGATACTACCAACATACAATAAACGTAAATCAAGCATGGGAGAATGCAGGTTAATACCTAATTAAGTTTAGTTAATATATAATTATAAGCAAGCACCTTTTATTCCTATGGCAATAAAAAAAAAAATGAAAAAAACAAATTATGTCATAGTGGGCAAACGAGCAAACGTATCACCTATCGTATATATATATATTTTTAAAATACATAAACGGGTTTACTAACGTCGTGGAAGTCGAATATAATCGGTACGCGATTCATCGTCAGTTCTGTGTTCGGTTGGCCGCCGCCGCGACCGATCGTCTCTCCTGATGACGACTTCTACGACGTGAGTAAACCCGTTTAAATATTTTAATATGTCTTAGATTCAAGGTAGTTTTCTACGCAAAATATTTTTTTTAATTAATTAATGATTCTTGAACTTTAACGAACTTCTTTACAGTTTGTAGGTATACTAGATATAGCCGAAGACAAGGGCAAAACCCTAGCAGAAACTCTGACCAACGCTTACCCCGGAAAGGTCGAATTCTTTAAGTGCAATGTCGGCAATGAAGAGAGTGTGACAGCGGCATTTAACTCGGTGTTAGAGAGAGTGGGACAGTTGGATATTGTCATCAACAATGCTGGGATACTGAACGAGCTTGATGGATGGAGAAATACTTGTGATGTTAACTGGGTTAGTATTATTTTTCCAAAATATTAATTATAATAATGTGCAATCAGAACGAAGCTATTTCAAAGACACTTCTTTTCTTTTTGAAAAGTATACCATTTATTCAATAAACTTCGAAGACTTGAAACGAAAGTATTATTGAAAGACCCTACCGACTGTGCCATGTAGGGTCATGTACAAGGTAAACCGAAAAAGTTGTTCATTGCTTAAGATTTTGTACTTTATCAATTATGTGTACCTATATTAAATAAATTTTCAAACAAGTTAAGTGCATTTGAAGATAAAACTAGTCACCAAACAAGGCACACTGTTAAGAAATATATATTTAAAAACAGGACCAGTGTTACCCGTCCCACAATGTTGAACCTTTATAACATTAATCAAAAGTGCAATTTAAAGCTCCTTAACTTACTTACTCTTTGATTGGAAGTTACGATTTTTATGTATTACGTACGTACGTACGTATTAAGAGGCCTTATTCCTTTTAATTTTTTTTTTCATATTATGACTATAATATACATTGATAATTTCAAACAACTTTTTGAAGTGAATAATATTTTTCCCCGTGTTCTCAGTAGTAACATAGCTACTTCATGATTTCATTGCGTGCAGTCGAAAATAAGTTGAAAAAACTAATTTTCAGCGTGAATTTTGGCGATTTCGAGTAGTTTTTGAAACAAACATTATCAATGAAAAATTCAAACTGTAGGTTTCGAATATATACTTATTAATCCCAATAGCCCTGTTCTAGGTAGTAACAGCAATAATAATGTTAAGAAACCCGTTTGATCTTAGAGAAAAATTTCTAAAACAATCAGCATTTTAAAAGGAATAAGGCCTCTTAAGAACTTTCTGTGGAACGAACAAACAGCAATTTTTTTTTTATTTATGAATTATATGATGCAGCTGGGGTTAGTATCATTCAGCATTAAAGCCCAGAAGCATATGCGGAAAGACCTGGGAGGAGCCGGTGGAACGATCATTAACGCGTCGTCAGTGTCAGCGCTCGTCACAGCTCCTACGATACCAATATACAGCGGATCTAAAGCAGCTGTAGTGCACTTCAGCAGATGTCTTGCGGTACACTCATCTGGTCAATTTTTTTTTCTTGTCCATTTAGTTTTTTACTCAGATTTCAATATTTTGTGAGTTGGTAAAGTTGCTTATTCTGAAAACATATAGGTATAGGTACTACGAATACAAAATTTTCGATTGAGTTACAAAAAATGTATGGATTTTTTTCAACTAAATTTCGTATTTTGTTCTTAAAAGATCTTGGTATGATAAATAAATTATTCGTCAATAAAATAAAAATTGGCCCATGGGCCAATTTCTGTAACACATTTTGTGTAACTCAATGGAGAAAAAATTGTAGGACATATCGTGAAATGAGGCTTGCTTAAGAAGCAACTTTACCAATGCAACTCACCAAATTTTATTGAAATCTGAGAAAAAAAAAGAAAACAACAACAAAATAAAAATTTGCCCATTATAAAATTCTACACATGTACTGAAAATCTGTTTTCTATGGAGAGGGGTCGTGATTTCAGGAAAAATCTTAATAGCGTGATGCTGGATCGTCTTTTGTTTTGTATCGCAGCGCCGTAGCAGCCTGGCGCCATCTGTTTTCATAATTTCCTTTGTCCTCTCATCACGGCGAAACGGCTGGACGGATTTTGACCAATTTTGGTACAGGGATAGCTGGACATCCAAAGATGATTATAGGATACTTTTTGCCTAACGTAAAGAAAAAAAAATGCGCGTACGAAGTTGCGAGCACCTCCTAGTACCTATTAAATAAATAAATTAATACCAGCCAACCTCACACAAATCGATCTAGTCCTACAAGCAAGCTCTAGTAGGCTTGTGTTATGGGCACTAGACGACCATTAACATACTTTATAGGTACTTAAATACAAATAAAATCCATGACGCAGGCACAAATATTCGAGTTCGTTACACAAATATTTGCCCTGGCCGGGATTCGAACCTAGGTCCGCCGGCTCAGTAGGCAGCTGCTTGACCATTGAGCCAACCGCGTCATCCACGCGTCACCATATTAAGTACCTACTATCTACGAAAGAATGACTTACTATTGAGTTTCCTTCGGCTTTCTTCTCAACAACGGTCTCCTCTTGGAAAATGCCGGTAGAACACAATCAGACTTACAAAAGTGCCCTTGTGGCCTATACTTAGTGAATAAATTATTTCACTTCATTTTACATCTTCAACGAACAATTCGCAAGGTTGCTTGGGAGTTACGTTGGCGGAAAGATTCCGCTGGACCGGCATTCCAGAGGTACCTACCGGATTCGATTCCCAGTCTCTTCCACTAGGTAACGCCTTTTTCTTTGAGCTTTGAACTTTGTATCAATGGTTTAGTGAAAGATTTCCTTTTTCAGATGACTCCATTCAGCAAGACTGGGGTTAGGGTGATCACCGTCTGCTTCTCTGGGACTGACACGTCGTTCGGCCATGGGTTCAGAGAGCGTATAGATCCCACAAACCTGGGAACTATAAGAGATGTCTTCACTAGGAAACAACGGTAACGTTGTCACTTTTATTACACTCACGGATAAGTAACACGGCTCACTACCCGGATTCAATGAACCAGGGACAAAAATTAAATTGAATGAAGTGTAAATGGTTCGACGCAGACGAATTCGCGTGCAATTAATAATTATAATATTATATATAGCCGGGAGGCTTGAGGAACACCGGAGACGTACAAAAAAATAATATTTTAAGGATAAAATTATGCAAAAGTATTAGATATATAAACAGAAATTCACTTAAACCGCGTTCGTCTTCCAGCAGTGAGTATAAACTGACATACGTCTCGCTCTGACACCTTCTTCTTACTATTCTCATTCAAAATACAAATCTCTGTCTTCATCACCAGCCAGCCATCAGAGTGTCAGTGCCACATATATTTATTAAGAGGCCTTATTCCTTTTAAAATGCTGATTGTTTTTGACATTTTTCTCTATGATCGAACATGTTTCTTAACATATTATTGATGTTACTACCTAGAACGGGATTTATTGGTATATATTTGAAACCTACAGTTTGAATTTTTCATTGATAATTTTTGTTTCAAAAACTGCTCAAAATTGACAAAATTCACGCGGAAAATTAGTTTTTTCAACTTTTTTTTTCTACTGTACGCAATGAAAGCATGAAATAGCTATGTTACTACCTAGAACTCGGGGAAAAGCATTATTCACTTCAAAAAGTTGGTTAAAATTATCAATATATTTGTCATAATACGAAAAAAATAAATTTTAAAAGGAATAAGGCCTCTTAATGCATTCATAAAAACAAAATTTATATATAACTAGATCTAACAATCTATAACAATCGGTCCTGCACCACCCTCAAACATATGCAATGAAATAAAAAAATACACCACTCAAAAAAAATATTTATCAGATGTTTAGCCCGTTCATGAACACAGCCGCCATGTCGCCATATTTAAAAAAAAATACTTCCAAGCTTAGGCCTTCAATTTTGTATGAAATTCCTTTACAGTTCTCTCGAGTTGTTCCGCCCGAAACGTGATACTTCGAAGCCTGTTATAACGCACGTCATGACGACATTCCATTGCATGTTTGAGAAAAATATATTATTTTCCTAGAAATGTTTTATTAAAATATAACAGAACAAAATAAACAATAACCCAATTAAAATAAGTCTATCTAAATCTAAAACTAAGTCTAAAAATGGCCCCCGTGGCATATATTGTACCAAAGACGCTGGCAGCATTACCTCGCTGTATTGCTATACTAAGACGCTGAGCGAGGAAACTGCCAGCCCTTTGGTCACCAGTGGTGTCGACGAGCCGTTTCGCAAGCTCTTTTAAAAATAATTCTAGCTGGACCCCACGGGCCCAGGGTCTCGACACCAAATGCGGTGAAGTGGTATTGAGAGCCGAGACATTATTATTATTTTACTTAATTTCAGAGTTGAATCGGCAGGAGCCGCTTGCGTGGAAATATACAAGAGAGGAGAAAATGGCTCCGTGTGGATATCTCAGAATGACGACCCCGCGGAAGATATAACACAGATTATAGCCAAAGCCTATGATTTGATGAAATCTGTGATTGTTATCTAAACAAATATATAATTTAGTAATACATCAATCTATCCGTTTATCCAACCAAGGTGTTTTGCCTTTTCACAGAATAATTTTTCATCGAGCGTAGTTATACATCAACATCATATTAATATCATAAAGGCGGAAGTGTGTGAGTGTGTTTATGTGTACCTACCTACGAGTATGTTTGTTACTTCACTAGTTCTGTTAGTTCAGCTGAACTAAATTATATATTCTAGATATTCAATTGGAACTAAAATAGATCAATTTAATAATTTTAAATTCTTAGGTGTGACTCGACAGTTTTTGTGAAAGGAACGATCATGTAGAGATTTTGTCCTCCAGAATTAACCGTTTTGTATTTGCTTTGGGGAAAATAAGTCAAGTAGTATCCAGAGAAGCAGCTCTTACTCATACTCATACTCATACTCATACTCATTTATTAATAAAATGTCAACATTTTACAAAGCTATTTGCTAGTTCTTATAGCTTATTACGGTTACATACAATCTATCCTGCGCTACGGTATAACTCTCTGGGGTAGGTGTTCAAATATAGATTCAGTTTTTGTTAATGCAAAAAAAATGTGTTCAAACATTGCTCAATGTTTGAATTAAAGTAAATAGATTCGTGCAGACCCTATTTAAAAAAATACATAATTCTAACACTACCTTGTCTGTACATTTTAGATGCGTGTTTATTTGTGTATAAAAATGAGCATATGTTTGACTACACTAAAGAAATGTTCAAGAATCCTTCTCGCTCGCAATATCGCAATAAATTGTTTATGCCGCAGTCAAAATTATCATTAGTTGCTAAAAATAGTTACATTATGTGCATAAAAATATTCAATAAACTGCCTGACTCAATAAAGGACCTTAAATTTGTACCATTTAATCGAGCTCTTAAAAAGTGGCTGGCCGAAAAGAGTTTTTATAGTGTTCAGGAGTTTTTAGACTATAAGTAGATTATAAGTAGGTTTACGTGCGTAGTGCCTACGCTGTTCAATTTCACATGCCATGTATGGTAGATTTTAGTGATACGAATATTATTATTTAAGATGTTAATTATACCTGAAATTATGTGAAATAAATGATTTGTATTTGTTGAAATAATTTAGATTTTAAGGTAGCTGACACCCTGGATTAACACATAGGCTACTTTTTATCCGGAAAAATGTAGTGTTCCCGTGGAATGAGTGGGTAACGCCGCGCGGCGCAACTAGATTTTCATAACTGCTGCAAATATTATCATCTCAAGTCTGCGCGAGCGAATCTGTTTCGAGAAAATGATAATCTTTGTCTTTTAATCACGCCTAAACGGCTGGGCCGATTTTAAGAATTTTTGGTATACTGCGCTGGCTGCGCATCCCCAGATTGTTAATTGATACTGTATACCCGGCTACGGAGAAGCAAAAAATAGGGTTATGACTTTTTCTTCCGAGCGGGCGAACTTCTAGTTTGCTTATTTTTTAAACTAGGCTGTACTGCTCCAACTTCCTCCTTCTGATTGCGATGGATGACTATAGGTAGGTACTTATTGACATTACGTCCGAGTATTTTTTTCTTTATAATAAAGTATCCTATAACCATCTTTGGATGTCCAGCTATCCTTGTACCGATTTTTTTTTTTTTTAGGGTTCCGTACCTCAAAAGGAAAAAACGGAACCCTTATAGGATCACTTTGTTGTCCGTCTGTCCGTCCGTCCGTCTGTCAAGACCCTTTTTCTCAGGAACGCGTGGAGGTATGAAGCTGAAATTTACGAGGGTGAATTGAAAAGTTTTGAGCCTAACCTTTAAAATAAAGACTTGGGTTTTTATATCAATTTTATTTCTCTACATAGTCTCCAAAACGATCTATACACTTTTGCCACCTTGCTTCCAACTTCATTATTCCTTGTAAAAAAAATGAATCTTCAAGGTGATTGAAATATTCAGTCGCAGCTTCTTGCACCTCAATATCTGTCGAAAATTTCCGTCCTGCCAAGTGTTTTTTTAGGTTCGGGAAAAGATGATAATCAGAAGGGGCCAAGTCCGGCGAATAGGGTGGATGCGGCAACAATTCAAACCCACAGTTATGTATTTGTGCGATAGATTTCGCTGCAGTATGGACAGGAGCATTGTCTTGGTGGAACAACACTTTTTTAGAAATCATACCAGGTCTTTTTATTTTAATTTCTTCATGCAGACGTTGTAAGAGGATGCAATAGTAATCAGCATTTATGGTTTTACCCTTTTCAAGATAATCAACCATGATGACCCCTTTGCAATCCCAAAAAACTGAAGCCATTACCTTCTTCGCTGATAAAATGGCCTTAGCTTTTTTAGGAGGTGGAGACCCTGACCTTTTCCATTGTTTGGATTGCACTTTTGACTCCGGTGTATTGTGGTGGACCCAAGTCTCGACCATAGTTATAAAACGACCAAGAAAATCTTGTGGGTCGCATTGAAACAGATCCAAACAATCCCGTGATACTGTATGGCGGGTGCGTTTATTTTCAGCTGAAAGCAGTCTAGGTACCCATCTTGCAGAAACCTTAGAAAAACCTAGATCCTTAGTGATTATGTTTTGCGCTCGCTCATAGGAAATACCAATTGTCTCCGCTATCTCTGCAACTTTCAACCGCCTGTCATTCATAATCATATCTAGTATTTTATTGATATTTTCATCTGTAGAAGCCGTTATTGGTCTGCCACACCTAGGTTCATCTTCAACTGCTTCTCTGCCGCGTTTGAAATCTGCTACCCATCGTTTTACAGTGGCATATGATGGAGCGGATTCCCCTAAAGTTTGGCACATGTCTTCAAAGATTTGCTTTGGCGTTAAGCCCTTTTTTTGTAAGTATTTTATTACAGAACGGTGCTCAATTTTATCCATTCTAAAGAAAATCGCGAACCTCTTATAGTAATTCTATCACAAAATTTTCAATTGTGACAGAAGAAAAACAAAAGATAGTGCATTATGATAAAAAAATATGCAGGTCTTACGTGCCAGTATTATTTTTTTCTTTTAATTTCATTATCAACCTCAGGCTCAAAACTTTTCAATTCGCCCTCGTATATCAATTACTCAGGTCTACTGTCCCTTGAAGCTGTGAAAAAATCAAACTTCTAAGCCAACGCAATCAAAAGATACAGCCGTTTATGCCGCAAATTTTCGACACTTGCAAGGGAATCAAAACCTACAGGGTGCTTCCCGTGAACTCAGAATCTTGAAATTTGGTACGAAGCAACGTCTTATAGCATAGATAAAGGAATAATTACAAAACCATTTTTTTTTTTTTTAATACCTAACTTTGCACCTAATTTATATGGGGCGCTATACATACCAGGTGCAAACTTAACTTAACCACTTAGGGATGGAAAGTGTTTGTACGGAACCCTCGGTGCGCGAGTCCGACTCGCACTTGGCCGATTTTTTATACTACGACGGTGGCAAACAAGCATGCGCCCCGCCTGATGTTAAGCAGTTACCGCCGCCTATGAACGCTTGCAACGCCAGGAGCATCACGCGCGCGTTGCCGACCCTTTAAGAACCTATTTACTCCCCTCTTGAAGAACCGCATACTGTAGCCCCCGGGGACACCTCGGCAGGGAGCTCATTCCACATGCGAAGCGTTCGCGGTAGGAAGTTCCTCTGGAACCGGACAGCAATTGGTTAAAATCCGTCCAGCAATTTCGGCGTGATGCGAGGACAAAGGAAATTATGACCAACTGATGGCGCCAGACTACGCGCGCGCCCATACAAAACAAAAGACGATCAGAAATCATGACCCCTCTCCAAAGAAAACTGATTTTCGATACAAATTTAGAATTTAATAATAGTATAGACATTTGCAGTAAGGATTTGTAGAACATTGTAATTCCTCATTTGTATATCGTAGTGTTCTTTAAGTATTTCCTGGCTTAGTCGGATTGTTGCGTTGGCACGCGCCCCGCCGAACTAATTGCTTTTTTTAGGGTCCCGTAGTAAACTATCTACAGACACTAGTACCTTTGCCATGAGTTAACGTGACCGTACTCGGTAGCGACAGCGTATACGATTTGTACAGCGTACTAGTGGCAAGGCTAGGAGCGGAGAGGGAACTCATAGGACCCGAACCTGCACTGCCAATATCGGCAGAAGTCACGAAAGGAGTTATAGCTAGCCTAATGGAGGAAGAGGCCAATAGACAATGGCGGGAGACAACGGACTGTCGACAATCGAAGATGATCCTAGGAGGCATCAACAGAAAAAGGACCAGTCTATCTCCTGGAACTAGGTAAGAAAACTCTCAGATTATTAACAGGTATAATCACGGGGCATAATAGCCTTAACTTAACAGGCACCTAAACATTATGGGTTTAGTAAGTGATCCATACTGCTCGCACTGTGGCCAGGAGGAGACAAGTAAGCATGTTGTAGCAGGTTGTGGCATGTATCTTTAGAAACGATAAACTAGAAGAGGAAGAGCTGAGGGAAATTAACCTTAAAGATGTCCTTTCCTTCTGCAGGAGAACAAGAAGATTCGAGGAGGAAGGCTGTATGGGAGCGCCGGAACAGTAACCGTTGGCTCCAATTGGGAATTGAGCTGAATGAACGCAGTCAAGCGACCGACAGCCCGCCTGTCTCCGGCCGGGCGTCCCTACACCAAATCATCATCATCATCATCAGTGGTAACTTTGTAAAACTACAATTCTCCATACAAATCGTGTAGCGAGTACGGTCACTGTAAACGCATGGCAAGGGTACTGAAGGTGCCTGCAACTGTGACCGCGTAAAACTTTTTTATAACCATAGTCGGGTCAAACAAAAGTATTCTATAGTTACTTATTCCGCTAAAAGCTGAATATCTTGGAGACGAGAGCTCCGATTCTCATCAAACAAAGCTAAGAACCATCTAGACTAACCAGGCTTTTGTTTAAAAAATCGGTTCACCCGTATGGGCACTACGATGGCACAGACAGACACACAGATACACATGTTAAACTTATAACACCCCTCTTTTTTCGTCGGGGATTAAAAATAGACGGAACCGTGTAAGTTAGGCCCGCTCGCGCTTGACCGAATACCGCGCAAGTTTTTTAATAACGCGCATACTCACCCGCATGATAATAAAAATTAATCCCGTTGTTTGTATCCGAACGTTTATGGGATTGTTGTGCAACTGTTGCAGACTGCATTTGTCTGAAGTTGATGGCATTTCTGTTGTAATTCTGAAACTTTCAGTCTATCATTGAGTATTTGTTGAATACTATTACAGTTTATAATGAAGCGAGTAAATTGGTTTGGGTGTAGCACGTTTCTATCGATTCTCAACATGATTCTCGGCCCCGAATACAATTTTGTGCCGTTTGGGGTCGAGATCCTTTGTCCATGGGGTCTCAGTGCCCGCAACCTTTACAAAGAACTATCCAAAAGGCTTGCAAAGACCACTGGGGACCGAAGAACTGGCAGTTTCCTCGCACAGCGTATCAGCATCAGCTCAGCGAGGAAATGCTGCCAGCATTTACGGTACCATTCCGCAGGGGAGCAGTTTTTTGAATTTGTTTTAGCATATTTTAATTTTAGCCTTTTTAGGGTTCCGTACCCAAAGGGTAAAAACGGGACCCTATTACTGAGACTTCGCTGTCCGTCCGTCCGTTGGTCACCAGGCTGTATCTCAAGAACCGTGATAGCTAGACAGTTGAAACTTTCACAGATGATGTATTCTATTGCCGCTATAACAACAAATACTAAAGATAAAATAAAATAAATATTTAAGGGGGGCTCCCATACAACAAACTTGTTATAGATTATGGTACGGAACCCTTCATGCGCGAGTCGGAATCGCACTTGCCCAATTTTTATTATATCGTATGTCTGCAATCAAACTAAGAACAGCCCAACATTTACGATGATCATAAGTTAATTATAAAAACCAAAAGGGCCACGCTCAGTGTTAGGGTTCCGTAGTTGCTCATCCTTCACAATAGAGGTTTAAGTTACGACTGTTGCGAGAAAGATTTCAAGCTCTATAAAAAGGTCGTAAACGCCAAAGTAAGTGTAATTACTTATTACCTCCCTATTCAACGACATCCCACACACTATAGTTGAAACGAAAAAAAAAACATTCCCACCTTAGGTGTTCGGGAGGTACCCGAGATTTTTTTTTTCTTTAGTTTTTATTTTACCGTTTTGTCGGCATGATACATACACACACTCGTACCAAATTTCAGCTTTCTAGTACTAATGATCACGGCGCTAAGCCGCGGACGGAAGGACATGACATGGCGAAACTATAAGGGTTTCTAGTTGACTACAGAACCCTAAAAAGAGACGATGGTGCCGATCTTAAAGCCTGAATCTTTACGGTAGATGGCGCTACGATGCCACCCTAATAAGGCCTAAGGCATGCAAGGCAAGCAACTGGTTGAAAAATTCAATGACTCTCGCATCAGGTTCATTGGACCAATAGGTAGGACGCCCGTGTTGACCCGGAAAGCCGTTGGAGATGCAGGTTCCATTTTTTTTTCTTCATTCTATATATTTTGTTTACGCTAGCAAACGTTGCTAGTACTCTAGCAGATGTTTGAGGAAAGCACTGTACAGTCAACCAATTTGATTTGTAGGCCACTATGGAACCTTGTCACAATTTTTATTTTTATTTATTTTCTTTTCTTTATTGGCACACTAAACAGATTACATTCATGGCAAAAAATAAAGATACAAAAGACAGGCATTACAGATAAATGTCATCCAAAATAAGCATGCACATCATGATTAACAATATATGTACATTGAAACAATATCCTAAAATAAAAATTATTATAAATGTAATATTATTATAATGGCTAAACTGTTTAATTAACATTATATTTAAATATTTTATACATATTGAGCATTCTGAAATAGCATAACAAAACATTCAAAGATGTGTAAACAGAGATGGCGTTTAACGCGAAAGCAATTCTACAATCTGCCTCCTGAATACCAAAAATCGTGGATTGAAAATGTCGATGTTATTATTTTTTGACACTAGGTCGTTGTACTGACGGCACATTCTTACGATAGGATTGTAATAAGAGGTGTTGTTCCTGTATACCTGCAGAGCAAACACTTTAGGGGCGCGCGATCTAAATCGTGGTGTGTTAAAGGTGATATGTGACAGAATATAGAATAGGGGGAGTCAATTTTAGAATGAAGGACCTTGTGTAAAAATAGCATGTCATACAAGAGACGACGTGACTGGAGGGAACAAATGCCAAATGTTCGTAAACGCTGGTCGTAACTTTGGTGGATTAAGCCGTGATTGTATCTATACGACATGATTTTCAGACACCTCTTTTGAATACGCTCGATATTATTTGAGTGAACAGAGTAATATGGCGACCAAACAATGCAGCCATATTCGAGTACAAGACTTTGGAATAGGCACAGCAAGCTATTAGGCCTTTTGAAGTCTTTAGTAACACGAAGGATGAATCCTAGCATTTGGTTGCTTTTCCTAATTACGTACTCGTAGTGTGACTTAAAGTTCAGTTGTTCGTCAAAGTAAATGCCAAGGTCCTTAGCGACAGCTTTGCGTGCAAGACTTTGGTTAGCCAGCGTGTAGTCGTATATAATCTTTTGTTTCTTATTTGAAAAAAATATAACGAAACATTTATCAACATTCAGTAACATGCGATTATCACGACACCAATCAGATACACAAGCTAAATTATGTTGTAGCTGTAAGCAGTCACTCACATGATCTATGTTCATAAACAACTTTAAATCATCCGCATATAACAAGAAAGGACATGATACCTTATCCGCCAAGTCATTTATAAAAACAATAAACAACAAAGGTCCCAAATGCGAACCTTGAGGCAAGTAAGAACAAACCCACCTGAACAAACTACCGTTTATGCCGTAAAGTGTAAGTTTGTGGCAAAGTATGTTGTGGTCAACCTTGTCGAAGGCTTTCGAAAAATCTGTGTATATGGAGTCCACCTGACCTCTCCTTGCAAAACTAGTACATAAAAAGTCTTTATATTGTAACAAGTTAGTAATAGTAGACCTGTTCTTGACAAATCCATGCTGTTTTACTGATAAAAATGATCTAAAGTGGTTGTATAGGTGTTCATAGACAATAGATTCGAAAAGCTTGGCCATACAGGACAAGATACTAATAGGCCTATAATTTTCACAGCACAACTTATCACTTAACTTGTGAATAGGAACAATATGGGCAGTTTTCCATATTGTAGGAAATGTTCCAGATGCCAATGACTTATTGAATATTAAGCTTAAAGGAAGCCCAAGTTCTTCAGCACAGGCTATAATAAAAGAGGGGGGTATGCCATCTGGCCCAGCGCCCTTATTTCTGTCAAGCATCTTAATTTTCGCAATGATTGTTTACAAATGAAGCGAAAATTGAAAAATTTAATGATTCGGACAGGATTTGAACCTGCGTTTCCAACGGCTTTCCGGGCCAACACTGGCGTCCTCCCAATTGGACCACCGAATCAGATGTCAAGCCATTGAATTTTTCAACCAGTTGCTTCGACATGCCTTAGGGTGGCATCGTAGCGCCATCTACCGTAAAGATTTAGACTTTATCGTCGGCACCGTTCGCAATGATATCATTTTCTGACACCAAGACCGAGCACAAAGACGCGTTACCAACAGTAGACGTATCAGAAGAAGATATAAGAGGATAGGATGACAGGTGTGTGGTAGTGTCAAACAATGATATGAGACAATGGCAATGATATGAGATTTCAAGCGGCTTTCATATTGACGTTCACTGTGACAAGGTACGAAATGGCCTAAGAATCAAATTGGTTGACTGTATATGCCTTAGCCGTGAAAAAGGCTTCTTTCCCGGCATCTGCAGTATACTATTACATTTGGATATTTTAAAACCAGTCGCGTATAAAGCGGGAGACGCGCGCAGTCGAGTGTAAGAACTAGTTTGCTTTCTTACAGATAAGCAGAAATTGAAACGTCATGCGCAGAACATTCAGATTTGAGCCGGGAAACATTTATTTTTTTGTTATCTATTAGTATTTTTCTCATAAATTGTCCGGAATGTTGACTTTATTGATAAAAAGTTTATGGTCAGTCAAAAATTTAAAAAATACCTTGCCGGCTCGGTTTGCTCGACAATAATGTTGTATCTACAGTACATAAGATCTTAGAAGAAGCAAATGTTTACCATGAAGCGACAAAAAAAAAATATATATATCTTAGAAGAACATTCGGGTTTTATACCTGTCTCGCTCGCTCACACGCGATACAGATAAGAGCCTTTCAGGTTTCACCCGAACCCGAATGTTCTTTTAAGATCTCACATTTTTAAAAAGTAGGTAAAAAGTGCTATAAAAACCGGCCAAGAGCATGTCGGGCCACGCTCAGTGTAGGGTTCCGTAGTTGCTCATCTTTCAGAAGAGACGAACAGGTTTAAGTTACGAGAAAGATTTCAAGTACTGTAAAAAGGTCGTAAGTGCCAAAGTAACTGTAATTACTTATTACCTTCTGGAAGTCAACAGACGTCCTTTTAAAGAAAACTATGAAATTTTGTGATAACTCAAAAACGGATGGACCGATTTTGTTCAATATAGTTTTCATTGAAAGTACTTATAAGGCCTCATTTTCATGAATTTTACCATATTTTTTTGACCCGTGGTTGAAAAGTTAGAGGGGGGGACACTATTTTTTTTATTTTCGGAGCGAATATTTACAAAGCTACTGACATTATCAAAAAGTAATGTTTAGAGACCCGTATTATTTTTAACAGACCTATTTAACGACACCCCACACACTAGGGTTGACACGAAAAAAAAATTCACCCCCACTTTAGGTGTACGAGAGGTACCTGAAAAAAAAAATTTTTAGTTTTAATTTTACCGTTTTGTCGGCGTGATACATACACATACTCATACCAAATTTCAGCTTTCTAGTACTAATGATCACAGAGCTAAGCCGCGGACGGACGGACAGACGGACATGGCGAAACTATAAGGGTTCCTAGTTGACTACGAAAACCTAAAAAAGGCATAAGTCCTAAACAGCCAAAACGGATCGGTAGCGACTTATCGCGACTTTTTAGTTGCCTCAAATAGCTTATGGCATTTTCGGAAAAAAAACCTACACTTGTAATTTAACCCTTAATTTGACAATGTTCGCCAGGATGAACACACTCTTTGACCATCTTTTTCTATTTTTTTTCGAACGAGAATTGTTTGCTCTATTCAACCTTAACGAGGCTTGAACTAGCGACCTTCGTTTTATTTTTGTCAAATTAAGGGACAAAATAAAAGGGCGGCATTGCAATAATGACATATAGTGGCAAATCTAGCCAAGTTCAAGCAAAGGAATTGGCTAGCCAGCGCAGTGTAATATTACACGAATTCAATTCTTTTGTCGGCGAAGTCGACAACGTGGCATGCGATATTGAACTTGGCTCTAATTTAACATTTATGTTTTTGGTGAGATAAACCATATCTGTACTTATTTTGTTTTTTTGCTCCATGTTTGAGAAAAGCACTATATTTGTCTCAGCGGGAAGGACATTTGCTGGCTTGGTATTAAATTGAACGGACTCTCAAGGTCGTCAAAATTAATACTAAGCCAGAAATGGCCTACTTCCCTCGCTTTGACAATAATGTACTATTTACAATTGTATTCGTATTTATAAAAGCGTTCATTGGATTTAAAAATAATGTTATCCATCTAAATTTCACAACCAAGCTAAAGTACCGGTTGAAACGGTTCTGATTTTCATCCTGCCGTTTGTTAAAATCATGTTAGTTTTCTGATAAAGATTTTACAATTGTTTCTGTGAAAAATGTATGTAATTTGCACGTAGAAAGAAATGCGAATGCTGTGAGCGAGCAGATTTGCCGACAACCAACAAATGACTATGAGCACTTCATTATGGTGTACACGCGCCGGCAACTATGGTGACGGATGTTTTAGTAGAATCTTTTTGGCTTATGTTTATAATGGATCACCAGTATAGTAAAATATATCCGCAACTAAAACTTTTTACTATCAAAAATAGTAAATGAGCACCAAAATTGATCCCCAAATTAATTTAAAATGATAACCAAAAGTTTTATAACTGATCACCAGATAGGGTAAAATGTATTGAAAAAAAAAAACACTTTATACCACCAGAAATAGTAAATGAGCACCAAATTTAGAACACCAATTTTATGTAAAATTATACAGTTACTGGATACATTGCTATTGCCTGGAATTGAAAGCTCTGTTAGGTCATTATCTGAATTCCTAAAATCAAGAAAGAGCGGTTCGCTTAGGCATTTACTAGTAGAAGTTCAGTTCTGGCCCATTAATCTAATTAGTGTTTGCAGTAAGTTTATATCCGCAGCTCATAACTAATTTGGGAGTCACGTCGGGTGCGCGGTGTGTAGTCCAAGGGAGCGGGGAGAGCCCGAGACTTACTTAATTTCGCGTGAATAATACTAGGACTGATTTAAAATGTACTCATATTATATTTGGTAGTATGCCTACATTTTAAATCATAGCGGTACACCACTATGATTTAAAATGTAGGCATACTTTATTTAGGTGGTAACATCGCAATAATTTGGCCGTCAAAATTTGGTGCACATTTACTAAATTTTGTGCTCGAATACAATTTAGAAGTGCAGACATGACTAAAGTACGTAGAAGCACTTTAGGTTACCTACCTTATTCTGGTGCAAGTATTTTTTTTGGTGTATATTATTTTTAGGTGATACTGGTGTCACAAATTTTTTTTGGTCGTAAATATATTTGTTGCCAATCTTTTTTATCGATTCTGTTAGTAATGTGGAAATGCCACATTTTTTTGAATTGACATTAAGGTAAATAAAAAAAAACGTAATATCGAGGACACGGGTTGCAGGTTCGAGTCCTGCTTACATTGCGGTGGATCATTTTTTTTTTTCGTAATTTATTTTTGTCGTAATATTCATGATTGCAAATGTTTCGGGAATTTAACATTTTATTCGGAAATTTAGTATTTTTTGGTAGTTTAGTTTGTTAGTTATATGATGTATATGTATATTATGATACCCCGCGGTTTTCGGTGCACTAATCATTTACAGTCCGACCAAAAAGAGTAGAAATTAAAAAGTGGCAATACTGTAGTGTCGTCCCCGTTTTCTTATATTGATTAGAAAAGGAGGACACTACAGTATTTCCACTTTTTAATTTCTACTCTTTTTGGTCGGACTGTAACACTAGGCCGACAGTACAGATCATTCGTGCACCATAAACTTCGGGGTATGATTATGACGAAAATACATTGTAATGTATTTTATTTATGATTATACCAGTCCATTTCGAAGCTACAATAAAATTAATCAGGCAAACAAATACACACATTATACAAATATGACTAGGGATCTTAAAATGCGAACAAAATCGATTGAAATGACGCATGACAACCAGTGACGACCCTAGCCCGACACTTCAATGAATTTTGCTCTCATTTTCCGAACCCTGAACACGACCCCTCTTTGCATCAGTTGTGCTCGAAATTTACAGTTATAATTTTGTTTATTTATCTACGCGGTTGGCACAGTTTGTAGACACCTGCCTACTGAGCCAGCGGTCCTGGGTTCGAATCCCGGCCGGGGCAAATATTTGTGTGATGAACTCGAATATTTGTTCCTGGGACATGGATATTATCTATATATGTATATCGTCGTCTAGTACCCATAGTACAAGCTTTGCTTACTCAGTTTAGGACTAGGTCGATTTGTGTACGATTGTCCCTTAATATTTATTTAGTTAATGTTTATTAGACTTAATGCCATAGGGCATTCTCTACCCGTCAAGCATTGAGCTAAGCAGTAAGCAGTATAATTCCTAATACATTACTTCGGTAACCACCACCCGCAGCGGCGGTACGTCGCGGAATGTGCAAAAATGTTCATTAACGTACACTCGACTCAAAAACGATAACTGTACACTCGGACAAATTAATGGAGCGCTAGCATACCTACTCACGCCTAACAAACACAAGGGGTAGCCAACTTTATGTATGACGTTTTTAACAGAGTTCAAAAAAGAACGACACAACATTTCCTTCCCATTCAGTTCCTAAAATTTCGTAAAAATTGGTAAAGTTTCGGAGAAGAAAACAGACGGAACGAAACCTCAATTTGTATGGAATATAACAAACATTAAAAATAATTAAAAAAAAAAACGATTTGAGAACCCCCTCCTTTTTTGAAGTCGGTTAAAAATGAGCAGTGGTCGTCTTAAGGCCCAGTTTTCTGAATTGTCTCCTTATATCCAAAATCACGGTTAAAGTCCAGTTCAAATCAAAACATTGTATCCTAAACCGTCGGGGTGTCACAGTCAACACATAAAAGTGTTCATTTCGGCTTCGGACAACACTGACCACGGCAAACATAATAAAATCCTGATCTATTTGTACCTGCCTTGGGTACAGACTGAGGTTTGAGGGAACTATTAAAATAGGAAACGTGCTAACCGCCGAGAATGAGTGAGAAGCGATTTTTTTATTCACAAACTGACCGGCGATTGCCCTCAGTAACCTGATCGTAAGTAACTACGATGTAGCTCGCCGGTTCAGTAATAGCCTATTCACTCTAACCTTGAAGAGACCCAAATTATAATCTACTGGAAATCTGTCATGTATTTCTGTTGTTCTGGTGGCAATAAATATTTTTTTTATTTTATTTATTTGCCAATGACTGCTCAACGGCTCGACGTTCTTCTGAATCCAAGGCAGCTATAACCGGTACTTGGCGTAGCCGTCCCAAAGATGGCAGCAGTACTCTATGCATCAATGCTCAATTGCTCAACGAGCTGGTACTGAAGTAAGATGCAGACCTGTTTGCTGACAGCTGGCATGCGCTTGCTAAAATAAGTGAAATGTGCAACTCTTACTTCTAAAAATTGTTTTGTTATTACTTTGTTACTTATTACTTAAGGTATGTTACGTGAAGTCTAGCATTGTAGGCGATTGGTGAAAACTGTAAGCCTGCTATGTATTTTTATAATGAATAAATAAATAAATAATAAATAATTAGAACTATAAACTAGAATCGAGTTGGCGAGAAGCGAGAAGCGAGTGTGTAGTTCCTATAGTTTTGTCGCTGGGCTATAAGCGAGTGTAATGTTTGAGTACGACGGCCGATTACTCGCACAAATATGCTTCGCGACTATTGTCGCGCGAGATAGCACTACCCGTCATCCTCTCACATTACTGCACAGAAAGAGATGGGTAATTATATCGCGCGAGAAATAGCCGCGTGTGGCAGTTATGCTAGCTAGAGGTGCTGGGGGTTTTACAACCCACGCTCTATTGCGGATTTTAGTGGTACTAATATATCTAACTGGCGACGACAAATTTTTGGTAACTGACGTTGAAAGGTGAATGTCACTAAATGTAAACAAAGAGGAAACAGGACTAAATTATTCCGAAAATTTCAAGTAATTTTTGCATAATAAAGCCATAATTATCCACAGCAGTGCTGAAAGTAAAGTTTTTTCAATAGGACTCAGTATTTATTTCGCAAGAAGAACGAAGGATTGAGCAGCATTCCGGTAAACAATGTTTTGAATTTGTTTAGTGACAAATCCTGGACAAATCGCTATTGACGTTTAATAATATAAATATATGACGTATGCACATTATTGCCATATGAAAGCTGTTTGTAGCGCCATTATCCTGGGCAGAACCGTCACTTGTTAGGCTGGATGCTAATAGGAAAAGCCATAAGCAAATGCTAGTTCACTATAAACAGTATAGAATAAGAATGAAGTGGCAAGTTTAATCTTTGCCGAGTTGTTCATGTCGGAAACCGAACCCGGTAACTTGTTGCTTCGGCTTTTAAACTAGAGACTTGAGACATTGATATTACTAAAACCTGAGACATCTTTATTTTTTATTTATTTATTTTTATTTATTAAGAAACAAACAGTCTTAAAATAATATACCTAACATTAGTATTATCATAGGACTAGAAATAGCCTTAATTGTAGACCTATAGTTCCATACATAACATAATATTATAGTGTTGAAAATTTTACATTACTATGACCAAAAGAAAAAATTAAAAGCAATTTACTTAACCATAAGTTAAACAATAAAATCTAAGAATCAAGATTTTTTTTTATAAATTTGTAATCGCTTACTACTATTATTAAACTTAATTAAACCTACAAAGATTCACACTCACTGAGTTTCCAATAAAGCAAAATACATTTGTTTTATACATTAGCATTATACATTACTTTAGTAATTACTTGTGACATTATTTAACTATCCTTCTTTTCTTAACTTGTTACTGAGAATTTTTCAAGTTTTTTTTATGTCATAGGCGGCAAACGAGCAAACGTATCGCCTGATGGAAAGCGATTACCGTCGCCCATAGGTACCAGTTGACTAACATTAAGTTACGTGAATTTAAACTTAAACCGTACCTATTTATAATTCCTTAAGACATTATTTTACTATTCTTCTTTAAGCATTTAACTCTTACCTTAACAACTTCGCTGCGGCAATTAAGGTTACTTTGTAATTGACAACATAATTATTTTTTAACCAGTATTTTTCCAGATGGAATCAAATAAAGAATAAAAAACATTCTTAATAATGTTCCCATTTCAGACACCTATACGTGGTTACTGAGTTTTTACGCGAATTTAAACCGTTTTTATAATTATTACAGATGTCTCACGATAGTTTTAATAATATTATTGTTTCGTATTATTTTAAAGTTTCAACTCCGCAGTATCAGTAGTGTGTTGAGGTAAAACTGCAAACTCAATTTCCAGTTTCATTGTCAACACAGACACCATTGTCTAACCTTTATGGAACATCGGGCAAGTTACCCAAGTTATCAATAGTTCTGTTTAGTTGAATCTGATTTAATACTTGACAATGTGACGCGTCGGCTATACGGAAGTAGTAAACAGGCTGTATAGGGCTTGTGCACAAACCACACATGGTTGTTTCGGATACTTTTTGCCGGCCAAGTGCGAGTCGGACTCGTGCACCGTGGGTTCCGTACAAACCTGATATGTATGGCGCCGCATACAAATGAGGAGCAAAGATAAGAAGATAACGCAACGGATCACGTTTGTTGTATGAGAGCTCTCTTAAATATTTATTTTATTCTGTTCTTAGCATTTTTTGTTATAGCGGCAGAAGAAATACATCATCTGTGAAAATTTCAACCGTCTAACTCTCACGGTTTATGAGATACATCCTTGTGACAGACAGACTGACAGCGGACTCTTAGTAATAGGGTCCCGTTTTTTACCCTCTGGTTGCAGAACCCTAAAATGGCAGTCTCTTAACAACTTGATAAGTGAGAACCACATGTAAAACATGACTAAATGGGTCACAATCTCCCCTCCATTGTGGAATCAAAAACACCGCACAGGAAGCACTGAGATAGCGAGTGACAGCGCGATGCTAGGGGTTCTCGATTGTCATTCGACTCAAACTCACTCTACGGCGTTTTCTTGGGTTTCTGCAACTGTCACACACGATTATCGTCCGATATATCGCGTATACATCGTCCCGTCGTCGTACGTCAAATACCTAATTAATATACTCGATACAATCCGTTTAAATAGTTTTGTTCAAATGTTACTCAACAGTGTTTAGTTTAAATACCTCCTGACTATATCCTATAACTATAATCCATACCATTAAACTAGTATATATTACATTTGAATTATGTTATATTTTATATTGTATTTTACATGTACCTAGAGATTACCTACAGTGATTTGTATATTACAGTTATTAGTCATATAAATAGTTGAGGCGTGTACGGGAAAATGATATAATATGACAACCGTTTTAGTAACTCTGTCTGACTACCTGTATAGCTAGTCAGGCTAACTGTATTACCGAAAAGAGACCTTTTCGAGCGAAAGTCAGGATCTTAATTTAATCATGTTATCATGCTTGTATCAAATAAAACTACATTGATGTAGTGTCGAAATGAGCATCTATTCCTTTTTTTAAATCTATCATCTTGTATACTTTTATAAAATTCTAGATTGTATTGAAAAATCTTAATAGCGTGATGCAGGAGATTTTGTATGAGCGCGCGGCGCCATGCTACTCTGGCGCCAACTGTTGGTCATAATTTCCATTGTCCTCACATCACGCCGAAACGGCTGGACAAATTTTAAGATATCGAAATATATTTATAGGACAATTTTTACCCGTCTACGTTATAAAAAAATGCGTACGAAGGTGGTACGAAGTAAGCGCGTTTTAAATAATATAAAATAAATAAAAAAGCCATTTATTCTACTACATTAAATCATTACAATAAGTTAATTTTCCTCTTCCTGTGGAAGGAATTGGGGAACGCCTGACGCGTTTTAAATGATATAACTCACTAAATACTTACTGTAAAACTACCCAACTATAGTCCAATCATCCAACTATGGTCCAAAACAAAACTCGTTTATTTTCATCAAAATCCATATTCTATCAGTGATTTTATACGTTTTTATTTAAGTTTGTTGTTCATTTTAGAGTTTATTCGTTATAATTGCCATTTATTAACGAGTAATTTTCGGATTAAATGTGACCATAGTTGTGTGGAATGGACTATATTTGGTTACTTTTACGGTACTCGATACGGCCTTATTCAAAACTGGTCGAGAACCAATAGTACCACCGTAACGTCAAACAAAATGCCGACAACGGAAGCTCGCTCGGCATTGTCGCCGATACATTTCGTCTGTCTGTCCGCCCTTAGCTCGTGACGTGTGACGGCTATTGTTTCACCATATGTGAAGTTTAAATTGAAATGTCAATGTTAAGAATAAGTTATCTTGAGGAAGTGCCGAGATAAGGTCGCCTTTGTCACAATACGCGTGCTAAGTTTACAAATTAAAGGAATTCAAATTTTGACTTAAATGTTGAAAGTCTGATTCGAAATCAAAAATGCATATAAAACGGTTCAAAGTGGGGAATATCTCAATCAAACGTATTTCGAGTCAATTCGTGATTCTTAACGCATTCACTACCGCGTAGCGCTACGGGCTACGCTCGTAGCCGATAACATGGGAAAAAACCGTATGTAGTGAAAACTTACTACGAGCAGAGCGCCCGGCTACCGGGTTGCTGGTGTCGAAAGTGTTTTAAAACTGTATAATAATCATTTTATTAGGGTAAATAGATAATTATGTTTGTAAATAATAACATACGTTTTAGATAAAATTTAAAAGGAATAGAATTTCATTAATTGTATAATTTCAAATGTAACAATTTAATGTATAATTGACTCGATTAAAATTAGTAAAAGGATAAAATAAATTCCATTTGTTAAATTAATAATAATTTAATTTAATAAAATGTGACCGTACAACGTTACGAAAACGTAATTTTAATCGTAGTTTTAAAGAGTTGCTCAGGGGACGATACCAGAAATAACAGAAAAAGAACCGACTTCAAAATAAACTGTAAAGCCAAAAATAACCCGCTGATGTACAGATTACATTTGAGTCACCTTTTGAAGCCTTTTTCATTTTTTCTGTTGCTCGTTGCCATCGTGTTGCTGTTGCTCCTAAGCCACTCTATAAGTAAAACCACGATTAAAATTACTATTTCAGCGGCTATATTTACCTTTGTAATAGGCTATTTAACTTTCTAATAAGTGTAACGTTTTACGTTACTGATATTATATTCTATAAATAATTAAGTTATTATTATTTTACCCTATTATTAACTTTAATCGAATAAATTATAAACATTAAGGTCTTGTTCTGGCAAACAGCGAACTCCTTTTTTGAAGTCGGTTAAAAAGTTGAATAACCCCTTCACACTTAATTTTCCCAAATTAACCCTTCATTTACTAAAATTAACCCGAAAACTGTCCGTTTCAATTTCCGTCCACCGGCGTCGCTGTTATCAGTCCCAGTCGAGTCTGTTCGAAATTTGAATCCGACTGACCGGAAATGCGGTGTCACTCTCTTCCGGTTTAGGTTGGCAGTATTGGTGTTCGGGCGTTTTTCTTTGAAAATCGAAATGTTTGTTAACGGGACATTTATAATCTGTGAAATATACCTGGAAGGTTTTTTGAGTTTTCTAAAAACATTACGGTTGTTTTTTTTTTAAGAAATTAATTTATGTTCGTTATTCTTCTTGATATATGATAGCATTTTATGCAAGTTGTACAAGAGGGGTCAAAAACACGAGTGGCGTGAATAAAGATGCCATGAACATTATGACCCAAAAACACAACGTTGCATACATAACTTTATCTACTACTAGACATTTCAAAAATACAGAAAAAAATAGCAACAAAAAAATCAAAAAAATTGATAAAACGAAAAAAGTACCATAAATCATAACCATAAGCTTAGACCGGGAAGTAATTGTTTTTTAAATATGGCGTCTGTGTTCATGGATTGGCTAAACAGCTGAATTATATATATTTTTTTTGGGAATGTATTCTTTATGTCATTGCATATGTTTGAGAAAAGCACTAGAGTCCTTCTTTCCCGGCATCTGCAGTAATGTACTAACCATGCTGACAAGAGACACTGGCCGTTTTTCAGTTGATAGTAGGGTAGTAGGCTTGATAAGTCGATAATGGTTTAAATAAAGAAGCAATATTCTTAACATGTGTAAATTGTTATCGATGATGCATGATGTCTGGGTAATTTTAAATTTAAATAAGTTTCCATTGTATTAAAAAAAATCGTATGCGATTTATTTCAAACACGAATCTCGAAAACTGATGATCTTCTTTGAGTGAAATAAACGTAGAAAATACCTATTAATCACTATACCAAGTAAAAAAAAAGGCTACAGGGATTTATTAAGCATACTTAAAATCCTTAACTCTTTAGTTTGCTTATCCATATTCGGATAAATAATATTATCTATCGGCACGGCAAGCATAAAATCATTATTTACATAAAATATTATACACCAGAAATAATACCTTACTGATAGATTTGGGTGGAGAATTGGAGAATGTAATTGGGAATAAATGTTTGTATTTATTTTTTCTTCGTAGACCACCGTATGGTATCCGTTTAAACCCTGTAAAAGGGGGAAAAAACACTTTATCACTTTATATCTACTTTAAGTAACATAAAAAACTGTAAGTTTTACCTTCGAAGGAAAATCCTGCCTCGTAAAAGGCGGAAAAAATATTTATATATATATTTGTTACATTTATTTTTCTACAAAGGAGAATCCTGACCTGTTAAAAATAACAAGGCTTCTAGAAAAAAGACATCCATTCCCTATTGTAAAAGTAATATAAAACGATGAAATAGATTAACATTATTGTGTTCTAGACTAGTTTTATTTTTAAGTTTACTTTTAGTAGTTGTCAAATTGAAATAAATTATCGTTTATATTCCGAATAATGAAATCGTGCGATATTGCAAACCCGCCTAGATTCACGATACAGCACGGCGCCGCCGTTTTCCTCCGCAATAGCTGCGTCCCTCACGATGACAGTTTTCAATAACCGTTAGCGTATGGTTAGCGTGCATCGAGGTGCATTCCCGTTAGTGAAATAGCTGTAAATAAACTGCTACTAACGTGGGAAATGTGGGGGGAATATATTTGAATAGGGTAACCTATCTGAAACACTAATTTCTGTTTCCCATTTGTAACGTTTTGCCAAATTTTCGTTTGTCCGAAAGTGATTTATTTCTGAAACACGTAATATTTTCAGGATTTCATAAACATCTTTCTAGAGAACCCATTAGGTTAGGTTAGATTTGTTTTATAATGATTCTGAAAAATTAACAGTATTTGAAAAAATGGCTTTCGGACAAATAAAAATTTGGCGAAACGTTACAGATGGGGGAACAAAAAACAGTTTTTCAGAAACAGACCTGTGAATAGTACAGTTTGAGTAGAAAGACCCAGGATACCAATTTAGTAGGAGTTTATCATTTAATCCTGTTGTTTACACAATGAGTATTTTCCAACTGATATTGTAGTCAATACAAACGAACGTTGCAATATAAATTTTAATCAACATGTTCTAGATTACTTATACAAATTTCTATCAAAATAATAATCTCAATAGAAATATGTTCGGAAGTATTATTATGATTTTCTAGGTCTATTTTAAAGGTTTAAAAAAAAACAGCAGAGTACAAATAATTAATCAGTTGGACTATTACGGGTTTAAAACTTAAGTTTTTTTTACATAGTGAAACCGGTTTAAGCCTGTTTAACATGACACAAATACGTGATTTTTTGATTTTTATTAATAAAATGTGATCATTTTACAACATCAGTTTACATTTAGAGAGTTCATCTTATAAATATAAAAAAAAAACGGTTTATAAAAGATTAAGTTCTCAGGTAACATAAATAAAACGTTGAAAATACGGTATTATTATTACGAAAATAAATTATCGTATTCAACTATATATAAAGAAATTACCATGAACGTTCGGGCTTAATACTGTTTTTTGACTATTGATTTCTATTAGGTCACAAGACAGTTAATGATGTTTTTGATATTTGGGCAAATTTTTATTTTGTTGTCGATTTAGTTTTTTTCTCAGATTTCAATAAAATTTGGTGAGTTGGTAAACTGGCTTATTCTGAACAAGGTAAGCCCAATTTCAATATAAGTCCTACAAAATTTTCCAAAAATGTATGGATTTTTTGTAACAAAATTCCGTATTTTGTACTAAAAATTAGTACAAAATAAAAAGTTTGAAATGAGAAATAAATAATTCGACAACATAATAAAAATTTGCCCATGGGTCAATTTCTGTAATACATTTTGTGTAAATTTTTACTGAAATGTGAGAAAAAAAAGAAATCGACAACAAAATAAAAATTTACCCATTTCATAAATCTGATATTTCATTAGCTGATTTGATCTATCATCAAATACCGTATTCAAGACAAAGCAATATCCTCTGACTAAAATGAAGAACTTGATATTTTGTTATTCACCAGGAGAATAGCACCGAACCCCATCTGCGGTGCGTCCATGCAAATACAAGTATTATTGTTTTATAATTTTATTACAATTTCTGCAGAATTTTTATCATAAAGCGTAACTAATCTGCATAAATGGAGTAAGTCCGCGTTGCGACGAATAATTGGTATTTTATACAGCTCCTTGGGCTTTGGAGAAATCGGAGAATATAGTGGATAAGAGCATGATTCTCTTTAAGTCTTAAAATCTTTTTAATAACTACCGCATTCTTATAGCTTTATCATACTTGCGGGTTGCGAGTGATCGCCTTCATACTTTCGCTCCCAAATCGCAAGTATGATGAGGCACTTATAGAGACCAAGACCCTTACAGAGACCAAGACGGGTACATCTTCTGCCTCTGTTCGGACGAAACGGCACGTGTTTTTACCCGGTCGTAGCGTTACAAATCTACGCGTAGGTTAATCGTGATCAATTAAGTCGCGATTCACACAAAAACTAATAAATTATCTAATTCGAAGTATATTATAGTGTCTATCAGCCACAGACGTCCACCACTGAACATAGTTGTCCCCATAGCTCGCCACAAGGTCTGATCCTGTGCGGACCTCATCCATCGACTCCCTGCGACCTTAACTTGATCATCCGTCTACACATACCTACATAGACCCGACCTGTAAGCCATGGGGGTTCGACCTTCCTCGGAAACTGTGGTGTCGCTTAAATAGACTTAGAACGGGTCACGGCCGCTGCAATTACTTTCTACATAAATGGGGGTGGAAAGATTCTGCAATGTGCGAGTGTGGCGAAGAAGCCCAGACTATGGAGCATGTAATTCAGGGATGCCCTCTACATTCGTACTCGGGACCCCTAGACGACCTACTGCGCGTAACACCCGACGTAATTGCGTGGCTCCACACACTGAATGTTGACATCTAATCTTAGTGTAATTTTGTGACATTATAATTTTAACTAAATGCCTATATTTTATTGTATCAAGCGCCATACGATTAAATAAATAAACTCACACTTGCATATTGTCAAACGTGACGGATGCTTCGTCACTTATTTATCACGTGATAAACGCAATCATCATAGGCCCCCACTTAGTTGCCCCACTCTGAATAGCTATTTTCTCTCACCCACCCTCCCCTTTCCGTCACCAGATGAACACGTACTAGTTTGCCATGTCATCGCTTCATCGTGGAAAATATTCCCACACGAAATTTGGCAATTCTTTCATCTGCCGGACTGTTATTTTAAAAAAATCGAACTCGAAGTGTTTCCTCCTTTTAATAACATCGTACCCTTCAAAAGAAGCGTGAAGAAGCATCTCTCGGGACAGCATGCCAGTGTCTACTGATAGGGCACCGTTGGTATCTTCTGTGAATGTAAGTCTAGTTTTTTTTTAATGTCATAGGGGGCAAACGAGCAAACGAATCGCCTGATGGAAATAGGTGTAAGTTCATATTTAATTAGCAGACGGACCTCAATAAAATAAAAGTTTATCACAGACTAGTTTTTTTTATGGTTCCGAGCCTGAGCATGTAAATATATTCTTTGTTGTTTATTTGCATTTTATTTAAAAATCGCCGTGGCAAGAATGTGCTTCGTGTGCCTTTTACCAGCAATCATCATCATCATCATCAGCCCGGAGTCGTCCACTGCTGGACATAGGCCTTCCCCAGTTCACGCCACCATACCCGGTTCTCAGCTTTCCGCATCCAACCGCTTCCCGCCACTCTTTTTAGGTCGTCGGTCCACCTGGCGGGAGGCCGTCCTACAGGGCGTGTCGTTCGTGGTCTCCACTCTAGAACCCGTCTGCCCCATCGACCATCGGCTCTACGGCAAATATGCCCCGCCCACTGCCACTTCAACTTGCATATCTTTAGGACTATGTCGGCCACTTAGGTTCTCCGTCGGATCTCCTGGTTCCGGATTTTGTCCTTCAGAGAAACTCCGAGCATAGACCTCTCCATAGCTCGCTGAGCAACTTGGAATTTGTAGACGAGGCCTTTTGTTAGTGTCCACGTCTCGGCCCCATAAATAAGGACCGGAAGGACGCACTGGTCGAAGACTTTGGACTTAAGGCACTGGGGCAGTGGCGATGACTGAAAAATAAGGCGCAACTTCCCATATGCTGCCCAGCCCAACCTGATTCTTCTGTGAGCTTCCTTGTCGAAGTTGTTTCTACCTAACTGGACCATCTGGCCTAGGTACGTGTACTCTTTAACAACTTCGATGCTAACATTATCGACGGTGATCGGTATTGGGTCTACGAATGAATTGAACATAACTTTAGTTTTATCCACATTCATTCCCAGACCCACCCGTCTGGAAGAAACATTTAGGCTCCGCAACATCTCCGACAAGTCCTCCAGCAATGCTTAAACCTAATTAATCTAGAAGGCATCCGGAATTTCTTACTGAATGAGATATTTTTGTAAAATCATTTACTAGAGCGGAGACTTCCCAAATTAGCTTTATGTTTTTATTACCTGTGCCCACAATGACTATCAACACGACGCGACCACGACTGAGGCAGTAGGGTTTTAAACGAGCCTGTCTTATGCAATAATACCCCAATATACTACGCTATTTCAATATGCCGTATGACCGTATCCATAGTATGCCACCCTCGTTTTCCACCCCAGTCCGTGCAAATGTAAATGAACGCCGCGTTCACAATACACAAACAAACAATACTTATATATATAACTATATACGTACTTGTTGCTCGGCGTAATCTGTTTCCTTCGCTATTGTTTCCGAGTTACCCAACCGTGCGAAAGGAGGATTATGTTGTTACTTAAGTTAGTGTTTGTTTTGTGTTGTTGCAGCGCGCTTTGGTTTCTTGCAATTTCTTGAAACATTTCCTTAACGGATGGATGATGGATGACTGATGTTGAATTCTACAACATACTGTATTAGTTATAAGGATACAATTATTTAGCTCAAAACTACATGAAATAAAGAAAAAAAAACATATTATTTCCAGGACTTTGTATGATTTTAGAATCCTCATAATCATAATTCAACAAAACAATAATAAGTATGACAACCATTTAGTTAAACGGACTTTTCACGGCCAAGATAGCAAATGAGTCGTATTTCCATACACACATTGGTAAATTTACTCGAATATGACGTCACGAGTTCCTCCTGATCATATGTATGAGAGGTGTTTTCAGCGCTCCGTAGCGTAGAAATGTTGAACTTTGACGGTCATTTCTGACTTTTAGAGCAATCTAAGTGTAGTTAGTTACATATAGACATTTTGATCCCAATAAAAAATAGAATCGATTGACATCCTCAAAAAAAAATGGTCGACACGCCTATTACACGTATTTTACGGGTTGTAGTATGCTGCGGCTGTTTTACTACTTATTCTTATATTATGGTACCCTAGTACCCTAGTGCAATTTCAGCCAAGGAGTGCACTAAAGTTTTAATATCATTCCAACTTCTTGTAAACATAAAACACAGAACAAATTACAAAAATTCACCAAAATCGCGAATATGCCAGACGTTTACCAAAAACAAAACTAAAACGGCATTTCCTTCTTTAAAAATATTGTTACTTACTTTCTTTTGATGTGTAGTGGCATTTTAACAATTCACTCACAAAACTAACAGTTTTATAGCACCGTTAAAGTTAACTGTCCATTAAATTCGCTAAACAGTTCGCATACAGAGTAGTTTTTAATTTTGCATGCTTTTTTGTCTGAGATTTCAATCTACACAAATGTCTGCGGAGTTTCTTTGTTAAGGCTCGTATTATGGAGGGTAGAATTTATAAGAAGTAATGTTTTTATATAGCCAAAAGTGTCCTCTGGAAGGTGTTAAATTGGTGGCGCTACTATGAATATTTAATGTTAACGTTAAGTATGCTAGGTGCTTAGCAACGGATCATTAATTTATTGTATTATAAAAATCACTGCAAACCTAATTGTACGTTTTACTATAGGTACTTGAAGATTACGCACCAGGAAAAATGGTACCCTTATAGGATCACTTTGTTGTCCGTCCGTCTAACTGTCTGTCAAGACCCCTTCTCTCGAGCACGCGTAGAGGTATCGAGTTGAAATTAAAACCATATACACGATTATTCTTAATCGGTGATCAGGAGTAGAAAAATATTAATATCCAGCTAAAATTAAACTTAATGGGCGTGGTTTTTTTTAAATTACCATACTGTTTAATTAATTAAAAGTTAAAACATAATTAAAACTAATTACCACTAGATACATGGTCATCCTACATAAATTATTGAAGTATGATACCTACGTCACGTGCCATCGCGTTGGCGGGAAATTTTACGAAATTTTCAAAGACTGTTTATGTAATGACAATGACAATGACAAGTTATGACTCATAAATTGTCATTGCCATTAAATTATAAAAGGTTGTAAGCCACAGATCCAGATTAGTAGGGTGACAAGAAATTTAAGACAAAATTGGTTTCAAAATAAAAACTATCAATAAAAAAATAAAGTTTGCTTTCATGTAATTACGACTTCAATGTGACCGCCATCAATTACTGAGTTAGAAAGGTTGGTACCTGATCTCCGAGTAAAAAATCATCGTGTATACATATACACAAATATACAATCCCTTGAATGTTGTTTTTTTTTACAGCTTCAAGGGACTGTAAATCCGCAAATAAGTAATGGGTTAGCACTTATTGACACGTTATTATATCGCGGATTAAAAAAAGCAATTTTTTTTTTCGGTTTCCGCGACTGTCACATGTTTAAATAAGCCAATTTAATCACGTATATTAGGTTTAGGTTTAACGATCTTTATTACTCATTAAGAACAAAAGTTCACTTACAATGAGCTTAAACTATAACATTGTTCATATGCATAAAAATGACATCCGACTTATCGATAATATTTAATATATGTTATCACTAATGAATTGTTTTAGTTTGGTTTTAAACATTTTTAATGATTGACACTCTTTCACTTCACTAGGTAAGTTGTACAACTGTGCTCCCTCTGACATGATGTTTCTTTTGCCGTATCCAGTTCTGTGTTTATAAAGTTTGATTTTTTCTGTATTCACTATTTGAGCCTTCTTCCTGACATTTCAAAAACTTACATCCTTGTCAAAGTTTGACTCAGGTACTTAAAGGCATATCTATATACTATTATACAATTTGTATTTTTCTATGGACAGCAGTCATGATTTCAGAAAATACGTTAATAGTGCGGTGCAGGATCGCCTTTTGTTTTGTATGGGCGCCATGCCAGTCAGGTGTCATCTGTTGGCCATAATTTCCTTTGTCCTCGCATCACGCCGAAACGGCTGGACGAATATTAACCAATTTGGGTACAGGGATAGCTGGACATCCAAAAACGATTATAGGATACTTTTTACCCAACTTTGCTGAATAATTAATACAATACAATACAATACAAGTACTCTTTATTGCACACCTCATAAAATATACAGGATAAATACAATGCAAGAAATTACAAAATAAATTAATTAATATACGCAGACAAAGTTTCCGGCACCTCCTAATCACTAAAACAAATTCGCTTCCTATATGCTTAATCTTTAAAACGACGCAACGGATTTTGATGCCTTTTTTTTCAATAGAGTGATTCAAGAGGAAGGTTTATGTGCCACCCACCCGTGGGAAACCGGGGCGGGTCGATAGTATCATCATAAAAATGTGCATTTTACCTCGTTCTCGTATTTCTCTGTAACAAAACTTCCGAATAAGCCGTATTCTGTTTTATAGTTCTCAACTGGCAGCTGCTAGTACTTACTAGCTCAGGAAGTGTCTGGAGGCTATCGCTATCGATCCGTAAGTCCGCTATAAAGCCTGTATGAAACATTCATGGTTGGGGCATTGATTTTTCGCGCAGCGGCTCGGGCACGCCCATCAGGGGATGAGCGAAGCGGTGAGCAGAGGTGAGCTGTTGGATGTGGTATTTTTGTAGAACTCTTAGTGGAATTTTCAAAACCAGACTTAAATAATTATGGCTAATAGAGGGAAGCTATAATTATTAAAAGGATAATGTAATTTATGTCATCTCGACGCGACTCTCCGTGACATGTCGGAAACGAGCCCTGAACTTCTTCGGTCATATTATGCGGTCCTCAAAGCATTGTCTGGAGAAGCAGATTATCATAGGGCAAATTGATGGCAGACGTGCGCAGGGAAGGGCATCCACTAGATGGTCTCACACAGTGAAGAAGGCAGTGGGCGGCCGCATGCACCGGGCGGTCCACGCAGCATATAACCGCACTGAGTGGAAACAGATATGTGGTCGCGATCCTCATCAGTGAGGGAACGACGAAGAAGAATGTTTTTCCTAATCACTACTCACTACATAGTATTTTAAAACAAAGTCGCTTCCTGTCAGTCTGTCTCTATGTATGCTTAGATCTTTAAAATTACGCAACGGATTTAGATACGGGTTTCTAATAGATATATGATTCAAGATGCAATAATTATCAGCATGTGCGAAGCCGGGGCGGGTCGCTAGTAAAATATAAATGAGAAATTTTGGCGGTTTCTAACGTTTGATTTTGGCAGTACCAGTGAAACAAATTTGAAGTTTAGGATGCTCTTTCGACGCAGAATTTAACCTTGTTTAATATTGAAAGCATGATATTTTCCGTCGGACGTACTGTTTTCGAACTATTTGCTGAAAAAATAGCGAAAACTTCGCTCGAAATTATGCGCAAACTCGGATTCCACGCATTTAGGACCAAATGAAGGTGGAAAAACGATTTCCAGCTTGCTGGAAATTATGTCTTCGAAAAAACCTTATTTGATATTTTTTACATTTTTAATCCCCATATCTCCGCCATAAAAAAATTAAACTTAGGTTCGTACGTATATCGTTATTTTTTTGTATATGAAATAACAAAAAAAAAAGTATCGAACCTACACACAAAATCTGATGAGAATCGGTTGGTTAATGCGGCCTCTGGGCGAGAATAGCCGGAAGTTTGGACATTCGAACATCCAAACACGTCCGGAGACATACGAAAGGATTTTAGGCCAAGCTGAATCGGAGTCACTCCGCTCGCTCGGTCAATTAGCGTCACGAAAAATTTAATTCTAATCGTTCTAAAATTACTCGCAAGAATGCAGAAAACCTTGTGTGGAATATTCGTTTCAAAAATGAAAAAAAAAAAATGCTTGACTCAGCTCTGAGTTCAGAATTTTATTGAATATAGTTTTTTTTTTGTGAATTTATTTTCGTTGTAGGTGTTTTTAGGGTTGCTGCCTGTCCGTTCACATGGCTGTATCTTTCCAACGGTAATAGGTAGAGACTTGAAATTTTCGCATAATTTAGTAATATAGCCAGTGCTCCCCATGTGTACCGTGGGAACCGAGAAAGATACCTACACATCGCGCATCGCGGTCGACGCGCTCAGCCAGTCGGTTGCCACACGCGCTCACGGCCGGACGCCGCCGGTCGCGCTATAAAATCACCAAAAAAATGGCTTCGTCGCGAATGAGACCAACGCGCTGCAGTGTTGCGGGGTGTAAAAACATAAAAGCAACAGACATTTATCCTTTTTTTCTTTGCCGACAGACGATGAAATGTTACTAAAAATTCTTAGAACTTAATAAGCACCTATACCTAAACGCATTGCATACACTGTTATAATAGATACATGTAATGTTGAATAAATAAACCTACCTACTTAATATACTTGAATTCATAGAAAAAATCCACTACCTATATCAACAAGTGACAATAATTTACTCACTAAAATCAGTTTAGTGCGTGTGGCGGGAGAGTGCATTGCACGGCCTTAAAAGGGCGTAAAAGTCGGCGTTGTTCTTGACACTTAAGACTTTTTGCAAGGAATGCATTCGCAAAGATGAAACGCGTGATCAGATTATTATAAAGCAACTTGTACCTAGTGACTGTTTCGAAGTCTGTAATGTTAGTATTATACAATATGTAACACATTATATATAGGCACCTACCAAACTTTATTTAGTAAGTACCTACTGTCATCGGGATATATTTAGGTTACTTAGGTACCTACACAGAGTTGTTTTTGTTTCAGGTTTCTGGTATGTTCAGATAGAATAGGTAGGTAAGATTCCGATATACCTACTCGGAAATTTAAGCGATTTTGATTGTGTGCCGCAGTGCATGTGAATACCTATTTCTAGTAGGTACCTTTGAATGATAATTAAATTTGACTAATAAATTTAAATAAATCTATCGTATTTTCATTTACATTGATTTTTTATAAAATCATTTCTAAGCGGTGTCAACCCTAGCCTCGTTTTGCCGGCACGTGCGGCCAACGACCCACGCATCCAAGGTCGCTCCATTGTTAAATTGAGTAGGCATGAAAAGCGGTAGGTATTTGCCTTTTTATTCAGACATGGGTATCTGTTCCAAGAACTATTATATTAATCTGTGGTATAGCTGCTATAACAACAAATACAAAATAATAATAATAATAATAATGACCTTCCAAGTAGCACATAGGCTGCTTAAACAACCGTTATACAGCTTAAATTAGAATCATAATGGCATTATAAGTTCTTATACAGCCTGTTTACTACATGTGCTAGACAATAAACACGTTAATAGGGTTTTCTACGTTTTTTTTGCCCTGATGGTTGAGTGAAAATAGGTAGACACTTGAAACTTGAATAGAGCATGTATACTTATGGTTACTATACAAAAAAGACAAAAAAGATACAGATACCTTTCGTGCATGTGTCCTACTCGCACATAGCCGAATTTTGTATGGACACACAGTTACATACATTTTCTTGTTTTTTTTTCAAAGTATTCAGTAAAGTTTCATGCTTTAGATAGCAGCAAAGATTGGGGCATCATAAAAAAAATACTTAAAAAAATATATATTATTTTACCGCAATTTATTACAACTTCATCCTCTGTGCTCTGCGTATCTTGCGATGCCGCATCCAAATTTCCTACATCCTTCAAAAACACACCACGCCCACCACAAGCCCCTCCTTCTGCGGTAGGCGTGTCCACATAGACAAGATAACTTATATACGGAAGTATATAAAGCCTCAGTTGGAAAACTCTGATAACCGATCGAGCAAAAAGAGGTGCAGTTTCGAGCTTCTAAATCATGTTTGAGTTTAGTTGGAGAAATATTTTTTTGGAGTAATAATGTGTTTTTACAAATACAAATACAACCAATTAGTTACATGTCAACAATTTTGAGCATAGTTACTTATTTTACATATATCACAGAAGGTTTAGTTCCGTCCATTTGGGAGCTACGATGCCATAGACAGACAAACAGATACACTTGTTAGATGTATAACAATTCCTCTTTTCTGTTGCGGGTTAAAAAAGAAGCCAATTTTGTAAAAAATGTCAAATCATTGAAGTGTCAAACCATTCAGATTCTGACACATGTCAGTGTCAAGTTTTTTTTAATTGGGTTTCGAAGGCAAAGGTACCTTCAGCCAACACTATTGCGAACTGACAATTGTCATTTAAGAGGCCTTATTCCTTTAAAAATGTTTTTTTTTTTTCATATTATGTCATCAATATATTGGTAATTTTCCCCTGAGTCTACTTCATGCTTTCATTGCGTGCAGTCGGAAATAAGTTGAAAAACCAGTTTTCTGCGTGAATTTTGTCAATTTCGAGTAGTTTTTGAAACAAAAATTATGCATGAAAAATTCAAACTGAATATATAGGTACCAATAAATCGCAATAGCCCTGTTCTAAGCAGTAACGTTGATAATATGTTAAGAAACACGTTTAATCATAGAGAAAAATGTCTAAAACAATCAGCATTTTTGAACGGATATCGAGCTTTACGAGAAACATTTTGGAAAAATCATGGTAAAGAAATGGTAAAGAATAATTATTGACCTGCAGTTTGTACTGTTTGTAGATCCTAACAACAAGGTCTATCAAAAAAAATTGGGCAAGTGCGAGTCCGACTCGCGCATGAAGGGTTCCGTACCATAATCTATAACAAGTTTGTTGCATGGGGGGGCTCCCTTAAATATTTATGTTATTTTATGTTTAGTATTTTGTTGTTATAGCGGCAATAGAAATACATCATCTGTGAAAATTTCAACTGTCTAGCTATCATCGTTCTTGAGATACAGCCTGGTGACAGACGGACGGACGGACGGACAGCGAAGTCTCAGTAATAGGGTCCCGTATTTACCCTTTGGTTACGGAACCCTAAAAAGGTCTTCGAAAAATGTGATGTTACGTTAATGGTCTCGAAGGGACACAATCACATCGCGTTCGAAACGTCGAGGTTATTATATAAACACTTTTTGAAAGCGATTAAGTCACGTTTCACTTAAGTTATACTTATTGTATGAAAGGGTTTACATTACACTCACGAGAAATTGTCAGGAAAGAACGGCCTACATACAACTCGATATGTCTCACGAAAGTTTTAATGAGATTATTACTTTTTTTAAGTCATAGGGGACAAACGAGCAAACAAAACGCCTGATGGAAAGCATGGTATAAGGAAATAAAAGGTAGGTACCTATGGCACTCCGGCTAGTCACCCTTTCTACGTCACTGATTAGCCGTTTTTTATTTTTTATTTATTTTTTTATTTTTTTGCCTGTACTGTCCCACTGCAGGGCAAAGGCTTCCCTCCCTTTCTTCCAGTCGTCTCTGATCAAGGCAGCAACGGGCCAATCCTTTCGGAATGTGTCTAGGTCGTCCCGCCATATTCGGCGTGGTCTGCCGCGACGTCGTACATTAGGTGGGATCCAGTCAGTGGTATTCTTAGCCCACAGTTCGGTCGACATGCGGCAAACGTGTCCAGCCCAGTCCCACATAAGCTTAGCGGCTGTCAGGTCAATTGCCGCTTTATAGTAACAAAATAATTAGCAGGAAAAAAATGTTTGCCGCCAGTCGTACAAAAAATAACAATTATGTATGTAGATATGCATTACGATATTGTGTCGTAGGTAATCTCGATAAAACCCTCACGATTTTAGCAGATTCATAGAGGTAAAAAGGGAATCGGGGAGTTTATTTTTTTTTTTTTTAATTCATAGGGGGCAAACGAGCAAACGTACCTATCACCTTATGGAAGGCGATTACCGTCGCCCATAAACACGTGCAACACCAGAGGAGTCACAAGTGCTTGCCTACCCGGAGGACGAAGATAGAATGCCTCTATGCTAGTAATTTCACCGGCTATGTTACCCCCACACCGGAACAACAATGCGAACATTGCTGTTTGGCGAAATTAGAATACACCATTGGCAACACAGAAAGGGATTGACAGAACCAACCAACCAATCATAGCGTGATGGCGTCAAAAGTTTCGCCTGTGATTCCGGAATGGCATACCTTAATTTCTTATACCATAATGAAAAGCGATTACCGTTTCGACGACGCGTTTGGCTCGGTTTGTAGAGACCTGCCTACTGAGCCGGCGGTCCCGGGTTCGAATCCCGGCCATGGCAAATATTTGTGTGATCAACTCGGATATTTGTGCTTGGGTCATGGTTGTTCTATGTATTTAAGTATATATTTATCTATATAAGTACGTATATCGTCATCTAATACCCATATCACAAGCCTTTTTGAGCTTAATTTGGGACCAGATCGATTTGTGTGAGGTTGTCCGATATTTATTTATTTATTTATCGTCGCCCATAGACACCAGAGGAGTCACAAGTGCGTTGTCGGCCTTTCAGGTGGGAGTAAATAGTTTAATTGTATCAACTTTTTTATCCCGCTAAAAATAAGTAAAACTTTCCCAAAATACAATCAAGAATTTCACAAACAAATACAGTTATTAGTACTTCATAGTTTAAAATACCCAAGTGAATCAACTTTTTATCGCGCTAAAAATAAGTAAAACTTTCCCAAAATACAATCAAGAACTTCACAAAGAAAATCTGTTATTTATAGTCCTTCTGGAACTTCCCCGAAGGCCCCATGTGCACAAAATAACTTACAAAATTGAAGATTATGCTCCCTAATTATTTTATTTTGTCCTTTTTATTTGGTCCGGAGACGGAGTTTGTGAGTTTATATTTTTACTGCGGTTTTATTTAGTTTTGTAAGATTGTTTGTTTTTTAAGAAGCATTTATAGCAAACACGTCAGGGTGCTTTTCAGTGTACGCCATCATTGTTAGTGCTACAAATTTATTTTACTGGCAACGAAATTTTTTTACTAGCTTTTGGTAACCGACTTTGAAAGTCAGTGAATGCCACTGACGTAATAGTCTTAGATCCGAAGCTAATCGATCTTCACCGAGCTGGTAATAGAATGAAACATATTTTATAATGAATTTAGTATATTAGAAAATATATTAAAAATGGGTTTGCTAAGAATATCCTGGACAGACTATTTTTAATGGCTCCGGTTTAAAGCCCAGTATTACACCTCTCCGCCCTTAGCCTTCCACACCGACGTTGCCCTTAGGCCAGTCTATGTGTCGCTATTTATGGGACCCATCTATCGGGAGGCGAGGCATCGTCTACCAGTCCCATTTTTGCTATGAGATCCTGGTCGACGCCCGATAGTCTCAATCCATAGCCCAATTTACCCAGTCCTCTACTTCATCCCCATAGCCCAATTTGTATTTAGATTCCATATATTCATCAATAGTTCTTGCACCTTGCGGGCGCTGTCTCTATGTGCGTCCCATGACACGGATAGGGACAGCATACGCTCGATGTACAGCTTACATAAATTGTAATATAATATATTTCATTTCACTTTTAGATAACTCCACGTTCCGCCTGTCTGTCGCTCTTCAACTGGGAGTGGCCTGTGTGTGTGTGGCCCAACATCGCTTTTGTTGTCATCATGGACTATCCTGCGGTAGAAGCACAGGGCGCGCCCCCCGCCATGCCAGCCTGAATGACATCATCCGTCGGGTCTTCACCAGCGCAGGAGCGCCGGCTGTTTTAGAACCGACCGGCCTCGCTCGCGACGGTAAGAGACCCGACGGTATGACCCTCGTGCCATGGAAGATGGGACGGCCGCTGGTCTGGGACGCGACCTGTGGTGATACTCTGGCGCTGTCCCATCTTCGCGGCACTGCAGTACAGGCTGGCTCGGCTGCCAATTCGGCCGAACTCCTCAAGCGGCGCAAATATACAAACATAAATAGCGGATGCATATTTGAGCCGTTTGGGGTTGAGACTCTGGGGCCCTGGGGTGAAAGCGCCCACAGGGTCTTTAAAGAGTGTAGCCGCAGGTTAGTCGAGTTGACGCGTGACCAGAGGGCCTGTTCATATCTCGCACAGCGAATCAGCATTGCCATTCAACGCGGCAACGCTGCGAGCCTTCTGGGCACGCTGCCATTAGACGGCGATTTGGGTCAATTGTTTTTTATCTGTAGTTTATTTTTAAGTCTAGTTTTTAATTTTTACTTTAAAGTTTTATCAAGTTGAAAAATCTTAAATTATTTGAACAATAATCTAAGTATTTGATTTATATAAAAAAATGGTTGCCTGTAAAGTCGGTTTTACGGGCGAAGGAAGATTTTACGTGACAACGTCTTTTTCTCGGTAGAATATTTATTTGTATCATATCCATTCACAATTTCCCTAACAACATTTTAAGTGTTACTTTCTGAACGCACCCATCACATGTGTCATTAATGTCATTATAGTGTCTTTATTTTACATGTTTTAAATCTAAATATGCGATAATCAGACTATTATGCATGTATGTTGTCGATTCCAAACCCTTATTTAGTCTAGATCTACATGTAATTATTCTAAAAATACCGAACCGACGGAACAAACATCATATGTTTGACAGGTAAGTACGAACAGTTTGTATTTGTATGGAAATATAAAATTATCGTTTTTATTATTTTCCACTCATTTATTCTATATTTTCTCACCGTTTAAACCTTCCCTTGACTTCCACGAATATTTCAATACTAAAATTAGCCAAATCGGTTCAGCCGTTCTCGAGTTTTAGCGGGACAACCGGCCCTCCTAACAGACGCGAGCGGGCGTTACACTTTTTCATGAGTGACTCCCAGCGCAACCTAATTTAAGACGTTGTCACGTCAAAAACACAATTATTTAAACGTTCGGTCGTTAATAGTTATGTGACTGTACGTGTACATCATTAGGCATTAAAACACTCGTGTGATGTTATTATGAAACTTACCCTCGGCTCGTTTCATAAATCCACACTCGTGTTTAATACCCTTCATTATGTAGGTACAGTCACATAAACTACTATCGGAACTACTGTTGGAACGTATAATTTTAATATATTTTTATTCCATTTCAAGCAGCAGGCATCTATTTTCTTATTCTATTCTATTCATATTCTATACAAAAAGTCGAATATGTTCTCGCTGTCGAGGTGAAAAGTTGTGTGTGCTACAAGAGAGCAAAGTTTTTTGCATCTGGTGCTGTTGAGTCCCTCACTACACTCAGGATTCTAAATTAGAATAACTCGCTACGCTCGTGATTCAAACATAGAGTCCTTCGCTTGCTCGGGACTCAAAATCAGCACTCGCAAAAAAAACAACTTTGCTCTCTTGTTGCACAAATAACTATTTTCTACTCCAGTGATTTTTTCTGAAATTTAAATAAATAAATAAATAAATAAATAAATAAATAAATAAATATTAAGGGACAATCATACACAAATCGACCTAGTCCCAAACTAAGCAAAGCTTGTACTATGGGTACTAGACGACGATATACATAATATATAAATACATATATAGATAACATCCATGACCCAAGAACAAATATTTTGCACAAATATTTGCCCCGGCCGGGATTCGAACCCGGGACCGCCGACTCAGTAGGCAGGTGTCTACAAACCGAGCCAAACGCGTCGTCAATAGTTACCAACTCTAACATAAAGACATGTACATTACTTAAGTCTGGAAAATTCTATAGTCTACTGCTCAGAAAAACGCTGCTAATAGTAGGTTTATAGTAAACATTACATTGTAGTAAAATTATTCTTTAAACAGTTTTGTTCTATTTTTGTGTATAATTTTCAATTTGCTATCCTTAATTATTTCTACATTGGGTGATACATAACGTGACCATGTATTTATTTTGTCAGACCGGGACATATCTGCGAGAAAAAACATTTTACATCCCTATACTACAGTCGGACCACAATAACTCTTCCAATCAAATGAACTGTCAAACACATACAAACTAAGTATGACAATATTAACCAAAGAGTAACCAACAATTTTAGTACTTGCATAATTTTATTTCTTTACCCTTACAGACTTTTATCTTGCTTTAATCCCCTTAGAGCCCTTAGAGTAAGAATGACAATAAACGCTGAAGTTACTGTTTTGAATTACAGTATGTAAAATAACTACAAACAACGCATAGGTCCTCCGAAATATCTTTTAAAAATGTTTTGTAAATATTTTTATAAGGACAATACTGATCTAAGCATAACTTACCCAGATGTTTTTTTATTTATATTAAATTTGCTAGAATCTAATACTAGTGTATAGATTAAGAATAATACACAAATATCAAGACTAATTAGTGCCCTATCTTCAGTGTTGTCATATACCGATTTAAAGATCTTGCACACAGCGAAACTTTAACCCTAGAAAGGGTCAAATTCCCAACAAGGTCAAGCCGAAAGTCCCCACATCTGTCAAGTTAATCCGACAAGATGGCTGCCGTTACCTATGTATTTACGACCGGCGCTGTGGGTAAATATTTTATAAGACTGCCAACGACTTTTATTAGCCAGGGTACGGTTTGGGGTCACGATATGTATCCGCTATGTGAGGATGTTAGGAAAGGTGATATAAGTTTATTGAAAAATATATATTTTTTTATCTTTAAAAACAGGTTTCTCATAAAATAAAACGATTCAAACAGATTATATCGAGTAAATTAATTATTTGAGGCTCCCTGACGTTTCGGTGACCATCAAGGTTGACTGAGAAAAACATAATTTTTCTCGGTCTCTGAGGAAAAGATGAAATATTACATTTTCGAAAATATCCTTATTTGTGATTGATAAGTACCTCATTACATTCTAAAAGAACGTAGGCTACAACCTTAATACTATGACGTTACCGTTTGTTTTTAATATTGATGTTATAGTGGCACGTGCTAACTCGGTAGCTAGCGGCTTTGCGATAATAGAGACAATGGCCATTGTTTGAAAGATTAGGGCTCGAAGCAAAAAAATCACCCGAGAAGAGCCGTATTATACCAGTTAAAAAATAAAAAAAATAAAATTTAATCTGTTTATTTCACTATAAGTCTACTACAAACTTCTGCTTAGACTCTAATCTTAGATTTAAAGATTTTATACACAGACGCAGCGCAGAAAATCATACAGTCGGATTATTACTGAAATTTTACTACTGTTCTTTTGTGTTGTAATTGTCAATTTTCCATGTAATTATCATGGTAGAGGGCGATTCTTAGGTAACGCTGCTTTCACATTTTTTTTATATTAGAAACTGTCAGACATTTTTTTCAGAAAAAATTGTGATTATACCGACTAGTTTTTTGGTTTTATTTCGGCGTTTATTCTCTACAGTGGTCTCCTCTTGTGAAATGCCGGTAGACTCAGACATGTAAAAGTGCCCTACTGAAGAATAAAGATCATTATCGAATTTTATTATTTCATTAATCAAATAAAAATAATAGTTTTGGGTTCTCTGATAATAAATTAATGAAATTACTTTAAATTGAACAGTATATGAAAATTTTAAATGTTGTCAATTGACACAATAATTAAATTTCTACTATGAAACTCGTCTTCGGCTCGTTTCATAAAACTACGCTCCTGTTTTGACACCTCTCATATGCGACCCAATACGCCCCCTAATTTATCACACAATACATAATATGTGCCTAAACACGTCTGTACTTGTCGGTACTTGGCACATAAAATAAATTATCTGATAACACTTGTATGTTCGACTGTACACCGCTATACTCAAAAGTACAACACAAAAACACTAAAAATCTAACTAAATTAACAGATGCACAATTAAAGAAATACGTAGTAAATTATTATATTATATCATCACATACTTAAAATAATACCTATGAAATCAAATTAATATTCGATATTTGAATAGAAGAAAAGTATGAGATTTTCTTATTATGAACCATAACGTACAGACATTTAATGTTTACAGTTACAGTTTTATATAATAGATATATATTATTACAATAATGCTTTTAAAAAGTTCAATATACCTAATGTCCCATTTTCAGTCTCTCAACCGGTTAAAACCGGTTAAAAATAAGCAATGGCGTCGTTAGGCTCTGGGGGATTCATAAATACCTACGCCGCAGGTGCACAAGGAGTTACTTATTTTACTAAAGTGTTAACTAATACACTGGCTAAGCTAGAAACAGTGGTTTCACATTTTGATACAATCGCTAAACACTTTTTATAATAAACTAAAACTGAGTAAGACGACGCGGTTAGCGCAGTGATAAAGAACCTGCCTAATACTGTGCCGGCGGTGCTGGGTTTGAATCCCGGCAAGGGCGAATATTTGTGTGATGAACACGAATATTTGTGCCTTGGTCATGGATATTCTATGTATTTATTTAACTATATAAGTATGTATATCGTAGCTTATTAGTGCCCAAAACCAAGCCTTCTTGAGCTTAAGGGGCTAGGTTGATCTGTGTGAGGTTGTCTGAAATTGATTTATAGAATAGAATGAATATTCTTTATTGCACACCTCAACAGGAAATAAATACAATCAAATTCAGATTACACGTGACATTCAATAGATGCCTCTATTTGAAAGATGAACAACAGGCGGCCGCTAAAGAGCGATCTCTTATATTTATTTATTTATATTATGAACTATCTAAACTAATAATAAGTAAAACTAATAAGTAAATAATAATAACCCTGGTCCCGTGGAAGATGGGTCGCGTGCTGGTTTGGGACGCAACATGCGTCGATACGCTAGCACCGTCACACCTTCCACGGACCTCGATCCGGGCCTGCGGGGCGGCAGAGACGGCTGAAAACCGCAAAATAAACAAATAACAGGGTCTCGGCTCTCAATACCACTTTACCGCATTTGGTGTCGAGACCCTGGGCCCGTGGGGTCCGAACGCTAGAATTCTTTTTAAAGAGCTTGCGAAACGGCTCATCGAAACCACTGGTGACCAAAGGGCTGGCAGCTTCCTCGCTCAGCGTCTTAGTATAGCAATACAGCGAGGTAATGCTGCCAGCGTCTTTGGTACAATGCCACGGGGGCCATTTTTAGACTTAGTTTAGATTTAGTTTTAGATTTAGATAAGACTTATTTTAATTGCTTATTGTTTATTTTGTTGTGTTATATTTTGAATTACTAAACTACAAAAAAATTAAAGACTTCATAAGTAAATTAAAATTAAAAGGGTTCTATGAACCGTTCCTGTCTCTGGCTCAAAGGTCTCTAGAATACTAGCGGAGTTGCCGTGCTGGATCGCCGGGAGATCCTTTGAGCCAAGTACTCGCCGGTGGGTCCACGGCTCGGTCTCCCCTTCATGTCAAAGCCGCGACAAACTCCTCAGCCTCGGCGCACTATGGCCCACCGGTCTCTACGGCAACCGGGAACTCATACACTGGTTCCAGGTTGCTGTACTTCACTAAACAAATAAAAGAGTATTGGAATAACCACTTTTTAATGTTTGAATCGTGCTGAGAGTTGCGATTGCGACAGACCAACTAGCGTATCTTCACAAAGGGTTAGGGAAGAATGTAGTAATCCCGTATTTCCGTGGACGACTATCTGCATGATACCTCGAACTTGCGTAAAACATCGCAGTTAAAAATGTGACTTAGTTTGATTACCTATTGTTATTATTTTGTGTTTTAGGTACCTACATGTATATGGTTAGCGTTAAAGTATAAGGGCCACAGTTGCCTAAAATAAATATTTTCATTATTTAATTCATTTAACAAATAACCTAAATTGAAAATAAAAAGCAATAGCGATACAACTAGTTGGTATAATCATGAGGCCTTCCCTCATTTAATGAAGGGGATAAAAATGCTACTAAACCACCTAAGATAACATCAAAATTTTGAATATTTAGCTTCAATATTGTCTGAGATCGGTCACCTTGTTCCAATAAAAGCTGAATATCATGGAAATGGGTGGAGGTATTGCCACCAAACTTACCTTTTTACCTTTTGATTTAAAACATACCGCTTTCGATTTGGTCCATCCTTTTGGGAGCTACAATGCCACAGACAGATACACATGTTAAACTTATCAACACCCCTCTGTTTTCTCGGGTGTTAAAAATAGCAAACGTCAACGAAGCGAAATGATGCTTTCCAAGAACAAAACCTATTCGAGTTACTAAAAGTACTAAAACCACCCAAATTACGATAAGTGTACCTACCTGTAATTTAAAAAAAATATCCTCTAATCCCTCAATGTCTACCGGATTCCATCATCAGATCAACGAATAGTACTGGCCACTCAATTTATTCGCAACTTTCTTCCCATATCTAATTTAAACAGTACATGACAGAACGTACAAGTGGTTGGTACTACTGGCTGTTACTACGCTGTACCAAGCCGATATAATTTCGCTGGGCACTCAATTTATTCGCAACTTTCTTGGAAACCGCTTCGTGAATAACTAATTAACATTTAGAAATAATTGTCACCTAAATGGCTTTCGTGAAAGGTTTTAGACACTGTTGGCCATTGTATTGGAATTTTAAATTAGTTATCTTTATTGAGAAACGGCAAGACAACGATAAAACTGATATATAAGGGTTTTAGGCCCACGACGCAAGCAGAAACAAGCGAATATACTTAGTATAGTACAGTACGTCTTGCATAGCATTTGCAAAATTTTAAAATGCGGTCGGAAGTATACACAAAATAACAGAGAGCGCAGTATCAAAAATTTTAACAAGTATCTACTAGAAAACTGTTTTTATAGTGATAAGGAATTTACATATAGTTCGAAACAGCATGATCCTTGTTAGGAATAAGTAAATCAAATGCTTGTACTTGTTCTGAACTAGCGTAATATTTGCATATCGTTTAATTACGATTGAATACTGTACCTACTATAAACAACAATAACACCCTGTAACTAGTCATAAGTATTCTTGCAAATCTAAATGATTACAATGAAGCAAAAAAATTAAAAATATAACGGTTCAGGCAGGACTCGAACCTGCGTCTCCAAAATGATTACAATGAAGCAAAAAATTTAAAAATATAACGGTTCAGGCAGGACTCGAACCTGCGTCTCCAACGGCTTTCCGGGCCAACACGGGCGTCCTACGAACTGGACCACCAAACCAGATGCCAGAGCCGTTGAATTTTTCAACCAGGCGCTTCTACATGCCTTAGGGTGGCATCGTAGCGCCATCTACCATAAAGATTCAGACTTTATAACCGGCACCATCGTCTCAAATTATCATTGTAAACATTTGGTTTACAATGATAATTTTAACTCATCTTCAGAACTAGTTAACTTAGCACTAAGTCATTTATTGACGATGCGGTTGGCACAGTTTCAGATGCCTACTGACCCGGCGATCCTAGGTTCGAATCCCGGCCAGGGCAAATATTTGTGTGATGAACTCGAATATTTGTTCCTGGGTCATGGATGTTATCTATATAATGTATTTATATATTATGTATATCTTCGTCTACCTAGTACCCATAGTACAAGTTTTTGCTTAGTTTGGGACTAGGTCGATTTGCGTAAGATTGTCCCTTAATACCTATTTATTTATTAATGAACCGATTTCCGTTTTTTTTAGAGTTGGCATCTCTAAGTGGCTCCCTAAAAACTTTGATGAAGATATGCTTCGTATAACACATTTGTGAAAGATGAAGCCGCTTTTGGTTGTATGTGTGCGTGTCTACGAACCAATCATAGAGACGTGTTGCTTGTGACATTGACGTTGTGACAGATGCACACACGGACGAAACTTAGCCCGTGGCTAACCAAAACTGCCATCACTTTTAAGCGCTGACTAGGTTTCTGGGCGTATCATCACTACCACAGAATATTTAAAGACACTATCACTACATCTATACTATTATAAAATCCTAAATTTATATTGAAATTATTTTTTTTATGGAGGGAGGTCATGATTTTAGGAAAAATCTTGATAGCGTGATGCAGCTTGGTTGTTGTTTTGTATGGACACGCGTCGCCGTGCCAAACTGGCGCCATCTGTTTTCAAAAAAACCTTTGTCCTATAATGACGCCGAAACGGCTGGATAAAAAGTTACTAATTTTGGTACAGGGATAGCTGGACATTCAGAGATGGTTATAGGATACTTTTTATCCGTCTACGGTAAAGAAAAAATACGCGAATGAAGTTGTGTGCATATGTCATCATAGCGTCATCCATCAGCGTCCTGAATTTGAATTTAGAACCACGCGTACCCCGCGGGGGGCCGGCCTGCGCTACCCACCGGGGACAATAGCTCTGAGGTTGGACGAGTCGCCGAGTTACGGATACTGGGGCAGTAGATGGCGTTAGTGGTACACGAAATGATCGTTTTATGAAGCAAAACTGAACACAATTTTGTTATTATTCATTTCGCGATGCAACAATGGGAATTACCACTCTATTATTGCATTTAAAATTCATGTATTTACTCAGTAGTTTATAAATTTTGACCCTATTTTCATAAACATACTGAGACGCGGAAAAATTGAAATGAATAAATAAGTTGTACTAAGTTGTGCTAAGTTGTACCGTTACTAAAATTATTGTTCTGTATTGATTTTGTAAACTTTTTTGGTGTGCAATAAATCATTTTGTATTGTATTGTATTGTAAGTTGTTTTTTCTCTCTCTTAAGAGAATTGAAATAAAATCATTTAGATTCAATTTCATCCTTTGATATATAAATATTTACGGAAAGTTAATGAAATATGATACGCGGGAATCACACATTAGTGCTACCAGTAGCGCCATCTGTGAGCTTTAAACAGTAGTTTTCCCCGAGGTGACGTCCGCAGCAGAGTTTTCGCAATGGCGAAGTGAGTGGTTTGGTCTGTTTTAAGTTAATTACTGATACATTTAAATGTTATTACTATGCAATTACAATTAATTTCTTTAATTTTAAAACAGCTGATGCAAATTTGACGTTGACATCTCGAGGGCCGTTCAGCGTCAGTATGTGTTTAGCTAAACAAAATATAAAATAAAGCTAAACAATGTTTGATTAAACTTTTAAGTATTCGAAAGAGATGGTGACTAACAGAGACGGGAGGTAATAAGAAAAAAATATCTGCCAAGTGCGAGTGCGACTCGCGCACGAAGGGTTCCGTACCATTATCTGTAAGTTTGTTGTATGGGAGCCCCCCTTAAATATTTATTTTATTTTATTTTTAGTATTTGTTGTTATAGCGGCAATAGAAATACATTATCTGTGAAAATTTCAACTGTCTAGCTATCACCGTTCTTGAGATACAGCCTCCTGGTGACAGACGGACGGACCGAGGGACAGACAGCGAAGTCTCATTCTACCCTCGTTAGCGCGAAGAGTAACAGCTCTGAACTTGTATACTCAGTTTTTTAAATAATTTAAAATTCTAAAGTGACTATTTTCGCATAATAGCAATACCCAACTTACACCAATATCAGAAATTTAAAGTTTAAGTTAATTTATCACGAGTACGAAGTAAAAAACCAGTGTGAAACCAGCCGCAGTACTTCACGCGATTGTGATCCGACCGTACAGCTCTCGCCAGAAAAAAAACAGGTACCGCGCGGCAAGCGCATACGGCGTTCTTGTGCATTCAATAAACAAATATTTAATTGTACGTTACTGTGTCGCGGTTAAAATAAAAATGGCCTTGTGTATGGCATGTACTAGTGTTGTGAAGTCTACGGAGCAACTGTGCTGCGGAACATGTTCGGGTGCTTACCATTACAAGTGTCTCAACCTGGACAGTGCGACATACAAAAGCTTACAAAAAAATAAAGACTGGCTGTGCCCTTCGTGTAGTAAAGTCACCTGCCGCAGAGGGGACAACACCCACACGCCAGCCCGGTCAATATACAGTCAGCTGGACGTGAGCACCATGTCGCTCGATGACTCCGTGGTTACCACCCCGCCGGGAGCCGCCGGGGCCGACCAGAGTGAGACCATCGGCCTCCAGCAGTTCAGTGCGCTTATAGATTCCAAACTGGGATCTTTCAAGGCGTCCTTATTTCTGGACATGCAATCACTTATAAAATCGGAAATTAACGCTGCAATTCGTACTTTTCAGTCCGAGGTTAACAATTCTATCGAATTCATTTCGGCCGAACAAAACAAAGTGAAAACCGATCTAACCTGCGTACAAAACCAGACTAAACACCTAGAAGCTATCAATGCTCAACTGGTGTCGGATTTAAATTCGCTACACACTACTGTGGCAGTTATGGAACAACAGTCAAGAAGTTGCAATATCGAGATATGCAACGTACCTGAGAGAAAAAATGAAGACCTTATAACACTCATGAAAAAAGCGTGCGAGGCTATTAGCTACAGAATAGCTCCGAACGACATCTATGCCATTCACCGAGTACCACACGCCGAGCCGACGAATGCCCGCCCTAAAAATGTTATTGTGAAGTTAAGAACAAAAATTCTCCGTGATAACATCTTATCGGCCTGCCGTACAGCAAAGGGCCTCACATCAGACCAGATGGGAATCACCGGTCAGCAACACAGAATCTACATGAACGAACACCTTACGCTCAGAAATAAAATGTTGTTTCGCGACGCCCGAGCTGCCGCCAGCCAGCACAACTACAAGCATCCGTGGGTCAGTAACGGCAAAATATTCGTGCGAAAAAATGATTCGTCACCAGTGCTTGCCGTTCAAGGCCCCGGCGACATCAAGAAAATCAAATCGTAATCGAGCCGACATAATGTTAGTGTTAAATACAAATTCCCATAAGAAATATTGTGTCATTGTCATTACCGCTATTTCTCCTTATCGGAACTATGCTGTATACTTAATAACTTATAAATTGTATTGTGTTGGTAATACGTTCACTATTTGTTTGTGTTGTATTTTTTATAATGTTCTAAGGAATTCTGGACATGCTAGTGTGTTGTTCGAGTTGAGAGCTAAACTTTTTATATTATCCAGGTACATTGAACGGCTGAGTAACAATATAACGGTTATAATTTATAGCTATTTAACTAATAACTGCACTGGTTATCGTGTTGTGAAGTCGCCTACAATAATGCGAGTATTTATAAGTATTCTGTTGTATTTTTTTGTGATTCGGCAAATAAAAGCCATGAAGTGTTTAAATAATAAGTTTTCGACCCCGTGCTATCCTTCAGCGACGGAGTTTGTTTTATTTTCTCCCCTGACCCAGACCAATGTTCATATAACGAGTTCAACTGTCACATTTTACAATGAGTAATCTATCAATATATTACCAAAACTGCAGAGGGTTAAGGACCAAATTACATTCTCTATATATGAACATTTTGTCTCATTCTTTCGACATTGTGATCCTCACTGAGACGTGGTTGCATCCCGACATAACTGACAGCGAGCTCATAGATCCTCGGTATACGGTATTTCGTAGCGACAGGGACCGGACCGGAACCGGGCGGCGCGACGGCGGCGGCGTGCTGGTGGCGGTGCGCCGCGAGCTCGGCGCGACGCCGCTCGTGCCGTCCCTCTCCGCCGCCCCCGCGTGCCCCGACCAGCCACCGCCTTCTTGTCCCATTGTTGATCACGTTCTCCTTGAACTGCCCGCTGATCGGGGCTATAAATACGTAATAAGCGCCGCTTATTTACCACCTAATGAAAGATTTGAAACATACGACGCTCACTTTGAATATTTGTCCACTGTTCTACAATCGCCGACGGTACATGGTTACTGGGTACTAGGAGACTATAACTTACCGACTTTAAGTTGGAGTCCCGGTGATTCACACTATGTGCCCGATATAAACAGTCCTTCCATTCCACAAAATAATCGTATTCGTAATTTTATGGCGTTAACCGGCTCCTTTCAAATAAATTCCCATAAGAACCAGAATGACCGAATACTTGATTTGTTCTTTACTAACGAGCTTGAGACTGACTGCGCATCTGCACCGGTTCCACTTGTATCGGTCGACCCATATCACCCGCCCCTCGTTATATTAGTTCCATTTAAATCTACTTATAATGCTATGTCTAGGAATAATTCTCCTAAACTGCTCTTTCGTAAAGCAGATTATTGTTCTATAAACGCCGAATTGTCGAATATTGATTGGAACCATTTATTATCCGGACTCACAGCGGATCAGGCGGTGCAGTTGTTCTATGAGAAAATATATAAATTAATCAAACAATTTGTACCACTAAAGGTTACCTACTCATCACGATTTCCTGTTTGGTTTACTCCCGCTTTAAAACATGTGTTCAAAAATAAGAACGACGCCTGGATTAAATGGAAAAAATATAAAACTTGTCCGATTATGAAAGGTTTTCAATGTTTAGAGAAAGGTTTAAAAAAATGTCAAAAACATGCTATAATGAGTACATAGAGAACGTGGAAACAAGCATTCGGGACAATGTTAAATACTTTTGGACCTATGTTGCCAACCGACGTGGTACCTGCAGTATCCCGAGTACCGTTTCGTACAAAAATAAAACGTGCAGCGATCCCACCGAAGTATGTAATCTGTTCTCAGATTTCTTTCAATCCGTTTTTGTTCCTTCTAATATTGCGTGTGACACAAACATAGATGGAGTTAATAACCATTCAACTGATATTAACATTAACAATATCCACATACCGCTCCATTCCGTTAAACGCGCGCTTGGAAGGGTAGACACTTCTAAGGGCGCTGGGTCTGATAACATTCCACCAGTTTTTTGGAAGAGTGTCGCTGTATTTACGTTTCAGCCATTACATATTATTTTTAATAAATGTCTGAGAGAGGGAACCTTTCCTGACATCTGGAAAATCGCTAGAGTTGTACCAGTCCACAAAGGAGGGTCTAAGAAAGATGTCGAAAATTACCGACCTATATCTCTTCTCCCGATTTTGTCAAAAATATTTGAGAGACTGGTGCATGACTCACTCTATCCAAGCTTACACAACATAATCTTACCACAACAACACGGTTTTGTAAAGAAAAGGTCAACAATAACAAATCTTATTTTGTATACCTCCTATTTATTTCGAAGCATGGACTTAAATCGACAAGTGGATAGTATTTATACGGACTTTTGCAAAGCTTTTGATAGAGTGGATCACAAAATTCTTCTGGACAAAATATATTATAACGGAATCCGAGGAAACTTGTGGCGATGGTTCCGGTCATACATTATTAACCGCACTCAAAAAGTCGTGGTGAATGGATATGAGTCTAGATGCGTACACGTAACATCAGGTGTGCCTCAGGGCTCTATACTGGGTCCTTTATTATTCATCCTATTCATAAATGACATTGATAGTTGTTTTAAATTTAGTAATTTTCTACTTTACGCTGATGATCTTAAAGTTTACCATACTATTGAAAATAATGAGGACCGCATCAAATTTCAAGAGGACTTGGATAGGCTCAGCGACTATTGCAGCCGAAATAAACTGAGTTTTAGTCTACCCAAATGTAAATCAATAACATTCACCAAGAAACACAATATCCTTCCCACTGCTTATACTCTTAGCGGAGCCGCTCTTGATAAAGTTACACTAATAAGAGACCTTGGTGTACATCTTGATTCCAAACTTCATCTCGATGCTCATATAAACAACATAATTAGCAAAGCTTACAGTATGTACGGTTTTATCATGCGTCTCAGTGAGGATTTCAAAAAACCGTCCACTTACTTGCATCTATATAAGTCACTAGTCAGGTCACAAGTCGAATATGCCGTGTCCATATGGAATCCCTTGTATGAAAAGTATAACAACTCGATTGAACATGTCCAGAAAAAATTCTTACGTACCATGCAGTTCAGATGTTACCGTTCACGCCTCAGTTACCAACAGCTTCTCAACAAGTACAATTTACTCAATTTGCAGGACAGGCGCGTCCTGCTTGACGCAATGGTCCTCTATAACCTATGCCGCGGCAAGTTTGACTGCCCCAGCCTCAGCGGTGCGCTGTGCTACCGCGTGCCGACGCGGGCGCTGCAGCGCGCGGTGCGCCAGCACCAGCTGTTCGCGACCGCGCGCTGCCGCACCCGCGCAGGCCAACGAGATCCTTTACATAGGCTAGTCAAGTCATATAACACACACTTTAATGAAATTGACATCTTCATGATGTCAGACACTGTTTACAAAAATAACGTTCTAATGAAGTTGCAGCGAGGTTATGTTTGAGCTTGCCGCGGTACTGGAATGAATCATTCTATTTTTACGCCTAGTTTGCTCTGTCTTTAAGTTCTGATATTGTAAGTAGGTAATTGTTATTCCCAGACTGTTATACAATTTCTGTGTACCTATTGTTGCTTGCGCTCTAGTTATATTATTGTAATTCGTGGATAACGTGATTGGTCTCACATGTTTCAAATTCTTTTAAGTATTGTGTTTTTAATCTATGTGTGTTACTGTTTGTTGTCCCAAATAAATTGAAAAAAAAAAAAAAAAAAGTCTCAGTAATAGGGTCCCGATTTTACCCTTTGGGTACGGAACCCTAAAAACAATATCGTACAACGGAAAGAAGAGTTGCTTTCTTTTTTCCGTTGTACGATTATGGCTGATGAAATATAAGCAATACAAAGAGACGGTATCGAAAAAAACGGGGGGGGCTCGGGGGGCGGAGCACCCCGCTCTTAGAAAATACTACATGTTAAAACTGAAAAAATCAAGTAAATTGATGAAAGGCTAAGTTACCTGTACATATATGGTGATCAAGAAAAAACAAAACCCTAAAAGACTAACAAGAAAGCAAGTCTGATCAAACTTTTAAGTAACCTGAAAAGATCGTGAACTAAAATGGCAGAGTGCTCGCATTAAGAAAACACAAAACCTTAAAACAGAATCAAGAAAGCAAGTCTGATCAAACATTAAAGGATTCTAAAGAGATGGTGACCAAACCAGACGGGAAGCATGAAGAAAAAACAATATCGCACAACGGAAACAAGAAAGCACGACTGATGAAACTTTTAAGTAGCGCGAAGAGATTGTATTGAAAAAGACGGGGGGCTCGGGGGGCGGAGCCCCCCGCACTTATAAAATGCAACATGCTAAACCCGAAAATTACAAGTAAATCTGATGAAAGGCTAAGTTACGTGTAGATATGGTGATCAAGAAAACACAAAACCTTAAAACGCTAACGAGAAAGCAAGTCTGCACATCCTTTTGGGTAACCCGAAAAGATAGTGAACGATAATGGCATAGTACTCGCATTAAGAAAACGTAAACAGGAAAGCAGGTTTGATCAAACTTTTAGGTATTCTAAAGAGATGGTGTCTAACAGAGACGGAAGGCACTAAGAAAAAAATATATAGCAACACGAAAAGAAAAAAGCAAGACTGATGAAACTTAAGCAATACGAAGAGACGGTATCAAAAAAACGGGGCGTTCACGGGGCAGAGCCCCCCGCTCTTAGAAAATACTACATACTAAAACTGAAAAGTTCAAGTAAAGATGAAAGGTAACTTAGTTACCTGTAGATATATGGTGATCAAGAAAAAACAAAACCCTAAAAGGCTAACAAGAAAGCAAGTCTGATCAAACTTTTAAGTAACCTGAAAAGATAGTGAACTAAAATGGCATAGTGCTCGCATTAAGAAAACACAAAACCTTAAAACGGAATCAAGAAAGCAAGTCTGATCAAACGTTAAAGGATTCTAAAGAGATGGTGACCAAACCAGACGGGAAGCACGAAGAAAAAACAATATCGCACAAAGGAAAGAAGAAAGCACGATTGATGAAACTTTTAAGTAGCACGAAGAGATGGTATTGAAAAAGATGGGGGGCGGAGCACTTAGAAAATGCAACATGCTAAAACTCGAAATTACAAGTAACTAAATCTGATGAAAGGCTAAGTTACGTGTATATATGGTGATCAAGAAATCACAAAACCTTAAAACGCTAACGAGAAAGCAAGTCTGCACATCCTTTTGAGTAACCCGAAAAGATAGTGAACGATAATGGCATAGTACTCGCATTAAGAAAATGTGAACAAGAAAGTAGGTTTGATCAAACTTTTAGGTATTCTAAAGAGATGGTGACTAACAGAGACGGAAGGCACTAAGAAAAAAATATATCGCAACACGGATAGAAAAAAGCAAGACTGATGAAACTTTCGAGTAATCTGAAGAGATAGAGAACAAAAATGCAGTAGTGCTCGCATTGAGAATACATAAACCTTAAAACGGTGACAGGAAAGCAATTCTGAACAAACGATTAAGTATTCTAAAGAGATGATGACCAAAAAAAGCGGGGGCGCTAAGCAAAGACAATATACCCCAAAAGGAAAGAAGAAAGCATAACTTTATTTAAGTAACCAATTGAGACAGTGCACAAAAATGTCGGTGGCCAGGGCCTCGCATTGAGAAAACACAACGTTGTAAAACGGAAACAAGAAAGCAGAAAATAAATCTAGAATGAAGAAGGAATCATGTCCGTGAAAGCATTCAAATATTCCAAAGCGACAGTAAACAATTGTGCAAAAAATTGTGTTACTAAGCAATTGTGACTGCAAATGTTGCCCGATTTCCCACATGCATTTAAATAAATCAAATAAACAAAAAATATGGGGAGGGCTCGATGCCAAGCCAATACCAAATGAACGTATTTTTTTAACGCGTGCGAAGCCGCGGGCAAAAGCTAGTATTACATATAAAGCAAAGTCGCTTCCTGCAGTCTCTCTGTCTATGTATGCTTAAATCTTTAAAACTACGCAACGGATTTTGATGCGGTTTTTTTAATAGATAGAGAGATTCAGGGGGAAGGTGTATGTGTATAATACAAGCATAATATACAGCGTGTATATTTGATATAACCGCATATTGTAGCCAGATTTTAGTGCTATAATCTAATATTTATAACAATTAGGGCCTTATCACACTTGCGATTTGCGAGCGTATTTTGTATGAAGGCGATCGCGCAGCGTGTTCGCCGCGTCGCTTATTTGTATAGAAAATACGCTCGCAAATCGCAAGTGTGATAAGGCCCTTATTAATTTAGCGTGAACTGGCATAGCGTAATTAATTTTACAAAATTTTCTGAGCAGCAATGTATGGCGTAGTTATTACTAGTGACTGTTGTGATATCACGATGTTAAGTGTCAACAAACAACAACAAACAAATACATTGCGTGCTGAATTATTTTATATGGCAAAAACAGTTAGAATTTTTTAATAATTTACGGATCAATATATTATTAAGTGCCTATACTAAGGCCCCGTAAAGTGGTTATATCAAATATACATGCTGTATTTAGTATCAGCATTGCACCCGTGAGAAGCCGGGGCGGGCCGCTAGCTTATTCTAAGTGTACTCTAAATACTCGAACAGTAAACTGGACCGTACTTGATACCTACTCCGTCAGACGCGCACTAGTTAATAATACAGTCTTCGCCTGCATTTTACGGCCCCGGCCAGACGAATCAAATATTAAGGGAACGCTTACTGTACTGCATGTTGCATTTTATTGCGCCGGGACTCGCGGAATAATTGGATTACATATGTTTACGGCTTTTAGACATGACTTTTAAAAGACTTCAAATAAAAACGGCCAACACAAGAAGCAAACAAAAAAATCATAAATTTAAGTGGAGCCACCATACAATAAACGTGATTGGTTGCGTTAGTTTTGCCCCTCATCTGTATCCGGCGCCATACATACCAGTTGCAACCTTAACTTAACCTGGCCAGTTTAAGATAGGAAGTGTTTGTACGGAACCCTCGCTGCCCGAGTACGACTCGCACTTCCCAAGAAGCAAACAAACTGCAAAAGCGGATAATATACTTACTGCCCTTATACTGCTAATTTAAGCTGAATAAAGACTGTATTAAGCGCTTCTGCAGCTTTTTTAACCGAGTTAAAAAAATATATATTTTGATGCGGTTTTCAGAACAGTATTTGTCCTCTCCGATCACCCCGCTATATGTATTTTATTTGAACCAGTAAAAAGAAAAAAAAAAGAACAGACTACTAAATAAACTGAAAAGCCAAAAATAACCCGCGGGGTGATCGGGGAAGTCTTGTTTGCATGCATCTCGTTCTAATTATCCCTTAACTCTTAACCGTTAACAACATAGGAAGATGATGACTGTGAGAACCTCTTTTTTGAAATCGGTGAAATTACCAAAACCTTCTCCTAAGTGTAACAAATAATTTTCTGTAAACCGCATCCAAATCGATTTAGCCAAACGCGACATAATCGCGGACGAACATACATACATACAACTTTTTAACTCTGTTAAAAAAGCTGCAGAAGTGCATATACAACCTTTATTCAGCTTAAATTAGCTGTACAAGGGCTGTATAGTATATGCGCTTCTGCAGCTCGCTTGCTACTTGGCAAGTGCGAGTTGGACTCGCGCACCGAGGGTTCCGTAAAAACACTTCCCATCTTAAGAGGCCTTATTCCTTTTAATTTTTTTTTTTCATTTTATGACAAATATATTGATAATTTCAAATAACTTTTTAATTGAATAATACTTTCCCCGAGTTCTAGGTAGTAACACAGCTTTTTTATGCTTTCATTGCGTGCAGTCGAAAATAAGTTGAAAAAACTAATTTTCCGCGTGAATTTTGTCAATTTCAAGTAGTTTCTGAAACAAAAATTGACAATGAAAAATTCAAACTGTAGGTTACAAATATATACCAATAAATCCCAATAGCCCTCTTCTAGGTAGTAACATCAATAATATGTTAAGAAACATGTTTCATCATAGAGAAAAATGTCTAAACATTCAGCATTTTAAAAGGAATAAGGCCTCTTAAACTGGCCGGGTTTAGTTAAGTTTGCACCTGATTCTTCTATTCCCGATCTCGTCCCCTCAGGTACCTCATTTCAATTTATCTTTGAGCTTTGATATCTTTGTATCAATAGTTTAATCTAGTAACTAATACCTGCACGAGTTGATAACATTTCTCAACATAAAGAGTAAACAGAAAACACTAAGCAAATAAAACAAACCCCATCAATTTTGAGAGCACTTTTAGCCGATACATTTGTCAAGCGGTAATGCTCTAACTAGTGAAGTACTTACAACGCATTATCGATATAGTAATTAGTGTTGTACGTTGCACACCTTATGACGTCGGGACTGCACTTCGCTGGGACTGTTAGTAGGGAGGCGATGAGATAATGAGTTGTCGATGAATATATTTTTTGGTTGCATTAATTTCGGGATTATTAGCTTATGAATTAGGATAATTAGATTACCTTCGTAAATCGTATTGGGTACAAACTCACTAAAAATACTTCTTATGTTTAGTACACAATACAGAAACATATGTTTTAGCCTTTTATTTTAGTTAGTTAAGTTCTTAGTTTATAGTCAGTATTTTAATTTCTTTATTATATGTTGCATTATCTGTTTTATTAGAAGACTAAATCCACTGTACCACTTTAACCAACATTTGTCTATGAGGAAAAAATATTTTGAGACGACCATACAAAAGCCTTAATAATGTTAAAGAAATAAATTATTTGACATAATAATTATTTATTTACACACAACTGTCCTTACAGGCTAACCTAATTCGACAGCATGGTTTTCTTCACAAAATAGACACAAATATAGACATAGTATAGTATAGTCTGTATTATTAGGTATAATTATATACATTGTATTATTTTACGTGCTAATAGATGTCATACTTATCATCGTTTCTAGCATATAATCATAATTCAGTCAATCCCTACTTTTTCCGTCTTTTCCTGAAATTGTATAAATTTAAAAACGATAAAATTGTTAAAACTTTCACTTCTAAGTTCTAAGTTCATTTAAAAACGATTATGAACCCGTGATTTTCAATAATATTACTCGCTAATTTTCGATATCGATATCATATTTATCGACACGGGCCCGTCACTACGCGCCGCAATGCTATAATTTCGTACAAAATACAGCACTTACCGCGCGGTTACTTTCGATACTGCCCCTCTCTACGGCTACAGGGTGCTTTAATATTAATATCGAGTGTCTACGTTGGAAAATCATTTTTGGCATGTCCTTTATAGGAAAGGTGGGGTAGTACTAACATGGTCAGTTAGTTATTGGACTGTGGCAGTTATATTCAAAAACTTCAAAAACTGGCGAGACTTTTGCGAAACAAGCAATATATCAAGTGTTATAATAAAAGAAAGAAGAACCAACAGATTTTCTACGAAATGATAGTTCTATCGATTGATATATGTTATATATTGTTATATATGTTATAGATTGATATATATATGTTGACATTATATCATATGTTTTTTTTTTCTTCATAAATTTACGAAACATGTAATGTCTCATTATTATTTTTAATGTGGGTAGGTACACCAATTTTTTATTTAAGCCTTAAATACGAAGATCAAAGCTTGAAGAAAAATTGAAAAAGGAGCTACCTGGGGGGAAGAGACCGGGAATCGAACCCAGTACCTCTGGATTGCCGGTCCAGCGCGTTAACCATTTCGCTACCCTAGCTCCCTTGGAGCTTTAAGCTTTGATCTTTGTATTTAAGGCTTATTTATCATATGTTGTTCGATATTATGAACGTTATTCCGTTTGTTTTTCTTAGAACACACCCAGCACTTTTATCCCTCTCATTAAAATGATGATGACCCGTTACTTGTATCGTTTTTTTCTTTTCTTAATTTAGGTTGTTAGAGTTAATGAGATACTCACGGCAGTTTTTCAAGCGTTTTTTTTTTGAGATTGAAAAAATAATAAGATCAATAGAGCCCCAGTTTTCACAACACCCTGTATGGTCGGTAATGAGTGAGCACGTACCGCGATGTATATTTAAATTTGCCAGGTACAGCTGTATGCCGACTTATACATGTACATATACTTATATTTCATCTGAAACGTGAATGTGAAAAAGGGAGCCAAGTACTCACATTTTTTTTTCAGCTATCATTACAGTTTCCCAATGCAATAGAGTGGCAACACAAAACAATATTATAAGTTAGCTTAGGTATTAAAAATAACTACATAAAACAAACAAAGACACCTTTGTGAATTCATCGAGTGAACAATAGAACACCTCAACTCGAGTTGCAACCTGGTTGAGTGTGCGCAAACATGCTACTAACATGAACATGTTACTAGAATTAGTGATGTTCCAAAAAATTGTGGTAATTGTGCAGATTTTTTTGAATTATTTAATTCCTTGAATATTCTTAGAGATGCGAGAAATTAATGTTAGATTTCCATTACAAAAGTTTCGAATGAATACCCTAATATTTAACGTATAGCTCTATTTTATTTTTTCCTGATTGCCAAACAATTAATCTCGATCGCACCTGGTCTAGATGCCTATTTCCTCTCCACTTGAAGAGATTCAAGTTATATTTTTCAGAAAAAAAATGCGCAGGCAATACTTATAAAGCTCGAAATAGTTCGAACATGTTCGAATATGTTGGTGAGTCACTAATTCCTTTTCCGAACTTGGCTGGGCGCACTACAGTGGGTTTGTTTCTCGTAGATCTATACGCTCGCTGCGCTCAGCCAAAATACGTGACAGGAAAACTAAGATGGTTTCACGGCTGATGTATTTGTGGTTCCGACAGGCCATAAGATAATACGTTCAGACTTAGGAGGCCTTTTTTCTTAAAATATTTTTTTTTTTATATCATGACAAATATATTGATTATTTCCACCTAACCTAACCTAACTTTTTGAAATGAACTTTTCCCTGAGTTCTAGATATAGTAACATAGCTAACTCATGCTTTCATTTCGTGCTAAAATAAATCGAAAAAAAAAAAAAAAACAATTTTCTGCATTAATTTTGTCAATTTATAATCTAGAACAGGGCTATTGGGATTTACTGGTATATATTTGAAACCTACAGTTTGAATTTTTCATCGATAATTTTTGTTTCAAAAACTACTCGAAATTGACAAAATTCACGCGGAATATTAGTTTTTTTAAATTAGTTTTGACTGTACGCAATGAAAAGATGAAATAGCTTCGTTACTACCTAGAACTCGGGGAAAAGTGTTATTCACTTCCAAAGGTTGGTTGAAATTATCAATATATTTGTCATAATATGAAAAAAAGAAAATTTTAAAAGGAATAAGGCCTCTTAAGTGCGTTACATAGCTATTTCATGCTTTAATTTTTTGATACAAAAATTATCAATGAGAAATTCAAACTGTTTCAAATGATTAAAACGCCATATTGATTCTTGGTAACTGACGTTGAAAATTAGTGAATAGGACTAAATATTCCGCAAAATACTAGTAATTTTTGCATAATAAAGCCAAAACTATTTACAATGATGATAATTAAGTTTTTTTTTAAACGATTCAGTACTTATCTCGCAAGCATTCCAGAAAACAATGTTTTGAATTTGGTTCATAACCAATCCTTAACAAATAGCTACTGACGTTTAATAATGCAAATAATGACGTATGCTCATTATTGACATATGAAAGCTGTTTGTGGCACCACGCTTGTTAGGCTATATGCATATCATGGCCTAGTCAAAGAATATATATTGTTAGCGACGAGCTCAAAGGGTTTTCTCAATTTTATAAAATGTTACTATAGTTTTCATCATCGCTTAATGCGGTACTTACTGATTTGTATTGTTAGTTTTTAAGCCAAATTTGAAGGTAGGTACGCGTGTGACGCTGTGGAACGATCGTTATAACCGTTGCATTTTGGCAGCACCAGTCGGCCTTTGTCTATCCGAGCGCGACACACGTATCGACCTCTCTCTTAATTGTACCACGTGTTGTCGCATATTTCCAATAATTAAATAGTTTTCGTGACCCTAAGTACTGTGTTCTCATTGTGCATCACCTGGACCACCTACAAAGTGGTTCTTCGACCGGATCGTATGTTTTATACGCCAAAAATGGTGAATACACGCAGTACCGCGCGCAAGGAGCGCGAGAACAAAGAAATGGAGGATAGAAAACTCCAGCTACAAGTGCCTCCTCAGCCAACTGATGGGATTATAAAAAGTGATGAACGACCGCCGTCGTCGGTTAGCCAAGTGTTTGAACTACCGGGCAGCAGCGTAAAGTCGGAACTCCAACCGCCACGCCCGCCCGCTTCGCAAACAGGGGCAAAGTCAAGGTCGTCGTCATCGTCTTTGCAGGCCAGGAGAAAACAGCTGGAACTAGAAGCGGCTCAAGCTAAAGCGCGCATCCAAATGGACCTCATTGACAAAAAACTCGAGGCAGATCTTGCCAGCTTAATGGATGAGGAAGATCAGGAATACAGTCCAAGTCAGGACCAGCACACCGACAAGAAGAGTGAAGTGGAGAAATGGTTAGAACGCAGCCAGCGCGAACTCGAACCTACACAGCAAGCCCCCGATCATGGTAATCAGCAGGGCCCGCCGTGCCCGCCGAAGGTCGCTGACCCCGGCACCTCTAATGGAACGGTTCATCTGCTCGCAAGTGCACTGCAAAATCTAACTGCCAATTCTACGAATAATAATTCGGACAAAAACCTGCTTAGCCGATTATGTACTCCCAGAGACCTACCAAGTTACAGCGGAGACCCATTGGATTGGATCCAATTTAAGCAGGCCTATGATGAGTCCACCGAAGTGTGCGGGTTCAGCCCGAAGGAAAATTTATGGAGGTTAAGGAAGTGTCTTCACGGTCCTGCAAAGGAAGCCGTCTCAGCTCTAATGGTTAGTGCTACATCGCCCGAAATAGTGATGAAAACTTTAGAACTGGTTTTCGGAAATACAGAGAGCATCCTGACACGCATTATGCAAGGAATTCGAAGACTTCCACCTATGCCAAACGAATACAGCAGAGATATTGTGACATTCTCAGTTAAAGTTCAAAACTACATCGCAGCCGTGCGCGCTATTGGGCGCGACGAGTACCTACAAGACATAAATATGGCTAATATTATTATATCCAAGCTCCCAGCCGTGATAGTATCGAAGTGGTCTGACTACAGTTTCCCTAAGATAACAGAGGGCACAAAACCACGCTTAGAAATATTGGGAGATTTTTTGAACGAGGAAGCAGTGAAAATATCAACTACAGCGAATATTCACGCCACTGATTCACGCAACATCGGCTTCCAGTATAACCCGAGAGGTAAAAGTGATAACCACAATTTTAGCCGCCAACAAACATTGTTAGTACAGTCGGCGCGCAGCGAAAATAAGTGTTTATTTTGCCACGGCGCGATGCATACATTAACTGAGTGCAAGTTGTTTAAAAAGGCGTTACGTAAGGATCGTTGGCGTCATGTAAAACGACACGGTATATGCTTCAAGTGTTTAGTGTCGCGCCACGATCGTGAAACCTGTCCTGCGCCCGCCTGCGATAAGGATAGCTGCGGCGAGGCGCATCACCGGCTGCTACATTACGTACATAATCGTAATTTCGATAAACAAACCGCTCCGGAGCCAGACGCAGACGTGCAACCTCGGGAAACAGCTGAATCCGGCCCGTCTAGTGGGACAGTGACCCATATAAACTTAAGTGAACATAAAGTATTACTGAAGGTGGTACCTATTAAAATATATGGACCTAATGGTATTTTCCCCTGTACGGCATTATTAGACGACGGTTCTTCAATTTCCTTAGTCAGTGCTTCACTTGCTGCGCGCGCTGGCCTGCGCGGGCGCACCGAGACTATGCGGATAAGCGGCGCGTGGAGCGATAGCGATTTAGTGTGTTCGTCTACTATTATGTCTGTTAAAGTGTCTGGGCGCAATAGTAATGATGTTTGCAATATTAATGTTCGTAGTATAGATAACTTGAATTTGCCCGAACAAGACTCGAATTTAATTGATTGTAATCGATATGCCCACTTACAAAAGTTAAAGGATAAATTGTTCACGGATGTAACTTGTTGTAAACCTGAAGTTTTAATTGGGCAAGATAATTATCACTTACTCATGCCATTAGAAATTAGTGTAGGAGAACCCTATGAGCCGTCAGCAACGAGAAGTTTTCTGGGTTGGAGCGTCCACGGGTACGTTCGCGCGCCGCTCTGTGACCGCACCCGAGCCTCTTACCCGAGCCTGCATATGTCGGCGCCGCTTCCGAGGGCCTATGACGAGGCGCTCCGCGAACTTCACGAGGAGGTAAGACGATTCTTCTCAATCGATTCCTTAGGTGTCGGCAGTAAACCTCGGCAGAATAGCGAAGAAGTCCGTGCGTTGGCCCAGTTAGAACGCACTACGACCTTCGCTAATGGCAGGTGGCAAGTCGGTTTACCGTGGCGGGATGAGAATAGCTCGATGCCCGATAGCTATCCTAATGCTCTAATTAGGCTAAAAGGGGTTGAAAGGAAGATGGCGGCAAATAGCGATTACGCTCAGAGATACACGGAACGAGTAAATCACTTATTCGAGAATAATTTCGCCGAGGAAGTCAGTGATACTCGACCTACGTCCCGGCGCACTTGGTACCTACCCCATTTTGGGGTAGATAACCCAAATAAACGCAAATTGCGTTTGGTTTTTGACGCGGCCGCGACAAGTAAGGGCTTGTCGTTAAATAGTTACCTACTACAGGGCCCCGACCTACTCGCGTCCTTGTTCGGCATCATGGTCCGTTTCAGGGAGAACAGGTACGCTGTGGCTGGGGATTTACGGGACATGTTCCTGAGGGTAAAAATAAGGCCTGAGGACCAAGACGCACTAAGGTTCTTATGGAGAACTGACTGTAAACAGCCAGTTAAAACATACGTCAATACTTCGCTTATTTTTGGTGCTAACTGCGCGCCTTTTGTTGCGCAGTACGTAAAAAATAGGAACGCGCAGCGCTTCGTGACCACGATGCCCGCGGCAGCGGCTGCTATCTGCGAGCAGCACTACATGGACGATTACTTGGACAGCTTGCCAGACGAAGCCGCGGCCGTGAAAATGGTAAGAGATGTAACGTTTATCCACAGAGAAGGAGGCTTCGTTATGTGCAATTGGACAAGCAACAGTGAGGCGGTTTTGGATAGCGTGCCGAAAGAAGCCTTAGGGCCCGCAGCTTTAAGGTTCAAATTAGACCAACAGTACGAAGGTGAGCGAACTCTCGGTCTAATCTGGTACCCGGCCGCCGACGAATTTGGATTTGACTTGTCATTAAAGCGTATTCCTGACGACATAATTAGCGGTAAGCAAGTACCTACGAAAAGGATGATGCTCAGAGTGATTATGTCAATATTTGATGTATTTGGCTTCTTGTCTCCATTTACCATACAAGGTAAGATAATGTTACAGGCTCTCTGGCAACTATCTGTTGGTTGGGATGAAAATATTCCAAGTAATATTTTCACAAAATGGACTGAATGGATTAATCTTCTAAAGGACATGCGCTATGTACGTATACCTCGCTGTTATTTAAGCCCCATAGGTGCGAGCAAGACGGACAGCTGTTCGCCGGATATTAGTGCTACGACTGCTACGCGCGTAGCAGCCCAGGACCTCCCGCGCACCGACCCCTCGCCGCAGTCGCCCGCGCATGCTACGCTGCGTCCTGAGTGCTACGAAACCGGTGCTACGAAAATAGCAAGTATTAATAATAGAACGCAGAAGTATAACAATTTGCAATTACATTGTTTTGCTGATTCCTCAACAAAAGCTATGTGTGCAGTCGCTTATTTTCGTTGGGAGTTCGAGGATAAAATATTTGTTGCGTTTGTAGCAAGTAAGTGCCGTGTTTCACAAGTTCGACCGACGTTAACTGTACCACGCCTCGAACTTCAAGCCGCGTTGTTAGCAGCGAAGCTAGCGGATAGTCTCGCGAAGGAACACAGGCTGGTAATACAGCGCCGCTATTTTTGGAGTGACTCAACCACCGTCCTGCACTGGATCTACAATGACGCGCGGAACTATACAACCTACATAGCTAACCGGTTGGGACAGATAGATGAGCTCAGTCGCAGTGATGAATGGCGGTACGTACCTACGCAGCTAAATGTTGCCGATATTGCAACGCGCGAATCTTACGATGACGCGCTGTTTAAAAATGAATGGCTAAAGGGCCCCGAGTTTTTGCGCGGCAATGAGTCATCGTGGCCGCGTACCGTTATCGGCCCTGCGACTGAGACATCAGCTGATAGGTGTGAAGTTGTAAATTTAATTAGGGACTCACCTGCTACATGTTTACCTACTCCGGACCCGGAACGTTTTTCCTCCTGGTTACGGTTATTGAGAAGCACATTTGTCGTACTAAAGTTTATAAATAAATGCCGGAAAAACGCAGTAGATGACTCCGAATTATTGATGCAGGCCGAGCTCCTACTGATACGACAGGCACAAGGTGATAGTTTCGGCGCGGAATTAGCTGCTATAAAAAAAGGTACGAACATAGATCATTCCAGTCGAATACTTACCTGGACGCCTTACTTGGACGAAGTCGGAGTTCTTCGCTGCGGTGGCCGTATCCACGCTGCGTATGGGATCACAGCCGAAACGAAGCATCCAGTTATACTAGATGGACGTCACCACGTAACCAGGTTGCTTGTTAAGCACTATCACACAAAGGCGGCACATGGCAACCAGGAAACTGTGGTAAATAATTTGAAGCAAAAATATGCCATTGTAAATATAAGACCCACGGTTAAACACGTAGCAACAAGGTGTATGTTTTGCAGGATACGTAAAGCGCAGCCGCGTGTACCTGTTATGGGTGATTTGCCTCCCTGTCGGTTGGCACATAACCAACGGGTATTCACGCACTGTGGCCTTGATTTATTCGGGCCGATGGAGGTGGTGGTGGGCAGAGGACGCCAAAAGAGGTATGGGGTAATTTTTACATGCCTTACAGTAAGGGCGATCCATTTAGAGGTCGTGCATTCGCTCACCACAGACTCGCTCATTATGGCTTTAAATCGGATGGCAGCGCGCCGGGGGTGGCCAGCGTGTTTTTACTCCGATAATGGTACAAACCTACGGGGCGCTGACTCCGAATTGAAAAGATCCATCAAGGAACTTGACAACAGCGCCCTCAGCAATGTCGCCTTAAACAACGGAGCTGCGTGGAAGTTCATACCCCCCGCAAGCCCGCATTGGGGTGGCGCATGGGAGCGCTTAATTTTGAGCGTTAAGAGGAGCCTTGCCGTCATCCTGAAAGAGCGCGCACCTAAGGATGAGGTGCTCAATACTCTGATGGCCGAAGTGGAGAACATTGTTAACAGTCGTCCGCTAACCCACGTATCGGTGGAGCCAGGTAGTGACGAAGCTCTAACCCCGAATCACTTTCTTCTACACTCATCTACTTCATCACCCATCCTAGGTGCCTTTGACGATTCCGACATGTTTCTGCGAAAACAATGGCGGAAGAGCCAAAGGCTCGCGGACATGTTTTGGCAAAGATGGGTGAAGGAGTACTTACCTGAACTACTTCCTAGAAGAAAATGGAACAAGGAGCAGCCACCTCTACAGGTAGGAGATCTCGTACTAGTCGTGGATCCGGGAGCACCGCGCAACGTGTGGCCGAAAGCAGTCGTGCAGCAAGTATTCCCGGGTAAGGACGGTCGGGTCAGACTGGTCGAGGTCAAGACCAAGACTGGTACTCTAAGACGGTCAGCGGCGCGTGTCGCTAAAATCCCTCTGGTTGATGAGTGCTGAGCCAGCACTAGGGCGGGGCGTGTTAGCGACGAGCTCAAAGGGTTTTCTCAATTTTATAAAATGTTACTATAGTTTTCATCATCGCTTAATGCGGTACTTACTGATTTGTATTGTTAGTTTTTAAGCCAAATTTGAAGGTAGGTACGCGTGTGACGCTGTGGAACGATCGTTATAACCGTTGCATTTTGGCAGCACCAGTCGGCCTTTGTCTATCCGAGCGCGACACACGTATCGACCTCTCTCTTAATTGTACCACGTGTTGTCGCATATTTCCAATAATTAAATAGTTTTCGTGACCCTAAGTACTGTGTTCTCATTGTGCATCACCTGGACCACCTACATATATACTAACGTAAATAGAAACGACGGCGACACTTGTGTGCAGTAACAAAACTCTATGCTATGTGTGCGTGTCGAGGGGCGAGCGCGGGACGCGCGCGTTGGTAAAGAGTATTCACGTGAATGTCCAGTCGAAGGATTTGGCATTACAAGGTCACCGACGCCCGAGTTACACCGATAGGCCGCTGTCGCGTCTGTGGCCTAGTAACCATAACATAAGCTTACTTTGGAAACTAGATCGATTTTTGTATGTCTCTGCGTTATTTATTACATGTATTAAAAGCACCTTCATTTTTAAATTGGTCTGCTCGGTTTATGATCGTGTAATGTCGTAGCTCATTTCGTTAAACGGTTTTATTTCAGATATTCTGCGGAATGGCGCCGCAGCGGGACGGGCCCTTAACAGGTTTACATTGCATTTGGTGGGGTAGCAACACTTTAAGACCCCTTGTCCGTTCAAAAAATGCTTATTGTTTAAGACAGTTTTCTCTATGATCAAACATATTTATTATCAATGTTACTACTTAGAACAGGGACATTGTGATTTATTGGTAAATATTTGAAGCCTATAGTTTGAAGTTTTCATGTCTAAAGATTTGTTTCAAAAACTAAGTACTCGAAATTGACAAAATTTACGCAGGAACCGCTTTTTTCAACTTATTTTCGACTACACGCAATGAAAGAATGAAATTGCTATATTACTAGAACTACAGTATTATTCACTTATAAATTTATGAAACATGTAATGTCTCATTTTGTTTAATGTGGGTACACCACAATTCCACCAGGTAGCTCGTTTTTCAATTTTTCTTTAAGCTTTGATATTTGTATTCATAGATTATTATTCACTTGTCTGTTTTCAGCAGTATGGTCACCCCTTAAGGGTGCCAACATACTGTGTGTTGACACGCGAAGTTATTGTCACGTGCTGATAGCTTTTAAGAGCTTTATTGCATATGAGAGCTTTTTATTTCGAACAAACTGCGTCTTTTCAAATTTATTGGACGTTTTGATAATATTCGCGACAGTTACTACCTTGATAGAGTGGCTGGTATGAGAAAATAATGCATTTTTGCATATTTTTATACTTTCACAAAAAAGTAAACAGTTATAGAGATAATATTTTTTATTTAAGTATCTATCTGTCTGTTAGCGTAAACTCAATGATTTATTTATTTAATTTTATTGCACAAAACAAAACTTATCGTACAAAAGACGGGCTTAACCCTTGGTATGTCGAAACACTGATCAGTAAAGTGGATCAAAATATTATTTTTTGGAATTTAATATTCTAATAGTAATAAAAACTTGCTCTAGTGGTTGACGATTAAGATTTAGTTCTACGAGATAGCAATCGGATAGATTTTTGCCTCCTTGCGGAGCTTGTCGTTGAAATTTCCTAAAAACCTATACTAGACCCTAATTTTTCAAAACTTTAACTGCATTTATAATAGGGTACCCCTTATCTTGCACAATCTCTATTGTCCAAAATACATTTCGCATAACCGTTTTCGCACAATAATTTTTAGCCGAATGATACTATCGCATAATTATATACTTACCACAATTGTTATGTCGCATAGTATTCATTTGGCACAATTTTGAATAGCAGAATACTAATATCGCCAACTTTTATTTCGCAGAATTTTATGTAGCACAATATAAGTTACGCCGAATTTATTTCGGCATAATTGTACCATAGCATACCCACAGGTTAGGTTGAAACTGCGTCCCTCACAGAAACGAAGGTAAGGCAGGTAAGTAAGGCAGGTCCGACTTGGCTAAGGTTAGGTACGACGACGAGCGAAGCGAGGAGGAGTGTTAGGTTTAACTGCGACCCTAACGAGCGAGCGAAGTGAGCGAGCCGCGCAGGTTCGACTTGGCTTACGATTCCTAACATTACCAATTTCACCTTAAGGCAGATCCGACTTGGCTTAGGTTAGGTACGACGACGAGCGAAGCGAGGAGGAGTGTTAGGTTGAACTGCGACCCTAACGAGCGAGCGAAGCGAGCGAGCCGCGCAGGTCCGACTTGGCTTACGATTCCTAACATTACCAATTTCACCTTAAGGCAGATCCGACTTGGCTTAGGTTAGGTACGACGACGAGCGAAGCGAGGAGGAGTGTTAGGTTGAACTGCGACCCTAACGAGCGAGCGGAGCGAGCGAGCCGCACAGGTCCGACTTGGCTTACGATTCTTAACATTACCAATTTCACCTTAAGGCAGATCCGACTTGGCTTAGGTTAGGTACGACGACGAGCGAAGCGAGGAGGAGTGTTAGCTTGAACTGCGACCCTAACGAGCGAGCGAAGCGAGCGAGCTGCGCAGGTCCGACTTGGCTTACGATTCCTAACATTACCAATTTCACTTTAAGGCAGATCCGACTTGGCTTAGGTTAGGTACGACGACGAGCGAAGCGAGGAGGAGTGTTAGGTTAAACCACGACCCTAACGAGCGAGCGAAGCGAGCGAGCCGCGCAGGTCCGACTTGGCTTACGATTCCTAACATTACCAATTTCACTTTAAGGCAGATCCGACTTGGCTTAGGTTAGGTACGACGACGAGCGAAGCGAGGAGGACTGTTAGGTTGAACCACGACCCTAACGAGCGAGCGAAGCGAGCGAGCCGCGCAGGTCCGACTTGGCTTACGAACTTGACTGCGTGCCTCACAGAAACGAATCGCTGCCAGAAAACTAGGTTAGGTTAGGTTGAAACTGCGTCCCCCACAAAACCTGATGGAGTAGGACAGTTAAAAAAACTTCCATTTCCAACTTGAATGCACCTCTTGTTGATTTGAAACTGCGTCCCTCACAGAAACGAAGGTAAGGCAGGTAAGTAAGGCAGGTCCGACTTGGCTAAGGTTAGGTACGACGACGAGCGAAGCGAGGAGGAGTGTTAGGTTTAACTGCGACCCTAACGAGCGAGCGAAGTGAGCGAGCCGCGCAGGTTCGACTTGGCTTACGATTCCTAACATTACCAATTTCACCTTAAGGCAGATCCGACTTGGCTTAGGTTAGGTACGACGACGAGCGAAGCGAGGAGGAGTGTTAGGTTGAACTGCGACCCTAACGAGCGAGCGAAGCGAGCGAGCCGCGCAGGTCCGACTTGGCTTACGATTCCTAACATTACCAATTTCACCTTAAGGCAGATCCGACTTGGCTTAGGTTAGGTACGACGACGAGCGAAGCGAGGAGGAGTGTTAGGTTGAACTGCGACCCTAACGAGCGAGCGGAGCGAGCGAGCCGCACAGGTCCGACTTGGCTTACGATTCTTAACATTACCAATTTCACCTTAAGGCAGATCCGACTTGGCTTAGGTTAGGTACGACGACGAGCGAAGCGAGGAGGAGTGTTAGCTTGAACTGCGACCCTAACGAGCGAGCGAAGCGAGCGAGCTGCGCAGGTCCGACTTGGCTTACGATTCCTAACATTACCAATTTCACTTTAAGGCAGATCCGACTTGGCTTAGGTTAGGTACGACGACGAGCGAAGCGAGGAGGAGTGTTAGGTTAAACCACGACCCTAACGAGCGAGCGAAGCGAGCGAGCCGCGCAGGTCCGACTTGGCTTACGATTCCTAACATTACCAATTTCACTTTAAGGCAGATCCGACTTGGCTTAGGTTAGGTACGACGACGAGCGAAGCGAGGAGGACTGTTAGGTTGAACCACGACCCTAACGAGCGAGCGAAGCGAGCGAGCCGCGCAGGTCCGACTTGGCTTACGAACTTGACTGCGTGCCTCACAGAAACGAATCGCTGCCAGAAAACTAGGTTAGGTTAGGTTGAAACTGCGTCCCCCACAAAACCTGATGCAGTAGGACAGTTAAAAAAACTTCCATTTCCAACTTGAATGCACCTCTTGTTGATTTAAACACTCTTAAAACACTTTCCTTTGGTATCTCCATTTTACTAGCGTATTATTAACGACAAGACTGCATAATACAGTTAAACGTAAACAACATCTAGGAAATATTGAATTGAAATATTGTGACACATCAATAAAAATATTATTGTGGTACCCCCCCCCCCCCCCCCCCCACAAAACTAAGAATGAGCTCCTACTAAAAATATATGACCAATTAATGCTTTCTACATCATTACTATAACATAATTACACTCAAGGATGCAAACGGAATATTATGCCATATAAATTTCGGCGACACAATTATTCGACCATAGGAGTATTGTTCTAATCGACATTATGCCAATGTACTATTCTGCCAAAGAAACATGTGCGAAGTGATAGTATGCTAAGAAATTTAGGCAAAAAGCAATTGTGCGAAATGATGATTGTGCCAATGGTTGCTGTGCGAAACGAATATATGCCAATAAATTTTGTGCAACACATTAGTAACCCTTTATAATTATATATATGACGTTTACTATAGTTATTCTCATTAAATACCTACATAGTTATTCATTCAAAAGAGGGCCTGATTCTTTAAAACTTAACCTCAAGAAAAATCATGCGAAAGTTTGAGTGCATAAGAGAGATTTTAAGGCAAAACAGTAATATGAATGGGTTTTATAATAATAGTTTCTGAATAACTCTTACTGTTAATTTAATAAGTTTATATCCCCTTAATAATGTTTTTTAATCTTGTGTGTGATATGGCTAATAATTCCGCCTGTTTTTTTTTTTAAATTTGACTTATTTCCACTATTTATTAGTTCTTTAACAGCGATGCGGAGGCAAAAAACGTTATTTTAAAAATAAAAATAAAATCGTCTCGCATCTTTATACTATGCTACAACTTTTAAGAACTATTAAAAGTTAAATGAGTAAGGTTTTTTTTTCTCATACAAGAGCGATCCACCCTACTGATCAGTGCAAAGCATTTAAACCCTATATAAACATATCATAGAACTTGAATTTAACTGACAAATATTTCACATAACATACGAGGGGTTAATGCCATGATGCATTCTCTACCAGTTAACCTTCAAAGCAGAAAAATCGTACAGAGGGAACCGTGGGTTCAAATCCCGCTCAAAGCATTATTTTTTTTTGTTTATTCTAATTTGTGGTCTGATAATTATTATTTTCTATACTTATTATTTTTCTTATAATTGTTAATTTAATGTGTATGTGTTTTGGCTATGTGCTGTCCTACACATACCCATGTTGGAATAAATAAATAAATTATTTTTTCGCTTCTATGTAATTTTTTTAAAGAGATACTTCAAAAAGCACGTTCCTTTACAATTTTCTGTTATATATTTTGTTCATATCATAATTATACCATTTTTAAGTAACACGTCACGTGACGTTTTCAGAAACCATTTTTGGGAATAGGCCTCCTATACCACAATACACAATGATACTGTGACAATAAGACCTGTGAAATGATATTTGTATTTTTTTTAACTAACTTATCCTTCCCCTTTTGTAGTACAATATGTTGTCACATTTCAAATTTCAATAGCATCGAGTTTAAACTAATTTCATTACTTTATAATGACAGAACCCAAAACTTTTATTTGGTTATACTGAATAGTTTTGAAAAAAAAAAATAGCCAAAGCAGCGTCGACTAATTATCAGGCACTCAAGTGACATCGTGTGGAAAAATGACAACCGCAAACTACAAAAACAACAGTGGTACAATTTTCATACTAAAATCTCTCTTAATAATAGTCCGACTGTTAAGACTTTCTGCGCTGTCGCCTACGCTCTTTTAAAATGAGGAAATTTTCAAATGGATTTTTCAATCATAAATTGAGATGTTTGAAAATGTAAAAATGTAGTAACATTTAATCTTTTATCCTTTATTTGACACTACACCCCAGGCCAAAAGTATGGAAACAAAGTTTATTCCTTGAATATTTAAAGTTTCCAATTCCTTGTGTAAACGCTAGTAACCGTTAGGCCACCCCCAAAAGATTAAAAAAATATAACATGTCGACAAAGTGCATGTCGTCGTTTTTTCATTGCCTTTCTACAAAGTGTTGCACTGGCAATTTTCATAAGCAGAATTTGCGTTATTGACTTTTAAAATGTCTATAATAATTTTTATATTGTGATTTTGTAATTTATTCCGTAAGGAAATCACAGGTTTGTGTAGTAATATAAGCTTGTTTCCATACTTTTGGCCTGGGGTGTATATCCGTTCAACGTCAATTCAAGTCAATAATTTCATTTCATTTTTAAATATATGTTTCATCTATGACGATTTCGGTCAATTTTTATTGTAACTTAACCATTTGTACTAATGTATAAAACTTCTTCTCGTTGAAGTCGGTAATTTTTTATGAAAAAGTGATATTTATTTTGTTAAAAGGTTAATTTTCATTTAGAAATACTTTACACATTCTCCCCTCTCAGTTCATTCATAAACACACAAAATCGACTAACACCTTTACCGGTAACTCACAGTTTAATCACGTCTAGTATTTCATTCTCTCTCCCTCTCTAGCGCGGTGGGAGGGAGCGAGACGGAAATTAATTTGGAACGACACGTTCGTCACATGTTAGTAATGGGCGAATAATTTGAAGACGGGTTAAGGGGAGGTTGATTTTTAGGCTCAATTTTATTTGTTACTTGAAACTGCTTGCACTTTCGTACTTGTGTTTTTTTTAACCGTAGTCTGGTAAAAAAATATTCTATAACGATTTTTGGATGTCCAGCTTTCCCTGTACTAAAATTGGTTAAAATTTGTCCAGTCGTTTCGGCGTAATGCGAGGATAAAGGAAATTATGCCCAAAAGATGGCGCCTGGGTGGCATGACGCCGCGCGCCCATCACTATCACTACATAGTATAAAACAAAGTCGCTTTCTCTGTCCCTATGTCCCTTTGTATGCTTAAATCTTTAAAACTACGCAACGGATTTTGATGCGGTTTTTTTTTAATAGATAGAGTGATTCAAGAGGAAGGTTTATATGTATAATACATGCATAATTTATCAGCATTGCACCCGTACGAAGCCGGGGCGGGTCGCTAGTACAAAATAAAAGACAATCCTTCATCAATCTATTACTTTTTTTCCTGAAACCATGACCCCACTCCATAGAAAGCTGATTTTCAATACAAATCTAGAATTTTATGATAGCATAGATTAGACATATTTTTTATTTGTATAAGTAAATTGTTAATAGTCCTGGTCAAAGGCCTCCTCAAGTGTCATTACATCGAGCGGTAGTGCGCCGTCCTTAAACATGCAATGAAATTTCATCATAACGTGCGTTATAATACGGTATTTAACTATAGGGAAAATCAATTTTGTTATTTAAACCACTAAACACACGTTCAAAAATACGCGGTATCAAATAAACTACTACTTACTTTTGGACATTATACTATTTATAACTGTACATAAACTAAAAAAAATGTAATCTGTACTTGAACGGGTTATTTTTGGCTTTTTAGTTTTACTGAAGTCGGTTCCTTTAATTGTTAAATTATTTTTTTCGCTTTTTAGTGATTCATATAAAATACTTATGGCGGAGTGATCAGGGAGGTCTTGAAGGGATGCATCTCGTTTGAATTATCTCCTAACTCCTAACCGTTAAGGAGTTGTACCTACCATCATCAGTTCAGCATTGGAAGATGATGACTACCATATGCAAATACTTAAATAGTTATAGAAAATATATGAAAAATATTATAAGTGCCTATAAAATTTCAATAATTCCTTTGATTCCTCATGGATTTCGTCATCCGATCTTCACCAAAATTTTATGGGACCAACCTTAAGATGTCTATTCATGAACCTAAAAAGAATTTTCCAAATCTACTCATAAATGACGGAGTTATGAGGTAACAAACAAAAAAAAACAAAAAAAAAACATACAACCGAACTGAGAACCCCCTCCTTTTTTGAAGTCGGTTAAAAAGAAGACGTGTTATGACTACTGATGCTTATGACGTCACAAGCCAGTATCTTCATAGAAACTTCATACTAACAGATCGTTTTCGACATTTCATAGAGTAGCTGATTTTAGCTGTCATCAAATACCGTATTATAACAGGCTGCGAAGTATCACGATTTAGGCGGAGCAATTTGAGAGAACTATAAGGGAATTACATACAAAATTGAAGGCATAGGCCGGGAAGTAATTATTTAAACATGGCGTCTGTGTTCACGGACAGGCTAAACAGCTGAATTATATTATTTTTGAGTAGTGTATTTATTATTTCATTGCATGTTTGAGAAAAGCACTATACCTACCTTAGCCGTGAAAAGGGCTTGCCGGCTTCGTATCACTATCCGTCTATACCTGGGTAGGTAGGGTGGGTACCTGGCAAGCCCTTCTTTCCCGTCTGCAGTGATGTACTATTTTATAAAAAAGTTAAATTAGATTAACAAACACGCACTTCCCCTTAACCGTAGACGTTCGACTCCATGTATGTTTGTTTGTAAGTTTTAACAATCTAACTTTCGGGTTCGGCCGATTCCCATCGATTTCACATAAACGCAGAAACTGCCCAAGTTCAATAACCTTACCTAAAATATTGACATTTCATGGCACAGTAAACGACTTAAGTTGTTAGAGAATTAATGTCGTTTAAGATCTTTTAAAATTGAAATTTTAATCACATTTTCTTCGCGCATTAAACGACTTAAAGTATTAGAGACTTAATGACGCTTACGATATTTTCAATGGAAATCGTTAAGTTGAAAATTTCGAGTGTGTATTTTATTAATTTTATTAGAAATGTTCGTATGAACTTAGTTAATTAAATGTTTGAAATGTATGACAATTTATGAAGGTAGGTGAGAAAGACTATAAGAAATAAAATATCTAAGTAGTGACGAAAATCCATCATATCTGTGTATTTTGAACCTGCTTCAAAAAACGGGGGAGGGTTCTCAATTGGCCTGTATTTTTTTTGTATGAGATACCACACTTACAAAATTGTAACCTGCCTTTTCACTTATAGCAGATAAAATATCTATTATTTAAATTCAAATGGGCATTTAAAACAACGTCGTCGTCATTATGCATGTTTTTAAATATATTTTTTTTATCATTTGCCATTCAGTACTATTTGCGAGTTCCAAATATAATAATAATTTGAAATAAACTAAAAAAATACATAATAGTAATTGACATTTCATTTTTTTTATCAAATCTTTTTCCGATATAATCAAATAAATGATAAAAAACCAAATATTACCACTGAAATAATCAAATATTCTTCCGCCAGGTTACGCATTTCCATTTTGCTTTGGCATCAATGTTCAATATACAATAAAAAATATATAAAAAACGTTTTCATCAATGTATTTTCCAATATAACCACATTTTTACTTTTTCAAAAATAATACCAATTTACGATTAAAAATCAATTTTCAGTTTCTATTCTAAAAGGGTGTAGGCGACAAGTAATAAATCTCAGCGTTTATATTTTTTTATTTAATCGCGATTGAATGCGTCATTTAATTTTTTTTTCTAAAATAAAAAAAGCTTTAAAGAAACTGTCGTTTTTAACAATTTGATTACTTCTAATGATGGTGCGTACTTTTTTTTTGTAAAAGTCTTTTTATCGCACTTTATTGTTTTAGTGCGATAAAAAGTTTTTTTCTAATATTTAACAATCTGAATTATTTTTACGAAAAATAACAATTTAAAGCGCATTTTGCTTTAGTTATAGTAAACATCTAGTAACAATACGCACAAACAGTAAGTACAACTCGTCGGCTAATGCTCGTTTTTAATCTACCGCCACCATTGTTGTGGACAGGCGGACCCTTTGTTATTATGTATATACAAACCGCAAGGGATCTTGGAGGGAAAATAAGTCTAGAACCGGATTCTGAAAAATGCGGCTTCAAAGCGCTGATTTGATGCCTAGGGCGGAAAGGGGTGTTAAGTTTGAATGTGCTGTGTTAAGATCGGGCTAGTGCGTTTACACACTTCCGTACCAACACGCTATTCATACAATTATTACAAGTAGAAAAATCGATACAAAACTCTCACACTACAAATTTTTGAAATTCATGCAAAAAAATTATATGAAAAAATCTATCTAATCTAAAATTACCACCATATGTTTGTGATTGTGATAATCATGATGACAATTTAATTTTAAAGATTCTGTTTTCCGGTCCCGTTCCTAAAGGAAAATGATGGACAACAAACTGTCTTAGCAGTTTGGCGAGTTAATTGCAGTTGCATGCAGTTATGTGCATTTTTTTTTGGAAAAAAAAAAAAACGAAATGAAACATTCGGTGAGGTGTTTGTCCATAAAGAAAGTCCCTATAAATTTATGAAACATGTAATGTCTCTTTTTTAATGTGGGTACACACCACTATTTTTATATTAAACTATTGATACAAAGATATAAAAGCTCAAAGAAAAATTTAAATGAGTTACCTGGGGGACGAAACCGGGAATCGAACCCGGTACCTCTGGATTGCCGGTCCAGCGCGTTAACCACTTCGCTACCGATTTTTCCTTATGCTTTGTACGTCGATCTTTGCATTGTTTATTTGAAAGGTTTTACACCTTAGCGACCTCTATGTGAATACGTTAATATTCACATCTTACCGCACTACTTTACAGCAGTGAACGAGGAAGCGAGAGAGGGCGCTGTAATTTTTCTATTATATATTTTTTTTAAAGATGGCAACCGGTCACAGTTAAGCGACCATTACTGCCAATGTCTCGTTGCCAATCGCTAGATAGAGGATTGATACCACGTTGTACGGTGAGTTGAGAAAATCGTGTTTTTTGTAAAGTGATAGCGATTTACAAAAAACCACACTTCAAGTTGAATTCTTCATTAGTATATTATTCACTCATTCGTTTGATCACTGCACAATACGCTATCAATAAATACTACACATTGAACAACAAAAATGAATATATAACGAACAACAAAACTTAAACGCATGCGGCCATCTTGACTCACGGACCGGAAGACGCTGTAATTTTTATAAATTTATGAAACATGTAATGTCTTATTTTTTAAATGTGGGGTACACACCACCATTTTTATCTTTGTATCAATAATTCAATAGTTTAATAGAAGAGGATCCCGTTTGACATTTCTACGAGCGCTTAAAATCTCCATATGTAAACAGCTACGATATCAACCTCATCGGCATCTAAAAGTGTATGGGTTAACGACCAATTTTCCAGTAGTAAGAGTAAGAGTTGTTTTGTTCATATGAGAATTCTGAAACCAATATCAAATAACAATTATAATTAAAATAAAAAATGCGTACTATTTACGCAGGTACAACACAAACACAAATTTCAAAGCACCTTATTTTTTGCCTTTGTTTTTATGACATATTAAGCTATTTATTCATTATAGTAGGTATGTAGTATAGTAGGCATGACGAATTTTTGCGGATGTGGTGGAACTAGCTACACTTAGACTGCTCTAAAAGTCAGAAATGACAATGACCGTCAAAGTTCCAGATTCCTACGGAGCTTCGGCTTTCTTCTCAACAGCAGTCTCCTCTTGTGAAATGCCGGTAGATTCAGATTCAGACATGTGTCAGTGCCCTAGTGTATGTGTGTAAAAAAAGCTTTGATTTTGATTTTTATTTTGAGCGCTAAAACGTTCCATACAAATGGCCACCTAATCGTGGCGTCATTATATGTTACGGGTACCAATATTGGTATCGAGACCGACACAATAAGTGATTTGCTATTTTCACCATGAAAAAGTGCGTTTAAGTTCATGGTAACACAATTACTGTCTGAAGTTATGTGAATTCTAAAAACAATTTCAAAATTTCCGTTGGGCTAAAAAAAATACTTCTTCTTAGTCCCTTTTTTTTTATTCATAACATATTGAGCTAATTTTATTCATGTAACTACAGTACGCTGTAGAATTTAATATCACTCGTCAATATTCAACATACTGTAATGAATAAACGTTCAACAAATTATGAAAATTTCCATGGAGAAGTATACATTCTACGCACACTCTGTGAATAGCTATGCTTATAGAAACGTCAAATTCTAAGGTGTTCAATTCAGCCAAGGTTTCTTTAACCCCCCTGTATAATTACTTGATATTTATTGAGTTGCGCTACGTAATTGAGTTCCAGGCATGGTGTATGGCTGTAGTAACTCGTTTGGATTTATAATGGTAAACGGTGGAAAATGCATAAATAGGTGTAAGTTATTAACATTAATTAAGTCTGTAATAACCTTAAAGGTGCTTCACCGCCGCTCAGGAAACGGTGCGTTTACGCGACGAGTCGTATTCGTACTGTTTTTACCGCAAGCTCTCCGCACCGTTGCGCTCAAAAAACGGTGACGCACCGAAAACGCAATCGCATGTATGAAAACATACACGTGATATTCGCATCACGTCATTCTCATACATTTGATATGTCTTATCGGTGTAAAATTGGATATTTTTCTCTATGATCAAACATATTTCCTAAGAGGATTTCGCACCCTTGGTAAAACAAAGCCACATCTGCAAAATGTGTACTTTACAGGAGAGCAGTTTAAAAATTCTGCAAGTGATTTTTGCTGATAACATTTTTGCGTTTCGTCGAATTGTCATATACTTTTGCATATAGGTTTATATTAATGTAATCAATTAAATGCGTTATGTCCCATTTAATTTAACGCATTATTTTTCAAAATAATGTAACGGATGTGCACATACGGCTATTTATTACCAAGCATCAGCCGACGTATCAGCAGATCCGCCATTATTTTACATAAATCTAGGTGACGCATGTGCACATACGTCTTTGTTTTATGAATAACCCTTGAAAGTATGAGGTCGTATATGTGTAAAATATTATATTTCTATAGAATCTATCTGTAAATGAATATTATTTCAAGTGAACTTATTTTACCGAATTATTTACTTAAATAACTAGGCAGCAATGAGTAAAAATACTGTGGTTTGCTACTAGACCACAGTAAGTGCAAGAAAATTAAACAATGTTATTAATTTTAATACATATTAACTTTTTATCGGCATGATAAGGTATCATCACTTACATAATATTTTCCATAAAATATGTACTCCAAAAAAAAAAATAAGCGTTAAAAACTGAAACTAGTATGTAAGTAACAACTCGTTCATACTAAACGCTATATAAATTTTATTTATGAAATACCCGTACTTGTATTATAAAACTTAATAAACGAATAGATAAGACTATCAAACTTTTTGATAGTAGCATATACAACTGTTACTTAATGATAAGCCTTAAAACATGAGCATTGACCTGAGCTTGGTTTTACGAAACACGAGTGTTTTAAGACCTAATAATTATATTATAAGTCATAAACTGTTTTCATCATAGGCCTTCAAATTTGTATCAGATGATTATTTTACTATGCAGCGTTTTTGTGGAAGTGTTGATTAAGAATGACTATAAAGTCCGATGCGGGAGTGACAGTGATGAAGATTGACATTTCAATAAAGGGTCGTTAGATGATCGAGCTGGTGAAACAACCCTGCTCTCATTATGGTGTCTCCTCTCGCGTTTTGCGCCTAAAACCTGAAACCAGCTTTGATTTCTCAATCTTACAGTCTTCGGCTAAAGACTTTCTCCACTTGCTAAGCTCGTCAGCTAGAGTTTCCCAGTCTGCTGGGCTGATGCCAAATGCCGGCATTGCTCGCTTAGTGCAGTCCTTGAAACGCAACATGGGCCTCCCCACATTTCAGGGTACACAGTAAGCGAGTGGCATCCATACGGTGCACATGCTTCCCCAGACACCACAATCTACGCTGTTTAAGCATTGCAGTAATGCGGGAAAACTGCGCGACTTACAACACTCATTCATGACCCTGTCTCGCCAAGTGATGTTTAGACTGCTACGAAGGCACCGCAAGTGGAAAATATTCAGCCTTATTTCTTGCTTGGCATACGACGTACTGGTTTCAGTTCCACACAAAACTATTCTCAGAACACAAGTTTGATACACAAACACTTTGGTCTTGATTGTCAGATAGTGACTAGTCTGGACTCCTGCACTGAGCTTCCCAAACATTGTAACCGCTTTACCAAGCCGGCTCCCGTTATCCACATTCAGCGACAGATTGCTTGACAAGTGGGATTGCTAGATAAAGAAACTGATCAACAACATCAAGGGACACTATCCAATAAAATAGTTGGTTTCTGGTGAAAACCTTGCGCCAGAACAACTGTCTTCTTAGCATTAATGGACATGGAAAAGAGAGAACAAGGGTGTGCGAACTTATCGAAAAGAATCTGTAACTCTTGGGAAATTTTTGGCAACGAATGCGGCTTCCTCGGAAAATAACAGTGAATCTATGTATACGTTTACGACGAGACCTCAACAGGGAAAAATCAAATTGTTTCCCTTCTGCTCTTGTGTGCAAAGTGTATCCCCTAAACTTAAGTTCCCAAATGCAACCTTCAGAAGCAGGGATAAAGAAAAGAGCAGAAGTCCGGCTGTCATGAACAACAGCACCGTGCGTGGAAAGATTTAACTAGGTTTAAAAGTTTTAGTGGACATCTGTTGAGAGCAGGGCCTTCCTTCTTATCTTTTTCTGCTTTTACTGTTACAAGCACATTAAATGCTAGCATGATGTATGTAGTCGTAGTAACAGGTTATTTTTTCGCTGATAGGGTCGGGTAGAGCAGATTCTTCTAAGTTCGCTTTGTCGAAGATTTCCTCGTGTCTTAACATTTCGAGATTCTTTTAGAAACTTTAAATAACGAAAAGAGTAATAACTTCTCTAAAAACGGCATCATAGAAATAAATACAATATGATAAATATGTTAAGATCTACAAATAAGTAGATTTTATTAGGTAAAGTTCGTACACAGTTCATATAGGTAATAAAAATAAAAATACGATTTTAATGGTTTCAAATGGTTGGAATTACAGGTAAGGCATTTAGTTATTACATATTAATAAAACGTTAGATATTTTTGACAATAACATGCTTTTTTATACCTTCAAACTTTTTGATAACGACGCATCTTAAACTACGACCTAAAATAACGCAACATGTTACGATGCGACTATGAATAGTTTGTACAACAACGACGCAAATAAATATACGACCATAATTTAAAAAAACAATTAAATTACCTTAAACTCTTCTTATAGCATTATGGCAATATTGCCTATCATGTTTGTTAAAAAAAATATTAATTAGTTAAAAATCGATAAATAACGTCGAATGTGATCATGCGACTAGCTATTTAATCTCAATAATTAGAACTCAAACAGTCGTATGTTCACATATGATTGTTTATTACAAGATAATTTTCTTGAACTGTAAAAAGTACTTATCATTACCGGTTTCGTTTTCCGCATCCATTCTCGCCGATTTAGATCCAAAACGCAACGCATGATCACAGTCCGGTAACACCGACGCATCTGACTTTACGACAACGCGCGCGCCGATATGCGCTCACAGGAACGACGTCAAAAAAGGACGCATACGCATTTGTAGCATTATTTTACGTCGCCTCTTCACTTGCGTCGTTTTCCGCTTAAAATATCTCAGAAACGAAAAAAGTTAAAATTATAAAAAAAATCTACCGTGTAGAACGCATAATTCTAAGGATATTTCCGTAATAAAACCACTTTTGACGCAAAGTCACATGTTGCATTATTTTACCAAGGGTGCGATTTATTCCTTTTAATTTAGTTTTTTCATATTATGATAATTTCAACCAACTTTTTGAACTGAATAATACTTTTCTCTAGTAAAATAGCTATTTCATGCTTTCATTCCGTGCAGTCGTAAATAAGATAACTTATCCGTTCAAAATTGCTGATTGTTTTATACAATTTTCTTTATGATCAAACATGTTTCTTAACATAATATTATCAATGTTACTAGTTAGAACTAGGCTGGCTATCTATTGCAATTTGAAACCCACAGTTTGAATTTTTCATTGATAATTTTTGTTTCAAAAACAGTTTTTTCTACTTTCGACTGCACGCAATGAACGCATGAAATAGTTAGCTTATATGTTACTATCTAGAACTCAGAGAAAAATATTATTCACTATAAAAAGTTGGTTGTAATTATCAGTATATTTGACTTTAAATTATAATGATGATTTTATATGTTTGACATTAAATCATCATCATCATCCTCCTAGCCTTTGTCCCATATCTTTGTAGAGAATGAATTCTCAATCGGGGTCGGCTACCTAAATCCCAAGATATGGCGTAGGCACTAGTTTTTACGCAAGCGACTGCCATCTGACCTTCCAACCCAGAGGGGAAACTAGGCCTTATTGGGCTTAGGTGGTTTCCTCACGATGTTTTCCTTCACCGAAAAGCGAGTGGTAAATGTCAAATGACATTCCGTACATAAGTTCCGAAAAACTCATTGGTACGGGCTGGGTTCGAGCCCGCGACCTCCGGATTGAAAGTCACATGCCCTAACCACTAGGCTACCACCGCTCTATATTTGACATTAAATGAATTAAAAAAATATAAGGTCTCTTAAGCAACGGTATAAAAGCACGGAACCCTCGGGGGACGAGTTCGACTCGCACTTAGCCGGTTTTATATTTAGATAATAAATTCAAGATATTTTATAAAAAATATTAATCGACAATTTATGCTTCTTTATACAGAAATGAAAATGACTAATACCAGAATGACAAATAGTTATTTAAGTCCGGTTTTCATCAACGTCCAAATGTTTTGATTACGAGACAACAGACAGACAGACAGACATCAGACTATAATCACGGGCACAAAGGCGCTGGCGAGGCGGAACAACAATCGGTCCAGGGTTCAAGTTTCATTTGGGTACGAATGGGACAATGTGCTGTAGGCCGAGAGGTACACACAATTTAATGTACTGAAAATGGTTACCTATGTAAACCTATTTTTTGTTTACTATCTTTAACGTTTCGCCAAATTATCATTTGCCCGAAGGCAATTGATTTTTTCTACATAATTATGAAACAAATCGAACCTAACCCTAACCTAACTGAACCTACTAGGAAAGAAAGAGCTGAAGGACATTAACCTTAAAGATGTCCTTTCTTTCTGCAGGAGAACAAGAAGATTTGAGGAAGAAGGCTGTATGGGAGTGCCGCCGGAACAGTAACCGTTGGTTCCGATTGGGAAATTGGGCTGAATGAACGCAATCAAGCGATCGACAGCCCGTCTGTCTCCGGCCAGGACAATCATCATCATCATCAACCTAATCTAACCTAATGGGTTCTTTAAAACGATGTTTATAAAATGTTGAATAAGTATATTACGGGACGCAGGAAAAAATACTTTCGGACAAAATGTCAATTTGGCGAAACTTTACAGATGACGAAAAAAATATGCATTTATGCATTACAATTGTCATGCTCTCTGACTAAATTTTATTTTATCGTAATAATTTGATTTAAAACACACACAAATGACAAGGGCATTGGCGAGTATTCTGATACCTACTAGCAACACAGAAATGGATTGACAGAACCAACCTTGCCAAGTCATAAAATCCACAAAAAAAAAACAGAACCAACCAATCATAACGTGATGACGTCGAAAGTAGCATACCTTGTTTTCATAAACCATGCGTTTTTGCGGCCTACACTACTTGTGAAGTTGGGCAAATATTATATAGTGGAGTAATTACTTTTAGCAATTTTTGTCCATAAATCTCTTTTATTTATGTGGGTACACACCACAATTTTTAATTCAATTCAATTCATTTATTTGGCCAAGCAACAAAAAACGTTACATTTAGCAAGTCAAGTTACAGAAAAACATGCATTATTAACTAAACTAAATGAGGTAAATAGGTACTATACTATACATACAATGTTAAAAATAAATAATTTCCAGGAGTCTAAATATACAAATTAGCTAAGCCTATTTCACAAACATGATTTCTCCTTTTTTTAACTTATCACAAAATTCATTTATCGAGTAAAATGGATTACATTGAAAAAATTGTTTGAGTTTACGTTTAAACTCGAGGTACGGCATATTCATTATATGGGATGGTAGCAGATTATACAGCGTAATTTTGAGCGGAAGGCCTTGCTTAAATGTTTTGACTAACTTCGTTGGAGGGACACAGAGTTTATGCCTATTGCGTGTGTTATAATTGTGTATGTGTTTTCTTGTTTTTAAGTTAATTCTATCCCTATGAATTTCCAATAAGCTTTTAAAAATAAATAATGAAATAACGGTCATTATATGGCCTTTTACAAAGTACTCCCTTGCAGAATTATCTTTTCGTAGGCCGTATAAGATATTAAATCATTGATACAAAGATCAAAGCTCACGGAAAATGAAGCCGGCACCTCTGCTGCCGTGTCAATCCTATCTCATGTATCTCAAAAAACATAGTTTTGAGAAAAAGCAGTTTAAAGTTTTTTTTCGTAAATTGTTGATAATTCAACGATATCATGCAATAATTAAAAAATATACATTTTTATATATCAGTGAAAGGCTAATGCATATTTTCTGTGTTGAAAATATTTTTATATGTGTATATTTATTTATTTATGAGCTCTAACAGAGTTAGGCGTGACAGGCTCGCCATACTAAGCCTGTTATGCAACAATCTGTATCTAAAGATACATGACTTAGGCATATCAGGGCGTGAAATGCGAATTATATTTATAAAGCTGCTGCTGGCGGCATGGTATAATTTTATTATAATGTCATAACAAGGAAGTAGGCAGGCAAGTAGAAATATTTTTACCTAAGTAGGTACTTATTAAAAGAGAAAAAAAAACTCGTGCTACTTATTCATAAAAAAAAACGTATATTTTGTTTCAGAACGATAACATTAATTATTAATATTAATAATTGAAATTATTCAGGTACGAAAGAAAATATACATAGAGACGAAAATAGATAACTTTCATCAAAAACACAACAACATAATTTCTTATTTTTAATAAAGCAGATTAGAAACGTCTGCTAACGTAAACCAAATGTTTAAAATGAACCGAAATAAAAAAAAAATTATATTAAATGAATAAACATAATCATATTGTAAGTCTTTTCATATGGGTGCAAACAAATTAAAATGATTAAAAATGTAACATACATTTATCAAAAAAAGTCACATTTATTTTTTTGAACAAAGAAGGAATATTGCCTACCCAACCCAGCTACAAAGTGGCAGTTCCAGAGCAGCTTGTGGTGCGCCCGCGAGCTGAGCCGGCGGCGGTCCTGGGTTCGAGTCCCGGCCGGGCGGGTGTTAGTGTGATGGGTTCGAATGTTTGTTCCCGGGTCGGAGATGCTATCTTTATATTATTATATGTATTTGAATATTATGTGTATCCTCGTCTAGTACCGGGGCTTTGCTTGGTTTGTGGCTGTATCGATCTGGTCCCAAAGGCACAAGATAAGGCACATCGCGGTTTTCGGCGTCAAAAAACGAACTTGATTATAATGAATATAAATTTAACTTAATGATATTAAACTTACATACATTTTTCAATCACGATCGCAGGATTATCATTGTTTTCATTTTAAACCCGCGGTGTTACACGGGCCATGGCGATCACCGGTTATGGGTGCTAGACGATGGCCAATACGTAGTATAGATAAATAATTATATACTTAAATACATGCAAAAACCATGACCCAGGCATGAGTATTCGATTTCATCACATCACACAACTGTTTGCCGTGGCCCCTGCCATTTAAGCCCGGGGCCGCCGGCTCGGTGGGCGGGTGCACTACGGACTGCGTCAACCACGTCGTCAAAAAAAAGTGCACAAACTACTAATTAACTAAACGAAAACTGCTTTAAGAGGGCGCCGAGCGTTTGCGACTGACCCATAGAGCGCGGGGAATGCGTATTTAGATAGGTGCGCGGCCGCCATAGTAAAAATTTATGGAGAATTAAAAGCACTTTTTGATAAATCTGGACCTTTAATACCAAACAATTATTGAAATATTTGATGCGGACAAATTGTAATGTAAGCATACATCTTTTTTTTGAACTGAAAATCAGAATAGATTTCCATTGTTAAAGTATAAAAAAACATTTAACGCCTGCTTACGATTTTACAATTTTCGTCCAACTTTACTTAGTTCTCTAGGGTAAAATATTAAGAATCTTATATTTTTTTTACGGAGAAGTTGTTGACTCATTCTTCGAAGTGCTAAATATATAGTTTAGAAATAGATTAATCAACTACTGTTGACGTTATCTACTTAACGGCAACTGCCTATTTTTTCACATTTCGCTCGGTGCAGTCTTAACAATTATTTTGTGACACCGCATAATGACCGTGATCGCTTGCTACACGAAACTAAACACTAATTCGTCGCCGATACAGGTCGGAGCGGGGGCGGAAGAAAGAGACGGGTAGAGAAAGTACTGCGCGCGCGACGAGTGACAAGCAGGATCACGCGCAATCCAGTCGCGGCTAAATCGTGTATCTTAAGTTACCTGATATAGAATTTGCGCGACGTTTACAAACCTTGTCACGCCTAATTGATGTAACTTAAGATACAGTATTTAAGCATAATTTACCATGGCAAAATCACAGTTACATGAGTTGTGTGACAGGCCCGTACAGGAAATTGGTTAGATAAATTAAAAAACCTGGTATGTGGGTCCATAGAGGTACTCGAAAAAATACGATTTAGAGTTGTTACGCGTATCTCATGTATGTTAAGATACATGAGATAGGATTGACACTGCAGTCTGGTCTCTGGTTATTGATGGTCTGGAGCTGCGATTCAGAGGTTCCGGGTTAAATTCTTGGTCTCTTTCACCAGGTTACGCATTTTGTTTTTTTTAGAGCTTTGATTTTTAGGGTTCCGTAGTCAACTAGGAACCCTTATAGTTTCGCCATGTCCGTCTGTCCGTCTGTCCGTCCGTCCGCGGCTTAGCTCCGTGAGCATTAGTGCTAGAAACCTGAAATTGGGTATGAGTATGTTTATGTATCACGCCGACAAAACGGTAAAATAAAAAGTAAAAAAAAATTTTTCGGGTACCTCTCGAACACCTAAAGTGGGGGTGTTTTTTTTTTGTTTCAACCCTAGTGGGTGGGGTGTCGTTGAATAGGTCTGCTAAAAATTATAGCGGTCTCTAAACATTATTTTTTGATAAAGTCAGTAATTTTGTAAATATTCGCTCCGAAAATAAAAAAAATAGTGTCCCCCCCCTCTAACTTTTCAACCACGGGTCAAAAAAATATTCAATTCATGAAAATGAGGCCTTATAAGTACTTTCAATGAAAACTATATTGATCAAAATCGGTCCATCCGTTTTTGAGTTATCGCAAAATTTCATAATTTTCTTTGAAAGAACGTAAGTGGACTTCTAGAACGTAATAAGTAATTACAGTTACTTTGGCGTTTACACCCTTTTTATAGAACTTGATATCTTTCTCGTAACTTAAACCTTGTTTTGAGCCCGTCTCTTGTGAAGGATGAGCAACTACGGAACCCTACACTGAGCGTGGCCCGACATGCTCTTGGCCGGTTTTATATTAATGGTTTAATTTTTTCCACGCCAGCTCTTGCACTACAACATTATGATGAGGCTCGCGTGGCCAGACGAGCTTTTATTTTGCCATTTGGTGCTTTCATAAATACTTGTTGATATTCGCGACCCGGCGCATTTTGTCTGGAACAGAAAAAAAATGTACACCCGTCTTTACCATTTTTTACTCGGCTGGAGTTTCTTGCATTTCTTCTTCGACGTTTGAAATACTTATACTCGTAATGTAAAATATTTTTGACCGAGCGATAGAAACGTCTCCAGGCCCACAAACTTATAATGTTTTTATATTTGTTATAATAGTGGCCATAGTAATGCATCTTTGCTTTCATGTGTAAGTAACTATTACCGTTTAACAGTTAGGAAAAAACACCAAAAAAAAACAGTTTATTGTGACACCGAACCGAATTTAATTTTTAATCTTAAAGATTATATTTTGAATTAATGCCGCGATTCGCCTAATAAATTGGGTAATACGTAAAAAAAATATTTTTAAATATTTTTTGTTAAAACTCTATTTTATTTTTATAAAATATTGACGCAAAGGTAAACTATGAAAGAAAAATGTAATGTTATGGCTCAGTTGGGAGAGGACTACGTTGAAAACGTAGGGTCCCAGGTTCGAGTCCTGCTTACATTGTAGTAGATCACGTTACATTTTCCTTTCATAATTTATCTTTGTGTCAATACCTATTTATAATCGTAAAAAAGGCAATTTAAAATAATCATTTCATCCAATCCAAATTCTGTTTTTATTTCGTTTGATTGTTTTTCTCCTTAGTACGACATGGGCCAATTTTTTTTCGTATGCCCGAATTATGGATTCAGCTCTTCACTTACGGGACGCATTTATCAACCAATTCTCATTTAATTTTGTGAGCAGGATAACTATATATTTTTTTGGCTTTTTTCTGCTTTTTTTTATATGGCGGAGTAAAATTACTATTGAAGTCAGTAAAGCTAACAGAGCCAAATAAAGAACATCGATTATAGATACAATCGTTTCTGAACAGGAAACAAGTTTTAGAAGAAACGGGAACCCGTTTGTTTTTTGTAAACGCCCATCTATCCAAGAACCAGTATTCCCAATCGAGCAGGACATAAATCCCGGTAATGGGAAGTCCCCACAAATCACTTAAGGCGCGCGTCGCAAATAAATAAAACGGTACTAAGCTGGTATGATTTGTCGGAGGGCTCCTTAACCTATACAGGGTGTTACGTACTGGGCCGAAATGTTTCTCCGTAAGACATCAACGGTTGTGCACTATCACTACATAGTATAAAACAAAGTCGCTTTCTGCTGTCCGGCCGTCCCTATCTAATGATTAGATTTTTAAAACTACGCAACGGATTTTTATGCGGTTTTTTTTAATAGATAGTGTGATTCAAGAGGACGGTTTATATAAACACATGCGTAATGTATCACCATTGTACCCATGCGAAGCCGAGGCATGTCGCTAATAAACATATATATTTCTGAACTATTGAAATAATTAATTTGGGCACGTGTTAAAAACTCCGCTTTTCGTTTCGACTACGAAATAAAAAATATTTAAGTTTAAGAACTGAACCTGATCAGATCGGCCAGAAATGTCAGCCGATCTGGTCAGCAAGATATCATATATTTAAAATCTAATAAACATTTACTAGTGATTCAAAAGGCCTGCACTCAAACTATTTTCTAAATTGTCTCCAGTTGCTAAGTTCGTCGCTTGCGGTTCAAAACTCAAATTCCTCAAAGTCCTTACGTACTTCGTTTTAGGTCTTATTTTCGTTAGTGTATTTTTTTTAACCTTTTTTACATTTAATGTTACTGTTGTTATAAATGAAATAGTTTTTATCTATCTATCTACTTTTTAAATTGTCACTTGTTGCAAAAACTTCGTACAATGTCTAGATTATTTCGTTAATCAAGGCAACATCCTGTATACATTCGGTTAAGACACCAATTGACTCCCTTCACCTTGCAAAACAATATATTAATATTTATATTTTAAGAAGGGGTCCTTTTAGTGTCTCGCGATACATTCTTAGAGAACCCTCGTATAAAAATAACCCTTACCGTATAAAACGTAGAATTAAATTTTGTGTACCAACTTTGATAGTCTCAAATATGTCTAGGCGCAATTTTACAAGCAAATTTCGATTTTACATTTAAGAAATAGAGTTAGTATTAGAAGATTGGAATTTGTGCGATGGAGTCGATTTTGTCGCTTTTGTTTTTGAATTATTTAGTTTTAAGATTATGGTTTCTTTGGAGAATTGAATAATCATATTTTATGACAGAGGTAAGTGTATTTTATGTAAGTCGTGTGATATATTGGTTGTGGGAACTGTTGCATGTGGCGCAAGATAGAGGTCGTGGAAAACCTTAGGGGAGGCATGCCTCTTAGGATCATCAGAAGATTTCATTTGAAGATGTGTCTAACAGTTTATTTATAAATAACCAAAAAAACATATATACAATGTTAAATTCAGAAGTGGTAAAAGAGGGGATGAAATCCTAAATATAGTACTAATACTAATTAACAAATAAAAGGTATTATAAAAGAAGATTATTATTAAAAGGTAAATTTGAATTTGCTTTCGGAATCGTCATACTTAATTCAACAAAACATTATGCCCGCTCGTTTGCCGCCTATATAACAATAGTAGGGTGGAGCGAGTTTTTTTTTTTTTTAAGAAATTCAACTCTGAACGTTGCATTAGGCTGCCAGGTGTATGAGACAAATAATAATAAAAATATTCAACACTACTTTTAGTCCTCTACTGTCATGACTGGACAAAACAAAGCTAATGACAAATTTCCAAGAAGATGCTATATACGTCGGTAATGAAGTACTAGAATATGTGCAGGAGTACGTCTATCTGGGTAAGCAAATATCCTTTAAGACTGGTAGAAACCTTGAAGAATTGGAAAGGAGAGTAGCTATCACATGGAAAAAATACTGGGCGCAAAAGGAAATCATGAAATCACCGGAAATGAATATAGCCTCCTGACTTCCCGCGTCCTACACATAGTACATAAACTACAATGAATAGTTAACTGTCAACTATGTGTCATAAGGCTAAAATTAAATTGGCAAATTATGAATGCTGGTCGTCAGGAGGCTATAGTTGAAGAAAATAGTCATGGACACTACAATTTTACCATCTTTAACATACGGCTGTCAAACGTGGACATTTGACTCAAAAATAAAAAATAAGATCCAATGTACTCAAAGAGCAATGGAAAGAAGTTCATTAGGAATTAAGATTAAATACAAAATAAACAGCAGGACTATAAGGAATAAAACAAAAGTAATTGACGCTCTACAATTCGCTCAGAGTCTGAAATGGAAATGGGCTGGGCACGTGGCTCGCTATACCGATGACAGGTGGACAGGTAGAGTCACGCAATGGAGAGGCCCAACCGGCACACGAAGACAAGGAAGGCCATCTTCTAGATGGAATGATGGAATAAAGAGAGTGGCGGGTCACAATTGGATCGATGTTGCCAAGGACAGAGACACTTGGAATTCTTTGGAGGAGGCTTTTACCCAGAAGGGGTCCATACTAAAATCATAGACCTATCAATATTATAATTATGCAATCATATAATTTGAATTAATATTATGTTATTTATTATACCAATCGTAATCTAATGCATGAAATTTTAATTACTCATATTCTTTATTTTTCAACTGATTTAAATGAAAGTATTTGATTGATATTATTATTATTGCAGAAATATTTATATGTAATTACTTTTTTGATAGTAAATTAAAAGAGAGAATGCATTTATTAGGTTAATTTGATTGTTTATGTTAAATATTATTTATTGTGTATGGAATGAAATAAAGCTTTATTATTATTATTATTCCTGTATGTCGCACCCGCTCACGGGACAATAGTGTCCCGGACCTTTGGGAGGCGTGCACGGAGCCGAAGCCAACGCGTAGAGGCCCTTTCGACAATTTAATGAAATGCAAGGTGTACATCGAGCGGATGCTGTCCCTATCCGTGTCATGGGACGCACACAGAGACAGCGCCCGCTAGGTGCAAGAACTATTGATGGAGACATGGAATCTAAATACAAATTGGGCTATGGGGATGAAATGGAGGACTGGCTAATTGGGCTATGGGTTGAGACTATCGGGCGTCTACCAGCAAAAGTGTCTCATAGCAAAAATGGGACTGGTAGACGATGACTCGCCTCCCGCTAGATGGGCCCCCACAAAATAGCGACACATAAAGTGGCCTAAGGGCAACACCGGTGCGGAAGGCTAAGGGCGGAGAGGTGTAATACTGGGCTTTAAACCGAAGCCAACTAACCCCTTACGTTTCCACATCCACCCCCGAGCCGAAACTCTCACGACTCCACTCTGCCCGGCCGGTTAAGGCAAGACAGAGGCGGAGGCCCCGACCCATCACCCCCCGTCAGGATCCCCCAGGAGCGCTCAGGTCCGTGGGGTCGCTACCCCCCAACAGCTCGCCATAAGCTGCCCTGCGTGACTGATTGCGCTGGTAAAACCAGCGGGCGATGGGGTCGTCACATCCCTACGCCATTATTATTATTATTATTATTACTGTCATCTTGAACATTACGATCGAACCCATATTGAACAAAAAAAAACATAATCTTGTTTTTTTTAATGAAGGTCAAGTGAATTTGTTCTTAACACACAATACTCGAAATAAAAGATATGCATTCCATAAAATTATAAAAATATTAAAAACATATTTTATTTTTATACTGAATTTTAATTTTTTAAGTAACAAGTTCACATAGTAGTTGCCGTAAGTATGAAATGAGCTCAAAACATTTGAAGTTGAAACTCTTTTTAATCTAATACTAATCTCTAGATTGAAAAACAAAAAAACAGTTTTTATTTTTACCATTCCTGAGTAAAAAAAAACTTTAGCTCAAGTAGAGGGCTAAAACATATTTAAAATAAATTACATATTCATAAATATCTTATCTAAAGCCAACATAATACTAAGGTTCCAGGTTGATCAGACAACTTTTTTTTTTCTTCATACATCTACGCTCCACCCTAATATAATATACCCCAACAGGGTGTTTTTCAACCCACGCCATATTGCGGATTTTCAGTGGTAGGTACTAAATTATTTTACTGGCAACGACAAATTTTTGGCAACTGACGTTGAAAGTCGGTGAATGTCACTTATGTAAACAAAGAGGAAACAGGACTAAATATTCCGCAAATTTCAAGTATGTTTTCCATTATAAAGCCAAACCTATCCACAGTGATGAAAGTAAATTTTTTAATGATGTATTCTGTTGCCGCTATAACAATAAATACTAAAAACAGTTACTTTTTTTTAATATGTGACATGTAAAATTGAAAAACATTATGTAAATAAATGAGTACGAGTATGAGTACCCGACTACGGGCAACCAAAAAAGTCATAACCCACCTTTTCTTCCGCACGGACGTAATTCTCAGACACCAATCTATTTTGCATCTCTGTCCGTTACAGTCCTCCCCGCGCTGTCTCGTGATGTATTAAAGGGGGGCGAGTTGTGACAAAGCTTTTTTTAAACAACTGTAAAGCGATAGTACGGACATTATACTGCTGTTGTTCTCTTATTTGCATCGTGTTTGTGTCAGGTGTGAGTCTTAACTTTTCTTTACCTTGTGGCTAAAGATCGTGACCAACTTTGCTTTGATTTTAATAAACATAATTCTCAGAAAATCTTTAAATGCAGAATTACTAACTGTAAAAAAAAACATAAAGTCTTCTTTCAGGAAAATATCCTATCTACAATATTTAATGTACTTTCCCTTGATGTCCCATAGTCTTGGGACACCCGCTATAGGTATACGCTCTCTTCACAGCTCGATCTTCACCCATCCTTTCCACGTGACCAAGCCAGCGCTGTCTAAAAAGAAAGAAATCTAAGAAATGGATCTCTTTGCCAGCATATGTGTTTCCTCTTTCTTCTTACATATGTCATAGGGGGGAATGGATCGCCTGCTGGAAAGCGATTACCGCCGCCCCTAGACACCGGCAACACCAGAGAAGTCACAAGTGCGTTGGTGAAGAAGCATCTCTCGGGCCAGCATGGCAGTGTCAACTGACTTGGCACCGTTGCTCCCCTTTTTGCTTACCATCAGGCGAAGTGGAGCCACTATGTTGTGCCAAATATAAAAAAGTCTAGCCGATTCGAACCCCTTTGCTACCATAACTATATTTCGTAAATATATATCTGTCCGGGTGTTTATCCCACGGTTAGGGACGTTTCAATCCCTCGCTTCAAGCGGCGGTGCTACTACCGGTAATCTTAGGGAATACAGAGAATAAAGTGACAATGCAGTGAGTTTCTCGGTTACCTATCAAAGCTTAGACATGTATGATAAACTGGGCTATTATAAATCAAAAAAATTGCGACAAGTTATGCCTTTTTAAAGTTAACTAGACAGCGACGGTGAAACTATATTATCTATTAGCATGTACCCGCGTCTTCGTCCACTTAAAACGTTTCCATTTGTCGCACTCGGGTAAAAAGTATCCTATAACCATCGGTGGATGTCCAGCTATCCCTGTACCGAAATTCATTAAAATCTGTCTAGCCGTTTCGTCGTGATGAGCGGGCAAAGAAATTTTTACCAACAGCTAGAATGCAAATTCTGTTTTTTTTTCTGAAATCCCTTTCCATTGAAAACTGATCCGTACCCAAACCCAAAGGGTAAAAATGGGACCCTATTACTGAGACTTCGCTGTCCGTCCGTCCGTCTGTATTCGCTGTCACCAGGCTGTATCTCAAGAACGGTGATAGCTAGACAGTTTAAATTTTCACAGATTATGTATTTCTATTGCCGCTATAATAACAAATACTAAAAATAAAATAAAATAAATATTTAAGGGGGGCTCCCATACAACAAACGGGATTGGTTGCGTTAACTTTGCACCTCATTTGTATGGAGCGCTATACATACCAGGTGCAAACTTAACTTTACCACTTAAGGATGGAAAATGTTTGTACGGAACCCTCGGTGCGCGAGTCCGCCTCGCACTTGGCCGGTTTTTTTTAAAACAATTAGGTATAAAATTTAATAATAGTATGGAAATAACTTTTTAGTTATTCATCACTCATTAGCAATTCATCTCTTATTTTATGCTGCGGGCCTAATGATGGTTGTTTTTATCACGCGATAAATAAGTGACAAAGCATCCGTTGTCGTAAGTGACAGATGCTTTGTCACTTATTTATCACTTTAACGAATAAATAAGTGACAAAGCATCCGTTGTCGTAAGTGACAGATGCTTTGTCACTTATTTATCACGTTAAATTCGAGGAGTCTTGAGCTCGTAGTTACACACCAACGACTGATTGATAAAAATGACTCCCGAAACATGGAAGCCTCACAAAACACCGCTGACGTTATATGTCCACCGGGGGTTGTATGTCTGTCGCGGACATAAAACATAGTTCGGAACAAGTGAAGTTGAGATTTTTCAACATGGTGGAGGTATAAAAAGAAAACAATTTCTCAAACATGCAATGGAATGTCGTCAGAACGTGCGTTATACTTATAACAGGCTTCGAAGTGTCACGTTTCGGGCGGAACAACTCGAGAGAACTGTAAAGGAATTTCATACAAAATTGAAGGCCTAAGCTGGGAAGTAATTTTTCTCAAACATCCAAGGAAATGTCGTTCTTATGATCGTGGTTGAACGTGGCCAACAAAGAGATTGTCTTTTGTTTCAGTGGGGTTAATTTCTTTTATTGACAATCTATGGCATACTGCCAATAAAAAAACGTAGTTTGTGCATGTATATTTACGTTTTATTTCTTATATTTAACTAGATTATTCAATTAGATTAAAACAGAAATTTAATAAAATAAACAAGGAATCGCGTTTCTTGTTAAAAAATATAACAATATCTAATTAATAAGGTGTTGTTATTTTTTAATAAATAGAATCATCTTAACATTTGGTGGCAAAAACATTAACCCGAACAGATTAAAAAAATAAATTTTGAAAAAAGTAATAAGTTGGCGGGAATAGTAAAAATATGTGAATATATGGTGAACATTTGTATTATTTCCTTGGATTAATTTGAAAAAAGCACTATACAAGCCTCGGCGCGAACAGGGATTGTCGGCCTCTTATCTCTAGATGGCCTCAGTAATGTACTATATTTTTATGCAAGGCGTCTGTGTTCATGAACTGGCTAAACAGCTGAATTATATTTTTTTTATGTACTAACAAGATAGGAAAAATATATTGAACTTTAATTGACGTCGTAATGTTGTACAAACTTTTTGAGTAATTCTCATCTATACTTTAAAAGATATTCCTTTTCCACCGTAAGGCGGCCCGCGGGGCACTAGCCCGCCAATTATTGCAGAACCCATCAAGTATCGTTCGCGGCAACGGCGGGATACACGCAATTCGGGTGAGTGATACTACTTCTTTTTTAGGGTACCGTGGGCGAATAGACAAACGGTCCACCAAGACCAGAACCTCTAACATAACTGTGACTTGCGACTCTGTTTCGTGCTTAATTACCCCTGTGCGCGGAGATAATCCCATTAACGGGTTATACTCCCACACAAAGTCCGACTACTGATGGTAGTTTTTTTTTATGCCATAGGGGGCAAACGAGCAAACGTATCGCCAGTGAGGGCTAACCAGCCCTGATACAGTTCAAGGCAAGTCTTAAAAAAAAAATTGTCGCGCGACATACTTGCTGTCACTTTCCTTTCAATACCCTGCGAGCATGACAGATGATTCTGAGTCAAGCGAAGTCGCGGCAAGTTACGCTAGACTTGCTGGGGTCCTATGATGGTTGCGTTTATCACGTGATAAATAAGTGACAAAGCATCTGTCACTCACACTCGCATTTTGTGAAAACGTGACGAAAGCTTTGTCACTTATTTATCGCGTGATAAAGCAACATCATAGGCATCTGATCTCCCTCAGTGATAAAGCCATTAAGTAAAAGATCTTAAATTGGTTTTTATACTTTGACAGACAAAATCACAACAACGCACTTTTTAAACCTGTACCAAAATTCTATACTCTATGGTACCCGCTACAGAACTATAATATTCATAAGATATCTCTCTATTCAACTCAAATAAATTCAAAAATAGAATTTGATGAAAAAAAACACGCTACACGCTTCCCTGATTGGTTGAAATTACTTGTCAAGAAAATTAACCAATCACGAAGCACCCGCCATGACCATCGCTATCATGTTTTTTTAATAGGTCTGTTTGAGTTGACCGAAAAAGGTTACAAGAAAAATAAAAATTCATAGTGTGGATTGATGACAAAAGTAAAAAAATAAAACTGCGTTTTGCTCATATAAAAAGTATTGTCTGCAATAGTTACACAATTAGGTCTTAAAATCTTGTACCTTGCTTACTCAGCAAGGCTCGTCGTGGCCTAAACGCGGTACCTTCATTGTGCAGCGATTGCATAAAATACTATTAAATATGTGATATAATGCCTCATTAATTCATACACCACAATTTTATATTTAACCATTGACACAAAAATCAAATCACAAAGAAAAATCGAGATGCATAAACCTGACAGAAGAAGCCGAGATTCAACCCGGCACCTCTGGATTACCGGACCAACGTTTTAACCTCTCCACCACCCTAACACGTTGTTAACATATAAGTACGCAATTTGTACTGATTTTTAATTTAATGCAATAATTTAATATCTTGAAAAACCTTATTGAACTGGCTCTGATAATAAAACTAAAAAACAATATATATTCAATAACAAATAAAAAAAAAAAAAAAACCTTTTGGATGGGGTATTCCTTTTATGACCCCTTTTTTTTTCTAATGTTGTATTTTAGGCTATTTAGAGTAATGTTTTATAATTTTTTTTTTTAAAAACAATTGAAACATATTTAAATAAAACAATTGAAACATGCAGTAGCTTTCCAATAACCGGTTTCAAAAGTTGTATGCTAGATAAACACAATTTTTCTCTGTCTAAGTTACATTTGTGCAAACTGCCCATTTTATAAATATGAATTAAAAAGAAAGTTGTATACATGCCAGATGGGCCTAATATGTTAAGACAGTTACACATGTGCATGAAAGGGCATAAAATTGTTTTATTTAAAGTCGCGGACACCGAAGAAAATTATTGAAACACCTAATAAAAGTTTATACCGCCACCCTGCATGAAAGGTTACTAACACTTATACCGGGTATTGACTGTAATTGGAGCAATAAATTAAAATATAGATTCTTCCCTTGAAACTGCACATTTGTTAAACAACTGAAAATAACGTGTATTAAATTCTTAGAATAATGTTTAGACAAAGAAGCAATGTATTGTGAAATGTGCAATATTAGTAGAGTGACAGCTATGTCAATGCTCAGGGAATGTCAATGTTGGACGATGTACATTAAAAATACTATTTAATTTGTTTGAAATATTGAAATTCTGAAAACTGTCTTTTTACAAGCTTTTATTTACTTTCACCTGCCCCGTTGTCTTTAATGGAATTTTGCAAGTTAAATTTGACCCACTATCCGGTTTTCGATTGATCTGAAATTTTGCACGAATATGCAAATCGCGTGACAATGCAATGTTATGATGACGTGGAGCTGATCTGTGACGGAACTGGAAGGTGGCCATAGGAACTCCGTAATAAAACTACATAACCCCATCGAGTTTGGGCTCGTTTGATTCGTCTTGATGAGTACTTTGTCTTCAGATAGTTTCCAGGGTCTGATGATGGAGCCGGAAGGTAAGGTAGGCCCTAGGAACGAAAGCCTGTAATAGTGCAAATCTACCGAGTTTGAGCCTTTGAGAATCGTATGAGTATGCGATTGATATTATGGATGTTCAAGGAAAAGTACAGTCAGCTATAAAAGCTTGTAGCAAAAATGAAATTTTTGGCATAAAACTTATTTTTAAAGTTGCTAAACAAATGTTAATCAGTTTGATTAGTAGAATCTATGTTTTCATTTATTGCTCCTATTACAGGCAACACCCGGTATACGGAACCGATGTCTTTAAGAACCACTCGTCCGCCATTTTTTTTATTACACATATTTTACTGACACTTTATTCGATGGTGGTAACCGGAGTGGAGTTATGAGTTAGATCTGTAAATGTTTTACGATCCCAGTAAATTATTGTACAACGATCAACTTTAGGATGTTCTTTATTACATGTTTTTGGTATTTTATTAATGTTGGCTTTTTCATATAATGTGAGTACTGAAATGATCTCTCTAATATTTGGCGGTGTGTTTTTTGTATGTTTGTTTCATATATTGCTATCCATTCTAAACTTTTTTGATCTATTTGATATTGTAGATTAATTCTTAACAGTGAAAAATATTGTTTTCCTGATCTAGTATACCTAGTGCCCCGATTTATAAAATTGGACATTTGCCTGTAGTTTTGCTGATATAAGAGGTACGCGGATGGGCCATATGTCAACGTCGAACACGTCTGCCAAAGGACTTCAAATTGCAATTTGAATTCCCAAAAGCGGTTGATAGGTAACTTATTGAGATTTTGTTAAATATGTCAAAAGTTCTTCAAGGATCGAGAATTTCCCAATAACTTTTTTTTAGCTGTTTATAAATTGAAGAAACGGAAATGATTGGATGTCGCAATATGGGCGGACAAAAAAAATTACAAAAAAGAACCGACTTCAATAAAACTAAAAAGCCAAAAATAACCCGTTTAAGTACAGATTACATTTGACTTAACCTTTGAAGTCGGTGCCAAACCTCACGTAAACTATAATTCATATAAAATATTTATGGTGGGGTGATCGGGGAGGTCTTGAAGGCATGCATCTCGTTTGAATTATCTCCTAACTCCTAACCGTTAAGGAGTTGTACCTCTCATCATCAGCTCAGCATTGGAAGATGATGACTACCATATGCAAATACTTAAATATTTTTAGTAAATATAAGAAAAATATTATGTGGCTATTTCAGGAATTCCTTCGATTCCTCATGGATTTCGTCATCCGATCTTCACCAAAATTTTATGGGACCAACCTTGAGATGTCTTCATGAACCTTAAAAGAATTTTCCAAATCGACTCATAAATGACAGAGTTCTGAGGTAACAAACATAAAAAAAAGGACGGGTTGCACTCCGGGAGTGCCGGCAGAAGTGAAAACTCCGATTTTATTATATCTCACTGACACTTGATTTCTATTTTAATCTCTATTTCTTACTAATGTATGTTTATGATTACGCTTCACCATCTGTCACTTACAACATTTTGTTTTTCGAAGGCCCCCTTTCTTTGAAACAGACACGGTTGCTAGGTTACCGACTGACTGTTATCTGTCGCGACAGCGCGGATCTGTCGCGAGTTTAACATTTTTTACCCACCTAAAAAAATATTGCCAAGCGCCGCTAAAGAAGTTTTCACTTCAAAAAAAACCGAATTGAGAACCCCCTCCTTTTTTGAAGTCGGTTAAAAATGTAGGCGGTAGTAGCGGGTCTCTTACGCGCAAGGACAGAAAACAAATATTCTTTATGAAACATAATGTCTATTTTTTTAATGTGGGTGACACCACGATTTTTATACCAAATCACTGATACACAGATTAAAGCTCAAAGAAGTATTTAAACGCTTGACCGGCAGTCCAAAGGAACCGGGTTCGTGTCCCGGTGTCTTCCACCAGGTTACGCATCTCAATTTTTAATAGTTGCACATAATGTGAGATCTGTAGATTTTTTCATCAATAAATACTAAAATAATGTGTTCGGTTGGCTGCCGCCGCGACTTATCGGCTCTCCTGATGATGAATCGCGTACCGATTCGAAACATGTCGAGCGTTATTCGACTTCTACGAAGTAGTCCTATTTGTTATGAAAAAAAGCTGCACTCTGTGATGGAAGCAAGCCGTTTTGCACAGTGATAATATAGACTAAAATAAACGATTTCACTCGAGGCGAAATTAGTTTCACCCCTTAGGAACAGAGATGGCGCCACTTATTCAAAAAAAGTTTAAAAAATTCTAAATCCTGAACGGATACTCCGATTTTGACGTAAGAGGTGCCAATCGGCAGATAATTACCCAATTTCACATGAAAAAAATTAAAATCACGTAGAAAATAATTTTGGATACCTAAGAAATAATGTTTTCTGAAAAAAATATTTAAAATTTGTGATTTTTGGAATTTTACTCGTAAAAATGTACGTACATGGTACTTTTTTTATTTATTTATATTAATACACAACTAATTTTACATTTACGAAAAAAAACCGCATATCATGAGCTCGTATAATTCCAAAGTTATTGAAGAATACAGACATGGCACCGCTGGGTCAAAAAATCTTACAAAAAATCTTAAACCTCAACGGATATTCCGATTTTGATAATTAAGGTGCTAATCGACAGATAATTACTTAAATTAGTTTAAAAAAATAAAATAAGAATTCAAATATGCAAAAAGTAATAATATTTCCAAAAAAAAAACATACATTTTGATAAAATATTTTTTTTGGGGCTTTTATGTAATTTCATATAAAAAAAAAACTATGAATATGGCTTTATTTTACTTATGTATATTATAACACTATTAGGTAATTGATCGTTTAATAAAAAACCGCATATCGAGAACTTGTACAGTTCCAAAGGTATTGAAGATTTTACTATAGGGTGCCGGTGCGATGTTGCCGCCGGACGTGCAACTTATGTACATGTATCTAGAAAAGTATTCTCCCGTTTCGAAGGTACTGATTACCCTGAAAATATAACCACAATTGAAAGTACAAATAATAATCATCCCAAGTAGCACACAACACACTTATCCCTTCAGGTGGCAGCGCCACCAGTTGCATGGCAGGAGAAGTGGCGCGTCTATTTTACAAAATGTACCGTTAAGTGGCAGGAACCGGGAGCCGGACCCAACGTCAAGTGGCAGAGATCCGGGAGCCGGATCGGACAAAACAAGCCGTTGGGTGGCAGGATCCGGCTCCCGGACCCTGTGCGATGTCTTATTTCGCACCCGAAATAAAACCGTTAAAACTATATTTTGCTTGCTCACACTTGTAAGATGCATTCGTCAATAAGCAAGGACGGCATTCACTATCGGTCGAATTGACGCGCAAAGCAAAGTTCGTTAGAAATTGCGTCATCTTCCCGACCCCCCCGACCATTACGCGTCGACCGCCGAGACGTGAGCATTTTAAAAACCTTGTGGTTAGAAAATATTGTATAGTGAGGTGTAATAAAAAAGGTTATAGGTGTAAAAAAATATATAGATTTGCCATTAAATTAGTTTTTTCTACGGATCACTGTTTTTTTTTCCTAATTATAGTTATTTTTATACATAAAGTGGTTAAAATTTAGTCATTCGACGATTGATCAAGACTAGCAAAATTTCTATAAATGGAATGGCATTAATTTCTATACAATAAATATGGCATTTTATGATGAATCCAACGATATATAGTTTATATACAACATCTGTACATTTTTTTTGAGAAAAGATATTTTTTGTAACATGCGGAAATTCGCGATGACCACCCGTGGGAGGCCCGCCACTTAACGGTATATTTTGCCAAGATGGCTGTGCCACTTCTCCTGTCATGCAATCAGAAACCTTGCCACTCAACGGCTTGTTTTGTCAGGTCCGGCTCCCGGATGCCTGCCACTTGACGTGGGGTCCGGCTCCCGGTTTCTGCCACTGGAAGGGATAAATCCCTTGTACAGCTTCAATTAGAGTTTTAACGGGTGAATAGGCTCCTATACAACCTGTTTGCTAATATCACAAGTATATTAGATGCTAAATAGCATTTCTGAATCAATATTTTACTTACTTTACGTTTTATTTTCACTTTAGTCTTTGCAGGCTTTGCATTGTAACGTGCAAGTTAGGCCGTCGCATCATAAAAAAAACAACAACACATTATGCCACAGCCCAATTTGTATCCATAATGTTCAAGGAGTTTCCAAATTGAACTAATCTTCAACTATTGTGGACCCCACCTACCTTTGATGCCGTTTCATTCCCAAAAAGAAGGACTTGGGACTCGATATTTCCAAATTAAAACGTGAACCCACATTTGGTTTGCATGAAACGGTATTCAATGGCAGCTGAAATAGATGGAAGGTATCTCACAAGCTTGTTTACTTTAGTGTTTTTTAGTTTAAACAGATCTTTTCGAATCGCATTAACATTAATAATATATGCTCTGTTGGAGCATCGTATAGCCTGCATGTGAATCTGGGACCAACAACGTTACGATTAATTGAGAACCAATTAATGACATTAATATAGTGATTGAATCTTACACGATTTTCACACATTATATTAAAATAATAAAACGGGACTTAATTGCGGTAAATAAAAATTTTTGAACTCGGTTAAATCCCGTTTTGTTATAATAATGAATGACATTAATTATGTAAACACACCCTAAAAAAAAGAAACAAAAATGGCCCTGAGTAATCGTTTTACATGAGCCGTTACGTATCGAGAGAGAATTTCTATAGATAGCGATGTACTTGCAAAAGCAGTAGTTATTTCAGGGTATAACATGCAAGTTTTAAAACAGGTCTCTTTTCTTATTGTATTAAAATTAGACGTCTTGTCATACTCTGTGAAAGCCTTGAAGTGCAGTCATCATTTCATTACTTAAAGTAATAACTGTTTTGTAAACTGCTACTAGTAGACCGTTGCACTGACGACTGCAATTTGAATGCTTCGATGAAAGCCTTTCGCCGACTACTTCAGCTGCCATTGAACAACATGTTCTGCGTGTAGCGTTTCAAGCGAGCCAAATGTGAAATAAACGTCTCAATTTGGATATATCCTGTCCGAAGTCCTTTCTTTTTGGGAATGGAATGGCGTTGGAAGCAGGTTGCAGGTGCGATCCACAATAGAACAGTTAGTATGGGTGCAAATCGAGCTATGGAAAAATGCGTTGTTGCAGCCGATGCAACGGCCTAACATGCACGTTACAATGCACTGTTTAGTGAAAATAGGCAGAATATACTTGTGATATTAGCAAACTGGTTGTATAAGAGCCTATTCACCCGTTAAAACTCTAATTTAAGCTGTACAAGGGATATAAGTGTGTTGTGTGCTACTTGGGATGATTATTATTTGTACTTTCAATTGTGGTTATATTTTCAGGGTAATCAGTACCTTCGAAACGGGAGAATACTTTTCTAGATACATGTACATAAGTTGCACGTGTGGCGGCAACATCGCACCGGCACCCTATAGTAAAATCTTCAATACCGATGGAACTGTACAAGTTCTCGATATGCGGTTTTTTATTAAACGATCAATTACCTAATAGTGTTATAATATACATAAGTAAAATAAAGCCATATTCATAGTTTTTTTTATATGAAATTACATAAAAGCCCCAAAAAAATATTTTATCAAAATGTATGTTTTTTTTTTGGAAATATTATTACTTTTTGCCTATTTGAATTCTTATTTTATTTTTTTAAACTAATTTAAGTAATTCTCTGTCGATTAGCACCTTAATTATCAAAATCGGAATATCCGTTGAGGTTTTAGATTTTTTGTAAGATTTTTTGACCCAGCGGCGCCATGTCTGTATTCTTCAATAACTTTGGAATTATACGAGCTAATGATATGCGGTTTTTTTTCGTAAATGTAAAATTAGTTGTGTATTAATATAAATAAATAAAAAAAGTACCATGTACGTACATTTTTACGAGTAAAATTCCAAAAATCACAAATTTTAAATATTTTTTTCAGAAAACATTATTTCTTAGGTATCCAAAATTATTTTCTACGTAATTTTAATTTTTTTCATGTGAAATTGGGTAATTATCTGCCGATTGGCACCTCTTACGTCAAAATCGGAGTATCCGTTCAGGATTTAGAATTTTTTAAACTTTTTTTGAATAAGTGGCGCCATCTCTGTTCCTAAGGGGTGAAACTAATTTCGCCTCGAGTGAAATCGTTTATTTTGGTCTATATTATCACTGTGCAAAACGGCTTGCTTCCATCACAAAGTGCAGCTTCCAGGCCAAAACCGTCCATAACAAGTAAGACTAAAGTGAGTAAACTCGTTTATGGGTGAATTTCAACAAGCTCGAAATTTACCTAATTTTGGTGGTATTTTTTATTTTTGATGTTATAGTCAAAATTATATATCAATAATACGAATAAAGTCAAAAGTCAAAACCAATATTGTGTAGTAATGGCCCTTTGTTAAACATAATAGTTTTAAAGATATTATGATTTAGTAATTTTCCTGCCACCAAAATTGTACATCTACACCAAAATTGGTTACGTGTTACGTTAATTAATATTTGTCAATGAAATTGCCTGTAGGAAATGAAAAGAAAGATAGGTTTAATTAATCATTTTAATTATACCAAAATATCTATGAAAATGCAATCACCAACTCGTTTGTAACAACAGTATACTTTTTTCTTTTCGAGGACTTCTTCTCTTGATTGATTTTTCTTGCGATTAGCCATCGTAAAAACTACATACATTTCAAAAAAATAAGCATGTACAAAACCGAACTTATCCCTTTAAGGGATTTCTTCCAATTAACCTTCGAGTAAATGAGTGTTAAACACAAGTAAATGGCAGACAAACCAAGCAACGTGTACAATACGATAACTTTACAATAGTACAAATTAAAATGCAAAAACCAAATGAGAGAGATATAGGCAAACAGTCAATGTAATACATATTACGTAATATCTATATAAATACATATAACATAAATATAATCATAATTATAACAAAAACAGCAACCTAATCAAATAATCATTCATTCGACAGCCACAATTTCTTGAACTTCCCCTTGAACGATGCTACGGACTACGTCTGCCTTAGGGAGACAATTTATTTCATAATTTCACGGCACGTACAGCAAAAGATACATCGTAAACATGAGATCTATCCAGTGGGGTAGATAGAGCCAGATTCGCACTTGACCGCAGGCGATGGCCACTACCATCCGCCATGTAAAAGAACTTCTCTGCAAGGTAATGTCCTGAAGAAGGAATGAAAGGGGCATTATACAAAAGACAAAGAACATGTAAGTCTCTGCGCTGACGGATCGGAAGCCATTTAAGTTGAGCGCGGTATTGAGACACTTGTGTTGAAACTTGCGGAGACCAAAGCAAAGGAGAGCGGAAAAGCATGATCTTCGTATGAAGAGGAAGGAAATTCTGCAGACTCAATTACAGTAATGTAATGAAGGGACGCGAAAAGTTTCCTACTGATCTCAGAAATATGAGGTGCCAAAGAATAGAAGATGACAAAGACTGATCTATGGTAATGCCAAATTTTTTTACAGTAGAAGAGAAAAGTACAGGCGTACCATCAAAGAAAATAACTGGCTTAACTTGATCTGAAAGCTTGGAAATAAGGGGCTTCCAACGACAATAGCCTGCGACTTCTTGGCATTCTTCATCAAACCAAAGAATCAAGCCCAAGCACGGATTGCTTCCAGGTCTAAATTGATTTGCAAAACCAAGGAACCAAAATCATCAATGCTGGCCGCCGCATGGACAGAGGCATGGAACGAGGAGAAGAGTGACTGTGGTTGGTGATTCCGTTAATAAAGACAGAAAAGAGTAATGGAGAGAGTATGCCCCCTTGAGAGACACCAGCAGACAGTTCTCACCAGCTAGAATATCGGTCATCAACTCAAACCCGCTGTTGCCCCCCAAAGAGGTAATCACGACAGTGAAGCAACCAGGACAGTGAAGTTGGAGATATATTTAAAGTACTAAGTAAACTGAGAAGGATTCTATATTAAGACGAATGTCGTCGGTGATCTTAACCAAAGCTGTGGTTGTGCTAAAGAATCGAACAAGTTAAGTCTATTTAGATGTGATGAGGGACGTGGATTTACAGAGGATTGAATGATTTTGGATAAGTCGGGAAGAATGGACATAGGATGATACTGCGAAAAGTACGACGGATTAGGGGTTTTAGGGAGAGGAATCACATGGGCGCATTTCCAAACTGTAGGAAACGTGCCAGACGAAAAAAAATAGTAATATAGGAAAGGATAGGAGCTATAGAATCCACCACCAGCATAAGCATATCTAAGCTAAGATTACCCTCACCGACAGCTTGTAATATTAGATGTATTGTGTTTATACTTGACTACAAATAAATTCACCGAGTCAAAAGTGTTGAGAATGCGATTACAAATGTGTAATTATATACATATCTAAGCTAAGATTACCCTCACCGACAGCTTGTAATATTAGATGTATTGTGTTTATACTTGACTACAAATAAATTCACCGAGTCAAAAGTGTTGGAAATGCGATTACAAATGTGTAATTATATACAGATTACAAAATTAACAATTCTGGTGGCATCATGCAATTTTGGTGAATTTGAAATTACCACCAAAACCACCAAAATTGGCCCACCAAAATTAGAAAAAGTGATTAAAAAAATATTAAAAAAATATCCGTATTATTTACTTCCAATTTAACTTTATATTTTATAAAGGAAACCTTTAACACGTCTTATACACAATTCACACACAATCAATTATTGCTAAGTCACTAGAAACATATACCACAAAAATTGTGTCAAAACGTATTTGTACCCCACCAAAATTAGATACTTACGTGCTGAGTGGACAGATCCAGCAAGGTACGACATGTGTGTCATCGCTCCATGCCGGAGCTGAACTAAACGAACAGGTTAACACACGTTTGCTGGCCTTGTTGCGTTTCGTTCATCCATAAACACATTTTCAATATTTACCACCAAAATTGTCAATTTCACCCGGACAACTTTTAGTGCTCAATTTTGAGTATCTATTTATGTATTACTCTTTATTTATATATCCTTATAAGATACTTAAACTAATAAAGATTATAAATAAATGCAATTTTAGTTTAAAACATTGATGATATGGTTCTATCAAAGACATTTATGAGGAACAACGAATACTGGACGCCGCACCAAAATTATCATTTTACCGCAAAATAAATAATTATTAAACATAAATGACTTTTACAATACTTTGCGATTTGGCTTGTGTCTTCTTTTCAGAAAAAAATTAAAACTTTTAAAACAATTGCTTCACACTATAGTTATCAATTCCGCCGCAATTTTTTTTTTCGCTGAGATAATCACCCTTATCTATTTTAATATGTCACGGTAGTTTTCTATTTAAAATCGATCACTACCTCAAAATCTGAACCCAACTTACCTTTTGACTTTCAAAGTCCGACTTCGCCCTAGCCCCTGTCCTCGCCAGGGGAGCATAAACATAATAAAATTAGACACGCCCGTAAACAACCGGGAGTCGAACCCGGCCGGATCATGCGACGCCTGTTATTTATGTCCGTCTGTCACTCACATATTAGCCCGCAGGGGTGGCAAGAAACCAAAAAAAAAACGGAGAAAAACACTTGTTAAATAATTACTTTAAATGTAAGTCGACGGAAATACATTTGAACTTAGGTATTTGATATAATTAAGCATATTTTATCGACTTTAGGTTATAAAAATAATAATTAACATAAAACCTTAAATAAAAATTAAAAACTAGACTTAAAAATAAACTATAGATAAAAAATTTGGCCCTCAACCTCAAACGGAACTTAAATAAGAACATATTTTAGCAACAATTTATTGTTATTTTTATTAAAGCAGTAACGGCTGCTACCGTAAACCAAATGTTTACGATGAAGCGATTTTTTTTTACTCGCCGTTAAATTTAAAAAAATTCTCTTTATTGTCAATTTTTTTAGGTTTGATAAAAATAATATAAAAATGAAAAAAATACGTTACAAAAATATATCTTTAACATTTTTTGTAAAATAAGTTGTTACAAACAAATATTTTGGTCATAAAATATTTTCGTAATTATTTATTTTTGTTTCAAAAACAGTTATTAGTTTTTGTTGCTTTTTTTTTAAATATATCCGAATGATTATTCGTTTTTATTAGGAATATTACCTGTGTTTGTAGCAGCCCTGGCGCCCCTGAGATGATATTTGCCGCGCACCTCCGCAGTTTAACCTCTTTCTTTATTTATCAGCCGCATTTACATGCGGCCCCGGGTTCGAACCCGACGTAAACTAGCGCCGCTTTATGGGCACGTGGCTTTGTTTGCTTTTTTCCTTAATTAAATATTTAGAAATTGCTCTCGGGGCGTGGGAGATGGGATACTTGTGTGCGATACAAACAAGATATTCTGTGGGTTGCTGACTTATGGACAGACGGGCCTCTTCATACACGGTGTCCTGTATTTAACTGTCAATTTTTTTACTTAATTGACAGCCACACACACACGCATACGAATATTTTTGTATTAGTTTGTTTGTATTTCGCACAATAAAATGTAACTAAATTACATCTTATGGAAGAGGACAATGACTAATTGATATATATTACATTATTTTTATTTTCGAGGATATAAAATTAACTAGACATGTTGAACCATTAATACAGTTTAAACTATGAATACAAAGATCAAAGCTTAAAGAAAAATTGAAAAAGGAGCTACCTGGTGGAAGGGACCGGGAATCGAACCCGGTACCTCTGGATTACCGGTCCAGCGCGTTAGCCACTTCGCTACCCTCGCTCCACGTAGACCTGACGAATTTTTCCTTATGCTTTGTGTGTCGATCTTTGCATTGTTTAATGTTTATTTGAAAGGTTTTTACACCTTCATAGTTTAAATAAAAATTGTGGTGTAACCACATTAAACAAAAATGAGACATTACATGTTTCATAAATTTATATAACATTAATACAGTGTTCAATTAAAAATAATGAGACAGTAAATATTAAGGGACAATCTTATACGTACGTACGTAGTCCCAAACTAAGCAAAGCTTGTACTAGACGACGATATACTCGTACATAATTATATACATACACTAGACTTTTACCGTAGTCGAGTAAAAAGTATCCTATAACCATCTTTGGATGTCCAGCTATCCCTGTACCGAAATTGGTTAAAATCCGTCCAGCCGTTTCGGCGTGATGAGAGGACAGAGGAAATTATGACCAACTGATGGCACCAGGCTGGCATGGAGGCGCGCCCCTACAAAACAAATGACGATCCTGCATCACGCTATCGCGATTTTTCCTGAAATCATGATCCCTCTCCATAGAAAAGTGATTTTCAATACAATTCTACAATTTTATAACAGTATGGAAGATATACAGTGTGTTACCGCCAAGTAGGCTTTTCTTAAAGTAGAGTAAAGTAACATAGATCTTTAACGTACCCATGACCTTAATTTAATTAATTAACTTAAATTCAGGCTTTATTAACTTTCTAACAACATTTTAATTGCCAGTAATGTACAGTAAAGTAATTTTACAAGTGAGTGTTAAATAACAGCGTGATATGAGTAACGACAATTACACGCTCTGTACAGCCACTACATTGAATGTGCGATTTAAGAAATTTAATTGTGCAGTTAATTTACATAATTATGATTAGCAAATACATGCAAACAATTACTAATGGATCATATTATTATCAGTTTTAATAAATTCCCGCATGACGGTAACAGGCTGTATAAATAGCATCCATGACCCAGGCACAAATATCCGAGTTCATGACACAAATATCTGCCCTGGTCGAGATTCGAAGCCAAGACCGTCGGCTCAACGAACTGTGCCAACCCCATCATGAAATCACTTGTTCATCACTATCACTACATAGTATAAAACAAAGTCGCTTCCTGCCGTCTATGTATGCTTAGATCTTTAAAACTACCCAACGGATATTGATGCGTTTTTTTTAATGGATGTAGTGATTCAAGAGGAAGGTTTATAAGTATACTACACGCATAATATGGCATTGTACCCGTGCGAAGCCGGGGTGGGTCGCTAGTAAATTTATAACTAGAAAAATCCAAACTAACCACCATAATTGTCTATCCGAGGTGCAAACAGCGTGATACTACTTTTCTATTATCCCTAATCGGACCTGGCCTTAGGAACCCCAATGAAATCGATAACAAGGATTCAATTACACACCCAAAACGTATAAAAAACGTCACATCTGCCACACATCATCTATGCACTTAAGTCATTTTGATCAGAAGTCGTAAAGGCCCGGAATCACACTCGCAAAAAACGCCATATGTGTAGCATATGGCTTGTGTACTTATGTCCTTTTTTAAAGGGGTTGTAAGGTCCCGGTGGGTTAGCACCATAGCCCGTAACGTGATCGTAAACTGGCTGGTTTACCCCAAAGGTCGAGGGTTATGTTACCCTACAAATTAGGGGGTTTGAGTTGGGAGAGGTAGCGGATTCTATAGCCTGGTTTTTCAGCCCACGCCATATTGCGGATTTTTAGTGAATAAATTGCCAATTACTGGCCACCATTCAACAACTGGCCACGTCATACAAAAAATTTACTATATTCATCTACAAACAGATTTCATTTTATGATAAGGTGCTAATTACTGGCCACCCTTAAATAACTGGCCATGTTATAGGTTATAGGTTATAGCGGGCTAGTTTTCCGCAACTCGACGTCTTACAATGCGCCATGTTATACTAAGATGTATTCTGTTTGTAAGTGGACAGAGTTAATTTTTAGAATGAGGTGGCCAGTTATTGAAGGGTGGCCAGTAATTGGCGATTTACCTTACTAATTTATTTTACGGGTATCGATTTTTTTTGGGTAACTGACGTTGAAAGTCTGAATGTCACTGATGTCCTCTTTTTTTAAAGAGGAAACGGTACTACATATTCCAAGCATTTCAAGACTTTTTTGCACAATAAAACCAAAACTATCCACTGTGATGAAAGTCAGCTCATATCAATACGATTCAGTCAGTATTTATTTCGCAATAACAACGAACGATTGAGCAGCAATCCGGTAAACAATGTTTTGAATTTGATTGATGAAAAATCGCTACTGACGTTTAATAATGCATATATATGACGTATGCACATTATTGCCATTATGAAAGCTGTTTGTAGCGCCACTGTCCCTGAGCCGAGTCACTTAATAATTGAGTAAATGCAGAGGAAAAATTAAGAAACAGTTTAATGAAGCACAATCTGTAATGACATAGTAAAAGCGAGTCACATAAGTCTGCTTATAAACAGATGTTTATAGAACCAACAAATCAATGAATTTCTTTTGATATCCGAAGCTCATTCTCAGTACCCACGGACTGTATATGATAAGACACAATTAGCTATTAAAACGGATCAACCATTCATTTATACTGTTGTTGTTGTGCCTTGTGACTGTCACTTTTTCCTCACCGGTCGAGCGGTCACAGTGAATACAAAGCAAACGCTTTAAATTTAAGTTTCAATAAGACGACCCACTAATATTTTATCTATATTCCTAAATTCTTTATGCATTTTGTTACCAAATATTCATACATAGGGTGTATGAATATTTGGTAACGAACGGGAACGGTTGAAATAACTAAAATTTGGCGACTGATTTCCCCGCTACCTCTTGTGTCTCGCTCCACCATGTATCGGGGTATCGATGGGTAATGCGACGGAGTGAGACAAGACATTTTTACGATTGTAGTTCTTTTTTACGTGTGCTATAGTCGGTGTTGTTTGAATTGACTACTAGTAATAAATATATGAAACAATTTACACACCACAATTTTTATATTAAACCATTGATACAAAGATCAAAGAAAAATTTAAATCAGTTACCTGGGGTAAGAGATCGGCAATCCAGAGGTCCCGGGTTCGATTCCCGGTCTCTTCCACCAGGTATTTAATTTTTTCTTTGAACTTTGTATCAATGCTTTAGTACTTTGTTACTACTTACTACTGTATGACATTCTTACTGGTTTTGTCGAAGATTGATTTAAGTATGATTTACGAAACATTTTATTTTCTCAATAGAGGTCTCCTTTTTGGAAATGTCAGTGCATTCCCAATTATTTTTACTGGTTCTAATCCTACTGAACAAAAAAACTGTAAATAATCAATCAATCAATCAATGAAGGTTGGCGATCGCAATTCAACGCGGTAATGCAGTGAGCGTGATGGGTATTTTTGCGCCCGAAATGACTCGGGGTGGGTTATTTAACTAAACAATATTGTAGATTAGTGTATGTTATTGGTTAAGTGATTATTTTTATTTTTTAACTCGCTGTTAATATTTTGTATGGTTTTGAATAAATGATTCAATTCAATTTTTTTGTTTTTAACAACATAAGTTTATGTATGAAATGCATAAGTATACAAACATTTAACACAGCTAAAATTAATAAATTTAAAAATCTAATCAAATGGTCAAAGTCACTCATAATAAAATAAGTAAAAAATAACAGTCTAATGAAATAATAATCGCATTATCCAAACATAAGATAATATAATTGCTCTACATCATAATTAATTTGATTGATTTGTTTTTATTAAAATAATAATAATAACCTGTTGGACAATCAAGTAAAGAATAGATTATAAATAATAAAACATTAAAACCATGAATACAAAGATAAAAGCTTAAAGAAAAATTGAAAAATTGTTTTCATGGTTTAAATAAAAATGAATCAGTTTGGCGATTCAGCGAGGAAATGCCGCCAGCATCTTCGGCACTATGCCGCAGGGGCCATTTTTAGATTTAGTTTAATTTTAGTGTTTTCTTGTTTAGTTTAGTTTTTAATTTTTAGGTTTAGTTTTATTGTACTTTAATCATATAGGTAATATGTTATTTTTTGTATTTTATTTTTGACCCAAAATACTTCAAAACAACACAAACAGTCTACATTACCTTCCGTTTAAGAATACTAAGTAAGGACGCGAACGTGCCAGTTCTCACTAAGCGCACTGCCTGTTTCCAAATCTCCTAATATGCGGCCGATCCCGGATCAACTGAGCCCGTTGACAAATATACTCGTATGTGGTGACATAAACAGAATAAGTACTCGTAATAACCTAAAACCCCATATACTTAGTATACGTCAAAGTAGCGTCGTTTCAATTTGAAATGATACAATAGGCTATTTGACTGATGTTGAATTCTACAGCGTACTGTAGTTATATGAATAAAATTAGCTAAATATATCACGAAACAAAGAAAAAAAATCCAGAAACATATACCTTTTTTGGAAATATGTGACTTCAAAGGTACGCAAATTTTATGATTTTTTTTTTTATCCAAAATTAATTTTGAAAATGTTTTCAGAATCCTCATAATTTTACGAAACAATAATTGTATGACAACTATGAACTTAAACGCACTTTTTCACGGTGAAAATGCCAAATTTCTTAATTTTTCCATACAATTATTGGTACCTATACCTACCGGCCTGTGACGTCACTAGCCTGACGCGTTTTGTATGGAGCGTTTTTAGCGCTACGTAGAAATGTTGAACTTTGACGGTCATTTCTGACTTTTAGAGCAGTTTAAGTGTAGTCAGTCCCATATAGACATTTGATCACAATAAAAAATAGAATCGATTGACATCCTCAAAAAAAATTAGTCAACATGTCTATTATACATTCTAGCATCTCTGTTTGACCATATGGTTGACGGGTAGAGGATGCCATTTGGCATTAAGTCCGCCATTTTTACTGACTTTTATTTTGCTCCATAAAGTTTAAAGGAATAAAAAAATTGCGAATTGTGAATTGCAATTTAGTATTAAGTCCGACATTTATAATGACTTTTGTGCAATAGAGTTTAATATTGTACAAGAGAGGGTATCCGAGGGTAAAGGTTGTCTGGCAGAGATCGCTCTTTAGCGATAAGACCGAATGTTGTCTACCGTTTTTAATTTGTTTACATGTGATTTCTTGTGTAAATGTTTTTGGTGTGCAATAAAGCGTACTTGTATTGTATCCGCAATTTATTTTTATTTTTTTGTTCGCAAATTCATCTACGTATTGTTTTTCTTTACTGCAGTCGGGTAAAAATTATTCTTGGATGTCCAGCCATACAAAAATTATTCTTGGATGTCCAGCCATACAAAAATTATTCTTGGATGTCCAGCCATACAAAAATTATTCTTGGATGTCCAGCCATACAAAAATTATTCTTGGATGTCCAGCCATACAAAAATTGTTTTGAATCCTTCCAGCCGTTTCGCTCAAACGATTTTGCCAATATCACCAATATCAACATTTTTGGTACTTAAGTATATTAATTACCTAGCTCATCCCCAGATGGTAACATGATACTTTTTAACCGACTACAAAGAAGAAAAAAGAGGGTTATGTTATTTTCTTCCACGGGGACCAAGTTTGCGGGGACTTTTTAGTATTGTATAGTATTCATCGAAGTAGCGTAATTTCGAAAGTACGCATATGTTTGAGTAGCAGAGAATTAAACATAGAACGAATAATTCTAGGACTCAATATAGATCCGAAGATGATTTGTTAGAGTCGGGATTAAAATAGTACATTGTTGTAGAGGCTGTAAAGTAAGCAATAGATGAACGAGTAAATTTCGAAGGCCGACCCGCAGGGGAGGCCTTCGATAATACGAGTTCATCTATTGTACTTTCAGCCGAGACTGAACAGAGTGCTTTTCACGACTACTGCGAGGAAATACATTAAAATACGAGTATTTTATATACTACTATGTAAACTAGGCGCCTTGTTGCAGCCTCATTTTTGTAAAAATTAGGGCTATTTTATACGTAAAGCTGATTGTGCCCCCGGATTCAAACGACGCAACGACGATTTTAAACCCATTTATTAAGAAATAACAAAAATATTAAAACTTACCTCACTTTCAACAAAATTTAAACATTTAGTCTAGGTTACACTTGGTTACACTCAGCTAAACAACTCAACTATACATTCTACACTGAAAGATCATTGTAACGTTAGGCGTCAATATTAATATACGTTCTTAATATTATTTATTTCGCGAGTCAATGAGAACATTATTAAATTAAGCACATCACAAAACCAATATTTAATATTTACTAAACAATACATTTGCTTTTTTTAAAATATGGCGGCTGCCTTGTAGCGCATGCGCGCATCGTAATGGAGTCATGGCTTTTAAGCCGAATTAAAAAAATATTATGACCTCGATATATAATTATATAATTTTATGTGTTTATTTGTTGAAAACTGTTAATTTGTTGAAAAATAAGTAATTGCAGAAATTAGGAAATTGTTTTACGCCCCATTACTAATTTTAATATATAAATGTTCATGATTTTCGGGGTAAAACCTTTTTAACGAAAACGTTTTAAAAAGTAAACCTGAGGAGTATTATCTTACTTAAGAAAATAAACTCCTTTGCGGGTATTTATAAGTTTAAGAGAAAAATACACCTCATAAATGACGCATTCTCATTGGTCAATTTAATTTGACATGCAGCAGATGATTAAGCTTTGATTGGTTAAATTGTCGTTTGAGCCGGCCGAGAAAATAACTCCGAAATATTTTCTAAAAAGTCGTATCTTACTATGAAATTCATGTGTAGATACGAACTGTGACCCTAAGGTGCTACATTGTTGTCGTGTTGGGAGCTAACATAGATGTACAGTTTACAAATGAACATATAAGAGCTGTTTTGTGTACTGGATTCAGGTATTCTATAACCACATTTTCGAGCAGTGTCGTGAAAATATATTTTGAATCTTTTTTAAGCCAGTTAAAAAAACTTGAAACCTTGTAAGTAATTCCCCGTTTGCCGCGAAGAGATTTGTTTCTCGATTATGGACCCAGGTGGTTGGATCGCATTATGCATAGAAGCACGCAACTTCTACAACTAAGTCGCGGCAACATATGCTAGGCCTGCTGGACATCCAAATATATGGTTATAGGATACTTTTTTACCCGCCTTCGAAGTTGCGTGCTTCTATGCATAATGCGATCCAACCACCTGGGTCCATAATCGAGAAACAAATCTTTTAAAACTGGCTTAAAAAAGATTCAAAATTTATTTTTAATCCCGACTCTAACAAATCATCTTCGGATCTATATTGAGTCCTAGAATTATTCGTTCTATGTTTAATTCTCTGCTACTCAAACATATGCGTACTTTCGAAATTACGCTACTTCGATGAATACTATACAATACTAAAAAGTCCCCGCAAACTTGGTCCCCGTGGAAGAAAATAACATAACCCTCTTTTTTCTTCTTCATTGATATTCTTGACATTTAATTAATTTTACAATTCCTCGGTCTACTTACTTATTTTCCAATCTCTGTTATGTAATAGCTCCTAGTCCCAATGTAATGTCTTCTAATTTTCAAATGTACTTATAATAATAATTTCACTTTACCTGTCACATAATAATTTAATAATGCATGTTAGCTATTAAGAAATGTTACACCAATTAGCACGTAAGGTTGAACTGTCAGTGTTAATTGTATGCAATAAACAATAAACAATTTCTTTTTTGAAGCCGGTTAAAAATACCTGCAGATGGCGCTCTACGACTGACCTAAAATAATGATCCCTCATCATTGAAAACTGATTTGATAAAAATCGATTTATAAAAATACAGAGAGGAGTGACACGTGGCACAGGTTCGTCTGACAACAGCTCTAGTTAAAATAATGTAAAGGGATGGCTCTAGTTACTTTCGCACGCAATAGCTGAGACGGGAATAGATTGCGCGGCTGAAAAACATAAAAAATGGTTAAGTTTGTGTTATCACTTTTAGCAAATTGAAGAAGAACAGTTTAAGTTTAATATTGCGAAAGGGCAGATTCTTGATCACGATAGATATTGAGATCTAGGTTGATGAAGATGGCAAATTTTGTACTTATATGCGAGTATTGCTTTTTTGTAACGTGCAATAAAGTTTACATAAATAAATAATTCAACCACCTCAATTGAATAACGTAAAAATTTCGTTTTTCCGGTTACATCTTACATAAACCGCTTCTGATACGTGTTTGCTTTTAAATTCCATTTAGCGCAGCGGCGTGCGGCGGGAATATAAATCAAGCACCGCGATTGAAAAGGTTTCGAACATCTGGAAAATTATTTTAAACCGTAGAAACCGTTCACTTGATTTTGAGTTCTCTGATGTTTCGTTATTATTAGAAACCAGAAGGTTCTCGCAACTTCGTCCAAGTAATCGTACATTACAAGTAGCACACAGCTTATACAGTGCTTATATAGGTACCTTAAGGTCGGGGTACTTTGACCCTGCAAGGTTACTTTGTAAATCCATTGTCTTTGTCTAATACAAGTGTCAAACTTAAAAGGAGGACTCGAAATATTACCTGCTCTCGGTGATAGCTACGTATTTGCGGCGTTTGCCGTGGAGACCTTAGGACCGTGGGGACCGGAAGCAACTAAGCTTTTCAAAAAGCTTTGCTATTTACTTATCCAGTCCTCCGGTGATCTTAGGGCTGGCTCGTTCCTCGACCAACGCATTGCCATTGCCATCCAGCGAAGTAACGCGGCCAGCCTTATGGGCACCCTACCTAATGGTAGCGACATAGGGGATATAGTACATATAGTTTAGGTCCCAATAGTTTAAGTTAGGTTTAATTACATCATAATTTAAGTTTGTTAAGGTTTAGGTAGTTATATACTTTTTTTTTACCTGTATTAACTTTAGTTACAAATATATAATTTTTTTTTAATCCATAAAAATGCATGCATTTCATCGAGTCTATAAATTAAAAAAAACCGACCAAGTGCGAGTCTGACTGACACCGAGGTTTCCGTACAATGGTAGATTAGTCAAATGATGTGTTTTCTATGGATGGACAAAGTAACCTTGTGGTTCCAAGTACCCCGACCATACGGTACCTACAACCTTTGTACAGCTAATTTAAGTTGAATAGGTACGGGTGGATCGCTCTTGTATGAGAAAAAAGAACCTTACAGATTTAACTTCTAATAGTTCTTAAAAGTTGTAGCATAGTATAAAGATGCGAGACGATTTTTATATTTTTATAATAATGTTTTTTGCCTCCGCATCGCTGTTAAAGAATTTAAAAAATGTGAAAATAAGTCCAATTTTCAAAAAAAACATTGAGGCGGAGTTATTACCCTTAATGATCACAAGATTAAAAAACATTATTAAGAGGGTATAAATTTATTAAATTAACAATAAGAGTTATTCAGAAACTATTATTATAAAACCCATTCATATTACTAATTTGCCTAATTTTGGCATGAATTTTCTTGGGGTTAACTTTGAAAGAATCAGGTCTTCTTTTAAATGAAGAAATATGTATTTAATGAGAATAACTATAGTAAACGCTCTTTAGCGATAAGACCGCCTGTTGTCTACCGTTTTTAATTTGTTTATTTGTAATTTCTTGTGTAAATGTTTTTGGTGTACAATAAAGCGTACTTGTATTACAAATACAAATACAAATACAAATCATTTATTTCGGACTTTATATCCATAGTGTTAGTGGTACAAACTTAGGGCTATGGTTAGTATTATTACTATAATTAAGCTAACTAACACTGTATTGTATTGTAAACTTCATAGATATAATTATAAATGCAGTTAGAGTTTTGAAAAATTAGGGTCTAGTATAGGTTTTTAGGAAACTTCAACGACCTTGCGGAGGCAAAAATCCTATTCCGATTGCTATCGTGCAGAACTAAATCTTAATCGTAATCCAAGTTTTTATTACTAATAGAATATTGCATTCCAAAAATAAAATATTTTGATCCACTCTGTGTATAAGCACTTACGCAGCTACATACTTACTTGGGAGGGCGGTGAATTCGTGAATGTCCCAGATCGCAGCAACTCTAGCACAACTGGGACACGCGACACTTTCTCGTGCGAGATATACTACGTATCTTTTTCTGTACGGTACTGTAAGAGAGTGACGGGTGATACTATGTCGACCGACAAGAGTCGTAAAGCATAGTTTTGCTAGAGGCGCTGGTGTTTGTTTCTTGAACCAAAGGTGAGGAGATGCTAGACATATACGCGGTGCTGGGAGAAAATCTCACTTTCTGGCCAAGACAAGTCGTAAAACTTAAGACAAACCGCGGGCAATTCGTAAAGCCCCATATATTTATGGCACAAACCTACCATCTGGGACATTCACGAATTCACCGCCCTAGGTATGTCGCCCCCTGCCTGCTATACGGCCACATCTCAAAAAACCATTTTTTCGAGAAGTCGCTTGTTAAAGTTTTGGCAGCGTAGTGCGTGGTAGTAAAACGTGGATTACTCCCTGAGTTTTGGGTCAATTCATTTTTGATTTAGCTCTTTTTACTCAAGATGATATAATGCTTCTAATGAATACATTTTTTTTGTATAAAACATGTATATTTTTTAAGATGCAAGGCCTTTAAGTCAGGTACTTAGAGTTGTGGCCGTATTGCAGGCACATTTTGTTCAAATTTTGAGATGCGTCCAAAACCGCACAAGAAAATTATGGAAAAATGGTTACATAAAAATATAAATACACCTACCAAAATAGTTAAAATACCTTTATTAATCAACTTTTGTTACAGTAAGAACATCACTGTAAGCGATAATCAGTGCATCCAGCTTTTCTACTTTTAGGTTCAGGAATACTGGACGAAGACTGGTTCGATTCAGAGTAGCAATTTATGTGAGTCGGTATTTACTCACAGTTATATTCTGGCATAGTCTCGAATAATAGAATTCCACCTAAGTTTAACCGCTCCAAAATAATAGCCATACTGAAACCAGATAAGCCAGGCGACGACCCAAAGAGTTACCGACCAATTGCTCTACTTAGTTACGTCTACAAACGTTTGGAGAGGCTAATCTACATCAAATCGAATCTATTGCCGACAGAATAATTCCTGTAGAACAGGCTGGATTCCTTAGTGGCCGGAACTGCGTGGATCAGGTAATGCAGCTCACAACACACATAAAGGCTGGGTTAAAGAGGAAAGAGAAAACCGTAGCAGTCCTTATCGACCTCTCAGCTGCATTCGATACCGTATGGAGACAGTGACTTTTCTATAAGCTCACACCCGTGGTGCCCTGTAGAAAGATTGTAAGACTAATTAACTCTATGCTCGAAGCACTCCAAGCAAAGTCAGAAAGCTTAACAATAGACTACCGCAGGGATCGGTCCTGGCCCTGCTCCTGTTCAACCTACAACTCGCGATCTGGAATATCTTGGGAAATACTTTAAAAAATAGCGACTGCAGTCCGTTGCTAGTAAAACAGAAGTTGCAAGATTCCATCCCTGCAACTAAGAAGCAAATTATGGGCCAAAAATCGGCTTCGGAGAGACGGCGATGAAATTAAATCCTACACCAAAGTACTTGGGTGTAACTCTAGACCGCAGTCTCACCTATGCGCCACATATTAGTTAGAGAAAAGCTACAGACGCGGAATAACATACTCCACAGACCAGCGGGAACTACTTGAGGAGCAACAGCTGATGTGCTACGCAGTACCGGTTCTAGCCAAGTTTACTCGACGGCAGAGTATTGCGCGCCAGTTTGGCTCAACAGCGCACATGTGCATCGGATAGACGTATAGCTAAAGCAAACCATGCAATGTATATCGGGAACCATCAAAATGTAATCCTCTGGTTTGGCTGTATTGAGTCATATAGCTCGCGCCGAACTAAGAAGACATCAGGCACTGGTCCACGAAGCATAAAAAGTCGTGGATCGTCCCGATTTGCCCATTCATGCAGAGTTCGCAAACTCGCCTCATCGGTTGAAGTCGAGGCACCCACCGTACCACTGCTCGAGACCTGCTGCAATCAAATTCTAACCTACTTGGAACTCAAATCACTCGTCTTACTGAGAGATGCAAGTATAAATCCCACGGCAAAACCTCCTGGCTTCATTCTGCCTCGAAGACAATGGTGCCAGATCAACAGGCTCAGAAGTGGGAGTGGGCGATCCCGAGACTTCCTCTACAGATGTGGTTGGAGAGACTCACAGTATAACGGCGACCCTGCAGACTTGTTTGTCCTCAGAAACGACGCAATTCATTGGATAAAAGATCTTGAATTTAAATTATAATTGTATATAAATGACTACATAATGGGAAAAAATGTATTACAAGAAAACATAAAAAAAAAAACAAATAAACTTATATAAAAAGGCGGCTAAAACTATTAGAACGTATTATGCTATACGAATAAATTAAAATAGGTAATAAGTACTATAGGTTCTTACTGTTGTGACACAATTAAATGCCCTTTAATTCGCTTATATTTAAAGGGATTCATCTGAATAACACTCGAATAATCTTTATGCCTTTAGGACGCAACTCAAAAAAATGATTATAAATTAATGTTATACAGCCATAACTCCAAAGTGGCTGTCTTACAGGGAGTCAACTGACAATTTTTGGTCAGATCCATAAGGCCACTTGTGGAAAAAAGGCTTTTAAGGACACTTTTTCTTATATCTCTCGAAATAAGGTCGTAAATTAGACAATTCTGAATACGAATCAGCAATAATCCAAAAATATTTTTTTTTTTAGATGTGGCCGTATAGCAGGCAAGGGGCGATGTAATCTGCTAAATTCACCGCCCTAGGTATGTAATGTGCTAAATTCACCGCCCTAGGTATGTAATGTGCTAAATTCACCGCCCTAGGTATGTAATGTGCTAAATTCACCGCCCTAGGTATGTAATGTGCTAAATTCACCGCCCTAGGTATGTAATGTGCTAAATTCACCGCCCTAGGTATGTAATGTGCTAAATTCACCGCCCTAGGTATGTAATGTGCTAAATTCACCGCCCTAGGTATGTAATGTGCTAAATTCACCGCCCTAGGTATGTAATGTGCTAAATTCACCGCCCTAGGTATGTAATGTGTTAAATTCACCGCCCTAGGTATGTAATGTGCTAAATTCAGCGCCCTAGGTATGTAATGTGCTAAATTCACCGCCCTAGGTATGTAATGTGCTAAATCTTTGCCGTAGTCGGGTAAAAAGTGATGATACTTTCTTTCGAGTTACTAAAAAGTGATGATACTTTCTTTCGAGTTACTAAATAATACCCAAATCACGATAAGTTTACCTTTAATTTTTGACAAGTTCCCTCAATTTCTCCCAGATTCCATCATCAGATTCTAACTTCATGACCATGAGACCAACCAGAAAGTATAGGCACCCTTTGAAATTATGCTTAGGTCGTCGTAGAGTTAGTCGTTCGTAAAGTCGTTTCTGTTCTAAGGTCATATTGGCGAGTTCATCATTAGTGGCTATTGGGATTTGTGAAATAGTAGAATAGTCGAGTGAATTTTTAATAAGCGGATTTTCGTGATCAGGAATATTATTTAGAAAATTCTTAGTATGAGTTTGCATAGTTTTAAACACAGTAGGCATCTGTGCATCGTAGTGTACTGAGAGGTTGGTTTGGTACCAGGGCGCTCTCAGTACCCTACGAAGCAATTTGTTCTGGAGAACTTGGAGCGGTTTAAGAATATCCCTACCCGTAAAATAAAATACGGGGCAAGCGTAAGTGAAAATGGGCCGGATACATGTTTTATAGAGGCGTAATTTATTACGGGCTGACAATTTACTATTTTTATTTAACATAGGCCCTAACCTATTCTGGACAAACAAGGCCTCCCCCCTGACTGCTTTAATATGGGCTCTAAAATTGAGCCGTCTGTCTAGGATTACTCCTAGGTATTTGACCTTGTTTGTCCAGGGTATGGGAGTACCATCCAAGTAAATCGGTTTATGGTTAGACTCAAGTTTATTTTTAAAACGGCTAAAAAGAATAGCAAAGCTTTTGTCTGCGTTAACTTCAATCCGCCATAGACGAAACCATTCCTCCAATTCGTCTATAGCGGACTGAAGATTATGTCTCAACTCTTTCCGATTATTATTGGTGGTGTATAGGGCCGTGTCGTCGGCTAAGAGTGCTAAGTGTACTCTAGGATGGGATCTGGGAATGTCTTTTGTATAAATGGTATAGAGCACAGGACCAGGAAATGGTATAGAGGGTCGAACCTTGTGGGACACCCGCAGATAGCGGGTGGAGGGCCCCCTCCACTCTGTACCTGAAATCTCTATCCTGCAATAGCAATTGTGCTTTTGGTCTAATCATTACATTTCCTACAGGGTCATCAATGTCATCATGAATTACTTACTCACTTTTCAATCTTTTTAAGGATAATTTCCAGGATGAAAACTATCCTATGTCCTTCCTCGGATCTTAAACTATCTCCATACCAAATTTCTTCAAAATCGATTCAGCGGTTTAAGCGTGAAGAGGTAACAGACAGACAGACACACTTTCGCATTTATAATATTAGTATGGATGAATGGATTTCAAACAAGTTTTTAAAGTAAATAATACTTTTCCCTGAGTTCTAGAAAGTAACATAGCCATGCTTTCATGCGTGCAGTCGAAAATAATTTGGAAAAACAGTTTTCTGCGTGTATTTTTTTAATTTCGAGTAACTTTTGAAACAAAAATTATCAGTGAAAAATTCAGTGGAGTTTTCAAATATATACCATTAAATCACAATAGCCTTACTCTAAGTAGTCACATGATAATTATGTTAAGAAACATGTCTGATCATAGAAAAACATTTCTAAACCAATCAGCGTTTTTGAACGTATAAGAAGCCTTCACCGCCATCTGCAGCGGAGTTTAAACTATACTTATTGCAATATATATCCCACAAAGAACGGATAATCCCGCAATGCGATTACAAATGCGAACAATAAATACTCCAGTCAAGCAATGTTGCCAGAAAACGTTTTAGGTTAAATTTGGCACATTTCCGACCAGTTTGCAAAACAGAAATTAAAATTTAATTATAAACTAAGAACTTAAATATATGCTAAAATGGAGAAGATTTAATATTAAATATAATAAAAAGACTTAAAAAATCGGACCCCTTTAGCATATGGTTCCGAAGACGCTGGCAACATTTCCTCGCTGAATAGCAAGGCTATACGTCGAGCGAGGAAGCTGCCAACCCTTCGGTCGCGGTGGTGTCGATGTCGACCAGGCTACACACTAGGTACCTATAGGATTAAAACGTGGAATGGCTACCTCATTTCATGGTATTATACACCCGTAATTTATCAGTTTTTTACTCTTTTTTGCTACAAACATTCATAAGATGCGTGTAGACATTACTGTTCCGACTTGTTGTCGCTGTTCTCGCCTACCTACCTCAGGCCCCACGGAAGACCAGCGCTGTGACATTCTCCCGATGTCGCAGCATTATGCTGAGTGGTGTCCTTTTGCGGTGAACATGGCAGCACCATTAACCTCTACCTACATTTATATAATTTTCTGTTTAAATTAAGTTTATGATATTGTATGTTAAGTGATTTAGTTTTTAAGTTCTTTGCAATGGTGGTGCGTCTTCTTCGCTGCAATAAATGTGTTTTCTTTCTTTCTTTCTTTCTTTCAATCTGCTTGAATAGTTGTCGAGCACCCCGAACGGAGAAACTCGTATTCAGAGCTGAGACCCCTGTATTTATGGGCTTAGGTATTAATGTCACTGATGTAAATTATACCTCGCGCGGCGAACGATGATTCCTATGTCACCTGTTTTCCGATTATAGGTTATAAAATGTAGGTACTGAGATGACAGGTGTCATAGGAACTATCGTTCGCCGCGCGGGGTATAAGACAATCTCATCTTATATGACGTGTGTACATTATTGCCATATGAAAATTGTTTGAAACCCCCACTATCCCAGTTCTTTTTTGGTTTGTTCATTTATTACTTTGGTCAATATAAATGACTACTTTCTAATTTTATGAAATACCACACATAATTCACACAATTTTATGAAATCTTAAAGTACACACAAGAAACCGCAATTTGTCAAGCTATTAACGTCATGCGATAGAATTGTATTTTTGCCCACAGTTAACATCAGAGCTGGCAATACCTACAACTCGAGCGGCACAGAACCGCAGCCATTTTGTATTCTGAACATTTTTGCTGCAACTGACTGGCTCAAATTAAGATGCATTTGAGAAGATATTTTAAAAACGGGATGTAAATCACGTAGTTGTTGTATAGTTTTCTGAATGATTCAACTGGAAAACCAGACTAATATTATAAAGGTGAAAGTTTGTGAGTGTGTTTGTTTGTTATTTATTCACACTCAAACGGCAGAACCACTTTTGATGAAATTCGCTACGGAGATAGCTGACACCTTGAATGAACATATAGGCTACTTATAAAAAGCTAGCTGAAATTAAATTATAGCACAATAGGGTGTTTTTCAGGCTACGCCATCTTGCGGATTTTAAGTGGTACTAATTTATTTTACTGGCATCGACAAGTAGGTATTTGATAACTGGCGTTGATAGTCAGCGAATGTGTCTGATGTAAATAAAGAAGAAATAGGACTAAAATATTCCTCAAAATTCATAATTTTTGCAAAGGTAATAAAGCCAAAACTATCCACAGTGATGAAGGTCAAGTTTTTAGGATAGGATTCAGTATTCTATTTACTTCGGAAGAAGAACGAAGCATTGGGCAGTATTCCGGTGTAGGGGATGCGTATCGGCCGAAGAAACAGCTACCCACGTGATCCTGGAATGGAATGCGCTGCCGTAGCTAAGCAACGAGCTGAAATCCTCAAAGCACCGAGGTCACTTCGTGAAGCCTGTGGAGACACCAGGAGAATCCTGCGCTTCTGGACGGAGTTAGGCTGGCTAGACTATTAGCCGGCAAATCTGTACGCACAACGGCCCGAACATACACGGGCTAAGTGCGGAAAGCGGAGCCCATAACCATAACACTCCGGTAAACAATGTTTTGAATTTGGTTAATGACAAATCGCTACTGACTACTGACGTTTAATATTGCAAATATATGACGTAGGCACATTATTGTCATATGAAAGCTGTATGTAGCGCCACTATCCCGGGGCAAGACCGACACTGTTAGGCTTAGAATAAGTGAACTGTAGGTTATTTGGAGGTAGTGTTTCTAATGACTCTGGCTTTTTGTCCTAAATTTAAAGCTCCGGAGTTCTTTTTCGAGCTGAGCTTGGTAAAAGAGACTTCTAAGAGCTATTGATTTTAATTTCATATGGCCGGGATCTTAAACCTTAATTTTACGATCTATAGCCGGATGTAATACAAGTCAGACATACAAGTGGTTTTATTTAAAATCCGCACTCAAATTGGTCCAACCGTTATCGACACACAGATACACAAATACACATGTTAAAGAATAAATTAAAACGTGTCATAATGTCACGTTTTCTATTTTATTATGTAGGCAAGTATTGTAAATGTCAGTAAGCCACCAAAACAATCACCCCTATATTATTATAATATGTAGCATCTGTTTCGGTCGCGGCTTACGACAGGAATTACATTAGCTCCCCTTGTAAACGGATTGATTTAATATTTAGTTCATGATGCTTAAATTATCTTAAGGAATTCGAAATCTAATCCCATTTGGTAACATCGTTTTGTTTTAAGAGGCCTTATTCCTTTTAAAATACTGATTGCATTTTTCTCTATGATCAAACATGTTTCTTAACATATTATTTGATGTTACTACCTAGAACAGGGCTATTGGGATTTATTGGTATATATTTGAAACCTACAGTTTGAATTTTTGATTGGTTCGAAAAACTACTCGAAATTGACAAAATTCACGTGGAAAATTCGTTTCAACTTATTTTCGACAGCACGCAATGAAAGCATGAAAAAGCTACGTTATTACTACCTAGAACTCGGGAAAAAGTATTATTCACTTCAAAAAGTTGGTTGAAATTATCAATACATTCGTCACAATATGAAAAAAAGGCCTCTTAAACCAACAAGATTTAAAAAGAAAAGGGGATCATTCATTAATCAACTCTATGGAACTTCAATACAATAAACACAATACAAGTACTCTTTATTGCACACCTCACAAAACATACAGGACAAATACAATGCAAAAAATTACTATTAGAGGTAATCAACTGGCGGTCTTATCGCTAAAGAGCGATCTCTTCCAGACAACCTTTGGGCAGTGGAGAACTTAGTCCTCGTAAACTCTTTAGCGTAGTCAGTTAAAAAATGTCCTGGCCGCCTATGATGGTTGCGTTTATCGCGTGATAAAAAAGTGACAAGGCATCTGTCGCTCACACTCGAGTCTTGTCCAAACGTGACGGATGCTTTGTCACTTATTTATCACGTGATAAAAGCGACCTGCATAGGCCCGCTGAAACCATCTTTGGGTGTCCAACTATCTCTGTACATAATTGACATTTCATGTTTGTAACAGGTGGAAATTAATATAGAGATCGAGAGAGATATTGGAGCCGTGTCGGGCCTGAAAATAAACTTTTCTCAAACATGCAATGAAATATTGTCATAACGTGCGTTAAAACAGGCTTCGAAGTGTCACGTTTCGGGCGAAACAATTTGAGAGAACTGTAAAGGATCATATAAAATTGAAGGCCGAGGCCAGGAAGTAATTTATTTTTAAACATGGCTTCTGTGTTCGTGGACAGGCAAAACGGCTGAATTATGTTTTTCTGAGTGGTTTATTTTTTATTTCATTGCATATGTTTGAGAAAAGCGCTATACATGCCTTGGCCGTGAAAAGGGCTTGCCGGCTTCGTATCACTATCCGTCTATACCTACTCACAAGGCAAGCCCTTATTTCCCGGCGTCTGAAGTAATGTACTATTATTGTCGTGTCGTTGATGTCTTTTGTATCAAAAGTCTGTAAAGAAAACTAAAAAGATACTACAAGTATATACAAACCTTCCCGAAAATTGTCTTTATATGTTTAGGATTTGTATTGTATATTAGTCGGTATTTTACGTATTTTATGGGTTTTAGAACACCGCTGCCTAAGTATTAACTGTTCGACTAGTTATCGCAGTAATAAACTTATTTTAAAGGAAGGTAGCCTTATTGGCCTATATGACCAATAAGGACAAGCGATACGTCACTGGATAGCTTATTCTAAGTTCTAAAACGTTTCCTATGGCAGGAAGTGAATAATTTATCGCTACATAAAAGAAAAAAAAAATTGGGCAAGTGCGAGCCCGACTCGCGCATGAAGGGTTCCGTACCTATACATATGTATATATAATCTATAACAAGTTTGTTGTATGGGAGCCCCCTTAAATATTTATTTTATTTTATTTTTAGTATTTGTTGTTATAGCGGCAATAGAAATACATCATCTGTGAAAATTTCAACTGTCTAGCTATCACCGTTGTTGAGATACAGCCTGGTGACAGACGGACGGACGGACAGCGAAGTCTCAGTAATAGGGTCCCGTTTTTACCCTTTGGGTACGGAACCCAAAAAAACTAAACAACAATAATTTATGCCTTTGGGTCCTCGGCTAGGATTCCCTGTGTTACAGGACTCACTAGGGTATCAAGGAAATTTGGAGAAGTTTGAGTTAAAACGTCATTATGTAGGGTTTTCGATACTATGTTCCTGTATCGCTTTTTAGTTGACTTTTTTTACACAGTGATTCCAGATTTCCCGCCATAAGGTGCTTTGGGGTATATTCGACATATTTTTAGGCGAGTGTAGAGTATGTTAGGGTTTGGGCTCGTAAGTAAGAATCTACGAAGTATTCCTTCCAAGTAATGAGATCTTTACGAAATTGGATATTATATTCATCAACGCTTTGTGAAAATAGCGTTGTAATATGTTGCTTGAATTTGGAAATAAATGTTAATAAAAACATAAAATATTTTGAATACCAATTTTTAAGGAGTGGGTAATTTCGAAAGCAAGTTGGGTAATTTCGAAGGTTTGTAGAAATGGTGTTTATGCAATATGAGTTTAAGAATCATATTTCTTTTTAGTTCTAATTTACCCCCTCAAAAAATCCCGCTGATTCACGGTAGGTAAAGAACATTTTTTTTTTTTAAATCACAAATTATTTTGGAATGTCCCCCGCGCTGTTATCAGTCATCGTCATCATTGTTTTTTATAAAATAATGTTTCTTTTATGTTTAATAATCTAGAAATTTGCATTTAGAGAATTCAATAACTCATTTATGAAGAAAACATTAGTCTAACTCTGATAATGGACTGGAAAACCTAGTTTGGGGTTATTTCGAAAGTACATTTTTTCGAATTTCACCCGTGGGATAAATTCGATTGCTTTTTTAGGGTTCCGTACCCAAAGGGTAAAAACGGGACCCTATTACTGAGACTTCGCTGTCCGTCCATCCGTCCGTCCGTCCGTCCGTCCGTCTGTCACCAGGCTGTATCTGAAGGACGGTGATACTAGCTATCACAGTTGAAATTTTCACAGATGATGTATTTCTATTGCCGCTATAACAACAAATACTAAAAATAAAATAAAATAAAATAAATATTTAAGGGGGGCTCCCGTACAACAAACTTGTTTTATAGTACGGAACCCTTCATGCGCGAGTCGGACTCGCACTTGCCCAATTTTTTAAACTACAGATAGACCGTTATACTGTACTCATTATTACGACTAAAATGACAATGTAACGTAAAAACAAACGAACAATGATTTAACTTAGCAGGTTCCCGAGTTATGTGGTATGGGGTAATTTCAAAAGTCCTCATAAGGCACTAAATCGCACTATTTTTATTTAATCGGCCGCAACACACGTGCGCTCACGACTAGCGACACGAAGTGAACTGAAGCGGGGGAGCAGATAAACATGGCGACTTGACAAGTGTTGCAAGCGTAGGAATTGTTCCCAGTTTAGTAAATATGTGTGATTTTCGACTTATCCCCATTTTCGACTTTACCCCAAAGCACCTTACCTACATAAAATTTGTAGAATATGAAAAACCTTTTACAATGGCTTGTCGTTATTGATCCCTAGGCCAGAGTCCATACAAATCTGCTCATCCTTCTTTATGAAACATGTCAATGTCTCATTATTTTTTAATGTGGGTACATACCACATTTTTTATATTCCTAAAGTGTAAGGCCTTTCAAATAAACAACGCAAAGATTGAAACACTAAGCATAAGGAAAAATTCGAAAGGTTATTTGGTGTAAGAGTGGTGAAGAGGTTAACACGTTGGACTGTTAATCCAGAGGTACCGGGTTCGATTCCCGGGGTCTTCTGAAACGTTAAGGCGTTAAAATGTTTCTTTGTGCTTTGATATTTGTACAATAATTCAATAAGCTTATTTTAATAATAAGTTAAGTTTATTGTAATTTGATACAATATACATATCCCTGTTAAATATGCCCAGTGATTTGTATGTTAAGTTAATATTACTACTTTCTACTATGCTATGATATTATTATTATTGTTTGTGCGTGTTTTTTTAAATATGTAACTTAGAATCTGACAAAAGCTCTTGTAGCCTACTTGCAGAATAATTAGGAATGGAATGAACAGAGCAGATTGTCTACAGAACGACGGTGAACTTCCTTAAAAGTTCTTATAACCTAGCTTAGTTCTCTAAATCATCAAAAAAGTATACTAACTTCACGATTCTATTTTATGATATTAGAGTACTACTCCCGCTATCTGTCGACGAGTAGCGCTAAGCGAATACTCGGTAATATTTCATTACTCTATGATTTCATCAAGAAATTAAATTACAAAGATTATCCTAAATCGAATTCAATGCCATATGCTACACTAAGCTAATAAAAATATAATAGAACGAATTATTTTCTGATTATTACATGTAACGCCATAATAACAGTGCGAAACGATTCGATGATTGTGGCCTGTGCTGCCATCTATGGCAGGTTGTAGTCTATTATTTCATGCACGCTAGCTTTCTACTCTTTCCAAACTCGACGCTTAGGAAATGGAAAATCACCGCTTACTTAGTTTGACGTGAAAGTTATAGATGGCGCTTTATTCAAACTCCGTAGTTCTGTAAAATGTTAAACATACAAGGCGAGATTTACGTCTATTGATAGATACCCTAGACTTAATGGACGGTAATTCAAGTGAAGGCAAGGTCTACCTTAAAAGGTAGCACTGGCTAAGTACATAAGCGGGTGTGGCCTTCACGGGTTTGAGATGCCACTTTTGGTGTGCATTTTATCAACAAGATCCAAGTAGGTAAATGAGAGAAAGAGAAGGTGTACAAAATTGAACCGTCGTCGCAAAGGGATGTGCACAACGAAAGTGGTGGTATCATACCACCTGGTGGCGCTGGTTTTTTTTTTCTTTTATCTTGACTTTGACGTTGATAGTGCTTTTCTACCTGTAGTTCCTGGACTTTTTCGCGCACAACGAAGATGCTCTTTTCACACTACGACGGTGGCAAACAAGCATGCGGCCCGCCTGATGTTAAGCAGTCACCGCCGCCTATGGACGCTTGGGACGCCAGGCCAGGAGCATCACACGCCGACCCTTTAAGAAGAAAGATACCAGGTTCAAGTCCCGGTGTGAACCACGTATGAGCGCAATTTATTTTTATTTTGCATTTTGATATTTGTATCTTTATAGCAGATAATCTTCATTTATCCCGGAAAGAGAAGATAGGTTTTGTTCAACCATGTGTTGCCTTATAGAGTTCCGGAAATACGGATGCCGGAAAGGCATACCTGTATAAAGCAGCGCGAACCGGTTTTTTTTTCTCAGATTGACAATACAGCAACTGTATCTACTAGACTCTCCTATCTACTTAATATTTAGGGACAATCCTACACAAATCAACCTAGTCCCAAACTAAGCAAAGCTTGTACTATGAGTACTGGACGACGATATACAGAATATAAAAATACATATATAAATAGCATCCATGACCGAGGAACAAGCTCATCACACAAATATTTGCCCTGGCTGGGATTCGAACCCAGGCTCAGTAGGTAGGTGCACTACAAACTGTGCCAACCGCGTCGACATTTATTGAAAATCGGTTTTCTAAAGAATCGTGAAGGATACCTCTCCTTCACGATTCACTTTTCTAGCAATATTCGATTAAACCGACGCGATAGACCTGTTTCATATTATATGTATTTTAATATGTCTCAGACTCATGGGAGTTCTTTATGTAAAACTTTAAAGTAGGTACATAAGCTAAAGTTAGACAAACCTTTATTTAAAGATAACAAAAAAGGAAAAACAAAGTGACAGTAAATAAAAAAAACTTACACTACTAACTACTATACGCACAAAAAAGCTAAAATGAAAATAAACTAAAACAAATTCAAAAAATTGCTCCCCTTTGGCAAGGTACCGAAAATGCTGACAGCATTTCCTCGCTGAACAGCTATGCTGATACGCTATGCGAGGAACCTGCCAGCTCTTCGGTCCCCAGTGGTCTCTTTAAGCCTTTTGTAGAGCTCTTTGTGAAGTTTTATGGCGCTGGGACCCCATGGTACAAAAGTGTATTCGGGGCCGAGACCCCTATATTTGGTAAGCTAAATAAATAAATACGCCTAAAAACCTAGACAGCGCTTGAAAGTGAAGCCAGTTATGGTGAGTCACGGGCTCAGTTTCGTCCGTATGCGCATCTGTCACAACGTCAATGTCACAAGCAACACGTCTCCATTATTGGTTCATAGACGCACACACAAAACCAAATTCGGCTTCATCTTTCGCAAATCTGTTGTATGAAGGAAGACTCACGTTCTAGGCGTATTTTTTATAAGATAATAAGTTTTAATATTAAAATAACGCGGATAGTTATCGTGCAAGACAAACCCAGTAATCCTGATTTCAGCACAGGTGATATCAACATGGCGACGATAAATCATTCTTATCACTATTCGTTGAAGCATTAGGTACATCGTAATACGATTAGTATATTTCCGTTTAGGTTACTTCGTCTGAGCTGCCTTCGTCGCAAACAATTTTACCTATAGTATAGGTATCCGCGTATTTCTTGTGGACGTAGGTATGCAAAGTTAAAAGGACACAATCACTGCCTCTATCCCCGTACTATCAGATTACTTTAAGTTTGCATCTGATAGCTATGGCGTCGGATACAAAAGATGAGGTCCAAATTTTCGTTTTAATTACTTCCTACATTTGGAAAGTCTGTGAAATCTTAAAAAAATGCGTATTCTTTGAAAGATGCTCAATACAATACAAGTACTCTTTAATCTTTATTGCAAACCTCATAAACCATACAAGAGAAGTACAACGCAAGAAATTACAATTAGAGGTAAACAACAGGCGGTCTTATCGCTAAAGAGCGATCTCTTCCAGTCAACCTTTAGCTCAATATCGACGATATTATTTTAAATAACTATTTTGATAGAAAGATTGATGTTTTATTTTCTAAAATGTGAAATGGCAGTTTGTTATTTGGTTCTAAAACCTTTTAGCGATTGTAAGTGTAGCATCTTTATACCAAATACACAGAAATGATGGATTTTTGCCGCTTTGTATATCAATGTCTACTATCACTTTTCGCAGACATTTCGAAACTCAACGATTTGCTGTTGCAAAAACATTTCACCGCTTAAATAAATGCCTTTCGCAACGAAAGCCAGTCCTGCTTTCGAAAACCCGAATAAACATCTAAAAAGTCCTTATAATTCTTACTTTTCCCGTAACATAGCACCTTTCAAAAGTGCGCTAAAATTACTTGAAAAGTAGTATACCATTTTTAAACGAGAACGCGACATCCTTGACGTCTCTAAACGACCTATCCTTCTTTCCGAATGCAAAATTATTCCACGTTCCGCTGATTTCGTCTTAATTTCCAAAGGAACTTATAAGCAATTCTTACTTAACTGTAGCTTAAAAAAACTGCAATTTATCTAGCTTGCTAACGGTGAAATCAAAATCAAAATCGGATCAATAGTTTTGGAGATATTATCAAAAACGTAAACATACTAATTTCTCGGCCCTCTTCAACATACGTCTTTCTGGATTAAAATGGCCACCGAGCAAAAGTAGTATACTATTTATTGAACGCAGTACCAAAAGGCAGTAAGTGAGGCTGTTTTATGTATGAACGTGTATGTTTTGCGTGTGAGAGTGAAATCGCGAGTTGATCAGAATTCAAGTAATGTAGGGTAACGCACGGTTTATTGCGCGTAGTGAATTTTTGTAGTTTAATGAGAGGTTGTTAACATTCGATCATGTCTTAGTGATTACGACTATTCAGATGTTATAGGTCCTTACCTATAACATCTGAATAGTCGTAACCTACATTACTTGGCAGCGATCAAAATCAGAGATGTAATTTCACAACAGTACCGCGGCGGGGGCTAGATCACCATTACAGTATCAATTTTGATCAAAATTGATACTGTAATGGTGACCTCGCCCCCGCCGCGCGTGTCACTTCATGTTGTTCCTCTGCTCCGCGGACTGACTGGCAGGACTGAGTGTTTCATATTTTCATAAAATAAAATCTATCATAATGATTATGAATATGAGTGTAGATAAAGTAGTGTATGCAACTGTACATAAGTAGGTCTTAAAACACTCGTGCGATCCTATTATGAAACTCGCCTACGGCTCGTTTCATAAAACCACACTCGTGTGTTAAGACCTCTCATTATGTAGCAGTTGCATAAACTTCTATTACTAGTGTCTTTATTCTGTGCTATTACCGTATTCATAATATTCATATCATAAACAGGGATTAGATATTCGGATGCTGATGACAACCTGGAAAAGCTCGTAGGGACAGGAAAGCATCAAGGTAGAAAACCAAAAGGAAGGAGCCCCATGCGCTGGACCGATCAGATTCGAGACATCTTTTTTGAGATCTAATGTCTATATGGAACTTACTACTTACGCGTGTCTACTCTAAAAGTCAGAAATGATCGTCAAAGTTCAACATTCCTACGTAGCTCTAAAATCGCTCAATACAAATGGCCACCCCCATATGTGACGTCATTTAAATCATGCGTCAGATCAGACGACGCAACGGAGCCACGCTGTTACGTCGCCTAAATCCAACTAGATTTAAGTTATATTTTTTTATTTTATGTATAATTTTGTTTTGTCTGATTTGGTAGTTCACAGTGACTTAGTTTAATTACTGTAATGCTGTGTAACTAATTTGAATAAATAAATAAATTGATGGGTTGGGTACAAATATTTGTATGGAGACAATGAGTAATTCACCATTTTCATCGTAAAACAGTGCGCGTTGTCATAAAGTTCTTGTTTTCTTCTTCTTTTGTTTTCAGAATTTCTTTTGATTTCTTCTTGTTGTATTGTATTGTATTGTATGTTGTATAATTCAACAGTCAACACTCTACACCCCTATTGTATTTACCTATATTATTGCCATTTGAAAGCTGTTTGTAGCGCCACTATCCCAAGGCTCAACTGCAACTTGCCAGACTAAAGTATGTCATATCCAAATAATATTTGCTTCCTGGGGGTCTAGATAATCTTTCTAAGCGAAAAATAATATTGTTTATTACCGTTATCAGTCAAGAAACCGTTATCAAAGGACATTTGAAGTCTTATCTATTTGTTAATAATTATTATTCAATTACACAGACACGTATGTCGTAGGTATATGTCATAAACATTTGCGTAGTATAATATTATTTTCTCAAACATGCAATGATATACCGTCATAACGTGCGTTAAAACAGGCTTCGAAGTGTCACGTTTCGGGCGGAACCATTTGAGAGAACTGTAAAGGAATTTCATACAAAATTGAAGGCCGAGGCCGGGAAGTATTTTTTTTAACCCTTAATTTGACAACGTCTGTGTTCATGAACGCGCTAAACAGCTGTATTATGTTTTTTTGAAGGATCGAATTCGGAACGAAGTGATCCGTCAGAGAACCAAAGTTACCGACATAGCTCACCGTATTAGCAATTTGAAGTGGCAGTGGGCTGGCCATATTAGCCGAAGAACCGATAACCGGTGGGGTAAACGTGTTCTTGAGTGGAGACCGCGGATCGGCAAGCGTAGTGTGGGACGCCCTCAGACTAGGTGGAGCGATGATCTGTGCAGGGTGGCTGGCAAAAGCTGGATGAGAGTAGCCGAGGATCGCTTACAATGGCGTGCAGTTGGAGAGGCCTATGTCTAGCAGTGGACAAGAATAGGCTGATGATGATGATGATGATGATGTTTTTTTGAGTGGTGTATTTTTTTAATCCATTGCATATGTTTCAGAAAAGCCTTAGTCGTGAAAAGGGCTTGCCGGCTTCGTATCAATATCCGTATATACCTACTCAGCCGGCAAGCCCTTATTTCCCGCGGCGTCTACAGTAATGTACTATTAATTAAGTAGCAAGATGCATACTATCAGCCATAGTTGACTTTTTTAAAGTTTTATACAAATCAGTAGCATTACGCCTGTTTCATAAAACCTCCAAACACGTAATAACGGGACCCTATTACTAAGACTGCACTGTCCGTCCACCCTTCTGTCCGTCTATCACCAGGCTGTATCTCATGAACCGTGATAGGTAGACAGTTGAAATTTTCACAGATGATGTATTTCTATTGTCGCTATAACAACAAATACCTAAAAACAGAATAAAATAAATATTTAAGTGGGCTCCCATACAACAAACGCCGCTGCGTTAACTTTGCACCTCTTCTTTAACCGGCGCCATATGTACATATCATGCGTTAACTTAACCTGGCCACTGATTTTTTTTTCATGGTGGGGAACCCTTTGTGCGTGTGTCCGACTTGTACTTGGCCGGTTTTTCGTACCTACTGTTACTGCAATCATATGGCAATTATGATAAAGGACTATGAACCGGCTATGGCGTAATCAAACTTCCGAGAACTTAAAGGAAAAGTCGTACTTTCCGTTCCGTACAAAAGCAATGCACATTGTTCTAGCAAAAAGATAATTGTGCTGAGGGACCAACTAAACATTACTGATTTTTGCCGATTGAGATACGGAACCCCAAAATGTCCTCAAATCACGGTTAGCATAAGAGATAAGAGTTCCCTCGATTTCTTCAGAATCACATCTTGAAATCCTGATTTGGTGTGAATTAGGATCTAGTAGACACTATTTAGTATTTCAAATGGGCCTTCGAGTAATCAAACATACAAAAAACTGCCCTTTTCATGAAGTTGGTTAAAACAACTATGGCCCGAAGCGGTGGTAGCCTAGTGTTTAGGGCATGCGACTTTCAATCCGGAGGTCGCGGGTTCGAACCCGGCCCGTACCAATGAGTTTTTCGGAAGTTATGTACGGAATGTCATTTGATATTTACCACTCGCTTTTCGGTGAAGGAAAACATCGTGAGGAAACCACCTAAGCCCAATAAGGCCTAGTTTCCCCTCTGGGTTGGAAGGTCAGATGGCAGTCGCTTTCGTAAAAACTAGCGCCTACGCCACATCTTGGGATTTAGGTAGCCGACCCCGATTGAGAATTCATTCTCAAAAAATGGGACAAAGGGTAGGAGGATGGAGGATGGATGGTTAAAACAATTATGGCGTACTTAATTTCCTATTTATCTGTCTGAGTGGTTACTCGTCCATACCTGTGCCTATATCTCGTTTCCCTTCGTAGGAGAGCGTCGACTTTACGTATAGTTGAAACTGGTTTCGCGTATAGCAGGGGTTGTGAACTTCCTTACATATGTAGTATTGGATAATGTTATAAATAAAAACTAAATGCGCGACGACGCGTTTGGCTCGGTTTGTAGACACCTGCCTACCGAGTCGGCGGTCCCGGGTTCGAATCCCGGGCGGGGCAAATATTTGTGCAAATATTTGTTCTTGGGTCATGGATGTTATATCTATATATGTATTTATATATTATGTATATCGTCGTCTAGTACCCATAGTACAAGCTTTGCTTAGTTTGGGACTAGGTCGATTTGCGTATGATTGTCCCTTAATATTTATTTATTTATTTATTTATAAATAAAATGTATATATCAGACCTACACTACAGCAGACACTATCTAAGGTAGAGGAAAAAATCTTAGTACATTTTACTTTTAAGATTAAAAGATCCAAGGATGGATCCATATCATCATCATCATCATATCAGCCGATAGACGTCCATTGCTGGACAAAGGCCTCCCCCAAAGTTCTTCATAACGATCGATCTTGAGCCGCCCTCATCCAATTTCTACCCGCGATCTTAACCAGGTCGTCGGTCCACCTTGTTCGAGGCCTTCCAACGCTGCGTCTTCCGGTCCGCGGTCGCCACTCAAGAACCTTTCTGCCCCAACGGCCATCGATTCTACGAGCAATATGCCCTGAGTTTGGCGACTGTCTGAGCTATATCTACAACCTTGGTTCTCTTGCGTATCTCATCATTTCGAATTCGATCCCGCAAGGAGATTCCGAGCATAGCTCGCTCCATTGCCCTTTGAGTAACTGTGCCAATTGTGTTATAAATAGATAACGGAAATAAAAATATATGTAGATATTTTTTAATTTTAGCCAATTTAAACCTACATGGAACTTCCAATTAGTACTAAAATTTGGAATGATAGAAACGGTATTTAAAAAAAACGCAAAATGACGAAGACATTGATCTAAATAATTATTTGGATAGAAAAATAGACGTTTTATTGTCTGAAAGTGAAATGGCAGTCTATCCTATATATGTCAAAATCGTAGCCTTTTGTTCTAAAACCTTTTGCGATTGTCGTAGGTACTGTTATTTTACCCCTGGGCCCCTGTAACACTAGATCTCTAGATCATGGTATAAAAAACAAGGTATGGCATTCCGGAATGACAGGCCTCACTTTGTGGCGTCATCGCGCTATGATTAGTTGGAATCTGTTTTTTTTTTTGGGATTTTATGGCTTGGTTGCAGAGGCCTTTAAGCCACTCTGTCAATCCGTTTCTGTGTTGCCAGTAGTATATCATAATACTCCCCGATTCCCTTGGTACCTATGTACCAAGGGAATCGGGGAGAATCTTACTTATAGGAGTATGAATGTCTTAAAATATAGAGTGTTTAAAATCAAGTATTACGACAAAAAACATTTATTCAAATAATATGACAATTGTAATGCAAAAATATTTTATTTGTACGACTGGGTTGAGCATCTTTTCCTTATAACTATTTTGTTACCATTAAGCGGCAACTAATCAGTCTACGTCACAAGTCTGCCTTGTCGGAATGCCATACCTTGATTTCTTATACAATGGTTATCTCTACCCCACTGTTTTTAATATCCTAGAAACGTATCTAGTTATTCCTGTTAAAGTTGATATATTTCCTCCCGCTAATTCTTTGCCATTTTTAAGTCTATGGACAAAAAAGTAAAGGAGACAAAAAAGCCCGTATTAGTTAAAAATAACTATTCATTTATATTTTGGGTATTTCACTCGCATGTACCCCTGTGCACCCCTGGCTTGCAACTAAATACTAGTTACCTCCATTGAGGGCGCCACTGGTCTTTAATAACCTAGCAACATTATCTATATCTGTTTAATTAGATATATTATATATATCCTCCCTCTAATTCTTTGGCATTTTTAAATTTATGGACAAAAAAGTAGAGGAAACAAAAAAGCCCGGGTTTTAGTTAAAAATAACTATTCATTTAGTACCCCTGGCCTGCAACTAAGCACTAGTTACCTCCGCTGAGGGCGCCACTGGTCTTTAATGGCCTAGAGACATGTATGTATTTCTGTTAGTTCTATTTTCACCCGTCGTGCGGTAATTTGGTGTGCGTGCGAATAAATGAATCAGGGAAAAGATTCGTTTATCGATACCAGTTCACCCATTTTATTTTGACCTTAGAAACCTTTTACGTCTCCTTAAAATATGACAATGGAGACATCATACATCTCAATTAAACGTAGTTCTTTGCTTGTTAAATATTTTTTATTTTGTTTATTTCCTTTTTTAATTTAGTAGTTTTATCTATTTTAATATTATTTGTCGACTTCGAGTGTCAATTTCGTACCTCTCTTTTTTTTTCCAAAAAAAGGTGTACATAACTGCATGCAACTGTAATTAACTCGCCAAACTGCTAAGACAGTTTGTTGGCGAGATCGCGCTCATCTACATTATTTTTAGTTATATGCACCTAACACTACATACATATTTACCTTATAATTTATATTAACAGGTTAACCTTAAACTACAGCCACGGAAGCAAGAATACCTACATTTGGAAACGGACGGCTTTATGGATGGCTTCCGTGAGAATATGGATCCAACACGTAAAGACCCTATCAATCAATCAATCAATCATTTATTGCAAGAAAATTATTATTTATTTCGTATATTAATTTGAAAGTGAAAATAAAAAAACATGAATGAAGTGAAAATAGTTTATCGAGTAGGGCTGTTCCGAAAATAGTTAGTCAACGGCGTACTATTAATTGTATTCGTTTAATTTTACTGTAGCCTAAAGGCAAATTTCATTACGAACTCTTTCGCGTAAGAGTCACTGGCCAGTGACATTCAGTTATTTTTTTATGAAATCAGAAAAAAAACATGTCTGTCACTTTTTGTTCGCAAAAATGGAGCTAACGCGGGAAGCATTTCGTGCTATGATATATTATGATTATAAACGAGGGTTAACTTACAAGGATTCTCATGAAAATTTAACTAGTGTTTTTGGGGCCTTATCCCCATCTGTTGCCACTGTCAGTTACTGGTTCCGTGAATTTAAGCGTGGGCGGAGCGACATCAAAGATGAGCCTAGACCGGGGCGACCGCCAACGGCAGTCACTCTAGAAAATGTTATCAAGGTGGAATGGCTAATCAAGGAATCTCGAAACATTACCCACCGAGAGATTCAGGACGAACTGAATATTGGATCCCGGGCAGTTACTACCATTTTGCATGACCACCTTCAAGTTCGGAAGGTTTCGTCTCGATGGATACCACATTTTCTCACACAGGAGCAAAAAGACATACGTGTCGATTGGTGCAAATTTATGCTAAAAAAATTTGATAATGGTAATTCACAACAAGTGAGCTACATTGTGACATCCGACGAATCTTGGATATATAGCTACGACCCATTTACAAAACAGCAATCAACACAATGGGTCTTTGAAGAAGATGATTTACCTACTAAAGTAGTTCGCGGTCGAAGCGTCAACAAAAAAATGGTTGCTGTTTTTTTTCGACGTAGTGGACCTGTAGCCGTAATTCCACTTGAAGATCGGAAAACAGTTACCAGCCAATGGTACACTGAAGTTTGCTTACCACAGGCCTTCCAGGAGCTGAACGTCAGTCGTCCAAGTACTGGAGCTCGGGGCATCATTTTTCATCAAGATAATGCTCCGGCCCACACGGCTGCCAGAACCACGGAATATATTAGCAAATCAGGAGTGCAATTGCTACCACACCCTGCATACAGCCCTGACCTGGCTCCGTGCGATTTTTTTCTGTTCCCCACGTTAAAAAAATCATTACGTGGGCGACGATTTTCGACGGCGGATGAAGCAGTGGACGAATTCAGGCGACTTTTTTTTGACCTTCCGCAAGAACAGTTTTTCTCCTGTTTTGAAAGTTGGTTCAGTCGTATGCATAAGTGCATAAAGGCAGCAGGGGAATACTTTGAAAAGTTGTAAATAAAGTTTTATTATATTCCTTATAGTTTTTGTTTAACTAAAAAATTTCAGAACAGCCCTCGTAACAAGGGTCACTCATATTTTTTGTTATTATAACAATGTTACTATACCTAAAGTGTTAGTAATAAGTGTCATGTAGGGGCAGTCAAACCTGTCCCCACTCGAGCAGGATGGGGTTTGGTTGGTTCAAATTCAAATTCAATTCAAATTCAAATTCAAATTCAAATTCAAATTCAAATTCAAATTCAAATTCAAATTCAAATTCAAATTCAAATTCAAATTCAAATTCAAATTCAAATTCAAATTCAAATTCAAATTCAAATTCAAATTCAAATTCAAATTCAAATTCAAATTCAAATTCAAATTCAAATTCAAATTCAAATTCAAATTCAAATTCAAATTCAAATTCAAATTCAAATTCAAATTCAAATTCAAATTCAAATTCAAATTCAAATTCAAATTCAAATATCTTTATTTGCGTAAAATGTGGTATTAAAGATGGTACATTTCAAATAAATACAGAGACACATTTTGCCAGCAACTGGCATGCAAAACAAGAATTTTAAAATACGACACTAATATATAATAAAGCGTCTATAACTTATAATAATGCAATTATACCTTAATCCATAACAGAATTCACAACTAAACATATTTATGACTATAAATATTAAACAAATGTCAGTGCATACTAAATAATTCCTTATAAAACTATCTTAACCTAAAAAATTATATAATGTCATTTGATTGTTCACTTTATGATGTCATTTACTTTTTATAATATTGGAAATATTCATCCACCGAATAAAAACATTTTTGCACTAGCCCCTTCGCACCCGGCACTGCAAATTGGTTGTCAACCTATGAAAAAACGTTATCGATAGTTATTTAGGTGATCAAATTGTGGGTCATATTACCATATAACACCGACATAGCTCACAGGATTGCACGGTTGAAGTGGCAATGGGCAGGCCATGTAGCTCGGACAATGGACGGCCGTTGGGACAGCAAAGTCCTAGAGTAGCCACCACGTATAGGAAAGCGCAGCGTAGGACGGCCCCTGATTAGGTGGACGGATGACCTCGTGAGGGTAGCGGGGAATCAATGGATGCGGTCTGTACGGGATCGCACTTTGTGGCACGCTATGGGGGAGGCCTAAAGTTCAGCAGTGGACGTCTGTGGCTGATAGATAGATATATTATCGTATAATTCTAACACTTATTAAAATTTAAACTGGTGCAGTCCGGTCAAAATTTGAATGTAAATATTTACAAAGTCTTATCAATACGACATTCATTATCAGTATTATCACTTCTATGTAAACCCGACTTTTACGTAAGTAGCAAGCTCTGGAGTGTTTGCAATTAAATATGTACATAATATTTACTAATTACTGCATTTGACTAAAGACACATTCATAAATACACGAAACCAAATAATCTACCGCTATCTTTTAGACATTATACTATTTTTATTTGGACAAAAGCTGAAGAGAGGACGTGTTTTGTCTACTGATTTTTATGACGTCACAAGCCATTCATAGAAACTTCATACAGATCGTTTTTGACATTTCATAAAGAGTAGCTGGGGCCCAATTCGAGAAAGCCGTTTGAGATATCGCCAAACGTCAAATCTCCATTAGATAACAGTTATATCGCCATTGAACTGTCATTTAAATGCGAAGATCTTAAAAGTGACATATCTCATCTCAGTTTTGGAAATACGAAGGCGATAATGATTGTCAAAAATGTTATTCATGTATATCAATTTCTGTTTTGAACGAAACGTAACGGACTAATTTCACGTACTACGCGGTCAATTTAAAGTATGCGCCTGTTATTTATGCCGTCACATACAAAGGAAGCGAAAATTTTGCGCGTCCGAATTGACGAAGTTGCGATGGTCTAGGGATATCGCCACTTGTCAAGTAGGCACACGTCAAAAGTGACGGATGGCGATGAAAAGGAGAGATCTCCATTATATCTCTAAAATTGGTCGAATACCCCCCCTGATTTGAGCTGTCATCAAATACTGTATCGTGACAGCGTTTTAGGTAGTAAAAGTTCCGATTGTTTAGATTTTCATAAGGATGGGCGGGCACATTTTATTATCGTCTCTATGGAAATCCGAAAAATGAGACCTTTTGCTAAACACGGTAAAAATTTACCTAATAGTTATAAAAACTGTTAAACTCACATATACGGCCAACTATCCGTGCTGCTACGCGACTCACACACATGTTGGGCCGTTCGTGACGTTACGTGTGTTTAAACCGTTGTTGACATAGTGATACACCTACATATAAGTGCAATGTACCATCCACAAACCTATGTTTACAAATAAATTATTTGACTTTGACTTTGACTTTGACTTTGTTATAATTATTACAGATGTCGGCTTGGGTTTTAATAATATTACGGTTACATTTTGTTAATTATTTAGTAGAATTGATATTCCGTGATTTACTTAGACAAATGTTAAAGATTACCTATAGAGTTTTTTTATTCAGATAGGTAAATTAGTTCAATTTCGTGAAAATTTTCAACTTATTATTATTATTTCAAAAAGCTCATTTAATCTGGTTTCTAAAAATATATGCATGTTGGGCACTTCTCATACAAACAGTAGCTTAAAATATATCTTTACATCGGCGTAACCAACGTAAATCTCCGAACGCATCCTATTTCGCTTCATTAAATACATTAAATAATGATTATTAACATGCTTTTACATATTATTTTTACTATATACGTCCTAGAAAAACAAATTAATGTAATTAAAACAAAATATTTTTTTGCTAATGTATCACGAGCACACGGGCTAATCTCAATATCAACAATTTATTTAAGTTACTTTTTGTATGAAGAGTGCCCAATATGTATATATTTTTAGAAACTAGATTAAATTTTCTATTTTGCAATATTTTTCTTAGTTGTAAATATTCAGGAAATATAACTAATTTATCTCCCTGAATAAAAAAAACTTGTTGTGATTTTTACAATTTCGGAAATACAACCATATTTTTATATGGTACTATGAATAAATAACATGGAAAATGAATTGCTGATATCTGTTTTACACGAAAACGACACCACACAAGATCTAGTAGCGTTATCTGATCAGTAATATAAAAAGAAAAAGAGGACTCCTTTGTCCTATTCACCCCGCTTTCCCGCCGCACAGGGGACAAATCTGACTTTCCTCTACATCTGAAAATAATCACCGCAGAATACTCTATCTGTGGTAGAAATTTTGTGGTTTTATCCCGATGTACACAATTTCGCGACTTAGCAAAATGTACTAGAACACGCAGGCTAAGCTTAACATCAACATTTTTTTCAAGGTACTTTTTGTATGAGAGGTGCCCAATTTGTATACATTTTTAAAAACAAGATTAAATTTGCTGTTTAGTAATATTTTTTTTAAATTGTAAATATTCTGGATAGATAATTAATTTATCGTTCTGAATAAAAAAACTTGTAGTGATTTTTACCTTTTCGGCAATAAACACAAATTTTTATACCAATCTATTCTTAAATAACATGATAAATTAATAGCTGATATCTATTTTACACGAAAACGATGTCGCACAAGCCCTAATAGCCTTAACTGATCAGTAATAAAAAAAGAAAAGGAGCAGTACTTGGTGCTCTTCACCCCGCTCTCCCACCACACAGGGGACGAATCTGACTTCCCTCCACATCTGAAAATAATCACCGTGGAACGCTCTATGTGTGGTAGAAATTTCATGCTTGTAACCCGATGCGCACAATTTCGCGGCTTAGCAACTCTACTAATATTAAAAAAAATATAAAATTAGCATACTAACTATGACGATTTTTGATATTTCAAAAAAAATATTTGTATTTTTTTTTTTACATTATTGTTTATATACGAATTGCTTAATACGCTTCTACATATCTGTTTTTTTTTCTTTGGATCATGACATATTGACCTAATATTATTGATATAACTACAATATGCTGTAGGATTTAACATCAATCGTCATCCCTTGTACTGTCTGACAATGTATAGGGGGGGGTGGCCGGGTGGACCGTGCCTACTCCAGTATGGTCAAGTGCCCACCCCAGCATTTTGGGTTACCGATAGAAATTCATGGCTTCATCTCACAGGCCCCCCTCTGCCCCCCCTTTGGGTACGGAACCCTAAAAAATTGTGTTTCAGATAGGTTACCTGTGACACCGCTAAGCTCAGCTTGTATCACTATCGACAGTGTCTCCTTACTACGTAACAGTGAGTGAGTGTACCTTGCAACAAAGTTGTCTACTATAGGTACTACTTGCATCCATCCGCCAACAGTCTTAACCTGCGCAATTCGTTTGTGTTTATCCTATCCCAAAGATAAACAAGTGTCGGAATGCTCAAAAAGTTTAACATTTCAAAAAAAAGTAATCATAACGGTATAAACTCATGTAAAAAGGGGTGTGTAGTGATAGATATAACAACGTTTCATATAATTTCAATGAATTTAACAACATTTGATATAATGTTTTTTGATATAACAACATTAGGTATAATTTTAGTGGGTATAATTTCAATTAGTATAAAAGACATTTGATATAACGTTTATATTCGCAAGATAACCTAACACTCCTCCTCGCTTCGCTCGTCGTCGTACATAACCATGATTCAATTTTTTTTATTACATATTATTTATTTATTTATTTATTAAAGTATACAACTTAAATATATACAATTCCCTGCAAAACTGTTTGTACAGTTTGTCTGCAGGTGTGACTCTCTATATAATAATAAAATTTAAACAAAGGTTATTGCTAAACTCTTGAGTGACATTTTGAGAAAACAACTTTATCATTCAAGTGTCTACGATAGGTGCTTTTTAGGGTTCCGTACCCAAAGGGTAAAAACGGGACCCTATTACTGAGGCTTCGCTGTCCGTCCTTCTGTCCGTCCGTCAGTCCGTCCGTCCGTCCGTCCGTCCGTCCGTCTGTCACCAGGCTGTATCTCAATAACGGTGATAGCTAGACAGTTGAAATTTTCACAGATGATTATTCTATTGCCGCTATAACAACAAATACTAAAAATAAAATAAAATAAATATTTAAGGGGGGCTCCCATACAACAAACTTGTTATAGATTATATATATGTATAGGTACGGAACCCATCATAAGCGAGTCGGACTCGCACTTGCCCAATTTTTTAAGTACTTTTTAAATTTAACTATTACAATTGAACTCTCATGTTTGAGCAGTTTGAGGGTGTATTGAGCCTATAAACGTCATAATACTATACGATATTATGTCATATGAAATTATAACAAATGTTATTGTATTGACTTGATCGTTATGTTGACCAATATTATATCATAAGTTGTTATAGCGACCGTTACGTACGCACCCCGTAAAGTGTCAGGAACGGCCCGACATGTTTCGAACTCATATGTCTTCATCAGGGACTGCTGTACGTGCTGCTACGTGACTCACTACGGCACCACGGCACCACTGCACTGGTTTTTGCTCTCCTCGCCGCTCTCAGCGCCCGCGCAGGTGCGGATAATAATATTAGAAAAATATGTAGTGAATTACAATTACAATTTTCTTCCTTACCTTTTTTCGATTCCACGGTCAATAAATGAAGTCATAGTTATTTATTGGCCTGTAATATAACTTACTTTAAACCATGTGAAAACAGCCAGCGACTTTAAGATTAAAAAGTCATAACGTCAATGGAAGCGGGAAAACATTACTCTATTTTTGGTATTTTGCTCTGGTGTATTCTGTTTTGATATGAACCTACAAATATGATTTATTATTCTTCATAAAGTTAATATAGCCTATTGCTCAGCCGAATAAAGAGTAAATAGAAAGTAAATAGAGTATATATTATCCAGGAATTAATGTCATTGGGGAAACGAAGGCCCACCGTCTCCGCTGGTTTGGCCACGTGAAAGGATGAATGAAGATCGCGGCACTAAAAGGGTATATTTGGGACGACCACGGGACGACCTATTGGCCGAAGGCCGGTCGGCCGTCCCAAGTATCGCTGGATCGGTATCGTAGAAGCCGATCTGCGTGAACTCCAAGCCGGTAACTGGCGGGAAACGGTGCTAGATCGGGACAAGTGGCGTAAACTCGTGTCGGAGGCCAATATTCGCTTTGGGTCGCTATTAAGTAATCCAGGAATGGCAGGCTTTTCAAACATTTATGATATTACACATTAAATTGATTTAATTTACGGATGATTTTCAATCCACATACATTTAAGTGCAACATTATATTTATTTATACATGGAGAACCAACAGCTTAACTTACGCTAATAGTGACATAACTAGTAATACAGAGCCAATTATAGGATCTCACATATAGCAACGTAATAATATTTAGGTAACATTAAGTTAAATAACACGCACAGTTTTACAAAGACACATGCAATAATAAAAGCAAATTAATACTTATCCATTATAATTTATAATAAATAAAACTAGATTAATAAAAAAAATCGACTTAATATATGAATAGTTAGTTACCGCCTACTTCGTTAAAAAACACATATTCCCCTGACAGTTCTTCCCAACTCTTTTACCTACGGTGTTTAATAAATGAAGTAACATTTCCCCTCACGCGCAACCTATGATATAACTTACACGAAATTCATTCTCAAACTCACACTTAAGTGAAAACAGCGGCTTTGAGATAAAAAAAAGCAAAATGTCAGTGGAGGCGGCAAAACATTCACTTGATAACGGAACGCGCGCCAAGACGCACATTTGTGGACTACGACTGTTTAATAGTGCCAGTGATTTTGTGTTGGATCTATTTTTAATCTGTAAGTTTTTATTTTATTTTATTATCTGTCTTTTTTGGCGCAATGGAAGTTAATCACTACATAGTGTAAAACAAAGTCGCTACCTGCTGTCTGTCTGTCCCTATGTATGCTTAGATCTTTAAAACAATGCAACGGATTTTGATGCGGTTTTTTTAATAGATAGAGTGATTCAAGAGGAAGGTTTATAATGTATAATACATGCATAATATAGCAATGGGTGCGAAGCCCAGGGTGGACCGCTAAATGGTGTATAAATATGATTTTATTTATTTGTAAATATGCATTTGAAGGGAAAAGAACATATAATTAGAACCCATTTTGAAGATACCGGCAGACAATAGAGGACTATGGACTGAACAAGGGTTTTGTAAATATATACTAGTAGATCCTTTTGAAGATATAATTATAACAGTATGATGTTATAAACTTAATTTGCGTATCGCACTAATATTATAAAGGCGAAAGTTTGTGAGTGATTTTATGTTTGTTACGCACGCTCAAACGGCTGGACCAATTCTGATAAAATTCAGTATTTTCCCCAAAAAATGTAGTGTTCTCATGGGATGAGCGAGAGTAACATCGCGCGGTGCAGTGAATAAAGGCGAAAGTGAGTGAGTGTGTTTTAATGTTGGTTGCTTCCATACTTGCAAGTTCCACGCGGACGTAGTCGCGGGCAAAAGCTAGTTACAATATATTTGTTTGAAGAACAATGTTCCGATGAAACAGAGGTCGTCAGTTCGAGTTCTACTTGGACGGAGAGTCCTACTTGGAGTGGATCCCATATAATTTAGGCTTCTTATTTATCTATTAAAATTCGTCCAGCCGTTTCGGCGTGATGCGAGGACAATGGAAATTATGACCAACAGATTGCGCCAGGCTGGCATGGCGGCGCGCCCCTACAAAACAAATGACGATCCTGCATCACGCTATCGAGATTTTTCCTGAAATCATGACCCCTCACCATAGAAAATTGATCTTCAATGCAAATTTAGAATTTTATAAGTGTATTAATTAAACGCCAACTTGCAAACAGTATTTATTTAAAGGGGCTTCGAAACGGACCATGTTTTGCTGCAATTTTTGGCCGGCCATTATTTGCTCTAGCCTAGGGTGTCAGAGAGGGACGGCCATAGTTGCCGGCCACAAAAGCACATTATAACAATGAGAGCAGTATTAGTATGAGACGCCATATTTGTATATGCCCACCGTCATTATGTCGGGTGTGTTGTAAGGGCACTGTTCGGGTATTGTCCTAAACGCACTATACCAAATAGACATTACTCTTGAATCACTCTATCTGGATGAATTTTTATTTTGTTGTCGATTTCTTTTTTTTCTCAGATTTGGTCAATTGGTAATGTTGCTTATTTTGAACAAGGTAAGCCCAATTCCACGGTATGTCCTACAAAAATTTCCATTGAGTTACAAAAAATGTTTGAATTTTTTTAACAAAGTTTCGTATTTTGTACTAAACTCACCAAATTTTATTGACATCTGAGAAAAAAAAGAAATCGTCAACAAAATAAAAATTGGCCCATCTATTAAAAAAGACCAAAAGTCCGATAAGTAGTTTTAAAGATTAGCATAGGTACATAGGGACAGACAAACAGCAGGAAGCGACTTTGTTTAATACTATGTAGTGATACAAAATAAGAAGTGTGGTATCATCACAAAAATAGAATCAATATTGATTCACTTCAATAATATTTGTTTGTTTTGTTTATTTTACAGCTAACGTTCGTGATAATATAAATTATATCATTAATGGTATAAATTGATCAATAGGACTATTAACCTTTTGAACTCTACTTGTTTAATATAATTATAATTACATATATTTGTCACGGATAAATATTTTTCCCGCATTAAAATAAATAGAGTAAATATTTTTTACTAATAAATAAACGAAGATACAATTTTAAACTAAGCAATACTTGTAGATAAAGTATTATCACAGAACCATAAGGGGAAAACGGAGCCGAGCACCATGGTGCGCGCATAGTATTAGAAAATAAGGTATGACACTTCGGTTAGTGAGACTTTCTACATCACATAAGTTGCCGCTTGATGGTAACAAAATAATTATAAGGAAAAATATGATTGTTGCCAGTTGTAATAAAAATATATATGCATTTATGCATTATGATTACGAGTTTTATTTTGTCGTATTAATTGAATTAAGCCTTTATAAGGCAGAGGGAATATATTACCCACCATATTAAAACTTCACGTCTTTGTGATATGTTTTAAAATCGTAAATTTTTTGTTGACTTATGCCTTATAAAGGGTTAAAACACTGACGATTTTATGAGACTCATATAGGTAACAAGGGAATCGGGGAGTATTATGAGACACCACTGGCAACACTGAAACCGATTGACAGAACCAACCAATCATAGCGTGATGACGTCAAAGTCTTGCCTGTCATTCCGGAGTGCCATACCTTATTTTTTAGGGTTCCGTAGTCAACTAGGAACCCTTATAGTTTCGCCATGTTCGTCTCTCCGTCCGCGGCTTAGCTCCGTGATCATTAGTACTAGAAAGCTGATAATTTGGTATGAGTATGTGTATGTATCACGCCGACAAAACGGTAAAAAAAAACTAAAGAAAAAAAATTTTTCGGGTACCTCTCGAAAGTGGGGGTGAATTTTTTATTTCGTTTCAAAACTAGTGTGTGGGGTGTCGTTGCATAGGTCTTTTAAAAATAATAGGGGTCCGAACATTTTTTTTGATAAAGTAAGCAGTTTTGTAAATATTCGCTCCGAAAATAAAAAAAATAGCGTCCCCCCCCCCTCTAACTTTTACACCACGGGTCAAAAAATTATGGAAAAATTCATGAACATGAGGCCTTATAAGTACTTACAATGAAAACTATATTGAACAAAATCTGTCAAGCCGTTTTTGAGTTAACGCAAAAATTCATATTTTTTTTAAATGACGTAAGTGCTGCGCGTTGTCCCTACACTTCGAACGTTACACATATTGGTTAAGTGCCATACTATAATAAAACATTTCGCTCAATCTGGCGCGTATAATCGATAACTTCCAGAAGCTAATAAATAGGTACTTTTACTTTGGCGTTTACGACCTTTTTATAGAGCTTGAAATCTTTCTCGTAATTTTCGTCTATTGTGAAGGATGGGCAACTACGGAACCCTACACTGAGCGTGGCCCGACATGCTCTTGGCCGGTTTTTATGGATACCAAATCCCAAGAGCGTGCCCCGAATTAGCATAGGTATGATTATTGGCATATGGGGAATGTTTTTTTTTTCAATCTTAACTTTTTGATTATAGGTAATATATATAATAACCCCCTCTCATTCTTGGAAAAAAAATACAGATTTATCTGTATCTTAAAAAAATCAAGATGAAAATGTTTTTTCTCGTTTTGTATGGGCATCGTAAAATCTTAAGGTACCAAAAATCTGTATTTTTTTTAGGAATGACATGGATTATTCCTACCTTTAAACTTTTTTTCAATCATGCTCCGGTGTACTAGCCAGCCCTTTTAGTTTTATTGACTCTATATAAACACTACAAAATAATGTCGACAGTCGTTAAAGTGTCGTGTGTATGGCAAAGCAAATATAAAATAGAAAACTTACTCGTCTGACAAGTATGACGGTTTGTAAAAGATGGTAAAAGCAACAGTTAGCAAACCACGGGGCGGCCACTGTCTACTAAAAACTTAATCTTGAATGTCGGTGTCAATGTGTGTGTAAGACGCACAGGGCTGCCTCAGACATTGCAACAAATAAAATGGTACTTTAGTTGCACATAAATATGACATAATAGTATGAAATATCACAACCACACAACACAACGGTAGTGGTGGTGATGGTGGTGGTGATGGTGACGGTGGTAGTGGTGATGATGATGACGACGTTGATGATGATTGTGGTTATGATGGTAATTTTGTGGTCATCATCACCAACACCATCACCACTACCATCACCACCAGTCATCATTTTCGTCATCATCGCCAAAACCATCATCATCATCACCATTACCATCACCAACACCATCACTATTTCACGTGCCTAATTGTTGTGTACTGCATGTGCTTAGGTGAAGCACAGTACACAACAATTTCAAAATTATCTACCTAGCCAACAAGATTCCAACTCAATGCCCCTGCGGGGTGAGGTAACTGGGGTGTGCCAGGGGTCCGCTATGTTTATATAATAATTCATTCATTCATATATAATAATTAATATACAAAAAAATGTCTTTCTCAGTCAACAAACGGTAATCGGAAAGTTACCGAAACGTCAGCGAGGCTCAAATAATTCCATAACAATAATCATAAACATAATCAGAGCCTATAATTGTCTATGGATTATAACAAACTGGCTAAGTGCGAGTCGGACTCGCTCACCGAGGGTTCCGTACAAACACTTACCTATCCCATCTATATGGCACTGCATACAAATAAGAGATCACGTTTGTTGTATGAGAGCCCTACTTAAATATTTTTAATTTTATTCGGTTTTTAGTATTTGTTGTTATCATCATCATCATTGGCCTTTTTCGTCCATAAATGATGATTGTTGTTATAGTGACTGTTCAAGGCTGAACTCTAAAAGAAAAGTCAAGTGTAAAACCGTTACAAAAGCATTTCTTTATTATCGGTCTAGAAGGGGTCCAAGACAAAAACTAAATAAATTCACAAATCTTTTATATAATCTACGGCGACACATCGTTCGCGCGATGCGGCTTTTGCATATTCTGTAACAACGACATCTAGGAGCGCGAACAGTAAAATGACCGACATAACATTCTCAAACAGTGACAAAAGAAATACGAAAATCTGCGAAAATTTCAACTGTCTAGCGATCACAGTTCATGAGATACCGCCTGTCGACAGACAGACAGCGGAGGCTTAATAATAGGGTCCTGATTTGCGTACGGAACCCTAAAAAAGAAAAAAGGTACAGAAACTGAGGCCACAGCTTAGGCCTAGAACAAGTCTGAGCTATTTTATTCAATCGATCAATCGATCTAAGAAACCTATCAGAATTATGGTAAAACATGTTTTTGTTTGTTTACTGTGGCTACACTCGTAAAACAAGAATGCATGACGCTGACGCATATTTCTAGTATGTACGGAATAGTTTAAACATTAGATCGATAACTCTAAGAAAGAGAATCGTTTTTTTAGGGTTCCGTACCCAAAGGGTAAAAACGGGACCCTATTACTGAGACTTCGCTGTCCGTCCGTCCGTCCGTCTGTCACCAGGCTGTATCTCAACAACGGTGATAGCTAGACAGTTGAAATTTTCACAGATGATGTATTTCTATTGCCGCTATAACAACAAATACTAAAAATAAAATAAAATAAATATTTAAGGGGGCTCCCATACAAAAACTTGTTATAGATTATATATATATGTATAGGTACGGAACCCTTCATGCGCGAGTCGGGCTCGCACTTGCCCAATTTTTTTTAATTTCTCTATAATTATTATGTATAAGATAAAACATAATTATCTGATGTTTAAAATTCGTTATGACAACTGCATATAAATCCACTGATACAAAGATCAAAGAAAAATTGAAATACGTAACCTCGTGGAAGAGATCGGGAATCGAACCCGGTATAATAATAGAAATTATCTAAACTAAACTCATCCACTTACCTGCATTCACAATGGCATGGTGTCTAATACAATCCTATCTGCTTTTTTTCTCGTAACCGCCAACCAGCTATTTACAAAAAAAGCTATATTGCGTGGATATTGAATTTTCAACCTTATTCCTTGTTGAATAGGTTTAAAATAGTTGATGATGAGAGTTCATAGTCCTTTTTCTAGAGAGTACGATCTTGTTGAGAGTCGGGCGGTTGTAAAATTCCAAGAAAGTTATGATCACCATTATACTGTTAGTGTATTTTGTAGTCTAATGTCCAAGGAAATAGAGTCGATAATCTATATTAACCTTCCAAGGTAACCACCTTGGAAGGTTAATATAGATTATAGACTCTATTTCCTTGGACATTAGACTACAAAATACAATCTGCTTTTACTACGAGCTCGGTATCTTAATTTGTGGTTAACCACTCAATGGTATTGAGTTCTTAAGTGGATGAGCTGAGTTTAGAAAATTTGTACTATACCTCTGGATTACCGGTCCAGCGTGTTAACCTCTCTACCACTCTAACGTCCACAGATAACCTTTCCAATTTTTCCTTATGCTTTGTGTGTCGATCTTTGCATTGTTTATTTAAAAGGCTTCACACTTTAGCTTACACCTTACCTTTTTCTTTAGGCTTTCATCTTTGTATCAATGGTTTAATATAAAAATTGTGATGTGTACCACATTAATAAAAAGAGACATAACATGTTTCATAAATTTATAACGTTTTTTTTTTGGGACAATCATACACAAATCGACCTAGTCCCAAACTAAGCAAAGCGACGATATACATAATATATATAAATAGATATATATAGATAACATCCATGACCCAAGAACAAATATTCGAGTTCATCACACAAATATTTGCCCCGGCCGGGATTCGAACCCGGGACCGCCGGCTCAGTGGGCAGGGGTCTGCTAACTGGGCCAACCGCGTCGTCATATAATTGTCTGTGAGTTGAAAATACCTTGGTTTCTGTGGCTCGCAGTAATTCCTGTAGTGAGCTTGTCCGAATCTGTGTTATTTGGGTTTTTTTTAATGTTATCATTGATCATGATGAGTATGTCGTGTTGGACCGTGCTCAACTACGGAACCTTAAAAATGGCTATGACTTCCACGCGGAACATGATGCACCCTAAACCTTAACTGCATTCATACATACACACAAGTGACACGAGACACTTGAATGCACAAATTCTTATCAAAGCATAATATTTACAAGATTAACATCGAACTAATATCAGAGCGAGGCGAGAGGTTAAAAAACACATGATGTTATGACACCCGAAGAGGGGAAATTTCATCCCCTATTCAAACAGTCAGAAGGCTATCCTTATCCGTTCGAAAATGCGGATTTAGACATTTCTATCTATGATCAAACATGTTTCTCAACATAATAATATTATTAGGTATCTATGTTACTGCTTAGAACAGGGCAGGGCTATTGCAATTTATTGGTATATATTTGAAACCTACAATTGGAAATTTTCATTGATAGCTTTTGTTTCAAAAACTACTCGAATTTGTCAAAATTCACGCAGAAAACTAGTTTTTTCAACTTATTTTAGACTGCACGCAATGAAAGTTCGAAATAGCTATGTTACTATCTAGAATACAGGGAGATGTATTATTCACTTCAAAAAGTTGGTTGAAATTATCAGTATGTTTGTCATAATATGAAAAAAAAGGAATCCTCATAAGGTTTAACCAAGCTTGAAAACAATAGGTCTAAAAACAATTAAATCGCTTCTTGCATTAATCGCTGAGCAATGAGGTGATCTTTGCCGCCATTGTTTTACAACCATTGCCTATATAGTATTCGTTTATTGCAGCCATGAATAGGTACAGTAGCGCGTTTACAGTAAATAATAAATATCAAGGGACAATCTTACACAAATCGACCTAGTCTCAAACTAAGCAAAGCTTGTACTATGGGTGCGACGGGTACGATGGGACGACGATATATAAATACATAATAGATAACATCCATGACCCAGGTTCAAATATTCGAGTTCTACAACCATCATTGGATGTTCAGCTATCCCTGTAGCAAAATTGTTTAAAATTAGACCAGCCGTTTCGGCGTGATGAGAGGATAAAGGAAATTATGACCAACGGATGGCGCCAGACTGGCATGACGCCGCGCGCCCATACAAAACAAGACCTGCATCGAGTTATTAAGATTTTTCCTGAAATCATGAATCCTTTCCATAGAAAACTGATTTTCGATACAAATCTATAATATTTTAAAAGTATATATGTGTTTATTTTGTTTCAGATAGCTTATCGTAATAACTAATTAATTATGGATGTGGAAAACGCAAACTGCAAGATGAGAGTGTCGCAGTGCGCGGACATGGAAGTACTGCCCATCGAGCGACCGATCAAGATTGACCAGTAAGTGCCATTCATAGCTAAAGGTCTTGGTCTTTACATAAAAAACTACTGCGAGTCTAAGACATATTGAAATACATAAACGGGCTTACTCACGTCGTAGAAATCGAATAACGCTCGACATGTTTCGAATCGGTACACGATTCATCATCAGGAGAGCCGATCAGTCGCGACTCGCGGCGGCCAACCGAACCGCGCGGCTGCTCGACGCTGTCACCGGCGAAGGCGAGAATCTACCCTAATCATCATACACAATGATTGACGGGTTGCACACAACACTCACTACTACCAAGGTCTCGTCCACACTCACCACCAATGGGGGACACTGACCATCCACAATCTCGGTTAAAATTGTTGCTGTTGTTATTGTTACATGGAATTTGCGGAATATTTAGTCCTGTTTCCTCTTTATTTACATCAGAGACCATTCAGAGACATGCACTGACTTTCAACGTCAGTTACCAAAAAATTGTCGTTGCCAGTAAATAAAATAAATTCATCGGCTTGACTCATTTATATGACTTCTAATCAGTACCTAACTTGTCAATGTCACAAACAATTTGGCATCCAATACAACTGCGCATCCCTTCATCAAAATATCCTCAAGTATTAGCTATATTCGCAATTCCTAATGGCTTCGGCAAGATATAGACGACAAATTCAGTCAGACAAGACTAAATATAGAAAACGACAAAGACGTTTGCGCCGTATATTCCATACCCGGGATCATTACAGTTACATGCGCTATCGTAAACAAGTTAGGTAAATAATCAGTTTTTCACAAGTAAATCAAAGAAAATCGACACTTCAGATAAGATTCGACAGCATGATGACAATACTTGATCCAAAACTTCAAGAACAAATGTGGGTAACGGCCTCGCAAGTATAAGCCAGGTTTTCACTTACTTATACCGCATTGACAGCATTTGATCTTAGAGCTTCTGACATACTTACATATCGGTAAGTACGATAATCTTCATTTAAAATTTAAAACACCCCTAACACTAGTATAACTTGTGATCATGAGACCCTCATTCGAAGTGATACAGAAAATGCCACTAACATAACTACAAAATTTGGAATAATTCGCTTCAATATTGGCCGAGACCTTGTCACTTGTTCCAATTAAAGCTGAATGTTTTGGAAACTACTGGTCCTATTTCCACCAAATATAGCTAAGAACCATCTCGACGGGACACTACACTGATACTTAGATACACATGTACAACTTAGAACACTCCTCTTTTTTTGTCGGAGGTTAAAAATAACCGGTTTCAACGAGAAGAAATTGTATTTCCCAAGAATTTTAGCTAACCATTAAGGAGTTGTACCTTCTATTATCAGCTCAGCATAACGACATGATGACTACCAGACGCAAATACCTGAATAACTTTACAAAATTCATGAGACACATTGTCAATGATTACTTATATAATACTAGCTGTGCCCTGCGGTGATCCCCGCTCATCCCATGGGAACACTAAATTTATGCGGGATGAAAAGTATCCTATGTCCTTCCCCGGGACTGAAACTATCTATATACCAAATTTCATCCAAATCGGTTCAGCGGTTTAAGCGTGAAGAGGTAACAGACAGACAGACAGACAGACAGACAGACACACTTTCGCATTTATAATATTAGTATGGATATGGATTTGAAGATTGCTGTCAATTTCCCTGGAATCCCATCATCAGATCCCGACATGGTGACATTGTAACCAACTCATGATCGTATACTCTTTCAAATAAAAAAAGAATTTTGAGAATCGGTCCACAATTGACGGTATAATATTTTCTTCGGTTTCCACAGTTGTCACACGTTTGAATAAAATAATTTAAGCAGGTTATATCTAGTAAGAAGAGTTAAATAAAGTAACTTATCAGAAAAATGCCTAGTCAGATCACGCCAACTCTTCCAAGCAAATGAACTGTCAAACCATATTACAAAGTCATTCAGTTTGTATGGTTTCACAGTTCATTTTGTTTGGTAGAGATAGCGAGGTCTGAATATATTTTGTGACATAGCGTTCACTGTAGAGGCAAGACACTCATTCATGTGGAGCCACTAGATTGTAAAAAAGAAGTTTTTTTTTTAATTTAATTCACAAAATAAACTTAGGTGGTATTTAAGACAATTATATTCCGTCAAACTGAGGATAGTTTGTTGGCGAATAAAGTATGCTTACACTAGATTATTAATATTGTTCTTTGCTTTTTCTACAGTGAGATCACGGGCTTGGAGAAGTTAGTGGAAGAGCTGCACACCATCTTCTCTCATGACCACGTGAACGTCCAGGATGTCCAGAAGCTGATGCTGGGATACAAGTCCAATCCTAAGGACTGGAAGAAATATGCCAAGTTCGACCGTTTTCGGTGAGTTTATGTTTTACATTTCCCATGTTACTGGGTTAGTGCTTTGCCATGGTGATGTCCCCTGGGTTATTCTTTAAAACTACGATTTTCGGCGACAATATCAACAGAAATTGGGCAAGTGCGAGTCCGACTCGCGCATGAAGGGTTCCGTACCATAATCTATAACAAGTTTGTTGTATGGGAGCCCCCCTTAAATATTTATTTTATTTTATTTTTAGTATTTGTTGTTATAGCGGCAACAGAAATATATCATCTGTGAAAATTTCAACTGTCTAGCTATCACTGTTCTTGAGATACAGCCTGGTGACAGACGGACGGACGGACAGCGAAGTCTCAGTAGGTAGGTAATAGGATCCCGTTTTTACCCTTTGGGTACGGAACCCTAAAAAGGTTGTAATTGCAGCAGTTACAAGCCCATTCTTCTTTAGAATATCTCTTGAAAATACCAATATTATAAATTATCAACACTTTTCTAAGAATCACCAAGTGACAATCATACACAAATCAACCTAATCCGAAACTAAGCAAAGCTTGTGCATATAAAAAATACATATAAAGAGTTTGAGTTCATCACACAAATATTTACCCTGGCCGGGATTCGAACCAAGGACCGCCGGCTCAGTAGGAAGGTGCACGACAAACTGCAACAACCGCGTCGTCGAAATATAAAACATATAAGTACCTAGATAAAGAAATATACCGATAATTACAGTGCTCGATCAGTTTACAAGTCACTGGAATGAGTGGAAAGTAATTCGTCGTGAGTGATGCGACAAACGGAAGGATTACTTAAATGTTTTAATCCATAACCTTTCATATTTTGATTGATATCTTGCAAATATTGTGCGTAACAACGATATACGAAGTTATCTCAATCACCTGATATTTTATCTTATCTTAGAGAGAAATTTCTAACGTTTTCACGATGGGCTGTAGGATATAACTTCAATTTTGTTATTAGATTACGTGATAAGTTGATTTTGGCCTGGGCGAAATACAAGAGATTATGCTGTCAACAAGTCTTATTATTTGCGTTTGTTTTATCTAAACCCTTCTATTTTTACTTTAGCAGTGGGACTTATTACTTATTGTGACTAATAAATCCATATTTAATAATTATTATCTGCACTACTATTAGCATAACAAATTAATGTTTATTCTTCAAAAGTATTTATTCTTTAATTAGTACTTAGATAAAGTGGGTTTTCCAACATGTCTGAATTATTTTATGTATTGTGTTTGTTAAGCCATCTGTGTACTGTTTATTGTCCCAAATAAATAGAAATAAAAAAAGCTTGATTCTTATGTGTCAATATATCACTAGTCGTTCTTTGAGTTGTAGACTTCGCGATAATTTAAGTGCATCTTTGTATCTGTGTGTCTGTCTGTGGCATCATAGCGCGGTGGACCGATTTGAGAGCGGTATTTTATCGAGAGCCCGAGATGTTGAGATGGTTCTTAGCTTTGTTTGATGAAAATCGGAGCACTCGTCTCCAAGATATTCAGTTTTTAGTGGAACAAGTGACCTGATCTCAGCCAATATTGAAACTAGGAATTCTAAATTTTGTTGTTATGTTCAGTTTCGGCAGTAATCGCTCATTAAAAAGTGATGAGACCAGACACTCGTCTCGGGGGTGTTTTTTTTTTAATTTTCCATGCATAGTGCACGTACACATAGTTCACCTATAAGTTCGTGGACGTGCTTGGGCATGCATAAGATTACGATTACGATATCTAATCTAAGTTTTTGTCAAAACAACTGAAATCAACACGTGTTAGCATGATCGCGTTATCTTCTGGAGGCCTGGCCTGGTAGCTATAAATTATATGTCCTTTGATTATATGTCCAATGATAACTTGCTACCAAGGAAACAGAACAGATAAAGAGAGAATATATATCCTTTGTTTCAATGAGGATAGATGGTCATCGGAAGACAAATACTTCTATATAAAATAATGACACAAAGGTAAATTAAGAAAGAAAAATTGAATGCGATCTACTACAATCGAAGCGGGGTAGTAGATCGCATTCAATTTTTCTTTCTTAATTCACCTTTGTGTCATTATTTATATAAAAAAAAAATGTGGTATTACCACATAAAAAAAATAAGAATCGATAAAAAAGATTCTATACAAATACATTTTTGGGATAAACAGTTGCCTATGTGTTAATTCAGGGTGTCAGCTTTTTTGGAGTAGTAGGGCCTCGTGCAGGGTCCGTCCGGATTGTTACTACCGTCTTGCCTACTAACCCACCGCCAAACAGCAATGTTCGCATTGTTGTGCTCCGGTGTGGGGGTAAGATAGCCGGTGAAATTACTAGCATAGAGGCATTCTATCTTCGTCCTCCGGGTAGGCAAACACTTGTGACTCCTCTGGTGTTGCAGGTGTTTATGGGCGACGGTAATCGCTTTCCATCAGGCGATACGTTTACTCGTTTGCCTCCTATGACATAAAAAAAGCTACCTTTATAACAAAATTTATCAAAATTGGTCCAGCCGTTTGAGCGTGAAGAAGTAACAGAGATATACATAAACACACAAATACACTCACAAACTTTTGCCTTCATAGTATTAGTGTGTTAGTTACCAACGAAGGACGATGGAATGAAGCAGAAGAAAAATTCAATGCTTTAGCTAGTGGCTTTGATAGAACAATTCAATTCAATTCACCCGGGAAGCCGTGGAGACGTGGATTCAAATTCAAATTATTATTATTTTTATTGCATATCACATTAAATACAATAGACGGAATATGGACTAGGTATACATGTGACGCCCTGCAAGGGCAAAGCAATTCAAATCAAATCCCGCTCAAAGCCTTTTTTTTCGCTTCATTGAAAACATTTGATTTACGCTAGCAGATGTTACGGCTTTAATAAAAAAAAAACAATTAAACATATATAACTTGTTTTTCTTAAAGCTGCAATTAAATGTCATCATAACGTACGTTATAAGGTACATGTTATAACAGGCTTCGAAGTATCACATTTCGGGCGGAACAACTCGAGAGAACTGTAAAGGAATTTCATACAAATATGAAAGCCTAAGACGGGAAGTAACTTTTTTTAAACATCGCGTTTGTGTTCATGAACTGACTAAACACCTGAATTATATATTTTTAGAGTGGTTTATTTTTTATTTCATTGCATATGTTTGAGAAAAGCACTATGTACATGCCTAGCCGTGAAAAGGGCTTGCCGGCTTCGTGTCACTATCCGGCCTCCCTACGGTTGGCAGTCTATACCTACTCACCACTAATGTACTATTATTATTAACTCCTCCTTTCCTCTTACAGTTACACCCGCAACTTGGTGGATTCTGGCAATGGCGCATTTAACATCATGATCTTATGCTGGGGTGCCGGCCACGCTTCCCCCATCCACGACCATGCTGACTCGCACTGCTTCATGAAGATTCTATCTGGCAGTCTTGAGGAAGTCAGGTAAATCTTTGTCGCCGTTTTAGTCAAAACCTTTCCAAGCGGTTTGATAGCAAGCGTACGAATGTCTCTATTTTGAAGCTATATACTAAAGATAGAGAAGACTGCCTGCTTACAACGAATATAGTGCGGTCTTTAGCCATGTTGCATGCAGAGAGACTACTTAGTTGAAACGCCTGATGGTAACAGGCAAAATCTAAAGTAAAAGACCTAACTACAGGCAGAAGTCTCAAAAGGTCAGACCAGATATCTGAAGAGCTGGACATACCAGTCCGATGGAAATTGACGGAATCAGAAGGAGTCGCGATCCTCAGTGGGGGAACGATTGGAGAGAGAGAGAGAGAGAGAGAGAGAGAGAGAGAGAGTTAGAGAGAGAGAGAGAGAGAGAGAGAAGATGAGAGAGAGTGCAAACGGTGCAACTAACTTTGTTAAACTGGTGTGGCACTAATCCTTTTGCGATTCCGTATCCAAAGGGTAAAAACAGACCAAAAAATGCTCGTGACCTTTCTTACGATGTTCGCTACGCTTAACCCATGCCACTCGCGTTTATAGGGTTCCGTACCTAAAGGGTAAAAACGGGACCCTTTTACTAAGACTCCGCTGTCCGTCTGTCTGTCACGAGGCTATATCTCATGAACCGCTGTAGCTGGACAGTTGAAATTTTCACAGATGATGTATTTCTGTTGGTACTATAACAACAAATACAGAAAATAAGTCACAAGCAACTTCGAGGATGATAGATTTTGGAAATCAAGCCGGTCGTCTGAAAAGGGATAAGGCAATCCAATAGCTAAGACGTTTACTACCAAAAAAAAAAGAGAACAACTCAACCCTGGACTTGATAATATTATCCTAAGGACCCCCAGGACATCCAGGACCCTATTCAAGGATAATATCTAAACTGCATTAGTTTGGATCATGCATAGAAACTCACACCAAAGACATAGAAGGCGAACGCGTCGTTTCTCGAATGAGATCAATTGAAAGAGAACAAAAACATACAGACACCGATAACCTATTGCATCTCGTTCCTTCGATACAAACAACGGACGTTTTAACCTCAACCGGTTCAATTCCGACCGTGTCACTAGTCTAAATAATGATAACGTTCACGTCATTCATGTGTTCATTGTTGTTGTGGTATATAATCAGACATCCTCAGACAAATCGATCTAGTCCCAAATTAAGCTCAAGAAGGCTTGTGTTGTGGGTACTAGCCGACGATATACCTACTTATATACATAAATATATACATACTTAAATACATAGAACAACCATGACCCAAGAACAAATATCCTAGTTCATCACACAAATATTTGCCCTGGCCGGGATTCGAATTTCGAACCCGGGACCGCCGGTTTAGTAGGCAGGTGCTTAATACAAACTGCACCAACCGCGTCGTCAGAATGGTAGTCTTTTAGGCTTTCCATAGCATCGCTTAAGGTTCTGCTGATTGTGTTAGACATTTTTCTCTATGATCAAACCTTAGTAAAAGGCTCATTGAGTCTACTGGTGACCGAAGAGCTGGCAGCTTCCTCGCACAACGCATTGCGATTCAGCGAGGAAATGCTGCCAGCGTCTTCGGGACCATGCCGCGGGGGCACAGCTTTCTAGATTTATTTTAGCCTTATTGTAATTTATTTACTTTAGATTTTAATTCTGATCAAACATGTTTCTTAACATATTATCAATGTTACTGCTTAGAACAGCTACAGCGATTTATTGGTACGAGTATATATTTAAAACTTACAGCTTAGAATTTTTCATTGATCATTTTTGTTTCAAAACTACTCTGAATTGACAAAATCCACGGAGAAAACTGTTTTTTTTTTTCAACGTATTTTTAACTGCACGCAATGAAATCATGTAATAGCTATGATGCTTTCTAGAAATCATGGGAAAGTATTATGCACTTTAAAACGTTGGTTGAAATTTTCAATATATCCATACTAATATTATAAATGCGAAAGTGTGTATGTCTGTCTGTTACCTCTTCACGCTTAAACCGCTGAATCGATTTTGATGAAATTTGGCATAGAGATAGTTTAAGATCCGAGGAAGGACATAGAATAGTTATCATCAGAGCTTTGCGTCGTATATACCCTAAAAAATATTTGAATTTATTTTTCTGTATTGTCAATGTTTTGAGGTTTCTCTGGAAGAGATCGCTCTTTAACGATAAGGCCGCCTATTGTCTACCATTTATAAATTAAGGTTTCGATTGTAAAACATTTCTTGTTGGTGTGCAATAAAGAATTGTTGTATTGTATTGTAAAGAAATATAAGAAAATACATAAAATAACCTAAATCTACGACAACTGTACCTGCACAGAGTAGTAGTCTTCGACCTATCCATAAAAAAATTAAGCTGTCAGCAATGTCACGCTCGTTTCATTCGTTTTATTTTTAATTTGACACCAGACTAAAGTAACCTATACATAGTGTCATAGTTTTGGAGTTACCTTCAAGGATTAGTAAATTGTAATATATTAATATTAAAATAATTACTCCTTCCAAGCGGAATACAGAAAATTAATAAAATGGTAGTGTTAAAAATGTGGAGTGTTGTCAATTATGATTATGACCCCTCACTGCATCTCAGACAGCCCTCGTCTAAAATAAGAAAACCTTTCATTTATCGTCGTACGATAAGTAGTTTTCCACTTCTGACACGCAAACAGCGATAATGTTAGATAGTGTCGGGCAACGTTCGTTTACCGAAATTGTGAGATTGGAACTTTCTCGATTTAAGAACGATATGCGGTATAGCCCCACAAGGGGTTTACAACCCACGCCATCTTGCGGATTTTTAGTGGTACTAATTTATTTTACTGGCAACGACAAATTTTTGATCAATGGCGTTAAAAGTCGGTGAATGTCACTGATGTAAACAAAGAGGAAACGGGAAAATATAAAAAATATTCCGCAAATACATATCAAGTAATTTTTGCATAATAAAGCCAAAACTATTTACAGTGATGAAAGGCAAGTTTTTTTCAATAAGATTCAGTATTTAATTCGTAAGAAGAACGAAGGATTGAGCAGCATTCCGGTAAACAATGTTTTGAATATGGTTAATGATAAATCCTTGACAAATAGCTATTGACGTTTAATAATGCAAATATATGACGTATGCACATTATTGCCATATGAAAGCTCTTTGTAGCGCCACTATACCTGGATCGGACCGATGGTTGTTTGGCTATATTCCAAAAAAATAAAACACCGATTTTTTTATTAAAATTGTTAAATATTAGCCATAAGTTTCACATGTGTATCTGTGTATTTTTGTATCTGTATATCTGTGCGTCTGTCTGTGGCATCATAGCTCCCAAACGGATGGACCAACTTGAGTGCAATCTTTTTTTATCGAAAGACTTTTCCGTCGAGATTTTTCTCAGCACCGAGCGTTCTGTACACCGATGAAACGACTAAACATTGCTCTAACAAAGAGGTAAACTTAACTTTTCTGTTACAAAACTGTTGTCCACATACATTGACTTGTTTATATGTACCTATTTCTGTAGTTCACATTGCCTTGGTTTTTACTGTAATGCTGTGTAACTTATTTGAATAATAAATAATTGGCATAGCCCGCGCCACCCCTCTTTTCGCCGGAGGTTAAAAAATATATTATAATAATAATTGATCTACTTATAACCTAAATTAAACATTTAAAACATCTCCGACACCATCTACTTAGCTGGTTATCTTGAGACCCTGTTTTAATGTGTGATATAGAAAATGCTACTAAGTAAAACTGAACATAAAAACTTGGAATTCCTTGCTTCAATATTGGCTGAGAGCCAGTTGCATGTTCCACTATAACCTGAATATCTTGGAGACGGGAGCTCCGATTTTCATCAAACAAAGCTAAGAACCATCTCGACAAACCAGGCTTTCGATTGTAATAACCGCACTCAAATTGGTCCACCCATGTGGGCGCTACGATGCCACAGACAGACACACAGATGACACATGTTAAACTTATAACACCCCTCTTTTTTCGTAGGGGGTGTAAAATATAATATTATCTTTACAGATACGAATGGCCGGATGGCGTCCAGCCGCCCGTACTAAAGAAGCTTCGAACGAAGAGTTGCTGCGACAAGATGGACGACGTTCAAAATGGCTGCCTGTGTGAAGAGGACGCATATGACGCAGGCGATATGAAGGAGATAGGAAGAGCTAGATTGGAACTGAACGATGTTTGCTATATTAATGGTAAGAGAAATTAAATAAATAACTTCCTCTCTCTATTAGACAAGCCCCAAGCAAGCGGATGTTATGTACCTAAGCATCTGCTGTAACAAGAGCTTGAATAACATCCGTTTAAATAATTGTATAACAGTCGCGGAAACCAAAGAAAATATGTTACCGAAAAATGTTAAAGCCGAAGAAATTTTTCCCATTCATCACGGATTGCAGCAAGTTCCTCCCACTAGCCTTAGTCCTTACCGCAGAATGTTATTGAAAAACTAATCAGATACCCTTGAAATGTCGACAAACGTTTCACCGAATGCTTCATTTCGTTGAATTTTAAGTAAGTAGTAGTATATATAGTAAGTCATAAATTTTTCAGACATTTTGTAAATTATATCCTTTAGATTAGGTTAGGTTAGGTTAGGTTTGTGTTATTAAATATAACATTCAAAAATATTTTATGGTTTCAGAAAAAAATGCTTTCGATGAAATGAAAATTCGATGAAATGTTTGTCGACATTTCAAGGGTACCTAAACCAAAACTAATAAATATGTACCTCTTTCCGCAGACGCCCTAGGCCTCCACCGCGTAGAGAACCCCTCTCACGCCGATAGTGCGGTCTCTCTCCATCTCTACTGCCCGCCGTTCGACAGCTGTCGGGTGTTCGATTCCCGGACAGGCAAGCCGACCACCGTGAGGACCACGTTCTGGTCGGTTAACGGGAAGAAAGTTAAACGGGTAAGTTGAAAAAAATACAATACATACATATACCTACTTACATAAAATACAATATAATAACAATACCTACTACAGAAGTTAAAATACTAACTATAAACTTAAGAACTACTTAACTAACTCGGCGACGACGCGTTTGGCGCAGTTTGTAGACACCTGCCTTACTGAGCCGGCGGTCCCGGATTCGAATCCCGGCCAGGGCAAATATTTGTGTAATGAACTCGAATATTTGTGCTTGGGTCATGGTTGTTCTGTGTATTTAAGAATATATTTATCTATATAAGTATGTATATCGTCGTCTAGTGTACAGTCGAGTTCATTTACATGTACACACTTACGAGAACAAAAATATCTGAACACGACTTTATGTTCCTGACAATAGGGTCGTGTTCAGATATTTTTGTTCTCGTAAGTGTATAGATGTAAATGAACTCGACTGTACCCATAACACAAGCCTTCTTGAGCTTAACCCCTCGTATGCCATGTCAAAAATTTGCTAGTCAATTTGAAATCAACTGATGTTTTAACGTTGTAAGTTGAAATGTCCTACGCGGATCCGCGTTTAGGCATACGAGGGGTTAATTTGAGACTAGATCGATTTGTGTGAGGTTGTCCGATATTTATTTATTTATTATTTATTTATAACTAAAATTTATGCTAAAACGGATTGAATCTTAATATTAAAAAAGACTTAAAAAATCGGACCCCTTTGGCATGGTCCCGAGGACGCTGGCATTTTCTCGCTAAATAGCAACGCCAGACTGCCAGCTCTTCAGTCCCACGTGGTGTCAACCAGTCTTTTCGAAATCTGCCTAAATAGTTGATGAGCACTGGGCCCCCACGGACCAAAGGTCAACCCCGAACGGAACAAAATCGTATTCAGAGCTGAGACCCCTGTACTTAAAATTACATAATTACACTTATAATTATGAAGCATGTAATGTCTCATTGTTTTTAAATGTAGACACACCACAATTCTTATATTAAACCATTGTTACAAACATCAAACACAAAAAAATAAGGTTAAGTCCGAACTATCCGATTTTATTATATCTCACTGACACTTGATTTCTATTTTAATCTCTATTTCTTACTAATGTAAGTTTATGATTACGCTTCACAATCTGTCACTTACAACATTTTGTTGTTCGAAGGCCCCCTTTCTTTGAAACAGACACGGTTGCTAGGTTAGCAAATTTTTTATACAACGTCTGCCTTTTCGATCAGGATCTGACGCGCGGATCTGACGCGAGTTTAACATTTTTTACCCGTCTAAAAAGTGCCAAGCGCCGCTAAAGAAGTTTTGACTTCAAAAATTAAATGCGTTATCGTGTTAATACACTGGACCAATAATCCAGAGGTTCCGGGTTCGATACCCGGTCTCTACCGCCAGGTTACGCATTTAAATTTTTCTTTGTGCTTTGGACTTTGTATTAATCGTACAATAATGCTTTACATTGAAGCAAAAAATCCAATGGTTCAGGCAGGGTTCGAACCGCGTCTCCAACGGCTTTCCGAGCCAACACGGGCGTCCTACCAATTGGACCACTGAACCTGATGCGAGAGCCATCCAATTTTTTCGGTTGATTTTAAACATTTGATTTACGCTAGCAAACGTAACTGGTTAAAAAATAAAAATAATTTCTTTTTATTTAATGCCAAAAATAGTTTACAGAAAAATACATGATACAATTAAAATAATGGCAGACTACAGGTGCCCTTATCGCTAAAGAGCGATCTCTCTCAGACAACATTTGGGTAGTGAAATTAATCAATAAATTAATGTGTATTTTGTTTTTTTTTTTTCAGGTGATGGAGGTAAACGAATGTGCAGACAGCCAGAATTGAGACCAGAATGGAAATAAACTAAGCAAAGAAAAATGGGACCAAAAATTTTGTAAACCTTTTAATTGTAAGAGAAATTGTTAAACCTATTTTTATAAATGGATCAAAAGTCAGTATTTAAATAAATATATATAGGTGTATATAAAGAAAGAAAGAAAGAAAGAAAGAAAATACATTTATTGCCAAAATAACAGAACACAGTTTTATGTACATCAAAAAAATACAAAAAAAAGAAACACCAAGAAAAAAAGATCAAATAATTGAACACTGGCAAAAGGACAAGCTCAGCAATGTGCTGGAAACCCAGCCGCTGCGGTGCGGCGCAGTTCCAGCGCTGATTTTCAGCTTGCCCAGTGAGTGACTTTTCGGCGACTAATACACTAACATATTTAACGAAACACATAAAAAAAAAAAAAGAGAAAGCTGTATAAAAAAGAAATTTCAGTCTACTGCAATATTAGTTAATTCAGATATGTAGTTTTTTTTTTTTTTATAAACAGTGAATATGGGTGCCAGTCCTTTAAAAAACGCTGTCAGTTTGCCTGTGTAACAACATGGTTTTCAGTTTAGACTTAAACAATGGTTGGGACATATTTAGACGAAGTGGTGGAGGAAGGTCATTGCAAACTTTAGCCGCTCTAACTTTAAACCCTCCTTTGCTCCCTTTAGTTTTATGTTTAGGAATGACGGCTTTATTTAATATTTTACTGCGGGTATTAAAACTATGTTGGTCTCTTACCCAATTAATCTTTTCAAAAAGATATTCTGGCCTTTTTTTTATACACTATTTTATGTACAAACGAGGCCATGTGCAATTCTCTACGCAAAGCCATTTTGAGGATTCCTTTCTCATTGAGATAAGGTGTGACATGCGACCTACGTGGAATGTTGAAACAAAACCGCGCGCAGGCATTCTGCACTCTTTGTATTGCATGTGCAGTTTTCGCGAAAAGCCTGGGTCCGTATACTGTGTCACAATAATTGAATTGTGAGAGGACTAATGATTCAGTAAGCAACACTCGAACCTTTTCAGAAAGGTGCTCTCTCAGCCCGTAAAGCACCTTGAGTCGATAGAATGCATTACGAATCTTCCCGTTAATATGTTCGATGTAACGTAGTTCGCTATCAATTATGAGACCGAGGTTTTTAGCCGTTAGAGATCGTTCTATGTTTGCAGAGTTCATTCTTAGAACGGGTTGAAATTCAATTACCTTTTGGCATTGGTGTTTAGTACCCAATACGAGAAACTTAGATTTTGTGGGATTCAAAATAAGGTCATTATCACTTGCCCATTTTGAAATAATAGCCAGGTCGTTATTAATTATCTGTACGGCATTTTGAGTATCTCGGGGATAGAAAGAGTAATAGATTTGCGTATCGTCAGCATAGAGATGGATTTTACAATATTTTAAACGATTATGAAGGTCGGCGGTAAATAAGGCAAATAGGATTGGGCTCAAAATTGAACCTTGCGGAGTTCCTTTTACAATATTTTTGACTGATGACTGCGATTCACTTCCCGTTTCGGTTTCAGTTATTACAAACTGCTTCCGTCCCGTCAAATACGATGAAAACCAGTTTCGAGCAAGCGGCATGACTCCATAGTACGTCATCTTTTCCAAAAGCAGATCGGTACTAACACAGTCGAATGCTCTGGAAAAATCTAGAAGTACTAGGATACTACCTTTGCCTTCATCAGAGGCAGTGATAATGTCGTCGGTAACATGAGCAAGTGCAGTGGCGGTACCATGATCGCTACGGAACCCCGACTGTATCCGCGGTAAAATATTTTCTCGCTCTAGATAACTAGTCAATTGTGTGCATACAACGCGTTCTATGATTTTTGACATGGCCGGAAGAATACTTATAGGCCGGAGATCCTTAAGGTCTTCAATTTTGGAGTTTTTGGGCAGTGGCTTTACTCGAGCTAATTTCCAAGCATTCGGAAAGGTACCTGATGTTATTGAAAAGTTAATTATATTAGTAATTGTATGTAAAGTAACGGGCAATGTTTTTTTTATCATCTCAATGCTGATAGAGTCATGGCCGGTCGCATTTGTAGCTATACTCGTAATACATTGAAGAACTTGTTCTTCGGAGCATTCATTTAGTGTAAATTCTCCTTTCCCAAATCTATTAAGTCGAAAAAAATCATGTACTTCACTATTTCGACACCCGTTTGTCGGCACATCGAGAAAAAAATCATTAATTTGTTCAGGATTGTTCAAATGATGAGGTATATCTGGTTGGGAGTTCGAGCCGAAAACAGAAGCCCGTTTTAAATAGCTCCACATCTTCGAAGGCTTGCCGATATTATTATTTACATAAAATCCAAAAAAAGCGGTTTTCTCTAGTTTGATCGTTTTGTTTACGAGATTACGCAAGCTCTTATAGTACTTCATATGTGAGTCCATCTTAGTTACTCTTGCTTTAGCGTAGGCCTTATCTCGTAGAGACATCATAAATTTAAGGTTGTCTGTAAGCCAGGGTCGAGGTTTTTCATCGATACGAACTCTATGTACTGGAGCATGCTTGTTAAATAAACTTAATAACAAGGAGTTGAATTTTTCTACCATTTCATTAATATCTTCACAAGTCCTAACCTCTGACCAACCAATAGAGTTAAGATCTTTCGTAAAGGCTTCATCGTTTATTTTATTAAAAGCACGGTAATTAATAAAGCGTGGAGTTTCCTCTGGTTTTTTTATTTCGAATTCACCAATGACTAGGGCGTGATCGCTTAGGGAGGGGTTGTGTGTAACGATTACTCTATTGCACAGCGAAGGAGAGTCAGTAATTATTAAATCTAAAATGGTTGAAGACGTATCAGTGACACGAGTCGGTTTCTCGACGAGCTGCTTAAGGTTTCGTTGGGACAAAACATTAAGCAACTCTTGCGAGTTACGACTGTGTTCCGAAATATCTACATTAAAGTCTGTTAGTATGAATATGTGGTCACAGTATGCAAAAACACTTACAGATTCACTCAGAGCGTCTATGGCACCACTAACCGATAATCCTGATTCTGGTCTGTAAACGGTTCCCACAGCGATCCGCAACCCTCCTTGTAAAGATATCTCCAGCCACATTTGCTCGAGTGCTGATTCTGGATGTTGTTTGGTCCGCACTCGCAGCCCACGTCGCACATAGAACCCTACTCCTCCGCCCCGCCTATCATCGGCGCGAGGCCTGTGCTTGAGCACATATCCCGGCACTACCGGTGCAAACTTTTCTTCCCCAGCTTTCATCCAGGTTTCATTTAAGGCTAAAATATCCGGTTTCAACTTTTCCATAGAACATAGCAGTTCATCTTTACCTGTATTTATTGATCGAATATTTAATAGTCCCAACGACAAAAAAGTTGTTTTTTTACAAGACTCCATAATACTTCACATTAGGTAACAGGACAATATACAATGCACGGCACCCATATACAGTGTTTCTCCCCACTACGCATGCACAATAAAAAATCGCAGCATTGACTAGTACACATACAAAATTATAGAAATCGATTGTACGACAACTAAACATACTTTTTGCATAGAAACAACCAACAGTGCAAAACAGACTATGTGCTATTTGATGGTCCAGGAGCCTCGCCGAAAACCCGCTGCAGGTCAGATTCCTTTCTGATCCAGTGAACTTGCTCACCCTGTTGCCGACGTGTATATATACGTCCGCGCTTCGTCCACACGTACTTCCACTGGCAGGAGCTGGCTGCATCTCGTGCCAACTTGAAAAGTTGCCTATTGTAGCGTGTGAGGCGCTCATTGACGTAAATGACCCGAGGGGCAGCTGCCAGCCCTAGGCCGGCCGAGTCCGCACCGCGGCGCACTCTCGCGCCTTGTAGCACTTCGTCGCGCAATGCGCGCCTCGCCAGACGCACGACAATGATGCGCGGCCGCCCTTTGTTGGTAACCGGAGTTTGGATCTCTTCGCTGTCATCGGGTGGCTGTATGTCTGGCTGGATAATTTTTGCTCCTATTCGCTCAGCAAATACGATGTCTTGGTTATTTAATTTAACCCCAAGTTTTGCTGCTACGAGCGTGACCAAGTGCGCAGTATTTTCCCCACTTTCTTCAGGTATATTTATTATATCGAGATCATTGCAGAGCATATCTTGATCTTTTTCGTTTAGCTCCTGTTTTAGGTCTACAACTAAATTTTCTAGCCTATGTGTCTCTACCGAGTGCTGCTCCTCAAAACGTCGTTCCAGGGAGTCCATGCGCTGTTCCAGCATATCCAGGCGCTCGCTGTAGTTCGTAAACGCGTTTTTTATATCCTGCATTTCCACTCGAAACTGCTTAATTTCATCCCGGACGGTCTGTAACTCTTCCCTGAAAAACTGTTTTATTTTAGCACTCAGGTCTGGACTTAACTCTGCAATTTTTTGGGTGGAGCGAGGAGGCTCTGCTGCTGAGGCTGTAATTTTTGTAGCTGTAGTACTTTTAGACGTCCCAGAGCTGTCGCTTGTATCGCCTGCCCCACTGCTGCTCGGCACTGCACCTTTAACCGGCGTATCCGATTTGTTATCCCTGGGCATGTTTTTCTTACACTCTGGACAGACCCAGGTCTCATCGACGCATCCCTTGTCAGGCATGCCAACGCATGCACGGTGGTATATAGATGGGCATTTCGTACACGCAGCGCCATCTGTCCGTGACAGGAACTTTCCGCACGCTCCGCATTTGGCCATATCTCAACTGGCACAGTTGATGCCTGTAGGTCGATGTAGAAGTTAATGTAGATCACGCTAGGTGGCGCTATGTAGCAGTTCCTTTGGATTACACTAGATGGCGTTGGAAGGTGGACTAAGCGTATTACTTGTGGGTATCTCTACTTGTTGAAATATACCTTCGAATGTAGAACCGATTGTTCTTGTACAAAAAATATTCAACAATGGTACTTGCGATTTAGAATGTCCTCATCTGCCACAAACACACTGGATAACACTTCCACAGGTTTAATGTGACTTTAACCGGTCTTTCACTATTCCAGACTAACAATTTTAGGCAGCTTTCTATTTTTTAAGTCGACTGACACAGAGAGTGTGTGTATTGTCACCGACGTCCGTGACGTCACCTGATTATACCATATATTTGATTTTTACATAATGTATATCTTATTTGAGTGTTAAATTGTTAAATTTATTTAATTATTAACCTTTTTATTATAAAACTTATATAATTGTTTAGATTTTAGAATCTATATTTTAACAATTTTGTTGGTTGTGCGATCCGATCCAAAACGAATTTATTAAAACAATATTTTACTAGAAGGATTTTGTCCGTAGATTATTACTTACTTAATATTCCCGATTTAAGTATTGTCATCGGAAATTTACTGTACAGTCGAGTTCATTTACATCTACACGGTAAGTCGTAAGTGTGTAGATGTAAATGAACTCGACTGTACATAAGTACGCAGACGAAGTGATCAAAATTCGTACGACCATTATACTATCCCTTTGTTGATTTGAACAAACCTGCAATGGGCAGTCTGGAATTTAAATAATTAATATATTTCTCATCATTATCATTGCATCCGGCCGATTTCGGCCACGGCGACTGAACGCTGGCTAATGAGAGCGTCGCTGATGAGCTCTCAGGTGGCTGACGAAGCCAATTTTCGCAGCAAATGCGCGACCACATTCGCTGCATGTCACCCCACCGACAAAATTATACAAGATGGCCGCTGGTGGTCGGGCCTTGAGCTCCTCGCGCTTAGCGTCGAGCTCACTCCTTTTCTCTTCGAAGGCTTGCACGCTTACCGCCACTGTTTGCCTCCACTTGGGCCGATCTTGTGCCAAGTTCTCCCATGCGATGGGTCAATGTCACCTTTCCGCATATGGCGCTTCTGTGCATCTTTGTATCGCAGGAATTGGCCGCCCTGTTTCCGCTTGCCGTCCTGCAGTTCCGAGTAAAAGATGAACTTTGCGATTTTACATTCGAGAGACATGACCACACTATGGTAGCTGTCGCCGCATTAGATAGGCTTTATTTCTACAACTTCCTGAATGAGGGTTATTATCTAGGCATCGGACTTTCGTTTAGCACAGTAGGATTTTAGAGAGCTATGGATCCGGCATTAACATTCACATACAATTCATACTCATACTCATTCATCTATTTCATTCCAAACTGTCTTTATGGTTATTGTGCTTAACATTCCCAAGAATTAAATGACTAAAATTATAAGTAAAATAAAATTTGTACAACAATACATACTCCTGGATTTAACTATGCATGCATTTTCTAGTCATTACTGGATTTTTGATCAGTATAAAACCCAATTTCCGATGTTTAGTTATATCTACTTACTTGCCTATAAAATAAAATTCAAGATATTTTGAAAAAATCCATTCCCCGTTGTTTATCAGACAATAACAGGGTGTTATTAAAATTTAAAGTGAAATTCTTGAAAAATCTATAATTTTAACGAAAATGTGGTTTTAATTATCGGTAGGTGCAGTCAACATTGTCAAAATTGATTCCTAGGCCATTTCGTACCTTGTCACAGTGAACTTTAATATGAGAGCCGCTTGAGATCTCGTATCATTGTCATTGTGACAAGGTTTTATAGTGGCCTAGAAATCAAACTTTCTGAGAATTCCCAAATAACGTAGCATGGTATAAATTGGTTTGTGCAGATATTTATGAGAATGATATTCTATGTAGCAACCCCACGTAGCAAACAAACTGTATGATAGTACATTACGTAGCAAGGGTCGTAAACGAGGAATTACAAACGAATGTCTATTAGAAGCCCGAAGCCGAAGGCGAGGGCTTTAATGACACGAGTTTGGAATTCCTTTACACTAGAGTCACGTACGACGTTTTTCATCTCACTTTGGAGGAAATAAAACAAAAATATAAATAGTAGTCAATAACAAAATTACTTAACGCCCTAGGGCGTAATATACGACTTACCTACCGCCCGGTTTTCTAGCTTGTAAACCCTTGTTTACGAGAAAGTGTGATGAAAAGCTTATACAGCCCTTATACGGCTTATTTCAGCTGCGTAAGGGCTATATAAGGGACCTATCAGACAGAGAGCGGTCAAGCGTTCAAGTCAGGAACAATACGACCTACAATTACAATTTGACCGTCCGCTTGACCGCGTGACCGCTCTCTGTCTGAGAGGTCCGTAAGCTCTTATATAGCAGTGTGCTACTTGGGACTTTTATTGGTAACTGTACAGTCAAATTATATAGTCTGTAAGGTTTTTTATTGCAAATAATTGAGGGCAAATTACTAATATCATATAAAAGGTTCGCATCAAATTGTACAAAAGTTCTTTAGTGCTAATGATCGATTAGGAGGTCAGGCAATCTTTAGCCGCAATTTCATCACGCACTGTTTTTATTAACAACTGATTAGGCCTAATAAATGGTTGTAATTGAGCGTTTTCCTGTGTTTACATTTCTTAAATTGCTGACTTTTTGAGTAGTTCTTTCTTAGAATTGTTATTTATTTCGAACGTGATACTACAAGAAAAATATATAAGCACAAACAATGAATATTCTTCAAAGAATGATGATGTACAGACACAAAAACGCCCAATCTGCTGTTAATAATTAACAGAGTAAGTAGAAATCAGACCTCAAATTAATGTTTTTGTGAGAATGATATATTTTTACTAATTGATGGTAAAAAAAAAAGAATAAGATTCTATTCTAGATCCTATTCGATAAATAATAATTTACGTTTAAATTTTGTGGTTAATTGATTTATTATGAAATCCTTAAAAGGACTAAGGTGCTATTTATATTAAGATGAAATAAAGAAGCTTATAATGAAATAGTATGTTTTATTTCTGACACAAAGTTTTAATGACACATCTATATTATGAATATACGTAAAGTAAATAGAGTTTCTTTAAGACATTAAAGATAAAGATAATTTACTTGTAAAACATGAGTGGATGCAATTGCCAAACATATATAAATTTCTTTGCATGCAAAAAAATAAATTACAATTCAGAACGTCAAATTTTAATCCCTTCCAGTAAGATATAAGCGTCTAATCTTTTCATCTACCTTATCCCAAGGCAAGAACAGTTTCAAACCATCGTGCTCAGGAGTGCTCTGAACATCTTCCCTCACACAACCAGCATTGCAGATAAAGTCGCAAGTCTGTGTGTTGACGTTGAAATGGAGACCTTCAGCACATGTTCCTAGGACAGCATTTCCACCGTCGCATCTCCAGAACTTATCGCAATCGTGTTCATGAGCCCAGGCGGGGACGTTGCAAGATGTTTGGCATTTCTCTGATGGTGCAATGCTACCGTCTTCTCCACTATTTCCATTTTCAGCACTGGCTTCACCACTGTTACCATCCTCAGCGCTGCCCTCATTTTCTCCATCTTCATTGTCTTCTTCACCGTTTCCATTGTCGTTGTCATCTTCTCCGTTGTTGTCAATTTCAGTGCTACCGCTGCCTTCGGCGCTGATGTCGTTGTCTTCGCTGCCGGCATTTTTGCAGCCAGCATTCTGTGGCCAGTCGCATACCTGTAAACAATCATACTTGATTTAACCACATTCCTTTGGTTGAGTTTGTCGGATAGAATGGTGGTTGTGGTTGGGAATTTGAGATAAACACTAATCGTAAGTACTTAGAACAACGTAACATTATGACAGAAGCAATATGCTAAACATATATATCTAAATACGCGACCAATAGACATACCTATTGTGCAGGTCTTTATAGCCTCTCTTTGGCGAAATTATCATGTAATAACAGCTGTCACCCTCTCAAAATTTATTAACATCTGCAGCAACGTAAAACTGTTTTATCAAAATAAATGAATGAAATTAAATGCCGCGGCCACTTTAGTTTTAGGCTCGTTTTTGGGGTAACTACAGAACGAAAAATTGTATACAGTGATATAAACGCATTACTACCCGCTTTAAAGCTGTCATGAAGACGATGGCCCTCAAAATTAATTCGCTACTGTCTACCAAAACTAATCAATCTAAGTCCAAGAGCCTTATTGGGTGCCTGTGTCGAAAAACGAGCAACATCATACCTGCAAAGTTGGGTTGAAGTGTGTGCCAGGCGCGCATTCCCTCTCCACCTTATTTCCGTGCGCGCACTGGTAGAACTTTCCACATTCACTTTCATGAGGCAAAAGTTGGTGCACGTCGAAATCAGCGGGGCAGCCGTTGGGTAATAAATCACCATCTTCTCCACTGTTGCCATTTTCTCCATTGCCTTCTCCGCTGTTGCCAGATTCTTCACTGTTGCCGTTCGATTCACCGCTGTTGGCGTTCGCGCAGTCTACATTCGCTGGCCAGTCGCACACCTGGAATATTGATTTAAATAAACAGTTTATTATGACAAAGCGCGGAACATTGGCATGCGAGGCCCAGTTTTTTTCTTTGTCGGTAGGTAAATATGATATTTTTCAAGCAGAGCAATAAAATACTGAGGTGCAAATCAGTTAACAAACCAAGTTCGACCTCTGTAATGTGCACGAAAAATTTTCAGATAATATGAAGGGAGCATTTGAAAAAAATATGACTTAATATTTTGTTTAGAAAATAGCTATCACATTCGCAATAAATTAATCAGTATCATCTGGTAATGACACACCTTGAGCAGTTTAAATCAATCATATGTCATATGCCACTTACTTGGATAGCGGGGTTAAAGTACAGTCCACCGCTGCAATGCCTCTCAACCTTCTCTCCGTGAACGCAGTAGTAGAACTTGCCGCAGTCACTGTCATGGGGCAGCAGCTGATGAACATCGAAATCAGCAGGGCATCCGTTAGGCAGAAGTTCTACTTCAGGTGCCTCTGTTTCTGGTTCAGGAGACTCAGTAGTTGGTCTTGGAGGTTTAGTGGTAGCTTCTTCGCTGTTTCCACTATCGCCACTTCCGTTATCTTCTCCGTTGTCACCTTCTCCACCATTACCGTTGTCGCCACTTCCGTTGTCTCCTTCTCCACTGTTGCTATTGTCACCACTTCCGTTATTATCTCCACCACTATTTTCTCCGCTGCCAGAGTTAGCGCAGCCAGCATTGTGTGGCCAATCGCAAATCTAAAAAAAAAAATATTATGGTAGTAAGGTATTTTGGTAAACTTCGGTTGCAAGGTTGTGTACAATTTGATTTAAAACATACAATAATTGATCATCAGAGTCATATATAATAAAATATATCATATATCTTCACATGAATGTGTTTGTGAACAAAATACCTAAAATCATAATTAAGCCAAAGGTCAAACTACAGAACCCAATGATTTTTCTCTACGAAGCAACAATGATGTAAAACTAATCTTAAATGTTTTTAGGGATCCGTACCTCCAAATGAAAAAATTGAACCCATATACCTAGGATCACTCCGTTGTCTGTCTTTGGTACCTACTGGACCGATCAAGTTAGAATTTGTTACATGTAGATACCACATAGTGACGTTTAAAGTAAATAAATGCTTAGCAAAATAATATTGCACGAGTACTTCATTATATAGGTAAAATAAATTATCGTTATACCTTATATTAAGTATAGTTAAGTACTTATATGCAGAACCCTTAATGCGCGAGCCCCACTCGCACTTGAACAATTTAATGTAATTTTCAACGTACCTGTTCAACTGGGTTGAAGTGTGTTCCAGGCCCACAATCCCTCTCAACCTTTGCACCATGTACACAGTAGTAGAACTTAGCACAATCGCTTTCGTGAGGCAACAACTGATGAACGTTGAAATCAGCTGGACAACCGTTGTCTAAGACTCCGTTATCATTATCACCGCTTCCATTATCTCCACTACCATTTTCTTCGCTGTTACCGTTATCTTCAGCGCTGTTTTCATTGCTGGCTTCGGCACTGTTTTCATTGCTGCCTGCGTTGGCGCATCCAGCGTTTTGTGGCCAGTCGCAAACCTAATAGCAATTGTAAATATATTAGATAAAACCCGGATATTATATTAGCAGAAATACAATTAAAGGGGAGGTGGGATATGACTAAGGTAGTTTATTATCTAATAGTTAGTTATTACACTGTGGCATTCTTTTCTCGGTAATAGTCTTACCACACCTTAACTCAGTTGTACAATTTCTAGTTATACTTAATAGTTTAAGAGAAACAATGAAATGCTTATACCTGCTCTACTGGATTGAAGTGAGTCCCAGGTCCACAATCCCTCTCCACTTTCTCTCCTCGCACGCAGTAGAAGAATTTGGCGCAGTCACTCTCATGCGGCAAAAGTTGGTGCACATCAAAATCAGCTGGGCATCCATTGTCAAGTACTCCGTTGTCGTTTTCACCACCATTATTGTCTCCACTGCCGTTGTCTTCTGTAGTGTTTTCTTCACTGTTGCCATTGGATTCACCGCTGTTTGCGTTGGAGCAATCTACGTTAGCTGGCCAGTCGCACACCTAAAAAAAATGTTGCTTTTGAGATAGTGTAGATCGGCAATAAATTTGAGCACACACGGAATTCTGTGATTTTCTATTTGACATTCTTGGTTGGTTTTGCGGCGGCCCGGCCTGAATTATTCTCCATCTCAATTTAAACAAAACACCCAAAATTCCCAAAGTTTAATTTACTCTACCTCTGCATGCAGAAAGTTGACTTGATCACATCGCGTTTATATTTACAGGTATAAATAGATACGTAATATAAATAATATATTAAAATTCTATTATTATGGTTTTTAAATTTACTCTTGAAAATAATAGGCATTTATAAAGAAGAAACTCTTTCATCTGATAGCGAAACAATTAAAGCAGTATATTTTTGAAAACAGCATGCTACTTACTTGGATAGCGGGGTTGAAGTACAGTCCATCGACGCACTCCCTCTCAATCTTCTCTCCATGGACGCAGTAGTAGAACTTGCCACAATCACTGTCATGGGGCAGCAGCTGATGAACATCGAAGTCAGCAGGGCATCCGTTAGGAAGCAGTTCTACTTCAGGTGCCTCTGTTTCTACTTCAGGTGCCTCTGTCCCTGGTGCAGGAGCCACGGTGGTTGGTCTGGTTGGTCTGGGAGGTCTAGTTGTAGCCTCAGTTGAAGCATCAGTGTTGGGCTCTGTGGTCTCTCCACTGTCTTCTCCGCTACTACCAATAGTGCAGCCTGCGTTCTCGGGCCAGTCACAGACCTGTAATATCCATAACATATTATCGTTTCGTTATTAGAGTTACACGCGGTTCATAGTTGCCATGTAGTTCTATTCGAACTGAATCAATAAGATCCTCGACATACACCGAAACATTATCCAGCAGAAAGTACAGTACGAAAGCAGACAGAATGTGATTTAAGTTTTATAGTTGTCTCGCTCGCTCTTAGAAGATCAAGATTAGAACCTCTCCGATGTCACCCAAACTCGATTCCCAATCTGACAGCTCACGGATTGAATGTACATAAGTTGTAAAATGTAAGTAACCTATTTCATCTCATATACATTTTTAGTAACTTTACCTGTTCAACGGGGTTGAAATGAGTTCCAGGCCCGCACTCCCTCACAACCTTATTTCCATGCACGCAATAGTAGAACTTAGTGCATTCGCTCTCATGAGGCAGAAGCTTGTGCACATCAAAATCGGCAGGACAACCGTTCTCTAGAACATCGTCTTCTTCACTGTTGTTGTTGCCTTCTTCGTTGCTGTTTCCATTTTCGTTGCTTTCATTGTCTTCATTGCTGTTGCCATTATCTTCATTGCTGTTGCCAGAGTTAGCGCAGTCGACGTTGTGGGGCCAGTCGCACACCTGAAAAATGAAGATAATTTCGTCTACTTAAAGCAAAGCTCGTATCTCAGTGTCAATATACTTACTAGATACGAGGTTTTGAAGAGCAATGACAGAAATTTTAGTGAGTCTTGGTTGCCACCAGACAATTCATTTTAATTCTGTTGATCTACTTTGTCAATGGACTATGAAATAGACAGAGGTGTTTAAATTACGTTAGAAGATTTCTTACACAAAGAAGGGGAAAATGTCACTAGCCCAAAGTAAAGTAAAACCGACAAAAGACGCGATTTTTTTTTCGAATTCGACAAAATGTGCACTTTTTTCATTGTTCACAAATATTTATAAGTATACTTATAAGGAGATTTCAAATAGGTATAGAAGATATATCAGAATAGGAACAATGATCTGACCTAACAACTGCAAACAAAAGAACCAAAATCGCATGAATTGATATGATACACGGAATTGAGAGAATACAACCAAGTAGTATAAACCTCGTAATTAATCATAATCCGCAGATAATCTCGAGGAAAAAAAATGCGATAAATCTACTATCGAGCTATAAATTATTTAATCCAATTTTATGATCGATTAGATGGAATTTTTTTAATTTTGTAACTTGGAACATCACTAATATTTTGATTTAAGCACACTCGATTTCACTCATTATTATTACAAAATTGGACTTATTTAACCTTTTCTAAAATATTTAATTAACTCAACTGTTTTTCTGACGTGATTTTTCATCAACGGTCTCGAAGGGACACTCTTTTCTTCCGTTCCCTTCAAGATCACGGCACTAATCAAAAACCTTTCTTCCCCAGGGACAATCGGTGGAAGAACGTAAATGCTATTTACCTGTATCTCTGGGTTGAAAAGAGTTCCATCTCCGCACTGCCTCTCAACAGTCTCTCCGAGAACACAGTAGTAGAACTTGCTGCAGTCACTCTCATGAGGAAGAAGCTTGTGCTGATCAAAGTCAGCGGGGCAGCCGTTGGGGAGAAGTTCTTCGTCATCATCCTCGATGTCGGGGTCTCCACTACCTTCGGAGTCCAGCTCTGAGGAGTCAGCGTTGGCACAGTCCACGTTTTCAGGCCAGTCGCAGACCTGAGGATGAAACAATCATACTTTTATCACATTCACGAGCCCGGGATGGTTACAATTTTATTTTATTTATTTGGAACATCAACAGCATTACAGAACATATATAACAATGCTTATAGCTAGAACATAAAGCCAATAATGATAAAAGGATCGTTATGGTAACATTAAATACCGCGAGCGGTGAATTCGTGAATGTCTCAGATTGCAAGTGTTTGGCCCGAGCCGAAGGTGAGGGTCATAAATACGCGATTTGGGGCTTTACGAATTGCCGCCCGTGGTTTATATAAAGTTTTACTTCTTTCCTTAGCCACGAAGGTCCCACTTACGACCTAGGGTGACGTAAAGACTATTATATTCCAGGCAGCTAAAAAATAGCTTGACATTTAAAGTAAGTAACTTGTCAGCTAAAACCATCCGCGAACGCTCCGCATGTGGAATGAGCTTCCTTCCGAGGTTTTCCCCGGAGGCTAAAGTATGGGGTTCTTCCAGAGGGGAGTAAATAGGCTCTTAAAGGGTAACACGTGTGTGATGCTTCTGGCGTCCATAGGCGGTGGTAACTGCTTAACATCAGGCGGGCCCAATGCTTGTTTATCACCGTCGTAGTATAAAGAACAAAAGCTTGGCAATGCCCACGGAATAGATGCCAACCTATTAACTTAGCTAGTTATTATTTTTCTTCTCGGATCGCTCTCAGATTGCTTGTGGCTACTTAATAAATGATTTCATTTCATTTCATACAATTTTCAAAATGACCCTTCGTCTGTGCGTGTTAAAAGTGACTGCAGATTCGTTTGAACGTATGAGACGTTGATTGATTATTTGTTTTCATTCATTCCATTTTAATGTCAGTACTTATAAATGATAATACATTTTCCTATCTCATAAGCCAACTCGAATTACTATCCTGTGACAAAATGCATACCTACAATATTTACAATTTCCCGGTACTCACAATAATAAAAACTGCCTTATCTAGCTTATCTGACCCAGTTAGTAATACTCTCAAATGCTATTATAACATGGTACAAGACATGCAGAAGGATATAATATACATAAATATATTATATCATCTAGATAATATAATTTACCAAGTGGGATTTTCCACCGAGAAAATCTCACTTCATGGCTAAAGCCGAAGACGTAAAACTTTAAACAAACCACGGGTGGTAATTCGTAAAGCCCCAGATCGCATATATGTATATTACCCTCAAGTTCTGTTTAGGCTACAAACATCTGCGATCTAATGTCTCATTTTATTATTAACACGTTTCTAAAGGGCTAATATACTAACCCCATCCCCATACTTGCTTTTGGGAACTATACTCGCGTGTTGCGTATAGTTGCCTGATAGTTTCAAGATGGCGTTAGTAGTATCACAGGTTGTTCTAGTATAAGACCCAAAATATTTGAATGCGAATGGAATCGAATGGACGTTGTTAATTCAAAACACGGGTAACTGAAGATACAGCGTATTGGATTCACAGGGTACAGCTGTACTTTTAGATATTCAGAACCACTACTTTCTACCATATGGTAGGTCCACTTGCCCCACTGACGGTCTTATTTCGACTGACCTTAAACTATAGACTATAGTCAATGGTTAAGGGACTATATTATAGTAAAAATCGATCTAGTCCCAAACGCAATGCTTGTACTATGGGTACTAGACGACGATATACATAAAATACATAATACTTATAGATAACATCCATAAACCAGGAAAAAAATATTCGAGTTAATCACACAAATATTTGCCCTGGCCGGGATTCGAATCCAAGACCAGCTCAGTAGGCTACAAACTGAACCAACCGCGTCATCAAATGTAAAATTACAATCTAAATTTTATCGATAAACATTAGCGCAGTTTGGTGTAAACAAATAGGCTAGTTGACTCGTGTCAAAATATATTAAACTAAGGTTTATTTCGTATAGTATTTAGCATAGGCAACCTAAATATATATTTTTCAATTCATGAAAGTGGAAGATGGCTGAAAGAATTGTATTTGAAAATATGGTTTTCAATCTGTATTTTGAAATGCTTAAAACGCTGTCCGCCATTTTCGCTTATAATAGTGACGTCATCGGTCCCGTCAGGAAAACTGAAAGTCTACTTCGAATAGTGCCGTCCCTCTCGATCTGCTGCCAAAGTATATTGGAATGAGCGGGAGGGCACACTATACGACGGTCGAATTTCGATCATTTACGCGTAATTCTACGTCACGCCACAGATAAGCAAAAGCCACAAATGGCGGACGGCGTTTAGACGGTTCATGAAATTTCTAGTTTTTCATTAATAAAATTTAGCTTTCTAGCTTTCACGAAAATACAAGACTTTTTTTTAGAGCTAGTAAGATCACATACCTGTAATTCAGGGTTGAAGTGAGTTCCCGGAGCGCAATTCCTGACCACCTTCTCTCCATAAACGCAGTAGTAGAACTTGTCGCAACGAGTCTCGTGTGGCAACAGCCAATGCTCGTGCTGATCAGCGGGACAACCATTTGGCAGCCATTCTTGCTCAGGAGCCTCGGTAGCCTCTGTTTCGGGTTCTGTAGCCTCAGTAGTGGCTTCTGTAGTCGTTGGAGGTATGGTGGTAGGCGCTTCAGTTTCAGGTTCTGGTGTCTCTGTGGGGGGCTCCGTGGTTGGTCTGGGAGGTCTAGTGGTAGGCGCCTCGGTTTCTGGTTCTGGGGCCTCAGTTTCTGGTTCCGGCGCTTCAGTTTCTGGTTCCGGCGCTTCAGTTTCAGGTTCTGGTGCCTCTGTAGGGGGCTCCGTGGTTGGTCTGGGAGGTCTAGTGGTAGGCGCCTCGGTTTCTGGTTCCGGGGCCTCAGTTTCTGGTTCAGGGGCCTCAGTTTCTGGTTCCGGAGCTTCAGTTTCAGGTCCTGGTGCCTCTGTGGGGGGCTCCGTGGTTGGTCTGGGAGGTCTAGTGGTAGGCGCCTCGGTTTCTGGTTCCGGGGCCTCAGTTTCTGGTTCCGGAGCTTCAGTTTCAGGTTCTGGTGCCTCTGTGGGGGGCTCCGTGGTTGGTCTGGGAGGTCTAGTGGTAGGCGCCTCCGTTTCAGGTTCTGGGGCCTCAGTTTCTGGTTCCGGAGCTTCAGTTTCAGGTTCTGGTGCCTCTGTTGGGGGCTCCGTGGTTGGTCTTGGAGGTCTAGTGGTAGGCGCCTCGGTTTCAGGTTCTGGGGCCTCGGTTTCTGGTTCAGGGGCCTCAGTCTCAGGCTCTGGGGCCTCGGTTTCAGGTTCAGGCGCCTCCGTAGTAGGTCTTGGAGGCCTTGTGGCTTCAGTTGCTTCTGTTTCAGGTTCTGGGGCGTCTGTCACCTCTTCGGACTCCGGAGGCACTCCTGGAAGGTCGCAGTTAGACGCACTGGGATGAACGCAGACCTGGAAAGATGTTGCAATGAAAAACGAATACTTTAAACTTCAGGTTAATAACGGCGAATAGCTATCGGCAAAATTTCAACCTGTCAAATTAAATAAGACCCCATTCGAACCATATTTGAAATTGGCAGTTAAGGCAAACGAAGTAGCCATTACTCAACAGTTAATAGATATAGGCTAAAATAATGATGATGACGATGATAAAGATAAAACCACTCAGTCTCCCGAGTATAAACACTTTTTTTCCTCCTGACTGAAATTTTTTTTTGCTATCGAATGATGATGAACTACTCCTGGTCAGGTCAAAGTCATGGGAAACCCTGAAGGACCGTAGCAATTCTAAAGTGCAAATCAATTGTCAGAACTGAGTATAGGGGTGCAAGACTGATTAAAATTAAGTCCTTGAGCTTAGTTCACGAGCTGATAATTGAGCATTACCTGGAGAGCATAAGAGAACTCTGTCCCTGGTGAGCAGTCCCTAGGCGTCTCCCACCTTTGGCCATATTCGCAGTAGTAGAACTTCTTGCAGTCCCACTCGTGGGGCAGAAGGTGGTGTCCGTCAGTCGGGCAAAGGTCGAAAGGTACCGTAGACTTTTCGTCTACTTCGATACGTCTGCCGTGGGTGGCGGCGACCGCCGCGAGTATGAGGATTTTACCTGGGGAGAATTTCGTTTCTAACCTCCAACAATAAAAAAATAAAACACCCCTACACAATTTGACACAATCTGCTGGTCATCATGAGACCCTCATTTAATATGAGTGAGTGATAATAGAAACTACAAAATCTGAACATAACTACAAAATTTGGGATTCTTAGCTTCAATATTGGCTAAGATCATTACGTAGACATAAATACGCGTCGGTAGATCGTGTTGCCACGCCCTCGACCAATAGCGTCATATTTTACACAAACATTCTATAAAATACAGTTCTTGGGCGGTTTTACGAAGTTCAAAAGAGAGAAGCTTCTGTAGTATTTTATGCTGTGGAATGACTCGAATGACCAACAGTTAATGGGTAATCCAGGAAAGGAAGTAATTCGGGGTTCCAGGGTCCGGCTTGGTATGAAATTTGTTGGAAAATTACTAAAACGGCATCTAACAGGAAAAGCAAAAACATGTTATTAAATTTCTTTCTCGATTGGGAAGTATTTGAACTTTCCGAAATAGAGATACCTACTATAAATTTATGATCTCATTGTTTTTTAATGTGGGTACATACCACAATGTTTATATTAAACCATTGATACAAAAATCAAAGCACAAAGAAAAATTGAAATACGCAACCTGGGGATGAGACCGGGAATCGAACCCGGTACCTCTGGATTACCGATTCTGCGTGTTAGCCTGGCCACCACCCTAACGCTAGATAACGTTTCGTATTTTTCCTTATCCTTTGTGTGTCGATTTTTGCATTGTTTATTGAATGATTTATTGCGTGTATGGTAATTCAGGTTTACAATAAGCAGATGTCATTACATAAAACAGTTTCACCGAACCCTACCTTTGCAGGTGTGCACGCTTAAAAATTATACAGTATAAAACCATAATAATATTAATAAAATTACAAAATGATTAGTTAACTATTACAAAATGGCCTTCATATATTGGAATAACATGTCAAACATAAATAAAATACAATATCAATGTCAATAGATTCATACAAATTATAAGTTATTATGTAAGCTCCATATATTCTTTTAAGTTATAAAATCATTTGTCCGCGATCCAGCACTTAACTACTTGCTTAAATCTATTGTCATTCATTTGTTTGAAACTGTCTGGTAATTTATTATAAATGTCGATACACATTACGTAACAGTTTTTCGAGGTAAGTTTTAGTCTGGTACGTGGCTTGTAAAGTTTATGTGCATATTGTTGCCGTACTGTTCTGGAGGACATAGCCTGAACATCTTCAAACAAATGTTTGTGTTTATGTACAAATAAACAAACCTCCAGAATGTAAATACTGTATATAGTTAGAATGCGATTTTTAGAAAAGCTTTACACCGTAACAGTGGCAGTACCAACAATATCTTGACCATGATAGGGGACAGGATTGACTGTCCCTTCTTACGTCACTGTTGTGGGTTACATGCTCCCAGCAGTAGTACAATGAAATAGTAATAGTAACTGTATTACTTATTTACTAACACTTACTGCTAAGTTACTAACAAGATATGAGTACTTGATGCTTGAAATAAATAAATATTATTATTATTATGTGTTTCTCATCTTTTGAGTCTCGGGCTCATACGTCCCGGTCTTTTGGAAGGCTTGCGTGGGGATATGGATCCAACACATAGAGGCCCCTTGGAGAAATTTGCTGTGGCTGTTGCCCTGCTGGGACCCGTTCCTGATCATATCAATAAGATGATACATCCATGAACCGGTCCCAGCAGGTGTTTGAACTATTGCATTGATATGGAAAAGAAACCGGGCTATTAAAGTGAAGTTTGGATGGACTATTTATGATGGGCTATTGCAGTAGAAAAATATCACCCGCCGTAACCATCTATGATTATTATTATTATTATTAACGACCTCTATGGTACGCATTTAAATTTTTCTTTGTGCATTGATCTTCGTATCAATAGTTTAGGTATATACTAACTTGTACGGACCGGATTTTCATTAGATAAGATACTAATCATATATATTCGAATCATATATGGACGCCATTCGGTAGGGGAGTGATGATGATGTCAAAAGTAATGATCTTAGAATCTGCGAGAGTAATCATAATCGCCTCAAACAAAGATGTCAATACTTTGAAAATTTCTCCCCTAAAGATCCTTACAGAGAGTTGCCCCATCTAGCGGTAACATCAGATGACAATATCCTATGAAAAAAGAAGAAGAAGGAAGCAGAATTGAATCTTGACAATACGTACCTATCATTTTGGCGTCAAAATAACGCAACACTGTTGAAATGAAACTTCTGTTCTCACGAAACACTTAAGTGTTTACCGTGTAAAACAAGACTGAATACGTTATCTACTACATGCTTTTTATATGTAATTCTTTTAAATACAGTCTTGATTGATAAGCGTAATTAATTGCTTGTTAGATTGTTGTTCCGATATTGTAAACATGTGTAAGCTGTTAGGGTTACGCAGGCATGAAAACTTACTGCGCTAACTCAACTACCCAGTGATTCTTGAACTCCGACACCAGAGAACGCCATCGTCTTCTATCTTGAGCTACCTCCCGCCATTCCGGTTGATGAAGTTCAATCAAGTCTTCGATGACTTAGTCACTCCACCGGTATCGGGACCGTCCGACTGGACGTTTCCCGCGTGGTTGACCGGTATATGCTCTCTTCACAGTTCGATCCTCGACCATCCTTTCCACGTCAATACAGCGTAGTCTAGCCAATTTGGTTTCACCGATAATGTCGGGCTCAGCCACAAGATCCTCTTCCTTAAGTGTGAGCGTCCAAGCTTCACACCCATACATCAAGATTGGACCGATTATCGTTTTGTAAATGCGGATCTTGATTCTTCTGCTCATCAACTTGGACACTAACACTTTGCGAAGAGCCGATGTAGTATTACCCTCCTGACTTTGATTTCCAATTCTAACCTCCCGAGCAAGCCGGATTCCAAAAAGGCTTTAGCACCATATTCATACGCTGCAGCAGGTTATACAGAAGACCGAAGAGTATAACCGGCCACTATGCTTAGCGTTTGTGGATTATTAATAACCGAAATTAAAAATTTAAAACACCCCCGACACAAGTACCTGGCCATCATAAGACCCTTAATCAAAGAGTGATAAAGACAATGCTATTAAAACTGAACATAACTAAAAAGTAGGTACCAAACATAGCTAGGAATAGGAACCATCTCCATGGGTCCATCCATTTGGGAGGAATACATACATTAAACTTATAACACCCCTCTTTTTTTGTGGGGGGTTAAAAAGCCCTCGATTCAATCGACCTATGGCCCGTCATTCAATTTCTCCAGCGGTGTCGTATCGACTATCGATACACCGAAGTGCTGAAGTGTTTCTACAGAAACTCCACCATGTTAGTCCGAATCCAAGACCAGATCTCAGAGCCTCTCCTGCAGCGAGGTGTGACAGGGACACGTAATTTCTCCGAAACAGTTTACTGCTGCACTGGAAGATACCTTCAAGCTACTTGTACTACTAAAAGCTTGATTGGAACGGACTTGGCATCAACATCAATGGCGAGTAGGTACTGTAAGGGGGAGTTGCCGCACCCCGCACCTCCACCATATAAGGGGGTGTCGCGCTGCTTGCAGGAAAAATAAGAGATTACACTGATCTTTGGATCATTTTTATTAATTAATCTATATATATAAACAGAAAAGTCCTGACTGACTGACATATCAACGCAGAGCCGACGCTACTGAACTTAGAGCTTTGAAAAGTCTACAGTAGGTCAAGTATATGACGTAGGCAAGGAATAAGAAAGGATATTTCAAAACTCATCCCCTGAAGGGTTAAAGTGGGGTTGAAAGTTTGTATGGAAAATGCGTAATTTTTGAGTAAGAGACATAAAACTTTGTGTACAGATTTTCCACTTAAAAACAAGAAAACTTAATTTCAGGATTTTTCAAAACTCATAATTTAAAGGGGTTAAACGTGAGGTAAAAGTTTGTATGAGAAACTTGGGATTCTTTCAGTAAGAGTGGTAATATTTAGGTAATACACCACGGTGTGAATCGGAACAAACTTCCGATCTTTAGCTGTGCCTGCCGTGAGGAAACATTCTTTTCCCTCCATCTTGTCATTATGATGTATCATAAGCAAGAAGACATCGGTGTCTCGCAGCCGCGTGTGGTCGGTACTCTGACTGCTGTAGAGCGGCAGAATATTCTGGCGTTCCACTCGGGCACTGGCTGTGATTCGAACGGCTTTATTGCAGGTAATAATGTAATTAAAGTAATCATTCGCGTTTCTAAAACATTTACATGGTTTGTCATTAAAAGTATTCCGTTTTCAGGTGTTGGCAAACGTGGAGCCTGGACTGTATATCGCAAGCACTGTGAACTACTCAATGGGATCGGTATACACCCTTTAAGTGAAACCAGTGTGGTTAAGGCTGAGAAGTTCCTGGCTCTGCTCTACAAGTCCACCGAATCGACTTGCGACGATGCGCGCCATGCCTTGTTTGGCACTAGGTACTCAAGCCCCTGAGCGTTTGCCACCCACATCAGACGCTGCACGTCAGCACATAAAACGGATGCACTTCCAGACAGCTGTTTGGCGAAGCGCTGATCAAGCCGACCCCAAGTTGCCCGATCCAACTGAGTGCGGATATCAGGAAGTCGATGGGGTACTCCTTACCGTGGCGTCATTGCTCCCCTCGATACCTTCACTTCTATCGTGCAAGTGCAAAGGGCCGGTGTGGCACACGCCTGTGCAGGTGCAGACGGGCAGAGGAAGTATGCACCAATATGTTGTGCAAATCATGTGACAATGATTGTTTGAACAGGAAGGAGCATGATGATTTTACAATCATTTGATGTTACTCTGTTCGTAATAAATGACAGGAAATTTCCGTTTATTTTGAAAACTTGTATCAATTTCCAACCTTTTTGAGTCTGTAACTTCACTTAAATGAAAATGAAGATTGTTACGTCTGTAACCGTAAGTAAAACTACCTACCGAGCTGGAGGTACTTCCGGTGTTGATTGAAGTTGACACGACTCCTTGCAGTAGAGTTATGACAAAAAATATGAATACTTCCGAAATTGCCGCCATCTTGTTTTTGTCCACTTCCAGTACCCGGACCACACCCGGACGGACTTCCGGTTATCAAAATTGAGTTCAGCGACCCCTAAAACCTATGTCATGACACCCCACACGACCAGAATCGAGTTATAATACGACTTTTTTAAGTTTTGGCATTTTGGCCGCCATCTTGAATTTTAACCGAAGGAGCCAAAATTCGATTCTGGATATTGCCAAGCCGAATTTTGTATGGAATTGATCATGTGCGATACCAATTACCCCAAAATAAGTGTATTTCACTGCCTCGACCATGTTTATCAAAATTATGAAAAAATAATAAAGTTCGGGAAGATATTGCTTACAAACCATAAGGCTTATTAAAAAAGTTTATAGACCGTTTTATAGGAAATTTTATGGAGATCATTTTTATCCTAGACATTTTTTTTCTTACTAATACTTTTTGTGTAAAACCGTAAAAACCGGGGGTAGGGACATATTTTGAGGTAAAAGGGGGGGAGGGAGGCAAAATTCGGCTTGGCAACATCCAGAATCGAATTCAGCAGGCTTTTTTACATCGGAAAAGTCATGTTGCCAAAATGGCTCACAAAATGCCGTTAGACTTGAAAATTTTAATATGGACTACCAGTTTCATGGGAGGCGAAAGTTTTGATCAGAAAAGTGGGATTCTTTGCGTAAGTCTACTCATATTCCATGTAAGTATAGCCACTAAAATACTACTATCAGCATTTTTTGAACCGTAATGTCTAAGGGGGATATTTTCGTGTACGTATAAATTAAACTCTGCATTCGTTTTTGGAAATTTATCTCCTATAGAGGTTAATTACAAGGCGAATACATGGTGTAACTTTGTATGAAAAACGTAGGAAAAATGAGGGTGTCAAAATTTCGTGTGGCCTGAGTTAAAACGAAAAAAAAATATTTAGCATTTTTAGTAACTGAGAATATTGATTTAAACGTAGCCTTATGGGAATTAAACGAAAGGCCAATGTTTGTATGGGAAATGTCGTATTTTTTGAGTAAGACAAGAACAATGGCGCCAACGTTTTTAAAAATAAGAAAACTCATGTAATCGTAAATTCCCAAAGGGCCTGGGATGACATTCAATCAAATTTTATTTATAATTCCCTCTTGAGTCGCCGTACGGGCTCTGAACGTGCCAGAATATTGGCAGCGGGTACCAAAGAAGCTGGCCACTGGCTGCACGCTTTCCCATCAGCGAACACTGGTACCTTTTTAGAGCCCGACACCCTCCGCATTGCCACCTGCCTGCGCCTAGGAATTAATTTATGCACGCCACACATATGCCCCTGCGGCAGCGAGGTCAACGCGCTGGGACATCACGGCCTCTTATGTCAAAAAAGTGCAGGCCGCTTCTCTAGACATGCCGCTCTTAACGACATTAAACGCCGCTCTCTTGCCACCGCCAACGTGCCGGCAGTTCTAGAGCCACCGGGCATCGCCAGGGATGATGGCAAGAGATCGGACGAAATGTCACTCATTCCGTGGAGGTTACGCCGGGTGCTGGTATGGGACGCCACTTGCGTAGACACACTGGCCCCGTCTCACCTTCACGGAACATCAAACAGAGCAGGGGCGGCAGCAGAGGCGGCCGAAAAATTGAAACATAATAAATATAGAGTCTCGGCCCCGAATATAATTTTATTCCTTTCGGGGTCGAGACTTTAGGTCCGTGGGGTCCCAGCGCCCACAAACTCTATATAAAGACCTCGCTAAAAGATTGCTTGAAACTACTTGGGAACGAAGATCTGGCAGTTTCCTCGCACAACGTATTAGCATTGCTATTCAGCGAGGAAATGCTGCCAGCGTCTTCGGGACCATGCCGCGGGGGCACAGTTTTTTACACCTTTTTTAGTTTATTTTAGTTACGTAATTATTTTATTTATAACTAATTCCTTGATTAAGTTTACTTATATATACCTATATCATTAAATTAATAAATACCCAATCATATACAGAAAAAAAAACCATACTAATAATACCTATTATAAATGCGAAAGTGTGTCTGTCTGTCTGTTACCTCTTCACGCTTAAACCGCTGAATCGATTTTGATGAAATTTGGCATGGAGATAGTTTAAGATCCGAGGAAGGACATAGGATCGTTTTCATCCTGGAAATTATCCCTAAAAAGATTAAAAAATTGAGTGAACATTTCTGTTGGGGTGCGGTAATTCATGATGACATTGATGACCCTGTAGGAAGTATAATTATTAGACCAAAAGCACTTGCTCTTACATTTGCTTAGGCGCTTTTAATAATCCCTTTGATTTAAGGTGATTAGGTGGATATCTATCGTGTTGTACGAGGTTGTTGATAATACACTTCCATACTTCCACGCGGACGTAGTCGCGGACAAAAGCTAGAGTAATAATATATAAGTTTTAAGTTTTTAGATACTCCATTAGCTATAACGACGAGTTGTCGACCCAATAGGAGTGTTAGGTATCTCGCGATAACAAGGCACCTAGATTAGTTCCGATTAAGTCGACTGTCAATAAAGCATAACGATTCAAAGTTATCTTTAGGTATGACTAAGACAGAAAAAAATAACAACATTACGATGAGAACATAGGATGTTGATGCCCTCGTTTTTGTAGTAGTTGGTCACAAAAGTTTACAAGATCCCTTATATTATTATCGTGTTCTTTACAACAGCAAGTCAATACATTAATAATTTATTTCGAAAAAGAATTATGTTTTTCTGAACTGATTGTTTAATGTGGGTAAATTAACACCACTTTTTTTTCATTGTCATGTAAATACGTTTCGATCCTTAAACGCAAAGAAAAGTTAAATTGCGCTCATACATGGTCCATACGGGGCCTCGAACCCGGTATCTCTGACTTACCGGTTCAATGTCTTGCGTGTTGATCTTTGTATCTATAGTAAGTGAATTCATTATCAAGACCCAAATTGAGCAATATACCTACTTCTATATTCCGAACAATAATAGCCATCATTAATTTCCTTAGCTTTTATTGATGGCAGTTGGAGAGCTGGACTAAAGCTGTTTCGGGAGGTTTGTTTAACACACTACGTCACTTTTGTCCTTTTGTCTATGATTTCGTTCGGCTCACCGGGAAGCAAATTGTCCCATGTGGTATGCCACGACGCGACCTCAATACAAATCTACCGAAAACTGTATGTATGCCCGCTAATTTTCATTAGTTGTGTTCTTTTAAGAAACTATAAAATGGTAGAAAGTTACACAGACACGTTTCCAGACCTGTGCGAGCGAAGCCGCGGGCAAAAGCTAGTCAAGAATATAATTGTACTCGCACCTTTGCAGGCTATACCGCGAATGGTCTCCTCTAAGGAATGAGTGAGACGATAATCATTCTATCATTTGAAATCCGATGTTTTTTTTTATAGAAATCTACTCGCCAGTGACTGGAAATGTCATAAGGATCAATGAGGTCCTTACATTACTTCACTCAGCTTCGATTTGCAGATGGTATCGTGGTAATGGCAGAGTCGTTGGAAGAATGCTCGAAGAGCTCGGCAGTCTCGTAGCAGGTAGGTCTGAAAATTAAAGGGTAGGGAAGGGAGGCTAAATATTCATTATCATATCATTTCAACAACACATCCACCACATCAGCTTCAGCATCAGCAAGAAACCATCTATATTAAAATATTATCCATCTATCTGTTTGAACGTTTTAAGTAGGTACCTAATACATATTAAAATCAATACTAATTAAGAAATGTTATTATTCGATAGGGGACTTTTTTAATGATAATAATTTTGAATGAATACTTTTGACATTGAAATAATTAATAAGTATTAATATAAATGTAAAATTTGAATTTTAAAATTGTAAATAACCATTTTAATAATATGATTGTGATATGTGTATGTTTATAGTTAAATTAACAAATGTCAAACATTGCATGTGTTGTTCCCTTAGATTAAGTTAAATAAGCTATACCCTAACAGGGTCCATGATGTACCTTACATGTATATAAAATTGTAACACCTATAATACCATGGTTGGTATAAATAAATAAATAAATATCCGTCCTAGAAGAAAATTAATTAATTAATTACTGTTGGTCGCTGTTCCCTAAATATGGCAGAATGAACCTTCTGAATCCTAAGAAAATTTCAAGGGATTTATGACGTCATTCCTTTTTTGTATGGGATCTTGACATTTTGGCACTACTTTGAATAAAAATGCATGTCATTTTTCTTCCACGAAAAACGTTTTAACACTTGTAATTGAATATGGTGCTAGTACGCATTTAAGCCCTTTTCATCGCATCGGCTTAAGATACAAGCTTTTTTAAAGTAATGACGATCGTTTTCTTCTGAATTGTGTCTAATGAATTATTTCATGTTGGGCATCCGAAAATTGGTGACGCCATAACACCTTTCTGCACTAAAAATCAAGATTTATTTTTAGCGCTCCTTCCTCAAATGTTTTTAGGGTTCAGAAGGTTCATCAAGCCAAAGAAGAACGCCATCTAACGGTGACCTACACTTTTTTGTTGTAAACACCCGTCCACTATGCGGAACCAATCTAAATTGTAGTTTTTGTTTTCGCAAATTAAAAACATGTACCTAGTGACAAATTTATATCAAAATAATCGTCTAGGAACTGAGATAAGATTAAATAAAATTTAAATCTGTAGGTAGATAGATTGTAGCTAACCCACCTGAATGCTTACTTAATTTCGGTACATAAAATTAAAAAAATATAACATCACAAGTAACTGGTCATCATGATAGTGAGAAAGAAAATGCTACTTCCATACATCTTAAATACAAATAACACCCATGACCCAGGCACAAATATTCGAGTTCATCACACAAATATTTGTTTAGGTACGTGTATGACTTTGTATGTTATTGACGTTGCTAAATTTATTATCTCGCCGCCTGCTCTTTCATTGTTTGTTTTTTTGCTCATTCCTCTACCCAAAGGTTGTTTGGACTCTTCCAGACAACCTTTGGGTAGACTCAGACTCTTCTGGAAGGATCGGTCTTTAGCGATAAGACCGCCTATTGTCTACAATTTTTAAATTAAGGTTTCAATTGTTAAAAAAACTTGTTGGTGTGCAATAAGGAATTCATGTATTTTATTGTACCTACCTCCCCTACACGTAAAGTGGGGATGTGGTTTTTTTTGCGGCTACCCCAAGGTGTGGAATACCGTTGGATGGGTCTTTTAAAAATATTGTGGGTTACACCACATAACTTTTCGATAAAGTAATCCATTTGCAAAATATTAAGCTTTAAAGTTAGTTAGTTAGTCAAGTGACAGCTAAGTTTACGAGTAACAGTCAACCAACTTACAAAGTGTACTCGACAGAGTAAAAATCCCATACAAAAATACCAACCAAATAGCTTATCTTTTGATTGTTTAAAGCCAAGTAAAGGAGAATAGGTTGCACCAAAAAGCTCTCTTCTTGTGTTGAGCAACTACGGAACCCTACATTGCGCATGGCCCGACTCGCACTTGACCGGTTTTATCACTACATAGTATAAAACAAAGTCGCTTCCTGTTGTCTGTCTGTCCCTATGTATGCTAAGATCTTTAAAACTACGCAATGGATTTTAATGCGTTTTTAATAGATAGAGTGATTCAAGAGGAAGTGTTATATGTATAATACATGCATAATTTATCAGCATTGCACCCGCGCAAAGCCGGGGCGGGTATATAGTTATTATTACAGTGACTACATACGGCACTGAAACTTGGTCGCTCACAATGAGCCTCATAAGAAGGCTCAAAGTTACTCAAACGGCAAAGGAGCGAGCTATGCTCGAAAAGCTCCGGGTATAGCTCGCTCCGTTGCGTAGTTTTAAAGATACATAGGGGCAGATTGACAGCAGGAAGCGACTTTGTTGTATACTATGTAGTGACAAGTTGCATACAGGCTGTAGGTAGTAGGCTATATATAGATTATTCGTACAAATATTCGTAGCATGATATTGACAGGAAGTGGTTTATTCCTAAAGACAGTTATCTACTTAGACAGCAAAACAAAGATAATGCGAATAATCCGTAAAGATAATGAATTTAGCATTAATATGGCGTCATCAGTGGGTTCGCTTAGTCCAAAAGTTAACTCACTTAATCCATTAATCAAGTTAACTTCCGTTAATCCGTATGGTGGTGATGATGATGATGATGATTATTTGGTAAATTAACTATATCTTCTTCCTAGTCATATACTTCATAGCTGAAGGTCGTGTTCCTGAAATTATTTCGTGGTGTTGTGTACGAGCTGTTTCTACTTTGTTCGGTTTTCGGCTTCCTTCAAGGCAGAGGAAACTGGAGGACCAGTGATTTCGGTCACTCGGTCACACCACCGACGCGGGGATCTACGGCGGGGTCTTCTCCCTTCCACTTTGCCCACTATCATTAGCCTGTCAAGGCTGTCGGTTTTCCGTCGAGCAACATGACCAAAGTACCCGAGTATCCTTTTGGTAGCACATGGTGTCAACCATGACATCTATCTGAATTGGGTTTTCATCTTTAGTTGTGCTAGTAGGCTATTTGTTGATCCTCATGGATGTCCATGGTATATGGAGCCTTAGAATAATAACGCCTAGAAACCCAGTTCACGCGCAACGGTGAGGCCACTAAAAGTTAGCCAGAAATTGCTAAAAGCGTCGATCGGCTTGTCAGTTACAAGGACGCGTGACAGGTGTAAAGAGCTCCCGCATTTTCAATTATTATGACGGTTTGTGCAGTGATAGGGAGTCACAATGCATCTGATAAAAATAATAAACATGCTAAGACAACATTTCACTCGTAAATACTATTCTTTAACTCGTATTTTTACGTAAAACAGTAATCAAAACCTCATATTTTCTATAAGCGGCATGACAACGTAGTGTTTCCAGTGTAACGGACTTTTTTTACCCATAATTCTGTCCTGATAATGATAACCTATAATATAAAATACAAATATGAAAAAATTAAGAAGATTAATCACTTGATTTTTATTATCCTTTTATTTGACTTGCCGTGTATGTTAGAGTATGTCTGGGTCAAATATTGCAAAACAAATTTGAATCGAGTTTAAATTTTGAACACCTGTTTAAATCACGTGAGAATGCATTATTATGGTACTACCAAGCTGGTATGATGATGAGGACGGAAGGAGGCTATAGTTAACTCCTAAATTACACAAAAACACAACAATACAATACAATACAAGTAACGTGTTAGGGCTCGTCACAAATGTCTTGATGATGAGTTGACGACTGTGCAAATAAAAGTGTTACGCCGGTGGATTAGGTCAAAAACTTCGAACGTCAATTTCAGTGCTTTAGAAGCTTTTTCAGCTGGCTGAAAAGTAATTTCAGGATTTGGCCATACCTACTATTTACGATTTTATTTATTTTCAAGTGACATTGCAAATTAATTATAATAATAAAAAAAACCTTTGTTTAATGTATTTAATAGTGTTTGAAGTCAACAACGGGTCAATGATTCAATTAAAATTTAGAATGTAACCAATCACCACTGGCATGAGTATACCCCCAATTTCAGGGGAAAAGTGATTGCGCTAGCAACATTATTGCTGTGTTTGTGTGCGTATCGGCGCGTGTAAATACGAGTTGTTCACAACTACATGAATCCATTTTATGCCTCACGTCACGTGTGGCGCCTCGGCCGGTTGAAAGTAAAGTATCCTTCTAGGCGTTATTATTCTAAGTATGGAGCATCCTCCGCCAACACTAACTACATATAGGCAGGCGGGGCGCACTCCGCGATTAAAGTTTCCCGCTACAAGTACATGCCGGTGGCCGCATGCATGCGGACTATTCAGTGGCTGACACGCTCTGTCTCGGAACGCACGTACCTACACGATTTTCGCGCGCGTCTCGCTCACGATTTACGTCGCAAGTGAACGTTCCGCATTCATCTGTTGATACCAGTGTTATATTATAATATAAAGTGTTTAAATGAGTAAAAAGACAGCGAAAAGATATTGTATCGCAGCGGGTTGTAGGAACAATGATCGAAATTGGAATCACGCGTTTTTAGTTCTGCCAACACGTCCGAAGGATGCTGAAAGGTAAGAAAATGAACATAATATATAATAAGTAGTAACTGAATAATAATAAAAAAACATATTGCAGGTGTATCTACTTCCATATTTAACACTGGTTACTCAGAACAATTTTAATGTCAATTGTAGATTATTTGCTGATACCTATTTCTCAATTTAAATTCTAGTAAAATAAGTATGTCTATACCAAGGAATAGTCTATACTAAATCAACAATCATAGAGGTTTTTATAATAATATTTAATATCAAGTTTGTAAAATTACTAGTAATGAATAAACGATTGAGTAATAGTTTGATAGGTAAGTATATAAATAATGAGTTAAAAGAAATGTATTGCAAGAGATCCCTAATAGGGATAAGTTCGCCTTCGTACATGTTTTATTTGTTACTAGCGACCCGCCCCGGCTTCGCACGGTCCGTCCGTGCGTATTTTTAAAGATCTAAGCATACATAGGGGCAGACAGACAGACATCAGGAAACGACTTTGTTTTATACTAGGTGTGTAGTGATGAATATATATAAATAATAAATAAATATCGGACAACTAAGCAAAAACAAAATGAAGCTCAAGAATTTAATTGCATGTTAAGGTAACGCATTCGTTGCATTATTTCATTATATTATACGTATTAAAATGTTTAAAAATTAAGCTAAACTGTTTTGCGGCCTGGTGGTTTTTTCGTCCTAATTCTGAGATTGATTATTTTATAGTTAAATAATGAAATAATAAATATAATGGCGCCAGGGGGCACGCCGCCTGGTCAAATGTGTCAGCAAGGGGTGCCCTTCGCTTGGTCTAAAATTATATGTTCTAAAATTGTTTGGCCGAAAATGTTTGGTCTAATATTTAATGGTATACTTATTCTTTAGCATAAAGATTTTATTACATACATATTTTTGTCCTAAACCATGTTTGACCTAAAATTGTTTAGTATATTTTTTTATGACTAAAAGGCTAAAAGTATAATATTGTTAGGTATAATTATTCTTTAGCCTAACATAAAACCTCCTAAAAACCCATATGCTGAAGCGAGCAAGCGAAAGTATAAGTCGCTCCCAGAACAATAGTTTAGGTTAGGTTAGAACTGCGTCCCCAACAAAAATAAGGCGCTCCCAGAACAGTTGGTTAGGTTAGGTTAGAACTGCGTCCCTAACAAAAATAAGGCGCTCCCAGAACAGGAGGTTAGGTTAGGTTAGAACTACGTCCCTGACAGAAATAAGGCGCTCCCAGAACAGTAGGCTAGGTTAGGTTAGAACTGCATCCCTGACAAAAATAAGTCGCTCCCAGAACAGTAGGTTAGGTTAGGTTAGGACTGCGTTCCCGACAAACATTAGTCGCTCCCAGAACAGTAGGTTAGGTTAAGTTAGAACTGCGTCCCTGACAAAAATAAAGCGCTCCCAGAACAGTAGGCTAGGTTAGGTTAGAACTGCGTTCCCGACAAACATTAGTCACTCCCAGAACAGTAGGTTAGGTTAGGTTTGAACTGCGTCCCTGACAAAAATAAGGTGCTCCCAGAACAGTAGGTTAATAGGTTAGGTTAGAACTGCGTCCCCAACAAAATCTAAGTAATATTAATTTAATAAATGCGACAGTTTGAATTATTGATTATTATTGACACCAATATTCGGAATACCAATTTTATGCCTAAAATACATTCGACCAAACAATGTTATTCCATACAAATGTTAGACTAAACAATTTTCGGCCAAAAAAATATATGCAGAACAATTTCGGCCAAACAATTTTCGACGTAAAAAACCATCGACCAAAGATTATTAGGCCAAAAAATATGTGCCGAAAAAAATATCGGCCAAAAAATTTTAGACAAACAGATCTAGACCCGTCAGCAAGCGCTTGCGGGACGCGACAGGCGATCCACGCGCGGGCACCTTTCTCGCGCAAAGGTTAGCCATTGCTATCCAGCGCGGGAATGCTGCCTGCGCACCTGCGTTTTGGGTACCCTACCACGGGGTCCCGATCTTTTTTAATGTTATTTAGTTATAGTTCCTATTTTAATGTTTTTATAGACATAATCTTGTACATCTCCTCTATATTATAATATAAATTATAACATATGATATTAAAAAAATATATAATGTATGAAGAATATAAATATATTGCTCTCTATATTGAATGCAAGAAATAAATGGGAAATACATTTTTATTTTTAGTCGTTGACAGCCCTCGCTCTCGGCGACGCGGCAAGCGAGCCAATTCATTTTCACCGTTGGCACGCAGCTTTAACGTTCCGTTTGGCTTGCGCTGGGGACGACGACTTGAGAAGGGCCATAAATCATATTTTTTCGGCTAAAAAAAGCGGCTTTTGTAAAGATCAAAGTAGTGTGCCTTCTGTACTTGTACTATTATCTATTCTGTGCTATAGGTATGTTACGTGACGGGGAAAAACAGGAGATAATGGCCATCATTGCCACCCTCGCCATCGTCGTCATCACTGACAACACTGTCAACAAACAACGGTCGGATTAAGGGATTAACGGAATAAAATTAACGGAAGTTACAAGACGAATTAATCAATTAATCCGTTAACAGTTTTTTAACGAATGTTAACAGAAGTTAATTAACTTAAAACGGATTGACGAGTTAATGCCTGCCTATGTATGTATGGCGGCTTCATGTTCTAAACCATGCCTTCACTTACAACCTACTGCAAACTATCTGCAAACAATGTGGTTGTAAACAATAACATTTGTGAATTACTGTTATTTTACTGATTTATTTATTTAAGAGAAGCAACAGCTAATACACTGCACATACTCGTAGACACTTAAATAGAAGCATAGAGCCAAATACAGAAACTCACATATAGTTGGTGAAGCGTAGCTCACGAAATAGCTGAAATATGTTTTATTTTTTTCGATTTCTACTCCTTTTCGAAAAATATCGAAAAACTCTATCGACAAAAATATCTATTATTAACGAACTTTTTCACACAATTTTAAGAGAATCCATCTTCCGGTTCATGACTTAAGATGGCCGCATGCCTTTAAGTTTAGTTATTCGTTATTTATTCATTTTGGTTGTTCAATGTGTAGTATTGATAGCCTATTGTGCAGTGAACTAACGTATTGAGTGAATGGTTAATGAAGAATTCAACTTGAAGCGTACATAGCCCTTCTTGGGTCAAGGCCCGGTAGACCGCGTGGTTTTTTTGTAAATCGCTACCAATTTACAAAAAGGCACCTCACCGTACAACGTGATATAAATCCTCAATCTTGTCGCCGTGTGCGATTCGAAACGAGTCATTGGCGAAATACCACTTGCTCAGCAAGAAGGTCAAAGCCACATTAAAAAAAAAAAAAAAAAAAAAAGAGAATCGTTTGAGAAATGCGACCTGTAGGCGTGAACAGCTAGACATCCAAACATCCGGAATTCGGACATACCAGAGAATTTCCGGCCAAGCTGAAACTGAATGAGACGTTTCGCTCGCCCGATCAATAAACCTATGAAAAGCTATTAATTAGAAAGAAGACAATTTGTTGTCATAGACAACAAAGTATATAAAAAGTATAAATATGTCGGTTTGTCTCCGACATACATACATTATACTAACAAATAGGTAAGTATGTTATCCTTGCTATAAGGATACAAACTGCAGTCATAAATTTTTCTTTAGGTACCATGGATTTTCCACAATGGTTTTTTAAATTGTCAATTTGACAGTTCGATTTTGATTTAAGGGACCTTTGTCTTCTAATTGATTCATAATAACCCGCTGGTCCAGTAACAGCCTATTCTCTTGAAAACTGTTGAAATGGTGCAATAACAAAACGCCAGTTGACGTTGACAGCTGCGGAACACGTTCTTGAACTTGAACCAAAACATTTTGCACTTACACTTAAGGGGTATGACTAGGCTTAAGCTAGTCTTAAGATAATTTGTATTGTATTTTTACTGTACTTTTATTTGACATTGTTTGTATAGTAGTTACATAGTTTTCTTTAATAAATATTTTGGTATTTTTACCTGCTTAATTGATATAAAACACTAGTACGATTTTTTTTGTTATTGGCATAACAAGTAATACGTTGTGTATTTGTATTTTAATTTCTGAACGCTTCCTAGTATGCAAACACGAAAGAAAGGTTGAAATATGTTTTATTTATTATATTTCTTATAATTACTGTAGTTAAATTACTTTATTCAGTATATTGAACTTTTCATTGCTGCTTAAGATATTACGTTGCGATTAAAATCAGTGACAACTTGATTATTCACTAAATAATGTCTGACGTTGAAGTTGAAATTCCTTCTACTTTTAAGAAGAGGACTATTAAAAACAAAGGAGGCAGAAAACGCAAAACTTCTAGTTCAGAAGGTAATGGTTGATTTTATTATATTTTTGTTTTAGTACGCAACTTCTGCAGCCTTTTTTAGGTTATGTTTATTTATACAGTTTGTATTACATTTTATTCGTAAACTAGGTATCAATAAAATGTCTCTCCCTCTGACCCATAATATTGTTTAATTCTTCGTTTATTTTAAAAGTAAAACTACATCAGAAGACGATTACAAAATATCTGTGTTTTCATTGACATATTACCATTAAACACTGTTGCTTTACTTTTAGTCTTTAATGAGTTTAATGTCATGTTAATTCTGTACATTACATAGAATAAGGAGCTTCCTTAAGTTTTCACCTATAACAATAAACAGTATTACTTCTGTAACACAAAAATAATCTGGTGGATACCAAAAAAAACTCAAATCCGTTTCCTCCAGAACTTGACATATATGGGTTCATCCTACTCAGAATCGATAGCATTTTCGATGTGAAGAATAAATAAAAGTGACCTAAATTTGTCCATTCCATACGACATGTTTGAATAATTATGAATTTTGTTTTATTTATTTTATTTGCATGAGGGTTACATAGCGAAAACTAAAATTTATTACAAATTTAGGGACACTTTTTTTATTCTTATACATTATACTCCCACACAAAGCCACCAGTGATTCAATGGTAGTGAGGGCAAACCAGACCAGGCACAGTTCAAGTTATGTCTTAAAAAAAGAGTATAACATAATTGTTAACGTTTAAAAAAATATTTTTATTGATTCTGTTTTTTAATGATTTCAGTATTGCAGTGGATCACTGAAATAAGGAGGCTACTGTTAAAAAGAAACACCAAAAGAAACTCAACAGTCAGTAGTTTTTTCGAAAATAACTACCTGACTGTTATAGTAACATAAACATAACCTAATTACACATTTTCTTTCATAATTAACCTTTATGTCCAATATTGTAAATAAACATTGTTTCAGAAAAGAACAGCTCGGACTCCGATGAACAAGCAGTTGTGCAGCCGACAAAGAGACCTCAGAAAGCAAACCCAAACATTCAGTCCACTGGTGGCCCGAAGAGGCACAAACCGGAAATACATGATGATGGGAGCAGTAGCGGTGATGATAAAGTAAGTGTCTAATGTCATTATTAGGCATCCAACTTCTGATAGCATAGTAGGACTTTAGAGAGCTATGGAGCCGATATTAACATACTCATTCGTCTATTTCATTCCGTGCATTAATTAAGTTTAACTTTTGACCACCGAAGGGAGGAATTTTGTTTTTTGAACTGACAATTACCCGCATAGCTATGAGGTATATTACTTGATACAATAGTAATAACATTAACACACAAAAATTCCGCAATATGGCGCATCCTCATATATTTCTGGTCAGGCTTTACATGAAAAATTATCATATTTTAAATTACTTTAACCTTTTTATTTTATAATTAACTATATGACTACTTTACCCTCGTCAGAAGAAGAAGATTACGATCAATAAATCACACATTTTTGCTAACATAAATGTCAAACTGTAACTTTTTTCCAGCCCAAACAGAACCTGACGCTGTCAGTGCAGCAGCAGCGAGAGAACGCGACGGCGACGTACGAGCTGGACACGGAGAGGGACCGCGACGCTCAGGCCATCTTCGAGAAGGCACAGAAGATAAATGAGGAGCTGCAGGGACAAGCGGATGACAAGGTTTAGTCATAATTATGAGCATTTTATTTCCTGCATTTATCATATCACTTTTCACCATTTAGATCACAATGGGGACATTCAGTTTTCCAAACGTACTTATTTTTTTGTCATAGGGGGCAAACGAGCGATTACCGTCGCCCATAGACACCTGCAACACCAGAGGAGTCACAAGTGCGTGGCCGACCTTTCAGGGGGGAGTACGCTCTTTTCTTGAAGGTTTGAAGGTCATATCCGAAATACCGCAAGCGACAATTCATACCACAATGCAGTCGTGCTAGGCAGGGAATTTCTAGAAAACGCACAGTTGTAGACTGCCAACTACTTACCTACTGCGCTGACTCAACGACCCAGTGGATCTTGGCTTCTGACACCAAAGAACACCATCTACTATTTTGAGCTACCTCCCGCCATTCCGATTAATGTAGTTCAATCAAGTCTTTGATGTATCGGGGCCATCCCACTGGACGTTTTCCGCGTGGCTGTCCTCTATATGCTATGCTCTCTTCACAGCCCGATCCTCACCCATCCTTTCCACGTGGCCAAGTTTTCTGACTTTCAGTAAATTTAAACATATTTACGATTTTTGTTTATTTTATTTGTTAGACAAGTCCTGTTTAAGATAACAAAAAAATATTTGTTTTCCAGGTGTACAGAGGGTTAAACAACTACGCACAATACTACAAGAAGCGCGACACGGCCGCAGGCAACGCCAGCTCAGGCCTAGTGCGGAAGGGTCCCATCAGAGCTCCCGCCAACTTGAGAGCCACCGTCAGGTAGGTACCAGGAGTACATAGACTTGAACAACTACGCACAATACTACAAGAAGCGCGACACGGCCGCAGGCAACGCCAGCTCAGGCCTAGTGCGGAAGGGTCCCATCAGAGCTCCCGCCAACTTGAGAGCCACCGTCAGGTAGGTACCAGGAGTACATAGACTTGAACAACTACGCACAATACTACAAGAAGCGCGACACGGCCGCAGGCAACGCCAGCTCAGGCCTAGTGCGGAAGGGTCCCATCAGAGCTCCCGCCAACTTGAGAGCCACCGTCAGGTAGGTACCAGGAGTACATAGACTTGAACAACTACGCACAATACTACAAGAAGCGCGACACGGCCGCAGGCAACGCCAGCTCAGGCCTAGTGCGGAAGGGTCCCATCAGAGCTCCCGCCAACTTGAGAGCCACCGTCAGGTAGGTACCAGGAGTACATAGACTTGAACAACTACGCACAATACTACAAGAAGCGCGACACGGCCGCAGGCAACGCCAGCTCAGGCCTAGTGCGGAAGGGCCCCATCAGAGCTCCCGCCAACTTGAGAGCCACCGTAGATAGACGGTGTGTCTTAAAAGTTTAATACAATTTACACTTATTTAAAAAAAAAAACAACATTGTACAATTTGCGTTTTTATTTTGACAACAACTGACGGTAAGTTTCGCAATCTCTTCTTTTCTGGGTCTATAAAAATCATATCCCGGAATTTTCGGTCTACGGATGATTTGACACTTAGCCGACAGTAGGCTTCAAATCATATGATATTAATTAAGATATTATTCCACAGATGGGACTACCAACCGGATATTTGCAAGGATTACAAAGAGACAGGATTCTGCGGCTTTGGAGGTACGTTCGATTATAAATTCTGTAACTTTAAGGCAGATACGGCGGCAGTATGATAACCGCCTAGCTCAATCCTAAAAGCCCATTTATCTAGGGACAAGGTAGTGCCTCCGTCAAGACGAACAAAAAAGAACCGGGGCACTACCTACCTTTTTTCGAACCGTTTCGTCTTATTTTCAAACCCTGATAGCTTCGTCCCAGTTAACACCAGAGCGCCCAAAATCACAGGTTTAGATGCAGTTATGAAATGCATAAATTGTAATTGATCTAGCTTTTATACTTTAGGTTTGCGTAGACTCACATGCTCATAACGCTTTCGATGAATTCGATGTAAAAAAGTTATTAGATCCCAGGTAAGGCCAAGCCCCTAAGCCCTAACTTCAATATATTGAATTATCTCAATTTGATTGCGTTAGTCAATAATAGTATAAAGGAAGGACTTAATGCCTCAAGACATTCTCCACCTATTAGCTAAACAGTGACATTGATTTAGTGCATTTTTTTCGTCAGACTCATGCAAATTCCTCCACGACCGCTCCGACTACAAGCATGGCTGGCAGCTTGAGCGCGAGGAAGTGGCACCCGCTGGTGGCGACGGAGATTCAGATTATGAAGTGCACAGTGACGATGAGTTGCCGTTCCGATGCTTCATCTGCCGAGGCAGTTTCACCGACCCCGTTGTTACCAAGTAAGTGTTGAAGCACCGACAAAATTGGTGCCGTTATCAGTGAACATAACTACTATGTTTGATTTGATGTGCCGTCTGCCGACACTACCGTAGTTACTTCAACGCGAAGAAGTAAGTAGCGCTCGCTGGTGGTAACGGAGACGACGAACTGCCGTTCCGATGCTTTATTTGTCGTGGAAGCTTCACCGACCCTGGTGTTACCAAGTAAGTGCTGAAGCACCGACAAAATTGGTGCCGTTATCAGTGAACATGACTACTAGGTTTTGGTTTGATGCGCCGACTACCGACTCTAGATATCGTAGTTTCTTTAACGCGAAGAAGTATAAAGCGCTCGCTGGTGGTAACGGAGACGACGAACTGCCGTTCTGATGCTTTTTATTTGTCGAGGTAGCTTAACCCTTGGTATGTCAAAGCACTGATCAGTGCAAAGCATTTAATCATTGAGTTTCCATTTAACTGCAATTTTTTTGACATAACATACGAGGGGTTAACTAACCCTGTTGTTATTATTATTACTTATTAAGTAAGTGTTGAAGCACCGACAAAAATGGGTCTTAGGTTTTGATTATCATAATAGGCTAGTTGACTCATATCAAATTGTAATAAACTAATGTTTATTCCGTATAGTATTTAGCAAAAAAAACCTAAAAATGTATTTTTCAATCCATAAAAGTGAAAGATGGCTGAAAAAATTGAATTTGAATATATGGTTTTCGCTTATGATAGTGACGTCATTGCTCATGTAAACAAAACTGAAAGTCTACTTTGAAGACTTCGAATAGTGCCGTCCCTCTCGATCTTCTGTCAAAGTATATTGGACTGAGCGGAATGGCACTATACGACGGTCGAATTTCGAATATTTACAGGTAATTCTACGTCACGCCACAGATTAGCAAAAGGTAAAAATGGCGGACGGCGTTTTTGACTGTTTATGAAATTTCTAATTTTCAATTGATAAAATTTAGCTTTCTAGCTTTCACAAAAATACAAGACATTTTTTTTTAGAGCTAGTAAGATCATTATTAACCATTTCAAATATATTTCTAAACTGGGTCTACTAGCCTATTATAGTACAAATTTTCTAAGCTAAGCTCATCCACTTAAGAACTCAATACCATTGAGTGGTTAACCACAAATTAAGATAGCGACCTCGTAGTAAAAGCAGATCGTAACCACCTTGGAAGGTTAATTTACTACTTTATTTCCTTGGACATTAGACTACAAAATATACTAACAGAATAATGGTGATCATAACTTTTTGGAATTGTACAACCGCCCGACTCTCCACAAGAACGTATTCTCTGAAAAAAGGACTATAAACTCTCATCATCAACCATTTTAAACCTATTCAACAAGGAATAAGGTTGAAAATTCAATATCCACGCAATGTAGCTCTAACCTTTTTTGTAAGTAACTGGTTGGCGGTTAAGAGAACAAAAACAGATAGGATTGTATTAAACACAATGCCATTGTGAATGCAGGTAAGTGGATGGGCTTAGTTTAAAGAATGTGTACTATACTTGAGCGCGAAGAAGTAGCGGCCGCTGGTGGTGATGGAGATTCAGATTATGAAGTACACAGTGTCGAGGCAGCTTCACCTACCAAGTAAGTGTTGAAGCACCCACAAAATTGGTGCCGTTATCAGTATATGACTCCGTTGGTCCGGCTGTCTCGCCGAGCGGTCGCACATCTCAACCAATTCTTATGAAATTTTGTAAGAAGGTGCGTTAATTATTATAGACCTTCTTGGCGATTCAAGATTTTTTTTTTTCAAGGTGTATGAAATTTGCTCAGCCATTTAGAGAGATGCCACGACTTTGCGCGACCAGCGAGCGGTTGAGCGAAAGATCCGAGCCCCGCGGCATAACGAGTGAGCGAGACACACGTACCTTATACCGCTGCCGCTGTCGCGCAACATAGTCACATCTCCGTTAGCTTTTCGATAATATAAGAAGCCTGATTCCTTTTAAAATTGTTAATTTTTTTTCATATTATGACAAATATATTGATAATTTCAACCAACTTTTAGAAAGTGAATAATACTTTTCCACGAGTTCTAGGTAGTAACATAGTTATTTCATGCTTTCATTGCGTGCAGTCAAAAAATTAGTTTAAAAAACTCATTATCCGCGTGAATTTTGCAATTTCGAGTAGTTTTTAAAACAAAAATTATCAAATTTCAAATATATACCAATAAATCCCAATAGCCCTGTTCTAGGTAGTAACAGCAATAATATGTTAAGAAACATGTTTGATCATACAGGAAAATTTCTAAAACAATCATCATTTTAAAAGGCCTTTCTTAACAGCGAGTTCAAAATAACATTGTAATTAATGATTATTTCAAACATTAATCTGAGTTATTTTTGTTTCAGATGTAAACACTATTTTTGCGAAAAATGCGCTTTAGAAAACTACAAAAAGTCGACTCGTTGCTTCATCTGTAATACTCAAACCAACGGAATGTTCAACCCGGCGAAGGAACTTGAAGTCAAACTGAAGCAGCGGGGTGATGATGATGATTCAGATGATGATGGTGACGATGATTGATAATAAATTATATATAGCACTACTGACTTATTATTTAATTTTACAACCCCAGAAACTGACATATCCCTGTATTCGAGTTTGTTCATAGCTACAAGCCACTGCTCGCAGGCTTTTTAGGGTTATGTACCCAAAGGGTAAAAACGGGAGCCTATTACTAAGACTCCGTAAGTGAGGTAATAGATACGTATACAGGGTGTTGCCTGTAATAGGAGCAATAAATTAAAACATAGATTCTACTCCTCATACTGAACAACATTCGTTCAGCAACTTAAGAAAAGTTTTCGGAATTTCATTATTTCAAACAAATTAGGATATAGTATTTTTATTGTACGTCGTCCAACATTGACATTCCCCGAGCATTGACATAGCTGTCTGAATATCTCGCATTTCGCAATACATTGGTTTTTTGTCTAAACATTAATTTACAAATTATCATTTAATATACGTTATTATCAGAAGTTGCTTAACAAAATTTTGTTCAGTTTGAAGGGTAGAATCTATGTTTTAATTTATTGCTCCTATTACATGTAACACCCGGTAAACTTTCTTTGTGTAAGTAATTAAAAACTCAGTTTTTATTTGCATTTTATTGACATACATTAAGGGCCAACAAACAAAGTGTTTTACAATGTTTATTTTATACAAACAATTATACATAGTGAAACCAGCACTATGTCCTAAAACCTTAAATAAAATTCAATGAAAACGTAATAATGTAAATATTCTACAAAAACACGATATTCATCAGAAGTTCTGAATATAATAACGAATTATATGCGAATAATGTATTCGTAATCATCTTATAGTTCAGCCATTTTGATTTAACTTAGTTTTATCAGTTTCATAGTTAAATTTAACTTTTTATTTCGGTGTGTGAGTCCAAAATGCACTCACACTTCCTTGTCTTTCTGATAACGTTTAGGAATAGTAAGAAAAAATATTACTTGTTAAATTTAACCATGATATTGACTCATTCCAACCCTACCCTAGGCCAATTCTGTCAACGGTTTGTCTGTTCTCCACAAAGCTGCTTAACTAACTATATACTGAAATTGTGTTCCCTCCTAAGTAGAATTAATGTGAACATTTCAAGACCTGAATATCAAATACTGCTGATAATAATTTATCAAAGTTTCATCTGAATTTAAAAGGCGGTTCAGTTGTTACGAGATGTTCTATTACTAGTATACCTTAAATAATAATTGTTGGATCATTTATTTATATCTAACCTAGGTAACTAACTGATGTTCACAAAAATTCACAAGTATTTAGTCAGAGATTGCTCATAAATATGGTATGTGGTGGTTAGAAGACCATTATTCCGTAGTTTTGAGTCGAAAAACACCTAATTAGACCTTCAACTTTGAAATTAAAATGGCAAACATTGTGACGTTTAGGTAATCTCTTTTCCTTTTATGGTATTAACGAAAGAAACCTAAACCCCGTCTTCCCCCGCATCGCAAATTTACTTGTACTCAATAAACTCCCCGCCCAACTCATTGGGCTGGTTGTCAACGCATTTGCTGTTGGCTTCGAAGTCGCACTGCTGAGTGCGCTCGTTGAAGAACAGGCCGTCGGAGCAGAACTCGGCCTGCGGGACACCGTTCAGGCAGCGCCAGAAGCGCTGGCAGTCGCCCCTTTAAAAAAAAATTGGTTGCCTGTAAAGTCGGTTTACGGACGATAATTTTACATGATAACGTATGCCGGCCGATGGAGTGGAAGAGAGGTAGATGCGTCACAAGCCGAACGCTTAGGGCGATCGTGCGTCTCTATCGCTTGTTCCGCGCTCTCGCTTGCACTCTTGGCTCAGGCGGAACGTGACAATGAGTCATGCGTGTGTGTGCGGTTCACCGTGGACCGTGGCGTCACCGATAGGTTTCACCGGAAGACCAGCGCTGGTTCCCGGGCCAGCATTTATGCTGAGGTGTGACCTTTTCGTGGCATACACAACAACGATTTATTTCTAATATTTCTTGTCCACTTTGTGTATGTTAACGAATAAATTTTTATTCTTTTCTATTCTATTCATACTTTTTCGTGCGTGCAGCCGGCGTTCATCGATTTATGACGTTATCAAGTCAAAAATTTGGCTAAAACCTTCACAAATGTACCAAACTAAGCAATATTGGCATTGGTACAGTTGCTTTCAGATCAATTGGAACGAACAAAGAAGTGGTCACACATATCTGAACATACCTATCTAAATATTCTCGCGCAACGTAGCTGCACCTCGAGCACAACTGTGACACGAAACTCTTACTCGCGCAAAAAACCTATCTCTCTCTTCGCTGTACTGTGAGAGAGTGACGGGCGACGCTATGTCGCGCGAAAACGAGTCGCGAAGCGTAGTTGTGCTAGGCTAGACGGGCTGATCCTATTGGTTGTAATCAAACACATCCCTCGCTTCTACGCATAAGTATCCTTAATGGAATGGCAGCTATAGTAAATAAAACACACGCTCATATCGACGGCAAAAAGCGGAGACGCTGTAAACGCCGAGGGAATTCATTGGAGTCTACAGCGTTTCCGCTTTTTGCTGACACCTCGTTTGCTCCGGCAATTCTGACACATCTGATGGCGACTGTCGGTAGGAGTATATGAGTCTTTCTATGCCCACAATGAGTTGGCGCCTAGGTGTAGCGGGGAGAAATAGAGTAGGTACACCCTATCAGAGAAGTCTCAAGACCCCGCTGTCGGGTTTACAGCTGAGATTCGACAAGATTTGATGGCTTCCATCGTCCGGATAAAATAGCACACCGGGGAAACCGACGTCTTGTCGTCTTGAAAACTGTGAGGTAGAATAGCGGGATCGAGAAAGGTAGTCTTCCATCCTACTCCCACGCGCATGGCTGGTATCGTAACCGGGACGTAAGGATACAGATCAAAACATAAGGAATAGCTGTATGCTCCTCCTATTAGGGCGCAGGTAAGAACTAACCTGTAGGGCAAATTTTTGGCTGCAGACTGAGGGTTGCTGCAGTCAAGGATGGCTCCGAACTGGCGCGCGGCTGCTGGTTGGGCGGTGCCGCTCAAGATATCCAGGATACCTGAAATTTGGATGTTGAACAGTTTTATATCGTGCCGTATTTTTTACACACAAATGACGAGGAGACCGATGGCAAATAAGACAGCAGTTAAGGCCATTGACTTCGCGGGACCAGCGGATATATCCTTATGTGAAAACAGAAGGTCCCAGTTCGTTGTCTTGCTTACTCCTACGGCCCCCGCTCGTCGCCACACTGGTCACTTAAAGTCCACCGTTAGACGCTCAGTCTGGCGTTAGTTCAGTCCATCCTGCTCAGAATGACTAAAGAAGGATCATGTAATCCTCTCGGACTGATGGTCCGGACTGGTGAAAATGAATCAATGACAGTCAACTGATAGTCTATCTAGTACGATGGACTGAACTGAGCCCTACCCTCTTCTCCTTTTCTTCTGTTAGAGAGATTCCTTACCATACTATTCGGTCGAGCATGATCCTATGTCCAATTACTGGATGTCATGATATATGACGACTGTGGCTTTCAAAAGGCTTGAAACCACAGGCCAAAGTCACAGGGAACAAGACCTTTTTAAACACCAAAGGGTGAAATTATTTACCGTGCAACTGTCGCTACCGCAAAAAAATTAAGCTTCAAAATCAACAGGGAATAGAAAATAGTAGCAGTTTGAATTATAAAGTTTTTATCAGTGAAATTTGGACGGCTGTGGCCGACGTGGTGTCAGTGGCACGTCGGCCACAGTCTGTCGACTTTTAGTTGACGGCCATTGCCGTCTTTGGCGGTCGATATATCGAATGGCGGTCAAATATAGAACATTTTTCTTACCGATCTGAGCTTCATCAGGCTTGGCAGACCATTCCAGCTCTTCTTCGCCTTCTCCGGAACCCTCTACATCAGAGTCGCGAAGCTGGCAGGTGGTCGCCCATGACCAGTTGCAGCCCTAGGGAATAATGTACAGTTTTATAGTCAACCATTCCATTGTTTGCCAGCAAGCTATGGAGCGCAGGGTATTAATTGTTAAGCTGATGGATCGAATCCGGAACACCACGCTGCGCTCACAAACCAGAATCGTTGATTTAGCTTGGAAGTCGGCCAAGTTGAAGTGGGACTGGGCTGGTTATTAAATCTGTCGCACGCGGGACGACTTGTGGGCCAAAAAAAGCAATAGTGCAAGCCCTACAACTCGAAACGGAGACGCGGTAGATCTCGTTTCGATGGCGGGATGACTTGGGCTCTTTTTTAAAGGACTGGCCAGATACAGCTTAAAACCACGATAGATGGAAAAGGGGGGGAGGTCCCAGCAGTGGGACATAGTAGGTTCACAATAATTATAATTTATAAATCAACCAAATCAGTATTGAGCTATTAAAGCAAGCATTTCCAAACAAAGAAGTCATTACATGACATACACAAAATAGAGAATAAATTAATAACATTGGTACAGTAGCCGGCAAATTTCTTGAGCATTTCCGCCATTTTTGTTCTAAAAGTTTGCTGGCAACCTTATCTGATTGGGTAGTACGCCTTTAATGTAAGTGGTATACCACTAAAGGTATTATTATGGAGTCAAAGAAGAAATTCTAGATATAAGAAAGACTATTAAAGCAGGTACATGATTGATACGTGGAAGATTGGTGGTCAGCGCGCCACAGCCACAGCAGGGATTAAGTGCACCTATCACAAAATACCGAAACGTACAGATATTAGTTTCATGCAACTAAGTCAGTCGCATGAAATTAAATAATTTATTCAGCAAGGCCACAAGGGCACTCTCGTATACAAGTCAGATTGTGAATCTGCCGGCGTTTCCCAAGAGTAGGAAGAAAGCCGAAAGAAACTCAACAGTAAGTTTGTTTTTGCATGATTGTAAGATATCGTTTGAAGTATTACAAGTGTAGGTAATTTTCGAAATTTATTATACTTACGAGGGAAAGCCCCCCTTGCCCGCCAGACTTATTTTATTCCAAGCGTGACGCTTTACCCATTGATATAAATATAACCCAAACATAAGTCTAACCTGCTGTTCGAAGTCAAAGATTGTTCCACCACTGCACGAGAACTCAATCTCCTTCCCATGCGCGCATATGTAGAACTTCGAGCAGTCCTCGAAATGTGGCAGAAGCAGGAAGATCTGGAAACATGGAAGAAAATCGATTAAATGCATTTGAGTAGAGGCGTCCATTGCGTCCATGGGTGCTTTGGGTATCCTGTAAACCCACAATGTACTGTATTATAAATAAATAAGAAGATTCCTATTTCCTATCGGTTTGCCTTATTTTAAATCATTTTATGCATCCTTCTTTACTGGTCTAGAAGAAAAATCTGGAGCCAAACCAACTAAAGCTTTACCAACGATTTCGTGATGCTAAAAGTCTCAGCTGGCAGAACATCTTGTTTTAGGGTGAAGCCAGTAGACGAGCGTAATTTGAGTCGCGTAATTTCGGTCGCGCCATAATTAGTGTTCCGTGATCACGTGACATGATGAATGGTGCGACCGAAAATACGCGACTCAAATTACTCTCATCTGGCTTCACCCATAGCAGTGGTGGTGCCCTGTCAAAAGTATTTATAGAAGTAAATTTTACTTCATCTTTCATCAGCTATTAGTACCTATTAAAGTGCTCAAAATCAAAAGCCTATCGCAACAAGAGTGCTGTCGCGTTGACGTTACTATAGGCTAGTATTAGTATTATATAATCGGTGCTATAGGGTATTTTAAGACGTGGCTCGCCCATGGACGGTTTTTAAGTTTTGGTTGGACTAAGACCCATTTCTGATTTCATTTTCTAGGTAAAGAACTACGCGATGTACCTATTACAGAGGGTTATTAGAGAGCCTTGCGTGCAACCAAAGGGTATAGCAGGATAGCCTAAGAAAAATTGCCCCCAGCGTTTTTAGGTCGAAACTATAATCAAACGATGCCTTTTAAGGAGGTAATACCCTGCACAAAGTTTCATCCCTCTGTTACCCCCTGGGGGTGAAAAACACCCGATTAACCCCAAAACTGTTTATTTATTTTTTCCTAAACTATGAAAGTGACGAATTTCAAATTTTGTACAAATATTAATGACACTAAAAGCTATATTCAAAAAAAATATGACCCGCCTAACCATTTAAATTCTTCTAAAAAATAATAATGAATCACCCTGTATAACAAGTTCGGCTCTTGGTACACACACCGTACTTAAAAATATTATTACACAAAAAAAATGGTGTGTGTACCAAGAGCCGAACTTGTTATACAGTGATTCATTATTATTATTATTTTTACAAGAATTTAAATGGCTGTCATTAATATTTGTACAAAATTTGAAATTCGTCACTTTCATAGTTTAGGAAAAAATAAATAAACAGTTTTGGGGTTAATCGGGTGTTTTTCACCCCCAGGGGGTAACAGAGGGATGAAACTTTGTGCAGGGTATTACCTCCTTAAAAGGCATCGTTTGATTATAGTTTCGACCCAAAAACGCTGGGGGCAATTTTTCTTAGGCTATCCTGCTATACCTACCCTTTCTCGAGCGGGGCCTTCGATGTCCGGAATTTGATCGTTGTATTGTACCGTTCTCTCGATCTCCTGTCATTTTTGGGTGAGTGGCACGGCGTTATACGACGGTCAAATTTCGAACATCGGAGTAGCTCTTCTGTTTCATCGTTGAAGGCAAACATTCAAGCACTACTTTACTTCTTTAGGGTCATGTTGTGTTATGGTACGTACATGGCCCTCAGGGTCGCAGGAGAGGGTGTTAGGATCGACTCCCTCATAGGGGCTGTATGCCACCGCGGCTCCCAGCGCCAACAGGATAGTTAAACTTCTAGCTGCAAGCAAAAAGGTTAAATAAAAATCAAGTTTTATACGCCGATGAAAAGAAACAGTGTGCGTGTTTGTGTTTATGTTCTTTTTTGACGTGATAATATCTTATACTTAAATCGATGAACGCCGGTTGCACGCATGAAAAAGTATGACTCATTGTCACGTTCCGCCTGAGCCGAGCGAGCAAGCGAGACCACGGAACAAGCGATAGAGAGACACGATCGGCCTAATCGTACAGCTTGTGACGCATCTATGTATCTCTCATTCACTCCATCGGCCGGCATATACGTTATCGTCCGTAAACCGACTTTACAGACAATCATTTTATTTATTTAATAATTTTAAGAGCTTGGACGTTGAACGATCATGCAGTGATAGGATTAGGTAGTGCCATTTCGGGTGAATGACCTTAAACATTGTGAAGAATATGGATAAGACCCGGGACTCGTATTTTTTCTGCGAAAATTTTCTTGATATGTCATTAAATAAAAGAAAACACAAAAAACGTACCGAAGATTATAAGTAATCTCAAAATAATCATGTACCTAATGTTCTAGCTTAGAATTATTATCTTTCAACCAAAAAGAGATAGCATTAACAAAATAACCCTGCTTGTTTTGCACCCCACCCCGGCCTGGTCATAAAGGTAAATAATAGAGAGTTATAAAAGGCGAGTCAGGTAAAAATAATTTAAGTATGTCCGATGAAAACTAACACGTGAATACCAAAAGATAAGACGTAGGTACGGTTTATCTGTCTTCATATTCTCTTCTCGTGAATGCCATATTCTATGCTAGCAAATTAATTGTACAATACACATTTATAACATTTCTGAACCAAACACAAACTTACAATTTTTCATATGTAATCCCGGGATTAAAAGGTATGTCCATACTAAGCTCACGCACCGAAGTCCCGCGAAATGGCACTACCTAATCCTATCACTGAAGGAAGGAACGTTCTTCTATCTGATGTATAATGCAATTATTAACGCAGTTTTTATGAAACATATATAATAATTTGGCTTGCTCTGATTCAGGGTTAGCCAACCTAGCATTACATGTTCCAATGCTGAAGGTTGAGTGATGAGACCCTCTCCGCAGACATTCCACCAAGACATGATGTACATCATCACAATCACTACATAACGTTATAACAAAGTCGCTTCCTTCTACCTGTCTCTATGTATGCTTAGATCTTTAAAACTACGCAACGGATTTTGATGCGTTTTAGGGTTCCGTACCTCAATCGGAAAAAACTGAACCCTTATAGGATCACGTTGTTGTCCGTCCGTCTGTCTGTCAAGACCCTTTATCTCGAGAACGCGTGGAGGTATCGAGGTGAAATTAACACCATCTACTCAGGTCTACGGACTCTTGAAGCTGTGTAAAGTTGACTCAACCAGGCCAATTAAGATGGGATAAGTGAAAGTTCGTACGGAACCCTCGGTGCGCGAGTCAGACGCGCACTTGGCCGGTTTTTTTTATAATTAGAGTGATTCGAGAGGAAGGTTTATATGTATAATGCGTGCATAATATAGTATTGCGCCCGTGCGAAGCCGCGGGGCGGGTCGCTAGTCCTCTATAATTGTTTATGTAATGATTATGAATGTACTTGAAGGTCGCCGCGAACTACAACAACACGAAAGGAAATTACATAACCCTGTTTTTTGGTTTCTGTAGTCGGATTAAGAGTATCCTATAACTCTGTGAATACCCAGCGTGCTCATAAATTATTGAAATTGATTCAGTCGATGCGATGACACGAGGACATAATTATAACATAAGAGCACAACATACAAAAATATGCAATGTCTTGAGCTCTAGAGCCTATTGAGTATACCTTTAAATTATTTTATTCGGTCACTTACCTTACGCTTTATTTGTATCCATTTTATTTATTTCATTTTATTTATTCAAATGAAACTGATGACATATCCAAAGCATTAAAATTATTTTTCTACTCCAGTACTTTTTTCTGTCATTTATATTGTTACTAACTCTAAAATAAAGACATAAATTATGAAATTCTGTAAAAGTCTATACTCTATTGCCCAAAAAAACACTGCTAAGCGATGTTATAATATCGCCAAAAAAGCATCACTTAGTACCACAGATTACAAGATAAACAGCTGCATTCACACAATATGCAATTTAAAAAAAACTTATTGTACTAAGGCATTGCTGCCAACTTAAAAAAAAAAGGTTTTATCTTCAGTGCATGTATGTTTAGTATAGTGAACGTATACCTTTATGTATAAGTTCATATTTTTTTGACAGATGAACGTCAATAAAAAAAAAGTTTATCAGAAACTATATATTTTTTTTTATTTTGTTGATTCCGAGCGGGAACATGTCATTATTATCTTTGTTATTTATTTGTTTTATTTATGAAATGTGGAGTCGTAGAAAAATTATTGTATGCAACGTTGTATAAGTAGGTCAAAAACGCTCGTGGCATCTTTCTTACGATGTTCGCTGCGCTCACATCGTAACCCATGCCACCCGCGTTTTTGCCCCCTCTTATACAACGGTTGCATTGCATAAAATACTATTAAAATACTAGGTGCCCACAACTTTGTACAGTCAACCAAATTGATTTCTAGGCCACTATAGAACCTTGTCACAATGACAATGATATGTGGTTTCAACCGGCTTTCATGTTGACATTCACTGTGACAAGGTGCCAAATACCACCCTTGGATTTCCAACTATCCATGTACAAAAATTGGTTAACATTTGTCCAGCCGTTCCGGCGTGATGCGAGAACGGAGGGAATTATGAAAACAGATGGCGCCAGGTTGGCACGGCGACGCGCGCCCATACAAAACAAATTACGATCCTGCATCACGCTATCAAGATTTTTCCTGAAATCATGAGCCCCCATCCATAGAAAAAATATTTTCAATACATTGTTAAGATTTTATAATAGTATAAATATAGAAGATATAATGACACTATAAAAATAATGACCATTTACAAATTCAAAATGAAGACAGACGGGCATACCTACTCTTCTCGTATAAATCGCGTAATGTATAGACAATAATGGGGTTTAAACCCATTTATGGGATAGTTTATATTAAGTCTGTGCTCTTATTAGTACGGGTTTAATAGTTATTTGTTATACAAGGGGGGAAAGTTGTATTTTACCCGCGAGTGTTTATTTGAAACACGAGCTAGCGAAAGGATCCTATGATTGACCACGAGCGAAGCGAGTGGTTCAAAATAGAATCCTGAGCGTAGCGAGTGTTTCAATACACGAGACGTAAAATAACTTTTCGGCCGAGTATAACACAAAACTTTTCACCTCACTACAGCGAGGAAAAAGGAATAAGGGTTTGTACTATATCTTTGAAAAATGTCTGCAATAATCAACCAATTTGCCATTTATTAAAACTAAGGTCTAATTAGCTTTCATGTAGGTATTTTAAACGGGATTTTTCAGAAAATAAGCTCATGTCAAATTTTACTTTAGCTGCGTTGAAACGTCAAAACTCTTTCTCCACATGTGGATAAAAAGCGCTTTTCTCAATAGATATCAAACCAACAAACTGGCCTTTCCGAGCTAGTGAGGTGAAAAATAATAAATATAGATAAAATTATAAAATAATTATTCAGTCACGCTACACGTGATTACAATAATGTTTATCGGGGCAAGTCATATTTCGTATAAGTTAATACCAGGGATTAAGGTTTACGATAAAATTGACATGAAAAAAACGCTGCATGTTTGCAACACAACAACATTCAATAGGATTTGTCCAATTTCTGGAAGACTAAACATTTGTATGGTTTTACAGTTAATTTGCTTGTAAGAGTTAGCGTGCTTTGACTCTAACAGACCGCGCGATTGAGTTACGGAACCCTAAAAAATCTTTAATAATTGAACGTGCTCACAAAACTTCATGAGAATCAGTTGAGAGATGACTATAAGCGAGAACAGCCGCACTTACTTATTGATGTTTATAAAATCCCTTTAAAGTAATTTCTAGAAATTAATGACTTATTTCTACTTCTGTACCTACATAATTAACTACTTACCGAGGTATTCAGTAGGTAGGTAAGTAGGTGTACGTATGATACTTATTTTCTAACGCTTTAGATTACAACTATAATTAATTATTGAGAGATTAAAAATTAAAATTGATAGTGTAGTGACGTGTTTTCCGTGAAAAATAATGCTTGCGTGCTTTTACACGCACTTACCATAACATAGGTAGGTAATAGTTAGTTATCTACTTATAAGATAGATTCGACTTATCTTGGATATTAAATGTCGACTTCTTTTAGTAGATTGGCATGCAAATTACGATAACTATTTTAGTTCCTTATTCATTGTATACCTACTTATTATTTGTACCAGAATCAAAAATAATTCAATGAATTTACCTACATAGTGTATGATTATACAGCAACATCACATAATTCAGAGTAGGTACAGAAGTTTAAGCTTCAAATTAAAAAAAAAAACGCGCCAAATTTCCGACCTTACGGTAATATTTATTTATGTCGATGACATTTAGATGTTGCTAGTAACATCGATATATTCTTTTGTCGATAAAATATTTTGCTACGTCACTTTCGTATAGGTGCCCCCAAGTTATCACAGGTATGTTCATGAGTCTTATATTCGCAGGTACAATGTATTATTATGTATTTATTAGTATGTGTTTTTTTTTTGTATGTAGGTAAACAGTTCATGTTTCCGAGCAAGCGACTAATTAGAACGTAAGAAAAATATTTCCAAAATCATTTATTACTGTCTGACTGATTGGTAAAATGTACTGTCTGACGTCATAGCTAGAGTATTTTTTTTTATTAACGTAAGTTATATAGCTGGGTCCATAAACGCTCGAACTGTCACTTTACAGCGTTTTGTCATTGCTAATGCTATCTTTCGTAATGAGACTTGCATTGCTGTTAATCCCATTAATTGATAATACGAGGTATAGGCAAGAGAAGTGCTTAGTGTTTTGATAATTTGTGATGGATTTAAAACGAACGCATGACTCTTATATGTAATCCAAGTACCTCCATTATCTCTTCTTTATCATGATTAAATTTTATTGTGCAATCACTAAACGTAAAACAAACGAAGAACGAATTGTTTGTTTGACGTTGACTTTTATGTCGTCGGCAACAAACTTATTTGCTACTACACGATTTTATTTTCTGAATTTAATTATCAAATGATGTCTTCGTCAGATTCAGAAGATGATAGCTTCCTGGACATAGCACAGAAACTAACTGCAATGAAAAATAACTACAAAGTAGACTCAGAATGCAAACTAAACGACTCTATAACACTCGACAGTGTACCATCAACTTCTCCGAGCAAAAACAAGGATAACAAGAACAAGTCACCAACAAAGGCGAAACGAAAGAAATCTACAGACTCGTGCAGTAGTGATTCCATGGATTTAGAAACGTTCCGCAGTGCATTTCCACCTATAAGTGAGCCCAAACCCAGACGTAAAACACGAAGGGCAGCCAAAAACCAGGCGCAAAATTCACCGAATCTGGCCGATACTCAGATGTCATTGCCTAAGCGAAAAAGAAAAAGTGCAGCTAGTACTGAAGTGGCGGGAAATTCAAGCGCTGCCATTGCGGTGGAACCACCGACGCCACCGAATCGTGGAAGAGGCAGAGGCCGTGGCAGAACCCGAGGTAGAGGAAGAAGCAGTACTACCAGTGCCAGTACAAGCCGGTCGAGAAGTGCCTCTAATGCCCGTAGCATTCTAGATGTCCTACAAGCTATGATACCCGTGTATAGTGTTGGTAATACTGATGAATATCCTGACCAATGTGATAATCAACAGTTATTCAGCAATAAAAGGACTGATGATGTCGTAGAGCTAGAAGACTTAGACGAAACTTTAGAGGAAAATGAACTGATGTCTGTAAAAGTTGAATGGATGAGCGCAAAGTTTTTCAAGTTTGAAATACGTAAATATCAGAAATTTACAGGAATATTTGAGCACTTCAGTAAACAGGAGAATGTTAGTTATGATAAGTTATATTTTTCGTATAATGGTAGGATATTGAAACCTGATGACACTCCAGATTCCGTAGGTTACAGTATTGCTAAGTTTATAGACGGCGGAATAGTAAGTCAAAGTGTAAGTAATTTGCTGTCAAATGATATCAACGAAGATAAACACGGGGTGAAACTCAAGTTCCAGTGTCAAAATATGAAGAAACCGTTTGAGATTATCATAAAACCTGACGACAAAATGGCTGTTGCTATGTTGCGTTGTGCAGAACACTTTGAGAAACCGTTGGATAAGTTACGGTTCGAATTTGATGGTGATATCATTTCAGGTAAGATGTATATATATATTTTTAATTTATTTATGCTTATAAGTCAAATTATTAGTCCCCAATATGTTTTAAAATAATTTAGTTCTGATTCATGTTCACGAAAATTACAGATATGCAACTATCATTTAGGATTTGAAATTAATAAGCTAGTTATCAGCATATCCCGGGGTTCCAGGTGCAGAATTGATTTGACTAAGATGTAGACCTAGTGTTAAATTATTCTATCTATCTATCAGCCACAGACGTCCACTGCTGATCATAGGCCTCCCCATGACTAGAGCTGCCATCTTTAAACTCGCCAAACCCGGACAAAGACATTTGGCTTAAATCACATTTTTTCCCTGACGTGTTCGAAAATAATATTTAAAAAAAAAACAGAATCAGAATCAGACATTTATTTGTAAACATAGGTACATAAATATATCAGGTCTTACATTTAATAAAAACAGTATCACCATGTCTAGCCGTTAGGCATTCAAAGTTAAGTCGTTATCTATATAAATAAAATTACAATTCAAAATCGGATAAGTATTCTCCTACTGAATAATATGCTCTATTTACTAAAAGCGCAAATAAGCTTTTTTTTAAATCTACAGTATCTTCTAAGCTAGACACATATTTTGGCAATTTATTGTAGATTCTAGGTGCCATTCCAAATACGCTTTTGGAGAGAAGAGTGGTTTTAGTAGGCTGAATTTGAATCTTATTACATCGGCAAGCACTGCTAACGTTAAGGAATTGGTTGGTATTTAAGTTGTTTTTCACATAGAATGCGGTTTCATAAATATATAGGCACGGTAATGTAAGTATGTTTAGCCTAATTAAATTCGGTTTGCAGTATCCGACATACTGATCGCAAACATTTTTTCTGAGCCTTGAAAGCTAATTCTCGGTCAGTGGAATTCCCCCAGAACATGACACCATATCTTAAAGTTGATGTGACATACGAATGGTAAGCGGTTAGTACTGCTGATTGATTAACTATTTTATTTAGATTATATAGTGCATATGAAAATTTGTTAAGTTTATTACATACAATGTCATTATGATTTATTTTTCATTTGCATAAAAAGTGTCCGGGCTTTCCCCCTCTGGACGGCATCCTAACTAGGACAAATCTGGGGTAACCCCATGGCAGCCCTACCCTACCCATGACTCACCACAATCATAAAGTAAGTTCATTAGTGCACGGAAAATCCTGTGGTATGATCATTAGTTTTAATAGGTAATGAAGGCAATACTTTGAATATGATGAGAAGCAACAAAGGAAAATGGGCTAAGGATGTAACAGAATGGTGTCCGCGACAAAACAAGAGAACGAAAGGGAGACAGCGGCTTAGATGGGAAGATGAGATTCTAAAATTTGCCGGAGTCACTTGGAGGAGGACAGCCCAGAATCGAAAAATGTGGCAAGCGCTTGGGGAGGCCTTTGCGGAAACGCAAGACAATCAAAGTGTTAGTTAATAAGTAAATTATTTGTTTTGTATATGTGACTGTTAAATAAAGGCTTATTATTATTATTATTATGAAGGCAATACAAATGAATTGACACTAACAATGAAATTTATTTCTGAAACACGTGAAACAATCACAATACAGGTCGCCTATTTAAATATTTTGAAATTACGAAAATCTAAATAAAAGAATGCAATATGACCGTTTTTGGTTTCTCTTATTAATCTCAGCGTTTCGATGTTTGCATGAAAAATAAATGTTTATATTTCATGGCTCATGGGTGTCCATAAGGAAGAACATAACTGTAACTCTCCGAATACATCTGTAGGACCGAAAAACATGTGTATTTATATCATATTCCTTTTGTTTCAGGCAAAAGTACTCCAAAAGAGTTGGACCTCGATGAAGGAGGATGTATCGATGTAAAAATAATGAATTGAATTAATTTATAATAGTTACAAAATGTACCTGGGTTAAGATTAAAGTTCTTTTTGTTGCGTTGTAATAACATTTTTCTAAGACTCCTTTTACAGAGTATGTTCTAAATTATTTTATTAAAGTATTGTCTGCTAGCATAATGCATATGTTTATAATGAAGCAACAAATAATTAGTTTGGGTGTAGCACATAGTTACTATCGATTCTCCACATAATTTGTGATGATGTTGTTGATCATGAAGTCTGAATCTTAACGGTAAATGGTGCTACGATGCCACCCTAAGGCATGCAAGAAGCAACTGGTTGAAAAATTCAGTGGCTCTCGCATCAGGTTCAGTGGTCCAATAGGTAGGACGCCCGTGTTGGCCCCGAAAGCCATTGGAGACGCAGCTTCGAACCCTGCCTGAACCATAAAATTTTTAATTATTTTGTTTGATTGTAAACATTATGTTCTAAATGTTTTTACAGTGTACCAAGTAGGTACTGTTGTGATCTTAAGCTGTTCATTTTCTTGCATAAAAAGTTGCTTACACACTATTTATGGAAAGAATTGTATGTCTGTTGCTGCATAATAGCAATATAAACCAAGAAATACTCTTTTAAGCATGAATAAAGCATGATTTAAAAACATATCAGCTACTTTTTTTAAAGAAGATCGCCATGTCCGTGTTTTGTACATTCTATGTTACGAAAAGAATTTTACGCATGTAAATAAATAATAGTTGTGTATAATTTTATTATTTTATTTACACTTTCTCACACTTGTGATTCTCTGTACTAAACTTTTGTTCTGAAGTTTTAAAACTGAAAAAGAATTGGGCAAGTGCGAGTCCGACTCGCGCATGAAGGGTTCCGTACCATAATCTATAACAAGTTTGCTGTATGGAAGCCCCCCTTAAATATTTATTTTATTTTATTTTTAGTATGTGTTGTTATAGCGGCAATAGAAATACATCATCTGTGAACATTTTAACTGTCTAGCTATCACCGTTCTTGAGATACAGCCTGGTGACAGACGGACGGACGGACAGCGAAGTAGTAATAGGGTCCCGTTTTCAGCCTTTGGGTACGGAACCCTAAAAAATTTGTATAGTGAACATTTACATACTAAACATAAAATAATAGGCTACTTAAAGGTCCCTAAATTGATTTTTGTTAATTTATGTGTGTTATTATAGCCTTATATAGGCCGTCATATGTCGAAACGTGATACTTTTTTTTACATTCTATAGTTATATCTAGATAGCTGAACATTCATAGGTGATTATAGGATACTTTTTACCCACTATGGTGAAGAAAGTAAAATAATACGTGTAATGTCTCATTATTTTGTAATATGGGTTGGCACACCACATTTTTTTATATTGCTAGGGGTTTGCCAGAAACAAAACCAGGAAAAATTCAAAAGGTTATCTGGCGTCAGGGTGGTGGACAGGTTAACACGCTGGACCAGTAGATAATCCAGAGGTACCAATCGTTTATAAAGCACTACGCTATAATAGGATTCTAGTATAAAGAGCGGTGATAACTCACTGCGTAGTAGTCTTTTTACATGAGATTAGGTTTAGGGTAAATCGCCAATTACTGGCCACCGTTCAATAACTGGCCACCTCATACTAAAAATTCACTCTGCCTACCTACAAACTAAATTCATTTTAGTATAACGTGGCCAGTTATTGAAGGTTGGCCAGTAATTAACACCTTATACTAAAATGAATTATGTTTGTTGGTGAACAGAGTTCATTTTTAGTATGAGGTGGCCAGTTATTGAAGGGTGGCCAGTAATTGGCGATTTACCCTACTTCTTTTTAAATAACAAATGAGTACCGTTGCTGAACATTTTACGGTGCTATATTGACGACGCGGTTGGCGCAGTTTGTATTGCCTACTGAGCCGGCGGTCCCGGGTTCGAATCCCGGCCAGGGCATTTGTGTGATGAACTCAATATGTGTGCCTGGGCCGTGGATGTTATCTACATATATATTATGTATATCGTCGTCTAGTAACCATAGTACAATAAAAGCTGTTTGGGAGTAGATTGATTTCTATAAGATTGTCTCATAATGTTTATTTCTTAATTAATATGCGCCTGCAATGTAACTAAAAGTAATATGAAATCCTAATTGCTATATGTTAAATTCAGGCTCGTGGACAAAACTTGTGCAATCTGCCGTCATTCACTAAAAGGCAGTTTTCTATAGTCAGACCACGATAATTCTTCCATAGCGCTTCCAGACTCACTTTGTATGTTTGACAGTTCGTTTGCTTGGAGGAGTTGTCGGGTCGGACTAATATAAAAAAAAAAAAAAAAAAAAACAAGAAAATGTAACTTACCAATCATTATAGTATTTTTAATATTTTCTACTGGTAACACATAAACACTGGTAACACAACACAAAACGCACAGGACAGAACAACAGTACAACTGTTCTATACTGTCTAAATAAATCAGCTGTATCTACGATTTATATAAACTTTCGTGTAATCTCACAAAAAAATACACGGGGAAATAAGAACTTAATATGTTTCGCAATAGGGGTGATATCTTTGTAAACGTAATTTCTAGGAAATCAAGGATTAATTGATAGTATTGATAAAGAATTGTAAATTATTAGTTCAACGGCTTTTTGTCGTTGGGTATCGGTATTGCCAAGTTTAAGGTGAAAACGTGTTTTTTGCGTTTTTACGATGATAACTGGAACGGATATGCAGAGTGGAAAGATTTATGGCTTATGCTCAGCAGCATAAAAAAACGGAACGCACTTTCGTACAAACGCCTATCCCATCTTAATTGGCCGGATTAAGTTTGTACCTAGTATGTATGGCGCCGCATACAAATGAGGTGCAAAGTTAACGCAACCGATCACGTATGCTGTATGGGAGCCCCACTTAAATATTTATTTTATTCTGTTTTTAGTATTTTTTGTTTTAGCGGCAACAGAAATACATTATCTGCGACATTTTCAACTGTCTAGCTATTACGGTTCATGAGATACAGCCTGGTGACAGACGGACGGACAGGGGAGTCTTAATAATAGGGTCCCGTAACTCGATACCTCCTCCCTCCACGCGTGTTCGAGATAAAGGGTCAAGACAGACGAGCTGCTTCTCAGTTGGTCGGTGAGTTATTTTTTTTATGTACATATATGTTGCAGTCAAAAGTGTGAACTGGTCAAAAGGACTTTTAACCGACAAATACAGGCAAAACTGCTTTTGACTGAGCGTCTTGGTCAAAGGTAGTTTTGCCTGTTTTTGTCGGTTAAAAGTCCTTTTGACCAGTTCACACTTTTGGTTAGGGGTATAAAAAAAAACTAACCTAAGTAACCTAACTCGGCCGAGTCGGATTAAAATAATATCGAGATAAAGGGACGAATGTGCCTGCGGTCAAAAGTACTTTTGACTGATAGTAACAGTCAAAAGTACTATTAACCAATGATTTTCAGGCAAAACTCCTTTTGAGTAGGTATTAACGAAGCCGTCAAGCCCTTTTCACGGCTAGGCATGTAAGTACCGTGCTTTTCTCAAACATATGCATTGAAATAAAAAAAATACAATACTCAAAAAAAATATAGTTCAGCTGTTTAGTTAGCCTGTTCATGAACGACGCGGTTGGCCCAGTTTGCAAGCACCTGCCTACTGAGCGGCGGTCCCGGGTTCGAATCCCGGCCAGGACAAATTGTGACATACTTACTCGAATATTTGCGCTTTGGTCATGGTTGTTCGTATGTATTTACAATAAGTATATATTTATCTTTATAAGTATGTATATCGTCGTCGTCTAGTACCCATAACACAAGCCTTTTTGAGCTTAATTTGGGACTAGATCGATTTGTGTGAGGTTGTCTGATATTTATATATTTATGAACACAGCCGCCATGTTTAAAAGTTTACATCCCGGCCTAGGTCTTAAATTTTGTATGAAATTCCTTTACAGTTCTCTCGAGTTGTTCCGCTCGAAACGTGCTACTGCTACTTCGAAGCCTGTTATAGTATAACGCACGTTCTGACGACATTCCATTGCATGTTTGAGAAAAAATAATTTTGCTTGTATTTTGTTAAGAGTTCAGACAAACCGACACTTAATGGATTTACACAATCATCAATCTTATCGTAAAAATTAAAGACAATCGATATCCGCATTACATTAGGTATCATTTATAAGATAAACACATTAACTTAAATTGTCTTTAGTATAGATTCAAATCTGCAATTGAGAGATTTTTTTACCAGGGGTTTTATTGATATTTATCAAATGAAGGATAAAAAAATACCACATATTTATACATTTTCAAAAGAATCCCAATTTGAGGTTGAGAATTTCACTTGAAAAGTTCCTACTATCGTAATGCATTAAATGCATAATTTTAATTATTATTTTTGTACAGTCGCCATCAGATATATCGTAGCATGTAAGACGTATCGTAGCATTGACAACGCGGTTGGCACAGTGGTTAAGCAACTGCCTACTGAGCCGACGGCCCCGGGTTCGAATCCCGGCAAGAGCAAATATTTGTGTGATGAACACGAATATTTATGCCTGGGTCATGGATGTTCTAATGTATTTAAGTATTTATTTATCTATATAAGTATGTATATGTTTATCGTCGCCTAGTACCCATAACACAAGCCTTCCTGGGCTAAAAAAGCGGGTTGATTTGTGTGAAGTCTGATATTTATTTATTTTATTATTTATTTATAATAAGGCGTTCATAAATATGTGAATACGACTCTTATAGACTGATGGGCGTTACAGTACATCATCCTCCTAGCCTTTGTCCCATTTTTTTTGAGAATGAATTCTCAATCGGGGTCGGCTACCCAAATCCCAAGATGTGGCGTAGGCACTAGTTTTTACGAAAGCGACTGCCATCTGACCTTCCAACCCAGAGGGGAAACTAGGCCTTATTGGGCTTAGGTGGTTTCCTCACGATGTTTTCCTTCACCGAAAAGCGAGTGGTAAATATCAGATGACATTCCGTACATAAGTTCTGAAAAACTCATTGGTACGGGCCGGGTTCGAACCCGCGACCTCCGGATTGAAAGTCGCATGCCCTAACCACTAGGCTACCACCGCTTCCATGTACCAGTACATGTTCAGATATTTATGAACGCCTTATATGCTGCGATATATCTGATGGTGACTGTACGACTGGCGGCAATTTGTTTTTTCCTTATGATATTAATTATTTTGCTACCCATAAAGCGGCTACTCATCTGTTCTGTAACGTAGAAAGTCTCACTACCTAGCCGAAGTGCCATACCTTATTTTCTTATACCATGAATGATTATTGAGTGGAGACCGCGTACCGAAAAATGCAGCGTGGGAGACCCCCAACAAGGTGGACGACCTGGTTAGGATCCCGGGGAAAAATTGGATGAGGACGGCGCAAGGTCGATCGTTGTCGAGAACTTTGGGGGAGGGCTTTGTCCAGCAGTGGACGTCTGTCTGCGCGATATTATGATGATGATGACCATGATTCGTGACCTATTAACTTAACACACAAATTCCAGAAAAAAACGTTTTTCTTCTTCTGGCTTTCTTTTCTTGCTCTCAGCAAGAGGTATTTCGCCAATGACGTTTGGACAAATCACACGAGAGGAGATTGATCGGTAGAAAATTTACTCATTCCGTGAATATTAATTGAAAAATGTGGATTATTAAGTATGTCGTAAGTAAAATGATCATTAGGATTAGAAGTCAAACAAAATATACCTAATGATTTAATAGGGATATATTGACGGGTAATATATAATGTAAAGATTATTATAAAGAGTACATAAAGGGTAGTACAAGTATCTAAATATTACAACTCCCGATTTAGATGGAATTTGGTATGGAAATAGATTGATTCCCGGGGAAGGACATAAGATACTTTTCACCCCGATTAAATTTAGTGTTCCCGTGGGATGAGCGGGTAACAGCTAGTATTTTATCAACTATTTTTTTAAATCCGTCCAGCCGTTTGAGCGTGATGAAGTAACAAACACACTCACAAATTTTCGCCTTTATAAACGGTGTCAGGATTGATTGTGTTACCCGCTTATCCCACGGGAACACTACATTTTTCGGGATAAAAAGTACCCTGCGTGTTAATCCAGGGTGTCAGCTACCTTCATATCAAAATGTATCAAAATTGGTCCAGCCATTTGTGCGTAAACAAACATACCTACACATAAACACAAACTTTCGCCTTTATAATATAACGTGTGATTAAAGCATAGCTATACATTTAGATACAATTTATTTATTTTTTTATTCATTTTATTTATAATTGAATAAATGCGATTACAAAGGGTAAATAAGGTATCTAGGTTGCCTGACTTGCCTGTGGCAGAAATTACATAGGTACTATGAAGGAATGCAAAACGGGATATAACAGTGTTAATTTTTCAAAGTAAAACCGGTCGCAACCGGTTATTTCTATTGTGAAATAATCAGTTTTACATTTCCTACACACTTTGACCTCTCGATGCTTTTGCGCCAGCCACAACTGCGCTTCGCGAGTTGTCGCGCGACTTATCATCACACCGTCACTCTCACAGTACTGTACAGAAAGAGATAGGTAGTACATCTCGCGCGAGAAAGAGTCGCGTGCTACCCTATCCTACACTACTCGTGAACTTGGAGGTTTGGTGAGGCGAAGTTGCCCGAAGTACGGGATTCCGAAGCGAAGTGGCCCGCCACACTATCATATTCGCCCAACCTCGGCCACAGTGCCGTATTTATCCCTATTTGGCGCACTAGGCCCAGGCCTAGAGGCCTCAGTCCCGAAGCAGGACTTGCACCATAATAATGTTCTCCTTATTTATCACTTAACACGTTAATTGCCAAGTCAAAATGCACAACTTATACAGATGGCCAGAATAAAAAAAAAATTGATAATTCCCTTCCTGAGTAGCCAAAACTAAAACCAGAAGCCAATTACGCTATAGTCGCAATTTTGTGGCTCGGACAATATTGTATGGGACCATCACGCGACGTCGCGTGATTGGCCACAGCGTATACAGCCGCTTCACGCGACATCGCGTGATGTAGCAATCAACGTGTTAAAATACTACTATAGTTGCCGGCAAACTTTTAGAACAAAAATGGCGGATCTGCGCATATCGTACGTAAATCGGCTTTTGCGCAGTCAAGGTTATGCTCTAAAAGTTTGCCGGCAGCTGTACCAACTATTGCTCTTTTTGCTGAAAACCGTTTCGAAATAGGGGAGGAGGCCCCAAATACCAACTGCCTAGGGGCCCCGGCTCTTTAAGTCCGAGCCTGCTCGGCCAACTTCGCAAGTAGTGTAGAGGTAGGGTCACAGTTGTGCTAGAGGCTAGAGGTACAGATTACTGGTATCGTTTCAGTTTATCGGCAAGCCCGCTATAAGAAGAAGAGTCCGGAGCTTTCCAGCTAGTTGATGCCGACTCTTTCACACTGCTCCAACTGACACTAGGCGCCGGGTCGGCCATCTTGTATCTCTCCATATTCTCGCTTCGGATAGCCGCTTGACGATCATTGCTCTCGGCAACTTTATCCATTTTCTGTTTCACTTCATATGCTTTGTAAACGCCTTTTGCCACATCGGTCGCTCTTTTTACAGAGCCCCCCGAATGATACTTCTTTGAGTCTGACATGTCCCTTTCTTTCGGATCTAATTTCTTGCCTTACTCACGGATAGTTCCTGGAATTATTAAGATAATATTATATTTTATTGTAATCAATATTTGAAATTGTGACAATAATTTATTTTTAAACTATCTGCGCTCCGCGGTGCTACTCGGTCATCCCACAGGAATACCAATATTTTGTGATTAAGAGTAGCCTATGTACCTACTCGTATTAAGAGGCCTTATTCCTTTTAAAATTATTTTTTTTCATATTATGACAAATATATTGATAATTTCCACCAACTTTTTGAAGTGAATAATACTTTTCCGCGAGTTCTAGGTAGTAACACAGCTATTTCATGCTTAAATTGCGTGCAGTCGAAAATAAGTTGAAAAAACTATTTTTCCGCGTGAATTTGGTCAATTTCGAGTAGTTTTTGAAACAAAAGTTATCAATGAAAAATTCAAACTGTAGGTTTCAAATATATACCTATAAATCCCAATAGCCCTGTTCTAGGTAGTAACAACAATAATATGTTAAGAAACATGTTTGATCATAGAGAAAAATGTTTACTTAAAACAAACAGCATTTTAAAAGGAATAAGGCCTCTTAAATCCGGGGTGTCAGCTAGTTCTGTTCTGTAATTTTATTTTTGCGTAAATGTGAGAAAAATGGGTTCTAAACTAAAAGAAGAACGGTCTGGCCCCCAACATTTAAATCGTACTTACTAACCTGCAATATATTTCCACAAATTCAGACACCACTCAAAAGCTCCAAACTGAACTGAAAGCCAAACGAAACTGAATGGCGTTAGGCCCATTCAACCAAAATATATGGTCCTTCGCCACCAACTTACTGATGCAGGTGGGCAAATTGTGAACTAACTCATCCTTTTGAATCGTCGCTCCTATCGCTAGACAATTTTCATTGATCCAAGTTCACGTAGATGCTAGCGACACTAACGACTGCAAAGCTAAGTTGGTGGTTTTCCCGTGCGTTTTGGTCTTACAGGAATCTGTTGGGGCAAAATTCGACGTTTATAAAATGTATAATAAGCAATATCGCAAGCTGGAAACACGAAATTTATAATAAAGTGATAAGTCGCGTCTTCATTTCAGCTTTCCGAAAATTATTTCGTATGTCCGAATCGTCCGATATCTGGAATTTGGGAAGATCGAATGTCAGGCTGTTCGATAATTTATAAAAATGGCGGTAAAAAGAAACTGTTATTGTCGACGTAAAAAAAGTCATATACCTAACTCTAGTTTCTAGTATGACAGAGGCTTGTATAAAAAAACATTTATTAATTTATTTATTACTATTTATTACACAGTATAACAGTATTGTAACAGTCCCGAATCCTCACCTTTTTCGTACACGTGTCAAGACGTGGAGCTTTGTCCATTGAGCGCGTGGTGGTTCAGTTCAGGGCAAACTGCCGTCCGTTAGCTAAAAAGTCGTTAGGTAAGCCACAAATCTAATTTTGTGGATATGAGCGAAAAACGAGGGAAATATTTAAAAAATATGCTACTTGAAAACCGTATGTTATACAAAAAAAAGGTAAATGTCCAAAGATAGCTTGTCAAATTTACTATCAAATTACGATAATCTTGATTACAAATAACTAGTCCAAGTTAGAAAAAAAACTCCTTTTCCCTTTTAGTTGCGCATAATATTGGTAAATATAAAAAAAAATACTTGACTAAAGAGTCGCTAAGTACACCTTAGCGACCTTATAGTTTATGATTCCAACGTAAAAAATTAGATGTTTTTTTCTTAGAAAAAACTATTCGAAATTACTTAACTAAAATGGCGTTAAGGTACTCAACGGCTTTTTAGTTATGTATTGCAGCTTTGCATTTCAAATTAGTTCTTAACTATATCAACATAATAGTATTTTAATGTCTTTTTAGGTAAGCTTTTTGAATGTAGCGTCTTATTGTGTTTTTGTAAAGAGTATTTTAAGTAACCTTTACTACACTTAAAGGCCGTTAAACGTGAAACCTTTAAGCATAATGGTCTTTTAGTTATGTATTGGGGATGGATTATTTCAAAAGAAAAAACGATGTTGCATATTTAAAAAACTTGAATGTACGGAAATAAAAATGCAACAAGAACCTTTCTTGAAACACTAACATCACAAAACATAAACATGCGAAAAATTACATAAAAATGTCCTAAAAAACATTAGTACAACTAAAACAAAAACAGCAAACTGCCTCAAAAATAACCAATCCATTTTTTAAACAATGAAGTACAGGCAACAATGGAGCACTCATTTGTTTCTTACATACGTAGAACTTGTTCATAATTATGACGTTCTTAGCTAAAAAAACAGACTACAAATGGTTACATGCTAAAAACTCTTTAGTACCTACTTACATAATTATGCTCGTTATCGTAATTCGCTGGGTGCGAAGTAGGTGGTGGGGGAACCACGAATCGATCGCAGCGCGCGCCGTGGCCAAAAAAGGAACTTTCGTCAGGCCAACTGTCACTTTTTACCAGCGAAATTAAGGCATCTAATAATAAATAAATATGCGCCACGAAACCTGTAGCGTAGTTAAATGCAAAAACAGTGGCAAAAACAGTAATCATAAATAAATAAATTTCCACAAGCAAGTTGGAAACGAGGACAACGAATTAAATGGATAATCGCTATCAAGAGGAAAAAGTTAGTATAACCTATAGAACAACATTTTTAATATCATATCTTGAATGTTGTAGGGAGTAGCATGTTTATGCGTTTATTATCTTCTACATTTTGGACATGTTGAGCAAAAACTAATTGTTTCCCATTTTATTGTAGTTTGGGATTTGAAAGCGATGTTGTGTTTGATAATTAATTTATCAAATTTATTTAATTATTTATTAATTAATAATCCAATTATAATAATTAATTTGGCCTTGTTTAGCTGAAAAAACAAAATCATCTATATTATTACGAAAATACAGTCATAAATGATCGGTTGCATTATGCATGAAATGCGTTTTTCGGTTAAATTTGTTTATTTTGTAACTTACTTCTCGTGAAGACAGCCATGAAAAGGTCCGTGTGAATTACATCTGAAAGTTATTGATTATGCCATTTTAGACGGGAAATAAAGAAGGTCAACGTTTTATCGACACTATATATTAACATATATGAAAGAAAATTACGATATTTCATTGAAATTATTTGTTTGTTTACTTACTATTCGTAAAGACAGTCAGCCATTTGACATTAAAAAGCCCGCCGTAAATGTAGCCGCTAGTTGACGCTGTCATCGCGCACCCAGCGAATACTCAATTTATAAAAAGTTAATATTTTAAATGTCTACAAAATTTATCACATACTTTGTACCTACTCGAATCCCACCAAAATCATTTCATGTAAAATTGGCGGCCAAGACTCACATGCTCATAACGCTTTCACTGTAAAAAGTTATCAGATCCCTGGAAAAGCCAAGCCCCTAAGCCCTGAGTTTACTAACCCTACACCTTGGTTTGAAAAGTATGGCTTGGCCGTTTCATAGAGTACCGTAAATAAGTCCAACGGATCGTCTGGCCCATATGGTATCAATAAATTAAGTTTATGTCTTCATGATAATATAATTATATACACATACATATATAAACTTAATTCCTTACTATATCCCCTATTATGGGAATCCCATACAAACTTCTATCCCCTTATTTAAAGTGTGAGGGGGGATTTTCTAAAAATCCTAGAATATGTATTTTATTATTTATAACAAGGAGTCCCTATATCAATTTTAAGACCTCTAGTATCAAAATTTGCGGAAGTCTCATAAAAACTTCCATCCCCTAGTTTAAGGGGTTGGGGGGTAAAAGTTCGAACTTTTAGATATGTTTGTTGTTTGTGTACTAATACTTCTGGCTTACATACCAAATTTCAGCTTTCTACGTCACCGCACCGGGAAGACCCCAGGGTATACCGGATGATCAATCCAAATGGGTTAGTAGGGAGAAGACGAAAACTATAAGAGATAGGGAAATCTGTTCATAGGAACCATGGCTTCGATTTTAGATTTATTAAAAACTGCATTCATTTTTTTTTTACTTATACTTATCTCATGCATAACCCGGAATCGAACCCGGTCGAAATTGAAAAGTGAAAAAAAAATGAAGATGTCAATCGACCCTATTTTTTATTGAGAACAAATGTCTGTATACGACTACATACATTTAGAGTGCTCTAAGAATCAGAAATTGCTGTTAAAGGGTGGCCTTTAAAGTACGAACATTTTACGTTATTTTTTTAATCCAAAAGCAAATATGAAATTGTTTCCAATATTATCCTCATAATTCAACAAAACAATAATTGTATGACAACTATGAACCTAAACGGAAATTATCATGGTCAAAATGGAAAAAGTTATTTTTCCATACACAGCACGCATGTTTGTATGGAGCGTTTTCAGCTTTAACAGCAATTTCTGACTCTTAAAGCGCTCTAAATGTATGTACTCTTATATAGACATTTGTTGCCAATAAAAAATAGGGTCGATTGATATCTTATTTTTTTTTCTCCTCGCCTATTTTAACCGGGTTCGATTCCCGGTTATGCATGAGATATACTAAAAAAAATAATGCAGTTTTTAATAAATCTAAAATCGAAGCCATGGTTCGTAAGAACATTTTTCCCTATCTCTTATAGTTTTCGTTTTTTTTTTTTTTTTTTTATTTTTTTTTATTTATTTATCCACACTTACAGCTATTTTTACAGGTAAACCTAAGACAATAGCGTAACTATTTCTATAATTTTACATTATTAAACTTACTCCTATTTATCTATACTACTGTGTTTATAACTAATTACGAATAATGCAAACTTTGTGAATCCATTCAGAGAACACGAAAATAAATCTAACTCTTCCGCTATTAGATTGAGAGTGCGTATCGTGCGGGTAAGCGGGGCCTCTCCGAGCAGCTTGGTGCGCCCGCGCGGCACGGCCAGCAGCTGCGGCCGGCGGCGGCGCCACACGTACCTATCAGGGACACACAGGCTCACACAACTCAAAACCTGACCGTTAAATGCTTTACCCCTAATTAATTTAAATATGTATGTCACCATACCTAACTCTCTGCGCACTCGCAGCTCGTTGTAACCGACCATACCCAACACAAATAAAGTCGGGTACATGAGAGGGTAGAAAGGATATACTCCATACCTTCTCAAATACAAGAACCTTATAAATTTATTTTGGATGCGCTCGACCATTAGCTGATATTTGGTTTCATGTGGAGCCCATATAACAGCGTTGCATTCCAGACCACTTCGGACCAACGCATTATATAAGGCAATAATCGCTCCAATATTAGTAAACTCGTGGGAACGACGCAGCACAAATCCCAACATTCTGAAGGCTTTTTTACTAATATTACCAATGTGGTCCCGAAATCTTAGATCCGATGTGAATTTCACTCCTAAGTCTTTTACCTCTGTTGTTTTTAGGGTTCCGTACCTCAAAAGGAAAAAACGGAACTTTTTCTCAGGAACGCGTGGACGTATGAAGCTGAAATTTATATCAATTACTCAGGTCTACTGTCCCTTGAAGCTGTGAAAAAATCAAACTTCTAAGCCAACGCAATCAAAAGATACAGCCGTTTATGCCGCCAATGTTCGACACTTGCAAGGGAATCAAAACCTACAGGGTGCTTCCCGTGAACTCAGAATCTTGAAATTTGGTACGAAGCAACGTCTTATAGCATAGATAAAGGAATAATTACGAAAACCATAATTTTTTTTTTAATACCTAACTTTGCACCTAATTTGCAAATTTTCGACACTTGCAAGGGAATCAAAACCTACAGGGTGCTTCCCGTGAACTCAGAATCTTGAAATTTGGTACGAAGCAACGTCTTATAGCATAGATAAAGGAATAATTACGAAAACCATAATTTTTTTTTTTAATACCTAACTTTGCACCTAATTTATATGGGGCGCTATACATACCAGGTGCAAACTTAACTTAACCACTTAGGGATGGAAAGTGTTTGTACGGAACCCTCGGTGCGCGAGTCCGACTCGCACTTGGCCGGTTTTTATTTAGTTTCGTTTCCTTTATTACATAATCGTAAGTGATAGGGTTATGTGCTCGAGTGAACGAAATAGTAAGGCACTTGGACGTATTAAAATGCAATTTATTAGCTTCACTCCATGAAACTACACTGTTTATGTCGTTTTGAAGTCTTTCACAGTCTGCGGTACTTCTTATAGGTAAATACACTTAAGTCGTCGGCGAATAGTAAACAGCCCGCACTTTTGATAACCTGGGGTAAGTCATTGACCATAATAATAAATTGTAATGGGCCAAGGTTGCTTCCTTGACTCACTCCAGATCTTACAAAATACGGGTCTGACCTATGTCCATTGTATTCGACGAACTGTCGCCTGCCTGTTTTCTCCCTACTGACCCAGTTGGATTGATCAACCTGTATAAGTGAGTGGCAAAATAGGCGTGTTTTAGGTACCAATAAAACCTAAAGTATAAAAGCTAGATCAATTAAATTTAGTATATTTCATATGTTCCCTAACTGCATCTTAACCTGTGAACTTGGGCGATCTGGTGTTAACTGGGACGAAGCTATGAGGGTTTGAAAATAAGACGAAACGGTTCGAGAAAAGGTAGGTAGTGCCCCGCTTCATTTTGAGGGGCGAGAGCAGATTGCGTCTTTTTAGCCAAGTATTGTGGCTTAACGTACTTCTAGAAGGGGATTTCTACCATAATCTGAGTATTTCTTACCTACGTTAAAAAGACGTTAACAGATTGTAACGTCCTTTTAGTGTAGTATTTTCATGAAACGCCTTTTTAGCCTAGGATATTAATCTAAACTACCGCAATAAATCTTGGCTTGAAAGTAACTAAAGTACCTTCACGACTTTCTTGTGTAGTAATGTCGAAAAACGTCTTTTTTGCTAAGTAAAGTTTAGAAATATTTTCGAAACATTATGGCGTTAAGGGCTACTTGTGACCTTTTAGTTAAATATTGATGGTTAACGTACATTTAGTGGTAGTGGTGTAAACTATGAATACCTTTGTGATTAACGACCTTTTTGCAAAACCTAACTATTATCATATATTTATTATTTAATTTTAATTTAACTATTATCATATATTTATTATTTATATTTTTTTTATTTTGTAAATTGTGACGCCTAGAGACCATATACATCTCTAAGAAATTTAGTTTAATTATTTATTTATTTATTTTTTCTTTTGTATAGTTAGTTTCTTATTCAGTCCTTAACTTTTCTAAGGATTTAAATTAATTTATTTTGTTTTGCATGTTGTGACGCCTAGAGACCATGTACATCTCTAAGAAATCTAAATTAAGTACTTAATTATTTTGTTGCATTAGTTATTGATTTTGACTCCTTGAGACCTTATACATCTCAACGGAATTGAATTATTTCATTAATTAATTATACCGATCTATATTGCGTGTCGTGACGCCTAGAGACCTTCTACATCTCTGAAAAAAAACACTTTATTTTATATAATTTTTAGTGTAAACATTGATTTGGAGACTTGTACATCTCCTCTAACATATATGTATCAATTACCTAGCTATAATATAATTGTATTAGTTTTTAAGTATAATTCACGAAAAAATGACTTACTGTTGAGTTTCTTTCGGCTTTCTTCTCAACAGCGGTCTCCTCTTGCGAAATGCCGGTAGACTCACAATCTGACTTGTAAAAGTGCCCTTGTGGCCTACTTACTGAATAAATTATTTCATTTCATTTCATTTCATTTCATTTCCTATTTCAAAAACTATAAACCTTACAAATATGATTCCTATACAGATCGATAGAGTATTTTTTTTTACATACGATGGCATTAAAACCTAAAAATTGACCCCCTGAGGGTTAACGGCCTTTTAGTTAACGGACGGCAGCAAAGTAGACGGTGCTAGACCACGCGGTAGGTCTCCCATGAGGTGGACTGACCAAATCAAATCGGCCACAAACTGCCCTCTACACGAGAGCAGACGCGTAGCTGTGAGAGAAGAATGCTTGCCACACGCTTGACATACCACACTTAGGACAGGAGCTTGAACAACATTCATATCCCTTTGGGGCCTTTACCCTTGTTTTACTGAGCCGGCGGTCCCGGGTTCGAATCCCGGCCGGGGCGAATATTTGAGTGATGAACTCGAATATTTATTCTTGGGTCATGGATGTTATCTATATATGTATTTATATATTATGTACCTACCTATATCGTCGTCTAGTACCCATAGTACAAGCTTTGCTTAGTTTGGGACTAGGTCGATTTGTGTAAGATTTATTTTATTTATTTATTTTAAACGAACGTTTCATCGAATATTCATTTAATCGAAAGCATCTTTTTTCTGAAAATATTTTAAAATGAACCTAACCTAATCTATATATTGACATTTTCAAAATTTCTGTAAACGTTCCGGCGAAACAATTATCTACGAAATGAAAATTCGTTGAAATTAAGCATTTTGTAGTGTTTGTCTATTAAATAATCCCCTTTGCGGATATCGCAATACCTCATCGAATTATGCATCGGACGACTCAACTAACTAAACTATTGAGTCATCTTCAGTGCCCTACCATGAGTTTTAAGGTGACCGTACTCGTTAGCGAGAGCGTAAACAATTTGTATGGTGAATAGTACAGAGCCCCTAATGTTTACTTTGTAGAACTACAATTCTCCATATAAATCCTTTACGCAGTCGCTAGCGAGAACTGTCACTAAACTGATTTCTAATTCAAGACCAAAAAAACTACGACAGATACGTCACTGTCAAAATTGACAACATTTAAATGACATTTGAATTTGTTTCTTGGCTTGCACCAACAAATGTTCAAGTGTTACAAGTACAATACCAGATTTTGTACCAAAAATCTCCGATGTTTAAGTTTTTATTATCTCCTCTCGTAATTATGTAATAATAAATATATCTAGTTATTTTGTTAAAACATAGAATTAAAGTTACCAATAAAGATTAGCGTGTTTAAAAAAGAAAAAGGCATTTACTATTGTAAAAATATTTTATTGTAGTGGCAACCTTGTGGTAGTTTTTTTGGTCTTGAATTAGAAATCGTAGTATAACTATGGTAGGGTACTCTGTACAGCGGGAGATACGATGCCCGCAAAGTTAAGTGGGTGGTATTCCCTTTGCGCCGCAGAATAGGCTGAAAATCGGTGTGATGTGTCACCATCACTACCATTTTTAGGGTTCCGTGCCTCAAAATGAAAAAACGAAACTCTTATAAGATCACTTTGTTGTCCGTCCCTCCGTCTGTCAAGACTCTTTATCTCCGGAACGCGTGGACGTATCGAGTTGAAATTAAAACCATATACTCTAGTTTACAGTCCCTTGAAGCTGTGAAAAAATTAAACTTCTAAATTAACTTAATAAAAAGATACGGCCGTTTATGCCGAAAAAAAACGTATATTTTGACATGCTCAAGGGAATTCAATAGGATATATTCCGTTGACGTAGAACTAAGAAATTTGGCAAACGGCTTATACCACACATATAAGGATAATTCTGAAAACTATACATTTGTAATTAAATCCTTTTCGAAAATCATATTTGGAGAAACCGGTTGCGTTAACTTTGCACCTCATTTGAATCCGGCGCCATACACCTGGTATACAACTTAACCTTACCCGGCTAGTTAAGATGGAATAAGTAAGTTAGGTCCTTACATATGAAATTGGTGTTTCATATGGCAGAAATGAAAACGATTTTTTTTTTATGAAACTATTTTTTTATTTAATCAAAGTTCATTGATTCCTTTACTAAAAAAAGTGTGTGAAAATCTTTGTAGGCCTTTTGGACAGCCTCGTGAGAATTGTTTTTTTTTCCTTGTATGAAGTTGGCCAAATTCCAAAAAAAATGGTAATCAGTTGGAGCAAGGTCCGGGGAGTATGGTGGGTGTCGAAGACATTCCAGTCGCAGCTCCCTTAGTTTTGCGGCCGTCAAACGTGCCGTTCCTATGTGGTCGAGCGCGGTTGTCCTGAAGCAGCAGTGGGCTAGATCGATTGACCAGTCTAGGTTGTTTAATGGCTAGCTTTTCCATCATCGTTTGTGCAATTGTTGACAATACACATCAGCCGTGATTGTTTGCCCAGATCTTAAGAAACTGTAATGGATGACACCGGCACTAGTCCACCAGACAGTTACCAGTACCTTTTTCTGAGTCAACTTTCGTTTCGGGCAGAATTTGGCTGGTTCACCTGGGTTCAGCCATTGTGAAGAACGTTTCCGGTTGTCATACAGGATCCATTTTTAGGGTTTCGTAGCCAAATGGGAAAAAACGGAACCCTTATAGATTCGTCATGTCTGTCTGTCCGTCTGTCTGTCCGTCCGTATGTCACAGCCATTTTTTTCCGAAACTATAAGAGCTATACTGTTGAAACTTGGTAGGTAGATGTATTCTGTGAACCGCATTAAGATTTTGATGCAAAAATAAAAAAATAATAATAAATATTGGGGGCTCCCCATACTTAGAACTGAAACTCAAAAAATTTTTTTTCATCAAACACATACGTGTGGGGTATCTATGGATAGGTCTTCAAAAATGTTATCGAGGTTTCTAAAATATTTTTTTCTAAACTGAATAGTTTGCGTGTCAGACGCTTCCAAAGCGGAAAAAAGTTGGTCCCCCCCCCCTCTAACTTCTAAAATAAGAAAATGAAAAATCTAAAAAAAACATATGATGTACATTACTATAAAAACTACCAACGAAAATTGTTTTGAACGAGATCTAGTAAGTAGTTTTTTTTTAATACCTAAATTTGCACCTAATTTATATGGGGCGCTATACATACCAGGTGCAAACTTAACTTAACCACTTAGGGATGGAAAGTGTTTGTACGGAACCCTCGGTGCGCGAGTCCGACTCGCACTTGGCCGGTTTTTTTCATAACAAGTAACGATACGATTCAAAATGCCTTCATTATTGTGCCGATTGAGAAGTGAAACGCAACACTCGACGCGTGTTTCTTTGTTAGTGTCGCTCAATTCATGCGGTACCCATTTTCAAGTTTTTTCACTTTTCCAATTTGTTTCAAGTGAATCAAAATGGTTTTAAACGCTCACACCGAAGCCTGCCGCTAACTCTGACGTGGTTTGCGATGGATCTGCTTCCACAATTGCTTTTAATTCTTCGTTGTCAACTTGTGTCTCCGGCCGTCCACGGGGCTTGTTCTGTAGGTCAAAATTTCCAGAACGAAAACGTTGGAACCAATAACGTACCGTATTTTCTTTTGCAGCAGCTTCCCCTTACGCATTGTTAATCCCACGAGCCGTTTCTGCAGCACTGGTGCCGAGGTGAAACTCATATTCGTAAATATAGCGATATTTTAGGTTCTCCATATTATGAACAGAAGCCCCCCCTCCATAAACGATCACGTGATTTCCGGACGAGCCCTAAGTTAAATGTTGATTGATTCGAGGTCAGATTGTAATCCCGTGGGATGACGAGTCAGGAAGGCGCGCTGGAAATCCCAGTCATTATGATCTAGTCGTCAAATTTACGTTCCATTCAATACAATTTGGTCTAGTGTCATGTCGGTGTGTTGAGTCATATGTTGGGCCTTCCTATAGCTATTATATTCTTTGTTATTGCACTACCTACCAACTTCGCCTCCGCCAACTTCACAAGTAGTGTATACCTTTGCATTACAATCGCGTAAAACCGAAGACCATATTATCTCAGTCATCAAAGTAATGGAATATTACCGAATGTTTTATTGTAGATCGGAATCATATTCACATCCATCAACCTAATTGAAATAATCAATGGAAAATTGTCGATAATCTTAGATTTTCATCAAGATAAGTCGAGTTAACAAATATATTACATGTACAACTAATTAGTAAATCTCTTACTTATCAAATACTTAAATTATTAATAGAAGGATGAAGACACATTACCGAATAGACATTTTGGGGTGGGATCGCTTTTATTAGCGTCTTCGGTCTTAGCGGTAGGGTTGCCAGATGGTCGGGATTTGGCGGGATTCTCCCGAATTTTCGTATGCCCTCCCGACTCCCGACAAAGTAGAAATCTCCCGAAAAACATCTTCACTTTATAAAACTACTATAGCTGTGCCCCGCGGTGCTACCCGCTCATCCCACGGGAACACTAAATTTATTCGGGGTGAAAAGTATCCTATGTCCTTCCCCGGGACTAAAACTATCTATATACCAAATTTCATCTAAATCGGTTCAGCAGTTTAAGCGTGAAGAGGTAACAGACAGACAGACAGACACACTTTCGCATTTATAATATTAGTAGGTATGGATAATTTTAAAAGGAAATACCACTGCAAATTTTTCCATAAGTACTTATAAATAAATTACCTTATCACATTTTTGTAGATTATAGATAAAAATATTTATTTATACATGGAGAACCAACAGCTTAACTTACGCTAATAGTGACATAACTAGTAATACAGAGCCAATTGTAGCATCTCACATATAGCAACATAATAATATTTTCTCAAACATCCAAGGAAATGTCGTTCTTATGATCGTGGTAATAGACCGAAATCAAATTGGTTGACTGTACAGTCCGTAAGCTCTCAAATTGCGATTTGACTGTACCTGGTGACATTTTAACCTACTTCTAATTACCCATATCGAATAGAAACTTTGCATGTACCTACTTATATGTAGTTCACGTGACGATACAATATTTTGGTATCTTGGAGCTGATTTAACAAATACAAATACAAAATTTATTTATTTTCCAAAAGTAATGCACAAGAAGATACAGATAGTTTAACGATATTTTAAAAGTGAGCTTATAGAACAATAATGGTCCTCACACTAGGTCAAGCCTGTGTCGTGAAGACCGCAGATTTGATCTTAAACAGTACAAGATAAACTCATGAGCAATTAACGTTTGTATGTAACGTTTGCTAAGGTGTAAAAACCTTTCAAATAAACAATGCAAAGATCGACACACAAAGCATAAGGAAAAATTCGTCAGGTCTACCTGGAGCTAGGGTAGCGAAATGGTGAACGCGCTGGACCGGTAATTCAGAGGTAACGGGTTCGATTCCCGGTCTCTTCCACCAGGTAGCTCCTTTTTCAATTTTTCTTTAAGCTTTGATCTTTGTATTAATGGTTTAATTATCGTTTGTGTGAGAGGTAGGTACAATCGCCAATAAAACGGAAAAGAAAATGCCAAAACCTGATTAAACTTATAACTCTCTAAGATACTCTATAGAGTAAAATGGGATAAAAGTAGCCTACATGTGTGTAGTTATTGAAATAAAATGTAGAAAATGTACAAACATGGGTGACGACGGCAATGGGGGAGAAAAACAAAAAAAAGGTGGTGCGGAGGGGGTGGTTTATTGTAAAATAAATACAAATTCATTTAATAAACATTCAAACATGCATCCAAATATTATATCCACAGCGCAAGTTGTAAAATAATACGTTTATAGTTATACTCTATACATAGTGTAATAGGTACGTTTGCATTTTTGCACTCTAAAATAATAGTCTCAGAATAGACTCATTTTGTCAAAATTCAGATTTTTTCCATATTGATAAATTAGTTGCTTAATGTATGACTAAGGCCTTAATCCCTTAAGTTGGGTTTTTCTTTAATCATGAGCGTTATCCTGTAATTATAAGTTATATCTATTCGTCTACGCTGATAATACTTCATAACCGTGATTAGGTATAATCTAACTACCATCTAACACGTGTTATACTGCTTATATACGATGATTTTTAATCGGTGATCGGGAGTAGAAAAATATTAATATTTAGCTAAAATTAAACTTAATACGCGAGGTCCCGCGCAATTACCTCACTGTTAAATTAATTAAAAGTTAAAACATAATTAAAACTAATAACCACTATATACATGGTCATCCTACATAAATTATTGAAGTATATACCTACGTCAAGTGTCATCGCTATGGCGGGAAATTTTACGAAATTTTCTACGACTTTGTTTATGTATAATGACAATGAAAAGTTATTACTCATAAATTGTCATTCCCAAATCAACAACAAAATTCAAATTATTAAACAGGTTGTAAGCACACCGATACAGATTAGTTCGGTGACAATAATTATCATAGAAAAATAAAAGTTTGTTTTCATGTAATTACGAATTTACGACTTTAACGTGACCGCCATCAATTACTGAATTAGAAAACCTGTACCTGATCACCGATTAAAAATCATCGTGTATTTATACACTTAGGTAGGTACTGGCACAGTATAAAATAAGTAAATATAGCCGGGTTGCTTAAGCAAACACCGGCTATAATATGAAATAAGTATATTTTAGCGTAGGGAACTTAAAATAAACAGATAAAACACAAACGACGTTGGTCGTCCGGAAATAAGTAAAACCGGCCAAGAGCATGCGGGGCCACGCTCAGTGTAGTGTTCCGTAGTTGCCCATCCTTCACAATAGACGGGCTTAAAACAGCGGTTTTAAGCCCTTGGTATAAATGACGAGAAAGATTTCAAGCTCTATAAAAAGGTCGTAAACGCCAAAGTAACTGTAATTACCTATTATTTTCTGGAAGTTACCGATTATACGCGCCAGATTAAGCGAAATGTTTTAATACAGTATGGCACTTAACTAATATGTGTAACGTTCGAAGTATAAGGACACCGCGCGGCACTTACGTCATTTTAAAGAAAATTATGAATTTTTGCGCTAACTCAAAAACGGCTTCACCGATTTTATTCAATATAGTTTTCATTTCCGTACTTATAAGGCTTCATTTTCATGAATTTTTCCACAATATTTTGACCCTTGGTTGAAAAGTTAGAGGGGGGGAGTTGGGGGGGGGGGGGAGACACATTTTTTTTTTACTTTTGGAGCGAATATTTACAAAACTACTTACTTTTTAAAAAAATAATGCTGGGAGACCCCTATTATTTTTAAAAGACCTATTTAACGACAACCCACACACTCGCATTGGAACGAAAAAAATAAATCACCCCACTTTAGGTGTATGGGAGGTACCCGAAAAAAAGTTTTTATTTTACCGTTTTGTCGGCGTGATACATACACATACTCATAACAAATTTCAGCTTTCTAGTACCAATGATCACGGTGCTAAGCCGCGGACGGACAGACAGACAGACAGACAGACGGACAGACGGACATGGCGAAACTATAAGGGTTCCTAGTTGACTACAGAACCCTAAAAACCGACCTACCGTGAAACGGGGTGACTTTAAAATGCAGGGGCTACTTTGGAAAATGGTTTTTATGCTGTGCTCTTTTTTACCATCTGTAGCAATGAGCTAGGTAGCCTACTGAACCGGCGGTCCTGGGTTCGAGTCCCGGCAATGGCAATTATTTGTATAATGAACTTGAATATTTGTGCTTGGGGTCATGGAAGTTATTTGTATTTAAGTACCTATGTATCTTCGCAGCGTTTCAAGGCCCTCAACAAGGTGGACCGACGACCTGGTTAGAATCGCGGGCACAAATTGGATGACGACAACGCCTACCTTCATAAAATACCTAACCTTTAACATCATTTGATCATTTTAAATCTATCAAAGTATAGCTCCAAATTTTTCTAAGTATCCTCGGTTTACGGTACTACGTTTCACTCTGACACCTTCATTCTTACTATTCTCATTCAAAATACAAACTGCCATTTATCACCAGGCATCAGACGAGGGACTGGCCCATAAATATCGGACAACCTGACACAAATCGATCTAGTCCCACAGTAAGCTCTAGTAGGCTTGTGTTATGGACACTATATAGACGACGATAAACATAATATAGATCATCATCATTATCATCATATTAGACAATAGACGTCCACTGCTGGACAAAGGTCTCCCCCAACGTTCTCCACAACGATCTGTCTTGAGCGGCGTTGTCATCATCCAATTTCTGCCCGCGATTCTAACCAGGTCGTCGGTCCACCTTGTTGAGGGCCTTGAAACGCTGCGAAGATATGTATGTAAACTCTTTATTGTACATTAAAATATACATATACATAGCAAGGACATTAAACTAATGATATGTACAAAGGCGAACTTATCCCTGTAAGGGATTTCTTCCAGTTAACCTTTGAAAGAAGATACATAGGTACTTAAATACAAATAACTTCCATGACCCAGGCACAAATATTCAAGTTCATTATACAAATAATTGCCATTGCCGGGATTCGAACCCAGGACCACCGGTTCAGTAGGCTACCTAGCTCATCGGGCGAATTGTAGTATAAAAGCACCCACCTGGTGGGTTTTGTTGGTGTCTGGCGTGGGTTTGCGCCCACTTAACGGGTTCTGTCGGTTTCTGGGATAATTTTAATATTTTTATCTGGTCATGAAAGTGTTAAACGAGGAACAGCAGTTCAGTCGTCTCTGCTGCCTCATCACGCCCGACGCCACATAGAGGGGCGCCACACAACGTGTATATTTGATATTACCGCAAACTTTACGGGATGTTAGTATATATTTCACCGTAAATTATTTATATAATCTTTTTTTTTTCATACTAAATAATTCGGCACGCAATGTATTTGTTTGTTGTTGTATGTTGTATATGTCACTAGTAGTAACTACGCCATACATTGCTGCTCAGAAAATTTTCAAAAATTAATTACGCTATGGCAACGCTAAATTAATAATTTTTATAAATATCAGATTATAGCACTAAAATCTCCGTCTGGCTTCAATTTGCGGTTATATCAAATATATACGCTGTACTCGAATATTTGTGCTTGGGTTGTTCTATGTAGGTATTTAAGTATATATTTATCTATATGTTTTTTTGTTTTTTTTTTATGCCATAGCGGGCAAACGAGCAAACGTATCGCCTGATGGAAAGCGATTACCGTCGCCCATAAACACTTGCAACACCAGAGGAGTCACAAGTGCTTGCCTACCCGGAGGACGAAGATAGAATGCCTCTATGCTAGTAATTTCACCGTTCATAAGTACAATACAATACAACAACACTTATTGCACACCAACAAGAAAAATATTACATGAGAAATCTTAAATTAAACAATGGTAGACAATAGGCGGTCTTATCGCTAAAGAGCGATCTCTTCCAGACAACCTTACGTACGTACCAAAGTACGTATATATCGTCGTCTAGTATCCATAACACAAGCCTTCTTGAGCTTAATTTGGGACTAGAACGATTTGTGTGAGGTTGTCCGATATTTATTTATTATTTATTTATATTATGAAAAGGCCTTTAACTCTTCCACGCGTTCGGACCAGTTTTTCTTCATAAAAAAGTTAGCGGACTTGATCAAATAACGAAAATGATGTATGACAACCAATGTCGACACTTCAATGATTTTTCTTCAAACATGCAATGAAATTTCGCCGTAACGTGCGTTATTACAGTCTTCGAAGTATCACGTTTCGGGCGGGACAACTCGAGAGAACTGTAAAGGAATTTCATACAAAATTGAAGGCCCGAGCCGCGAAATATATTTTTTTAAACATGTCGTCTGCTAAAACATCTGATTATGCTTTTTTTAGGGTTCCGTAGTCAACTAGGAACCCTTATAGTTTCGCCACGTCCGTCTGTCCGTCCGCGGCTTACCTCCGTGATCATTAGTACTAGAAAGCTGAAATTTGGTATAGGTATGTGTATGTATCACGCCGACAAAACGGTAAAATAAAAACTAAAAAAAAAAAAAAAAACCGGTACCTCTCGAACACCTAGTGGGGGTGAATTTTTTTTTCGTTTCAACACTAGTGTGTGGGGTGTCGTTGAAAAGGTCTTTTAAAAATAATAGGGGTCTCCAAACATTATTTTTTGATACTCAGCAGTTTTGTAAATATTCGCACCGAAAATAAAAAAAATAGCGTCCCCCCCCTCTAACTTTTCAACCACGGGTCAAAAAATTATGGGTAAATTCATGAAAATGAGGCCTTATAACTCAATGAAAACTATATTGAACAAAATCGGTTGAGCCGTTTTTGAGTTATCGCAAAATTTCATAATTTTCTTAAAAGGACGTAAGTTGACTTCCAGAAGGTAATAAGTAACTACAATTACTTCGGCGTTTACGACCTTTTTATAGAGCTTGAAATCTTTCTCATAACTTAAGTCTATTGTGAAGGATGAGCAACTACGGAACCCTACACTGAGCGTGGCCCGACATGCGCTTGGCCGGTTTTATATAATTGCATATGTTTGAGAGAAGCGCTACTTATACTCACTACATGCTTAGCCGTGAAAAGGGCTTACCGGCTCCGTATCCCTATATCCGGCCTCCCTACGGTCGGTCGTCTATGCCTACTCCCCCCTGAAGCCCTTCTTTTCCGGCGTCTGCAGTAATCGTTCCACACAAGTGGCCTGTGGGTAAGTTGCACCCAAAGAGCCCTCAACTCCTTCCGTGTTCTCTATAATAATATATTTAGAATGTTGATGGGACTACCCAGATTCTGCAGTGCATCAGGTATGTTTGCCGATGCTCGCGTAGATGATTTTCACGCGATAATGCGCAAAAAAATGGCATCCATTAAAACCAGAATATGTACACTTGTACAGGGTAGTTCCAACAGTATTCTATAGTATTTTATGCAACCGTTGTATAAGAGGGGGCAAAAAACGTGAGTGGCATGGGTTACGATGTGAGCGTAGCGAACATCGTAAGAAAGATGCCACGAGCGTTTTTTGACCTACTTATACAACGTTGCATACAATACTTTTTCTACGACTCGAGATTTCATAAATAAAATGCAAATAAACAACAAAGAAAATAATTGCATGTTCCCGCTCGAAATCAACAAAATTAAAAAAAAATAGTCTCTGATAAACTTTTATTTTATTGACGTCCATCTGTCAAAAAAATATGAACTTAATACATACAGGTATACGTTCACTATACTAAACATCTGTCAAAAAAATATAAACTCATACATAAAGGTATACTTCACTATACTAAACATCCATGCACTGAAGATAAAACTTTTTTTTTAAGTTGGCAGCAATGCCTTAGTACAATATATATATTTTTTATTGCAAATTGTGTGAATGCAGCTGTTTATCTTGTAATCTGTGGTACTAAGTGATGCTTTTTTGGCGACATTATAACATCGTTTAGCAGTGCTTTTTTGGGCAGTAGAGTATAGACTTTTACAGACTTTCATAATTTATGTCTTTATATTAGAGTTAGTAACTATATAAATGACAGAAAAAAAGTACTGGAGTAGAAAAAGTATATTAATTGACAGAGCCGACAGTCCGTCGCAGAGGTGCTGGATATCGGCATTAATAAACCCTCATTCTAAGCAGGTTTATTATGTCAATTAGGTATAGTAGGTATTAGTGTAGTATAAGTAATTGTATAGTTAACTAACCTAGTTTTAAGTTTACTCACTATCATGGACCACTGTTGTCTAGAATAAAGAAATTTTGAATTTGTATTTGAGTAGGTAATGCTCGCATTTTGAGAACCTTGATTATAACCAAGAATTTGCCGTGAATAACACAATAGGTATCAATGTTTGCTAATTATCTACAAATGTATGACAAACAGGTAACGGTATTAGAATTGTATTATCAAATATCAACTAATCGATCAACGCAATCATCTAACGCTCTCATGATCAGGTCATGACAAACTATGTATAACAAATACATATACAAATACTCTTTATTGCACACCTCCAACATCAAGGAATATACAACACAACATGAGATACATTCAAATAACAGGCAGAGGTAAATAACTAGTGTTTGTAAATAATATAAAACCCAGATTGCGTCAATTCGGTGTGCCGAATCACTACATAGTATAAAACAAAATCTCTTTCTTCTGTCTATCTGTCCCTATGTATGCTTAGATCTTTAAAACTACGTAACGGATTTTGGTGCGTTTTTTAAATAGATAGAGTGACTGAAGAGGAAGGCATGCATAATTTATCAGCATTGCACCCGTGCGAAGCCGGGGCGGGTCGCTAGTTAAATATAAAGTCTAGATTGCGTGAATTCGGTGTAACTAACAGATAATATTGAAGTGTTTTGTCTATGATTAGATAACGAGTAGAATTAGTAGGTAGGTACATAGTTTTTATTTTTTGAACTGAGCCAATCGACTAAAGCGTACAATGGCCATTGTGAGGTAAACTTACAAATTAACATAATAATGAGAACATAATTTGAGATTAAAACTACCACAGAAAGTATCCATACCTTATTTTACTGCATAATAGAGGATAAATACACTTGTATAGATGTATAGTTATTTACCAGGAAAAATTATAGCAGGAAAAAGTGGCGAAAATAGATATAGGAAACCGGTTGAAGAAGAAATTAGTTATCGTAACCCAACGTAATGATAAAAACTTTTTGTAAATAAAACCAAAGGCTCCCAGCATTTTACTACCAACATGTATAAACGTGACAAGTCGGAGTGATGACCTAGTCAAGGTCACTGGAGGTCAGGCACTGAACCGGTCATGGTTTGAGGAGGCCTATGCACACTAGAAAACGTAATCTTAGCGCGTGCTATATCTTGCATGTCGTCACGTGAACAACATTTGTTCAACAACTTCTCAAAATATCGTGTATTAAATGATAAATTGTAAAATAATATTTCGATATAAAGGCAATGTATTGCGAAATGTGTGATATTAGTAGAGTAACAGTAACAGCTATGTCAAAGCTCAGTGAATGTCAATGTTGAACGACGTACATTGAAAATACCATTTAATTTAAACTATATCATTTTACCATTTAATTTGTTTGAAATAGTGAAATTCTGAAAACTGACTTTTTTTAAGCTGCTGAACAAATGTTGTTCAGTTTGAAGAGTACAATGTATGCTTCAATTTATTGCTCATATTACAGTTACAGGCAACACCCTGTATAATTATTACTGTAAACATTGATTTGGAGAATCTTGTACATCTCCTCTAGCATGTTTCAATTAACTAGTTATAAAAATTGTGTCAGTGCATCTGGAAAGGTACCTTGTTTCAGGTATTGAGTTATGCATAGTTCCAAAAAGTAGATTAAATTTTCTATCAATACAAAAAAGAATAATGACTGTAGGTGGAACCACTATTTTTATATAAATTTTTGAATTTTCGACTTCCGAAATGCACAAGTTGAGAAAATTGCATTTAAAGTTTATAGTGGCAAAAAACACACTTCTACTTCGAAGTTACATAGTGAAGGTAATCATAATCTTTGAATGTTAAAGAATTATAATAAAGGTGAATTGTCTAAAAATACATGTAAATTATTCTGATTTCTTAGGTTGAATATGCCAGGGTGGAAGAAACACGAAAGTGTTAATTATACCCAATTCATAAAATAACGAGATTAAAACTGTTAGTTTCTCATCATAGTTACATATTCTATGGCATTTTGGGACAATTGAATGAAAGAAAACTCCATAATCATAAAGAAATTTAATAATTACCGCATTTTTAACAATTACAAAAAAGATCACTTATTATATCAAAAACCAACAAAATAATTTGTATATTCATGCTATATCACAAGATCAAATGGTATTTAGCGTGGTGTACCACAATGGTATAATAGAAATGGTGTTAAAGCAGTTTTTTTTAACAATAAAGTTTAGTGACTCGGTCGAAACTTTTGTATGGAAACGTAACTAGGGTACCTTGTCACGACATTTACTAAACTTTAGTAACTTAAACTCGAAGATCACTATTTTAGTACCTATAATGCAAGAAATATCTGTAACAAAATGTTATTTAGGATAATTATAGCGGAAATCAATGTATTCTTATTTATAAAAACTTCTGTTTTAGTCGTGTAAGACATCAAGTTTAGCATTTTACTAAACTGGGTACCTTGTCACGCTAAGTCATTATCTTACATAAATGGAGTAACTAGAAAAAAAATTGGGCAAGTGCGAGTCCGACTCGCGCATGAAGGGTTCCGTACATATTATATATAGGTATATATATATATATAATCTATAACAAGTTTGTTGTATGGGAGCCCCCCTTAAATATTTATTTTATTTTTAGTATTTGTTGTTATAGCGGCAATAGAAATACATTATCTGTGAATTTCAACTGTCTAGCTATCACCGTTCTTGAGATACAGCCTGGTGACAGACGGACGGACGGACGGACGGACGGACGGACAGCGAAGTCTCAGTAATAGGGTCCCGTTTGTACCCTTTGGGTACGGAACCCTAAAAATAACTCAATTGTGTACATCTGCACCTAATTTATGATTTATCAGTCTTTCAATCAATATTACTAATTATATACGTCAAACTACTAAAATCACAGCTCAATTTTTCATTGACTAAATTCGAGCCTCTGATCTAAGTAATGGCAAACGTATTAAATTAAAATAAATAGTTATTTCGTACAAGAGTCATGCAAGTTGAATGTTTTCTTATAAAAAACATTAAGTATTTTTTTTTGTTCAAAAAAATATTTTGCTATAGACCGATCCTATACCTTATCTTAGAAAGAGGTAGTTGACTACCCGCGATGGAAATATTGACAAAATTATTCAAAATTTAAAGGCTTTTAATACATGGCGTGACAAGGTACCCTGACTACTAAACTTTATAGTCGGAGAAATATACTAAAAAAACATAATTTTACTGATATTCCTGTACACACGTGTTCCTTAGGATGTAAATAACCCAATTATAACACAAACCCATTTTGGCACTTTTTCACCAGCTTCCACAAAAACTCATGTAACTCGGTATAACTAGATGTCGTGACTAGGTACCTTTCCAGATGCACTGACACAAATAATTGTAATAGTTTTAAGTATAATTTACGAAAAAATTACTTACTGTTGAGTTTCTTTCGGCTTTCTTCTCAACAGCGGTCACCTTTTGTGAAATGCCGGTAGATTCAGATTCAGACATGTGCAAGTGCCCTTGCGGCCTACTTACAGAATAAACGGTTCGATTTTGCTAAACCTATACAAAACGGGTAATTTTGTTAATTGGAAATAAAAGAACACTCAGTTTCGTCATTATTTTAATGGGTAAACATTCGATTACAACTAAATCGAAAACAATTGATCGACTATCCTACTCTAGTCACTGATTATGGACACTCTACAACTGATGTATTTACACGTATATCTGAATATATACGTCTGTATAACAACTGGGTCGGATTTTACACAATATATTATACATAGATCACTATTCACTATTATAAAACGAAAAATAAGTAGAAGAAAAATCTAAGCTTTCAAATTTATGGTTGACGTTTAATGGCATTAGAGATACATTAATTTAATAATAGTTCATGCAACTGTTACATAAGGAAAGGTCTTAAAACACGAGTGCGGACCTGTGCGGTGTTATAATAGGATCTTTCACAAGAGTGTTTTAAGGCCTGAATATGTACAGTTGTGTACACTGTTTTATCTACAAACATATTCATAAATAATCATATCATATCATAGATTTTCTTTTATACAGGGTTGATCAATCCAAATGGGTCAGTAGGGAGAAGTCACAAACAATAAGAGATAAGGAAATATTTTCTTAGGAACCATGGCGTCCATTTTAGATGTAATAAACGACGAATAATAGGGAATAGTGATCAATGTGTTCATACAAATATTTCATACAATTGTAGGGCGTCATACAAAAATTGTCTTACCTAAGTAGACCGAGCTATTACTTATTTAGAAATACGGTTTTTAATCATTTGCCATTTTGACAGTGTTTTAAGGAATTTTTTTAAGTTGAGAAAAGTTTATTTACAATTTGTATTATGTATTTCGAGTTGTAACTCTATCGTAGCCAGCTTAGTTGCATGCCGAGCCTAAGGCGAGGGTACTAATTACCCCAAGTTATCTTATGTATTGTGAAATTATCGAATATCCAATCTCACAACACTGGGGGTGCACTCCACCAAAATGTCGCTTTCGTAACGCCTTTCTTTTTTACATCCCTATTTTAGGCGCCTATTTTTAGTGGGGTGTTATTTCGCAACTTTGGTTTCTTATTTATAGTATAATCTAGGGTCTTATATATTTTATCAAGAAGTGCTATAGCCGTTACTTAAGCGACATTCTAGTTGAAACCCCACCATGAGTATTCCTTACAACTGTATGCAACTCGCGTGGCAGTCAAATTCTTAACAGCGTCCGATTCGAAAATTATCTCTTCATTCTTATGTACATTACATTAAGAACAAGATCAGAGTTCCAGTCTCTAGTTTATTTCGTCGCCACTAAATTACGTATTTGACCACCAAAGACGGCAAGTCACGTCGACGGAAATCTGTGCCCCAGGCGCCACGTCATTTGCCGCTATACAATGCCATACTTGACGACGCGTTTGGCTCGGTTTGTAGACACCTGCCTACTGAGCCGGCGGTCCCGGGTTCGAATCCCGGCCAGGGCAACTATTTGTGTGATGAACTCGAATATTTGTGCTTGGGTCATGGTTGTTGTACGTATTTAAGTATATATTTATCTATATAAGTACGTATATCGTCGTCTAGTACCCATAACACAAGCCTTCTTGAGCTTAATTTGGGACTAGATCGATTTGTGTGAGGTTGACCGATATTTATATATACTATACTATCTGCTGCCAGCTTGGCGTCTTGGACACAGTTTTCCGTTACCGAGCTGGGCGGCCATGAGGCTAAATGCCTTGGAGTTGATAATCCACCGAAATGACACCTTATCTATAAAGCACACTTCTCTTTTATGACGGACGGTGAGGTACAAAACCACACAATAGTACTGTTTTCTTTAATAAGATTGTACAACGTCAACCGAAGGACTATACACAATCTGTACCTCTACCGTGAGTTTACTATTACCGTACTCGGTAGCGACTGTGTGTAAACGATTCGTATGGAGAATAGCAAACTCATTCATTGATTAACACTTAAGTCACTTTGACAAAAAATCTACGCTGGTCGCTTTCTGCATAACTATGGTCAATTGTAGTTCTACAAGTGTCTTCGACCAGTGCGTCCTTCCGGTCCTTATTTATAGGGCTCAGACGTGGACACTAACAAAAGGCCTCGTCCACAAATTCCAAGTTGCTCAACGAGCTATGGAGAGGGCTATGCTCGGAGTTTCTCTGAAGGACAAAATCCGGAACCAGGAGATCCGACGGAGAACCAAAGTGACCGACATAGTCCTAAAGATATGCAAGTTGAAGTGGCAGTGGGCGGGGCATATTTGTCGTAGAGCCGATGGTCGATGGGGCAGACGAGTTCTAGAGAGGAGACCACGAACGACACGCCCTGTAGGACGGCCTCCCGCCAGGTGGACCGACGACCCAAAAAGAGTGGCGGGAAGCGGTTGGATGCGGAAAGCTGAGGACCGGGTATGGCTGCGCGAACTGGGGAAGGCCTATGTCCAGCAGTGGACGACTCCGGGCTGATGATGATGATGAATGTAACCGCTGCGGACGCTGTACTATTCTCCATACAAATCGTTTACGCTGTCGCTAGCGAGTACGGTCACTGTAAACTCATGGTAAGGGTATTGATCGCAAGTGGTAACTTCTTATACTCGAAGCAATTTCGCCTTTCTGATCTTGCAATAATCACTTTTTCCCCAAAAAATAACAGACTTCAATGAGCGAAGTGGAACATACAATAACATTTATATGATTTTCTCATGGATGTCCTTGTCAGAACTGGACCAATTTAAATGGCACAACACGGGAAGCACCAGCTTTCAAATAAAAAAAGAATCATCAAAATCAGTTCACCCAGTCGAAAGTTATCAGGTATCAAACATAAAAAAATACAGTCGAAATGAAAACCCTCCTCCTTTTGACGTCGGTTAAAAATAAGAAAAGGGACAGCTATCGTTGCGAATTTCATACATGCAATTATTGATCGGATCTTTGGCCACTTCCTGCTTTTGAAATTATTTTGAACAAAAATATGACGTCACACTATGATTTTGATTACGGCACTTAATTTTAAACATATATAGGCGGGTCGATTGAGGCAGAAAACATGACATTTTCAACCAAGGGCGTCGTCAGCCGATGGCGGGGGCAAGTGATGACCCTACCCCCCCTTGGCGACGCTCTTTTTTTATCTAATTCAATAAAGAAGCGGAGCGGAGCGGAGGTGGGCGGAATTGGCCTATCACCTGAGTTGAAACCAGAGTGCACCCGTTTCACTTCTGTGATTGGTCTCCAGCTCCTGGCACGTCCCGCCATGACTTGAACTGTATCAGCGCTGGTTAGCCCTCACTACCAGTGAGTCGGACTTTGTGTGGGACAAACCCACAAACGAGAATGTCTCCAGGAATGATACCGTATATTTAAGCGAACAGCGTTCACTTTATGGTCATCGCGTCAGTATGTCCTGGAATTTTGGCCCAAAACTCAAATTTTGACATTATGATTGTGTCTGGGCGTTTTCTTTGATGTATTATCGAAAAGATTTAAATGGGTCAATCAAATTTTTTCTGCTGCTTGTTGCCATGGTGATGTCCTCTGGGTCACTTTTTAAAACTACGATTTTCGTTCGTTCGCAATATTCAACAAAAACTTTGTAATTGCAGTAGTTCTAAGCCCATTCGTATTTAGACTATCTCTTGAAAATACCAATATTATAAATTATCAACACTTCTCAGAAGTTTAATCACCATTGTCCCCTGGGTGACGGGACAGAATAACAACAAGAAAAAGTTGATCCACCCAAATTCATTATTTAATCTAATTAATTATTCTAGCTACTTAATCTACATTCTAAATTCATTATAAAACTCACCACACACCTAGTCGAAATTTCAATAATTTAGATTAGTTATTATTTACATAACTACATTTTTTTAGCGACTTTACTTGTCATCGTCAAAGTTTAGTTAATTTATAGCATCTGATTGCAAAGTAATCAAAGTTTGACTGGAAGAGATCGCTCTTTAGCGGTGACTTAACTGTACCTACTATAATTGTATTAAGCGGCTTACACTCACGTGAAATTGTCAGGAACGGCCCGATATGTTTCGAACTCGTATGGAGCTCTTCACCAGGGACTGTACCCGTACAACGGTGCGGCAACTTTGTCTTGTCGGGCCGTTCCTGACAATTTCACGTGAGTGTAAACCGCTTAATACCATAATTAAATATGTACCTACTGTTGAGGTTGATATCATTAAGTACTGTATTTAGTAAACTTGAAAAGCAACCAATGTGGTTTATTGTAAAAAAATTGTTACATTCATAGGGTAAATCGTCAATTAATAGCCACTTATGAAAATGACATTCAGAACTGGCTATTTTGTAGACTGACATCACTGGGGTGGTGAATTCATGAATGTCCCAGATCGCAGGTAAATGACGTAAATATGTATGATTTCTATACTTCAGACGAGAGATGGATGAAGGTATTTAGTTTAGTTGCACAAATATCAATTTACTGGCCGGTTACTGGGGCGTGACCAATATTAAGCAATTTACCCTATTTAATGTTTCATTATGGGCACATTTTTTTGTGACATTTTTAGGAGAAATTTCCAAATTCTCAAAGTACAGTCAGACGCAAACGAAAGTTAGGTCCATATACAGTGTATAAGCAAATCCATTAGAATTGTCTCTAGAAAGGTCTTGTAAAAACCACTAACAGTACAATGCATCAGATACATTATTTTTGATACCGACTGTACAATATTACTGACTTATATACCTGTCAAAATTACCTTACAAATCCAAATCGATGCAATTTACAAATTTACATTATTATTGCTGATTAATTCATGTTTTGACTTAAATAGTCACATTTTAATTATGTAGGTATGATGGTTTGTCTTTAAAGTATTTTTGACTTATCTATTCTGTTTTATATATAAAAACAACAAAGAGATATTTTAAGATGAGACAGACGTACACTACACATAACGTTTAAACGAATATAACAACCGAATAAGATCAAATGAAAAAAAACTATCGGCTGGCATAAAATCGGTTCCGTGCAATAAATGAAAAAAAAAACGGAAAAAAATCTCGTGTTTTATATGGGAGTCCCACTTAATTAATATTTAATTTACTATTATGTTTTTAGTATTTGTTGTCATAGCGGCAACATCAAATACATCATCTGTGAAAATTTCAACTGTCTAGCTATCACGGTTCATTAGATAGAACCTGGTGACAGTGAAGTCTTAGTACGTTTACGTACGGAACCCTAAAAAGGATTTCAACTCTATCCTTTAACAGAAGCTTAGCAGACACTTTTAATATGGCAGAGACAGACATTTTTAATACTACCAAATAGAAAAATTGGCTTGTATATCGCGTATATTCATTATTTGAGCCTTCCTGACGTCAACCTTTGACAACGGTAACTGGAAAGTTACAGAAACGTCAGAGGCTCAAATAATTAATATACACAATATAATCCAGTTAAATTGTTTTATTTATATGTGGGACAGTCGCGGAAACCGAAGAAAAGATTGGGTAATGTCCCAGAAGTAATTTTAAATGTATTGTGTACGTCGATCTCAATAGAAAATCATTATTTGTGTGTGCAACAGTAAATTGGTACTTCCTTTTTTGTTGGGTTGGGTTCGTTTTTAAACAAAAAACATTTTCAGTAATTAAAATTATATTCTAAAAAAATAAGCACCTGCGTCGCAAGGCTTACCCTAATTAAAATTACGTAATAAAATATTAAATCATATAAAACAATTTCAATTCATACTTCATGTTATGTACAATCAATATTTTATTTTGAACTAGTTTATAACTTATACATACGATCATTTTGTTACGATAAAAAAAAAGTATATAGTTAATAAAACATAATTATACAAAAAGTAAGAGCGAATTGAAAGAATTATTTTTTTCTTTGATTAGATAATTAAAAAAAATATACGTATGTATAATATTACATTATTTGTATTGCCGTTGGTTGTCTGATAAATACCTAAAATAATCCATTGTGACACACAAAGTGATTATTTGGATAAGCGAACGAAAACAAATATACAGCTGCCGGCAAACTTTTTGAGCATAACCTTGACTGCGCAGTAGCCGATTTACGTACAAATGTACACGCTCAGTTCCGCCATTTTTGTTCAAATAGTTTGCCGGCAACTACATCTGGACGTGTGCTTTGCGAAGCTAAAATAACGTACCCTTTGAGCAGTATTTAAAAAGCTTTTTAATATCACTACAAATTTTCTGCCGTGCTAAGCTAAAAGGCGACCTTTTGCTATGGAGCTCCGTACAAAAAGGTCGCCTTTGAGAATAGCACGATAGTTTTTATAGCCAGGCAATTCATTGTGTAACAGTCAATATTATGTGATTACTTTTATACGAATCTAAATAATTTGCATATATCATGAATTTAAATCTTTTTATGTGATTAGTCTTTAAGCCAATTCATAATTTGCGACGCAAAACATGAATCAACGCAGTTTTAAGATAAGATATTGATTGTACATAATCCTTTAATTCCACGTCTAGTACAGTGCCCTGAAAGACAGTATATCTTAATTTATCGAGAAACAAGCAAGTCTGAAAAATATATATATTGTGTCGTAATGGTCCGGTCAAAAGGGTGGTGACCAGAGGTCGGCGTGGGTGAGCTGTTTGCATAACATGGACATACCTTGTCATGCCCTTGCCCCACGTGCCCCATAAACGAATGAAATGATTTTATTAAAGCTGCCATTTTGCTTTGAGCTTTACGTCGCAATAAAAAAAATATTAGAACCTACGGAACGTGATTAATCTATTTTTACAGCTTTCCGCTTAAGTGGGAAAACAGTTTTAACGAGTATTAAAGCAAACTTCCTTCGATAATATATATTATCCCTATGAAGATTAATCAAGTTAATATCAAACCTCTTAAGATAGGCAATAAATCTGTTATGAACTGGTCTTCACCTGCTTCTGTCAGGCAGAATTTAGAAGACGTCATCTCTAGAAAGAAACCCAGACTTAGATTTTTTTAGAGAGTGTGTCAAAAACTTTCGGAAGCTTCAGACGTGGACAGCATTCTAATGTACAATTTATCTCCACTCACTTCATTCAGTGGATGTAGAAAGATCTTTTTCTATTTATAAATGAATATTAAACCCAATGCAAAATTCCTTAAAAATTTAAAATATAGAAAAACTAATAGTCATTTATTACAATAGCACAGAAAATTTACAATAAATAAAGAGCTTAATATTCGTTTTGTAATGTATTTTCATTTTAGTTTAATTATTTCAGTGTTGTGTTTTTATATTATTTTTTATGGGTACAGATACAGATACTTACAGATATTTATTTATAAAATTCGATATGTTACATGTCATTAAGTACACCTTATCCATATTAATATGTACAAGACACAACTATATGACATTAATGACGTAAAAATAGCTCACCCACGCCGATCTCTGGTGATGACCAGGCTTCTGACTTTTCATGGTATATCCCAACAGGGGCTCTACAACCCAAGCCATATTGCGGATTTTAGTGGTAATAATTTATCTAACTGACAACGACAAACTTTTGGTAACTGACGTTGAAAGTCGCTGAATGTCACTGATGTTAACAAAGAGGAAACAGGACTAAAACATACCGCAAGTTTTTAAGTATTTTTTACATTATAAAGCCAGTGACAGTTGACTTTCACCAAGTTTTATTCAATAGGATTCAGTATTCATTTCGCAAGAACGAGGGATTGAGCAGCATTCCGGTAAACAATTATTTGAATTTGGTTAATGACAAATCGCTATTGACGTTTAATAATGCAAATATATGACGTATGCACATTATTGCCATATGGAAGCTGTTTGTAGCGCCACTATACCTGGGCCGGACCGACGCTTGCTAGGGTATACGTTGGAGGGCTCTGGAGCCAACATTAATGTTCAACAAAATTTTATTCGACTGTTACCTATAGAAGTAATTCTTTTGGCTGAGCGAATCCACTTAGCTTTGTACCCGATGAACAATACCCATTATCTGTATTGTTAGCTGTGGCCACAACTGCCACTTCAAAATGTAAGGCGTTATAAGTGCAAATTACTTTTACACTAAATTAGTCTTAAAGTCAAACGAAATTGTCTTATAAGCATCGAAACGAGCTTCACTGCTCTTTCACTTACGAAGTGACCAACATCTGTGTTCTCTTTGTTTAAGAGTAAACCTTATTTCGTTTGACTTTAAGACTAATTTAGTGTAAAAGTAATTTGCACTTATAACGCCTTACATTTTGAAGTGGCAGTTGTGGCCGCAGCTAACAATACAGATAATGGTATTGTTCATCGGATACAAAGCTAATGGGATTCGCTTACCAGATGTGATTCGAACTATACCTCTAATGTTTGCACGCCTCTGCAGGCAGAATAAATAATGCAGGAACGTTTGTAATAATAAGATCTGTTGTAACTGTATACATGCAAATGAAAAAAATGATCTTTTTTTCTTTTAAATGTCCATAATCATTATTATTTGTATTCCAAAGTACCTTTATGGGTATTGTAGCGAAAATTTACATTTTCGTATTTTAGAATTCTTGTTTTGCATGCCAGTTGCTGGCAAAATGTGTGTGTCTGTATTTATTTTTGTATTCCAAAGTACCTTTATAAGTATTGTAGCGAAACATTACATTTTCGTATTTTAAAATTCTTGTTTTGCATGCCAGTTGCTGGCAAAATGTGTGTGTATGTATTAATTTGAAATGTACCATCCTTAATACCACATTTTACGCAAATAAAGATATTTGTATTTGTACAAGTATTAAATCATAAATATTAGATTTTTATAATAATTACAAACTCGTACATTTAACAATTTTAATGTGCGATTCAATGTTTTTTAGATCTTGTAGAAAAAATATTATTTATGCATGATAATTGTCAGTTTACTTGACTAAATAATTAAATTTATCGTAATAATTAAATAATTAATTATTAGTTTATCGTAATAATTAATTAAAAATCCCGCCAGAGTCATTTCATTAGGTTTCTGAATCCATTACATGGAATAAATATCTTTCAGGGCCTTGGACTAAAAGTAAATCCATTTCAATTTAAAAAACAACAAAATAATCACAGATGCCAAATTAAAAAAATATAGATTTTTCACATTTCGCTTAAGTAATAACTTAAAAATAAAACTTTATCCATAATACTTGCGAGATATTCCATTTAAAACAACATTTTTCCTTAACTCATAACATAATTCATAATTAAATTTTAAAACTGTAGTCAGATTCTATAGTTACTGTTCCTATAATAATTATGTCAAATTATCAATATTTGCAGTGTATAAACAAAATTTCATCACAGATCTTTACAAAATCACTGGTTTTAATACTTTCTTGCTAATTTATTTCTTCGTTCATAGTATGGAGGGTGGAATACAAGAATTTTGTTTATACCTGCGCCGCGCGATGTAACCCGCTCGTCCCACGGGAACACTACATTTTTCGGGATAAAAAGTAGCCTATGTGTTCCAGGGTGTCAGTTACCTTCATACCAAAATTTATTAAAATTGGTCCAGCCGTTTGAACGTGAAGAAGTAACAAACACACTCAACTTTCACCTTTATAATATTAGTGTGATACCCATACTATCCCTGTACCAAAAATGATTAAAATCCGTCCAGCCGTTTCGGCGTGATACGAGGACAAAGGAAATCATGCCCAACAGTTGGCGCCAGGCTGGCACGGCGCGCTCATACAAAACAAATGACGACCCTGCATCACGCTATTAAGATTTTTCCTGAAATTATGACCCACCTAGAATTTTATTTTATAATAGTATAGAAGGGTGCTAATATTCTCCTATATATAAGATACTAACTGAGGCCAGCGTTAGCCGATCATCCCGCGGGAACACTAAATTTAATCGGGATGAAAAGTATCATATGGGCTAGTATCCTTCCACGGGACTCAAACTATCTATCGATCTTATCGCTTTTTAGCGATAAGATCGCCTATTGTTTGCCTCTATTGTAATGTTAAATGTCATTTGTATTTGTATTTCTTTCTTCTTGAGGAGTGCAATAAAGAGTATTCTATTCTATTCTATCTCCATACCAAATTTCATCTAAATCAGTTTAGCGGTTTAAGCGCGAAGAGGTAACGTACAGACAGACTTTCGCTTTTATAATATTAGTATGGATTGCTTGTATTCTACCCTCCATACTTTGACAGTGTCTTCCATAGTCTCCGATATAAGCACCAAATAAAAAAAACAAATATCCTAATAAAGTCGGCAAATATTGATAATTCCACAGTACACTTAAAATCATATTCAGACATGTATAATTTCGATAATATTCCCTAGAATCCTGATTATATAATAAACAATAAATACAGTACATTTTTGTCACACTCAATCCCGTTAGTAGTGAAGAGGAAAAGGAATTTGAGATTTGTCTGAATATTTAGTTGATTAGTGTTATATTTACTTCATTTTATCCGGGGGGTAGGTAGCTGAAGAGTCTATACTTGTCCCTTATGTGAGGACGCACATCGTCTTTCTGTAATAAATAAAATTACAATAAGTATTCTATCAGATATAAAAACTTCCCAAGTAACACACATAATGTGTATAGCTCGTAATAAGTAGATAGATAGATAGATAGATAAATCCTTTATTCATATCCACAACTTACATGGATAGACACAGTAAATAGGGTAAATCGCCAATAATTGGCCACCGTTCAATAACAGGCCACTTCAAACTAAAAATGAACTCTGTTCACCTACAAACTGAATTCATTTTATTATATCGTGGCCAGTTATTGAAGGGCGGCCAGTAATTAACAGCTTATACTAAAATTAATTATATTTATAGGTAAACAGAGTTCATTTTTAGTTTGAGGTGGCCAGTTATTGAACGGTGGCCAATTATTGGCGATTTACCCTATTAGAATACAGTCGAAACATGCTACTTAAAACTAGTACAGTACTTTTATCTCACGAGCGCGGGTGAGCCATGTTTGTGTGAGTAATGTACATGCACGTTGGCTCTGTGTGGGTGAGCCGGAACTGTTCGCTCCCGAGCTCACCCACACAGAGGCAATGTGCATGTACATCTACTCACACAAACATGGCTCACCCGCGCTCGTGAGATAAAAGTACTGTACTAGTATATAAAAATTATAGCACATTAACACTTTCGCTACCAGGAACCCGCCTGGTAGGCACTCGTAATCATTGCTCAGATGCCGGTCACGTATTTTTGCTTTAAGAGCTACCCACCTAGCGGGCTCTCGGTTTCTGGGGTAGGGTTAAATTTTATATCTGGTTGCGAAAGCGTTAATAGTACATTACTGCGGACGCCGGGAAAGAAGAGCTTGCCGGGTGAGTAGGTAGAGACGGATAGTGATACGAAGCCGGCAAGCCCTTTTCACGGCTAAGGCATGTATAGTGCTTTTCTCGAACATGTGCAATGAAATTAAAAAAATGCACCACTCGTTTAGCCTGTTCATGAACGAGTAGCTGAGTTGAGCTGTCATCAAATACCGTATTGGCAGAATTGTCTATGGTCTACGGCAAGCCGGTGGGAATCGGGTACTATTGACGCCACGCCACATATGCAGCGGTCTATCAAATCATTATTACCGACATAGCTCACCGTATTAGCAATTTGAAGTGGCAGTGGGCTGGCCATATTAGCCGAATAACCGATAACCGGTGGGGTAAACGTGTTCTTGAGTGGAGACCGCGGATCGGCAAGCGTAGTGTGGGACGCCCTCAGACTAGGTGGAGCGATGATCTGTGCAGGGTGGCTGGCAAGAGCTGGATGGGAGTAGCCGAGGGTCGTTCACAATGGCGTGCAGTTGGAGATGCCTATGTCCAGTCGTCATCAGATATATCGCAGCATATAAAGGGTCCATAAATACCTGAACATATGTACTGTAACGCCCAGTAAATAAGAGTCGTGTTCAGATATTTATGAACGCCTTATATGCTGCGTTATATTTGATGGCGACTGTCCAGCAGTGGGCAAGAATACGCCTGGTGAGAACTAAAAATCACTAAAATTTATTTCACTGATTTTCGAAACCTCGTATCTAGTCAGTACATTAACACTGAGATACGAGCTTTATTTTCAGTAGGTATTTGTTACTTAGTGAGTTTTGGCTGTCGACTGACGAATAGGGTGATGATGATGATGATCAAATCATTACGACACTCAGTGGTATGAATTCCTAAACCACAACACGTACCGTGGTCAAATTCTCGAGGAAGGGCAGCAGTTTCAGCAGCTCGTTGTCGCTGCGGTCCACGAACCAGCTGTCGATGGGGATCCCGTTCTCCAACTGGTACCCGAACGCCTGACGAAACAACAAGTTTGACGACGCTTTTGGCTCGGTTTGTAGACACCTGCCTACTGAGTCGGCGGTCCCGGGTTCGAGTCCCGGCCGGGGCAAATATTTGTGCAAATATTTGTTCTTGGGTCATGGATGTTATCTATATATGTATTTATATATTATGTATATCGTCGTCTAGTACCCATAGTACAAGCTTTGCTTAGTTTGGGACTAGGTCGATTTGTGTAAGATTGTCCCTTAATATTTATTTATTTATTTATTTTAGAAGTGAGTGAGTAAACTAATATTTAAGAAAACTTGTCCATTGATGCCGTGAGTCTAAGTGGTAGCATGGAAAACAAACAACTTTTTTTTTTATATCGGATAACCTCACACAAATCAATCTAGTCCCACAGTAAACTCTAGTAGGCTTGTGTTATGGACACTAGACGACGATAAACATACTTATATAGATAAATACATACTTAAATACAAATAACATCCATGACCCAGGCACAAATATTCGAGTTCATCACACAAATATTTGCCCTTGCCGGGATTCGAACCCAGGACCGTAGGCTCAGTAGGCAGTTGCCTAACCACTGCGCCTACCGCGCCGTCAAACCATTGAATTGACTTGTAAAATGACTATTTTATCAATAAAAAAATCTAATCTAATCTTTACAATGAAGCGAAAAATTGAAAAATTTAATGGTTCAGACAGGATTCGAACCTGCATTTCCAACGGCTTTCCGGGCCAACACGGGCGTCCTACCAACTGGACCACCGAGCCAGATGTCAGAGCCATTGATTCTTTCAACTAATTGCTTCAACATGCCTTAGGGTGGCATCGTAGCGCCATTGTCGCTTCATTGTAAACATTTGGTTTACTTTAGCAGATGTTACCAAAATAACTAATCTAATCTAATTGAGTCATGTACCTGTGGGCTGTTGTCCACTATGACCGTCTTGCGGAGATCGCGACCCAGGATCGACAGGTCCTTCACGTAGTTCCCGTTCACCAGCAGACAGTGCTCCCGGAACAACCTGGGGACAAAGAGAAAATGCTTTTATTGATGACTGTACTTTCTAAATTGTAGAAAGAAAGAAATACATTTATGTAACGTACTCTTATCTACACCCATCTTGTTAAATTCCTATAACAAGTTCAGATACTATAGGTAAGGACCTACATTACTTGGCAGCGACCAATATCAGAGATGTAATTTCATAACAGTACCGCAGCCAGCGCGAGGTCACCATTAATTTTGATCTGCCCGCGGCCTGACTGGCGGGACTGAGTGTTTCATATTTTCATAAAGAAAAATCTATGATAATGATTATGAATATGTGTGTAGATAAAGTAATGTATGCAACTGTACATAATTAGACCTTAACACTTGTGTGATACTATTATGAAACTCGCCTATGGCTCGTTTCATAAAACCACCTTCGTATTTTAAGACCTCTCATTATGTAGCAGTTGCATATAGTATTTTATGCAATCGTTGCACAATCAAGGTTCTTAAAGTTAAGTACCGCGTTTAGGCCATGAGGCTTGCCGAGTAAGGTACGAGATTTTAAGACCTAATTGTGTAACTATTGCATTTTATTCGAGCAAAACGCTACAAACATTTTTTACTTGAATCGTCATTCCCTACTATGAATTTTTATTTTTGATGTAATCTTTTTCGGTCAACTCAAACTGATGCGATGGTCATGGCGGGTGCCTCGTGATTGGTTAATTTTTTTGACAAGTAATTTCAACCAATCAGGGAACAGTAGCGGGTTTTTTTTTATCAATTTCTATTTTTGAATTTATTTGAGTTGAGTAGAAAGATATCTTATGAATATTAAAGTTGTGATTTTCTCTGTGAAATTATAATTGTCAGATTACAGTAGGCGAGTATAAAACCTACTAATTAGTTCATGCGTATTGCGCACCCGTACTTATAGTTTTAAAGAGTCACCCAGGGGACATCACCATGGCACCAAGCAACAGAGAAAAAATTATTGACCCACCTGTACTTGTAGTTTTAAAGAGTCACCCAGGGGACATCACCATGGCAACAGGCAACAGAGAAAAATTGATTGACCCACCTGTACTTGTAGTTTAAAGAGTCACCCAGGGGACATCACCATGGCAACAGGCAACAGAGAAAAATTGATTGACCCACCTGTACTTGTAGGTCTAAAGTCACCCAGGGGACATCACCATGGCAACAAGCAACAGAGAAAAATTGATTGACCCACCTGTACTTGTAGTTTTAAAGAGTCACCCAGGGGACATCACCATGGCAACAAGCAACAGAGAAAAATTGATTGACCCACCTATACTTGTAGTTTTAAAAAGTCACCCAGGGGTCATCACCATAGTAACAGGCAACAGAGAAAAATTGATTGACCCACCTGTACTTGTAGTTTTAAAGAGTCACCCAGCGGACATCACCATGGCAACAAGCAACAGAGAAAAATTGCTTGACCCACCTGTACTTGTAGTTTTGAAAAGTCACCCAGGGGACATCACCATGGCAACAAGCAAGAGAGATAAATAGATTTAGATTTGTTTGGAGTAGTAGGGCCTCGTGCAGGGTCCGTCCGGATTGTTACTACCGTCTTGTCTGCTAACCCACCGCCAAACAGCAATGTTCGCATTGTTGTGTTCCGGTGTGGGGGTAAGATAGCCGGTGAAATTACTAGCATAGAGGCATTCTATCTTCGTCCTCCGGGTAGGCAAGCACTTGTGACTCCTCTGGTGTTGCAGGTGTTTATGGGCGACGGTAATCGCTTTCCATCAGGCGATACATTTGCTCGTTTGCCCAAACAGATTGACCCACCTGTACTTGTAGTTTTAAAGAGTCACCCAGGGGACATCACCATGGCAACAGGCAACAGAAAAATTGCTTGACCCACCTGTACTTGTAGTTTTAAAGAGTCACCCAGGGGACATCACCATGGCAACAAGCAAGAGAGAGAAATAGATTTAGATTTGTTTGGAGTAGTAGGGCCTCGTGCAGGGTCCGTCCGGATTGTTACTACCGTCTTGTCTGCTAACCCACCGCCAAACAGCAATGTTCGCATTGTTGTGTTCCGGTGTGGGGGTAAGATAGCCGGTGAAATTACTAGCATAGAGGCATTCTATCTTCGTCCTCCGGGTAGGCAAGCACTTGTGACTCCTCTGGTGTTGCAGGTGTTTATGGGCGACGGTAATCGCTTTCCATCAGGCGATACGTTTGCTCGTTCGCCCCCTATGACAAAAAAAAAAAAAAACAAAAAACAAAAAAAAACTATCTTCGTCCTCCGGGTAGGCAAGCACTTGTGACTCCTCTGGTGTTGCAGGTGTTTATGGGCGACGGTAATCGCTTTCCATCAGGCGATACGTTTGCTCGTTTGCCCAAACAGATTGACCCACCTGTACTTGTAGTTTTAAAGTCACCCAGGGGACATCACCATGGCAACAAGCCACAGAGAAAAATTGCTTGACCCACCTGTACTTGTAGTTTTAAAGAGTCACCCAGGGGACATCACCATGGCAACAAGCAAGAGAGAGAAATAGATTTAGATTTGTTGGGAGTAGTAGGGCCTCGTGCAGGGTCCGTCCGGATTGTTACTACCGTCTTGTCTGCTAACCCACCGCCAAACAGCAATGTTCGCATTGTCGTGTTCCGGTGTGGGAGTAAGATAGCCGGTGAAATTACTAGCATAGAGGCATTCTATCTTCGTCCTCCGGGTAGGCAAGCACTTGTGACTCCTCTGGTGTTGCAGGTGTTTATGGGCGACGGTAATCGCTTTCCATCAGGCGATACGTTTGCTCGTTCGCCCCCTATGACAAAAAAAAAAAAAAAAAAAACAAAAAACAAAAAAAAACTATCTTCGTCCTCCGGGTAGGCAAGCACTTGTGACTCCTCTGGTGTTGCAGGTGTTTATGGGCGACGGTAATCGCTTTCCATCAGGCGATACGTTTGCTCGTTTGCCCAAACAGATTGACCCACCTGTACTTGTAGTTTTAAAGTCACCCAGGGGACATCACCATGGCAACAGGCAACAGAGAAAAATTGCTTGACCCACCTGTACTTGTAGTTTTAAAGAGTCACCCAGGGGACATCACCATGGCAACAGGCAACAGAGAAAAATTGCTTGACCCACCTGTACTTGTAGTTTTAAAGAGTCACCCAGGGGACATCACCATGGCAACAGGCAACAGAGAAAAATTGCTTGACCCACCTGTACTTGTAGTTTTAAAGAGTCACCCAGGGGACATCACCATGGCAACAGGCAACAGAGAAAAATTGCTTGACCCACCTTACTTGTAGTTTTAAAGAGTCACCCAGGGGACATCACCATGGCAACAGGCAACAGGGAGAAACAGATTGACCCACCTGTACTTGATCCAGCGTCGCTCGGGGTCGAGCAGGTTGAGCAGGCGGTCGGCGTACACGCGCTTGCTGGCCGTGAACAGGATCACCTCGTAGGCGCGCGACACGCGCGACAGGAACTCCGCGAAGTGCGGCCGCGTGCGGACGAACACCTGGACATTAGTCATTAGTCATTTATTCTTTAACAATATACATTGTTTAAATAAAACAATTTAAACGGATTATATCGCGTATATTAATTATTTGAGCCTCCCTGATGTTTCAGTACCTTTACAGATACCGTTGTCAAAGGTTGACTGAGAAAAACAAAAATGCCCATAAATAAATAATAAATGCCCTTCTGGCACATGTGTAACTGTCTTTACACATTAGGCCCATCTGGCATGTATGAACACCTTTATTTTTAAATTAATATTTACAAAATGGGTAGTTTGCACAAATGTAACTTTGACAGAGAAAAATTGTGTTTTTCTCAGTCAACCTTTGACAACGGTATCTGTAAAGGTACTGAAACGTCAGGGAGGCTCAAATAATTAATATACGCGATATAATCCGTTTAAATTGTTTTATTTAAATGTGTGACAGTCGCGGAAACCGAAGAAAATATTAAATATACATTGTGTTAGAAATCCTTATAATATACTATACTATTACAAATTCATAAATAGATAATAACAATCTATACAATTTAAATTCGTAGCACCAATGTCAAGCTTAATAACATACTAATTAAGTTACTTTGATAATATTATATTAGGTATATAATATGTTACAAAAAAAAAAAAACAACTATACACAATTTACAATATACATTATATACTACACAATTATTATACATTATACTATTATATCTTATCATAGAAACAAAATTTTAAAAAGATTAGAGATATTATTATTTTAGATTTAGATAAGACTTTATTTAATTGCTTATTGTTTATTTTGTTGAGTTACATTTTGAATTAGTAAATGTAATGTTAAATTTGTTATAGATAGATAACAAATATTTATTAGGCTGTATTTTTTTAAGTACCTATATTTACAATCATCATTATATTTGGACATCATAAATTTTAAAAATGTATTAATTAGACAGGCACATAACCAGTCTCTTAAACTTAAATATGTTTAATGCAGGTTTTCTGTACTCTCAGAGCAATAATGTATGAACCATTAGTGGAAACTGTTTTGGCTTCTGTGTTATCTATTTTCGTTAACTCTAAGTGTGATTGTATGCTGTTTGTTTCCCATTACAATATATAAATAAATGAATATATTGAGCCCGTAATATCCCACTGCTGGGCAAAGGCCTCCTCCCTTTTCTTCCAGTGATCTCGGCTTAAGAGGCCTTATTCCATTTAAAATGTATTTTTTTACGACATATATATTGATAAATTCAACCAACTTTTTGAAGTGAATAATACTTTTCCTCGAGTTCTAGGTCGTAAAATAGCTATTTCACGCTTTCATTGCGTGCAGTCGAAAATAAGTTGAAAAATCTAATTATCCGCGTTTTGTCAATTTCGAGTAGTTTTTGAAACAAAAATTATCAATGATAAATTCAAACTGTAGGTTTCAAATATATACCAATAAATCCCAATAGCCCTGTTCTAGGTAGTAACATTAATAATATGTTAAGAAACGTTTGATCATAGAGAAAAATGTCTAAACAATTAGCATTTTAAAAGGGATAAGGCCTCTTAAGGCTACTTCTTGCCAATCCTTCAAGAAGAAATCTAAGTCGTCCCACCACCGCCGGCGAGGTCTGCCAAGTTTCCGTTTAGAGTTATTGAGTTTCCACTGTAGTGGTCTTACTCATCTCTCGACTAATCCGGCATGCGGCAAACGTGGCCAGCCCATTCCCACTTTCACTTGCCCCCATTCGACCCAAACCAGTCAATTAATGCTAGAGCAAGGAAGTAATCAAATGTGGACGTGACGGTAGATGGCGCTACGATGCCACCCTAAGGCATGCAGAACCAACTGGTTGATAAATTCAATGGCTCTCGCATCAGGTTCGGTGGTCCAATAGGTAGGACGCCCGTGTTGGCCCGGAAAGCCGTTGGAGACGCGGGTTCGAACCCTGCTTGAACCATTAATTTTTTTAATTTTTCGCTTCATTCTCAACGTTTAAATATGGACGTGTATGAGAAACGCGACTACATGGGTGGAACAATTTATTTCTTGTTGTTATTCTGTCTTAGGGGACAAAAGTGTTGATAATAAATAAATCAGACAACCTCACACAAATCAACCTAGTCCCAAATTAATTATGTAGATAAATATATACTGAAATACATAGAACATGACCTAGGAACAAATATTCGAGTCGATCCAGCCGTTTAATCCTTAAATGCATGATGACGTATATCTACATTCTACACGTTACTAAAATGACACAAGTCAAAATCTGAATATTGCCAATAAAGACTTTGTCAACATTGTCCCGAAATCTCAAACTGACGTGGATTCCGTTGCGAATTACGTCATTTTAGAAAAAAAAATAGTGTAATTGTATGCATATAAGGGTTAAGCGTGATGAAAGGACAAAAATAACACTTTTTCCGTACCCAAAGGGTAAAAACGGGACCCTATTACTAAGACTGCACTGTCCGTCTATCTGTCACTAGGCTGTATCTCATGAACTGCGGTAGCCAGACAGTTGAAATTTTCACAGATGATGTATATCTGTTGCCGCTATAACAACAAATACTTAAAACTGAATAAAATAATACTTCACTGAGGCTCCCATATAAAAAACACGATCGGTTGCGTTAACTATGCACCTTATTTGGTTCCGGCGCCATAAATACCAGGTGCAAACTTAACCCGGCCAGTAATGATGGGATAAACTTTTGAGCGGTACCCTCGGTTTTTATAATCACACTAATATCATAAAAGCGGAAGTTTGTGTTTATGTGTATTATCTCACCGTGTATCGGCCTAAGCCCAATGAGGTCTAGTTTCCCCTCTGGGTTGGAAGGTCAGATGGCAGTCGCTTGCGTAAAAACTAGTGCCTACGCCACATCTTGGGATTTAGGTAGCCGACCCCGATTGAGAATTCATTCTCTACGAAGATATGGGACAAAGGCTAGGAGGATGATGATGATCTCACCGTGTATCGGCAGTCCTGGAACAGCACCGGGAAATGGAAGCTCGCGTCTGGCAGCTCCTGGAGAGAGCAGTGTACCAACGTCTCGTCCAAGTCCAACACCTGCAACCAAACACATGTCAACAACACTAGGAGATGTAGGTGGAAGAAAAGGGGTGCGTAACGGTTGCTATAACAACTTATGATATAATATTGGTCAATATAACGATCAACTGGTATAAATAAACGAATAATATAATAACATTTGTTATAATTTCATATGGCATAATATCATATAGTATAATGATAATTTGATATAATACGTTTAAAGGCTCAATATACACACTCAAACTGCTCAAACATGAAAGTTAAATTGTAATAAAATCATGGTTAGGTACGACGACGAGCGAAGCGATGAGGAGTGTTAGGTGATCTTGGGAATATAAACGTTATATCTAATGACTTTTATACTATTTGAAACTATACCTAAAGTTGTTATATCAAATGAAAAATTATATCAAATGTTTTATATCTATTGAAATTATATGAAACGTTGTTATATGGGTCGTTCTTCTTTTTTACCTACAATAGTCCGTCCTTCGTCTTATTATGGCATCTCAGAGTAATCATATTCGGTTTTATAATGTTCGAAAAATCATCCATATTTTTCTATCTATCAATATTATGTAATCTGTCAGTTTCTCTATCCAGCATTTTTTTTTCAAACGTTTGTTTATTATTTCGTAAAATGGCGTGACAGAGTGGTAAGCTAAAACGCGGTCTCCCCTTAAAAGGACCACTCTGTCACGCTATAAAAAAAAAACAGTAAAAAAACTGAATGGGCTGTAAAATAAGTTTTAATTAGGTAATAGTCCTAATAATAAAACAAATGCATTTTTTTTTAATTCTACTCTGAAACCTCAATTATCGATAGTTCAAAAGCCCAAAAAACGGAAAACCTTCGATTTAATGTAGATAAAAAAGAAGAACGACCCATATCTATCATTACACACCCGAAAAAAGGAGCCCTCTTTTTGCTGCTCGTCAGTGTATTCTCGGATGCGTCTCATTTCTTAGAAAAACATTTTCACATATTTACAATTATGACCGAACATACGTTAAAAAAAATGAATCATCAAAATCGACTCATAATTGACAACATTTCATATTTTTAAGACTATAATTTTATTACTTTTCTGAATTCTGCTTAAAAAGATGAAGTAATCTCTGTTTTTATTTATTTTCTGAGATGATTATTTATTTTTATTATTAATTTATAAAAACATACTCATTTTAAAATGTGGCAACACCAAAACCAGAACTTAATGGAACGGTTACTTTAGTCGGTTTTTTTTATTTAAAAAAAAACTTAATAAAACTCGGTATGCATCTGTCATCTGTCGACGTCAATAAAAAAAAATATTTTTTTTCGCTCTTTGGTTTAGACAACAACCCTATTCAGCCCGTATTGTCTTAGATTGCAGTTATTTGATGTATTTTCTTATATTTCTTTAAATACAGAAGAATAAATTCAAAGATTTTTTTTTAAGGTACACGACATAAAGCCCTGTCGATCTCTATATTAATTTCCACCTGCTATAAATATGAAATGTTGTCAATTGGCGGAATGATCGCGTTACACACAAAAAATCGAATTTATCACTTTCTTCTTTTTTGAAGTCGGTGGAAAAGTGATTCTCAATACTACGTATGTACACCTGAAAAAATTGACAATGTACATTCACGGTCTGGTTCTGTCTTATGTAATTTAATCTCAAAAATGTAATCCATTTCCCACATACATTTGATAAATTATTCGTTCATTAATTGAAATTATTCATTCATTAATATAAATCATTCATTCATTCATTTAAATCATTTATACATAATTTTATGAAACATGTAATGTCTCAATTTTTTAATGTGGGTACACCACAATTTTTTATTTAAACCATGAATACAAAGATCAAAGCTCATTTATACATATCATTCATACATTCAAATCATTCATATATTCAAATCATTCATTCGTTCAAATCATTCATTCATTCACTCATACAATTTTAGAATGTCATATTATAATAGATGTTATGTATGGTTGCGAATGAGTAATACGTGGCGTCACCTATAGGTTACACCGGAAGACCAGCGCTGGTTCCCGGGCCAGCATTTATGCTGAGGTGTGACCTTTTCGTGGCATACACACCTAGAATTTTATTTTATTGTATTTAATTTCTAATGTGTTGTCCAGTTCGTGTATGTTTACGAATAAAATTTTGGGTTTAACGAACTTTATTTTCTCAAAAGGAATTTAACATTTCACTTAATGAGAAATTACAGTATAATAGTGTAAAAGTGAGCATCAAGAACACTAAAAACAAGACAAATTACTTACATCATAATATGACGCCACATATGTAGAAATTAACCACTTAAAGCATACTATTAATATCTACCTACTATGTAGGCGACTTATAATTTACACAGGCAATTTATAGATGAATATTTTAATACAAAACCAAAACCATACCGATACCTACACATATTTTAAGTTTACGATGGCCCCAATACATTTTCATTCATTCATTCATAATACTATTCTTACCAGACTGAAGTCGGGGCTGGTCCTGGTCTTGAGCGGCAGCGCGGGGCAGCGCGCGCGCAGCGCGCCCGTCGCCACCGTCTCCAGCGGCGGCAGCTGGAATCATACACCGTTGCTGCTTCATACAAACTAAAAAACTACAGATCTCAAATTACGCGCAACTACAGTACTTTTATCTCACGAGCGCGGGTGAGCCATGTTTGTGTGAGTAATGTACATGCACATTGGCTCTGTGTGGGTGAGCCGGCACTGAACGCTCCCGAGCTCACCCACACAGAGCCAATGTGCATGTACATCTACTCACACAAACATGGCTCACCCGCGCTCGTGAGATAAAAGTACTGTATCAAATGCATTGAAAATGTAACTCAGAAACAAAGTACAAGATCAAATTTAACAGAGGACATGCCAGGATAAGCTAAGTGAATATACCCAGCGAGTTTGGAATTGTATTTTTTTTTTGATGATGTGGTTTTCTATTAGTAACAAGTATGCAAAATTTCAGCCTCCCCAACTTTATAGTTTATTGTAAAAAAAAACTCACTGCACATTTTCTATACCCGGGTCATTGTCAGGTTTAGGTGCGCGTCTTTCCGGTGGACATTTGCAAAATTAAGGATTCCAGGGCCTAATTTTCTGATTAAATACCTGTGAGAATAAAGAACGTTCCCTCTTCTATAATCCGATGTAATAGCAACATAACCTAGATTCATACAAGCTCTTAACTTTTCACCACCGAAGGGACAAATTTGACGACGCGGTTGGCGCAGTGGTTATGCAACCGCCTACTGAGCCGACGGTCCCGGGTTCGAATCCCGGCAAGGGCAAATATTTGTGTGTTGAACACGAATATTTGTGCCTGGGTCATGGATGTTCTATGTATTTAAGTATTTATTTATCTATATAAGTATGTAGGTATATCGTCGCCTAGTACCCATAACACAAGCCTTCTTGAGCTTAATTTGGGATTAGGTTGATTTGTGTGAGGTTGTCTGATATTTATTTATTTAAATTTTGTTTTTTGAACTGACAATGACCCACCCGCTAATTAATTATTACGCTGAGAGCTAACGTTACGTGAAGAGAACCAAATAAACGACCTATATTGCGTTCCTTGGTTCCACTATTTACAACAGTGCTGTAAAACAAAACGTAACCATTCCTCAAAGTTCTATGCATAAGGCCAAACTACTTCTATTTAAATGGGTTAGTTCCCTGAACTACTATGAAACTGAGGCTCTCCTTGATAAGAGAGCCTAGAATTATTTTTAATTTCCTTAACCTGTCCCAGTTTGTAACCATGTTAAATTGTATTCTTATTGTATTTGTTTTCAATTTCATTGTCGTTAAACAGTAGAATAGCTAGCTTATCATTTTAGTTTGTTTGTTAGCTAACACGTTGTATTCTATTAGGCCATGATGACATTTACTTGAATCGTTGGCTCCCGCGATACAGGCTTAGCCTAGTGCGGGGTCCCCTGGTAATTCTGAATTTCACATGTTATGCACGCTTCTACACACATTTTCTTGCTGTACCTAATTGTTGTTTTTTTTTGTGCAATAAAGAATCTTTTTATCTTTATCTTTTTATAACTTTTGGACATTATATTTTTAATTAAACAAAAACTAAAAAAAAGACAGTTGAGTACTCATTTTTATGACGCCACAAGCCAGTATCTTCATAGGAACTTCATACTAACAAATAGTTTCTGACATTTCATAAAGAGTAGCTGATTTGAGCTGTCATCTAATGCCGTATTTTGTGTTTGCGACTTACCTGTTTGATGAACAAATACGGGTCAAAAGCGTCGACCCACGAGGATATCTGCTCGCAATCCACACGATTACTGCAAGACGATATGACGTCGGCAGCCTCCTCCTATGCAAAAACGAACACTTCAACGGAAAGTAAAGAAAACCTAACCATTAATTGGTAGTAAAAATCTGTCACTTTTCTCAACAAAATGAAATAACATAACCTATTAACCATTATAAATAAAAAAAAAAAAAAAAAAAAAAATGTGGTATTACCACATAAAAAATAAGAATCGATAAAAAAGATTCTATACAAATATCTATTAACCATTATTTAATGTGTAGTAAATATCTGTCACTTTTCTCAACAAAATTAAATAATTTGTTCAGTAGGCCACAAGGGCACTTTCCCAAGAGACCACCGTTGAGAAGAAAGACGAAAGTAACTCAACAGTACCTAAGTATTTTTTTCGTAAAACACTGAATTTAATCTGATTTAAAAAAGAAGTTCACCTCTAGATCTGATGGCGGCTGTTCATCATGACAGGTGAGTGACGACTCGTCAGCGGTGATGTCCGAAGTACTCTAAAAATACAAATAAATTACTTAAAAATTCCCATTTGCTTGACGCTAGGGATTGTTAGAGCTCAGAGACACAAGATGGTTGAGTCACAAAAGGTTTAATCGAGTTACCCCATGTTATGATGCCATAATGTGTTACAGACACTACATACCCGCGGTATTCCTATTTAACTGTTTTTTTATTTGTGATGTGCCTCATATCGTCTAGAGATCGTGTAGGATTTAAGTTAGGTTAAACAGCGGGTTGGGAAACGCTGCTTTTTCCCGCACCGACAGGGCTTTGAGGATATCTTAGATACTGTCTTAGAGGGAGAGGATCGTTTTAGGTATCAGGGTAATAAAACCTTAATCGATTATTTTATTTATTTATCGTATGGCTTATGTTATAGTTTTTGAAGGGTTAGATTTGAGGTAAGCTACTGAATCCGTCGAGAGTTTCTTGATATCCGCCATTGTTCCGCTAAACTTAGTTATTAGACATTCAAAGATAATGTGGTGTAGGGGGAAGTCCCCTAACGCCGGACACTCGAACTATCTCGGCAACTAGCAACGCGAGCGAATCAAGGACAAGTGGAACCCCCGCGCCCCTTCCACTTGCCGAGTTGCCATTGCCGAGATAGTTCGAGTGTCCGGCGTTAAGTGCCGTCCGGCGTTAGGGGACTTCCCCCTACTGTCTGGTCTGGGTAACCACACTGGCATTCCGCTGACTTACACCAATCCCATTTGTACCATAGAGAGGCACAATTTCCGACGCCTGTCCTGATTCTGTTTAGAAGGCACCAAACCCTACGAGTCCCCTCATCGATTTACCCCATATTAGTGTGCCATACTGTATTGTAGACGCAACACATGCATGATATCCTTGCGCTGTTTTTTACCTTGTGATTTGCCTTGTAACTAGGCATCGGACTTCTGAGAGCACGGTAAGACTTTAGAGAGTTATGGAACCGATATTAACATTATTAAAATACAATTCATACTACTCAATACTCGTACTCAATAGTGTATTTAATCGCAATTTAAATTTTATAGTGTAGGACAAATTCAGAAGAATATTCAGACCTGATATGTGTCGGAATTGTTTTTTTCGTCATCTCTCGCTAAAGTCAAGTCAGATACCTACTTATATCGTCTAGTGTTCTTGTGGTTTCCACTTACCCAACCCGCTGCTTCTGCCACTAAGCTCTGCGTGATCTCATGCAGGAAGCCCTCGCTCGGGCTCCTCGCCGACAGGGCTTCCAGATTCTCGATGGCGGTGCCCTGCGTGTCGCAGGTGGATGAGATCTCGCACTCGCTGTCTCGGACGTAGCCGTCCTGCTCTAGCATTGTCACAAAGTCCGGCTGTAGGAAAACACGACATTTAGTTTTTGAAGCCTCGATCATACCACCATTACTTATTATTATTACCATTTTTTTGTTATCGATTATTCGTCAAAAAAACCCAGTATGGATATAACTAAAAACACGCTCTTTTACACACTAAGTAAGTATAAAATTCTAAAAGTCCACGACAGTAAACAGTTCAAGAATCTAATTTTAATAAGGCCGATTGGACTTTAGTAGATTGCATAAAATTTTGACTTCATTATTGAGTTTGGCTACATCGTCATTAATGAAAAATTACAAGGCATAAAAATATCGAAAACTTATATTTATTGTCGAAAAATAAAACTAGAATGATTTTTGTCCGTGAAAATGTCGACATAATAATGACCATCTGATTTTTGCCGATGAATAAAAATTACGATATGTATGCCTACCTCAAACAAAATAAGAAATGTGGAACCACGAAAATAGGATAACTGTTTGGGATGTTAAAGATTTATTATTTTGAATTTTTATTTTTATTGTATTTAATTTTTGAATTTATATAAAAAAATATTACAAAAATACCTAATTAAGGGTTGAGAACTTGACAACACGGCACTCGGAACGTGAAAGAAATGATTTACGATTGTGACCTGTGTGAGGATTATGTATGTTACCGAACCAATATTATACATGCGTTCTGTTGGTTTGTTTAACCTGTCGGTTAAGGGGCTTTATTCCTTTTAATTATTTTTCCTTTCATATTGTGACAATAATACTTTCTCCTGAGTTCTAGAAAGTAACATAGCTTTTTCATGCTTTTATTGCGTGCAGTCGAAAATAAGTTGAAAGAAAACCCCGTTTTTTGCGTGAAAATTGTCAATTTCGAGTAGTTATTGAAACAAAAATTATCAATGATAAATTCAAACTATAGGTTTCAAATATATACCAATAAATCGCAATAGCCCTGTTCTAAGTAGTAACATTGATAATATGTTAAGAAACGTGTTTGATCATAGAGAAAAATGTCTAAAACAATCAGCATTTTTGAACGGATAAGGAGCCATAATCGTTTCATTCGCTAGCGTGTGCACCCGGTACTTTTTTTCTATAAAATCCAACACTGGATCCGGTAGAAACCGGGAATCAGACCCCTCTTTCCCACTGGGCACTTTGGGCACTTGCCCAGGCCCCCGGTCTCGCTAGGGCCTCCAAACTCACGTGGGGGGCCCACAACCTCGAAAAAACGTACCTAGAAGACGTTTTTTCAGGCCCCCAATTATAAATCATTTATTTGCAAGAATGTCGTAATACATAACATGGTGGTAGATATTGAGGATGTCCGATACATTCTGCTTCACTAAGCATGCAAACATTTTATTTGATTGAGTAAAGTAACACGTGTTTATTAAACATGCATTAATTCTCATAATTTATATCAGCAATAAAAAATACATAATTCAACTTCCGAAATTCTAATAAATGCCATATTTATAATGTAATAAAAATGATAGTAGGTAAAGGTACACTATTTCATTGTAGTATAGTCATAAAGAATTCATTATGGGCCCCGGCATGCTTTAAGACGGCCTTGCCGGGAATTCCCTGGTAGCTCAGAATTTCCCTGGCCGGGACTCGAACCCAGGACCGCCCGCACAGTAGGCACGTACTACAAACTGCGCCAGCCGCGTTATCAAATCACGAAAATTTGAACTTGCAAATCTTGAAAATCCATGCGAAAATAGTCAGGGTGAAAAATGTAGCTCAATCATGGTAATATATTCAAAGTTAATATTTTCTTCGGTTTCCGCGACTGTCACACATTTAAATAAAACAATTTAAACGGATTATATCGCGTATATTAATTATTTGAGCACCTCCTCCAGTCAACCTTTGACAACGGTATCTGTAAAGGTACTGAAACGTCAGGGAGGCTCAAATAATTAATATACGCGATATAATCCGTTTAAATTGTTTTATTTAAATATTCAAAGTTATTTCCTATTTATTTGAATATCTATAGCAATGTAAATATCTTGTCGTTCGGAATTGCATTTGAAAAGAAAACGACCTTCACGAAGATGCATTGTGTGTATTTTGTGGGATTCTATTAGTGGATCAACTTTTTAGGGTTCCGTACCCAAAGGGTAAAAACGGGACCCTATTACTAAGACTCGCCTGTCCGTCTGTCTGTCCGTCTGTCACCAGGCTATATCTCATGAACCGTGATGGTGCCGCTATAACAACAAATACTAAAAACAGAATAAAATAAATACTTAAGTGGACATCCCATACAACAGACGTGATCAGTTGCGTTAACTTAGCACCTCATTTGTACGCGGCGCCATACATACAAGGTGCAAACTTAACTTAACCCGGCCGGTTAAGATGAGATAAGTATTTGTACGGAACCCTCGGTGCGCGAGTCCAACTCGCACTTGGCCGGTTTTTCTTATCATTCTACCTGTGACCCAGGGGACACTAGTGATTAAATCTCTTAGAAAAGTGTTGATTATGTATATTGCGATTATTGTCAGCATATATTCTACATAAGTATAGGCTTGTAGACTATTTGACTCATGTTAAATTGTATTAAACTAATTCTAATAATGTTTATTGCGTAAAGTATTTGAGATAGAAAACCTATTACATTACATATTCACAGTTCACAAAAGTTTGAAATTGAAAATATGATTTCTATTCTTATTTTGAAACCCTTAAAACGCTGTCCGCCATTTTCACCCTTGAATAGTGACGTCACCAATTCAGTAAAAAAATCGGTTCAACGAGCAATGTACCAAGCCCACTGCAATTTAAGTTTGGCATCTGTCTAAGCTATATCTACAACTTACGTATCCCATCATTCCGGATTCGATCACGCAAGGAAACTCCGAGCATAGCTCGGTCCATTGCCCTTTGAGTAACTTTGAGCATTCTTAAGAGGCCCATTGTGAGCTACCACGTTTCAGTGCCGTAACATGTCATCAGTAGCAACACACGTTGATTAAAATAGTAACTAATAAATAAATAAATATCAGACAACCTCACACAAATCGATCTAGTCCCAAATTAAGCTCAAGAAGGCATGTGTTATACATACTTATATAGATAAATATATACTTAAATAGAAAAACCATGACCCAAGGACAAATATTCGAGTTTATCACACAAATATTTGCCCTGGTCGGGATTCGAGCCCGGGACCGCCGGCTCAGTAGGCAGGTGTTCTACAAACTGGGACAACCCCGTTGTCTAATACAACTCACCTGCACATATTTCTCCCCCTGCGCCAAGAAGTCAGTGCACGTGTCGACATCATCAGTGGTAGAGGTCGGCTGGTACATCTCAAGGTCATTGCTGGACTTGCGTCGCTTCACGACTCGCTTCTCCGTACTCTTGCGTTCATCCTTGTCTGTTGTCATCTTCACCTTTGGAGATAATCCATAATCAGTTTTCAAACTCCACATACTTTTAACCGTTAAATGCATACAAACATACAGGTAATTTTTTTCTGAAAAAACTTATTATACCTATGTAAATTTTTTTCATGTAACACCCCACGGTCTTGCGCCGTCCGTGCCAACTACTGACCAATGAATAATTATCAATATCAAAGTAGGTAAGATTTCTTTGTAGTAATAAAAAATTGTGACTGTAATTTGGCTTACCTTAGCAGCTCTATCAGCCAAGTAGTTAATATCTTCATCATCAGCTGGCAGTTCCTGATTGATAAGCCTCGCACACTCCGCAATAGCCATGAAGTCATTCAAGCAGTCGTTCGGAAGACATAGCGAGGACTCCACCTGAGTCTCCGAATCAGACTCCTCACTTTTCGGGCTCGGGAAGTCTACAAACGTAGTCGTATGAGGCTCATACATGGTCACATCATTGTCATCAGTGTTCCAGTTGTTTTGTTCGGGAACCACAGCCGCTTTAGTTTTCGTTTTCTTCTTTGGGCTCTCATTGGTTGAACTGACAGCAATTTTGCTTTTCGATGAAGGTATCCCAAGCTGTCTGACTTTGCGAATTGGTGAGCTGTTCAAGGAAGCGGATTTCTCGTTTTTATCCATCCTCCTTGTTTTACGGGGAGAGCTGATCTCAACTGACTCCGTCTTCTTCTCGCGGTTCAACGAACTGTGTCGCAGTTGGACACTCTTCGTCGTCCTCACATCTTTGACTTTCGGTTTGGAAGTGGTTGTAACTTTGTCATTTTGAGTCTTATCGCTCCTTAACTTGGTAGTGGAAGTCACAATGTCCTTATTAGTGCTACGAACAACAGTCTGGAAGATCGGTTTCTTTGTGCGCTCCTTAAGCTTCTCCGGTTTGTGCTCAGACTTCTCCATGCTAACTAATTTGGTTCTTACAGGCCTAGTTTTTAGATGCTTCTGGGACCGAGTGATGCAGAAAGCAGCGTCAGGCTGTAAGCCATTTTTGGCCGTGTCCCGCTTTAGTACTTTCTTCCAAGTTGCGTTGGAAGGAGATAAGCGACTGTTTAACGGTTTCGCCTTTAGTTTAGTTACTTTGGATGTATTCCTCTTGACTGAGAGGGGCCGTTCCCTCTTCCTACTTCTTAACCGCATCGCAAGTTCAGAGGAGAACTTAACCTGAAATCAATGTAGGAATTTAACAAATGTCAAATGTTTTTGTTTTGGTTTTCGTTTTGATGGTAATTTTTCAAAATTGCCAGAACGATAAATTAAATTGTCATTGTTTCATAATGACTAACGGCCCAGCCACAAGTACTGGTTATGACCAGCAGAATCGGCAGCGGTGAGCCAGTTAAATCAAAATCAGAACAGTATAAAAGCAAGGCCCGAGCCACAGCGAGCGGTTGCCGCTCTATTTGTTCCCCGGCCACCCTGATCACAGCTGAGACTGTGGCTGTAAGATCCAAAGTGACCAAGTGCTTAAATACCGAAAAAAAAATCTTCTTTAGTCCTGACCGCTTTGTTCAGTGCGTCAATTCAATATCTTCAAGTTAAACAATTATTTTTATGAAATTTAGGTGTAAGTAAACCTGATTTTAAGGAGTGTATAGGCTGCAATTACTCAGAGTAAAAAATTATATAGAAGCCCCAGGTAAATTAGGCCAAAATATCTGCTTTTTTTAAATTTTCTCATATATCTTCAAAATTAACTTTTCTTGATGGGCTAATAATTGACTTGGAAATAGTACATTACATGCCTAGGGTGTGTTAGTAAATGTCCCATATGACAGGTGTTTGCAAAGGAGAATGTTACTATGTCACAATTTCATAAAGAGAAATGATACGTTTTTATCTTTATATCTTCTAAATATAATCTATAAATTATTTCCACGAAATTACAATTTTTTTTTTTCAATGTATGGGATGGTGCACTATGATGTCATAGTACAGCATCAACTTTGTATGAAAAGAGAACTTTGGACACTCGTAATTCAGCTAATTTTGATTGTATGACAAAACTAATCATACAGATTAATTTGTATTATCAAAGGCTTCAAAGCTACATATTTATCTAAAAACATTACCATTCTCCATTTGGGGCTATACAAATTAGTGCCCGTGGTTTGTCTAAAGTTTTACGTCTTGTCTTGGCCAGAAAGTGAGATATTCTCCCTGCATAGCAAGCATAAAATCCCACTTATCGCCTAGGGTGACGTAAAATAATTAACAAAAACACTTATTAATACTACTTGAGAAAAATCGCACAAAAGATTTTAAAAGAATAAACTAAATAATGACCTATTTCAAAACAAATTGCACATAACAGCTGTTTTAGTTCACTCTAAATTGTAAATTGAATTCATATATGTCATTTGTTTTCATCATGAACTTAGATGTGAAAATTAACCGTGTTTTTGTTTATTTGTGATTTTAATCTGATAGATGAGTTTTATTTTTTCATAAATAATTAACAAATAATTATTGATATGATAATTTTAATCATGCTTGATTAATTAATCAGTTACCTCCATAATAAATTCCATTTAGTTAAAATATTAATTGATTGACTATTTCCTTTAATGAAATTTGTATGTAAAGTAAAAGATTGTACTTACATGAACCTAATGAGCAGAAATATACTGTTCCCACTCCATATACTGCCAGGAAAGCGGTGGATTAGTTCAAGTAAGTCACCGGCAGGATTTCATAAACATATCCCGACGCTCTAATCTCTTTGTTTCGCACAAACACTATGTTTTATTTTCGTCCCAAAAACCTCAGCGGTAAAAAGTGTTCGCGCCTTTTTCACAACACACATTTAACAATATTTCAAAGTTCATTCTTAAGAAAACTTAGCCTAGCGTACACTTTAGTACATCACTTCACTTATTTAACGACTTATTCTTCTAGTAATATCAAATTATACATGAAATAAGCATCGAGAAAATAAAAATGCGGCACGGGCGAATTTATCGATTTATGCGCTGCTGAACCGAAGTGAACATCACTGATGCACCATATTTCAGTGTTTTGCTAATAAGCGAAACTGTTATGAAGCGAAAATGTAAACATAATCGCTGCTACACGCGTAATTACATGATAATTTATATTTATTAAGAACAAAAGCCAAACAAATGTCAAAATGGCGGCGTTTCTTTTTTTTACCTCTTAATTTTTTCTCTAGAGGGCGCCTGGTTCTATCGCGCATGCGTTTTGTAACTGCTTTACGTGATCAATAACTAGGAAATAGAATTTCAATTTCCGTGCATTTCCGTGAGTGCAGTTTCAGCAATTTAGTTTGTAGATTACATAAAGCATGCTATTTAATTCAGTTGCTGCAGATTTTAACTCCTTTTGTGTTGCTTAACATCATAATCAGAGTTGATTATTGCGTATGTTTAGTATTTAATATTCATTATTTTAACATTTCAATTTCATACTTTAAAATACATTTTATTTTAGTAAGAGTCATGTTATTTTCTTTACAAGCAATGTTGATAATGTTGTTTGTCAAACAGATATTATTTGATACGATGTACTAAAGAAAATCCCAAGTAATATTTGTTTTTTGAACAACAGAAAACAAAAGCTGCATAATTTTAAGTAGAAATGAAGTCAGGAGGATTGTATAATGTTTGTGCAATTAAAATATTTGGACTTAGACATGACATATCTATCATTAGCTGTTGTTAGGCTAGGTAGGTATATTAGTAAATTCAATTCAGTACCTCATAAAGAATAGAAAACTTTGCTCATGAAAAACTTCAAACTTGATAAATTCCATTCAATAAATGGTTTTACGAGATTTTCATTGAGTTTTTCTCTTCTTTATTTCCTTAACAACAATATGGTAACTACAACGTCACTCCGTTTATAAAAGGAAAATACATTACTTTAGTTTCTTAAATTGGTACTTTGTCTTAGTTTTTTTTATAGCAGTATCTAAAACGAAGGTGTCATTACGAAAGTAAACTGTCAAAGTGTCAACTGGGTGAACTGGGTAACAAGTAACAACTGTCATGTCAATCTAAATATATTATATTCACAATTTAAATTTCAGCTTTCGTTTGTTTTCATTTTAATTTAAATAAGTATAATTCGCGAAGTACCGCTGATATTCACCCATCAACATTTTATTCTAATACTATCTACAACTATCAACCATGTCGACGGCATCAGCTTCGTCGTCTAAGATTGAGGTAAACTAAAATACTAGTCAGTTAAAATATGAAAAAGAAAATGTTTCAAATTTCGAACGAATATTTATTTTACTTATTGATTTTTTTTTCAGCGAGATTTGCCTCATGAGTTGGAAGCGGCTCGATCTGTGAACAAGTATTTGCGCACGTATTTAGCTAACGTGAAGTCAATGAAGCAGGTTATTTTCGAAACCAACGCCAAGATCATAGAAGTGCACAGAGTAAATAGACAATGGGTGGATGTCGTCAAAATGCAATGATTTTTTTATCCACATGGCCACATTTAATTTCGAGCAAGTTTACTGAGTACAATTATTGTTTTTAATTCCACTCTTGCAAGTGGCTCATTTCAAAATTTTGTGTTTGATGAAAAAGAATTTGATACTATAATAAATGCTGCTTTTTAACTTTTTTTGTATCAATAATAAACTAATATTCAATTATTACTGGACACTTTTGGTCTGGAAGCCGTTTGTGAAGAAAGCAAGCAGTTTCTCAGTGTTAATATGGACCAAAGTAATCAATCTCACTCCAGGATAAATTTGTTTCACCCCTTCGGAACTTCGGAGACACATGTTCAAAAAAAAAACATACATGAACGGGTACTCTGGTTTTGATTATTAAGGTGCCAATCGGCAGATAATTGCTCGACTTATTATAAAAAAAAGGAAATTGCTAGAAAGTCATTTTGTACACCAAAATAATTTTGGAGATAAAAATGTATGGACATGGTACTTTTTTATGGCATGTATTTAAAGCGGCGACAAATTAATCTGATTTAGGGATTTATAAAAAATTTAAGGGAGTAGCAAAAATAATAAGTTGGCGACTAATTGCGGAGACTAGTATAAAGTAAAAAGTAGCAGTTAAGTAATCAATTTTCGGCTTTGTTTCAATATAAACTAGCATCGAGTTTGGCGACTGAATTAACTAATTGAGCAGAAACATGACAGCGGATAAAAAGTTGAAAATGGCCTACTTTAATTGTTCAATGGAGATTGCATATAAAATAAATCAAGGTCATAAAAAAAATAAAAGGAGCGCTTTTTAGGGATATAAAAAAAAATAACCTAACCTAACCCGGCCGAGTCGGATCTTCTGCTAATATTAGTCGCCAAGTCATTATTTATAGTACCTCGCCTATGATTTCAGTAATCTTGTTTATTATTTCTGCTACCTTAAAGTAGCTGCCATTATTTGAATTTTAAAATATCCTTAGTTTAAAGTTCATTTAATATAAATGATTGCCAAAATATTTAATCGCTGACAAGTTATTATTTTAGTTGCAAATAGTTTGCTGCTCTTTAATTTTTCTGTCGCCGCGAAAATAATAAGCCCTTTTTTATTTATTTCTATCATTTCATTTCATTTATTTATTTCATAAACAATACAACGATTGTGTTTGAAATTAATACACACACTTAAAATAATAATAATTAGAATAGAATTTAAATATGTAACACGTAATGACTAAAAACTAATTTGCAAATATTTCATCAATACTTTAGAAGCACCCCCTCAACAAATAGGCCTTCAATTGTATATTGAACGCAACACAGTCTGTAATCACTTTTAAATTAGTGGGCAGCTTGTTAAAAATTATTAGTGCCTGGTTTCTTGTACAGTGCTGCGCTACTTTGTGCTTAGGACAGAAACCAGGCTTCAAATTTTTGGTGCGTGTAAGAAAGCGTAACTTTTGTTCTTCGCTAGTCTCGATTTTTGAGATATTTTTCACTAACGCAGTTAGTAAAACGAGAACATATAAACTGGGAACTGTTAAAATACTCAAATTTTTAAAGTGTTCTCTACAGGAGGCCCACTGAGGAAGACGCAAAATGGATCGTAACGCTCTTTTTTGAGCAACCAAAGCTTTGCTTATATTATACATGTAGCTATTTCCCCAAAATATAATGCTGTACCGCAACTTGGATTCAACTAATGCATAATAAACTGTCTTGAGTTGTTCTATTGTCAATTCATCCCTGAGGCTTCTCAGTGCGTAACAGGCTGAATAAATGGAATTTTGAATGGAATTCAGCTCTTGCTTCCAGTTTAGCGCTGAATCAATATATACTCCAAGGAATTTTACACAATCAACCGCGTCTAATCTAGTACCATTCATAATAACGTTAAGCGCATCAGTGTTTTTGGAGTTGGTCTTAAACAACATGATTTGCGTTTTTGAAGTATTCAGTTTCAGATTATTAACATCGAACCAATATTGAAACGCCTTTAGCGCACCTGTTAACCTATCTTCAAGCTCAGATATACTGTTTGCAGATATTATTGCGCTAGTGTCGTCTGCAAATAACGTTAAACGGCATTCGGGTACGATGTTACACATGTCTATTGATATAATTTCGGTTTTCTTCTCAACAGCGGTCTTCTCTTGGGAAATGCCGGTACATTCACAATCTGACTTGTAAAAGTACCCTTGTGGCCTACTTACTGAATAAATTATTTCATTTCATAACTAAAAATTTAAATACACAAAACCTAATATTTTTTTCAAAACAATTTTTCTTTTGGTTTTCAAAATAATTTTTTACCCAATGTCTATTTTTTTTTTCAAAATTAAATTGAGTAATTATATGCCGCTAGGCACCTTAATCATCAAAATCGGAGTATCCGTTCAGTTATTAGAATATTTTATTGAACAATGGCGCCATCTCTGTTTCTAAGGGCTGAAACTAATTTATCCTCGAGCGAAAATTTATTATTAATTCCTATTATCACTCGGCGAAACGGCTTGCTTCCATCACTTTAATATGTATGTATATATTGTAAAAATAAAAATAAATAATTAAATATAAATATCTTACAACCTTGCATAAATCTCAGTAAGCTCTAGTAGGCTTGTGTTATGGACACTAGACGACGATAAACATACTTATATAGATAAATACATACAAATAAGATCCATGACCCAGGCACAAATATTCGAGTTCATCACACAAATATTTGCCCTTGCCGGGATTCGAACCCAGGACCGTCGGCTCAGTAGGCAGTTGCTTAACCACTGCGCCTACCGCGTCGTCATTGTAGATTCGTTATTGTAGAGATATAGTTAAAGTTTTGCCATCATATTGTAAAAAAAGTGAAGAAGTGCTCGAAAGTCGACAGGAATTGAAAACCACTTTGTATAGTAGAAATTATCTAAACTAAGCTTATCCACTTACCTGCATTCACAATGGCATTGTGTCTAATACAATCCTATCTGCTTTTGTTCTCGTAACCGCCAACCAATTACTTACAAAAAAAGGTTAGAATTACATTGCGTGGATATTGAAATTTCCACCTTATTCCTTGTTGAATAGGTTTAAAATGGTTGATGATGAGAGTTCATAGTCGTTTTTCTAGAGAGTACGTTCTTGTTGAGAGTCGGGCGGTTGTAAAATTCCGAAAAAAGTTATGATCACCATTATTCTGTTAGTGTATTTTGTAGTCTAACGTCTCTAAGGAAATAGAGTCGATAATCTATATTAACCTTCCAAGGTGATTACAATCTGCTTTTACTAAGAGCTCGTTATCTTAATTTGTGGTTAACCACTCAATCGTATTGAGTTCTTAAGTGGATGAGCTTAGTTTAAAAAAATTGTACCTACTATAATCTTGTAATGAAATTTGGAAATCATTAGGCGACGTCGACATCAGTGGTACAATTTTCCGATGTTGTGATATAACGACTGGAGCGGTAAAACCGGTCAAGTGCGAGTTGGACTCGTACACCGACGGTTCCATACATACACTTTCCATCCTTAAGTGGTTAAGTTAAGTTTGTACCTGGTATGTATAGCGCCCGATACAAATGAGGTGCAAAGTTAACGCAACCAATCCCGTTTGTTGTTTGGGAGCCCCCCTTAAATATTTATTTTATTTTATTTTTAGTATTTGTTGTTATAGCGGCAATAGAAATACATCATCTGTGTAAATTTCAACTGTCTAGCTATCACCGTTCTCGAGATACAGCCTGGTGACAGACGAACGGACGGTCTATAACAAGTTTGTTGTATGGGAGCCCCCCTTATATATTTATTTTATTTTATTTTTAGTATTTGTTGTTATAGCGGTAATAGAAATACATCATCTGTGTAAATTTCAACTGTCTAGCTATCACCGTTCTCGAGATACAGCCTGGTGACAGACGAACGGACGGTCTATAACAAGTTTGTTGTATGGGAGCCCCCCTTATATATTTATTTTATTTTATTTTTAGTATTTGTTGTTATAGCGGCAATAGAAATACACCATCTGTCAAAATTTCAACTGTCTAGTTATCACCGTTCTTGAGATACAGCCTAGTGACACACAGACGGACGGTCTATAACAAGTTTGTTGTATGGGAGCCCCCCTTAAATATTTATTTTATTTTATTTTTAGTATTTGTTGTTATAGCGGCAATAGAAATACATCATCTGTGAAAATTTCAACTGTATCACCGTTCTTGAGATACAGTCTGGTGACAGACGGACGGACGGACAGCGAAGTCTCAGTAATAGGGTCCCGTTTTTACCCGTTGGGAACGGAACCCTAAAAAGAACGGTGTTTGACTACTGATTTGAAGACGTCACAAACCAGTACCTATCTTCATAGAAACTTCATAGACACTTCATGGTCATGACTCAGTTTCATTGGTCGATTAAACTCGGTCGATATACGGCATGCGGGACTCCCCGCAGACGGTATAACGACCCAGTGAAGCTCATAATGGCATGTGTTATGGAAATCTACCTACCGCACCACTTACCGAAACTGACCCATTATAGTGGGATTTTTTTTATTATGTTGTCGTTTTTTTTTCTCAGATTTCAATAAAATTTGGTGAGTTGGTAAAGTTGCTTATTCTGAACAAGGTAAGCCCAATTTCACGATATGTCCTACAAATTTTTCCATTGAGTTACGAAAAATCCACACATTTTACAGGAAAATCTGAGAAAAAAAACGACAACAAAATAAAAATTTGCCCAGATAACGAAGTTGGGCGAATATTATGATAGTGTGTCACACTGTGTGAGAGGCACTTTGCCGCGGAAACCCATTCCTCTGCCAACTTCCCGAGTAGTGTGAAGCCGCTACATCTAGAGATCGTGTTTGAAATTTCTTAGAGTAGCGATTGCAGCTGTCATCAAATACGGCATTTTATTTCATTTTGGCTATCTCTAGCTACTACCTACTCGTACACGCAAAGTTGGGCGAATATGACAGTGTGAAGAGGCACTTCGCTGCAGATCAACTTCGGGATAGTGTGGAGCCGGGACAAGGTTTCATTTATAAACACAATTGTTGTTACGGCAATGGGAGAATCGAAAGAACATCTATAGTCAAACAACGCTAATTCCAAGCAAATGAACTGTCAAACCATACAAATTAACTGACTCATTTTGTATGTAGGTAATAGGTAATTCTCTTCGGTTTCCGCGACTGTCACACATTTAAATAAAACAATTCAACATTTGTACAATTTGCACAAATGTAACTTTGACAGAGAAAAATTGTGGTTTTCTCAGTCAACCTTTGACAACGGTATCTGTAAAGGTACCGAAACGTCAGGGAGGCTCAAAATAGAATACGCGATATAATCCGTTTAAATTGTTTTATTTAAATGTCATTTTGTATGGTTTGACAGTTCATTTGCTTGGAAGACTTAGCGTGGTTTGACTTCGTGAAGAGACACTCAGGCTTCTAAATCTCCGGTTTCATAGAATGGGAAATAATAAAACAATGTAGCTGATACAATCGGTTTATTTTTATTCAAAAGTCAATACAAACTCGCGCCTTCGTCCGCAAATAGAAAAACTTCACTTTTATCATGTTGACAACGAGAAAGTAAATTGTAATTCCTGTGCTGTTAAGTTATCTCTCGGAATAAAGTTGAATACAATTAATTTTGTTAATTTTTGAACATGTATAGATAGTATACAGAGTGATTCAGGAGTTATAATAAAAACAAAATTATTAGGTACCTAAACAAAATGCAGTCTCGCAGGAGAAAGAAATCAGATTTTCTGTCATGTAAAGCCTTTTTAACAGGATATCTAAATAGGTACCTATGTGAACACAAGTCATTCCAGTAAGTTATACGTATAAAATACGTATATTTTAAATACACGAAATGTATATTTTATCTGTTTTTAATGTGTGTGAATCAACACTACATTTCAAAACTTATACTGGTAGATATAAAAACAAATAGGACAAATTTACCGTCACTTTTGACTGTCTCCGGCGTTACTCGAAATGTCTCTTGAGTTACCAAGATATCGGGTTTCTAATATAGGTACATTTAACGTTTTAACATATAACATAAATGTAAACATAGATAAGTCATTATTTAAAGATGAAATTTCACAACAGGGGTGTATTGATGGGGTGCAAGGGGTGAATTGTAGATGTCGACTGACGTAGAATTATACAAATTTCTATTAATTATATAAATAAAAACAGCTCTATAGGTAACATGTCATGATATAAAGAAAAAGAAATAAAAAATAAATGGTCTTTGAAATATGTGATTTCCACGTTAGGAACATTTGTAGATCTTTTTTAAGTCCAAAAGCAAATTCGAAATTTTTGACTACATTGAAAATAAATTGTAACATTGAAACCACTAATCAATCTAATCACACAGTCAAAAATACACGGAACCAAATAAATTACCAATAACTTTTGAACATTAAACTAATTTTAATTATGTCGAATTTTAACAGTAAGTAATTTCTGACTCTTGGAACACTTAATGTATTTAGCCCCATAGACCTTTAATCCCCATAAAAATAGGATCGAGCGACATCTTGAAAATAAATTGTCTCCTCCCACTAAGTTAAGTTGAGGACAGATTTATGTCGGTAAAAAGTTGATCATAGGTGGGCACCTACGTATTCTGAATTACAAATGACTGTAATGATGCTAAGGTGAAATATCTGCATTTCAAAGGTCAAGTATCAAAACGGCTGGGGAATTTAAAGTATAATTATAAATAGTACCTATATCCAGTGCGCAGAGTTGGTTTAATAGACGAGATGATGATACATACTAAAGTACCAGGGACGATACAGGTGTGAGCACAGTTTTGATTATTAAATATTTAATAATCAAGTGCGCTTTAATTTTTATCTAGGTATATTCCAACAAGAATCTGTGGAAAAATCTTCAGATGTCTGCCTTCATTTTACAATGTAAGAAAGCTTATTTTTAAAACTAAACTAGGTATACTATTTTTATTAGGTACTAGGTACAAAAGATACAAAATAACTACTCCACGAAGTGAACAGTTTAAGAAATCCTGATCAAAACTGTATTCGACGACATCAATGACCGTAATTATGAATTTCCAAAATATCTACTTCTTGTGAAGGAACGTAACAGAGTGGTTTTGGCAACAAAAAGTTTGGCGAAAACATTGAAACATGTTATACTTATTATGGGATGTTGGGATTCTAAATAATAATAATGATGTTTTTTGTTTTTTATCATTATTATGTTATGGCCTTAAGCAAGGTGTAGGTATTTCAGCACACTTTAAAAGCTTGAAATGTTTATACAGGCAGGAATAACCACTCACTCCCAAAAAAAAGTTACAGATTTTTCAGTAGCTATTTAAAATAAAACTGTATGCCCCTAGGTCCTAAAGCCCGTACAGAACACATCTTTATCTTTTTATTGTTTAAAGCTACATTCAAATGTACGTCTTTTAAAAATAAGGGATATTAATAATAATATAATATGTTAATAATAATAATAATAATTAATAATAATAATTAATTAATTAATAATTATAATTAATATAACTATAATTCCTGCATATACAAATTCAAGCTTTTTCCCATTTTTTTCCACATTGCGGTCACTGGTCATCATCATTAAGCATATACGGGAATAACACATATATTACACCTATGTATATACATAGGTATTATATGTATTTATCAGTTGATAGTTCTGAAGTCGGCTCGGAGGTCAGAGAAACCTCCGCGTTGGGGATGTTAACGTGAGTAGTGGCGACGGCGGCAGGTGCAACTCCGTTTTTTACGAATTTTATCTTCATTTCGACGTCTATTTCGTTTTCACGGGGATTTTTTTCTGGAATAGAAAAAATATATTATTTAAATCTCTAGGAATAGGGCTACACTACAAAGCTACCTGACCCTCTTGCGTATAGTTGTAGAATACATCTGTTTTGATGACCTTACATATTCGCCTCCCGGAACAAGCACTATATACGATTACGATACTTTATACTGATAATGGTACTAACTTTGTTAGTGCTTTATGATGACGATGAAGTAAGGTATGTGGGAATACATAATTCATCTAATATTGTTTCCGTAACTAGCATTTCTCTGTAAAACTGAATCTTGCTGGATATTTTGTAATTGTTGCTTAGAACTCAATAGGTAGTCAATGTGTCGTCACGACAGAAAAGAAAATGTGATCATTATTGTCGATGGAGACGAATAAGTCACTACCTAAATGCGTCATAAGAATTATTTATTATTATTTACAGAGTTGGTTATTTTTCCCTGTAACTACGGACGTACTCTAGCTACGTATAAAAAAAAATATTATGTAGTTACACATAGACCTATAAAACTGTTAACAGTGCATTGCATGCAAGCTTTGCCTAAACAGGCAACGTTTTTTTGTTAGAGTTGATTGCAAGTAAATAGTTTTGAATGAATTTAATACAGTATGCATACCTCTAGTGTAGATATAACGTTTCTAGGTAGATTTATGGAATTTCCCCAAACTATATGCCGTTGTAAGACTTGTAAGCTGTGTATCTTTGGGTATCAATCTATCTATACAAATAAAATTGAGTCGCTAAATGTGTTGCTACGTGTTAAACTCAGGAACGGTTGGACCAGTTCGTTTTCTTCTTCTTTATTCATTTCCATGTGGGGTCGGCTCCAGGGTGGACTAGGTAACTACAAAATTGTCCCGAAAACCTTAAGAAACCCACTTTTTACTTTTTTGCGCGTAAACAAACCGCCGCATTAAAATAGCTTTTGACGGAAAGACGTAACTGTTCTTTCAGCAAAATAAAATTTTCTTAAGTAAATTAAAAATCTTGTAAATTGTAATACATAACATAACAGTTCAGTGTTTATGTATATACCTACCCATCTAAATACATTTCAAATATTTGTGTAGATTATTTTGAACGTTATGATGTCAAGTGATATTTATTTAAAAGACACAAAAGGAAAATATCACAAACACTGACCCGCAGACCGCAAGCCGTCTTTGTGAGTTTTGAGTAGGTTATGTAAGATCATGAATTAGTGCTATGTTAAATGTCAGCAGTAATGACATTATTATAACAAAACAGGACTAATCGCGTTAAAAAGTGTTTATTTATGACCTCTAAAAATACAATTTAAACGGATTATATCGCGTATATTAATTATTTGAGCCGCCTGACGTTTCGGTAGCTTTCAAGTTACCGTTGTCAAAGGTTGACTCTAATATACGCGATATAATCAGTTTGAATTGTTTTATTTAAATGTGTGACAGTCGTGGAAACTGAAGAAAACATGAATTACCGTTACTTTTGTTATTAATAATGAGTGAAAATTGTGTAAGTTTTATATATATGTATATATATACATATATATATAGTAGTAATGGCTTTAGTCATTGTTATTTAAAGTATTTTGTACGCTACATTATTTTCACGCTCACCTCAATGTCCACTTTGGGACTTGTACCCAGTATCTTTTCATTACCGTTGGTTAGGTAGATCTTTATATCTATATCAATAAAATGAGATTATATTCGTGAGCTAAAATGCACTGTCCCGCTCATTGAAATACAGATAAATGGGTGAATCAACATTTTGACTGTCTACGGCGTTACTTAAGATTCCTATTTTATTATTTTTTTCATATTATGACAAATATATCGATAATTGCAACCAACTTTTGGAGAGAATAATACTTTTGAGTTCGTGAAAGTAACATAGCTATTTCATGATTTCATTGTGTGCAGTCGAAAATAAGTTCGAGTCAAATTCGAGTAGATTTTGAAACAAAAATTATTAATGGAAAATTCAAACTATAGGTTTCAAATATATACCAATAAATCGCAATAGCCCTGTTCTAAGTAATTACATTGAGGATATGTTAAGAAACATGTTTGATCATGGATAAAAATGTCTAAAAGAATCAGCGTATTTGAACGGACAAGGAGCTTTAAATCGTCTCTAGAGTTACCAAAAATCGGAGTTGTAATACAGATTTTCTGTTTATTATTAAGAGTTGGAGCATCGAACGTTTTTACGTAAACCATAAATTTAAACACGAAGCTTAATTATCTTTCTGACCGACATAAATCTATCGACAACTTTTAAACCATTGTAAAATTTCACCTTTCACGGCTTGACCATGTTTAAATGTATGGTTTACGTTATGACATTCAATGTGCCAACTGCTAAATGTTCAATGTGCCAACATTGTAAAGAGATTATCTACATATATTAGAAGTAGAACCCCGTTTTGTTGGTAACGCCAGAGACATTTTGAGTAACGCAAGAGACAGTCCAAGTGTCGGTCAAAAAATTGATTCGTCCATTTGCTGGTATTTAATATTATCTATTGATAACTTATGCAGTGTGTTCCTGGATATGCGGCAATGGTTCATGATTAGAATCCCGTTTATTCAAACAATAGATATAATATGAGGGCGAGATACCTTCTTGCTTACTTTCCATTTCCGGACCTTATTATAAAAATAGTAGCATTAAACTAAAACATGAATTACAACATTTGTTTCGCAAACTTAAGAAATACAGTTTTTAGGTGTTAATTATATCTAACAAATTTTCGCAATATGCTTTACTGATCAAACAATATTTAACAAGTTATGAAATGGTACAAACTGTTTTTAAAAGCTGTTAAACAAATGATGTTCAAAGAGATCTATGTTTTAACTTGTTGTTACAGACCACACCCGGTACAAAAAAAAGATTATTTATTTTCTTCATCGATTATAGTGCCCCTTGTCTTATCCCTATTCGTTTTTGCGCTTCGTCCAGGTACACACTGTATAACTCTAAACTCCATACTTTCATCACAATCTGATCATGAAAGAACTACTTACCGATCATACAAATAGAGTATTGAGGAGTATCACATGGCAGCCCGTAAACTAGTCCTTTTAGGTGGTCCTGTCTGTCCAAATTCAAGCAAGAGTTGTCCCTTGAGAATTCTTCATCCAACCATGGCGCCATCTAGTTCATAACAGCGGAATTATATAAGGTGCACAGGTAAGTGGTAACTAGTTTTGAATTAAGCTAATAGATGGCGTTGAAATCTTACGAAGCTGCTTATTATTTTGGAATTTTGCAGTTAGATGGTGCTGTATCAGTTTTTGTTTTTAGTATTGTATATAGTTTACAATAAATTGCTAAATATAACCAAAAAAGTTAGAATATCAGCTGCGTATTACTTCTGAATAAAATAATTATCCGATACTTACATACTTTCCCTGCCGACTGCTTTTAGGGTCCGGAATAGCTTTATTGTTCATCGGGTTATACCAACTAAACTTAACATCGTCTGTAGTGATATCTTTAGTCATATTTAAACGGCCAGAAATCCAAATATGTTCAATCGCTGCACAGAAAAAAAAAACAGTTTTAATTTAAAATAGTTCCGCTACTCATCACTAGATGGCGCTGTCTATCACAACAATACACTTACGCGATTCCTTATTTTCTCCCATCATTAGCAGCAATTGAGTCATAATATCAGGTGTGTCAGGATAAGCTAGTGATCCATTCATATTCTTGCAGTTTTCGAAAGCATGCTGCCAATATAAAAGTTGTTTGACAAACACGTAGTAATACAAGTCGTCGCTAGGAAGCGTTGTTGGTGCTCTTAATGCCGGCGCACCTAAAAAAAAATATTGATTAATATCCATATATAGAGTAACAGGTCTGTAAGTTAGTTATAAATTGTAAATTGTTGCTTCCAAATCTAGGTCAAATATACAGTAGTTTTTTTCATAACTTTAACTCGTATTTTCGAAAGTACCAGAAGCGTATTTTGTTTATTATGTAGTGCTTGCAGTCACTGTACATTTATTGCCAGACATTGTGATATTTACTGTAGATTCAAGAGTAGGTTATGCTCGGGAGATCGAATTATTTAACATACTACTGGCGCAGTTGGTAGGATAATCAATATTAATTATTTCTAATATTTTGGTAAGTTTTATATTAAAATTCGCTTTATGTTTATATTAAAAGTACATAGATCCTGTACTTGATTTCTATTGAACAGCATTAATTAACCAATCAATATGGACGTTCGTGACAACATTTCATATTTCTAACATATGAAAACTAATATAGAGATCGACAGAGCTTTGCATCGTGTACGCGCTAAAATATTAAAAATGATTTTTAATTTTTCTGTATGTAAAAAAAATAAGACAAACACATAAAATGAATGGCCGAAATCTACGACTACTATGGCTGGATAGAGTTGTCGTCTTTGACCTTTCCGCGAAAGAAAATAAAGCTGTCAACAATGTCAACCAAAACGTCTTTTTTTTAAATAGACACCAGACTAAAGTAACTTTTCCGGCATAGTTTTGGAATTAAAACATTTTGGAATGAGTCAATTTTAATAAATGAATAATTTCGTAATCTCGGTATAAACATGTAAAAACTGTGACTACATCCTTTTTCTAAGCGGTATACGGAAATATGAAATGTTTTTAATTGTAGTCTTGCTATTGCCCGCTAGAGGGCGCTCTTATCAATATAACACAAGAGTCACCTGATGTACTACCTTGATAGCAGATAAACTGCATCTTCCTCTCACAACGCGCCTCTAGGAAGACGGGAGCGTGGGTCGCATGCCGGTCGAGCTGCAGGCAGCCATTTTGTTTAATCGACGTCCTGTCTCTGAGGTAAAGAAAACTGTCTGTTAAAAATCTAGCTCGTTTGGTTGAGTACGTCCCTGTATTAGGCTTAATACAATTTTTGGATGACCATGTTTTTTTTTATAGGATGTACAAGCTACAGGTTATTTTTTTACCATGGTCTTTGCGTTTTTTTTTTTAATTGTCAATTTGACAGTTCTCAATAATAGTGGCTGAAGAGTGCCTTCGAAACGTATTAAAAAAAACTAGTCGATTATTTTTATTAAGTTGAGGATGGCAGCTCGAGGCTTTTGCCAATGTCAGTAACTAGTCGATGGTTGAGGCTCTTCAATGTCAAAATGTTCAATGACACTGACATGTGTCAAGATTTTAACGATTTGACATTGCCAAGTGCCAACCATCAACAATAGATAATTTTTTATTAAGTTTTGAAGGCATTATTATTGAGAACTGTCAAATTGTCAATTTCGCAACAACCATCAATGGAACCATCAAACATTTCGGAAAAAACATGCAATGACTATCGAATTAAAATATAATTTAATGTTCTAAAATTGTACCAATCCTATTCCAATACCATACCATGGCAAAACAATACGAGAAGACTTCTTACACAAACTTCAAAAATCTACCATAGTTCTAGACCCACCCTCTCCTTCCCTAGATCCGTTACTGCCCACACACTGTCTCCTACGAGTAAGTATCAAGCTCGACCAATGCCAGTGAGAGTAGCGACCAGGAACCCCAGTTGCCCACAGGCTACAAAAGCACTGATACAGCTGCCTTATACAGCTGAAATTAGAGTTATAATGGCTGTATAGTGTATAGGATGTATTCAGCGTGTTTGCTACTTGACTTGGGCAGGGAGTTATATAGCAGTTTTGATAACTTGCCTCATAGGTGGCCAAAAGGCACTGCCGACGTCGCTGTGAGGGCTGGGCAAGAAGATACTGGCTCCAGAATCCACCCATTGCCATTTGCCCAACTCGCCTTTCGCGCCTACCCACGCGTTTTCAATACCTGCAACACAATTAGTACGGAAAAATCTACTTTTTACTTAAACCATGAATACAAAGATCAAAGCTTAAAGAAAAATTTAAAAAGGAGCTACCTGGTGGAAGGGACCGGGAATCGAACCCGGTACCCTCTTCCAACGTGTTAACCCCTCAACACATACCACCCCCACTAGACGGAGCATGTAAGGCACATGTAAGGCGACCCGCGCGCACCAACGATATGGTACGGCAGAACATTAAAGTACCAACACGGCGGCCACCGTTTAGTTGCGTCCATGTTTATGAGGTCTCTCTACACCACTTAACATTACAATTTACCATGTTATTTATTTAATTTCTTTTTTCGTTGACGTACGCATGGATCATAAACAAGGACGCAACTAAACGGTGGCCGCCGTGTTCATACTTTAATGTTCTGCCGTACCATATCGTTGGTGCGCGCGGGTCGCCTTACATGCTCCGTCTAGTGGGGGTTGTCTGTGCCCCTCCACCACCCTGCGTTACACGTCATCGTTACAGTCAACGTCACATTTGACATAGATGTTGGGACCTTATGTTAAGTAAGAGAAAGAAAAATCTTGTAAAAGCCAATATTGGTCGCCTTTTCGAACTTAGCATTCAATTTCAAACTTACTTCCGCAGAAGAACCAAAATAACCGATATAGCTCACAGGAAACGGTTGATGTGGCAATAGGCGGGTCTTGTATCTTTGAAAACGGATAACCGTTAGCGCAGCAAATTAACTAAGTACTGGATTGGCGACCACGTATAGGAAGCCATCGAATGAATGTTTCGGGGTTTCCTGATACAGGTAATACATACTTAAAAGGAAGCCCCAACCTTACTATCTGCTACCATGTTAAGTTACTGAAATAAAATATTTTCATTTTTCATTTTTTTTTTCATCGAATAGATGGACGGATGATCTCGAGAGTGATGAGTCGATGAAGAGGCGCTGAGTCGCATCCTTGATGCGGTCTGCACAGATTCGCACTTTGCGATCCGGTCAACTATGGCTGATAGGTAGAGAGAAGAAAACTTACTGGGTCTCGTTTTCAACATAGTCATGCCCAGTTTCTTCAAACATTTCATTGTAGCGATGTTGGCTAAACTGTAATAAAAAATATATCTTAGTATAACTTAGTTACAAGTGAAGCTTACAAAAGCGTGTCAGAAAAGAGAAGATTGGTAGGTACCTCATCTTCCGAAGCACGCAATACGCCGCAGCTTGGTGCCAGTCGAGGTGTCCATCGTAAATCCGATACAATCCGGTCCGGCAGCGAACAGTCTTCAGCTCTTTTATCTGATATTCGGTTCGAGCCTCTGTCGATAAAAGGTAAACAACAGTAATCTCTTTTTTACAAAAAATAACCGATTTTAATAAGCGAAATGATAGATGGATGAAAACTATTTCATCCACTACAACAGTAACATTAAATGTATGTCCTATATATCTTTAAGCTAATGGTGATATTATTGTGTAAATAAAATGATAATGTTAATTCAATGGGTATATTATTTTGCTTTTTTGTTGATTTTCTCAAAAGCTTCTTCTTCTTCTTTCTTTTCCTTAACCTTTTCCCATCATCTGGGGTCGGCTCTCCTTGTCTGATGTCTCCATCTTAATCTGCATTGAGCAGTTTCAGCGTCTATATTATTATCTTTTAGGTCTTTTGTGACCGTCGTTAGCCAGGTGGCGGGAGGCCTTCCTCGCCCACGCTTTGCAGTGGGTAGCTCGAGCGCTACTTTAACCATGTGTCCCACCGGACGTCTTAATACGTGGCCATACCATCTTAAGCGTTTCTCCTTCACTTTTTCGTCAATAGGAGCAATCTTGTAGCTACCGCGGATATAGGTGTTTCGTATTTTATCTTTTAGAGTGACTCCGGCCGACCATCGCAGCATACGCATTTCCGTATTGTGTAGCTTCTGCAGGTGGTGTTTTGTCGGTGCCCAGCATTCTGTGCCGTAGAGTATTGCAGGTCGAATTGCTGTTTTATAGAGCTTGCCTTTGACTTTGATTGGCATTTTCTTATCACACATCACTCCAGTCAGCTGACGCCACTTCATCCAGCCGGTTGCGGTTCTGTGTATTACGTCGCGGTCGATTTTTCCATCGTTGCTTATTATTGACCCCAAGTATTTAAAATGGTCTACCGATGGTATGGGCGTACCTTTTATGTGAAACATTATTTCGGTTGGATTAGTAGTGTCATCAAATACACACGACATGTGCTCTGTCTTATTACGACTGACTTTGAGGCCATTCTTCTCTAGGGCATCTACCCACGAGTTGAAGTCGGTTTGAAGGTGATGGACTTCGTCTGAGACTAGAGCTACATCGTCGGCGTACATGATATTCCACGGCACCGCTTTTTGGCATTCTCGCGTGAGGTAATCCATCGTGACATTAAAAAGCAACGGGCTTAGCGTTGACCCTTGATGTACTCCTACCGTTAATTCAAACTTATCGCACATTCCTGCTTGATTTACCACCTGGGACGTAACATCGTGGTACATGTCTTTTATCAATGATATATATTGTTCGGGTACGAGTTGGGCTCGTAGCGCTATCCAGATCAGATCCCGAGGCACGTGGTCAAACGCCTTCTCTAAATCAATAAATATCATGTGTAGGTTGGTTTTATTAGTTTTCGCCTTTTCAAGCAGTATCCTGAGGGTTTGGATGGCATCCGTAGTTGACTTGCCGGCAACAAAACCACACTGGTTTTCGGTAAGTGTTATTATTTCTTTGAGTCTATTATTCACGATCCGCTCCCAGACTTTGAGGGTATGTGATATAAGTTTAATGGCCCTGTAGTTGTTACAGTCTCTGACGTCTCCCTTCCCTTTGTAGAACGGAATCAGGTAGCTGTTACGCCAGGCATCTGGTATGCGATGCCCTGCTATGAGCTTATTACAGAGTTCGTACAACCATACCATGCCTTCCTGTCCTAAGCTTTTCCAGACTTCTATGGGAATCTCGTCAGGCCCCACGGCTTTATGGTTTTTCAATTGCGAGATGGCTCTTTTTAGTTCTTGCGGTGTGACTGTGGGTAGCGGACCATATACAGGCTTTGGTTCTGTCATCTCTTGCCTAGGGTGAGTAACATTTAATAGATCGCAGTAGTAGTCCTTCCATCGAGAATTAATGTTTTTATTTGTTGTCAGTAGTTTTCCATTATTATCTTTTATATATTTAATAGAATTAAAATCTTGTGTATTTTTATTTCGGATTTTTGCTATTCTATGTATGTCGACATCTGTTTCAGCTTTCTCTAATTCAGCGTATAATTTATTGTTTGCATTTGCCCTTGCTAAAGCGACTTCCCTTTTCGCATGTTTCTTTGCTTTCCTGTATTCGTCATGATCATCGGGCTTCTGAGTACTCTGCCAGATCCTAAAGCGATTGATTTTCTCAAAAGCGCTGAATCAAAATCAATAATCTGAAGTATGATCTACCAGACAAAAAAAGAAGCATCAAAATCGACTCATAATTGGCGGAATAATCGCATAACATACATACAATAAAAAAATAAAGAACATACAATTTAATAATAATCAATATGATCATCGTAGTAGTTTTTATAAAGGGACATAATATTTATCCTAAACCTTTTGGCCGAGGGGTAGTACCAAATCATTGGATCGTCACGTGAACTGTCTCACTCACTCTTACGCAATCCAGATAAGAACCTCTCAGTTTTCACCCGAATCCGAATGGCCATCCGAGAGCTCACGGATTGTTCAAGCCTACCTCTTTCACAAAGAAAGGGCCAGTCTAGCTCATACGGCAGATTCAGGAACGCAGCTCGGTAATGCCGTGTGCCACTCTTTGTATGGCTACACAACATCGGATTATAGGACCCGGTGCGTGGATTCAGTTCTTCCACTGATACAGCGGCCCCTTATTGGCTAGTGTAGTGTAGATTTATCTACCTATTTCGCAAACGAAGAGGCGCTTCAAAATGGTGGACTGATACCTGGAGTCTGCTGTATGCAGATGCGACGTAGCATGCAACGGTCATGGTGGCGTGCTTTTACCCAGGCCTCTGTCCCTCGAGATTAGGAGTAGCTGATGAAAAATTGAAGAGGCGCTTCACTAACAAGGTGGACTGATGATACCTGGAGTCTAAGGTAGCTTGATGCGAAAATGCGATGCAGTTTGCAACGCTCATGGTGGCGTTCTTTTAGGCAGGACTGTCCCTCAGTAAACGTATTTTGGCTGTTGATGATGACAGATTTGCCTACCTCTTTCACAAACGAAGGGCCGCTCCAGCTCACACGAACCAGGAACACATCTGTGTAGATTATCTTACCTCTTTCCCAGACGAAGCAGCCCTTCAATATGGTGGACTGATAAAGGTAGGAAGATAGGTACAATAAGTTAAGTTCATTGCTATAATAGTTAAATACTTATACTTTCCGGAAAAAATACTGAGTGTTGAGTTTCTTTCGGCGTTTCTTCTCAACAGTGGTCTCCTCTTGTGAAATGCCGGTAGACTCAGACATGTAAAAGTGCCCTTGTGGCCTACTTGCAGAATAAATTTCATTATTTCGTAAGGTCCTCTGTATGTAGGCGATGCGACGCAGTTTGCAACGGTTTTGGTGGCGTTCTTTCAAGCTGGTCTCTGTCCCTTAGTAAACGTTGGCTGTTGATGATGACAGATTTGCCTACTTCTTTCACAAACGAAGGGCCACTCCAGCTCACACGGCAGATCCAGGAACACAACTGTGTAGATTATCCAGTCTTACCTCTTTTGCAGAGGAAGAGGCGCGTCAATAAAGTGGACTGATAAAGGAAGGAAGACAGGTACAAGTTAAGTTACATAAGTTATATTAATGTCATTGTTAAGTACTTATCTTTTCTGAAAAAATGACTGAGTGCTGAGTTTCTTTCGGCGTTTCTTCTCAACAGTGGTCTCCTCTTGTGAAATGCCGGTAGACTCAGACATGTAAAAGTGCCCTTGTGGCCTAACTTCCAGAATAAATTTCATTATTTCGTAAGGTCCACTGTATGTAGGCGATGCGACGCAGTTTGCAACGGTTTTGGTGGCGTTCTTTCAAGCTGGTCTCTGTCCCTCAGTAAACGTATTTTGGCTGTTGGTGACGACAGATTTGCCTACCTCTTTCACAAACGAAGGGCCTCTCAAGCTCACACGGCAGATCCAGGAACACGGCTCGGTCGTGTGCCACCCTTTGTAAAGCCACACAATCAGCTCCTGAATCCGGGACTGGAACGTGGGTTCGATTCTGCCACTGCAAGATTTAGGTAAAGTATAGTAAATAATGACACAAAGGTAAATTAAGAAAGAAAAATTGAATGCGATCTACTACAGTCGAAGCGGGGTTTGAACCCGTGACCTCTGCGTTTCCGGCGCATTGCTCTCCCAACTGAGCTATCCGACCGCTACGTCAATCACACCAAATCTTTCATCCCTTAATTCTTTACGCCACTGGAGCGCCCTCTGCGTCATATATGTTTTTGAAATGCTTATGCGCATTAGCCATACCCTAGGATGTGCGTTTTACACACACGATCCCCAATCCCCATTGCTTTACAGCAAGTGTGAAGACTGCGAGAGAGATGGCGCTATTTCTAAATCGATTCTTATTTTTATTTTTTTTATGTGGTAATACCACATTTTATTTTTATAAATAATGACGCAAAGATAAATTAAGAAAGAAAAATTGAATGCGATCTACTACAGTCGAAGCGGGGTTTGAACCCGCGACCTCTGCGTTTCCGGCGCATTGCTCTCCCAACTGAGCTATCCGACCGCTACGTCAATCACACCAAATCTTTCATCCCTTAATTCTTTACGCCACTGGAGCGCCCTCTGCGTCATATATGTTTTTGAAATGCTTATGCGCATTAGCCATACCCTAGGATGTGCGTTTTACACACACGATCCCCAATCCCCATTGCTTTACAGCAAGTGTGAAGACTGCGAGAGAGATGGCGCTATTTCTAATTCTATTTTTATTTTTATTTTTATAAGAATCGATTTAGAAATAGCGCCATCTCTCTCGATTTGGTGTGATTGACGTAGCGGTCGGATAGCTCAGTTGGGAGAGCAATGCGCCGGAAACGCAGAGGTCGCGGGTTCAACCCCCGCTTCGACTGTAGTAGATCGCATTCAATTTTTCTTTCTTAATTTACCTTTGTGTCATTGTTTATAAAAATAAAATGTGGTATTACCACATAAAAAAAAAAATAAGAATCGATAAAGTATAGTAACTCAAGTCGTTTATATTCTGGCAACTGTGAGCTTATCATAGATCTTAATTACAGGTTAACATGGGGACGTGTCATATACTCGTATACTATATTTACTATTATAAGACCTGGAATCGTACCTCTGGATTACTGGTCCAACGTGTTAACCTTTCCACCACCCTAAACTTTCGAAATTTTCCTAATGCTTTGTGTGTATTTTTGCATTGTTTATTTGAAAGACTCTTTCGCCACGTTACGCATTTAAATTTTTCTTTGTGCTTTGATCTTTGTATCAATGGTACAATATTTAAAAAAAATGTGGTTTTGTGGGCATTAAAAACTAGGGATGTTACGGAGGTGGCTTTACCGGAGCCGGAGCCGGATCCGGAGTTTCAATTTTTATTTAACGGAGTCGGATCCGTAGCTGGAGGTGAAGCTGGTATCCGGAGCCGGAGTCGGAGTTTTAACGGAGCCGGAGCCGAGAACCTTTGTAACCTTGTTTTAAGTAGAAGTTTAATGTATTGAAGTGCAAGTTTAACTAAACAACACAATACAATCAAACTTTTTGCGTTAATTATTTGTAACTAAATGTCTACGGAACTACCTTTTTTCCGAGTCTGTTTTTCAGTCTTTATACCCTTTAGGGTGCAGCGAGTTTAGGTGGCCCTTTAGATATTGTTGTTGTTCCTTTCTTAGAATACACTTTCTCACACAGTTTACACTTTGACGAGTTTGTATTTATGTAAACAAAGTAATTCCATATGGCACTAGTAAAGTACTTCATTTTTAACGTAAAAACACTTACTAATATGACACAACCACCAATACGGAAGTAACTGACGGAACTAACTGAATAATAAGACAAAAAGCGAGCGATCTTGAGTAATAGGTAAATAATTCCCGGACAAGTCAAAACTTGTAGGCGTGCGCTGCGCTGCCGTGCCGCGGCAAATGCAATAGCAATACCTTCACCTCCGGTATAACTTCGGTAAAAAAATAACGGAGTCGGAGTCGGAGGCGGAGGTTTAAAATAAAAAATAGCGAAGGCGGAGGCAAAGCCGGAGGTGTAAAACCAAACGGAAGTTCCGACTTAACGGAGGTGGAGGCGGAGCTCCGTAACATCCCTATTAAAAACAAAGAGATATTACACATTACATGTAATAAAATGCGATGTCCTAGTGCAGAAGAAATGCCTTTGAATAATCTTTTCTAAGATTTACAGAGGTTGCTTACACAAACTTTTATTATACCTAACGCACACTCAAGATCCGTTAGAAATTGTTCATACCCAATAGTACTCAATATAACCTTGTTGACTTATAAAAAAAACCGTACAATTCGAATTATTTTAATTTGAGGGTTTCAATTATACGAATTGGACTAAAGAGTGTGTTTTATTAACAACTATTGCAGAGGGCGTCCCATTGCACAAGTACGGCGTTGTACTGTCCATGGTCCTTCGAACCGGATATCAACCAGTGACCTATGGAGTTCCGGTATTGTTGAAAGAGTGAGGGAGAGACCATCCACTTTAGTTGAGAGTGAGGGAGAGACCATGATCATGATCCAACTCAGATCTCTACTTGTGTCAGTTTGGTGACATTAGCTACGTACAGCAGGATACTGGTCGGTGTCGCCGCCTTCACGGCGAATGTCATCGGCTGTCCGTCGTAACTCCAGCAGGTTGGTCCAGCGGTAGCCGTGCGGGTCGTCACCTCCGTGCCGCCTGGCACCAACCCAAACGGAATCTAATTCTGGAAAAAGCAATCATTAATTGATCAGTACGAACTAAATTTGCAACAGATTGGTTGTACCGTGCTATTCCTCTCGATCTCGAGTAGAAGGATATTTGAATGTGACAGAACGATACGAATTTCGAAATCTCGAACATCGGAGTAATCTCCAGGTCTGATGAAGTTAACAAACTACGGTGTGAATCCCCATGCCCTGAGTCAAACCACGCTAACTCTTCCAATCAAATGAACTGTCAAACCGTACAAAGTGAGTCAGTTAAAGTTAAAAAGTTAGCGTGGTGACTAATACTCCTAGCGCAAGAATATATTCGTTTAAATTTTTATCTCATCCATTTTCGTAACTTCATAATATCTTCAACAGTCCCACCACAAGGTAATGTGGGCTTACCCCGCACCTCCACCAAATGTGGGGGGTGCAGCTAGTGGTGGAAGTATAAACGAAAGCAAGAACTTGAATTATAGTTTATTTATCGATCAGCCACGATACAAAGCTTAAGCATGAATGCCCGGCTCTCTTGGTGAGTGACAGAGACGGCCATAATTCTAAATATTTAAATATATTTTTAATACCAAATCTAGTTGCCAGTTCTACTGTCAACAACCAAAGAGATCCTTTCAGTACTTATGAACGTAAATATGATAGGAAAATGGACAAAGTGGAAATGTGGACGAGTTGGAAATGTGGAAAAGATTGGAAGTAGACAGTTTGGGTTGGAGAAACGGCTGGATTGAAGGCGGCCATTGAGAGAGTGGGGCAACGATCCTCGCTCGGACGCGTCATGATTGGTCCAGCAAGTCTCTATTGCCATTCAGCGGGGCAATGCTGCTAGCATAATGGGGTCTTTTGGACCGAATATGGCACTCAGAGGGGATTTAAGAGATTACGTTTTCAAATCACATTACAGAATGTTGGTGGAATAATCGGAAGGTATACATGTGACATCTTTGGCTTTATCTTTAACTTACCAAATTGAGATTCTGCCAGTGCTTCTACCATAAAATCTGTTTTTTCCTTCGTATCCAGTATCGCCAGAGTCCCGTTGTGGTGGCCACTGAATAAAAACGAAAATCAGTTATCATTTATCGAATGAAGCCCATCGCCAAAGAAGAATACTGGTGAGATTTACAATAGACCTCAGTGTTAAATACTAGGACTCTATTTAGACCCCACATAATACAATAATAGAGGTACATAATACATAATACAGATACAATATAGTGGTACATTATACATAAGCAAATACATAAGTATTATGTACCTCTATTATTGTATCTATGTGCCTAAGTGACAAAGCTCTTTAATATATCACTGGCTTCTTTTCCCAGACTATCAGTTCACGTTAAGTTTGCACCTGGTAACTATGACTTAACGTAACCGGGTTATACAAATCATTTTTGTTATCGTCCGTTCCCTCCTCCAAAATTTATCAAATCTGTACGATATTTTACAAACTGAATGGGAAGGAAATATTCTATGTCGGAAAGTTATGGTTATACGCAAATTATTATAGAATTTGTGTACTAAATAGGCGTCCGTTTACGGTGGAATTCTGGCCAAAAACAGACGCTTACTAGACAAATTGTATATTAAGCGCAACAGTCGAAACGGTTTGACACAGAACATTTTACAATACAATACAATACAGGTACTCTTTATTGCACCCCTCATAAAACATACAGGAGAAATACCAATGCAAGAAATTACAATTAGAGGTAAGCAACAGGCGGTCTTATCGCTAAAGAGCGATCTCTTCCAGACAACCTTTGGGTAGTGGAGAACTTGAAAAAAAAAAGATTTTGTTATTAGGCGGTGCAAAAATCGGAAAATAATAATATATACATAAAATATATATATATATATATGCGGCCCGGAATCGCAGTGAATGGAAAATGCACGAGAAGGCCCTAGTCCAGCAGTGGGTAGATACGGGCTGATGATGATACATAAAAAGAAATAAATACGTAAATATAATAAATACTTACATATATTCAGCCAAAAGATAACAGGACCATTTGAATAAAATACGAATTATGAAAGGGATACATTTTCTTCCCATTCAGTTGCAAAAATTTCACAAAGATTGGTTTAGTTTTGGAGGAGTAAACCTCGATGTGTATGAAATGAGCTGAGAGCTTAAGAAAAAAAAATTAAAAAAAAAAAGAACCGACTTCAGTAAAACTAAAAAGCCAACAATAACCCGTTCAAGTACAGATTACATTTGACTCACCCTTCGAAGTCGATCCCAAACCACTCAGTTCTTATATTTATATATTATAGTTTACGCGAGGTTTGGCACCGACTTCGAAGGGTGAGTCAAATGTAATTTGGACTTGAACAGGTTATTGTTGGCTTTTTAGTTTTACTGAAGTCGGTTCTTTTTTTTGTTAAAAATTTTTTTTTTGCTTTTTAGTCCACCAAATCCTATTTACTGAATGTAAATTCTTGACTTTATCAATAAATTACCGAAAGCGCCGTACATGTCCCATGTGTCATATAAGGGATACATTTTCTTCCCATTCAGTTGCAAAAATTTCACAAAGATTGGTTTAGTTTTGGAGGAGTAAACCTCGATGTGTATGAAATGAGCTGAGAGCTTAAGAAAAAAAAATTAAAAAAAAAAAGAACCGACTTCAGTAAAACTAAAAAGCCAACAATAACCCGTTCAAGTACAGATTACATTTGACTCACCCTTCGAAGTCGATCCCAAACCACTCAGTTCTTATATTTATATATTATAGTTTACGCGAGGTTTGGCACCGACTTCGAAGGGTGAGTCAAATGTAATTTGGACTTGAACAGGTTATTGTTGGCTTTTTAGTTTTACTGAAGTCGGTTCTTTTTTTTGTTAAAAATTTTTTTTTTGCTTTTTAGTACACCAAATCCTATTTACTGAATGTAAATTCTTGACTTTATCAATAAATTACCGAAAGCGCCGTACATGTCCCCCCTATAACATTTGAAGAGTTCCCTCGATTTCTCCAAGATTCCATCATCAGATCCCGACTTAGTGCCAACGGGACCAACTCGAAGTTATACCCTTTCGATAAAAAAAAAAAAAAATTGAAAATCTGTTCACGATTCTCGGAGATATCGAGTAACATACATAGAAAAAAAAAAAAATTAGTTCGAATTGAGAACCTCCTCCTTTTTTGAAGTCGGTTAAAAAGAGTTTTGTGCGTGCATTTTGTAAAATTCGAGTAATTTTTAAAACAAAAATTATCAATGATAAATTGAAACTAGGTTTTAAATATATACCAATAAATCGTAATAGCCCTGCTCTAAGTAAATAGAAACATATGATATTATGTCAAGAAACATGTTTGATCATAGAGAAAAATGTCTAAAACAATCAGCATTTCTGAACGGATAAAGAGCCTCAAATAAAAAGAAAGTTTACCGGCACATAATCTTAGCGTTTTCCCAATTTATCGGTAGGTTCTGAATCACATACTCCTTGTCCCCGTAGATGAAAGACTCCCACTTGTCTGTACAAGTTTGAGGCACTGGAAATGATTAAAACCATTAAAAATCTATCACACTAAGGGTGGAGCCAGAGGAGCGTAATTTGAGTCGAGTAATTTCGGTCGCGCCATACTTGGTGTGACCTGATCACGTGACATGATGTATGGCGTGACCGAAATTACGCGACTCAAATTACGCTCGTCTGGCGTCACCTTAATATTATAAAGGTGACAGTTTCTGAGTTTATGTGAAGGTTCGTTACTTCTTCACGTTCAAACGGCTGAACCACTTGGATACATTTTAAAATCGGTTACGAAGTTACCGCACCGCTGTACGGGTAGCAATCCCTATTGGAGAGCTCCATACTAAACGAAACATGTCGGGCCATTCCACGTGAGTGTAAACCGCCTAATACAATAATTAAATGTCTCACGATACTTTTAATAAGATTACATGCCACATTACACTAATATTGTAAAGGCGAACGTTTGAGAATGTGTTTATGTGTATGTTTGTTACTACTTCACGCTCAAACGGCTGGACAAATTTTGATAAATTTTGGTATGAAGGCAGCTGACACCCTGGATTAAAACGTAGGCTACTTTTTATCCCGAAAATGTATATAGTATTCTCGTTGGATGAGCGGGCAACACCGCGCGGCGTTGCTAGCTTGTAAAAGTCACTATATCATTCACCGTTTTTTTCGTGTCTTTATAAGGAATCCGGAATTAAATATTTATTAACGAAGTAAACTGTAAATATAATATACAGGGTGTCACTGACCATGGGGCTTTAAATTTAAATGCAAGGTTTAACTGTGCTCTCCAACTGAGCATCTTTTGTTCTTGAGCATTTTTTTCTTTGACATGATTATTTATTTATATAAAAATTGCAATGTAAAAAAAATTAAAAACTATACTTAATAAAACTTAATTAAAAAGAATCCCCAGTACTGAGGACGTCTGAGGCATCGTCCCCAACTTTTTAAAAATATGTTCAGTCTTAATTTGTTTTTTTTTTTTCATAAGTTAAATTTTTTTTTTTAATATATCAGACAACCTCACACTAATCGATCTAGTCCCAAATTAAGCTCAAGAAGGCTTGTGTTATGGGTACTAGACGACGATATACATACTTATATAGACAAATATATACTTAAATACATAGAACAACCATCAAATGCTAAATTGACAGCATACTGATATTAAATGATTATCTTTGACCGATGTCAAATGTCAAATGAATAATCACAATTTACACTGACTTAACGATTAAACTTTGTGGTCTAATCAATTATGTAATTTTTTTCTAAATGTCACAAAACAAAATTAGATCAGTGTTTAGTAGAATCTAATTTCACATTTAAAGCTCCATAGTCAGAGGCAAGCTTTATAACAGAATAGAAAACTATTATATGAAAACGTTTTAAATTCATTACAACGCAAAATTTCATTAAACTTGTACATTTACAATAAAATTTAGCGTTATAATAAATTTAGAACGTTTTCATTAGCCAATGCTCGCCCTGCGTCATTGGCTCAAAGGTCCGCCGGATAAAAGGTAATTTGTTGGTTTTTTATGACTTACCTCTATATTGTTCATGGTAACTTGCCACACATAACGTCGCCATACACAATACTAACTTAACCACCATTGCGACGACCACCCAAGAACCCTATGCGAAGAGAAATGTGTTTTTGAAAATATTTCTTTCGTTCATGCTAGTTTTAATACGATTATTGATTGTAGGGTGACCATCTCGTGCGCTGAAGCCGGATATCTTTTACATTGGGTGTCTTTTACATTAATATTTTTTCAACATTTTGTTTGAATGTTTATTAGGGCACAAACGGTACGTTATATTTATTTAACCCTTCATATATAACATAAAAAAATCGCGCGTTCATGCCTCATTTAAGCTGGAATGAGTAAAAAAATATCATATCATATATGTGATCAGGATCCTTATCAGACACATACGAGAGTTTACACTTATAAAATTTTCACACATTAATATATCCAAACGAGACTTAAATCGCGTTCAATAATTTATTTAATTTCCTCGACGTTTCGAACGTGATGTTACGTTCATGGTCTCGAGGGGACTGATGAGGTAATTAAATAAACACTTTTTGTTTTTTTTTATAAATATCGGACAACCTCACACAAATCAATCTAGTCCCACAGTAAGCTCTAGTAGGTTTATGTTATGGACACTAGACGACGATAAACATACTTATATAGATAAATACATACTCAAATACAAATAACATCCATGACCCAGGCACAAATATTCGAGTTCATCACACAAATATTTGCCCTTGCCGGGATTCGAACCCGGGACCGTCGGCTCAGTAGGCAGTTGCTTAACCACTGCGCCAAATGTTTTTAACGCGATTAAGTCTCGTTCTGTTTTAATAATAATAAACAGTACGTTGTTCATCTTTCCGCCAGTGCTCTACGCGAAAATTCTTTCATCCTCACCTCTTGGCAGTCCACAACTGTGCGTTTTTCTAGAAATTTCAATACTCAATACTCAATCATTTATTGCATTCCACAATGATAGTTTACAGGATACTAGGTAAACTTAAGTCCTTGGTTTCCAGCCTCGCACGACTGCATTGTGAAATGAATTGTCGCTTGCGGTATTTCCGGACCGATAAGACCTTCAAACCTTCAAGAAAAGAGCGTACTCCCACCTGAAAGACTGACTCCTCTGGTGTTCCAGGTCTATAGGCGACGGTAATCGCCTTCCATCAGGCGATCTGTTTGCTCGTTTGCCCGATATGACATAAAAAATACATAAATAAAAAGAGATTAAATATCATGATGGACTTAGTTCATGATGTAGTTTGGTAAGTACAATATGCTACGAAAATCGAGAAAAAGGATTGAGTCTATGAACTGAGTATAATTGCATGTTATTTTTGCGATGATTCTTATGTCAATGTCGATAAAAGAAATCCTTAGTAAAATAATCAGCTTGGCCCAAAATTCTTTCGTATGTACGGATGTTGGGATTTTCAGACGGTTTCCAATTGTTCTCAGCTAGAGATCGTATTTCTCAACCAATTCTCTTGAAATTTTGTTATTCAGTTTTTCGAAATTATTCAAAATGGCGGAAATATGGAGGTTGGAAACTTAAAAAGTTACATATTCGGTAATTTCGAAACATATTCCCGAAAAGCTCACAGATAAAAAGCTTATCTTAGAATATCTTAATCATGATTATTTATTGTACAATTTGACATTAAAATGAATGTATAATATTGTATTACAATACATTTGAAGAATAATATAAATAATCTACAAATCATTGTTATCCTATTATTTTCCATCTCCCGCTGCAAGCTCAGCGACATCTCCTTTACATTTGGTGGAGGTGCGGAGTATAACATGTGAAATGTATGTGATAATAAATATTTCTATTCCATTATATCCCTCAAAATGCAGTGTCATTGTCACCCTAGCCAGGTATGCGTAAATAACCTATTCATGTTATTGTATATCGTGTATTTCCATAACACGCGGAGGAAATGACTCGCCCGAGATGTGTTTTGCGATCCTTTGAGATTGTTTTTAAGAATTGCTAGGAATATTCCTTTTGTTAAATCCATATTTATTGAGTGAGAGTGCAGCTGCCTACTGACCCGACGGTAATGGGTTCGAATCGCGGCAAGGGCAAATATTTGTGTGATGAACTCGAATATTTGTTCCTCGGTCATGGATATTTTCTACGTAAATAAATTTATTTATTTATTCAGTTGTAAAACCATGTACATTTTGGTTAAGGTGTTACATACAGTATAAGTCAGAACATGACACCCTGTAAGGGCACACAATAACTTAATACTATTTTTTTAATTTTTTTTTACTTAATACTAACATGCATAATTTAACTTAATATAATTCAATTTAATACAAATAGATATAAAATGTCAATTTGAGTGTGTTATTTATAATGTATTATCATTTAAAAACTGGTCTACTGTGTAAGTAATAACATTTCTCAATTAAAAGTGCCTTTAATATTCGTAAATAATATTCGTATTATATACGCTCATATTGTATAAGCACGTTTTGTATACCGTTCAAGGTGTATAACGAAACGAACGTTAGATATAACATCAAAATATCTATTTTTGTTAAGTATAACGTTATTTAAGTATAATATCATTGTATATAACGATCATAACGTATAACGTTCATAATATCTCAGATTCATAACTAATGTATACATCTAACACCAATATATATATAATGCTTGTATAGAATAACACTATCCATGGTCATAAAACAAACCTAACCTAGCCTACAGTTTTCGATTTTTGACCCATATTCAATTTTGTCGCAGTTCTTCCAAACGGTATACTCGTACTTGCCAGCATTTCATCTGCCCTTATCAATTGTGTATATACTTATGCAATAAGCTCGCTGTTAAATTTTAATATACATCCATGCAAGCAAGCATTTTGACGCTCCGCTATCCATGGTCATAACATAAAACAAACCTAACCTAACCTACAGTTTTCGGTTTTTGACCCATGTTCCAATTTAGGGGCATAGGGGTAGCTGTTATAACCTATTTAATATATCATACGCTATTATATTTTCTAATCATTATACTAAAAGAAATACTATGATCGATATACGTTATTTATGTTATATCAACTGAATTTAGAGTATTTGAGTTATGATATAAAAAATTATTCTACAACATGAGTATTATGCTAATTGACCGTTATTCCTAATAAAAATATTGATTTTGATGTTATAGTAAAAGTTCATTATATCTTGTGAACGTTATTGATATGAAATTATATATTATGTAGTTATGTCTCGTGGGACGCACCCACTTATTCCTATACTGTATATTCCTATAAATATGTGTTAATCTAAGGTAAGATGCGATAAGATTATCACCAGGGTAAGACAGCCGCAGTTAATAACTAGATTAACTGTTAGTTTACATAGAAAACTACCTCAAGTCTCAGACATATTAACATACCTATAAAACGTATGAGTAAACCCATCTCGGACATGAATATCGGTCGACATGTTTCGAATCAGTACCCGTTTTTAATATCAACTGTTATATATTTTTCATCACACTTGCTCGTAAACAAGGGTTTACACGCTAGAAAAGCGGGCGGTAAATCGTAAACTACGCCCTAGGGTCGTTAGTAATTTTTGTCACACTTTCAGGGTTTACATGCTAGAAAACCGGGCGGTAAATCTTATATTAACCTCAGGGGGGTTAGCAATTTTGGTATTGACGACTACTACTACTTTTGTTTTATTTCCTCCAAAGTGTGATGAATCCGTCGTACGTGACTCTGGTGGTAAAGGAATTCCAAACTCGTGTCATTAAAGCCCTCGCCTTCGACTTCGGGCTTCTAATAGACACTCGTTTGTAATTCCTCGTTTACCACCCTTGTTACGTAATGTACTAAACTATGTTAGTCTTCCTTTTATGTGTATCGTCGTCTAGTATCCATAACACAAGCCTACTAGAGCTTACAGCGGGACTAGATCGATTTGTGTGAGGCTGTCCGATATATTTACGTTTTACATACAAAAGTTTTCTATACTCAGTAAACTTTTACCTTTACTTTTACTTTTATCATTTTGTGTCCCCCAAGTAGCACGTAAAACTACATAAGCACTTATAAAGCGTGTATATTTGATATAACCGCAAATTGAAGCCAGACGGAGATTTTAGTGCTATAATCTGATATTTATAACAATTATTTATTTAGCGTTAACTGCCATAGCGTAATTAATTTTTGAAAATTTTCTGAGCAGCAATGTATGGCGTAGTTATTACTAGTGACAGTTGTCACATCACGATGTTTAAGTGTCAACAAACTACAATAAACAAATTGCGTGCTGAATTGTTTTATATGGAAAAAAAACGTTTTTTTTTTTAATAATTTACGGTGCCATATATTAATGAATGCCTATACTAAGACCCCATAAAGTTTGCGGTTATATCAAATATGCACGCTGTATAGTCTTTATACAGCTAAAATTCAAACTCAAACTCTAACTTTTTATTGCACACATAACAATGAACATCACCCAGCAAGGGCACAGCAATTAACTTAATTCTAATAATTTACTATAGTATTTAGTCTAACTGAACTATCCAACTACCTTACAATCTAAAAGCTTACTTTCTCGCTTAATTTATGTAAAAATAATATATAAGTATAACATGTTCCCAGCATTACGATATAATAATAAAAACATTAGTATGTACTTCCGTGAAGTTGTGGAACTCGTTACCAGTGTCAGTGAGGCAATCACAATCCGTGGCATCATTTAAGGAAAATCTGAAAAAGTCATGGCTTTTCATTCCTTGATTTCGTCTATTAATATTATAGTTCAATGCTAATAAGACTGAATATTTATTATTATTATATTATTTATATTTATTAGTTTATGTTTAATACAATATAATTATACGTTTGTAATTATAAGTATATATATTTTTTTATCTTAAGGTTATATTTACATTTAGTATATTTGCACGTTTTAGTTTGTTCGGTTGTCTATCACTTCAATGTCTAGTTTTCTGTCTCATTTGCTCAAAGGTTAACTGGAAGAAATCCCTTACAGGGATAAGTTCGCCCTTGTACACATGTATTGTTTTTAATTTTTTGTCAATATCGTTTTATGTGCAATAAAGTGTTTACATACATACATACATACATACTTCATTGAACATCATGTTGAAAATTGAAAAAAGAAAAAACCCCCACTGTTTCCTAACAGTCGGTGCTGGTGTCTACTATTTCTTTTAGAATACTTGCTGACTCACAGCCACTGCTCCTTTGTGATAGTAATCGTTTTAATTTATTGTGACACATAAATCTCTTATTATTGTATCTTTCCTTTAATAAATCCCAACATATTTTATAGTTGGCATCAGAAATTGGCGTCTGACGGAGTAATTGTTCCGCCTCGCCGGTCAGGTATGCTTTTAAATAATGCATTTTCTGCACGTTGTCTAAAGTATCATTGTTGTAAATTAAGGATTCAAAAAGATCTCGAAATGTCACCCATTCAGTGTACTTGCCCGAAAAAGTTGGTATAATAATTTTTGTAAGTTTAATGACAGACGGTTGGTAACTCTTATCTGCAACGCCTGTGACTGCTGCCCTGTGTTCTTCGGGTTTGGGAATAAGCGCTATGGCTGCAGTCGTTAATGCAATTTTATATTCTAGGTATAAATTATATGTTAACTCATACACCCCTTTAGTCACATAGGATCTAGAGTCAAAGTCGCCAGAAGTAGAGTAAAATTCCATCAACTGCTTGTGACATGTCGAGAAATTCTGCCATGGTTCTTCCAACCTTTGAAGCCTTGCCTCCAGATAAGGTTCTGTTATGTGATCCTTAGGTAACTGAATGTAATTATTATATGAGTTGTTAATTTGGTTAAATCCGTGTATTTGTATTTTAAATAATGCTTCCATTGAAACAGCCATTATGAAAAGGTTTGCTATTACTACATTTAAGTTATAGCCAATTAAACAATATTATCCCTTTCATACCAAAAAGCAACTGGTGGTTAAATTAATTGACATATTAAACACTTAAAGAAAATTAACTTTTTAAATATACCACGTCCATAGAATAAAATTTGAAATTTTTACAAGTCCAAAAGTAATTCGAATTTTTCTGTTTGAATTTTTGGGACTTAGAAATTTTGGGCATAGGTTTCCCGTATTAACAAATTGTGCAGAATTATACTAAGTTCGTTAATCTATGTATTAATTTAAAGTCCAAATTTAATAGTACATTACTGCAGAGGCCGCGAAATAGGGAATTGCTGGCCGAGTAGTAGGTAATAGATGGCCGAGTGATAACGAGGCCATCTAGAGATACGAGGCCGACAATCCCTGTTCGCGCCGAGGCTTGTAAAGTGCTTTTCTCAAATAAATCCAAGGAAATAATACAAATGTTCAACTTATTTATTCATATATTTATTCCCGCCAACTTTTTACTTTTTTCAAAATTTATTTTTTTAAGCTGTTCGGGTTATTATTTTGCCACCAAATGTTAAGATGAACCTATTTATTAAAAAAATTACAACACCTTATTAATTAGATATTGTTATATTTTTTAACAATAATCGTGATTACTTGTTTATTTTACTAAATATCTGTTTTAATCTAATTGAATAATCTAGTTAAATATAGGGGGAGGCGGGGCACATTGATGCATGGGGCACATTTATACAGTACCAATATTTCAAAACCGAGAAACGCTACGAAATCTGGAACATCACTAGAACGCTCAAGGACGTGCACAAGAATGGTAGTTGTGACGACGTTCGCCGCCAGTTCGCCGTTGGCCTTCGACGGGTGCAAATGTGTTTCTCTTGCCACGTAGTAAAATTTTGGACGAAATGTGATCGTGTCTTAGCACCGTCTTATTAGTTGTTTGTGCTAGTTTATGTTACCAAAGGTAAGTGAATATATTCAAAAGTGTTTTTAAGTATGTTTTTGACCATCATATTAATCCATAATATAATAAATTAATTGCTTGTGAAAAAAGTCCGTTGGGGCACTTTGATTCAGTAAGGTACGGGGCAGAATGATACGTATCAATCTGCCCCTTTAGTGTATTATTCTGCCCTGTTAGTGTATCAAAGTGCCCCGTCACAAATACTTAACAATAACATAACATGTCTCTTTTTATTTATTTTTTCAGAAAATGGTCCGTGTCTACAAAACCAAGACGGAAAGAAAAATATCAGTGAAGAAAACATTTCGTCATCACCACATGCAGGACCGTCATCATCACATGCAGGACCCTCATCATCACATGCAGGACCGTCATCATCAAATGCAGGACCATCATCAGCACATGCAGGACCATCATCAGCACAAGCAGAACCGTCATCATGACATGCAGGACCGTCATCATCACATGCAGGATCGTCATCACCACATGCTTTCTTTAAGAAACTGGAGACTGATTATAAATAATGTTTACACCTTAATAAAGTGTATTTGATATCACAATTAATAAGATGGTTTTTATTTGATAATTTTAAGTAATAAAATAACCTATACTGCCGTATATCTTACCGTCTTCGTGAATTTTAAACAAGCATCAAACTGCCCCACCCTATGTATCAAAGTACCCCACAGGTGGGGCAGAATGGTACAAAAACGATTTTTTATTTAAATCAGTTTATCTTTATACCTGATCACTTTTAGCGGCTATTTTGGAACAAAAATGAAAACTGATATATTAGCCAATGCATACGTCAAAAAAACTATTCAAATATGGTGCCTTTTGTCCATTAAAAATCACTTTGAATTTTTCGGCATCAATGTGCCCCTCCTCCAGGAACAAAACGTAAATATACATGCACAAACTACGTTTTTTTTTATTGGCAGTATGCCATAGATTATCACTAAAAGAAATAAACCCCACTGAAACAAAAGACAATCTCTTTGTTGGCCACGGCCAATAATGTTGTATGAAATTCCTTTATTGACCTCTAATTTGAAATTAGAACGAATCTTCAACAATTGCTATACAAAGACGTATTTCGCGTTCTATTACCACGATCATAAGAACGACATTTCCTTGGATGTTTGAGAAAAATAATGTTTTTGCTTCGAGGTAATTCCTTTTTCTTCCAAGGGTCAAATTCACTTTCTTCAATAAGGTTCACTTTCTAATAATTGTGTCAAAGTAACTACAATTAATTAATTACAATTAACCGTCAATTCTAAAAATTCTTGTAGTGAATAGTAAGTTTTTTCTAATAGGTATTTTTCTAGTGCTTGTTTAAATGATTTACATTTTTCTATGCTTTTTACTTTCAAGAATTTAGAGTTAATATGGGTGTATAAGCATATATACTGTTTGCTACCTGGGCCGTGACCTGATGAATGAATGAATTATTAATTTCACAAATAAGTCCATAGTTAATGTGCTAATAGTCCTAATGTACGAAAGCTTTCTATATCACTATCACTACACATATTATAAATAAAAAGTCGATACCTGCTGTCTATCTGTCTGTCCCTATGTATACCTAGATCTTTAAAAATACCGGATTTTGATGCGGTTTTTTTAATAGATAGAGTGATTCAAGAGGTTTATATGAATAACACATGCAGCATAGTATAGGTATTTAGTATCAGCATTGCACCCGTCCGAAGAGACAGCCGCCCACGTCATTCTCGAATGTCCTGGTGTGGCCAAATACCGGGCACAACACCTCGGGTCTCCGAGGTCACGCCCAGAAGTCGTCGGCAACATCAAGGGACTGCTAGGCTTTCTGGTGGAGTTGGGTTGGCAAGAGTAGTGCCAGCAACCCTTCACGCAAAATAGGCGCATTGTAAGACGTCGAGTTGCGTAAAACTAGCCCGCTATAACCTATAACCTGTATATGCACCCGTCCGAAGCCGTGGCGGGTCGCTAGTGAATTATAAATTCCTGTTTCTTCCAGATCTTGACGTTTTTGTGTTTATCCTTCTCAGAAGCCTTTTCAATGTAAAGAATAAAAATTGGGCAAGTGCGAGTCCGACTCGCTCATGAAGGGTTCCGTACCATAAGCTATAACAAATTAGTTGTATGGGAGCCCCCCTTAAATATTTATTTTATTTTATTTTTAGTATTTGTTGTTATAGTGGCAATAGAAATACATCATCTGTGAAAATTTCAACTGTCTAGCTATCACCGTTCTTGAGATACAGCCTGGTGACAGACGGGCGGACGGACGGACGGACAGCGAAGTCTCAGTAATAAGGTCCCGTTTTTACTCTTCGGGTACGGAACCCTAAAAATTTACTACTCAATTGGAAATTTGCAACAAAAAATCTACAGTCTCACTACGCGCAACTATCAAAGACATTGAAAATATAAATTAGAAATACAGCACGTGATAAAATTTGTTAATTTTATTGGTTGTTTTGGTTGTTTACTTGCTGAATATTTGAATTTAAAAACATGAGAAAAAAATACTACGTCCATTTTATTTTTTTATTTATTCTGTCTCATTTATGTCAATTTTATGGACGTTAACAAACCATGCAGTTTCGACATACCGCCCGCCAAGAACGACTATTCTTACAGGTAATATTTATGTTTATAATTCTAAACATTCAGGTACCGCGTGTGGCCTATAATAGGAGCAATAAATTAAAACATAGATTCTACTCTTCAAACTGAACTTATTTAAGCCTTTAATATAAAGATCAAAGCTTAAAGAAAAATTAAAAATTGCCGGCAATCGAGAGGTACCGGGTTCGATTCCCAGTCTCTTCCACCAAGTCTTTTTCAATTTTTCTTTAAACTTTGATCTTTGTATTAAAGGCTTAAATAAAAAAATGTGGTGTATCCACATTAAACAAATGAGACGTTACATGTTTCATAAATTTATTGAACAACATTTGTTCAGCAACTTTTGAAAAAGGCAGTTTTCAGGATTTTATCATTTTAAACAAATTAAATTGTATTTTCAATGTACGTCGTCCAACATTGACATTCCCTGAGCATTAACATAGCTGTCACTCCTCTTATATCGGACATCGCAATACATTGCTTCTTTGTCTAAACATTATTCGACAAAATATCATTTAAAAGGCCTTATTCCTTTAAAATGCTTATTGTTTTAGACATTTTTCTCTATGATCAAACATGTTTCTTTACATATTATTGATGTTACTACCTAGAACAGGGCTATTGGGATTTATTGGTATATATTTGAAACCTAAAGTTTTAATTTTTCATTGATAATTTTTGTTTCAAAAACTACTCGAAATTGACAAAATTCACGCGGAAAATACGTTTTTTCAACTTATTTTCGACTGCACGCAATGAAAGCATGAAATAGTTATGTTACTACCTAGAACTCGGGAAAAGGTATTATTTACTTCAAAAATTTGGTTGTAATTGTCAATATATTTGTCATAATATGAAAAAAATAAATTTTAAAAGGAATAAGGCCTCTTAAACCAAGTTTTTTTCAGAAGTTGCTTAACAAATGTTGTTCAGTTCCAAGGGAAGAATACATGTTTTAATTTATTGCTCCTATTGCTGACTACACCCGGTATGACCTAAAAAATAATATGCAGTAAATCATCATTACATAGCAGTGAAAATAAAATTAAACAGTTCTATTGTTTATTATTTATATTATTCACTTGATCATACAAATAATAAACAATAGCAGTTAAATGAGATCATTCACAATCAAAAGATATAAATGACAATGAAGATATTTATGACAATTAAAAGATGGTAAATGACATAATACCCTTCTAACTTTAGGTTATCATTACAAACGAACGCATACAAATAACTTAAGCTTAAAAGACAATCACTCCTCTGAAGGTAAAACACAGAGACTGGTAGAGAATGCCTCATGGCATTAAGTCCGCCTTTTTCAATTTAAAAAAACGTATTGTACCTACCTTTTTTTATAATTAATTAAAGAATTCATTTGTAGATCCTTATAACATCTACAATCGGAAAATAATTACTACTCTAGAAAACTGTACGTACAATATTCACAGTCTATTTAATTACTTAAGTTGTACTGGAACTGGACCAACCATGTCATAATTATAACTTAGTTACATACGCCTTGTTAAAATTTTCCAAGTTTCAGTAATATAACTATTATTTCATAGTTACCCTGACATTCCCCTTTGGTGTAGGTATCTACCCAGAAACTTGTAAGCCTTAATGTTAGGAAGAGGTTAAAGGTACATAAATATTGTTATTATTATTATTATAACAAAACGGGACTTAATCTCTAAATAATCTAATAATAGAAATTATACAGTTTAAGTTTTTTTTGTAATAAAACACGCTTATAATAGGAATGATCACCGATGTTAAATTCTTCAACGTACTAAGGTAATATGATAAAAAAACATACATACATTCCAACATGCAACTTCCTAATTTTATTGAGTTGGTTAAAAATAGCTTCATGTCATGAAACTCAAGAAAAAATATCATAAAATAAAATGGACTTTGAACTATGAGACTTAAAGAGGGTTTTGATATTTTTATTCAAAACTATTTATTTATTGTTATCAGATTCATAATTCAACAAAACAATAATTGTATGTCAACCAAAAATTCCAAAACCAAAATGGTTTATACGCCATTTGCTTAGAGTGTTTCCAGCGCTCCCTAGGAATGTCAAACTTTAACGATCATTTCTGATTTTTAGGCTAATGCAGAAATTTCAAAATATTTAAATTTCTGCTAAATTATATTGGGCAAATAACAATAAATAATAATATTTGTTTTTACAGCGGCAATAGAAATACATCATCTGTGAAAATTTCAACTGTCTAGTTATCACCGTTCTTGAGATGCAGCCTGGTGACAGACGGACGGACGGACGGACGGAGAGCGAACTCTCAGTACTTAATAGGGTCCCGTTTTTACCCTTTGGGTACGGAACCCTTAAAAGAACTACCGTGAGTCTCAGACATATTTTCTCAGGAAAATGCTTTCTATTCGGTATGCTTTCTATGTTCTGATAATTATTATCTTGTTATTCTTGTATATTCAATTGTAATTTATAATTAATTAAAATTCTATAAAAATGACATTCTAATAGCCAATGATAAAATTATATTTATAATAGATTTAATTTAATGAAAGAAATTTAGAAAGAGCTACAGATTAAAAGCGTACATTAAATATGTTATATTAACTTATAAATGTATAAATATGAATATGGTGTGTGTACTTTTTAGGCTTGATCTATATAAATTTTAGTCTAAATTGCATTTTTTTTTGTTGTTTATCTCTTCTTAAAATTTGCATGTCACTGCTTGACAAGATAGTCGGATCACAATATAAATCTATAATGTGTCCGGGGCGCGGTCCAGCGTCGCGGACTAGCCTCACATAACGTAGGTATATGCAATAGTATTTTGGCTTCACCGGCGTCGCGTGAAGCCGGAATACTACTTAAGATATATTTCTTCGCTATAGGAGACGGTAGATAGTCCATAAGTCTGTATTTATTTTGTTAATTTTAATTACGGGGGTGGCATAGCGAGGTCGCTAAAACCCAAAGGCTAAATAAATGAAAAAAAAAAAAAAAAGTCCTTAAACTATGTATATACCCTATCTTGAGCAAATTAAAAACTTATGACTTATTAAAATACATACGAAACATAAACTTACATCGTAGAAGTCGAATATCGTTCGCCATGTTTCGAATCGGTTCGCGATTCATCATTACTGAGCACTGCGATATTCGATTTCTATGACGATGTGAGTAAACGCGTTTCGTATGTATACATATTCTTCTTCTTTTTCGTCGTTCCCTCACTGATGAGGATCGCGACCACATAACTGTTTCCACTCAGTGCGGTTATATGCTGCGTGGACCGCCCGGTGCATGCTAGCGCCCACTGCCTTCTTCACTGTGTCAGACCATCTAGTGGGTGCCCTTCCCTGCGCACGTCTGCCATCAATTTGCCCTATGATAATCTGCTTCTCCAGACAATGCTTTGAAGACCGCATAATATGACCGAAGAAGTTCAGGGCTCGTTTCCGACATACCGCGGAGAGCCGCGTCGAGATGTTGAGTTCATTTAATATCGACTCGTTTGTTCGCATCGCAGTCCAAGGTATACGTAGCAACCTGCGCCAACACCACATCTCGAAAGCATCGATCTTACTGCTATCGCGGCTTCTCAAACTCCAAGTTTCTGCACCGTACGTGAAAATGGAAAACACCAGAGCTCGAACTAAACGCACCTTAGTTGTACGGCGAATCCCACGGTTTTTCCATATCCTGTCGAGGTTAGCCATTGCACTTTTAGCCATACCGGCCCTACGGCGAATTTCGTCAGTGCAACCGCCGTCGCAAGTTATCAAGGACCCAAGATACACAAATTCGCTGACCTTTTCATACCCGACGAGTGCGCTTGTAGCTGGAAGTAATTTTGCTCTGTCCACCACCATTATTTTAGTTTTCGAATGGTTGATCTTAAGACCGAGCATACATATAAGATACAATAATATAAGTTATGATAAATTATAAAATAAGATAAGTTATGTATACTCGTACATATAAGAGGCCTTATTATAATAATAATAAATAATAAATTCACACAAATCGATATAGTCCCAAATTAAGATCAAGAAGGCTTGTGTTATGGGTACTAGATGACGATATACGTACTTATATGGATAAATATATATTTATAAATACATAGAACAACCATAACCCAAGCACAAATATTCGAGTTCATCACACAAATATTTGCCCTGGCCAGGATTCTAACCCGGGACCGCCGGCTCAGTAGGCAGGTCTCTACAAACCGAGCAAACCGAGCCGTCAATCTTATTCCTTTAAAAAAAATTTTTTTCCTATTACGACAAATATATTGATAATTTCAAGCAACATTTTTGAAGTGAATAATACTTTTCCCCGAATTCTAGGTAGTAACATAGCTATTTGACGCTTTCATTGCGTTAATTTTCCGAGTGAATCTTGTAAATTTCGAGTAGTTTTTGAAACAAAAATTATCAATGAAAAATTCAAAATGTAAGGTTTCAAATATATACCAATAAATCCCAATAGCCCTGTTCTAGGTAGTAACATCAATAATATGTTAAGAAACATGTTTGCTCATAGAGAAAAATGACTAAACAATTAGCATTTTAAAAGGAATAAGGTCTCTTAATAAGCCTTCAAAAAGGGCTATTTCCCAACCCTCTGTCGTTTTGAACATGTCCTAGCACGAGCGGGAGGAACAGGTAATTAAGGTACGCGATGCGCCGCGATACGGACAATCGCGGCCAAGGAATCTGTGGAGACGCTGTTAGTTTTTAATGATGAAATATTTTATTTCTTGACGAACATCTGTGTTAAGGTGTTCATAATGGACTATGGACCAATTTGTATGGAGGCTGGACCAAGAACAATACAATACATTATTACACATCAATAAAAGTTTTCAAAAGGAAATAAAACAAAATACAAATTTAAAACCAACAGAGATGAGAGTTAGGTTATTAGATAGGTATTAATATCAGCTTTAGTTATTTTTCAGTTTTACACAAATAGCAATCTTTCTACTGCCATTTAGCTATCTACGCATTGGTTCAGCTTGGTGCCTATAATAAAAAAATAAGTATATAAAATATCTTTTTCACTTCTCTTGCTCTAAAAGTTCGACTTTATGCTGTGCGTAGGCGACATAAAGTCGCTTTTTATGCTCTAGAGCATAAAGTAAAATCGTCGTCGAAGACCAAGGCGATGGGTCTAACAGCCACACGAAAAAAATAAAACTGTATAGAATAAACTCTTTTTTTTTTGTTTCGTTAGTATTCTAAGACCAAAGCAAAAATACCAACAGCCAAAGTACACAGCAAACTTCTTGAAATAAACTTGTAATTTTTATTTACTATCATTTATTACTTTTTTAATTTATTTTTATTTTAGTAAATCAATTAACTATTTATTTAAACTACAACAATAACTTATCGTAAATATAAATGTTTTTAATTTTTTTTTTTTTTAAGTATAATATTTAAATGATGTAGTTTAATTTTCTCGCAATCGAAGTGAAAAGTAGAGTGTGCAACTCGTCCATAAAACGCATTTTACACTCGACTTTATATTCATCCTCGCTCGCAAGCTCGCTCGGATGGATAAACGTCTCGTATAAAATGGTGCGTTTTATGCACTTGTTGTACAATCTACTATTTAATGATTTAACTCTCATTTCTGTTGGCTCATGGTCCAATTTTGTTGCATGGTCCTTTAGTCTGTGGATATGTTTGTATGTTTGTTACTTCTTCATGGAATCAAAGATTTAGTGTGATTGACTTAACGATGTGAAAGTACTACGCACTCAGTTGTGAGAGCACTACGCCGGAAACATAATTTAAGTACCCTTATGTCAATATCTATAAAAATAAAAATGTGGTATTACCACACTAAAACAGAATCGGAAAACAAAAACTATTAAAAAAATTACATTACAGTGGATCACATTAAATTTTTCTTTCACCTTTGTGTCTATATTTATAGATGTAAATATCTCTTAGCGACTCCATTCGTCCCCTGTCCGCCCGCCCACCTGTTACGCTGAAGCTATAAGAACCGCGCACAGGCCGCCCAACTCACTCGCTGCCGCGCTCGCCTCCTGAGTTAACCCATCCTGTCTACTTAACTAGGTAAGTCTATGATAATCGCGGATTTTTGGTCATAATGACTTCAACTGAAACTGTTAACTAGTAAGCCTTCAAAAAAGGACGAGGTTCTCAATTAGACCGTCTTTGTTCTTTTTTTTTCAATTTGAAATCTGGTGCTTCCCGGCCTGTGGTCCCATTTCAATGTGGTCCAGTTCTGACAAAGGCATCCACGAAAAAGCCATATAAGTCTTACATTTGCTTAAGGTATATTATGTGTGATCTTCATTGTCGGAAGTCTACTTATTGATTTGTTGGCGTCCAAATCTGATAAAACTATGACTTCCAAACTTAGAAGTCGGTTTTGTTGTTAAAATGTTTGTTTTCTATTTCACGTTGTTGAAAAGTTATAAATTTGTAACAGGGGATTCATTTTATGGAACAGTGATTCAAGTTCCACGTGTGCAAATTATATATTTTCCTTGAGTTAAAAAAAAAACTAATCGACGTAAGTACCTAAGATTCTTTTTCAATTTTATATCATAAAAATACTGTGACAGTAAAATAAATAAAATACAATGAGATTTTATTCACATGCCTACTGGTTTTAAAAAGTTAACTCAACTGGAACAATTGACAAATGTCATATCACTAACGATGGAAATTAATATGGAGATCGAGAGAGCTTTGCGTCGTGTACACCCTAAAAAAATATTAGAATTTATTTTTCTGTAAGTTAAGAAATATAAGAAAATACATAAAATGATCGAAATCTAAGACTATGCCTGCATGCAACTATGTCTTCGACCTATCCGCCAAAAGAAAGTAAGCTGTGAATAATATGAAGCTCAATGTTATTGCTTTTTGTTAATTTTACACCGGACTAGAGTAACCGTTCCATTGTGCCATAGTTTTGAAGTTACTACTTTTTAGAATGAGTAAAATCTAATAAATCGATAATAAAATTATTAGTAATCTCAGGATAAATATAAAAACAGTGATTACGTCCTCTTTCTAAGCGGAATACAGAAAAGTAATAAAATTTTAGTCTTAAAAATATGAAATGCCTATACTAATAATGTACAAAAAATACCATAGATTTTAAAATGGAATAGTAACAATTTGTTAGACAGCTTTCGTTCTAAATCGTTTTCCCGTGCAGTGACTTTCAGCAGTCGCATTTTTCCAATATATTCAAGGTTTTCTTCTCTGATGTTAAATAAACGTTTCATCCCTTTAACAGGCAACTTAACTAAGTTCTTGATAATAATTCCAGTGCTATAAACCAGTTTAAGAACGAAGATATTCGATATGGCGAGTACCTATTTAGTGTTGAAGAAAGTTGGACATTCTTTTATACAAAGCTCAATGAAACTTGTGAAAATACTTAAAGAAAGTTATACTTAGCTCTTGCAAAATGAATATTTTACAAAAAGTTACCATATTTTTGTCAAATTGCCAATAATTTATTTTTTAATTACCGATGGGTACTCAGATGTTTTTATATTTTCTTTATAAAGGGGTTTCATTTATTTCTTAAATTATTATATTTATTTATTGAGCCAACGTAATACAAAACAATCCAAAAGACTATTCTATATTGTATTTTTGTGTTGAGTTGGTGATTCCACTTTTTTACCTAAAATAGTATCTAGGTGAAATTCAGCAAGTCTTAATTTGTACTTATATTGGTGGTTTTTTTGTTTATTATAAAGACAACGTAGCAAAGACCTGTCAGCAGACATAATAGTTATTGAAAAACTTCAATTTTTAAAACTTATCGCCACCAAAATTGCAAATGTTCACCAAAATTAGATATAAAAGTCACCAAAATTTCACATGTCCACCGCAGTTTCACATGTTAATTCAAATTAAAATTTTAATTTTAATTATAATTTTGTACAAAACAATTAACACATATGACTTACACTCCATAATACTCGCATTATCCTCCGCCACGAAAAAAGCCGTCTGGATTTTCAAACTTGCTCCTATGTAGTGTATTTTTGTATGTTGTTTGTATTTGTAAATAGATTTTACCGAGCCATGTGGTCAGCGACAAAGCCCTTTCAATAAATAAAAAAAAAACCTTTACATTTATGAACTCGACTTTAAACACGAACCTAGCTCAAATTATTACATTTATGAACTCGACTTTAAACACGAACCTAGCTCAAATTATTATTATTTTCAAACGGTTTTATTTCAAATTAAAATTCAAAACTATTCTGCAGGTAGGCTGCAAGAGCTCTTTTATATGTCAGATTCTAAGTCACATATTTAAAAAAAAATACATTTATAATTTACAATAATAATAACGTTATAGTAGTAAATAATTAATGCAACAGACAAATCCCTGGGAACATTTTACATGGAGATATATCTCCGGGTCGAACCAATGTTTAGAAGCGTCGAATTTAATTCCAGGAAAATATCATTATTATACAAACTTTTATCATAAAATGATCTCACCTATAAACGTAAACCGTTAACAACTTCAAAAGGTGAAATGACTAAACTCAGAATCTTTAATCTTTCGTTTTAGAGCCGCAACTTACCTAGTTAGAGTTGTCGGTTAACATTAATTAACTTTGTAAGATACTAGCTGTGCCCGCGGCTTTGCACGCGTGGAAATCGGTCTGTGACAGTTTTGCCTTATCACAGTTTCTTGATACCCCGCAGACAGGACTTTACGTGCTGTCCAAATTATTGGGATCTTGAAAGTTGTGCGAGCCGTTTGCCACCAGGCAGCAACGGAGAGTCAGACCGCGCCAACTCTTCCAGGCAACTAGGAGCTATTTTTCAATTAAATTTGTTGATATCCGTACCCACTCTTCTAAACTTAGAATTAATTTGGCAAAATCCTTCCTCAGTGGCTTACTCATATCACAATTCAAAACATATTAATTTCAGCGTCATCTGTTAGTTTATCAGCTCCCAAGTAGCATTCGGGGTTCTATGTATATAAGATGTCTAGTCGTTCACATGTACTCCACAAGCTGTGTAAGTCAGCTGTATAAGAGCTGTATAGCTTGCTATAACGCTCTTATAGAACCAGTTTGGGCACAAATTAGACAGCCTTAAGTTCACTATGGCTGTACATTAGCAGTATAATAGCATTATAATAGCAGTTTAAGTAGTAACATCGGACTTAAGGCTGACTTGCGGCACTATATGGGACGCAGTGTGATTCATACAATGTACATGAGCGTAATAAAGAGTAACAAGTGGCTAAATACACAGCCTTCACAGTTATAAAATCCGACAAAAGTACTCCAGTGCTACCTAATATTCACGTGTGTCCTAAATTATTTCTTCATTTTATAATTATTCACAATTGATTTTGGTTTTGTGTGTGCCATCCAGAAAACATTAACTCCGGCGGATATTTGGATAAACATTTATGATAACACGCGGTATTAAGTACCTGTTTCAAAGACTTAATAATGTTAATGCCATGGGAATGCAACTTTATCGTGAAATGTATACATATTTACAGCTAAAATATTCACGCGCCTCTGTAAAAACGCGATATTCATTTTAAAATATTTAAAACTGGCTGAGAGGAAATCTACAATTTTCAGTTTTTGATATTATATTGGCATTATAATTATACTACGGTAATTAATTATAACATGAAACCAAAACTCAATCGCTCTATCTGCGTATTATGTGATATCTGCATGATAATTTTTGAGATTTATATTTGGTAAATATTTTAGGTTAGAACAAAATGGTGGAAATGAAATACCGCTATGTGAACTGTTATAACTCCAATTTAATGCGGTTGAGCGTATATAGGTTCACAGTAGTCCTTTTAACAGCCTACAGTGCACATGCGAACCATTTAAACACTTCTGTACAGATAGTAAGAAAAGGTTATTTTAATGATCACAAACAAGTCCTACTACAGCTACTAGCTGTATAACAGTCTAAAACAAGTAAACATAACAGCCTTTGGCTTTATAAATGACCACGTGTGTTCTATTAAAATGCTAGCTCTATAACATCGTACAAGTAGGCCGTTAAACAGCGGTTGCCGTATCTCTACCCTCCTATAATGCTCTTAGTCAGACGGCTGACTAAAGGATAATTGTTAGAGTATTATAACACCAACAAACGTATAAAAGTATAACTCTACACTCCTATAAGTCCCTTAGACAGGTGTAGGTGTAATTTATCGCAATAATGCAGCTTATACATCACGAGTGAACTGTAATAATGCTTCAAGTACACCTGGGAACTAAATGTGTACTCTTAAATGGAGTAAAATGCTACTTGGGAGGGTACTCGATAGTCGTAGCATATAAAAAGTCTCATTCCTAAAGTAGCGCCATAAGATTCAGGTGCAAACTTAACTCAATAAGATAAGATAAAGATAATTTTATTGACAAAAAGGGTACATCAATAAATAGAAGTCCCTGACTTCTGAGCTAGGTGGGAAACCTGTGTTACAGAGGTCAGTGTCCTCTCCCATGTAAGTATATAATTTAGTAACATTTTGTCTTATTAGATAGGTATACAAAAAATATATATATATATATATATATATTTGCACGCTAAGTGTGTGTGTGTGTGTGGTGTTATCGTATCTATTGTTTAAGGTAGGATAGCTTCAGTTTTATCATAATCTAGCGACATTAACCAATTCTTAAGTTGAGTTTTACATTCATAAGTATATAGACTCAATGGAGTTAAGTCGAGGGCTACCCCCCCCCCCCCCCCCCTTTATTGGTAAATTTTTTATAGCCGTTTTCATGTGATGCGCGGTCAAATAAAAACAGAAAAACAGCGAAACTGACAAACAGACAGAGAAACAGACAAAAATTCTAAAAACTGTTGGAACATGTTCTTTTATCGATTCTAAGTATCCCCCGCCAACTTTTTTTCGAATATCTTCCATGTAAGTACAGACTTTCGACCCTCTTCAGCTTTATTATATTTTATATGTTTAGATATAGATCTGTATGGATATTGCTATATCTTTTCTCTACAGTGAGATGTATAGGTACTGAACACTCACCTTTTTAAGGTTTCGTACCCAAAGGGCAAAAACGGGACCCTATTACTAAGTCTCCGCTGCCCGTCCGTCTGTCTGCGTGTCAACAGACTGTATCTCATGAACCGTGATAGCCAGCCAATTGTCATTCTCACAGGTGATGTATTTATGTTGCCGCTATCATTGGCGTATTTAGGGGGTGGCCGGGTGGGCCGTGCCCACCCCAATATGGTCTAGTGCCCACCCCAGGATTTTGGGTTACCCATAGAAATTCATGACTTCAACTCATAGACCATGGCCAGGTCCCACCCAGGCCCCACCTGAAAAATAATCTCAGATACGCCAATGGCCGCTATAACAACTAAATACAGAAAAGGAATACTTGTTAGAAAGGGCTCATTCTTCGTTTCTTATTGTAATAAACTATATTTTTACTTCTCTGGCTGTAAAAGTGCGTCATTTTAGTTACATATTTGGTATTTTGTTTTTTTTTGCGGTTATGATACAGATATATTGTTTCCTTTGAGTGAATTTGACTTAATGGAAACCAAACTAGGTACTACACAGTCTCATAAAACCGCTGGCAAAGCTCTAATGTAACGTAAACTATGCTTTTCAAATTTTATACCTCTCACGGAACTGTTGCATAAAATATAAATTTCTGTCCCATCAAGCGGCCGGCAAAGTTCTATTTGAATCCTAGGATTAATCAGACGGTCCTATCAATGTGTTTTACACTGATTGACGTTGCATTAGGATCGCCGTTATCACCCACTCAGCTATTAACAAACAATGTTTAATATTTTAAACCGGACATGTCTGGCTTAGTCTCAATCCATTACTAATATTACAATAAAATATTAAAGTGGACGGTCTTTGTGTAGTCGCCAGGTAGGTGTATCCCTTTCTTGATGGTTAATTCGATTGATTCGATAAATAAAATAAATAAATACTAAGGGACAATCTTAGACCTAGTCCCAAATTAAGCAAAGCTTGTACTATGGGTGCTAGACGACGGTGCATCTATACAAGCTTTTATCACATATCTGTATTCTATAATGTTTTGTGCAATAAAGCTTATATAAATTGTCTCATGAAAATGTATTTAGTTATTAAGTGATGCGAACACCTGTTATATTATAGTGCTGCGAACGGAATTTTGGGAACCACATAACTATTGATTATAATTTTATTAGCACTCGGTTAAATGTTCTCCTAAATTATAATTAAAACGCAAAACCTTATACTGATCCCATAAAAGTGCCTACTCCTTGGAATCCAGAAAGTATCGTTATAACGTGTATTTTATCACAGAATAAATAAACTACAGTAGCCGGGCTCTTTTGTTAATTGCCGCTTTTGCAAAGGAATTAGCCTACTAGTATCTGATTGGTAATTTTGAATGACGTCGGACGTCGTTGGTTGTAACTCGTTGTGGGGCGTGTCATACTTCTAGGGTTGCCTACACCAGCAAAACGGAAACCAGGTCGCGGTATTTTTTTTTACGCACTACTTTTATTATTTATTCGATACGTCCTAAATAAGCCAAACCTGACCTGACTTTGTGATGATACATCCTGGAAGTGCCTAGCCACTCAATTGCTTCGAATTTTGAGTTGGACTCTATTTATATAATAAAATAAGAGCGGTGACAGGTAGCCGTAGTTACCAAAAGCAATCTAGTGGCTAGATACTGAATATCAGGATTCATTCAAGGTACATATGTGCAGTTTTCGAATTCCGATTCACTTTGATGAGCAGTTGGAGCCAGTACCTATCATAAAATTCACCTGATGGTGGAACCTGGAAATGTCCACTAGATCTCAGGATTGGTACGACGTAGACATGTGTGGCTTCCTTTTTTCTACTCAGCTCAATGAACATCTCTAGTCAATATCATAAATTTAACCTGTTGATGTACGCTGGAAATGTCCACTGGATCTCAGCATTGATTCAACGCAGACATGGTGTGGTTTGAAAATCCAGGGTCCATCATCAGATCAATTTTATAATACGGGGTCTAAATGTTCATTGATGTTAGTCGAAATGTGAAAGCCGGGCATGTCTGCGGTGGACCAACCCCAAGATCTAGTAGGCATTTCCAGGTTCATACATCAGGTAAATTGTATGATGCTGGCTTTAGATGTTCACTTAGGTGAGTAGTACGCAAGCAGAGACCCCGGTACAAAAGTCTACTGAATCAACCACTGTGTCGTACTGCTATGTATCGTAGAAATGTTTTTAATATGAGCATCTATATATATAAAACTCAAAGGTGACTGACTGACTGACATAGTGATCTATCAACGCACAGCCCAAACCACTGGACGGATCGGGCTGAAATTTGGCATGCAGATAGATGTCATGACGTAGGCATCCGCTAAGAAAGGATTTTTCAAAACTCACCCCCTAAAGGGGTGAAATGGGGTTCCAAAGTTTGTATGGGGAAACAAGATTAGTTAGACTATTTTATACGAAACTTCACAGGAGTATTTCTAACGATAAATGAGTAAACACGTGTTTCAGGTTTTTCGAAAATTCAACCCTTAAAAGGGAGAAATGTGGTGACAAATTCTGAAAATCAGCATGGGTATTGTTTTTATGGTTTATCGGGTCGCTGATTACGAAAACCGCAACGATTTTAAAATCCAACGTGGCGGACGTGAATTACCATCTCCCCTGTTGGGGTGAAATGGGGTTGAAATGTCTAAATACTAAGCGGCTGGTTCTAGAGAGTTCAAATTTGGCACGTAGGTTTCTTAGTGCACCCCTACACCTTATAAGGTAAGGTGTAGGGGTGCACTAAGAAAGGATTTTTCAAAACTCACCCCCTAAAGGGGTGAAATGGGGTTCCAGAGTTTGTATGGGGAAACAAGATTAGGCTATTTTATTCGAAACTTCACAGGAGTATTTCTAACAATAAATGAGTAAACACATGTTTCAGGTTTTTTTTATTCAACCCCTAAAAGGGAGAAATGTGGTGACAAAGTCTGAAAATCCAACGTGACGGACGTGAATTAACATCTTCCCTGTTGGGGTGAAATGGGGTTGAAATGTCTTAATATGAGTATGGGTGTAATTTTGCTAAATTGCAATTTAATCGGTCCAGTAGTTTTGCAGAAAATCGGTTGTAACAGACAGACTGACAGACAGCTACACGTGATCCTATAAGGGGGTTCTGTTTTTGCTTTTGAGGTATGGATAGAGACCCGTGTTATCCTAATAGATTAAAAAAATAGTATTTGGTGGCATCTCGATCGTCGTCAATCGGTACCTATAGGCGGGCGGTGCGTTGGGATGGGAGGAGTAATGATCGGGAAACTTCCTGCATCCGTAATAAATACATTCAAGCTTTTCAATAATTATGTGAAGTCATTTCAGAATTCTGAATTACGTTTATGTAATACATTTTTCATTCATCAACGAAGAGAACCTCAATATCTTACAATAGAACATGACGTAACTTAGAACATGGCTTCGAATCATTAAACCAATCTCGAATATCCCAAGTCAATAAGCGGAGGCTCGGGACATTATAAAAGATTTATACAAATAAAATGCACACATATCCCGGTGTCTTAGCTTCACTTCGAGTTATGGATTTTGAAGTGAACTTTATTTGGTACACTAAAAGCTGAGATCGTTTGATTTGAGTGCTTGAGTTTTCGGTTTGATTTGATAAAGTGGAGTTATGATAAAATAAAAAGTATTTCCCAGTAATATTAGAAAAGCGAAAGTCTGTGTATGTTTTGTTACTTCTTTACGCTAAAACGGCTGGACGGATATGCATCAGGGAAATGCAGATTGCAGATTATACCCTAACTTAACAAATAGCCTACTTTTAATCCTGAAAAAAAAGAGCATTGTTCCCGTAGGATGATGTATACTGTATAGGCACGCGAGCGAAGCCGCGGGTTAGTGCTAGTATTCATATACAAGAATATTCCGAAATATTTAAGGCAAAGGTTAAAGCATGGTTTGCTTCTCTTTCCCACAAGCGCAACCTGAGGCACCAGCGTGCAGCTCTTCCCCCTTCATCGATAGGCGCAACATTTATTTGTCAATTATGCGGCCGTGGCTGTCGCTCTCGTATCGGGCTATCCAGCCATCTTCGTAAATGCCGCACTTTAGGAGACGTTGCCTAACTCATCTGTTATAGATGTAAAAGGTGATGATGATAAGGCAAATCTGTAAGAGAAAAGGCCAGATTAAATATTTTTTAGAATATAGTCCGCATTATTGGCTTATTGTTGGCTACTTATAATATATTTTTGAATATGGTTCACACGGGAGGATTGTACGTAATTAAAAAACATTTTTTGCATATTGTTCACCGACAGAATATTTTACTGATACCTTTAGACCTCAGGCTAGAACATTTATATTCTACTAGCTGCGCTACGCGGTGTTACCCGCTCATCCCACGGGAACACAAAACATTTCGGGATAAAAAGTAGCCTGTGTATTAATCCAGGGTGTCAGCTACCTTGATAGCAAAATTTATCAAAATTGATCCAGCCGTTTGAGCGCGAAGAAGTAACAAACATACACATAAACACACTCACAAACTTTCGCCTTTATAATATTATATTAGTGTGATTATATTCTAAACGGACTGTAAATACGGTTCGACCAAAAAGTGTCCTCCCTTTCTAATCAATATAAGAAAACGACGGGGACGACACGACAGTATTGCCACTCTTTAATTTCTACTCTTTTTGGTCGGACTGTACCAGCTTGATGTAACCCTCATAGCTCAAATAAGACCTAGGCCCTAGGTCGTTCTGTCTTCAAGAAAGTCAATTTTCTCGTTTATTCTCGAGACCAGAAGCTTATCGAAATTAAACTTCTCCGAGCTTTTCAACCTAAACGTGAGTTTTAAAACTTTACTAAGTGCATTTTCTATAAATGGTCTAGAAATGAAAGCAATTTGTATTATACATCATGTTGTATGATGTATGGTTTCTCCTGGAAGTTTGATTACCCCTATGCTTGTTTGTAGCTGCACTTTGGGTCGCTTGTAGAGGTAAAAGATTATTTTTAGGGTTCCGTACTCAACTAGGAACCCTTATAGTTTCGCCATGTCCGTCTTTCCGTCTGTCCGTCCGTCCACCGCTTAGCTCCGTGATCATTTGTTTATTTAATTAGTACTAGAAAGCTGAAAGGTATAAAGTACATAAATATGTGTATGTATCACGCCGACAAAACGGTAAAATAAAAACTAAAAAAAAACTAACTACCTACTCAACTCAAATGATTAAAAAGAGAACATCAGTTATTTGATAAAAAAAACCGGTCAAGAGCATGTCGGGCCACGCTCAGTGTAGGGTTCCGTAGTTGCTCATCCTTCACAATAGACTTAAGTTACAGGAAAGATTTCAAGCTCTATAAAAAGGTCGTAAACGCCAAAGTAACTGTAATTATTATTTTGACGACGCGGTTGGCGCAGTGGTTAAGCAACTGCCTACTGAGCCGACGGTCCCGGGTTCGAATCCCGGCAAGGGCAAATATTTGTGTGATGAACACGAATATTTGTGCCTGGGTCATGGATGTTCTATGTATTTAAGTATTTATTTATCTATATAAGTATGTATATCGTCGCCTAGTACCCATAACACAAGCCTTCTTGAGCTTAATTTGGGAGTAGGTTGATTGGTGTGAGGTTGTCTGATATTTATTTATTTATTTATTTTTAATTACTTATTACCTTCTGGAAGTCAACTTACGTCATTTTAAGAAATTATGAAATTTTGCGATAACTCAAAAACGGCTCGACCGATTTTGTTCAATATAGTTTTCATTGAAAGTACTTATAAAGCCTCCATTTTCATGAATTTTTCATAATTTTTTGACCCGTGGTTAAAAAGTTAGAGGGGGGACGCTATTTATTTAATTTTCGGAGTGAATATTTTCAAAACTGCTGACTTTATCAAAAAATAATGTTTGAAGACCCCTATTATTTTTAAAAGACCTATTTAACGACATCCCACACACTAGTGTTGGAACGAAAAAAAAAATCATCCCCACTTTAGGTGTTCGAGAGGTACCCGAAAAAAAGTTATTTTTTTAGTATTTTTTTACCGTTTTGACGGCGTGATACATACACAATTACACATACTCATACCAAATTTCATATTTCTAGTACTAATGTTCACGGAGCTAAGCCGCGGACGGACAGACGGACAGACGGACATGGCGAAACTATAAGGGTTCCTAGTTGACTACGGAACCCTAAAAACACGCTCCTGTTCCCTGATTGGTTGAAATTACTTGTCAAAAAGTTGACGAGGCGCCCTGAGCACTTTTTTTTAAATAGGTTGGTTTTAAAAACGTTAAAGGTTACATCAGAAATTCATAGTGTAACTCATTTATTTCTTTCTTTCAAATACCGAATTGCATTTTACGTCTTGACTGGACGGTAGATTTGCTCGTATCTGAACTGTTTATTTATTTATTTAAACTTTATTGCACAAAATACATTAGTAAAAGTACAAATGGCGGACTTAATGCCATGAGGCATTCTCTACCAGTCAACTGTTTAACTAAATATCTCGTCAGAGCTAACCAGGCTTAACCGGGATAAGTGTTTGTACCCTCGGAGCGCGAGTCAGACTCGCACTTCACCATTTTTAATACAATAGAAACCATAAAAGCCTCAACAATTTGAGGTATTTGCGTTCAACTTTTTCCCAACTTATCCCGTCCTCAAAACCAAATATAAAATGTTCAATTATTTTTAAAACGGTGGACATGACAGGACAGAGAGCCCTTTAACAAGGTCCTTTAATCTTCAAAATGACAATAAGAGGGTTAGAAAAGACACAATATATCCAATCAGCTTTTAAATCTGATATAGCGTAGGTACGATAATGTACAATGAAATACAAGGTGCTCTTACAGAATAGGGAAAAAAGGATTGCGATGAATGAACACTTTTTAACGTATTAGCTTTAGTTGTAACTAAGTTTAAACCATTGATACAAAGATTTTTTTTAATGTGTTCCCGGAAGAAACCGGGAATCGAACCCGGCATCCAGCGCGTTAATCTATCCGACACCCTAACGCCCAGATAACCTTTCGATTTTTAGTTTATACACCATGTTATAGGAAATTTTATAGAGATCATTCTTGTCTTTGACGCTTTTTTTCTAACTGTAATACTTTTTGTATAAAACCGTAAAAACCGTGATTAGGGACATATTTTGAAGTAAAAAGGGGGGAAATGGGGGGGGCAAACGGAAAGGAAAAATTCAGAATCGAATTCAGCAGGCTTTTTTACATGGGAAAAGTCATGTTGCCAAAATGGCTCACAAAATACCGTTAGGACGGTAAAGGAAGCCAATGTTTAGAATTTTCTACCAGTCTATATAGTAATATTGGTCCAGCGATAGGTATGTGAAAAAAGCGATTTACTATCCTTTTCTTAAAAAACGTATAAATTGTCACTCATTGTCATTAAGGTATACTTAGTAATAAGTATTTAAGGCCCACTTGCACCACGCTGGGTTAACACAATTAACTCGGAGTTAAATGCTACTCTAGGGTTAAGTGATTAGTACGTTTTGCACCACCGAGAGTTAGAAGCTAACCTTGACTTAAAAATTTAATTTTTTAACCCGCCGAAGTGTGAGGGTTAAAGTCATTTAACCCTGGGTTAGTAGTGTCAAAATCGACTTGTCGTATAGCCTTGGTTACGTTATGTCGATTAGTTTTTTTGTTTTTAATTATATGCTTAAACTTCGCTACTATAACACAAAGTAGCAATCTGTCGATATTTGTGAAATTTTTAGCAATTTTAAACAAAATAACACAATATGCAAAGCAGACACAACTCGCGCAAAATAATAATGACGGTTGACTGACAGTTAAATACAGAAAAATAATACGTTAAAAAACGAAATGTCATTCCAAATCGACAGTGGAATAGACTTATGCAAAGTACTTGTAGAGCGACAGAGAGCACAACACTTAAATCATTCATCACTTATTCTATCAGATTTGGTCCGATATGAATAGAGTGAATGAATGTTACATTAACCTCGGGTTAGTTAACTCGGACTTAATTTCTACTGGTGCAACGAAAAGTATGAGTTATTGGAGTTTACTCCTTAAGAATCGATTTTCATATATATAAGCCCGGGGTATGAAAAATATGGGGTATAAAATCGAACGTATCTGCCGTGCTAATTTAAAAAGTCGTATCTCAGTATACGATCGGGGTAAAAATACGACTTCTTAATTTAGCAGGTTATGCGTTAAGCGTTATAGACTAAGATCCCGATATAAAATGACCTTTACCGAGATGTTTATTTGATGAAATGTATTGTATATTCAATTTAATATGTCAATAAATATATTGCATATGGGTTGCCTAACAAATTTTAGTCCAGAGTATGTTTAATTAATAATAAAAAAAATGTTTTAAACATTTCACCGGTTTGATTAATATTAGATAAATTCTATACCAATCGAAAGTATGAAGCCCATAAAATATACAATCGTTAGGTTGCCTATTCTTTTCCCGTCACAACTATCGGGTAGCCAGGTATAAACAGGTAAATCTATACCTACTAGCATTTTGCAACGGTCTGATTATTGAATTGAAACTGAATAAAATTAAAGATTATTTATTTATTATTATTTAATCGTATGGCATACATGTCGCATAAAACAAAAATGTGAAACTATAATTTAATATCTAGCTCCTTCACCCAGCGGGCTGCGTTCGCACTTGGAAAGAATAAATCCAAGGATACGCCATCGTATTTCCGGTATGGGCAGTTGTAGATGATGTGGTGGATAGTCTGCACAGGAGCTGCGCAATCACATGCCGGTGAATTTCGCCACCCACATTTAAACATGTGATCCCCACAGAGTCCGTGTTCAGTTCTAAGCCTGTTTAATTGGCACCACTCCCGTCTGGGAGCCGAGAAGCCACGTGGCTTCTGTGTGGGGTCGTAGTTCGACACGTTAATTCTAGGGGGGGGGGGCAGATAACCATTCGTCTTTCCATCTTTCTCCTATCACGAACGGATTTTCTAGTAGATGTTGCGCTGTCTGGTAGGGTGGGTGACGAGACTTCAGGCGTTGGCGAGGTGGGCACAGAAATTCTTGGTGGACAGGCAGGTTTGGGTTGCTCACAATTTCCTTGCTTCATTTAGCAGTGCTTGTTGCCTTCTGAGATGTGGAGGAGCTATGTGACTTAAAGCCGGTAACCATTGAATGGGCGTCGACTGTATTGTCCCGGATATGCATCGCATGGCTTTCCGCAGCTGAGTGTCCACTTGTTCCGTGTGAGCACTGTTGAGCCAGACCGGTGCACAATATTCCCCTGCAGAATACACCAGACTAAGTCCCGTTGTACGTAGAACATCCGCACTAGCTCCCCATGACGTGCCTGTCAATTTGTGCATGATGTTGTTGCGAGTTCCCAGTTTTTTGTTTAACTTGCAGAGGTGAGAGCGGTAAGTTAGCGAACGATCAAGCGTTACCCCAAGGTATTTAGGTTGCGGGTTATATCCGCAAGCTTTGCCATCAAACGTCACCTTTGGGCAATAAGTGGCCATTTGGTTATGCAAGTGGAAAGATGATACCTCTGTTTTACTGGCGTTTGGTACTAGCCTCCATGCTTTTAGGTATCTGTTGATCGTCTCTAAGTCTCTGGTAAGTTGGTCCTCTGAAGTCTTAAAGGTTTTATGTTGGTATGTGAGAGCGATGTCGTCAGCGTACATGAATCTTCTGGAGGCTGTGCTGGGTAAATCGAGTGTATACAAATTAAAGAGCAGGGGAGACAATGTCGAACCTTGTGGAAGACCGTTTTGCAATTTTCTGACACGGCTTTGCTTATCTCCGAGATAAACTACAAATTCGCGGTTGCTGAGCATACTATTGATTAGGCTTGTGATTCGTCGGCGGGGCACAGTTTTCATCAATTTGAATATCAACCCTTGCCGCCAGACGGTATCGTACGCAGCGGATAAGTCCACGAAGACAGCGACAGTCTTTAATTGTTTTTGGAAGCCTGCTTCTATATGTGTGGTAAGGGAAAGTACTTGGTCAGCGCAATTTCGCCCGCCTCTGAAACCCGCCTGCTCCACGGGAACGACTCTGTCGATCAGCGGCCCAATTCTGCATGCTATCAGTTTATCCAATAGTTTGTAAATGCAGCTAAGCAAAGCAATTGGTCTGTAACTTTGTGCATCATCAGCTGGCTTTTCAGGCTTAATCAGAGCGATTATTTTGGCGTGGTAAAAATTTGGTGGGAGTTTGTTTCTCGCCAATATATCTGAAAAGAAGGCAGCTAGCCATACTATACACTTCGCACCAAGGTTTTTTATAAATTCATTATAAACGCCATCTTGCCCAGCAGCTTTTCCCAAGGAAAGTTGCCTGATCGCAGCTAATGTCTCAGTAGTTGAAAACGGCTTTGAGAGGTTCTGGTCGACTGGCAGAGTTTCTTTTAAGTCTTGTGCAAGCTTCTGTAAATTATTATTATGAATTTATCTAATAATCAAATCGGTGAAATTTTAATATTTTTTTTTTTTTTACTAAACACCCTGGACTAAAAATTGTTAGGCAACCCATATGCAAAATATTTATTGACATATTAAACTAAATATAAAATACATTTCATCAAATAAACATCTCGGTGAAGGTCGTTTTATATCGGGATCTTAGTCTATAACGCTTATCGCATAACCTGCTAAATTAAGAAGTCGTATTTTTACCCCGATCGTATACTGAGATAAGACTTTTTAAACTACCATTATGCTCACATAAACAAACTATAAAATTTGACATTTCGGATGCCTGCATGAAGTAAGGAGGCCATACACGATCAAGCCCGCCGTCAAGCATGATGCTTGAAGCGGCGTCCGGTAAACTTATGTATGTGTATCTAAGGGCCTACCAGCCTCGCGCAACGGCTATATGAAACGGAGGCGAATTTTTACCTATCTAAGTTTGAAAGAACGTTGAAACCTAGAAAGCATTAGATAATTGGCGACAATCGAATTTAGGCGGGTTGTACTTCAGCCGCCATTTTTGTCCGCCATGCCATGTTAGTTGACGTTTCTCTTTTGATGTGTAGTCTGGTTCTGTCAAGGTTCTGCGATCTTTTCAAATAATTCAAATTTCACAAATAATCTAACAATTTGCATTCTTTGGATGTAGTGGTCGTCTAGAAGGTACACAAGACAATCACGATTGCAAAAATGAGTGGATTGAAAAGGAAAAAGTGCGAAATATGCAGACTGAAAACCTGTCGAATGGACGGTCAAAAAAGACTATTCATGGCAAAATTTCCACCGGACGAAGATCGGTAAGTAAAGAATATAATTAATTACTGCGTGTATAACCATGTTAATCGTAAGTTTCATTGAAAACTTGGTATTTCGCGTAAAATAATGCATACCCTTATACGTATGTAAACAATAGTGCTGTATGTAAGTTTTATCGATAATTTTCATTTGAAGTGAAAAATACCTGGGTAAATACGGAATATCTTTCTTCAAGCAAAAGTTTATTGGTATGTGTACTTATACAAAAGTGTGCACTTGAATACAGCTGTTAAAGCCGTCTCAGATGAGAGGATAAGACATTATTATCACTACTTTTTATGCCAGTTTGAGTTAGATTATGGTCACAGAAATATTTTACGAAAAATCTTCAATGGACTATGAATGGTACGGTTTCATCTGGACAAACAGATACATTTTTACTCTGTAATTTTCTGTTTAGCCTGTATTATTTGTGTTGCAGAACTTCCAACCTGGAGCACAGACTGGAGTGATGAAACGGCTTTTTTCGTCTATGTTTATCAGCAAGCCAAGCAAAGTTTGAACGAAATAAAATTATTTGCACACTTTTGTTTTTTTTTATGAAGTCAGTAACCTAAAGTAAACCAAATGTTTACATTGAAGCGAAATATTTAATGATTTAAATTACCGGAAAGCCGTTGGAGACGCGGGTGCGAATGCGAACCCCGCCTGAACCAATTTTTTTTAAATACCGATATCGACATCGATAATTCGATAATTTGTGTAACATGTGACATCCCTATTTAGTTCTTGATGTTGGCATTATGTCATGAATTGACACTGACACTGATATTGTTTGCGGCTTCATATTAGCAGTATGTTTTCGCCCCCGTTTCATACTAATGTGAGCTCACGCTTTTTGTAAGGCACTCCCGTCTCTTAAAACGTAGTGATTACATACTATTTGGAACCTACTCCGAACTTCGTATCGTGCCGACCCTTTCACTCATATTGTGTATAACACGGGGGTGAAAGGGACGGACCTTTTTTTTTTTTTTCCTTGTGGCTTTCACTTCTTGCTCTCAGCAAGAGGTATTTCGCCAATGACGACGTTTAATAAAATTGTTGAATAACGTCATGCAAACTTGAACGTCAAGTATGTCAAGAACAAGGAATATAATTACCTACCTACTTTTAAGGTTAAGTGAACGTTTTTTTAAGGATAAGGATCCAAACCGCACAAAACAAAATTTAAAATTTGAATCGTGAGTGTAAAGCTCACATCATCTTTTTTGTGTGGATTGGATCGTTGTCGTTAAAAGGCGTCCTAGTTAAGATTTTAATGGTACTATTGTTAAAAAAAGTGAGTGCAATACTCGCCAATAAACTTCGTGTTTGGCGAAATTTGTTGTAAAATGTGTACCATGCTTTTTTGAAATAAATAAATTAAAAAAAAATATATATACTCACAAGGAGAAGAACGGTAACTACGTTCAAAAAAGTTGCCTATCACCGTATATGAACTAAGTGACAGCGGGCTATTTTGGCGGGGTTTTCAAATATGCCATATTGAAAGTTTGTTTTTCTAACTTTTCTATTTTACATGCATGCATATTCAGGTTTAATCCTGCAAATCATTTGTCAACCACTTCCGGGTATACGATTGAGCTGAAATTTAATAGTTTTATAAAAAATACAACACAATGAATTACTTTTAAATGGCCTTTATTCATTGTATATCCAAACAGGGACTATAATTTACAAAATGTCTTTAAAAAGTTTACTTCATACATAGGTGCACTATTATTGCATTGTTTTAATAATATATTCTGTTGTTTCTAGAACAGAATACTTGCTCAGGCTTATTCTAGAACTGTCAGTGTAACGGGAATCTTGGAAATGTCGTCCACATAAAACCTTATTCCTTTCGTACAGAGAAGTCAAGGATTCTTGTGAAGACCAGTCGTGCCCAAAATGTAGCTCTGAAATAGGAAATTACATTTTATCAAGTCTAGATATCCACAATAATTGAGACCTGCTTGAAAAAAATGGACAATAGACATGAACAGAAATATAATGTTAAAATACTATGCACTAAGCTCAGAACAAGTTTGGTCAATGCAGGCCTAAATATCTCTAGCAGTGTTAAAATATTACCTTATGAATAATACCTATAAATACTTGTATTAAAAAACATTTTGTCTACAGTTGTTGGGTTAGAAGTAAGAAGTATCCTATCACCATGTTTGGATGCTATCTGGGATTAAAATCCGTGCAGCCGTTTTTGTGTGATGACTTGATGAGAGGTTAAAGATATTTAAAACAAACAAACAGAACCTGTGATTTAATAACATACAATAACCGTATTTCTAGGCAAGGTAACCTAACTAAATGTACCTGAAACACGTCTAAAACAAATAGCTGGTAGTTCTTATTTCATGTGTATTAAAATATGCAACAAAATTAAGAGACATATTAAAGACCTGAAATAAAATATTCTTTCCCTTAAATTATTATTCTCGCTCTAGGAAAATGAACTGAATCGTCTTCAGCAGAGGTTGTGTCGCGTTAAGCACATTTTCTTTATGCATTTGAAGACATTAACTATGATAATTTTGAAATAAATCGCGAAAAAATTTGAAATGGGCCGTTTGTTGACGTAAATTAAAATAACAAGTTGACAGCCATCAGTTTTTTTTGTCGAGACTTTATGGCTTACAGGTGGCTTACAGCCTGCACGCGGTGGCGACCTGCAGTCACTATGATAATTCAGGCCGCATGTGTCTGAGGGAATGTTAGGATAGTCATACATTACAACTGACCGCCATCGCCACCGCGTGCCGTCGTGGAGAGCGAAAGGGACGGCACGATACGAAGTTCGAAGTAAAAAGAAAAAAAGATGCAGTTTTCGTTCACACACTTAAACAATCATTAGTTTCGAAAACGTACTACTCCTTGAACGAATATTCAGAAGATAGGCCTATGGGTAAAAAAAATATGTAACATTATTATAAGTTTTGCTGTATATTATACTCGTATATTAATATTATGTTAGTGCCTACCTTCTCGTTCTTGTTTGCAGCGCCCAACAGGGTACATAATGTGATACTTAAACTATTTACTTCCACCTGTATAACCATTATGTGCAATAAACGTATTGAGTACCTATATGTATATTTTATAATCGTTCTTAAGGCCAGGCGCGCACCACGATTTTAGTCGCGCGATAATTTTGTCGCAGAAATGCAAGATATCGGTTTATTTATATGAGAGTGCGCGCACCACGATTTTCATAAACCCATAAGTACGCTTATTTCTGCGAGAAAATTATCGCGCGACTAAAAAAAATCGTGGTGCGCGCCTGGCCTGAAGAGTAAACTCCAGTCGTGCGTCGGAGCTGACACACACACTTTTTATTTTTTTTACATTTTAACCCTGAGTTATATATTTAACTCGAAGTTTTGGCGCAAGTGGGCCTAAGTCTACTTGAATCTCGCGGTTACAAATGATAAATTATTTTAATTATCACAGTAAAGGATAAACGTTTCTAAATATCCTCATCTCTAAAAATACCGAAAGTAACAATCCAATGTATTTAAGGGAATTAAGATAAACATTCTTTTGGGGAAAGGCTGGGCCCTGAAGGGAATTCATTCAATTCCTTAAAAGGCTCACCAATCATTTAAAATTAAACAGATGTCTTATATAATTTATTACAGATTTTAAAATTCATAAGATACCTATAGGTACCTAGGTATAGCATAACAAGTGTCGGTCTTGTACAGGGATAGTGGTGCTACAAACAACTTTAAAAAATGTGGTTTGAATTTACCCACATAAAAAAATAATTATAAAAAAACATAATTTTGTTTTTTATTACTACTAGTACTTACTACAGGGTGGTGAATTCGTGAATGTCCAAGATCGCAGGTGTTTATTGTTCTTACTCCAATCACCGCTCACTTTCGGTCCGAGCCATAAATATGCGATTTGGGGCTTTACGAATTACCGCCCGTGGTCTGTCTAAAGGGTTACGTCTTGCCTTGGCCAGGAAGTGAGATTTTTCTCCCCCTGAGCAGAAAATCCTACTTACGGCACCTTACGGCGACAGGGCGACGAAAATATAATTTTCATATTTTAAATTTTAACTAACCTACACTCTTTTAAGCATTCCTCATTTTAGAATCCCATCTCACCGACTTTTTCCGGTATCCTAAAACAAAACAGAGTAAGAGGCCTTATTCCTTTTAAAATGCCGATTGTTTTACCTATACCTTTTTCTCTATGATCAAACATGTTTCTTAACAAATTATTGATGAACCTAGAACAGGGCTATTGAGATTTACTGGTTACTGGTATTTGAAACATAAAGTATGAATTTTTCATTGATAATTTTTATTTCAAAAACTACTCGAAATTGACAACATTCACGCTGAAAATTTGTTTTTTGAACTAATTTTCGACTGAACGCAATGAAAGCGTGAAATAGATATAGCTATGTTACTACCTAGAACTCGGGGAAAAGTATAATTCACTTCAAAAATTTGGTTGAAATTATCTACATATTTGTCATAATATGAAAAAAATACAATTTTAAAAGGCGTAAGGCCTCTTAAAGTACACTAAATAAAATATTGAATAGCGGACAGAGATACCACTCAGCGCGGATGACATTAAAAAACCGATATATTTCGCAAATTAAACCGTTTACAAAATCCCGCGCCTCAAATACTTCGTTAAAGAACTACGCTAATTCGAAAACTAAATTTGAAATTTTGATCAATGCTGCCAACTCAAAGGCGGGCATTCTGCGCTCGTCGGATATTATTTTCACGGTTGGTAGCACTGTAACGAGAAATGAAGACGTGCGCAATTTGGCTCTGCAACTTTACCTGTGGGTGAAATTGTGACGTAGATTATGCTTATTAACACATTTATAAATAGATACACGTGATTTTTTAGGGTTCCGTACCCAAAGGGTAAAAACGGGACTGAGACTTCGCTGTCCGTCCGTCCGTTCGTCCGTCCGTCCGTCCGTCCGTCTGTCACCAGGCTGTATCTCAAGAACGGTGATAGCTAGACAGTTGAAATTTTCACAGATGATGTATTTCTATTGCCGCTATAACAACAAATACTAAAAATAAAATAAAATAAATATTTAAGGGGGGCTTCCATACAACAAACTTGTTATAGATACGTACGAAACCCTTCATGCGCGAGTCGGACTCGCACTTGCCCAATTTTTAGGGTTCCGTAGTCAACTAGGAACCCTTATAGTTTCGCCATGTCCGTCTGTCCGTCCGTCCGTCCGTCCGCGGCTTAGCTCCGTGATCATTAGTACTAGAAAGCTGAAATTTGGTATGAGTATGTGTATGTATAACGCCGACAGAACGGTAAAATAAAAATTAAAAAAAAAATTGTTTTCGGGTACCTCTCGAACACCTAAAGTGGGGGTGATTTTTTTTTTCTTTTCAACACTGGTGTGTGGGGTGTCGTTGAATAGGTCTTGTAAAAATAATAGGGGTCTTCTAACATTATTTTTTGATAAAGTCAGCAGTTTTGTAAATATTCGCTCCAAAAACAAAAAAAAATGTGTCCCCCCCCCTCTAACTTTTCAACCACGGGTCAAAAAAAAAAAGGGAAAATTCATGTTAATGAAGCCTTATAAGTACTTTCAATGAAAACTATATTGAACAAAATCGGTCGAGCCGTTTTTGAGTTATCGCCAAATTTCATATTTTTTCTTTAAAAGGTCGTAAGTTGACTTCCGGAAGGTAACAAGTGATTACAGTTTCTAGGGCGTTTACGACCTTTTTATAGAGCTTAAAATCTTTCTTAACGTAAACCTCGGGCTTAAAAAAGCAGTTTATTGAAAAGGATGAGCAACTACGGAACCCTACACTGAGCGTGGCCCGACATGCTCTTGGCCGGTTTTTTTTAAGGTATCCTGACGACGACGACTTTGACGATGCGGTTGGCTCAGTTTGTAGACAACTGCCTACTGGCCGGCGGGTCCAGGTTCGAATCCCGGCCAGGGCAAATATTTATGTGATGAACTCGAATATTTGTGCTTGGGTCATGGTTGTTCTATGTATTTAAGTATATATTTATCTATATAAGTATGTATATCGTCGTCTAGTTGCCATAACACAAACCTTCTTGAGCTTAATTTGGGACTAGATCGATTCGGTCGATCGGTTGTCGTATTTTTAATTTTTTTTTATTATTTATTTATTTAGCCTATCCCAACTCCGAAACATTGTTTTCCATTTGTAACGTTTCGCCAAATTTGCCCGAAAGTATTTTTTTTTTCAACCCGTAATATTTTCAGGATTTTATAAACATCGTTTCAAAGAACCCGTTAGGTTAGTTTAGGTTTGTTTACTTTCGGACAAATTAAAATTTGCCTAATCGTTACAGATGGGAAACAAAAATTAGTGTTTCAGATAGGTACATCCTTTTTTTAACAATTTGCTATAGTATGATTTTTTCCAAATACGAAACAATTTGTATATGAATATAATTTTTTTTTTAAGAATAAGAAAACTATGTGACTAGAATACCTACAATAAAAGTAAACCCAAAAAAAAATCAAAGTAAAGTTAAACTAAATCTATAAATTGCTTATTATATGAATAAATGTAGATATTTATATAAACTTTATTACATATAACAAAAACGTATTACAATGTAAGCAACTGAATCTTAGATATTTAACATGCACCGGGTAAATTAAAACAATAATATGTATACATTTTCTCATCCTTAAAATACGTTTTCTTACAATTTAAATAGTAACCGGGGATTTAACAAAAAATATACTTAAAAGACGCAAGAACCTCGTCTAGAAAATCTTTTTTTGGAAGAGATTACAATACAATTGGTTGTAGATAAATATTTATCAAAAGGATACCTATTATATTAGCAACGATCAAATACTTAATACGCATATGTATGTATTTGAGGACAACTTTACTTTTTCTATATATCTTGGTATACCTACATACATACATATAGGAAAATTATTTGTCTCAAATTAACAAGTTAATTAACAATTAACGAGATTCACACTCACTCTTTAATCTAAACAGCTATCAAGTTGGTTTAAATAATTACCGAATTACTTGTACGAGAAAACATATTAACATACTGTACTTTAAAACGAATGGGGCATTAAAAGCTTGGCTTTGTGTAAATTAAATAGGTCAATTAACTGTTTTTGTTACTTATTTAATAGTACATTACTGCAGATGCCGGGAAAGAAGGACTTGCCGGCTGAGTAGGTATAGACGGATAGTGATACGAAGCCGGCAAGCCCTTTTCACGGCTAAGGCATATAGTGCTTTTCTCAAACACAAGCAATGACATCAAAATTACACCACAAAAAAAACAGCTGTTTAGCCTGTTATTGAACAAAGATGCCATGTTTAAAAATTTACTGCCCGGCCTAGACCTTCAATTTCGTATGAAATTCCTTTACAGCTCTCTCGAGTTGTTCCGCCCGAAACGTGATACTTCGAAGCCTGTTATAACGCACGTTATGACGATATTTCATTGCATGTTTGAGATCATACAATTTTGAATAGGAACGATGATGTGTCAGATTAGTACGGAACCCAATTGACGTACAATTGAGCGGACCACTGCCCATCTTCCAATACTATCAGTTTGCGTTAAGTTTGCAACTACGTATGGTTTGGTATAAAAAAAAAGATCTCTGGATTGATTTAAGCTACAGTTTGAGCCATGATAGGAAGCGGGTGGACAAAAAATTTAGGGTTTAGCGGGTACCTTACGCCCGGGTCAGTAAACAAAGTCAAGTTTATCAATGCATTATTTCAAAATTACATTTTCTATGCCTTTAATAAATAAAAGACTCTCCTCTCATCTCTTTAACATATTTATATCATTATATACAGATAAGATATTAACCATTTACCTAAAACTTAAACAATGCCCTAGTCTCGGCTCGTATGTCCAAATCCTGCTAAAGCCAAAATTGGAGCCGACGGCTGAAAACAATCGTGATTGCGAATCGCCAGCATTGTTGTCGGGAAATCGATAGAGATGCGGCAACCGATATCGATATTTTTAACGGAGATTTTTTATAAATCTACAGGGCTCTGGCCGGACTGACAGAAAAAAAGGAAAAAAAAACTGTATATTACGAAAATGAACATAATAGTATTTTATGCAACCGTTGTATAAGAGGGGGCAAAAAACGAGAGTGGAACTGGTTACGATGTGAGCGCAGCGAACATCGTAAGAAAGATGCCACGAGTGTTTTTTGACCTACTTATACAACGTTGCATACAATACTTTTTCTACGACTCGACATTTCATAAATAAAATGCAAATAAACAACAAAGAAAATAATTACATGTTCCCGCTCGGAATCAACAAAATATAAAAAAATAATAGTCTCTGATAAACTTTTTTTTATTGACGTCCATCTGTCAAAAAAATATATGAACTTATAGATAAAGGTATACGTTCACTATACTAAACATCTGTCAAAAAATATGAACTTATACATAAAGGTATACGTTCACTATACTAAACATCCATGCACTGAAGACAAAACTTTTTTTTTTAATTTGGCAGCAATGCCTTTTAGTACAATAAGTTTTTTTTAAATTGCAAATTGTGTGAATGCAGCTGTTTATCTTGCAATCTGTGGTACTAAGTGATGATTTTTTGGCGACATTATAACATCGTTTAGCAGTGTTTTTTTGGGCAGTAGAGTATAGACTTTTACAGACTTTCATAATTAATGCGTTCATATTAGAGTTAGTAACAATATAAATGACAGAAAAAAGTACTGGAGTAGAAAAAATATTTAACAATACACTGATAACATTTAAGTACCCTTACCATGAATTTGCAGTGACCGTAATCAGTAGCGACTGCGTAAACGATGTATAGTATATGGAGAAATGTAGGTCAACAAAGTAACCGCTTGGGCGCTGTACTATTCTCTATACAAATCGTTCACGCAGTCGCTAGCGAGTATCTACGGTCACGTTAACTCATGGTAAGGGTGCTACTGAAATAATCTTACAATAACCTGAGATTCAAAATTAACAAAAAATAATTATCCTGCTCTTTTCGTGACTCGAACTCAGGTTCCCCACTTCACAAATCATCCTTCAACTAACTTAACTAATCGTTCCGTAAAATTTTTAACTTTTATCGAAAAAGCAGGTTGTCAGTTCTTGGGGTTTTTTTTAATGTATTATCCCCGATTACTCGAAAATGGCTGAACCGATTTGAAAACATCTTTTTTTGTTTCAAAAAGCATACTTTCTAGTTGGTCCCAATGTCATATAAGAGTCTTATTCATATTGTACATAACAATTCTTCTACTGGTTTATATCAAATTGTCTAAAACTACTTTTTATGTGTACAAGTCAAATGTAAATGATGAAACCATTCAGGGTGAAGGCGGAGCAGTCCCCGGTCGCATTTATTTACCAAGTACGTTTACAGGTAGTTAAAGGCTTAATAAAAACAAAACTACAATCGCGTCCTTTGTGTAACGAAAGTTAGTCACACAAAAGATATGCGTAACATTCGTTACACAAAGTAATCAATTTAGTTACATATGTTATATTTATAGCCCTTAACTAAATACATGTACTACGTATACGTTTTAGTTTGTTCGTTTGTCTATCACTTCAATGTCTAGTTTCCTATCTCATTTGCTCAAACGATAACTGGAAGAAATCCCTTATAGGGATAAGTTCGCCGTTGTATTGTTTTTGAGTTTTTGTCAATATTGTTTTATGTGCAATAAAGTGTTTACATACATACATACATGTTTTTTCGACGACTCATAAAATATCTTCGTCGTACCGTTGACGTCGGTTATTTTTAACGTTCGACGAAAAAAGAGGGTTGTTATAAGTTTAACATGTGTATATGTGTGTCTGTCTGTGGCATCATAGCTCCTAAACGGATGGACCAATTTGAGTGCAGTGTTTTTATCGAAAGACCTGCCCGTCGAGACGATTCTTAGCTATGTTTAGTGGAAATAGGACCAGTAGATTCCAAGATATTATTTGATTGGAACTAGTAACGAGATCTCAGACAGTATTGGTATGTTCAGTTTTAGTAGCATTTTCTACATCACTCGTGTCGGGGTGTTTTAAAATTTGCTACCTTCTTTTTGAATTGTTCCAAGTATTCGAAGGTTATCTTCGCTATCGATAAAACACTGTCCCGGACCTCAGCACAACCCTATACCTGTTGAGCGCAATTTTCCCCTCAAAGGGTTACGAGACGCACCATTTTGAGGAAACTCGTGAGACAATCTTGGTTAATACGCTTTTATTTTTATATAATAAAACAGCTTGTCGTCAAGTTATACACTGAAATAATTGGCCGAGCGAGCGAGGCGAGCGAGTGTCTCCGTTTCATCTTGGACAAAAAAAAATCGTATGTTGGATGCCCGGTGTTTACTTCTTTTATAGAAAAATACCACTAATTTTCATTTCATAGACAATATTTCCTCGAGTCATACATTTTTCTGCAATCTTGAAAATGTCAACCTATAGATTAGGTTAAGTTAGGTTAGTTTTGTGTTATAACGTTCCAAAAAATTGTAGTTTCCGAAAAAAAAACGCTTTCGATGAAATGATTTTTTATGGAAAATTCGAGGAAACGTTTCTTTATAAAACATCTTATCTTATTATGGTAAATTGTAAATTTTATTCTTTTATATATATTTGTAATTAAGAATCTGACATGTAAAAGAACTCTTGTAGCCTACTTGCAGAATAAAGTTTTGAGTTTTGAATTTTTGGATTTTTGGCTATTTTCGCCTAGAGTTCGACGATTCTCATGAAATATTGTGAACAGGTGCGATAAGTATAATAAATAAATAATAAATAAATATTGGACAACCTTACACAAATCGATCTAGTCCCAAATTAAGCTCAAGAAGGCTTGTGTTATGGGTACTAGACGACGATATACGTACTTATATAGATAAATATATACTTAAATACATAGAACAACCATGACCCAAGCACAAATATTCGAGTTTATCACACAAATAGTATATTCTTCTGTAGAATCAGTTTTTCGAAATTGCACAGATTTGGGGGTTGAAAAAGTAAAATATGTCACAGCAATTTCGCGAGGTTTACATCACACAGAGGTACAGTCGCCATCAGATATATCGCAGCATATAAGGCGTTCATAAATATTATGAATCATCCAATCCTAGCCGATTTCGGCCACGGTGACTGGACATACTAGCTAGTCAGAGCGTCGTCGTTCGTGTGCTCTCATGTGACTGACATAGCCAATTTTTGCTGCAAATGTACGGCCACAAATGCTGCAAGTCAGCACCCCTCCGACGAAATTATAATTGATGACCACAGGTGGTCGGGTCTTCAACTCGTCGCGCTTAATGTCGAGTTCTTTTCGCCTTTTTCCTTCGAAGGCTTGCACTTTTACCTGCACTGTATGAATAATTTACATATATGAATATGTACTGTAACGCCCAGTCAATACGAGTCGTGTTCACATATTTATGAACGCCTTATATGTTGCGACATATCTGATGGCGACTGTACAACTAGTATTCAAATCATGTAACCATGGAGGCAAAAATTAACAGAAAAAAAAACATTACCTAATTTTTTTTTTAGCTTTTCGCCCTAGTTAATGTCATGCCAATATTTTGTGTTTTATGTAGTTGGATAGAAAATATCCCATAATCCGTCTAAGTAGCAAAAATAGTTGAAGTTCTGCCGTTTTGGCGTGACGAGGTCACAAAACCCAAAAACGTTTTTTTGATAGTACTAATAGCCCGTTAACTTGCTTTTTGGCTCTGGCCATTTTGCGGAATTTTAGTGCTACTAATTTATTTTACTGGCAAGGAGTACTGTTTGGTAACTAACGTTGAAAGTCATCGAATATCACTGATATAAACACAGAGTAATCAGAATAGGGCTAAGTATTCGGCGAATTACGAATCATTTTCGCATAATGAAGCCTAAACTATTTACTGCGATGCAAGAAAAGATATATTCAATAGGTACAATTCAATATTTATTTCAGAAAAGAACCAAGTAATAAGCAGCTACTAACAATTTTTTATGCATATTTCGCGTAACATGTCCCTACACATTATCAGAAATTCCATCAAGCTGTGAGAGCAACAATGGATCGAGACCGATGGAGACACCTGATCAAGAATACGATACCTTGTGATCACGATCCTCAGGAATGAGGGACCGTGAAGAAGAAGTACACATTATTGTCATATGAATGCTGTTAGAAGCGCCACTATCAGGGTTAAACAGCAACTTGTCAGGTATCTGATAAATTAAAAAAATAAACTTGAGTAAAATGCTCACGAAATATTTATGATGTTATTTTATCTTGATACCTACTTTGTAGAAAGCGTGAGCGTGATGGAGTATCTGTCGGACAGATTGAAATGCGAAGCCAGGAGCTTTTGAAATATTAAGTTACATCTGTGACTGATTCAGAATTTTTTATTAAATAAAAAGTACTTATGAAAAAAATGGGTTATAAATATGTTTTTATAAAACCTATTATTTTATCGATTTTCTCTGTAATGTGGAAATACAACGTTTTGGTTATAATATTTATATGTTTTTATAGAACCTATTATTTTATTGATTTTCTCTTTAATGTCTAATACAATATTTTTATTTTTATAAATATTGACAACAGTAAAGTTTAACTGTTTATAAGTGTTTTTATTTATTTATTTTATAATACAAAAAAATATATTAAAATATGTAAATGTTTTTATCGATTCTCTTTTTAATGTGAAAATACTACATTTTTGTATTAAATCAAAGGTAAATTATGAAAAAGCAAAATAAGTGAAGCTAAAATAACGTACTATATGTCGCTCTGTTTTCTTTAGCTCCGTTACTTAGTTGGCTCCTCCAAATAATCACTTCAGGCTTACTTTATTTTTTTTTATTTTTATTTATTTAGCCCCTTGTAAAACAATCAACTATTTGATTCCGTGTAATTTAAAACTGATACCCTGATTTCTATTTTCGTTGTTATCAGCCACTGCGTCGACCCGATAACAAATAAGCCTATAATTCGTTATTAATTACATAATCAATATATCAAATATTGAGATAAAGTAGCGATGGCGAGAACAGTGACGATGTGATTTTGTATCCCTAGAATAGTGAAGTGGAATTAAAATTAAACCAAATGTCAAACGCTATGCCTCTTAGCACAAGTATAGCCTGACCAGAAATATATGAGAATTCAAGAGGGCTATTTATAAGATTTATATGGCAACAATTTTGCAACCAATCGCAACCCAATGACATTAGTTTAAATACCTGTCAGTTCCATTATGTTAACCTCGAAAAATCATTTAATGGAATGCACTCTTTTCCTGACTGCTTTTCGTGTAGTAAACACGTGTACACTTTATTTATAATCTTATTGTGAATGGTTTTCGGAATTTTCTTTGGATAATTTTAAATATTTGTCTTTTAAAGTAACCACCACGAATGACATTGACATTGCTGACACACCATCATAAAATCATTACCAGTGTAAGAAATTAGTTCTAGTGACATTCCGCAATATGGCGCATCCTCATATATTTCTGGCCAGGCTTTATTAATTGAAAGGGTTATTTTGAATAAATAAATTTTCATATTATCTCCTTTATTCATTTTAATTCTTAAGTTAGGTTCCTTTACAATAGATTTTTATAAAAAGTAAAATACAATATGGAAATTACAAAATATAAACACATTATAAAAAAAACCTAACCAAAGGTGCCGCCGACAGCGGGACAGGGCCCAGGCTACCGGTGGTTAGGGCTGCAGAGAGAGGAACCTCTTGACGATGCGCGCCGTGTCCAGGAGTACCGCTTTCTGAATTGACCCTTGATCCAGCCATCTAGCGAGAGATTATTATAACTATGTACTGGGTGTAGCCTGTATATAATAAAGTAATAATAGGAGCCATAAATAAAGAAGATGCATGAAGTTGGAATTCCTAATTCTTTTCCAGTTCAGACACACTAAATTACCCAAAAAGTACATATATTCTCACAATAAATGCTGACTGAGCTTGAGCTTGAGTAAACATCGTTTTAAAGAACCCATTAGTTAGGTAAGTATTGTTTTATAATTATTCTGAATGAATGGCTTCCGACAAAATGAAAATTTGGCGAAACGTTACAGATGAAACACAAAAATTAGTGTGTCAGATAGGTAACCTTATGGCAAGTTTCTATCAGCTACGGACATAGCCTGTCCTGTAGCTCCCTCTGCTTTGGTAAAGTTAAAATAAATAGATAAATAAAAATAAAAAATCCTTTTATTTCTTGCAACGACGTACAAGTTTACAGTTTAAAGTATACATTTTTCATACAAAATTTGAAAGATATTAAAAAAGAATAAATTATTATTAAGTTCACTACATAAAACAATATATATTATGCAAGAACCCCACTTATTTGCGGGTGACGACCTCCAGAGATGCCCAATACTCTCTATCCTGAGCTCTTTGTATCCAATTTTTGCCTGCTATTTCAATGTCGTCTGCCCACCTGGTTTTAGGGCGTTAAAGTTAGCCATCACAAATTAATTAGAAGCCATAAATAGCCCGATATTTCGGTGCATACTGTGTCTATGTGCTCAGCTCTCGAATCGCCGCATATGAGATTACATCTCTGTGTCAAACGTCGATGGATCATGGTAGGTGTTCATGTTGTATGTATAGGGCTTCCATCTCGAAATTCGCTAAACATGGCTAAACCCGGACAGTGACTTAAAAACCCGGACTTTGAAAGACAAAAATTGGGCAAGTGCGAGTCCGACTCGCGCATGAAGGGTTCCGTACCATAAAACAAGTTTGTTGTATGGGAGCCCCCCTTAAATATTTATTTTATTTTATTTTTAGTATTTGTTGTTATAGCGGCAATAGAAATACTATCACCGTTCTTGAGATATCTGGCTGGCTATAGCCTGGTGACAGACGGACGGACGGACAGCGAAGTCTCAGTAATAGGGTCCCGTTTTTACCCTTTGGGTACGGAACCCTAAAAACGGCGTTTTTTTTCCCGGCTGTGTCCGAAAATCATAGTGTTAAAAAAGCATTCGCTTTATTTTTCGTACCTACACATAAAAAGTGTTCGGGTTTTCCCCGGACACTGTGAAAAGTGAAAGCCCCCCGGACGGCCTCCAAACTAGGACAAATCCGGGAAAACTCGAATGGATGGCCCTAGAGTCGGGCCACAATAACTCTTCCAAGCAAATTAACTGGCAAACGCATAAAAACTAAGTATGGCAATGTTTTGTACTTGACACAGATGTCAAGTTGTTGGCCGGTAAGAGTAACCAACAATCTTAGTACTTGGATATTTTTGATATAATAAACATATTATTTTCTCTTCTCATGCTCTAAAAGTTCGACTTTATGCTGTGCGTAGGCGACATAAAGTCGCTTTTTATGTTCTAGACTGGTTCTAGAGCATAAAGTAAAATCGTCGTCGAAGACCTGGCGATCGGTCCAACAGCCACACGAACAATTTATAAATTAGCTAATAAAAAAAACTTAGAACTTCATAGAATAAACTTTTTATTTTATTTCGTTTCGTTAATATTCTTCAGACCAAGGCAAAGATACCAACAGCCAAAGTCCACAATAAAAAAACTTCTTGAAATCAACTTGTAATTTTTATTTACCATTATTTATTACTTTATAAATTTATTCTCATTGCTATAATGTAACCTTAAATTTTAATTAAATTTGTGTTTTAATTTAATATTTCCATGATGCAGTTTCATTTCCTCGCAATCAAAGTGAAAAGTAGAGTGTGCAACTCGTCCATAAAACGCATTTTACACACGATCTACTATTATTTGTCATCTTGAAATATGCGGGCATGTTTTTAAGTTAATTTAATTCCAATTAACCGTAAACTCACTAAATACAAGGCAAAAGTACTCCGAAATATCTTATTATGTAAATATTTTTATTCAGTACTGATCAAAGCATAACTGACGAAAATGTTTTTTTTTTATTCATATTAAATTTGTTAGAATCTAATAACAGTACTAAGGAATATGATCTGTGACTTGGGTTAGCCCCCATGTGTAGGTATTGTCAAGTTTAATGTCAAGCAACTTTGCCATAAGGCTACCCACAGTAAAAGTTAGTTCCTGTACTCATAATAACACCGTGTTGTACAAGAACCATAACTGATTAGGTAATACCTACGGAATGAAAAGTAATGTCAAAGAAAAACTTAGTTTACACGAAGCCTGTTAAGTTTAAGTTGATTGCGATCCGAAGTTTTTCTAAGTCCTGAGCGACTTTGCAGATTTGTTACTGTACACAACTTTATTTCTTAATCATAGTTGGACTGATATCGTTTTTAAGTACGAGAACCTAAAAATACTACTTTGGCTTCAGGGGCTAAAACATGCTAATACTACTATAACACTGAGTGCAAAATGCGATTTTGTTGCATGAAACAATGTAACTTTTGAATTTAGAATACCGCGAAATGTCAGTTCGAAATTAAACGATTTCCATAAAATTCGAACTACACGATTTCACGCTCGTCTCTTTCACATAAAAACTGGGCAAGTGCGAGTCCGACTCGCGCATGAAGGGTTCCGTACCATAATCTATAACAAGTTTGTTGTATTGTATGGGAGCCCCCCTTACATATTTATATTATTTTTAGTATTTGTTGTTATAGCGGCAATAGAAATACATCATCTGTGAAAATTTCAACTGTCTAGCTATCACCGTTCTTGAGATACAGCCTGGTGACAGACGGACGGACGGACGGACGGACGGACAGCGAAATCTCAGTAACAGGGTCCCGTTTTTACCCTTTGGGTACGGAACCCTAAAAAACAATACCAATTCAATATTTGATTTTCGAATAAGGCCTCAAAACGTTCGGATACGCGTAACACCATAAAATTATATGAATATTTTTTTAATGTATTTTGTTTGAATGTTTACATGTTCCCTTAAATAAATTAAGGATTTAAGGCAGTTCCCTTCCAAGGCCCATATTTTTATCCATATGTTTCAGTGACGTACAGTTTTCAGTCAGAGACGTAAAGATCAACAAGAAACATTTCCGATGTATCATTTCGTATTTCCACTCGAAATAAATATAATAAACGATTCAGTATTCATAAGCCACCTGAATGTTAAGAGTCAGCTTAACATTCTTTCTGGATCGCTGATATTTGAGACGTGACTTGATTGCCGCCATCTTTAAATTGTATTGGCACACATGACGTAACAAGACGGGTATTGTAATATTGATATCAATAGTCAATATTAGGGTAAATTCAGGAAAGATGGAACAATAAGTTCTGGAATTATTCATATCTTTTTAAGATATTATTAGAAGTTTCATTTGCCCGAATGCATCATCATTCTGAATTTTCATAATTCCGAAAACCATGTTCTGGTGAAATATTTTTACTTTTTTGGGATAACATATAACTAACCTAACCTAATTAAATTGTGTCATCGTTTGGCGTGGTAGCGCTTTCGGTAATTATGAAAATTTAGTATTATGATGGATTCGGATAAATGAATATTCGTAATTTTTGGGTGTTCCGGTTTTCTACAGTATCGTACGCGGCGATTTTGATGCTACGTGATGCCTTCATACAAAATTCGCTCGCTACTCGCAAGTGTGATAAGGCCCTAAACACGAGAAGTGCGGCAGTCACTTCAGTTTTGACCTTAAGACAGATTTTGACTCTTGTCAGCTGCAAAAAATGCAGCTTAAATGCTCTTATATTTTGATTCCGTTGACTTAGAAGTTTGGACATCTCCAAGACAAAGCAAACATTATTTAAGAATCTGATATAAATTTTATTTTAACAACTTCACCTCTCCTAAGAAAGGGGAGTTGACGGACGGACGGGTAGTATAATAATTGGCTGATGATAATTGCCCTGCTCTGATTATTTGATTATCGGTTAGGTATATTAATTACTAAATTAAGTTCGCCTTCTAAATAGCCATAATAAATACACCGATCTAAGACATTCGGTATGACTGACTACACATGTTAACGTACAATCTTCTCACATTCCAGCACCATGCGGTTCCTCGTGGCGGCCATCTTGTTCGTATCCGCCATCTTGTCGAGCGGCGCGATAGAGCTGAGCCCGCGCCCGCGCCGCCCCGAGCGGTTCGACACGGCCGAACAAATATCCAACTATCTGAAGGAGTTGCAGGAGTACTATTCGGTACATGGGAGGGGACGGTAAGCGTGTGATCATATATTTTCAAATTCTAAAGATATTTATCACTAAATGCTGACAATTACTGCTTGCTTTTATCACGCGATAATAAGTGAGAAAGCATCCGTCACGTTTTGACAAAATGCGAGTGTGAGTGACAGATGTTTTGTCACTTATTTATCACGTGATAAACGTAACCATATTAATAGGCCCCCTGGTCGACAATAAGGAGTGCCTACATGTACAGGAGGGCGACCATTTATTATCAGCAAACTTAATGTCAGAAAACGGGAACACTAGAATTACCCGAAGTTCCATGCATCATCATTACGAGCTTTCATAATTCCTAAAACCATGATCTGATAAAATATTTAGTCATCAATCATCAATCATATAACCCTAGCCTAACCTAATTATAGTATGTAACATAATATGATCCATGGCGAAAATGACCGTTTCGCGTTGTTTCGCTTTCGGAATTTTGAAATCTCGGAATATTGATGGTTTCAGATAAATCAAACTTGGGAATTTTTGAGTGATCCCTTAGAAAACACTTCATCACGGCCGAACAGCACTGAATTGCTCCAATAAGGAATAACCGAATGAATAATGCAGTTATAACCGAACACGTGTCAGTCAGGCCCAGGGATAGTTGCGCTACAATTGCTACAAACAGCTTTCAAATAGCAATAATGAGCATACATCATATATCGACGCTTACGAATCAATACCGTCTAACTAAAATTTTTGACGTTTTTCACCTTGTAATGCAGTTAGGTTAAAAAAATAACGAATGCCAGAATCGCCTAGTATATTCTTTTGTTACTTAAACAATATTAGTTCTTAAGCGTCGAATATATTTGCATATTAAACGTCAGTAGCGATTTGTCGAGGATTTGTCATCAATCAATTTAAAAGATTTTTTTACCGGAATGCTGCTCAATCCTTCGTTCTTCTTCCGAAATAAATACTGACTCACTGATTTTTTATCTCTTAATTTGGTATTCATTTTTTGTAACATCAACGATAGGATCTGTTTTGTTATTAAAATACAGCGTATATATTTGATATAACCGCAAATTGAAGCCGGACGAAGATTTTAGTGCTATAATCTGATATTTATAACAATTATTAATTTAGCGTTAACTGCCATAGCATAATTAATTTTTGAAAATTTTGTGAGCAGCAATGTATGGCGTTGTTATTACTAGTGGCAGTTGTCACATCACGATGTTAAGTGGCAACAAACAAATACATTGCGTGCTGAATTATTTTATATGGAAAAGAAAAGTTAGATTTTTTAAATAATTTACGGTGCAATATATTGATAAATGCCTATACTAAGACCCCGTAAAGTTTACGGTTATATCAAGTATACACGCTGTATAAATTATTCCAAAAAACAAGCCCCATGTTGGGCGCCAATAACTTGCGTGGCTGGAAACAGAAGTAACTTGCAAAGTGAGCTCGCCACCGAGTTTCGCTACTCCCCCCTAGATGTCGCCTCTATGTGGAAAACGAGGACGGTCTTAAGCAAAGTAATAGGACTACGAATAAAAGGACTGGTGGATGTAGTAATGTTTAATTACTTAACTAATACAAATACATCGTTTGAGAAAACACAGAGTACCGCTAAAGGCTGTCAAAGCGTCAAAAGTTGTTAATCGTAAAATCTTGTAACACATAAAAATAGAGTACTGTAGTGTTAACTATCCCCTTATTTCATTATATACCTACTGCATTATTTATCATTGATTTTCATTATCGTACTAATTTATTAACGTGATTTAATTTAATTTAAAAATTTGTAATAATTGAACCGAGAGGAAGGGATAGAAGGTGGTCTTACTAACTTAACACTAAGTTAGATTGTTTCATTAAAGCCACAGTTAACCCCCTATCTTACGTACTACTTAGCATTTATAATTTGTCAGATTGTTTTAAGCCTTGTCAAAAAGACAAACAGTTGAAGGGTACGCGAAAAGAAAATTCTAGTCACTTTTTTTAAAACGAAATTATATTCTCAAAATATAGAGCAAAATACTATAACTTACCACTCAGTTACAGATACAAATCTTTATGTAAGTTGTCTTTTTATAACTTAAAAAAATATATGGCTACGAAAATTATGTGAATTACATAATCGTACCAAAGTTCAAATAACGATAACTCAAAAAGTTGCTAATGTGACTAGACTATGTGTTTTCCGTGTACCCTTCAGTTAACTGTTTGTGGTACCATATAAGTATATGTACTAGGTATAAAATGTACTATGGCTATGAGTAAGACATTGGAAACAGCTCAGGAGGTCAAAATTAAGTAAGGGCTATTTTCTCTTATACCACCCTCCCCTTTCCGTCATAGAACACGTGCCGTTTTGCGATGCCATCGCTTCACCGGGGACAATATTCCCACACGTATCAAGAAGATTGGCAATTCCTCCATCTGCCGAACTATTAAAAAGTGGAACTGTTTGCCGGCACATGTGTTTTTTCCTTCTTACAACATGGGACCCTTCAAACGAAGAGTGAAGAAGCATCTCTCGGACCAGCATGGCGGTGTCAACTGACAAGGCACCGTTGATTTTTAGGGTTCCGTACCCAAAGGGTAAAAACGGGACCCTATTACTGAGACTTCGCTGTCCGTCCGTCCGTCCGTCTGTCACCAGGCTGTATCTCAAGAACGGTGATAGCTAGACAGTTGAAATTTTCACAGATGATGTATTTCTATTGCCGCTATAACAACAAATACTAAAAATAAAATAAAATAAATATTTAAGGAGGGCTCCCATACAACAAACTTGTTATAGATTATGGTACGGAACCCTTCATGCGCGAGTCGGACTCGCAGTTGCCTAATTTTTATCAGTTACCATTGTGACTTGGGCTCCCCTTTTCACCGTCAGGAGAAGTGAAACTACTATGTTGTGACAATTTAAAACATGAATAAAAAAATAAAAAAGTCCTTTATTAATACGTTTTCTCTTTCCAGTTACGGCAAAAGACAAATGCACATATCAGACGCATCGGTGATCTTCAAGGAATTTCCCTACTTCGACCACATGCAGAACCTGAACGAAGACACTGTATTCAAGGCCCTGGCGTACCAGTAAACATATGACCTGTAGGGAGGCTGCTGATCGTACACCGGGATTTGCACAATCGTACCAATCAATGCACGGTCGTGCCAACCATTTCATGATGGTACCATTCATTTAACGGTCATGGCAAACATTGCACGATTGGCAATCAATGCACGGTCGTACCAATCATTACAAGGTTCTACCATTAATTTAACAGTCGTGGCAATCATTGCACGATCGTACAATGCATTGCACGACTATTGTTACTGTCATTGTATGATCGTGCGAGTTCTGGTGTACAGGGAAAACACACATTTAGCCGTAGAATAGTGCCAGGTGCTTACAATTTGTAAGTTTCTGAAGTTTTATTTCTCCGACATAGGTACATAGGTAATGTACATAATTATTGTACTGTGTGTAACATACAGTTTATATACAATTTTTATGAAAATTTCACACAATGCAATCCAACTCAAATTATATTTCATATGGTTTGATTTTCATTTGTTTTTAACTTTGCATATATTTATCGAAATGAAAATTAAATTAATTAATTCATTTCAAGAATTCTTTAACAGTAAACAGTATGTAGATACTTTAAGTACTCATACTCATTGGATTTCATTATGATTACAATTGCATTAAAAATATAAAAATACCTGGTAGTATTCTACAGTCATACAGTAGCCCTCGCTCTCATCTGTCAATATATTGGCAACAAAGTGATTATAGGTTAAAAAATTAGGTGCAATGTCAAAACTATTTTTTTTAAGGTCACGAACAGAAAATTAAGTATGATCATCGATGTTCATTGTTTTTTTTTGTCTTACCGTGATAGTTTGATGCAATATTTTGTTGTATATTATATTCAAATATGTGTCTGTATAATGTTACGACTGAATTGTAATGTTGGCAGCTTTGATCGAAATCTACCTTTCATATAAAATACGAATTACCTACATCCACTCCATTCAATATATAGTTTACTATTCTTTTAATTCGTCTCTCTAAATAGTCTACGACCGTAGGCCATTCAGCCACATCTTTAGTTCTTTCATTCCAAGGCATATCTTATCATTATCAAGTACATATCTTGTTAATAATCTTGAGTCAATTATCGTTTCGTGTCTACGATTGTAAAAGGTAAAAAAAGTATGATATTTTAAACTGTCAATTTAAAAATATCAATTGTTTGTTTCTTAAACTTATGCTTATGATACTAACTTGACAGTTTAGGTGGACAAATAATGATATACATAAGCGCCACCTAAATATACAGAATAGAACTCACTGACAGGTTTGCACTTTTTAATATTTGAATTTCGAATGAAGTATATCGTTTTCGATGGAGAATCGATTGCCTTTTTTATCGCTTCAATAAAGACAATTCATAATGAAAATTTATCGGTTCTAATAAAAGCAAAACATTGATTGCGTAAATAAATCCACGCGAGTAACTCCTTTTTTATTTTATTTTTTTATTGGTAGAGGAAATTGTACCTATTAGTTTTTTTTATCGTCTTTGGCCATACATACCTAATCCTTAGGTCATTCTACTTTCTGTGGTACAAGCTATTATATATATATATATATATATTTTTTTTTTGTTATCAATGCAATATCTAGTCAATTATCCTTTAAATTATTCTTAATAATCCCTAAACATAATTTACAGGCTGGGTGATAAATTATTTTCAGGGATTTAATTTAATATTCCAAATAATAAGTACTTAGTATAAAATTATCAACAGTTATATAAATATTAGTTGTAATTGTATTCTGAAATGCAAAAGTTTCAAAGTTTCTGTTGTTTTATTGAATTGTGCATCTGAAAACCACCTAAGAGTAGAACTTGATATTTAAGTACGTCGAGCATCAACTATTGTCGGGCCAAAAAAGTCATAACCAGGCCAGACGTCTCACTCACTCTATTGAAAATGTAACTAGTTGCGAGCGAGAGGGCCGGTTGAAAGATTTATGAGACTATCGGCACATTGATTTTGGTCCTTTATAGTATGTTACTAGCCAAGTTGCTACGCGCATTGCTACGCTCACTACGTGTAGGAGTGCTACGAAAACTACGGTTATTTTATATGTTGATAAGTATCAGCCATCGACTGGTTTTCTTTTTATTTTTTATTGGGTTTCCAAGGCAAAGGTACCTTAAGCCAATATTATTGCGAACTGTCAAATTGAAAAAAAAGAAATAAACATTTTGGAAATGGAATAACCATGGTATAGAAAAAAATATGAAAAGTTTGTATAGATCCTTACAGCCAGGACTAACGAAAACAAAATTAAATGGTCTTCCAATGATTGCACTCAGTCTATTTTCTATGGCGACGCTCTTCTTTCGAGAATAAATTAAAAATCTTAACGGCGTGATTCTCATTGTCTCTGGTTTCGTATGAGCATTAATTACAGCGCCATCTCTTATAAATTTCCGTTCCAAATTTTTTGCTCTCTTCACACGCCAAAATGGCTGGACGAATATGAACTAATTTTGGTATAGGAATAGCTGAGAATTTAAAGATGCTTATAGGATGTTTTTTCCAGTCCATTGCAAAGACAAAAAGAAGTACGATTTTGCGAAAACTTTCTTCATTCTAGTAAGTTGTATGAGTTCGGGTTTAATTACTACCTACTTGAAATAAAATAAAAAACTTATAGAGATCCGTGACCGAAAAAAAAAAAAATTCGACTTATTAGAAGAAAGTATGAATGTTATTATGTTTGGGATTGGGACTGGGACGTCATAATTAGTGAACGAATTTGGACCAATTTCGTTAAAAGATATGCACTATATTATACAAGTATAGTGTATAGATTACTTTTTACTATACCTACTACTCAACAACGGTAAAGCAATAAACGCTACTTTCAATATTGCTATAGAGTACAATATCGAAACCAGTTCTGGAAAGAGCTCGATTTGATCGAATCTACAATGCTACAAAGATATAATACACAGTCAAAAGTAGCGCTATCATCAGTCAATGTGAATGAAATGTATTCAGTCTGTTTAGTTTCAATTTTCACCGCTTGCTAAAATAAGTTTGTGGCCGCAAAATGGAACCTGCAATACTACAAAGTTATATTTGCAGTCATTAATGGCGCTACCATCAATGAATGCATGTGAAATAAGTTGAGCTATAATAGTTCTAGTTTTCACCGTCTCTTCAAATAAATTTGTGTCGCTGTAAAATGGATTATAAACATGGTGCGCGCGCAACTACCCAATCGCTAGGTTCTTTATTGTGGAAAAGTCAGTGTGGTACTTTTACTTCGTTAAAAATAACCGTGAAAAATACTTGTAGCGTAGAGAATCTAGGTAGCATGATACTATTTACGTTAAAACGATTTATTGATTACAGTGTACCTAAGTCTAGATTAAACTTACAATTTGAAGTACAGCCTGACCAAAAATATATGAGGATGCGCCATATTGCGGAATTTCACTGGAACTAATTTCTTACACTGGCAATGATTTTATGATGGTTTGTCAACAATGTCAATATCTTCGTGGTGATTTCTTTAAAAGACAAATATTTAAAATTATACTAAGAAAATGCCGAATAACATTCACAATTGTGAACGTAAGATTATAAATAAAGTGTGCACGTGTTTACTACACGAAAAACAGTCAGGAAAAGAGTGTATTCCAATGATATTACGAGGTTAATAGTGGAAGGAACTGACAGGTATTTAAACTAATGTCATTATAGTGGGTTGCGATTGGTTGCAAAATTGTTGCCATCTAAATCTTATAAATAGCGCCCTCTTGACAATCCTCATTTATATTTCTTGTCAGGCTTTAATTTGTGACTTCACTGCACATAAAAACAAAACAACATAAAGACGCCTGCCTGGTAAATTTACTTGTCAAAACTTAGCATACCAAAACATATAGGTACAGTCGCCATCAGATATATCGCAGCATATAAGACGTTCATAAATATCTGAACATGTACTGTAACGCCCAGTCAATAAGAGTCGTGTTCAAATATTTATGAACGCCTTATATGCTGCGATATATCTGATGGCGACTATATATATTTCATAATTTTACTTGTCTGAAATCGAAGTTTAGATAGACATTTGAGTTTTCAATTACTTGATATTAATCCGAAGACGTGTCGCAAGTGTGTACAACTGGCATTATTCTTTAGTTTTCAGGAACATGTAACAGTTATATCCTTCTTTTCGAATACCTATTCCAATATACCAAGTACGGCGTCTCTACCAAGACCCTCGCCAGTGTTTTTCGTGAAGCGAGAGAGCTCACATATTTTTACCCAAAAAATACTCTATTTTACCCTTTTTCACATAAAACCACTATTTTGTACTCCAATTTATCTATTTGTGCTATATTTTTGACCTGAACTTTCTAGAATTTTGACTTTTACCAGAATTTTAACCCTTTCGAAGTATATTAGTGGTGTGCGTGTTGTATTAGTAAACTACCGAAGTGAATAATTAATCGTGTTTTGATTTTTATCATTTCCGTATACTGGTGAGTATTGATACTAAAAGCATATATTTTTACAAAATTAAGAATTACACAAGGTATCTCCGTAACTTTTACCTATTGCGTACCTACTTTATAATTTTTAAATCATAAAAATATTTTTTGAAATTTATCGATATTTAAAAAAATGTGTTTCGTTCAAAATAATGAACCTAAGCGATGTAGGTACTTCATCATTATCTTTTTCTATTTACACAAACAGTATAAAATGAATATGACAGTCTCAGTTATCTCTTTGTTTATTATTTAGACTGATTTCAACGTTTTAGTTTTCCTTTCTTCAAATTATATTTTGAATATTTGTTAATGAAGATTGGTGACTCCATTATTTATAAAACTGGCAAAGATACTTTCACTTACCAATTATTATATTCTAATATTGTATTGAAGATCAGTTTTGTACGGGTTTTTATTTCGGGAAAAATATTAACAACGAGATGGATAAATAAATAAATAATAAATATTAAATAAATAAATATTAAGGGACATTCTTACACAAATCGACCTAGTCCCAGACCCAAACTAAGCAAAGCTTGTACTAGACGGTAAAGGTACTAGACGACGATATACAATATATATAAATACATATATAGATAACATACATGGCCCAGGAAAAAAAAATCGAGTTCATCACACAAATGTTTTCCCCGGCCGGGATTCGAACCCAGGACCGCCGGCTCAGTAGGCAGCTGCACTACAAACCGAGCCAACCGCGTCGTCGTGGATGATTTTGTATATACGCGTAGCGTCAACCGTAAAGCGCCATCTATTGTTAAAAATAATTGTCCTCTCTTCATGCCCCCTGTCGGCGTGTAATTGTTTCTACTACTACGCTTACGCGTGTTATTTTTTACCGTTGTTGGGTAAACAGTGTCCTATAATATAACCATCTTTGGATGTCCAGCGGGCCTATGATGGTTGCTTTTATCACGCGATAAATACGTGATAAAGCATCCGTCATGTTTTAACAATATGCGAGTGTGAGTGACAGATGCTTTGTCACTTATTTATCACGTGATAAACGCAACCATCATAGGCCCTCAGGTATCCCTGTATCGAAATAGGTTAAAATTTGTCCAGCCATTCCGGCGTCACGCGAGGACAACGGAAATTATGTCCAACAAATGGCGCCAGACTGGCGTGGCGCCGCACGCCCATACAAAACAGAAGATGATCCATGCACCTCTAGCACAACTGCTATATGTGACTATTTCTCGCGCGAGTTAAATACCTATCTCTTTCTGTGCAGTAACGTGAAAGAGTGACGGGTAGCACTATGTCGCGCGACAAGAATCGCGAAGCGTAGTTATGCTAAACGGGCTGTGTAGGCGCACGGCCACTTTGGTTTCGATATGACTTCTGTTATGTCAATTAGTTTTTACGTGTCATTGCTAATTTATATTATTCTGTTAATGATTCGTGTTTCCTTAAAATAAAGTAGATTATCAACTTCTGAGTTTTAATAAGAATCTACATTGGTGACCCCGAAGACGAACAGATTAGACATGTCGAACGATAGTAATGCCGGCGCGACGCCACCGCCAGACACCGAATTCAAATACACAGCTAACATCTGATGGTGAAGCTGTTTGCCGAGTTAGTGTACGCGTGCCCCCATTTTGGCCTGTGGTTCGCTGTTACAAATGAAGCGGCTGAACTATTAATAGAACTGTTATTTTTCAAATCAAAACGCGTCTTCAACGCGCTAAATTTTGTAACAAGATTTTTGTACATAACACGGTGATCGTCATCATCCGAGATGTCTATTCGCTGAAGACGTAAGTATATATGTACAAGAAATGATTGAATTTTATTTACAAGTTTCGAGTCACAGGAACTTTCATACAGAACGATTTTATCCTCTATAAAAGACATAGATTTTTCAGTGCCGGCCAAGTCATCGGCCACTGAAAAGCTAGTCGGCAAATCCTCAGCTACATATTTACCCAACAAGTCACTCAACTGCTGTCGGAGCTCCACAACCGTATCGCGAGGCTTTTCATGCCTAATACTTACTTCGTAAGCAAGTTCATTTTTATTTAACATATTTACACTAACGAATGAAAACTCCATATTTACTACCTACTAGAACCTTTGTACACCGCAAGAAAAAAGTAATGTCTATTTACAAAACATACATACACACAAACATGTACATAACAAACACCTTCTGTAGTGAAAAAGTAACGTAAAGTGAAAGCTGCAGCCTGCAACCGTTGCAGTGCAACCTACCAAGTTAAACAGATCTAGCCTAACTAAAATAACACAATAAAAACAACATTACATAAAATTTTACAAACTAAGCTATGTACAAACACGTATATTATTTACAAGTATGTACCTACATAACCCAATCCAAGTCCAAAACACCCACGTACTGACTGAATAAACCCTTGGGCGCCAATGTAGCCCGGCTAGTCGTCAGGAGTGAAAGACGAGCCGTGGTTATAAACAAAATAATTTAATAAACAATAAAAACTATATACAATATAAAAAAATAAAGAAAAACGGTAATCAGTCAGTACGCGGCCTGATATAGTCAGTACGTGTTTTTTTAATGGCGTTTGTAAGCGGCCAGTGCTGAACCATGGAGGTTTGCCGCGTTACAAGTAGATTATCAACTTCTGAGTTTTAATAAGAATCTACAGCTGCACTGCTCTTACGGTTTTTTTCTGAAACCATGACCCCTCTGTACCTATTGCTATTTATTGTAGATATTTCTTTATGGTGTCGAGGGATGAACCATTAATAAGAACATGGAGGCTAAAATCAATGCATTCCAAATGTGGTTATATTGAAGAATGTTAAAAATTTCCTGGAGAGATGGGTCATTCTCACGATATGGTGTTCTCAGGCTAATTACCGTGGCCATTTTTTTCCTTCGTTTATTGAAGTCATTATATATGTTATATGATCCTTACTAAGCTATATTATTAATATATCTAAATGGCACTATACTGGTGTAAGTAACTTTCGAGTTATTATTAGTTTTATTTTTTACATGAAACGGTAATTAGAACTAGTATTATTGACGACTACGGTAATTATTAATTTGTGTAAATATTAAATAAGACCAAATAAAAACAACAATTAAAAGAAAGTTGCAATATTTGAGATATTTTTTCGATCAGACTGGATTAGAATAATAATAATAAGATGCTCGACAAACATCTTAAGAGACTCTCGCTAGATGGCTGGACCAAGGGTCAGATACAGAAGGCGGTACTCCTGGACACGGCGCGCATTGTCAGGAGGTTCCTCTCTCTGCAGCCCTAACCACCGGTAGCCTGGACCCTGCCCCGCTGCCGGCGGCACCCTAGGTTATGTTTTTTTTAATGTGTTTATATTTGTAATGTATTTTTATATAAATTTATTGTAAAACAAAACCTAGCCTAAGTATAAAAGCGAATAAAGGAATAATAAGACTCTCATTGCCAATGAAGCTAATCTGTTTTAGGGGGGGCAACAACCACCCCCGTGTGATGCGCTACGTGACACAAGCCTTGGCGGGGACTGGTACCAGGCCCTGTGATTACATGGCATGTATCACAGAGCGCACTACCTAAAACAGAAAGTTTATGCATGGGCAAGCCGTATTCGTGGCCACAGAGAGCGTGTGGATGGACTGGAGTCCAGTGCTGGAGCACTACCGTCTCTTCCAAGTTACCAAAGGAAGGTATACTGAAAGTGGGAGGGAACCGACCGATGTGTGAGCGACGGGCAACTACCGGATCCTACTGCTATGATTAACTTCTGGCGTAGTAACTGGTCGGTGCCAGTCGAGCAGACCGAGGGCGAATGGATGAATGTTGTCAGACGTGAGTGTGAGCCGATCGAAGCCATGGGGGCTGTGACTATCAGCCCCGATGAGGTAAGGTGTGCAGCCCGTACGACCCAGAACTGGAAAATTCCTGGGCCAGACGGGTTGCACAACTTTTGGATCAAGTGGTTTGATCCTCACACGAACGTCTGGCAACACAATTTCAAGACGCCCTCGAGCTTGGTTCCCTACCATCGTTCATGACTACTGGGGTTACCTTCCTGCTCCATTAGTCCGGTATTACCACGGAAGCGAAAAACTATAGACCCATCACGTGCTTGCCCACCTTATACAAGCTCCTTACGTCCATTCTAAGAACAAAAATTAACACGCACATTGTTGCGAAAAACGTTTTGGCTTTTTCTCAGAATGGATGTAGAGTTGGGTCCCGTGGTACTAAGGAGCTATATACTTCTCATTGATACAACGATTTGCCAACAAGTCCGGGGGACAGGGGGTCCCTCTCGGCCGCTTGGATTGACTATAAGAAGGCCTATGATTCCGTTCCTCATTCGTGGCTGGAGAGGATCTTAGAGCTGTATAAAATCGACACAGCTCTAAGTTTCCTCTTAGGCGCGTGTATGAGGCAGTGGACCACAGTCCTTCGTTAACCAGGTGGCGGGGATGGTCCCCCTGGCCCGCAGAAATTAATAAGGATTGAGAGAGGTATTTTCCAGGGTGACAGTTTTAGTCCTCTGTGGTTCTGCCTAGCCTTGAATCCGCTCAGCACTCTGCTGACGGATTCAGGACTAGGTTCTCGGCTTCAAAGAGGAGGTGAGGCCATTTCTCATCTGCTGTACATGGATGATTTTAAACTGTATGCACCAAAACGCCAGGATCTGGTGGATCTACTGGAAGTAACTGAAACCTTCAGTAGCGCCATCAAAATGGAGTTTGGTGTAGAAAAGTGTGCGATCATGCATGTACAGCGGGGGAAAGTTGCAACTTTCTGAGGCAATGTCCCTCAGGTCTATCTCCGAAGCTGAAACCTACAGGTACCTTGGTATGTCACAGTCACTGGGTATTGCTGACGGAGACATTAGGCAGGCGTTGAAGGAGCGTTTCTTTTGTCGCTAGACAAAAGTACTTAACAGTCTTTTGTCTGGTGGCAATAAGGCGCGCGCCTTCAACGCTTGGGTGATGCCTATGCTCACTTACTCCTTTGGCATACTAAGGTGGACTCAGACTGAGCTGGACGCCCTGGATACGAGGGTTCGTCAGCTGCTCACTACGCACCGCATGGGACACCCACGCTCGTCAGTTATGAGACTGTACATCCCGCATAAGTGTGGAGGCCGTGGCTTTTTAAACGCCAAGGACCTCTATAACCACCAGGTGTGCAGACTTAGGGAGTATTTCCTAAACAACGAATGTGGGATTCATCGCGATGTAGTAGCAGTTGACAGAGGCCTCACCTCTCTCTCCTTAGCAAACGAGAACTGGCGCAGACCAAAGGTGCTTAGCACCGATGACCGCAGGGCCGTATGGAAGAGCAAGGAGCTACACGGGCGATTATACAAGGCCCTTACAGGGCCCGATGTAAATAGATGGACAGACAGACGGATGGACGGACGTAGTATTTAATTTGGCATTCTTTGTGTACGAAACCCTGAAAATGCTTGTAAGTACGGTACTTTTAGTAACATTCTTTTTTTTTATAATTTTCAAATTACGGGAATTAGAAAATCTACGGTAATTAGCACCACGGTACTTAGAACAAGGGCAATTTTAATTTTATTTTAAAATACAAGATGACATTGCAAATAAAGGAATATCGTTATACATTAAGGCCACGTGGTACGTTCATTACAAAAAATAGCAACACACTAAGCTAACAAACATAATTAATACACACAGGAACGAGAATTATACCTTTTTCAAACCAAAGGAACGGTAATTAGATACTTGCGTGAATTGCGAACAGAAACAGCAATACAGTCACGTCCGCTCTGTTCGAATGCCGCGGCACTACTAGTCACTCGCGTTTGATGTTACGGTGATACCGATCTATCGTAGTTTAGGTATGAGCACTCCGGAAAGGATTAGCAACGTGAATTATACCGTTCGACAGGACATTCAGAAATTATTGTGTATTAATTAAACGTGTGGTCGTAGTGTATAAATTACTTTATTATACGAATCATTATATATTTGGCCACTGAATATTGTGTTGTCACAAATGTACTTCATTCCTAGCTAAAATGAGACGCAAGTTTCCCCGCTAAGATAGGATTCGGACAGCCTACGGTAATTGGAGAACAAGTGTTGTAAAAAATAAATAAGCTAGATACCGAACTGTTAGAACTAAAAGATCCAAAATACCTCTAGACAAAAGTATTACCTATGTATAAAAAAAATTGCATCCATCTAATGTTACATATAAATAAACTAGAGGCCCGCGCATGCAAAAAAAAATAGTTTTGAGAATGGCCGAGATAAAGTGTCAAACGACAGTCTTAAACATAATGGACAAGAACCTGGAACTTTTGAGCACCTTAAAGAAAAAATCCTCATATTTTGGACATATCTATATAGTCACGGCAAATACAACATAATCAGAAACATCTTGGAAGGGAAAATCGACGGTAAAAGGAGCAGAGGAAGGAGAAAGAAAGAAAGAAAGAAATACATTTATTCGTGACGAGACATAAAACATAATTACATAAAAGGAGAAAGCTAACAATACAATACAATACAATACAATACAAGTACGCTTTATTGCACACCAAAAAACGTTTACACAAGAAATTACAAATAAACAAATTAAAAACGGTAGACAACAGGCGGTCTTATCGCTAAAGAGCGATCTCTTCCAGACAACCTTTGGGTAGTGGAGTTTATCCTAAAAAACGTACCTAACCTGGCCTACCTAGCGTGTACCTAGCGTGGCTAACCTGGTTAGACAACATCAAAAACTGGTCCAACATTAATGACACAGCCAGTCTTTGCAGTCTGGACAAGGCAGGAACAAGTTCCGGAAAATGGGCGCCGACATCCGTTGAGGATATGGCACAATGAGAAGAGAAGATGACCCCTCTCCATAGAAAACTGATTTTCAATACAAATCCAGTTTTATAATATTGACCTAAATTGTGTACTTGCCCTAATTTGTTGCGTAATTGAAATTGAAAGTTTTGATCTTTCTGAACCCCCAAAAGTTTGTATTTGCGTTATAAATCACGAAGTTTACTTTGAAACTGTTTGAGATTCATCAAACGGAGTTATGAGAAAATTTAAGCCTTGAATTATAGTGTAATTACCAATTAGAACTAATGACATGTAAGTCGTTCGCAATTCTAATTAACTGCGTAATTATACATGTAATTAGACTAATATTATAATGGTGAAGCATGTGAGTGTGTTTGTGTGGTTATGTGTATGTTTGTTACTTCTTCACGCTCAATCGGCTGGACGAATTTTGATAAATTTTGGTATGAAGGTAACTGACACCCTGGCATAGGCTACTTTTTATCCCGAAAAATTTAGTGTTCCTATGGGATGAGCGGGTTATAACACGCGGCATAGCTTTCTGTGTGTAAATGTAATAAGATTAGCTTTTGTAAAAGATAGCTTGTACATCCAAAGATAAGATAAAGATAAAATAACATTTAATCAAATAGGATCACAAGTATTACTTTTGCATCGTCAAAAGCTAACACAATCATAAAAATTTACTTCGTTTTTAAAACATTGTCTAAATAAAACTTGCTTAAAATAATATTAAAATAACATTCATAATATTATATTATTAAAAATTGTAGGTACACATTCAATTATTGGTTTATTCTATACATGAACGTAGTTCTGCAGGTAGAATAATATTACTAATTATTTCTTCCTACAGAAACTGTGTCAAAAACTTAATTGATATTATAATAATAAATATTCATGTTACATTTAAAAGGCGCAAGACATTAAATATATGACAGGAATAGAATGGACACTGAGCACGCACCATGGTAACACTGCTGCAAGTTGAACGTGGGTTCTTCTACCCGTTCATCCGTTCATTCGGTAAACATTAAATTACAGACATGGAATGGAAGCCAGTGTTGTAAACACAATTTAGCTTACCAATTTACCTGTGTTTATTAGGGGATAAGGAGCGCTCATAAACGGTTACAAAGATGGTTATAGGATACTTATTACCCGACTAAGTTATAAAAAAAAATTGGGCAAGTGCGAGTCCGACTCGCGCATGAAGAGTTCCGTACCATAATCTATACCAAGTTTGTTGTATGGGAGCCCCCCTTAAATATTTTTTTTTTTATTTTTAGTATTTGTTGTTATAGCGGCAATAGCAATACATCATCTGTGAAAATTTCAACTGTCTAGCTATCACCGTTCTTGAGATACAGCCTGGTGACAGACGTACGGACGGACGGACGGACAGCGAACTCTCAGTAATAGGGTCCCGTTTTTACCCTTTGGTTACGGAACCCTAAAAATACGCGTACGGAGTTGCGGGTACCATGCACCATCTATTTAAGTATAAAAGATGTACATATTTTGTTCTCAGATAATGGCGCCAGTGAAATTCGGACTGTTCAAGTCTCGGAGCCGTGACCACCAGGAACAGCCTTCCACCGAAAATCTACTGCAGCAGAGCATCTGTTCAGAACCAAGTAAGTATTTTATGTATGCACTAAAAATCTACGGATCACGCACTCCTCGCAACTATCAATAACACTTTTTTTATTTAAATTCATTGCGTGACGTTTCGACACGGTTTCGCGTGCCGTGGTCTCAGACGGACTGATGAAACAGCGAGTTGTTACTGAAGATGTCGCGATAGACCCGGTTGATTAAATCTTAATTATCATAACTTTAAGTCTGTAAAGGTTCTCTGCCTTTTCGCCGAACTATCCGTCGAATGTTCCATTTCGCCGAAAGCATTTTTCACTGAAACTGTAAACTATTTAGGATTGTTATAAAACAAACCTAACCTAACCCTTAGAATAATAACGCCTAGAAGGATAGTTTCTTACGGCCGAGGCGCTGCACGTGAGGCATAAAATGGATTCATGTAGTTGTGAACAACTCGTATTTACACGCGGCGGTACGCACACAAACACAGCAATAATGTTGCTAGCGCAATCACATTCCCCTGAAATTTGGGGTATACTCTTGCCAGTGGTGATTGGTTACATTCTAAATTTTAATTGAATAATAGACCCGTTGTTGACTTCAAACACTGTTAAATACATTAAACAAAGGTTTTTTATTATTTACTATTATGTATTATTAATTTGCAATGTCAGTTGAAAATAAATAAAATCGTTAATAGTAGGTATGACCAAATCCAGAAACGGCCTAAAATGACTTTTCAGCCAGCTGTAAACGCTTCTAAAGCACTTTCGACGTTCGAAGTTTTTGACCTAATCCATCGGCGTAACACTTTTATTTGCACAGTCGTCAACTCATCATCAAGACATTTGTAACGAGCACGTCGTGTTTTTGTGTAATTTAGGAGCTACCTACTATGGCCTCCTTCCGTTCTCATCATCAGACCAGCTTGGTAGTACCATAACAATGCATTGTCACTTGATTTAAACAGGTGTACAAAATTTAAACTCGATTCAAATTTGATTTGCAATATTTGACCCGGACATACTCAAACATACACGGCCAGTCAAATAAAAGCTTGATAAAAATCAAGTGATTCTATGACCGAATCTTTGTTTCCCATAATATTAATTCCAATAATCACAAATATTGTAATCCATAATTGTCACATGCTATAATTTCATATGCTATCCAAATGGAACATAGGCCGAAAACCGACATCTGTAGGTTAGGTTTGTTTTATGACCCCGTATAGCGGAGTGTCAAAATACAAACCCAATCTAATCTAGTTTTAGAAGAACTGCTACCAAATAGTACATGGATCTAAAACCGAAAACTATAGGTTAGGTTAGGTTTGTGTTGTGACCCGTACAGCGGAGCGTCAGAATGTTTGCTTCAAAATACAAATCCTAACCTAATTTACAGTTTTAGAAGAACTACGATAAAAGGACGTACGACATTCGACCAGAACCGAAAACTTTAGGTTAGGTTTGTATTGTGACCATGTAGTACATAGTGTCTATGTACATACGTGGCCACAATATGCCTACAGAAAATAAGATGCTAAGCCAGGTTGGATTCGCACAGAAACAATATTTAGTATGGCGTTTAAATATTCTATCATACAATATTATGGCACTTAATACTATGGAAAACAATACTTATGGCATTCGTATCATTATGGCATATAATATTTGGGAATACAAGAGTATGTTAAATGAATTTTCTAGGAAACGAAACATTCGGGCAAATGAAATTCAGGTAAGTGAAATTCGAGCAAATCAATATTATTGCATATAAATTTCGGTCAAACAATATAGACAACCGAAATATAGTACTTACATTACTGCAGACGCCGCGCCGGGAAAGAGCTTGCCGGGTGAGTAGGCCGACCGTAGGAAGGCCGGATAGTGATACGAAGTCGGCAAGCCTTTTTCACGGCTAAGGTCTGTATTTGGTCTGTATAGTGTTTTTCTCAAACATTATGCAATGAAAAAAAAACAACACTCAAAAAAATATAATTCTGTCTGTTTAGCCTGGGTGCGTAACGACGGCTATAACAATTTTTGATATAATTTCAGTCGCTATAACGCTCATTTGATATAATTATTGAATGATATAACAACACTTAATATATCAACATTTGATATAATTATTGTTTCATATACTGATCATTTTATCGAATAACATTTAATATAACATTCTTTAAGTACAATGCATATTTCTTCTAATGAATTTATGGTATAACGTTTATTTTATCTTAAGTTGAAATGGCATACGTATAGGGTATAGAGAAATAGGGGGGCGGGGGGGCGGAGCCCCCCACCGCATTAAAAAAAAACTTAAACCATAAGTTCAATTAGGTTAGGTTAGGTTAGAAAAAAAAAGGAAAAAGAAAAAAAAAGAACTGCATCCCCCAGAAAAAATGGACTGCTACCAGAAAAATAGGTTAGGTACCAGCACTACACAAAACGAAAGAAAACTTTGGGTTAGGTAAATTAAACGCAATTCACATGAAATTATACCTAATGTTGTTATATCAAATGAAACATTATATCAAATGTATTTTATACTAATTGAAATTATACCATATGAAATTATACCAAATATTGTTATACCAAATGAACATTAAACCATATGATGGTTATAGGAAATAAGTGTTCTACCAAATGATAAATATACGAAATAAAAATAGATATTTTAAAATTATACCAAACGTTTATTATATTAAATGAAATTATATCAAATGTTGTTATATCCAACATACATAATACCATTTATTTTTATATCGATCATTACACACCCACTTTATGACGACAATTCATTGCAAGTTTGATAAAAATGATTTATTATTATTATTATGAGTACAAGCCAGTTGTCATGCAAATAACTTCATCGTAACTAACCGACCTCTCTTCCCAACAGTGTCACCAGGTTCTCCGATCCCTTCAACGAGCAGGGGCACCCTGGAAGAGCTGTCGCCCAACATATCGACACTAGAATACGACAGCGACGACGATGACGTGAGTAGCTGTGGTCTTATTTAAAAAAAAAAAAAATATATATATATATATATATATATTGCTATAATACAACATTTTCTTTCGTAATCTTTGAACGATCCCTAACTTATAATAAAATACAAGTCGGCAAAGTAGCAATTACTCTCTGAATTACGATGTCATAATCGTAACATATTACTCTGCGCGGTAAGACATAAACATAAGTCGCTCAATAATCAAAAACCGGCCAAGAGCATGTCGGGCCACGCTCAGTGTAGGGTTCCGTAGTTGCCAATCCTTCACAATAGACGGGCTTAACGAGGTTTATATTACGAGAAAGATTTCAAGCTCTAAAAAAGGTCGTAAACGCCAAAGTAGATGTAATTACTTATCACCTTCTGGGAGTTATCGATTATACACACCAGATTGAGTGGAATGTTTTAATGCAGTTTGGCACTTAACTAATATGTGTAACGTTCGAAGTATAAGGACACCGCGCGGAACTTACGTCATTTTAAAGAAAATTATAAAATTTTGCGATGGCTCAAAACGGCTCCACCGATTTTATTCAATATAGTTCTCATTGAAAGTACTTATAAAGGCCTCATTTTCATGAATTTTCCCATATTTTTTGGACCGGTGGTTGAAAAGTTAGAGGGGGGGGGACGCAGTTTTTTGGATTTCGGAGTGATTATTTACAAAACTGCTGACTTTATCAAAAAATAATGTTTGGAGACCCCTATTATTTTTAAAAGAACTATTCAACGACACCCCACACACTAGTGTTGAAAAGAATAAATCGTCCCCCCTTTAGGTGTACGAGAGGTACCCGAGAAAAAGTTTTTTATTTTTTTTATTTTACCGTGTTGTCGGCGTTATACATACACATACTCATAATAACAAATTTCAGCTTTCTAGTACTAAGCTAGAGCCGCGGAAGGACAGACGGACATATGGACATGGTGAAACTATAAGGGTTCCCAGTTGACTACGGAACCCTAATAAAAACGGTTTTATATTTAATTATTCGCTATAGCCCAACAGGGTGTTTTTCAACCCACGCCATATTGCTGACTTTTAATTTATTTTACTGGCCACGACAAATTTTTGGTAACTGACGTTGAATGTCGGTGAATATCACTGATGTAAACAAAGAGGAAACAGAACTAAATATTCCGCGAAATTAAAGTAATTTTTCCATAATAAAGCCAAAACTATCCACAGTGATGACAGTCAAGTTTTTTTTTCAATATTTAGTATTTTTTCGATTCCAAGGTCTGCAGCTCACAGAGCCACTATACTTTTATACATAAGCGACACTTTGTCTCGCGTCATATACTACCTGTCCCTTTCCTTTCAATAAAGTGCGAGCGAGATGCGTAATGTAAAGTCGCGCGACAATATGAAGTCTTGACAAAATCGCTAGCCCTAGCTTCGTCCCTGTAGGGTAGCTCTATCAATGTTTAAATAGTATCTTTCTCATCTAGTTAAAACAAATATTAAACACAGTGATTATACATTTCCCTGGTCCTTAGGGTACTAAATATTCACCGTTTTCAAGTTGTCTTATCTTCATTTTCATTTCATTTCCGTACGTATATTAAGGAAGTTTGTATACAGGGTGTCCCACGGCTATATAATGCCACATGGAGGGGAAATACATTAAAAAATTAGACAGGATATTTTGCTCAATGGAGACAGTTTTATTTTATAAATTAAGTAAATCTAATATATTTAAGGTACTTTCTCTCCATGTGGCATAACCGTGGGATCATGTTAAAATATTCAAAACTAACGGTGATTTGTTCAATTTACGCACTAGAGAGAGTTTTTAGACTACTTTAAACTAAAACTACTAAATAGAATATGTTGTTTCTCATGCGTTTGGGACGGAACAACTCGAGAGAACTATAAAGGAATTTCATGCAAAAAGGCAAAGCCAGGACATAACATAGCGTATGTATTCATGAACAGGCTAAACAGCTTTTTAAAAACCTATCAACAGCCCGAATAGGTAGCGCTTTCGATACTGATACTACACAATTCGCGATTCACGTTTAAAAAAACTTAAGAGAACAATACAAAAGATTAACTTTATGTTTATTTAAACGTTCGAAAACTTCGAAAACGGTTACAACCGGTTATTTGTAATAATAACCAGGATTGCATTCCCTGGGTTCGCTACACACCACAAGTTATGTAAGTTTAACTGCGGAACCCTAAAATGAGCAGTTCTCCAATGGACTGGAAAATATAAGAAGTTCAAAACATTTTCTCAGCAAAGTTTATTGGAAAAGAAAAGCAGGAACGATTTATTAAAAAACTTGTTTTAATAGCCTAGGGCTCCAATCCAACGAGACTTTGCAAAATCTATACCTAGGTACTATTATAAAATTCTAGATTCGTATTAAATAGAGCCGAATACAGACTTTGGCGAATACGAATATTCGGCCGAACATCGGTTCAGCTCTTACCGAACCGAATATTCTTTTTTTTTTTATTGAAGACCATATTTTTAAAACTGATGTTGAGATTTTAAATGATTTCGTTCCTGTCATTTAGTTGATAACTGATAAAGGTGATTAATAAAACTTACTTAATTAAAACAACTCTTTTTAGGGTTCCGTACCTCAAAAGGAAAAAACGGAACCCTTATAGGATCACTTTGTTGTCCGTCTGTCCGTCCGTCCGTCTGTCAAGACCCTTTTTCTCAGGAACGCGTGGAGGTATGAAGCTGAAATTTATATCAATTACTCAGGTCTACTGTCCCTTGAAGCTGTGAAAAAATCAAACTTCTAAGCCAACGCAATCAAAAGATACAGCCGTTTATGCCGCAAATTTTCGACACTTGCAAGGGAATCATAACCTACAGGGTGCTTCCCGTGAACTCAGAATCTTGAAATTTGGTACGAAGCAACGTCTTATAGCATAGATAAAGGAAAAATTACGAAAACCATAAATTTTTAGTTACATCATCACATAATATATTTTTTTTAATAATTTTAAACTTACTACCCATTTCCTCATAAACGCGTAGAGGTATTAAATTAAAATTCATACCAAATACTCAGGTCTATAATACCTTTAAGCTGTAACAAAATCAAACTTCTATGTCAACGCAATCAAAAGAAACAGCAATTTAAGCTGCATATTTTGAAACTCGCAAGTACTCGCAAGGGAATCAAAACCTAAAGGGTACTTCCAGTCGACCTAGAATCTTGAAATTTGGCATGAAGCAACGTTTTATAGCACACATAAAGGAAAAATTCCGAAAACCTTAAATTTTTAGTTACATTACAAAATATATATTTTTTAATAAATATAAACTTATTACTTTTTTCCTCATGAACGCGTAGAGCTATCAAGTTGAAATTCGAACTTTGTAAACCTTGCAGGTTTGTACGGAACCCTCGGTGCGCGAGTCCGACTCGCACTTGGCCGGTTTTTTTTCTTAATTAAGCTACAGTTTATTGCAAAATAATTGTATTTATATTTTGACGCATATTTATCTTTTTTTGGCAGTTGCTTATGATGAAAATAGGATGTCATTGCGACGATTTACGGAACAACCTACGCTTGTTATTTACTTTTCCCCTCACTAGCTCGGAAAGGCCAGTTTGTTTGTTTGATATCTATTGAGAAAATCGCTTTTTATCCACATGTGGAGAAAGAGTTTTGACGTTTCAACGCAGCTAAAGTAAAATTTGACATGAGCTTATTTTCTGAAAAATCCCGTTTAAAATACCTACATGAAAGCTAATTAGACCTTAGTTTTAATAAATGGCAAATTGGTTCATTGCCTCTTGTTTCAAATAAACACTCGCGGGTAAAATACAACTTTTCCCCCTTGAATTAACACAAATTATAACGGGTCTAACGCGATATTTCCTATTTACCTTCATAATCTAACGTCTAACGTCTAACGTTTTATTAGACATTTTCGTCGGGTAGTACTACATTTGGCCGACGGCTCCAGTAACAACTCGCTGTTTCACCAGTACATCTGAGACCACGGCGTGTGCAACCCCGCCGAAACGTTAGATTATGAAGGTAAATAGGAAATATCGCGTTAGACCCGTTATAATTTGTGTTAATTATGAGTTCAAACCGCGAGAGTATAAAGTGTCATATTTCCCCCCTTGTATAACAAATAACTATTGTTTATTCGCTAATTCGGCAATGTAACCGAACTATTCGGCCCATCTCTGTTATTAGAGATGTGTATGTAGCTCGCGAGTGAGTGATTCAAACGAGCTATATCATTTGGTTTAGCTCACTAGCTCTTTCGCTCACTGAAGATTCAAGTAGCTTAGTATCTCATCTATCATCTCAGATTACTCGCTTGCGCTCGCGTTTTTCTCGTCGTTTCTTCTTTTAAATCTAGATTGTCTCTAATTCTTTACTCACTCGTGAACGATATAGTTTAAAGATCTACTGAGCTAAATGAGTGATACATATCTCGGTGACCTAAATACACATATCACTCTTTTCACTTTAGTGACACATTCTGCGCATCTCTATCTGGTATTGGAAATCAGTTTTCTATAATAATAATAAATATCAGATCAGACAACCTCACACAAATCGATCTGGTCCCAAATTAAGCTCAAGAAGGCTTGTGTTATGGGTACTAGACGACGATATACATACTTATATAGATAAATACACATACTTAAATACATAGAACAACCATGACCCAAGCACAAATATTCGAGTTCATCACACAAATATTTGCTCTGGCTGGGATTCGAACCCGGGACCGCCGGCTCAGTAGGCAGGTCTCTACAAACCGAGCCAACCGCGTGTTCAATGTCGTCTATGGAGAATGTTAATATCGTGATGCAGGATCGTAATTTGTTTTTCACCTCACCAGCTCAAACATGGCGATTTTGCTGTCAGATACCAGTGAACAAAATGCGATTTTGTTTCGAGCGTGAGTAGAAAGTAACTTTTTAATTTTTTTCAATATCTGACCACGAATTGTCATTCTTCAGCCAAAGGTTAATTATAAAATTCTAATCATTTGAATCTCGATGCACTCTGTTTCTTTCATATGTATATAAAAGAGAGGGATAGAAACTTATCAATTTGAAATTTGATTTTCGAATCCGACCTCGATTGAGAACAGTTCGGATACGCGTTATACCAAAAAATTCATTAAAAACACGCGAAAAAGTTTTAATTGCAACGTATTTTTTTTTAATGTTATTAAAACTATCGTGAGACATCTTTACTAATTATAAAAACGGTATAAACTCACGTCGCGTCGTGGGTCGCGAGTCGCGTACCCCTGATGAAGAGCTCCAAAGGAGTTCGAAACATGTCGGGCCGTTCCTGACAATTTTTACGTGAGTTTATACCGTTTTTATAATTAGTATTTCTTTTTCTTTATTATATTTTTATTTAACGACCGAATATTAAAATGATTGTGCCTTTTATATAAAACAATTGATCATTGCTCAAATATAATAAGATTTTTCACCTTATTACTTATTGTAAATTATATTTACTTATTGTAAAGTATAATTTATAATTTCGCCGTTTATCATAGATGCATATTCGAAACGTACCTTAAAAAATATCGAGTTCATATTGTAATTGTTATTTTCTTTTGCATATATTTTGTTTGGTGTTTTAGGAGTAAAAATATTAATCAATGTATAAACAAAATCTCGTAATATAATAATGTATTTATAAATAAACACGTCATGTATCTGCTAAATCTTCCAATTTGATCAAATAATGACAATAACCGTGTTAGTTGGTTGATTATAATTTCAATTAAATTATATATATTGTTATTCCTTTTTAAGCAGCACTTATCTATTTTCTGATTAATAAGATTATTGAAATCAGCAACAAAGACTATAAACATACGTTGGAAGAAAAAACGCAAAATGTCGAATATGTTCTCGCTGATGAGGTGAAAAGTTGTGTGTGCTACACGAGAGCAAAGTTTTTTGCATCTCGTGCTGTTGAGTCCCTCGCTACACTCAGGATTCTAACATAGAATCACTCGCTACGCTCGTGATTCAAACGTAGAATCCTTCGCTTGCTCGGGACTCAAAATCAGCACTCATAACAAAAAACAACTTTGCTCTCTTGTTGCACAAATAACTATTGTATGGGCGCGCGGCGCCATGTCAGTCTGGCGCAATCTGTTTTCATAATTTCCTTTGTCCTGGCATCACGCCGAAACGGCTGGACAAATTAGAATCAATTTGGTACAGGGATGGCTGGGCATCCAAAGATATATAGGATACTTTATTTATTTTATTCAAACGGGACGCTTATTACGCAAATTCTATAATAAGTAATTTGCGCAATAATCGAAACGATCCGACACATTAAACATTTCTCCTTTAGGCGAGGCAGGTCAACCTCGTTTTCAGGCATTTTCGAGCACGGTCATGTTCTCGGTTCGTCACCTTCTCGGCAGATCATCTTCGCTTCCCGACAATTTAGAAGGACGTCATGTTCTTAGTTAGTCAATTTCTTAGTAGGTCATCTACGTTTAACAACTTTAACGTTATTTGCTTATCTCTGTTAATATAATTACAACTTTTACGGATAAAATACACGGGGTTACTACAAAAAGATACCATAAGATTAGTTACAAGCCTAGAGAATTTCGTTGAAATAGATTTTCCTAGACCATGAATAACCAGAAAATGACGTCCTGCGAAATTGACCCTCTTAGAAGATGACTAAAGTAGAAAATGACATCCTGCGAAATAGACCTACTTAGAAGACGACTAATCCAGACAATGTCGTCCTTTGAAATAGACCTACTTAGAAGACGACTAATCCAGACAATGTCGTCCTTTGAAATAGACTAGACCTACTTAGAAGATGACCAACCTAGAAAATGAAGTCCTGCGAAATAGACCCACTTAGAAGATGACTATCCCAGAAAAAGACGTCCTTCGAAATGGACGTAAAACTAACACGACGTTTCACTACATTAACTTTCCACGAAAACGACCTGCCTCGCCTAAATGACATTTCTGACGAGAACAAAACCTTGATTTGGATAACCCGGTTACGTTAAGTTTGGACCTCATTTATCCGACGCCATAGTCCAGCCCGTCTAGCATAACTTATGCTTCGCGACTTGTCGCGCGACATAGCATCGCCCGTCACTCTCTCACAGCACAGACAAGAAAGAGATGGGTAATATTTCTCGAGCTAACGTTGTGTCACAGTTGTGCTAGAGGTGCTAGTAAACTGATAGTATCGGCAAAGGACCTATTATACGTTCTCTTAAGAGGCCTTATTCCTTTTAATATGCTGATTGTTTTAGATATTTTTCTCTATGATCAAACATGTTTCTTAACATATTATTGATGTTACTACCTAGAACGAGGCTATTGGGGTTTATTGGTATACATTTGAAACCTACAGTTTGAATTTTTCATTGATAATTTTTGTTTCAATTTCTAAATTGACAAAAAATCACGCAGAAAATTAGTTTTTACAACATATTTTCGACAGCACGCAATGAAAGCATGAAATAGCTATATGTTACTACCAAGAACTCGGGAAAAAGTATTATTCACTTCACAAAAAGTTCGTTGAAATATATATTTGTCATAATAAGAAAGAAAAAAAGGGAATAAGGCCTCTTAAGATTATACTCACCTACAAAATGGCGCTCTACACTGATAATAAATTGAAACTCCTCAAGCGGTATCCAATTACTTTAAAAGCTTCCAGAAACTTCGGTAAATATCGTATAGCACTTCCACGAGTAACCGAGGATTTGGGGCATTTTTTATTTATTTGTAATTATTTAATAGCAATTTTGTACAGTTACATAATGAGCTCAGTAGGTAGGTAATAGGTACTATAGTATACCCCAACAGGGGGATTTTTAACCCGCGCCATTTTGCGGATTTTTAGTGGTACTAATTTATTTTACTGGCAACGAAAATTTTTTGGTAACTGACGTTGAAAATCAGTGACTGTCACTGATGTAAACAAAGAGGAAACACGACTAAATATTCCGCAAATGTGAAGTAATTTTTGTATAATATAGCCAAAACTATCCACAGTGCTGAACGTCAAGCTTTTTTCCAATTGTTTTCAGTATTTATTTCGCAAGAACGAAGGATTGAGCAGCATTCCGGTGTAAACAATGTTTTGAATTTGGAATATGACAAATCCTTGACAAATCGCTATTGACGTTTAATAATGCAAATATATGACATATGCACATTATTGCCATATGAAAGCTGTTTGTAGCGCCACTGTCCCTGGGCAGAACCGACACTCGTTAGAATATTATATATGTAATTCAATGGAGGGGTAAAGCGGTCGCAGCGTGGGGTAATGGGGTCAAAACTCATAAGCGCATTTATGGCACGATACCGTTATGGTCCTTCTTATGATCGTTATTCCGTAACTGCTCATAACAGCGAATGTCTTTATATACTGTTTCTTAACTCGTTCCAGAATTGTAAATAATACATTATATACAAGTTATCCAAATAGAGATAATAGGGTAGGAGATCATTTTCATTTTTTTTAAGTAACTAACAAGCAGCAGAACCGCTTATACAGCCCTTATACTGCTAATTTAAGCTGAATAAAAGCTGTATAAATTCTTCCGCAGATTTTTTTGCTACTTGGGCGGGTAACCAAAGAGTAAACAGAGTGGAAGTAACGAGCGGCATTAGAAGGATTTACTAGACTGAATTCACTGGATCATAAACATAATCTCTTCAAGGAACGACGATGACTGATGTGGGATTATACAACATACTTAATTTAAATAAAACAATTTAAACGGATTATATCGCGAATATTAACTATTTGAGCCTACCTGAACCACAGAACCTGAACTTACTCGTAATTTGTGAATCATGTAAATGTTATTTCATTACACAGATCACAAAGCACAAGTCGACCAACGTGTCAACCACTCCACCGCCAGGAGACCATTCGAATTTTTCCAACTGTCTTGGTCTTTGCTAAAAGCTTTTCTCATAGGCAACAACTATTTTTTCTTGCATTGTATTTCTCCTGTATGTTTTATGAGGTTTGCATTAAAGAGTACTTGTATTGTATTGTATTTTGGCTCAGTGACCGAAACAGGATCTTAGCCTCCGAAACGAGAGCACGCACTTGTCCCGATCCTGCGCAGTTTCTCGCCAGTTGACTGGAAAAGACTGCGCAGAAATAACTATCTGTAAGTCTTACCCCAGAAGACAATAACCTACGTTAGTCTTCGTGTCATCTTCTGTCTAGTGTTCGAGTGTGTGTTCTTTCTTTCTTACCCCATCGTGCCCTATAAATATTAAATCGCCGTATTTGGGGCCATCCGTCCGGGTTTTCCCGAATTAGTCCTAGTTTGGAGGCCTTCCGGGGGGTTTTGCAAAAAGTGTCCGGGGAAAAACCCTTAGGACACTTTCATTAGAATGAAAAATAAAGCGATTGTTCTTTTAATAATATTATTTTCGGACATGTTCGGGGAAAAAATGCGATTTACGCCAAATGTCCGGGTTTCTTTAAGTCTTTGTCAGGATTCGGCGAATTTGGAGATAGCCGTATTGCACTTTTATGTCACAAGTCTTAACATCCAAGTAGATCTGAAGTCTGAAGGGAGCATCGTAAAGTGAAGCGAACTATTAAATATAAAAGCCTTTTTATTGCGTATTGAGTGACTTATGTCATACCGCTCTGAGTAATATGTTACGATTATGACATCGTAATTCTGAGAGAAATTGCTACTTTATCCACTTGTATTTTATTAAAAGTTAGACGTCGTTCAAATATTGCGAAAGAAAATATTTTATAGCAAAATATGTCACCACAATGAAAGGGGATGAAAATTTTAACTGATAAACCTGATAAAGAAATTGATTGTGCTATCCAAAATAATTAACATTGATTTTTACTACGATACTGAGTTTTTAGGTAGGTAATACCTACTTTGGTATTTTTCCATACTACAATACCCACCAAACGGGTTTATTCAAGTCGTAGAAGTCGAATAACGCTCGACATGTTTCGAATTGGTAATGATAACCGGCACTCGGGCTCGGGAGCTCGGTAGGCAGCCGCCGCGACTAATCGGCTCTCCTGATGATGAATCGCGGACCGATTCGAAACATGTCGAGCGATATTCGAGTTTTACAACGTGAGTAAGTAAGCCCATTTCGTATGTCTGAAACTCACTGTAGTTTTCTATGTGAAAAAGATTATCGTTTTTACAATCACTACCTACATAGTAGGTATAAAACAAAGTCGCTTCCTGCTGTCAGTCTGTCCCTATGTATGCTTAGATCTTTAAAACTACGCTGCAAGAGTAAGTTTTATTTATGTATAATACATGCATAATATAGTAAATAAACGCTGATAATTTTAGAGGTTCCGTGCGAAGCCGGGACGGGTCGCTAGTTTCATTATAAGATATTTTAATAAATCCAATATAACACAATATCGCTAAACCTTCTACACGTTTTCGCATGTTAAAAACATTCCAAATTGTTTCCAAACAAATTCGAACTCAATTTGTTTTTCATGACAAGCCCGGAGTTTGGCGTGTATTTAGGATCGATAAAAAGTAAACACCATATCTACAATCTGTGTGGTAAATATTTGACGAACAGCAAGCGAGGTTATACAGTGTGGAAAAGATAATGGGCCCTGGAGAAAAAAACTGCCTTAAATCCTTAAGTTAGCTGGGCCCTTTTTTGTTGTACCTACATTTCGCTTTTTTTAGATTTCGGATGTTTTATTTTTCTTAAAACACAATTAACTAAAAATTTCATATTTAGTTCGGCTACTCATGCTATAATTTTGTTTCAGATTGATTTAGAAAAGACTACACCCACCAGACGAATTAGCAGTCCCGCTATGGATGACCCCCTGGTATGATTATAATAAGTATATGACTTTATTTATCTACACACTGTGTAGGTCTTAAAACACTTGTGTGATCCTATTCTAGAACTCGTCTTCGGCTCGTTTCAAAAAACCACGCTCGTATTTTGAGACCTCTTAACCAAGAGTTGCTTAAACTACTTATTATTGTACGTATATTAAAAAATTCCCGCGCATTGCACGCGATAAACATTTATTTTATCTCTACCGCAGTTACGTAATAAATAAAGTATCCCATAACCATCTTTCGATGTCAAAAAAGAACGCTACTGGCTAACACAAAAACTTTAATCCTATAAATGAGCTTTTAAATAAAAAAAATCTTTAAAAAAGATTTGTATAAGTTCAAGATTATAATTATTATATTGCTACACTATTTTTTTACATATATAGGTACAAAATATATATGTGTATGTGCCGGATAATATAACCTGGCATCTAATTGTATCATGTTTTAAAACAAATAAAGAATATTTAGCAATAAATTAAAACATTAGATACTCTTCAAACTGAACAACATTTGTTCAGCAACTTTAAGACGGCTACTCATACACCTGCCGCATTTTTTTTTTTATTAAGATTTAGGGGTCGCTAGATTCAAGATTTTTCATTGGGTGATTCTAATGGGCTATCATGTTCACTAAAATCACCCAGATGATCGTGCTGGACATGGCATCCAATAGGATGACCTGGGTGATCGCACTGGACATATTCGGCCAATTCAATCACCTGGGTGATCCGCTCAGGTAATCCTACTGGACGTCGCGGCGGAGTGCACGTGTCACAATGGACAATAAGCGTGAAGTTTGGACACGGATAATAGACGTGTACAAAGATCAGCCCCACATGTGGGATAAAAAAAACAAACAATATTTTAACAGAGACATGCTTCGTTTCTGCAGCCAATTCTTGACCCAGTATCTTCTATTTTTTTTCGGTAGCACCACAGAGAGTGCCAATGCCATACCAATCCATAGGTGTTTCGACAATACAGTAGCCATTCTCATGGACGTGCGTTCAGCGAGACTATCACTTTTACACACTGAACGGCAGGCTTGTGTGTAGAGAACAGAGAACAGACGAAATTGCTCCGACCGCCGTGCGACCGGTATTGCCCCTGCGGCAGGTGTGTGAGTAGCCGGCTAAGTCAGTTTTCAGAATTTCATTATTTCAAACAAATTAAATAGTATTTTCAATGTACGCCGTCCAACATTGACATTCTCTGAGCATTGACATAGTTGTCACTCTACTAATATCGCAGATTTCGCGATACATTGTTTTTTATTTTATTATCATTTATTACACGTTATTTTCAGAAGTTGCTTAACAAATGTAGGTATTTTCAATGTACATATTATAAAATATGTTTGTTCACTTGGTTATGGATCAATGGGAACACCTATGAGTGTATAACGTGCAGTCCTGTTTCGCTCAACTTATGGATCCACATAATACCAGCCGTCAAGTCACCCCCGTGGTTTGGCAATGTGCTGAGTGGACTCCGTTTTCGTACAATACTTGTAATTTTCATCTTGTAATATGTACTCCTAATTGCAGCGAAATAAGTTTTCTTTCTTTATTTTTTATTGCTCCTATTACAGGCAACACCCGAAATGAAAAGCCCGATCTTATTCTGCCAATTAATGACCACACATTTCCTGCAGATGAACTACCATCGCCTAAACAACCGCTCATCACTGGACAACTTACAAGACAACGACGACGCCGCGACATCATGCGACGTCCACTCTCTCCCCTTCGACCAGTCGTCCATCGCGCCCAGCGAAGACATGTCCATCACCTGCATCAAGAAGAACAAAAAGCATCCTAGGAGGGACCAGAGGGACATACAACATATGCGGGATATGGATATGTGGAATGCCAGTGATGTTGAAGTTATGCAGGTAAGCGAGCATAAACATAACATAGCGCCAAACAAATAATCAGATAATATTAAAATGAACAAAAGCATCCTAGGAGGGATGAGATCAAGGGCATGATATCCTATGTCTACTCTGAAACATTGTTTCCCATGTAACGTTTCACCAAATTTTCATTTGTGCAAACGTATTTTCTTCCTGAAACCAGTGATATTTTCGGGATTTGTAAACATCGTTTTAGAACCCATTAGGTTAGGTTAGTTTTGTTTTATGATTGTTCTCAAAAATTTACAGTAAAAGAAAATTACTTTCGGACAAATTACAATTTGGTGAAACGCATTGTGAAACGTTACAGATAGGAAACAAAATTTAGTGCTTTAAATAGGGGCATAGACTATAATTATGTGGGGCATGATGGATGGACCAATTTTTTAATTGTTGGCGATCTTTGTTTTTCTCAGTTTTAAATAAAATTTGGTGTGATGGTAAAGTTGCTTATTCTGACCACGGTAAGCCCAATTTCACTGTCCTAAAAAGTCCATTGAGTTACAAAATGTGGCCAATTTTTTATTTTGTTGTCAATTTCTTTATTTTTCTCAGTATTAAATAAAATTTGGTGAGTTGGTAAAGTTGCTTATTCTGACCATGGTAAGTCCAATTTCACTCTATGTCCTACAAATTTGTCCATTGAGTTACACGAAATGTATCACATAAATTGGCCCATGGGCCAATTTATTTTGTTGTCGATTTATTAATTTTTCGTTTCGAGCTCCACATTTTATACTAAATTTTAGTACAAAATACGAAGTTTAGTTATGAAATTTCGATACATTTTGTGTAACTCAATGGAAAATTTAGCGTGAAATTGGGCTTACCATTGACATGGTAAGCCCAATTTCACGCTAAATTTGGTCAGAATAAACAACTTAACCAACTCACCAAATTTTATTGAAATCTGAGAAAAAAGAAATCGACAACAAATAAAAATTGTCTCGGATATCCGGATATGTGGAGTGACAATGATTTGTGCAGGTAAGCAAAAACCTCCCACCAAATGATCTCTCTAAATATTATTTCGGGTTTCCAAAAGGCGGTGTTACCTGTTATGTTACGAAATAGCGTTGAATACTGCGATAATATGACAATTAGAACCCGTGTCAACAAACAACCGCTCTATTACTCCCCCGTCGAGGAAAGAAAGGGTCACCCTAAGTATATTTGGCGTGGTTTGGCAAAGTTTTGTGCCATTATAAGTCGTGTGCATTACGTATACTCGACGCCACGTAGCTTGGCAATAGCGACCAATGACTCCTCCTACCATGAAACTCAATTTCTAATGACGACACTTTTTTTTGTTCCCCGTAACGACCATTTTTACTTTTATTGCTACACCGTGGTAGCGGGTCCGCTCCCTCCACGCCCAGACACCCTCTAGAGGGTGTAAAAATGGTCGTTACGGGGAACAAAAAAAAGTGTCGTCATTAGAAATTGAGTTTCATGGTAGGAGGAGTCATTGGTCGCTATTGCCAAGCTACGTGGCGTCGAGTATAGATGCCACGAGTTCGGTCTTAGCGGGGAGCGGCGCGGCGGGCGGGGCGGGGCGGCGGCCTTGCCACGTACACCGCGCGCTCTGAAGTCGCCTCACAGTGAACTGGATCTTTCCTAGTCGCCTCATACATCAGCATGATTTTGTTTTTGCCGCTCACCGTCGCCGCTGGTCACGCAAAATCGTGCTACTCCGTTAGAAAGTGGCCAGAGATTAGGTACGGTATTCGCGGGTTGGAAGCAGTGAAAAATAGCTGAGGCCCTATGCTCCTTGAAGCGATAAAACGCATAATAAAGACGCGGAATCCGAATTACGTATGTTAATATATCTCATCATCATAAATTTAAGAGCTACGCTCTTGTAGGTGGAGTAATTTCAATGCATCTCGTTCTTGCGCCTTCTCCTTGACAGCCATGGTACGACACAACCTTCTTCATTTGGTCCATATAAGCTCTCCTTGGTCCAAACACCAAAAAAAGCTATGACCAATTCTAATAACGAATCCTTATCGACAGAACCTCCTAAGCCGGAGCGGCAACCATAACGAGCAGTTCAAATGGGAGGCCATAGCCACCGCCAGAGGGCTCTGCACGCTCACCGACAACTGCGGCTGCGCAGACTGCAAGCACGCGAAGTACTTGAACGGGGTATCGGATGGAGACGGCGGGATGCACGCCGCACAGCTGATCAGCGCTGTTAGCGTGGGGTGTGCTGTGCAGTAGGTAGGCTGTCAGGTAATTCCAGCTAGATACCATGGACTAACAGACTCGTCTCAAGACGACGTTGTCAAGTTAGGTACACGTCCGCTGGTTCGAGTGCCCGTGCACGCCACAGCACACGCTAGGCGCTGGGGCAGTGCGCTGCCTACAGCCTAGCAACACGATGTCGGTTAGAGCCGTAAGGCTACCGAGTAGGTAAGCCATGATTTACGATACGATACGTATGATGTTGGAGAACATGTCAGGTAGATTAGATTCATCCAAATTGGACAAGGATTCAACAACATACCTATACTTAAACATAAACATAAGCATAAAAATAAGCATACTATACATACACACTTGAACGGGGTATCGGATGGCGACGGGGAGGGAAATGTAAGGTTAAGTCGTAATTCGCGCCAAAATAAAATTCATAGGCAGTGGCATTAAAAATATTTTTAGGTTGTCTCCTCAAACGCTTCATAAAAGTTTTGGGAAAATAAAATCATAAAAAATACCTATATACGATAGATTGTGTTTTTTTATTAAATTCCCAATATTATTTAATTAATATGCAAATTCCGGTAGGAAAACGTATTGCACAGATGAAATTTGATGTAATTATCTACTTGTGAATCTGCAAAAAGTGCATTTTGTTTAAGTTAAAAATGTAATAAAATGTGGCCGACCTGAATGAGAAGTGTTGAAAAGCAAACTAACTTCAGCTTTTATCTTAAATTGCTTACAGTTTTCGTAAGTCATATAAAAGCTGAACAATTAGAGTGATTGTGCCAATATGGTCTGAGTAGATGTAAAAGATGATGAGTATTTTTACAAGAAAATTTTTAGAGTAAAGTCGAAATTTAGATATACTCACACTTTGTCTGAAATGTAATTAAACAAACACTGCTAATATTAAGTGGTGATCACAAAGTTTTCTGGGTCGGTTTTAGTAATTTGAGCAGGGATACGTGATAAAACAAAGCTGCTATTTTGGTCCCTGGATTACAGCAAAAATACGTGACTTGATAACTTTTCACACCTACGCGGCGAACGTGGTAAATGGTAAATGACGTCGCATATTAAATGGCGACCGAACTTACCAGATATTTTATAACAAGTGTGTTATAATTTTCAGTGACCTTATAGAGTTTCACGTACCAAAATATTAAAAGGTAGTTATATATTTCAAGATATATTATATTTAATTGAAATAATTGAAAGTTGTCCCTTGTCAACTTTTTAGGTCTCCTAATGTCTGCTTCGTATAACTTACTTTAAGATCGTGTCAATTGATTCTGGTCCATCGAAACACATTTTATCGGACTGTATTACATTTTATTATTAATTAGTACAAATTAAAAAAGAGGTTTCTCATAACGATAAACTTGATCATAAAGCCTTTATTCCAGAAAACTTTGGGTTTACGTTTAGAAGTAGTACGTATACTTATTGTATGGTTAAGTCGTCAATTTGTCTACTTTTGTGGGATTGCGTTCGGAGCTTGCATGTAAATTTGGACACAACGTAAAACCAAAGACCAACTCCTATGAGAGTCAGTCGATTGTTGAAAGCGCATTTGGCGCGCTAGCCCCGACTGATAAGTTGTAATTAGTGTGGAAAATATCAGCTCAGGGTGTGTGTTGCATATGGTACCTTAAATAGGTACAGTTAGATTGTGTATAGTAAAAACCTGGTAATTGCCTAGTTGATCGTTCGATACCTTAAATGACTGTCGACTCTACCACTAACTTTAGATGATATTTTTAATACAGAAATCTCGATGTTAGATGATTCTAGCATAGACAATTGTGATTACCTTCATCTATTAAAATGCCGGGAGTATTTTAAATTGTCCGGATGTACATTTGGATGGTAGGTACATGTTTCGAAAGGAAGTTTCACCGAAAGAAACATTATATTATAATGCTTTTGAAATTGTACGCTTTGAAAGTCATTTACTCAACAGATAAAGAAAAGAACCCAAAATTTAGCGAACATGATTTTAAAGAAGGGAAATCTTTCGGAGAAATGTCTTTTCGGAATTACTATCCGTGACCTATCGGGCTATTGGTAGATTAAGAAGAAACAACAGTCAAATTGTATGGAGACATAACGGTGTAGTGTAGTTTATTTATACATTTTGTAATGGTAATTTTGAACTTGTATTTTGTACCTACTCTGTAATAATAAGACGCAAATGAACTTATGATAATTATACAGCCTTCTAGTCAGTTCCTATTATATTTCTACTCATTATAATTCGCTAGTTTAATTACATGTTAATTTAGTTTTTGACTCACCATCATTTTAAGTCAATCATTTTAACGAAAAATTATTACTCTGATGATTGAAATGTATGTTATTATTTCTAAATAAAGTATCTCAAAATGGCTGGTGATGTCTTCGTAGCTTCACAGAATGTAATAAGTACCAATCTTAGATGACATTGTGTTAGATTATATGTTATTCGGTGTTTTGTAGCCGACAGCATTATACATGCATCGGGGGGAATTTTGTGTTGAAATAAAAAATATTGTGATGTATAATGCATTTTCATATGGTGTTGAAACCCTTATCCATTCTTCCTACACGTATAATTCCTTTTTTGCATTTACATCTGCTGAAAGGCGTCTACTACTGCCTATGGATGCTACAAAGCCTAGAATACTTGAATTGTACTGAAAATCAGTTTTCTGTGGAGAGGGGTTATTCAGGAAAAAACAAGAACGCGATGCAGGATTTGGGTACTTATCCAAAGATGGTTAAAGGTTACTTTTTACCAAACTACGGTAAAGTATAAAAAAATAAGCGGGCAAAGTTGCGGGTCTCTTCTAAGCTAGTCTAGTAACCAAATAAAAGTCGCAAAAAAAGAGCAAAGTAGATAACTAGTCACTGGACCATAGTAGGTCGATGTAATCTGCCGGAGCTTAAGGCCGTCGACTGGCAAGAAACCGCACTTGACTGGTCTCGATCAGCGGCAGACGCTTATATTACTTAAAAGCCAAGACTCACCTTGGGTCGCTGCGCCAGATTAAGGCTCAGGCAGGACGATTTCGTTCATACTCCTATTTCCTTTTTGGCACAGATTTACTTGATACAAGTACCTAACCAGAATCCGTAAACGCATCTAATAAATGTGGATGAGTAGTCCTCCAAAATGAATTAATTCTAGGCCGTGCAATTCTGCAGCACACCTACTAGAAAAAAAACCGGCCAAGTGCGAGTCGGACTCGCGCACCGAAGGTTCCGTACAAACACTTATCCCATCTTAACTGGCCGGGTCAAGTTAAGTTTTCACCTGAACTGCATGGCGCCGGACACAAATGAGGTGCAAAGTTAACGCAAACGATTAGGTTTGTTGTATGGGAGCCCCCTTGAATATTTATTTTATTCTGTTTTTTTAGTATTTGTTATAGCGACAACAGAAATACATCATCTGTGAAAATTTCAACTGCTAGACAGTTGTCATCAGACATTTTCTATCACGGTTCATGAGATACAGCCTGGTGACAGACGGACAGACAGACGGACGGACAGCGGAGTCTTAGTAATAGGATCTTGTTTTTTATGCTTTGGATACGGAACCCTAAAAAAGTCCCAGTCAATTGCACATCGTCATATTTTTGTATGAATGTTTTTTTAATGAACGTGACCCATTAGAAAAATCACTATACATCATAATAAACAGAATAAAAAGTAGTAAGTAGTCTCAATTAAAAACATAAAGTCTACTCAAACGCTGTCAAAAAAACAATCATAGTCTGTGGTAGTATCTGAAACGCTCCGTTCTATGCAGACTTTAGGAGTCATCAATTATATTATTTAAAATAAGTTTATTATTTCAGTTTGTAAAGTTACCAGGTCTAAAGTGAATTTATTTCAATTTGTAAAGTGTTTGTTTATTTAAATTAATAACAATTCAGCCAGCAAAGAAACTTATTTTACAGATGCATGGAAATAAATAAATAATATTGTAGTTTTTAATCACGCTCCGTTTCATCAAAACGTAACCGACCTACGCTTCGCTTGTCATCAATCGAACATAACAACGCTCCGAAATCTTATAATAAACTGTGATTTAAACAATTATTTTTAACCCTTAAAGGTGAATTGGGTGCAAAATGAGTGGTCCTAACGGCATGCTATACGGTGGAGACGAAATCGGTGCTCTGGTGTTTGATCCTGGCCATCACAGTTTGCGAGTAGGTTATGCCCAGGAAGATACTCCGAAAGCAGATATCCCGGCTGTTGTAGGCGTAGGACCTGCCACACACATTCCTGAAAGTGAAGAGAAGGTCCCTGATGGCAATGTCACTCAAAGCGGTAAGTATTTTCAGTTAAAAATGTGACCAAACACTTTTGTGCTCAGTCCAATGTTTGGGTACCAAATTAGTTGGATCATTTCTTTTTTGCATTATGACACACATTTTGGACCATTAATCAGTCAGGGAAATTGAAATCTATATCTTTTTCACTATTATCACAAATTCAATAAGGATTAATATATATTACTGTTACCTGAGTTATAAAGATTGGTTGATTGTATAAAGGATTTTTAATTATAAAAATATATTAAATATATAAACATTAAAAAAAATCTTAAAATCTTTCTGACAATTGTTTGAACCTTCTTCTATACAGACTACCAGACCTTTTAAACTGAGACTTTAAATACTAACCAAATTAAGATCTTTTGTTTAAAGTTAAAATGTATGCAATCCATTGTTTTTTCTTTATACATGGAGAACCAACAGCTTTTCGTATGCTAGTAGTGATGTAACTAGTAATACAGCCAATTATAGGATCTCGTATATAGCAACATTAAGTTAAACAACATGCACAGTTTTACATCACATAGTTATACCATGTTAACAGCAACGAGTACTAAAATACAGAAACTAAATTATGAAGTTGGAACAAAGTTGCACAATAAGTACCTAATTAATTACCTTAAATCTGGGTTTTAGGAGGTTTCACTATCCCGTCAGTAGGCATCAAACCATTTGTGCTCCGAAAACCCCGATGTATGTTAATTACAATGTATTTTTATCCCTAATTTTCAAAGATTATAGAGGGATAAAGGCAAAACAATTTACTAATGCTAAATTGACAGTATACTGATATTTAACGGTTATCTTTAAAGAGATATCAAATGAATAATCACAATTTAGGATACACTAACTTAATAATTCAACTTTGAGGTTTAATAAGTCTTTTGTTTCATGTAAAAGCTTAACACGTTTATGGATACTACTTTCAATTAAGCGCTGTTAGGCCTTAACAGCAAAAACGCCTATAGGTGTACTGTCCCGTAATGTGCTAATCATACACCTATATATTTTTTGTATTATTGTTTTATTTTGTTCTAGTATCCATAGTACAAGCTATGCTTAGTTTGGGACTAGTTCGATTTGTGTAAGATTGTCCCTTAATATTTATTTATTTATCTTTATTTTGGGTGGTAGAAGCTTAATCATACACTGTAATATTTTTTGTATGTATGTTCTTCAGGAACGAAGGCAGGTGGCGAGCTGCGGCACTACATAGATGTCACCGAGCTCCACGTGCCCCGGCCCGGCATGGAAGTTCAGACGTATATGAAGGACGGGCAGGTTGACAACTGGGAGCTGTTCGAGAAGATGCTCGACTATTGCTATGCTAAGGTACAAATTATTTATTAATCAGAGACATTGAGTAGCTCTGTCTTATTAGCCGGGTCCTGACTGAGCGAGCAGTCTCGCGAGGCCGCCTCGGACGTTTGCCGCGCAACGTTTGCTGCTCAAGGCAGGCTCGTGTTGTAACGATATTTATAAATTAGTGCCGCGCGAGGAAAGGCCGAGCCAGTTTTGCTCAAGAACGCCATGAGGCCGCACGTTCGGAAAGTTGACGCCACCACTGCCTTTCTAATAATTCTAAGGCTTGTAAAAAAAAGAAAGCGGAGACCTAAGCGTTTTTGGATGAAACTATTATTTAAAAACAGATTAAATACTGCAAACAGATTGTTTGAAGAGTTGTTTTTACTAGAATAAGTAAAATTGAATTTGAAAATCTGTACTCTCAAAAGGTGGGTACGCATTTGAGCGGCTCGGCCTGAGGCACGCTCACTCCGAGCGGCGAGCTGCTCGCGAGCAAAACCTTAGCACATTCTATGCTCGGGTGAGGCAACGCGCTCGCGGTGAGCCGACTTTGCGCGTCGCACAAAATGGCGTCGGACGCAATAACAGCTGTTGCTGCGTTTATAGTAATTCATAGAATTATTAATAAAAAGAAGAATAAAATGTCCTCTGTGGTGGATGAAACAGTTGTATAAAAATAATAATAATAATTACTTAAACAAATTACATTTGAAAATCAAGCTCAAGACAGAATCAACTTTCATCGCATGTCAAGCACGGATTTTAAACCTTCATCCCTACTGGTATGGGCGAAAAAGTAACAAACATCGTAGAATACTATTTAACAAGCTATAACATTAGCTATCACCAACACTTCCGGATCGTATTTTGACATCAAATATTCATAACATAGAAAAAGTTACCACTATTTCGGCACTTTCCTCTAATCATTTACCTATTTTGTTTTTCGTATTAACAGAATACACTTTTCATTATCCCACACCATTATTAAAAGAAGACGTATTAATTGTAAATTATAAGTAAATACCAGCAAACCTAGGCGCCGTACGCAATGACAATTGACAAGTCAAAACTTGTTCGCGCGCGCCGCTCGCGGGCACGCTCGGATACACGTCCACATTACACGAGGCACGCACACTGAGGCGCCTTTGAGCACGGTCAAAAGACCGCCGCCGGCCGGCTCGCCGCGAGCTGCTCGCTCGCCGCCCGCGCGCGGCGCGTGAGGCGCGTACGCATTTGAGCAAATGGGCGAGCCGTGCGTGCCTCAACCCGAGGCTGCCTCAAATGCGTACCCACCTTTATAAACGCCAAAATAAGGAAGAAGGACACAAATCTTCGAGAAGCAATATCCGCGAGAGAAAGACACTGTTCTTTCAGCTCCATGACGCTAACACGCGCGCGACGATCAAGCGAGGCAAAACAACCGTCTTGAGTGAGAGCGGCAAACGTACTCATAACGTACTGAGGCGCTTTTGAGCATGGACAAAAACCGACAACGCTCGGCTCGGGCCGCGGCACGCTCGCCTGAGGCCAGACATGCATTTGGCTCGGGCGAGGCACGTCCTGACTGGCCGAGGATTTGCTGCGCGAGGCTGCCTCGCGAGGCTGCTCGCTCAGTCAGTACGCAGCTATTAATGTATAATTAGCATTTTCAGGTACATTTTTAACTACGGTAATTTCCTGACTAAAGTTATCACATGCTTAGATAATGGATAAAAAATATGGATAAAATGATATTTTCTCAGAAAGAAAATTCTTTAGTCCTTTTTTTTATATCAATTCGGCGTAATCTTAAAAAAATGTGATCAAAAATATCTGTACATGCGTCTATGACGTTAGCAAATAGGGATGAGTTCATATATTTTTGATCGAAGTTTCGCTAATAAATTAAGAACTCAACTTATTTTGTTTCGTTTCTGAGACTGTCACACATTTAAATAAAACGATTTAAACGGATTTATATTGCCTCAGGGAGGCTCAAATAATGAATACATAATATGCGATATAATCCGTTTAAATCGTTTTAATTAAACTCAATTGTACATTGATTTTAAAACCAAAAAATATTCACTTATCTATTTTATTTTCAGGTAATCCGCTCCCCATCAGAGCACCACCCCGCCCTGTTCACCGAGGCAGTCTGGACATCCAGGCCTGCCCGCGAGAAGCTAGCGGAACTACTCTTCGAGAAGTACCAAGCCCCGGCGTTCTTCCTGGTGAAGAATGCTGTGCTCTGTGCATTTGCCAACGGGAAGTCTACGGCTCTGGTTGTGGATGCTGGAGCCAGCCAGACATCGGCAGTGCCAGTTATTGATGGGTAAGATGATTCTGAAACCCTACCACGAAAGTGGGCTGGAAAAAAGGGCTTGTCCGCCGTGCTACGGTAAAAGGGTGTATCTTACTATGACGTTCATATAGAGATACAACCTTTTACCGTAACACGGCAGTTGTTGGGTGAGTAGGTACCTATAGACGGATAGTGATACGAAGCCGGCAAGCCCTTTTCACGGCTAAGGCATGTATAGTGCTTTTGTTAAACATATGCAATGAAATAAAAAACACAACTCAAAAAAAAAAAATTCAGCTGTTAAGCCACATGAACACAGACACCATGTTTAAAAGAAATTTACTTCCTGACCTAGGCCTTCAATTTTGTATGAAATTCCTTTACAGCTCTCCCGAGTTGTTCCGCCCGAAACGTGATGCTGTTATAACGCACGTTATGACGGCATTTCATTGCATGTTTGAGAAAAACAAGCTGTTTTACGGAAATATGTTTCAACAAAATGTTAACAGGCGATGTACAAATGAAATCAAAGAATACCAAATACACATCATATTTTCTGGTTTGTAGTCTGGTAACTAATAAAAAAAACGGCTCGGCCAATTTTGTTCAATATAGTTTTCATTGAAAGTACTTAATAAGGCCTCATGTTCATGAATTTTCCCGTAATTTTTTCACCCATGGTTGAAAAGTTAGAGGGGGGGGGGACGCTATTTTTTTTATTTTCGGAGCGAATATTTACAAAACTGCTGACTATCAAAAAATTATCTTTTGAGACCCCTATTATTTTCAAAATACCTTTTCAACGAAACCCGACACACTAGTGTTGAAACGAAAAAAAAAATTCACCCCCGCTTTAGGTGTTCGAGAGGTACCCGAAAAACATTTTTTTTTTTAGTTTTTATTTTACCGTTTTGACGGCGTGATACATACCTATACTCATACCAAACTATAAGGGTTCCTTGTTGACTACGGAACCCTAAAAAATTAATGACGTTGATCTTGACATTATTGACAGCTTATTCTTTTTACGCGGATAAATGGAAGCATAGTTGTCGCAGGTTTCGGTGTCTTTTTATATTTCTTTACATACAGAAAAATAAATTCAAATATTTTTTTTAGGATGTACCGTGTACACGACGCAAAGCTCTCTCGGACTCGTTAATTTCCACCAGTCGGAAACATGAAAAGTTGTCGATTAATATGTAACATGTACTTAATATGTAACTTTAACGAATGACACACCCTTGTTGCAGATCGTATCGTAAACTTAAGAGCTAGGCTCTTGTCGGTGGAGCAATTTTCAATTCTCTCTATCTTGAGCTCTCTCCTTGTTGCAGTTACGCCCTAGTGAATGCTGCAGTCAGATCCCCCATCGGTGGCGACCACCTCGCCGCGCAGGCCAAACATCTGCTCACTCAGATGCACATTCAGATGCTGCCCCTCTACAGCATACAGGTTGGTCAAACATCTAAATCAGGGATCGATACCGGTATTCATGAGAACGTTCTAATTTCGCGTTTTTTTTTCGAATGTTATTTTATAGAATTACGTTATAGATATAGATCCTTGAAATTAGCCCACTATAATATAAACATGTGTGATAATGAGCGAAAAACCGGAATATAATAACGTAGCAAATAACGGTATGGATCCCTGATCTAAATCGATACGTTTATTCTGTAAGTAGGCCACAAGGGCATCTCCGTAACTAACCGTCCTTGAAACAAAATTTTAAATGTAAATTATAGTAAATTTAATTCTCTACAACTTTGCCCAAGCTCTTTTCTAGCTAAAATGCTCCTAAACAAAGATATAAGCCAGAAGTTTGATATTAGTATTACTGGAAATTGCGTTTTTTTTTAATGTGCATATCTCCGTAACTATCTGTCCTTGAAACAAAATTTAAAATGTAAGTTATAGTAAATTTGATTGTTTACCTTTACAACATTGTCTAAGCTCTTTTCTAGCTAAAATGCTCCTAAACGAAGGTATAAGCAAAAATCTGAAGAAAGTGCCGGTTTTTTCAATATGGCAGCGGGCGTGAAGGTAGGGGGATTGTGCATTTTGCATTTAAACATTCAGTAACCATCTTGGACAACATATCAAAAATTTAAAATTACCGGACTGTTTGTAAGTAAGGTCACCCCTAGTACTTCAGACTATATTCACCGAAGTACGGATGCGTTGTCACTTATTTATCGCGTTATAAAAGCAACCATCATAGGCCTGTAGTGTAGGATACCAGATACACCAAAACATTTAGAAATATTTCCCGTTTTTAGCTAAAATTTTGTGCGAAATGAGCATTATGCATGCGAAATTACGGTCACTAAAACTTTTTTTTGCCAGACAGGGCAACCCTTATTAAAGCAATAGCTTAAACCACATGTTTGTGATAATCAGAATGGCGGGTGTCACGAATTTTATAAGATAAGTATTCCAAAAAAACTAATTTCTTTAGTGTTTACAATGAAGCGAAAAATTGAAAATTTAACGGTTCAGGGTGGGTTCGACCCTGCGTCTCCAACGGCTTTCCGGGCCAACACGGGCGTCCTACCTATTGGACCACCGAACCTGATGCGTGAGCCATTGAATTTATCAACCAGTTGCTTCTACATGCCTTAGCATGAGAGACGCAGGTTCGAACCCTGCCTCAACCGTTAAATTTAAAAAAAAATCGCTTCATTGTAAACATTTGGTGTACGTTAGCAGACGTTACTGCTTTAATAAAAATAATTAAAAACTCATTTGTTGATACAGTTTTACGAAATTTTTCAAAATGGCGGTAGATATGGTGGTTGATAACGTAAAAATTACAAATTTCAGCCATTTTGACACAAACTCGTTTTATTATATGACCATCTTTATTTACAGAGTAAGGAGGTGATCAGAGAGCGCGAAAGAGCGCGGTACACTCTGAAGACTTTACCTGCCGGACTGACACATTCCTGGCAGCAGTACATGCTCAAACGGCAGTACGAGGACTTCTGTCACTGTGTGGCGCAGGTAAGAAATAAGACATCTTATACAGTCTGACCAAAAATGAGGACTTCTGTCACTGTGTGGCGCAGGTAAGAACTAAGACATCTTATACAGTCTGACCAAAATGAGTAGAAATTAAGAGGCCTTATTCCTTTTCATATTTTTTTTCATATTGAGACTAACATATTGATAATTTCAACAAACTTTTTGAAGTGAATAATACTTTGCCCCGAGTTCTAGGTAGTAACATAGCTATTTCATGCTTTCATTGCGTGTGAGAAAATTAAACTCCGAATAGAATAAATTAATAATTACTATATTGTAAAATAATAGCAGTTAAAATACAAGAGAACAGCTGATGAGATGAAAATCGTAAGCTAACGGTTCAGTGGCGCCACAAGCGGCCGAGTTAAGAAAACTATTGACAAAAAGTTCTGTTCGGAAATGGTAACAATATTTTATGTTTACACTATTCCAATAGCGTGCAGTCGAAAATAAGTTGAAAAAACTAATTCTCCGCGTGAATTTTGTAAATTTCGAGTAGTTTTTGAAACAAAAATTATCAATGAAAAATTCAAACTGTAGGTTTCAAATATGTACCAATAAATCCCAATAGCCCTGTTCTAGGTAGTAACATCAATAATATGTTAAGAAACATGTTTGATCATACAGAAAAATGTCTAAAACAAACAGCATTTTAAAAGGAATAAGGCCTCTTAAAAAGTGGCAATACTGTAGTCCCTTTCTAATCAATCTAAGAAAAAGGGGACGACACTACAGTTCAGTTGACACTTCTTAATTACTACTCTTTTTGGTCAGACTGTATATAGAAGCGCTTACCGATTTAATATATTGTTTTATGTATGACTTATCATCTCTTGTATAGGATTGTTAAATTCTACAGCATATTGTAGTTATATGAAGAAAATTAGCTCTATATGTCAAGAAACAAAGAAAAAATAGGTTTTTTCGAATATGCGACTTCAAAGGTACGTATTTTATGACTTTTTTTAAAGTTCTTTTTTTTTCAGTCCTCAGAATTTAACAAAACAATAATTGTATGACAATCGTGAACTTAAACGCATGTTTTTTTCGTTGTGAAAATGGCAAGTTACTTATTGTCTCCATACAAATATTGGTACCCGATCCACAAATGACGTCACATGTAGGTGGACATTTGTATGGAGCGTTTTTAGCGTAGAAATGTTGAACTTTGACGGTCATTTGTGACTTTTAGAGCAGTCTAAGTGTTGTTAGTCCCATATAGACATATACTCCCAATACAAAACAGAATCGAATGACATCCTCAAAAAAACGGTACCGGGTTCGATTCCCGGTCTCTTCCGCCAGATTACGCATTAAAATTTTTCTTTGTGCTTTGATCTTTGTATCAATGGTACAGTCGAGATCATTTACATCTACACACTTACGAGAACAAAAATATCTGAAGACGATTTTATGCTCCTGACAATAGGGTCGCGTTCAGATCTTTTTGTTCTCGTAAGTGTGTAGATGTAAATGAACTCGACTGTACAATACAAAAACTTAAGATGTACCCGCATTGACAACAATGAGAAATTACATGTTTCATAAACTTACCGTGTATGTACATGTATTCGTTATGGAGTCATCATGGGAGTAATTTGTTCAGGTGTCAGAATCGACATACGACGAGCGGGTAGCGGCTTCGATTCCCGGCGTGCACTACGAGTTCCCCGGCGGCTATCACCAGGACTTCGGTGTCGAGAGATTCAAGATGGCCGAATGTTTGTTCGAACAGAGCCTGGGTGCCCCACACTTGGGTGAGTGGAAGTAGTTAGACCTTGGACCTTTTTGAAATTTAAATCTATATGTATAAAAGAAAGTCGTGTTAGTTACACTATTTATAACTCAAGAACGGCTGATCTGATTTGGCTGAAAATTGGGTGGGGAGGTAGCTTAGAACCAGGAGAAGGACATAGGATACTTTTTATCACGTTCCCGTGGGACGTGACATAAAACGTCATAAACATGACAAAACGCAACTGATATGGAATAACAAAACGCAACTGAAAGCAATTTATCAGTAAAAAAAAAACAGTCTACCCGTTCATTTGTTAAATATGGTATAAGAAAACAAAACGCAACTGACAGCTAAACGTAATGTAGTCTATGGTTAATTATAGTAGAATTTTGTAGTTGACCGGTTGATGTGTTTATTTTATTGTGTTAAAAATGGTATAACAAAACAAAACGCTAATTACAGCTAAACGTAATGTAGTCTATAGTTAATTGAAGTTGACCGGTTGATGTAATTGTTTCGAGTTTCTATTAGCTTATTGTGCCGAGATCTATATCAATAAAATAAAGTTGAGTTAGTTCCGGTACTTATAACTCGAGAACGGATGAACCGATTTGCACGATTTCGGGTTTGTTGTGATCGTCTCGGCCAAAAGTTTAATAGGGTTACCCTCATCTGGCAGAATAATATTGGTCAGAAATACACTTCGCATAACACGTTTCGCAGAAACACTTTCGGTCGAATGGTAAGATGGCATCAAGGTATAGTTGGCATTACTACTACCTCGCATACGACACATTTTGCAGCACATTGTTTTGTAGAATATCTCTTTGGCCGACTTTGGTTTAGCATAATTTTATGTACCATAATAATCCTATAGCATACGATTACAATAGCATAATTATTTTCTACGAGCAGAAAAGTGCGTTAAGTAAACTTTACGTAGTAGAATGTAAGTACCGTAAGGTACGACGACGAGCGGTTCGAGGAGCAGTGTTAGGTATCTTGCCGCCGCGGGGCAACTGCCACTAAATTTTTAATCACAACAATTGTAATGCATAAATTAGGTCCTGATTCCACCTTAGGGCAGGTCCGACTTGGATTAGGTTAGGTACGACGACGAGCGAAGCGAGGAGGAGTGTTAGGTTGAACTGAGACCCTAACGAGCGAGCGAGCCGCGCGGGATCGGCCGGCTACCATACCACTGCATGGACAAAATGTGTAATCACAACAATTTGTAATGCATAAATTAGGTACTGATTGCACCTTAGGGCAGGTCCGACTTGGATTAGGTATTCCGCATATGTCCTGTACAACAAGATAAGACAATGAAGTCTATCTTGGAATCAAATTGTTAATTGTTTAATGTATTATTGATTATTTTCGTAAATTCTGATCTGTAACCGTTTATGAGCGCTCCTAATGTATTTTGTTCATATTTTTTTTTTCAAACTCAATGACATCAATTAAGTTTTTGACACAGTTTCTGTAGGAAGAAATAATTAGTAATATTATTCTACCTCCAGAACTACGTTCATGTATAAAATAAACCTATAATTGAATGTGTACAATTTTTAATAATACTAATATTATGAATGTCATTTTAATATTATTTTAAGCAAGTTTTATTTAGACAATGTTTTAAATACGAAGTTTAATTTTTAATGATTGTGTTAGCTTTTGACGATGCAAAAGTGATACCTGTGATCCTATTTGATTAAATGTTATTTTATCTTTTATCTTTTAAATGGTATTCGGCTTGACAACTTTATGCCCCTAATATATTATGCAAAAAGGAAATAATATTCGTTTAGAAGACTGTTATGCTCATCAACATTATGCCAATATAAGATTCGGTATTATAGAAATCTGCGAAATGATTTATGCCAAAGCATACTCTGCGTAAGATGTTTCTGCCAGACGGTACTTCTGCCAAGTATCGTTATGCAAAACAAATATATGTCAAAAAAGTTGCTACAAGATAATAGTGAACCAGTTTAATAATATGCCAAAAAAAAGGAAAAGATACACAAAAAAGACCCCCACTATTGCAATTTTTAAATTACGAGTTAAATAGTCCGCCATGGTCCAATGCGGCCAACATTATGAAATTGAATTGACGCATTCGTAACATTGGCACGACGAGTCTGTTCAAGATCAATAAATAAACGCCGGTAGCCGAGTTTGTAAGTTACCATTTTCAAATAAACCCAAACGTTGTCTGGACTTTTTTTATTTTGTGTTTGTTGTGATTTTGTCTATCATAATGGACAACATCATATTTCTAACAGGTGGAAATTAATATAGAAATCTTAGAATTTATTCTGCTGTATTTTAAGAAATATAAGAATAATATATACATATATATAGCCCTGCAAGGGGTTTTACTACCCACGCCATATTGCGGGTTTTCAGTGGTACCTATTATTCGATTTATGGAAAAATATAATTCATGACAATAGTCCCATAATGAATAATGGTAGAATTTCAATTTGTTGTTCATTCTTCAGGACATAAATTTATCGATTTGATCGATTTCTATCAATTTCCAGAAATAGCACATGAATCGATAAGACAGATGTGGTCGCTCACTACGCAGGTTTTAAAAAGGAAATGATGGAGTGCGTAACTATTTATGTATTCATTTATAATCGTAAATACTTCAAAATATTGATAGTAAAAAATGTTACATAAACTCAATTGTATGAAATAGAGAGTAAAAAACTTTTATAGACACGAAAAACCACCATTATCAATGCTTGTTTTTTTTTTATGAAATTCAATAGATCGTGCAAATTTTCTTAATATGGGTGCTGCCATGTCATCATTATCATTCAATCATTTATTCAATAGTTATACTTAATCAAACCCTTCTTACTAATCTAAATAAATTACTGACCAACAATAACTCCACCATAAAAAAAATGTGTCTAATATGTGTGATAAAAAAATCCAATATATAAAACAGCTAAACATGTTTGACAAAAGAATATAAGATATATTTTTTTCAATAAATTTAGAGCCGAAGGCCTAATACCCGAATTCGAAATTCAAACTTTCGTGTCTTTCCTCTCATTGAAATAGTGTCTGACAGAAGAGTGAGGGAGATGCTTTCTATACTCTCAAGTCTATAATATAAACCTAATTTTAAGGTTCCTTACCATAGTCGGTAAAGACCATAGAGTATATTGAATGTTTTATAAGTAAAGACGGAAGCCTTATTAAATCAATTTGTTTTGTTGACTGCAGAATTTGATTTTTTTTATTTTGAAAGAAGCCAGACGTCATTAATTCAAATATGATTTATTATTGAGCGCGTCGATTTTTTGAAATTTGCATCATACGTAGGTTATTTCTACCATCAAGTTTCGCATGTTAGGGTAACATATTAATTATTCCACATTGCCAACTCGTCCACAATGTCAGCTCGTCTATTCCCATCTGGGTCACAATGCCAACTTGTCCACACACCCAACACGTCCACATTGCCAACTCGTTCATACACCCAACTCATCTGCATTGCCAACTCGTCTATATTACCAATTCGTCTCCATTGGCAACTCGTCCACATTCCCAATTCGTCCACAATGCCAACTCGACCATATTGCTAACTCATCCATATTCCCAACTCGTCCACAATTCTAACGCGTCCATATTGCTTACTCGTCCATATTCCCAACTCGTCCACATTCCCAACTCGTACACAATGCCAAATCGTCCACATTGCCCACTCGTTCATACACCCAACTCATCTACATTGCCAAATCGTTAATATGACCAACTCGTCTTTATTGCCAACTCATCCATATTCCCAACTCGTCCACAATGCCAACGCGTTATTACTTGCTCGTCCACAATGCCAACTCGTCCACAAATACAACTCGTCCACATTTCCAACTCGTCCATATTCCCAACTCGTCCATAATGCCTAGTCGTCTACCATTACCAACTCGTCCATACACCAAAGTCATCTACATTGCCAACTCGTCTTCATTTCCAACTCACCAACAATGCCAACTCGTCCATACCTATTGCTAACTCGTCCACAAATACAACTCGTCCACATTTCCAACTTGTCCATATGCCCAACTCGTCCACAATTTCAAGTCGTCCACATTGCCAACTCATCCACATTTCCAACTCGTCCATATTCCCAACTCGACGATACACCCAACTCGTCTACAATACAAACTCGTCTTTATTATTAGCTTGTCTTTATTGCCAACTCGTCCATATTCCCAACTTGTTCATTTTGCCAACTCGTCCGTATTACCAAGTCGTCGTCATTGCCCACTTGTCCGTGTTCCCAACTTGTCCGTATTACCAACTCGTCTTCATTGCCAACTCGTCCACATTGCCCCCTGGTCCATGTTCCCAGCTTGTCAATTTTACCAACTCATTCACATTGCCAACTCATCCACATTTCCAACTCGTCCATATTCCCAACTCGACGATACACCCAACTCGTCTAAAATACCAACTTGTCCTTATTATCAGCTCGTCTTTATTGCCAAATCTTCCATATTACCAACTCGTCCGTATTACCAAGTCGTCTTCATTGCCAACTCGTCCATATTTTCAACTCGTCCACATTGCCCACTCGTCCGTGTTCCCAACTTGTTCATTTTGCCAACTCATCCACATTCTCAACTCGTCCATATTCCCAACACGTCTATATTGACAACTCGTCCAATTAACAACTCGCCCATATTAACAACTCGTCCATATTCCCAACTCATCCACATTCCCAACTCGTCCATATTCCCAACTCGTCCATTTTACCAACTCATCCATATTACCAATGTATGTAGATACATTCCCAACTTAGCTACATTGTCAAGTCGTCCATATTCTCAACTCGACCACATTTTCCATCCCGTCGACATGCAAGCGGAAGGACTAAGTTTTTTCTTGTAAAATACCATTTAATTTACCTTAACTCATGCCATTTTCCTTGGAATTATTTTTTTGATGGACTTATATAATCATATTTATAATAATCTATCATAAATTTACTTGTTTGAATGACGTTTAAATTAGTTCTACTATTTTTTTTCTGCTTTGATTTATTGTAAAACTCGCCTATAAAAATAATCTATTCTTGAATGACGGTCAGTTTTTCTAGTTTTTCGAGCACCAGTCCTTAACCGGCTTTTTTCTCCACATTTTTAACAGGTATGTGAAAAAAGTTTCCATGTCAACATTTTAAAAAGAAAAACAACCTGGCAATTTAGAGCATTGACATAATAGCCCCCAATAAAAAAGACATTAAAAGTTGTCAGAATATGGTTACTGTCATTCATTGTCAACAAACTGTAAAATTATTTTTGCATATTCGTACATGTTTTAAGTGTTGCGGATATTATGTTGCCGACTCAAAAATAATATTTCATCATGCTGAACAACTTACTACAGGTTTGTGAGCAAATCATGCTTATTATTATTTGGCCATCTTATGTCAAAATAGGGATCACAGGTCACGTGGTTAGCGCACAGTAGTTTTTTCAAATCCATTTTTCAGTACCATTCCAAGAAAAAAATGAAATTCCAAGAGTGTTATGCACCTCTCCAGCATGAGACGAATCTAATGACATATCATTTATCAAAATCGGACCATAACTGTAGATCTGATGGGATGTACAAAAATCGGCCTCGCGTAATATATACACGATGATTTTTAATCGGTGATCAGGTACCAACTTTTCTAACTCAGTAAAAGTCACGTTAAAGTCGAAATTACATGAAAACAAACTTTTATTTTTCTATGATATTTTTTATTTAAAACACCAATATTGTCTTAAATTCCTTGTCACCCTACTAATCTGTATCTGTAAGCTTACAACCTTTTTAATAATTTAATGGCAATGACAATTTATGAGTAATAACTTGTCATTGTCATTGTCATTACCTATACAAAGTCGTAGGAAATTTCGTAAAATTCCCGCCAAAGCGATGACACTTGACGTACGTATCGTACTTTAATAAATGTATGTAGGATGACCGTGTATCTAGTGGTTGTTAGTTTTAATTATGTTTCAACTTTTAATTAAATAAACAGTGAGATAATTGCATGAGACCTCGCCTATTAGGTTTAATTTTAGCTGGATATTAATATTTTTCTACTCCTGATCACCGATTAAAAATCATCGTGTATATAGATAATAAAATAAGTATATAGTTATCTAAGAAAAAATATATAAACTTATAAACTTAATTTCATACACTGAAATCGCTTATCTTAGCTATAAAAACAGACATTACATCTTTCGATGCAGAATTCAGAAAAGTAATAAAATTATAGTCATTAAAATATGAAATGTTGTACATTATCAGTGGTGGTAGTCTGATGTAGCTATCTCTACCCACATTTATCGACTTTCAGGCGGTACGAAGTTCGCCGGGTCAGCTAGTATTTTAATAAAATAAATAGTTTTTATACTCGCATACTGTATGTAATCTGTCAATTATAATTTCACAGGCAAAATCACAACAACGTAATTTTTAAACCTGTACCAAAGTTTTCTCTATCTCCGCTTTCCCGCCTTTTTGAAATTTGAATATTTTAATACAGTTTTTATACTCGCATACTGTAATCTGTCAATTATAATTTCACAGACAAAATCATGACAACACACTTTTTAAACCTTTTCCAAAATTCTGTACTCTATTTCCCGCTTACTCATACACGTCGTCATCTCAGTTCACTTCATAGAATCAAAAGACAAGCTGTCTTGTTTTTATTCCTTGTTGTTCTTACTTTCATTGTGCGAGGGGCTCCGCCCCCAAGCCCCCCGTCTCTTATACACGTCGTCTCCTCAGTTCACTTCACAGAATCAGAAGACAAACTATCTTGTTTCTATTCGTTTTTGTTCTTTCTTCTTAGTAGTTTCTTTTATTGTGCGACGGGCTCCGCCCCCCGAGCTCCCCCGTCTCTTATACACGTCGTCTCCTCAGTTCACTTCACAGAATCAGAAGACAAACTATCTTGTTTCTATTCATTTTTGTTCTTTCTTCTTAGTAGTTTCTTTTATTGTGCGACGGGCTCCGCCCCCCGAGCTCCCCCGTCTCTTATACACGTCGACGTCTATTCATGAATCTAAAAAGAGTTTTCCAAATCGACTGATAAATGACGGCGTTCTGAGGTAACAAACATTAAAAAACATACAAAAAAACCGAATTGAGAACCACCTCCTTTTTTGAAGTCTGTTAAAAACTATGTGACGTTGGCAAAACTCCTTGAAGTGCTCCAACAAAACGTGACAATCCAAAAAAAATAAATTCATAATAAAACATTACAGAACGAAGCAATATCGAAATAGAAAAAGACGACGAAATTATTGAACTGCAAATGCAGTTACTTCACGACGAAATTTCAGTTGGCCATTATTTAGAAACTTTGCGGTAAAATAAAATGCTGGAATTAATTTTAATTTTATTGCCTTTTAATTATTACTATTTTATCTCGTTTACTTATTATTTTATTACACTTACATACCACATTGCAAAAAAAGGTCAAGTGTGTGTTTGGTGGGCCCACGAAAAAGTTTTGTCCCACCAGTGGGACATTGCAGCGGGACCACGGTTCCGGAGTGATATCGATGGCTTATCGCCGCAGATAGCTCGAAGGCGACAATTCTATCCGTGCATAGTTGTCGTAGATTCCGGTTGTTTTATGTTTTTTTTTTACATTTGTTTGCACACAGAAAAATGGATTTATTTAAATATTTTAGCGTGTATACGGCGCAAAGCTTTCTCTATCTCTATATAATTTTCATCTATTAGATTATTAAAATGTTGTCAGTCCTTAAGTAAACGAACAGCTCCCCACCGGCCGCGGGCGCCTCCTCGCCGGGTGTGCGTTGCTGGCGATGGGGAGCATTTAAACCCTAGGGGCTAAACGCCCCACTTTAGCCCCACATCATCATCATCATCATCATTTCAGCCACAGGACGTCCGCTGCTGAACATAGGCCTCCCCAGTGACTTCCAGATCGGCCGGTTGGAAGCGACCTGCATCCAGCGACTTCCTGCAACCTTTACCAGGTCGTCTGTCCACCTTGTGGGTGGACGTCCTACGCTGCGCTTGCCGGTGCGTGGCCTCCATTCGAGAACCTTACTGCCCCATCGGCCGTCAGTTCTACGTGCTATGTGCCCCGCCCACTGCCACTTCAGCTTGCTAATCCGTCGGGCTATATCAGCGACTTTTGTTCGTTCACGGATCTCCTCATTTCTGATTTGATCTCGCAAAGAAACACCGAGCATAGCCCTCTCCATAGCGCGCTGTGCAACTTTGAGCTTCCTTATAAGGTCCACAGTAAGAGGCCACGTTTCTGTTCCCACATCGCCCCACATCGCGAAGCTAAAATAACGTACTTACTTTTTGGGCAGGAGAAGTGAAACGTTGATTATTTGATCGACAGCGTGCGCGGCAGCGGCGGCGTGCGACGCGGACGCGCGGCCGGCGCTGTGGGGCGCCGTGGTGGCGTGCGGGGGCGGCGCCAACACGCCGGGCTGGCTCGAGCGCCTCGGCAAGGAGCTGGCGGCGCGCGCGCCCTCCGCGCACCGGCTCAAGTCTCACGCCGCGCCCTCCGCGCAGGAGCGACGGTTCGCCGCTTGGATAGGTAACAACACGCCGGGCTGGCTCGAGCGCCTCGGCAAGGAGCTGGCGGCGCGCGCGCCCTCCGCGCACCGGCTCAAGTCTCACGCCGCGCCCTCCGCGCAGGAGCGACGGTTCGCCGCTTGGATAGGTAACAACACGCCGGGCTGGCTCGAGCGCCTCGGCAAGGAGCTGGCGGCGCGCGCGCCCTCCGCGCACCGGCTCAAGTCTCACGCCGCGCCCTCCGCGCAGGAGCGACGGTTCGCCGCTTGGATAGGTAACAACACGCCGGGCTGGCTCGAGCGCCTCGGCAAGGAGCTGGCGGCGCGCGCGCCCTCCGCGCACCGGCTCAAGTCTCACGCCGCGCCCTCCGCGCAGGAGCGACGGTTCGCCGCTTGGATAGGTAACAACACGCCGGGCTGGCTCGAGCGCCTCGGCAAGGAGCTGGCGGCGCGCGCGCCCTCCGCGCACCGGCTCAAGTCTCACGCCGCGCCCTCCGCGCAGGAGCGACGGTTCGCCGCTTGGATAGGTAACAACACGCCGGGCTGGCTCGAGCGCCTCGGCAAGGAGCTGGCGGCGCGCGCGCCCTCCGCGCACCGGCTCAAGTCTCACGCCGCGCCCTCCGCGCAGGAGCGACGGTTCGCCGCTTGGATAGGTAACAACACGCCGGGCTGGCTCGAGCGCCTCGGCAAGGAGCTGGCGGCGCGCGCGCCCTCCGCGCACCGGCTCAAGTCTCACGCCGCGCCCTCCGCGCAGGAGCGACGGTTCGCCGCTTGGATAGGTAACAACACGCCGGGCTGGCTCGAGCGCCTCGGCAAGGAGCTGGCGGCGCGCGCGCCCTCCGCGCACCGGCTCAAGTCTCACGCCGCGCCCTCCGCGCAGGAGCGACGGTTCGCCGCTTGGATAGGTAACAACACGCCGGGCTGGCTCGAGCGCCTCGGCAAGGAGCTGGCGGCGCGCGCGCCCTCCGCGCACCGGCTCAAGTCTCACGCCGCGCCCTCCGCGCAGGAGCGACGGTTCGCCGCTTGGATAGGTAACAACACGCCGGGCTGGTGACAGCGCTGAGCCTGCGAGCGGCAAGCGGCAGCGACGCAACCTCCTCTCCGCAGAACAAAGCAGAATGAACTCAGTTAAGCGCAGGCGCAGGAACACGAAACGAACGTGACATATCACGCGTTGAAAAACGTAGGGCTTGGCCATATAGCGACAAAATTGTGATTTACTACGACTAGCTACTTGAAACAACCTTATGTTTCATAAACAACCTATCTAATAGATGATTGGATAGGTAACAAAGACGATTCTATTAAAAGGAAACCGATTGTTTAATTTGCTTCGCTAAAAGCAGTTTGTTGCGATTTCATTCGATGATAATATTATTCTTATAAATATGGGCGTAAATAAAGTACTATATGCAACTGTATTTACAGAAATGTCACCCTAGTATGAAACTCGCCTTCGGCTCGTTTCATAAAACCACACCCGTGTTTTAAGACGTCTTATTATATAACAGTTGCATAAACAACTATTAACACCAATGACACCGAGTGAGCCTTGGTATGATATTAGTATGATTAATATTTTGGTCCTATTATTATTCACCACAACCTACTAAATTCAAACATTAATGTTAACTACTCCACTACCTAAAGGTTGTCTGGAACACATCGCTATTTAGCGATACGACGGCCTTTTGTTCTCTGCCTGTTATTTTAATGTATCTCGTAATTTTGTCTTTTTCCTTGATCGGTCATTGTCAGATTCAGGTGCATGTCTTTCCGGTGAGCATTTGAGAAATTAAGGAGACCCAGGGCCTAATTTTCTGTTTAAATGCCTGTGAGAATAAAGAACGTTCCCTCTTCTATAATTGATGTAACAGCAACATAACCTAGATTCATGACAAGCTTAACTTTTGACCATCGAAGGGACAAATTTTGTTTTTAGGGTTCCGTACCTCAAAAGGAAAAAACGGAACCCTTATAGGATCACTTTGTTGTCCGTCTGTCCGTCCGTCTGTCAAGACCCTTTTTCTCAGGAACGCGTGGACGTATGAAGCTGAAATTTATATCAATTACTCAGGTCTACTGTCCCTTGAAGCTGTGAAAAAATCAAACTTCTAAGCCAACGCAATCAAAAGATACAGCCGTTTATGCCGCAAATTTTCGACACTTGCAAGGGAATCAAAACCTACAGGGTGCTTCCCGTGAACTCAGAATCTTGAAATTTGGTACGAAGCAACGTCTTATAGCATAGATAAAGGAATAATTACGAAAACCATAAAAAAAAATTTTAATACCTAACTTTGCACCTAATTTATATGGGGCGCTATACATACCAGGTGCAAACTTAACTTAACCACTTAGGGATGGAAAGTGTTTGTACGGAACCCTCGGTGCGCGAGTCCGACTCGCACTTGGCCGGTTTTTTTGAACTGACAATGACCCTAATGTTTGAAGTGTGCAATAAAGAATAGTTGTATTTTTCTCCAGGCGGCTCCATCCTCGCATCCATCGGATCGTTCCAGCAGATGTGGATCTCGTCTCAGGAGTACGATGAAGGCGGCAAAGGGCAACTCGAAAGGAAATGCCCTTAAGAACTACTAGTATAAGGTTACTGAACAAGCGATATCTCCCAAATAGTCATTTATCATCAGGGGACAAAACAGATAGGTACAGAAATCAATCTACATACAAGCGCGCTCGAGCAAACGCACAGATAGACATTGCTCACGGACACGTCAAGCGGTTGGCACTCGCGCTCGCACTGGTCTGAACTGGTCCGAGATATCGTGTCCGTGAGCAATGTCTATGTGTGCGTTTGGTCGAGCGTGCTTGTATGTAGATTGATTTCTGTACCTATCTGTTTTGTGAGTAGGTGGGTGATTCTCCGAGCGTTCTAACCACGCGGTTCTAGCGTCATTCCTCTTTCACGATTATTACCACAACGAAGAGCCAGTGTTTTAATTATGATCTAACTAGGATCGCACTCGGGAGCGGTTTCGGGGTTCCAACAATCATTAACAATATTTGCAGAAATGGGAATGACGAAAAAAAACGCCTTACGAACGCTGAATATTCACCCCTGGCGTTAGTCCATTCTAGTACATTACGTAACGAGGGTGGTAAACGAGGAATTACAAACGAGTGTCTATTAGAAGCCCGAAGTTGAAGGCGAGGGCTTTAATGACACGAGTTTGGAATTTCTTTACCACCAGAGTCACGTACGACGTTTTTCATCACACTTTGGAGGAAATAAAACAAAAGTAGTAGTAGTCAATACCAAAATTACTTACCGCCCTAGGGCGTAATATACGATTTACTGCCCGATTTTCTAGCATGTTAACCCTTAGTGTGATAAAAATTACTTGCCGCCCTAGGGCGTAATTTACGACTTAACGCCCGCTTTTCTAGCATGTAAGCCCTTGTTTACGAGTAAAGCGTGGTGATGAAAATTAATTTGCGTCACCCTAGGCCGTAAGTGGGATTTTCTGCCCGTGGGGAGAAAACCTCACTTCCTGCCCGTCTAGCACAACTTGGCTTCGCGACTCTCCGTCACTCTCACAGTACTGTGACGAAAGGGGCAGGTAATAGTTCTTGCGCGACAGAGTCGCATGTCACAGTTGTGCTAGCCAAGGCGAGACCTAAAACTATAGACAAACCACGGGCGGCAATTCGTAAAGCCACAGATCGCATATTTATGGCCCTCGCCTTCGGTTCGAGCCACAAACACCTGCGATTTGGAAATCGAATTCAACGCACTAGATATGTAATGTTAATGTACTATCAAATAAATTGACGTACCTATTTTAGATATTGTCAAGGAATTATGAATTGTAAATCTTTTTATAATGTGGAAGTGGATTTTAGAATAAATTATCCTGTAAGCGTATTATTGTATGAAAATAAGTGTGGTTGTTAGTGTAGCTGGTTTTAATGTCTTATGTATAGTAAAACATATATGTACATTTATTCTCAAATGCACTTATAATACTGTTGTCTCATAAATAAAGGCAGATTGTGAATTTTGAGGTCATATGTACATTTATTTTTAAATGAGACAATCATTTGGAAAAGGTATAACTGCATTTATTGATGTTCTAGATCAAACTTGGTTATGAAAAATTATACTTAATCCATGGGCTGCTGGAATTGCCTTAGGAATGCGTATATACCATAAAAATATCGAAAAGTACAGTCTAATCATCTGTAATTTTTTAACCTTTTGAACGCCAAGCGGTAAAACAATTCACCGTGCCCCGGACGCCAAAGCAAAAAAATATATATAGAGCTCCAAAATCAATAGATTGAAAAACACAGATAGTGGTTTGAATTAGCATGTTTTTGACCATTGAAATTTTGACGTCAATAGGCGTCGTTGGCGTCAGTGGCACGAATTTCCGATGACGTGATTTGCCGTCTTTGGCAGTCAAAAGGTAAAGACTTTAATTTAGAACAACAATATGAGTGAAATAATTTTTTTTTTTCATTAATTTCCTCATTGTTTTTAATTCCCAATTAAAATACAGAACCTGTTACCATTTGTTTATTCTCCTACTACTTTATCCTTTTGTGATCATTATTATGATAGTCAGGTAAAAAGTATCCTATAGCCATCTTTGGATGTCCAGCTATCCCTGTACCAAAATTGGCTAAAATCCGTCCAGCCGTTTCGGCGTGATGAGATGACAGAAAACTGCCGACAGAGGGCGTTGTACGGGTGGCGCCACGCTGCTGCATCGCGCTTTTAACCCTTTGAGCGCCAAGCGGCAAAGCAATTCACCGTGCCACTGACGCCAAAAAAAAAAAAAAGTGCTCCAAATCAACAGAGATTGAAAAACACAGATAGTGGTTTGAATTAGCATGTTTTTGAGCATTGACATTTTTGACGTCAATAGGCGTCGTTGGCGTCAGTGGCACGAATTCCGGATGACGTGATTTGCCGTCTTTGGCGGTAAAGGATTAAGAGGCCTACTTCCTTTAAAAAAAAAAAAAAAACAAATTATGACGAATATATTGATAATTTCAACCAACTTTTTGAAATGAATAATACTTTTCCTCGAGTTCTAGGTAGTAACATAGCTATTTCATCGTTTCATTGCGTGCAGTCGAAAATAAGTTGAAAAAACTATTTTTCCATGTGAATTTTGTCAATTTCGAGTAGTTTTTCAAACAAAAATTATCAATGAAAAGTTCAAACTGAAGGTTTCAAATATATACCAATGAATCCCAATTGCCCTGTTCTAGGTAGTAACATCAATAATATGTTAAGAAACATGTTTGATCATAAAGAAAAATGTCTAAACAATCAGCATTTTAAAAGGAATAAGGCCTCTTAAGCTTTGTCCAGAAATAATTACCTCCATAAAACACTGTTTTTCTATAGGAGTCTAATTAGCACGCATCGTATAATCGTCCGAATCAAATTAGTTTATTGAATCCCGGGACTTCTACATCAACTTATTAATTAGGCTAACATTCAAAAAATACTATTTAATAAATACTAATTTAAGGTAGGTACTTTGGTACCTTAAATTAAGGTAAGGTATTTGGATCTACTAAATTTTATTTTATTAACCTGCAAATAATTCAACTATTACGAAATACTTTAAAAGTAAAATGATAACAAATTAGCTAATCTCTTAAATCGGATACTTAACCCTTTGAGCGCCGAGCGGCAAAGCAATTCACCGTGCCACTGACGCCAAACCAAAAAAAAAAACCGGCCAAGAGCATGTCGGGCCACGCTCAGTGTAGGGTTCCGTAGTTGCTCATCCTTCACAATAAACTGCTGTTTTAAGCCCGAGGTTTAAGTTAAGACAGATTTTAAGCTCTATAAAAAGGTCGTAAACGCCCTAGAAACTGTAATCACTTATTACCTTCTGGAAGTCAACTTACGACCTTTTAAAGAAAAAATATGAAATTTGGCGATAACTCAAAAACGGCTTGACCGATTTTGTTCAATATAGTTTTCATTGAAAGTACTTATAAGGCCGCATTAACATGAATTTTTCCATATTTTTTTGACTTGTGGTTCAAAAGTTAGAGGGGGGGGGACACAATTTTTTTTATTTTCGGAGCGAATATTTACAAAACTACTGACTTTATCAAAAAGTAATGTTTGAAAACCCCTATTATTTTCAAGAGACCTATTCAACGACACCCCACACACTAGGGTTGAAACGAAAAAAAAAAATCACCCCCACTTTAGGTGTTCGAGAGGTACCCGAAAAAAAATTTTTTTTTTAGTTTTTATTTTACCGTTTTGTCGGCGTGATACATACACATACTCATACCAAATTTCAGCTTTCTAGTACTAATGATCACGGAGCTAAGCCGCGGACGGACGGACAGACGGACAGACGGACAGACGGACATGGCGAAACTATAAGGGTTCCTAGTTGACTACGGAACCCTAAAAAGTGCTACAAAATCAAGAGAGATTGAAAAAACACAGATAGTGGTTTGATTTAGTATGTTTTTGACCATTGACGACGACGCGTTTGGCTCGGTTGGTAGAAACCTGCCTACTGAGTCGGCGATCCCGGGTTCGAATCCCGGCCGGGGCAAATATTTGTGCAAAATATTTGTTCTTGGGTCATGGATGTTATCTATATATGTATTTATATATTATGTATATGGTCGTCTAGTACCCATAGTACAAGCTTTGCTTAGTTTGGGACTAGGTCGATTTGTGTAAGATTGTCCCTTAATATTTAATATTTATTGAAATTTTTGACGTCAATAGGCGTCGTTGGCGTCAGTGGCACGAATTCGATGACGTGATTTGCCGTCTTTGGCGGTCAAAGGGTTAAAAAATATACAGTAACACTAAGTGAACAGATGAACTATTGGGTCCGCCTCCATGCAACTCAACATCGGCACCGACGCCAGGGTAGGTATAAAAGCAAACTGACATCAGCGACTGGAGAGTAAAACAATAAACACATTTAACTGAAAAATCAATGAAATTAGTATTTTAAATTAGCTATATTGTACCATATTAATAATAAAATACAAGTACTTGTGTAAATTTTATTTCTAACCAATTTAAATTATTAAGCATAATATTTTTCATAGAATGATCCAGTTAACAGTAAAGTTACCGCTACTTTCGATAGTCGATAACCAAACAACAATGATTGTTTAAAATTAAATGTCAAGTGGTCAATCGGCGTTTTTCTATCGCTCGTTGCCATATCCCCTGGGCCACTCTAAAACTACGATTAACCTATTGAGCGCCAAAGACGGCAAATCACGTCGACGGAAAATCGCGACACTGACGCCAGCGAAGACGCCTACTGACGTCAAAATTTGCATAATACATGCTAATTGAAACCACTATCTGTGTTTTTCAATATCTATTGATTTTGGAGCACTTTTTTTTTGCTTCGGCGTCAGGGGCCCGCTGATTTGCTTTACCGCTTGCCGTTCAAATGGTTAAAAATTGATTTCTACAGTAAATTGCAACACTTATAAGCCCGTTCTTATGTAGATTATCTCCTGACAATACCAGTGATATAAATTATCAACACTTTTCTAAGATGTTTTATCACTTAATTGATAATTGTCCCCTGAGTCACGGGACAGAATAACAACTAAAAAAAAGTTGGACCACCCCAATACATCCTATTCGTGATTAGGGAATACAAACCGGTATTTTGTTTCCTATAGTAATTACCGGTTATTTACAGGTAATCCGGTAATTTTCATAGTTTGCATTCACGATTCGTGAAACAACTATAATATTATAGTTCCTATAGTTTTATATTTTATTCATAAAGTCACACCTTTTATTATGAGTTTTCACCTTTCGAGCGCCAAGCGGCAAAGCAATTCACCGTACCACTGACGCCAAACAAAAAAAAGTGCTCCAAAATCAACAGAGATTGAAAAACAAAGATAGTGGTTTGAATTAGCATGTTTTTGACCATTGACATTTTTGACGTCAATAGGCGTCGTTGGCGTCAGTGGCACGAATTCCCGATGACGTGATTACAACAAACTTGTTTCATGGTACGGAACCCTTCATGCGCGAGTCGGACTCGCACTTGCCCAATTTTTTACTAGACGTAAGCGTATTTTACATAGAGTCGTTTTAGGTCGGCTCTTCTGATGATGAATCGCGAACCGATTCGAAACATGTCGAAAAACCAGTTTCGTAGGTATTTTAATATGCACGTAAGTAATATTGCAGTGGAATGCCCCCATACAAGATTTCGTAGCTTAACCAACACCTCTACCACAACTGTGACACGCGACTCTGTCTCGCGCGAAATAGTGTAGAAATTAAAAAGGGGCAATATTGTAGTGTGTCCCTGTTTTCTTAGATTGATCAGAAAGGGACGACTCTACAATATAGCCACTTTTGAATGTCTACTCTTTTTGACAAACTGTATGTCGCGAAGCTAATTATGCTAGACGAACAGTTTTAGTAATAGTAAATTCATATACAATGATTTTAAGCGGTTTACACACGTGAAATTATCAGGAACGACCCGACATGTTTCGAACATACAATACCGCTTAATACAATAATTAAATATGGGTTGCGCATTTTTTCACATAACCATTGATCGTCATAACGTATTGTTTGTCATAAAATCGTTAGTCATAACTCTAAAATATTATCTTTACAAGAGTTTTGAGAATAAAAACCATTCGCTTAGCTTAGGTGTTATAACAACCCTTAAAAGTTATGTTTCAGAGAATAGTAGAAATTATGAGTACGAAAATTATGACTTATCACAATTATGAATAAGAATTTTATGTGAGCCAATATGGACCTTTAAATATGTCTCACGAAAGGTTTAACCCTTAGCTTGGCAATGTAGACCATCTTTTCCTTTTTTTTTCGCTCTATGCAACCTTAACGAGACTTGAACTATCGAACTTCGTTTTTTTTGTCAAGTTAAGGGTAAGATTAATAGTAATGTCCTTCCGTAAGTGTCTCCTCAGCTAGTATGGACATTGTGTTTCTCCTCAATATGTCTTCGGAATTCGGGCCTCGACGCGGATTCGAACCCGCACGCGCCGCACACCAGGACATCCGCCGCTTCCGCTTCCGCTGAGTTAAGGTACACTTCTGCTGGAACTAAGAAAATTTATCTATTTAACGCATACAATATAATGTTTTATGAAACATTTTTATACCTAGTCGGGTAAAAAGTATCCTATAACCTTCTTTGGATGTCCAGCTATCCCTGTACCGGAATTGGTTAAAATTTGTCCAGCCGTTTCGGCGTGATGCGAGGACAGAGGAAATTATGAAAACAGATGGCGCCAGACTGGCATGGCGCCGCGCGCCCATACAAAACAAAAAACGATCCTGCATCACGCTATTGAGATTTTTCCTGAAATCATGACCCCTCTCCATAGATAACTGATTTTCAATACAAATCTAAAATTTTATAATAGTATAGATGTAATCTCTCGTTTTTTAATGTGAGTACACACCAGTTTTATAATAAACCATTGATACAAAGATCAAAAAACCGGCCAAGAGCATGTCGGGCCACGCTCAGTGTAGGGTTCCGTAGTTGCTCATCCTTCACAATAGACTTAAGTTATGAGAAAGATTTCAAGCTCTATAAAAGGTCGTAAACGCCAAAGTAACTGTAGTTACTTATTACCTTCTGGAAGTCAACTTACGTCCTTTTAAGAAAATTATGAAATTTTGCGATAACTCAAAAACGGCTAGACCGATTTTGTTCAATTAAGTTTTCATTGAAAGTACTTATAAGGCCTCATTTTCATGAATTTTTCCATAATTTTTTGACCCGTGGTTGAAATGTTAGAGGGGGGGGGGACGCTATTTTTTTATTTTCGGAGCGAATATTTACAAAACTGCTGACTTTATCAAAAAATAATGTTTGGAGACCCCTATTATTTTTAAAATACCTATTCAACAACACCCCACACACTACTGTTGAAACGAAAAAAAAAAATCACCCCCACTTTAGGTGTTAGAGAGGTACCCGAAAAAAAAATTTTTTTTTAGTTGTTATTGTACCGTTTTGTCGGCGTGATACATACACATACTCATACCAAATTTCAGCTTTCTAGTACTAATGATCACGGAGCTAAGCCGCGGACGGACAGACGGACAGACGGACATGGCGAAACTATAAGGGTTCCTAGTTGACTACGGAACCCTAAAAAGGTGTAAAGCCTTTCAAATAAAAACTGCAAAGATGACTACGTTTCTTACAAAAACCGGCCAAGAGCATGTCGGGCCACGCTCAGTGTAGGGTTCCGTAGTTGCTCATCCTTCACAATAAACTGCTGTTTTAAGCCCGAGGTTTAAGTTAAGAAAGATTTTAAGCTCTATAAAAAGGTCGTAAACGCCCTAGAAACTGTAATCACTTATTACCTTCTGGAAGTCAACTTACGTCCTTTTAAAGAAAAAATATGAAATTTGGCGATAACTCAAAAACTTTTCATTGAAAGTACTTATAAGGCTTCATTTACATGAATTTTTCCGAATTTTTTTGACCCGTGGTTGAAAAGTTAGAGGGGGGGGACACTATTTTTTTTGTTTTTGGAGCGAATATTTACAAAACTGCTGACTTTATCAAAAAATAATGTTAGAAGACCCCCATTATTTTTACAAGACCTATTCAACGACACCCCACACACCAGTGTAGAAAAGAAAAAAAAAATTCACCCCCACTTTAGGTGTTCGAGAGGTACCCCAAAAACATAAAATTTTTGAATTTTTATTTTACCGTTCTGTCGGCGTTATACATACACATTCTTATACTAAATTTCAGCTTTCTAGTACTAATGTTCACGGAGCTAAGCCGCGGACGGACAGACGGACAGACGGACATGGCGAAACTATAAGGGTTCCTAGAAAGAAAAAAAAAAGGTATAATAATATAATACTCACCATTGGCGTCTTTTAAATGCTGCTCCTGAACGTGCTTCATCAACTGAAAAGGAAATATAAATAATTAGTTATTTTCTTTTCACAGCACCAAATGAATTTGATCAGATCACCCAGAACTGTTGGCCGATCTGACCAGATCGCCCAGAAATGTAAGCCGATCTGATCAGATCGTTATGAAGTTAACGGTAGAAAATCTTATATTCTGGCCAAGGCAAGAGTAAAACTATAGACAATACACGGGCGGCCTCCCACTTACGGTCTAGGGTGACGTGAATAAAAAAAAAGAAAAAACAAAATAGTTTATTTACCATAACACATGTTATTACATAGTACAGGTATCAGTGAGCTCCACACTAGGCAATGCCTGTGTCGTGGAGTTCAATTTCAGATAGAATAACATACAGTGCGGCTTAAGATTAATGGTACTTAGGCCAAGCGCGTACCACGATTTTATTTATGCGACACGATTTTAGAATCGCGTTGTTAAAATATCGCAGAAAATTCACTGCGAATACAATAATACCTGGAAGAGATCCCTAATAGGGATACGTTCACCTTTGTACATATTTCATTTGTTATCAATGTATTTAAAGCCTGACCAGAAATATATGAGGATGCGCCATATTGCGGAATTTCGCTGGAACTAATTTCTTACACTGGCAATGATTTTATGATCATAGGAACTGACAGATATTTAAACTAATGTCATTAGAGTGCGGATTGCGATTGGTTGCAAAATTGTTGCCATATAAATCTTATAAATAACGCCCTCTTGACAATCCTCATATGTTTCTGGTCAGACTTTATAACCAGTCGTTGTGTACAATAAAGCGTTTACATTATAAATATTTAAATAAATAAATATTAAGGGACAATCATACACAAATCTACCTAGTCCCAAACTAAGCAAAGCTTGTACTATGGGTACTAGACGACGATATACATAATATATAAATACATATATAGATAACATCCATGACCCAAGAACAAATGTTTGCACAAATATTTGCCCCGGCCGGGATTCGAACCCGGGACCGCCGACTCAGTAGGCAGGTGTCTACAAACCGAGCCAAACGCGTCGTCTAGTACCCATAGTACAAGCTTTGCTTAGTTTGGGACTAGGTCGATACGATCATTACATTACATTTACAATACCTGTGAGTGTGTGCCTCCCCGGAAAGGACATCTCGCGCACTGCAGCGTGGTGGTGGCGGCCCGCTGACCGCGCGCCCGGCCCGCGCCGTCGCTGTGTTCCGCCGCCTAAAACAATATATCAGGGTAATTGACAACATTTCATATTTATAACAGGGGGAAATTAATTTTAATCGGTGATCAGGAGTTGAAAAATATTGATAAACAGCTAAATCCTAATTTATTAGATGATGTCTCACGCAATTTCCATGCTGTTTAAGTATTTTAATTAATGATTTTATTGAAATCAGTAACCACTGGATACATGGTCATCCTACATTCTTATTGAAGTAAAGTAGATACGTCAAGTGTCATCACCTTGGCGGGAAATTTGATAGATCTTATGTCAATAAACTTTTCCCTACACCGACTCGACGTGGACTCGACCAAGACTAGACAATAATAAGAATAATTGATACGATATTAATTATTAACATTAAGCTCATTTAATAATCTGTTGGCTTGGCTAACATGTAATGAATGTGAATAAGTGAAACGAAAATAATTTAATAACGTATAATTCAATAAAATAAAAAAACTTCTAACTCAAAAACGGAGAAAAGTTAATCTTAAACATAATTTAATAAGTATTCAAAATGACCACCGTTTTGTTCTCGACAGAGTTCCGCTCGACGCCTGTGGTTCTGTTTTATTCTGTTAAGATCATAACGGTTTTCTCGTATTTCATCGAATGTACATATTATTCTTTGCCGGAGTTCTTCTACGGTATTGGCCTCTTGTTCATAAACAATTCGCTTGACATCACTACACAGATAGAAATCTAATGGAGTGAGATCTGGACTACGTGGAGGCCATGGGATGGGGCCGCCGCGGCCGATCCACCGCCCATTCGTTTAGGTAATCGCGAACCCTATGTTCATAATGTGCAGGGGCTCCATCGTGCTGGAAATGTAAGTTCTGTAAAGACTGCAGTGGCACTTTGTCCAATAGCTCTTGTCAACTGGTTCAGGTAGTTTCCTCCGCGTAATATGCCTTCAATGAAATGGGGTCCAATTACAGTTCCATTAATGATCCCTGCCCACACATTATCGGTGAATCGTAGTTGGAAAGCATTTCTTCTGACGTGGAATTTCCGCAGCCCAAAAGTGCTCATTGTGGACATTAAATTGGCCAACCCGCATGAAGGTCGATTCATCCGACCACAGGATATTAGTTTCAAGATTTTCAAGATACCATTGACAGAATGCCATCCTTCCCTCTAAATCCGGTGCTAAAATATCTTGTACAGGCCGAAAGTGAAAAGGATGCAATTCGGAAGAGTTAAGTAGTCGCCACACGAAGGATTGACTCACATGAAATGTTCTCGCTGCTTGCCTAGTGCTCCTACGGGGATCCCGAGCAAAGTACTGTAAGATGCGTCTATCCAGGTTTCCAGGATGACGCAGAGGTCGGCCTGGTGCTTGAGCGTGCCCTGGCACTGTGAACTGGCCGAAGTCACGCAGGTTTTGTTTTAGGCGATTTATGAGACTGTGTGTGGGAATTGGTACATTTGGATGAATCACGTGGAACAATTCTTGAGTTCGTCGTGAGCTGTTAGTCTGTATTGACAAACGAATCATATCGTAACGCTTGATATTAGAAATCGGATATGGTTCAGGTATGATTTTTTGTATCTTTCCGATATTTACGCTTTCAAACAATTTTTATTTCGTATTTTGACTTTGTTATGCACTTGACAATGACAACTTATTACTCAAAAGTTTAATCTTGATATTTTGTTTATGAAACTGCTTTTTGAAAGAGGATTTAAGCTCATAGACTAAACTATTAGTAGGGTGACAATAATTTCCAATTAAAAGATATTTTCAAAACAAAAAATATTAAGGAAAAACAAAAATTGGTATCATGTAATTTCGACTTAAACGTGATCGCCATCATTTACTGAATGAGAAAAATTGGTTCCTGATCACCGATTAAAAATCATCGTGTAGAGATCGACAGGGCTTTATGTCGTGTACCTTAAAAAAATCTTTGAATTTATTCTTCTGTATTTAAAGAAATATAAGAGAATACATCAAATAACTGCAATCTAAGACAATACGGGCTGAATAGGGTTGTTGTCTAAACCAAAGAGCGAAAATATATATATATTTTTTATTTGACGTTGACAGATGACAGATGCATACCGAATTTTATTAAGTTTTTTTTTAATAAGAAAACCGACTAAAGTAACCGTTCCATTAAGTTCTGGTTTTGGTGTTGCCACATTTTAAAATGAGTATGTTTTTATAAATTAATAATAAAATAAATAATCACCTGAGAAAATAAATAAAAACAGAGATTACTTCATCTTTTTAAGCAGAATTCAGAAAAGTAATAAAATGATAGTCTTAAAAATATGAAATGTTGTCAATTATTCGAGCGTTTCAACCGCCTCACTTACGTGGACATATTACAGAAGAATTGGGTGTAGATTTTGATGCCATTTTCGGATATTTGTTAGATGTCCGGTAAACTTAGATAACTAACCAGAAACGAAATCGAAATCTGCAGCCACTTCTTCAAAAATGTGACCACGAAAGTGATTCGGAACAAACGCTCGACTAATGACCCATATCAAGGATTTCAGTGTTGCAATAGTTAAAATTGCTTTAATTGAAACATACCAATACAATAGACAGAATGGCATTATGTGCTTTAAGTGGATCGTACACAAGGTATACCTACCAACTATACCCTTAGCTCTATCCAAATCCAAAAAGTATGATGCACAACAAAATAAAAACGGCCCCCTCAAACAAACAAACTTGGTATGAAGGTTAACACATGGCCACTTTTATCCCGAAAATTACGTAACAAGGGTGGTAAACGAGGAATTACTAAGCGAGTGTCTATTAGAAGCCCGAAGCCGAAGGCGAGTGCTTTAAAGACGAGTTTGGAATTCCTTTACCACCAGAGTCACGTACGACGTTTTTCATCACACTTTGGAGGAAATGAAACAAAAGTAATAAATAGTATTCAATACCAAATTTAAATACCGCCCTAGGGTGTAATATACGACTTACCGCCCGGTTTTCTAGCATGTAAACTCTTAACTTACGAGCAAGTGTGATGATAACAATTTTAGGTACCTTATGCGCAGTGAGCTCCTTGATTGCGTTGCACTTGAAGCTGCACAGCTTGCAGGAGTAGAGGAACAGCTTGAAGTTGGGGGACGAGAGCAGCTCGTGCGGAGGGGGGAGGGTGCCGCGTCGCTTCCGGCCGCGCTTCGCTGGCTGCATCAGCTGTCTGCAATGTTTGATGAGATAATCTCTTAAACCGTTGGTACGAAGATAGAACTAAGAAAAATTGAAATGCGTAACCTGGCGGGAAAGACCGGGAAACGAACCCGGTACCTCTGGATTACCGGTCCAATGTGTTAACCTCTCCACCACCCTAACGCCAACGACCTCTATAAAAAAATTGGGCAAGTGCGAGTCCGACTCACGGAACCCTTCATGCGTGAGTCGGATACCATAATCTATAACAAGTTTGTTGTATGTGAACCCCCTTAAATATTTATTTTATTTTTAGTATTTGTTGTTATAGCGGCAATAGAAATACATTAACTGTGAAAATTTCAACTGTCTAGCTATCACCGTTCTTGAGATACAGCCTGGTGACAGACAGACGGACGGACGGACAGCGAAGTCTCAGTAATAGGGTACCGTATTTACCCTTTGGGTACGGAACCCTCAAAATTGCTAACAGCCTTTCAAATAAACAATGCAATGATCGACACACAGAGCATAAGGAATAATTCGAAAGGCTATGTGGCGATACAGTGGGGTATTTTAGTAAAGGGATAGCTGGACATACAAAGATGGCTATAGGATACTTTTTAAAGGCCTACGGTAAAGATAAAACACTCACTTGGCTTTCTGGACGGCTTTTGCTTTTTCTAATAACTCCACAGCTGTCAATTTCTGAGAAAATAAATAAATAGCTCAATCAAGTCTTCTATTGCTCGTTGACATGGTGTCCCCCGGGACACTCTCAAAATTCCGATTTCGGCGGTTATATTTACCAAAATATTTAAACAGTTATAAGCAGGGATCGTTAATTCGGATAGATATTTACCTAAAGTGGGAAAAATCCTATTTCTATCGCACGCATACCTCAAACAAAGCCTACAACAAATACCTACAACTGAACAACAAAGCCGCCGCCAAAGTTTAGATAAATAACCACCCGAATTTCCGAACCCTGGTTATAAGCCCATAATTATGTAGACTATCTCCTGACAATACCAGTAATATAAATTATCAGTTTAATCACTATTGTCCCCTGAGCCACGGGATAGAATACCAACTAAAAAAAACTTAATCCACCCAAATATAAAATAAAATACTCTATTTTCCTCACTGAATAAATAATAGGCTCTTTATCCGTTCAAAAATGCTGATTGTTTTAGACATTTGTCTCTATGATCAAACATGTTTCTTAACATACTATCAATGTTACTACTTAGAACAGGGCTATTGCGATTAATTGGTATATATTATATTTGAAACTTATAGTTTAAAGGTTTCATTGGTAATTTTTTATCTGAAAAACTAGTCGAAATTAACAAAATTCACGCAGAAAACTCGTTTTATCAACTTATTTCCGACTGCACGCAATGTAAACATGAAATAGCTATGTTACTATCTAGGACTCAGGGAAAAGTATTCCCTTTTAAAAGTTGGTTAAAATTATCAACATATCTGTCATAAAATGAAAAAAAAAATACATTTTAAAATGTATAAGGCCTCTTAAAGTAATATTTTGTGGGATTAACTTTTTCTTGTTATTCCGTCACCCAGGAGACAATGGTGATTAAACTTAGAAAAATGTTGATAATTTATAATATTGGTATTTTCAAGAGATATCCTAAATAAGAATGGGCTTATAACTGCTGCAATTACAACATTTTTGTTGAATATTGCCGCCGAAAATCGTAGTTTTAAAATGTAACCCAGGGGACATCACCATGGCAACAATCAACAGAAAAAAGTTCATTGACCTGTTTAATACTAGCATTAATAAGTTTCTGTCAAAAATGACATTTTAGTGGCAAGCTTTTATAGCCGACTGTACTTTTCTTTGGATATCCATCAAATGCTCACTGAGACGATTCTAAAGAGCCCAAGCTCGGTAGGATTGCTTTTTTCTATTATAGAGTTCCTATGGCCACCTTCCGGGTCCATCATCAGATCACTCCCATGGTACCATATTATTGTATTGTCATCAAAGTTAAGTAAGTATGCAAAATTTCAGCTCAATCGGTTGACGATATCTGCTTCAAAATTGAGTTGCAAGATTTCACCCGAACAAACATACTTAGATACATACATACTTACATTGCAAGTTAAATAAAAGCTTTTAAAATAGTGGTCTCTGAACGCTCACCTTGGGTGTTTTCTTCGGCTCGCTGTCCTCAATTTGCTCCAGCGAGGACTTGAGGATGACCATGGGTCCATCCTCCCCGTTCACCATCACATACTGGTCTTGGTCTTCCCCGGTCAGGTACACTTGCTTCTTGTACGCGCTTCGTGGGTCTGTAATGAAATCAAAATTATTAATGGGTTTCTTTTAAGGTCTAAGCCATAGATATAGAATTTTGTCTTTGTTGTGGGGACTCACAAGGTACTCTTCAAAAACCCGTGTTTTTAGGGTGAAGCGAGCGTAATTTTTTGAGTTGTGTCGCGCAATAATATATTCTTCATCACACTTGCTCGTAAACAAGGGTTGACATGCTAGAAAAGCGGGCGGTAGGTCGTATATTACGCCCTAGGGCGGCGAGTAATTTTGGTATTGACTACAACTACTTTTGTTTATTTCCTCCAAAGTGTGATGAAAAACGTCGTACGCGACTCCGGTGGTAAAGGAATTCCAAACTCGTGTCATTAAAGCCACTCACTAATGGACACTCGTTTGTAATTCCTCGTTTACCACCCTTGTTACGTAATGTACTATTTCAGTGGTTTTCGGTGCACGAATGATGCCTATTCTCGTAGTGTTAAATCATTAGTGCACCGGACACCCCGGGGTATAAGTATATGGCACAACCGAAATTACCCGACTCACAACACAAAAAAATACCGTCTAGCTTCAGCCTTAGATTAGTTGGCTGTAGTGGGGTAATACTGACCGTCCGGATACCTTCACTTCCCCGAACTTCATCCATACTTAATATTATAAATGCGAAAGTGTGTCTGTCTGTCTGTCTGACTGTTACCTCTTCACGCTTAAACCGCTGAACCGATTTAGACGAAATTTGGTATATAGATAGTTTCAGTCCCGGGGAAGGACATAGGATACTTTTCATCCCAAATAAATTTAGTGTTCCCGTGGGATGAGCGGGTAACACCGCGGGGCACAGCTAGTTTGTCATAAATGTATCAAGCCATAATGTTCATTTGCCATAAACTTTTTATATCGGGATTTCTTTAAAACTATTCGTTTGTTTTATGAAAACCTCGAAAAGTTTCACCTTACAGAGAAAAATAGATTTATAGCAAATGAATATTGTGGCAAAAATTTGATTATGGCATATGAAATTCGGGCAAACGATAGAGAACCACTGACCATCCCCTTCGCCATCGCTGGACTGCAGCACGCAAGTGACCGTCTCCCCCAGCTCTCCCTCGGCCGCCTCCTGGTTGGTCACCAGTCGGTATGACTCCTCCCCGTCGCCGCATCTGGTCAAATGGGGAAGATTATTCATCAGTTCCACAGTTAGTAGCTAAATATTTTTTTTCATTTTCATTTCTCATTTGTTGACGGGGTAGGTGTAATGGTAAAGCAACTTTTCACGTCACTCGCTCGGAAAACCTCCGTTTATAGCGCGAAATCTGCGAGTAAAAGTCTTATTCGCTAGCCTGCAATAGTAAATTACATCAGAGGCCGGGAAAATGAGGATTTCCGGCCAAGTAGGTATATACCGGATAGTGATACGAGGCCGGGAATCCGTTTTCACGACGAGGCATGTATAGTGCTTTTCTCAAACATACAATGAAATAAAAAATATACTTTAAAGAACAACATTTTATTAATTGACAAATAGGACATTTTAGTCTAACAACCAACCTTTAAAAACAAAACCTGCTTTTTGTCAAACCAGCCAGCTGTGTGAATGACCTTGTTGTTGAAACCAAAAAAAAAGTTACTTTGCAGGCCTAGGCCTGAAAAGCAGTATGAAATCCCTTTACAGTACTCTAGAGTTGTTGCGCCCAAAAAGCGATACTTCCGAGCCTATTATAAGGAACGTAAAGACAATATTTTATTGCATGTTTGAGAAAAAGTCATTTGAATTTCGAACACGATGATTCTGATTGTCTGCAGTCTGCATGATATGACACTCGACGAAAAATAATAGGCTAGTAGACGCAGTTTTGAAATATTTGAAATGGTTAATAATGATCTTACTGGGCTCTGAAAAAAATGTCTTGTACTTTTGAGAGAGCTAGAAAGTTAAATATTATCAATTGAAAATTTGAAATTTTAAGAACAGTCAAAAACGCCGTCCGCCATTTTTGCCTTTTGCTAATCTGTGGCGTGACGTAGAATTAATTACCTGTAAATATTCGAAATTCGACCGTCGTATAGTGCCATTCCGCTCACTCGTATGTACTTTGACAGGAGATCGAGAGGGACGGCACTATTCGAAGTCGTCAAAGTAGACTTTCAGTTATCTTTACATTACAGGACCGATGACGTCACTATCATAAGCGAAAATGGCGGACAGCTTTTTAAGCATTTCAAAATACAGATTAAAAACCATATTTTCAAATTCAATTTTTTCAGCCATCTTTCACTTTTATGAATTGAAAAATATATATTTAGGTTTCCTTTGCTAAATACTATACGGAATAAACATTAGTATATTCCAATTTGACATGAGTCAACTAGCCTATTCTAGGAGTCTATATAGAGTTAGTATATAGATATAGATAGACTGTCTCATATATTTCGTAGCACATTTAGACCTCACTTGGACGACGCGGTTGGTGCAGTAGTTAAGCAGCTGCCTACTGACCCGACGGTCCTGGGTTCGAAGCTCGGAGGGGAAATATTTGTGTAATGAACTCGAATATTAGGGATTTTTGCCTGGGTCATGGATGTTATTTGTATTTAAATATGTATTTTATTTATCTATATAAGTATGTTTATCGTCGTCTAGTGTCCATAACACAAGCTTACTAGAGCTTACTGTGGGACTAGATTGACTTGTGTGAGGTTGACCGATATTTACTCATACTCATACTCATTTATTTATAAAATGTTTTTCAATTTTACATGTCACATATTAAATTATCAAATTATATTAGGTTACATTATTCCATTCAAGTACACATTTCAAATAATCAATCATTAAAATACAATACAAAATTTAAATAATGTTAACAATTTATAATTTCAGTACAATAATCAACAATAATTTATAGTCAGAATTAGTATAATATATTATAAAATTCCTCAAGGCTATAAAAAGCTCTAGATATCATTAATTGTATGTAGGAATTTTACGTCGTTCTCAATTTATTTTATATAATCGGGTACTTTATTGTAGATAAGTTTATAAAAATATATACATATTGTTACGCCGGTAGGTTAGGTCAAAAACTTTGAACGTCAATTTCAGTGCTTTAGAGGCGTTTTCAGCAGACTGAAAAGTCATTTCAGGCCGTTTCAGAAGTTGCTCTATCACATATCTAAAGATCGAAATTTCACCCAAGTTGCCGTCGTTTTCAGGCGCCTGAAACATGTTTTCAGTCCCTTTCAGGGCACCCTCTATCAGATGACGCCATAACCTGAAAACCCGTTTTCAGGCGTTTTCAGGACCCCTTATGGGCCTCTGAAGCACAAATCGTTATATGGCGAAATTTCCAGTTGGAGTGACAGAGATAGCACTAGTAGAAAGAGATAGCTATGCTCAGAACATTCGAGAAGTGTGTAACAAGGATGGGACTACTAGAAAGAGATAGCTATACTCGGAACATTCGAGAAGGGAGTGACGGAGAGTGCACCATTAGAGAGAGACATATATGGCCTCGAATGTTCTCGGCCCTTACGCTGGACCTTACTGGAATATTCGCGATATGTGTGGACAACGCATCGAAAAAGCGGTTCCGCGGGATATATAAGGCGCCGACGGCCGGCGCGAGTTAGTTACATTTTAACTGCGATACAGTGCGAGTAAAGGATAATCGGAACGAAAGACTCTTAAGTGATTGGTGCGCTTTAAGTACAGTTCGTGTGAATAGTGAGTGCGTAATTTGTGTAATAGTGTGTTTTCGTAAATTAGTGGATTTTAAGTACAGTTCGTGTGAGTTGTAAATGCGTAATTTTGGTAATAAAGTGTGTGTTTTCATTTGTGGATTAATTTGTGATTTTCTATCAAATACGAACCCCACGCTCGTAACAATATACTATATTACTTACTTGACAAGGGTCAGGTTCAGGAGGTCCAGTTGCAGCAGTCCCTTGGAGGAGTCCGTGAGGATCTGGTACTTGGGTTCCGGTTCCTCGCTACCCTCCGACATGTCTGGCAGAATGTGCTCCACACGATTTGTCTAAAAACATTTTGATATTAAACCATTGATACAAGTGTTTACAATGAAGCGAAAAATTGTAAAATTTAATGGTTCAGACAGGGGCGACCTACCGACTGGACCACCGTACCAGATGTCAGAGCCATTGAATCCTGATGCCACCCTAAGGCATGTTGAAGCAACTGGATTCAATGGCTCTGACATCTGGTTCGGTGGTCCAGTTGGTAGGACGCCCGTGTTGGCCCGGAAAGCCGTTGGAAACGCAGGTTCAAATCCTGTCTGAACCATTAATTTGAATTTGAATTTTTATTTTTTTCAATTTTTCGCTTCATTATAAAACATTTGGTTTACGTTAGCAGACGTTACTGCTTTAATAAAAATAATTCATTGATACAAAAATCAAAGCTCAAACAAAAATCAAAATGCGTAACCACCTGGTGGCAGAGACCGGCAATAGAACCCGGTACCTCTGGATTGGAGAACCAAGGTTGTAGATATAGCTCAGACAGTCGCCAAACTTAAGTGGCAGTGGGCGGGGCACATTGCTCGTAGAATCGATGGCCGTTGGGGCAGAAAGGTTCTTGAGTGGCGACCGCGGACCGGAAGACGCAGCGTTGGAAGGCCTCCAACAAGGTGGACCGACGACCTGGTTAAGATCGCGGGTAGAAATTGGATGAGGGCGGCGCAAGATCGATCGTTGTGGAGAACTTTCGGGGAGGCCTTTGTCCAGCAGTGGACGTCTATAGGCTGATATGATGATGATGATGACGATGATGACCTCTGGATTGCAGATCCAGCATTTCAATTTTTCTTTGAGCTGTGATCTTTGTATCAATGGTTTAATAAATGGGTCCATCAAATATTTTCTGCCACTCGTTGCCATGGTGATGTCCCTGGGTCACTTTTTAAAACTACGATTTTCCGTGGTTATATTCAGCAAAGGCTTTTTAATTTAAGCAGTTATAAGCCCATTCTTATGTAGACTATCTCCTGACAATGCCAGTAATACATATAAATTATCAACACTTTTCTTAGAACACTATTGTCCCCTCGGTCACGGGACAGAATAACAGCAAGAAAAAGTTGGTCCACCCAAATAACAAAACTGAAAAAATATTTGCATAAATTATTGTTGGTTTGGTGAAAATGACCATTTTTGACCAAAGATTCATAGCCTTTTTTTAAATAACCAACCTGTATTAAATTTACAATAATGAAATAGTTACCTCATTAATCTTATTAAAACTATCGTGAGACATATTTAATCATCGTATCAAGCGGTTTACACTCACGTGAAATTGTCAGGAACGAACGGCCCGACCTGTTTCGAACTCGTATGGATCAGTGACCAAATTATCGCGCCGCTGCACGGGTACCGTACCCAGATGAAGAGCTCCATACGAGTTCGAAACATGTCGGGTCGATTCTTGGTAATTTCACGTGAGTGTAAACCGCTTAATACAATAGTTACCTCAGTGTTGTCGAATGGAGACACCTCCACGATTTCAAGTTGACCTAGAAAACATTAAAAACTATTACTATTCTAAAATTCTAGTTTTTTTGAAAATCATATCTCAAAAGCGTGATGCAGGATCGTCATTTGTTTTGTATATGCGCGCGGCGAGATGACAGCCTAGCGCCATCTGTTTTCATAATTTCTTTTGTCCTATTACGCCGAAACGGCTGGACAAATTTTAACCAATTTCGGTACAGGGACAGCTGGACATCCAAAGATTCACCCATAAAAAGAAATAGGTACGCGAACAAAGTTGCGGCCACTTTCTTGTATCACATAGAACATCAAAATGTCCAAGAAGAATAGGGCATTTTTTTTTAACCCATTGAGTCCCACTGTTTATTAAAACAAAGTAAAGTGAATTATGCCTCAAAAAAGGATTCCCACTATATATTAAGTTATAATATACCAAAATAAATATTATTTTAGATTGCTTTACCATCTTTGAACTCCGCCGTGAGGACCTGTGTCTCCGTAACAACTTGCTCTTCGTCAGACATGATTTTTCAGACCTAAAAAATACAACATATGGATTCTACAGGCGTTTCAACCACCTTCAGTTCGCTGTCAAAACTATTGAAAGTATGGGCTACACCATGCTGCAAACTTTCTTAGCCATGGTTAGAGGAAAATACAAATGGAGTAAAATAGTCACCCAATGGTAGCCAAGGGATGGAAAATGGAAGAGGTAGACCACTGTGACACAGATGGTGGGACGACTTAAGACAGGTCGCGAGAATAACATGGGGTAGAGCGAAGGACATGGGGCAGAATGGAGAAGATTGGATTTGGACGTTTTTGGAAGTAGTTAGATAATTGTGTGTTGTGAATGTTTAAGGCGTTTAACTGTGAGGCGATGGATGGTTGTAATTTTTCAGTAGTTGGATCTACTTAATATGTAATATGTTGTAAATTAAATTATTTTTGTAATGTGTAACAGTGAATTAGTGCAAACTGTAATGCTGTGTAATTATTTTAAATAAATAAATAAAAATAAAGAATAAACAAGATTCGAGGCCTTGAGGCCTCGAGGCCAAATAATAACACTGGAAAATATGTTAAAAACTGTCCAACAGAACGCCTAAATAAATAAATATAAATAATACTTCTTACCATAAATTGATCTAATTTAAATATTGTGGCCCAATGCTCTGTTATTTATGACAGCGGACTAACGGTGGTTGAAACGCATGTAGAATCGCCCATATACTGACATGAGGCCTTGTACAGTCAGTACAGTGGTACGGTAATGGTAAAGTTGCTTGTCCTCTGTAGCAGAGTGGAGAAATTGAAACAATCAGCCTGTGACTTTGCAAAGCTTGAAAGAGGAGCATTTTAAATTTGAGAAATGTCTTTCGTCCATTATACACATCTCCGCACTGCTACCGTAACATTGGGGTACTTTGACACTACAAGGTTACTTTGTCCACCCATGAAAACCCATTTATTTAATTAATTTTTTTTTTAAACGACACCTAACGCTTAAACAGAGACAGTTGAATCACGTGATGTTGCTTTAAAGAATTAATTAATTCAATACAATGTTTTTTTTTGGTGGACAAAGTAACCGTGTAGGGTCAAAGTACTCCGATGTTACGGTACTTTATAAAATTGACTAGATAATTCATACTTTATCTTTCTTAGGTATACATATCACCAGGTGACAACTAAACCATTTGTGTACCAGGCCTCCGCACAACGCACCTACGTTTTGTACCACCATCGAAGACCTATATAAATATGCCTCAGCGGAATGCTTGGCGAGTTTTTGTTGTCAACAGACAATATGATCTCTGGAATTCAAGAATTCAGGAACGTAAAATGACAGCATTTTTTATTATATTATTATAGCCTTTATTGCCGAAACTAAAATACATATCTACTTAAAACTTAAAACTAACACATCGGATCAGTATTCGGCGTGTCTTCCGACACATAGGCCTCTCCCAGCTGCTTCCATTCATCCCTATCAATGGCCTTCCTGGTCCAGGTGGCACCCCCCACCTGCTTGATGTCGTCCATCCACCTTTTAACTGGTCTACCTCTTTTTCTGTGACCGTCTCGTGGTTGCCAATCTGTAATTATTTTAGTCCACTTTTCCTTACTATCTCGTGTCATATGTCCTGTCCATTGCCATTTTAACTTTCTTAATTACATCTTCTACTTTTGTTTTTGTTCTTATTTCTTCGGCTCTTTTACGATCTTTTAATGTGATGTTCATCATACTTCTTTCTATACCTCTCTGGCAGGTTCTAAGCTTTTGGAGATGTTTCTGAGTCAGTGCCCAAGTTTGGCAACCATAGGTTATACATGGGAGGATACACAAGTTAAAAACTTTTTTCTTGGCTGACATTGGAAAGTGGTCTCTTAAGTATCTCTTTAAGCGACCAGAATCTTTTCCAAGCACTTGATACTCTCCTCTCTACTTCTAAAGTCGTCTGGTCTTTGAATGCTATAATTTGTCCTAGGTAAGGTAAGTATAGTTCTGTACATATTCTATATTTTCATTATCTACTACTATGGTCTTTTATTCTCTGTTTGTCATTATGTTAGTTTTTGATTTATTTATGGTAAGACCGACTACTCTGCTTGCCTCTGTCAGCTGTTGTAGCATGTGTTGTAGCGTCTGAGCGTTGTCGGCTACCAGGACTAAATCGTCCGCAAACCTCAAGTGGTTTAGCATCCAGCCATTAATATTTATGCCAAGCGTATCCCATTGAAGGTCTCTAAATATGTCCTCCAGTAAGGCAGAAAATAGTTTAGGTGACAATGGGTCTCCTTGTCTTACCCCCCTAGCTATTGGCAACTCTTCGCCAACTGTTTCTAATTTTATTTGTGCTGTGCTATTTGAATATATGTTTTTAATTAAGCGTATGTATTTTTTTACAGCATATCAAGTATAAAATACAGGCACCCACCAGCAGTGATATAGTTTAAAGGGTCTTTGGAGTATAGTGCATGTTGTCAAGCATTTTCCAAAGAAATACCTGAATCCCTTTTGAACTTGTTTTTGGGTTCACCTCATCAGGAATCGATACAATTTTCAATATCATGCATAAAAAAGTGTCTTATTTGTCTGTTCACATTACGTCACGTTGAAAATGAACTTTTTTTTATTTGCACGAACGTTACGTAGTGGAAAATAAAATTCCCATACAAATTTTGGGTCACTTTTTTTATTCTTCACATTGAAAATGTTAAGTATAGATTCTGAGTAGGATATGAACCCCGGAAGAAGTATTTATCATAGAATACAGAAGTAAGCTTCGAGTTTGTGCTATTTGTTTATCAATAATATTGGCTACATTTTCTTTATTTACACACCACGTAGCTATGGATATTTATTCATACATACTTCGACATTTTGGTTATGTAGTGATGGATGCAAAAATATCGAGACTCGAGCCCCAGAGATGGAGGAAAGTCTTAGTAAATATGTTTTAAACAATAATAAACATCACAGCAAGAACTTATTCCAGTTTCAAATGTCAGTCAAATAGTCTCAAAAAAATCTTGCAACACCAATGAAGTCGGTGTTTCTACATGACGATGTTTTTAATTTTATTATTATTGCAACAATCCACTTACTTTTGATGGCAACAATTGATTAACGGAATCTTTGGGATACTTGATTAACCCCAAAATGAATATAGTCACTCCACAAGCTGTAAATTAATAGAACACCGTAAAAATCGACGCCATTAGAAGACTTCACGGCAAAATTATATGTGTATTGTCATGTATTGTGTATGTGTACAATGATTTGTGCTGTGATACCAATGCCAGTGTTACCAGATATAAATATATTTCCCCATTACTTACTCAATCCAATTTTTATAAATAATTGTTTTCACACTACCATATAAATATATGTGTTCTACGAATTGCATACTAAATTAATGTTAAAGCGATGAATTTATTTCATGTTGATTGTAATGATTAATGAAATATCGTATTATTTCAATCCTAAGTCTTAGTCATAGAGTTTATTTTTGTAAAGCCAAGTAAAAATGGCGTCTACTTGAATCCAGAATACGTCAAACGGTGACTCACTGGAGTTACTACGAGTGCCATTTTTATAATTCACCTCACGCTGTTTTCACTTTGCGATTCGTGTTGACTGACTACCTGAATATTAACCACGGTGAACTTCATCAATTATTATTATTCACGTCATTTATACCAATAATTATTTTCGCAAAAGAATAACAGATATTAAATCCATATATTTTTTAATGTTTGATCCAATTTTTCACGCCATTATTTGATCCAAGGTTCTTATTTTCAATAGAATATCTATAAAAAAAACCCATTCTTCAATTAGTTAAGATTAACACAAATATAACAAAATAATAAAAACGTATATTGTTGTCTGTTATTTAGTGATTACCAAATAATTAGCGTGTCCAAAGTACTAGCGTGATTTGTTCGAGAATGCAGTGATTTAAGAGCGATTTCTAGAATAGTAGTACGGGTTATTATCATGATATCGATTTTTAAACAACCTTTGGTACGAACTCAGACATCCATGACATGAAATTCAGCTTCTGGCTTGCTCTGAAAATCAATACCTTCTCAAGCTGACAGCATCAGTTTGCTATTAGCCGGCCATAACAAGAATTAAACTAGATTGCTCTGTCTCTCTCGCACTTAAACAAAACCCCATTAGAAACGTCAAAAAAGTAACAAATGATTTTATCATTAAATATACCACAGAAAATAAGAAATAAAAATATGATATGAAATCTACTTGCCATTCTAAACTGATTAATTGCAAATCTTAACGTATTTTATCGTTCGGTATTCCGGTATAAATGTTTGAATTTCATGTTCTACATCACGCTATCGAAGTTTTTTAAGTCGGTTTCTATATAAGCAAGCTTTTAGAAATCTGCTCTGGGAGGTCCGTAGCTACTCAGTGAGCCGGTGTTGGCAGGGAGCCGGTTTAATTCCTTGCCATCAAATATGTTGAAGCGTATTAAGCAATTCATATATGGTAAACAATATTGTCAAGAAAAATGATAAAGAGAGACATAGGTCTCACCCATACTGTAGTAGCTGATTTGACTTCCTCTTTTATGAAAAACGTGAGAACAGTTTTTTCGTGTGAAAATATTTTATTGTCAGTTAATATAATTAGAAATCTTTTGTAGGATACTACTAATTCTTAATAATTATTATGAATATTTTTGGTTTTCTCCACTATAAATATACTTATGTTATTCGCAAACACAAACTTATATATTTATTTACCTTAAACCTTACTACTCATTTCGCCAAATTATGTTGAAATATGTTTTTAATAAGATTAATTATCTAAATTATTGTAATAAATAGACATTTTAATAAATATTAGAAATAAAATGAAGTTTTACGGTACAATTTTTTAGAGATAACGACAAAAAAGAGAGTCAAAGACGCTACATCAGTATGTGTGAGACAAGTCTCATTTCATTTTGCTGTTTGTTTGACATTATTTTTATTAATCCATTTTATATTAAACCCATACATGACGACTTATGCAAGACGACATATTCAGATGGTGGAGGCTTAGGCCGGCCCCCCACCACGACCGGTTTCCTGTGTAGCAACGGACTCCCCATGCATCTAGAAACGCATTTTGTATTTATGCTTCCAAGTTATAAAACTTCGTAAGCGCGATGTAGACCCAGCGATCTGATTGGTTGTTTCGTGTGACGTAGTGCCGTGGCAATGTGGGTCAGGCTCGGTCGATGAGCAAAGGTGTGCAAGTCTGATTATTGCATTTACAAAACCATAGCTCGTGCTCGTGAATACTTGGTTGAGGGGGCAAAATTGGGACTCATCATGTCATACTAATAAGATGTTCGGTACTTTTCCAGCAGTTACATGGCATTTGAATATTGATTAATAAGTTGATTCAGATTTTTTGAGTAAGTAGTAAGTACTTAGTAAGAACTCTATTGTAATATAAAATAATTGAGCTCTACATTTTGTAAATAGCTTAAGTATTCCAATTTCAAACAATTATTTTTTAATCAGATCCTTACTTACTACATTATAGCCATTTGTATGACTCAACCAGTGACTACTGCCCACGTACCGTAAACGTAGACCTACGTCATGCAACGTAAAAGGAATCGACGTTTCTATAAATAGGTACACTACGACCTAGAAATTTGTTTGATGTGGTAGAGCTATACCCTCAGAATATTGTATTGACGTATTGCGATCAGAATATAAACAAAACTCAAATCCTTGGTAGCTATGAAAAATTAACCAGAAAGTGTTTAATAAGTAGAGAAACGTTTTCTATACTTCCTTACTCATGTATATTCTAAAGTTACCTAAAACATTTTTGTCTGGTTACCATAAACAAAAACGTACCACGTTATGTTAACAGTTTATTTATTTACCGAGGTACTTTTTTGCACCATGATCCCAGTTGTCAGATCTAAGAGAAATTATTGTATTGTGCTGAATCCAATCCAAGTAGTGGCTGCTAACTGACCCTATGAAGGGGCAGGGGGAGCACATCGCACTACAATTAAAATAATTTGATTATAGTGAATGCATAATTCAAATTGCTGGAGCCAGTGTATTGAATTGCAAAATAACCATTCTGAGTTGAATTCACCCAGTCTGAATGATATGAAGTCATGCTTTATCGGTATGTCAACCAAACTTCGGTATTTGAGATGTATGCAGTACGATTTTACTTGCGTGAGAAAAAGTATAGATATTGATTTAATGTTTTTCAAATAAAGCAACAATGATTTTATTAAAACTTTCGTGAGACATATTTAATTATTGTATTAAGCGGTTTACACTCACGTGAAATTGTCAGGAACGTTCCTGACAATTTCACGTGAGTGCAAACCGCTTAATACAATAATTAAAGCAACAATGAATTAATCATAGTGCATGTGTGTGCCAACTACGTCTAAAGCTAATCTATTAAACACACCTGATTTAATGAAGTGTTAAATACTGTACAGTTCGGTCGCAGCAATCGTCGCGGGATTAAACAAAACTGCAATTTGATATTTGTGTGCTAGAAAGAGAGTTTAGCACCCGTAAGACACACAAATCTGTATTTAATGTCCTACTTACAAATTTATGCTAATATATCAGAATTTCAGAGACGATTAAAAATTATCTTATATTTTCTTTTTTAAATATAGATTTGTTTGTAAATGATAGATTGTGTTACTAGATTTCCAATAGTTATTCCGTTTAAATCTCTATTGCCCATGGCATGCAGTATATTGCGGACGTAGCAAGCCATGCGTTACAGCCCAACTATCTTTCAGAGATATAACGTCGCATAGATCTATAAGCTTCCTTGTATCCTTACTACCTTTCTCTTTTCAGTCTTACAGCGCATGCACGGATGCATCCAACTACCGTGAAGAGTTAAGGCGACTCTACTGTAAACAATATATTCTATCAACAGAAAAAAAAACTTTCAATCGTGCTTCTATATTACTATTAGACTCAAAATTGAAACCAAAAGACGCATTTTGAATATGCTATATTGAAGGGTTTGAGTTAATTACTGAATCTACTATATATTATCTGGTTTTCACACGAACGTACAATGTCATTAAAGCTGTGGAATGTCGACAACTTTTCTTCAGGCATTATTTAAGTTACACCTAAATACGACACACAACCGAAGATAATAATAACATAGTTTTAACGTTAATCTTATTTTGGTGTTCATGCCTTTTTCATATTTGGTCCTTCGAACCAAGAGAAATTACTGATTTTGATTTTCCGACACTTATTCATAAACTGCATGCCCATACTTGTACTATGTAAATGTCTATCTCCGGGCTGTCCCCGAATGATGAAGAAAATGCTATTTGGTATAAATTCTGCCATTACTAATTACTTGGGCACGTATGCATATGCGTGTATCTGCATGTATGCGTGCATGTACTATATCTATTATAGTGATAATGAGTATGCCTTTTATTAACTGTCTATAGACAAGCCCCTTAACACAGTGCATTGAAGGAACCTGATTCTACCCCTCCACAGATATTGCAGAGTAAAGCAGACCAGATGCAACATTAATACAAGAAAGTTATGTTCACAATTCTTTAAGAGCGTTATTTTGTTGATATATATTTTCATCTTTGATTTTTGTTTTGGAGTAATATTAGCGGTGTTCTCTAGAAAAGTTTGAGAAATGTCAAAAATGTATTTCCCATGTAACTTTGATTTAGATGTGTCTGAAAAGTGTATTCTTATTTTTCATGGTGGTAGTAAAATGGTATCCTGTTTATACGCAGTTTATTGTAAACACCAACGATGAGAACAACTATTTCTTAGACCTCAATCAAAAACTTATAAATACTTTAAGGTCGCCTCTATTTCTTCACCCTAACCTTACGTTCTACATCACGCTATCGAAGTTTTTAAGCTCGCTTAGTATATAACATAGTTCCAACTGAATTTGCTCGGGAGTCCAGTACCTCACGGTAAAGCGGTCCTGTGCAGCCACTTCACACAACTGCACACACACCCAAAATCTGACCCTGTCTCATGTTGCATGACTTCAACATTTGCCATTCTGTCGACTAGAAGAAATTGCTAGACTGTATTTGGATACCCGCGACGCTGTAGAATGACGAATGCTTGAACTTAAGGATGACTGCTTACAGCACCGGTGCGGTAAATTTGACTCCTTTTTGTTAAATTCAAAAAAAAAAGATAGCCATATTTAATCTAGTTTTATCTTTTGATCTTGACTTCTGTCTTTGCGTTTGCGTTTGATTTTACTTTATTTAGTTTTTTTTTGTATATTGTATTTTGTATTTTTTTTTGTATATGTAGGTAGATGTATATTTAGGTATATTAATACAAAATTAATTTACTGAATATATCGGCATAGTATTACAAATCATGGAATGTACTTAATATAAATTGCTTTTGCCTTAATATAAAATGTTTTTAATTTACATACAACAATTCTATAACAGAAGGAAACTCACTAAACGGTCAAAGTTAATTTAAGATTCGTAGTAACGCATCAAAAATAAGAAACATAATAAAACACTGAGCTAATAATAATATCGCCCTGCACTTTTCACTCATCTTATTATACAATAAAACATACTTAGTATAATTATGAAATACCTCGCTATTTTTTATAAAAAAAATCAGACTATTAAACTAATAATTTATTGTCCATCTACGAATTTACCAGTCATATGGGAATTCCTTTCCTGCCGTGGTAACACCGGACCTGCGCGCGCATTTCAAACGCCACTGCGACGACCTGTCAACAAAGGTGAATAAAATAAGGAATAACAAAAAGGCATTAAAAATTACGCAATTGAGAGATATTCGAAACGTTTTATACTAAGGGGAGTAGCCACAAAGGTATTATGTAATCGATTTTAATAAAGCTTATTCTGCCTCGTCTCGAAATGTTTGGTTATAAATATTCCGTTTCACATGCTTGCAAGTGTAATTATTAATTAACAATAATTAAATGTGTAATAGAATATTATGTTAAACTGTTTATGAAATTTTATTATATTCTATTAAAGCTTTTTTGCATACTTAAATGCTACATTCTGTTATTAATATCACGATATGTAATTAAATTCACTCAATATTTTTAACATTGTTTCATGAAAGTCTATTCGAAAACTACCTGCAAATAAAGTAGTTGTTTTATATTCTAATGCAAAAGAAAGGCGCGGATTTTGTTCGTAATGTAATTTCTGTTTTATCGTATTTTTCCAGTTACAAAATGAATACTGGAAATTCGGGTGCAGTGTTCTTTTTGGGAACCAGGGCTCATTATCAGGTTAGTATTAAAAAAAATGTCGTCGCCTTTATTTACCAACTAGGCTACTGAAACTATACTTACTCGAGTCGTTTAATTCAATCAGTCGTTTCATTTTTATATGCTAATGAACTCAGACCATGAAAATGTTAAGAGATAAATACAATAATTAAATAAATATTAAGGGACAATCTTACACAAATCGACCTAGTCCCAAACTAAGCAATGCTTGTACTATGGGGACCTATTAGACGACGATATATTACATAATATATAAATATGTACATATATAGATAACATGCCCCCAGTGTTTGCCCTTGACGGGATTCAAACCCAGGAGCGAAAATTATCTTATATTTTCTTTTTTAAATATAGATTTGTTTGTAAATGATAGATTGTGTTACTAGATTTCCAATAGTTATTCCGTTTAAATCTCTATTGCCCATGGCATGCAGTATATTGCGGACGTAGCAAGCCATGCGTTACAGCCCAACTATCTTTCAGAGATATAACGTCGCATAGATCTATAAGCTTCCTTGTATCCTTACTACCTTTCTCTTTTCAGTCTTACAGCGCATGCACGGATGCATCCAACTACCGTGAAGAGTTAAGGCGACTCTACTGTAAACAATATATTCTATCAACAGAAAAAAAAACTTTCAATCGTGCTTCTATATTACTATTAGACTCAAAATTGAAACCAAAAGACGCATTTTGAATATGCTATATTGAAGGGTTTGAGTTAATTACTGAATCTACTATATATTATCTGGTTTTCACACGAACGTACAATGTCATTAAAGCTGTGGAATGTCGACAACTTTTCTTCAGGCATTATTTAAGTTACACCTAAATACGACACACAACCGAAGATAATAATAACATAGTTTTAACGTTAATCTTATTTTGGTGTTCATGCCTTTTTCATATTTGGTCCTTCGAACCAAGAGAAATTACTGATTTTGATTTTCCGACACTTATTCATAAACTGCATGCCCATACTTGTACTATGTAAATGTCTATCTCCGGGCTGTCCCCGAATGATGAAGAAAATGCTATTTGGTATAAATTCTGCCATTACTAATTACTTGGGCACGTATGCATATGCGTGTATCTGCATGTATGCGTGCATGTACTATATCTATTATAGTGATAATGAGTATGCCTTTTATTAACTGTCTATAGACAAGCCCCTTAACACAGTGCATTGAAGGAACCTGATTCTACCCCTCCACAGATATTGCAGAGTAAAGCAGACCAGATGCAACATTAATACAAGAAAGTTATGTTCACAATTCTTTAAGAGCGTTATTTTGTTGATATATATTTTCATCTTTGATTTTTGTTTTGGAGTAATATTAGCGGTGTTCTCTAGAAAAGTTTGAGAAATGTCAAAAATGTATTTCCCATGTAACTTTGATTTAGATGTGTCTGAAAAGTGTATTCTTATTTTTCATGGTGGTAGTAAAATGGTATCCTGTTTATACGCAGTTTATTGTAAACACCAACGATGAGAACAACTATTTCTTAGACCTCAATCAAAAACTTATAAATACTTTAAGGTCGCCTCTATTTCTTCACCCTAACCTTACGTTCTACATCACGCTATCGAAGTTTTTAAGCTCGCTTAGTATATAACATAGTTCCAACTGAATTTGCTCGGGAGTCCAGTACCTCACGGTAAAGCGGTCCTGTGCAGCCACTTCACACAACTGCACACACACCCAAAATCTGACCCTGTCTCATGTTGCATGACTTCAACATTTGCCATTCTGTCGACTAGAAGAAATTGCTAGACTGTATTTGGATACCCGCGACGCTGTAGAATGACGAATGCTTGAACTTAAGGATGACTGCTTACAGCACCGGTGCGGTAAATTTGACTCCTTTTTGTTAAATTCAAAAAAAAAAGATAGCCATATTTAATCTAGTTTTATCTTTTGATCTTGACTTCTGTCTTTGCGTTTGCGTTTGATTTTACTTTATTTAGTTTTTTTTTGTATATTGTATTTTGTATTTTTTTTTGTATATGTAGGTAGATGTATATTTAGGTATATTAATACAAAATTAATTTACTGAATATATCGGCATAGTATTACAAATCATGGAATGTACTTAATATAAATTGCTTTTGCCTTAATATAAAATGTTTTTAATTTACATACAACAATTCTATAACAGAAGGAAACTCACTAAACGGTCAAAGTTAATTTAAGATTCGTAGTAACGCATCAAAAATAAGAAACATAATAAAACACTGAGCTAATAATAATATCGCCCTGCACTTTTCACTCATCTTATTATACAATAAAACATACTTAGTATAATTATGAAATACCTCGCTATTTTTTATAAAAAAAATCAGACTATTAAACTAATAATTTATTGTCCATCTACGAATTTACCAGTCATATGGGAATTCCTTTCCTGCCGTGGTAACACCGGACCTGCGCGCGCATTTCAAACGCCACTGCGACGACCTGTCAACAAAGGTGAATAAAATAAGGAATAACAAAAAGGCATTAAAAATTACGCAATTGAGAGATATTCGAAACGTTTTATACTAAGGGGAGTAGCCACAAAGGTATTATGTAATCGATTTTAATAAAGCTTATTCTGCCTCGTCTCGAAATGTTTGGTTATAAATATTCCGTTTCACATGCTTGCAAGTGTAATTATTAATTAACAATAATTAAATGTGTAATAGAATATTATGTTAAACTGTTTATGAAATTTTATTATATTCTATTAAAGCTTTTTTGCATACTTAAATGCTACATTCTGTTATTAATATCACGATATGTAATTAAATTCACTCAATATTTTTAACATTGTTTCATGAAAGTCTATTCGAAAACTACCTGCAAATAAAGTAGTTGTTTTATATTCTAATGCAAAAGAAAGGCGCGGATTTTGTTCGTAATGTAATTTCTGTTTTATCGTATTTTTCCAGTTACAAAATGAATACTGGAAATTCGGGTGCAGTGTTCTTTTTGGGAACCAGGGCTCATTATCAGGTTAGTATTAAAAAAAATGTCGTCGCCTTTATTTACCAACTAGGCTACTGAAACTATACTTACTCGAGTCGTTTAATTCAATCAGTCGTTTCATTTTTATATGCTAATGAACTCAGACCATGAAAATGTTAAGAGATAAATACAATAATTAAATAAATATTAAGGGACAATCTTACACAAATCGACCTAGTCCCAAACTAAGCAATGCTTGTACTATGGGGACCTATTAGACGACGATATATTACATAATATATAAATATGTACATATATAGATAACATGCCCCCAGTGTTTGCCCTTGACGGGATTCAAACCCAGGAGCGCCGGCTGAGTAGGCAGCTAATTAACCACTGCGCCAACCGCTTTACGAGCTTTGTTTTAAGTTTTGGGGAAACACAATTTTTTTCGGGATAAAAAGTACCCTATGTGTTAATCCAGGGTGTCAGCTACCTTCATACAAAAATTTATAAAATTGGTCCAGCCGTTTGCGCTTGAAAAAGCAAAAACATTACACATAATTTAATTGCGGTTGGCTCAGTTTGTAAGCACTTGCCTACTGAGCAATCCCGGTCCTGGGTTCGAATCCCGGCAAATATGTGTGCGATGAACTCGAATATTTATTGTGCTTGGGTCATGGTTGTTCTATGTATTTAAGTATATATTTATCGTCGTCTAGTTCTCATAACACAAGCCTTCTTGAGCTTAATTTGGGACTAATAGATCGATTTGTGTGAGGTTGTCTGATATTTATTTATTTATATTTACATAAACACACTCACAAACTTTCGCCTTTATAATATACTTCATACGCCTTATAATAAATTTCGACGACGCGTTTGGCTCGGTTTGTAGACACCTACCTACTGAGTCGGCGGTCCCGGGTTCGAATCCCGGCCGGGGCAAATATTTGTGCAAACATTTGTTCTTGGGTCATGGATGTTATCTATATATGTATTTATATATTATGTATATCGTCGTCTAGTACCCATAGTACAAGCTTTGCTTAGTTTGGGACTAGGTCGATTTGTGTATGATTGTCCCTTAATATTTATTTACTTATTTATATTAGTGTGATAAAATTTCTATCACTGCTCTGGAAAACCTTGTATCTAGTAAGTAGATTGACAACGATATACTTGTTTGTTTCAAGTAGTTATTTACTACTTGAGTTTTGATTGTCAACAGACGAAATATAGGTATATATTTTTAAACTAAAAGGTTACCAAAATTGGTTAAAATCCGTCCATCCGTTTCGGCGTGATGAGAGGACAAAGGAAATTATACCCAACTGATGGCGCCAGACTGGCATGGCGCCGCGCACCCATACAAAACAAAAGACTATCCTGCATCACGCTATTAGGATTTAGGACTTTAATACAAGTCTAGAATTTTATAATATATTTACAGGTACTCAACCAACCCGACCGGCCCTTCGACGTGGAGAACGGTAACGCGTCCACCGAGACGATATACCAGAATTCGGCGGCGGACGAGCTATGGCGGGACACTGACGCGCAGAACAACGAAGTTCGCAACGGCGACTGTACTTGTGAATCGCCGGAGGTCATAGGTAAGAACTTTAGAGGAATAGATAGACAGACAACTACATTACAGATTAGAGGTATCAAGTCTGTACTAATTGATAGATTCATAAATGGTTCGGCTGCTTTTGATTTGTATGGAAATGGGAACCTTGTTTATGTATTGTGATAATGGCACAAACTTTGGCGGAGCTGCAGTGACAAAGATCATGTCATAAGTAAGAAAGCGGGAAGTACAGACGAACATATTATAGACTATATACCAGAATTCGACAGCGGACGAGCTATGGCGGGACACTGACGCACAGAACAACGAAGTTCGCAACGGCGACTGTACTTGTGAATCGCCGGAGGTCATAGGTAAGAACTTAGACTCAAAACAGATAGGTACAGAAATCAATCTACTTACAAGCGCGCTCGAGCAAACGCACACATAGACATTGCTCACGGACACGTCAAGCGGATGGCACTCGCGCTCGCACTGGTCTGAACTGGTCCGAAATATCGACTATAGAGGAATAGATAGACAGACAGCTACAGTCTGACCAAAAAGAGTAGAAATTAAAAAGTAGCAATACTGTAGTGTCGTCCCTTTCTAATCAATCTAAGAAAACGGGGACGGCACTACAGTATTGCTATGTTCTTTTATAATGTATATCCTACATTTCCTTAGCTGTAGACATCTGAAGGATGGAGACCTGGTGACCTGTCATACAGGCTCTGCCTAGTTCGGGCACCAGTCTCCACCGCATTAGAAATAAATAGTCTTAAGGAATTTATACTGTAACAAATGTAAACTTTGTGGTGGAGTCAATAAATACTTTATTATTATTATTTATTAGTATTGCCACTTTTTAAATTCTGCTCTTTTTGGTCAGACTGTACATTAGAGGTATTATGTCTTTACTGGAATATGCTAGTAATGTAAATGGAATAAATTAGAGTCATAAATGGTTCGACTGCATTTAGTTTCTTTATTGTATGGGAACCTTGCTTATGTATAGTGATAATGGCACAAACTTTGGCGCAGCTGCAATGGCAAAGATCATGCCATAGGCAAGAAAGCGGGAAGTACAGGCGAACATTTTATTTTATTTTTTTTATTTTTTTATTTTATTTATACATGGAGAACCAACAGCTTAACTTACGCTAATAGTGACATAACTAGTAATACAGAGCCAATTATAGGATCTCACATATAGCAACGTAATAATATTTAACATTAAGTTAAATAACACGCACAGTTTTACAAAGACACATGCAATAATAACAGCAAATTAATACTAAAAAAAATACAGACACTGAATTATGAAGTTGGAACGAAGTTGCACAATAAGTACCTAGGTACCTAATTAATTACAGTGTGTTATTTACAATCTGCAGAGTTCATGCACAATAGCTAACAATTCATAAACATACTTTACGCTCGGGCATACCTACTACCTACAATGTTTCTCTTTTTTTTTTTTTTTTTTTTAATCAAAGAAAAATGATGCCAATTTACGCCTCACGGAAGGAATGGAACAATTAAAAATGTCAATATCTTGGTCTCTTGTCACATTATTTAAGCAGCGACTGGCTCGAATCAGAAAACTATTTTGCCTATATTTGGATGAAACACATTTGACTGAAAGGGGGGGGAAATGTCTTTTAGACCGAGTAGGCGCATTAAACGAGAGTTTATGAAGCAGTTCGGGGCAATCAAGATTACCACTTGTGATGTTGAGAATGTAGATAATGTCAGCTATCTCACGACGTTTATGTAACGGTAATAAGTGGTGTTTTTTTGCACATACTATAGTAAATGGTCGAATCATAAGGACATTTTAGTTTAAAATTAAGAAATTTCAGAAACTTTTTTTGAACGCGTTCGATTCTATCAATGTAGGTTCTATAGCAAGGATTCCAAATTTGAGAGGCGTATTCCAGCTTACTCCTAACTAAAGAGCAATAGAGAACTTTCAGTGTCTTAGCTTGAGTAAAGTGGCCGGAGTTACGCATTATGAACCCCAATGATTTTAAAGCACTACTCACCATCTTCTCTATATGGATATCGAAGAGGAGTTTAGAGTCGTGTATTACACCCAAGTCTCTCATGTGACCGACCTTATTTAATACTTGATCTCTAAGTGTGTAAGTACTAGGGAACGGGTTACGCTGACGTGAAAAAGTTATTGAAAAACATTTGGATGGATTCAAGTCAAGCTTATTGGCTTTACAGTAATTGTCAAGGCGCAATAGATCCGACTGGACAAGTAAGGTATCATGACTCGACTTTATTTTGCTAAAAATTTTCATGTCGTCAGCGAAGCATAGGAGTTTAGAGTGAATGAAACAGTCACTGATGTCGTTAACGAAAATATTGAACAGCAACGGTCCAAGTAACGACCCCTGAGGGACTCCACTCGGTACCGTTACCCATCCTGACATATAATTGTTAACGACAACAGCCTGCGACCTTTTATCTATATAAGACGAAAACCATCTCAGTAAGTCTCCATGAATGCCTATGTCACACAGCTTAGATAACAAAATGGAATGGTCAATTCTATCAAAACACTTGCTGTAATCAGTATAAATGACATCCACTTGGAAACCACTATCCATCGCTTCGGTAACATAATCATTTAAGAGAATTAGATTGGACACAGTGGATCTACGCTGAAGGAACCCATGCTGGTTAATGCTAAAAGAGTTCTTCAGAGTATTATATACTTGATTATAAACGACTTTCTCTAAAACCTTGGATAATATGCATAATTTAGAAATAGGCCTATAATTCACTATGTCGGTTTTTACACCCTTTTTGTGGACTGGCGTTATATATGCGGACTTCCATAAGGAGGGAACAGTGCATTCTGAAAAGGAACGTTTAAAAAGTAACATGATGGGAATAACAATAGTTTTAGCGCAGTTGATTAAAAACTGCGCTGGTAGGTCATCAGGGCCAGCAGACTTCGACGGGTCTAATTTTAGAAGAATATTAACGAGTTCATCAGGGTTAACTTCAATGTTCGACAAAGACGCTGATGAGGCAACTAAAGGATCAGTCTTTGGAATGTGGTTACTATTTGGTGCCGAAAACGTAGTTAAGAAATAGTTAGAGAATGCATTACATATGTCGGCACCAGTGTTTACTATTTTATGGTCATAATTTAAACTATTGGGGATACCGTGAGAGCCAGAGCGCGATTTAATAAATGACCAGAACTGCTTTGGGTTCTTCGCAATGTTTTCCTCCACCCGGCTCATGTACGCATCAAAACATTCCTGCTCAAGTTTACGCACCCTGTCCCTCCACCCTTATAGACTATAGTTCTGGACTCCTGGACTATAGACCAGAATTCGACGGCGGACGAGCTATGGCGTTACTACGACGCGACGCGCAGAACAAAGTTCGCAGCGGCGAATGTACTTGTAAATCGCCAAAGGGCAAATACGGATAGATAGACGGAGACGGACAGCTATCTATATTTTAAAGTCTGCAATATGTATTTATATTCGGTATATATGTGTTAAAATGGAATCATAAATGATACGACTGCTCTTGGATATTGTATTTAGAAAAATGTATGTAGTGATAATGGCACAAACTTTGCCGTAGCTTAACTGACAGAGGTACTGTCACGAACCTTTTATTTATTTATTTAATCTTTATTGCACAAAAGAAAACTTATCGTACAAAAGGTGAACTTAATGCCATGAGGCATTCTCTACCAGTCAACCTTTGGGCAAAGCAGATAAATTGTGGCCTTTTGAACCCGAAGCACATTTTATTAAGGGCTTGTGTTTAAACGCCTACCAAATATGATTAAACGCCTACCAAATATGTTGATAAATTACTTCCAATAAATTCTTAATGCTTGCCAAAACGGATGAATGCTCACCAAATAGTGTATCCCAAACTATTCTATAAATAAAGCAAATAATTATTTTTCTTACATGCTATAAAAATATATGAACACCGTTAAAGTTAATTTCAGACCAAATAATCTATATTATTGTTAAATGGATGTCATCAATATTTTATATTATTACTTCCATTTTAGTAATTTTTGCTGAGGCAAAAAACTAAATGCTCACCAAAATGACTTTTTTCACCAAAATTTCAAATTGGTGCTAGGTGGCTAAAACTCGGTATCGTGGGGCTCTCGGGGCTCAAAAATATGAATCTGAAATCTTGTCCGAAAATTCGGTCAAATTCGGAAAATATCGAAAAAAAAACGATTCAAAATTTCAAATTTGTGCTCTCTGCGCTGTCTCGGCAACCTGAGTCACATATGAGGTCATGGTATCACAATTCTATTGTCGCAGCGAGATTAAATGCCTTAATAATGTTATTTTTCTGGAAAAACCCGAATTGTCAAGCATTAATTTTAGCTTTTTCCACAAATCCGCAGATGTAGTTGTTTCTTTAAGGCCGTTCCCTGAGCCAGAGCCCCGAGCCCCTCCTCAGGCCACCCGTCCCTGTCACATAACAGTCACATTTCAAAAGAGTGACGGAGACAGAGCTTGCGGGTCGTAAGGCGATATCTTTTTACGATAGAATTTGTCGATGATTATTTATTTTAAAAATATTGCCTCAAATTATTGAAATTCGGAAGCTGTCAAATTACTATTTTAGTTATGATTGATTTTTCTCCTTTTTTGTTTCATAGTGTCACGTAGTGAAAAAACAAGTAAAGTTGGAGTAAACATTCGAATTGGAGGTTACTTTGGGAATTAATTGTATCGAGCGAAGTGTTATGAATCGTGTATCGAATGCTGTGTTATTAAAGATAATATAATCAAGAATGATATATATTTTTCCCTCGTTTACTAATATCAACGTTTCGTAGAAAAATAGGATAATTTTTGGGGTATTTTTGCATTTCTGGCTCAGGGAACGGCCTTAATATGCACATATAATCCAGGATCGATCGTCAAAATTATCTTTGCCTTGGTTTTCGCGTCGTCTGCAGGTTTTCTCTCAAAACCTGCCGACTCTAATAATTGTATATAGTCCGCCATGTTTTCTAAGACTAACAAATTTTCGACAGCGAAACTCCACTCATCGTAATTTTCTCGACCTTTTAATTTAGGCACACTGAATATAGTTCGAAGTCATGATTTCACGGAAAGTCAACTTTTTTCATCTGTAATTATACGTTGAAACTAAATAATTACTGAAAAAATTCAATGGAAGTAGCCCATAATCACTTGAAACACAGGGTTTCCGTTACCAAAGTGACATTTATTTGTATCTTTTTGAATCATACAGCCATAGACACAAGACAATACACAAGTACCTATTTAGTTACCATAAATAACAAAACTCGGTATCGGGGGCTCTCGGGGCTCAAAAATATGAATCTGAAATCTTGTCCGAAAATTCGGAAAATATCGAAAAAAAAAAAACGATTTGTATGCAGAAATTTTCAAATTGATATTGCATAGCTAATAATGACACCCGCTCATTATGGATTTTTTAGGAATATAAAAAAAAAAACTAACCTAACCTAACCCGGCCGAGTCGGATCTGCTCTGAAAGGTGATCAGGATTAGATGGTTACCTTAATTTATGAAACACCATTTTATTTTTATTCTTGTGTAGGTATATTTTCGTACGCCATGCGGCAAGACGTAGCTGTACCTATTACTGCCATTGTCACCTTATCTACCTATGTTTGACGAAATAAACGTATTCTATTCTATTCTATTCTATGAAAACAATATTTGGTGAGCAAAAAATCCATTTTGGGAAGCAAAAAGATATTTTTGGTAATAATTTTGATGTTTTATGAAAACATTTTGGAATACAAAATGATTTAATTTGGGGAGCACTGTATAGAGTGGGTTTAATTTGTATGGAGGCAATTCATTTTATTTGGAATTTAGTTTTGGGGTATAAAAGCCATTTTGGTGAGCGTTTAAATTGTTCCCTTTATTAAGTAGAGCCATTTTGAGTTTTAGCTAAGGGGTTATGAGTTCATCACTTCTTTGTATGGGATTTAGAATTTTGTTGTTCTGAAATGCATTAAGTGGCTTGAAATAACCACTCACCTGCTTTCAATTTTGAGTTGAACTCTATTTATATAATTATGTAGGGTAGATAATAGGATCAAAATTAAAATTGCAGGAGACTATTGGATGATCACAGCGCAGCGTAGTACGCACGCAGTAGCAGTGGTTGTGGTGATTCTTTTATACCTACTGGACGGACAGTCAGACAAGGCCTAAGGATTTGTTCAGTGGACGTCTGTTGCCTGATATGATAAAAGATATGCCAGAGGGCCCAGGAGTGCTCAGATATTATCGGCAAGGTTATTAATATAAGTGTGTCTTATTGTTAAAGTGAATGACGACAATAATACGGGGATAAAGAGGCGCACGAAGCGCCGGCCGAGCGAGACGGCGCTATGCGAAGATATAAAACCAGCGCAACTGAATGCTAGTAACAAGTGAGTATCCCTTTCACTCTTTAAGTATCTATAGGGCTAGCAAATGTAGTTGCTTCGCTAGTATTAATCACCCGTCTTTCTCACACAGTTGAGATTGGACCTACCTTTTGTTTGGTACCTTTATCTATTTAGAAGTCTCTCTAAACATGTGGAGCAACCCCTTAAGTGATGAGAATTTGCTGAGCTGATAAGAATGCCTTTAATTGAATTACCTAAGAGAGTGACTAATAACTACTAACTGAGCGCAGCGGCCCAAAGTGGATCTTGGCCTCCGACACCAGATCACGCCACGCTTTACGATCCTGAGCCAGCTCTCGCCAGTTAAGGATGCCTAACTCCCTGAGATCTTTTTGGACTTCAGCGATATCTAGTCCGTCCTACGGGTCCAGCTCTGGGTTGTCCCCTCAGACCATTGAATGGTCTGAGGTTGTCCCAGGTAAGCAGCTGCGGCACGATCCTCACCCATTCTCTCAACGTGCCCGAGCCAGAGGAGTCTCTCCTATAATATTAGGCTCCCGAACTAGATCTTCGATCTCTTTATTCCTCTTTACTTAGCTTCCATTTTCTTTTCGGGTCGGGCCCAGATCCGCAAGATCCTCCTTTCAGCCACGAGTAAACCAAGTCCTTATAATTTTTCGAACACCCAGCCCACTGATGACGATATCCAGTGGCCGTACGCTATGCTATCCCAACAATAAACCAAAATGAAAATGTCCTCAACAGTTTACTGGCCAATGGCGTCATGGCGAATACTAACACGCTTGATTTGCCAATCAGGGATTGAATTGAAGTTGCGGCTCCACACTACCCGCGAAGATGGCCGAGGTTGGGTGAGCATGATAGTGTGGAGGGGCACTTCGCTGCGGAAACCCATACTTCGGCCAACTTCGGTCAACTTCGCGAGTAGTGTGAAGCTAGGGAAAGGTTGCAACGCGTGTGATGTGTCTGGTTTCTGTCGTTGCAAGCGTCCACAGACTATAACAACTGTCCACAGGCAGCCTGCCTGGGGCAGGCCGTTTTTCACCAATCACCATCATCACCACCATCATCATCATCATCAGCCCGTATCTATCCACTGCTGGATTAGGGCCTCCTCGTGCATTTTCCATTCGCTGCGACTCCGGGCCACGTGCATTCACTTCCCGCGATCTTAACTATGTCATCTCTCCATGTAGCGAGGGGTCTGCCCACGCTTCTTTTTCCCATTCGGTGGTTGCCACTCCAGTAGCTAGTATTACTAGCATAGAGGCACTCCTCTGGTGTTGCAGGTGTTTATGGGCGACGGTTATCGCTTTCCATCAGGCGATACGTTTGCTCGTTTGCCATGACATAAAAAAAAAGCTTCTCGCCTACATACATGCGCCGCCCATCTCCATTTTAGAGTAGCGGCTTAGCGTTTGTCACCAAGGCAACATAATTAAAAAAAAAAACTATTTCCTAACAGTAGCACACCAAAGTCAAAAGGTCGTCGCACGTCGCTCCTCGGCGCTATTGCGTCGCTCGCTCGTCGTAAGAGACGCCTACAGTCCCACTCGGCCTGCTACCTCCGTCGGCTAGAGACGGCCCTTACTACTTGCACCTACCGGGAATCCTGCCGCTGCTTCGAGTGCCAGGTAAGTAAGTAGTATCTAGATACTGTAACTCGGCGCCATAAATAAAAACTTTATTTCCAAACAACGTGGGTCCATACTTTGTTAGTGCGTGAAAAAAGATTAAAGAGCTATGTTAGTAGGTACATTATAGGTAGGTATGAGCTATGGTGCGGACAACACTGGAGGTCCAGGTCAATGTGGCGCACTGGAAACGTGAACACTGAACCGGTCGAGCACGGCGCTGTCCTGCCTCCCCGCTACAACCCGTAGGAGACTGTTGGGGTTACCCCTCACTCTGCGTATTAAAGAATCGACTTTTTTACGCATTGGCGCAAAAAAGTCGTCCATGTGAGCATCGGCAAACATGCCTGAGGCGCTACAAAAATGAGGAAGCCCCGCCAGTACCCGGAACAGATAGCGTCGCTCGCTCGTCGTAAGAGACGCCTGCTACCTCCGCCGGCTAGAGACGGCCCTTATGCCTTGATCACACGTACCGAGCAAACGGGCGAGACAGTGCTCTCGGCCGAGTACTCGGTGCGTATAAACATAGCGCCGAGTGCTCGGCCGAACGAAGCGGCGAGACAGTAGCTCGGCTCCCGTTCTATCTACTAGGCCGAGTGTCCACCCTCCCGCTACCCCGCACTGTCTCGCTCGCTCACTCGGCCGGTCTGAACGTGCCCTGTCTCGCCACTCGGAGATATTTTTACGATCCATCATGTCCGAAAGTCTCAATGGAACTGAACTGACTGTGCTAATTTCAAAACATGTGTAAACAGCTACTCACTTATATCACTGTCTAGTAAAATGTTTCTCGGCCGAGAAACATTTTACTGTCTCGCCCGTTTGCTCGGTACGTGTGATCAAGGCATTACTACATGCACCTACCGGGAGTCCTGCCGCTGCTTTGAGTGCCAGGTGAGTAGTATTTAGCTGTATCATACATCGTTGTTGGACGTCGCTCGCTCGCCGAGAGACGCCGGCTACCTCCGTCGGCTAGTGCCGTCCCTTACTACGGCCGGTGCTTTGCGGCCAGGAGGGACGAACGATGCTATGTCGCGCGACAAGGCTCGAAGCGTAGTTGTGCTAAGACGGGCAGGGGTGTATCTTGCCGCGACTTTGCTTACGCACGAGTCAGTAGCTATCTCTTGTTTTGCTCGCACGGTATTGAAAGGAGAGTGACATGTAGTATTTCTCGCACCACATAGTCGCGTGTCAAAGTTATGGTGGACGTACAAGCCCGCCTAGCACAACTGGACGTAAGTATTTATGCAAAATGGAACCAACCCACATTAAACGTTTGTACTTTATGCTGGGTTCAATGTTAACGGTTTTGATACGTGGACTGGTTCCCTTTTGCATAAATACATCATATCATTCGCAACTCTAGTCTAATCGCGCTAGTTAGCGCTACCCGTCCCTCTCTGCACATTAGTCACATTACTGCACAGAAAGAGACAGGTAATTATTAGAGATACCACGAATAGTGAATTGGCCGAATACCGAATATTCGGCAACGCTGTTGGCCGAAGCGCCGAATATTCGGCCGATCCTTACAAGTGGTGGTCAGCAAACGAAAAACAATACCCGAACCTTTCGAAATTTGCAAAAGTTTATCTTTCTTCGCCTGGAAGTAGCGTTTATAGTGAGAGGTTATTTTCTGAGGCTGGTAACGTTTACGATGAAAAGCGCAATCGTTTGCTACCAAAAAATGCTGAAAAGCTCGTTTTCATCCATCACAACTTACCACTGATTAATTTTAAGTACTAAAATGTTGTAATTTGGAATTAAATACATAATTTTGAGTAAAATAACGTGTCTTTTTTTACATGATTTACTATTCGGTATTCGGCCGAATAGTACGCACTATTCGGCCGAATACCGAATAGCAAAAAAGTGGCCGAATACCGAATAGTAGCCGAATATTCGTGGCATCTTTAGTAATTATCTCGCGCGAGAAATAGTCAGTGTAACAGTTGTGCTAGAGGGGGAAACTGAAACGTGTGCCTTTTTGGCGCAAGCCACACAGAAAGGGAGGCATCGCAGACAGGAGACAGGATGCAGATGGTGAGGGGTATCTTAGGTAATCGTAAAGGCGGAAAATCTTTTTTCTCAAACATGCAATGAAATATCGTCCTAACGTGCGTTATAACAGGCTTCGAAGTATCACGTTTCGGGCGGAACAACTCGAGAGAGCTGTAAACGAATTTCATACCTACAAAATAGAAGGCCTAGGTCGGGAAATATTTTTTTTAAACATATGGCGTCTGTGAGTATGTAGGTACATGAACAGGCTAAACAGCTGTTTTTTTTCTTGAGTGTTATTTTTTTTTATTTCATTGCATATGTTTGAGAAAAGCACTATAATACTTAGCCGTGAAAAGGGCTTGCCGGCTTCGTATCACCATCCGTCTGTACCTACTCACCCGGCAACCCCTTCATTCCCGGCATCTGCAGTAATGCAAGTACTATTTTTTATAGGTACAGTACAGAATCTAGGAATGAGGGAGGGTTATTCCTATATGGAAAGAAAATCAAGCTATTTGAACAATTCTGCTAAATAGGTATTTGATGACTAAGCCCGGTGGAACGCAACAATTTATTGTTATTGGTCTATGGTTGTGGCCTGTAGGTTTAAATTGGAATCCTTGACTGTCTGCCGATAAAACCATTCGTGTGAAAACACTCATATCATAACTAACAAATAAGTCATAACTATTCTATCGTACTCGTGTAGTAAGCAGATAATAAAATCCATTGCCACGCGACACGCATTAAATGCAACCAATTACCATATTTCCAAAAGGACTTATCTACCTGTGACTTTCATACATAAATACGCCCTTTTGAAGACTTCCACAGGTGTATTTTCTTTAAAAAGGACGTATCTATTATGCGGTTTTGATACAGAAATACGCCCTTTCGAAAATACTACTGATATGCGACTGGGTGGGTTATCTCTCTGGCCTTCAGACCAGCACGTGTAAGGGTCCTGACCGACTTTGCCAAAGGGTTTGGGAGAATAATGGTGGAGATTTTTAGGGTTCCGTACCCAAAGGGTAAAAACGGGAACCTATTAGGTACGCCACTGTGCGTCCGTCTGTCTGTCACCAGGTGTATCTCATGAACTGTGATAGACAGTTGAAATTTTCAGATTTATTTCTGTTGCCGCTATATCATCAGCACAAAAACAAATTAAGTGTGGCTCCCATACAACAGATGTGATCGTTTGCGTTAACTTTGCACCTCATTTGTATGCGGCGCGATACACACCAGGTGCAAACTTAACTTAACCCGGCCAGTTAGATGGGATAAGTGTTTGTACGGAACCCTCGGGGCGCGAGTCAAACTCGCACGGCCGTTTTTTTATATGTCTTGTGTCCTATTTTATGGGATCATGGCTGTACGGGACTAATATAACTACACTTAAACTGCTCTAAAGTCAGAAATGAAGTGATCAGTTATTATTATTATATTGACAAATAAAATGATCATATTGTGGTATTTTTATTTCATAATGAGCCATATTGAAATACCTATTGAGATGCCTATTATGTACAAGTAGACAGTTAATTAACATAATTACAATCTTAATTTGTATGAGGATATTGCATTGATAATTAGTACTACAGGCACATTCTCAATAGATCATTCAAGCAATCAATAAATAATTAATAAAAGATACTTTGAGTGTAATAGGTTTAATATCTCTACTCTACATATAAATTTAACAAATATCACTTAAATTAAAATACAAGTCAACGGAACAACATACAAAATCACAGGCCGTCTATTCCCTTTACAATAGCATGGAACGTACAAATAAACAATTTCACTATATTTCTAAATATGAACATTTGAGTGAGCGTATGTTTATGATAATCAAATTTGGAAGTCCCATTTATCTTACACTCTAACATCAAACATGAGACATGAGGTCTTTAATAAGCCGAATTAAGTCTGAATAAGCATGTATACTACATGGGTTTACTGCACCTATTCAAAATAAATTCCAGGGTATCCCTATTAATTATGAACAACGTCAATACAAAATAGTTAAAAAAGTAAAATTAAGCGTAAATAAAAAAATATATAAAAGATGTCAAATGAGTAAGTCAAAATGTCAATAATTTGGATTATAAATGAAATTGTGTTAGTATGTTAGTTTATGAATACTTAATTAAACAGAAGGAAGCTATGGTAACATCAACTCTAATTATTTGAATGCCATATATTAAAGCTTGGACATATTTTATTGCTATTAAATGTACAGCACCATACAAATTTAGTATTTTAATATTATTAGGTACATTTTCAGCATCATGCAGTCATTTTAAAATATGTTGCATTATGTTATAGCATGTTAGTTTGGCAATATGTACAAAAAAATATAATAAAAGTCAAATCATTCAACAAATTTGTCTATGTCATAATCTAGATTTGTGTCAGTTTCGTCAGTGACCTCTTGTAACTTCTTTCGTTCTTCTAGACGGAAACATTTAAGGCATTTCTGGCCCTTGCGGAGCCAGCATACTCTGTGTAGCATTGTATTACATTTGTTGCACATTATAGCTCCACTGTCAAATGGATACAGTATCTCGTTATTGCTACAAATCTCACATAAATATCCCTTTCCTGAACACAGAGGACAGTTTGTTATATGAGCACGACAGACCTCTGTCAATTCCGTTAATTGTGTTTCTAGAGTTCCATCGTTTATCGCTTGCAAATGTGACATGCTGTATTTTTTATTAACATCACCAAGTTGCATGAATAAGGGAGATAAAAGGGCCGATCCTTCTGAACATGCACATAAATATCTCCGCATCCATTCAAGGTCTTTCCGCATTTTGTGTACCCATTCAAGTTCCGCAATGAAGTTAAAGAGTTTAGGATTAATGCTCTCAATGTCTATATATGGTAGATTCCAAGCTAAGTTTAACATTTGGAAGGCAAGACGGGATACGTAATGTTTATCCCAGTCCCAATTATGTACAACCCTAGCAGGTATCGCTGATTGATCGTTCCAATGACATGTTGCACAGAAGTATAAGCCAGTGTAGTCACAAAGGCGTGGCTCGTTCCATGCGTCTTTGAAGGTCAGTGCGGTTGCACATTCCGCACATTTGTAATCCTGTGCCGCTAAACCCTTTTCTGGACAGATCTTCATCTCGAACTGTCCTCTGTCTGTCATAACAACATGTGCACACACTCTGCAGATGTAATCGACGCATTTGTAATGACTCAAGTAGCCGCAGTCGCTGCAAATGTAAGATCCTTGTACTATGCTCCATATCACGCCACTACAATGATCGCAGTACTGTTTTCTGTTCTGCGGTGTCGTTTGCTGTTTGAAATGGTGTCCTTTAATACAAACGCCTAGCCTAGGCTGTCCGTCAGTGTCCTTGATATCTTCTAAACGTAATCTAAGCTCGACTAAATACCTAACCAGCCATTTACGCTCATCCGAGCATTGTTGGCTGTTCAAAATCAGTTCCTTGCACTGTTTGATCGCTTTCTCTACCTCTTCACTCGTCGCTGTGCTGTGAATTTTTAGTTTTTTAATCGCTATCGTTTTCGGTACATGATTCAAAGAGTCGAAGCTTTCGTCGGCAGATACGCAACCAGACGTCGAAGAGGACGATTTCGACAAAGCGTCCGCCGTCCTTGGACTGCAGCATATCAAACTGTTTTGATATTTGGGCGAATCGCACGCTGCAGCCATTATTTAGAACAAAATCACATTAACGAGAACTCTAACTGTTACTGTGGCACAGTTGAAGACTGGTGGGGCGTTTACCTGCTTTTTACACACTGGTACACTACGTAACACTAACACGCTTCCATTCATGCGACTTAAATTACATCGTAATTCTCTTTGTTTTGACCAATTGAAAATATTTCCCCCGTGTCGTCATTTTTTGTTACGAGCGCGCTAAATCGCACTATTTTCAGAATGTTTACAGTAAAACTCAATTATAAAACATCTTTATAGTAAAGGGAATAAGATAGAATTTAGATGTGAAGTATTTTCTAGGAATTCAGACGAAAATGGGCGTCATTATCATGTGTAATCGGGTATTTGTTTGTCATGACAGGAAAATTCATGACGTTATGTTGGTTGCTTGCGGTTGCGTTCCGTTCTACGAAAAGTACTTACGTATCTATTGGTTTACGTTAAAAGTACTTACGGTTAATTTTATTAAAGTTTATAATGAAGTTAAAAAACTAAAAAAATATCTTCTAGTGTTCATTTCAAGGGAGTATCATGTAATATTTTTGTTGTAATTAATTAATTACTTAAAATGTAAAATTTATAAAAGATACCATCATGAGCAGTTTGAAACGAAACGTTATCTTGCCAATATGCCGCATCTGCAAGCAAACAGTTTACATTGCTGCCTTGTCTTAAACTGGTTTTGAAATATAAATAAACAGAATAAATTATTATTCATTATAAAACGTTTTAACTACGCCAATGTTACATAATATCTTCAGCTAATTATGTTATAGGGTCTGCAAGGAATGAGGTCACAACGTGTTTATGATTTAAAATGAGTCACAACCTTAGAATAATAACGCCTAGAAACCCAGTTCACGCGCAACGGTGAGGCCACTAAAACTAAGCCAGAAATGGCTAAAAGCGCCGATCGGCTTGTCAGTTGCAAGGACGCGTAACAAGTGTAAAGAGCTCCCACATTTTCAATTATTATGGCGGTGTGTCACAATGCATCTGATAATAAGGATAAACATGCTAAGACAACATTTCACTCGTAAATATTATTCTTTAATTCGTATTTTTACGTAAAACAGTAATCAAAACTTCATATTTTCTATAAGCGGCATGACAACGTAGTGTTTCCAGTGTAAGGGTTTTTTTTTACCCATAATTCTGTCCTGATGACTTATTTTTGGGAGTCTATAATTAAAAATACAAATATGAAAAATTAAGAAGATAAATCATTTTTTTTATCAAGTTTTTATTTGACTTGCCGTGTATGTTTGAGTATGTCTGGCTAAAATATTGTAAATCAAATTTGAATCGAGTTAAAATTTTGTGCACCTGTTTAAATCAAAAGACAATGCATTACAGTGTTTCAAGTCAACAACGGGTCTATTATTCAATTAAAATTTAGAATGTCACCAATCACCACTGGCAAGAGTATACCCCAAATTTCAGGGGAATGTGATTGCGCTAGCAACATTATTGCTGTGTTTGTGTGCGTATCGCCGCGTGTAAATACGAGTTGTTCACAACTACATGAATCCATTTTATGCCTCACGTGCGGCGCCTCGGCCGTAAGAAACTATCCTTCTAGGCGTTATTATTCTAAGGTCACAACACAACACACTAATAAATATTGTAGTTGATCTTATTGATTAGGTACTAATATTATTACGATAGAAAATCTATCGGTATAAGTATATGATAATATTTTAATTCTAATTGACCGAAAAATTTAAATAAATTAAAAAAAATCGTATGTGGATGTTACGATTTCCAGCTGTTCTCGCCTACAGGCCGCATTTCTCAACCGATTCTCATGTTTGTGTGTACGTTCGATAAGTATATATACATTTTTGTGTCGATTCAGCTTTGGTATTTTTCACTAAATGGCGGTGATGGGGTTGAAAACGTAAAACATACAAGTTTTAACCCGACTACGGTGAAGAAAATTGTTTTACGCCGACGCAGTTGGCGCCAAATAGACAGTACTGGCGTTATTTACGTGATATTGTTTTCCAGAGTCGCTACTTCGAATGTGACGACGACGACAAATACTCCACGGATGACGATGACGAATACGAGTTCGCGGCGCAGTACTACGCGAGCCAGGTGGTCAACACCTGCCAGCACGACGACGATGACGAGGTACCACTATTTGAAAATACGATAGAAATTAAGTACCGAAAACCGCCCAATTTTGCCTTTACGGGTTACTTTGCCCGCCTCACAAATAAGCCGAAGTCCGACTTCATACGGGAATTAAAATAAGTGCAGTGAAACCGTCCAACTTTGCCTTTACGGGTTACTTTGCCCGCCTCACAAATAAGCCGAAGTCCGACTTCATACGGGAATTAAAATGTGCTGTGAAACCGTCCAACTTTGCCCTTCCGGGTTACTTTGCCCGCTGCACGATCCGAAGTGCGACCACACGAAATAATTTATATTTATTTAATAACAAATAGACTAATGTTCGTATTTAGCTTATAAACTGAACCATTTAATTTAAACAATAATCCGCTAGGGCTAAGTTTGACAGCTTGACAGTACCTATATATTGAGTGTGAAGATAAAGAATCCTCTAAAGATGACGAATATGAGTTCGCGGCGCAGCAGTAACGCGAGCCAGATGGTCAATAAAGCTCTGGTTCCTAGGATAGCGGTGCCGTCACTAAGTACGAAATATGGAGACGGCCGCTATATGACGGCATCGCTATATACTATCCAAGGAAACCAGAGCTTTATTGCTAGAACGATGACGGTGGCGAGCTATTTGAAATTACGATGTTACGGCCCACGGCGAGGTCCTAACGTTCCGCTCCCACCTTTGACACCGCTCGGCGCTCCGCTGGTGGCGCGATCGCTCTCGGCGTGGCGATCTTATTTTTAAAACGCGATCGCTTCCAGATAACCTTTGGGTATTTATTTATTATATAAGGTCAGTCGGGAGAAAGCGCCAGTGCAACTTACAAACACGCAACTGTAGTTGGCAAAATTAAAATGGCGTTATTAGTATAACATTTGTACTTTTCGATATTTCGAAACTTGTTCCGGCGGACTTTATTAACATACATATGTGTAATTTACATACACATACAGACGAACTGAGAACCTCCCTTTAAGCCACCTGAGAAATAAAACGGTTTTACCAGTAGTTAATGTGCTTTTTCAGGTATTCGTGGACACCGTCCCAGGCGACAACACCTCAACGGATATGCTGCTCGAACAAGATCTCGAACGAGAGCCCAGATCACAACAAGAGTTGTTCCCCAGTCAGGAATCGGACCCAACAATCCCGATGGATATTGAAGTCGCCGCCGGTACTCCGATAGTGCTGAATTACCTACTCCACCATCCGATTACCTGCAGTATTCAGTAGAAGAGCCAATGTGTGGACCATCAAAAGTTGGCCGGCATCGCGCTTCCGCTCCCGGTCAGTCTGCCCCGACTAAATCAGATAGGTATGAGCCATATAACGACTTAATAAGGTCCCACTTCTGACATCCATAAGTTTGGTTGGATTGAATCAGGTAAATGTGAAGACAGTATGCGATACCTTGCTTGCTTTTGACATCCGTCAATCTGACTACATTGAATTGAGGTTTTTAATACGCAATTTAGATCAACCTGATTCAGGCGATACGCAGACAAAGGATAACAGTCTGAGGAAATCAAACGACGGAATCGATTCATCTGACCGTTTTACAGAAAGCAAGCCCGTCCAACGTCCGCTGATTCTCAATCGATAGACAAACCCGACAGACACAAGCTTGTCGAGCAAAACTCGACAGAGTCAGGCCATCTCTCAACGGATTCGTCACAAGTCGGACAATCTGATTTCGGACCCGATTCAAAGGATTTATCCATGAGACGTTCTATATGATCGATCGTCGTACGCGGGACGTCTGGCAGACGGTCGGGTTGATCGAGATACTCCCATACTCATAAAGCATTTTTGGTTCATAAGGGAAATACACTATCAATTGCAAGAAGGGTTTCATAAGGGTGGATCAACTTTTTATTGTTGATGTGTCCCGGGCGTCGTGACCCAGGGTACAATAGTGATTAAACTTATTAGAAAAATGTTGATAATTTTTTTGACTGGTATTGTCAGGAGATAGTCTACATAAAAACAGGGGCGTAACTGTTGCAATAACAAATTTTTCTAGTAAAAATAACCGCCTAAAATAGTGGTTCGAGTAATCCACGGGACGCAACATGTCTATGGCAACGCGGAGCAAAAAAAGTTGATGGAGCCATAATTGATGGATGGCACTGCTATGACGCCAAAGCACACCTATGCTGTCTTCTGAATCACCCTGTATTTTACAAGCTTTTGGACTCCTTTCAATCCAATGTTGCGATTGGTGGATTTTCGAGCAAAATACACCTTTCGCTCCAGTAGGGCTAGCTGGTGATTTCGGAAAACCCTGTTAAATGCAATTGAGCGATGAATTTTCCTTGTGAATGCTATAATCATGAAAATCATGCTTAAATATAATCATGACATGCATGGCCCATAACCTAAATGTTATACGCATTAAACCTCATGATCTATTGATCACAACAGTCATTAGACTCATGGTCATAAAATAGAATATATAAAAATTATGATATTATAAGAATTATGTTAGTGTGTTAGGAATTAAGCAATGTAATCAATTAATCATGGTTTAAAACGTTCTACCAATTTTAATAGAATTTCATTATAACACGCCAGATGATAAATCAACCGGGTTCTCGATTCGCCGTGTTCCCGAATATACCTTACCATAATTATTGCCAAGAATGCGGGGGTTTGGTAATAATTAGCCGTAATAATTTAGATTTCGGAAAAAAATATTGACATTGATTTTTTTTAACTTGTTAAGTCTCAATATTTTGTTAATGAGGAATAACCACAGATTTTAATTGAACCATTGATACAAAGATCAAAGCACAAAGAAGAACTAATAACTGAAAGGTGTGAAGCCTTTCAAATAGACTATGCAAAGATCACACAAAAGCATTAGGAATATCGAGAGATCTCCTGGCGTTGCGTTGTGGAGTGGTTGACATGTTGGACCGGTAATGCAGAGGTACCGGTACGCATTTCAGTTTCTTTTTGTGTCAATAGTTCAATAAAACATAAACATTTGTATGTTACTCCGATATCAATGTATTGAAAACAAATTTGTTCCTGACATATTAACATTATATAGTTATTAAATAGAATATGTCTTGAGTTTTGCTTAATTTAATATAAGGGGTCGTCCACATATTACGTCACGCAAAATCTCGACTTTTTGAACCCCTCCCCCCCTATGTTACGCTTTTTTGCTATACCTTTAACATGTACTGTCACGTTTGGTATGACCCCCCCCCCCCCCCCCCCCCCCCCTCCCCCTTACGGTGTTACGTAATATGTGGATGATCCCTTAGTGTGTGGTAGTAAGCTAAGCATAGATAATAAATAAGCATGCTGCAAGGTTTATTGGTAAATTTGCCAAGTCTTGTCAACTTTGCCCTCGACTATGGCACCTTTAAATAATATTTCAAAAATTCACCTTGTAATGGCGTCGATCACATCAACATTTGTAAGCTTGTTAAGAATATATAAGACATACAGAAATTTATCACATTTTGTGAAGATTGCTAGGGATCATCGTTCGCCTTCGCCGACCGGGGCAAAGCTAGCTTAGTGCTGCAGTAACCTTATACATTTTTATAGTCGCTATGATTATAACACTTGGCAAATTTACCAGTGCTATCATTTGATTGTGAAGGCCTATCATAAGTTATCTTTGCTATTTACAATCAGGCCTTTTTGGCCAAAACTATGGTTAAATAAACAGCTATATATGAAAATGTTTCATTACGTATTAAACACAAAACAAGACTTACATGATCTCAAATATTTAATGGTTGTTGAATTGTACTTATTTTGTAGTTTGTTAATGTAACTCCTACTTATTTAATAAGAATATTGAATGTCCGTGTAGGTATTTAATTTCATGTTAGCTAGATCATAAGTATGTCCATTTGCATTTGCGTTAATATGGTGGACACTGGACAGTGACTTAAAAAATATATTTCATGTTATAAGTGTATTAAAATATAAATCGTAGGTAAAAAATCAAACGCACTAACTAAATTATAAAAATAAAATAACGTTATCGATAAGAATTTTCATAGAGATCATACTTGTTATAGACAAGTGTTAGTTATTTTGGAGTGGATAGCGAGGTCTGATTTGATTGGTAGCGATTGTAGGCAATAACTAATGAGAGTAATTGATTTATTAATTATTCCGTAATTACATTTGCGAAATTGTCTGTACGCGATATTATTCATAAGTTTCCGTCCTGCGGCTTTTGCTTATCAAGGATAACTTTGTAAAACGAGAAATTGAATCTTAAGTCAGACCAGGATCGTTCTTTTGACGTATTCGGATGTTCCTTAGGCTGGTCTGGTTTCACAGTGACGCCGCTAGTCGCACTGTTGCGAATATTGAGAGTTGACAGAATCACTGATTATTTTAACGTTTTAACCGTCTTATATACTCTGTGGCTCAATCTATCTGCCAATTCATAAAAGCAACAAATCAAGCGCCGCAATTCATACGGAATTCATAAACGTTTGGGTTAGAGTAATAAGATGGTTAAAGGGTGATTCTGATTATTTGAGCGTTTTACAGTCTCATTAATGTCTCTGCAATATTGATGAACTCCGTATGATCTGATCTGAGACGCCATTTTCGGTTGTCATGCAGAAGTTCTTTACAATTCTTATTAAAATGATGTTGATTGCTTTTATGAATTAGCCGATGTTATGGACACATTAACGAGACTGTTAATGCGCTCAAATAATCGCCCTAAAGCTGCCGTGCAGAGGTAAAAGGCGACTCCACACAAAAATTTCGCTTTTTAGCTAAGCACGGCAGAGGACACTCAAATAATCAACCGTGAACAGCTCCAACAGAGACCACTGTGCTAGCGGCGCGAATCTATAGCGATAACTTCGCTGTTGAAAACGCAGCTGGGTCGTTCTTCTTTTTTATCTACATTAAATCGAAGGTTTTCCGTTTTTTGGGCTTTTGAACTATCGATAATTGAGGTTTCAGAGTAGAATAAAAAAAAATGCATTTGTTTTATTATTAGGACTATTACCTAATTAAAACTTATTTTACAGCCCATTCAGTTTTTTTATTGTGTTTTTTTTTATAGCGTGACAGAGTGGTCCTTTTAAGGGGAGACCGCGTTTTAGCTTACCACTCTGTCACGCCATTTTACGAAATAATAAACAAACGTTTGAAAAAAAAATGCTGGTTAGAGAAACTGACAGATTACATAATATTGATAGATAGAAAAATATGGATGATTTTTCGAACATTATAAAACCGAATATGATTACTCTGAGATGCCATAATAAGACGAAGGACGGACTATTGTAGGTAAAAAAGAAGAACGACCCAGCTACCCACAGGCGAATCTGCAAGCGAGCGTCCGGACGGCTCTGTTCAAACGCGGGACTGTCGAAAGGGATAACTTTTTCAGGGCGTTTCAGCCGTTTCCGTTTCAGTTACACATTAAGTCTAAATCTGTACGGGTGAAGACGAAAAAGTGAACTCACTCAATTAAAGTTTGTACGAAAGTTTCCGTTGTGCGATGACAATTAACCATCGAATAACTTACCTTAAGGACCTATTTTAAGGTTCACTATTGTATCAAACTTATCGCACAACCTTTTCAAAACGCTTTTTTTGTCGTTTATGGGTCACTTCTAAATTTCGTTCAACTTTTTGGTCCTTACCCAAATTTTTATTGTATCGTAATTGTCGTAAATCACCGAAATTGAGACTATTGAAATGCTCTGAGACTACCCTACAAATACATTTGTCTCGAGCTCGAGTGACTACGTCTTGCTGGGCAAAGTTGCCAACATATTTGAATGTATATGGATTAAAATTGTATAAAATAAAAGGATGCAAAGAAATTAAATTTCAATTTATTCGAGATTACATAATTTTTGAACGCAGCAGCCGCCGCCATTGCTATGTAGTAAAGTAATAAAATTAATTATACTGAACGTAAGTCGTTTTATTTAAACAAAACCAATTGTTCTACAATTCCATCGAAAATATACAATCATGGTTACTTTTTACAAAAGATTTTCGTCTATTAAATTTATGCCCGTGTATAATGAATATTGTAATAAGAAAATGAAGTACATATTATATCATAGTACATATTCAAGAAGACCATTTGGCCGTAGTTCTTTTAAAATATACTGAATTTACGTACAATACTTATTATTATCAGGTTACAGTGTGAGTTGATCACGGGCATATAAATCCAAAGTTACAAATAAAACGTTCCTGAGCATTCTAAGAACTTCAATAAGTCTAATATTTTATAGCAATTCTTACAAAATCTACGCGACATATTGTAGCTAACCTTATAACGCGCTGCCTCGTGCACATCGCGCAGTATCATAGTTTAATTTTATTCACATCTAGCCGATTTATATGCATATTCATATGACTAGACCCCGGATTTTCGTCGCAGTCACGTGACAATAGGGTAGGTTGGGGAGTAAATGGACCTGTGTTAATTAATAAGGAAAAACGAACAGTTTTTAACCCAATAAATTTTAACATTTTCTTTTTCAAAAATGATCATCAAATGTTTTCGTATTTTTTATTAAGTAATACACTCCATTTGTTATTAAATTATAAACAATAAAAAAATTAAATGCAAAATATTTTAGATGCATCTATCTTTGTCTATGTTTATAAATTCATATAATTTAAGACAAAAATTACATAATTAATTGATTTATTGATCAATATTATTTTTTGGTATATTAATGCAAACCAAACATTTGATTTGTTACGGAGAGTCAGTTAAGGAAAGAACAACCTCGATAAATAAATCAATTGACAATTGACCTATAGGTAATATTAACTAAAGAATAATAACTAATTTATTGTATTAATTAACATCGGTCTGTTTACTCCCCAAACTAGCCTATTATGACGTCACCGCGACAAATGTCCGGGGTCTACATATGACGCTAAAAATTTTCCGATACTATGGAATTAACAAAAGAAATGACGTCACCAGTGACGTCTCTGTTCGGTACTTGTTTCCCTTCTGCTAAAGCCTAGACTAAATGTAAGGCCCATACTATTTGTAGATTTGCTCCCTTTTTGGAAATCACGCAGTTTTTATTCGTACTTTGCCCGCTTTAGTAGGTTTCCCCCATTTTTGGTTTGGTCCCATTTCATAACCAGCTATAAATCGGAAAAAATACCCCTTGTCGTACCTGGCTACGAAATGGCAATCCTTTAGTCCCATTTCTTAGCCAGATTTCTACCAAATCTACCCATATTACCATTTACTACAACTGAGAACGAGATGGGAATTCACATTTTCCATTTCGAAGTTGGCTGTCAAAACTGGTAGCGAAATAGGATTAAAAAAAAAGGGGATAATCCTAAAGGAGGCAAAGTACAAATATAAAGAAAGGGATTTCCAGAAAGGTGTCAAATGTCTACAAATATTACGGGCCTCACAACAAGTAGAAAGGGGTCAAGTACCGAACGAATCTCATAAATGGTTCGAATAGTCTTTGTGAAAAATCAAGGTTACATGCTAAGAAATATTTATACACGATGTTAACCTCATTACTCATTATATCGGGTATAGATATTTTATACAAGCGTTCGGATATTAAGGATAGTATCTGTTACTCAACCGTCTCAAATATTTGTCCCATCGCTTTTATGTCAACGAAATCAAGTTTTGGTACATAATTTACGAGAGTCAATTAAATACATACCTTGCATTTGGCTATACATTTGTGTGTTATGTAGTCGATCCAAAACTTCAAGATAAAATGTCCAATAGGCACAAGTGACGAACGACCTTATGCATATAAAGTGAGCTCGTTTTTCACTTGTGCCAGTCTGACATCTTGAAGTTTTGGGCCTACTATTTCAATTGGGTGTAGCATGTAGCACTCCCAAGTTACCTTAGCACTGTTGAGTACTAAAATTTACATCCTTATTATCTAAAAAACTATGAATCCTTTGACTACTTCGGTCGAAACCAAATTTGATCTAATCTAACCTTTAGTCATTTTGTGAGATCTCGTAAATTCTGAGGGCGGACTTGAAAATTGCCACCACAAACTTTCCCGCGAATCTTCCCCTAAGCATAAGTTTTTGAACTCTTTTCTTTTGGCCTGGCGGTAAGACATACGGTTAAATTACTAGAGATGAACTATGGTTCTATACCGTAAGATGCAGGTGAGAGTTCTTTAGATTAGAATTCAACTATCGATGACTTCAGAAAACTAGTGCATTCTTTACGACTTCAGATACCTGCATGGATCTTGGACACTGATTTTATCGATCACTTTCCTAGCAGCCAGATTATCGGAAATGAAGAATACAATGTTTACTCGTTATAAATCGTCGCCATGACATAAGTTTTCAGTTGTAGCAAACCAAGGATTCACTATAACCTACACAGAAGTGATCTGTGCTAATTTGGAGGTGTTGAGTTTTGATACTTTACTCAAGAACTCCCTTGTTCTAAATATTAGACTAAGCACAGGTTATGAACGTATAAGAGTGACACTGTCTCAGAACGGTATACGCTTATGTGTGATTTTGAATCAACAGATGATACTATTGGCTATTTATGAACACTCACAGATGGCCCACTGTATGAACAAAGACACCTACAGGGCTCTGCCTGTTTTTGGAGTGGTGTTATTTTTTTTACTGGTTGTAAGCTAGTGTGTAACTTTGTAACTTTCTGAGTGTCATTCGTATAACCTCCATACTTTCTAATGCTAAGTAAGATTTCTGTTTAAAGGCATTCACATATGTAAAATGTCCTATTAGTCAATTTAGTATCCTAAGTGAATTGACTACTCTAAGTTTGTGTGTAAAATTAATATTGTGCAATATTTCCTATACAGGTACAAGTATTTATATGAATTTGGCAAAAACCCATCAAATTAGGGCTTAATAAGGCAGTTTGTATTGCAAGTTAGACACGTAGACCCAGTGCACATCATTGTGGGCAAAGTTGCCGTCACTCTGTCAAAATTGCCAAACCTTAACTTTCACGTAAATTTCTCCAGCATTTCACAGGTGCTGCGTAGCCATTTTAAGGCATATGTGATATTTGTAGTACAAATGAACCTAAGCGAAATGAGTTTTTGCCAATTTGAACCTGCCGCATCAGTGCCAATTTAATAATCTATTTGCAAAAAAACTTACAATAGTCAATCTTGGGTAGTCCATGCAAGCCCGACTTATGAACATTAATTAACTAAAAGTCTAAGTACTCCATGATATATAAAGACCAGGATTGTCTTGAAAATTTACATAATTCAGAAATTTTCACATGGTTAAAAAATAACTTATTATATGCCTTTAATACTTCTTCATTTTTTTTAATTTAATGTTCAGCAAGATTATCCAATATATTTTTGGAGAACTATAATACATATATTTAATTAAATTTTATAAACAAAGACTACGCTTGAGACTTAACTTGAGGGTCTGCAATGGACAACCCATATATTCTACATCCTTTTTTAGTTCCTTATAAATGCACCATACTAACTTACACCTTACATACAAAAACTATGACTATATTAATTTAAATAAACTTCTAGACTATGAACTATTTATTTACTCGAAATTTAATTTAATATTATGCTTTTCTTTAACAGTACAATGCAAATTATATGAGCACTGTTTTACAAGTGTATTAAATAAATACACACAACATAAATTTAAAATATATTTCCGTACCTGAGATTGAGAGGCCACTGTAAGTGCCTCCGTACATAAGAAACATAACACTTAAGTTCATGCATTTAACATAGCATAGCGTGTTGTGCTTCACAGGTACGGATTTATACTTGACTGGAATGTCAATGTAACTATTAATATATATGTAAAGACCAATATCGCTCATGAAACTTGCCCAGAACGCGTTGTGGATTTTGCAGAACGCCTATAATGCGAAATTCGTGTTATGGCGCTAGTATAACATCTTTGTTGCAGAAATAACCGACTTCAACGATAAGAAATTGTATTTCCGAGAACAACTTAACGAGTTACTATAAAAAACACCGATATCGTCATAGATGTGTCTATAATATTTGAGGTGTTCCCCTGTACTCCACATGGATCTTCACCAAAATTGTATGGGACCAACTTGGAGATGCCTACTCCCAAATAAAGATTTTCGGATTCATAAATGACGGAGTTCTGAAGTTGCAAACATTAATGAATACTAATAAATAAATAAAACCCATCCTTAATAAAGTCGGTTGAATAAAACGTCACGTGGCATTGTATGCGCATTTCTTTTATCTAGCTTGTATGGTTGTGTCCCGCTGCTGGGCAAAGGCCTCCACTCTTTCTCATCAGTTGCCTCGCTAAAGAGCAAGTGTGTGAAATAAAATAAGTTAATTCCTTATAGCGTTCGGCTCTTATTGACGTCACAACGTGACGTAGAGGTGGTTGTCACTAATTATTATTGACTGCATGGTGCATATTGGAGTAAAATCGGTGATGAATAAAAACCGTTCAGGGTCGCTTCGTCCACATCTCAATTCAAAATTGTCAAGTTACACGACATTCCAATCAAGTTTGTTCGTATCTATTTTCCTTTCTTATTTTCGAATTATAACTATAGTATCAAGATTTCTGATTAGCCTTATTAAACTTTCGTGACATTCACTAATTGTATTGAAAATTAGGGGTTTTACTCGCGATTTTGTGCCAGGAACGACCGACAATGAGTTATCGCCATTTTACAATATCATTTCTGTATTGGCATTCCTAAAATGAAGATGAACATTACATATCTAAGTCCTGTACCTATTGGAATATTTCTACTTTTGTCATGAATGGAGGTACTTTATTATAAATTGAGCAAATAATATATTTTTACGATGTAATTAGCAAAAATCAGCATAGATTTCCACCTGAAAACACGTAATTTTGTTTTAAATGTGAAACGAAAAGTATGTGTGTTTTGTAGAATGTGAAACGAAGAAGATTACGAGTGTTTAATTATTTTCACTAAAGACATAATTTTTCACATCTCAGCCATGTGTATGAAATTATCCTAGTCTCGGGCAATGCACCTACAAATTAAATTATTATGACGGGCAAAGTTGTATTACATTTCGTACAACTTTGCCCGTATTTATTTAATATCTTTGTCAAAATCTAAACTAAATTTGTAGCCAATTTAAGTCAGTAACATGTTTCAATTGAATTATAACCAAGATAATATACAATCTTTCGCATTCCAGTCTTTGCATACTTAATCAAATATTGCGATAAACTATTTGGAGTTACATACCTATTGCTTTCGTAGGGCATATCTTGTAAACATTAAACATCTTGGACAACGGAGACCACACTTCACATTTAGAGTCACTTACACCACAAAATTCACTACACCTTTACACTAGTCCTAAATATATAACACTAACTGCTGTAGTCCTTATCACACCGATCATCGTGGTCCCAATATTTCTGACTTCTCGGGACATCGGACACATGCCTCCTCGGTGGAGTCTTCCCCGACCCACTGATGACTCCCGTCTCAGGATTCTCAGTGCTGTTACGTCTGAATCTTCCGGGGACTTTATCCCGAGAGTTTCTAGAGTTAGATCGGAATCTTTCTTCTTTAGTTTCCGGTTCTTTTTCATCTATGTTGTCTTTGGAGCACTGTCGTGTCCAGTTTCTCTGTCTATTTCTGTTGGGATCTTCTACATCACCTTTCTCTTTCCTCCAGTTTTCGACCGGTCGCCTGCTGCTAGTTTTTTGTACTTCATTATTGACTCTTTCCGGTGGAGGTCTGTCGTTTGGATATTGCTGAACGAAGCCGTCACCTTGCGAGTTGAAATTAGTGTTAGCAGTGTATGAGTTTTGAATATATGCACCGTCGCCTTGTTGCAAATAGTTGGGAAGGGTTTCTTGCTGGAAATTATTGAATCTGTTTGCATTTGGGATGGTTGGTGGTGGATAATCAGGGACGGTAACCGGGTAAGTCTGTTGCAAAGGAGGCGGTAACACTGTAGGGTTGAAAACGGGTTCTTCCTCCTTTTTCTCATCCTCACCCTGCCGCCATGAATTCAAATCGTATCTCTTACTGAGACTGCTTTTATTAGTGTTAGTCCACGTGTCGAAACTATCTTGTACAGAAAGGGCTTGCTCCTGCCTTTGCAACCCGGCTCCGGCGCCTAATATAGGCCTCAATTTGGGTTTCATTTCGCCATCATCAGTAATGCTTATTTGGGATATATTCTGTGATACTTTTTCGCTCAAGTCTGAGCTGCCATCGGTGCGGTTGAAGTCTTCTTTCTCTGGACTCTTCTTCCACGATCCGTAGCTGACTTCACTGTAATTGTCATCGGAGGCTAAGTCTAAATGTGCTGCGTAGAACTGCTGCAGAGTCTTCGGTAGAGGAAGGAACTTGTTCAGGCATAAGTCTGCTGATAACAAGAGCCAGATGATGCTGGATGGTGGCGGGGCGAGTAAGCGGAGACGGATGGAGATGGAGAGTTCGTCCAGCTCTTGAGATAAAACTGATAGAAGCTCTCTTCCATTCTGCATTAGCTGAAAATGAAATAGATATTCATTATAAATAGCCACATCACACAAAGCTTTGCATCTATCTGAATTTCACATTAAGAAAACTATAAAATAAAACTTGTCATCGTCATCATCATCATAATATCAGCCAATAGAAAAAAAAAAATGGCAGTTGAGTTTCCTTTGGCATTCTTCTCATTTTATTTTTAAAACATGACTTCTACTGTATCACTACCAGTCGGAATTTGCGTGGGAGTATAACCCGCTAATGGAATCTCCGCGCCACAGGACTGATACTTCCTTCTCGCCAGTGGTCTCCGCTAGAGGTATGCCCGATGGTGAATATGACCCGGCTGGGCTGGTGACCCTGACCCCGGGTCCAGTAGACCCTTACCTGCGTGGCGAGGCTGCGGTGCGCGCGGATGTCGTCGCTCGCCAGCAGAGCCTTCATGTACTGCAGCAGCGGGCCCGCCAGGATGTGGACTTTGTTGCCGTTGCATAGACGCGCCTCTGCAATGCCATATATTATCCAATAAAAATACGGTCTAATGTACAATAAAATACACTTTGGGTCGATTGCAAAAATATAGTTAAAAGCTTGGTTAACAAAAAATCACGATCGCTTCCTTTGTGTGACGAAAGTTAGTCAACACAAAATGTATGGGCAACTTTCGTCACACAAAGGAATCAATTAAGTTTTGTTTTAATTAAAACCCTTAACTATGTACAATTTCTTTTGCAATCGACCCTTTTCTCAATCATGCAATTAAATGTCGTCATAACGTGCGTTAAAACAGGTTTCGAATTATCACGTTTCGGGCGGAATAACTCGAGAGTAATGTAAAGGAATTTCATACGAAATTGAAGGTCTAGGCCTGGAAGTATTTTTTTTTAAACATTGCGTCTGTGTTCATGAACCCGGCAAGCCCTTCTTGGAGTTTCTTCTTCCCGGAGTCTGCAGTGTACTAGATGGCACGCTTGGCAAGCCTACAGGACGCAGTCATATGTTACAGTGAAACGGAACTACATCGTGCTCACTCTAACATATAACTGCGTCCTGTAGGCTTGCCGAGGCTTGGCAAGCGTGTAAACGTACCATTAAATCTGAAATACAGAAAATATTCGATGAAGTTCCGTCTCAGTCTAACATATGACTGCGTCCTGTAGGCTTGCCAAGCGTGTAAACGTACCATAAGATCGGTATTTCGTCTGTTGATTACCAAGTCACTAACAAATACCTATTTAAAACAAAGCTCGTATCTCAGTATGAATCTACTTACTAGATACGAGGTTTTGAAGAGTAGTGACAGAAATTTTATTGAGTTTTGGTTGCACCAGGCGGTTTCTTAGTAACAATAACTTACAAAAGCTAGTGTTAGTGTTATTGGACAAAAATAAAATAAAACAAATCACACAGTGTAGACCTGGATTTATCTCCGCAAGAATGGAGTTATTTTATTAGTTTTACATTTTTAATTTTTAGGGTTCCCAAAGGGTAAAAACGGGGCCCTATTACTAGGACTTCGCTGTCCGTCCGTCCGTCTGTCACCAGGCTGTATCTCAAGAACGGTGATAGCTAGACAGTTGAAATTTTCACAGATGATGTATTTCTATTGCCGCTATAACAACAAATACTAAAAATATATTCGTCGTCTTTTTGTAATTTGTAACGTGACATCTTTTTAGTGATGATTTCTATCTATTTCTAGAAAGATGTGAAATTCTGTAAGGATAGCATATAGAAAGATCAATAAATGGCGCTAGTTTTTAAGACTGCGCCGAGCGTTAGCGACTGAACCATAGAGCGCGGGGAATGCGTATTTAGATCGGCGCGCGGCCGCCATAGTAAAAATGTATGGAGAATTAAAAGCAGTTTTTGATAAATCTGGACCTTTAATACCAAACAATAATTGAAATATTTGATGCAGACAAATTGTAATGTAAACATTCATCTTTTTATTGAACTGAAAATCAGAAATCTAGGCGCGATAGGAATTTTATAGCAGAGACCCGCGAAGATGGAACAGTCTAGCAGTTTAGTGAAACAGCGTTGGATATTTTCATCAATTTCACTAACCAAAGGTTGTCTGGAAGAGATCGCTTTTTAGCGATAAGACCGCCTGTTGTCTACCGTTATTTATAAATTGTATTTGTCTTGTTTCCTTTTGTAAAATTTTATTGGTGTGCAATAAAGTATTGTATTATTATTATTATATTTTATAGACTATTTATGTCTCTTTTCAGCCTAGCTACTAAGATATTCCATGTATCTCTTTTTTGACGTTACGGTTGGCGCAGTTTGTAGTACACCTGCCTACTGAGCCGGCGGTCCCAGGTTTGAATCCCGACCAGGGAAAATATTTGTGTGATGAACTCGAATATTCGTGCTTGGCTCATGGTTGTTCTATGTTATATGTATGTAAGTATATATTTATTAACCCATAACACAAGCCTTCTTGAGCTTAATTTGGGACTAAATCAATTTGTGTAAGGTTGTCTGATATTTATGTTATTTTATTAGTATTAATCGGATTCAATTTACCTGCAAAGTAATCTCCCATGAGGTTAGCAGCATTTATCAGGAACAGCGGGTTGGCTCGCTCCAACACGTCCAGCTCTGTAAATAGAAAATAACTTATTTACAACTATTGCAGAAGATTAAACCTATTTATCACGAAGCGGTGCGTTTTAATCCTGAAGGCTTACAATACAATACGAGTACTTTTTGCTGTAGGTACACCTTAAAAATAATACAGGAGAAATACGGCGCAAGAAAAATTACAATTCGAGGTCAACAACAGCCAGTCTTATCGCTTAAGATCGTAAATTAAAACCATATAATAAATTTCTTTACAAATGAAAAAGAAAACTTGTCAGTGGCCAGCTTCATACAAAAATACGATTTATTTTCGTTCTATTCCGCTATTTTCTCAATGAGTGAACATCTGATTGTAATCCACACATCTGACAATCCTTTGGTTGTGTCACTTATTTTACACGTTTTTTCTAGGAATAAATATGAAAATGTCCCCTGCATCACGACATTGATCAGCGCTCAACGAAACAACTTTTGCCGCGTGAAAGAAGTGTCCACTGACCAAATCATCAGTCCACCTTGTGGCGGCCAACCCACGCTGCGTCTTCCGGTACGCGGTTTTCAGCTGATTCGTTTTAATCTTCATCATAATCTCAACTGAGAACCGTCTACCATTGAACATAGGCCTTTACCAAAGATCTCCACGAGGAACCGTTTTCCAATCTACGGTCTTTGGCAATCCTCTAATGGTTGATCTCAGCAGCGCCGCCGCAACGAACTACACTCTAATGAGGCGCACATAGGGGTATATGAGCGTGTAGGATCTGCCTGTAGAAGGCATATGTTCGTAACACTGGCTCACTCGCCGCCGCACACATAGCAACGTCATACGTCCACTCTCGCCCTCGGCTCACGTGTTACTGACGCAGCATCCCATGTGACGTGCGCCCGAGACAGCGTATATCTATTTATGTATAGATACTACCACAAACACTACATCCCTTCCATGTTAAAAAGCTTTTAATTATTTGAACTCAAATTCACAGAATTCACTTTATGCCTAAACTGCATATCAATAATGTGTTTGAATTACAGGGAATCTATAGAATCCCAGTTATGTGCGAGTAGGTAAGTATTGTAATTATGTTTAAGTTGGTCTACAATTCCTCTGCCTTGCCCCAAAAGTTGACAGACAGTGTACCCGTAATACAAGCTTTGTCGTAATACAACCTTGGTGCAACAAATAAAGAATAATTACATATAAATGTGTCCTCAGTCTCATTTTCTACGATTGCTTTCTATTCTTCTACTTCCTTCAGATGTAGCCTTAGTGTTTGCCCTAACTGTTCATTCCTAACCGTGACATCCCCACCGGTGCGTGTCACTAGACCCTGTGTGGAGTATACAATTTAAACCTACGTTTGTTTGTCTCTATTTCGTAAATATAAGATACATCTACTTCTCTAAATCATCCTTCTTTGTTTGCTATCTCTTATAAGTATATTCCTTTCCCTTCTCCTTTTTCTCCTTGTTACTGCTTTAACTCTAAGTCTAAGATAAATATTCTGATAGAGATCCTGTTGTTCTTGAAATGACAGTTTTCTAGCCTTTTCATCCATATTCTAGTCTTTCAATTTCGGAAATATGTTATATCACCAATAACCCAATAAATCAACTCGCAAAATAGTCATGACACGTAGTTTTACGACTATGTGACCAAGAAATAGTCGTAAGTACGAGTCGAGTATAAATAAATGGAATGGAATGCATACAAATCATTATTCTCGAAGTTTGAATTTCTGCACTTTTTTGACCATGCTCCTTTAAAATCACTGATGGTCTATAAACATCACTCATGTGAGTAAGTAGCATCTTTAAAACACGGAATATTGTATAAAATATATGTTGATATGTTGGAGTTTACATTTCCCAAAGCTCTCGATTCAGCAGTTACAGAACTTATGCCATTAAAAATGCTCTTTTAAAACCACAAAAAGTTAGATTATCGATCTTTGAACTCCGTCATAACGTCACAACGTAACATTTAAATATTTTATACCAGACAAATACAATTCGAACTCACGTATCGACGATTTCGTCACATGAAATCAATTGAGATCTCTATTTCTATGACTACCACAGAATATGTCTATTTACCAAATTTTGCATAAGAAAGAAATCGCACCTCATCTAAATGGCGTAGACCTAGTGTCACTGACTGAGAAATATCTACAATTATATACTAATTAATTATCAAAATAATTATCAGATGTAATAAACAAAATTGACACTCTTCACGTAATATTATCAGGGGTATATGGTAGATACTTTTTTTTTATAAGGTAACAATAAGAATTGGTTGTAAGATATGTTTTATTTAGATTTTCTCTTACCAGCTCTATAAAAACCTGTATCTCGCCTAATTCGACGATATCCGGATACGGGAGTCCTATTTAAGCATCAGAATTTGAGTAACATATAAGTACGTAAATGTATCTGATTCCTTTGGAATTTATTATTATTATTTGAAACATTATTATCCAATATAGATATCAACTCATTTTTCTCTTGTTGTTTACAAAATAAAAGGTACTTAGACAACAAAGTAAGTAGTAAGTTTATTTGATTACATATGACTCAAACTTATGAAATATAAGAAACCGCAATTTAGATTCAGTATCCTTTTTCAAGTCGAATAAATGTTATCAAATCACTTAAAATTGATAGCATGCTGTAAAAATGCAACCATAATTTTAGAATTAGGTAAGTAAAAGTATCAAAATATGGCTTATGTAGCTTTCGTCAATATAAAATCACATTCGTTGAAACAAGGAAACAGTATGTTTAGTTTTCTTGACTCCCATCACACGCATAATATTAAGGTACCTATGGTTACTTCGTTGCCACTAATATGACTAGACAGCCGAATAAATGTTGTTGGTTAGCAATCAAAGTGGAATATAAGCGATTTCGACCACTTTAAAACGACTAATCAGTTGAGATATTACATCGAAACTGACCTGTTGCGGAGACTCAGGGGTGATGCCAAATCACTGATAAAACACAGTAGATCTATTTCTAACAATTCAATTATCTACCTAGGTACTTTGTCTATTACACGTTTTATATTATTTGTCAGCGTCATTATATAAAGGCCAGCAGCCAATCTGTTTTTTTTTATATATTGCCGATCTGGTCAGGTCAGGTGTCATTTCTTTAGCATAGTCGACCGCCGATCAAATCAGAGGTTCTTCGGGTCGGGCGGCCACATCATTGACAAAGTGGTTGATATTTAAGACTAAATTTTATCGACTGAGAGAATTATTAATGCGAGTGTAGGATTGTACGAACATCATCTATCACTTTCAAAATTTACTTGAAATGTATATGGAGTGCTTACTCATATCAGATTTGTATCTTATTAAGGTATGGTTTCTGTTCCTAACTCTGTTTCATGAAGTTACTTACATAACTATGATTAAGATTGATAATTATATATTTTTTCCAAATACCGCTTTTTTTTTCTACTACTCCTTTCATATCTCTTTCTTCTCGCAATACGGGTTAGGTACATCACCAATTGCTACCAGTTTTTACTATCTTAACAAATGTATCTATTTAATAAATTGTATTTGAAGAAACATGAAGCTAAAACCACAGATTTCATAACTGAAGGGAGATCTTGAAACTATTTGCCAAACAAGCGTTTCAATGTAATGGAAGTTAAGTATCCCATATAATGAAGTCTTTTGTTATCTAATTTAATGCAGTCTAGTGTTCCAATTTAATGCAGTCGGGTGTTCTAATGTAATGTAGTTTGTTGTATCAATTGAATGGAGTCCGTCATGCCAACTTAATGGCGTCTGTTATTCCAATTGAATGGAGCTGTCATGCCAATTTAATGGAGTCTGTTATTCCAATTGAATGGAGCCTGTCATTCCAATTTAATGGAGCCTGTCATTCCAATTTAATGGAGCCTGTCATTCCAATTTAATGGAGCCTTGCATTTCCAATTTAATGGAGTCTGTCATTCCAATTTAATGGAGCCTGTCATTCCAATTTAATGGAGCCTGTCATTCCAATTTAATGGAGCCTTGCATTTCCAATTTAATGGAGTCTGTCATTCCAACTTAATGGAGCCTTGCATTTCCAATTTAATGGAGCCGTGCATTTCCAATTTAATGGAGCCACATATTCCAATTTAATGGAGCCACATATTCCAATTTAATGGAGCCTTGCATTTCCAATTTAATGGAGCCTTGCATTTCCAATTTAATGGAGCCTAGCATTTCCAATTTAATGGAGCCGTGCATTTCCAATTTAATGGAGCCGTGCATTTCCAATTTAATGGAGCCTGATATTCCAATTTAATGGAGCCTTGCATTTCCAATTTAATGGGGCCTGTGATTCCAATTTAATGGATTCCTCATTCCAATTTAATGGAGCCGTCTATTCCAATTTAATGGAGACTCGAAAATCAATTGAATGGTGACTTGTATTCCAATTTAATGGAGTATCGTAAACCAATTTAATGGTGGCCTTTATTCCAATTTAATGGGACACGATAATCTCATAAAAATGTCCTCAACGCCCATTTACCACAAAAAGGAAAACAAATTTGACTATATATTTGTGATATTACATTTACTTTTATCTAACTAATCAATATTCTTATATGGAGATCTCTTCACGAACTTAACTTTGGACTCTATTTACTATAAACGTATCTAATATTTACGTCGGCTAATAAGTCTCACGTTACTATAGGCTATTCATCTCTCACATAGCAAAATATCATCAATCATCAATAGTAAGATTAACATATTTATTATAAAGCCTGCATGCAATGCATAACATGCAAGATGTATTATATATTATGTAATATTAAATGAAAACTGTAATATGATTACAGTATGCTCTCCTAGGCATATCATCTATAAATCGGTAAGATGGATAGCATTATAATAAAAAAATATTAAATTTTGTACCAAGACGGTTATCATTAGAAACTTGTAGTTTTAATGAAATAATGAACTTTATTCTGCAAGTAGGCCACAAGGGCACTTTTACATGTCTGAGTCTAACCGGCATTTCACAAGAGGAGACCACTGTTGAGAAGAAGAGTTTAAATGTATTATACTAAACAATCTTGCTGTAAGTAATTATATAGTCAGACATTCTACTTTATAATACTAATCAGGCTGTAGGTAATTGCTACATTGGATTATTTATTCTTTAATGATCTTGACTTAAATAGATTCCAAATGTTCATTACAAATTGGAATAAAAATCCATTCGTTTATTTTATTAAAAAATAAATTAAATTATACAATGGCATCGTGATACTACAATTTACACTTTTAAGACTTATTTGCTACATTTTCCGACGCATGTTTTGTTTTGTCAAAATTGTACAAACTACAAACACAACCTCAAAATTAGCCGTATTAAAACATGTATATGTAAAATATCAAACTAATTTCAACTTGCAAACACATATCAGAATCTTTATTTTTCTTAAAGTAATTTCATGATACTCAAATAATACTAAGCCAAATACTAACATAATGACATAGTTTTAGTAATTTATCACTTTTCCTTTTGCACAAAAGTGGTTTGTTCCGTAAATAACTTTATTTCACTATTTTTTATAGGTTTCCTCTCTCTCTTTTTATTTGTTTTCCTTTCTTGTAGCAAAATAAACGTTGATTACCTTTTCACTCGTCGCCAAATGTAGGATCTGCCTGTAGAAGGCATATGTTCGTAACACTGGCTCACTCGCCGCCGCACACATAGCAACGTCATACGTCCACTCTCGCCCTCGGCTCACGTGTTACTGACGCAGCATCCCATGTGACGTGCGCCCGAGACAGCGTATATCTATTTATGTATAGATACTACCACAAACACTACAGAGCGTAAAAGGTGGACTAAAGTCGAAATAACAAATTCTAGAATTCCAATAAACTGTAATGACGATACATTAGCTGAGAAGTTCATGGATGATAGTATTACATTTATTTTTCGATTGCAGTTGACGGTATTTGACAATCGGGTGTGATTTGAGTCGTTTGTTCTACACGGTCCGAGCGCGGAGTAACACGCAAGAAAATTTTCACTTTTAATACATATAATTTTTAAACATATACGCAAGTAGTTTTGTGCTAATGTTTGTACATCAAAATGATTTGCCGGGTATTTAAAATGTAGTCTGTATGTTATTCTTTAATGATAAAGTCTAATTAATGTTGTATTTCACATTTGTGTAAATACCTTCTTGTACATTAAATTTCTTGACTTGACTGCAATTCAAAAGTCCAAAAGTTATATTTTCGGATGTTCCCCAGCGGAGATTTGTAACTTGTTCGATAGTACATTTTGTATTATTGGATATGGAAATAACAACGCGTGCCAAAAAGTGCCAATTTGGTATTTATCTTCATTTTTTACAACAAGGTATTTTACCAAACAAAGTTAATTTTGCGGTCGTGAAATTTAATTTAATGATTTATCATCAATGATTTTCAACGATTCTTCGGGCGTGAGAAATATGACAAGGGGATAAGTATTAACTCTATAAAGGACTGGCATGAGGTAACATTTCTAAAGAAACTGGATGCAGTAGAGAATAAGATTGTCAACTCTACCACATTCCCTCAAGAACAAAAAAACTAATTACTTCGCAATTTTTCGAGGAAAATGGCGAGTCTCTATAAGAACTAAAACAATTGTTTTAAGGAATAATGAGGAATGGTTAAAAGGAACCTTGGAAATTCCACTTACGCGCAAGAGAACTGTTGCCGGTCTTTTTTGTCAGAGATATTGGTACTTACGTCATCAAATAGAGGTAAAAATATCTCGAATCCCGAGATATCATCAGTTCGACAAGTTTTATGACTCAAACTTGTCGAACTCTATCTTTTGGCTTTTGTGACAACACGGCAATGCTCTAAGTTGGACCCGGACTGTTCACACAATTGTAATACATGGTCATATTGTCATAAAGCATGCCCTTCTCCCTATATGATATTTATCAGAAGAGGCTCAAGGGGCCAAAAACAAGCACTTTAAAGAATTCAGGAGGAATTAAGCAAGAACTTTCTCCAGGTGCCACTTACGTCAGATCCATTACTGAGAAACTTTAGTTTTACTGCTAGAAACATAATGCTTGCTCCAGATATAGGTTGTGATGATGCCGAATTTGACGATTTGATGCCAGATGTTGAAGATGGAATGAATCAAACTGTGAGGAAGAATGGGACGCATCGTCTGTATGATGAGGACAATGAATTATGTATACCTATAATGTAAATATATAAACTTTCTTTAAGTGTATGGTATATTACACTACCCTAATTAAGAAACAAATGTGTCATAAATGTCCAAAATAAAAAATAATAATATAGAAGGTATACTTCAATCAACAGAACGCCAAAAAAATAAAAAAATAATTTTGTCCAGCTTTTTGGTTCAAATACCCCTATGTGAGGCGGTCGCTGCTCACAGGCCTCCCCGTAAAGACTCGCAGACAGAATCTAGGGACTTTCATCAGGTCATCACGCCGGGTGCGTAACGATGGCTATAACAAATTTTGATATAATTTCAGTCGGTATAACGCTCATTTGATATAATTATTGAATGATATAACAACACTTAATATATCAACATTTGATATAATTATTGTTTTATATACTGATCATCTTATCGAATAACATTTAATATAACATTCTTTAAGTATAATGCATATTTCGTCTAATGAATTTATGGTATAACGTTTATTTTATCTAACGTTCAAATGGCATAACGTATAGGGTATAGAGAAATAGGGGGGCGGGGGGCGGAGCCCCCACAGGGGGGCTCGGGGGGCTAAGCCCCCCGCATTAAAAAAAACTTAAACCAAAAGTTCACTTAGAAACGTAGGTTAGGTTAGGTTAGGATAGAAAAAAAAAGGAAAAAAGAGGAAAAAGAGGCAAAAAAAAAGAAAAAAAAAGTGAACTGCATCCCCCAGAAAAAATGGACTGCTACCAGAAAAATAGGTTAGGTACGAGCACTACACAAATGTTGATATACCAAATGAACATTATACCATATGAAATTATACCAAATGTTGTTATACCAAATGAACTTTATACCATATGATGGTTATAGGAAATAAGTGTTACACCAAATGATAAGTATACGAAATAAAAATAGATATTTTGAAATTATACCAAACGTTTATTATATCAAATGAGTCATTATACCATTTGAAATTATATTAAATGTTGTTATATCAAACATACTTATACCATTTATTTTTATATCGATCATTACATTACACACCCCATCACGCCACGTTGCCAGCTGCTTGTCTCTGTCTTCATCTTAGCCAAAATATGTCCACCGCTTCATTCATTCATTAATATCATCAGCCAAGAGGTGTAGACTGCCGAACATAAGCCACCCTTAAAGAAGGCCATCATGACCGGTCCTGCAGAGCTCGCTTCCAACGGCATCTGACATCACCAGTCCACCTTGTGGGGTCCAACCCACGCTGTGTCTTCCGGTACGCTGTCCTAAGCTAAATCGATTCGATAATACTACACTAAGTACTAGAGCGCCCTCTGCATCATGTGTGTTTAAAATGCTTATGTGCATTAGCCACACCTTAGGATATGCGTTTACCCTGGGATTTACCTTGTGCGCCGGGAACGTAGGGTCGCAGGTTCGAGTCCTGCTTATATTACAGTGGATCACATTACATTTTCCTTTCATAATTTATTTAGTTCTTTGTGTGTATGCCTGTCTGCCTGGTTTAGGTATCGGTACTCACTGGCCACCCACCCTAAAAGAACGCAAGACCGGTCACTTCTGTGAAGAAGGGTCTTCTCATCCAACAACATCCCGAGACCCTGACCAAAGCATCAGTCCACCTTAGGTGGACTATCACGCTGCGTCTTCCGGTCCGTGGTTGCTATTCCTCACCTGTGTACCCAAACGGCCGTCAGTTCTGTGCCCCGCCCACCACCACTTAAGCAAAGAATATATATAGTAACGTAAAAAGAAACGACAGCGACACTTGTGTGCAGTAACAAAACGTGTGTGCGTGTCGAGGGGCGAGTGCGGGACGCGCGAGGTGGGGAAAGGCATTCACGTGAATGCCTCGTCGAAGGATTCGGCATTACAAGGTCACCGACGCCAGAGTTGCACCGAGAGGCCGCCGTCGCGCCTGTGGATAGGCTAGTTGACTCGTGTCAAATTGTAATAAACTAATGTTTATTCCGTATAGCATTTAGCAAAGGAAACCTAAATATATATTTTTCAATTCATACAAGTGAAAGATGGCTGAAAAAAAAAATTTGAAAATATGGTTTTTAATCTGTATTTTGAAATGCGTAAAACGCTGTCCGCCATTTTAGCTTATGATAGTGACGTCATTGGTCATGTAAATAAAACTGAAAGTCTACTTTGACGACTTCAAATAGTGCCGTCCCTCTCGATCTCCTGTCAAAAGTATATTGGAGTGAGCGGTATGGCACTATACGACGGTCGAATTCCGAATATTTACAGGTAATTCTATGTCACGCCACAGATTAGCAAAAGGGAAAAATGGCGGACGGCGTTTTTGACTGTTTATGAAATTTCCAATTTTCAATTGATAAAATTTAGCTTTGTAGCTCTCACAAAAATACAAGACATTTGTTTTAGAGCTAGTAAGATCATTATTAACCATTTCAAATATATTTCAAAACTGGGTCGACTAGCCCATTAAGTTAGACACTCACTGGAGAAGGTCCCCTGCATCACGACGTTGAGCAGAGCGCCGCGCAGAAGCTGCTGGCGCGATTGTCGCGTGAAAGAAGCACCGACCGACGCCAGCTTGCGTGACGTCACCGAGCTCAGCAGCGCCGCCGCACGAAACGCCGAGAAAGCTTGCCTGGAAATAATAATAATAAATATTTATTGTAAAAAAAACCTAGCCTAAGTATAAAAACGAATAAAGGGAATAATAATAATAATAATGGAATCTAGTGCCCACCCCAGGATTTTGGGTTACCCATACAAAGTCATGACTTCATGTCCTCCATTTCATCCCCATAGCCCGATTTGTATTTAGATTCCATATATTCATAAATAGTTCTTGCACCAAGCGGGCGCTGTCTCTGTGTGCGTCCCATGACACGGATAGGGACAGCATCCGCTCGATGTACACATTACATTTCATTAAATTGTCGAAAGGGCCTCTACGCGTTGGCTTCGGCTCCGCGCACGCCTCCCAAAGGTCCGGGACACTATTGTCCCGTGAGCGGGTGCGACATACAGGAATAATAATAATACAATACTTTATTGCACACCAATAAAAGTTTACAAAAGGAAACAAGACAAGTACAATTTATAAATAACGGTAGACAACAGGCGGTCTTATCGCTAAAAAGCGATCTCTTCCAGACAACCTTTGGGTAGTGAAATTGATGATACATTCTAACTTAATACAGAGTAGGTGCAGCAGAAGGTGAAGGGAGCACATAATTAGATACTAACAGAAAACAAGTACGCGTATGGGTAAATATACACATACATAAATAGATAAACATAAACTTACATAATACATACATAAATACAATAATATAAATAGAAAATAGTATAGTATTTAATCTACACTCATCCATTGGCGTATTTAGTGGGGTGGCCGGGTGGGCCGCGCCTACCCCAATATGGTCTAGTGCCCACCCCAAGATTTTGGGTTACCCATACAAAGTCATGACTTCAACTCATAGGCCATGGCCAGGCCCCCACCTAGGCCCCACCTGAAAGATAATCTTAGATACGCCAATGCCCATCCTGTTAAATTACTATAAGGTGTTTTGGGGTAAAGTCGAAAATGGGGATAAGTCGAAAATCACACATTTCTACTAAACTGGGAACAAATTCTACGCTTGCAACGCTTGTCAAAACGCCATGATTATCTCCTCCCCCGCTTCACTTCACTTCGCATCGCTAGTCGTGAGGGCACGTGTGTTGCAGTCGATTAAATAAAAGCAGTGCGATTTTTGGATCTTAGCGGGGGTAAATTAGAACTAAAAAGAAATATGATTCTTAAACTCATATTGCATAAAAACCAGCTGCGAAATTACCCCACTCCTTAAGAAGTAGTATATTTTTTTTTTTTTATTCTAATTTGTTTCCAAATTCAAGCAACGTATTGAAACGCTGTTTTCACAAAGCGTTGATGAATATATCCAATTTCGTAAAGATCTCATTACTTGGAAGGAATACTTCTTAGGTTCTGTCTTACGAGCCCAAACCCTAACATACTCTACACTCGCCTAAAAATATGTCGAATTTACCCCAAAGCACCTTAACAAGTTCAGAACCTACACTTGGCAGCGACCAAACTCAGACATATAAATTCATGACAGTATCATTTGCCTGGAAGATATTAACTACTAGCTGTGCCCCGCGGTGTTACCCGCTCATCCCACGGGAACACTAAATCTATTCGGGATGAAAAGTATCCATGTCCTTTCCCGGGTCTCAAACTATCTCCATACCAAATTTCATCTAAGTCGGTTCAGCGGTTTAAGCGTGAAGAGGTAACAGACAGACAGACACACTTTCGCATTTATAATATTAAGTATGGATTGAAATGTTGTTCTAAAAATAAGTTTCTGTCAAAAAAATCATTTTTGTGTCATGCTTTTATTGCTGACTGTACTTTTCTTTGAACATCCACATTTTTTTCTACGTGGACGAAGTTCGATGGTGCCTTCTTATCTATAATATTATAAAATTAAAAAAAAAAAAAAAAACGACCTTTCTGCACCGATTTCGAAAATTATCGGTAAACGGATAACTGCGCGTCCTAAGATGGTTTTAGGATACTGTTAACCCACCTCAGAGGAGAAAAAAAAAGAGGTTATGATTATAATAAACTTACTGCAAACGGGCCTCGTCAGGGCATATGTTAGAGATGATCGCTTCGAAGTTTTTCAGTTTCCTGTTGAACGCGATGCCATCCTCCCCGGGAGAGAACTGTTCCAGCTGAAAAATAGCAATTAAATATATATCAGACATCTATCTTCTAGTCACACATTCAATTCCCAAATCGTCCACTTCCTATCTCGTTTACATTCCCAACTTTCCGCATTCCCATGTCGTCCACAATCCTGTCTCGTCCACGTTCTCATGTCGTCCACATTCCCATGAAGGTGAAAAAACATTAAAAAAAAAAAACTTACAATGTTTGCTATCTGTAACGTCAAATGCCCCAAAGACAAATTGTACATTCCTGTGCCGAAGAGTACGCATCGTCCACATCGAAGAGTTCGAACTGTGGACGAGTTCGAATTGTGGACGAGTTCGAATTGTGGACGAGTTCGAATTGTGGACGAGTTCGAATTGTGGACGAGTTCGAATTGTGGACGAGTTCGAATTGTGGACGAGTTCGAATTGTGGACGAGTTCGAATTGTGGACGAGTTCGAATTGTGGACGAGTTCGAACTGTGGACGAGTTCGAATTGTGGACGAGTTCGAATTGTGGACGAGTTCGAATTGTGGACGAGTTCGAAATGTGGACAAGTTGGGAATATAGACAAGGTGTGGACGAAACAGGGATGTTGACAAAATCCATACTATCCATACTATAATATTATAAATGCGAAAGTGTGTCTGTCTGTCTGTTACCTCTTCACGCTTAAACCGCTGAATCGATTTTGATGAAATTTGGCATGGAGATAGTTTAAGATCCGAGGAAGGACATAGGATAGTTTTCATCCTGGAAATTATCACTAAAAAGATTGAAAAGTGAGTAAGTAATTCATGATGACATTGATGACCCTGTAGGAAATGTAATGATTAGACCAAAAGCACAACTGCTCTTACATTTGCTTATGCGCTTTCAATAATCTCTTTTATTAATTAAGGTGATTAGGTGGATATCTATCGTGTTGTACCTACGAGGTTGCTTCCATACTTCCAAGTTCCACGCGGACGTAGTCGCGGGCAAAAGCTAGTGGGAATATAAACGAAGTAAACCTAAATGATTGTATTAGAAATATAGTATACCACAGCTATAATAATATAAAATTGTAAATTAAAACTTTGTCCTTACATCACACCTAAACGGGTGTATTAATAACAAAAAAAATATATCGTTCTATGGGTAGCTGCACATCCACAGATGGTTATAGGACTTTTTACCCGACTACGAAAGAGCACGAAAGAGGGTTATGACTTTCATCCACGCGGACGAAGGTCCCGGGCACCTTCAGGTAAAACATAACCCGGTCTATAGTGCCATAAACCATATCTATACTACGATTTCTAATTCAAGACCAAAAAAACTACCACAAGGTTGCCACTACAATAAAATATTTTTACAATTTAAAATTTAAGTTTCTTTTTATTTTTTAAACACGCTAAGATAATTTATTTATTGGTAACTTTAACTCTATGTTTTAACAAAATAAATAGAAATATTTATTATTACATACTTACGAGAGGAGATAATAAAAAATTAAACATCGGAGATTTTTGGTACAAAATCTGGTATTGTACTTGTAACATTGTCCATTTGGTGCAAGCCAAGAAACACACTCAGATGTCATTTGAATGTTGTCAATTTTGACAGTGACGTATCTGTCGTAGTTTTTGTTGGTCTTGAATTAGAAATCCGAGTTTATTTAATGTTTTTATTTGCATGGATCTGGATAGCATTTTGCTTGAACTTACCAGCACCAACAGCGGTGTGTATTGTTCCTCAATCTGCAAGAGCTCCTTCAATGCTGCCTCATCCTCTCCGCTGACGTGGTACTTCACTTCCACCGTCTCCCTCTTTCTCTCATCTTCTTTGTCTTCCTCTTTTGCTTTCTCCGGCTTGGGTTCTGGTTTTGTGTCTGAAAATATAAGTTTTTTTTTAATGTCATAGGAGACAAACGAGCAAACGGCCTTTCAGGTGGGAGTACGCTCTATTCTTGATGGTTTGAAGGTCGTATCGGTCCGGAAATACCGCAAGCGACAATTCATTCCATGTATGTTAAAATTAGACCCAAAATTAGTGTATGAAGGCGAATTTATCCGTACATGGGATTTCTTTCAGTAACCTCTGGACTTAGGCTTGTAAACATTGGGATTTTAAATTAGTTTGATTATATATTTGTGCGCGTCTGAAGTGTAATGTTACAAGTACCATCAAATAAATAAAAAACGGTCAAGTGCGAGTGGAGATCGCGTATTAAGGGTTCCGCACCACAGTCCACAGCACAACACAGCAGTTACTAAGTTCGTACTATGGGCTGCACAAATGAATGGCCCATTTATGAATGAAGTCATTCATAGTCATTCATAAATGGGCCATGCAATTCTGCAGCTCACTATACCTCAGACTATCAGTTTATACTGGACGTTGAAAAGAACAACGTCAGGCTAATTATAAACTTCATATAGGTGTTCCTGTAATCAAAGAGCAATATTCCATATTCCCAATTTTTTATACCTACTCAGTAATCCAGTAGATTCCGAGAAAATTGGCTGTGACAGACGGACAGACAAACAGACAACCGAATGATCCTATAAGGGTTCCGTTTTTTCATTTGAGGCGGTTCAAATGTAATCTGTACATGATCATGTTATTTTTGGCATTTCAGTTTTTTTGAAGTTGGTTCTTTTTTTTTTGCAAGCATCTCGTTTGAATTATCCCCTTACACCTAACCGTTAAGGAGTTATACCTTCCATCATCAGCACAGCATAGGAAGATGACTATCAGACGCAAATTAAAAAGTTATTCAAGATTAGGTTATGCAAGATTATAAACTTGTTCATGAACAACGGGTCAAACTGAGACCTTCTTTTTTTTTGAAGTCGGTTAAAATATTAAAACTTTCTCCTAAATGTAAAAAATACTTTACTAAAAACCGCATCAAAATCGGTTCAGCCAAACGCGAGTAAATCGCGGACAAACAAACATACATACATATACTTACAGGTCAAACTGAGAACCTCCTTTTTTTGAACTCATTTAAATAGATTACCGACGTGGAAATGCGAAAATCAAAACCTATTTCAATTCCAAAAAACATTTTTGTTTTCGTACACATTTAGTATTGACTTTCATCGCAATAATTTGATGAGGTGTCAGCTCAAATCAGCAACTCTTAAGAGGGCGCCGAGCGTTAGCGACTGACCCATAGAGCGCGGGGAATGCGTATTTAGATCGGCGCGCGGCCGCCATAGTAAAAATGTATGGAGAATTAAAAGCACTTTTTGATTAATCTGGACCTTTAATACCAAACAATTATTGAAATATTTGATGCGGACAAATTGTAATGTAAACATTCATCTTTTTTTTTAACTGAAAATCAGAATAGATTTCCATTGTTGAAGTATAAAAAAACATTTAACGCCTGCTTACGATTTTACAATTTTCGTCCAACTTTACTTAGTTTTCTAGGGTAAACTATTAAGAATCTTATATTTTTTTTACGGAGAAGTTGTTGACACATTCTTCGAAGTGCTAAATATATAGTTTAGAAATAGATTAATCAACTAGTGTTGACGTTATGTACTTAACGGCAACTGCCTATTTTTTCACATTTCGCTCGGTGCAGTCTTAAAGAATAGAATTTTGTCAAATTCGAGTAGTTTTTGAAACAAAAACTATTAATGAAAAATTAAACTGTACGTTTCAAATATATACCAATTAATCGCAATGGCCCCGTCTAAGTAGTAACATTGATAATATGTTAAGAAACATGTTTAATCATGGAGAAAAATTGCTAAAACAATCAGCATTTTTGAACGGATAAGGAGCCTTACCTGGAGTGCTAGAATCCATGACTGTTTTCCAATTTGCCGCGAATAAGATTATAAATCACTTTCAAACTTTTCAAAGTAAACGATTTTCACATTAATACCACTAGGAGCGACATACAAGTTACTACTGACACTTAGTTTAGGACACGGCTAGGAGTGAAGATTAGTGTTGTCTATTCATAGTTCCCGGAAACTTTTAAATTTTTACCTGCGCCGTGTTTTGTTAAATCGTAGCAGGTAAATCGTCATTATGTCCCTCGTTTTGGGGTTCCGTACAGCAAGTGGTAAAAACGGGACTCTATTACTATAAGACTACACTGTCCGTCCATCTGTCTGTATGTCACCAGGCTTTATCTCATGAACCGTAATATATATACAGTTGAAATTTTTACAGATGACGTATTTTTGTTGCCGCTATAACAACTAATTTTAATTAGTAAGAAAAAATATTAAATTACTTATCAATGTCAAAATTATTATTTTTTCTTGCTGCTTTGAACAGTGCGTTGTCTTAGTATCTGTAGTAGTAAAGTGGCCGTTTTAGCCCCTAAGGTTTAAATGGATACCATATCGTCGGGGATAGTGCAATACCGCGTAAGTAACAAGTGTAGATACGAATCATTATTCAAACAAATGCTAAGCATTTTATTGAAATGAGAACTTTATCATCATCATCATCATTTCAGCCACAGGACGTCCACTGCTGAACATAGGCCTCCCCCAGTGACTTCCAGATCGGCCGGTTGGAAGCGACCTGCATCCAGCGGCTTCCTGCAACCTTTACCAGGTCGTCTGTCCACCTTGTGGGTGGACGTCCTACGCTGCGCTTGCCGGTGCGTGGCCTCCATTAGACCAGATCTAGATTAGAGAACTTTATCGACAGCTGTTATTTACGAGGTAGCACTATCCCCGACGACATACAGTGGCGGGTTTAGGGAAGGGACGGGTTGGCTTCTGACGGGAGTTTCGTTAACCAGCCAACCAATGATGGTTGCATCTTATCACGTGATAAATAAGTGACAAAGCAGCTGTCTCTCACACTCGCTTGTCAAAACGCGACGGATGCTTTGTCACTTATTTATCGCGGGATAAAAGCAACCATCATAGGCCAGCAGCCCAGGACGAATGACTCCTGCATGGCAAAGGTAATTTTTAATTTCATTTTTAGGGTTCCGTAGTCAACGAGGAACCCTTATAGTTTCGCCATGACCGTCTGTGCGTCTGTCTGTCTGTCCGTCCGCGGCTTAGCTCCGTGTCCGCTCATAAGTACTAGAAAGCTGAAATTTGGTATGAGTGTGTGTATGGATCACGCCGACGAAACGGTAAAAAAAAATAAAAAAATAAAATTGTTTTGGGTACCTCCCGTACACCTGAAGTGGGGTGATTTTTTTTTTCGTTCCGACACTAGTGTGTGGGGTGTCATTGAATAGGTCTTTTAAAAATAATAGCGGTCTCCCAACATTATTTTTTGATAAATTCAGCAGTTTTGTAAATATTCGCTCCGAAAATAAAAAAATAGTTTCAACCACGGGTCAAATATTATGAAAAAATTAATGAAAATTAGGCCTTATACTTTCAATCAAAACTATATTCAATAAATCGGTCGAGCCGTTTTTGAATTATAGCAAAAAATCACTAGGTCGATGCAGACTAGAGCGGTTTTTTTTTTTTTTCAAAATTTAGTTTGTGCATTTTAAAACAAAAATTTCTAAAATCGATTGAGAACTCGCTGAGATCTGCGCATCAATTGTCACAAAGTCCATTCGAGTCGATCCATGGGAGTTTCGCTCCAATAATTTTCTTTAAAATGACGTAAGTGCCGCGCGACATCCTTACACTTCGAACGTTATACATATTGGTTAAGTGCCATACTGTATTAAAACATTTCGCATAATCTGGTGGGTATAATCGATAACTTCCAGAAGGTAATAAGTAATTACTGTTACTTTGACGATTACGACCTTTTTATAGAGCTTGAAATCTTTCTCGTAATTTAAATGTTTCTCGTAATTTTCGTCTATCGTGAAGGATGGGCAACTACGGAACCCTACACTGAGCGTGGTCCGACATGCTCTTAGCCGGTTTTTTTTATTTTCTCTCTCTGAGTGAATGTTTAACACGTGGCTCAAAGCCCTTACGAAACTAAAATTATACTTGTACTCACTCGTTTTGCTCGTTCATCCAAATAATCGTTAGGGAGCATTACGCCGCTGAAAATTGTTTCCCTACCTGCAGCCTAGGGCTCGGCTCCGTCCTGGTGTCGTCGTCACAGGCTTGTCTCGACATACTTTGTACTCGCTCGTTTTGCTCGCTCGTCCAAATAATCATCAGTTCATTACCTGCAGCCCTAGGGCTGAGCTCCGTCCTGGCGTCGTCATTAGGCCTGTTTCCGGGCCGCGGCGCAGGTGGTGGCGGGAGTATCCTCGTCAAAGCACCGTACTCGACATACTTAGTACTCGCTGATTTTGCTCGCTCGTCTAAATAATCACTAGTTAAATACCTGCAGCCCTGGCTCAGCTCCGTCCTGGCGTCGTCATATGGCCTCCGGGCCGCGGTGAGCGCAGGTGGTGGCGGGAGTGGCCTCGTCAACGCACCATGCTTTGTACTCACTCGTTTTGCTCGCTCGTCCAAATAATCATCAGTTCATTACCTGTAGCCCTAGGGCTCAGCTCCGTCCTGGCGTCGTCGTCCGGCCTGTCTCCGGGCCGCGGTGAGCGCAGGTGGTGGCGGCCCGAGTAGCCCCGTCCGCGCCCCGTACTCGACATGCTTAGCTGAAAAGATAAAGCAAGTTATTGAAGTATGAAATAAAAAAGTATAAAATAAGCAATAAAAGAGAGGTGGATAAGAATGGAGGCGAGATAAAAAAAATTGCAACATAAATAACATACAATACAAATCATACACATACTTAAATAAATATATTTAGAGATAAACATTCATATACACACACATATTAATGAAGAATAAAAAATTAATTTAACACAGCTGATACCAGACTTAGCTAGGAAAAATATTAATAGCACATAATAAGTAGGGAGTGCCACTCAAATTGTATCAGCCTAGGCAAAAGTTAAGCGTATTTGGCAGTAATGTTTATTGCATGGCCATAAAATTGTATAACAGGATACCAGACAACTTTAAGTGCTTAGAAGTAGGGTAAATCGCCAATTACTGGCCACCGTTTAATAACTGGCCACCTCATACTAAAAATGAACTCTGTTCACCAACAAACATAATTCATTTTAGTATCAGGCTTTAATTACTGGCCAACCTTCAATAACTGGCCACATTATACTAAAATGAGTTCAGTTTTTAGGTAGACAGAGTTAATTTTTAGTATGAGGTGGCCAGTTATTGAACGGTGGCCAGTAATGGCGATTTACCCTACATGAATTTAATAAAAAAATGTTTTAAGTGGCTACTTGATTTTTTTTTATTCTGTTAATGAATTCTTACACTGTAATGATTTATATTAATGAAATAATGTATTTAAATAATGTCAAATATTCAAATTAATGTTATGTTCTTAGTCGTAAGTAAAATATTTCTACACCATACTAGCAGAATATGCAGAACTAATCTCATTTACTAACCTAATTTGTACCATATTCTTAGAAATAAATGATTGATTGATGCAATCGGTTATTTTTAGCATGGAAAAAAACAGTTATTAACCGAAACCTTCATACAAATACGGTTAAGCGTTGCATTCCGTAATAATAAGCTATGGGATGGGAACAACAAGTAGTGCTCTTCATTACATAGTATAAAACAAAGGCGCTTCCTGCTGCCTGTCTGTCCCTATGTATGCTTAGATGTTTAAAACGATGTAACAGATTTTGATGCGCTTTTTTTAATAGATAGAGTGATTAAAGAGGAAGGTTTATGTGTATAATACATGAATAATATAGTAGAAAAACACTTTTCATATAGTATCAGCATTGCACCCATGTGAAGCTGGGCCGGGTCACTAGTTTGATATAATTTAAAAAACCAGATAGTGATTTAGACTTTTCGATTCTAATGGATTGTCTTAATTCATTTTTCCAGAGCTTTCACTATCATAGGAAAATCTTTCACTTTGAAAGAAAATGAGAGAGTAGGAAGGTTACTTGGATCTGCCTCATAAAAGGTGCATTTAAGCTGAATTACAACTTTCTATGTCAAATAAGGTTGGGTTGTATTGAGTTGGTCAGTCAGAACTCCTGTTTTTATGTATGCAGACTAGGAAACTTATTACAAGAACTTGTTTGTTCAAGTTTTTCTAGCTATAAGCTATAATAGGTACTGCCTAAGCATTATAAGTTACAATTATAATGTGTAAAACAAGGAATACCTGCCAATGTTACATTACATTATATAAAATCATACAATATGAGTATATAAAACCATTGCTTTGAAGATCAATTACATAAATAACAACTCGTAAAAGTAGCATTGGCGATTGTCATATCATCATATGTAAACAATAATACGTATCGGTGTAAATCGCAATTTATACGAACGCACGTGAACAAGTGACGTGTTCAGTTAAATAACATCACAACTCGGAAACAAGTAGGAAGATGGAACAAAGAAAACTGCATTTTAGACACGACGGGGAAATACGTCTATATAGATTAAATTTGACTGAAGCATCAGCTTCTTCCGTAAAATCAGGTAATACGCAAAAGAGTCAATGAAAACATTATTCTACAGTAACACTGTTTGTGTCAATACCAATAAACGTTTTAGACACGTATATGGCTTATTTTTAAAGTAAATGCATTTATATACCGGTAAAATCACGACAGATTTCAAAATTGACCTTTCCTTGGAACTCCGATCCGACACGTCTTATAAATCAAACTCGAACTATATTCTTATAAGCCATCGGCTGCTTACGTTGTTTATTAGATATTTTCTCGTAGTTTTACTCACCAAATAAAGTATTTGAACAAATAAGAACTTATTATTTAGTAGCTGTGTTGTAGAGTTGCAGTTGTCATACGTTTCACTGCCATATTGGTAAGACTAGTGCTGTGCCAAAATGGCTTATACAATTTTACCCAAACCGGTATTTAATTTTATTTATTTTTATTAATTTCATAATGTTATTGAATGGTAGTACTCCTATACAAAGTATATTGATGTTCTTTGTAAGTATATAATTTACAAGCGACTAACTGATATTGGTTATAAAAGCCAGTTTATTAGTGAAAATCGATAAACATCGGTTATGAATGACAACATTCAGCGCCGGATCTTAGGCCGATCGAAAAATGACATTTCAGTCATTCAGGGGGTGAAGTGGAGGGGTGTAATCACGGGCGGAAGTGTAGCTGGAAAAACGATTTTCCGATACAATAGTTGTTTAACGTAGCCAAAATGCAAGGAGCTTTAATAGAACTGTATTAATTAAACCAAAGAATTTATTTATTACTGTAATTTGTGTTTATTTATTAGAATAACAGAAGAATAGCCACTGCGGCTAATTTGTGGTGTTATTATTGATATTTTTATTTTACGCGCTTATATAAAACGGTCATAATTTTAATAATAACTAGTTTAATTATTGATTATGATTATCTAAATTTACCCACCGCTCTTAGGGTACAAACGTAAAAAAACGATAATTTAAAAAATATAATATTTTTTTAATTTAAAAAAATGTCTGATGGCCATGGTGAACCTAATCAGCATCGAAAAGAAAGTGTTTCTGGTGCTAACGTGGCGAGTGACAGTCCTGTAACTGATCCAGGCCAAGTTCGTGGAGGTACAACAGTCGAAGGGGCTGCTGGGAAGTTTGAAGGCCCCAGGGTCAAGTCTGGAGCTTTAAAAAAATCTGCAAGATATCGGAGTAGATCGCTCTCGGCGTCATCGGCTGATTCGTACAGTTCTACATCCTATACCGGTGAGTTTAAAAAAGTTATTGATGTTTTTAATTGTAGTGTTTGGCAGGAATTCAAATTATTTTTATAGGGGTATTGACCGTTTTATGGATTGGGAAAGTAGTTCATTTAAATTCAGAAAGTAAAGATCATTGATTGTAAAAAGCATGTACCAATATCCTAATGACTACATCGAAAATGTAGAATACCCCGCCTGTGCATTATTTCCTACTACTAATAGAATATTTAGAAGCGCAAAGTGCATATACCATTTCAGAGTTTGTTTACTCCATCATAGTGCTCATAAATGCTTACCATGAAGCATGTTTATAGCAAAGAGAAATCCCATTCAAGCTTAAAAAGGATAAACAGTTATTTAAAGAAAGTTTTTACTGTTAACTTGGTTATTGGAGATGATTTATAGGTCTATAATTTCTCTGCTTCCATAACTTAAATTTGAGAGGCAGTTCATCTCACCCATGATACTCTAGGCTAGGTCATGGTAAATATGCCTGTTGGGATTTTTGCTGATATGTTTTAAAATAAACACTAACATCAAATCAAAAGCCATAGGTTGGTAATTAAGGGCCCTGAGGAAAAAAAATAGATTGAGGCAGTTTGTGAGTTCATTCAGCTTTGCCCCCGGAGCCTATGAACTAGGATATTGGGGGCTCCAGGGCACTGCCCCAGCTGGCCCTCGGGTAGCTATGCCACTGATCAAAAGTTATGTTATATAAGGCCAATATTGATGTGAGCCCAGTGATTTATAAAGTCGGTTGAGTCAGTAGAACACAATAAGTTGAGAGTACCACAATTACTGACAAACTTTATGTAACTAGTCCCTACTGTACCCACCATGGAGGCATAGACATGTACAAACGGATTTTCAACTTTTCTGAATCAGGGAGAGACTATATCCCCCCCTCTTCTTATGGTGGTTTGTGAAAGGTATTTTTTTTTTGCATTCAGCCTTATTGGTTTAGGATGTATAAAAGGGTCCCATATATTAGCTTCACAAAATGTATTAGAATTATGAGTAGTCATTATTTCAAAATTGTGTGGTTGTTTAAGGAGCTGAATAGAAAAAGAAAAAAAATTATACTCATGATGTATGGAAGTAAGGGCTTGTGCACAAATCACGTGAGGTTCGATAGTGGGGGGGGGTCACGAAAAAATCACGATAGATCACGTTGGGGGAGGGAGGGGTATAAGGAGACGCCACGTGTACTTTTCTACAGTGAACGAACGAAGAAAAAATATACCACATGAGTAGACACTGTTTTCGGTTACGTTAAAAATAAATCTTTACTTATTGAATACTTCAAAATAGCGAGTGGATTTTACGAAATTCTGGCGGAAAAAAATACACGTGAGCTTGTGAGGGGAAGGAGGGGTTAGCAACAACCTCACCAAATCTCACCAGGGAGGAGGGGGTGGTCAAAAAGTAGCCGAAAAAACCTCGCTTGATTTGTGCACTTAGGTTTGAGTGGAAAAAAGAATTGGCTCAGTTTTTGGCCAGGATGAGGCTTTAGATGTAAAGGCCTTAGTGCTAAGCATTTATTCAGGATAAAAACCAGAACTTCTGTGCTATGACATAATTCTTTTCTATGTATACATGACATAATTTCTTAATAAAAGTATTTGTGTAAGTTTATGGAAAGTTTATATATGTTTTGACACATATACTAGTTAACTGATTTGTGTTTAATATTACTTTAACTATAACTTATAATCCTGCACCAACTATGTATGTCTGTTTAACCCTGTGGTAGAGAATGCCCTAAGGCATTAAGTCCACCATTTATATTTATTTTTGTATTGTGTAATGAAGTTTAAATAAATAATTAGTTGTATGCCATGAAAACACCCTTGTTAATTACCATGAGGACAATCATGAACGATGTATTTTTTTAATGTGACATACACACACATGAATTACTTACTCACCATTTTATAAAAAAATCGTAAATCTACATCGACAAAATAAAATCCATTAATTAACGAACGTATACTCACAAAATTTAATGCGAGAACAGCCGAACATAACTACGTGAGAATTCTCGGCCAAGCAGTTCGTTATGTTATGTTGTCGTGACGTGGAATGTTGCGAAAACGGAAAGACGTGAAGATCCACATCGCACAACATAAATGTTAACGGCACGATGACGTGACGTTTACGTCACGACAATACGCCACGTCACGACGAATTACAGTGCTTATTCACTAACATTAAATGCCCTATCAGGGTGCTATGTATCAATTGCCTACAATTAACATCCCTTGTAATAAACATGGCTTGTATGTCTATGTTAAATAAATAAATAATATCACAGAATATACTTCCTTCGCAATAGCCGCCTGACTCTATCTTATTGGTCGTTCGTGTAAAATGCAACACAATTGGTCCTGACATAACGACGCGACCGGTTACGAACGCGCGCCGTTTGGCATAAGCAAAAGTGGTAGGCGGAGCACATCATGGTATGGTACGGACTGGCGTGCCGTAGTGAGTTTATTTGAGTATAAATACAATTCTTTACGCTATCCACGATATAGCAGGTGGGAATCGAACCGACGACCTCTGCTTATCCGGAGCAGTGCTCGGACTCCTGAGGTACAGCGACTTTACGCATATCTTCTTCTTCCTCGCTTCCTCATGAGTGAGGGTCGTGACCATTTGAGGCCGTTATCTGTTGCACCAAAGCTCTCCACTCCACACGGTTCTCCGCCTTCCGGATTGACGCCTGTAGAGTTTTCTGACAGGCTTCTTTCACGGCATCGGTCCATCGGATCCGTGATCTCCCACGGGCCCTTTTTCCTTCCACGGGGCCAACTACAATGAGCTTTTCCAAACTATCTGGCTCGCGTCTAGCCACGTGACCGAAATACTGCAGGATCCGCTGGAGGCAAATGGTCGATAAGCGGCACTTGATCTTCAGTTCGGCCAGGATCGACGCATTTGTGCGACGTGCCGTCCACGAGATTCCTAGCATTTTTCGCCAGCACCACATTCAGAATGCGTCAATCCTGTTCCGAATGCGTGCCTTAAGGGTCCAGGTTTCTGAAGCGTATAGAAATATAGAGAAGATCAGGGTTCTCATCAGCGTTGTTTGTTGTGTTACGCATATAGAAAGAAAGAAAGAAAGAAAGAAAGATAAAACACATTTATTGCAGCGAAGGAGACGCACCACCATTACAAAGAACTTAAAAACTAAATTTATCACTTAACAATAACGTACAATATCATAAATTTAATTTAAACAGAAAATTATATAAATATAGGTAGAGGGTATATGATGGTGCTGCCATGTCCACCGCAAAAGCACATCTTAGCATAATGCTGCGACATTGGGGAAATGTCGCAGCGCTGGTCTTCCGTGGTTCTTTATCGCGTGATATTAAGCATTACATACTGCAAACGTTAACTGGAAGAGATCCTTTATAGGGATAAGTTAGCCTTTGTACCTGTATTTGTAATAGATGTATTTTTCACTGTTATTGTGTACAAAAAAGTGTTTACATTCCTCGAAAGCGCTCTCTGTGTTACTTTTTGATTTGCAGTGAGTTTGTTTTTGTTAATACTTACTTTTATAAATATGAACACTATGAAAGAAACATGTAATGAGTCCCCTGCAATCTAAGCAGGACTCAAACCTGCGACCCTACGTTTCCGGCGTAGTGCTCTCCCAACTGAGTTATCACATCGTTACGTCAATCACACCAAATCTTTAATTCCATAATTCTACGCTACTGGAGCGCTTTTTGCGTCATAATCATAATGTGTTTAAAATACTTTGTATACGAACCGCCAGTGAAACTAAAATGGTTCCCAGTTGACTACACAACCCTAAAAGCATTTTAGAATGATGATAAATTTCAATGTTAATCGCTAATTTATTGCTTTGAGTAACATACATTCCTACTTCAAATATGAACCTTGATACGAACCATAGAAATGTGAAAATCGTGCCTCGGCGTAAGTTACATATGACGTTTTATGTTATAGGTATTAATCGGTTTAATTTATGCAGCGAATTGGCAATAAACAGAAGTACAGAACTCGGGAGTGTAAACATTGCTAACTATTTATATTGGTATTATTTCAATTCTCTTACTATAACATAGTAGGATAATAAATTTATGAAACATGTAATGTCTCATTTTGTTTAATGTGGGTACACCACAATTCATAGTTTAAATAGTAGGATAACTTAAATTAAAAAGCACCCCCGATACAAGTCGTATAGAAAATGCTACTAAAACTGAACATAACTACACAATTTGGAATTCTTAGCTTCGGTATTGGCTGAGAGCTTGTCACCTGTTCCAATTAAAACTGAATCTTGGAAACTACTGGTCCTATTTCCACCAAACATAGCTAAGAACTGTCTAGACGGACATGTCGTTTGATCTAAATAAATTTCTGTCAAAAATGACATTTTAGTGGCAAGCTTTTATAGCCGACTGTACTTTTCTTTAGATATCCATCAAATGCTCACTGAGACGATTCTAAAGAGCCCAAGCTCGTTAGGATTGCTTTTTCTATTATAGAGTTCCTATGGCCACCTTCCGGCTCCATCATCAGATCAGCCCCATGGTAACATATTATTGTATAGTCATCAAAGTAAAGTAAGTATGCAAAATTTCAGCTCAATCGGTTAACGATATCTGCTTCAAAATTGAGTTGCAAGATTTCACCCGAACAAACATACTTAGATACATACATACATACAATGCAAGTTAAATAAAAGCTTTTTTCTACTCCAGTACTTTTTTCTGTCATTTATATAGTTACTAACTCTAATATAAAGACATAAATTATGAAAGTCTGTAAAAGTCTATACTCTGCTGCTCAAAAACACACTGCTAACCGATGTTATAATGTCGCCAAAAAACCATCACTTAGTACCTCAGATTACATGATGAACAGCTGCATTCACACAATTTGCAAATTAAAAAAAAAACTTTTGTACTAAGGCATTGCTGCCAACTTAAAAAAAAAGTTTTATCTTCAGTGCATGGATGTTAAGTATAGTAAACGTATACCTTTATGTATAAGTTTAATTTTTTTGACAGATGTTTAGTATGGTGATCGTATACCTTTATGTATCAGTTAATATTTTTTTGACAGATGGATGTCAATAAGAAAAAAGTTTATCAGAGACAATTTTTCTTTTCAATTTTTTTGATTCCGAGCGGGAACATGTAATTATTTTCTTTGTTGTTTATTTGCATTTTATTTATGAAATGTCGAGTCGTAGAAAAAGTATTGTATGCAACGTTGTATAAGTAGGTCAAAAAACGCTCGTGGTATCTTTCTTACGATGTTCGCTGCGCTCACATCGTAACCCATGCCACTCGCGTTTTTTGCCCCCTCTTATACAACGGTTGCATAAAATACTATTAAAAACCGCACTCAACTTGGTATATCCGTATGGGAGCTACGATGCCACAGACAGACACACAGATACACATGTTAAACTTATAAGTCTTATAACACCCCTCTTTTTTCGTCGGGGGGTTAAAAATATGGAAAAAACCGGACAAGTGCGAGTCGGTCTCGCGCACCGAGGGTTCCGTACAAACACTTATACCATCCTAACCGGCCGGGTTATGTATGGCGGTTACAAATCAGGTGCAAAGTCAAACAATCACGTATGGTGTATGGGAGCCCGGGAGAAAGTGGAGTTTTAGTAATAAGGTCCCGTTTTTTATCCTTTAGGTATGGAACCTTAAAAAATCGCAACATATCTCGTACCACGAAAATGAAATTGCTGAGATCTTTAAAATATGTCGGTTTTTTTACGCGGCAGAGACGTAAACAATATAGAGGAATGAGAACGGTAACAGATCGATGCTTTGAAATGTTGGAGGAGAATGCTTCGAATATTCCGGTCCATTTGAAATGACGGATCTTCAGGATCTGAAGTGCAGGTTTTACCAACCAGTGGTGAGCAGTGGTGCTCAAACAGCGGGCTCCCGAGCTATACCCTGTGTGGGCACAGCTCGGGCTACCAAAAAACGCAAGTCTCCAAAGACTGCCCATGTGCATTCAGTGCCCAAAAAGGGGACAGATCAGACCCAACGAATTACAGGCCTATTCTGCCGTGCTAAGCTAAAAGGCGACCTTTTTGTATGGCTCCATAGCAAAAGTTCGCCTTTCAGCTTAGCACGGTAGTTCCTATTACCTCCCTTTTCTCAAAGATGATGGAGCGTGTGATCAACACGAGGCTCCTAAGATCAGCGACCATCAGTACAGCTTTCTACAATAGATCTTCTAGCTGGTGTATCTCACACACTGATGAGCTTCAGCCATTGAGAGTCAAGGGGAGGCTTCGGAGTTAGCCTAGATATAGCCAATCTTCTAGCTGGTGTATCTCACACACTGATGAGCTTCAGCCATTGAAAGTCAAGGGGAGGCTTCGGAGTTAGCCTAGATATAGCCAATCTTCTAGCTGGTGTATCTCACACACCGATGGGCTTCAGCCATTGAGAGTCAAGGGAAGGCTTCGGCAGTTAGCCTAGATATAGCCAATCTTCTAGCTGGTGTATCTCACACACCGATGAGCTTCAGCCATTGAGAGTCAAGGGGAGGGTTGGGAGTTAGCCTAGATATAGCCAATCTTCTAGCTGGTGTATCTCACACACCGATGGGCTTCAGCCATTGAGAGTCAAGGGAAGGCTTCGGCAGTTAACCTAGATATAACCAATCTTCTAGCTGGTGTATCTCACACACTGATGAGCTTCAGCCATTGAGAGTCAAGGGGAGGCTTCGGAGTTAGCCTAGATATAGCCAATCTTCTAGCTGGTGTATCTCACACACCGATGGGCTTCAGCCATTGAGAGTCAAGGGAAGGCTTCGGCAGTTAACCTAGATATAGCCAATCTTCTAGCTGGTGTATCTCACACACTGATGAGCTTCAGCCATTGAGAGTCAAGGGGAGGCTTCGGAGTTAGCCTAGATATAGCCAATCTTCTAGCTGGTGTATCTCACACGCCGATGGGCTTCAGCCATTGAGAGTCAAGGGAAGGCTTCGGCAGTTAACCTAGATATAGCCAATCTTCTAGCTGGTGTATCTCACACACTGATGAGCTTCAGCCATTGAGAGTCAAGGGAAGGCTTCGGCAGTTAGCCTAGATATAGCCAATCTTCTAGCTGGTGTATCTCACACACTGATGAGCTTCAGCCATTGAGAGTCAAGGGGAGGGTTGGGAGTTAGCCTAGATATAGCCAATCTTCTAGCTGGTGTATCTCACACACCGATGGGCTTCAGCCATTGAGAGTCAAGGGGAGGGTTGGGAGTTAGCCTAGATATAGCCAATCTTCTAGCTGGTGTATCTCACACACTGATGAGCTTCAGCCATTGAGAGTCAAGGGGAGGGTTGGGAGTTAGCCTAGATATAGCCAATCTTCTAGCTGGTGTATCTCACACACCGATGGGCTTCAGCCATTGAGAGTCAAGGGGAGTTTTCGGCAGTTAACCTAGATATAGCCAATCTTCTAGCTGGTGTATCTCACACACTGATGAGCTTCAGCCATTGAGAGTCAAGGGGAGTTTTCGGCAGTTAACCTAGATATAGCCAATCTTCTAGCTGGTGTATCTCACACACCGGGCTTCAGCCATTGAGAGTCAAGGGAAGGCTTCGGCAGTTAGCCTAGATAAAGCCAATCTTTTGGCTGTTTTTTTTTCGACTCGTACGGGTCTTAATATGGATTATGGCTCCGTAGAACACCGTGTGGCGATCGAGGGAGGTTATCCCTGCCTACAAAAAATCCAAGCTTTTTGAATTACATCTCGCCTCAGCGTCATCCCCGAAGGCGGGGGGTACTACCGCCACGTAGTTCGCGTTTTTTCTCTGTCATAGCCCGATTCTCTTTCCCCTCTCGTCCCGCCCTAAGTCAGACTGATTCGGTTCAGTCTATTCACGACGCAGTCCATGTGCCCAGTGCGCCCGCGTCACTTCGAAATTACTCCGGTGGCGCGGAGATAATCCCATTAGCAGGTTATAATCCCACACAAAGTCCGACTCACTGGTAGAGAGGGCTAAACAGACCTGATACAGTTCAAGTTATGACAAAAAAAAGATTTTCATCCATTCCACTTTATTGTTGAATAAGCGAACACTGCCTATATCTGGACGCTCCATTTCACCACGGCACCAGATCGTTCATGCCTAAACCTACTTCACCATTCCAAAACAGCTTAACAACCAACAATAACCAAGCCTTATACGACTTAAAAACCGCGCTGGTAAATACTAAACACGACGTTCGAAAAGAGCGTATTAGCCAAGGAATTCCCCGGCTTTTATGCCTCTTAGACATTGTGTTGGTAAATATGAATATCATCTGAGACGTGATAACGTCTTGAATAATTCCGGGTAATGTATTATAAACGGGAATAAATAAAACATGGGGCTCATCAAATTAAGTATTTTTGAGGGCGTTCCAGAACATTCGGGGTAACTAATAAATAAGGTCACTAAGCGTTGGTGTATACATTGAAAACGTCTGCAAATTGCTATTTTTTTGTGTTTTGCGTACGGGAAACGAAGAAATCGCGCTGGAGAGAAAATTTTAAGGATATGTCTTGTTTTTTTGCACTATTTTCTCCTGTCCTTTTGAACCTGTTGTATATCCTCCCTTAATTAATGCTGTTCAAGATCTCGGTTGTATATCCTCCCTTAATTTATGCTGTTCAAGATCTCGATTGTATATCCTCCCTTAATTTATGCTGTTCAAGATCTGGAAACATTATTATAGCGTAACCGCCTTTAGCGCTAATAGTTATATTATAACTTAATTAAAAAGAAACCCTAACAGCCATAGCTAAGAATCATCTCGACTGACAAGGCGTTCTATAAAAAAAACTTACGGGGGAAGTCCCCTAACGCCGGACGGCACCGAACGCCGGACACTCAAACTATCTCGGCAACTGGAAGCTCGGCAACGGCAACTCGGCAAGTGGAAGGAACGCGGGGGACCCCGCGCCCCTTCCACTTGTCCTTGATTCGCTCGCGTTGCTAGTTGCCGAGATAGTTCTAGTGTCCGGCGTTAGGTGCCGTCCGGCGTTAGGGGACTACCCCTTAAATCAGCCATCCGTTTGGGAGCTACGGTTTCACACACAGATACCCCTCTTTTTGGCGGGGGTTATAAAGATTATAGTTAATTAAATAAACAATGAACTTTATTCTATCACTGTTTTTTTCAATACCGCGCGAGAAAGACGAGAGCTTACGAGTGTTATAGATTTCTAGATTTGTTATTCTTTTTAATTGATTCCCTATGGAGAGGGGGTCATGCTTACAGGAAAAATCTCAATAGCGTAAGTCGTAAGTCATAAGTCATTTATTCAGTGAACAATATACATTGTGTTTGAACGATTATTACAGTACTTTTATCTCACGAGCGCGGGTGAGCCGTGTTTGTGTGAGTAGATGTAGTATGCACATTGGCTCTGTGTGGGTGAGCTCGGCTGGGGCTGGGCCGGCACTGAGCGCTCCCGAGCTCACCCACACAGAGCCAATGTACATGTACTTCTACTCACTCAAACATGGCTCACCCGCGCTCGTGAGATAAAAGTACTGTACGGTAAGACACAGTTACAATTTTACAATTATTCCATTCATCACGCCGAAACGGCTGAACGGATTTTAACCAATTTTGGTACAGGGATAGCTCTACATCCAAAGATGGTTACAAGATATTTTTTAGGGTTCCGTACCCAAAGGGTAAAAACGGGACCCTATTACTGAGACCTCGCTGTCCGTCCGTCCGTCTGTCACCAGGCTGTATCTAAGAACGGTGATAGCTAGATAGTGGAAATTTACACAAATGATGTATTTCTATTGCCGCTATAGCAACAAAAACTAAAAATAAAATAAAATAAATATTTAAGGGGGGCTCCCATACAACAAACGGGATTGGTTGCGTTAACTTTTCACCTCATTTGTATGGAGCGCTATAAATACCAGGTGCAAACTTAACCACTTAAGGATGGAAAGTGTTTGTACGGAACCCTCGGTGCGTGAGTCCGACTCGCACTTGACCGTTTTTTTATTTTTAAATACCCAATTGCGGTATATAATACATGTACGATCCTTCGAATACCTCCTAAGGAGATCTTATAAGTCGCAATCATATGACTGGCCGGTGATCCTTGACCGCCCGTGTTATACTTTCATACGATCCTATTTACAAACGGCAGTATTATGCAGAGAAATGGCCGTCGGTTACGACGTTCTACCACGGGGCGTAGGTCTCGTGATTTGAGTCCGTTTAAAGTACTCTTGACTTGCCCTTTTTTCAGAACGTCTCCAATCTCATCAAGAAATGTTCATCTAGGCCTTCCTTTTCCAACATTTCCATTCACATTCGCCTTGTAGATTTGTTCCGTGAATCTTCTTTCATGCATCCTCTCTACATGCCCAAACCAACTAAGCATCCCTTTCTCAATTCTAGTGACTACACACCACAGCGTTCCTCCTCCTTCCTCCTTCCTAGCCTTTGTCCCATTTTTTTGAGAATGAATTCTCAATCGGGGTCGGCTCCCTAAATCCCAAGATGTGGCGTAGGCACTAGTTTTACGAAAGCGACTGCCATCTGACCCTCCAACCCAGAGGGGAAACTAGGCCTTATTTGGGCTTAGGTGGTTTCCTCACGATGTTTTCCTTCACCGAAAAGCGAGTGGTAAATATCAAATGACATTCCGTACATAAGTTCCGAAAAACTCATTGGTACGGGCCGGGTTCGAACCCGCGACCTCCGGATTGAAAGTTGCATGCCCTAACCACTAGGCTACCACCTCTTCTTCTTTCTTAACACCACAGCGTTCCCTAAATCTATGAAATTTTAAATCTATTTAACTTGTAATTTATAATATTTGTAAATATGTGTTTAGTTTATGTGCGGGTGTGTGTGCGTGTATTTGTGACTAGCATATCTACATATATCAGCAATCGTTGTTTTATAAAGCAACACGGTTCGTTTACATCGCAAACCGCTTTTAGAGTTTGTTTGTGTTGTGCTGACCCAAATCATCGTTAGGGCTTCGTGCACGTAACACTCAAGGGTAAAGCTATATAAATTATAGACCTGAACTGGAAACCAAGTAACTGACTCCTCCGTGTAAGATTGTACCTTACTACTTTAAGGGACACAGTTCTAATAAGAAAGCATATCAAACGTACATAAATTGTGATAAACTGTTATACTTTCTTGTATTACATAATTTCCATTTTATTCTTATATTTTAACATACACTTCAAATACAATATTAAAATGTTCCAGGCACGCTTTTAATATGTTTTTATACTCGCAAACTTTAATCTGTCGATTATAATTTCACAGACAAAATCACAATAACGCACTTTTTAATCCTGTAACAAAATTCTATACTCTATGGTACCCCCTACAGAACTTTAATAATCATAAGACATCTCTCTACACAACTCTAATAATTTCAAAAAGAGAACATAAGCTTATTTGATGCTCACTGATTGGTTGAAATTACTTGTCAAAAAAAAACACCAATCACGAGGTACCCGCCATGGCCATCGCGATCATGTTTTTTTTTAATAGGTCAGTTTTAGTTGAACGAAAATGGTTATTACATCAAAAATTTTAAATCATATTGGAGAATGACGATTAAAGTAAAAAACGTTTTTCTGAGTTTTGCTCGTATAAAAAGTATTGTATGCAATAGTTACACAATTAGGTCTTAAAGTCTCGTACCTTACATAGGCCACTCGGCAAGCCTCGTGACCTAAACGCGGTACTCGACTTTAAGAATCTCCATTGTGCAACGATTGCATAAAATACTATTCTTCGAGGACTACGTATACGCCTTAATTCTTAAGATAGATAAAGTACCTACAATTAATAAATATTAAGGGGCTATCTTATACAAAACGACCCAGTCCCAAACTCTCTCTGGAGTCGGTCCCTCATGTCTGAGGATCGTGGTCAGCTTCAGGGTTGCATCTGGCGCGGATGATCTGCCTCCACCGGTTTCTGTCCAGCGCATCTCTTACAACCGAGTAGAATTTAGAGGTTGATGAGTCTTTTACTTGATCGGTCCATCTTGTTGGCGAAACACCGCGCGATCTTTTGCCTCCCCAAGCAGTCCCAAACTAAGCATAGCTTGTACTATGACTGCATCTATCACTATATATCACTTCATAGATAACTGCATTCTTACTGTTCCATGTCTGTACATTATGGAGACTTCTGCATTTGTTCATAAATACAAATATCAATTTACAGAGGTACAGCAGCTCAGCTCACGAGAAGTCCGATCTCAATATAGACACAAACTGCACAAGCCCGCTGCAAAACTGGCACTAACTTCTAAAAATTCTTATAACATGTGTATCTCAATTTATAATAAAATTCCTGATAATTTAAAATTAAAAAAAACGTAAGGTAGGGTCTGGTGATTCTGTGTTATGTAACTCAACCTGCAAATGTAACCCATCTCCCACATACATCGAATAAATCATTCAAATCATTCATTTATTCATTCAAATCATTCATTCATATGTGTACATCTATAGCTATATTAGCTATCATATAATTCTAGATTTACATATATTGAAAATCAATTTTCTATGAAGAGGGGTCATGATTTTAGGGAAAATCTTAATAGCGTGTTGCAGGATCGTCATTTGTTTTGTGTGGGCGCGCGGCGCCACGATAGTCTGGCGCCATCTGTTTTCATAATTTCTTTTGTCCTATCACGCCGAAACGGCTGGACAAATTTTAACCAATTTTGGTACAGGGATAGCTGAACATCCAAAGATGGTTATAGGATAAATTTTACCCGTCCACGTTAAAGAATTTTTTTTTCTCAGTCACCTTTGACAACGGTATCTGTAAATGTACCGAAACGTCAGGGAGGCTCATATAATTAATATACGCGATATAATCCGTTTAAATTTTTTTATTTAGATTCAATAAAATTATTTGTAGCGATCCGTAAATAATAAAAAATTGGACAAGTGCGAGTCCGACTCGCGCATGAAGGGTTCCGTACCGTAATCTATAACAAGTTTGTTGTATGGGAGCCTCCCTTAAATATTTCCTTTATTTTATTTTTAGTATTTGCTGTTAAAGCGGCAATAGAAATACATCATCTGTGAAAATTTCAACTGTCTAGCTATTTATTTATTTATTTATTTATTTATTTAATCTTTATTGCACAAAAGAAAACTTATCGTACAAAAGGCGGACTTAATGCCATGAGGCATTCTCTACCAGTCAACCTTAGGGCAAAGCGGAAAAATTGTAGGCGGTGCAACTAACTTACACATAAGTAACAAAACATAATTATAATACTTATACATAATTTTGCTATACATGTAAATATATACATACATCTAATATAATATAAACATATATAATATAAATAAATATATACAGCGATGAAACATACTAAGCAGATAGACTACGAGACTTCATTTCTGCCAGCAAAGAAGCTGCACACAGACTTTTTAAACGCTAGCTTACTCGGTGCCTGTTTAATTGAGAGAGGAAGACCGTTCCAGAGGCGAGCCACTTGAATTGAGAATGAATTGGACATGAAACCAGTGCGGTGAAGAGGGATAGAAAGGGCGAGATTGCCAGAAGAGCGAAAATGACGGTTACGAGTGGATTCGATATAACAGAAGAAAGTCTTGAGGTATTCAGGAGATTGTGGATCGTTAAGAATCGAATAGAGAATGCAAATCATACGAATGTTGCGTCGTTGACGGATGGGAAACCAGCCAAGTTGAGAGCGAAATGAGGACACGTGATCATATTTACGGAGACAGAAAATGAAACGAATACAATTATTAAGAAGTCGATCCAACTTATCAAGAAGATCTTCATTTAAGTCCGGATAACACACATCACCATAGTCAATTATCGGCAGGATTAGGGTATTTACTAGTAACACCTTGGTTTTAATGGGCAAGAAGTTCTTTAGTTTGTTCAGAGCATGAAGCGAGCCAATGACTTTCCTGCTGATTTCGCTCACCTGTACCTTCCAGCTCAGTGTGCTATCCAAGTGAACTCCTAAATTCTTGACACTGGGACTAAATATAATATGCATTCCATTGAAATTAGGTGGTGTGAGAGAATCCAGATCAAGTTTGGCAAGCTGGCGAGAGCTACCAATGACAATAGCCTGACACTTAGAAGGGTTCACAAACAGGCCAAATTTCTCCGACCATTGTTGAATGTGTAACAGGTCTAAGTTTAATTTGTCAATGGTAGCGGTAACGTCAGCCACTTTACATTGATCATAGATCTGTAGGTCGTCAGCATACAGATGGTAAGAACAGCGAAGATCGGGAGTGATGAAGTTGACGAAGGTGGAAAATAGCAGTGGAGAAAGAATGCCTCCTTGAGGTACGCCAGTGGCTAAGTCACACCAGTCGGACAAAGATCGGTCTACACGGACTGCCTGCCGGCGACCACGAAGATAACTGGAAAACCAACTTAGGGCAGAGGGGGACACATTTAGATGTTCGAGCAAGGCAAGAAGGATGTCGTGATCAACAGTATTGAATGCGTTGGAGAAATCAATCAGAATAAGTACTGTGACCAGTTGATCCTCCATGCCCCGTCTTAAATCTTCAATAACTTTGAGAAGCGCGGTGCATGTACTATGGCTGGGTCGAAAACCAGACTGAAAGGGGCTCAGCAGATTATGAGAGTATATAAAGTTGGATAGTTGTTTGTGAACCACCGCTTCAGCAATTTTTGACAGAAAAGGGAGAATTGAAATAGGCCTAAAGTTATTAAGTGATGTGGGGTTACTAATTTTAGGTAATGGTATAACAAAAGCACTACGCCAAAGAGAGGGGAAATCGCCATTAAACAGCGAGGAGTTTAATGATGTCAGTTATTATAGGAAGCACACAGTCTAGAACAGATACTATCATATAACGACTGACATCATCACATCCTACGGCTTTAGATTTTATTTTATTAATGATGGTCTTGACAGTTGCTTCAGAAGTGGGCGAAAATGAGAAGCTTTCTGAGACGGAAAGAGGAAGCGACGAAATATCAGAGAGAGTGCTGATCTTAACATGGTTATTAATAGATAAGGCAGAAGAAAAATGTCTGTTTAAATCGTTGAGAGAAAAGGAAATGCCATCGAAACCGTTAGTAGGTTTACCCAGGCCAAGCGACTTAAGGAATTTCCAGACATCAGCCATAGATGAAGAGGATACGTTTTGGTGAATGAATCGCCGCTTCGCTGTTCGCACCATCTGATTGCATCGGTTGCGGGCTGTCTTAAAAAGTGTCCAGTTCTCGTCAATCCGATCACGTTTAAAGATCCTGAAAGCACGGTCCCTCCTTCTCATGGCCATGCGTACGCCCTCAGTGATCCAAGGAGCGGGGGGGCGCCGGACTCTAACGGCATGCAGGGGAGCATGCGTATCGAAAAGTGACAAAATGGCGGCATTAAATAGGGAAATCTTGGAGTCAGTTGTTGGAGCATCTAGCACAGGGGTCCAGTCAATGTTCTTAGCATCCCTCTCGAGAGCCCCAGGATCTACTTTGTTGAAGCTCCGCATCAGAACCAAAGCAGGTTTACATTGCTATCACCGTTCTTGAGATACAGCCTGGTGACAGACGGACGGACGGACGTACGGACGGACGGACAGCGAAGTCTCAGTAATAGGGTCCCGTTTTTAGGGTTCCGTACCCAAAGGGTACCACCACCAGTGGTCTGTCACCAGTAGTTCAATATTGGCTGAGATCTTGTCACTTGTGCCAATTAAAGCTGAATATCTTGGAAACTACTGGTCCTATTTCTTTTCTACCAAACATAGCTAAGAACCATCTCGACGGGTAAGTCTTTCGATTTAAAAACTACACTCAAATTGGTCCATCCGTTTGGGACCTATGGTGCCACAGACAGATACACATGTCCCTACAAACTCTACAAAGGTACAAAACAAAATCGCTTCCTGCTCTCTGTGTCTATGTATACTTAGATCTTTAAAGCTATGTACCGGATTTTGATGAGGTTTTTTTTATAGATAGAGTGATTCAAGAGGAAGGTTTATATGTATAATGGATGCATAATTTATCAGCATTGCACCTGTGCGAAGCCGGGGCGATTTAGGGTTGCCAGACGAGTGCAACCGGAATATCGTACCGACAATCGACATACTAAAATTATCGTACATCGGTCAAAAGCGGCAGGACATCGAAAATAAATTAAAAAAATTGGGCAAGTGCGAGTCCGACTCGCGCATGAAGGGTTCCGTACCATAATCTATAACATGTTTGTTATATGGGAGCCCCCCTTAGATATTTATTTAATTATTTTTAGTATTTGTTGTTATAGCGGCAATAGAAATACATCATCTGTGAAAATTTCAACTGTCTAGCTATCACCGTTCTTGAGATACAGCCTGGTGACAGACGGACGGACAGCGGTCTCAGTAATAGGGTCCCGTTTTTACCCTTTGGGTACGGAACCCTAAAATGGCCTCCAAAAGCGTGTTTTACACACATAATGAGCTATTTTTGCGAAATTAACTTCAATTTGATGTTTTTCACTTAGATATTTTGGGGAATTCAGACATCTGACATTTGCATGCCTGCTAATGGCGACCAAACAGTCAAACATTTTGACGATCTGATCAGGTTGGCAGTCATTTCTGAGTTTTCTGACCATGTGGACGTATATCTCGATTCAAGGTCACTCCAGTGAGTGCGTTTTTCATATAATGTTATTAAAAAAATCCTAGAATTTAACCCAATCTTCAATGACCTGCAAATTATCGTACTTTTGCGTACTATAGTACTCATTGTATCGTACATCGTACCGGAGGCCAAATTATCTTACATGTACGATAATTATCGTACGTCTGGCAACCCTGTAACATTCTATGCCTGTAACATTGTATGTCTGGAAGAGATCGCTTTTTAGCGATAAGATCGCCTGTTGTCTACCGTTATTTATAAATTGTATTTGTCTTGTTTCCTTTTGTAAACTTTTATTGGTGTGCAATAAAGTATTGTATTATTATTTATTATTATGCCCATGGATACAAATCGGGAAACGGTCTCGAGAACGGCACGTATCTATATTTATGCAAGAAAAGTGCGCACTGCAACGTAGTTTCACGAAGTATAACGCTGCCGTGCTAAGGTGGCGACCTTTTTACCATACAAAAAGGTCGCCTTTTAGCTTAGCACGGCGAAGGTTCGGTTCATAATCCCTATAAAAAACAGCCGCTAGTTAGCCGCACGCCTTGACCAATCAATTTTCTGCAGTCCATTGCAGGTACTCTTAGCTAGCGCGCTATGGAGGCGGCTTTTTTATCACATTAATATTAATAAGGAGAAAGTTTATGAGTCTGTTTGTATGTTTGTTACTTCTTCACGCTTAAACAGCTGCACCAATTTTGATAAAATTTGGCATGGATGTAGCTGAAAGCTTGGTTTAACACATTAAGCTGATTTTTATTCCGAACGCGGGTCACTGCGGGGCGCAGCTAGTTATACAAAATAATAGGAATATCCTTGTTCAATCACATGTAATAACTACTGCACTTAGATTTTGCGGCAAGCGGCAAAAAACATTCAATTAAAAAAACATTACAATATTAATAGGATCTAAGTGAACATTTTTACATAATATAAAGGTACCTACTTATACAAATGAAGCTAATAAAAACTTCTTTTAAAAGCCTATTATTATCTAAATACAGTCTATACGGCTTGAGTTATTGACTTCTGCAATGCTAAGTGACACGTACGTTTTAAACCCTTAATTATACCAACAATATCCACGTTAAAAGTACCTTTTCAACTATAACTTTGTTTTTATTAAGTAATCGAAATCGTGAACAAGTTATAGGGGTTAGTCTGTCGATAGTTTGAGAAAGTTTTATTGGAGTTGTGCGAAGCCAGTTAAAAGCATAGTTTATATTGATTCGTGGGAACTAACTTGAAGAATTAGCGGCCTGAAATAAAGCCTAATATAAGGCATTTGATGATCAGAAAGTTTCCTTTGGTAGGTTGAACCTTCTGAACCCTTAGAAGATTTCATTCAGCCATCTCCTACCCGCAAGAGCCCAAACTTGGTATGTTTCAATAATGTGTTTCAGTTTTTTCGATTTGGAGTCAGCTCAGGAATCCCTTTCATTAGATAGCCTACATGAGGGTATTCCGCAAAAAGTCCAAATTCTATACAAAAAATACATAACGTCATAACTCCATCCTGCACTAAAATTCAAGATGGCTCTCCATTATACGTTTTTATTTATTTATTTAAACTTTATTGCACAAAACAAAAGTCAGTACAAATGGCTTGACTTAATGCCAAATGGCATTCTCTACCAGTCAACCATAGGTCCAAACAGAGATACTTAGAAGTTGGTGCAGGGTTCAGAAGGTTCATCATGCCAAAGGAAACCTTCTGATCAAATGCCTTATATCGTATATTTATGCGAACACCGCCCCCCACAGGTTTTCCTTCACACTTATCATTCATCATGAATTCATGACAATGTCAGCCAATGACCCGTTAACGTCAGCGATAAAAGGAAATGTAAATATTATGTTGCTTTTAAATGAGTTTAAGTATCGGTCAATATTTGCCATTCTTGAATTTCATGGCCGGAGTGCATTGTATGGATTTTGTTAATGTTATTTTTTTTAGCTAACATTCATTTGTTAAAGTGACCGATGGCTGGACTTGGTACAATGATCTGAAAATGGTTGACTCTTTAATAAAGTCATGTCATTTTGTCGTGATTGTTAGTTTATATCTCCAATACTATAGAAGTCATTGATATTTTTTTTTCGATTGTATTCTTATGGGATTTTCTTTTTGATTTTTTTAATTATAGCTGGACATGTAAGGAGTTTTCTTCGCCTACTGTACAATCACGTACAATAAAGTAAAATAGATGATACGGTATTTGATGACAGCTCATCAGCTACTCTTTATGAAATGTCAAAAACTATTTGCTAGTATGAAACTTCTGTGAAGATACTGGACTGGCTTGTAACGTCATAAAAATCAGTAGTCAAAACAAGTCTTCTTTTTAGTTTTTGTCCAATAAAAAATTTTTAAATGACCAGGTTCCGTGTATTTTTGAATGCATGTTTAGTGGTTTCAAAGACATAATTGATTTTCACTACTTATAGCGAACAGTTGGAAGAAATACTGGGGACTAAAGGAAGTGATGAAGGACAAGAACTTACACATAACAACTAAAAGTAAATTATTTAATACATGCATCCTGCCAGTGTTAGGCAGTGGCGTGCACCTTATAAAGTCAAAAAGATACTGCCTACCCTAGTTGATTACAGAAACGAAATATATTATTTATTGTTATAAACATTACCTTTTTATAAAATTATATAAAACAAATGTACAAAAATTATCAATTTGCGATCCGCGCCATCTATCGAGTCGGTGCGCCAAAATTACGTACGTATTGGTCGATTCCGTGGAGGTTGACTTGAACGATTCCGCGGCACTAGCGCCGCTTCGCGCCGTAAGCGGTTAAGACAGGCGATTTTCTGTCTAAATTTATATTTGTGTGCCTCGTGGTAACACGGACCGCGTGTGTGTGCGTTCTTATACAAATATTGCACACAATAACAAAACTCACGCACACAAATACAGAAGTAAGACATTGTCTGATGTCTTTTACTTCCTTACGGAAGTAGGATGTTCCGACCCTTGACTCGACACGGCGAACAACATTCGGTGCGAGCGAGGCGCGAATACCGCGACGCCCGATGTTAAGCGAACAATTCCGAACGGGTAGCCTGTCTCGCTCTCTCCTTAGCTATTATTTGTAGATTCGAACTTCCGATGTTGACTATGTAACAAATTTAAAAAGGCGCTTTTTTGTAACTTTAATTAGCGCAAAAACGGTACTATTTAAGTTTGTCGTATTTTTGTTACCTATAGGTTTTGCATACTTGGACGCCATTATTGTTTGTTTTGATTATTACGTGTGATAGTGGTGACTAGTAAATAAGCGAATAAAAACTTTAAGTGTATTCTTTTAATTGTGATAATTGTGGTGGTGTTTATTGTTTGCGGTCATCAGTTAATAGAGGAAATTATTTAGAGATGGTCGATTTGCTTGATATTTGAGAAGACGAAGAATAAAAACTGTCCCGCAGTATTTCTGTAAGTTATTAGTTTCTCAAAATTTTGTGTCTACCCTGTCGTAAAACTCTGTGCACGCCACTGGTGTTAGGATATGGAAGTGAAACATGGGCTCTAACTAAAGACATATCAAATAGACTTTCCATATGACAGCATGCAATGGAAAGGAGTATGGTAGGAATCAGAAGAATAGACAAAGTAAGGAACAGTAGCATCAGACACTAGACTAAAGTTCAGGATATAACTCGGAAAATTAGAAGACAAAAATGGAAATGGGCTGGCCACATGGTTAGAGGAAAAGACAAATGGAGCAAAATAGTCACGCAATGGTACCCAAGGGATGGAAAAAGGAAGAGAGGTAGACCACTGCGACGGTGGGATGACGACATAAGACAGGTCGCGGGAATAACATGGGGTAGAGTGGCCATAGAAAGGCCAGAATGGAGAAGATTGGAGGAGGCCTTTGCCACCTGGCAAACGGACATACAAAAATTTAAAAAGGGATATATACGAATAAAAAGAAAATAATGAAACAAGAAAATGGAAATAATCATTGGAGAATATATTTATATTTAAAAAAATGTCCGATAGAAGGCTTAAATAATAATAATAATAATAAAATAGTCAAATAGCGTATTATAATTATGACTATTTTCCTTCTCACGAAAGAAGTCGAAAGACGTTTTAGTTATGTATCTTATTATATACGGATTATGTCATTTCTAATCTAGTAACAGTAATACGAGATGACAGACAAGCCTGTACTGTAATCAGGCGTGATTGTCGGCGCCAGGCTGGCTTATTAGTGCGGAGTGTAGCCCGTTTGATGTAACTTATTAGCGGAGCCGAATGGCCCTTCTATCCTATCTTTATTATAATTATCTAATATCTATAAGAAAATAGGAGATTCATAATTAGATTATATTTGTTTCTAAAAGGTACCTTCGCTTGCGCAGAGAAGAAAATAGTCATAAAGCTGTTTTTTTACATCATCTTCATTCATCATCTTCTGCAACACTATATTATTGCTAAAATACTTAATATTTTCCCGGTGCTTTGACGTGTTATAGACATCCGCATACAATCATTCAAAAAATATTTTTAGATGTAACCACCTTGTAGTAATTTTATTAAAAATATCTTCAATGTATAGACAACGAAAAGGGTCTCGCTCTTTACCCTTTGGGTACGGAACCCTAAAAATCAAAGGCGATAACATCAATATAGTTAGGAAAGATTAAGGTCAATGGTTTAGTTGTCTACAGAATGATTACAGATTAGATAAAAAAGTACTTCTCTGTGCTATTCTAGGATTCTAGTACGTTTTCTATTCGTTGCGTATCGAACGTCAATTCAGTTGCTTATAAATCTTGTAGCTAACATGGTAAATGTCAATATGGAGGATAAAGTAAAAAGGGATTCTGTAGATTTAGGTAAGTCTAGATTAAATGCGATTTACCTGTATTTCATAAGATTATTTACTTAAAGTGATATATATGTATCGTAAGCGATTTTTTGGTTATAACGCATGTTGTGTTTGCCTGTAACAGGGTAAATACTCTAATATATTTGGTACCAAATTCAAATCGACACTATATTGGGCCAAAAATTGTTGAGATATTAAGCGGTTTGACCTGCCACTTGAATTTGCTTTAAAATGCGTAGAACGAGTACATTTTGCCACGCGACTTGACTATAAATGTGACTCATAGAAAACATCTTTATACATAATACATATGATAACTTTAAAAAAAATCTAATAAATGGACTCATTGTTCTTCCCTGGAGTCGTCGACCAACTTATCTGATAGGAGAGTTCGACTACTTGTAGTTAGTACTTCCACACAACATACAGTAACATTGTATTAGCAATCAACTTATTCATCTCAAACTGAGTCCATGTCTAATGAAAGGCGCCCTGTACTTTAGGAAACATTACTGTTCAAAGTGGAAACTTAAATATTTGAATAGATAAAAATACAATAACCAATTTAAAAAGGCCAAAAAAATAACGTTAAACAGACCTAGAAATAAGAAGCCTACTCCATACTAACTGCACCAAATAGTTAACAGCAGTGCAAATCAACCGCCGGTCACACTTTGGGAGTTCGTTACACGGTTCGAACGTTTTTTCAATTTCTAATTTCTAATTTCGAACTTTGACTTTTTAAAAACCTCAGTGCCAGTGTGAGTGATGTGACATTGCGGCGTTATCGATTTTTTTTCTCGGAAATGTGTTGTTTTTCCAAGTGAATTTATCGTTTTTATTTTTATTGAATTGTGCTAGTTTATTGTTTTCTTTACGGTTGTGGTATGCGATTGGATATTTTATGGGATTAATCTCTAGTAGATCTTGGAGCATCTGGCGAGTTATTTATGGTGTTTTCCTTGTTCTAAATTTGATTTCTTTTCAGGAAGATGTCGTTGGATTTACGCAGTTATTTAATGCCTTCGTTTGTTCTGTATTAGTGTGAGTGTGACAGCAATATCGTTGACGAATCTTATCAAAGGACTTTTGGATGTCAAGCAACCGTAGCCATAACGAATTTATTCAGCTTGCTCGCATTTAGTCGTTTATTGTTAAACAAATACAAATGTAAAGAATGAGAAGTGAGTTTGGTTCGGTTTCGTCAGAATAAAGAATAATTTTAAATCCTAAAGAGAGCCGTCAGGAAAAAATCAGCCGTCTTGATTTCTAGAGTCAAGGATGGAAAGCTAGTGTTTTTAAATATTGACACAAACGTTAATTATGAAAGGAAAAATGTTATGTGATCGACTGTAATTTAAGCGGGACTCAAACCTGCTACTGTTTCCGGGGTGCTCTACGTAACGTAGGGTGAACGTAAGTTCGCAGGTTTGAGTCCCGGTTACGTTACATTGTCCCTTTCATAATTAACCTTGTATTTCCACATTTTAAAACGGAATCGATAAAAAAGTATTTTTTTAAACTAGCATTTATCGACAGCCTCGCCCGCGTTATCGATAAATTATTGTTCCATGTCTTACTTTATTCGTGACCTGGGTTCAAATTCGATTGACATTGACATACAGCCACGTGAGCCATATATCCGCCGTATCACGGCCATATGTTCGTACCATGAGTTAACGTGACCATACTCGCTAGCGACTGCGTAAACGATTTGTATGGCGAAGAACTACAATTTTTCATTGCATCTCTAATGCAGGTTGTAGATCACAGATGTTGATCTGCTTAGCTTAGGATCGATACAGAGTCAGTTTTAAGGTCGCTGCAGCGTAAGGGCGCTGATGATTTTCGAGGACATGCAGAGAAGTCCCGTCTATATTGACATATATATCCTTACCATAGCATAGCTAGGCTACTAAGTATCAAATGATTCGTTAAACGTTGCTTATTTGAATAAACCTTTTTAATCCCCGGCGAAATAACATAAATTAAAAATTTAAATCACCCTTTACGCAAGTAGCTGGTCATCATGAGACCCTCATTCAATGAGTGATATAGAAAATGCTACTAAAACTGAACATAACTACAAAATTTTGAATTCTTAGCTTCAATATTGGCTGAGATGTTGTCACTTGTTCCAATTACGAGGGGCGTCTGAAAAGTTCTAAGCCTAAGATAGAAAAAAACAATTTACACAAATGAACTCGTGTTTATTTTTCAATATAGTCTCCTCCTAAATCAATGCATTTTTTACATTTTTTATACAGTGCTTTTAGGCCATTAAAAAAATAATCTTCATTTTGCCCTTCAAAATGCTCCTGTACAGCCGCCTTCATCTCTTCGTCACTTCTAAATCGCTTTCCCCTCAACTCTTTCTTCAAATTATTGAATAGAAAATAATCGCTTGGGGCTAGATCTGGGCTGTAGGGTGGGTGGTCAATTTCGTCAAAACCAACTTCCTTCAGAGCACGCCTCGCAACATTAGCGGTGTGAACGGGTGCGTTGTCTTGCAAAAACAAAATGCCTTTCCTTAGTTTACCCCGCCTTTTCTCAACTATGGCTTGTCGCACCTGTCTTATTAGATTTGCATAATAAGTTCCGTTTATCGTAGAGCCTTTTTCTAAATAATCGATTAAAAGAATGCCATCACAATCCCAAAATACCGTAGCCATTAACTTAGAGGCCGACTTTTGCACTTTAAATTTCTTCGGCGGCCTTTCACCCTTTTCAATCCACTGCATCGACTCAGACTTACACTCCGGATCATACTGTCTGATCCATGTTTCATCAACAGTTACTATTCGGGAACAAACTTCATCTAAATCATCTTCGCACAATTCTAAAAACGCCCGAGAAGTTTCCACACGACGTACTTTATCGAAGGCCGTTAGCATTTTCGGTACCCAACGAGCACTGACTTTACTCATGTACAAATGTTCATGTAAAATTTCTCCGACTCTTTCTTTACTAATACCTAAGACCTCAGCTATTTGCCAAACCTTAATTCTTCTATCTTCTAATACCAGCTTTTTGACTTTTGCTACGTTTTCTTCGGTCACTACCGATATTGGCCGCCCTGAGCGGGGGTCGTCTTCGATCGATTCCCGTCCGAGTTTAAATAAGCGACTCCACTTTTTGACTGTGGCATAAGAAGGCCCAGAATCACCGTAAATAATAGCCATTTCCTCAAAAATACACTGCGGTGATTTGTCACTTTTTGTAAGGAATTTAATTACAGCACGGTGCTCAATTTTCGTAATATTCGTTGGTAATTCACACATGATGTACTTTTCCGTTGAATATCTCGAAACAGAATAATAAAAACGTGACATGTTATTTTTTAATAATTTGTTTTTAAATGGCCTTTCTAGTGGCCAGTATCATAAACGCATATATAACCTCGAAATACCTTAGGCTTAGAACTTTTCAGACGCCCCTCGTAAAGCTAAATATCTTGGGAAGTACTGGTCCTATTTCGACCAAACATAGCTAACAACCATCTCGACAAACAAGTCTTTCGACTGAAAGACTCCTTTTGTTTTACAAAAAAGATGTATACGCACTATTTATCGCATTAGCAACCAAGAATCACTAAGAGCTATATTTGAAGAAAAAGGTTTTCTAACTCTCACATGTATTTATATTTTAGAATTATGTATTTTTCACAAAAGCAGTGTGGAATACTTTACAAAAAAATCTGCAGTAAAAAGTAATTTAAGACACCAATATAAATATAATATTATCCTACCTAAAGTAAAATCAAGTATATACAAAAAGGAGTACTTTCATAAGTGCCATAAAGGTATTTAATGAGTTACCGTTCGAACTAAAGGTCTTAGAAGGAACTGCATTTAAAACTAATTTAATAAATTGGCTGCTTCAAAGAGTGTTCTATAGTCTTGGTGAATATTTCGCATCTGCGCTATAAGTAAGGATTTAAGTATAACTATTGTTTGCCCGAAGTCGGGAAACTGTTGTAACGAATTCACTTCTCCATCTTTTATGTACACAGTTATTCAATAAATGTATTCTTATTCTTTCTTCTAAAGAAACCGCATTCAAATTGGTCCATCCGTTTGGGAGCTAATATACGATGCCACAGATATCAAGGTACTTTAGTACCTCACTTTTTTTTGTCATCTGTTGAAAAGGGCTGCATATAACTGTCTCGTTTATTTAACGAATTAAATTAACTTAATGGAAAGGTTAGGTTGCCACCATGTTTGATAATAGCTTGGAAGAGAGAGAACGCATAAGCCAGGTTAATTTAATTGGCATTGAGTGTATTCTATTTGATAGTTGGACAGTTTTATTAGTTTATTACATCAAATGAGCACCAGAACTAATAATATAACCTTTAAACAGTTTTAAGCTGTATTCTGCTATTCTGAACTCTCTCTGACAGCTTTTAAAGTTTTAGCTCGAGTTTCACAGAATTTGGCGGTTTTGCGGATGCTTTACTCGTATTTAATTTTACTTTAGTTCATTAGCGTTTTTGGAATAGTTTATGGTTCAGTTTGGTCGCGGTTTTAGCTCGTGATGGTTGCGTGCACGGTTGTAATGAAAGAAAAAGAAACTAGTGGCTCGCGATCACTCTAAATGGCTTAAATATCTCTTATTTTACGTTTTCAACCCTCATGATGTGAAAATTAATATATAAAATATCATAAAACCACATCTAGTACTTAGTATGTAAAATATTATAAGACCGTATTTGCATGTCCATACTAGACAAGTATTATAGACAATAGACATACTTATATTATTTGTAGTATTATATGTAGATGTAGCTATATTAGCTACTGCTAGCGATGTAGTATATCAGTTTTGTGTGTATTTATGTATTCTGTATAATTGTTAACATGTCTGGCTAACATGGTTGTAATGTAAGTTGGTCATGCTTTTTGTTCAATCAAACAGCCCACTTCAATAAAACCTATTCATGACTACAATATGCACACTCTCAATTTTCATCCCCGATTTTCACTGTTTAATAGGGTGTGATTCCCCTGTCGCGGGCAGAACGGACTGATTTGACCACACATTTCCACTGACGCTTACGGGTAATTTAGAGCACTGGGGTCTTACATTTTGTGCTATATATCTGTTCAAATAAACAGTCCACTTCAATAAAACCTATTCATGACTAGAATCTGCACAATATAAATTTTCATCCCCTATTTTCACTCTTTAATAGAGTGTTGCTTCTATCGCGGCCGGAACGGCCTGTGGTTTGACCGCACATTATTTCCAATGACGCATACGGGTAATTTCGTGCACTGTGAAATACGATCCATTCATAGCGTCAGTGGAAATGCACTCTTAGAGGTGATGTATTTTCTCCAAACATACGTACTTGTAATCACCCCGAAAGCGGTGTATTTGCTTTTCGCATAACTATTTTTCCTAACTATTTCATTTCGCAATCATTTCATTTCATTTCGCAATCATTTCATTTCATTTCCCAAAACACGTTTTTTTTTTAAATAAGCTTATCCAGTTTCGTATCGTTTTCTAACCTATTTAGTCTATTTGCCTAGGTTCATTTATAAAAATTAAAAATTGGGCAAGTGCGAGTCCGACTCGCGCATGAAGGGTTCCGTACCATAATCTATAACAAGTTTGTTGTATGGGAGCCCCCCTTAAATATTTATTTTATTTTATTTTTAGTATTTGTTGTTATAGCGGCAATAGAAGTACATCATCTGTGAAAATTTCAACTGTCTAGCTATAACCGTTCTTGAGATACAGCGAACATGCGACAGCGAAGTCTCAGTAATAGGGTCCCGTTTTTACCCTTTGGGTACGGAACCCTAAAAAAAGAATAGATAGTAAACTGATTTCCAATACAATTTTATAATCTTTACCGTAGTCGAGTAAAAAGTATCCTATAACCACAGACAACCCCCACTAGACGGAGCATGTGAGACGACCCGCGCGCACCCACGATATGGTACGGCAGAACATTAAAGTATCAACACGGCGGCCACCGTTTAGTTGCGTCCTTGTTTATGATCCATGCGTACGTCAACGAAAAAAGAAATTAAATAAATAACATGGTAAATTGTAATATTAAGTGGTGTAGAGAGACCTCATAAACATGGACGCAACTAAACGGTGGTCGCCGTGTTGGTACTTTAATGTTTTGCCGTACCATATCGTTGGTGCGCGCGGGTCGCCTTACATGTGCCTTACATGCTCCGTCTAGTGGGGGTGGTCTGTGCCTATAACCATCTCTGGATGTCCAGCTATCCCTGTACCTAAAATGGTTAAAATTCGTCCATCACCTCTAGCACAACTTTTACACGCGAGTCTTTCTCGCGCGAGATATGCTACCTATCCCTTTCTGTACAGTATCGTGAGAGAGTGACGGGTGATGCTATGTCGCGCGACACGAGTCGCGAGCCATAGTTGGGCTAAACGGGCTGCTGTTGCGTAATGCGAGGACAAAGGAAATTGTGATCATACCTGTGCTAACTCGGGGCACGTTCTAGGGATAGGATATCGATAAAAAAGATGTCGATATAATTAAATTAATCTATGTGCTCATTGAACATTCTCGATTACTATAAAGAGGTTCGATGTCATATCTGATCTGATATTCAAATTCAAATTCATTTATTTAAAAGACAACAATGGCCCATAATTTGTTAGTAACATATGATACAGTGTTAGTAAACAGATTGACAAAAATATAACATTACATATAAGATACAATTACTAGATAATAATAATTATCTAGTATATTGAGCCTCTTAAATTAAGATAATAAAAGTATGAGGATGTCATTCCAATCAAAATGTCAATTTACGTATATTATGAAAAATATTTTAAAATAAACATGTAAATACCTACAAGTTTCAATATGTTTATTTTTTTTATTTGAAATGTGGAGAAATAAGTAATATTTATTTATGTCGATGAAATTAGATGTTGACAGTAACATCGATATATTTTTTGTCGATAAAATATTTTGCTACGTTACTTTCGTATAGAGATACGATAGATAGAGGGCGCCAGAGTGGCATGGCGCCGCGCGCCCATACAAAACAAAAGACGATCCTGCATCATGCCATTAAGTTTTTCCCTGAAATCATCCCCCTGTGGAAAACAGATTTTCAGTACAAACCTAGAATTGTATAATGGTATAGATATTATATCTTTATCATAGAGTTGCACAATCTTGAAGAATAAATACTACTGATATGTGTATAGTGTATATTGCAGAGACCAATACAAATATGCGCATATGTAGGCTGACCTATAAACGCCTGGGATGGTGTTATGCAACAGCACACATGCTTATTTATTTACTATACCATTTTAGTGCCGCTCTCGCATCCATATTCATATTCATATAGGTATATTCATATATTTTTTTCTTTTTTTTATATATAAACAGTTATTTATAATAGTAGTTTATGTGACTGTACATAATGAAGGGTATTAAACACGAGTGTGGGTTTATGAAACGCGCCGAAGGCAAGTTTCATAATAACATCACACGAGTGTTTTAATATCTAATTATGTACAGTTACAGTCGAGTTCATTTACATCTACACACTTACGAGAACAAAAATTACTGAACACGATTTTATACTCCTGACAATAGAGTCGTGTTCAGATATTTTTGTTCTCGTAAGTGTGTAGATGTAAATGAACTCGACTGTACATACACTACTTTATCTAGCCACGTATCATAGGCCTCCATGATGCATTCAGGAGTCGCACATTACGACAAATATTACCCGGTAATGGCGGTAATAAAGTTTCCTGACAGCTGTCATAGTTTTTTTTTAATTCAGAGACAAACTAGATTTGGCCCCAACTATCATATTGTTCGATATCTTACTTACGTGCGACATTTGTCAAATTTGATGCAAATTGACAATTCATTTCGAACTAAACGTCATCTCGACTGATATTAGAATAGAGGTCAAATCAAATTTCTTTGTTTTTCAAAGATGTTCGAAATTTGAATAAATAATACTATCGCAATCGATGTTATTATTTAGCAATAATAATATTTTCACAGATAAGAAATTGGTTCTAATAAAACAATCTATTTTTATGGTGGTCATAATGTGCGGTTCTTGAACGCATCATGGAGGGTTTATGATATTTGGATAGATAAAAACAGTTATTTGGATGTCCAGCTATCCCTGTAGCAAAACCAGCAGTTTCTTTGCGATGAGTGGAAAAATAAATTCTTACCAACAAATGGCGCTTTACGACTGGTCCCGCGCATATTAATCCTCCTTAAGATTTTTCCTTAAATAATGCTCAATAGAAAACTGTTTTCCAATACAATTATATATTTTATCATATCTTTATAATAATCACATTAATATTATAAAGGCGAAAGTTTGTGTGTATGTTTGTTACTTCTTCACGCTCAAACGGCTGACCCAATTGTGATAAAATTTGGTATCGTGGTAGCTGACACCTTGGATTAGCATATTATGCTATTTATGATACCGAAAAATTTAGTGTTCCTGTCGGACGAGCGAGTAACACCGCAGGGCGCAGCTAGTGAAGAATAAATATTACTATATAGCAATACTAGCACGATACACTTATACATACAATACATTAAATTTTATAACCTATAATCGGAAAAATGTATTGAGATGACAGGTGTCATAGGACTCATCGTTCGCCGCGCGGGTATAATAAGTGTATCGTGCTAGTATTGCTGAGACCGATACAAGTACAGATGTGTGCTGACCTACACTGGTCACTGGGATGGTGTTATGCAATAGCACACATCTTTATTTATTTACACCGTTTAACTACCGTTCTGGCACCTATAAAAACAGTTGTTCAGATGATGATTATCATAATGATTAACAGGCTTTGGACTTTTCATAGCATGTTAGGACGTAAGAGACCTATGGCGCTGACATTGACATGAAAAATTGATGTCTTATATGTATCGTGCTAGTATTGCCGACACCGATACAAGTACAGATGTGTGCTGACCTACACTGGTCACTGGAATGGTGTTATGCAATAGCACACATCTTTATTTATTTACACCGTTTAACTACCGTTCCGGCACCTATAAAAACAGTTGTTCAGATGATGATTATCATAATGATTAACAGGCTTTGGACTTTTCATAGCATGTTAGGACGTAAGAGACCTATGGCGCTGACATTGACATGAAAAATTGATTTCTTATATGTATCGTGCTAGTATTGCCGAGACCGATACAAGTACAGATGTGTGCTGACCTACACTGGTCACTGGGATGGTGTTATGTAATAGCACACATCTTTATTTATTTACACCGTTTAACTACCGTTCTGGCACCTATAAAACAGTTGTTCAGATGATGATTATCATAATGATTAACAGGCTTTGGACTTTTCATAGCATGTTAGGACGTAAGGGACCTATGGCGCTGACATTGACATGAAAAATAGATGTCTTATACTCATTAATTAATTTAATCCCTAAGTATCTTTATGGTTAGCAAACATGTTTCAAAAATATTAGCAGCATTGCCCCGCTGTATTGCCAGCGATATTTGTTTTTAACCCCCGACTAAAAAAGAGGGTGTTATAAGTTCAACATGTGTATCTGTGTGTCTGTCTGTGGCATCATAGCTCCTAAACGGATGGATGAATTTGGGTGCGGTTTTTTTTAATCGGTTGGTTCTTAGCTAGGTTTGGTGGAACCAGTAGTTTCCAAGATATTCAACTTAATTCATACGATCTCAGCCAATTCTGAAGCTAAGAACTCCAAATTTTGTAGTTATGTTCATAGCATTTTCTAAATCACTAATTTTATGAGGATGAGTCCGAGGTCCATGAAGACCAGCTACTTGACTGGGGTGTTTTAATTTTTAAATTTAGGTTATTGTTATTAATAGGTATTTTCAGCTTCTCATTTCTGGCGTTCTAGTTCTTGTTTTCTAGTTGGTTCGATATAGACAGTTTCTCACACAAATTAATTGGTATAAAATTGTGTATATTGCGATTAAATACGTGGTTTAATGAATAAAATATGTGAAGTGGGCGTTAGTGCATTTATTTGTGTTCTAAAAATGCACGCTGACCTACAAAAAGGCTGGGTCGGGGTTATGCAACATTGACCACTGAAACAACGACGACTCATCGGTTTTATTTTGTTTTAAAAAGCTTTCATAACATACACCCCAGGCCAAAAGTATGGAAACAAAGTTTATTCTTTTAATATTTAAAATTTCCAATAATTATTCCTTGTGTAAATGTTAGTAACCATTAGGCCACCCCCTAAAAGAAAAAAAATAGAACATCCACTATTAAAACTCCATATTGTAAAAATATATAGATATACTTACCTAACTCAGGGGCAAAGTGCATGTCGTCTTTTTTATTGCCTTTCTACAAAATGTTGCACTGCAACTTTCGTAAGCAGAATTTGCGTTATTGGCTTTTTAAATGTTTATAATCATTTTTATATTGTGATTTTGTAATTTATTCCGTAATGAAATCACAGGTTTGTATAGTAATATAAGCTTGTTGCCATACTTTTGGCCTGGGGTGTAATAGCCCAACAGCCCAACAGGGTGTTTTTCAACCCACGCTATATTGCGGATTTTTTGTGGTACGAATTTATCTAACTAGCAACGACAAATTTTTGATAACTGACGTTGAAAGTCGGTGAATGTCACTGATGTAAACAAAGAGGAAACAGGACTAAATATTCCGAAAACTTCAAGTAATCCATACTAATATTATAAATGCGAAAGTATGTCTGTCTGTTACCTCTTCACACTTAAACCGCTGAATCGATTTTGATGAAATTTGGCATAGAGATAGTTTAAGAACATAGGAAGGACATAGGATAGCTTTCATCCTGGAAATTATACCTAAAAAGATTGAAAAGTGAGTGAACATTTCTGTTGGGGTGTGGTGACCCTGTAGGCGCTTTTAATAATCCCTTTTATCGTTCCACGCGTACGTAGTCGCGCGTAATTTAAGGCGCTGTAAATAGTGACACACAATTTTAGAAAATATTAATATTATACTTTCACATAACTTACAAGTGCAACTTTTTATATGTAAATTTTCAGTATATGCCCTAGTTTTTGACTTCATCAGAAACACGATTACTGAAAAAATCCTCGATAGTTTTATTTTTTGAAAAGTACCCCTTTTTTACACCTTAAGCCAAATATTTCGATAACTATTATGAATATCAACACAAAATTTGCTTTATTTAATAGTTTTTTAGCATATTTCGTTTTGTGCTTCATAGATTTTTAATAGGTTGAGTACATCAATCATACCAATTCATTTCGTTATTGGCAAAATAAAATGGTTCAGCGCGCGGCGGCGGCCGACTATTGCCTAGTCGCCAGTACGCTCGTGACAGCGGTCGACGCCGGACCTGTGCACATTTTTCTAACGCGGTAATACGACTTTAGACAGCAAGCAATATGGGTAATCACAGTGTAAATAAAGTTAAGCGAAAGAGGAAACGCTTAAGTGAACTAAGAGAACATATTTATGTAGTACCTATACCAGACCAATCGACCGGCCGCATCGTAGCGGATTTCACATTCGTTTTTACGTAGTTGGTTTGCAGTTCGGGTGCAGTTTTACTAATTGTGTGTTGTACAGTTCTATTCTATTCTAGTTCTCTTAAAGTGAATTACAAACGTTATTTCCTTAATGAGTGTTAATATGTCTTACTATTATTGAAACTCCGGTTTGTAATTAACCTACACGTGAATTAACTATCATTATTTTAAGGTGTTGGATTAACACCATTTAGTACATTGTAATTGTATGTATTTTAACCCTTAACTACCTAACTGCTATTTAGTCACAGAAACACCTACCTCCCGTCCCCAGGATGGATACATAATGTCGGCCTTATATATTAAATTTTATCGGATCGGACATTTTAAATAATAATGGCAATATAAACATATTAAAATATTAGTTTAACTAATAATCATTCTGGAAACATTAAAAGATATTTTTTTACTGTTATCATATGGCAACAGTCCTTATTTCAAGGTGAGATCAACAAAAATTTTGACTTTATATAAAGATCAAAGTCATTATTTCTAATTACTCAATTATTAACAATGCTAAATCAATAAGTTTAGTTAACATTAAGGTGATATTTTTATAAAATTGCAGAACACTAATTTATTCAATTTGTTCGCGGCAGTGAATGTAAGTTTGTTTGCACATTCTAGGCAAATAGATTTTTTACATTAGAAACATACGTACTGGGTCCCGTTTTTTATTCGGGTCAAAAGTAGAACAGGTTTTCCGCACTTCAAATCACTACCAACGTGACTTAGCGGTCGGCTAAGTAAAGAAAAAAATATCCATAGTCACGTAACCACCTACCACCCGTCTCCGAGGCCCTTAAGAAAAATACGTATCCACCTACCACCCGTCTCACAGACGGTCGGAGACAGTAATATGCTCACCAAAATTGCACTTGCATTTGCAATTGCATTGCAAAATTGCGTGCACGACCGACCTTGTCGAGCGACGACGCGGCACTCACTGAGGAGAAGGTACAAGGACACAAACGTTTGTAGGATGCTCGCCCATATTAGGTATGTTGGCTCATTCTACTTTTTACTGCAGGTTTTTGACACTAGTAGTAACGGGTTTGAAAAAATATTGTGTAAAGATAAATAAAGTTATGTCATTGTATGTATGCAGATTTATATCTAAACAATTTCAATACACTGCCAGCACAGCCAGTCACTCATTACAACAAAGAAAAATACAATACGTTTTTTAAGGACGTAATCTTTTTTTTTTCTATTTTTTAATTAGAAATTATAATTTATTTAGTCTTATAAATCACATTCAAAAGATAACTGTGTTACTGTTGTGCACTTTTGTTTCAAACTATTTGTCATAACCGTATACATGGTTATGACAAATAGTTTGAAACAAAAGTGCGTAAAAATATCTTAGCAAAGTATTTAACATTGATAAATATTTATGTTAGCTTGCATCTAATATATTTGTAATATAATTTAGAAACCAATCGTACAACTGAAATCTAAAAACTTCAATATAGAAATAGGGACATAATGGTAAGACAGTTGTTCAATAGTAACAAAGTTGTTTCATTAGAACATTCTCTTTTACAAAAAAATGCTTAATTGGTCTCTTAGTTACATTACAACATACGTTGTAAATAATAATTTTATTATTATTACTATAACCTTTTTGCTAAATCACAGCACTTACACGGGCTAGATTTCTTAATAAATATTTACAATTATTGTTCGAACACTTCCAAAGGATAAGGAAATACGCAGTTATCGCATGTAAAGGAAGATATGAGCAAAAATATGAAGAGTGCTGGTTTTTTCAATATGGCGGCGGGCGCGGAGGAGGGAGAATTGTGCATTTTGCATTTTAAATACTGACTAACCATCCTAGACAACATATCAAAAATTCAAAACTACCGGACCGTTTGTAAGGTCAAAATCCTTTATTCACTGGATTATTTCCGGGGGACACAAAAACCTGCACTAAAAAGTAGAATGACCCTGTTAACAATTTTAGGTTTGAATGAGTCTGTGAGACGGGAGGTAGGTTAAGGGTTAATTTTAGAGCTAAACAGGACTCTCAGCTTGAAAACCCCGGAACGTCACTTACAATCCTGACACTGGCAGGTGCATCACTGCCAAACTCAATGGACACTGAAGCCCCTAATCATTCTCGTAATGAGTAAGTTTTACTATACCTTAGATAATTATTAGGGTTCCGTACCCAAAGGGTGAAAACGGGACCCTATTACTGAGACTTCGCTGTCCGTCCGTCCGTCTGTCTGTCACCAGGCTGTATCTCAAGAACAGTGATAGCTAGACAGTTGAAATTTACACATATGATGTATTTATATTGTAGCTATAACAACAAATACTAAAAATAAAATAAAATAAGTATTTAAGGGGGGCTCTAATATAACAAACGGGATTGGTTGCGTTAACTTTGCACCTCATTTGTAGGTATGGGGCGCTATACATACCAGTTGCAAACTTAACTTAACCACTTAAGGATGGAAAGTGTTTAAATAAATAAATATGTAAATATCAGACAACCTCACACAAATCAACCTAGTTTGTGCGGAACCCTCGGTGCGCGAGTCCGACTCGCAACTTGACCGGTTTTTAATTGATATTTTTTTATCATACTTCCACATCTGAATTTTATTTTGCTTACTTGCTACTGCGTGTGCTATCATCATCAATAAATCATCATTCATAAATAAATAAATAAAATAATCGATAAAAACGCGGTGTATTGTTACCACTGTTTACATTAAATGAATATTAAATGAAGCACTAAGCATTTTTTTATAAAACAAAATAATAGTACTTTATAATTTTTTACTTCAATCAGAATACGGTTACGAACAGAATAAGGCCATCAACGGGCTGCGCGAGCAACGCACATGACGTGGAGCGGGGCGCCCCGCATGCGCCTCCACCGCGTGTCTGCTTCACCCCCGCAAATACCTAAACTTCGCCTATAAGCGCGCCTTAACCAAAACTATCCACTGTTGTGAAAGTAAAGTTTCTTTAAATCGGATTCCGTATTTACTTTGCAAGATGAACGAAGGATTGAGCATCGCTAATGACGTTTAACCTTTTGACCGCCACAGTCGGCTGTGGCCGTCAACAAAAAATCGTGCCCCTGACGCCACGTCGGCCACAGCCGTCCAAATTTCAATGCTCAATAACTTTGTAATTCTAACCGCTACAAGTATTTTTCAATCCCTGTTGATTTTGGGGCACATCTTTTTTTTTTACTCTGGCGTCAGTGGCAGGGTAAATTGCTAGACCGCTTGGCGGTCAATAGGTTAATGATGCAAATATAAGACGTGTGCTCATTATTTATAGCCAATGAAACCTGTCTGTGGCACCACTTTCCCAGGGCCGGACCAACACTTGTTATGAGCTGTTAATCATATTTCCTTTTTTTTTTTTTTACTGAAATGTTATTATTTTTTTTGGCATCTCTGTATCTTTGGTAGAACTATAATGTTAGTAATAGTGGGGCAGACTGTTATTATACAATGCAACATACTGTACTTAAGTGTATGAATAAAATTTACTCAATTTGTAAAGAAACAAAGAAAAAATCCAGTAAAATTTATAATTTTAGATTCCAACAAATTTTGAAATTGTTTCAGAAATCAGAATCCTCATACTGTACAATAATGAACTTAAGCGCACTTTTTCACGGTGAAAATGGCAAAATACTCGTAAAATCGTATCGTATAAAAGGCGGAATTAATGCCATGAGGCATTCTCTACCAGTCAACCTTATGCACATAGTCCCTTATATGTACATTTAAGTCTCACAAAACAACTCTATAATGAGAAGCTTATATCTAGTCCGCCCGAGCTTATTTGAAAATGCAAAGCTGACCTAACAACGTGGACAGCGTTATGCAACCGCCTGCATTATTTATGACATTGATTGATTTGTCTATAGGTTCGTGCTAAAAATAGCATTTATGACTGGTAAAGTTTCGAGGCTAATGCTTAGAACGTTATTCGTTTTTGCAGTTAAAATAGGGATTTATGACGTTTATTAGGTTTTTAAATTAGGTTCTATATTGATGGAATATCCAGTTATGGCTAGAAAATGAATGATACTTCTAATATTGTACGAAAATAATTTAATTTATTAATTTTAGTATTTTAATCCTCAGGAATGCTAAACACAATAACCATACCATAAAGGTAGTTTGGAATGAAATTAGAATAGAATAGAATGGAACACTACATTGTTTCGGGATAAAAAGTCCAGTCATTTGAGCGTGAAGAATTAACAAACATATACATACTTACTCACAAACTTTCACCTTTATAATATTAGTGTGATGTTAATATCGGCTTCATAGCTCTCTAGTCTTACCGTGCTTTCAGAAGAGTGCCTACTACTAAGCAGTTTTCATATGGCAATAATAGGGAGTGTTGCATAATCCCGTCCACACGAACAGAGCATTAACAGTTTAACGGCATTCCGCATTTATCCCGCCACCGATTTAGCGAAGCTGTTGTTGCTTGTTAGTCAGTGCATCGCCACAAGAACACAGTGCACTATGTGGGAGCGGCGAGGTAAATATTTATTTTACCTGACTAGCGGAGATGCCATGATGCCATGACCACAAAACAGATAGGTACAGAAATCAATCTACATACAAGCGCGCTCGAGCAAACGCACACATAGACATTGCTCACGGACACGTCAAGCGGATGGCACTCGGGCTCGCACTGGTCTGAACTGGTCCGAGATATCGTGTCCGTGAGCAATGTCTATGTGTGCGTTTGCTCGAGCGCGCTTGTATGTAGGTAGATTGGTTTCTGTACCTATCTGTTTTGTGCCATGACTTTGCGGTACCAGCGGCACGGCGAGTGGGTGAGCGAGAGATCCGTGCGGCGGCCATACGAGTGAGCGAGAGAAGTTGTGAGAGTGAGAGAGAGGAATTTCCTACCGTGGAATGAGCCCTGCTAGGGTTGTCCCCGGGGGCTCCAGCATGCGGGTCTTCAAGGGAGTACATAGGTTCTTAAAGGGTCGGCAACGCGCGTGTGATGCTCCTGGCGTCGCAAGCGTCCATAGGCGGCGGTAACTGCTTAACATCAGGCGGGCCGCATGCTTGTTTACCACCGTCGTAGTATAAAAACACGTACCTACACCGCTGCCGCTACCGCTGTCTCGCAAGGTCGTGGCATCTCCGCGCCGAATCGCTTGCTTTATAGCGCCTAAACTAAAAGCACAATAAAATGTTCACATTTAACTTTTCTATTTACTTATGTATTTTTTTTCGCTTCAATATAAAAAAACAATATTTATTTGTTGAATTTGAAATGTATCTCCAGCTTCCATTCCATATAAAATTTTACGAAAAGTTCATCCCTATGGATGGTAAATAGAGAAATGGGAGATAAAATATATGAGTGTGCTTATTTGTTAGTAGTGTGTAGTGTCTGAGGATTAACTCCTATCTACTAAGTCTTCTATGAAGAAGCGGCATTCAGTCATCTCTGGGAGGAGAGACGTTTGTAATTCAGCTGTCACATTAGATGTTATTCGTTTATGTCTCTGTCCTTTCCCTATCTCTACCTCACTCTTTCTCTCTATGAGTCCATGGGAAAATCGTCTCTTTTTCCCTCTTTCTTTTAGAGAACCAACAGATTGAAACACATTGATTAAGTATAATATGGTAATCGAGATGGCGCCTGATTCTCTCGCCTCACCTCATTACGGGTGTTCACTAGTACAATACTATTATAATCATAATGAATGAGCTGAATAAAGTCTCTTTGGTGCCATCTAAAGTTAAAGGAAAAATTTCATCCCTGATGAGAGTTGAAAAGGGGATGAATATCTCGAATATGCATTTTTCTTAAGGTTTGATTTGCCATAAACTTTTGCTTTTATTATGTCCGAAGTTTAAGTGTAGGGACTAGGGTCTAGCGTAGTGTGGATTAAAGACCAGCTAAATGCCAGAGAAGGGTATCCTGAAGGTGACCAGCATGGCCACCGTGGCCGAAGAACCCAAAGAGCCGAAGGAGCCCAAGCCTTCTATGAAGAAGCGACATTCAGTCATCTCTGGGAGAAGTGATGTTTGTAAGTCTTAAATATCCTTCCAAATCATTTCATATAATATAGGATGTCAAGACCTTAGGTACCAACTCAACTTTCACTTATTAAAGGTCTTCGAATTTATTCAGTTTTTTAGTCTTAAATATCCTGCCAAATCGTTTCATATAAAAAAAAAATTTTTAACAAAAAAAAGAACCGACTTCAGTAAAACTAAAAAGCCGAAAATAACCCGTTCAAGTACAGATTACATTTGACTCACCCTTTGAAATCGATCCCAAACCACTCAGTTATTATATTTATATATTAAAGTTTACGTGAGGTTTGGCACCGACTTCAAAGGGTGAGTCAAATGTAATCTGTACTTGAACGGGTTATTTTCGGCTTTTTAGTTTTACTGAAGTCGGTTCTTTTTTTTGTTAAAAATTTTTTTTTTCGCTTTTTAGTGATTCATATAAAATACTTATGGCGGGGTGATCAGGGAGGTCTTGAAGGCATGCATCTCGTTTGAAATATCTCTCCTAACTCCTAACTGTTAAGGAGTTGTACCTTCCATCATCAGTTCAGCATGAGAAGATGATGACTACCATATGCAAATACTTAAATAGTTTTAGAAAAAACATTAAAAATATTATGAGTGCCTATAAAATTTCAGGAATTCCTTCGATTCCTCATGGATCTCGTCATCCGATCTTCACCAAAATTTTATGGGACCAACCTTGAGATGTCTATTCATGAACCTAAAAAGAATTTTCCAAATCGACTCATAAATGACGGAGTTATGAGGTAACAAACATTAAAAAAAAAAAAAAAAAAAAAAAAAAAAAAAAACATACAACCGAACTGAGAACCCCCTCCTTTTTTTGAAGTCGGTTAAAAATAGGATGTCCACACCTCGCCAACTCAACTTTCACTTATAAAAATTATTCGTATTTATTCAGTTTTCTTTTTACACACAAAAACCTCTCGCCTCTCGAACACTGTTTTAATTAAAGATTTGCCGTTCGGAAACGTAGATTTCTATGGGATATGTTCTAGAGAACTTTCTTCCTTAGGGCTTCCAATCATGTTAATAATGAATAATGTTAATAAATTCAATACTGTAATGCATGGAGCCATCTTGCATCCCTTCAATATCAAATAGAAAACATGGTGTAACTAGACATCGGTTACAGGCTCATTGTGTTGTCAGTTCAGTCCATCATTCTGGTCTGGACTGTCAGTTTACTGTCATTCATTAATTATCACCAGTCACCACCCACCGTCAGTCCGAGAGGGTTACGCGATCATTCCCTCGTCATTCTGACCAGACTGATTAGGGTATGCAAACCCGGTTATATTCACATAGTAAACCCGATTATAACCGATTATAAATGGTAAAATAACCCGGTTTGCATTCCCTAAATCTGATGGACTGAACGTGTCACTGATGTAAGAAGTCTTCGTAGTTTTACGATCTGTATTTAGTTTGGTAAATGAGTGCTCAGGGGGTTGTGGAATTGTGGATGAAAGGTCGAAAACAAAAAGTTTGTGCGACTTTGTTTGTACTAGTTAAGATACGGAAAGTAGTCGCTCTCGAGGGTAAGCCATGGAAACAAGTAATTTTGGGGTTTTTGCTTCCATCTCAAAAACCATGCGACGTAGGGACCTTTGTGACGCTACATAATGAAAACTGATCAAATTTTGATTCGATACACTTTTTGCGTATTCCCAATCCTTGTTTAGATATCAGCTCCAAAAAACGATTAAATTTTCAATATGGTAGGCAGTATATGTAGTAACAGTAACAAGAGTTTTCTACGGTAAATACGGCACGGTAAATTGTCACTCACACTCGAAACTTGCCTCGTATAGTAACTAGGCAAAATAACTCGTAAGCTGGAATATTTATGGCATTCGCTGCAAGAAACTAGTTGTCGTCAGCACGTGCCGCGTTTCTAGGTTACCGGTTTTTGTATTGCGGCCATTTCTTGCTGACTTGCCGCAGTTAGGAACGTCTGTGCGCGTTATTCTTACCAAAAAAGAAACTCGAATCCCTTTTTATTCCAGAACTGGAAATTTTAGGCCTCATCCTTCTGAGAATCGATGGCATTTTCGATGTGAATAATAAAAACAGGTGTCCTAAAGTCCGTTCCATTACGTCACGTTTGAATATGGACTCTTTCTTATTTGTTTGTGTGACGAAGTGGCAACTAAAAATCCCATAAAATCTTTGGGACTCTTTTATTCTTCACATCGAAAATGCTGTCGGTTCTGAGAAGGATGGACCCAAAAACGTCAAGTTCTGGAGAAACAAGGATTCTGGATTCGGATGGATCAAAGATGTCTGGAAAAAACACACGTATAACCGCGAAATGTTAGTTCATCTAGACCTTTGATTATGAGCATTTCTGTAAGTTATCCGCGTCCTTTTGGCGCACTAGTATGATTTACCTACCTTGCAACAACCGCATAAAAATGTGTCCAAAATTATGCGCAATGTCCCCATGCTCTGTTACGCTGATAGAAAGAAAAAAATAAACATTTATTGCCAAACCAAAAAATAAAATAAGTACATGGAACAAGCAATAACAGCATTGTCAGTACATTCCACGCAAATTATACCGTGTAACAAAAGGAGCGGACTCAGCATGTGCTGCGACAGCCAGGCGTCTGCGCGGCGCTGGTTTTCAGGCCGTCCCTTTTCTCACTCTGAACCACATTGTCATGTTTGCGGGGGCGACCCAGGTATACATGCATGTATGTACGTGCACACAACACGCCCACACATACATGCATATCGAGTGTACATCAAAACAAGTAAAAAGAAAAACATATACTGTATCCGCTGCCAGTCCGCTGAAACAAAGCGGAGAAAATAAAATCAATCAGGTTGCGTCTTTGTAAAACCCAAAAGAAGTGCTTTTAAATCTGGAGAATGTGATCGGTCTATTTTAAACAGATCCAGTGGACGGGCAGCCTTAGATCGGGTTAACTTCGTTTATCGACGCGTTTTATAGAGTGTTTTATTTTCATCGCATTTTTCTCTTTAATTGTAACTTTTTGCGATTGCTTTAAAACAAACTTATCCTGACCTGGCTTTTGTATGGTTCTTCTAAATCATGAAAAGTATTTATGGCTTCAGGGGAAATGTTGTATACGGAATAAAAATGTGAAATTAAATTAAGCATTCGACGCAACTTATGTCGATAAACGGAGTGACCAGTTGGGTCGAATATGTCGACATTGACAGGCGTGATCGGACTATAACACTTTCACGAACACAAGACCTTTTTGAAAACTGCGTGATACGGGACAGATATTTTTCGGCCATAGACGTGCCGTCTACATGAACTGTTTGAGGCGCGCGTTTCGGGCGTTACGGCATTAATGGCCACGGATGAAATCATGTATGCAAATGGTCCGTCGATAGACGTAGACGACACGAGCCTCTTCAACGTGTCTGAGAGAGGTAACTTGTGGTTGGCCCTGTACTGGGCTGCACAATGACTGATTTATGAATAAATTCATTCATAAATTGCCTTAAGGCACACGAGGTCTACTTTCCTGAATAGTCCGTGGAACATTAACCTTTTGGACGCGCCTGTCGCTATATGGGCATCATGGCATCATCAGGAAACGGTGCCACTCACACCATTGCCAAACGGTGCCACACAGTCCATTTGTATAATATCATTTTGAGCACTTGGCTTGCGTAGCAGATAGGTAGATGTGTAACTGGGACTTGAAGGGACCAGCAAATTTGTCTCACTTAAAGAGGTTTTCGACTTACCAATGTCTCAGATATACAAGTAATAACTTAACACCTGTCTCGTTTACAGACGGTTCCATTAATAGAGGTAAAAAAGAGGATATTTCAGTTATAAAGATACGATTTTTAGTCATCTGGTTGTCTGTTTAGGCCCACTAACAGAGGTATTTCAGTGGTAAAGTCATCGGGATGAGTTCCAGCTATAAAGGTTTCTTACTTATCCAGGTCCCCCTCAACCAAATGTGACTGTATTATTGCCACTTCTCCCTCAAACTGTTGCATGTTCTTTGCCATGGTCCCACAACTAATAACCCCTAACCTTCCCAGGGTCGTCATCAGAAGAGGATGAAGGCATCCAGCCCCACGAGAAAGCCATCGCCGCTGGCACGCCTAACCCGAACTACTGCGTTCGGAATGTGGAACAACATGCTTTTGGAAGAAGGGAAATCGAGATTGCTGAACAGGAGATGCCCGGCATTATGGCCCTGAGGGCTAGAGCTAAGGAGGACAAACCTTTAAAAGATGCTAAGGTAATTTTATTGTGTTTCTCCTGTTAAACCTTCTTTGAGTAGAGAAGTTGGGGTTGATCAGGATCATGGTCTGACTCTACCACACAGGCCACGTAGGTATGCCCATAAATTTTCTGTTGTAGGCCACAGTCGTCCTTGACATTCAAAAGATTAATGTTTGGCAGCACATACCCATGTGTGACGATGAATGTCATATCACGCGGACTTGTACATACCTGTTTTCTATTTGCACGGTTAGCTTTCTATCTTCTTCTAATTCTTCTGACTGATCTACTAATAAAGATTCTTCTTCCACAGATAGTAGGCTGCACACACATTAACGCTCAGACGGCTGTGCTGATCGAGACCCTCGCTGCTCTGGGCGCCACGGTCCGCTGGGCCGCCTGCAACATCTACAGCACGCAGAACGAGGTAGCCGCGGCGTTAGCTCATGCAGGTGTGTACCAGAAGACAACAGATAGTAGGATGCACACACATCGACGCGCAAACACATATATAGCACGCAGAACGAGGTATCCGCGGCGTTAGCTCGTGCAGGTATGCACCAGAAGACTACAGATAGTAGGATGCACACACATCGACGCACAGACACACATATATAGCACACATGGTGCATGCAAAAATGCACGCAGTTTAAAAAAAAACCGAATCCCTGTTTCTTCCAGAACTTGACATTTTTGGGTTTATCTTACTCAGAATCGATAGCATTTTCAAAGTGAAAAATAAAAAAAAGTGTCCTAAATTGGTCCGTTCCATTACGTCACGTTTGAATATGAACTTTGTTTTTATTTGCACGAGCGTTTCGTAGTGGAAATCAAAATTATGGGACACTTTTTTATTCTTGACATTGAAAATGCTATCGATTTTGAGTAGGATGAACCCAAAAAATATCGCCCGCGGTTTCCGATATTTCGAATTCTGCGTTCGATAAGTAATAACTTCGAAGATTAGATTATGTGCATAATTATGTGCGTCTATTGTTCGGGAGACAATCAATGTATCTTGCTGTTCCATTGTTATCGTTTCCCACATCATTGACTTATGCGATGTTAATGTCCGATTTTTTGCGTCACCCTAGGAAGTAAGTGGGATTTTCTGGTTACACGGGGAGAAAATCCCACTTCCTGGCGAAGACAACACGTAAAACTTTAGACAAACCACGGGCGGTAATTCTTAAGGCCCCAGATCACTTATCGTTTCATAACTTCCGTCATAATTTCTGTTTAGGTTCATAGTTGTCATACAATTATTGTTTTGTTGATTAAATTTTTTCATTTTCATTTATGAGGATCTTGGAAACAATTTCATATTTGCTTTTGGAAAAAAATAACGTAAAATGTTCTTACCTTAAAGGAACGTCACTCTTTAACAGCAATTTCTGATTCTTAGAGCACTCTAAATGTATGTAGTCCCATACAGACATTTATTCTCAATGAAAAATAGCATCGATTGACATCTTAATTTTTTTTCTCTACTCAATTTCGACCGGGTTCGATTCCGGGTTATGCATGAGATATACGAAAAAAATTTTACTGCAGTTTTTAATATATCTAAAATCGAAGCCATGGTTCCTAAGAACAGATTTCCCTATCTCTTATAGTGTTCATTTTCTCCCTACTGACCCATTTGGATTGATCACCCGGTATATGGCCTTCAGTTCGGGCCCCAAACACCTGCGATCTGCATTCACGAATGCACCGCCCTAGGTATGTAATGTACTCGTACTATTACAGCTTACATGGTTGACAGTTAATATTTCTTACATTTTACCTTAACCGAAAATTTATAATCTTTTTATCACTTCCAGGATTCGCAGTATTCGCGTGGCGCGGCGAGAGCGAAGAGGCTTTCTGGTGGTGCATCGACCAATGCTGCGCTCCTAGCGCCACCTGGCAACCGAACATGATTCTAGACGATGGTGGAGATGCTACACACCTGATGCTGAAGAAACACGCCGCTGCCTTCAAGCAGATCAAAGGTAAGGAACTAGAAGAGGCTTTCTGGTGGTGCATCTACCAATGATGCGCTCCTAGCGCCACCTGGCAACCGAACATGATTCTGGACAATACTGCTGAACAAGTTGTGATAGACCTGATACCTGACCTGACCTAAGAACAGGCTTACGATTGGATCGTCAGAGTAAGTGTTGCCACATGTTTGGTACATTGTTTTTTTTTTGGGACTAGGTAGAAATGCTCCTTCTTACATCTGTCTGTACAGAATGGCACTATATGCATGGTGATCTTCTTTGTTTCTTGTTTGCATAAATTGTAATATATTTCCGCTCAATACAGACCGTTTTGGAATGACTGTGCATTGTCGGCAGTAAACAGTTAATCCCTTCTTCAGCAGCATTAACTGCAATCAAGAACAATTCTATTTTTAACCCCGCTAAAAAGAGGGGTGTTATGTGTATCGTAGCTCACAAACGGCTGGTCCGATGTAAATGCGGTTTTTTCTATCGAAAGGCTTGTCTGTTGAGATGTTTCTTAGCTATGTTTGGCTAGGTCGGGGGTTTTGAATTTTGAATTTAGGTTATAATTACTCGTATTGGTACTGTCAAAGCACCAGTTAAAATTTAGTTTTTGTCTCTTTCAGGCATAGTGGAAGAGAGCGTGACGGGCGTCCACAGGCTATACCAGCTCAGCAAGGCGGGGAAGCTGTGTGTACCCGCCATGAACGTCAACGATTCCGTCACCAAGACCAAATTCGACAACCTCTATTCTTGCCGGTCAGTTTATTATAAATAAATAAATAAACTAATGAATGAATTAATGCATGAAAGAATGATTAAAAAAAAAATTAATATAGGATAACCTCACACAAATCAATCTAGTCCAGCAGTAAGCTCTAGTAGGCTTGTGTTATGGACACTATACGACGATAAACATACTTATATAGATAAATTAAATACATTTTTAAATACAAATATATAACATCCATGACCCAGGCACAAATAATAATAATAATAATACAATACTTTATTGCACACCAATAAAAGTTTACAAATGGAAACAAGACAAATACAATTTATAAATAACGGTAGACAACAGGCGGTCTTATCGCTAAAAAGCGATCTCTTCCAAAAATTCGAGCTTGTCACACAACTATTTGCCCTTGCCGGGATTCGAACCCAAGACCGTCGGCTCAGTAGGCAGTTTAACCACTGCTCCAACCGCGTCGTCAATGATTCGAAATGAAAAATAAATAAATCGACCACAAAATAAATATTGGCCCATGGGCCAATTTATGTACTTAGTACATTTTGTGTAAATCAATGGAGCAAAAATTGTAGGACATAGCGTGAAATTAGGCTTAACATGGTCAGAGGAAGCAACATTATCAACTCACCAAAATTGTATACAATGAAACGAAAAATTGGAAAAAAAATTAACGGTTCAGGCAGGGTTCGCACCTACGTTCAGTGATTAAAGGATTTTGACCTTACAAACGGTCCGGTAGTTTTGAATTTTTGATATGTTGTCTAGGATGGTTAGTCAGTGTTTAAAATGCAAAATGCACAATTCCCCCACCTCCGCGCCCGCCGCCATATTGAAAAAACCGGCACTCTCTTCATATTTTTGCTCATATCTTCCTTTAGGAGCATTTTAGCTAGAAGAAAGCTTCGACAATGTTATAGAGAGTTAAATTTACTACATTTTCCATGTTGTATTTTGTTTCTAGGACAGATAGTTACGGAGATATGCACATTTAAAAAAACTTAAAAAATTGCAATTTCCAACTCAAAAACAAACTTCTGGATCGACAACAAAATTGGCCCTTATAGGTGTAACTTATACAAATTTTATTTCCTTTTTCAGAGAGAGCATAATAGACGCCCTAAAAAGAAGTACGGACCTGATGTTCGGCGGGAAACAGTCAGTCGTGTGCGGGTATGGCGAGGTCGGCAAGGGCTGCTGTCAGGCGTTGAAAGCTTTAGGCTGTGTGGTAAGTAATACTTTCTTAAACGTGCTTTCTTAAATGTCTTCATAACGTGCGTTATAACAGGCTTCGAAGTATCACGTTTCGGGCGGAACAACTCGGGAGAACTGGAAAGGAATTTAATACAAAACTGAGAGCCTAGGACGGGAAGTTTTTTTTTTAAATATGGTATTGGTTCATGCACAGGTTTAACAGCTGTTTTTATTTTTGAGTGGTGTATTTTTTTTTATTTCATTGCATATGTTTGAGAAAAGCACTATACATGCCTTGGCCATGAAAAGGGCTTGCCGGCTTCGTATCACTATCCGTCTATACCTACTCACCCGGCAAGCTCTTCTTTCCCGGCGTTTGCAGTAATGGACATCACACTTGCTCGTAAACGTCAAGGGTTCACGCTAGAAAAGCGGGCGGTAAGTCGTAAATTACGCCCTAGGGTGGTTAGTCGTATATTACGCCCTAGGACGGTAAGTAATTTTGGTATTTACTACTACTTTTGTTTTATTTCCTCCAAAGTGTGATGAACGTGACTAGTGGTAAAGGAATTCCAAACTCGTGTCATTAAAGTTATAATAGACACTCGTTTATAATTCCTCGTTTACCACCCTTGTTACTTAATGTAATATTACGAATTGGGGCTTTACAAATTACCGCCCGTGGTTTACCTAAAGTTTTACGTCTTACGCATAGCGGGCAGTAAATCCCACCTACGGCCTAGGACCGATAGTGACGTAAATATTGTTTCTGCAGGTGTATGTGACAGAAATCGACCCAATCTGCGCGCTACAAGCAGCCATGGACGGGTTCAGAGTTGTAAAATTAAACGAGGTAAGTCAAACTCAACAGTTTGTGGTGCAGCCTACTGTGTCGATTCGAATTCATCACACAAATATTTGCCCTGGCCGGGGTTTGAACCTTGGACCGCCGGCTCAGAGTAGTAGCCGGAGCAGTAGTTTCTATGAAGATGCTGGCTCGTGACGTCATAAAAGTTAGTAGTAAATAAAAAAAGTCTTTTTAATCTTCGTCCAATTAAAAATAGTATAATGTCAAAAAGTTAGTGGTAGTTTATTTGGTTTCGTGTATTTTTGAATGTATGTTTCGTGGTTAAACAATTTATTTTCACTAATAGTTTAGACGACGCGCTTGGCGCAGTGGTTAAGCAATTGCCTACTGAGCCGACGGTCCCGGGTTCGAATCCCGGCAAGGGCAAATATTTGTGTGATGAACACGAATATTTGTGCCTGGGTCATGGATGTTCTATGTATTTAAGTATTTATTTATCTATATAAGTATTGTATATCGCCTAGTACTTACCTAACACAAGCCTTCTTGAGCTTAATTTGGGACTAGGTTGATTTGTGTGAGGTTGTCTGATATTTATTATAATTTATTTATTAATAGTCAACCAAATCGTCAAAGTAACCGACATAACTCACAGGATTGCACGGTTGAAGTGGCAATGGGCATGCCATGTAGCCCGGAGAATGGATGGCCGGGGCAGCAAAGTCCTAGAGTGGCTACCGCGTCAAGGAACGCGCAGCGTGGGTCGGCCCCTGACTAGACGGACGGATGACATCGTGTGGGTAGCGGGCGCCCTTTGACGAGTCATGGGGGAGGCCTACGTTCAACACTTGCTGATAGACCGTATTACTAGACTTATAAATAAATAAATATCGGACAACATCACACAAATTGATCTAGTCCCAAATTAAGCTCATGAAGGCTCGTGTTATGGGTACTAGACGACGATATACGTACTTATATAGATAAATATATACTTAAATACATAGAACAACCATGACACAAGGACAAATATTCGAGCTCATCACACAAATATTTGCCCTGGCCGAGATTCGAACCCGGGACCGCCGGCTCAGTAGGCAGGTGTCTACAAACCGAGCCAAACGCATCATACGTCGTCATGCATACTTATATACTATTGTTTCGGCTTCCAGGTGATAAGACAAGTGGACATCGTGATAACAGCAACTGGCAATAAGGGCGTGGTGACCCGCGAGCATATGGAGCGGATGAAAAATGGCTGCGTAGTGTGTAACATGGGGCATTCCAATACTGAAGTGGATGTTCACGCGCTGCGGACTCCGGACCTGCTGTGGGAGCGCGTGAGGAGCCAGGTGAAATGCTACTAAGTACAATTTTTTTAAACTACGCTCATCCACTTCGGAACTCAATACTATTGAGTGGTTAACCACAAATTAAGATAAAGAGCTCGTAGCAAAGGCAGATTGTAACCACCTTGAAAGGTTAATATAGATTATCGACTCTATTTCCTTGGACATTAGACTACAAAATACACTAACAGAATAATGATAACTGTTTTTGGAATTTTACAACCGCCCGACTGTCAACAAGAACGTACTGTCTAGAAAAAGGACTATGAACTCTCATCATCAACCATTTTAAACCTATTCAACAAGGAATAAGGTTGAGAATTCAATATCCACGCAATGTAGTTCTAACCTTTTTTTGTAAGTAACTGGTTGGCGGTTACGAGAACAAAAGCAGATAGGATTGTATTAGACACAATGCCATTGTGAATGCAAGTAAGTGGATGAGCTTAGTTTAAAAAAAATTGTACTATACACTCTTAAACAAATTCCACTGCTTTTTAGCGTTCCGTACCCAAAGGGCAATTTGAAGTGGCAGTAGGGAATGCAATCGGTTATTTTTAGTATGGAAATAACCGGTTATTAACCGAAACCGCGGTTATTTTCAAACATTTTCGGTTAACCGTTGCATTACATAAGTGGCAGTGGGCTGGCCATATTAGCCGAAGAACCGATAACCGGTGGGGTAAACGTGTTCTTGAGTGGAGACCGCGGATCGGCAAGCGTAGTGTGGGACGCCCTCAGACTAGGTGGAGCGATGATCTTTGCAGGGTGGCTGGCAAGAGCTGGATGAGAGTAGCCGTGGATCGTTCACAATGGCGTGCAGTTGGAGAGGCATATGTCCAGCAGTGGACAGGAATAGGCTGATGATGATGATGATGATGACCCAAAGGGTATAAACGAAACCCTATTACTAAGACGCCGCTGTCTGTCCGTCTGTCACCAGGCTATATCTAGACCGTGATAGTTAGACAGTTGAAATTTTTACAGATGATAAAAATAAAAAAAAATATTAAGGCACAATCATACCCAAATCGACCTAGTCCCAAACTAAGCAAAGCTTGTACTATGGGTACTAGACGACGATATACATAATATAATATAATATATAAAATACATATATAGATAACATCCATGACCCAAGAACAAATGTTTGCACAAATATTTGCCCCGGCCGGGATTCGAACCCGGGACCGCCGACTCAGTAGGCAGGTGTCTACAAACCGAGCCAAACGCGTCGTTGATGTATTTCTGTTGCCGCTATAACAGCAAATGGGTGAATCAACTTTTAAATGCCCACATGATGAAATTGTGGATTTTAATTTTGTTTTCTTATTGTCCATATTTATATATTTTATTTAAAAGATAATTTTCTCTTGTTTATGATTATGTATAGAGCAGAGCTGTTTCTATAAGAATTTAGTGAATTTGACTAAAAACAAATCGGCAGCACAATTCTGCCTTGTCCCCTGGACCACTATTCAAAGTTATTAAAAAAAATGCTAGACATTAATAATTGATTAAAATATTATTTTACTTACATACATTAAACAATACAGTTTTTTTTTTATCTTTATATATGGTATATATCTCACGAAATTTCACAATATTTCCCGTAATCATGTCCCCAGGACAACCTCAATTTCACAGACTCGAAACTTTTTAATTAAAACGCGAAAGAGTATCAGTAATGTAAGAAAATTCCTTCTGCTACTTTGTTTTGTATTGTGTTATTGTATCTTAAAAAAATATGAACTGTTCTTGAATAAAAAAGAAGAAGAAATAATGATATTGTGTTTCTCAATCTAGGGACATCTTAGTTGTCCCATGGACATATTCTGGTTGTCCAATGGAAATATTAGAACCAAAAATTTTAAAGAGGGTACTAAATGAAACAAATTTAATAAAGTATTCAGAAATCAGTTTTAATAATAATAACGTTTATTCAATACAAAACCTTATCGCTAATGTTCATCCTATAGCGTCATTTTTCCCTCTCCGACAATCCCATTTCCTAAAATTCAATACTTATGTAAAATAAAAATACGCAAATTATTTAATGAAGGTGGAGAAAGATCCCAGTTCTTGAAATTATCTCAATTGATGGTTACTTAATATGATCCTTACGTTAAGGCGAAAGGTCAAAGTCAGGGTATTAATCAACTGTTGGAATTAAGGTGTTAATCATTGGGACGTTTACCGTATTAAATAACCCTATAATTGGGATTTACCCTATTAAAAATCTTAACACATCGTTTTTGTCTAAGGGACAACCAAAATGTCCTACGGACAACCAATTCCGTTGTCCAAGTGACTAGTTGTCCGAGGGACGTATCTAAAACTTTGAGACGAATTATAAATATCAAAGAGTTTTAGTGCTTTATTTCACGCTTACGGTAAAGTATGTATACAATAGCTTTTTGTACAATATAATTTATTGTAATATGTTAAGTACTTACGTATTTGTGCCAGTGGTCCGATGGACAAACAATAAAGCCACCCACACTTTCCAACAGTACTAGACCGACTGACGCCGCGACTTTCGTGTTTTTAAAATTGTGGGTAGGCCTAATCTGCTTACCAGATATTTTAGTTTGATATCAAATATATTACTACCCCATTAATATTTAGATTTCATAACTAATTTATGGTTGTCCGGTGGACATGCATGGCGTGGATAATTAAAGGGACAAAATTAAAACGCAAGAAATTCATAAACCGTTTAATACAAATATAAGAAATCGGTGTTTTATGGAAGATACTAATCCATAAAAATGATTATGTGTATAAACATCAATTCCGCAACAGTATTTTTTGCATGATACAACGTTTTATGGTGCACTGTTGCACGGGGACAATCTGTCCTACTATTGAAATACAAGTTTTGGTCTTTCGGACAACCATTAAAGAATGGGTAAAATTGTAAACAAAATAAAATGATTTGTAATAAAATGTTAGGTAATATACATAGGAACATAACGGAATACAAATAAAACTTATTACTTTTATATAAATTTGTATTATCGTTCAGGGACTCTGGACGCCTGATGCAGAACACATAAAAGTTGATTCACCCAAATATTAAAATACAGAATAAAATAAACATTTAAGTGGACTTCCATACAACAAACGTGATCGGTTGCGTTAACTTTGCAGCTTATTTGTATCCGTCGCCATACATATCAGGTGCAAACTTAACTTAACCCGGCCATTTCAAATGGGATAAGTATTTGTACGGAACCCTTGGTGCGCGAGTCAGACTTGCACTTGGCCGGTTTTTCCACAGTATCCTTCAAGTTAAGTTTGGACCTGTGGCGTCACAAGCAAATGAAGTCCAATATTACCCTACTTGAAGCATCTCTGTTCTTGCCCTATGGTTGACTGGTAGCGAATACCATTTGACATTTAGTTCGCCATTTATACTGAAATGAAATAATGTATTCAGTAAGTAGGCCACCAGGCTTTTACAAGTCAGATTGTGAATCTACCGGCACGGTACGGTTACTAAGTGACTGACTTTTGTTTTGTGTAATAAAGTTTAAATAATTAAATTAACGCAACCGGGTTATAATCAGTTTCGTTCTCGACTGCTTTAAAATTGCTATACCGGTTATTTTACTATATAAATAACCGGCAATAACCAGTTTTACCATTACAAAATAACCGATTTTGCATTCTCCGCTAAACATTTCACTCACTCAATTGCTCAAAGGTTAATTGGAAGAGATCCCTTGTAGGAATAAGTTCGCCTTTGTACCTATATCTTATTTGTAATAGATGTATTTTTTAACTGTTTTTGTGTACAATAAAGTGTTTACTTACTTACATTTTTTAATGTTAACAGGTGGACCACATAATCTGGCCGAACGGCAAGCGCATAGTGCTGCTGGCGGAGGGCCGCCTCGCCAACCTGTGCTGCTCCTCGTTGCCCTCCTTCGTGGTGTCCGTCACCGCCGCTACGCAGGCGCTGGCCTTAATCGAGCTGTATAACGCGCCGCAACATCGGTACAAGGTGAGACAACTGTCTTGTGATTGACCCAGAAGCCCCTATATCACCCTACAATCAATATACAGTACTAAATGACAACAAGAGATTGTTTGAAAAGGGGCTAAAACAAGACACCTGGTTCGTTGCTGCTGTCCTTCGTGATGTCCGTGACTGCCGCTACGCAGGCGCTGGCTTTAATCGAGCTGTATAACGCGCCGCAACATCGGTACAAGGTAAGAAGAAGAAGAAGTTTGATCCAGAAGCCCCAATATAACCCCAGAAGTACTAAGGGGTCATCCATAAATTACGTCACACGAATTTCATGATTTTTTGCCCCTCCCCCCGTCCTTATCACAGCTGGTCACATTTGTGAGACTTCCCCCTCCCTAGTGTGACGTCATATATGTTGCAAATTTACATTTAGAAATTATTGAATGAAAACAGCGGTTCCGAAATCGGTTTTATTTCCATTTAAATATTTTTTTTAATAAAATTAACATCAAATCAAACAATTAACAAAACAAAAAACGATGATAGTAGAGCGAGTGGTCGACAAAACAATTGGTATCTTACATTTACACATATATAGTTGTATATGTTTTTGAGGTTTTCGTAAAGTAATAGTTTAAAGTTCGTGTTTTAACACTTATAATAGATTTTGAAATGTGACGTCACGCAATTTAGGACCCCTCCCACCCCCTTGTCACACAATGTTACACTTCGTCGATCCCCTCCCTCCCCCTTAACGTGTGACGTAATTTATGGATGGCCCCTAAGTTACAACAGGAGATTGTTTGACAAGGGGCTAAAATAAGGCATTGTTTGTTATACGGCTGGCAAACCTGGTTCAGCGCTGCCGTCTTACGTGGTGTCGGTGACTGCCGCTACGCAGGCGCTGGCTTTAATCGAGCTGTATAACGCGCCGCAACATCGGTACAAGGTGAGACAACTGTCTTGTGATTGATCTAGAAGCCCCAATATCACCCTTATACAGTGTGTTACTGCCAAGTAGGCTTTTCTTAAAGTAGAGTAAAGTAACATAGATCTTTAACGTATCCATGACCTTAATTTAATGAATTAACTTAAATTCAGGCTTTATTAACTTTCTAACAAAATTTTAATTGCCAGTAATGTACAGTAAAGTAAATTGACAAGTGAGTGTTAAATGACAGCGTGATATGAGTAACGACAATTACGCTGTACACCCACTTCATTGAATGTGCGGATTTAAGAAATTTAATTGTGCAGTTAATTTACATAATTATGATTAGCAAATACATGCAAACAATTACTAATGGATCATATTTTTATCAACACAGTAACAGGCTGTATACAGTACTAAGTGACACTAGTCTATTGTTTGACTAGGGGTTAAAATAAGACATTATTATACAACTGGCGAATCTGTGCTCCTCGCTGCCGACCTTCGTAGTGTCGGTGACTGCTGCTACGCAGGCGCTGGCTTTAATCGAGCTGTATAATGCGCCGCAAGATCCGGTACAAGGTGAGACAACTGAACACTTGCCCTATGTTTGATCCAGAAGCCTCAATATCACGCTTGTATACTATACTCGACGCCACGTAGCTTGGCAATAGCGACCAATGACTCCTCCTACCATGAAACTCAATTTCTAATAACGACACTTTTGTTTGTTCCCCGGAGGGTGTCTGGGCGTGGAGGGAGCGGACCCGCTACCACGGTGTAGCAATAAAAGTAAAAATGGTCGTTACGGGGAACAAACAAAAGTGTCGTTATTAGAAATTGAGTTTCATGGTAGGAGGAGTCATTGGTCGCTATTGCCAAGCTACGTGGCGTCGAGTACAGCATATCCTAACAAGTGGCGTTCCGGCCCAGGGATAGTGGCACTACAAACAGCTTTCATATGTATTAAAATGATCTGAGACTCACGATAGTTTTCTATGTAAAATAGCTTTCATATGGCAATAATGAGCGTACGACATATATTTGCATTATTAAACGTCAGTAGCGATTTGTACAAGATTTGTCATCTCAAAGATTTGTCAAATTAAAAAAATGTTTACTGGAATGCTGCTCAATGCGTTTTTGCGAAATATATACTGAATCCTGTTGAAAAAACTTGACTTTCATCAAGGGAAAGTTTTAGCTTTATTATGCAAAAATTACTTAAAATTAATTCCTCTTTGTTTACATCAGTGATATTCACTGACTTGAGGAGCTAAATCCTTCTGTACTAACAAGGTCATCTGTTCACCTAGTCGGGTTATTTTAGTATAAGATACATAATTTCACTCAGTTGCTGCATGGACCGTGTGGCCTAATGGATAAGGCGTCGGACTTCGGATCCGAAGATTGCAGGTTCGAGTCCTGTCACGGTCGTTATTTATGAATATTTTTAACTAACGTCACGGGGAAGTTCCTAGTTCATCGGAGCCTGGGATGTTTTTTTTATATCTCCGATTACGTAATAATTTTTTTTTATATTGAACTATTGATATTAAGATCAAAACAAAGAAAAATTGGAATTCGTAACCTGACGGAAGAAACCGGGAGTCGAAACTTACCTCTGGACTACCGGTCCAACGTGTTAACTCTCCACCACCCTAACGCCAAATAACCTTTCGAATTTTTCCTTATGCTTTTTGTGTCAAATCAAAATCAAAATCATTTTATTCAAAATAGATCCATGTAGAATGCTTTTTGAAGGTCATTGCTATACATATACAATTCAAATCATTTTACAACTATGTCATAGATACCCTAAAATACTAAGTCATATTACTTCATGAGATTTACAATCAAAAATTGTTTAAATAAACAAGCTTAAATAATTAACACTAACACAATTATTATTAACATTAATTCTCCAACCATATGTGTTCGTCTGAAAAATAATCGTCTACTTTATAATAAGCTTTCTTCTTCAAGGTTTGCTTTACCGTAGTCTTGAATCTATTCTCATTCATATTTAGAATATGATCAGGTATTTTATTATAGCAGCGTGTACAGAGTCCCACAAATGACTTTTGGATCTTACTTAGTCTAGTTCTTATTCCTAACAGTTTATCCTTATTTCTAGTATTCCTATTATGAATGTCACATCTCCTTCGAAATAAAGTCAAGTTTTTTCTTACATGCATAATGTTTTCATAGATATATTGGCTAGGTACAGTCATTATATTAATTGTTTTAAATAATTCTCTTAGGGAGTCACGGGTTCTCATTCCATATATTGCACGAATCGCTCGTTTCTGTAATATGAAAATTGCGTCCACATCTGCTTATTGTGGGGCAGACCCCACAATAACAATCCATAGCACATGACACTGTCGATCTTTGCATTGTTTATTTTGAAAGGTTTTACACTATAGCGACCTCTATGTGAATACGTAAGTATTCACATCTTACCGCACCACTTTACAGCAGTGAACGAGCAAGCGAGAGAGGACGCTGTTATTTATAAATTTATGAAACGTGTAATGTCTCATTATTTTTAATATGGGTAAGATTTTAACGTATCTTAATGGATCTGAATTCGATGGGGTGTTTCTTTTCATGTATGTTTCTCAATTATTCGAAAACGGCTGAAACGATTTGGAAAATTCCTCTTTTGTTTGAAAGAGTATACTTTCTAGTTGGTCCCATTGTTATAAAACAACATCGCTTCATTACCGGCGGTTATTTTAAGTTGAAAAGTGATTGTTACTATTGTTATTTAATAACCGATTTCATAAAAAAATGTCTTTTATACATGCTTGGGGCCCGTCTGATGTTAAGCAGTTACCGCCATCTATGGACCATCAGGCGGTCCGTTTGTGACATAAAAAAAACATGTGAAGCGTATTAACTGTATCTTTTTTTTTCAGGCGGACGTCTACCTATTACCAAAGAAAATGGACGAATACGTGGCCAGCCTCCATCTACCGACTTTCGACGCCCACCTCACCGAACTGAGCGACGAACAAGCGAAATACCTAGGTCTTAACAAGGTCGGCCCGTTTAAACCTAACTACTATAGGTACTAGCATAGAGGGAAAATAGCCCCTGAGTGAGCTGTTGCTATAAATGATTACAGTGATCGGACTAGGGTGTGCTATTTGGGGTGAATGACGTTAAGTGCTATACTTAATATGGATATGCCCTGGGGATTCACGGATCCCGTACTCGTAATTCATGATTATTAATTCGAGGTTTAGGAATATTTGATAAAATAATAAATGGTTTTTGTTACTTATTATTGTACAACGTTTATTTAACAATAACTTTCAAAAATATTAACAAATTTAAGAACTTTTAGTTATAAATAAGGACACAATATTTACAAGTGTTTCCAATTAATGCAAAATATATAATTAACACAGTCATGTGGAATGAGTTTGTTTCTACATATAACAAATGATAAATATATATTTTGGAACACATATATAACAATAATCCCGCGATTAAGTCATATCCATATTATTTTTTCGTTACTCAGTCCCGGGGGTCCCAGCACACCCTAGTCCGATCATGATTACAGTATCCCGGGGTCACTGATGCAAGATCGGTCTAGTGTTAAGTCTTTCGTGCGCCGAAAACCACGGGTATGGTGATTAGTGGTTTGATGGGATCCAATGAAAATAATAATATTGCTTTGCTATTCCGCGATATAATATCGTGCCAGTTAACTTTGTGCTAACCCTTTATACTTATTTGCGTATTTTTTCATGCATTTAATGGTCCCCTCCCACCAAGATAAGAAAAATAAATACGCAATTAAATATAACAAACCACCACCAAAAAAACAGAACTTACTCGATACATGTTTCGCCCCTATACGAGGCATCATCTGGAGATGTTGACGGTCTGGCGTCCGACAACCGAAATCGTGTACCATTAAATGCTTGAAAAAATACGCAAATACAACCCGGTTACAATATCTGTGGACCTGGCGTCGATGACGTCACGTCGGCGCTCTGGTACGGTGCGCGACGCGACGGGGCGAGCGCGGGTAGGTACAAGGGGGAGGGGCTTCACATTCCAGCGAGGTCCACAGATATTGTAACCGTGTTGTAAGTATAAAGGGTTAGCACAAAAACTGGCACGATATTATATCGCGGAATAGCAAAGCAATATTATTATTTTCATTAATATGGATTTCCGCAAAGTAACGCCGTATTCAATTAATTACCTACTTGATGGGATCCTCTTCATTTACGCAAATGTTTCATAGAATGTTCCATTTCATTGATTTTTTTTATAAATGTTTAAAGTGTCATCCTATAAATTAGGTTAGGTTACGTTTATTTATAACAATCCAAAATATTTTATGGTTTCAGCGGATAACTAAACTAATTATTTACAATGAAGCGAAAAATTTAAAAATTTAATGGTTCGGTCAGGATTCGAACCTGCGTTTACAACGGCTTTCCGGGCCAACACGGGTTGAATTTTTCAATTTTTCGCTTCATTGTAAACATTTGGTTTAGGTACGTTAGCAGACATTACTGCTTTAATAAAAAATAATAACTAAACTAAATTTAGAAATTTAAAACAACCCTTACACAAGTAGCTGGTCATCACGAGACGCTCATTCACTGTAATAATGATACTAAAACTGAACATAAACTAAAAATGAATGATGTCTATGAAATGTAGCATTTTATGTTTTTGTCACCATCTTAAGACTGCGCCGAGCGTTAGCGACTGAACCATAGAGCGCGGGGAATGCGCATTTAGATCGGCGCGCGGCCGCCATAGTAAAAATTTATGGAGAATTAAAAGCACTTTTTCATAAATCTGGACCCTTAATACCAAACAATAATTGAAATATTTGATGCGGACAAATTGTAACGTAAACATTCATCTTTTTTTCTACTGAAAATCAGAATATATTTCCATTGTTAAAGTATAAAAAAAAAACACTTAACGTATGCTTACGATTTTACAGTTTTCGTCCAACTTCACTTTATTTTCTATTGTAATATGTTAATAATCTTATAATTTTTCCACGGAGAAGTTGTTAACACATTCTGCGAAGTGCTAAATGCTTTTAATTTATCGTTAAATTTTCATTTTAATGTTCCTAATTAACATTGATTTGGAGTATCTATACATCTCCTTTACGTGTACCAGTGTAATTAGTTATAACACAAATGTATTATGTAATTGTTTTAAGTATTATTTACGAAAAAATGACTTACTGTTGAGTTTCTTTCGGCTTTCTTCTCAATAGCGGTCTCCTCTTGCGAAATGCCGGTAGATTCACAATCTGACTTGTAAAAGTGCCCCTGTGGCCTACTTACTGAATAAATTATTTCATTTCATAAATATGTAGTTTAGGAATGGATTAACTAGTGTTGACGTTGTCTTCTTAACGGCAACTGCCTATTTTTCACATTTCGCTCGGCGCAGTCTTAACTTCATTTCGTACCAAATCCCAATAATACTAACAGCTTCTCAAATTAAAATTATACCTGATTCCCAGGCGCATCGGAAAATTCTGCCATGCTACGGTAAAAAGACGTATCTTAATATGACATCCGTATAAAGATACGACCTTTTACTGTAACACGGCAGTATAACTATTAGGGTGAAGCCAGACGAAGTGTAATTTGAGTGGCGTAATTTCGGTCATGTTACTTGATCACGTCACACTAAGTATGTATGTATATGTATGTATGTAAACTGTTTATTGGACATTAAAATATATATATATATATATATATATATATATATATATATATATATATATATAGCAAGGACATAAAACGAATTATATGTACAAAGGCAAACTTATCCCTGTTAGGGATTTCTTCCAGTTAACTTTTGAGCATGAGAGAGAACAGAAAATATCCAAGAAGATAGGCAAAACTATTAAAAATGCACAGAGGCTAATTACGCAAAAAAAAAAATCTTACATATACCTACATAAACTTACACATTATGATTATAATATGAAACAAAAAGTAAGTACGACAAAAATTACGCGACTCAAATTACGCTCGCCTGGCTTCAGCCTTACAAAAATATGACGCGTTGATATACCTCGACTTTTCGGACGTTTTATTACGCCCATTTTCTCGAAGGTTAGGTTAATAGGTTAAAGAACGGAATATAGTAAGCCTAAAAGAAAGGCTGGGAAGGCCTTGTGGAGACCTAGGTTTTAGTTGCCGTGAAATTCTGCTAGATGGCGTTGTTGTATTTTAGAATGGGGATATTGATTTTATAACCAGGTTTAAGCTTGAACTAAACTCGAATATTGCAACGGTTGTATTTATTATCAGTTACGAATGGGGATATTTTATTCGCCAAAATAGTTACGAAACTGGAAATTTTCGTAAATCGTTTTGTTTTCCTACCTACACAGTCACGGACTGAGACAGATTAAATTAGTATTTGTTTATTGTATCTAAGAGACAGATTCAAGTGCCAGTTACTTAAAAACTATTCTAGCCACACCTAGCAATGAAAATAATGAATATCCAGTTCGTCACTCACGAAATATTCTTGTTTCGTAACTGTTTATGAAGCAGCATGTATAATAATTACCGTATATATATATATATAATATTATTCCCGCGATTTTGTAATGATAGCCATCTAGCGGAATTTCCACACAACTAAACAGGATCAAGTGTTGGAAACCACACGTAGTTGTATTAAGTAAAATTGTAAGTGCAATTCCATGAATCCATGAATTGAAGTAGTTTTTCATTTGAATTTGAAATGCACCATTGCTTTGGTTGGCATAATGTAAGTTTATTTCGGCAAGAATTAGAAGTTACCAGTATAGCTGCCAAAATGTTATTTCTATGTGTGCGGTTCGGAAATTCGGATGCTTTTATACATTAACTTCTGCGTCGCCGAATCCATACAAAGCTTAGGTAGGTATATAAGCATCCGGTTTTCAGATCCCTGTTTATGTAATGTATATAATATTAGTTGGGTGCCATTGCTTTTTTACTGTTTTGCTATTGATCGTATTATACCAAAAGTTTGATTATAATATATTTGAGATGAAAATGAAAATAATAAAGGGTTATGCTCACATGCCTCATATCAAAATACTTAAGTAATAGAGCGCCTTACGATGAAAGCACGCCATGTAAAAAAGCCACTAACTCAGTGAATAGTTTTTATCAAAGTTACCCCAGTATATAAGTTTCGTAAAGATACACATGTCAAATAGGTTGAAATAAATAGTCGGGAGTTATATTTTTTGTTTAAAAAACCCCGTCTTTTTCTGTATATTCTTGGTATAAGTTATTTGCGGGTAACTTAAAATTTAGTCGACTATACTTTTTTTTTTACAATAGTTGACATAAAATTGTGATGTACGCATATTTATTTGCAATTTTGTAACAATAAATATTAGCGAAATTAGCTTAGTTAGTGAATGTACAAATGAAACGATATTAATAAATATAGAAAGTGCGTTAGCTTAAAAAGATAATATAACCTGATATTATTTACTAGTTGAGTACCTACAAATTTGTTTAAATTAATTTTTTTAGATTTTTTTTCAGTATTTTAAACATTTGAAACCAATATTAGTATTAATCTTAATTGGTTGCAACGTTGTCAAGTACCAAATATAATGTGAAAACTACCAGAACTCCTGAGCCAAATAAGTTATTGCAAAATGTATAAAATACTGTTTCATTTTCTTTTTTACGCGTTTACGGCAGAGAATAACCAGACACCAGATAATATATAGGTATGTATCCATTCAAACCACTATCGTAACTGTTTATGACTTTTATGTGGGCAAGTCACGAAAAGACCTTTTTACTTTTGAAAATTATTTATACTTGTTTTTTTCCTAGTTACCAAAGTGGACAATCTCATCTAAAACCGTTTAAAAATTTGCGATTTCGTATCTCTTCTTTTGATGACTATCTAAATCCGAAACTGTACTAATTTTATTAACAGTTAATTAATTACCTGGTTTCCAAATAGGAAAAATAAAAGTTTTTAATATAACTTATGTAAGTTACGATGGAGTACTAAAAGGATCTTGTGATGAAGCCTGTTGTTGATTTGTTGATGTAACTTACCTGCGTTGCGGATCAGAACTTGTAAATTTTCCTTTCGGTGTGTCTTTTAAAACAATATACATTTTCACTAAAAGACTATGAAAACGGATGGATTGCGACAATGTTTAATAAGAGAAACGAATTCGATAATTTGATAATCTGGGTCCAAGTAATTTTTTTGAGTTACTGTGTCCAAATATTACATTCCGATTTCTAAAGTAATGAGAGATTCAATTCAAGTCCATGATTGCGATTTATTGGTATATATTTGAAACCTACAGTTTAACTTCAATTTGTTATTGATAATTTTTGTTTCAAGAACTACTCGAAATTAACAAAATTCACGCAGAAAACTGTTTTCTTTTTTCAACTTATTTTCGACTGCACGCAATTAAAGCATGAAATAGATATGTTACTATCTAGAACTCAGGGAAAAGTATTATACACTTTAAAAAGTTGGTTAAAAATATTTGTCATAATATGAAGAATTGCATTTTAGAATGTATAAGGCCTTTGATACAAAAATCAAAGCACAAAGACAAAATGAAAATGCGTAACCTGGCGGAAGAGACCGGGAATCGAACCCGGTACCTCTGGATTACCGGTCCAACGTACCTTTCCACCACCCTAACTCCAGATAACTTTTCGAATTTTTCCTTACGCTTTATGTGTTGATTGTTTATTTGAAAGGCTTTATACATACACACCTCTTAAACACCAACGTTGTCAAATATCTACACCGCATGTGGACGGGCGTTCCTTTTTTTTTACCTTTAGTGCGAAAGGTACTATTAGTGAAAATGCCTAAACCAAGGATTAGTAGCCGAGTTAAGATATTGTTGCAATGTTTTAATAAATAAAGGTTTTTGAAAAATTATTGTGTTGTTTTATTGTTGATTTCGCTCTACTCTTCGCTATAGGACTGTTCGCCGAATTTACTATCGGGACAATGATCATTGAGTGAATATCCCACATGGCGGTCAGCGATCAACCTTCTTGGATTCAGTAGAATGTCGAGCCCTAAGACCCATTGCTGCTGGCCAACTAGAGGCATCTTCCAAAGCCTCAAACATCGCCGCAAAGTTGCCAGCTTGTCAGTTTTCTATCGGATATATTTAGGAGGTGTGCGCAGGAATTGCACGATTTAATTCCGCCATCCCCGTTTCAACATCAGACGACCAGGCGAGGGGAGCGATTTCACCCTTATGTTGTCAGTTTACCACTCATTCGCACGAAGCGATTTGCTTCATCATTTCTAATGCGAACGCTAAGGAATGGAACTCGATCCCATCGTGTGTATTTCCAGAAAATTATAATTTAGGTATCTTCAAGGTACATAAATAACACAGTACTACAGCAAGTCCAACAATTTCAATATTTAGGCAGTATAATAACAGAAGACTCGAGATGCTCTACAGATATTAAAACTAGAATAGCAATAGCTAAAAACGCTTTTCACAGAAAAAAAACATATTTTTAAGTCAAAAATGGCCAAATCTATAAGAAAACGTTTTATTAAAACTTATATTTGGAGCATTGCACTTTATGGCTGCGAGACATGGACCATGACACAACGGGACAGAGAAAAGCTTGAGGCGTTCGAGATGTGGTGCTGGCGAAGGATGGAGGGAATAAGCTGGACAGAAAGAGTCACCAATGAGGAAGTATTGGAAAGGGTAAAGGAGAAGAGACATATACTTCATACAATAGAAACTCGAAGAGGGAAAATAATAGGTCATTTGATACGACACGACGATCTAATACAAAAGATAATGGAGGGGAAAATTGAAGGAAGGAGAGGAAGAGGAAGGTCGAGGATTAGCTATTTGGACCAGATCAAGAAAAAGGCAGACGTCGGGTCGTATCGGGAAGTCAAAGAACTGGCGTTAAGTAGAACGGACTGGAGAGAACTGCACCGACAAGAGTAAAACTCTTAAATAATAATAATAAGGTAGGTACATAAGAGTGAATAGGCTATTACTGAACCGGCGAGCTACATCCTCGACCCCGTAGTCACTTTCCATCAGGTGATACTGAGGTCAATCGCCGGTCAGTTTATGAATAAAAAAAAAACCTATCGCTAAATGCATGTGGCTATATTTGTGACGTTCCACGGGAAAAGGTACCTTATGGAGGTTTCTAGTTACGGAGATATTCAATGTTGTGTAAAAATTGGTAAAAATGGCGTTTTTTTTATTATTCCTATTTAGTAAAATATACGTTACGACACGTCTTTGCCTATCTTTATTATTGTTATAGGCGAATTAAAGGCTGCTTCTAAAGTTTAGTACAAAAGGTACTTTATGGCGGTGTAATTAAAAAATGTTAGAAATACTTGTCTTAACTTGCTCAGTTTTTGTCCTTCATCAGCTCTTCCCGAAGTGCTTCCTTTGCAAGCCTTTCCCGAAGTGCTTCCTCCTCAGTCTCAGCCCAGTTCCAGTGGTCTGCAGTCTGTTCCGAGACGTAAAAAGCCTACATGCTCATACTGTGGTGAGGCAGGTCAGTGGTCACAGAAACCAAGTGCGTGGCGGTGTCTTTTTTTGTAAGAAAAGGCGTTCAGAACAGACAAATCAGTAAAGTCATGTAACTGAGCCTTAAGGTACCTTTTCTTTGCTTATACATTGTATTTGTTATTTTTAAATAAGATTATAGGAAAAAACTCATTATTTTCGTAATTATTAAGTATTAAAATAATAATAGAGATTAATGAAAGCGTTTTTCAAAATGTAAATCATAGAAATTGATTGATTGTACTGATGTACTAGTTGTTGACCTCCATAAGGTACCTTTTTATAAATGTATGGAACAAAGACTGTTATAGTTATGTAACTTTAAGTGACTCAAAAATTAAAAATTAGTGTCTGATAACGTTGTTAAAAGTTTTATATGATGTTAATTAAAGACTATTGTTGAAATATGTAGAAAAATTATATTGTTTGTTACTTTAAAAGTAAAAACTGTCATTATCTGTGATTTTGCATGAAAACATTAAAAGTGTTTATTTTCCTTCAATTCTCGTTTTATTTGTTATTTATTTTCTTTTCGAGTCGTTATAGAGAACACTTAGACATACAAATCTAACATTCTTATTGTCAAGAAAAGGAAAAGTTAAGCTAAAAACGATTTCTTAGAAATAGGGTAGTAGGCATATTCATTGATAAATTTAAATGTTTCGACGTGTAATATTACGAGTTGTTGCAATATTCTCTGACAAACAGAAGCCCAAAGAATCATTTTCCGTAGCCCACTATGTAACTTACAACAGGAACATAGTTTTTGAAACAGTTAAACTTCAATTGCCAATTTCTCAAAATCGCTGAATTAGCAATAAATATTTCAAAAAATTATATCTCAGTAAGTACGCAATCTAGAAAGATGATTTTTTCTGCTATCAATAGCTTATAAGCTGTAGTTTATTAGGGTATGCTTAACTCCATACCCGCCATAAGGTACCTTTGCCCGTGGGACGTCACATTTAGTGATACCTAAATAGGCGCGGCTTTTATTATACTTTTATTACGCGATACACCTTACCGCTATAGGGACTTTTTGAGATTCGTTTTCGATATTTACCTACAAAATTTATTCTAAGGAATCCCCTGATCCAAGGATTAGCTTAAGATAACGGTTTTAATATAATAAAGGTTGAACACGCCAAAACTGGGGCACACAAAGATTAATATTAAATAATTTTAATAATAAATAACCACATTATGTTTTCCACATTTAATGTCGAATTTAATGAAGTTTATAACAACATTTCCTATTTTAGTAATTGTCTACACTGTAAGCCATACTTCTAACTTTCCTGCGCACACGGCTCATAAGACCTTTGCACCATCTCATTAGGACACCGTTTCGACGCCCATGTCCATACTTTATGTAGTTCAGAGACCGATTTTATTTCTCCGCCTTTCTTTTTTAAGATTCCCTTCATAATACTCCAGTAGTCTTCAACAGGCCGCAGTTCTGGACTATTTGGGGGGTTGCATACTTTGGGTACCACCACGATTCCGTTTGCTTCGTAACATTTCAACACTGCTGTTGCGTAATGGCAAGTAGCAAAATCTGGCCAAAACAGCGGTAGTGAGTCGTGCTTTCTTATGAAAGGCAGTAAACGTTTCTGTAAACACTCTTTTTAATAAATACCGCTGTCTATTGTCCCGGTGGTAATAAACGAGCGACTTTTTTTTCCGCAGCTACATATTGCCTGACAAATAAGGTATTTTTTTGGGAATTTAGACTGTTTTTTTAATTTACATTCTTCAGGAGCGTCTGTTCGACTTACGCTGGTATAGAACTCTTGGCCAGGAATTTGTTTTAAGTTTGCCTTTGCATATGTTTCGTCGTCCATGACCACGCATGCAAACTTCGTAATGAAATTTTCATAAAATTTTCGTGACCGTTTCTTTGCAGATAAGTTCTGTCTCGAGTCTCGATCTGGTGCAGCCTGGGCTTTATAACTTCTTGGTCGTGCCCTACGTTTAACTTTTTAAACATAGCACTGAGACATTTTCACTTTCTTGGCAACATCGTGAGATGAGATCTTAGGATATGAGGCAAGAATCCTTACAACACTCTCGTCCTTTTTTTATTCTTGACTCCCTGCAACCCACCACTTCCTGGCTTGCGATCTATTGTTAAGCGTTCACGAAACCTTTTTAATACGCGGCAAACCGTAGATTGAGGACATTTCAGTTTTTTTGCGATATCTCTATAGCGTAGCATTGAATTTTCTACATATTCGTGCAGAATGGGTTCGCGTTGTTGATGTTGTTTGCTCGACATTTTGACAGCGAATAAAAAAAAGAAAAAAAAAATTGACGTATTATAGGATAGTTCCTTGTAATCAAATAGGTGTCTAAAAAATTCTATCTTTATTATATTTCCCATACAAAATGAATATGTCCGTACTCTGCTTTCTCGAGAATATATTGATTTTGTTTTAAAGTACGAACGCCTTAACTTATACAGTTTATTTGTATATATAGTCTTAGGTTTTGTTAAGACTCAGGTATAGTTTAATATTCGATATCCTTCATCATTTTAAATTTTGCGGCTATTTTATGCATGTCCCAAATATTCTTCCATTGTGCAACCTCCAGTTGTGCGACGACATTACACGGAACTTACAACGCTATTCCAGTAGATTCTTTAATTATTTTAATGGAACACTGACTCCGAACTTGCAAGCGTGACTTCGATACTGCTGCCATGTTGTTTTTACTGACAGTCGAGCATCGTGTTGGTGGAAGCTCCGCGTACCGTTAAAATTCTGTGACTTCTTATGTAATTTTATTGTTTTCCATCACGCTTTCTCTGCTTGCGAATGATTAACTGCAAACTATAATAGTATATTGCTGCTACACATCAAAGTTCACTAGTAATACTCGTTTATTTTATTGAGTGTGAAACATTTCTGGTTAGGTCTTGAAGTATTTTGCCTCCATTGTGCGACGAGTGACACAACATTGTGCTACGTGTCACAACGGAAATTCGTCGAAACGAAGACAACGTTACCAATTGTGCTTATTACAAGCTTTTATTTAGTTTCACCTGTCCCGATGTTTATTGATTATTCATCTCCAAACCTTGTACACGTACATTTTCAATTTTATTGTGCTACTTTTTTTCCGGTGTGACACATTCCATTGTGATTTCCGTTGTCCAACGATGCCAAGAATTTGGTCCTTACCCATATATGCACAAAGGTCAATTACCCGAAAAAATTAGGCACATTAGGTAAATCAAGCTACGGATTAAAACATAGGACTTTATCGGGAACGTAGGAGTCACCAATATCGGGAACGGTAATGTGATGATGCGTTCCCGATGTTTTAATTATTGCGTTGCGGGCCTCTCCTTCCAAGTCGACAAATAGAGTAGGCAGAGTGAAGTTAGATTAGTTTAATGACTATTCACAAAGTAAATGTATAATACAGTGCGTGTGCGCTAGTTAGAAAGCCAAGATGGAAGTATGAGTGCTGCCACTCTTACATAGTTCTGGTACAGTAGTATTGCTACAATAAAATAAGATGGCGTTTCAGATAGGCATTTAAACGCCACAACTTCATCATCATCATCATATCAGCCGATAGACGTCCAGTGCTGGACAAAGGCCTCACCCAAAGTACTATTTTTTTTTTTTTTTTGTTTATAAGTTTACAATCAACACTTACAGTATATAACCAAGCATGCTGATTAACTTAGTATACATGGGTATTTATAGAAAGAGAATAATAATAATAATGTTAGGCTGTAATTGAGCTAGGCCTAACAATAGTACTCCAAAACGAACGGTCATAGCGCCGATCATCCAATTTCTGCTCGCGATCCTGACCAGTTCGGTCCACCTTGTTGGGAGTATTCCCAGGCTGCGTCTTCTGGTCGGCTGTTGCCACTCAAGAACAGTTCTGCCCCAACGGCCATCGGTGCTACGAGTAATGTGACTCGTCCACTGCCACTTAAGTTTGACGACTGTCTGATATCTACAACCTTGGTTCTCTTGCGTATCTCATCATTTCGGATTCGATCCCCCCATGAAACTCCGAGCATAGCTCGCTGGCGTAATTTTTTTAAAGGCCGCGTTCTGCATACAATGTCTATGTAGAAGACTGCCTTTTAGTGAATGACGGCAGGCTCGCTCCATTGCCCTTTGAGTAACTTTGAGCCTTCTTATGAGGCGATTGTGAGCGACCACGTTTCAGTGCCGTATGTCATCACTGACAACACACATTGGTTAAAAACGTTCATCTCAAGACACTGCGGTATTTGGGACGAGAAGATAGTCTGCACCTTCTTGTTGTCTTACCATGAGTTTAGTGACCGTATTCGCTAGCGACTGCGTAAACGATTTGTATGGAGAATCGTAGTTCTACAAAGTAACCGTTAGGGGCGCAGTGTTATTCCCCGTACAAATCGTTTACGCAGTCGCTAACGAATACGGTCACGTCAACTCATGGTCAGGGTACTGAAGGCTGTCCTTCCGAGTTGGATTCGACGAGACCTCTTTCGAAATACCTACCCAACTGGATTGTTTGTCCCATGTAGATGCATAAGACTTAATCCCCAGTTACGCGGTCGGAATGTTAGTTTAACCAAACCGTTTCAACGCCACGGTCGTCATATTTATTTGCATTAATAAATTTACCAGCATTACCAAGGCACTGGCAAACTTAAGTTCTAAACTTAACTATCATAACAAAATATCGACCGGAAACTACATTTATAATGGTACAAAATCAGTAACAGAACGAACTAGATATGAGCGCCGATGGCCAATTCCGCGGCGGCGGCGTGATAGGCAAAATTCCGCGGCGGCGGCGGCGTCGGCGGCGTGACCTTGAGCTTTAGATTTTTATGAGGGAGCAATTTGAGAAAAAAAAAACCTGGTTTTTGTGACTATTATTTATTTTAATAAAGGAACGAAGTATGTAAACAATCATATTTTTTTAATTGCACACAAATATAACTATTTAAACAAAACAAAAAATAACACTGAATGAAAATTCTCAGATTTATAATCGAAATAATATAAAACCATCACAATCTTCACTTTAGAAACGTGTTTATGTTTTGATAAAAGTCTTAATGTATAAATATAAATCTGTTAAAGATTACGTTTCCAGAAAAATAATCATATTAAAACTTAATATTTTCTTCGGTTTCCGCTACTGTCACACATTTAAATAAAACAATTTAAACGGATTATATTAAGTATTTGAGCCTCCCTGACGTTTCAGTACCTTTACAGATACCGTTGTCAAAGGTTGACTGAGAAAAACATAATTTTTTCTCCTCAGTAAGCCTTATAGTGGACCGCTGGTAGATGATATAAATAAAATAATAAATACCGTTCTGGCAAATGTGTAACTGTCTTTACACATTAGGCCCATCTGGCATGTATGAACACCTTTATTTTTTAAATTAATATTTATAAAATAGGTAGTTTGCACAAATGTAACTTTGACAGAGAAAAAATATGTTTTTCTCAGTCAACCTTTGACAACGGTATCTGTAAAGGTACTGAAACGTCAGGGTGGCTCAAATAATTAATATACGCGATCTAATCCGTTTAAATTGTTTTATTTAAATATTAAAACTTAACAAGCATATTTTTTAACATCACAAAAATTGTAATCACAATCTCTTAGTCACAACACAATCAATTTCAAATACTAGGTGGCGCCAGGTACGTTAAACACATTTTAAGAACTCATCATCGTGTCAGACTCATATTATGACGCGGCTCAAAAAAAAACAACACGCGTTCACTCGGCAAAATACTTGACTCGATTGAAGCCATCGTGCGACCGAACACGGACGCGGGTGGGATACGTTACGAGTGCGAGCGAGAAAGCAAATCGCAACATGTTGCGCCGGCGCGCCGCGTATTTCACACGGCGGCGGCGCGCCGACTCGAATCCGCGGCGACGGCGGCGCGCCGGCGCGGCGCTCATATCTAGAACGAACATAACGCAGACAATATAATAGATGGAATAATAATTATAATAAGAACAGGAAATTACATTTAACACAAAATCCCTTGAATAAAGTAAAAACATAAATAAAAGTATGGGCATGAATTATACATTTCGTTCAATAACGCATCACTGCAAAGTGAAGTGCGCTCCATTTATCGGTAAATAAATCGCAACCTGGTTCGGTTCGGAGGAAATAAAATTGTTCAGCAGTGTCCGTCCACAGACAATTGGAGAGTGCCTGCGAGCCACCGTGCGTGCCCCTTCCTCCGCCAGGAGGCGGTGGCTACGGCCTCTGAGATAGTTGTTGGGAACAAATAGCATACACATCCTAGTGACCAAATCTGAGTAATCCGACTCACCTCTCATAAAACGACACATAATATATGTTACGACATCGGAAAATACCAACGCTGATGCCGCTGTCACATCATCACATGACGTCCAAATTTAAATATAAATAATTTAAGTTAGTTGCACCACCCACAATTTATCTGCTTTGGTAGTAGGGTCGACTGGTAGACAAAGCCTCCTAGGAATTAAGTACGTTCGCCTTTTGTACGATAAAGTCTCTTTTGTGCAATATAAAATAAATAATAGAGAAATTTCCGTTATATTTATTGGATCATTGTTGAATTATTGATGTATTTTAACACTTTATACTCTCGCGGTTTGTAAATATAATTAAAACTTATTAAACCGGGTTTATTGCGATATTTTTCAATTAAAACTTGTTGAATCGGGTTAATCGTGATATTTTTGATTTACCTTAATTGCCTGACGTTTCGACACGGTTTCAAGTGCTATGGGGGTGGGCAGATTAACTGATAAAAGTGATAAAACAGTGAGTTGTTACTAGAGGAGCCGGCCAAATGAAGGTATGTCGAAACGTCAAGCAATAATAATATAAATAATAAATATCAAGGGACAATCAGCAATGGAGGCAAATCAAGAATATCGCGATAAACTCGAATCAACAATTTTTAATTAGTCGATGCATTCTCAGGAATCCCCTCAGCGTTTATCCGATTAGCTCTGATAACGAATTTATTGTTCAGTTTCCACAAATATGGCCGTCTGAATCAGAGTTGAGGAAAACAACGATGGTGGGATTTACACGCGTGTTTGGTTACAAAAAATAAATTAAAATTTTAAAAACCTTTAAAAAATAAGCTTTTATTTAAATGCTCTAAATAGAAGAAAATAAAATTTTGTTTTAATATTTTAACTATCAACTTATAACTCCATTATACATAATTTATATATATTAAAGAGGTACTAGTTTATTTACACAAGTAAATCGCGCGACAAGCTTTTATGATCATTTAAATTGTGTAGGTATAATGAGGTTATAATTTAAGTTGATACTTACTTAAAAATTTTAAGGATTTTTTTATTTTTTTCTTTTATAGAGCATTTAAATAAAAGCTTAAAAGAAAGCTTTTTTTTGCTTTTAATTTATTTTTACTTTTTAGTTATCGCTGGCTAGCTATATTTTTCTAATTATTCTCGGCAAACCCTTTCATGATACCCATATTGCAGATGTCCATAAAAACTTACTATACCGCCATCTTGGATGTTCCCCCATATTGGATTTAGAATGACGTCACACAGCTTATCGTGTATTGTGATCCAAACTAAACGTCGCTGGGTGCGAAGTAGGTGGTGGGGGAACCACGAATCGATCGCAGCGCGCGCCGTGGCCAAAAAAGGAACTTTCGTCAGGCCAACTGTCACTTTTTACTAGCGAAATTAAGGCATATAAAAATTAATAAATATGCGGCAAGAAACCTGCAGCGTAGTTAAAGGCAAAACCAGTGATCACAAATTCGAAAACAGTAATCATAAATAAATAAATTTCCACAAGCAAGTTGGAAACGAGAACAACGAATTAAATGGATAATCGCTATCAAGCGGAAAAAGTTAGTATAACCTATAGAACAACATTTTTAATATTATATTTTTTATGTTGTAGGGAGTAGCATGTTTATGCGTTTATTTTCTTTTACATTTTGGACATGTTGAGCAAAAACGAATTGTTTCCCATTTTATTGTAGTTTGGGATTTGAAAGCGTTGTTGTGTTTGATTGAGCAGAATCCAGTTATAATAATTAATTTGGCCATGTTTAACTGAAAAAACAAAATAATCTGTATTATTACGAAAAAACAGTCATAAATGATCGGTTGCATTATGCATGAAATGCGTTTTTCGGTTAAATTTGTAACTTACTTCTCGTGAAGACAACCATGAAAAGGTCCGTGTGAATTACATCTGAAAGTCATTGATTTTGCTATTTTAGACGGGAAATAAAGAAGGTCAACGTTTTATCGACACTATAGATTAACATAATCTAATAAAATGAAAGAAAATTACGATATTTCATTGAAATTATTGGTTTATTTACTTACTATTCGTAAAGACAGTCAGCCATTTGACATTAAAAAGCCCGCCGTAATTGTAACCGCTAGTTGACGCTGTCATCGCGCACCCAGCGATCAATCGGTTGAAGATATCTGCTTCAAAATTGAGTAGCAAGATTCCAACCGAACAAACATACATACATACATTGGAAGTTAAATAAAACCTTTTAAATGTACAATACAATTGACAAGATTTCATAATTTTAAGATTAATATTTTATTGTTTTCTTTAATCCGCTTAGGAAGACGTTATCACTGTTTTTATCTTTATTCTAAGATGACTAATTATTTTAACATTAATTTATTAAAATTTACTCATTCTAAAATGTCGTAACTTCAAAACTATGACACAATGGAAAGGTTACTTTAGTCTGGTGTCTAATAAAAAAAAAATGGGCAAGTGCGAGTCCGACTCGCGCATGAAGGGTTCCGTACCTATACATATACATATATATATATATATATATATATATATATATATATATGTCGAAGATCAAAAATCAGGACGTCAAATCGAGACTGATTTGAGTGTATTCGGCGGCGAAGGTTGGCAACACCGTGCACGTGCAGCTTACCAGTTACCGGTCTACCTGCATAAAAAGGGCAGCTGGCCACTGGGAGGGGACATTCTTGGCTTGAGCGTTGAACGGCACGGACGTGCTGCCAACTCTAATCCGACTTCACTGCGTTCTGATTAGTAACATTAGATTGTCGTTATGCTATCGTGTTAATTAAAAGTGATTAATTATAGTGCATTGTTATAATATTACCTTACGTTGATTATACGAGTTTAAAACAGAAGCTTAACTATTATTTTGGACTCTGATAATGGAAAATGACCTGTCACCTGATGGTCAACGCCCGCCCGTCCCGTCATCAGAAGTGGGATGGCCTACGGGCCACTGAGCGAAAAGATGAAACACGAAGCAAAGAAAATGAAATAACCAAAATTAGTGGCTACCCTTCCACATACAACAAACTTGACATCACTAAATCAAGGAGCTACAAGCCTTTGCGTTATTGAAACTCAAGCTAACACCGTCACGGACACCTACAAAACCGTATGAAAACAAATGAAGATTGCACTATTTAAATTGTTTTCATTGCGAGAGTAACGGACATGGAAAATTCGATTAAACTTCGTATAAAAGAGAAATCATTGGGGCTACTACTTACCACCCCGGCGACAAACGCCAGCAGTTAACAGCAAACCACATCAAAGTTCATTGTTTGCTTCAAAAACAGCGGGACATATCGTCAGTCGTTGCACCAGTGGAAGTGACCCAGAAGCGACAGTCAACTACGAGCGACGCATGGACGTAGGCATAGGCACCATGGCCTCACCGACAGATTTTAAAAACACATCAGGTCAGTCGTTAACTTGTCATTACGATTCCGATATAGTGTTCACTAAAAGAAAGTGTAGCTAGATGCTAGGGTAGACTTGAGTCACACTTATTCAGTTTAGTGGGTATTTGTCAAAAAAAGGATTACCAGTAACCTCCAAGTAAAAGTTGAATATAGCGTGCTAGCTTAATAATCATGTGAAAGAAAGTTTATTGGACGTTTTTATAACGATTGTTTTCGTAGTGATATAATATGACCGAACGCGAAATGTTTCTACAGAAGATATTTAGTGTTGATTAATATGACCACTACTACGCAGTTTACCTACCATTATTAAAGTTTATCATTTAAAAATTGCGCTGTGAGGGTACAATCATACACAGTGCTTCGTAGTAGGAGCGGCTGCTTAAATAATCTACCCTCTGTTCATGATTTTCCAATCGTTCTGTATAATTGAATTTGTTGACACCTTGAATAGTTTCTTACTCTGTGTACTTTAGCTGGCGTATAGTTTAGCGCCTATAACTACCGTAAGAACTGGTGAGCTTGAGATTTGTTTAAACGATCCTAATGTTACTTTTAACTGTGGTGATCGCTATAGCCTTAAATATTTAAACTGGAGACACTAATAGGATTAGGAAAATATTAGGACAAAAGAATTTGAAATTGAAGTCTGATTTTTATCATTAAAGCCTGGGTAATCCAAAAATTATCATACAAAGTATAAAGCTTGTTATTTAAGTGCAAATTATGATTGAATTTAAATATTTTCTGGTATGCTTTGTTAGATTGATTTTGATTTCCTTGTTTTTGTTAGATTTAAGGTTAGAATTACCGAGCTTTGTGATACTGTGCTTCGAGTTTTTGTTTCAGGAAAAGACGCAAACTTAGCAGCTAACAGCAAAGCCATGAGTCGTCTGCTTCAACTGCCGCGGTACAAGACATTACGCAAAGAGCTGCACGAAGGCAAGCAACAGGGAAGAGGGTTGACGTGTGACGTCACCACACCATATGAGACAATCTGGTGAGGAGTTCTCATTTTATTGTGATTTGGTTGCCGAGTGATCGCTTATGGAAGAGTTTATTTCCAATAAGTTCCATGGCAAACAGTTGGATAATTTAGTGACTGTATATTGACATGTATCAGTCTAGCTAAAATTGTTAATACTGTGCAGTAAATAGACTTACTGACGCGAGCCTATTAGAAATTTTGACATGTAGTATTGTAAATTGCAAGACCCTTTGCGATAAACTTAACTTCTGAACATGCGCGTACTTGTACAGTAGGTTGAGGGAAATGCCCGGGAGCTATGTACCATTTGCAGTAGACGAACAAGATAGTGAGACTGATAGGGAGGTTCTCAGTTCGGCTGGTCGACCGTACCAGTTACTTAATCGTAGCCTCAGTCCGGTAGAAGCCGGCATATGCTCTGAGCAGTCCGTGAATGCGGTGAAGCATTTTCGGCATTATCTTCATGGCCGTAAGTTTGTCGTTGTCACCGACTGCAGCTCCCTGAAATCCGCTAGTAAAAAGCTCGATCTCGCTCCTAGAGAACACCGATGGTGGGCCTTTTTACAAAGCTTTTCATTCGAGATTATACATAGGGAAGGAAAACGTATGTTACATGCAGACTTTTTCTCGCGAAACCCGTTACCCCCGAAACCCCATAAGTCTTATGACCATGTAGAACCCAGACAGATTATTGTGACCAACATTACGCCAAACTGGTTTCTCGCTGAACCGGACGTTGCCAAAACATATGAAATCCGGTCCGGTATCTTGTACAGAAAAATACAGCGTAACGGAAAGACGCGTTGTCTGCCTGTTGTTTCTAGATCGTTACGCTGGTCTATCGTCAATAACGTACATGAGGGTCTGGTGCATTTGGGATGGGAGAAAACTTTAGAAAAAACTGTTTGACTTTTATTGGTCCCAAAATATGTCAACATTTGTGAAAAAATTGTTGACAATTGCATAACTTGTAAAGTTTCGAAATCACAGACAGCTAAAATTCCAGCTGAACTGCATCCCATCCCAAAGGTACCGGTCCCATGGCACACAGTGCATATAGATGTCACTGGGAAGCTTAGTGGAAAGAGTGATGCAAAATAATGTTTTCATCTTGATAGATGCTTTTACAAAGTACGTTCTTTTGCATCACACTCACACTCGCAACATCGACACTCCTAACAGTAAACGTAGTTGCCGTCAAACGTAGTTGTGCATTATTTGGCCCTCCTAAACGACTAATAGCAGACCAGGGGCGTTGTTTTACTAATCAGGAGTTTCGTGACTATTGCGAGTCAGCTAACATACAGTTTCAATTAATTGCAACCGGTAGTTCACGGGCCAATGGGCAGGTAGAGTGGGTGATGTCTACTCTCAAAAACATGCTCACAGCCGCTGAAACATCTGATAGGTCCTGACAAGATGTTCTGCCTGAGGTACAGCTTGCGCTTAACAGCTCGTTCAGTCGAGTAACCAAATCAAGTCCGTTAGAGTTGTTAATAGGGAGAGTTGGCCGACCATTACAAATGATGTTAGTTGATGACACTGAGGAAAGTATGGATTTAGACCGGGTTAGATCTAACGCACTAATTAACATGGAGAAAAACGCAGCCTATGATAAAACGCGATTTGATAAGACAAAGGCTAGTTTTACCCCATTTCCTGTTGGTGATTTTGTATTACTTAAAAATGAAGAACGTAACCAAACAAAACATGATCCCAAATACAAAGGTCCTATCAGGGTTATCGAAGTTTTGGATAACGATCGCACACTTAAAGCCTTAGATTCCAAACGCACCTATAAATACGCACACGACCGTTTAAGAAAGATGCTTAGTAATGAATTGACTGATAGCTCCGACGACGATGACAATGATGATGATGAAGGTGATAAGACGATAGATTGAGCTCTGATGATATCAGTGATTTTTATTGAATTTAGTTGTGCGATTATTCTGATATTTTTTTTGTGTAGTTTTCTAAGCGTGATAACATTAAGATAATAAAGGCAATGTTCATGCGTTGGTTATCGTCACTCGATATAGGTGGCAAGGCTATCGTCACTCGATATAGGTGGCAAGGGTATCGTCACTCGATATAGGTGGCAAGGGTATCGTCACTCGATATAGGTGGCAAGGGTATCGTCACTCGATATAGGTGGCAAGGGTATCGTCACTCGATATAGGTGGCAAGGGTATCGTCACTCGATATAGGTGGCAAGGGTATCGTCACTTAAGTTGGCATGAGCTACTATCACTCGAAGTAGGTGATAGTAGCGACAGACTAATTATTTTCGAATTTAATTAGTAACTTTATGGATAAAGTATTTACCTGTTAAAAATTGGTTTCAACGTTGTTATTACACATGTAAAGGAACCCACCCTTCTGAGTTTTGCTTTAATCAGGATTGGCCGAAGCTAGTGATGATACTGCGTTTTATTTTCTGATTTCAGGAACTTCACACGAGGACGTGTGACTTGTCAAGATGGCCGTGTCGAAGATCAAAAATCCGGACGTCAAATCGAGACTGATTTGAGTGTATTCGGCGGCGAAGGTTGGCAACACCGTGCACGTGCAGCTTACCAGTTACCGGTCTACCTGCATAAAAAGGGCAGCTGGCCACTGGGAGGGGACATTCTTGGCTTGAGCGTTGAACGGCACGGACGTGCTGCCAACTCTAATCCGACTTCACTGCGTTCTGATTAGTAACATTAGATTGTCGTTATGCTATCGTGTTAATTAAAAGTGATTAATTATAGTGCATTGTTATAATATTACCTTACGTTGATTATACGAGTTTAAAACAGAAGCTTAACTATTATTTTGGACTCTGATAATGGAAAATGACCTGTCACCTGATGGTCAACGCCCGCCCGTCCCGTCATATATATATATATATATATATATATATATATATATATATATATAATCTATAACAAGTTTGTTGTATGGGAGCCCTCCTTAAATATTTATTTTATTTTATTTTTAGTATTTGTTGTTATAGCGGCAATAGAAATAGGTACAATACATCATCTCTGAAAATTTTAACTGTCTAGCTATCACCGTTCTTGAGATACAGCCTGGTTATAGACGGACGGACGGACGGACGGACAGCGAAGTCTCAGTAATAGGGTCCCATTTTTACCCTTTGGGTACGGAACCCTAAAAAACGAATGAGCTCGAGCTTGACATTATTGACAGCTCATTTTTTTTCGCGGATAGGTCTAAGACTACGATGCCACCCTTGCAGAAGCAACTGGTTGAAAGATTCAATGGCTCTCGCATCAGGTTCAGTGGTCCAATAGGCAGGACGCCCGTGTTGGCCCGGAAAGCCGTTGGAGAGGCAGGCTCATACCCTGCCTGAACCATTAAATTTTTAAATTTTTCGCATCTGTTGGTTTACGCTAGCAGACGTTAATTGCTTTAATAAAAATAAAAATAATAACAATTACGTACTTATGTATGTTCACTTGTAATAACTGGGTCAAAATATTTACAATTTATGAGTGGATTTATGAATAATTGTTATTGCGTAGATTAACTCATCCGTTGATAACGCGATAAAGGTTTGTTTAAATAAGGAACTAATTCAGATACATCATCAGTTTAAGTGGTGTACTTACTTGAAAAATATGTACAGTATAGTATTCGGTAAGTAGTCATCGTTATTATAATCTGATGGGCGTTAAAAAAAAGGATAAGTAATTGTATTTTTTTAGTAACTAAATTGTTTCTACAATTGGAATGTACAAACGATTCTATATGTAGAATCCTTTATACATTCGAACCTACCTAATAAAAAAACCCCATAAAGTATGTTTTTTTCCTGTTCGTCACGTTAATAGAAATAAAAAAAGATATTCATACAAAAAAAGTGACGTTCTGGAATGGAAACTATCGGACATTGTTTTTGTATGAGGTTTTAATGTACTTACAAACGATTCTGAGTATGAATACCAAGAGTAAAAAAATAAATGTTTACATTTTCTATTTCATAGTTCATCTAACTACACTTCTTTTTTAAACCCCCAAGTTATCTGTGGCAATTTTGCCGCCCTTACGACCGTATTAGGTCTTATTAGTCACACGTAACGTAAGTCACTTCTTCAATTTAACTTCGACCGAAGCGGCCAATCGGGGCGTTGGCTCCTAAAGAGCCATACTTTAACCTTGACTAGGGCAGCCTTTAATACAAAGATGAAAGCTTAAAGAAAAATTTAAAAAGGAGCTACCTGGTGGAAGTTACCGGGAATCGAACCCGGTACCTCTGGATTGCCGGTCCAGCGCGTTAACCATTTCCGCGCGTTAACTGGAGCTGGACCGAAGTGGTCAACGCGCTGGACCGGTAACCTTTGATCTTTGTATTAAAGGCTTAAATAAATCATTGTGGTGTAACCACATTAAAAATAAATGAGACATGTTTCATAAATTTACTTGAATATGGCACCTTTTAGTACGCCACAGCGCCATTAATGAATATAAGTCACCCAGGGCTGGTTAAGGCCGCCATTATTTAACCCACTTCTTTTCCAGCCCTCTCTCTCCTCGCTGCATCAGCGCTGGCAGCACCAGAATGCCCGCCCCCCGGCTCCTTGTACTTCCTCATTCCCCACGAGAGCGACTGCTCCAAGTTCTACATCTGCTCACACGGAACCCCAGTACTGCAGACGTGTCCTGTAGGGACGCATTTTAGCCCTAATTTTAGGGTAAGTTTATAGGCAATAAGATGACGGAAGCTTTTTCAGGAGGGTTAAATTAAGCGCGCCTCTCAATGTAAACGAAACTGGAGTCCAACCACGTCAACTGTTCCAAGCAAATGAACTGTCAAAACATACAAAATTAGTTAGTTTGTTTGGTTTGACAGTTCATTTACTCGGAAGAGTTAACGTGGTTTGACTCAAGCATAAAATATCGAAAAGTATACAGATTTTATACTACTTACTAACCATCTTACATCCACTTAGAGTTATTAAAGAAGGTATATTACCTACCTACGAGTAGTGAATGGGTGCTTGTGCTTAGTTAAAGGGTCCGCTTCAATATTGACAACATTTCATATTTTAAGGACTGCAATTTGATTACTTTTCCGTATTCCGTTTAGAAATAGGATGTTATTAATCGCTGTTTTTTATACTTTTGCTGAGATTACTTATTATTTTATTGTTAATTTATTAATATGTATTACTCATTCTAAAATGAAGTAACTCAAAAACTGACACAATGGAAAGATTACTTTAGTTTGGTGTCTATTAAAAAAAAAAAGAATAACGTTTTGGTAGGCATTGTTGACAGCTTATTTATTTCGCGGATAGGTCGAAGACGACAACTCTATCCAAGCATAGTTGTCAAATCGTTAGGGCGCCATATTGTAGGTACCGCAATAAACGCGCGCTCTAAGAACTTGTCATCTTCCAGGTGTGCCAAAACCCAGCGTTCGCCGGCTGCGACAAGTCACCACCTGCATCAGAGCTACCCTGCCCCTTGCCTGACCACACCGTGTTCCACCCGCATCCAGAGACCTGCAGCAAATACTACGTCTGCGAGCATGGCTCGTCCACAGTGTTCGATTGCCCGCATGGGTTGGAGTTTAGCGCTGAACTACGGGTAAGGAAACGAGATAACAATACTTATCTTATCACTTAGTGATGTGTCAACTCCGTTTGCCAAACCGATACAAACCTTTAACCGATACAAACCGTTAACCGATACAAACCGTAAACCGTGGTTTGTCTAATCTAATGTAATGTTTTACCTACGTCTTCTTTTTTTGACAATCTTACACAAATCGACCTGGTCTTGCCTTGGCTAGGAAGTAAGATTTTCTCGCAGATCCCACTTACGGCCTAGGCCCTAGGGTGAAGTAACGAGATCTTATTTCAATCTGTATTTGCAGGAATGCGTGTGGCCTCACGAATCTAACTGCAAAAATTCGCAATCCCAAGATGGGTGCCAGTCTGGAGCTTTGTCTCGACATGAGGATTGCAACAAGTTTTATATTTGTGATCATGGCGCCAATGTTGCGATGGACTGCGCGAGTGGGTTGCAATGGAGCTCGAAATTAGAGGTACCTAAATAGATTAATCAAATCAAATCAAATCAAAATATTTATTTGTCCAACATAGGTAAATTTAGGTGTTACATATTTATTGTACCACTATGTGGTGCCATTGGGCATACAAATTAAATAGTTACAGGCTAAGCGTACATGCAACACACATTATAAAAAAAGAAACTAATAATAATAATAAACTATTTAGGTCACATCTATAACTAAGTTTAGGTACGTACAGGAATCACAATAAATAAAGGATGAAAAAATAGGATGTCAATTTAATTATTAGGTTTCAGTCAAAAATTCTGTTATTGAATAATATGCTTTTTCTATAAGAAATGCTTTTAAAGTGCTTTTGAAGTCGATTTCACTTTCCTTTTTTGCTACTATGGCTTGTTAAATATTTTGTGTGCCATTCCAAGTACACTTTTTTGCAGCAGTGCTGTGTTACTTGGGTGCGCTTTTATCTTGTTTTGAAGCCGTTGACTTTTAAACTTATTAAATAGGTTTTGGTTAGTAATAACAAAGATAGCTATTTCGTATATATACAAACTAGGTAGTGTTAGTAGTTTTAGTTTAATAAAATGTGGTTTGCATGAGTCAGTTGGATTAAGACCGCACATTGACCTAACGCACTTTTTTTGAGCTATAAATGCGTTATCCCTATTTGGTGAATTTCCCCAGAAAATTATTCCATACCGTAAAGTAGATGTGACATACGCATGATATGCAATTAATACTGATGATTGATTTACAATTTTCCTCAAATTGTACAGAGCATATGAGAATTTACTTAGTTTCTTACATATAAGGTTATTCCAGGTCAACTTATTATCTACGTTAAGCCCTAAAAATTTTGTTATGTCAGTTTCAGTTATATTATGTCCCTTATAAACTATGCTTAAATCAATATATTTGACCCTTTGTCTAAATATCATAAAATTAGTTTTGTCTATATTAATTTTTAAATTGTTATTTGTTAACCATTCTATAATAGTTCCTAATGTGTTGTTAATGTCAGATTCGTATGTTTCTATATTCTGTCCAGTAAATATGACTGTACTGTCATCATCAAATAAGACCATCGGGTACTTTATGGCATTAGGAATATCATTAATATAGATCAAAAACAGTAATGGGCCTAATACACTTCCCTGAGGTACACCATAACGAATCTCTCTGTAATTTGATGAGTACACTTCTTCAGTTTTTGTTTTGCGAGACAGCTTTTTTATTTGTGTGATCTGTTTTCGATTAGTCATATAAGATTCAAGCAGACTAAGAACATTGCCACGAATTCCGTAAGCATAAAGTTTGTCAAAGAGGATATTATGATCTACAAAGTCAAACGCCTTTGACATATCCATGTATAGGGCACATACTGGAATTTTTTTGTCCATGCTAGTTATTACTTTTTGAAGTAAGTCAAATATTGCTAAATTAATTGATTTTTTCTTGCGAAAGCCTTTTTGTTCTTGCGCGAATAAATTATTATTTTCAAAATAGTTGTATAAGCTATTATGTATCACTTTTTCAATTATTTTAGAGAAAACAGAAATTAATGCAATGGGTCTATAGTTCCCCATATTACGCTTGTCATCTTTCTTAAAAAGGGGTCTAACTATGGATACTTTAAGTTGATTCGGAAATACGCCTTGTTCAATACACATGTTTATAATGTAACTTAGTATGGGGGAAATAATAGCAGATACTCTTTTCAAAACATTTGTATGTACACCATCAATGCCAGTGCTGTTAGTGTTTTTTAAAGAATTTATTATTAATTGAATGTCATTTGGGCTTGTCGGATTCATAAATAGGGAGTTAGAATTCAATGTCAATGTATTTTTATAATTTTTAATTAAGTTTGTTGATTTATTGCTGTCAGATATTGAATAAACTTGATCAATGAAATAGCTGTTAAATTCTTCAGCAATACGTTTAGGATGTGATATTGTGTTGCCGTCACATTCTATTTGTTCGATACTTTCTATAGGATAACTAGATTTAGAATTGTTTATGATTTTCCAAGTTGCTTTACTTTTATTCGCAGATTTTTTTATGAAATGGTCATTTTGGGATTTACGTGTTAGGTTTATAATTTTCTTAAGTCTATTAGAATACAATTTATAGTTTTTTTTAATTTCTGGATTCGAGGAGAGTCTATATTGCCACAAGAGGTCCCTTTTCCGTTTACAGCCAATTTTAATTCCCTTAGAAATCCATTTTGGTTTGGTAATGGTGGAAATACGAATTCGTTTTTTCGGAAAGCACAGTTTGTAAAAAAGATCAAAAGTCTCATAAAAATGATTAAAGGCTTCATTTGGATTATTTGCACAATAAACATTGTTAAAACTGATATTTTGAAGACAGTCTATAAATTTTACTATATTTTCTTCACATAAGTCTATTTTTTGTATATACCAGTAAGGAATGGAACATGTTTTCTTTACTGGACATTTTAGTAACTGTGCAGTATGATCAGAAAGGGCCAGGTCTAAGACCTCGGTCTTAGCTCCTCGTACATTATGAATAATGTTATCAATGCAAGTACCACTGCCCAGTCGTGTGGGCTGGGATATTCCTAATTTAAGGTTATATCCAAATAGCAGATTTTTGAATCCAGCCGAATGTTTAGTAGTTTTGAGTATGTCTATATTGAAATCACCACACAGTATCACCTTTTTATTTTTGTGACAAGTGCGAGCTAAAATCTCATTAATTTTATTTAGAAACAATATCATTGTCGCTGTATAATTTTTTGGCACTCTGTATATACAAATAATAATTAAATTGTGCTCAGTTAGTTCCACTCCTGTACATTCAATAACATTTGGTATAGAAACGTTCGTGATCTCATTTAAAATATTAAATTTATGAAAATTTCGAACCAGAATACAAGAGCCCCCATTTCTGTTATCTCTTGTAAAGCATGTTGCGAGTATGTAGTTCGGCATGATCAGATACATTTGATCACCTTTTTTCATATTGTGTTCGGTAATACATACAACATCAATGGGTTTTCCAGATTCCATTAACTCTTGTAGATGGACACATAAGTTATCAGCCTTATTAATTATGCCATTTATATTTTGATGAAGAACAAATATGTTGTTATAAACTATGAGATCATTATTAATGCTATTAATGGATATATTAATTTTATTAAAACTTTCGTGAGACATATTTAATTATTGTAAGGGCTCCATACGAGTTCGAAACATGTCGGGCCGTTCCTGACAATTTCACGTGAGTGTAAACCGCTTAATACAATAATTAAATGGATATATTATTTAATATTACATTATTCCTAAAAAAATGCAGCTATTATAGAATGCCTCATTTACATTTTTTAGTATTGTATTTATACATTGTGCTAATTTGTGCTTACCTCTATAATTTAGACGATTGCCATCATTTTGGTAATCTGCCATTCCTAGATAGATAGTGCTAGTTTGGAGCCATACATGTGACAAGTTTGCAAAATGTTTATGAATAGCAGAATTGAATTTACTAATAAAATTATTATAATGGTCAGAATGTTGATTTATCGAGAATGGGATGTCACAGATGATTACATTAGTATGGTCAGAATTTTTGACAGTTGTTTCTAATATACCTAAGATATTTTTTAACGGCGTGACGTTGTAGTCACTGCCTCCGCACATTATAACTAAACAATCACTTTTTCCAAAATTACAAATTTTTTGTTGTACATTTTGTAGCACTCGTTGTGTTGTCCCGTAGTGTAGTATGTCTGCAGAAAACTCGTAGTCATTTCTTCTTATTTTAGAAAGGGGCAATAGTAAGTCAGCTCCGTGAAAATCCGACAATAGCAGAAGCTTCGGCTTGCGGGTTGTACTATTGGTGTCTTGCGTTTTATGTTCACAAAAATGTTGTTTTTCTTCAGACATACTCTGATTTTTATCTAAACACTTTTCAAAAACAGAGTTGTTGCTGATTCTTTGTTCTAGCTGCTTAACAGTTTTTTGTAGTGTTTTAGTAGACTGTTGTATACGCGAGAGTGTTATGTCCTTATTTATTAATGTATCCGATTTGCGTGTTATTTCTTTGTTTGTTGATAAGACCTTGCTTAATTTATTTTGAAGAGTACTGATTTTTTTGTTTAATTTATTTATCTCATTTTCCAGTTCCTTGATTTTATTTTCAGATTCTAACGAATTCATAGTGCCAGATGAATACGAACTTGGACTGTTTCGAGTATTTTTTGAGGGAGTGCATTTGCCTTGAGGTTGTTCCTTGAGCAGGGTCGTATAAACATTTATTTTTTTCTTGTAATCGTCAATTTGTTTGTGTAAGTCACTATTTTCAGTATAAAATACGGCATATAAATACGTATTAAATACGGCATGTTTGGCACAGTTGTAGTGCAGCTGCCTACTGAGCCGGCGGTCCTGGGTTCGAATCCCGGCAAGGACAAATATTTGTGTGACGAACTTGAATACTTGTTCCTGGGTCAAGAATTTGGGGAACGATTTTTGTGGGGTTGACCGTCCGCTATTTATTTATTTATGTGGACGATTTGCACACTTTTATCTCAATATTCTTTTTCAGCAATGTGTATGGCCCAGCGAATCTGACTGCGGTTCCCAAGATGGCACCCAGAACGACGCTCAAAATGGCGCTGATCAAAATGGTGTCGAGCAAAATGGTGGGCAGTGTGAGGATGGAGCCCTGTCTTCAAATGAAGACTGCAGCAAGTTTAATATTTGCAACCACGGAGCCTTTGTGGCTAAGGAGTGTCCGGCGGGTCTGCAATGGAGCTCTGAACTATTGGTTTGTATTCCATATATCTTCTATTGACAACCAAAACTCACTAAGTAACAAAAACCTACTTAAGATAAAGGTCCTAACTCAAGGTCAATCTACAAACTAGATGCGAGGTATTGAAGAGTGGTGACAGAAATTTTAGTGATTTTTAGTTGTCATCAGCCGAATATTACTAGCTGCGCCACGCTGTGTTACCCGCTCATCCCAAGGGAACACTACATTTATTGGGATAAAAAGTAGCCCATGTGTTAATCCAGGGTGTCAACTACCTTCATACTAAAATTTATCAAAATTGGTCCAGCCGTTTGAGCGTACCAAACATACACAAAAACATATATATAAAGGCGAAAGCTTGTGAGCGTGTAAAAACTCCTACTGTACCAAAAACAAAGTACCTAATGTATCGCTGACATGTGATATTGTGGTGTTGTTACAGCAATGCGTATGGCCCCACGAGTCCGACTGCGGCACCCAAGATGACGCCCAGAACGAACAAAATGGCGGCGAAGAAAATGGCGGACATAACGGACAATGCGAGGAAGGAGCGTTGTATGCTGACACAAACTGTGGCAAATATAATATTTGCAACCATGGTGCTCTCATGGCTGTTGACTGCCCTGCTGGTTTACATTGGAACTCTGAATTGTCGGTAAGCATACATATTTTTTCTAGAAAACGATATTTTATTACTTTACTTATGTTATATAGCCTAACAAGGGTTGGCCCGGCCCAGGGATAGTGGCGCTACAAACAGCTTTCATGGCAATAATTTGTATATTAAGTAGAGCGATTTGTCATGAACCAAATTCAAAACATTGATTACCGGAAAACTGCTCTATCCTTTGTTCTCCATGCGAAATAAATACTGAATCTTATTGAAAAAAAAAACTTGACTTTCTTGACCGTGGATAGTTTTGGCTTTCTTATTCAAAAATTACTGAAATTCGCGCAATATTTAGTCCTGTCCCTATTGCGCTACAACTTATTTATTTGCTTGTGATAAGATCAAAAATCAAAAGAGATATTACCATCTGTAAGTTTTCGGTCTGTGAATGGTACTGATTTAATGAATCCATTGGCCTTCGGTAATTGGTTTATCTACACTCATATTGTTACTTACTTTACTAAGTATTACAAGTATAGATACTCGTAGTATAGGTATACGTATAAAGAAAGACCTACATTACTATGAAGGAACGGCGGGGCATGAAAGAGCATTACGCGCGTCGCATAAACTTTAGTATAATGAAAAAAAACTCTACTTACCCAGTACTTACCTGATATGTTTCTTTTTCAGTACTGCGATTGGCCAGTATCAGCCGGATGTCAAAAATAAGAAGTGTGCTCAGTATTTTTATTATTATTTTTTATTATTATTATTATCGTATGGCTACAAGGGTCAGATACAGAAAAATTATAAATTTAACTTTAAAGAATTAATCCACTTGGTAGCTTCGTCGTTCAATGTGATCAGGTCTTCCGGGGGGCCTCCAGTGTATCGAGTAAGCGGGCACTCCTGAAAGATATGTATTAAAATTATTTATTATTAAAAAAACTTCTAAAAAATATAAAAATCGTTTTTATTATGAACCTTGTGAGCATTGTATTGTTTTTTGTATCGTATCTAAAAATAAGTATACAATTCAGCACAGTCCTTAGTGATGTCATTGCACATTTTATACGGCCCACTTTTTTTAAAGACATTTTTTATATTAGCTTCACTTGTAACTAAGTTTGTAAGTAACCAACAATGTATTAGGGTTATTCTCAGACGCGTTTCAACCGCCATCTAGCTTTCGTTGCGAAATTAGGTCGATATAAAAAGTAGTGCAGCTTAATACTGAACCGGCGCTTCTGGGTTCGATATTTGCGTCAGTAAAGGGAAAATATTTGCGTGAGTAAGGGTTACCTATTTGAAACACTAATTTTGTTTCATCTGTAACGTTTTGCCATCATTTGTCCGAAAGCCATTTCCAAAACTCAATTTTTCAGAATAATTTAAACAAACCTACCCTAATGGTTTCTTTAAAACAATGTTGAGAAAGAAAAGAAAGAAAGAAATACATTTATTCGTGACGTGACATAAAACATAATTACATAAAAGGTGTGACAAATTATATGAAAATAAAATAAAACAATAAGCAACTATTATAATTTGGCTGTGCCACGAAAAGTTCCCACCTCAGCAAGATGCTAGGTCAAGAGTCTGATCTTCCGGTGGAACCGTAGGTGGCGCCACGGAGAGCTGCACGCACGAGCGCTAATCGCATTTAGGATGCGTTAACCTGAAATTTATGAAATCTCCCTATAGTCAGACGTTTTTCATAATACTTGCTAATATCACACAGACTTGCTAATATCAATATAGAATCCTAGAATCATTCATCTTATTTTTACCTGAAAATATAACGGATAGCAGGAAAAAAATACTTTCAGACAAATGAAAATTTGGCGAAACGTTACACATGGGAAACAATGTTTCGGAGTAGAGATAGGATACCGTGAGTAAGATTGCCTTAAAAAAACATAATTATCACAACCAGACGGTTGGAGATTCGCACCTTTCCTTTCTTTCTGGATCATCATCCGTTAGACCTGGATCTACGGTTTATGCTTGAACAAATCAGGGTCGGGCACATCTTTCTTCTCGAACGGGTAGTAGGGATGATCCTGCCAGAAGCTTGGCCAGACTGTGCGGTAGTTTTTATTGAAGCCACCTGAAAAAATATCGCATAAGAACTATGTACAAAATCAATTTATGAAACATGTAATTTATGTTTTTTTATGTGGCTGCACCACAATTTTATTTAATACAAAGATCAAAGTTTAAAGAAAAATTGGAGGAGAAGGAGCCTACCTACCTGGTGGAAGAGACCGGGAATCGAACCCGGTACCCCTGTATTACCTGTCCAGCGTCACCAGGTCTTCCACCAAGTAGCTCCTTTTTCAATTTTTCTTAAAGCTTTGATCTTTGTATTAATGGTTAATGTACAAAATCACTAGGTACAATATCGAACAGATGCACATTTCTTATCGCACTAATATTATGGTATAGTTGTTAGGGAATCTTGGAATTGCAACTCAATTTTGAAGCAGATCTTTAACCAATTGAGCTGAAGTTTTGCATACCTACTTTGATGACAATACAACAACATGGTACCATGGAGCTAATCTGATGATGGATCCGGTTGTTGGAGCTAGAAACTCTGTAAGAGGTAAACCAATCTTACCGAGTCTGGGCTCTTTAGAATCGTCTCAGTGAGGAATTGATGGATGCTCAAAGGAAAATACAGTCATATATATATATATAGAAGCTTGCTGCGTCGACCCCAAGTAAATGGGAAAGAGGCAAGGGAATGATGGTATGAAATGTGGTATTTCCACACATTAGAATCAACATTCAAAACATGTTTCTGCTCATATGAAGTCTACTTACTTAAGGTTTGCATTTCTTCCGGCGTCAGCTCAAAGTCGAAGATATCGATGTTCTGTTCAATCCTCGGCTTGTTCACTGACTTCGGAATCGGGACCACCCCCGTTTGCACCTGGAACCATTCTTTTTTTAAATTTTTCGCTTCATCACTACATAGTGTATAAAACAAAGTCGCTTCCTTGAGTCTGCATACATAGGATGCTTAGATCTTTAAAATTACGCAACGGATTTTGATGCGAGTTTTTTTGATAGAGAGAGTGATTCAAGAGGAAGGTATGCATTGCACCCGTGCAAAGCCGGGGCGGGTCGGGTAAATATTTATCTTATAATACTTACCAAATACCGCAATACTATTTGAGCAACGCTTTTCTTGTATTTATTGCCCAACCCTTTAAGTGTAGGGTCGCTGGCGCGAGGCGGCGGGGCGCCGTTGGCACTGAAAAGTGACCCGAATGGAGTGTACGCCATCACCGCTATGTCATGCTGTTGGCAGTAGCGGATGAGGTCGGTTTGAGCTAGGTTGAGGTTCACCTGCAAGTACAAGGAAAAAAAGCAAAATTTCACTACATAGGGAAAAGATGTAAGTACGAGTTGAAGGTAAGAAGATCTTTTTCGATTGCACGCAAACAGGTAACGCCATCTAGATGAATTCTTCTAGTTCACTTGCAATGGCGGCTTGAGCGACGTGTTAGATTTTACGGAAAACTATAAATTGTGTCAAGAAGACTATCATACTTATACAAGGTTCTTCAGAAGAATCTGTGGTAGTGTTTATAATGGTATAAACACTACCATAGATATATACCACAGATTATTCAATATACTTATATGGAGATTACCAGAGATTCTTCTGACGAACTTTGTTCGTGTTTGTGTGCTTTGTGTTTGTGTGGTGTTGTTAAACAATAAATAATGATCATGATATGATTATGATACTACCTCGACTTGATTCACCGAAGGTTTTATTTGACAGTTCTCCATCAGACGCTCCATTTGGCTGACGTTGAAGTTGGATATCCCGATGGACCTGGCCAGGCCCTGGCGCTTCACGTCTTCCATCTGTTTCCAGGTGTCCAGGTAGTCGATGACTTCGTATGACTTGTGGTCGGGCTGGAAGGAAGGAACGAACGTAAAATAATATTCGGAAGTTTGTTTTGTTAAAAGTCAAACGATGCTCGAAGATCTCAACATAGTATCCCAACAGGTGGGCCATACTATGAATAAAGCAGGGACACGACGAAAAAGAAAGAAAAAATTTTTTCTTTAGTACAACACCATTATTTTCAAGATATTACTTTAGTTCTAAAGAAAATAACTTGACTATACCTACCAATGTTAATAAATTATACTTACAGTGAAAGATACCGGGTTATGGATCAAATACAAATCCACATAACTCATGTTGAGACGTTCCAGAGAGTTCTTCAATGATTCCAAGACATTTCTCTTCTCGTTGCTACCCAACTAGAAACAATATGCACTATTACATTATATATTTTTAAATTGAAGTTCGCACAAAGTATAAAATATTAGCGTAACACTACATAAATGCATTGCACTATTTACAGAAACGGCTTAGTATCTAATAAAGCGGCTAAATAATAATAAATAATTAGCGGCATGGCCTGTGTGCTTCATATATCGCTGATTGTCGTGCGAAGCGTCGACCAAGCGGCCTTGGTGTATGTCGCCAAGATTTAATTGCTGTCTCTAACCCAGGTAGCAAACAGGTTGTAGAAGAGCGTATACAGCAATTGTAACTCCAATTTGAGCTGTTTGAAGGCTGTATAAGTGGGTAGGGGTCGGGTTGCATAAAGTTTAAAATCATATTTTTGATAGGCATACGTGGATTCGTCATACGCATCATTACGCTTAACTGTAAATAGTCATACATTTATGCGCATAACGTTTTTAATCATAATGTTTAAGAACATACTGTGTAATGGGCACTTGATGCGCATAAAATGATTTATGCATACTTTGTAATGGTCATAAATTGGTTACTCATTAAACGATGTAACCATACTTTATAAACGCATAATTGCAAAACGCATAAGCCTACGTTTTTCTTAGTAGCCAATTGTTAATTCACAATTTCACAACTTCGCTCGCTCGTTAGGGTCGCAGTTCAACCTAACACTCCTCCTAACTTCGCTCGTCGTCGTACCTAACCTAAGCCAAGTCGTACCGGTCTTAGGTGAAATAGGTAATGTTAGGAATTGTAAGCCAAGTCGGACCTGCGAGGCTCGCTCGCTTCGCTCGCACGTTAGGGTCGCAGTTCAACCTAACACTCCTCTCTCGCTTCGCTCGTCGTCGTACCTAACCTAAGCCAAGTCGGACCTATTAAAAATTATTATAAAATCAATATTATGAGTTGATAAGTGTATGACATTTGTAATTATTACTAAAAATTATTATAATCATCAATATTATGACTAAATAAATGTATGACATACAACATTATGGCTAAAACAATTATGACGTACAGGAATTATGACAGCGAACAATTATGACAACGTAGAATATATGCCAAAAAAAATTATGCGTAGCAACTTTATGCGTAAACTGTTACGACAATCGATATTATGACAATAGTTGTTATGCGACTAGAGAGGGTCCCCCTGTATATGCAACCTGTCTGCTACTTGGGAAGCCTATACGACATACCTTGGTCACCAAAAATATGTTTTCTCTCGGCACGGAGGAGTTTTGAATCCCTCTTCCAACCTGCACTTCATTTTTGTAAGCGGACGCTGTGTCTATCATCCTAAAATAAAGACATATAATTTGTATTATTATTAAAACTATCGTGATACATGTTTAATAATTTTAAAAACGGTTTAAACTCACTTAAAAATTGTCAGGAACCCGACATGAGAGGGAGCCGCGAGTCGCGTTAGCAGCACGGATAGCTGTCCCTGATGAAGAGCTCTATATGAGTTCGAAACATGTTGGCCCGTTCCTCGCAATTTTTACGTGAACTTAAACCGATTTTATGATTATACATATATATATTGTTTGATAAGGCCAATCAATAATTGACCGAGCGGAGCGCGCGAAGCCTCTCAATTTCAGCTTGGCTCAAAATACGGATGTTAGGATGCCTTACAACTTTGCGGCTATTCTCGCCTAGAGGTCACATTGCGCAACCAATTTTCTCTGCTTTTTTTTTTCGAAAAATTTCCATATTATGGAGGGGAAATATTATTTTTTAATTTTACCAATTTTGAAACAAACTTAGAGCCACTAGGTTGTTTAATACGAGATTGCCTACGTATGATTAAGAAGAAGTATGCGAAAAAGATACGTGGAACTCGACTTAGAAACAGAGATCCACAACTAAAAGGCTATAATGCTACCGAAGGTTTCTTTCGATGCTCACAAAAGCCGTCTGAGAACAACACATTAGGTAGGTAATAGTTACGGTTCCGTACCTCAAAAGTAAAAAGGGAACCCTTAATAGGAGTTATAGATCACTTTGTTGTCCATCTGTCCGTCGGTTCGTCTGTCTGTCGTCCCTCTATCTCGCGGGCGTGTTGTGACTGTTGTGAGTTGTATTTGAAACCATATACTCAGGTCTACAGACCCTTGAAGCTGTGAAAAAATCAAACTACTACTAAGTTAACGTAAAAATCATAAAATCATAAAAAATATAGTCGTTATTCAAAGAAGTTTGTCGCTCAGTACGGTTTATCTTATTTGGTACGGAACCCTCGGTGCACAAGTCCGATTCGCACTTGATCGGTTTTTTGTGCTATCCTGGTAACTAACCTGTAACCTGCATCTAGTGCCCAGGTCACAGCATTCTCCACTTCTAGTTCTTTCGCCTCCTTCTGCCCGTTCTGTGAACAGAAACGCTAATCCGTATTTCTTCCAGCATTTTTTCATATCCTGATAAATATATTGATAATTTACACCAACTGTTTGAAGTGAATAATACTTTTCCCTAAGTTATAGATACTAAAATAGCCATTTCATGCCTTCATTGCGTGCAGTCGAAAAAAAATACAGTTTTCTGCGTGAATTTTGACAATTTCGGGTAGTTTGTGAAACAAAAAATATCAATGATAAATTCAAACTGTAGGTTTCAAATATATACCAATAAATCGCAATGGCCCTGTTCTAAGTAGTAGCATTGATAATTATGCTAAGAAACATGTTTGATCATAAAGAAAAATGTCTTAAACAATCAGCATTTTTGAACGAATAAGGAGCGATATGTCTTAGACTCACGGTAGTTTTCTATTTAAAACAGATTTCAAACATTGAAGTTACCTCGTCAAAACCAAGGAAAGTGCCGAGACCAAGGGCAGGCATGGAGTTCCCGTCGTTCAGAGGAATCCTGGGGGCCACCCCGCCATCCTGCTCGTCGCAGGCCTGTAACAAACGTTCAACGGGTTAAATTAGTTTTTCTATGGAGAGTTCATCATTTCAGGGGAAATCTCAATAACGTGTTGCAGGATCGTCATTTTTTATGTACCTATCGGCGCGCGGCGCCCTGCCAGCCTGGCGCCATCTGTTGGATTTAATCACAAAACAGATAGGTACAGAAATCAATCTACTGTGAAGGTTGGACTTCACTTTCAGTGGAGTTGGCCACTGACATAAAAATAAATACGTTTTATAAATTGGAATGAACGAGTGACATCCGTCATAAATAAAATATGTATAGTTAGTCTTAAACTTAGAGTATGGAATAGTATATCTATGGTCTTAAACTGGCCTCCGATATGATCGTACCTCTGCTCTTATTAAGAGCCCTTACGCCTTTGGAACATTCATCATTTTCATGAATACTTACTCGATAGATGGCGTTAGCGCTCAGTACGCGGTGCGTTCAGCTACATAATAATCTTGATCCGTTTTATTAAATTGCGAGTGATATTTTTCTCGGGGTTACATTAACACTTTATATTTTATGTGCATATTGTAATAAGAAGAAAATAATTATGTTTTAAGGAAGTATAACAGACCAGAAAACAAAAAGACTGTTCGATTACTTTGAAAATTTCTGAAGTTTAAATTAAATGTCTCAGATACAAGTGTAGGTTTTTTATTAGAACAAAGTTAATAATTATTTCTACATTTTCAATTCGTAGTGTATCTATTTTGTATACAAGGCTTTAAAATTACCATCAACTGTTTATCTTCCAAATTTGGGTAAGTAATATAAGATATAAGAACTTATACTATAGTTAGTTAGTTAGTTGCGCTGGGCATTTTCCGCAAGTCGACATCCAACGTGCCTATTTTGCTATAATATTCATATTGTATAAGCTTGTTTTGCATACCGTTCAAGGTGTATAACAAACGTTAGATATAACATCAAAATATCTATTTTTATTAAGTATAACGTTATTTAAGTATAATATCATTGTATATAACAATCATAACGTATAACGTTCATAATATCTCAAATTTATAATGTATATTACTCAATACATCTAACATCAAAATGCATAATGCTCGTATAGTATAACCGCCTGCACATCAATTGTGTACATACTTATGCAATAGTTCGCTGTTAAATTTCAATATACCTACCTCCATGCAAGCAAGCATTATGACGCTCCGCTCGCTTCGCTAGCTCCGCTATCCATGGTCATAAAACAAACCTAACCTAACCTACAGATTTCGGTTTTTGACCCATATTCCATTTTGTCGCAGTTCTTCCAAACGGTATACTCTAACTTGCCAGTATTTCATCTGCCATTTTCAATTGTGAACATACTTATGCAATAATTCGCTGTTCAATTTTAATATACCTCCATGCAAGCAAGCATTTTGACGCTCCGCTATCCATGGTCATAAAACAAACCTAACCTAACCTACAGTTTTCGGTTTTTGACCCATATTCCATTTTAGGGGCATAGGGGTAGCAGTTATAACCTATTTTGTATATCATACGCTATTATATTTTCTAATCATTATACTAAAAGAAAGTATATACTATGATCGATATACGTTATGTATGTTATATCAACTGAATTTAGAGTATTTGAGTGTTATATAAAAAATCATTCTACAACATGAGTATTATGCTAATTGACCATTATTCCTAATAAAAATATTGATTTTGATGTTATAGCAAAAGTTCATTATATCTTGTGAACGTTATTAATATGAAATTATATATTATGTAGTTATATCTCGTGGGACGCACCCTCCAAATTTCATACTATTAATATTATAGTAAGTATACTATCTCTAATCTGGCTCTTGCTCTCTCTCAGCTCTTCTTGATCTTAAATAACTGTATGCATTCAGCTATAGACTGCGTTTTACGCGGCACGCATGACATTGTAAATTGTATTTCATCCCACATCTTGACCAACCGACGTTTGATTGAAATCAAATGTGGCCGTAAGTAGGTACTTCCAATAGTATTCCCAATTTCCGAAGGTATAAATTATGTTAAATATTTTGATTACATTGCGATTGGCCTTCTGAGGTCGAAAAAATGTCTTGTGAGGACGAAAATGGACCCTTACATACAATTACCCAATACACACAATAGGACCTTAGTTACGGGCATCCTTATTTAATTTTCTAATATATCACATTTAAAATCAACCGGGGCAATTGTAGTCTTTGAATTTTGGTATGTGAATAAGTGATGCCATTTGAAAGTTATTATCAAATTATTAGGAAATCTATGCTTATGCATTCGCTATAATTTAATTTTCTTATAATTTTGAGTTATATCAATGAAGTAAATAAATGTTATAGCATATGTAGGGGTAGATATTATTATATACTTTTTAACTAGCTCGCAATTGACAACATTTCATATTTTTAAGACTACAATTTTATTACTTTTCTGAATTCTGCTTAGGAAGATGAAGGTATCTCTGTTTTTATATATTTTCTGATAACTATTTATTTTTTATTAATTTATAAAAACTTACTAATGTAGCAACACCAAAATCAAACTAAAATACTCAATGGAACGGTTTCTTTAGTCCAATTTCTTATAAAAAAAAGTAAATTAGGTTAAGGTTGACATGACATTGTCAAAATTCAAAATTGTCGGTTTGGCTTGACTGATATTACTGATCTATTACAGATTCTGGAAGCAGTAACTATTGAACTTACATCAAGATGGTCTCCGCAGAGTTATCCCCTAACTCGTAACCATTAAGGAGTTGTACCTTCCATCATCAGCTCAGCATCGTGAGATGATGACTACCAGACGCAAATACCTGGATAACTTTATAAAATACATGAAAAACATTGCATGTGCTTATAACATTTGAGGGTTGCCCTCGATTTCTCTGGGATCCCATCATCAGATTCATTAGATGGTGACAAGGGGACGACACCAGGAGTATACGTTTTCAAATTAAAAATAAAACCCTCCTCGTTTTTGAAGTCGGTAAAAAAATAGTGGTTTTGTAACGACACCCCACACACTAGTGTTGGATCGAAAAAAAATCACCCCCACTTTAGGTGTACAGGGAGGTACCCGAAAAAAAGTTTTTTTTTAGTTTTTATTTTACAGTTTTGTCGGCGTGATACATACACATACTCATACCAAATTTCAGCTTTCTAGTACTTATTATCACGGAGCTAAGCCGCGGACCGACAGACAGACGTACAGACGGACATGGCGAAACTATAAGGGTTCCTAGTTGACTACGGAACCCTAAAAAATAGGCATTACAAACTTTTTAATGTCACTTGACTAGTGTGAAGGCCTTCTATTATGCCATTTTCTCGAGCAACCCTCATCTATCTCTAACGGTTTTCGAGAGACAGGAGAAACCAAAAAAATCCCATACAATTTTATCAATTCTGAAAATAAAAATATTTTATTGAAATTCGGAATCAAGGATAAATAAATTTCACCTCGCTACTACCATTTTGAAATTTTGTTGTTCGCTAAAGACGGCTTGTTAGATTGCTCCAAGACCTGAATCGATCACGACACCATGGACCTCATATTATAAAATATCGATCTGATATTCAACTATTGACGACCTCATGGGATCTTTGGGTCAGAGAGAACATTCAGGTCAGAAGTAATAAGAAAACCACGATCAGTATTCATCTAAAACTTAAGAACGATGAGTTACGATAAACTTGGTATCTATTAATAAATAAAGTATCTTGATGTTTCAATCGCACTATGCTATGCAGCACATTCTTGCTTGGGACGGACGGAACAAACTGACGTAGGTCCGACCTCTGAGAGCGCTGCGGCCCGACCTACCTAGATAAAGATATGAAGAATAGAAATATAATAGTTCTTGGCCCAAATAATTCTTAGCTACTGCAAAATCACGATTTAAAAAGACACATCTAGCTGCGAAATACGAAATGGTCTGTTAAGAAAACTTATTATTTTTTTATTTTTGGCTTGAAAATCGCAATTTTTTCACTCTTACTTCCTAGTTTATGATTTCTTACATAAATACAAATATTTTTGCCATAATCTTGAATCAAAAATGGAGCATTTTGCGAAATACGCTCGGTAGAAGCAGGCGGGGCGCACTCCGCGATTAACGTTTCCCGCTACAAGTACATGCCGGTGGCCTCATGCATGGTGCCTATTCAGTGGCTGCCACGCACTGTCTCGGAACGCACGTACACGAAATTCGCGCGCACGCTCTTCCGATTTATGTACGTCGCAAGTGAACGTTCCTCATTCATCTGTTGATACCAGTGTTATATTATAATATAAAGTGTTTAAATGAGTAAAAAGACAGCGAAAAGATATTGTATCGCAGCGGGTTGTAGGAACAATGATCGAAATTGGAATCACGCGTTTTTCGTTCTCCCAACACGTCCGAAGGATGCCGATAGGTAAGAAAATTAACATAATATATAATAAGTAGTTACTGAATAATAATGAAAAACATATTGCAGGTGTATCTACTTCCATATTTAACACTGGTTACTCAGATCAATTTTAATTGTTAAGTACTTATGTAACTTTGAATTGATTATTTGCTGATATTTGTCAATTTAAATTCTAGTAAAATAAGTATGTCTACTACTAAATCAACAATCATAGAGGTTTTTATAATAATATTTGATATCAAGTTTGTAAAATTACTTGTAAGTAATGAATAAACGATTGAGTGATAGTTTGATAGGTAAGTATATAAAATATATAAATAAAGAGTTAAAAGAAATGTATTGGAAGAGATCCCTAATAGGGATAAGTTCGCCTTTATACATGTTTTATTTGTAACTAGCGGCCCGTCCCGGCTTCACACGGTGCATCCGTGCGTATTTTTAAAGATCTAAGCATACCTACATAGGGGCAGACAGACAGACAGCAGGAAACGACTTTGTTTTATACTAGGTGTATAGTGATGAATATATATGAACAAATAAATAAATATCGGACAACTAAGCAAAAACAAAATTAATTTAATTTCATGTTAAGGTAACGCATTCGTTGCATTATTTTATTATATTATACGTATTAAAATGTTTAAAAATAAAGCTAAAATGTTTTGCGGCCTGGTGGTGGATTCAATTCGTCGAAATTCTGTGATTGATTATTTTATAGTTAAATAATGAAATAATAAATATGTATAATGTATGAAGAATATAAACATATTACTCTCTATATTGAATGCAAGAAATAAATGGGAAATACATTTTTATTTTTAGTCGTTGACAGCCCTCGCTCTCGGCGACGCGGCAAGCGAGCGAATTCATTTTTACCGTTGGCACGCAGCTTTAACGTTCCGTTTGGCTTGCGCTGGGGACGACGACTTTAGAAGGGCCATAAATCATATTTTTTCGGCTAAAAAAAGCGGCTTTTGTAAAGATCAAAGTAGTGTGCCTTCTGTACTTGTACTATTATCTATTCTGTGGTAGAAGGCATAAGGGCTCTTAATAGCCTCTGAGTTGCATTCCCGCGCTCGAGCAAACGCACACATAGACAATATAGACATTGCTCACGGACACGTCAAGCGGATGGCACTCGCGCTCGCACTGCTGGTCTGAACTGGTCCGAGATATCGTGTCCGCGAGCAATGTCTATGTGTGCGTTTGCTCGAGCGCGCTTGTGTGTAGATTGATTTCTGTACCTATTCTGATATGTGATTTAATCGATAATTTTCACAAAAGCATTTTTTCATAGTAGCAAATATTCACAGCCAGTTTTTCATGATCCCAAATTAAATTATTCGTCTTTCTTCATGTAGCGATTTTTTGTGAATCGTTTTATAATGTTCGCGTATATGTTTTTCGCTTATTTTACCAGTGGATTATTTTATCAGTCGCATATGTACTTATATTTTCAGCAACATTAGGCAACCCACGCATTATGTCGACGTAGTCCCGCTTCGCGGGGCTCCTTTTTCTGACCGATCGGCCCTTTCGGGCGTCTGAAGATCCCTATAAACTACCTAGCCTAGCTACCTAGTAACAATGTAGACACTAAGGAGGTAACGATTTGTTAGAATAATGATTTCGTAAAAATATATCTAACAAACCGCACTATATTATACCTACTGATAATATTTGCGAATAATAAAAGAAGCTAGATATGACAATATAGGCGGTCACTTTGATTAGGTACTGAATAAATTATCCGACTTGGTTTCAAATGGAGGAAAGATTGTTTATTTACAAGAAAACATTAAAAAAACGAATAAACTTATACTAAAAGGTGGCTAAAACTATTATAAAGTATTATAAAAACAAGGTCCTTTTGGCAGCGTGCCCATCACACAGGCAGCATTCCTGCGCTGTATTGCGATGGCAATTCTTTGCGCGAGAAAGCTGCCTGCGCGAGGTTCACCCGTTGCCTCTCTTAGGCGTTTGCTTAGCGCCTTGTGAAGCCCACGCGCAGCCCTACCCCACGGACCTAGGTCTCGACGCCAAATGGGATAAACTCGTACTGGGCGCCGAGACACTTATATTTATTGCATTTAAAATTCTCCCGGGCGTCAGCCGCCGCTCCGGCCGCTTTGATAGTTGCTGAGAGGTAGGACGCCGCCAGCGTATCTGCGCAGGTGGCGTCCCACACCAGCGCGCGGCCCATTCTCCAAGGGATCAACGACATCCCGTCAGGGCGCTTGCCATCGTCCCGCACGATCTGGGGCTCCAGTGCTGCGGGAACGTTGGCGCTGACGAGCGCTCTTCTGAGGATGTCGTTGAGCGCAGCATGACGGGAGAGACGGCCGGCGCCCGAGGAGCAGGAGAGTCCGTGGTGGCCAAGTCGATCTACTGGGGCCCCACAAGAGGCGCAGCTGTGTTCTACACACACATCAGCCCCAACCCGGAGACCGACAGCAATGCGAAGCGTGCAGGGGTCAATGAATGTGCCAGTGGTGGGTGAAGGGTAGGCATGGAGCCATTGTCCGGCTTCAGGTCTTGACACTGCGAGTAGTCGTGCCCGGTCTTTTCCTGAAGATGCGGCAATTAATGAATTGGTGGTGGTGACGGAGGCTATGGTGTCCCAGGCCCTTTGACTCTTCGGTTTAGAATTGTTTCAAATTGTTTCTCACAACTTTTTGCGGTGGAAGGTTGCGAGAATTTTTTGCATGTTACTTATGTTTTTTATGGGATTGAACTTAGGTAATTACTGCTACAGCGAATAAGTATATAACAGCCAGCGTCAAAAACAACATGTCGAGTGTATACTACGATTTCTAATTCAAGACCAAAAAAACTACCACAAGGTTGCTACAACAAAATATTTTTACAATAGTAAATTCCTTTTTCTTTTTTAAACACGCTAAGATAATTTATTTAATGGTAACTTTAACTATATGTTTTAACAAAATAACTAGAAATATTTATTATTACATAATTACGAGAGGAAATAATAAAAACTTAAACATCGGAGATTTTTGGTACAAAATCTGGTATTGTACCTACTTGTAACATTGTGCATTTCGTGCAAGCCAAGAAACAAACTCAGATGTCATTATATGTTGTCAATTTTGACAGTGACGTATTTGTCGTAGTTTTTTTGGTCTTGAATGAGAAAACCGAGTTTAGTGACGGTCGCGGAACGAACTATGAACTACTTATCAACAGCTTCCCTACAACTTGAACTGTGAATGACGTGACGTGAAAACCTATTGCATTCGTTTGTTGCGCAATGGAGCGGAGGTTATTGTCAGACCCCGTTATCAGTGGTGAAGAAACATTGAAAATACTAGGGCTGGCACTACATATTAATATTACACTAATATTTTTACGTGTATAATTTGATAAACCTATTTGATAAAAAACAATATATGTACCTACTTATTTTATTTATAGGTATATATATGTAGTGTGAAGCCAATTGCCTTAAAAAAGGTTTCATTTGGTTGTTGAACTCTATAAATAATAGGTACTAAATTGACATTTATTTGTCAAAATATGTTTGATGTCATATAAATACTTAATTTTATGTTCAGTGTAAAAAAAAACCTGGATAATCGTGTTGAATTATCTCAGTTAAAAGTAGACCTAATGGCAAAATTTAAAACAAATCGAATGCGACGCGGAATAAATGGTTAGTAATTTTAGTAAAACTGTGCTTCATCTTAAATTGTTTTAGCGACCAGTACCTACTCGTATGTCAAATGTACACGAAATAAATGAATATTGTGTGACAACTCTATGATTCAATTTCAATGAATTTTCACCACTGATAACGGGGTCTGGTTATTGTGTTGTTATTTGTTGCTGTGACATTCGAATACCTATGACACAAATAGGAAGTAAGTTTCAAGGTGCTACAACTGCTAGTGTTATTCCGACGTGTCTTAATCATCATCGTTTCAGCCAAATATCCTCCTCCGTACTCCTCCTCTTATTTAAAGATAGGGCTGCCGTCTCTGAATTCGCTGAACCCGGACAAAGACTTAAAAAACCCGGATCCGGCATAAATCGCATCTTTTCCCCGGCCGTATCCAAAAATAGTATTTTATGCAACCGTTGTAATAAGAGGGGGCAAAAAACGCGAGTGGCATGAGTTACGATGTGAGCGTAGCGAACATTGTAAGAAAGATGCCACGAGCGTTTTTTGACCTACTTATACAACGTTGCATACAATACTTTTTCTACGACTCGACATTTCATAAATAAAATGCAAATGAACAACAAACAAAATAATTACATGTTCCCGCTCGGAATCAACAAAATGAAAAAAAAAAATAATAGTCTCTGATGAACTTATTTTTTATTGACGTCCATCTGTCAAAAAAATATGAACTTATAATACATAAAGGTATACGTTCACTATACTAAACATCCATGCACTGAAGATAAAACATTTTTTTAAGTTGGCAGCAATGCCTTAATACAAAAAGTTTTTTTTTAAATTGCAAATTTTATGAATGCAGCTGTTTATCTTGTATCGGCACTAAGTGATGCTTTTTTGGCGACATTATAACATCGTTTAGCAGTATTTTTGGGCAATAGAGTATAGACTTTTACAGACTTTCATAATTTATGTCTTTATATTAGAGTTAGTAACTATATAAATGACAGAAAAAAATTGTGGAGTACAAAAAAATAAAAAAAATAAAACAATCGCTTTACTTTTCATTCACATAAAAAGGACACTTTTTGAACCACGAACAACTTTGAGTCATGCCGCACATACAATTTTATTTTCACTACAGTCAAATAACCCGTACCTACATAACCAATTTATTAAACTTACCGCGACAGCGAACAAAACAGCCAGTATCCACAACATGTTGTCACGATAGCCGAACGAACAATAAACTAGAGTATTTGAACAGGTTCTACTACCTATCTACTTGACCTACGCAGCGTTTGTGGAAGCGAGAAGTCTGTGGTTTATTTTTTGCTGCTATGGCGTTCGAATACATGACACAATTAGGTTATACTTCTATCTGACAATAAATACTTTATTTATGCATATCATATCACTACATAGTATAAAATAAAGTCGGTTCCTGCTGTCTAATATCCCTATGTATGCTTACATATCTTTAAAACTACGTAACGGATTTTGATGCGGTTTTTAATAGATAGAGTGATTCAAGAGGAATGTTTATAATGTATAATTGCATGCAATTTATCAGCATGCACCAATTCTAAGACTAGACATATTACTCAGTACTATAACATTTTAAAATTGCATTGAAAAAAAAAAATGCATTGAGATTATTCTATGGAGTGGGTTCATTATTTCAGGAAAAATCTTAACAGCAAAATGCAGCAGCGTAGCGCCATCTGTTGGAAAATTTCCTTTGTCTTGCCTTGGATTTTAACCAAATTTGGCACAGGAAATACATATGTAACTACTAATATGCTTACTATAAAAGGTACCGTAAAACTACCCAACTGTAATCCAATATACCCAACTTTGGTCGAAAACATAACTCATTCATTTATACAAAGATCCATATTCTATATACAGTCGAGTTCATTTACATCTACACACTTACGAGAACAAAAATATCTGAACACGACCCTATTGTCAGGAGCATAAAGTCGTGTTTAGATATTTTTGTTCCCGTAAGAGTGTAGATGTAAATGAACTCGACTGTACAATAGGGGAGGTAGGGGAGCATTGGGCACTTTTTTACTTAAGTCTTAGTAAAAATGCAATAAAAAAAAAACAACTTTTTACTCCTCATATTAGTAGCACATATATTTGGCTTCAATTATTAAGAAGAACACTTATACAATAATAATCAGTCTCAAAATTGCAAGAGATTTTCTGAACACTGTCAAAAGTGCCCAAACCTCCCAATGGTCGGGTGGTTTGGGCACCTCAATGGGAGGTTTGGGCACTGTATTAAAAACGCCTCTTAATGGTAAATTACTTACATTTTAAATAATATAATCATAAAAACTTTCAATCAAATCAACAAAACGATCAACTGGCTTCTTCATCTTCAGTGAATATTTAGCAACATACGTATTTAGACGAAACATCTTTCACAGTGCCTTGTTTTAAATATCTTTGTAGATTTGATCTAGGTATGTGTTATATTCTGTGGCATTATCTGTGGCAACCCCACAATGCTCTCTCTCCTAAGATGGCGGTCAAACAGTAAGCTTATAATTCGTATTGTTTCTACAATAATTAAAATAAAAGTAATGTTCAAGTGACAAGGCGTTTTCTTGAATTACAACAGTACGTCGTAGTTATTTGCAGTCGATTTAATTTTTGCTCCCTTTTTAATTTAGTAATGAAACATCAAAAGTATTTAGTATTCCAATTCAATATTTACACGCACTTTAAATCCATTAAAATAATTTTCTTTTAGCAGAACCTACTTTTTACACCGATTGTCGAAGCAAACAATAGTGGCGGGAGCTTTGGGCATGCCCAAACCTCCCTTTGGAATTTGTTTTCATATAGGGGAGATAGGGGAGCATTGGGCAGTCGGGAGGTTCGATAGATAATATGAGGAGTAAAAGTTTTTTTTCTTTTTAAATTGCATTTTTATTAAGACTTAAGTAAAAAAGTGCCCAATGCTCCCCTACTTCCCCTATTAACGAATAATTTCGAGTTAATTTGGTCCATAGTTCTTATCTATAGTTGGGTAGTTTTGTATCTAATCTACTTACTGCTTTGCAGCTGCAGCAAGTATTCGAACGCATCTAACAAAGTAAGATAATAAGATAAGTACTTGAACACAAAGACTAGTAACAAACTTAAAGCTAATTAAGTATTAACCTATATCAATCCTTCTTACCTTTAGTTAAGAGTGAAATGAATTGACTTAATAACTTTGTCACGTCAAGGACAATTTGTTGAGAATAAGTGAACGGACCAGTTATATAGAACTACATAAATTAGCCGTGGGATGACCGGCCTTAGAATTGTCCCCCCCCCATATCGTCCCGTAGTTGCAGTAGAAGCCTGCTAAGGGAATAATAATAATAATATACCGGGAGATGGGCAGCAGCGTCTTCCAGAGACCTTAAAAAAAAACTGCGCGCGCCAACCCGCCTGCCAAGCGTGGCGCGTATGGCAAAACCCCCTTTATGGTCAGTCACACAAATACCAGGCCCCCAGTCTCCGGCAGCTCCGCTATCCCTGGCGCGGGTAGCGGCCAAGGTAATGGCGGAGCAGGGGGGTGCTAAGAATCCCCGGACGAAATCCGGCTACCCATCCCCACGACGACTGGCCCTGGTAACACACAACATACGCACAATGAGGACTGATGAAAAGATTTGCAAGTTGGAAGAGGAACTGAGCAGGTTACACTGGGACATTGTAGGATTATGCAAAGTACGTAGAGAGGTACGTAGGAAGTACGGGGAGATGGCGCTAGTGTGCTATCAGCAACATCAGCTCTGTATAAAAAAATCGTAAATAATAGTGAATCTTGTACAAATATAAAAACAGTATACACCAAATTAAACATTAGTGAAAGACTCGTGACTACAAATGTGGACAGTGACTATATCTAACGGTGAACAGGGAAAATCTACAAAAACAATTATACAAACAACCCAGCAACAAGAACGCAATAGCGACAGAATCCTGGATTGGATTGTAACACAATGTGTTAATCAATAATAAAGTGATAGAAAGTGACTATTTACGTTATTAGAGTGCTGCAATTAAAGAAAGTGATTAAAAAACAACCTACAAAATCATACAAATTGTGCCGAGTAACCGCTGTCAAATACTGATTTACCCGCCATCTAGCGGCAAATAGCGAAACTCCAGGCAAACTATGGCCAGTAATGATCTATATAACCAATACTGCATGTAATACTACTACTCGACACTAGAGGGCGTAAATTTCAATAACGACTGTATCACAAATTAATGTATAATGGAAACCAAATTGGAACAAATAATGAACACCCTATTCCAAATTCGTAACGATCTAGAGTCAAGTATTAAATCAAGTGCAGAAAGTGTAACGGAGAACATACAAAAGACACTTAACGAGAAATTTAATATACTTCAAGAGAAATATGACAATTTAAATGAACGCATTAATAACCAAGAGCAACGCTTATATTATCTTGAAAAACAAGCAAGGCAAAGAAACATCGTATTTTTTGGTATCGCAGACAACGAAAAGTCGTATGACGAGCTGGAAACTAAAATTATAGGATTTATTAAGAAATATTTCACTTTGGACCTAAGCTACAGAGATATAGAATCAATCCGGCGATTAGGAAAAAAGACTGAAAAAACTAGACCTATTGTCGTGACGTTTACAACCCTACACAAAAAAATCGAGATATTAAAACAAAAGAAAAAATTAAATGAAACTCAATATTATCTTAAAGAAGACTACCCAGAAGAAGTTCTGAAAATAAGAAAAGAATTACAAGCTCAAGCAAAATTAGAGAGAGACAAAGGAAACAAGGTTGTGATTAAGTATGATAAATTGGTTATACTAAAAAACAACAACACAACGGAAACGCCTAACAACAATAAGAGGAACCGGTCTCTCTCACCTCAAAGCCATCCATCAAACTCAAACCACACTGTAGCAAGTGAGCAGGCAAGCAAGAAAAACAAAGTATCAACAACCACCAGTCAAGCTGTGAACCATGAAAAACCGAAACAGCTAACATCAGAACCTTCAAATGGAGTACTTAAGCAAAGCACGCTAAATTTTCAGTCAAATAAAAGCTCTACTTCCCCGTCATCATTACAAAAATATTCACCAACCTTATAGCAACTAGCATCCCTCTCTCAAACATCGAAATCGAAACAAATACAAACAGATACACATCTCCCACGCCGGTCGGTCACCGAGGGAGATTACGACCGAAACCCTCCAGAGAACACAAAAAACGACGACAAGCTGCAAATCATTACTTATAACGTCCGAACACTGTCATCATATGAGAAACTAATGGAGTTATGGGCAGCAATGAAAAACATCCACTTCGATATAATGGGCATTAGCGAGGTTAGAAGGACTGGATGCTCAATAGAAGAATATAGAGAATTTATTCTTTGTACGATAGGAACTACACCCGGACAATATGGTGTCGGTTTTATCATTAAAAAAGCATTGAAAAAGTCTATAGAAAGCTTCGTAGGACTAACGGAACGAGTTGCTCTACTAAAGCTTAATATTGGTAATATACGACTGGACATAATTCAAGTATATGCTCCAACAGAATCGGCAGACGACGAAGAAATCCTACAGTTTTACGATACAATCAATGAGGCGCTTAAACTTACGGGAAAAAATATAATAATTATGGGCGACTTTAACGCCAAAGTTGGCCAAACAAAACCCGAAGAACATTTAATAACAAAGAAATATGGATATGGATCACGAAACGAAAGGGGTGAAAAATTGATCCAGTTTGCATTCGAAAACAATCTCTCCATACTCAACACTTTCTTTAAGAAAAGAATGAATCGACGATGGACCTGGAAGTCACCTAACGGCTTTACAAGGAACGAACTCGACTATATTATTTCAAACCGGCCGAAGTGGTTCCAAAACATTGAGGTAATCAACAATACATTTCCATCGGACCACAGACCGGTACGAGGCACGATAAAGCTTCAGCAGATTAAAAAAAGTAGAGTCGACTACAACAGACTATCCAAAAGCTTACTAAAAACTGAACACGAGATTACTACGTACATAAACACTTTAGAGAACTATAAGTCTGAGCTTCTTGACTATGATATCGACACTACAGTACAAAACTACCACGATAAGATTGTACAAGCCATCGAACGAGGCCTCGAAAAAGCACACCAAGCGAGACAGGAGCAACCCAAAAATTCCATTATTACCGACCACACAAAACGGTTAATAAGACGCAGGCACGACCTACAAAATACTAAACCAAAAACAGTGTCAATGAAAAATGAATTGAGCGCTCTATATAAGCTTACAAGTAAATATATCAAGAAAGACTATAATAACCACAGGCAAGAAGTATTTAAAAAACATCTGCATCTATCTGGAAGTATTCAAAAAGCGTATAGAGAACTGAAAACGCACAAAAACTGGATACAAGGAGTAAAGTCCGATGAACAGCTAACGCACAAAAGAAGCGAAATATTAATGGTAGCAAGTAACTTTTATAGAGACCTGTATAAAGAAAATAACATTTCTAACATCAGTCTACAGGAACAAAGTGGTCCATGTAGCGAAAAATCTGTCGAAGTTATCAGTGAAACCGAAGTAATCCAACAAATAAGGAATTTAAAATTAGAGAAAAGCCCAGGATCGGATAAAATAACGAATGAGGCAATCAAGTATGCCGCAACTACTCTTGCCCACCCTCTTGCACATCTTTTCAACCTAGTCTTGGAATCAGCAACAACACCGAGGCAGTGGTCGGAGTCAAATATAGTTATTTTATACAAGAAAGGAGACCCTAGTGACATTGGAAACTACCGGCCAATAAGCTTGCTACCAAGTTTATATAAGCTTTTTTCCTCGATCTTAGATAAAAGAATTAGTAAATCAATTGAAAAAAACCAGCCCGTGGAGCAGGCAGGGTTCAGAAGAGGCTTCTCTACCGTAGATCACGTGCACACTGTAGAGCTCTTAATAGAAAAATATCAGGAATACCAAAGGCCGCTCTATATAACATTTATAGACTATCAAAAAGCTTTTGATACTCTATCCCACTCGTCTATATGGCAGGCACTAAAAGCACAAAATGTAAAGCCTCAATACATCAACGTCCTAAAATACCTGTACCAAAACAGTACAAGCAGAGTACAATTGGAGACTACCGGTCCGCCTATAAAAATAGAGAGAGGTGTCCGACAAGGCGATCCAGTATCTCCAAAGATATTCATCGCTGTGCTTGAGTCTATTATCAATAAACTAAACTGGAGTAGACTGGGGATACCCATAAATGGAAAATACCTCAACCACCTCAGATTCGCCGACGACATCGTGCTCCTCTCTGAACGCTTTACAGACTTAGAATATATGATACGCACCTTACAGACAGCAAGTAGAGAGACAGGCCTTGAAATAAACTTTAGCAAGACGAAAATTATGACTAACAGTACACAAGTTCCATTAATTATAGAAGATAAGGAGATCGAGTACGTTCACAACTATATATATCTAGGCAAGCAAATTTCGTTCGACAGAAATAACAATGAAAATGAAATTGATCGAAGAATCAAGATTACGTGGAATAAATTCTGGAGTCATAAAGAAATATTAAAGGGCAAACTACCTATAAAATTGAAAAAGAAAGTCATGGACTCGTGCCTACTGCCATCACTTACATACGGTGCACAAACATGGAAATTTTCGGTCAAAGTAAAGAATAAGATCAAAACATGCCAAAGGGGCATGGAGCGCAGTATCACGAACACCAGAAAATCGCAGCGAATTAGACATGACAAAATAAGACAAAAAACAAAAGTGATAGACGCATACAATTACGCAAAAAAATTGAAATGGAAATGGGCAGGACACGTCGCCAGACTTGAAGATGACAGATGGACAAAAAAAGTAACGACATGGACGGGACCGTCAGGGAAACGAAAGAGGGGGAGACCGTACATGCGATGGTCGGACGAGATAGCAAAGCTCGCAGGCGCAAACTGGACGCAAAAGGCGCAGGATAGATCTGACTGGCTCACTCTGGAGGAGGCCTTCACCTGAGAGAGGGTTCTTGCTTTATCCAAAATTGTATTAATAATTGACATAATAAAAATAATAAACGAACATAGAACCGGTTAATACAAATGATATTATATTATAATTTATAGAGACATTCTTATATCAGACGAATTTTTAATTAAATGTAAAAATATATATATAAAATTGAAACTATAATAATTGACTATTGACATTGTACTGTATTGGCAAGAAATAAAAAGGCTTTTTTATTTTATTTTATTTATTTTATTTACGTAGAGAGGGGGAGGACACCGTAACCCTGAAGTCTGGTAACCTGCTTTACTACCGGGAGGGCGCCCAACAGTCCCAAGGCGGTGTCGGGTTTCTCGTTCACAGGTCCCTGCGTCGAGCAGGGTGGTATACCTAATACTCAGAATATCCAAAAGGTATTCGTTGAAGGTCATTCAGGTATACGCACCGACCTCGTCACATTCTGATGAGAAAGTAGAGGCTATATATGAGGACGTAAGTAGGGCCATACATACTTCCAAAACCTACTTCACTGTTGTTATGGGGGACTTCAATGCAAAGTTAGGCAAGAACAGCGGTGATGAGTTGAGAGTGGGGTAATTTGGATACGGGCAACGGAACCCTAGGGGACAGAGGCTGGCCGACTTTCTAGAGAAAGAGGACCTCTTCATGATGAACTCTTTCTTCCAGAAGCCGCCTCACAGGAAATGGACCTGGATAAGTCCCGATGGTTCCACGAGAAACGAGATTGACTTCATCATGACCGACAAGAAACGGATTTTCAGTGCTGTGTCTGTGATCAATAGGGTAAAGACCGGCAGTGATCATCGAATCGTAAGAGGCACACTGAATATCAATGTTAAACTGGAAAGGTCCAGTCTGATGAAGTCTACGCTCCGACCTACTCGGGCCCATATTCAAAACCCCGAGAGCTTCCAACTCGAGCTCTCCAACCGCTTCGCTTGCCTGGAGAACTTTGTCTCAGTGGACGAGATCAACGACGGGCTGGTGGAAACTGTCCACACGGTAGGGTCTAAGTTTTTCAGACCCCGCCGTAAAGATAGACCTCAGAAATTGTCTGATCGAACCTTAAACCTCATGGCTGAACGACGCTCGCTACAGTTGCAGTCTCCCGATGACGCGAGGTCATATAGGCAGCTTAATAGACGTATATCGAAGTCCTTGCGACATGATCTGCGGCTCTTTAATACGAACCGTGTTAAAGAGACCATTGAGCAGAACAAAGGCTCCAAATTGTTCGCAAAGGACAAGTCTATTGGACAAAGCCAGCTGACCAAGCTAAAACGGGAAGATAGCAGCATAGCGTCGACCAAAGCAGAGGTTCTAGGCGAGATCGAGAGGTTCTATGGTCAGTTATACACTTCAGTCGCAAAGCCCGTTGACAGCTTGGTAGGCGATCCAAGAGCCAAGCTGTCCCGACATTATACCGAAGACATCCCGGACATCAGTCTGTACGAGATTAGGATGGCCCTGAAGCAGCTTAAGAACAACAAGGCGCCGGGCGAAGACGGAATCACCTCAGAGCTTCTGAGAGTGGGTGGAACACTGGTACTTAAGGTCCTCCAGAACCTCTTTAATTCCGTCTTGTCCGAGGGCAAAACGCCTGAAGCATGGAATAGAGGCGAGGTGGTACTGTTCTTCAAGAAAGTGATAACAGCCTATTGAAGAACTACAGGCCCGTCACGCTTCTAAGCCATGTTTATAAGTTGTTTTCAAGGGTCAGCACGAACCGTCTCGAACATAGACTTGATGACTTCCAGCCTCCCGAACAAGCCGGTTTCCGAAGAAGCTATAGTACCATAGACCACATACATACGCTGTGGCAAGTTATACAGAAGACTGAAGAGTATAACTTGCCATTATGCTTAGCGTTTGTGGACTATGAGAAAGCCTTCGTTCGATTCGGTGGAAACATGGGCGGTGCTCGAGTCACTTCAGCCATGCCATATTGACTATCGGTACATTGAAGTGTTGAAGTGTTTGTATAGTAACGCCACCATGTCGGTCTGAGTTCAGGAGCAGAGCACAAAGGCCATTCCATTGAGAAGAGGCGTAAGACAGGGGGACGTTATATCCCCGAAACTGTTTACGGCCGTTATGGAAGACGCCTTCAAGCTCCTGGAATGGCAAGGACTTGGCATCAACATCAATGGCGAATACATCACTCACCTTCGATTTGCCGACGACATCGTAGTCATGGCAAAGTCGATGGAGGAACTCAGCATGATGCTCGATGACCTCAATCGAGTTTCTCAACGGGTGGGCTTAAAAATGAACATGGACAAGACGAAACTCATGTCAAATGCCAAGGTTGTGCCCATCCCAGTCTCTGTTGAAAACTCGGTACTCGAAGTTGTTGACTCATACATCTAACTAGGACAAGTCGTCCAATTAGGTAGGTCCAACTTCGAGAAAGAGGTCAACCGCCGAATCCAACTCGGCTGGGCAGCGTTCGGGAAACTACACAATGTCTTTTCGTCCGACATACCTCAGTGCCTCAAGACGAAAGTCTTCAACCAATGTGTGTTACCAGTGATGACTTACGGCACCGAAACGTGGTCTTTCACTATCGGCCTCATCTCAAAGCTCAAAGTCGCTCAACGAGCAATGGAGAGGGCTATGCTCGGGGTGTCTCTACGTGATCGAATCAGAAATGAGGAAATCCGTAGACGAACTAAAGTGACCGATATAGCTCACCGGATTAGCAAGTTGAAGTGGCAATGGGCAGGCCACATAGCACGCAGAGCAGATGGCCGATGGGGCCGAAAAGTGCTCGAGTGGAGACCTCGGACCAGCAAGCGCAGCGTAGGACGTCCACCTACAAGATGGACAGATGACCTTATAAAGTTCGCCGGAATATATATGGAAGTCCAAAGGGGAGGCCTATGTTCAGCAGTGGACGTCCTATGGCTGAGATGATGATGATGATGACATAAATTAATAGACGCATGGAAAATAATTAAACTGTCCTTGCATTTTAGAACAACCAAGACGTCCTCACTGTGCGCGGCCTGCCGCGCTATTAGCCTATGAACCAGCGCACACCTGTGAGCTAGGCTCCTCCTTTATTCGTTCAGAATCGGACTGACGTGTTCGCTATGCAAACGAACATATGACCTTTTATGCACCAATTCGGAAAAATTGTACGATTTAATGGATGCTGAACGGAAAGCGTCGTGGTGTTGCAACAAATGTCGCCAAAAAGTTTCATTGAGAAAGGCTAGTACACCAATAATCACCAAAAAGTGTGCTATGGGTGCTTCGAACTCTAAACAAATTGAAAACATACAAAATACCTCCAAAGAAATACCTCCATCATTCTCACCCGAGGCACAACAACAACAACCAGAGTTGGATTTTTCGGTGGACAATGTCACAAAGAGGAAATATAATGTTCCTATACATAATTCTTTTGACTCATTGACGGATGAAGGTCAAGGCGGAATACATTGTTTGAACAATATGAAATAACATCTACCATCAAGCCTAACGCACGTTGCGAAGACATATTACAATCAACAGAGACTTTAAACGCCAATAATGGAGATATAATAATCTTGAATGTAGGTGAAAATGACTGTAATCCAACAGCACTACTTGCAGAACTAAGTGTTTTTATAAAAATGCGCCCAAAGGCCTTTGTTATCGTCACTAGTGTAAAAAATAGTCTACATCTCAATGAAAATAAGTTGAACAACACTGTGAAATTGTTTTGTAAGAGCTTTGACAATTGTACGTTTATTGATTTAGTGGACCTGGATTATAGGAACAATCACTTTATGCAGAATCTATGCTCTAAAATTAATTTGGTTGTCGATTCGCGGTACTATACAAATGAATACCTTTGTTACAATAAATTGAAATCTAGATTAAACAAAAGCCGGAATAAAATATGTAGATCACATAACCCAAGTAATGTTAACACTGAATGTACAAGAACACTGATACAAAAATCCATCCCTGATTATTTCCCGAGAATCAACACAGGTACCAAGTTTTTTCGCCGCTAAAAGTAAAAGTATTTTTTTTACCCTATTTCATCAAAATATCGCAGGTTTTGTCAGCAAAAGAGAACTCTTGGAATTAACATTGGATGAGTTGACAGGAAAAAATAAACAGTATGATATGATGTGTTGTGTTTCACTGAAACATTTATAAAATCAGGAAATGAAAGGAATTTACGTATGAATGGATACCGGCTAGCATCATCATACTCTAGGTCACACCAAAAACGGGTTGGTGTCTGAATTTTCTGCGCAAACAAAATCCAAACACGAGCACTGACTTTCCTAAATGATTTTTCCGAAGATTACGTGTTTGAATGTTGTGGCGTAGAGATACCGTTAATTAAATGTATCGTAATTTGACGCCCACAGCGAATGCATCACATTTTCTTAGGAAGTTAGAATGTCTTTTAAACAAACTTAAACACAAAACAAAGTCAGAGGTAGTGATCGCCGGAGATTTCAACATAGACCTTATCAAGACTACGGAAAACACGAAAGAACTCAAAAGAATTGCTGCCAATAATAATTTTAAATTACACATTCTTCGTCCTACACGCCAAAAATCATGCTTAGACCAAATTTGTTCGAATATTCCGGAAGCTAGAAGTAATATATTAGAATTAGGATTGTCTGATCATAACACTGCACAGAGTTTGACTTTTCCTGTCGATCGCATAGAAAAACCACTTTTGTGTCTGTATCATTATAAAAGAGATTACAGCACCGAGAACATCAAAAAATTTCAAGACTGCCTTACTAGTTTATCATGGTCTGACGTATATGACATAGATGATGCGTCGGTAGCTTTCAAACAGTTTCACGAGTTATTTACTCTTTTTTACAAGCTTTGCTTCCCTATAAATCGGATAAAAACTACGATTAAGACGAAAAATGTATGGTTTACAAAAGGCATAAAGAAATCCATAATAACAAAGAGGCGTTTGCGTTTTGGTTATTACACGAAATCAAAACAGCATAGTAGTTATTTACGCAGTAAGATTAAATTTAACAACTACTCTAAAACCTTGAGGCGATGTATACACCAAGCTCAGAAAATTTCAAATGTAAATTATGTAAGCAGATCTAAAAATATAGGTAAGGCTACATGGGAAGTAATTAAAAATGTGTCTAATAAAACCAAATCAATTGATGCCAATTTCGAAAAGCTAGTCATTAATAATAGTATAATTGTAAAACCTACTGACATTGCTAATTCTTTTAACGACTTCTATATAAATTTAACTAATTCTAATGAAAATGATAATAATTTTAAACCTGACCTATCCTTGGTAAAAGCAAGTAACGCTAACCTATTTCTGGCTCCGACAGATGAAAATGAAATATGTAAAATTATTGCAAATCTTAATCCCACAAACTCCGCTGGTCATGATGAAATACAAACCAAAATAATCAAAGCATGTAAAAAAGAAGTTGCTGCCGTTTTAAGCTACTTGGTGAATTTGTCCTTCACCAACGGTATCTTTCCGGAATTTCTAAAATTATCCTTAATCAAACCACTGTACAAAAAAGGTAATAAGGAATGCGTAGAAAACTACAGACCAATCTCACTTCTCCCAGTCTTATCAAAGGTATTTGAGAAAGCATTACATGCACGTTTAACGTCAATTTTCAATAAATTTAATATTATTAAACCTGAACAGTTTGGCTTTCAGAGGGGGAAGTCAACAACATTAGCTGCTTTCACCTTGACCAATAATATTCTGGGCTACATGAACAGAAGTATGTCTGTAGCTGCCATTTTTTTCGACATGAGCCGAGCTTTTGATTTTGTCTGCCATGAAACGCTTCTTGCCAAATGCGAACTGTATGGCATAAGAGGTGTGGCTTATGACTGGCTCAAGAACTACTTGTATGCCAGGACACAATTCGTAGAGGTAACTCAAACTGACTCTTTAAATACCGTAATTGCATATAAGTCGTCTACTAAAATTAACAAGGTCGGTGTACCACAGGGGAGTATATTGGGACCCCTGCTGTTTTTATTATATGTCAACGATCTACCAGACATTACGAACTTTGACTGTACCCTTTTTGCTGACGATTTATCTATCGTCATACCGTGCCATGATGCCAGAACATATAATAGTGACATAGTTAAGACAGTTGTTGATATTATAACATGGTTACGTAAAAATAATTTAAATGCTAATATAGATAAAACGACATTTATACAATTTGTGAATAAAAATGGTAATAAACATCCACTAACCGTAACCTTGGCTAATCAACATTTAAAGGAATCTTTTCACACAAAATTTTTAGGAATATGGCTAGATGATGAGTTTTCCTGGAGCAATCACATTAATGAATTATGCAGCAAAATAAACTCATTTGCATATGCTCTGTGGAAACTTACAAAGGTTAGCACAAAAGAAACTGCACTTAAGGCCTATCATGGATACATTTGTTCTCTGCTTAGATATGGCATACTTCTTTGGGGGAACTCTAGCCATGCGAAACGAGTACTGATAGCTCAGAAACAGTGCATAAGAGCTATATGTAATGTAGATGTTTTAACGTCTTGTAAGCCGTTCTTTAAAGACTTAAAATTACTGACTGTACCCAGCATATACATATCGAGGGCTTCATGCTATAGTGGCGTATGCGCAAAACCCCTACTTTTCAGGAGAGGCAAAAAACTTAATAACTTTTTGTCCCTTCGACGAATCTTTTTGCAAATTTGCATGGAGTATTTATATTGTCACTGTTTTTATCTAGTATGATCAATTTTACGTAAAGTATCCTAAAAACTAGTAATTATGCGCTTCCGCCTCTTTACTGCGGCGAAAATATTCGAAATGACTGTCGATTTTCCTTGAAAAATACTTGAAATTGAGGGGCGTATAAATTAAATCTTTTCCTATTTAATTATTCAATGACAATTGGTCTGAGTTCTGTTTTTATATCGAAATACTTTCTTTTTACAGTAATTTTCACATTGCTACGAATCTCCTTCAATTTTTTCTGATTTTTTTTACGCCTGTTTCGCCCGACAAGAAAACAGTGCTAGTGGCTTTTGAGTGTGGTCGTATAGTGGTGATCTAAGGAAAATTCAAGCATTTAGTAAAGAAAAAATATACATTTCACTGATTTAATTATTCGTTTCCTTGATTATAACTTTTTAGAAGAACTTATGACCCAGCGCCGCTCTTGAATCGGTGACATTCTGGGATGTTAAGTAATGACGGCAGATGTCGATTTCCAGTCGGCTGACCATCTCGAACGATTATTAACTGAGCACTTCAGTGCTAAATAAAGTCCCTCTGTCTACCCGTCGGTCTTTGCCTAGAACAGCAGTCATAAAGTCGTTAAAGGTGACTTCTTGTGAACTCCAAGCAGTTGAGGTGCCCACTCTCTGCAGAAATCGGATTTTACGAAATCTTAATAGGTTCTAGTAACTAATTTGTAATGTGATAACATGACAGTCTTCTACAAAAACGAAGCATTAACCGTACGCCGTGGCGAGTTGATGACACTACTTTTGCCAACCCAACTCCATCAGAAAGCCCAATTCTAGGAGACCCTTGATGTTGCTGACGAGTTATAAGATATACTACGGAAATCGGTTGATGTTGTGCCCACTATTTGTTCACTCGAGGACACCTTAGCTGCTCTCCTGAGGTTCTGTTTTCCCGTGGCTGTCAAATCAACCTCTGAAGTGATTGTAGTTTAGCTTCAACGGTGAATAGTTTTGTTCTTAATTAAAACTTATTATGCCGGGCATGCTACGTTTTTTTTATTTTCCTTGCTCGACAAATAAGAGCTCTGTATTGATCATTTTAGGTTAGTTACCACAAAGCATCTGTTAGCGAACATTACCAGTTAAGTGTTTTCGAATAAACTGTCAGTTTGTTGTTAGACAGCCAGTGTAAAGCGAGTGAAGTCACATTCACATACCCTTGTGATTACCGCTCGTTAGTATTACTACTCGTATGTCACAGGATATGATGACTCTGTGTAATAGTGATGTTCGTTTAGTGTGGCGATGATTCCACAAAAGTGGTGAGCGGACGTAGCTTTGAGGGTTCTTACTTTGCTACCACTGCCTTTTTGAGTGCACCAGTTTTGGCTTCACCAGTTTCGATGCCGATGAATCTCTTTCATTCCGGCTCCTACCAGAGCCGCTTTTATGCTGGTGAATTTTATCCTGTCGTTGCCGTCAACGTCCCTCAATGTTTATGAATGTGCCTAAGGCACAGACTTGTTTTTAGTATTTTGCAGGATACTTTATGTTGCAAGTGCTTAAGCAAAAAACTGATTAATTTTCACTGAAGAATCTAACGCCTGACTAGAAGGTTTCTACCTGGTTTTGTATGATAATTACTTTGACTTGTCTACGCAGTACGCAGGCAGCCAAAACAATAGTAAATATCTTGATAATTATCTCTTCCCTTCTATTCCGTTCGGTTCTGGTGATTTGTATGAGTCAAGCAGTTGAAAGCCCTCTGTATTTTTTGTCGCCATTCTCTCTCCGTTGGAGTATTCTCCTCATCCACCCAGCTCACTAACCGTTAGAACTCACAGCCCGAGAAGTGAGTCTGTACGAGGGTTGTTTCTTCCGCCGCTGAGCTGGTGAAGGTAATATCTGGCTTGTGTAGGGATCCTAAAACTGCAGTTACCTGTTTGTAGAGGAGACTTTGTTTGGACTTGACTAATTTGTGCCCGTGCTCAAATGTTCATTGTTGTATTGAGTTTCCTCGTCTTTTTTCTGCTTATCCTAAACTTCTCCAGCTTGACTAGTTAGCTTTGTCCCCGCAGCTGTCTGAGATGGATAATTATGCATGATGGTAGCAATCCATAACGGTATATGTAAGGACGCCTGTTTATTAATTTCTTCAGCGCATCCGTTTTCAACAAAGTTGGACCTAGTCGGCTCGCATATTATGTGCGATAGTGCGATTCATGCTAAGTGGGTTCGTCCTTTGGATGACATCGAGCATTTATGATTTGGATATTGAATCGAATCCACCTGGGATACGAGCAGGATGGTTCCTTAGAAACCTACCAGTTAGAGATGATTTTCGGAGAAAGGTGTGACGTTCAAGGACTTTGCGCCCATATGGTGTGACGGTATATGAGGCCGAAGACTGATACTATCACTAAAAAGTATGGTAAATATGGTCGTATGTACATACGCCGCTATTGTGCGACAATTTTTGGTAAATCACACAATCGAGTAATAGACGTATGAACATATACGCCTTTATACTCCGATCATATTATGAGATTCCATTACATTATTGCGCTTACGCCTACTGTACGCCTCTTTGGATCGATAAAAAATTATGACCTACAATGATACGCCAAAACATATTTTATTTATTTTAAATAACTTATAATTACGATAAAATTATGAAAAAAATTGACCCGATGTATCGTTATTAGATGAATACGATACCGTTAAAAACGAAAAATCGCATTTTTGCGCATACGCCCCTATAGTATGAAGCCCTCGATATATGAAGTGTGTTTATTTGTTAAACTTCATCCAGAGTTCTTCAGTAAAAGGGACGTATGTAAGTTTAATACAAGATACCCTAACCAACTTGCTATTCCATCTAAAAGAACGAAATTATACGGTAAAAATGCATATTGTATGTCAATTGATATTTACAACCGGCTGCATGATGACATTAAGGAATTGCCGCTTACTTTATTTAAAACTAGATTAAAAAAATGGCTTATTCAAGAATGTTTCTACTGCGTAAATGATTTTTTTGATTATTATAAAGCTTGAGTGTTGTATATAATAAATTATCTTACTTTAATTTTGAATAATGAATATAAGATATTGAATATTGACATTGTAAGTAATATTGTAATTTGAGATGACTATATGTAAAGTCTATTGTTTCATGTGTCCATTTTGCATGCCAGTTACTGGTGAAATGTGTGTTTCTCTATTTACCTGTCTGAACATCTTATGTACCACGTTTTAAGCAGAATAAATGACTTTGACTTTGACTTTGACTGGTTTCCAGCCAGTCGTATCGACTCACTCGTCGGCTGATCGGTGACATTCGCCACGAAAAAGTCGTTTTTTACACTAACAATCAAGAAACAATAAATTTCTCAGGCGGCGTGTGCCTTATGACAGAACATTCTGCAGTTTTTTATTGTGAACGTACGATATGTAAATTATAACATAACACACTAAGTCCTAACAATTTATTAAAGCGTCATCTTTATCATGTTACTTATACTATGTACGCGTGAACATTGAACAACGATTACAAAAATTAGAGCAAAAGCTTTTGTCGTTGTGGTTTAACTACTCGTCGCTAGATGGCGCTTTTATCAACTGCTAGACGGCAGCGCAGTCTGTTCTAGCATTTCGTTGGACTACTGGTCAACAGATTGCAGCACCAGTACCAAACGTAGAGATTTTATCATGAAAATTGTATTTGTATTCTAGATCCATATCAAAGCGTTCAGCAAAACGATCCTCTGTTGCAAATAAGATCGATACGTATCATTAACTTTGACGTACGGTCTTCATTACGCCAGTGAGGTAGGCATTACTGTTTTTTTAGTTTTTTTTATCTAGTTTGATAGAGTTAGCGCGTTGTAATTGTTTTAAGCGCGGGTATATCGCGTGATCTAGTGATTGATGGTTATAATACACTGTATCGTCTCATTAGCTAGTTGGTTGATAGGTTATTATGCGGGTAGGTACTTAGAGATGGGATCTATTCACATGAGCAAGTAACCGATTGGGCCTGTGCGGTACAGATTGGGTACAGAGTGAGTGACTAAGTATTCAACACTTTTTGTCACCTTATACTTTTATTAAAATAAATCGTTAAAGTACCTGAAGTGTTGTCAATTAGTCACACACTAGCTGCGGCCTCTGGTGTTAAACCCGCTCCAGACCTTCCGATCCGATCCGATTTATCGGAAGCAATCGGATAATGTGTAGTGCAATTGTCCAATATATCGGAAGAAATCATCGAAATCATTAAAAAAATATAGCTAGAGACTCGTCATATTATGTAAATAAATATGTACATAATAAAAAGAGCTTGAACGGCCTGTTGTTTACTACTATTGTGATTTTACGGGTAACGTATTTATTTCTTGTTAAACTGTGCAATAAAAACCGACCAAGTACGAGTCGAACTCGCGCATCGAGGGTTCCGTACAACTTAATAGTTTTTAACTTTTTTTATGTTTTCTGTAACGGAATTTTTATAACGGCAACAGAAATACATCATTCTGTTAAAATTTCAACTGTCTCACGGTTCATGAAGATACAGCCTGTTGACAGTATCGAGTAAAAACCGGCAAAAATTTCACGTTTTGGGAGCCCCACATAAATAATGATTTTATTCTGTTTTTAGTATTTGTTGTTATAGCGGCAACAGAAATAGGTACATTATGTGATGGGCGGACAGCGTAGTCTGAGTAGTAGAGTCCCGTTTTTACCCTTCGTGAATGGAACCCTAAAAAGTAGGTAAGTATAAAAAGTTTTAGTGTTATTGTATACAAACATGGCCACGCATACTAAGGGATTTCCAACCCTTTTGAATTAAATTAAAACAATACATGCAAGTTAATAAATTTAGTAAATAAAGGATATTATCGTATCATGTAAATGGGCCATGATGAAAATCAACCTCTTACCTATACCTATTTATAAGATGTGGTATTTTTTTATATACTACAACGGTGGCAAACAAGCATGCGTCCCGGCTGATGTCAAGCGGTTACAGCCGCCTATGGACGCTTGCGACGCCAGGAGCATCACACACGCGTTGCCGACCCTTTAACACATTCGCTGACAGTAAGAGACGTCATGCTTCATGGCCCAAAGGAAACAAAAACTAACCGTCCGCGAACGTGTTAAGAACCTAGTTACGTCCCTCTTGAAGAACCTCATGCTGTAGCCCCCGGGGACACCTCGGCAGGGAGCTCGTTCCACACGCGGAGCATTCGCGGTAGGGATGCAACCGCACAGTTCTCGCTCATTTAGGCTCCAGGGTGTGAGGATGAACACCCTGTCGATGGCGAGCAGTGCGATGGTAGAAAGTAGCCGTGGGCAACATGTCAAACAATTCCTCCGAACATATCCCATTATACAGACAGTATTATTTATTTAGTCGTATGACGCATTTACATAAACATTTCAAAGAAACTTATGACAAGAATAAAATGTAACTATAAGTCTAGGTACATTCAGGATCCCGAGCCACGAGATTGCGTCAGGTGTTAGCTCGTACAGATCTTCCGGGGAACCCGAGTAGGAGTAAGAGGGCAGCGCTGTATAATGTGCTCTATAGTTTGAGCCTCTTCGCCACGGTCGCAGAGAGCAGAGTCGCGCCAGCCGCATCTGTGGCGAAAGCAGTTTGCAGCGTCCGTGACCTGTCCTCAGTCTGTTGACAGTAGAAGATAAGTAAACACCTCAGGTCTGGTGACGAACATACAAGGCGAAATAAACTTTCATTATCAAAAATTCTGGAAAGCGATACAGACAGTAGAACACACACACACGAGGAGGCAAAGTCTCTCCTCAGATTTAGAGGCTCGATTCCACGCCAAGCGAGTGCTCTCCCAATTGAGCCAAAGACGGATGTTATAGGTTTTTAGAGGACACTGGTTTTGAGAAACGCTTAGTTTTATCTATTTTTATAGGCGTGAATAGAGATGCGCAGAATGTGTCACTGAAGTGAAAAGAGTGATGTCTTTAGGTCACCGAGATTATGTATCACTCATTTACCTCATTTAGCTCAGTAGATCTTTAGACTATATCGTTCACGAGTGAGTAGATAACTATAGCCAATCTAGATTTAAAAAACCGGCCAAGAGCTTGTCGGGCCACGCTCAGTGTAGGGTTCCGTAGTTGCTCATCCTTCACAATAAACTGCTGTTTTAAGCCCGAGGTTTACGTTAAGAAAGATTTTAAGCTCTATACAAAGGTCGTAAACGCCCTAGATACCTACTGTGATCACTTATTACCTTCTGGAAGTCAACTTACGACCTTTTAAAGAAAAACTATGAAATTTGGCGATAACTCAAAAACGGATCGACCGATTTTGTTTAATATAGTTTTCATTGAAAGTACTTATAAGGCCTCATTAACACGAATTTTTCCGATTTTTTTTGACCCGTGGTTGAAAAGTTAGAGGGGGGGACACAATTTTTTTGTTTTTGGAGCAAATATTTACAAAACTGCTGACTTTATGAAAAAATAATGTTAGAAGATCCCTCTTATTTTTACAAGACCTATTCAAGGACACCCCACACACCAGTCTTGAAAAGAAAAAAAAAATCACCCTCACATTAGGTGTTGGAGTCTGTACCCGAAAAAAAAATTTTCATACCGAATTTCAGCTTTCTAGTACTAATGATCACGGATCTAAGCCGCGGACGAACGCGAAACTATAAGGGTTCCTAGTTGACTACGGAACCCTAAAAACGAAACGACGAGAAAAACGCGAGAACGAGCTAGTAATACTGAGATGATAGATGAGATACTGAGCTACTTAAATCTTCAGTGAGCCAAAGAGCTAGTGAGCTAAACCAAATGATAGCTCGTTTGAATCACTCACTCGTGAGCTATTATACGTCTCTACGTGAAGTTCAAAGTACAAAATCATATTGCTAAAGTAGTTACAAATTATAACTGTGAGACATATTATGTAAAATTTTACCATCTCTTTTAAAATGTCAACTCGAATTTCGAGATACCTATTGCCAAGTTGAAGATATCGCAAAAATCTCTTTTGAATTAGCGCCTTTCCCAAGAAAGCAACCGGAGTCTGAAACGGCGGCAAGTATCGCATAAACAAGAAGGACCCTAAAACGCGAGTTAAGGGTATAAAGTGACTTGTAAAAAAACTTTAATTAAGAATATCTCGCAAGTTACAGGCGTATTTTTTCCCCTTTTCTCTTGAGCTATGCCGATGCCTCGTTTGTCGACTTAAGTAAGTGTCGAACACTAAGTCGACCTATCCTATATATAGCTTAGCTTATATAAATATTTGGTGCGTTTGTGCGGAAATTGTAAATGTTTTAAATAGGACACTACAGTGAGTTTCCATTTTAAAGGATTTGATTCCCCCTTAAATTTAGTTATTAATTGTATGGCATTATTTAGAGATTCTGGATAAAATTTAAAGATGGTAGTGAAGATGATGCTAACAGAGCGACATTTAGGCTGCTGTTTACCTCGCAGTACTCATTGGATACCAAGTATATTAACCCTTCAAACGAAGTGCGAAAAAGCATCTCTCTGGCCAGCATGACAGCGTCAACTGCCAACGTGTGTTTCTTGTCAGTTGACATTGCGACTTGGGCTCTCGTTTTTGCTTACCATCAGGCGAAGTGGATCAACTATGCTGTCAAAAAAAGTACTTACACGAGTCTCGATTATAATTCTTAATTCGATTTTAGGTTGTAAAATGTATTGAGATGACAGATGTCATAATTGACTTTCTTACCGGCGGGGCACTATAGAAGTTTCTAGCATTTTTTTAGGGGGCTGCGGCGATTTTTTAAGCATGTCGACTTATGTCTCCGCACCATAGGAGTGATTTAAGCCTTAGGCCTTTGATGCCTGACGTAAATAAATTCAATTGAGTTGAATTGAATTTTAACAAATGGACCAGACTGTTGGTTGAGGAGGTGTACGGTGACCGCATCGAGGTACCTGTAGAAGAACTGAATGTGAGTTCTAAACATTCCCGTAAAGCTCTGGTTTTGCTAGGAAACCTGGAGACCAGAGGTTTGTACTTCTATACAAAGTTCGACTCACTGATAATGAGGGCTAACCAGCCTTGTCTAGTCATGGTTAAAAAAAATGGGCAAGTGCGAGTCCGACTCGCGCATGAAGGGTTCCGTACCATAATCTATAACAAGTTTGTTGTATGGGAGCCCCCCTTAAATATTTATTTTATTTTATTTTTAGTATTTGTTGTTATAGCGGAAATAGAAATACATTATCTGTGAAAATTTCAACTGTCTAGCTATCACCGTTGTTGAGATACAGCCTGGTGACAGACGGACAGACGGACGGACGGACGGACGGACAGCGAAGTCTCAGTAATAGGGTCCCGTTTTTACCCTTTGGGTACGGATCCCTAAAAAAGAGTTCTAAGTATGTCGGAACGATCCAGATACAACTGTAAGTAGAACCAACATCTTCAGATTTATTTATTTTGTTTTGTAATAATATAAACAATTGTATTGTCCATTCCATACCCACCAATAAGATATCGCTTTAATATAGGCACGCTTTTATTCTTGGAAAGGTCAGCATCTAAAGTAGCTGTCAATTATACTAGTGGCTTATGTCAAATTGCATTTTACAATTGTCAGCTACTTTTGACGACCCTACTAGCAAGTACTGGCGCCAGTAACTCGCCCGCACAAATGCGCGCCATCTTAAAGAACACTTAAAAAACGGGCACTAATTAAAAAGTACCCTCTTTCGGAGTGTTTCTTTTATTCCCTCCCTCCGACGTGACTAATGCCCGAGCTAAGAAAATGTTTATTCGATTCTGTATTGATGCGTATATAATTTGACGTTACTGTTGTAATCGTTGTTATTTTCTACTAGATCTAGATACCAACTCGCGACTTCGTCCGAGAGAAAGAAAAAAATATCATCACTCATAACTTCATTTTTGCATCATCGTAGTTGATCCGTACAAAAGACACGTCCAGTCGTTATGGCGTGATGAGACCGCAACGACAACTAAATTACACATGTAAAGGTGTGTTCCTATTGTAGTAGATTGTTTGACTGCCTTCGAATACGAGAAAAAAAAAATTAGATTAGATATAAACCATGAATACAAAGATCAAAGCTTAAAGAAAAATTGAAAAAGGAGCTACCTGGTGGAAGGGACCGGGAATCGAACCCGGTACCTCTGGATTACCGGTCCAGCGCGTTAGCCACTTCGCTACCCTCGCTCCACGTAGACCTGACGAATTTTTCCTTATGCTTTGTGTGTCGATCTTTGCATTGTTTATTTTGAGACATTACATGTTTCATAAATTTATAAAAAACTAACAGCGCCCTCTCTCGCTTGCTCGTTCACCGCTGTAAAGTGGTGCGGTAATCTTACCGCACCACAGGTTTTTACACCTTAGCGACCTCTATGTGAATACGTTAATATTCACATCTGTGAATATTAACGTATTCACATAGAGGTCGCTAAGGTGTAAAAACCTTTCAAAATAAACAATGCAAAGATCGACACACAAAGCATAAGGAAAAAATCGTCAGGTCTACGTGGAGCGAGGGTAGCGAAGTGGCTAACGCGCTGGACCGGTAATCCAGAGGTACCGGGTTCGATTCCCGGTCCCTTCCACCAGGTAGCTCCTTTTTCAATTTTTCTTTAAGCTTTGATCTTTGTATTCATGGTTTAAATAAAAAATGTGGTGTAACCACATTAAAAAATGAGACATTACATTTTCCATAAATTTATAAAAAAATTAAATTATTCACTGATTTTTTAAACTTAGCGGGCATACTAATTGTAAGATCAGAGAAACACCTAAGAACATTAGACAAATAAACAAACGTCTAATGGTGCCCAACGTTTTAGGCGTTTTACAATTTTTATTTAAATTGTCTTACGATCAGAAATATTGACCGATTTTTCAAGCTGGATCGTTTTTAACTATACGTATCTATCTAGTATGTAGCTGGCCTCTAACACGTTTTTTTTTTAATTTTCACAGAAATTATTACATGATTAATGTTTAAATCTTAGGGGCTAAACCAACCACTTAAAAAAAATACATACCTATTGTATGTATTCCTATTCCGAAACCTCCAAATAGTACTTAACTTTTTTTCGTATAAACAAGTTCAGTAACTATACGGACAGACGTGGGAATTTAATTACAGTTATATAATAAAATAGCTAATATTTTATCTAATAATATAAAATTATAATATTCCCATGATAATAACGTGCTTATTCTTTGAGACTATATTTTCCCGGTCTAAAGTTAAAGATAAAATAACATTAAGCCAGGCAGGACTACATAATATATTATTCACCTTTGTATCGTCATAAAGTTAACATAAATCAACGAATATATATTATAAAGTCTATACATTAAAACTTCCATTATATTAGATCATAATTATCAACTTAATGTTTATATTAAGTGGCCTTATTATTTTAAACATGCTGATTGTTTAGACATTTTTCTCTATGATCAAAAAGGTTTCTTAGCATATTATTGCTGTTACTACCTAGAACAGGGCTATCGGGATTTATTGGTATATATTTAAAACCTACAGTTTGAAATTTTCATTGATAATTTTTGTTTCAAAAACTACTCGAAATTGACTAAATTCACGCGGAAAATTAGTTTTTTCAACTTATTTTCGACTGCTCGCAATGAAAGCATGAAAAAGCTATGTTACTACCTAGAATTCGGGGAAAAGTATTATTCACTTCAAAAAGTTCGTTAAAAATTATCAATATATTTGTCGTAATATGAAAAAAAAAAATTAAAAGGAATAAGGCCTCTTAAAGCGTTTTGAAATTTTATACTTTGAGATTCAGGCCCCACGTCTTCACGGTTTTCGGGGTCGGACGGGTAAACTAGCAATTGTTCCATCAAATGTAGACTATCTCCTGACAATACCAGTAATATAAATTATCAACACTTTTCTTAGAAGTTTAATCACTATTGTCCCCTGGGTCACGGGACAGAATAGCGGCAAGAAAAAGTCGATCCACCCATATATAGATAACATCCATGACCCAGGAACATTCGAGTTCATCACACAAATATTCGCCCCGGCCGGGATTCGAACCCAAACCGCCGGCTCGGTAGGCAGATGTCTACACACTGCGCCAACCGCGTCGTCAACGCGTTTTCAACCCCCTCTTCTTCTTGTGTAATCCTCATTGCTGAGGGTCACTCTTCGGACGATCGCTCTCCACTCATTTCGATCTACGGCAGACCTTATGGCGTCGGGAAACTTGGTGACCGTTGTGTCTCGAATCTGTTCGGTCCAGCGCATGGGACTTTCCTCTTGGTCTTCTTCCTTGAATTCCTGTCACTAAGAGCTTTTCCAGGTTGTCAGTCTTCTTGGCTACATGACCGAATTCAACCCCACGACTCCGCCATTTTGAAAAAAATTGGGCAAGTGCGAGTCCGACTCGCGCAACATAGTTTGTTGTATGGGAGCCCCCCTTAAATATTTATCTTATTTTTTTTTAGTATTTGTTGTTATAGCGGCAATAGAAATACATCAATACATCATCTGTGAAAATTTCAACTGTCTAGCTATCACCGTTTTTGAGATACAGCCGGACGGACGGACGGATGGACGGACGGACGGACAGCGAAGTCTCAGTAATAGGGTCCCGTTTTTACCCTTTGGGTACGGAACCCTAAAAATCAGAAACTTTGACAAAAAGTTCTAATTTAGCATCCAACTTAAACAAGATTTCGTTACAATCGGTTGAGAAATGCTACAACGCGGTAGAACGCTGCAAACATCCGAGCATACGAAAATATTTATGGCCAAGCTTAAACGGAGACACTACGCTCGCTCGGTCAGTTAAATATGGGCGACGATCTTTACTGAAACTCTTTTAATTCAAAATTATATTATCTATGAGTACGCAAAGCTCAGCTTGGCACAATACAATACAAAATGCTTTATTGCACACCAAAATAAAAAGTTGACATATTAAACACAGATACAATAATTTAAATAACGGTAGACAAACAGGCGGTCTTGTCGCTAAAGAGCGATCTCTTCCAGGCAACCTTAGGGTTGTGAAGTTTATCGTATAAACCACACAATGAGTAGGTGATGCGGAAGGCGATCGATGGGAGAACAAAATAATTATCAACAAAATAAGCATGTAAACATAACGATAGACCTAATATTTTGTAGCCTAAAATATAAACTTAAAAATGAAGTAGGTATATTTAATTTTTAAGTTTCTATACATAGGCAAAAATGTATGAAAACCTGCTTGATAAATGAAGCACTTAACCTGCATCTTCAAATACAGCCATGTAAACAAAATCGTCAAACACCTTATTAATATTAAAACGAACGCGAAATAGAATAAATTAATAATAAACAACATTAACCTCCGATCGAATAAAGTATAAAATTGAGATACGAAATCATACCGACACTGACGAAATGACAACTTCACTGTTATTTAAATACAACAAACAAATATACATTACATTATAATAAAGTAAAAATAAAGCGGGTGAAATTTTTGGAGTGTATAAGTAGTGTGGGGCTATGGAGAAAAAAGCTATTCAGCCAAGCCACGCCTCGCCGAGGCTTGGCCCAGCCACGCCTCAGTCGGTGGGGGAAACGCTCTTATTTGCCAGTTGGTGTTGGCATTCGCGACCCGCGTACGTTCGACTTTTAAAAAATAATAATTAAAAAGAAAAGCTGTCAGTAATTTTCATAACCTACAAGTTGGCGCGCATTTTGACAGATTAGGTTTTTAATTGTTTTCAGTGCTGTGTGTGAGTGTTGGTTTTTAATGGCGGATCATTTTGGAAGTTGAAGGGAGGATTTTGTATGGTAAGTGGTGTGTTATAAGTTATGTAGAGCGTTTTTATGAAGAGATAGCGTAAAGAGCATAAATAAATAACATCTTGCGAAAAACTAGGCACTTAAAATGTGAGGGACAACGGTTCTTACCTTACAAGTTATGAAAATACTAGCTGTGCCCCGCGGTGTTACCCGCTCATCCCACGGGAACACTAAATTTATTCGGGATGAAAAGTATCCTATGTCCTTTCCCGGGTCTCCAACTATCTCCATACCAAATTTCATCTAAGTCGGTTCAGCGGTTTAAGCGTGAAGAGGTAACAGACAGACAGACAGACAGACAGACAGACACACTTTCGCATTTATAATATTAGTATGGATACTTCTTATTGTCTATGATTTTTTGTTAGTTATTATATTATCTGTGAATATTTCCAATTTTACCTACTACGAAAAGAGGCTGTAATAAGTTGAAAGATTGCTTGTCTGATTTTATTAGCTGACTTTGGAACGGGTGCGGCGCTTTCAAGATTTTTTCATTCGCCATAGATTAATGACGATGATCGGTTGTGATATTGCCTAATACTTAGAAATAGGATGAAATATAATTTGGGGTTAAAAAAAATGATGATGAATGAGAACCACTGGACATTTTCTTCTATATAACGTGTTTAACTTATTATCTGTGTTAAGAGTTGCTAATGATTCATGTTATTGTTTTCATCTAACAATAATTATAATAATATCTTCTTATTTATATTTCTTTACTTATATGTGTATACATATAGGTAAATAAATATAAGAAAATACATAAAATTACTGAAATCTACGATAACTATTCCGGCATAGAGTTATAGTCTTCGACCTAAGTGTGAAAAAAAAATAGCTCTCAATAATGTCAAGTTCAACGTCATTATTTTTAGGGTTCCGTACCCAATGGGTATAAACGGGACCCTATTACTGAGACTTCGCTGTCCGTCCAGGCTGTATCTCAAGAACGGTGCTAGCTATCACCGTCACAGTTGAGATTTTCACAGATGATGTATTTCTATTGCCGCTATAACAACAAATACTAACAATAAAATAAAATAAATATTTAAGGGGGGCTCCTATACAACAAACTTACAGATAATGGTACGGAACCCTTCGTGCGCGAGTCCCACTCGCACTTGGTCTATATATATTTTTTAAATTAGACACCCGATTAAATGAACCTTTCCATTATGTCATAGTTTTGGAGTTAAGTACTACATTTTAGAATGAACAGATTATAAAACAATTAGTATTCTCAGGAAAAATATAAAAACATTGATTATGTCCTCTTCCTAAGCGGAAAATAGAAAAAAATAATAAAATTGTAGTCCTAAATATATGAAATATTGTCAATACTTGCCCTGGTCGGTAACCAAGCTACGCATGTTGTCATCTATACTATTAGAAAATATTAAAGTTGTATTGAAAAACAGTTTTCTATGGAGAGAGGTTTTCAAGAAAAATAATTCGAAGTGGCTGAACAGATTTTAACCAATTTTATTATAGAGTAGAAGGCGCCGGCAACTTCTTTTGCGTATTTTTTATTTACCGTAGACGGGGACGGATAAAAAGTATCCTATGACCATCTTTGGATGTCCAGCTATCCCTGTACCGAAATTGGTTGAAATTAGTCCAGCCGTTTCGGCGTGATGAGAGCACAATTGAAATTATGACCAACTGATGGCGCCAGGTTGACACGGCGCCGCGCGCCCATACAAAACAAATGACGATCCTGCATCACGCTATTAAGATTTTCCCTGAAATGATGACCCCGCTCCATAGAAAAATTATTTTCAATACAAGTTTAGAACTTTATAATAGTATAGATTATATCCAATATCCAATTACATCGCAAGATGGTTATAGGATATAATTGAAATGTTTTACATGGATATAGTTGTGAGCAGCTTCTAGCATACATTATATGAACATTTAACCTCTAGCAAAGAGATAAAGGCTACTTTTTATCCCAGAAATTTCATATTGTCCTATTTATAAACACATAATACCTCCTAACAAGAGCGTTTACCACAGAGGCAAGGCTCCTTAAAATGTAGTTTCAAGCTTTGGCAATCCGGAGTGTCCAACCCATAACCCTCTCTTTGTGGTCGGCTAAAAAGTATTCCACTATCCGTGCACCAAAAATAGTTCAAGTACTTACCTACGTATTTCGGCGGAATAACTCGCAAATAAATGATGCCTATCCTAAGAACCTAAAATTAATACTAGAACCGTATAATGAATTACCTAGTTATAATATAATTATAATAGTTATTAAGTATAATTTACTAAAACATTACTTACCTACTGTTGAGTTTATCAGTTGAGGTCTTCTCTTGTGAAATACCGGTAGATTCAGATTCAGACATGTAAAAGTGCCATTGTGGCCTACTTTAGAATATTTGGGCAGAAAAAATTAAAATATTTTTCCATTTGGTCTCTAAGTGAGTCCGCAATGTTTATTATAATTATTTTACATAATAGTTATCATAATATAACACGTATACGAAATTTAAGTTTTTGACCTAACCTAACTCAACGCAATTTAATGTAACTCGTTACAGTAAGTATACAAAACGTTACATTATACGAAACGTTACATTAGGCCAATAAACGTTAGGTATATCAAACGTCAGGCACGCTCCAAACTGTTCCTATTTTATGAAATAAAATAATTAATATTCGAGATCCATACGTAATAAGAATCATAATTTTTACTCTATTATGGCGATAAACACAAAAAGGCTCCATTATCAAAATTACTGAAAATCCCATTTCTCCCATTAGGTGACTCGTACTTGCCGTAGTTACTAAAATAATGTGCGATATAATGATTTTTTTATATAATACAACTCAACCTAATGTAATTATTAGGCTTACTTTATAAACCCCAAAGGTAAATAGTTTCGGTTATAAAATGCGTTACATTCATGTTGTTCCACTGCTCGCCAGCAGCAGGCTGTTCATCTTGAGGAATTTCCTACCGCGAACGCTCCGCATGTGGAATGAGCTCCCTGCCAAGGTTCTTCCCGGGGGCTACAGCATGCGGTTCTTCAAGAGGGGAGTAAATAGGTTCTTAAAGTGATGTTCCTGGTAACAAAGATACACATAAATCCACTCACAAACTTTTGCCTTTATAATATTCGTGTGGTAATTATTTGCGAACAGTTTTTTATTTAACTAACAAAAGTCGCTGATATAGCCCGACGGATTAGCAAGCTGAAGCGGCAGTGGGCGGGGCACATAGCACGTAGAACTGACGGCCGATGGGGCAGAAAGGTACTCGAATGGAGGCCACGCACCGGCAAGCGCAGCGAGGGACGTCCACCCACAAGGTGGACAGACGACCTGATAAAGGTTGCAGGAAGCCGCTGGATGCAGGCCGCTTCCAACCGGTCGATCTGGAAGTCACTGGGGGAAGCCTATGTTCAGCAGTGGACGTCCTTTGGCTGAAATGATGAATTATTTCCAAACGTAGGTATTCAAATTTGGTAGCGCTCATTTTCGCTCTTGAATTAAAAATCAAGGTTTTACTAGTGCGCCGAGATTAATGACTAAAATGACGCGGTCGTGTTGGGGTTTCGTGTACCCGTCGCCGGGCCTCCGTTTCCGTGTTACACGGAACCGGTTTACAGGCCCGTGTAATTAGACCCCGCGTAAGGCTGCTTGTCCACTGAAGCGGAGTGGAGATGTGTAAAATGGACCAATCAAATTTATCAGATTCAAATGCACCTCTTTTGAGCTTCACAAAGACGAAGCCTAATAGGTTAATTTTCTTTTCTCCGCTTCATTGGACAGGCAACCTAATTAACCCCTCGTATGCGATGTCAAGTATTTACTAATCAAATTGAAACTAACTGGTATCTTAACGTAAAGTGGAAATGTCCCGCACGTATCCGTGTTAATCTCATGAGTTCTAATGTCCTATACATAATACCTACATAAACTAATGCACTTTATGTCCTACACATGGTACACAAACAATGAATAGTTTTTCTATCTATACAACTAATTAAAGCTGAATAATGGCTATACAGCGTGTATATAACCGTATATTGTAGCCAGACGGAGATTTTAGTGCTATAATCTGATATTTATAAAAAAATATTAAATTAGCGTTAACTGCTATAGCGTAGTGAATTTTTGAAAAATTTCTGAGTAGCAATGTATGGCGTAGTTGTGACATCACGATGTTAAGTATCAACAAACAACAACAAACAAATACATTGCGTGCTAAATTATTTTAAATGGACAAATAAAGTTAGATTTTTTTAATAATTTACGGTTCAATTAATATTTGCCTATACCTACTAAAGACCCTGTGAAGTTTGCGGTTATATCAAATATACACGCTGCATAAGCGCTTACTACTACCTCTGTACTGCTTGGGTAGTGCTGCTGGGGTTAGTTACACGGGTTGCCGTGTAGCACGGACATCAAGACCCTAACTGAATCTGTAAGTGCGCTGCGAATTGAAAACGTTTGAGAACTACTGGTATAATCTAATTGACATTTGTACTTTATACCATAATTATCAGCATTAACTATTATAGAGTAGTAAAATCTAAATGTCTATTAATTGAATATATGTTATAAATAATGACACAAAGGTAAATTAAGAAAGAAAAATTGAATGCGATCTACTACAATCGAAGCGGGGTTTGAACGACCTCTGCGTTTCCGGCGCATTACTCTCCCAACTGAGCTATCCGATCGCTACGTCAATCACACCAAATCTTTCATCCCTTAATTCTTTACGCCACTGGAGCGCCCTCTGCGTCATATATGTTTTTGAAATGCTTATGCGCTTATGAATATATGTTAATTAAACGTAGAGCCTAAATAGGACGATGAATAGAAAAATATCTTATTTTCTTGGATGATTGTGCCAGAGTATATTCTTTTTAAAGTTTTATATGAAGACTACAATTTGCCCGCAATTTCATACGCGTATTTTTTTAAACCGTATAATTCAGCGCCCCTGGCGGTCACTTCGTACAACTACAATTCTTCATAAAAATCGCTAGCGAGTTACCTAGTCACTGTAAACTTTATCCGTGGGGGTTAAAAAGAGATAGATGCCAATTAACAATATCGTGCTCAACAGGGCGCGTAAGACCTAACCATTAATTTAATAATTTATGACTATACTTAAAATAGTCGTAAATTGCGTAAAGTCTAGAGTAGCCAGGTTTTGTCGTAAAACCTAGACATATTCCTACCCGAATTACCTGCTTTTATCGTGAATCACTGTAAATGGTGTAATTTATGTAATAAGCACTTAATATTGAATATCTCATGATCGGAAATGTCAATAGTGAGTCTCAACACCGGTCGTTAGATGGCGCCATTGGCGCTATCTAAGTGATATGCTTGTACCCGTTAACCTTTATACATACTAAAAAAAGTATTATTTCGTTAAACTATAAGATACGGACAAAACCCCAAAATATATAATTTTATTGAGCTATTTCAAAAATATACTTTTTTTATTGTTTCTGGATGAATGATCCCAATGCACCTTATTGCAAATTAGATTTTCCCTCCAATTCGCCTGATAAGCATGGGTTAGTCTTTGCCGGGATTTGAACCAAGACCTGCTAGCTACGTAGGCAACTGTACTACCATGGACCTAACCGAGTCGTTAAATACTTATTTAATGTCTTTTCTATCCTGAATAACGATGAATAAAATTTGCGCAATTCGATTAATTAAGGATGGAACCCAAAAAACAATATACCATAGACAATACGATGACAGATGATAAAAAAAAAAGTGACGTACTCGTTCCGACTCAGACTACAATGGAATTGACAAATATGTTCAATAATATAAATTATTCACTCAGAAGTAATTAATATTTAAGCGTTATTTAATACATGTTTGTAATTTTGTTTGCTCAGTTGTTTTGTTTTATTGTTGAAAGTTACACGGGGTTTAATATCTTTTGTTTTTGATTACGCATATTGTGTTATTGTAAATTAATTGTCTGAGATGGCATTATGAGTTTTGTGTTGAAGGTCGTTTCATTCGTAATACTTTAAACCTTTCTAAAACTAAATCGTATGATAAATGTTTTTTAAATGTTTGTTTTTTTTTTGTTTTTAGCGAATATCGAACTTTTCTATAGTTAAGAATTAACTGCACATTTTTTAGCACGAGTTTTTATTGAGGGTATTTCAACTCTTTGCTTTGCGTTGTCAAAACAATGGAGACTCGTGATCGATTATTGTATGATTTTTTATTAGAAAAATGTTTAAAACAAAAATAAAATGGGGAAAATCGTGCTAACAATTCCAGCGTTTTCACTTTCAGATTCAGATTCGTTTATTTGCATATAATACTAATAGTGGAGTTGCTAAGCCGCGAAATTGTGCGCATCGGGTTACAAGCATGAAATTTCTACCACACATAGAGCGTTCCACGGTGATTATTTTCAGATGTGGAGGGAAGTCAGATTCGTCCCCTGTGTGGTGGGAGAGCGGGGTGAAGAGGACCAAGTACTGCTCTTTTTCTTTTTTTTATTACTGATCAGTTAAGGCTATTAGGGCTTGTGCGACATCGTTTTCGTGTAAAATAGATATCAGCTATAAATTTTTCTTGTTATTTAAGAATAGTTTCATATAAAAATTTGGGTTTATTGCCGAAAAGGTAAAAATCATAACAAGTTTTTTTTATTCAGAACGATAAATTAGTTATCTATCCTGAATATTTACAATTTTAAAAAATATTAGTAAACAGCAAATTTAATCGTGTTTTTTAAAATGTATACATATTGGGCGCATCTGATACAAAAAGTACTTTGAAAAAAATGCTGATGTTAAGCTTAGCCTGCGTGTTCTAGTACATTTTGCTAAGTCGCGAAATTGTGTACATCGGGATACAACCATGAAATTTCTACCACAGATAGAGTATTCTGCGGTGATTATTTTCAGATGTGGAGGGAGGTCAGATTCGTCCCCTGTGCGGCGGGAAAGCAGGGTGAATAGGACAAAGGAGTCCTCTTTTTCTTTTTATATTACTGATCAGATAACGCTACTAGGACTTGTGTGGTGTCGTTTTCGTGTAAAACAAATATCAGGAATTCATTTTTCATGTTATTTATTCATAGTACCATATAAAAATATGGTTGTATTTCCGAAATTGTAAAAATCACAACAAGTTTTTTTTATTCAGGGAGATAAATTAGTTATATTTCCTGAATATTTACAACTAAGAAAAATATTGCAAAATAGAAAATTTACTCTAGTTTCTTAAAATATATACATATTGGGCACTTTTCAAACAAACAGTAACTTAAATAAATTGTTGATTTTGAGATTAGACCGTGTGCTCGTGATACATTAGCAAAAAAAAAAATGTTTTAATTACATTAATTTGTTTTTCTAGGACTTATATAGTAAATATTATATGTAAAAGCATGTTAATAATCATTATTTAATGTATTTAATGAAGCGAAATAGGATGCGTTCGGAGATTTACGTTGGTTACGCCGACGTAAAGATATATTTTAAGCTACTGTTTGTATGAGAAGTGCCCAACATGCATATATGTTTAGAAACCGGATTAAATGAGCTTTTTGAAATAATAACAATAATTTGAAAATGTTCACGAAATTGAATTAATTTACCTCACTGAATAAAAAAACTTGTTGTGATTTTTACCTTTTCGGCCATTACACCCATATTTTTATAAATAACTATACAAAAATAACATAAAAAATGTATTTCTGATATTTGTTTTACACGGAAACGATACCAAACACGTCCTGGTAGACTTAACTGACCAGCAATAAAGAAAGAAAAGAGGGATACTTGGCCGTATTCACTCCGCTCTCCCGCCTCACAGGTAGGGTTACCATTTAGGAATTTGAAAAGTCCTGGCAAAAAGCCGGACGAATCGAAAAAAGTCCGGACTTTTTAGTCACCAAAATAGGTAGGCATGGTAGTAGGTAGACGCTCGCATTGCGAGATTTGCGAGGGGGTAGGTGCAGGGTGCGGGCGGAGTTTGCTCGAGTAGTTGTAGTTTTATTACTCATTATTCCAACTTATTTGAAAAAAGCCGGACAAATTAAAGGGCCGGACAAAGTCCGGACAAGAGTCGAAAAGTCCGGACATGTCCGGACAAATCCGGACGTATGGTAACCCTACTCACAGGGGATGAATCTGACTTCCCTCCACATCTGAAAATAATCACCGTAGAACACTCTATCTGTGGTAGAATTTTCATGCTTGTAACCCGATGCGCACAATTATGCTAGAAAACAGCGGACTAACAACTCTACTATAATAAAAAGGTCTTACAATAATCGTTTTGGTAACAGTATTAGTCGACATACTCAACATGCAAATATTAAAATAGTAACGCTAACAAGTCATCATTCAAATATCTTTTTATTTATTTCAAAAAAGGAAAAACAAAGAAACAGAAAATAAAAAGCTTAAATACTACTAACAGCTATGTACAAAAAACCTAACATTAAAACAAATTCAAAAAATTACTCCCCTGCGGCATGGTACCGAAAATGCTGGCAGCATTTCCTCGCTGAACAGCTATGCTGATACGTTGAGCGAGGAAGCTGCCAGCTCTTCGGTCCCCAGTGGTCTCTGCAAGCCTTTTGGACAATTCTTTGTAAAGCTTGCGGGCACTGGGACCCCATGGACCTAGGGTCTCGACTCCAAACGGTACAAAATTGTATACGGGGCCGAGACCCCTATATTTGGTGCTTATCAGTTTCATTCAAATTAAATTATACCACATGAATAATTACAATTTAAAAAATAAAATCTAGAAACATTAAAATTATCAAATAAAAAACGTCAAATCTCATGTCAAAATATATAAATACCGCAACAAATAATCAAATATAAAGCTAAAATAATAATATACATTAAAATACATTCCACAAATTCATAAAAGTAATAGATGATTTGATTTATCAGGAACAGGAAACTAGTCTAACTCTCGTGCAACACTAGCGCCACCAATTTAACACCTTTCAGCGGACACTTCAGTACATAGTACAAAACAAAGTCGCTTCTGTCCCTATGATCTTTAAAACTACGCAACGGATTTTGATACACTTTTTTATTAGATAGAATTATGCAAGAGGGAGGTTTAAATGTATGATACATCCATAATTTATCAGCATTTACACCCGTGCGAAGCCTGGGCGGGTCGTTAGTTTGGAATTTGGATATATAAAGATGGCGGTCATATTTTACGCTCCATATTCTTAAATAACCCACATTTCAATTGGCCAAAACTCCATTACAATTTAATTTCAAGACATTATTATGCATAACGAATGCTATACCAAGTATTTCTTTAAACGACACAATAAACACACAATGTTATGTTTTATTTCATTAGTCACTGTCATTTACCGAATTCGCGGCTATTGTCCGTAATAAAATGATCACAGGTGTAATATTGCGTGCAAACATCGATATACGTTAGTTCTGTTTGTTTTGTGTTAATAAATTATGCGGACGATGTGACGGTAATTTTAATTTAACATTAGTATTTAGTACTAAGGGTTCCGTACGTCTTTAGAGTCTGACCAAAAAGAGTAGAAGTTAAAAAGTGGCAATACTGTAGTGTCGTCCCCTTTTTCTTAGATTGATTAAAAAGGGACGACACTACAGTATTGCCACTTATTAATTTCTACTCTTTTTGGCCAGACTGTACGCAGTTATAGTCTAACAAGTGTCGGTCCGGCCCAGCGATAGTGGCGCTACAAACAGCTTTCATATGGCAATAATGAGCATACGTCATATATTTGCATTATTAAACATCATTAGAAATTTATCTAGGATTTGTCATTAACCAAATTCAAAACATTGTTTACCGGAATGCTGCTCAATCCTTCGTTGTTCTTGCGAAATAAATACTGAATCCTATTGAAAAAGACTTGACTTTCATCACTGTGGATTAGTTTTGGCTTTGTTATGCAAAAATTACTTGAATTTGCGGAATATTTAGTCCTGTTTCCTCTTCGTTTACATCAGTGACATTCACCGACTTTCAACGTCAGTTACCAAAAATTGTCGTTACCAGTAAAATAAATTGGTGCCACTAAAATCCGCAATATGCAAACCTACCTATCTCTCTCTTCGCTACACTGTGAGAGAATGACGGGCGATGCTATGTATGGCAGAGCGCACACCTAACACACGCGTACGTTACTAACACAATTTGCGACAAATGGTAAAAAAAAAAAGTAGGATATAAATTTTAATGAGGTATAATCGCGAACACAAAAAGTACCGCACTACTGATATGTACGTTTTCATGTAGTGTACAGTTCTTTTCTTAAGCAATGGAACTCTATAAATAGCAAATAAATACACCTGTACCAATGTACCGTATTAATTTTAACGTACATATGGTGTTGTTTTCGCGGAACTCTATTATAATACCATAATGTAACACTACTAACTTTTATGTTATCGCAACGTTCCGACGTCAGTCACGACATAAATTTACACGGCACGATATTATATTACGTAACGATGACGTGACGTAACATCACTTTGATCCTAAGTGACAATATAAAAATATCTCCAAGATCTGTTTTACACCTCTTAATGCATTTTTGATAACCGACATGAATGCGGAATCAATGACTAAATTAAATAATTAGACCAAGTGAATTTATATTTGTGATACTTTAGTACACAAGCCGCACTGGCTGAAAACAAAAAAAAGTTACCACAGAACGATACAGCGTGATACCGCCAGATTTAAGCCACTGGCTGATATAAAAACTAAATCAAATACACCGTGTGATACTTTAGTACTCATGTACACTGGCTGAAAACATAAAAAGAGTTGCCACAGAACGATACAGCGATACCGCCAGATTTAACTGGCTGAAATAAAAACTAAATCAAATACACCATGTGATAGGTACTTTAGTACTCATGTACACTGGCTGAAAACATAAAAAGAGTTGCCACAGAGCGATACAGCGATACCTACCGCCAGATTTAAGCCACTGGCTGACATAAAAACTAAATCAAATACACCATGTGATACTTTAGTACTTATGTACACTGGCTGAAAAGAAAAAAAAAGTTACCACAGAGCGATGCAGCGCGATACATACCGCCAGACGTAAGCCACTCGCAAAAAAAAAAAACAAAACAACCATAGACCGTGCGGATAGTTCTCAACTACGCGGCTAGATGGCGCTGGTAGGTTGTTTATGTTCCCCGCGGATTAACAGCACGATCGATGATAGCGAGTTGCGCCTTGTAAAGCACCTAATTATTTGTTGCGTTTCGTTTAGAATGTTTTTAATTACGTATTTTTTAAGGTGTGTTGACATGGCGATGGGATCTTATTTGCTGTTGAGAATACAAAATAAAAGCTTATTAAAACATTATGTCTTTTAATATCTTTATTTCATTTAAAGTACCTATAGCAGTAGGAGTAAATCCTTAACCTATGTATTCGCGACTGACATTACGATTGACGTAGGTGTATAAGGTAACACTGGAAAAAGTTAATAGATTATAGGGTGTAGAAGTAAAAGGTTAATGCATCTCTATACAGTATACATAAATTACATAATATATCCAAAGGAAAATAATAAATACATATTAAGGGACAATCACTCACAAATCGACCTAGTCCCAAACCAAGCAAGGCTTACACAAAGATATACATAATATATAAACGTCTGTATATAAGGTGATGTATGTATAAGGCGCGTATACAATATCCGTTGGAAGGCGTTAAATTTTGCTACTGCAGTATTTAGTAATTACATTTAATTAGCAACTGTTTTTTTATTATTATTTTCGTATAAAACGATTTTCACCACAATTGTATAATAGATCAGCCGAACAACAGTAAGCCAAAAAAGTGATCAACCCAACCCAGTCATGAAAAAGAGTCAAAAAGTGGTAGGCCAATTTTTTGACTTACCATACCTACTCTTACTACAGAATAAATACGCCTAGAACCCTAGTTAGCGCTTGGAAGCTTGTTTTAAAGGCTTATTACACTTGGCTAAATTTAGCATCCTAAGTGAGGGATGCAGCAATAGGAAGGAGTGAGATGGAGTTATCTCCGTACGAGTCTCACATATTGCTGCATCCCTCTCGTTAGTTTAGGAAAGTGTAATAACCGTATTAGTCACGGGCTATGTTTCGGCCGTGTGTGCATCTGTCGCAACGTCAAGCTCACAAGCAACACGTCTCTATGATTGGTTCGTAGACACGCACACATACAACCAAAAGCGGCTACAAATTTGTTGTATGAATACTCTCTTTCTAGGGCATAGAGTATATTGAATCACTACATAGTATAAAACAAAATCGCTTCCTTCTGTACGGACATATGTATACTTAGATTTTTAAAACAACACAACGGATTTTGATGCGGTTTTTTTTTATATGTAGAGTGATTCAAGAGGATGGCTTATTATGAAAATACATACATAATAGCATTGCATCCGTGCCAAGCTGGGGCAGGTCGCTAGTGTAGTATAATCCTAGGCGTTTTATTCTAACTACCTATCTACTTAATTTATGTGGGTTATGTTTAAATAGTGCCTAATTATATTTTATTTCCAATAACACCATGTATAGCGTCGACATTTTCCACGCTAAGTGTGCATTTAGCACTTAACAGTTACGAAGAATATATAAATAAATAATAAATGCCGCAAAAACCAATATTACCACAAAAATGTGACACTGCTAATAAGTAAATTAATTCCAAATATGTCAATCAAGTGTCAGCATGACATTTACTAAGTTGCCTTTGCCATCAACACTTCACGTGAATTAATTAAAAAAAACTAGAATTGTCTATGGAGCAGATACGGACAGCCATTTTAAACTTGCATGAAAAACTATATGCTTCTCGTTCTATTCTTTGCAATTTTACCAGCAAGAAAGAGATGGAGTATTTACCTGTTTTTCCTAATAAGGTGTTGTTGCATAATTACGTTTTATTATTGCTTTGGTAATTAGTGTAACGATTGATATGAATCTATTATTAGTTTGAAAGTACTGTTGAAATGTTTTATAAGGTAAGGTTCAACAGTCGTTAAAAGGGACCATAACGCTTATTTTTGCTTTTCCATAATCGGGTAAAACTATCTGTGGACACATGAACTAAAACAGTTGAAATTCGTTCAGATGTTTTGGCGAGATTTGAATAGAAATACACAATATCCCTTCAACAACACAACAAGGACCCCCTGAGCCGGCGGTCCCCGGTTTGAATTCCGCCCATCGTGCTAGTGTGATGCAGGATCGTCTTTTGTTTTGTATGGACAAAACAAAAGACGATCCTGCGTCACCACATCATGCGCGCGGCACCATGCCAGTCTGGCGCCATCTATTGGTCATAATTTCGTTGGTCATCACGCCATAACGGCTGGACAAATTTTAACTAATTTTAATACAGGGATAGCTGCATCAAAGATAAACATGGGATACTTTCAAAGTCAAAGTCAAAGTGTTCTATTTTGTAAAACATAGGTGAATACAGGCGGAACAAAAATATAAAGTAACACTATGTTTTGCCAGTTGCCGTACAAAAACATCAATTTAGCAGCTATACCATACATATAGGTACCATGTAATTATTAACAAATTACGAGTATATTATAGATACAAACTAAAAGAAAAACAACTTAAATTAAGAAACATATTAGGATTAAATAATTGTATACAAAACAATTTAATGTCGACAATGGATAGGAAAAAGAAAAAATAAAAACAGTAATTATAAATTGAAAAATAAAATTCACATGATGTCAAACAGTCCGATAGTGTATAGAACATTTTACCCAAAACCCAATTTTTATCTAAATATTATTTATTAAAACTTGCTTAAGTTAATTGCACCGCCCACAATTTATCTGCTTTGCCCGAAGGTTGACTGGTAGAGAAGGCCTCATGGCATTAAGTCCGCCTTTTGTACGATAAGTTTTCTTTTGTGCAATAAAGATTAAATAAATAAATAAACTTTTACCCAAAGTTGTAAAAACCTCCTAGTTTTAAAATATTTAATATTATTTACTAGATTTCTTTCCTAGAAATTGACATCCGTAACATTCACATATTTTCCACGTATCTCGTGATTTCCTACGTTTAATATCAGAAATGTTATTAGTCGTAAATCTGTACAAAAGGTGACGTTTACGGCTCTGTAAAACAAACTAATCATAATGTATATGTTATTTATTGCCGAGGAAATGTGAATGAGGTGAATTAAATGAAAATTTATATGCAATGGAACGTGTATTAAAATAATCCAAAACTAAGCTAGCATTAATACAAATTAGTGACTCTACGACCTAGCGAGATTGTTTTGAAACAACTATAATTTGTAATCTATTTACCTTGAATAAAACAATTTAAACGGATTATATTGCGTATATTAATTACTTGAGCAGTTGAGCCTCCCTGATGTTTCGGTAGCTTTCTATAATTCGGAGGCCGTCCCACGCTGCGCTTTCCTATACGTGGTCGCCACTCTAGAACTTTTTTGCCCTAACGGCCATCCATTTTTCGGCCTAAATGGCCTAAATTTTATTTTTACTAATTACTGTAGTAATTACGGTAATTAGTAAGTACCTATATATAAATAGGTATCTATCTAATGATTTCACTCTCATTTCTATTGGTTCTTGGTCCAATTTGGCACTTGGTTCTTTATTTAGTTGTCATCTTGTTGTTTTTTTCACCGGGTTTCGAAGACAATACCTATTCTAGTTCATCGCGCCCTGTATTATATTCCCTTCTAATTATAATACAATGTTTTATGCATTCGCACTAATTAGTCGTATTAAAAAGCACGTCATAGGATACTGACAAATTGTTTGAATAGTTTCATAATGAATGCAAACTATGCCCTTTAAGAGATGACTTCTTTTGTAAAATGTTCAGTGAACTTGTAGAATACTAAAGATATGTATCATAATACAATGTTGCAGAAATTGCATTGAAGTACCAAAACTTAATAATTGACTAAATACAGAGGAAAGTGAAGAAAGAGTTTAATGGAGCACAATCTGTAATGGCATAGTAAAAGCGAGTGACATAAGTCTTTATAAGACATATGAATACAAAATCATAGTGTTCTTATTAAAAACCTAAATTAACATAAAGGTTTAACACCAAAATGTTGACGACGTGGTTAGCGCAGTTTGCCTACTGAGTAGGCGGTCCTGGGTTCGAATCCTGACAACGGCAAATATTTGTTTGATTTCGAACTTCGCCTATGGCTCGTTTTCAAAACCACACATAATTATGTTTTAAGATCTGTGTAGCTCAAAAAGTTGATTTTTGGCCCACGTCATATCTTTTGCAGATTTTTAGTGGTACTAATTTATTTCACTGGCACCGACCAATTTTTACGGTAACTGACGTTGAAAATCAGTAAATGTCACTGATGTAAAGAAAAAGGAAACAGGACTAAAAATTCCGCAAATTTCAAGTAATTTTTGCATAATAAAGCCAAAACTAAGTATCCAGAGTGATGAAAGTCAAGTTTTTTTATTAGGATTCAGTATTTATTTCGCAAGAACGAAGGATTGAGTAGCATTCCGGTAAACAATGTTTTGAATTTGGTCGATGACATTTTGCTACCAACGTTTCATAATGTATATACAGGGTGGAACAGATGGAGGAACTTTTCAGCAAACAGGGAATTGTTCAGACTGAGTACTTAATTTTTCACCAATGAACTATGTAAATATTTCTCTCCATTTCTGAGATACAGTTTGTTAAACATCAGTGTAAAAATCTGCACATATCAACCCTGACACTTTTGAACATCGCTGTCATTTAAAATCTAAATAAAACCTTCATATGAGTAGGGTTGTCACTGATATTAAAATATTTTATTTTGATGACTATTTTTACTTTTAAATCCAGCTTTACATTTATAATAGGTCCATTGTAGACCACTCAGATGACACTATCCTGTCAGCCCAGTCAGTCTTTAGAAATGTTCCACCCTGTATATGACGTATGCACATTATTACCATTTGAAAGCTGTTTGTAGCGCCATTATCCCAGGGCAGCTTGTTAGGCAATAACAGCTTCAGAAACTATTATGTTCATTAACAATTATAAAAACCGGTCAAGTGCGAGTCGGACTCGCGCAACGAGGCTGCACCTGGTATGTATAGCGCTCCATAGAAATGAGGTGCAAAGTTAACGCAACCAATCCCGTTTGTTGTATGGGAGCCCCCCTTAAATATTTATTTTATTTCATTTTTAGTATTTGTTGTTATAGCGGCAATAGAAATACATCATCTGTGAAAATTTCAACTGTCTAGCTATCACCGTTCTTGAGATACAGCCTGGTGACAGACGGACGGACGGACAGACTGCGAAGTCTGTGTAATAGGGTCCCGTTTTTACCCTTTGGGTACGGAACCCTAAAAACGGTTTTTACGATAATTTTATTAAAACTTTCGTGAGACATATTTAATTATTGTATTAAGCGGTTTGAAGGGCTCCATACGAGTTCGAAACATGTCGGGCCGTTCCTGACAATTTCACGTGGGTTTTTACGATCATAAAAATCGACAGAAACAGCCCGTGTGCGCAGTGGGTAGTAGTGGAAATACAGTGACAGACAGTCCAGTAGTGACAGTTAGGGATGCCGTTCTCGAGAGCGATTCCAGATTTGTATGAGAAATGTTCACGAGAACCTACCGCTATCTGCGCGGGCGCTGAGGGCGGCGAGGGGAGCGGTAACCAGTGCAGTGGGCCGCGCGTCGTAGCTGCACGGATAGCTGCCCCTGATGAAGAGCTCCATATGAGTTCGAAACATGTCGGGCCTTTCCTGACAGTTTTTATGTGAGATAAAAGGGTAAATTGGGCTTACCTTGTTCAGAATAAGCAACTTTGCCAACTCACCAAATTTTATTGAAATCTCAGAAAAAAACTAAATCAACGACAAAATAAAAATTTGCCCAAAACCGTTTTATACCAGGTGTTGCCTGTAATAGGAGCAATAAATTAAAACATAGATTCTACTCTAACTGACCAATATTTGACACGAAAGAAGACATAATTAAATAGTATTTTTAATGTAGGTACGTCGTCCAACATTGACATTCGCTGAGCATTGTCATAGCTGTCACTCTACTAATATCACACATTTCACTATAGCTACATTGCTTCTTTGTCTAACCATTATTCTACAAATTACAATTTAATACACGTTATTTTCAGAAGTTATACAAATATTGTTCAGTTTCAAGGGAAGAACCTATGTTTTAATTTATTGCTCCTTTTACAGGCAACACCCTGTATAGTTTTAATAATACATATTATAGTTTCATTGGGTTCTGCCGATTCTTCGAGTACCCTAAAACTAGAAGCCTAGAATCGTATTGCATTAGTAACATTGTTAAATACCTAACATTTTCTCAGACTTCATATAGTTTCTTAGAACCGATAACCATTACTATTCAGTACTTATACATTAATCAAAAGGTAGCCACACACTAGCCTTACTAGGCGACGTCATTATATTTAATGTGATAATTTTGTAAATTGACTTTGTATGATTGATATTATTTGCAATTTGATGCGATTTTTAATAACTGCGATACCATATTTAGATTGATTTGAAAAGGCATAATATTAAACTATCAATAATCATGATAAGGTGGATCAACCTTTTTCTTGTGTTGCGTCCCGTGAGTCGTGGCCCAGGGGACAATTAGTGATTAACCTTCTTAGAATAGTCGACATAAAAATGGGGCTCATAACTGTTTCAATTACAAAGTTTTTGGTAAATATAACCGCCGAAATAGATTTTTTTTTTTTTTTATAACCGCCGAAATCGTAGTTTTAAAGAGTGGCCCAGAGGACATCGCCATGGCAACGAGCAACAGAAAAAAGTTGATTCACCCAATATCTTTTATAATGCACTAGCGACCCGCCCCGGCTTCGCACGGAACCTCTGAAATTATCAGGCTTGTAAATATTTACTATATTGTGCATGTATTATACATATAAACTTTCCTCTTGAATCACTCTATCTATTTAAAAAAACGCAACAAAATCCGTTGCGTAATTTTAAAGATCTAATTATACATAGGGAAAGACAGAAAACAGGAAGCGACTTTGTTTTATCCTATGTACTTAGTGATGTTAGTATTAGTGTTAATATAACGGAAAGAAGAAAAGTAATCATTACTGGAAGGTGCCGCAACTTCCTACGCGTATTTTTTCCCTGTACCATAGTTAAGTAAAAAGTATGCTATAACCATCTTTGCATGTCTATCTTTATATTTTGTCTACCTTTTTGCCAACCAGTCCAATAATTGTAAAAATGCTGTTGCACATCTGTCATTGAGGTGCGGGCTAGAAGTGCTCCTAGTGTTTAGTGATATTTTTTACATGTAAAGCCTTGTACTTTGTTGGTGTGTCGGATAATAATAAATAAATAAATAAATAAATATATGTTTTAAAAAAAATAAAAATAAAAATAAAAATCATTTCTTTGCTTTTACACAGGTTTGCATTATATACAGTGAGATACCTGGTGGACCCCAAACTAGGCTGAGCCTGTATCTTGGGACCCTGGAGTGCGAAACAGTTTGCAAATGATTTAAAACTATAAACGATACGACGTTACAATAAGCGTCAGATGCGTGTGTTTTAAATATGATATATATCGTGGTCTAGTACCTATAGTACAAGCTTTGCTTAGTTTGGTACTAGATCGATTTGTGTTAGATTATCCCTTTTTTTTTATTCATTATCGACACTACAAAACTGGAAATTTTACTTCCGATGCACATTCCCTTGATTAGATAAGCGACTCACTTGTATGGTCAGCAGCTGAAGTATTATAGTATCCGACTATTTTTCAACTTTTTCTGAGACTAGTTTTTCCGTCACTTGCATAATTGCTTCGGTTTTGAAGGGCTCGCGGTCGTGTCCGTGTTTCGTGTACCCGTAGCCGGATCTCCGTGTCCGTGTTACACGGCAACGGTTTTCTGGTCCGTTCGGTACGTGTAATTAGGCTACGTGTAATTAAGATACGTGTATCCGTGTAACACGGGTACACGTATCTTAATTACACGTGGATCCGATCCGCCCCGACGTTTAGTAAAGATTCGTTGCGATGTCTCTAAGAGCTACGAATGGAAATGTATAGTGAGTGAGACTCGTGCTTCTTAATTTGTCTTGTGAGTCGTAAATACTAACAAAATGTAGCAATTAAATAATTAAGCTGTGATCCTTATTGAAATGAACAGTTTTAAATTTTTATTTTATTTTTTATACCAAACATTATGTTACAATAAGTTATATTATAATTTATATTTAGACGGGGCGGCTAAAATAACAAAAAGACACTGTGCGGAGTATAAAAGGTTGAAATGTAATAATTTGCTCATTTTTAAAATATCAATAAAACCAACAACAATCAACGTTCTTAGGGTAAACTATTTCAGTTACTAATCGTTCAGCCGTTTCAAAGCGTATTCTACTAATTAGACTATGAACTCTAGCGTATTTAATAAAATATGTACAAGATAATTGGCACTGCAATTTATTTAAACAACGCATTATTTATTATAATGTACCTATTGTTTAAATGTACTTACTCGTTCGATGTCGGGGTCGCGACAGCAGAATTCAAGTGAACTACTTTCAAATGCTTTCCTATAGATCCTGTAGTAGTACCACCACGTCACGAAAACTCATTGTTCACCCGATCAGACAAGGTACAAAGAGCTGTATCACCGACTCTGGTGGCATATGTCCACACCCAACTTCTCCTCATTATAACACTTTTAAAACATACAATACAACTAACCGCACATTAACAGCAACAAAATAACAAAGTAAAAAGTATTAGATAATATCTTTAAATTAACAACTACAGTAAGATTTGCAGTGTTGACCGACTGAGATCGTATTAGTGACTAATGAGTATGAGTTTTAAATTCTAAACCGCCCCCTTTAAATTATCTGAAAAAATATTTGTATTTGTATTAAAACAAGACAGCCCGACCACTTCTTTCAACTTTACGAACAAAAGGTATACGACGTAAAGCCCAAAGCTACTTATGAAATTATCAGTAAAATTACCACGGGTATATTAGAACGTCGCCGCCAATCCATTATTATCTTTATCTGCACGTGCAGTGCAACTACTTCTTACCGACAAAAGGGTCGCCATGGTAGGTAATAAAATAATAATGAATGACTCAATTGTCTCTTTCGCTTAACATAACTTAAAAAAAAAATTTTTTGAATTATATATTTATCAATATGTAAGTATAATGAAATTACATCAAAAGAATTAAAACCAAAACACCCGGTGGCGTCGGTCTATCGGTCGGTAGTTTTTACTCTCATAATAGATTATATTTAAATGTTTATATTTTTATTCGTGCAATGCACGGCCGGGTGGCTAATTTTGTCTAAAACCACAATCGCTGGTTATATATGTATAAAAATGAATAATGCCATTTAAATTTAATAGTTACATAGAACCATTTTTACTCAAATCAATGCAAAAAAAAACAAATTACAATAAATAAACCCCGTTCGTCCCGTACTCAACAATAGTCCTTAATTGTTGTAACTCAACCGGCCGGAGCGGATCGCTCCGACGAGTATTCAATACCCGACCGGAGCCGAAGCTCCGTGGATACGGATTCAAACGCAGACACGGCTACGTATCTCGGCGTGTCCGTGTTATTCGTGATCTTAGTACCGCCGGGGCTAAGGATACGGGGCTACGTTGCGGCGTGTAACACGGATATCAGGAGCCCTACGGCCGTTGCGTTAATATAAATAGTTATTATGTCTACGACACCTTATTTTTTTTTAGAGCTTCGGACGCAAGAAACGGGCAGGCCGAATAGAAATACGTTTTCCCAAGTAAACAGGTTGTATAAACGCTTATTAAGCCCTTATACCACTTAAATTAGGATTTTAATGATTGGATAGGCTAGAAGTAGATATTTGACACACGTCGTACTTTAGTGCTTCAAATATAATCACTTTTTCATAAAAAAAATAACTGACATTACCCCGTATTTACCTTTCGGTACGGAACCTTAAAACGATCTGAAATTCTGATATATTTTCGTCGGAAAAGCTTGCATTGTTTAAACGTTTATAAAAATGTTATTCACTCACCTCGCAAGCGCCAATGTAGTAAAGTGAGCAAGCACCTTAACAATTCCTTCGCATCTGCTCATACACTGCCATTTCCGTTCAATACCAAAATGTATCAACCGCCTATTAACTTCATAGATACTTACCCCCTTTACTTATAAGTCGTACAGGTATCATTCAATCTAATAAGGTATTAACTGCCGTTTGGTTTTATATATACATATGATCTTTAGTTATTTGTCGTTCAGGTATCACATTAGCTCGGCGACGGTACTTATAATTGACTCATTTGCCCCAAACGGGAATTAAAGGGACATTATATTTAATGGTCCTTTGTACTGTGTATGGGTAAATAAGGTTCGGTGTGAAAAAACCGGCCAAGTGCGAATCGGACTCGCGCACAGGGAGTTCCGTTCAAATATTTATCCCATCTTAACTAGTCAGGTTAAGTTAAGTGCACCTGCGTATGGCCGGATACAAATGAGGTGCAAAGTTAACTCAAGCGATCACGTTTGTTGTATGGAAGCTGCCTGAAATATTTATTTTATTCTGTTTTTTAGTATTTGTTATTACCTATAGTGGCAACAGAAATACATCAACTGTGAAAATTTCAACTGTCTTAACTATCACGGTTCATGAGATACAGCCTGGTGAAACAGCGGATTGTTAGTAATAGGGTCCCGTTTCGTACCCTTTGTGTACGGAACCCTAAAAACCGGGTAAGTGCGATTTGGTTTTGGAGTTATTCAGGGTTCCGTTACCAACGAGGGCTTTGTCGTAAAATTAATTTTAACTACTTTAAATTTATTTTAGTACTAAATAGTTTATACTACTCCAGGAAGGGGTCCAGATTTCAGGAGAAATCTTAACAGTGCGCAGGATTGCCTTCTGTTTTGTATGGATACCTTGCAGAAGTCAAGTAAAGTTCGTTCGTGGATAAATAAATCCATTGTCGTAACCTTGGTCTATAGCAATCTGGTAAAAAATTGGGCTCGTGTTGAGTTGCATAACCTTAAGCCATAATCTTCATTTGGCATAATATTTATTAGATTCAGGATTATTATAAAACAAACCTAACCTAACCTAATCTAAATGGTTTTGGTTGAAAAATTAATCATTTCAGAATTATATTATTGTTTAAGAGGCCTTATTTCATTTAAAAATTTTTTTTTTCATATGATATCAAATATATTGATAATTTCAACCAAATTTTTGAAGTGTATAATACTTTTCCCAGAGTTCTAGATAGGTACTTAGTAAGATTAGCTATTTCACATGCTTCCATTGCGTGAAGTCCAAAATAAGTTGAAAAAAAAAACCAGTTTTCTGCGTGAATTTAGTAAATTTTGAGTAGTTTTTGAAACAAAAATTATCAATGAAAATTCAACCGTAGGTTTCAAATATATACCAATAAATCTCAATAGTCTTGTTCTAAGTAGTAGGTAACATTGATAATATGTTAAGAAACATATAGTTCGGTGAATAGAGACTAAAGTACTATGGGTGACCTTACAAACAGTCCGGTAGTTATGAATTTTGTCTAGCTCTAGGATGATTAGTCAGTGTATAAAATGCAAAATCCACAATCCCCCCCCCCCCCCGTTCGGGACCGCAGCCATATTGAAAAAACCGGAACTTTCTTCATATTTTTGCTCATATGTTCCTTTAGGAGCATTTTAGCTAGAAGAAAGCTTAAAGCTCTCCGTAAGCATCTGTCCTAGAAACAAAATATGAAATGTAAATTAAATTTCTACAACATTGCCCAAGCTCTGTTCTAGCTCAAATGCTCCTAAACAAAGATATAATCCAGAAGTTTATTTTTGGGTTGGGAATTGCGATTATTACGTTTTTTTGAAATGTGCATATCTCCGTAACTATCTGTCCTAGAAACAAAATATAAAATGGAGAATATATTACATTTAATTCTCTATAACATTGTCTATGCTTTCTTCTAGCTAAAATGCTGCTAAAATAAAAATATGAAGAAAGTGCCGGTTATTGTGCATTTTGCATTTTAAACACCGACTAATCATTCTAGACAACATATCAAATATTCAAAACTACCGGATCGTTTGTAAGGTCAAACTCCTTTATTCACTGGATTAATGTTTGATCATAGAGAAAAATTTCAAAAACAATCAGCATTTTGAACGGAGGAGCCTTATTTCTCAGCCTATATAACTTTTATATCTGAAAATCTTTTGATGAATAATAATGGCATGAGTCATAAAATAATCAAAAGAGCGCGGGTGCTCTCGGTTAAAGCATTACTAACCGCGATAGTTGACTGGACGAAACCGCAGCCGCAGGCAGCCCGGAATGGGAGTATGCTCTACTTTGATTTCAGTTTTCAATATCTATATAATATGATATAAATAATCTATGTCGCACACCCCAGACACAAGATCTTCTTTTCTGTAATCTTTAGGCGTCGGATAATCGGATGCTTTTATACCTAAACTTTAGGTATAGGCGGCTTTGTTTGCGGTATGAGTGAGATACCAATAGGATTTTGACAACTTTAGGTAAATATCCACCTGAATTTCCGATCCCTAGTAATCTTTCACTAGCCGCGCCCCACGGTGTTACCGTTTATCAGATAAAAGTAACCTACGTGTTAATGCAGGGAGTCAGCTTCCTTCTCACCGAAATTGATCAAAATTGGTCCAGCCGTTTGAGCGTGAAGAAGTAACAAACATACGTACACATAAACACACTCACAAACTTGTGCCTTTATAATATTAGTGTGATTACAATGAAATAACAAAGGTAAACACTGAAAGTTCCATTTTTAATAAGATATAGATTTGTCTTTGTAAAGTGCCATTAATCTAAACTCTAAATTAAACTCTTTAATAATCGCAGCAAAATCGTACATTGGCTGCTATCGGGCACTATAAAAACTTCTCCAAAACAGGAAAACACGCAATTAAATCTTAATTTCATACTTTAATTACAAGAAGAAATAAACTGATTTGCTTATTTTTCATGGGTTATTGGTACATTTTCAGTTCTGGGTTTTTTAAAGATGACGTTACACCTAACGTAGTTATTACTTACAGCAATTAGTAGTTCAATTGGTCAGATAACACCTTGAGTGTTCATTTAAGTATGATTAAATTTGGATAAAATAATTTAATTTAATAGGTATATTCCTGTGAAATACATAAAGATCTCAAGTAGTAAAGTAGGTTCAGCTAGAAAGAAAAAATGCATACAGGCCCTATATTAGTGTTCAAACTTGTGAAAATGTTTTTGATGCGTAATAAAGAGGGCGTAATTAAATTGTATATGTAGATAAAAATCCATCAATACTGACATTAATAAATATCCATTTAACTTAAACATTACACAAGTAGTATATATAGTAATTTTACAGCCATTTTATTTCTAATGTTTGTTTGTGCCTGCATAATTTATTTTTATTTGCGTTCAAAGCAAATAAAATTAAAGTAGAGCAACGTTCCAGACGGGGACCACACACGTCGCTGCGCGAACGCTTACATTTCGCTTAATCTTTCCACCAATATCACTTTACTGTCGTGTCATTTGAAAATCAACCTTAATTCGTTGTGCTAAGGTTCAAGATTACAAAACCAGCGGTGAAATTAAATTGGTTTAAAAGGTTAACTTTGCTTTATCACAAAAATTAACTAGAATGAATTTTAACCCAACGATTTAAGGTTAAAGTTGCAAGAAGCCAACAGCATCCCGATATAGCGTAAATCTTTTAACAAATTTAACTTTACCGCCGGTTTGAGATTTGTACTTCACTTCTGAGAATTGCAGCTGCATTTGTAAGTTTGTAATTTTCTCGAGCGGTTCAAGTCGTTTAATTTCAAGTCTCAGTCGATTTTGAGTCTAGAATGGTTGTTTTTAAGTCGTTTCTCTTTATGGAGGAGTTAAAGTGTTAAGCTGAGTATGGATTCGTTTTGTTGCGATCACAACACTGCAATTTCTTACCGATGGTCGTTTTGTGCTAATTTCTATGCGATCATTAGAGCTGTTTTTTACATAGTTTAAGTTATGGGTGAGGAATTTATTGAAACGTTCAATAAATCGCGATGAAAGTTCGCGAAATCATACCGGGTCGTTGGGTTTGGATGAAAACTGAGAGGTTCTTATTGGGATCGCGTAAGAGCGAGCAAGATAGGCATAAAATGTGAATCACATTCTGATAGCTCACGCACTGTAACTAATATTAGACGTGATAACTAAGAAACGATAGTAATAACAATAACAAATAAATAAATATCGGACAACCTCACACAAATCGATCTAGTTCCACAGTAAGCTCTAGGAGGCTTGTGATATGGACACTAAGTAGACGACGATAAACATACTTATAATAGATAATACATACTTAAATAAAATAACATCCATGACCTAGGTACAAATATCCGAGTTCATCCGTTGCCCTTGACGGTATTCGAACCCACCGTCGGCTCAGTAGGCAGCTGTTTTACCACTGCGTCGACAAAACTGTCATGGCAATTGTTATTCCAATTAAAGATCCCAATCTGCCTTCTCCTTTACCTAACTTTTACACTCTGTCAGATATGCCAAGATAATTAATTGTATTCTTCTTTCAACAGATGGCGTAAAAACCAGTAAACAAAATGGCGGCGGTATCCACGCCACACATGCAAGACTCTCGAGTGAAAATCCAGGAGAGCGACGAAGAAGCATATTCTCCAAATACCAGAGACACTGTCAGCCCCGACTACAACGAGGAAGACAAGGAAGAACGCCCCGTACACGCCTTCTCCATCCACAACGTGCTTAAGAAAGAACGAACGAGTCCTGAGAACGTATTCTCCACTGATAAACTGCTACAGAACACTCCTAATTATGAAGATAATCATGACAATAACGATTCTAGAAATTCTGAAAGCGTCAGCCCTAGAATTGATTTTGATGACAATCAAACTAATGAATCTAGAGCTGAAATAAGTGTTGATGATGATAACTCCTGCTGTAGCGATGATACTGTGCTTTCAGTTGGAAATGAAGCACCACCAAATTACGAAAGCAATGATAAAGACCAAGGGCTAACATCGTTTAAACACATACAGACACATCTTAATGCAATATCACAGCTAAGTCAGAATCTAACGATGAACCAACCTTTGATATTACGACCGAATCCAATCACACCAAATCCATTGATGTTTCTGAACCAACCATTGCTATTTCAGAACCCAATCATGGATATAAAAGCACCAATGAACATCAATCGGCCTGCACCAAGCAATCTAATGAATCCACAAGTATTCAACCTTAATTTCGGAAGAAAGACTCATGACCTAAGAAACGCTAGGACAGATGAAAATAGAAGACTTAACTACATGACTCCTAAATCTCCGGACGAATCTAGGGATTTCATGAGTCAGAGTCTTAAATTTAGTATAGATAATATTTTGAAAGCTGATTTTGGGAGGCGGATAACTGATCCTTTGAATAAGAGGAAGGTGAAGAGGCCGGTGGAAGTGAAAGAGGTGAAAGAGTCGAAAGTGGAGGAGGCTAGGGTGCCGGAGGTGAAACCGGGGGAGAAAGGAGGGGCTATAGACTTGTCAAAAGGGGATGACAGTGCCAGCAACTCTGGTTCTACTACGGGTAAGTTGTTTTATGTGACTTGCTTGTTTTAAAGCGGAAGATAAAGCATCATTATTCCAAATTATGAAAGCGATTTTTGCTAAGAGTTGTTGTGGATGGTGTTCTATGATATATCAAAATAATGACAGTCAAAATAGTCATAAGAATGAGGTTTCCGTAATTTTGAAAATCGGAATAATGGTTCACTCGGACAATTGGCACATGGGACTAATATTACTTTAATTGTCCATTTCATTATTAGAAATTAATGTTGGAGAGTTCACTGGCGAAATTTCAGTATGGTTCCTATTTCTATGCTGCCCCTAAAACTGAACAGTTATGTGTTTTTCTTAATCAGGGACCTCGAGTGGAGATGGACCGATGGTGTGGCCCGCTTGGGTGTATTGCACGCGGTACAGTGATCGACCTAGTTCCGGTAAGTCTTAGTGACTAGGACTTAGTCTTTAATCTTATTCTTTGTCCTGGCTATTGTCCCAACTTATTTGGGGTCATCCGTCCTAGTGTTATTGAGCCACACCGCTCGGTTGCGGGCTCTTCAGAACTCAGGTTTGTTTGTTGCCAGGTTTTGCCAACCCAATCTAATCAGCAACCAAATTGTGTCTTTAGGCCGCCAACATTTTTTAAAACGCATCGCTCTTTAATTTCCATGTCACTAAATACCTAATCTTGATCATAATCGGCGTTAACGATTCAGCCCAGTTGGCAGTAACTCTGCCTACAAAGCTGGAGGTCCCGGGTTCAAGTCCTGGTAAAGGCATTTATTTGTGTGTTTATCACATATATAGGTATTTGGTGCTGAGTTTTGAATGTTTCCTATTTATAAGTAAGTCTATATGTATATCGTGGCCTACCCGTGGTTTGGTACTTATAGTAGACGTTTTGCTTAGTTTGAGGCTAGGTTGATGTGTAAGATTGTCCCTACAATATTTAATAATATTTATATTTATTGATATAGTTTGTGACTGTCATGTACTACGATTTACTAATAATTTTATTGTTTAACTTAATCTTACATTCGCGGTGTGAGTGTGCGGAAGCTTACCCCACCCTTAACAGATTATATTCGTGTTTAAACGCCAGTTAAACCAATGTTAACACCCGAGTTCATAACGACATGAAACGACTCATCTCATTACTAAATAGCTGTCACTTACGCCGTTCTATAAAGAGGGTTGGGGTTGATAATAATAAATCCCGACACACCCTTATCTTTAGCCAGCATCCCTTGGGATGGGATGGGGGATGGAGTGTTTGAGGGAGTAATAAAATAATAAATGTAACCGCTGATATTGTTAGGGTTATTGTTTCAAAATTGGTGGGGGTGTGAGTTGGTTGTTTTAGCGTGTATTTTGTTTAAAGTGATATACCTACCTACATCTGTAAGCCTAATACAATTTAAAATGTATTTTTTCCATATTATGACAAAATATATACATATATTTTCAACCAACTTTTAAAGTGGCTATTACTTTTCCCTGAGTTCTAAAATGTAACATTGCTATTTCATGCTTTCATTGAAAATAAATTGAAAACATCCAGTTTTCTGCGTGAATTTTGACAATTTTGAATACCCTAGTTTTTGAAACAAAAATTATCGAGGAAAAAATCAAACTGTAGGTTTTAAATATACTAATAAATCCCAAGGGCCTTGTTCTAAGTACCTATGTAATGACAATAATAAGTAGCCATAATAATCTTTATCTACATCTTCAATGTACAAATATCTCCTAATGTTCATGTTAACAGCCTAAAAATATGTGTAGTACAAGCGTATTTACCGGTTTTTTGTATGGGTTACCATGGCTACACACTACTCACAAAACGAATGATATGTCCACGGAAAACATCGCTTGTCTACACAATACTGACAATTTAGGTATGTAATGTTTAGAGTAAAAATTGTATATTCACTACTAAGTAATGGTTACTCGTGGAAATCAATCCGAAATATCGAAGGAAATTCTTGTTTAACAAGCCTTGTAAGTTTTCCGACACAATGTAAAAGGCTCTGCAACATCCACGTTATTTTTTTTTGAAATATACCTTCAATGTAAAATCTTATCAGAAATATACCATCATGTCTCTGGAAATATATGAGAATTGTCAAGAGGGTGCTATTTATAAGATTTATATGGCAACAATTTTGCAGCCTATCGCAACGCACTATAATGACATTAGTTTAAATGCCTGTCAGTTGGTGTGTTAACCTCGTAATATCATTTAATGGAATGCACTCTTTTCCTGACTGTTTTTCGTATACGTAATAAAACGTGTACACTTTATTACAAAAAAAAAAAAACATTATTTATTTATCGTATGGCATAACAAAACACTGGATCAGTATAAGAATTGATCGTAAACCAGTGAGTGCTGCGAGGTCCAGATGGGACAGTGGAGCTGCCAATTTTGTTACTCTTTTAGCACCACCCGGGGATCACGTGTAGGGTAATCTAAGGTAGTTCCTACGGACGCAGAGTAACATCGATCCCCCTAATAAAACATTACATGTTATGAACATGAACACAGATGGTCGATGAATCTATTCATTTGTCTTTTAAAGAAACTACCACGAATGACATTGACATTGTTGACAAATATGGCGCATCCTCATATATTTCCGGTCAGGCTTTACATACCTACATTTTATTTTTAGATTAGTATTAGCTTGTTATAAACAAATCTGTGGTCAAATTTTCAACAACATATCAATAAAAGTTATCTCCAAAAGCACAAAAAATCTGTTTAGACACAGCTGATCCCTTATCCCCTCAAGAGTAAACAACCTAACACTTGGATTCAATTGACTTGGCCACCCCATCCCCAATATCCTCCTACGTAAAAACGTATTAACTTCATAAGAAATTCATGGCATATACGACTTTCTTTAAAAACAAAAGTCCCCCTTCTAAATATTTATCAGTTCACACTTTCATGCTTAATGATCCTTAATTTGATTAGTTTTTCCCCGTTTTTAGGGAGACGGCGTTTTTTTTTTATCTCAACGTATGTTAGTGTTGTAATTTGTTTTGGCAAAATTAGCATTAGGGTGAATCAACTTTTTCTTGCTGTAATTCTATCCCGTGGCCCAGGGGACAATAGTGATTAAGCTTGTTAGAAAGTGTTGATAATTTTTGTAACTGGTATTGCCAGTATATAGTCTAGGGTAAAATATAATTGTTGCAATTAAATTATATAGTTTTTGGTAAATATAACCGTACAAAATCTTAGTTTTAGAGAGTGACTCGGGGGAAATCAACACTGTTAAAGTAAGAGGCGTGTAAGGCCGTATTCTTTCGCATTTGTGACGACGAAATTCTATTTCAAAATTGGTATACAAAAAAATAATTAAAAATCTATTGATGAAAAAATGTACATACCTTATTGAACCTAAGTACTACCTTAATGTGGTCTGTAGACAAGAACTGGATCCGGACATGTTTTTTAGTGTGTTTATGTGTATGTTTGTTACTTATTCGGGATTCGGGGGTAGGCGGGTATCCAAGCCGGGCGCAGTTTTAACTTGCTCCGCCGTATCATTTTGTAAATAAATAGTTATCGATAGCATAAAACGTTAAAATCTACACCACAGTGAAATTTATAATCAGTGAATGGGAATTCGTAATAAAACAGTTAGTTTCTCAGGAAAAAATCATCAAAAACCTGCAGTGAAACTTAGTGATTGTACGAGTACTTGCATAAAGTGACATCGTTAGTGACATCGACCCGCAACACAGCTGATAACTCGTGCTCCCCGTACCACGATATCGCTTGCTAGTGAGTTAGCGACAAGTTAGCGATCAGTTAACTATAGAATCGGCCGCCAACAACACGGAACCTCAAGTATCGTGGTACAAGGTTTGTTAAGTGACTTCGTTGTTTAGAAAATGTCGAAGAATACAGGGCAAACAAACATATGTTTTGGCTGTCACTGCCAAATAACAGATTTAGCCAGTACAATCACATGTAGTTCATTAAACTGCAAGAAAACTTTTCACAACCTTTGCATCAACACGGTGAACCTAACGCCTGAACACGCAAGAAACTGGGTCTGCCCGGACTGCAAAGCGGCTTCCAGAAAAGGTGGGGACAATTCCCTCACGCCTGTGAGACCTGTCACTACGGAAAATATCACTTTACGTAAAAAAAAGGAGCCAGCGAGTGGACCATCGAGCAGTTCGGAGATAAGTGAACTAACTTCCGAAATCAGGCTTTTGCGGAACGACGTGTCAACGATAAAAACACAATTATCCGAAGCATTGTCTGCAGTGTCGCGCTGTACTGAACGTTTGGACTCCGTGTTCGCCAGGATCCAGCAATCGGAAGGCAGATTAAAAAACCTGGAGGAAAAACAATTAGAAAACGCTGTGCTGAAACAAACGGTCTCCCAACTCCAGGATCAGGTGAATAGACAGGCTCAAGCGTCACTGAGAAACGAGTTAGAAATTGTTGGCTGCCCTGAGCTGCCGAACGAAAGTCTAGAACACTTAGTCCTGGCCACTGGCGCTAAAATAGGCATAAAACTAAATGACTCAGACCTGGACGGTGTCTGGAGAGTGGGTTCTCGCGTACATCAGCCTAGCTCCTCCACGGCAGAAAGCGATAGTCACCAAAATAATTTTCCCCGTGTTATAGCAATTCGTTTCACTCGACTGAAAACTCGCGACGCCTTCCTGAAAGCTGCAAGATCAAGACGCAACCTCACTACTGTTGATATCGTGGTCACAGAAAACCCACAGAAGATTTATATCAACGAACGTTTGACAAGAACGAATAGGCTTCTTTTTCGTGAAGCAAGACTGCGGGCAGCACAGGCTAACTTCAAGCGCTGCTGGACATGTTCAGGGTCCATATTCGTTCGTAAACGTGATGGTGCTAGTGCAATACACATTAGTAATTCGGACGCTATTGACCGCTTTCTTGTGGCCGACACCGGTGACGTCTCCGAGGGAGATTGATAATATTATGATAATCCTAATCTGCATGTTATTCTTATTAAGTACTAGTAAAGTTAAAAATATTTTACTCAAAGAACTGCGTCAGACTTTTGTATCAAAATGTAGTTTATTTTTCCAAATACGTGATTTTTGTGTTATGTATTCTTTGTCACACTCACACACTCAGGCATCCAAATACACACACTTCATAAACATATGTGCATTCCTATTTTTACCTACTCTTTATAGGAAATATACTTCGTCACATCCTGCCTTACTAAAGGAAAAATACCACATTAGCCTGGAGCCTCGGTACAACAATACGGCCCACAATCAAACACCATGGGCGGGCTAGACATCGGTACAGAGTTGGATAATTCTTTCAAGGTAAATTGCCACATTGTAGATGCTCCAGAGCTATGTAGTAACATTATTTCCTCCAAATACTCGATTAAAATACTAACCTTTAATATTCGAAGCATTCAACGTAACTTCGATCAGTTTCTAGTTACTTTTAACCGATTAAATATAGGATTTGATGTAGTCGTCCTCACTGAGTGTTGGCTGCGGGAAGGCACGCTGATAGGGCGGATAGATGGTTACACTTCTTATCGCACCCAGCGGGCTGCGAACCAGGCGAGTGGTGTAGTCGTGTATGTCAAGAACGAATTTAATGCCACTGTTTCCGAACCTCCCTTACAAGATTGCGATTGCCTTTTAGTTACAATCCCTGAATACTTATGTTTGTTAGGAATTTATAGGTCCCCCTCAATTAGTAACATCAATCCATTTTTAAACTCGTTGGAATCTCTAATAACAGGTATTAAAAGTCCTCATTGTCTTATTACTACAGGTGACATAAACATCAACATTTCTGATGATGAACCTATAACTTCTGATTATCTCAACAGGATGGCCAGCTTAGGGCTAAGCTCGGCAATAGACAAAGCTACTAGAAAAAATGCCTGCCTAAATCCATATTTTCATTAGGTGTAAAAATAAATCAGAATCGTTGATTTGTAGATCTGATATAACAGACCATGACTTGGTTATGGTAGGTATTAGTTCATCTGTTACAACTACCCGTCCAAAACCCGCAATAGCGTATACTAAATTAAACTTTGAAGCTATAAAATCCGAATTAAATCATGAATGCTGGCAAACGGTTACTTCATCAAACTCTGCAACTGAAGCAGCGAAGGCTTTTTCAGATATATTAAGTAATGTAATTAAAAAACATACAATTAACAAATCTATAAATCGTTCCTACCGTACTTTAAAACCCTGGATGACCCCAGGTTTAATCAGATGCTCAAAACATAAGGACAAACTGCATTCCTACTCTCGTAAGAACCCTAAAAATGATCTTGCTAAAATTGTGTATACACGATATAGGAACTTCTATACTGAATTGATTCGTAAGATTAAAAATGATTATAATAGAAATTTGCTCGCAGAAAATAAGTATAACCCAAAAAAACTGTGGAGTGCTATTAAAACCATTACACATACTCACCGGGAATGTAACCATACGCCTGAACTTGCCTCAATAAAACCTAATATCATAGACTCTCTCAATTTTGCAAATGAATATTTCTCAACCGTGGGGAGCAACTTGGCGAAAAAAACTCTAAATCAGTATAATATAACTGAAGAAGCTTTGGCGGCAAATGTACAAATCAACAAAGCTCCACAAAATTCTTTATTTCTGGGTCCCACTAATGAAGCTGAGGTAGAGAAACTAATTATGCAGCTTAAGCTAGACAGCGCCCCTGGCCTAGATCAAATAAACAATCGCCTCCTTAAGCAAATTAAAGATTCCATTGTCACCCCGCTTACGTATATTTTTAACTTAAGTATTTCGACTAGCGCATTTCCTGAACATTGGAAGGTGGCGGCAGTTGCGCCCATTCACAAAGGTGGTTCTAAAGACTGTCCCGGTAACTATCGACCGATTAGCCTCTTAGCTTGTATCTCAAAAATTCTCGAAAAAATTGTTAATAATAAATTAGTAAGTTTCTTGGAACGTGAACACCTTCTCTCCACGAGACAATTCGGATTTAGACGAGGAAAATCGACCGAGGATGCTGTCTTACTGCTAACCAACCTGGTTTCTTCCCATCTTGACAAGGGTGACGCATGCACGGGAGTATTCTTGGATCTGGCCAAAGCATTCGATACGGTATCGATTCCGATTCTGCTCAGGAAGCTTGAATTATCTGGTGTTCGTAGCATAGCATTGAAATGGTTTAAGAGCTACCTGTCAAATCGAAGTCAATGTCTAAAGCTGGGTGGTTTGGTCAGTTCCCCAAAGGCAGTGTCGTTTGGGGTTCCACAAGGCAGCATTCTCGGTCCAACCCTGTTTTTGGTATACCTGAATGACCTGCCATATACTCTCAATAATGCAGAAGTAATTTGCTACGCAGATGATACTGCAATAATTTTTCATGAATCGACCTGGGAGAAATGTTTCATGGCGACTGAGAAGGGTCTGGCTGAAGTACATAAATGGTTGACAAATAACCTGTTAACTTTGAACGTCAATAAAACTAAATACCTATGTTTTCACAAAACTGCTGCTTCATCGCCAAGTGAGCGTCCTGAATTTAAGTTTAAATTAGCCACTGATATGGTGTGCACCAATTCAGCTTATAATGATGACGTCATAAGAAATTGTTGCATCATTAAATACCTGGGAGTAACTCTCGATGAAAAATTAAATTTCAAAGCTCATATTGATTCTTTGTCCAGTAGAGTAAGAAAACTGATATATATTATGAAGTTAATCAGAGATTCAGCCGGTAAGGACGTCTTAAAACTAGTATACACGTCCATTTGTCAACCAGTTCTTTCTTATTGCAATACAGTGTGGGGAGGTGCATCAAGGTCAAATCTCATAACACTAGAAAGATCCCAACGTCTTATCTTAAAGGTCATGCACAAGAAGTCTAGGTTATATCCCACCGCCACTTTATTCAAGGAATGGGGGGTTTTAACCGTTCGACAACTAATGCTCATGAGGGTCACTCTCCTGGTTCATCGGACTATCATTGTGTCTGATAAGTACCCTGAGCTGCTAAGCAAGAGGGTATACAAAATTCCGATTCCGCACACCAAAACCTCCTTCGGCCAACGGTTTCCCAAATTTTTACATCCCTTGGTATATAATGTAGTAAATAAACACTGTGACATCAAAAAATTATCACCAAGGGAACTTAAAATAAAGCTGTTTTCTTGGTTAAACAGTCTTAATTACTCAGAGACTGAGGAAATCCTACGAAGTATTCAATGATTCTTTTTCCTAATATAAGGTTGCACATGCACATACAGACACGCACACACACACACACACACACACACACACACACGCACACTCACACTCTCACACTCTCACATCGACATACACACTTTCATTTGCGCATTTATCTTTGCAAATAAATGTAGTACATAATTGTAGGTAATAGGCTAAATAATTTTATTAACGGATACCCGAATGTGAAATGTCAATGTTTGCTTAACGGTCACCACGATACAGGCCTAGCCTAGTGTGGGATCACTGATTAATTTTACAATCTATATTTCTGTCTTTTCAATAAACGATTTTTTTTTTTTTTTTTGATATATTTTGGTATGAAGGTAACTGACACCCTGGGTTAAGATACAGGCTACTTTTTGTCCCGAATTTTTGGAGTGTTCCTGGGAGATGAGCGGGTAACACCGCGCGACGCAGCTAGTACGAAATAAATGTCGAAGCTGAAACTAGACACGCTTCGCTCGCTACGCTCGCTCGTTCAAATTTTATTACTTAATATGGAATTCCATAAAGTAACGGCTCAATGAACTAGTTTAGCTATTTAGCTACTGCCTAAATGGCAGTTAGCTTACATAATCAGCTGTGATGTGTGTCAGGACATAATTAATAGTTTCGCTACGTAATTGAATTATTATCTTCGTAAACGGTAAAATGGCCGCTTTGAGTCGCCGACGCTCGTTATAAGCCTAGGTGCAGAAATGCGGACATTGACAATACGTGTATTAACAGTGATACATTTTTTTTGTAGAGGAGTAAATCGATCCTGTCTTTTACTGGGAAAACATTAGTCACAGTAGTCAAAAAATACTGTTAAACCATTTATACAAAGATCAAAGCTCAAAAATAAATTTGAATGTATTGTATGCAATAGTTACACAATTAGGTCTTAAAATCTCGTACCTTACTTAACGCGGTACTCGACTTTAAGAACCTTCATTGTGCATTGCATAAAATACTATTAACGTACTACACAACACGTTTTTTTTATTAAACCATTGATACAAAGATCAATGCTTAAAGAAAAATTGAAATGAGTTACCTGGTGAAAGAGACTGGGAATCGAACCCGGTACCTCTGGATTGCCAGTCCAGCGCGTTAACCATTTCGCTACCCTAACTCCCAAGCAACCCATCAAAATTTTCCTTAATGCTTTGTGTGTCGTCTTTGCATTGTTTATTTGAAAGGTCTCTTATTTAAATTATTCTTTAAGGCTAGTGACACAAAGGTTAATTACGAAAGAAAAATTTAATGCGATCTAATACAATCTAAGCAGGACTTGAACCTGCGACCTCTACGTTTTCGGCGTATTGCTCTCCCAACTGAGCTATTATCGCTACGTCAATCACACTAGATCTTCCATTCCACAATTCTTACGCTACTTGAGCGCCCTCTGCGTCATATGTGTTTGAAATGCTTATGCGCCACTATGCTTATGTATCACTATTTATAAAAATAAAATTGTGGTATTTACACATAAAAAATAGAATCGATAAAAAGATTCTATAAAAATATTTTTTTTGAAGCTTTTATCTTCGTATCAATCGTTTAACACACCCTATTTATGTTTTTCGCAATAAAGCAATTCCGTTACATACTATTACTAGTAGGTATAATTATATCCACTTACTTACTTAGTTGTATGTGAGAAACCGAGAAGCAGAAATGTGTATTATTACCAGGTCATATGGGTGGTGTTTGTTTGAGAAATACAATGATAAATTAGAACGGTTAAAATAAGCAGTAGAATGATTACACTGGTTTCTTCGACAATTATCGATGCATGTTAATGTTTTAGAGATCTTTCGGACATTTAGAAGTATCAAACATGTAAACACACTTACAAATTAACTTTCGCCTTCATAATGTTAGTGAGTTTTGTTACTTAATTTTTCGGAATATTCGAAAATGGCGGAAAAAATGAGGTTCAAAATGTTCGCGGAGTTTTAATTTTGGGGTTAATAAGAATACCTCTCTTCAATCTGTCCCTCACAGTAGTAGTGTGATCACGATCAGTAGTGTTAATAATTAAGGAAAAACCGGACTGTGCTGGTTTTTCCTGAATTATTTGTCTAATTGTCTCCATCGGTCCCGGTCCATCGTTGCCCTCACCGCTTGGTGGAATTTGATTGAGGTGGCTTCGTTGAATAGGTCAGACCATATGGTTGGTAAATGGCCTTGGGCTCTCTTGCCTTCGAAGTTTTTCAAGGCTTTCGTCTCCTCCTCGCATTATGTGGCCAAAGTATGACAGTACACGCAAACAAACGGCGAACAGACGTGTTTCAATATTTAGTTGTGAGAGAATAGACTCCTTAGTACGTCTGGCCGTCCGGGGTATCCTGAGCATTCGCAGCATCACATCTCGAAGGCGTCTATTCTTTGTCGTCCTCGGGCTAATATGGTCCATGTTTCCACTCAATACATGAAAATGGAAAAGATCAGGGCTCTCACTAGACGAGTTTTAGTCTGGAAAGGTATGCTGCGATTCTTCCAGACAACTTAGAGGAGTATTGTGTCTTTAGCCATGGCAAACAGTGGTAGCAGTGTTCAAGAGATCAAGCGCCGGATCTCTTGAACACTGCTACCACTGTTTATTGGAGCTCCCAAGAAGATATAGATATAATAAATATCGGCCAACCTCACACAAATCGATCTAGTCCCAAATTAAGTAAGAAGGCTTGTGTTAGGGCCTAATTACACTTGCGATTTCCGAGCGAGTTTTCTATACAAATAGACGTCGCGGCGAACTCGCTGCGTGATTGCCTTCATACAAAATTCGCTCGCAAATCGCAAGTGTGATAACGCCCTTAGGGTACAAGACGACGATATATATACTTATATAGATAAATATATACTTAAATACATAGAACAACCATGACCCAAGCACAAATATTGGAGTTCATCACACAAATATTTGCCCTGGCCGGGATTCGAACCCGGGACCGCCGGCTCAGTAGGCAGGTGTCTACAAACCGAGCCAAACGCGTCGTCAAGATGTGTGATAAGAATATAGAAAAGGGTAAACTGTAAATAATTCTCTACCGAACCCTCTTCGCGTTCCATAACTCCGTTAGACTGCAACTTTTTGCTCGTAATCGGTTAATTTCCAGCTATCGTACACATTGATTGAGTAATTCCGTTCGCATTGTTCTAGTTAATATGAGCTGACTGTACCGCCCACTGCGTCTAATTAACTGTACCTACTTTAACATCATCTTTATTTCTATTGTTGGTTGTAGGAAATTATTGAGAACTAGCTATGCCCGCGGCTCCGCACGGTCTGTGTCAGTTTTGCTTTATCACAGTTTCTTGATACCCCGCAGACAGGACTTTCCGTGCTGTCCAAATACTCGATAGTCGTAGCACATGTTTGAAAAAAGTTCGCACCTCATTCTTAAGTGGGTCATTGTCAGTTCAAAAAATAAAATTCGTCCCTTCGGCGGTCAAAAGTTAACAGCTTGTATGAATCTAGGTGATGTTGCTATTACGTCGGATTATAGAAGAGGGAACGTTCTTTATTCTCACAGGCATTTTATCAGAAAATTAGGTCCTGGGAATCCTTAATTTCGCAAATGTCCACCGGAATGACTTGAACCTAAATCTGACAATGACCCAAGTAGCGCCATAAGATTCAGGTGCAAACTTAACTCAATAGAGTGTAGTGACTACCCCCTTTATTGGTAATTTTTTTTTATGTCCTATAAGTAAGTATGTATGTATGTATGTATGTAAACGCTTTATTGTACACAACAACTGGTTATAAATACATTGAAAACAAATGAAATATGTACAAAGGCGAACTTATCCCTATTAGGGATCTCTTCCAGTTCACCTTTGAGCAATTGAAGGAATGGGTAATATGGGCGGGGATTTTCTCGACCGACGAATGTAGTTTTCATCAAAATTCGTTCAGCCGTTTTCACGTGATGTGCGGTCAAATAAACAGACAAACAGATAAACAGACAAAAATTCTAAAAACGGTAGAAACGTGTTCTGTTATCGATTCTACATTTCCCCCGCTAACTTTTTTTCAAATATTTCCATGTACAGACTCGACACTGTTCAGCTTTATTATATGTTTAGATTACGTTTTTCTTCGCGGTTCTGTATAACGGCCCGATGGATTTCGAACTTGTATAGAGTTCTACTTGAGGCACCTTATTGGCCAAGGTTCGCCAATTTTAGTGATGTTCGGCTTTCCAGCTGGTCTCACCCAGACACAGCACTTCTCAACCGAGTCTCATGATATTTTGTAATTAGGTTCGATAAGTGGGTACATTTTTTTTGTCGATTTAGTTCTTCAATTTTTTCCCCAAATATTAAAATTTCACTAACTTCAAAATAAAGTCACTAACTTTTTTATTGTGGTTCTGTGAGCAATCACACTAATATTATAAAGGCGAAAGTTTGTGAGTGTGTTTATGTGTATGTTTGTTACGTCTTCACGCTGAAACGGATGGAACAATTTGATAAATTTTGGTATATGAAGGTAGCTGATACTGAATTAACCATCAACATATAGGCTACTTTTTATCCCGAAAAATTTAGCGTTCCCGTGGGAGGAGCGGGTAACACCGGCGCTGCTAGTTAATCATAAATAAATAAATATCTCCGCCATTAGAAAAAAAAAAAAAAACAAAAACTGATCCAATAAAAAACCTAAGTACCGTAAAACTACCCAGCTATAGCAAGTCCACACAACTATGGTCAAATTTAATCCGAAAATTACTCGTTAATATTATGACAATTATTGCGAATAAACTCTAAAGGCTTGTTCGGACTAGGCTAATATTTTAGTCTAGTAGCGAGTAATTTAATAGCTAAACGTGTCTGAACATCAAAAAATTTGTCGAGTAGATTAGTAAGTAATTTAGTCGAGTCAATCCATTTGATTCTATTTTTTTTAGTAGTTTAGTAGTGAGTAGCACCCCCACCACTGAGAATCTGAGACTGTATTTTCATTAAAAGACAATTCACACAACTTTCGAACATCCTCAAGCTATTTAAGTATTCTTTGGGATCTTTCAATGCTCATTCCCTTAGAACACGATTAGTACCTACCTCCTAGTAACTAGGGCATCTCTTCTATCGGTCCATTTTCGTATCCATAGCTTCTTTTTATTAATCACGCAAATTTCCTCATCCACCTCTTCTAAAATAGCCGTTACGATTAGTTTTATCAGTTTATTCACTTTATTACACTGTAGGCTGTTCATCTTGCAGAATACCATTGACTTATGGACTTTACTCGACTGTAATGCGAACGATTTTTAGGCAGTAGCGAATAGTTTAGCTACTAAATTACTCGCTTCTAGACTAAAATACTAGCCTAGTCCGAACAAGCCTTAAGGTGAACAACATAATTAAAAAAAACTTAAATAAACACGTATAAAATCACTGATAGAATATGTATTTTGATAAAAATAAACGAGTTTTGTTTTGGACCATAGTTGGATGATTGGACTATAGTTGCGTAGTTTTACGGTATTACGAGTACTCTTATTTTCATGAGAATCGGCTTATAGAACGAACTCGTCAAATTTCATGATGTAAAATAAATGCGACCCCTAGGATGAGAACAGGACATCCAAACTCCGGAAATCATTAGGGGACCTATGATGGTTGCGTTTACCATGTGATAAATAGTGACAAAGCATCCGCCTCTCACTCGCATTTGGTCAAAACGTGACGAATGCTTTGTCACTTATTTATCGCGTGATAAAAGCAACGGGTACACTACAAAACTCCGATATTTTAATTGTCCGAATGTATCACTATGTCGAATTTTCATAATTCCGAAAACCATGCTATGATGATATACTTTTACTTTTTTTGGGATAACATATAACCCTAACCTAACCTAAATTTATTAAATTGTGTCACATACCATCCACAGCAAATATCATCGTTTGGGGTGATAGCGCTTTCGGTATTATGAAAATTCGGAATAGACATGTTGACTAAATTTTTTTGAGGATATCAATCGATTCTATTTTTTATTGTGATCAAATGTCTATATGGGACTGACTACGCTTAAACTGCTCTAAAAGTCAGAAATGAACGTCAAAGTTCAACATTCCTACGAAGCGCTAAAAACGCTCCATACAATTGGCGTCCAAGCTAGTGACGTCACAGGCCGGTATAAGGTACAAATAATTGTATGGAGATATTAAGAAATTTGCCATTTTCACCGTGAAAAAAGTGCGTTTAAGTTCATGGTTGTATTACAATTATTGTTTTGTAAAATTATGAGGATTCTGAAGACATTTTCATAATTTCTTTAGGATTAAAAAAAAATATCATAAGATTTGCGTACCTTTGAAGTCACATATATTTCCAAAAAGATTTATTTTTCTGTTTTTTTTTCTTTGTTTCGTGATATATTGAGCAAATTTTATTCATATAACTACATTACGCTGTAGAATTCAACATCAGTCAACATGTCTATTATGATGGATGAAATAAATGAATGAAATCGCAATTTTTGGGTGTTCCGAGAAGCAACCAAGCCCGTAGGACATCCAAACATCGGGTCATACGAAAGAATTTTAGGCCAAACTGAATCGGATACGCTTAGCTCGCTCGGCCAATCAATACTAGATTACGTAACTTCTTAACTTCTCTGCTAAAATAAGGAAGAGTCGATAGTAAATGGCTTGGAAAAATGATTCGAATGCTCCATCGATTGTCGATAAAACGGCGGTAAAATATTTATAGCCGGGTAGTTAGGGCGAGAATGGGTTAGGCATCTAACTAGTACCATTTCATAGAGAATCTTTATACCTAAGTACCTACTTGAACTAGGTATAAAGAAGTACTTATTGATTCAAGTGTATAGTGGGTGAAGCTCCTTATCCGTTCAAAAATGCTGATTGTTTTCGACTTTTTCTCTCTATGATGATTGATCAAACATGTTTCTTAACATATTATGCCTGTTCTAAGTAGTTAGAACAGGGCCTTAGAAGAGAGGAAGGTTATATGAAAGCTACAGTTTGAATTTTTGTTTCAAAAACTACTCGGATTTGACAAAATTCACGCAGAAAATTGTTTCTTTAAACTTATTTTCGACTGTAATGAAAGCTTGAAATTGCTATGTTACTCTCTAGAACTTAGGGAAAAGTGTTATTCACTTCAAACATTTGGTTGAAATTATCAAAATTCTTGCCATAATATAAAAAAAAAGAAATTTAAAATTAAATTAATACTTGTACCATTTATCACTGCTATATAAATACAAATATGGACAATTAAATACCGCAACTTAATTTTTACGCAGCCTTGTAGGGGAAGCTCACACTTTCAAATGGAGGAGGTACGCCGGGAGACGTAAATTATGACCCTAGTGATACGGCCCTACGTCTGTGGACGGCAACTGTCATCTTCGTCAAACTGCCACTCCGACTACAAGCGAACAAATTTACTACATATCTCAAAGCTTTTATAATACAGACTTAGGGCCGTTTGGGCTAGAATTTTTTGTATAAGTTTCGTCCGTGCCACGCCATAGCATACAATTTTCAACATGGTGAATACACGAACACCTTCACAAATAAATAACCTCCTTTTATCCCTACTGCGTTAATGTCAGTAAACGCGACAAAACGAAGCACAACGGGAACAGACTTGCATAGTTTGGTCACACATCAATCTACTCTGATAGGGGTAGGAATTACGTGGCGGCGGTACAAGATATCAGATTTGAGCGATTTTATGAGCGACTAGCTGTAACTCGCAAGCTTCAATGATTTGCCGGTAATAGCACAGAATAGATAATAGTACAAGTACAGAAGGCACACTACTTTGATCTTTACAAAAGCCGCTTTTTTTAGCCGAAAAAATATGATTTATGGCCCTTCTCAAGTCGTCGTCCCCAGCGCAAGCCAAACGGAACGTTAAAGCTGCGTGCCAACGGTGAAAATGAATTGGCTCGCTTGCCGCGTCGCCGAGAGCGAGGGCTGTCAACGACTAAAAATAAAAATGTATTTCTCATTTATTTCTTGCATTCAATATAGAGAGCAATATATTTATATTCTTCATACATTATATTTATTATTTCATTATTTAACTATAAAATAATCAATCTCAGAATTTGGACGAATTGAATCCACCACCAGGCCGCAAAACAGTTTAGCTTTATTTTTAAACATTTTAATACGTATAATATAATAAAATAATGCAACGAATGCGTTACCTTAACATGCAATTAAATTCTTGAGCTTCATTTTGTTTTTGCTCAGTTGTCCGATATTTATTTATTTATTCATATATATTCATCACTACACACCTAGTATAAAACAAAGTCGTTTCCTGATGTCTGTCTGTCTGCCCCTATGTATGCTTAGATCTTTAAAAATACGCACGGACGCACCGTGCGAAGCAGGGCGGGCGGGTCACTAGTAACAAATAAAACATGTACAAAGGCAAACTTATCCCTATTAGGGATCTCTTCCAATACATTTCTTTTAACTCATTATTTATATATTTTAAATACTTACCTATCAAACTATTACTCAATCGTTTATTCATTACTAGTAATTTTACAAACTTGATATTAAATATTATTATAAAAACCTCTATGATTGTTGATTTAGTAGTAGACATACTTATTTTACTAGAATTTAAATTGACAAATAGGTATCAGCAAATAATCTACAATTAACGATTAAAATTGTCCTGAGTAACCAGTGTTAAATATGGAAGTAGACACACCTGCAATATGTTTTTTATTATTATTCAGTAACTACTTATTATATATTATGTTCATTTTCTTACCTTTCAGCATCCTTCGGACGTGTTGGGAGAACTAAAAACGCGTGATTCCAATTTCGATCATTGTTTCTACAACCCGCTGCGATACAATATCTTTTCGCTGTCTTTTTACTCATTTAAACACTTTATATTATAATAATAATATAACACTGGTATCAACAGATGAATGCGGAACGTTCACTTGCGACGTAAATCGTGAGCGAGACGCGCGCGAAAATCGTGTAGGTACGTGCGTTCCGAGACAGAGCGTGTCAGCCACTGAATACTCCGCATGCATGCGGCGACCGGCATGTACTTGTAGCGGGAAACGTTAATCGCGGAGTGCGCCCCGCCTGGTAATAGTACATTGCGGCCCAAACCGAAGGTGACGAAAATGCGATCTGGGAATTACCGCCCGTGGATTGTCCAAGCTTTTACGTCTTGCCATGGCCAGGGAGCGAGATTTTCTGCAAATCATCCCTCTCATTTTGAGAAATGCAAGTGTGAGTGACAGCTTTGTCACTTATTTATCACGTGAATAACGCAACCATCATTAATACATGTCCCCTGGTTTAGATTTTTTATTTAAGTCATTTCAGAAGTAAAATCATTGTTACGGCACGGTTAGGCCTTATTCCTGAAAAAACGTTTTTCTTTACATATTATGACAATTACACTGATAATTTCGAGCAAGTTTTTGAATTGAATACTTAATATTTACTTTTTCCTGAGTTCTAGATAGTAACATAGCTATTTCATGCTTTTATTCGCGTGCAGTCGAAAACAAGTTGAAGACATCAGTTTTCTGCGTGAATTTGTCAATTTCGAATAATTTTTGAAACAAAATTATCAATATAAAATCCAAACTGTAGGTTTCAAATACCAATAAATCGCAATTAGAAGTAGTAACATTGATAATATGTTAAGAAAAATGTTTGATCATATAGAAAAATGTTTAAAACAATCAACGTTTTTGAACGGATAAGGAGCCTTAAGCAACGAACCCAAATCGCTGGTCTCTTATAACTCGCGTGACATTAACCGTCTCTCGCTACCCAGAAGTGTTGGCAATTAGAATAGTTGGTAGTTGCTCCGTCCCGTTACTACCACGCAACTTCTAATGTACAGTCGGCTAACAAATTAATCGACCAGACCATTACTAAATACAACGCAAAAGTCCTCCGAAATATCTTTTATAAATATTTTGTAAATATTTTTATAAGTACAATTCTGATCAAAGCATTAACTTACCAAGATGTTTTTTCATTTATATTAAATTTGCTAGTAAATTATACTAGTTTAAAGATTAAGAATAATACCCAGGTATCATAATCCAATCCTAGCCGATTTCGTGTCGTTCGTGTGCTCTCATGTGACTGACATAGCCATTTTACCCAGGTATTAAGATTAATTAAGTGCCCTATTTTCAGTGTTGTCATATACCGATTTACAGATAAAAAACTAAAATTGCTGGGACAAAGATATTAAAGCCAGACTCAAACATTGCTTTTTTAGGGTTCCGTACCCAAAGGGTAAAAACGGGACCCTATTACTGAGACTTCGCTGTCCGTCCGTCCGTCCGTCTGTCACCAGGCTGTATCTCAAGAACGGTGATAGCTAATAGACAGTTGAATTTTTAACAGATGATGTATTTCTATTGCCGCTATAACAAAAAATACTAAAAATAAAATAAAATAAATATTTAAGGGGGGCTCCCATACAACAAACTTGTTTTATGGTACGGAACCCTTCATGCGCGAGTCAGACTCGCACTTGCGCAATTTTTTCTTATACTATAACGTCGCAAGATGATCTATCAAGGTCACAGCAACTATGCCTTAACAGAATAAACTAATTGCCCAAACGTAATCGATTAAATACGAGGCTCAAAGCGCTAACTTTTAATTGGCTAAGTTAACAATGGAAAGAGACCAGGAATTTAGCTATTAAACGTATTTTATAACTTAGCCGCGGATTAAGTTATTCGAATGGCTTCAACGATCTTTTATATGCAAAAAAATCTAATACGAAATTGGATGCCTAATCGTTGTCCTTGCATCACGCCTAAACAACTATTACCCGACTACGGAGACGCAAAAATGAAGGTTATGACTTTTTGCGGCCGCGTGGAACCTTTTAGTAAGAGATATTAATATAATGACGTTATATTTAATATACTATGGCTATCAATGTTATCACTTTACCAGGCATCTACCAGATCATCGTGCTTGAAAATATGTATTTATATGCATCATACCAATCAATATTACTAGCAATATTAACGGCAATATACCCCAGGCTCAGCGAATAATGGCCGAACAATTTCTCCAATTAAAACATAAAATTAAATTGCGAACGTTGGCTCACAACGTCGTTTGCTTTAAGACCACCCTAGTCGAGTAATTAGCGAACTAAGGTCTTATAAGGTCTTTGTTTCGCAGAAAATCAAAATAGATTGTGGAAAAATTGTACTTTTGGTTGTCTGCGCTTTGGCTGTACCATTTATTGGCAAATAAGGCAGTATTGTGTGAGACCGCTTGGCGGTGGTGAGGATAAATCGACTAATAAGGTTCTCATTGTTTGCCCGAATTTCATATGCCATCATAATCTATCGCTTGCTATAATATTAATTTTCCATAAATCGATTTTTAGGGTTCCGTACCCAAAGGGTAAAAACGGGACCCTATTACTGTCCGTCCGTCCGTCCTTCTGTCGTCAGGCTGTATCTCAAGAACGGTGACAGCGAGACAGTTGAAATTTTCACAGATGATGTATTTCTATTGCCGCTATAACAACAAATGCTAAAAATAAAATAAAATAAATATTTAAGGGGGGCTCCCATACAACAAACTTACAGATAATGGTACGGAACCCTTCGTGCGCGAGTCCCACTCGCACTTGGCTGGTTTTTATTCTCTATAAGCTGAAACTTTTCAGGATTGTCATAAAACTAGCCTAACCTAACCTAATGATTTCTCCATGAATAGTATTAAAGAAATCCCGAAGAGTTAATGATTTATGAAATAAAAAGTTTATGGGATTTGTTAGTTGTTAGGCCAAAACGCTTTTCGTCTAAATCGCGGTATATTGAATTTTGCTAGTAAACCCGACGAAAAACTAGAGGTGTTATGGGATTAACATATATGTATTTGTGTATCTGTCTGTCTGAGTCATCGTCGGATGGACCAATTTGAGTGTGTTTTTAGTCACAAAGCTTGTCCGTCAAGATTGGAACAAGTGACAAGATATCAGCCAATATTGAAGCTAAGAATTGTTAAGCAGGCATACGGGTATGTAGATTAGAAAAGTTTCAGGAGAAATAACTATTTAATCTTAACTTCTTCTTCTTCTTGAAATATTATTGTTGATTTGCGTTTTATCTTTGCCTTGGCAATATAGTCCTTGGCTCGTAGACGTCATTTGTAAAATTGCTTAATTTGAGTAGGTACATCGTCTTAACGATGCCTAAGGCGCCTGCCTTGGTAGACGCGAAGCGTACGATGCAATATCACAAATTATTTGATTATTCGCAAAATCCTTAAATATTCATCAGGGTCAGGGACATACGGTAGTCGGTGTCTTGACCTATGAGGTAGTCCTTTTATGGACCTATCTTGGCACCTTACGCCACCAAATGGTGGGCAATCATCCTGGCCCAGCGTAGTGAGTACAATGCTTTAGCTATTGGAATGCAATTCGCGCTTTATACCTGTCTCACTCGTTCTTAAGCGATCCAGATAAGAACCTCTCAGTTTTCACCCAAACCCGAATCGCAATCTGAGAGCTCATGGTCTGTAAATGCTGCCAGTAGCGTTGGTACAAAGCCAAGGGGCCGCTTTTTAAAGGTTGAGAGTATTATGCTCTATATATTTCATCTAATCAACACACTTTAGTAGTACTTTCTTTTGAATTAGGATTACAGTCAAGAATAATATAAAATATAATATAAATCGGACAACCTCACACAAATCAATCTAGTCCCACAGTAAGCTCTAGTAAGCTTGAGTTATGGACACTAGACAATGAATACACATACTTATATGGATAAATACATACTTAAATACAAAATACAAATAACATCCATGACCGGCACAAATATTCGAGTTCATCACACAAATATTTCCCCTTGCCGGGATTCGAACCCAGGACCGTAGGCTCAGTAGGCAGTTGCTTAACCACTGTGCCAACCGCGTCGTCTAAAATTAAAGATATTAGTTTTTTGAATGTTTCGGAATTTGTGTGAAACCACGGCCCACAGGCGGAATTTTCATGGCCGCCGCATACATATTAGTATACCTTGTGAATTTTTCGTCAACAATGTATGGCACGAGAAGAAGGAACATAACTTTGAAGGTTTTGCTCCTGTTCAGAGTTGTTGAATTGGGATGGTCGCCGCGAGTAAGACCATAGCCTTATCCACCAATGACGAACTAATGAACGCCCGGTCATTATCTTGGAAGTATCTCGCTTTAGCTAAAGAGAACCTTTATCACACCGTTACCAAGAGTGGCTCACTTGGGAGGAATTCCCTTTTCTGGGTTTGTGCTCTTATGCAAAGTGGTAGACGGCTAGAAGGCTCTTGTCCAGCAATATATAAAAAGCTGTACCGGAGTAATGCTAATAGTCCGTGTACTACACAGTGGGCTGTGCCTCTCAAGGTAGGATGATGATTTTTAGGAAATGTTCTTTCTAACAACTTATAAAAAATCATAATTTCTCATTTTTCCGCAGTCGAGATATCTGAATAAAAATTGTCAAAATCTGTTTAACCGATTAAGCAATGTGGCTACAAAGACACATGTGTATGTATGTAGACATCAATAAATCACATAGTGGATGTGGACGAGGATTCTAGAAGACAATTTTTTTTTAATGTATTGCACATTACGAAACACGGCGGACTTAATTCCATGAGGCATTCTGTGTCAACCATACGAATAAGGCAAAACTTTGGGCTTCGCTAAAATCAAAGTGAGCCTTTTCCACTCACACTTACCTATTTAGTTTGTGGCTGCTTTCTAGCTTACTTCGGTGTAAAAGATCCTCCTCAAGGAGCAAACTTGACTAATCGCCCAAGTAATTATGCGAAGGAGTAACACGTAGGAATCCAAGATGGCGCGCTGTCACTTTTGACAGCTACGAGTCCAACCCTTCGCAATTACAGACATGTAATAGTGTTATTAGTAACTTTGCTAGAATAAAGCTTGACCTGAAGAATTTCTTCATTTTGATTTAATTATATTGCAAATCTTTATTAAATGTTAAAGCCATACCTTTCTTAAATCTGTCGCATAATATTCAATGCATTCCACTTTGAATAAAACTGTCGGTAATTATTTCTAAGGAAATACGTTTTCTAGACATTACATTTTTGGGCCGACTTAACAAACATAACTATGTCTACTTCTATTTCTAATATCCCCATGAATACGTTGATTATCTTTCGCGTACGTCGCATCGCGAGTACTTAGGTTGTTCACATCTTTGTCTATATCGATTTAGACTTAGGACTTCGTATCTTTTTTATTTTATTTCAGTACCTACCGCCACGTTAATCAAAAACCCACGGGCAAGACGGGACCAATTTAACTTACGTTTTTCCAAAAATAAGTAACATTTTCTAAAATCGGGTTCTATAGACGTACCGTACCATTATATCATTATATTATTGGTACCTATCATTGGTACCTACGTGAATATCAAACGAGACTGAAAATATTAATATAACCAATGTTTCAAACATATTATCATTATTTTATTTTATGAAGTTCGTGCGAAAATACGATTTGAAACAGTTGAATCGTATTTGCAATTTGTATGCGTTTTAGTGCCCGATCTGTGTTACTGATTTTAACACAGCGCCGTCGGTACACAAGTGCACGGTCTTATGCTACTGCTGTTTAATTTAAAAAGTGTCAGGTCATTTATACAAACAGACCGTTTTATTACACGAGTGCGGGTCCCGATAGGGTGTTCATCGCGGGTCATTAGTCACGAGGGGATCGCAAGATCGAGGGGTTACTTTTAAATGTTTTTCACCTTTTACAAACCGATGCGCCGAGAAAAGCTGTAGGAGCTGTGTTTACTAGGGAGGGCTCGGCGATCAGACATCACATCACCAAACATCTATCGGTATTGTTACCTAGAGCATCGTAGTTTAAAATGCTTTTCACCTTTTACAAATCGATGCGCCGAGAAAACTTGTAGGCGCTGTGTTTACTAGGAAGGGCTCAGGGATTAGACATCACCAAATATCGTAACCTAGAGGATGATACTTTTAAATGATTTTTTACTTTACACTTGCTACTGATACCCGATGGAAGGATTGGGGGACCTTGCCTTCTGAAAATAAATAATTAAATAAAAAAATATAGGTCATTTTAAGAAGCGAGGCGGCACGATGCAGTGTTAGATTTTAGGACTTTGGAGTAGGCCCTCTACTGCAGAATTTCCCGTTTTGTGAATATTTTCTAATTAAAAAAAATATTTGCATTATTTTCCACAAGTTGTTATTACAAGGTGTTATGTAAAATAATCCACTTGTGGAAAATATTAATACAATAAAAAATCTAACCAAAAATAGGTCACTGTTAAGGTATTTTTGCGAGATAAGGAAATTATTCTGGTAAATAGTAATTGAATTTGATTAAACTTTTTATTTTACATAATGTTAAGAATAACCTGTATTTTTAGGATAACCTAAATTAACATAATTAATACATCTAAGGTATAGTGATGACAGCTAAAATATTCGAAAGAATAAGGTCCATTTATTTTCCGTATTGCAATTATAATTAGTACAAACCCAATCTACGTTATAATACTCCCATTAAAACTAACAGAAACTTTCATTGATATCTGTAGAAATTAGCAACGTACGCATTGCGCTGGCGCGATAGAGACGGCGGTATTTGCGTCTCGCTCGGTTATTGGTTTTGTTTTAAACTGCCTCGCTATCGGACGGCTGGGCCACCCAGACGGCGCGTTAGGGTTGTCACCTAAGTGATTTATAATAAACCTAAATTCTTAAGACTCTTACTTACAAATTAAGTTAAGTTCATATTACTGTAATAGTTAAGTATTTATCCTTTCTGAAAAAAAATGTGACTGTTGAGTTTCTTTCGGCGTTTCTTCTCAACAGTGGTCTCCTCTTGTGAAATGCTGGTAGACTCAGACATGTAAAGGTGCCACTGTGGCCCACTTGCAGAATAAAGTTAATTATTTTTTTTATTATTTAATTTGCAAACACAGCTCCTGACGCACAGATATCTTGAACTACTTTATAAAATAAAAAAGCATCTGTTATGAAAATCCGAATGTTTTAATTAAGCACGTATTGTTATACAGAGATCTAATCAAAATATAAAAATGGATTACCTTCTGGAACTCGAACCCAAAACCGTTGGGTTAGCAGTCCTAAGTTTCAAACCCTTCGACCAGCAGAGCAGTAGGAATTGGCATTCTCCAATTGTGCCTATTTTGACTTTGAAAAGTTCTTTACTTTGGTATTTGTCACTTAATGAAATAATCATAATGAACGTAGGCAATTGTTTTATGGGAAGGGAATCGCGAGACATGTGTTACATTGTTACATATGGGCACTGATTACAACATCATCTGGCGGTCGGTATATTGGAGTGGGTTTTAACAATAATTTTTGTTTCACGGATAATTAGACACGGTTATAGAATAAATTTGTCTAATACATTAAATTAGAAAACAGGGTTACGTAGACGAAAGATTTTCTGAAGTGGAAAACCTATTAAATATAACAATTAATTAAAAACTTGAAATAACATCTTCTAATTGCAATTATATTCAAGCGAAAAATTCAAAAATAATATGACTCTAGCGACACTCAAATTCAACGGTTATTGCATAGTACTCGGTAACTTAGTAAACAGAGCCAAAGAAACCATTCGAGGAACGTGTTCAAATATCACTCGAATCATAATGTTTTAAAATTATTGCTTCAATATAAAAATTTGGTTTACACTAGACGTTGCTTATTCAATAAAAAAATACGGCAATCTTCTAATATTCACCTAAAATCAGACATTTTATTTTCCGCGTTGTGGCAGCCCTGGACAGGAATATAATTACAGGCACACCGCGCGGAATTAATTTGTCAAAACATACATCGAGCGATGTCAAGTCGTATCGCTATACTTATACCGCTAATATTGAATACTTTACTTAGGTAGGTACGTACTCTGTAGGTATTATGTATAAATATACGTAGGGTAATAGTGGTACTGTGTAAAAATAAATTTATCAAAACACTGGCATGACGCCGCGCGCTCATACAAAACAAATGACGATCCTGCATCACGCTATGAAGATTTTTCCTGAAATTATGACCCCTGACCTGACTCCAGAAAACGCGATGTCAAATCGTACGACGATACCTAAACTGCTAATACTGTATACGACTTCTGTTACCGACGCGGTTGGCGCAGTTTGCAGACTCCTGCCTACTGAGCCGGCGGTCCCGGGTTCGAATCCCGGCCGGGGCAATATTTGTGTGATGAACTCGAATATTCGATCTTGGGTCATGGATGTTATTTATATATGTATTTATATATTATGTATATCGTCGTCCTATTACCCATATTACAAGCTTTGCTTATTTTGGGACTAGGTCGATTTGTGAATGATTGTCCCATAATATTTATTTATTTATTTATACATACTTTGTATATATTATGTAGTTAATAAAGATATACGTGCATAAAATATTACACGGAAACCCGCGGGCGAAATTGAGGATTAGAAGTCGCCCAAAATTTCGCTTTACTATAATCATTTGATTTACGCTAGCAGACGTTAATGTTTTAATAAAAAAAAATGACATTTATCTTTAAGATAAATGTAGCCCCGATCACGACGGTTTGTTGCCTTGGAAACTTACACATACATACTAGTCTAAGATCCCTATATAGAACGACCTTCACTGAGATGTTTATTTGATGAAATGTATTTTATATTTAATTGAATATGTCAATAAATATATTGCATATGGGTTGCCTAACAAATTTTAGTCCAGGGTATGTTTAATTAATAATTAATTTTTTTTTTTAAACATTTCACCGGTTTGATTATTATTAATTTATTAGATAAATTCTATACCAATCGAAAGTATGAAGCCCATAGAATATGCAAACGTTAGGTTGCCTATTCTTTTCCCGTCACAACTATCGGGTAGCCAGGTATAAACAGGTAAATCTCTACCTACTAGCATTTTGCAACGGTCTGATTATTGAATTGAAATTAAATAAAATTAAGATTATTTTATTATGAATTTATCAAATAATCAAACCGGTGAAATGTTATTTTTTTTTATTTATTTAATTTTTAACAAAACATACCCTGTACTAAAATTTGTTAGGCAACCCATATGTAATATATTTATTGACATATTAAATTAAATATAAAATACATTTCATCAAATAAACATCTCGGTGAAGGTCGTTCTATATCGGGGATCCTCTACTATACACTTGATGCTCTGAACCTGGGAGCTTCACTAGCAGGTCAAATTGGACAATTCTCACCATCAGCCGGAAGACATCCACTGCTGGACATAACCTCTTATGAAACAACGCCATCTACACTTCAATAACTATCAGATTATTTTGTAATATACTCCCCGTTGTTTTAAAACATAAATAACTACTAGCAGTTAACAAATATGTCAGTCGAGGAGAGCATAACCCAATATTAATCTCATCTTTGTGGCTGAAATTATGTAGGTGTATGTATGTATTTTATTGTCTATATAGTTATGTGTTTGCTTGTTTATGGTGTTTACCTCCATTGTAATGCTAAGAGTTATCTATGTTTGTATTTCTTTCTTGTTGAAGTGCGTAATAAAGAGTATTCTAATCTATCAATCTAAAAAACTTTAAAAAAACATCGATAACAGTCACTTGCGTGACCTCATTTTTTAAATTGAGTGTCACTGGACAATAGAAAATTACAAATTTTTAAATATTGATTTTTTATATATGTCAGACATGTGATAGGGAACTAGCACCTGCAGATTAACTGTACAGTTGTATAAGTATATGAGATATACATACTTTGATTAAAAATAAATTTAATCTTTTCCCGACAAAGTTAGGGACATTATCGCAATATGGACGTTCTTGGCTAGATTTAATTGCTAACTAATTACGAGATCACATTGGTCTTAAAACTATATAGTTCCGATTGGTCCCGCTTTCTCTGTTAATTTTATAACTTTTAAAGGTAATTTACTAATTAATTAGTATAAAAAGTAATAAAAATTAATTTAAAAAGCTACCACGATATCTTTGCCAACGAAAAATTTACAGGTTACAAAATTAGAAAATTATGTAGCGTTTGTTCCAAATAGTTAAGCTTTTGGATGGTTCAGATGAATCGAAAAAGAAAGGAAGGAAAAAGAAAGAAAAAAAGAGGCAGGTGCTAATTTGGTATTTTTTTTAATTACTTTTAATTTGACCTCGGTATCATCATTTCAGATAACAGTTGTGTAATTATATAGCTATTTCACATAAATAAATCTTATTAAAATTCAAAAGAGATTCAAAGTCACTCAACTCAACGTTTCAAAGTTGCCTCCCAGTGTTGTTAAAAGCGACAACTTTCAGATAAATTTGTAAGAAAAATCGCCATAAAAACAAATGAGCGTCAAAGAGTATTCCAATTAACTTTTTAATTACTTACGGACCATGGAGACTGTTGGAGCCATTGACAAATGAGTTTGACGTTTTATTTTTTTTAAAGATAATTTGACACGCACTGATAATGTCGAGTGATGGATCAGGCCTAATAGCCCTATTTATAAGTGTCTGGTTTAGATAAATCGGTAAAGGGCAGTTTTGTCAATCGAGATAAACTTTTTTTAAGTAGTAGTTTACCGTGGCGTCGCTTGGCTGGAATTTATTGATTACATTTTTTACCAGCTCGCGTGCCAAGAGTTGAGATCTCCACAAAATTGAACCCCCAACGAATAAGGGGCATTTTATAAGTTCAACATGTACATACATCTGTGTATCTGCGTATCTGTATATCTGTCTGTGTCTATCTATGTGTTTGAGTCTGTCTGTGTTCGAGTGCCGATTTTTTATCGAAATGAAATGAAATGAAATGAAATGAAATGAAATGAAATGAAATGAAATGAAATGAAATGAAATGAAATGAAATGAAATATTTATTGCCGAACACATGTAAACATAGATAAGGTCTTAACAATATGGTTGTATCAGGTGTTCTGCCTCTATTGGCGTGCAATGTCATTCCTCCTTAAACAAAGAAGAAATATTATAAATTAAAAAATTAAAATTTTATACTAGAAATTAATTATGTCCGTAAACTAAGAATATGTTTAAATTAAATAATGCGCATTACAAAATTATTTACATAAAGGGTATCTATATATTATTATTATAATCTAGGAAGTCATGAACTGAATAGAAACACTTATCTAATAGCCAAACATGTAAATTTTTCTTAAACTTAGCGGTATTCATGTCATAAAAATGTCGCGGTAATTTATTAAACACTTTGATACACATACAATATACATTTTTCTTAAAAATACTAAGGTTAATCCTTGGTGTACATAGGTACTTATCTTTTCTTGTACTTCGTTTTCCACCGGCTATGTACAATTCGAATAAGTGTTCGTTTTCTTTGACTAGTACACACATTTCTTTGATATACATGCACGGGAGTGGCAAGATGTTTAAATCCTTGAAAATCGGTCTGCAAGAATCATTATAACTAGCCCCAACTATAGCTCTAATACTTTTTTTTTGAGCTCTAAACGCTTTAACAATGTCAACGGAGTTGCCCCATATTGTCAAACCGTACCTAAGAATGGAGGCTACGTACCCATGGTATGCTGTGATAGCTGCGTCTTTTGAGGCGATTTCCCTTAAATGTCTGAGTGCGAAGACAAACCTATCTATTCTATGAACAACATACTCCACGTGTTCCTTCCAGTTGCAGTTCATGTCCATTATTACACCAAGAAATTTAGTACTACATACTTCTTCTACCGGAATGCCTTGATACGTTATATTAATTTTAGCTGGAATAGAATTATAGCTACGAAATTGGACCAATTTGGTTTTAGAGACGTTAATTTTTAAGTCATTAGCATTTAACCAGTTACCCAAATTTAGAAGCGTAGTATTAATCTCATTCTCAAATGTCAATTTATCCTGTGATGTAATTATAATTGTAGTGTCGTCCGCATATAATATGGTTTTATGATTAGTTAATTTTGGTATTTCATTGATATATAACAAGAACAATAATGGTCCCAACACACTCGAAAGACTTGTCCATTGATATGGTACTAGTGACATGTTAGTTGTAGTTATGTTCAGTTTTAGTAGCGTTTACTTTATCTCTCATGAGGGTCTCATGATGACCAGCTACTGTATCGGGGGTGTTTGAATTTTTTTAATTTCGGTTATTCTACTATAGCGATGTGCTGTGGTCGAACCAATCGTAATGACATTTTATTTCTCATGAAGATGAATACATTCTATTTTAAGTAAAATTCGCAATAGTAAGTAATATAAAGTTCAATGACAGGCGCGAGAAATATACCTTATTATAGCGTAACAATTTGCGGTTAGCCCTTGGATAGTGGCGCTACAAACAACTTTTATATGGCAATAATGTACATACGTAATATATATGCATTATGAAATGTCGGTAGCGATATGTCATCAACAAAATCCAAAATATTGTTTACCGGAATCCCTCAATCCGTCGTTCTTCTTCTGAAATAAATACTGAATCGTATTGAAAAAAAAAACATCGTGGATAGTTTTGGTTTATTATATGCGAAAAGTATAATTTAGTCCTGTTTCCTAAAGAAAACACATTTTCACGTTTTTTCTAAAGGCTGTCTTTTAATGTTAATTCGGACAAGTAGGAGACGGACTCGCGCACGAAGGGTTCCGTACCATTCCATGTATGAAAAAAAAAACAAAATTTTATTTATGTTTTTATTTTTACTTTTTTTTAGTATTTGTTGTTCTAGCGTCTAAGTATAATATACGCAATTAATGCGAAAGATTCACGTATAGTACAGCTCTGTAACAGACAGATGGACCCTCAGACAGGCAGCGGATGCTTTTTAACCGACTTCCAACAAAGAAGGAGGTTCTTTGTTCCAATGTATGTATATTTTTATGTGTAATACGATCTCATTGACACCCTTTGGGTAGGGAACCCTCAAAGGCATGGGAGTAGAGTTCCTTTGCCTTTATGGAACCCTAAGAATAGAAGGCCATGTTCGGGCAGCCATCACCAGGCGTGGGTTGACGTCTCTATAGACCGCACACGACGCGATATAGCTGTCAATTGCTCGTACCTACGGGGTGTTTGCAGATCGCGAATTACCAAACATTCAATATACAAATAACAAAATATTGGTAGTTTCACGAAGATAAAAGTCGCTGTCCACAAATGTGGTCCCGTACCGTAATTTAAATTAAAGTGAAAATGTTAAGACCGGACTGCAAATAAAACCCCGCCCGGTCGCTCCCCGGACGCCCTATAACCTAGGACACATCCGGGGAAACCCGGCCGTATGGCAACCCTGCCTTACACAGCTGGAATAAGCTACGTAAGGCCTGTATAAGCTCTTATGCATCCTACAAACCTTATTTTAAAGAGCTCAAAATTATGCCTCTTCCATGTATGTACATTAAAGAAATATGTAGGTATATTTGTGAAAATGAACCCACAGTTAAATATTCAATAATGTTAAGTCAATAAGAAGACAGCACACCATTGCGTTACCCAAAGAAAATACATACATCTATAGGAAAAATGTGGCCTATCAGGCTATCATAATTTACAACAAACTGCCCAAGTTCTGTAGGGAACTCGATAGTAATAAATTTAAGAAATTGATAAATGAATGGCTAATAGAGAAAAGTTTTTACTCAGTCACGGAATACTTAAATTATGTATTTGATTAACTATTTTAATTAAAATATCTCTTATTATTAAGTGTCAAATGTAAGTGTAAACTGTAAATACAGTAGAACATGTTATGTACTGGAACCAAAATTGTAATACTATTAAGACCACATATGTATTTATGTAAAAACTCATGTTCAGCAACAAATAAATTTCATTTCATTTCATTTTGCAGCATGTGGGCTGCACCTTATGCATAGTTAAGGGAAAAATCTATATCCCTCTTATACCGCAATAAACAATTGGATTGTGATTGTGTCAATATAAGACCTGTTATAGTTATTCATATTTAATTTGTTGACGTGCACTTGTCTTACCCGTTTTGCTGTACGAATCAAGTCGAAAGTGACATCGTCACAAAGTAATCACTAGATGCGGATAATTAAGAACAAACCTACCTGATCAGGATCAGCTAAAATTTTGCCAGACGATCAAGAATTCAAGATCATTGATATAAGAATTTGAAAACGCCTAAATACCTACACATTGGACGTAATTAGTAATTAGGACGTAATCTTGCGATTGTAACTGTGTATTAACGCTACGGGAATTTTATTTTAATTGTAAAACATTTTTTTTATTTTCTTGCATTCGAAGTCAAAATCGGAGTGTTCAACACGTGGCTGAACCTTCTAAAGCCATTATGACTCTGATATATTTGTCCACGCTCACTGCGTTCGATCATCCAAATAATTACTCTGTGTCAAATGGCTTATTGTAGCCCCTTGTCAAACAATCTACATAATATATTTTATTTAAATTTTAAAGTTCACCCTCTATAGTTTTAAAACACATAAAAACCTCGGCTGCGCCTACGCAAGAAGACGCCATATATCTCGCGGGTAGCCGGCGGCTTAACTGTCGGAAATATGCACTAAAACCCGCCAAGGGTGAGTCGGATTTGCACTAAAGTGTTACATTCTGTAGTGACAGAGGATTCTTGAAAACCAATCATCAGGCCAAGGTAATGATGTCAAAGGTGACCATGAATGGGAAGATGCAGCGTGGGAAGGATGTAAGAAGACCGACGACCTTGTAAGGATCGCGGGAAGCCGTCCGATATGAGTCTCGATGTGGGGATCTTTAGACGAGGCCTTTGATAATAATGATAATATTTGCGAAAATTGACTGATCTTAATCTGTCAAACTTCAAAATACTTACTCATTAAATCTCCTGTGAAACTATTATGAGAGTGTAGTTAAACTCAGAACTTAAGTCGTCACTTTATTGTAAACCGTAGCTAACCGTTCTTAAATGTGATCCAAGAATAGTTTACAAATGGCGTCATTTTTAACCGCACCATTCATAACCAACAGGACACAAGCCAGACTGTTATGAAAACTGAAAGCATATTTTAATTCACACAACGTGTGGTCCGATAAATTAATCTTTATTAGTGCACGCTTTTAATTTATTAAAAAAACCTCGTCTCATCTATGGTTCTGCCGCGTAAATCAAACGAACTGTCAGAATGACAGCGAATTTGGCGCGAAACGCTGCAGCTGTCATGTTTTCAGCCAGTGCGGTGCGTTCTCGATTACGTATTTTTAGAAGCGTTTAGCAAATTAATGCTACGATTAGTGAAAGTAAATTTTGTCGCCGACGTATTTATACGCTCGTAACGTCAAAACAGAGTTATGGTTTCACGTAATTAATAATAAGTTTACTTTATTTTCAAGCCCATTAGAGTCGGAGTCGTTTGGTTTTATTTTTTCAAATCGCAGTGCGTTCTCTGTTACGGAATCTTGTCATTCTCGTCACACTGGGCGCGTCCATTCAGAGGTGTTTTTTATACGTTTTGGTGTAAATTGATTGGATTCTGTGGCCGTTAGTTAATTAAAGTTAACCTGAAATTGCTTTTGAACTTTGTTAAGTGTAATTTGACGTTCATGCTCAATTTCGGAGGTGAAGGTCCGTTATAGTAGTTTCGTCGTGCGATTTCACAGTTTTGCTATTTTCTCACCAATATACTTTATGGGAAAGTAATGTTATTCATAGGTTAATTGCGTGACAGGTTCTTTTAATGAAGTTTTTAAAGCAGTTTGCTAGTATAATTTTTTGTAGTTAAAAGTTATTATCGGGGCAAAACAAAGTTTTCTTTTTAACAAGTTTCACTCAACATCATATCTACTTTAACGATTTACCATAATCATTAATAACACTACTCGTAATATTATAAAAGCGAAAGTTTGTGAGTGTGTTTATGTGTATGTTTGTTTCTCCTCCACGCTCAAACGGCTGGACCAATTTTGATAAATTTTGGTATGAAGGTAGCTGACACCCTGGATTAACACGTAGGTTACTTTTATCTGATAAACGGTAACACCGCGGGGCGCGGCTAGTGAAAGATTACTAGGGATCTTTTTATCCCGAAAAATTTAGTGTTCCCGTGGGATGAGCGGGTAACACCGCGCGGTGCAGCTAGTTAACTTTGAATAAAAACTGGTCATTAATAATATATGATTAATAATAATAATAATAATAATTCTTTATTTCCAGATAACTATGATCCATACATTAGTTTTTAGTAAAAAATACTTATACCTATGTTAGTTTAAAAATAATAATAAATACGTTAATACTGGAATAGCGAAAATTGATATTATCATACCACACTAACTCTTCCAAGCAAATGATATGTCAAACCATATAAACTGACACACTGTGTATGGTTTGACAGTGATGGTAAAATGTAACAAGCTGGTTCCATGATAAATCCATTCTTGGCTATGGACTGTAAAAGGGTAGAGCAGCATTTTCAGCGTAGGCACGGTTTTCCCCATTTACCTTTTATTTTAAACATTTTTCTAATAAAAAGTCATACGATAATCAATCACGAGTCTCCATTGTTTTGACAACGCAAAGCAAAGAGTTGAAATACTTACCCTCAATAATTTGAGCTTTAATATCCTGCAGTTTATGGACGGTAGACAGTGTCACTTACTCCAGTTACTCCAGCGCCGCTTGTGGAGCCTTTTGGAACTAATAATTCACTGCTTATCGCTGGATACTTTCAAATATCCTCCTATGAAAGCACCTCCCATTCTACACTCCATAATTCTTGCCATGAAGATAGTTATAAATTATGATCGCACTGTCCAAATATATAAATACTATGTAGGACGAACAGAAACTCCTAATAACTATTAACACCAGTAGTGACTAACCTCAAACTGTTCGGCGTTGCCATCCATCATGGCGGCGATGTGACAGCTGTCAAATTAACGTCAAAAGTGACGGCGGTTTAAGCCTTTCAGGATATTTGACTGAGGAATTAGAGTCTATGGTTTTACTAGCCCTGCCCCGTTGCCGAATATACTCTTCTTTAGGTTTTAAATTATGTAATATAAGAACATTGTATTTACATTACGATTGTTCCCACTTTTAATAAAATTTGAGTGATTGGCTCCTCATCTTTGAAGTCGGTTGAAAAACCGTTCAGTATAAACATTTTTTCGTGTTTTTTGTATATATTAATTACATAGGTATTAAGACCTAGGGAAAGGTATAAAAATCTCAATGTAAATAGTTTCAGGTCACCTAACGGCGTAAAACATATACTAAGGAACCCTAAAAAACGCATAAAGCACATAGTTTCGAATTCCAGCAATCATGACGCCTCACAGATTTATGATACCTAATGCAAGCGATAAAAATTAGGTCCAACAAAGTGTTAATACGAGAATATAGATAGTCTTAGGTCTCCTAACGGTGATTCTGAATTGTGTGGCATCGGGAAATATCATATGTCACGGATATATTGGGTATCGGATGCACACCCGCAGGCGGCAGTGGCGTGGTCTTACACATTTTTACTATGAATTTTACGTGAAAAGGTGTCGTGGATTATGCTGTTTAGTGGTATTTTGGTGCTTCTTTTCTTGAAGAAGAGAGATGTTGAATTAAGATATTCAAGACTGGCCCACTTGCGCGGCAAAGCGCATTAGTAGGCTACGATTGTGCACGCTTCGATCCTCGGTGGCTTAATTTTTCAGGAAAATCGGCGCGTGTTCGTAGCTAATTTGAGAGGCGCGTGCGTATTGGTCGTCACGTCCCAAGTGTTGATTTTTACACAAACCACTACATAGTATAAAACAAAGTCACTACCTGCTGTATATCTGTCCCTATGTATGCTTAGATCTTTAAAACTACGCAACGGATTTTGATGCGCTTTTTTAATAGATAGAGTGATTCAAGAGGAAGGTTATATGTATAATATAGCTATCCGCGCCGTGACCGGCGACGGCGACCCTAATAGCTAATTACGGGCGTGAGCTCTAATGTGGCTGGCAAAGCCAAACTTACTTTTAAATACCCGATCACAAGAAGCACAGTGAAGCTGACCGGAGCTATTGTAGGTACGTATAATTGTAGCTGGGTTTGGGACGAGACTTTCTTTCTTGACGCCTCATATCAAGATCAGTCAAACGGGCCTCTTCAAAATCTTTGACACTTTTCTTGATATAAGATCGCCATTCAGGTCGCTGTGAGGCCTTGTGCTCCCATTTATCCGCTGGTATTTTGCAGGCTGTTAAGTGGCGCTTTAACACGTCCTTGTAACAATTATGTATAATACGTGCATATAAGCCCGTCCGAAGCCAGTGCGGGTCAAAAAAAAAGTTCTAAGCTGGCTCATGCGAATAACGATAGTGAGAACCTTCTGCAGTGTTTTGTTAGGTATGTGCTAAATGGATCAATTACTTTTTATCAAGTGGTTTGCATGTTTGTTTGTCACTAGTTAAGAGGTATCAGTGTAACCATAGCCGCTTAGGCAGTGCAGTGTCCGGTTACTTCGCGGTGGTTCTAAAAATTAAGTCATCACTCACAGACTTGTTGCCTCTTTTACCGGCGGGACAGCGTTATGCCACCCACGCCAGCAGTTATTTACGCAAAATATGCCTATAACTGTCGTGTACAAATCAATACATGTGACAAACAAGCAAGGAGGCTGCTATCATGTTTGCAAAACTTGTTTCATCTGGTTAGAATCGCGTGAAGCAATTGGATGAGAACGGCGCACGACCGATCATTATGGAAAACTTTGGGGGAGAACTTTGTCCAGCAGTGGACGTCTGTCGGCTGATATGATGATGATGATGATGGTCATTCCAAACTGTCAAATTATGGAGATTTGTCAAATATGCTTTTTATTTGAGTATCTTATTGGAGTGCGGTAATACTAATAAGAGTTAAAGCTAAAGGTTTGACAGACTTAACTTGCGGACGAGCTGTTCCTGGGTTATATATGTATTTAATATATTATGTATATCGTCGTCTAGTATCTCTAGTAGAAGTTTTGCTTAGATTGCGACTAGATCGATTTGTATTAGATTCTGAGAAGAAGCAAGGAATTTTCAGAAGTTGCTTAACAAACGTTCAGTGTCAAGGGTAGAATTTATGTTTATTACACCCGGTATTACTGCCATAGACCAACGCTTGACGAGTCAAACTATCTACATAACATTATACCTATAAGTAATCCACTTATTATATGAGTAGGTATCTACCGCTTAATCCCTACTGAACAATTTACGCAAAAAACCGGAACTTCCACAAACATTTAAATCCCACAAAAGCAATCAGCCAAACGCAATTTCAAGTACACATACAGCATAAAGCCATCCAAACGCTTTTATAATCCTTATTTTGACAGCCAGCCTCAATGGAGATAAAAACGCGATAGACCGAGACAGAGCTATGGGTGTGAGTGAGAGGGGGATGCCGTAGCGCGCTGGGTGGCATAGTGAGTCAAGTAACTGATGGGTAGCTAAAAAGGCTTAAGTGAGCGGATTATGATTGGGGATCCGTGGAGAGATTGAGAGGTCTAAAAGCCAGTTTTAGTTGAAAATTATCTAGGAGACAATTGTGTCTAGGTAAAAGTGGGCTATTATTTTTTTCAGTTATAGTCGTCACTAATGTGCTAAAACAGCATAGTGTTGCATGATGACATCTTGTAAGGGATGGCAAAATCATGTATCATGGTACGTCAAAAGACCCTAGCCACAAATTGCCGAGGTTAAAAAATATACAAGCAATCGCAAAATACGCAAAAAACCTCGGCCACATCACCAAAGAACTGAGGGGGATTAACTTACAAACTGTGTTTAAATGTTTTATATTGTTCGATAAAGATACAATTATTAATTAATTGTCACTTTCGGTCTAGGATCCAAACAATTAAGATCTGTCATGTTTTCATATGGGACGATCGTTTTTAAATAATGTTATGTGTTAGAAGTTATAAAACTTTCCATAATTATTTATGAGTTTGGCTTATCTCTGTGGAGTTTATGTCTTTTTTGACTTTGCCGTGTGACTACCACCCCATCAATTCTACTTTTCCTCCACTTAGTCGAAATGACTAGTAATCTGCCTTTATCATCTTCTTATTCGTTCTTCTCCGTTTTCCTTCCCTCAGAAGAAAAGGATAACGAGAAGAAGAAAGAGATTCGTAGGTAATTCGAAGCGAGTGGCTATGGTTCTAAACTTTTATACGTTGAGATATTTATGTTTAAAACTATAATCAAATACGGAACCCTCAAGCTCCGCAAGCAACGAACGTGCCCATATTTTTTACATGCATCCAAAGTGTTAAGATTCGGGTTGCGTCCCACTAGACGACTAAGTAGGTTTGTACAGAAAAACGTTTGTTTGTATGAAAAAAGCGACAAATAAAAAAATGGCTACTGTTGCGTCTTTGGGACAGTTATGGCGAAATCGGATTTATTTTACTTCACACGTTTTTTCTTTGGAATTTGAGGTTTTTGGGAGATTGCTTAGAGCACGTGGAATAATGAGAGGGAGGCCTTTGACCAGTATTCTTACTCAACTAGAGATGTACCGTTCTCTAGAAAGTTTACCAATTTGTATGGGAAATTTTCTCTATAACTACATAGCATAAAACAAAGTCGCTCCCTGTCTGTCTGTCTGTCTGTCCCTATGCATGCTTATATCTTTAAAACAACGCAACGGATTTTGATGCGGTTTTTTAATAGATAGAGTAATTCAAGAGGAAGGCTTATATATATAATACATGCATAATTTATCAACATTGCACCCGTGCGATGCCGGGGTGGCGGGTCGCTAGAATAGGATAAACTTTTTTAGTCACTTCCTGATGTTGCGAATTCAATTTCATTTTTATTTTATATCCGTTGAACACAATAAAGTGTTTGTAGGTATTGTATTGAATAATATGTGGCATTAGGGAAACATCACGTTTAGCCAATTTAACGGATTATTTAACAACAAAAGGAGGTTTCGCTAATATCTACATCAGTTTGGTACTTAAATATTTATAAAAAGGGTCTGCAACACGATCGAAGTGTATTTTTTTCATATTGACAGGAACTAAAATATGGAACTCTTTGCCGGCTCAAGTGTTCCTTCCTTCTAATAACATGGGACCCTTCAACTGTCTACTGACAAGGCACCGTTCGTTTCTTATCAGTTGCCACTGCGAGTTGGGCTCCCCTTTTTGCTTGCCATCAGGCGAAGTAGAGCCACTACTTGGGTCATTGTCAGATTTAGGTGCGTGTCTTTCCGGTGGACATTTGCGAAATCAAGGATTCCAGGGCCTAATGTTCTGATTAAATGCCTGTGAGAATAAAGAACGTTCCCTCTTCTATAATCCGACGTAATAGCAACATCACCTAGATTCATACAAGCTCTTAACTTTCGACCACCGAAGGGACGAATTTTGTTTTTTGAACTGACAATGACGCACTTATGTTGTGTTTCATAATAATATTATTGTAGTAAGGTGATAACGATAATAATATATCTTAGTGATAACAATTTGAAGATTATAAGGCCGCAAACTTTTGAATGTTTTTCTCTTTTTTTTTTGCAGATTAATCATCAATTTAACTTTTAAGTATTGATTTAGATATCAAATACAACGCATAACAAAAAAAACTATTGTTTAAGGCATTTATTCCTTAACTAGCTGCGCCACGCTCGCCTCAAAATTGGTCCAGCCGTTTGAGCGGGAAGAAGTAACAAACATACACATTTATAATATTAGTGTGATATGGCAGTCTCATCGTAACTTAACCTACCTGTTATTTATTTCGTACAATAATAATTATTTATTAAATCTAATTCAAATAGTTACACAATTTCAAGTTAGGTACGTACAGCGAATACGACTTTTGCATCATCACTAGGTACATAGTACAAAACAAAGTCGCTTCCTGTCTGTCTGTCCCTCTGTATGCTTAGATCTTTAAAACTACGCAACGGATTTTAATCCGGTTTCATTAATAGAGTGATTAAAGAGGAAGGTTATTTTTTTATTTATTTATGTATAATACATATATAATTTATCAGTGTTGCACCCGTGCGAAGCCGGGGCGGGTCGCTAGTTAAATATAATACAAGATATGGTAACTTTTCATACATTACATTACATTATTAAACCCTGAGTCACTAAATAACTCAAAAATTAGCCAAATTGCATACAACGCCCACTGAGCATTCTTCGTTTGTTACTCACAATCACAACGGTACCATTGTTTTTCGAACGGATGTTTGGTCGGCCGGGTGAAAACATTGTGAGTTACCGTTGTGACGCCGAATATATGTCAACAAAGATTACTCTCTTCCTAGCAGAGATGGGCAAAATGTAATCGATTAACGATTAACCTACTTAATCGCGATTAACGATAAAAATTACGATTAATTAATATTAATCGTACGAGTTCCGATTAACTTAATCCCGATTAATTTAATCGTAGAGATATCAGCGATACAATTTTTAATCGCATAATTAATTTGATTAATTTTCACTCGATTAATATTTCGAAAAAATAAAATATTGTAATTTTAAGTCTCGCCCTTACATAAAAGGCCCAAGAGTAAGTAGGTACTGCACTATAAAAACCATGTTGTAAATATTACTGGAACAAGATTATTTCACACACCACACTACAGTGTATTTTTAATTAGCCAAAGTGATTTGACAGATGTCGTAATTTATATTTTCGTTATTTAGATTATTAAGAAATGATTTCTTAAAACAATGAATGAGAATACTCTTAATTACTGATATTAGATTAACTTTTATTGATAAAACCGGCCAAGTGCGAGTCGGACTCGCGCACCGAGGGTTCTGTACAAACACTTTCCATCCCTAGGTGGTTAAGTTAAGTTTGCACCTGGTATGTATCGCGCCCCATATAAATTAGGTGCAAAGTTAGGTATAAAAAAACTACTTACTAGATCTCGTTCAAAACAATTTTCGTTGGTATTTTTTATTGTAATGTACATCATATGTTTTTTTTAGATTTTTCATTTTCTTATTTTATAAGTTAGAGGGGGGGGGGGACCAACTTTTTTCCACTTTGGAAGCGTCTGTCACGCAAACTATTCGGTTTAAAAAAAAATATTTTAGAAACCTCGATATCATTCACGTATGTGTTTGATGAAAAAAAAAAAAATTTGAGTTTCAGTTCTAAGTATGGGGAGCCCCCAATATTTATTATTATTTTTTTATTTTTGCATCAAAATCTTAATGCGGTTCACAGAATACATCTACCTACCAAGTTTCAACAGTATAGCTCTTATAGTTTCGGAAAAAAATGGCTGTGACATACGGACGGACAGACGGACAGACAGACAGACAGACAGACAGACATGACGAATCTATAAGGGTTCCGTTTTTTGCCATTTGGCTACGGAACCCTAAAAACTGATATCTTGAAACCAAATTAAAGTTAATCAAATTGCGCTCCTAAAAATTGCGTCAGTTTACTCCAGCTAATTAAAAATCCGACTTTAGAATGTCTTCTTGGAAACTACTGGTCCTATTTCCAAACCATCTCGACAGGCAAGTCCTTCGATTAAAACAAACGGCACTCAAATTAGTCCATCCGTTTCTGGGTTCAGTTTCGTCCGAACGCATCTGTCACAAGCAAAACGTCTCCATGATTCTGCCGTGTTAAGGTAAAAGGCGACCTTTTTCTATAGAGCTCCATACAAAAGGTCGCATTTTAGCTTAGCACGGCAGGATTGGTTCACAGACACGCACCAAAACCGGCTTGATTTTTCGCAAATATGTTGTATGAAGAGTTGAAGAGTCTCGTTCTAATCCATCATCATCATCATATCAGCTGATAGACTGCTGGACAAAGGCTTCCCCCAAAGTTCTCCACGACGATCGATTTTGCGCCGCCCTCATCCAATTTCTTGGGGGCCTTTACACACTGCTTCTTCCGGCCCGCAGTCGTCACCCAAGAACCTTTTTGCCGCAATGGCCATCGATTCTACGAGCAATGTGCGCCCACTGCCACTTAAGTTTGGCAACTGTCGGAGCTATATACAACCTTGGTTCTCTTGCGTATCTCATCATTTTGGATTCGATCCCGCAAGGAAACTCCGAGCATAGCTCGCTCCATTGTCCTTACGTAACTTTGAGGCTTCGTATGAGGCCCATTGTAAGCGACCACGTTTCAGTAGGTACTGTACCAGAGCATATCATTTCGTCTGGTGACAAAAGTCACTAAAATTGCTGTCACTGCTCTTCAAATCAAATCCTCGTATTTAGTTAGTAAACTGATACTGAGATACGGTTTTGTTTCAAGTAGGTACTTATTTGTTACTTAGTTAGTTTTGGTTGTCAACCCACGATTTTATAAGTGTTATCCTATGACTTAAAACGTTTGAAAGCTTTACCATCGGCCAAAGTGCTCCAGTTAATACTATGCACAAAAAAATAAAACAACATCCAAGCTATACTGAGACAGACGGACAAAACAAAAAGACAGCGGAAGATATCTCAATTAGTTCTCACTGAATCTTTATATAGATATATCTTTTGACAGACAAACATACATTCTAAAACCATTACGTTACCGTTCAAAATTACTTTAGTGAAAATTCTATTAAATTCCTTTATAATCCGTTCAAATTAATTCAACCAAATATGGCCTTTAATTATTTACTTTTACGTTTCAAATTCAGTTGTGTGACTTATGAGTATTAAACATGAATTTTGAAGTGCGATTTTGAGTTTTATGTTCAGGGGATTGAGTGTTTCTTTGGTTGGGGACGAATCGGATGTGGTAAGCAAGTCAGTTTGAAATGTTTTGGTGACATGCGCGCTACGCATGATTTTGGAGGGGGTGGAGTCGCTTATAAAAGATGTAATAATATCAACAACCTACCTACCTACGGTGCCCAAACATGGTCCATTACTGAATACCAAAAGTCCAAATTGAAGGTTTGCCAACGGACCATGGTGCGTAGCATTTTAGGGGTGAAAAGAACGGATCCTGTCCGAAACACCACGCTGCGCTCCAAAACACGCATAGCTGACGTAGGCAACAAAACAGCTAGGCTCAAGTGGGATTGGGCAGGCCACGTCTGCCGTATGAATCCGGAAAGATGGGCCAGCATAGCCACCAAGTGGGTGCCCCAAAATGGGCGACGTAGACGTGGCCGGCCCAGAAGGAGAAGGCGGGACGACATAGACGCATTCCTCAGCAACTGGTCGGAGGCAACGTCAGATAGGGACCTGTGGAAGTCAAAGGGAGAGGCCATTGTCCAGCAGTGGGACACTCTTGGACGTGGTAACTCTTTGCCTTGAAAGGTTTCATGCTCCAACTATTTTTGCAAGTTCTTTAGAAACAGTATTGTCAAGCCCGCTATAAAAGTATGCTAACCGAAATGGTTCTACATCCACAACTATAAAAAAAGGCCAGTCAAGTGCGAGTCGGACTCGCGCACCGAGGGTTCCGTACGAACTATGAACTGCATTGCTCTAACGAAATGATAAACTGTACTGAGGGATAAATTTAACTTTACAATTGGAAAACTGTTTTACGTAATTTAAATGAATACTAAATGTTTAAGGTTCAGGGTACAGAACCTTAAACATTTAGTATTCATTTAAATTAAAGGGTAAAAAACGGGACCTAGTAGGCTATGACTCCGCTGTCCGTCCGTCTGTATCTCATAAACCGACTAAACCGTGATAGCTAGACGGTTGAAATTTTCACAGGCGATGTATTTCTGTTGCTGCTACAATAACAAATACTAAAAGCGGAATAAAATAAATAATTAAGTGGGGCTCCCATACAAAAAGCGTGAATGATACGAAAGAGATTTTGGCAAAGCTGAAATAGACACGCTTCGCTCGCTCAGACAATTAATTAAATCAGCCGTTACTTTTCGGAAGTCCATATTAATTAAATAATAATATGTATCGCGGATTATCAAAGCATTTTAAACCATTGATACAAAGATCAAAGCTCAAGTTAATTTTTAAATTCGTAACCGGGAATCTGTCCACTATGCCCTACGATCTGTATTTACTAATAGAGCAAATTGTACATTTTCCTCTAGTTTGCTCTACGAGTTTTACGGATAGAGCAAATTGAACTGTATTTTTCCAATTTGCTATACTAGTTCTAGCGATAGAGCAAATTGGAGAAAAACAGTCCGATTTACCCTGTTAGTTGGGAAAGTAGAGCAAACCTAACTTTTTCCCTGCAATTTGCTCTAGAATTTTTACTATTTTAGATCGTGGATTATGGGTTAGGTTCTGTTATCGTTAGAACTTGTATAGCAAATTGGAAAAATACAGTTCAATTTGCTCTATCCGTAAAACTCGTAGAGCAAACTGGAGAAAAAATTACAATTTGCTCTATTAGTCGATACAGATAGTAGAGCACAGTGGTAGACTGGTAGCCGGTAAGGTTTTCGGAAAGGTTTACATGCTGGACCGGTAATCCAGAGGTACCGGGCTCGACTCCCGGTCTTTTCCACCAGATTATGGATTTTCAATTTTTTCTTTGAGCTTTGAGCTTTGTATCAATTGGTTTTATATAAAAATTGCGGTGTGTACATAAAAAAAAATTAAAGCATTTTATTAATTTATCAAAAATAGTTAGAATTTAAAAGTCTCGTGTACATCTACGCATGCCTATGTCCGTCGCCGCCTGGGTGGGCGACCACCCGCGCGTGTTTGCGGCGCGGGCGCCGGGCGGCCTGTGCGCGTGCGCAGAGAATCCAGGGAGCCCTGGCTTCTTCCAGGCAACCCTGACTTTACCATGCCTGGGTGTATGGGAGCACTAGTGACAAATCACTAGTGGTGGGTCGTTGACGGTTTTCGCATCAACGAAACGAAACGTTAACGTAGAAACCGTCAACTTAGTTGACAAACTAGTTAATTTGTCAACTAGTTGCAACGCCATTTCTAAGATATGTGCGTCACACTCGCAAGAAGTTAAATCAACGATGAACGATACAAGCGCTAGCAGCGCTTGCGACATTTCGTTTCGTACGTGAACTCGTTGACGGCGTCAACTAGTCGAAGCGTTCATTCGTAACGTTTCGTTCGTTGACGAATGATAGACGGTTTAATCAACTAGTTCGTTGAATCAACGACCACCACTACAAATCACTACAATAGTGTAAAACAAAGTTTGCTTCCTTCTGTCTATCCATATCGACGGCAAAAAGCGTGAACGCTGTAAACGCCGAGGGAATTCACCGTCGATTGGCCGTCGATATGTACTTATGCTTAGATCTTTAAAACTACGCAACGAATTTTGATGCGTCTTTTTTAATAGATAGGGTGATTCAAGAGGAAGGTTTATATGTATAATACATGCATAATTTATCAGCATTGCGCCCGTGCGAAGCCGGGCGGGTCGCTAGTAAAATAATAAATATCGGACAAAGTCACACAAGTCGATCTATTTCCATATTAAGCTCAAGAAGACTTGTGTTATGGTTAGACGACGTACATAATAGATACTTAAATACATAGAACAACCCATGACCCAAGCACAAATATTCGAGTTCATCACATTAATATTTGCCCTGGCCGACAAAGCATCAGTTTATTTATTAATTATAAGGAGAACCAACAGCTACAAATAGAACGGAAAGCCAATTAATATTTATTTAAAAAAATATTTGATTATTCATTTATTTATTATTTATTTATTTATACAAAATAAGGTGCTCGGACATTGCACAATATTGAAATCTATCTGTGATAACAAACTACTAAACAGCTGTTACGATTAAAGCACGCTCATTTAAAGAAATCGTCTGTCATCTTACTAGTACGGTACATACGGACAGCATTTGAACTGCAACCTAGCAATTTTTTTAAAAACATATTTTTTTAATCGATTGTATGTTTTTTATGTGGATATACCACATTTTTATTTTTTTATAAATAATGACACAAAGGTAAATTAAGAATGAAAAATTGAATGCGATCCACTACAATCTAAGCAGGCTCAAAATAAAAATGGGGTATTTCCACATAAAAATATAATCGATAAAAAGATTCTATAAAAATATTCACTCTACTTGTCCATTTAAGCCATAAGGGCCCATGGCCCCCAATCGCAAGAAAGCCCCCAACCTCACGCAGAAGCCCAGGAAAAACATAGTTAGTGCTCAGTGTCAGGGCTCCTAAGTATCGAGTGTCCAAGGGCCTCACTATGATGGCCTTGTGAGAAAGTAACGTCAAAATCATGGGCTGAATATTAACATGGCAAACTATCGCGAGTCTCAGACATATTAAAATACAAAAACGGTTTTACTCACGTCGTAGAAGTCGAATAACGCTCGACATGTTTCGAATCGATACGCGATTCATCATCAGGAGAGACGATCAGTCGCAGCTGCGGCCAGCCAGTGGCAGTTTTCTGATGAAACTTCTTCTTCGACTTCTACGACATGTGTAAACCTGTTTATGTATTTTAATATGGCTGAATATTTGTCCGAAAATTAGGAAGTACAAAATGTACATGCGCAGGTCCGCCAATTTGTTCATAAAGTTTGCCGGCAACTATATAAGTAAATATTAAGGGACAATCTTATAACGAAACGACCTAGTCCCAAACTAAGCAAAGCAAGTACTATGGGTACTAGACGACGATATACATCATATATATATAAATACATAAATAGATGACATCCATGACCCTGGAACAAATATTCGAGTTCATCACAAAAATATTTGGTCTGCCCGGGATTCGAAGCTTTGTAGCCTACAAGGGCACTTTTACATGTCTGATTCTACTGGCATTTCCCAAGAGGAAACCACTGTTGAGAAGAAACGCCGAAAGCAACTCAATTTTTGTAACACCTTACAGCTAGTGTTCGACTATTCTGTTATGGATAAGGACCAAAAAAGAAAAAAAGCGATAGGAAAAGGTTCCGTTGTGCGACAAAAATTAACGTCTTAATAATGAACCTCAAAACGGGTCTATATTGGAATCCATAATTTCCTTTGTCCTATTTGTAAATTCCATAATAACTGTGGTCATAATGATCTTTTGCCATAATAACCTTTATCCTAATGTAAATGCCATAATATTGATCATCCTATTATTGAATATCCTAATGATTATTTGCACTATTATCTTAAGTACTAATGATCAAGTGTCCTATCAGTTACATATCCTAATTACTATAGTTGCCATAATCACCATATGTCTTAATACTTATCCTAATTATTATCACGTGTCCTAATAGGTACATATCCTAAAACATGATATCCAGCCTACACAATTTTAATGCTGTATATTAGTTTCGTACGCACAGATTTTCAAACTTTACTTTTCGGGGTTCAGCAAGTCTGACGCTCCGCTATACGCGGTCACAATACAAACCTAACCTAACCTACAGTTTTCGGGGTTCAGCCAATAACCTAACCTACAGTTTTCGGGGTTCAGCAAGTCTTTTGACGCTCCGCTCGCTTCGCTCGCTCCGCTATACGTGGTCACAATACAAACCTAACCTGACCTACAGTTTTCGGGGTTCAGCCAATAATCCAACCTACAGTTTTCGGGGTTCAGCAAGTCTTTTGACGCTCCGCTCGCTTCGCTCGCTCCGCTATACGTGGTCACAATACAAACCTAACCTAACCTACAGTTTTCGGGGTTCAGCCAATAACCTAACCTATAGTTTTCGGGGTTCAGCATGTCTGACGCTCCGCTGTACGTGGTCACAATACAAACCTAACCTAACCTACAGTTTTCAGGGTTCAGACAATAATCCAACCTACAGTTTTCGGGGTTCAGCAAGTCTTTTGACGCTCCGCTATACGTGGTCACAATAGAAACCTAACCTAACCTACAGTTTTCGGGGTTCAGCCAATAACCTAACCTATAGTTTTCGGGGTTCAGGTTGTCCTCATTGACAAATGCGCGGAACAACTACAACGTACCCGTAAATGTAGCTTGGCAGAGGTGGAGGGCGCTTACGGGTGTGCTCTGTGATCGCCGTATGCCGATAAAGACCAAAGGCAAGGTTTACAAAACAGCCGTGAGACCTGCTATGGCCTACGGTGCTGAATGCTGGGCAATCAAACAAGCGCATGAACAAAAACTCCACGTCAACGAGATGAAGATGCTGAGGTGGGCAGCCGGTGTAACTAGACTCGATAAAGTGCGCAACGAACACATCAGAGGAAGCTACAAGGTTGCCCCCATCACCGACAAGATCAAGGAAACCCGCATGAGATGGTACGGACATGTTATGAGACGAGACGAAGGCCATGTTGTGAAGAAAGCACTCGCACTACCGGACACCAAGAGAGGCAGAGGTCGCCCGCTTGCTACGTGGTGGTCCACCATATCAAAGGATTTGAAACAGGCCCAGCTGATGAACGAAGAGACAACCCAGGATCGCCCGACCTGGCGCATGAGAACGAGGAGGGCCGACCCCAAATAATGGGAAGAGGCACGGAAAGAAGAAGAAGAAGAAGAAGCAAGTCTGACGCTCCGCTATACGTGGTCACAATACAAACCTAACCTAACCTACAGTTTTCGGGGTTCAGCCAATAACTTAACCTAAAGTTTTCGGGGTTCAGCAAGTCTGACGCTCCGCTCGCTTCGCTCGCTCCGCTATACGTGGTCACAATACAAACCTAACCTAACCTACAGTTTTCGGGGTTCAGCCAATAACCCAACCTATAGTTTTCGGGGTTCAGCCAATAACCTAACCTACAGTTTTCGGGGTTCAGCTAATAATCCAATCTACAGTTTTCGGGGTTCAGCCAATTCGATATTTGTCCAAATCCGGTTTTCTATTTTTGTTTTAACTTAAAAAATTGGTAAAAAAAGTAATCTTTACCCAAATACTCTGAAATATTTAATTCCGAATTTACTAATTCCGATTTTTAAAACTCCGAATTTCATAATTCCTAACAAATAAATTTCCGATCATTGAAAATACGAATGTCATTATCCCGAATATCAAATTTCGCTCCGCTCGTCGTCGTACCTAACCTAACCCAAGTCTGACCTGCCTTAAAGTAGGATATTAGGTAATGTTATTATAGCTTATGAACATTATGGCAAGTAATCATCATGGCATTTGACTTTAGGACATGTGATTTATGGTTTTGTATAATTATTATGACTCGTAAGTTTTATGTGTATATATATTAGTACAAAACATATTAGGTATTTAGAGCATTAGGTAATGTAATATTATGGTTTATGATCATTAGGATGTAAGATCATTATGGCAAATAATCATTATGACAAATGATTGATATGTCAAAAGTGTTTAGAGTAAATGTGGTATGGCATTTGACTTTAGGACATACGATATTATGGATTGCGAAGGAGACCCCCTCAAAACAGTACCTTAAGGTATATTATTCAATGGTTGTCGTCGTACAAGGGAAAAATTTATAAAAACTTCAATTAAATGAGTTAAGGAAGAAAACTTTTTGGTCTTCACCCTTATGTGTGCTGTGTTATTCTGTTACCACTCGCTTTCTAACAATAAATCATTAACGAATATACTGTAGGTTAGCACATAGCTAAAGTAACACATAGGTGTCATGTGTCCTTAGAAACGTACAAAACGTGAATAAAATTGGACTATCCGATGCTTTTCAAAACTGTTTATTATACACATATGCTGTACTGTTACGCTCGTACGAAATAAATTGTCTCGTCCGGCATCGAAGCCGGGACCACCCGCAGCCGTCAACTAATAAAGACATCAAGGCATAATTGCGATGCTATCGCCGTTTTAATTGGCGGCCATGTTGTATTTGCGGACGATGACTGTATTCAGGCATAAAATTCTGTATTCAAGCTTTTCTGAAACAACTAGCTGTGCCCCGTGGAACTCACTATCCCACGGGAACTCAATTTTTTTTTGGGATAAAAAGTAGCCTATGTGTTAATCTAGGGTGTCAGCTACCTTCATACCGGATTTTATCAAAATTAGTCCAGCCGTTTAAGCGTGAAGAAGTAACAAACATACTCATAAACTTGCGCCTTCAAAATATTAAGGTGATTTCTGCTTTTCGTACTCAATTTTCACACACAAAACGCGTTCATAAAAGTTTTTATATAAATACCTCGACGTTTTGGACATGATGTTACTCTTATATTTGCTATTTTAGTTTTAATGGACAGGCAGCATTTACTACAATTTTATGACAACGTAGGAAACTTATAAGTTCTATTGTATTTATTCTAGAAATTAAAAACGCGAAAAAGACTTCCCTAGAGTTAATTTTGCTATAAAACATAACCCTCTAATAATTCAAGTGAGGCAGCTAGTTTATCAATAAATCGTGTGTTGCCACAAGAAATAATTCAAAACCACGGCTTCCGAACGTTTGATCGTGCCGCTGGCAACATAAACCCCAACCTAAATAAACATAACCTTTAATTGCCTTTAACGATTTATTATATTCTAATTAATTAACTGTTAAACTTAAACAAACATAAACTCTAACTGAAACACAATAAAGTCCTATATCGGTTTATGATTAAATAATAAAAAGAACGCAAACAGCATCAAACTGAAGTATTTCTTAATTAAAAAAGTTAAAGTTCAAAATTCGTCTTCGATTTTTGAATTTCGAACGAAATTTCGTATTTTCGAACGGGACGCTACCATCTATCGTCAGTTATTTCTGCGAAAAAAATTGGACTTAACAATGAAGTTATTAAGATTGACGTTTGCTTGAGTTGGAACGAGGTTCTTTATCAGCTAAGTAGTAATAATGGCTTGCTTATTGGAGGCAAATGTCTTCATTAAACATCGTCGTTGGTGGTACATGTCCGGTTTTGTAAGGAGGTTACACCGTCCCGTCCCGCCAGACGTTTGAGGAATTTTATTAGAATTTTAATTATTAACGAATCCGACATAGACATAAAATTCTCTATGGTTCAGCGTTTCTTTTGGTGTGTTGGCACTTTTGGTTTTCGCGTGCATTTAAGCGCGCAAGAAAAGAAATATAGTAAAAAGTTGACGATGCAAACGTGGTTCCAGTGAATCCCAATTGATTAAATGATTCTTATCTTATCTTATCTAGTGGCTGGCGCTAATTGTAGTGTAGCTGCCTACTGAGCCGACGGTGTTGGGTTCGAATCCCGGCCGGGGCAAATATTTGTGTAATGAACTCGAATATTTGTTTCGGGTCATGGATGTTATCTATACATATATATGAATTTATATATTACTAGCTGTGCCCCGCGCCGCGGTGTTACCCGCTCATACCACGGGAACACTAAATTTATTCGGGATGAAAAGTATCATAAATGTCCTTTCCCGGGTCTCAAACTATCTCCATACAAAATTTCATCTAAGTCGGTTCAGCGGTTTAAGCGTGAAGAGGTAACAGACAGACAGACACACTTTCGCATTTATAATATTAGTATGGATGTATACCGTCATCTAGTACCCATAGTATAAGCATCGCTTAGTTTGGGACTTGGTCGATTTGTGTAAGATTGACCCTTAATATTTATTTAAAATTAAAGCTTAATCAATTGGCGCCTACATTTTAAATAAGATAGTGCGTATTTGTCCTTTTACTCACGCGATTTTTTTTTATTTGTCTTTGTTTCATCACTCCAATTACTACTATTTGTGTCTTCGAAAAAATACCAAGTGTTAATTTAATTATACTTCGTTTAATTACAGTTCTTTTTTCAACACCAGCCAGCGACCACACTTGTCATCCATAATTCACCAAAAGGTCAACAATAATTGTCACTGACTCAATAATTGACATTTCCTTTGTGAAACGAGGTAGCAAAGACAAGTTTTTTACTTTTTAAATGGAATGCTTGGGCGCGAAAATTATAGGCTGTTTTTTTTTATTAAAAATACGATTGCCGCGTCAAATTACTGGGTATTGGGATTGAAAAAAAGTTGGTTTATTATAGTTTTTGTCGATAATTCGATTTAACACGATGTGTGAGTGTTACAAGTTTTCTCATGACCTACATAATCATTTAAGATACATTATTTGTTTGTTAAGTGGATACGAAAATTCGTATAATTATTGTTGTCCTAATTATATAAAATATTGGTATAGCTGTTATTTATTTATAATGATAATAATAAAAGAAATAAAATTCTTTCCTTTACCTTTTAAATTATTCCTATTGCTATTTTTTTCGTTTCTCTATAACATAAATGCTTAAATTAAAACTACATATGTATCTCACAATTAAAACCAAAATTTTAAAATTTAACATATTTTTCAATTTACTTCATATAATTTAATTTTACGACATAATATAATTATTAGGTGTTACATACGTATGCCATTTATCTAACAGTATCTCCTACATTAAAGATTCGTGTGACTTTACAAGTAAAGGAAATCCATTATTTTTCTTTATCTCAATTTTATACGAAAAACCAGTTTTAGAAATAGCGAAATTCAAACCAGTTACATTAAATATGTTAATATTAATTTGGACATGAATAAATAACCAAGTGTTATGTTTAATGGCTCTATCATACCGCCTTGTTTATTTAAAATGGCATAGACAAGATCTTTGTGTTTTAATTGTGAATATAATTAAAATGTTTGATCCGCCATGACTGTTGTCAAGAGGTAAAATTTTAAACATTGTTCTTTTCTTTTGTATTATTTTATTTATTAACATGCAATCAGTCTGTATGTGACCATAAGCTGTTATTTTATTTGTTTTATGGTGTGTATGGTAGGCCTATCCAATGACGGGATACTATACGTATATTATCCAAATTTGTTGATAAGTTCATATTTTAATTTAACTGAAAAATATTGTATATAGCTGTTTAGGTACCTACTTAGTGGAAAAAAGATTTATCAACGAATGTACGACATAAAATAGTAGAAATTAAAAAGTGGCAATACTGTGATGTCGTCTCTTTCTAATCAATCTAAGAGACTAAAGTATTGCCACTTTCTTATTTCTATACTTTCTTGTCGGACTGTACGATGTAGATTGTAGAAGTTACCGCTTCAACAAAAGCGAAAATTAATGATCCATAATAATCATAACATCTTTTTTATTGTATGATTATATTTCTCCTTACTATGCATATAATTGCCGCGTCGACCGGACACATGTGCTAGAAGCATTAATTCTTTTATTTAAACATATCTACCAGCGGTTCTCAGCGGTTTTCTCAGTCAACCTTCGACAACGGTAACTGTAAAACTACCGGTCAGGGAGGCTATACGCTATATAGAACTTTAATTGTTTAGAAGTGTCAAAAAATAGAACCACCGCATTATACACTACCTAATATACGAGTACCTTCAATGGCGACATAGTAAAATACCTAAATGAATTTAGTGACTTAATTATAAGCCCAGCTTTAGGTAATAGACATGTAAATATTTGTCGCTTAACCTAATTAATTTAGGCAAAACCGTTATACGAATTCCCGTCATTCCATAGGTAATTAACTGACTTATTAAACGAATTAAAAGTTTATCGAGATCTACAGTAGTAAAACATTTTTATTTATTGAATATAGGGTCCATAATAAATAAGAATTTCATTGAAATGACATGATCTTGACAAAACTAATATGTTTAAGTAATATCAAAGAAATTCAAAATAAAATGTGATGTATACGTTAACAAATTTATGAGTTAATTACATAATATTTGTGTTGTAAAAAAAATGGTATTATGACTTTTTAACAAAAAACGATGGGTCAAACGAAAACAGTAAAATTACGGGAAAATATACAAGTGTTGTTTATTATTAATTATTTTAAGATTCTGGCAAATATTTATAGTTTATTTTGTGTGATTGTTTTCTTTGTCAAAATTGTTCTAATTGTGTTCTTCTCTTTTGTTTTAGGACGAAGTAAGTACGGGACCTCACGGCTGCCACGTGAGAACAAACCATTTTTTTCTTAAGTTTTTGAAAAAAAAAACTTGTTTTTAGCACTTTTTTTTACATTAACAGTTTTAAGCATCAATTTTAGGCCATCATCATTAGCATAATGAAAGCTGCAGCCAGGCATACCATGATTATATTGAAAAAATAAATAAAAAGAGATGGCGAGCTCATTTTCCAAAATATTTTGACACAAACATTAATAATGTCAAACCTATGACCGCCCATGCGTGAACCTCTCACCCTGTCACCACAAAAACGCCACTAAAAAACGAATTAAAAGACTAAAGGGACCTCAAAAAATATCTATGGCTGACTAGAAAAAATACGTGGCCAATGACCTTAGTCGATCCATCATAAAGTATTTAAAAAAGTTGGGGCAAAAAAGTGTCATTCGTTTAAAGGTTCGTAGCCTCAATAGACAAATTTAAAAAAATAACGTGAATCACTTTGGTTTCGGTTTACGTCAAAATAGACGAGTTACTTTACAATATAAGATTATATAAGAATTTAGATCGTCGTTTTTGGTTAGTCATCGGAAAAATAAAATTATTCAAGCCAATGCGTTGAATGGGTGTAAAGCTTTTAAAAACTAAACGTAGTTTTGCTTTACTTTCGCTTACAAAAATTATATTATTTTGGTTAAGTGATTAATTATTTACGAAAGTAATATTTATATAAGGAAAATTATTAATTTCGTTTTACCTTATTTTATTCTAAAAAAGTTGACAGTTTCATTAACATTGTGTGCTTACTAATTAATTATACTTGGATGTTTTACTTTTACTACGAACAATGACGTTTAACTTAATTGAACTTGAACAAAGTGATTTTGCTCGTTTAGTTTATGCCTGAAAAGTTTTCAGATATTAAAAATATGGCAACCTATGAAGATAATATGTATCATTGCCTGAATTTATAATTTTAGTGCTACGTTAGAAAAATCCAGGTATAGTTAGATTAAAGGTAGTTGGAATACTTGGAATAAATGCACCAGCGCAGCGGGGCACTTACCAATAGGCTAGGTAGAATTTTTGACCATGTTTTTTTTTTCGAAAATCCACGCTGTAAGGAACTTCAATCTGCAGGTCATTCATTATTCTTTATCATTTTTATCGAAATTACTTTTTTTTTAATCGACTATTTGACAGTGCTCAATAATAGTGGCTGTGGGTATATTTGCCTTCGAAACTTAATAAAAAAAAAACTAGTCGATGGTTAACAGTAGTCAAACTCACTGTGCGAATGCGGTATTGATGAAGGAACTCTGGATCACATTTTTTTCAATTGCACTAGGTTCCCATACTCTCTGTACGATGTATTACCGCGAAATATCCCTCGTCCTATCGATTTTCCTTCTTTATTAACTTTTATGGATGCTCCTGCTATGCTTATCAAATATTTACTTGAGCATAACATCAGGATGTAGAGTACAATTTTCTTTAATTTAATTAGATATTTACTTCGATGATCTTTCCTAATTTTCCTATGTTGGCATGCCTTACTTATTGTCACCATCTTCCCGCTCTTTTTCTTAATAACTGTACAAACGTCTTGTGTTGTCTGTGCCGTCCATAACATAATTAAAATGTTGTTTGTTTTAGGTTCCACACCTATCCTCCCACAAAAACAAATTATAAAAACCGACCATTCTCCTATCGTGTGATATGCCTTCACGTTGACATTGGCAAAATACATCTTGCTAACCCAGCAAGAAGTGAAAGCCACAGAGAAAAAAAAAAAAAAAACAGTTGTCAAGGTTAACATTTATGTAAACGGTACATAAATGTAAAAGTATATTATTATTATTATTTTCAAATTCTTTTTTTGTTATTTCTTTGCACTTGTTTATTTTTTCTTTCTGTAAAATATGTATCACGTGTTGGATTAGTCTGTAAGTGATATGTATATTTCAATAAATAAATAAAAAAAACTACGATTTGACATTAACAAGATTAGAGCCAACCATCAACATTATATTTTTTTCAAATAAGTTTCGTAGGCGAAGATCCCTACTGTTATTGAGAACTGTCAAATTGTCAATAAAAAAAAACTGAAAAACTATGGTAAAGAAAAATGAATGACCAGTTCTCAGATCCTTACAGCAAGCACTATCGAAATAAAATTTAATTTAATGGGTCCAAAGATTGTACAAAGCCTTTTGCGAAATATCGAATAATGTCTGACTGTTGACTGTCTGCTGATGTCATACTACTGATGGCATATACTAAACCACCATTTGCCAAGGGCTTGTGCACAAATCACGTGAGGTTCAAAGGGGGGAGGGGGGGGTCACGAAAAATCACGATATATCACGTTGGGGGAGGGAGGCGGGTAGGGGATAAGGAGACCTCACGTGTATTTCTCTACTAAAATAAATCTTCACTTTGTTGAATACTTCAAAATAGCGAGTCTATTTTACGAAATTTTGGCGGAAAAAAAATACACGTGAGGTAGCAAGCAAGGAGGAGGGGGGGTTAGTAAAGAACCTCACCAAATATTACCAGGGGGGAGGGGGGGTCAAAAAGTAGCCGAAAAAACCTCACGTGATTTGTGCACAAGCCCCAACTAACTTAAATAACTGCAACCACGCAACTGTTTAGTTGGCAAAAGTAGGTGTCACTTACTTCTTATGGTGCGAATAGGACATTCATATTTTCTTCCAGGCAACACCACATCGCCATGGCAACCCAGCAGGCAGTCGGTGAAATATTTTGACCAATTTTAACCGTCGATTCGTGTGACACACACTGAATTGGTTAAGATATTGCATCGTCCGCTTGCACGGGAATATCATCGAGGGACGCCATTTCTTTTTACCTTTTTTTTTTATTTTGTGTGTTTTTTACAAGTGCAAAGATCAAAACAGTGATAAAAAAAATAACCACTATCTTGTGTCATGGCGCGACACGCTTTGTACTAAGTAAGGAATGCGAACCGGTAAATAAAGTATAAAAGATAGGTATTACCGGTAATTTACCGGTAAGTTCTATAGAATATACCGGTTTGATTCCCTAGTACTAAGTATGTAAACAATTGCACATAATAACAATATGGACAAAAACTCAAAAACAATAGGTACATATGTATAAGGGCAAACCTATAAGGGATTTTTTCCAGTTAACCTGTGATCAAATGAGAGAGAAAACTACGTTATAGAAACAAGTCATCCAGTCGTTTTTTTTACTGTTTCGTTGTTGATCTTTGCACTTTTTGCATTTTAACGAATTTACGAAAATCGTGGTAGTTGGTGGGAATCAACGGGTGTTGTTTGAATTATAAACTGCTGGTTTGAGATAAAAAGAGAAATGGTATGCAGCTTGTGGTCGGAGTTCATAATGCACAGAATATTATATAATTATTTGAATACCATGGTTTGTTAGATCAAAGCGAAGTGAATTCGTCCTCAAAAAGGGATTCCTACTATAAATATTATCATGATTTTCGTATCAGGGTCGATAGCGAAAAAATTATACATAGTTAAGGGCTTTAATTAAAACAAAACTTAATTGATTCCTTTGTGTGACGAAAGTTACCCATATGACATATGACTAACTTTCGTCACACAAAGGAAGCGATCGTGATGTTTTGTTAAGTAAGCTTTTAACTATGTAATTATTTTTGCAATCGACCCATCAATCGTTTAATTTCTGTGTGTGTTTTGTTTGTGCTCGTTTTCATTGCTAGACTCTAATGAACTTAAGGCGTTTAGTATGGTGTTGCATATAGAAAAAATGCGATAAAAACATTGAGTGGTTTCATAATATCTCAGAATAATTAAGTAAACGTATATTGTAAGCACAGTACATATGTACGTACTAATCGCCTTACTAAGTCATGATTAGGGTTTTTAATTCCGTTTTTTTAAGTGAAACTTCTAATGCGACTTCCAACAAGGTTGCGTTAAACGTTTAACGGTTGCGTTAAACGTTTAACGCTACCGTGGAGGGGGTAGGAAAGCACTGTTGCGTTAAACGTTCAACGCTCCTGGGGAGGGGGAATAGAAAGAGATAGAGCGAGAGTGAAGAAGTTTGTCTTAAAGAAACCTTCCTATTTTCATTTCCACATTACGAAGTTTCCCTTCTTCCGCGCGGAGGGACTCCACGCACTATTTTTTGGTTTGAGCAATCCCGGACCCCGCGATTCCCCATACAAAAGATCACGGGATTGGAAACCTTAGTTCAAGATGAGTAGCATCAATTCAACAACTACAACCACTTGTGCAAAAATTTTGGAGAATCAAATTTTTGACCGACACAAATCTGTCATCAATTTTTAAACTTTGTCGTAAAATTTTACCAGTAAATAATGGTTTCTCTAAGTTTTTATTTTAGGTTTACGTTAGAACGTTAAAATTCGCAACTGACCTAATAAACAAAAACTAGATTTCTTTTTAACACCAAGGACATTTTGAGTAACGCCGGAGACAGTAAAAGTGTCGGTCATAAAGCTAAATCACCTTACTATAATTGTTTACTGCTTTTCGGTTATTATTTACAGCATACAATTAATAATCACTAGGTATTCATTTCCATTTATTATGTAATATTTGACATAATCATAATTTACATTAAACAGAATTCGATTTGTTTATGAAACTGTTGTTAGGGTTCCGTACCCAAAGGGTAAAAACGGGACCCTATTACTGAGACATCGCTGTCCGTCCGTCCGTCCGTCTGTCACCAGGCTGTATCTCAAGAACGGTGATAGCTAGACAGTTGAAATTTTCACAGATGATGTATTTCTATTGCCGCTATAATAACAAATACTAAAAATAAAATAAAATAAATATTTAAGGGGGGCTCCCATACCACAAACTTATTATAGATTATGGTACGGAACCCTTCATGCGCGAGTCGGACTCGCACTTGACCAATTTTTTTTAGCTAATTTTTTGTTTAATTTTTATGTTATGTTATTATGTAATGTTTATCATGAGTTTCATGGGTCAGAATTCGATTTATTTCCGAAACTGACATTTTTTAACAAGGATCGTTACCGGAATTCATTAAAATCGAAATACATTTTCGATATCGCGTTTTTAATTTCAAATGCTATTTAATATACCCAATTTACGTAGTATTGATATAGAAATTAGCCCACTTAAATGTAATATGTGTAATAATAAGCAAAAGTGAATTTGAATACTGGTATTTTGTATGGAGCCGAAGCCTACTACCGGTATTTCATGCTTTTTGGAATTATTATTTTAAAAATAAATTTAATTGGGTTTTAATACATGGGCTTTTCAAAAATCGTATAGTTTATGATGGTTTATATGGCAACCTTTATCTATATTATGAGTAGGCGTGTAAACATACTTTTTATAATTACGACTAACAAAGGTAATGCGCGGTGCAAATTTGTGTTTATATGAATGTTGTGTTGCTTATTGTAATGTGTGGTTTGTTAAGTAATTTTTACTACGAGTATGTCTTATACTATCGAAGACACTGTTAACTGTACATTTGTAAACCAATATAAAACTTTTTTTTTTTCGAATCCTGTCTGAACCAATTAAATTTTTCAATTTTTCGCTTCATTGTAAACAATATAAACCTTAGTATCTATGGATGTATAGTTAACTGTGTGTTCGTTTTTACATGCAACAATTTTGTAAAAATGTAACTAGTATGCAACGGGTATCATACATAATTATAATAATACAATCCAAGGTTACCATTTTTTTATTATTATGACATAAATAACTACAAATTGTGATGTATTTTCACCCTATTGCATATTCTCTTATTGTTTTATTGTGCTGCTTCCTTTATTTGTAAAGTTTATGTTTTGCATGTATATGTGTATGGTTTTTAATGAAATTGTCAACTTTTCAGCATTGTATCATAACGATTTACCTAATCTCAAGTAAAAAGAGCCGCATCAAATGCATTGCGCGGTATAAATGACTACTAAAAAACTTGGCACTGCAACTTTCCATCCCTGGTCGAAGATCCAGAGGCAGACCTTTTTTTTTTTTTTTTTATTTATTATACAGAAAAAAAACAATACATTTAACAATAATGCAACGAGCAAAACCATACTAAGGTTTAACTGCCGTTGAATTCACTCACATAGGTAACTACAATCAGGTATTAAATAGGTAGGTAGGTATTATTATTATTAATTACGATCGGAATTACATCACCTAAGGTACATTGCTTTGACAATTCGTTTACAGTGGTGTGGTGTTTCACACACACTCGTTAGTGTGTTGGAATCGAGTTCGTTAAGAATATTAGGTAACATGTATTCCCACCTTCGTTTCCCGTACACATTGTTACATTTTACCTAAAACTAGGTGGAAGGATGTAGTGCCTAAGGATATGATAGAGTGTCAAGTATCCGACGACGACGTCGAGGACAGGGCGAAGTGGAGAACCAAAGTAAGGAAAGCTGACCCCACCACCATATGGGATAATAGCTAGGAAGAGAGTTTGGAGTAGTAGGGCCTCGTGCAGGGTCCGTCCGGATTGTTACTACCGTCTTGCCTACTAACCCATCGTCAAACAGCAATGTTCGCATTGTTGTGTTCCGGTGTGGGGGTAAGATAGCCGGTGAAATTACTAGCATAGAGGCATTCTATCTTCATCCTCCGGGTAGGCAAACACTTTTGACTCCTCTGGTGTTGCAGGTGTTTATAGGCGACGGTAATCGCTTTCCATCAGGCGATACGTTTGCTCGTTTTCCCCCTATGACATAAAAAAAAAGAGAGAGAGAGTATAAATGACTTCTGCGCAATGCTTTTGACACCACAGTTTTTACGTGACCTTAACCTTACGTATACCTAATCTCACACAAAAAGAGTGGCGTCAAACACATTGCGCAGTATAAATGACTAATTTAAATGAAGTGTTTTTTCAAATAAGAATTAATTTATTAAGGATAAACCCGACACATATGAACAGACAAAAAAAATCCACCACATGCTTCGTCAATTTAAAAATAATGCAGGCAATTCACAATGGATATCCGCAACAAGCTTCGTCAGAATCAAATGACATAAAATAAATCCGCAACACGAATCCGCAAAAAAACTTAATCATTAAATCCCCTCTCAGGGCCATATCCAGTCCAAAAGTCCCCATTATGCTAGCAGCATTGCCCCATTTTTTTTTTAATTTCGAAAATATGACCACATATTTCATTGAAAAATCCAGGAAATAAAGTCAAGTATTATGCTGTTAACAGGAACAGTCCTTTTCAAGGAAGTAACTGTTGGCATATAATACCTAGTCTTTACTCAAGACTAGTTTTAAATTATAGGGGAGACCGAGGGGTTATGAAACATACCAAGGGGTTTTGAATATACGACGTTTAATGAGCAGAAGAGGTTTTCTTTGGCAGGCTAAACTTTCTGAACCCTAAGAATATTTTAAGGAGAGCCATCTTGATTTTAGTGCTGGAATGGTAGGAGTTATGACGTCATGATTTTTTTGTAACTAAATATTTCCAAAAGAGAGGAATCCGTTTGTGTTAGATATGAGTATATTACGGTTTATTTGGCTTATGTTTCATGATAATTAATTAAGCCGGCTTCTACTTGCAAGAGCCCAAACTTGGTGTGTTTCGATAATGTGATTCCGAGTTTCTCCAAATAAGTACCAGTAATGTAAATTTTTTATCATATAATGCAACAATAACGGGTCTGTAATGTATCATCTAATATCAGAAAGACTAACATACACTGGTTATACAGTAAATTGACATAAATTATAGTCTTTTAATATAATGGAACATTTGATAATAACGTTTCAGTTTATTGTTATAATTTGTTATACTCTAATTATTTTTGGTATAACGATAAATAACAGGAGCAAGTCGACTAATCCCCACTTTGCGGGGCTTCTATTTCCGCTCTAAAGGACGTCAGGTGCCTAACGAACTTAACCTATTAAATAAGTGGTGATTTAATGGGCTTGTAGCTCTTTAGATCGCATTATATGTATCTCATGTTACATCATACCTTTAGGAGATTATCTAAAACGACATTATAATCCTTCGTTAAATTAAATAAAACTTTGTGTAGCCATGAATAACATAACCCAGTAACAATGTACAATGTACCATATTTTTCCAAGAATAATGACTTTCGGTATGAAGTTTTGAAATATTTGGCGTTTTTTTTTGTAACGAAGATGTCTTATCTTTTATTTAACATTGGCACATAAATACTCACCTTTAGTAAAAGTAAACCTATTCATATTTATTCTTTATTCTATACCATGGTAATTAAAAGAGATCTTTAAAAATATACATATGTATCACATGGACCCTGTAAGGGTATTGCAAAATCTTAAAACTAAGCCTGCTTAAGCAGACATCTAAGGGTGTACAAAAATTCTATTTAAAATTAACACAGCCGCTGTTAACTAAAATCTAATGAAAGTTAACTAAAATTACAAAAAATAACAAATGATAAATAACATAAATTCAAATTAAAAAGATTTTTTTTAACGACTGCCCTCAAACAGTTCTTGCACTGTGTAGAAAAAAAATTGTGCTAAGAATGACTTTAACTTTATTGCATATGTTTTGTCACTTGCTTCTTTTTTAATATGGTCCGGGATTTGATTATAATATTTAACTGCTGCAAAAACTTCAACTACGTAGACTATAACGTTAAACTAAATTTAAAAATGGCCCTTACGGCATAGGGCCAAAAATACTGGCGACGTTTCCTCGCAGAATCGCCAAACTGATTATTTGAGCGAGAAAACCGCCAGCTCTCCGGTCGCCAGCAACTTCAACAAGCCTTTTCGAGATATCTTTGAAAAGACTTAATGCGCTGGGACCCCTATTCTCACAAAATCACTCCTGTGGCGCATAGATAATCCAATAGCGGGTTATACTCTCGCACAAAGTCCGACTACTGGTAGTGAGGGCTAACCAGCCCTGATACAGTTCAAGTCATGTCTAAAAAAACTGTCTTACAAAATATATAAAATTATACTCAGTGCCAAGACCACCATATTTGTTACGTTTTATGTCTTCGGCTGCTTCTGTCGCTGCTCCGGCTCTATTCGATGTTCGGTGGAGATATGACGGCGACAGTGGCAATACAGGTTGCATCCCACACAAATACAAAGACCTCGTGGATAAAACTACACACTTCATAGACAAACTAGCGCGAATTTTAATTATTTTAAAAATGTCTTTGCTCTGTCCAGGTCCACGCACGCGCCGGCCGAAGAAGCCCCCCGGAGAAACCGCCCAAAACGACGAGAAACGTCCCCGGACTGCCTTCTCTGGCCCACAACTTGCCAGGCTAAAGGTAAACTTTATAACTTACCAAAATTGTACCGATCCTCTTCACTCGTATTATGAAACCTGGGCTAGCCATCTTGGCGTCGCCGGAGATTGGGAAGCACCCCAAATTTATTATTATTATATGAGCCTGGGACCCTTTGGTATCAGGGTCGCAGGCGCGCGACAACGCGTCTGGTCTTCGGGCCATCATTTTGCGGATGGCTCTAAAACTTAACATCAATTTTCTATGGAGACGGGTCATTATTTCAGGAAAAATCTTAACAGCACGACGCAGCATTGTGGCGCCATCCGTACAGGGTCATCTGCTGGTCTGGTACTTATCACGCCAAACTGCTAGACGGATTTTGCCCAAATAGCACAGAGGTTTCAGCTTAAATTAGTTGTATAAGAACTGTATAAAAGCGCTTATGCAGATTGTGTGTTGCTTGGGTTACCATGTTAGTACAGAGATAGCTGGACATTGAAAGATAGTTAAAGGATACTTTTTACCCGACTACGTTCTTCCAAGCCTTTATAAAAAATTTATAGACAGATGCCGAAGCTTGATGGGTATCATACATTTGACTGTTTTTATGGTACGTCAACTTCCTTTGAGCAGCGTCAGGGTCGTTCCTCCGCTCCAATGTCTGATTTACTCAATAAATCTATTATGTCCGTCTATTATGTCCTCATTTCGTTCTTAAAGAAACTCTTCAAAACATTAATACCTTATTTGTCCACAGCATGAATTCGCCGAGAACCGCTACCTGACCGAGCGCCGACGCCAAGCCTTAGCCGCCGAGCTCGGCCTGGCCGAAGCTCAGATCAAGATCTGGTTCCAGAACAAACGAGCCAAGATCAAGAAGGCTTCAGGCCAGAGGAACCCTCTAGCCCTGCAGCTGATGGCCCAGGGTCTGTACAACCACAGCACGGTGCCGCTGACGAGAGAGGAGGAAGAGCTGGAGATGAAGGCTAGGGAGCGTGAACAGCAGAATCGACAGTGATTTGGTTTGGGTTTGCTAAAGACAAGGTCATTGTAATAATTTCGTTAGTATTCCGTGCTAAACATATTCCCTATTCCTATAATTATCGTATGTCGCAGCATTTAGGATCAGTTGGGGCAAACACGCCACATGGGGTAAGTGCAAACACGTGGTATAAGACCTTATATAGCTATTATAACTCTAATTCAAGTTGTATAAAGGCTATATAAGCGTTTATGCACACTGTGTGCTACTTAGGCACCTACTATAAAATATCGAAAAGTACACATATGTATACACATGTCGTACTTTTACTATGTTATGTAACAATTTAGTTGGTTCTAAGATGAGCCTAATCCCGCGTGGCGCGCTTGTCTCGACTTTATTTTCTTCTGCTAAGGTTGATTTTTTTACTTGATTGGGATTTCTTTAGAGTCATAATTAACTGAAGGTTCATTCATGAGGTCTGCAAATCCAGAAGATAGAACAGCGAGAGGATTGCTTTTAGACTCTGGTCCCAAAAATGACTTATACTGACCCGGAAAAGTTGGATATCATTAATAAAATAACGGACTGCGAAGCCAAGTTAGTTACATATATTTTTAAAATTTAGATAAATACAGAAAAGGTTCTGATTGTGATCTTGTCTTTTAGCATTATTATTTAAAACCTGGATAGTGCATTTGTACCTAGTTTTGTCACTTTAGCTTACTTTTACTGAGATGTACAGAATTTTAGTCAGTTTTCTATGTAGTTGATTCGTTTTCATGACAAATAATAAAGCCTGTCCGTTCTTACTTGTTTTATTTAGTAAATAAAATTCTAACCTCAAAATTGACGTTGACTTTCTAATATTGGTAGTGTGATATCCAAAATAGTGACTTAGGTTGCTAAATTAATGAGAAAATTACCGCTTTCAACAAATAAATTTTAAGGTAAAGGTAGGGAATGCAAAGCGGTAAAATTTTCTATAGAAATTACGGGCAATTTACAGGAAATTCGGACATACAAAAAATTACCGGTTTGCATTCCCTAAAGTTACTTACTGTTTGTTAAAGTTACAAACTTGTTTACTAAATAAAACAATCAGGAACTGATCGACTAGATTTATTCTGTTAAATATATTAAGTTTTCTAAATGATTATCCGTTTTCATTGTTCCTAATAATTAGTGCCATGACATATGGACTTGAAAATTAATGAAACATATCTTTTAAATAAGGTTTTATTCAGTTAAAATAACAAAATATATAATGCTATTTGGCATAATATAATAATTTAATTTAATTTGTGTAATAGTAAAAAAAATAAAGATGAAAATGCTTTATTATAATATTTGTTTTTTTTTTGTGCGTGTTTAGTTATAGTTATAATTGTAACAACAAGCACAATTTAGTAACTTCACAAAAATATTTTTAAATTCGTTTAGTATACTTTTCTAATATATTTATATTTCAAAATATCTGAATAAAGCCTTGTCATATTTTTCTATAAGAAAGATAATTAATTGTTAGCGTAGAGATGTGTCACTCAATAGTATGCGCGCGCTAAATGGCGAATAGGTTTTGCAACGCCACTCTGCAATGTCACTAGGGTTGTCAGTTGAATTAAATTTATTTTAGTTTAATTAAATAAGCAAGCTAGGGATAAGTCTTTGGTCTTGCTTCAAGTCAACATGACGTGACGTCTGAGAATAAACGAAACTTTATGTAAAAGTACATTTGACGCTATAATTATTTGTCTCTCATATAGTTTGCCATGTAAATGGCTATGTAAATAAATATTTAAGTAAATAATAATAAAACTATAAAAGCGGCACTGGCCGAATAATGTCCCACTCGAATTGTATAAATAAATAATTTAAAATATCATGTAAATAATATTTAATAAGTCTTAATAATAATTAAGTTATTTATTGTGCAATGTAGCAGTATTAGTAGATGTTAGGGTTGGTGGCAAACTGATGAATAAAACTATGCCTAAACATGTTTATTTAAATATTTAGATACCTACTAGATGCGCCTCGCGGTGTTACCCGCTCATTCCACGATAACACGAAAAAATTTCGGGGTAAAAAGTAGCCTATATGTTAATCTAGGGTGTCAGCTACCTTAATACCAAAAATTATTAAAATTAGTCCAGCCGTTCGAGCGTGAATGATTTACAAACATACATAAACACACTCACAAACTTTCGCCTTTATTTTTTATTATATTAGTGTGATAGATACAAAGATAATTATATGCTGGCAACAATTTATTCAACTCACTGGAATGTAAACGGGACTCGAATTCACAATTTACTTTACCGGAGTAGGTTACAATTGAGCTATAACATCATTATTCTAATCACATGAGATCAACCACTATAATGCACTATTTAACAGCGCCCCTGTTTTTTTCTGTTTAACATATTTAATGCATACACATTTGAACCAATTTTGGTACGGGGATAGCTCGACATCCAAAGATGGTTAGTAATACTTCTAGTTGGAAATAGACATAAAGGACAAACATAAGACCTAATAACACTGTTTTCTAGCAAATTAATGATTTATACGTTCACTAAAAAGATAAAATTTGACTAACACATCTACTCAACGCAAACGTCTACATTTTGGACTTTAGTTATTTTTATTAAACACCCTTTCATACATACAGTTATTGAGTTTGTAACAACATGTGATTATTTATTAGATTGTCACCAACTCGTACCGTAAAGTAGCAGTTTATAGGAAAAACATTATTAAAAGAAGTTTAAAAAACCCTTTTGTTTTATTTTGTTACTCATGATTATGTTTTTTTTTGCTGTCGATTTCTTTTTTTCCTAAGATTTCAACAAGAGTTGGTGAGTTGATAAAATTGCTTATTCTGACCATGGTAAGTCTATTTCCCACAAATATTTCCATTGAGTTACACAAATTGGCCCGGGCCAATTTTTATTTCGTTGTCGTTTTTTTTTTAATTTCAAGCTCCTCACTTTTTACTAAGTTTTAGCACAAAATACGAAGTTTAGTTACGAAATTTCCATACATTTTGTGTTACTCAATGGAAAATATTACCACGTTCAGAATAAGCAAATTTACCACCTCACCAAATTTTATTGAATATTGAGAAAAAATAGATTCAAATTAAAAAAATGCCCATGTAATTTGTAGGTAAGTACCATAAGACAGGCACATGGAATAAGCAGACCTACCATAAAGATATCGAAAAATACAGATGATACACTAATAACACCATCTTACTTATTGTGACCGAATTTGCTCTACTTCACTAAGGGTGAAGGCAGATGAGCGTAATTTCGGTCACACCATACTTAGTTTGACGTAATAACACGACATGATGTATGGCGCGACCGAAATTATGCGACTCAAATTACGCCCGTCTGGCACCCTAAAGGTAAAAGACTATAGATTTAACTAAAGGTTAATGTACTCTTCATATGCTTAGGCACGGATCAGTGCGGGATATTAGAACTTTAGGTTAAAATATCGGTTAATTTCAATTTAATTAGCCTATTTTTGACATGACATTCGTGGGGTTAAAAATTATGTAAAATAAATATTAACTAAGCAAAGCTTGTACTATGGGTACATCTTATATTTAGGTAACATCAATGACCCAGGATTAAATATTCGAGTTTATCACACAAATATTGGCCGGGATTCGAACCACGACCGCCGGCTCAGTACGCAGGTTGAAAAAAAGATCATTCAGGCGGATTTTACGAATATCTTAAGAAAGAACCTGCTGTTAGTGTTTTATTCCGCAATAAAAAAATGCACGTGTTAAATTCGACCAATAAACATTACAAAGTAAATTTTAAGTAATATTAATAGAAAACCTTCGTCTTTTTCCAAGTCGGTTAAAAAGTCTCTAAAACTCGAACCCTCCGTAATTCAGTTTAAAAATAACTTCCGCCCTAAAAAATACAAAATTAAAGTTCTTGAGTCGGGAATCGAACCGGCATTCCCGATTCGCGATGCCGCCGCAAAAATTCCAATAAAACCGTCCCCCCGTCTGTCTGTCAGAGCGCGATAGCTACGGAAGGGTGCAAGATTGGGGTGTTAAAAAAGTTTTATTGAACTTAATTGAGCGCCTGGTATGTACGTTCATTTGTATAATTTAAGAAAATGGGTGAGTGTGAATTGGAAACATTTCAAATTTTCATAAGGCTTCCTTTTAAAATTTTCTTTTTTCATATTTATGGCAAATATTATATTGATAATTTCAACCACATTTTTGAAGTGAATTATACTTTTCCCTGAGTTCTAGATAGTAACGTAGCTATTTCATGCTTTTATATACATGCGTGCAGTCGAAAATATGTTGAAAAGAACAGGTTTCAGCGTGAAATTTCGAGTAGTTTATGAAACCTAAATTATCAATGGAAAATTCGAACTGTAGGTTTCAAATATATACCTACAATTAGATCGCAATGGCCCTGTTCTAAGTAACATTGATAATATGTTAAGGAACATGTTTGATCATAGAGAAAAATGTATAAAACAATCAGCATTTTTGAACGTATAAGGAGTTTTTTCCTTAAAGTTCAGTGTCACAAAACCCAATAACTATTATTTTTATTTGGTTATACGGACTAGTTTTGTTAAAAAAACGATAAAAGCAGCGTCGTCTAAGAATCAGCACTCAAATGACATTACCTAGTGGAAGAATGACAGCTACAAACTACAAAAAGAACAGTGGTACAATTTTATACTAATAGTAATAGTCCGACTGTAAAATTTTCCACTCTGTGACCAATTACTGGTCGCTTACGCTCTTTTAGGGTGAGGAACTTATCAAGTTGATTTTTCAGAATATTATTAGAACTGAGAGATGCTATTTGACATTATGAAAGTTACACTTAAAATAAATAAACGTCTTCAAATAATTTAATTTGTCGATTATTTTGAGATGAGTCACATTTTTGCAATCTACGTTATTAGTATTAATTTTGCATTCTTTCTTAATACTTCTGACGACGCATTATCCAAATGAACCACTGAACGAAATGAAAGACACGAACGATATGAGTAGTTTGAGTTTATAGATCCACTGAATGAAATGAAGGAAATGAATGAAATGAATGAAATGAAGGAAATGAATGAAATGAAGGAAATGAATGAAATGAACGAAATGAATGAAATGAAGGAAATGAATGAAATGAAGGAATTGAAGGAAATGAAGGAAATGAAGGAAATGAATGAAATGAAGGAAATGAGTGATATATATCACGAGAGCTCACGACATGAATCGTTCTCCTTCATTTGAGTAACTTGATTTGCGCATCTCTGTAATAAGATAGAGCATGCCTCGTCAAACGTTACATTAAATACATCACTTCATCCGTCCATCCAAAAAACAAACTAATTTGTGAGGGTTTAAAAGGCAAGGTGTGCGGAAGAGGGCCAGAGGAAGAAGTCCAACACGCTGGTCGGTCATGGTATATAATCGGTATGATGATTATGACATATGAAATTCGAGCAAACGATAGAGATCTGGTATCGATAACTAAACTGGCCTTGCCTTAGCAAGGGTTAGAATAAAAGTGTTTAGAAACGGGATTAGACGCCCCGTCCGTCCGGGAATCGGCGAAAAACAGTTAATTTCAAACGTCGTCGAGCACGCATTCCTAGCGTGCCGTGCAGCGCGGCTTACATGGAGTCTATTCTGTCATGCTAAGCTGAAAGGTGACCTTTTTGTATAGAGCTTCATGGTTATGGTTATGGGCTCCGCTTTCCGCACTTAGTCCGTGTATGTTCGGGCAGTTGTGCATACAGGTTTGCCAGCTAATAGTCTAGCCAGCCTAACTCCGTCCAGAAGCGCAGGATTCTCCTGGTGTCTCCACAGGCTTCACGAAGTGACCTCTGTGCTTTGAGGATTTCAGCCCGTTGCTTAGCTACGGCAGGTAGACGTTTAGAGCTCCATAGCAAAAGGTCGCATTTTACCTTAGGACGGCAGTATTACGGACATGGGACGACTTCGGTCTCAGCGGGGCGGCTAGGCGCGTGGGGCGGCAGGCATGCCACGCACACCAGCCGATCTGTCTGCGCGAACCGCCTCACGCACCGCTCTGAAGTCAACTTTCCAGTACGTCTACCATATCACTGACACACAACTTTTTGTCACTTTCCTTTCAATACCGTGCGAGCATGACAGGTGACGGCGAGTCGCGCGACAAGCGAAATCGCGGAAAGATATGCTAGCCCACCGATACATAAGCCACCTCACGCGCCGCTCTGACAGTGGTCACCTCAAGGCCAGAGATTCTCTCGCAAGTTAAGGATTTCTACAGCCAGCTCTACGCCTCACACGCACCCCGATCTGACCCACAGGATGATGATCCCAGAGCCACCCTCATACGCCACTTTACAGAAGACCTGCCTGAGATCAGCCTAGACGAGGTCGTATTGGCCCTAAAACAGCTTAAAAATGGAAAAGCCCCTGGAGAGGATGGTATCACGACAGAGCTCCTGAAGGCAGGGGGTACCCCCATACTAAGGGAGCTCCAGGAGTTGTTTAATACTGTCCTCTTCAATGGGAGAACTCCGCAAGCGTGGAACAGAAGCGTGGTTGTCCTGTTTTTCAAGAAAGGCCATACCACCCTGTTGAAAAACTATCGGCCCATATCGCTTCTGAGCCACGTATATAAGCTGTTTTCAAGGGTTATATTACGAACCGCCTTGCCCGAAGAGTATAATCGGCCTCTGTGTCTAGCCTTTGTGGACTATGAAAAGGCCTTTGACTCAATCGAAACTTGGTCTGTTCTGGAGTCCTTGCAGCGATGTCAAGCCGACTGGCGATACATCGAGGTGATGAGATGTTTATATTCAGCCGCCACGATGACTGTGCAAGTACAGAACCAGCAGACAGAACATATCCACCTGCGTCGAGGAGTGCGACAAGGTGACGTTATATCACCGAAACTGTTCACTAACGCACTGGAGGATATGTTCAAGACGCTGGACTGGAAAAATCGTGGCATTAATATAAATGGTCAACACATCTCTCATCTACGATTTGCAGACGACATCGTTATCATGGCCGAGACGTTGCAGGACCTGAAACACATGCTAGACAGCCTGGCAAATTCGTCTCAGCGTATCGGTCTTCGGATGAATTTGGATAAAACCAAAGTTATGTTCAATGAACATATCGATCCGGGACCGGTCGCCGTAAATGGAGTCTCCATCGAAGTTGTTTCCGAATACGTATACCTAGGGCAAATGCTCCAACTAGGTAGAGGCAACTTCGATAAGGAGGCTAAGAGGCGAATACAACTGGGCTGGGCAGCGTTTGGAAAACTGCGTCGAGTCTTCACGTCGCCCATACCTCAAAGTCTAAAATCAGTGCGTCTTACCTGTTATGACCTACGGAGCCGAGACGTGGCCACTTACCTTACGACTAGTCCACCAATTCAAAGTCGCTCAGCGAGCCATGGAAAGAGCTATGCTTGGTGTGTCTCTTAGGGATCAGATCCGAAACGAAGTAATTCGACAGAGAACCAAAGTTACCGACATAGCACAGCGGATAAGCAAGCTGAAGTGGCAGTGGGCTGGTCATATCTGCCGTAGAGCCGATGACCACTGGGGCAAACGAGTCCTGGAGTGGAGGCCACGAATCGGTAAACGTAGTGTAGGGCACCCTGTAACAAGGTGGAGCGACAACATTCGTAGGACAGCGGGTAGTAACTGGAGGACGAGAGCTGAAAATCGAGCTCAGTGGTGTGCCATGGGAGAGGCCTACGTCCAGCAGTGGACTGAAACAGGCTGATGATGACGCGCCGCTCTGCCCGTCTAGCACAACTATGCTTCACGAGTTTCGCGACGCTTATCGCGCGACATAGCGCTACCCGTCACCCTCTCACATTACTGTACAGAAAGAGACAGCCAATTATCTCGCGTGAGAAACAGTCGTTTGTGACAGTTGTGCTAGAGGTGCTGAAGTCATCTTTCCTGTGCTGACCCGCGCCGCTTGCCGTGCCGCGAAGAGCATTCCAATCTGACAAGTAGATGTGATTGGTCCATTTCCCACATCTTCACTCCACACCGCTTCTGTGGACAGGTAGCCTAAACTACGCCAGATTTTCGCAGTACCTTACAATTTTGATGATCGGTGAGATAGAGACTAAGGATTTTGGTCCTTAATATCTGTTTATACTTCAGGTTGAAATTGAGCCTAATTTGGAATTCACCCTATGTATACCCACTGTGCGCTCTTGGTCATTGAATAAGGGGGAGAGCTAAAATGTTTTACATAGCTTCTAGAAAAGTATGGCATGACGTGTTTCTGCTCGAGTTATCGGGGGCACTGCAAGTGCCGCATGATCAGATATGTACTATGAGCTGCAAAATGGCATGGCCCATTTATGAATGAATTTATTCATAAATGGGCCATGCATTTGTGTCTATAGTACATATGATGGTAAATAAAAATAAAATAAATATCGGTCAACCACGCAGAAATCAACCTTGTCCCAAAGTAAGCTCTAGTTGGCTTGCGTTATGGAGACGATGATTCCATCACCACCACGTCTCCGGCCGATTTTGGTGATGGCGACCGCTTCCTTTCCTAATTGACTTGGTGATCATGCGCCCTAAGATGACTTATTTAGGTATCTAGCCGATATTTGCGGTGAATTCCCGCGCACACTGTTGGCACATGAGTTCCACCGTCTACATAATTGGACATGGCACTAAGTGGGACGGACCTGCAACGATATACTTAGATAAATATATACGTAAATACATAGAAAACATCCAAGACACATATACAAACAAATATTCGACTTAGCCAGCGTTCAGTTTGAAGAGAAAAATAATTGTTTTAGTTTATTGCATCTATTAAAATAATATGATTCTAAACATTCCTACAGTGAAAGTGTAAGTTTAGTCTAACTGTACTTTTGCTGCATGTGAGCCCACCCGAGCCACCACCCCGCATTCCCCACGCTTTATAAGGGTGCTTTATACATTTTATTGATCTACTTGTGTTCCGTGTTACAACATTATTTTACGCGATAACAGAAATCAATAACCCAAACATTTTGAATCGGTTATTTAATAAACTATTTTATTACTAGCTGTGTCGCGCAGTGTAACCTGCTCATCCCACAGGAAGACTAAATTTATTCAGGATGAAAAGTATCCTGTCCTTTCCCGGGACTCATGTTACCTACCATACCAAATTTCATCTAAATCGGTTCAGCGGTGATGAGGTGACTTATGCAATCTTTTACCTTTTCAAGCCCCATATTTGCGTCTGTCTGTATGTTTGCAATTTTAGAGACAACTTACTGAAAAGATTTTCATGCGGTTTTCACCATGTGTTTTCTGAGGAAGGTGATATAATTCCGTGATAAAACCGAAATATTGCTAAATTGGAAATATGGCAAAGATGTCGAATTAGAACCCTAAGGAGTCTAAATATTGCATAATACAAAAAGGATACGTTTCCGATATAATACCGAGATATTGTTCATTTGAAGATAAGTATTACAAAGCACCTTCACGCCGTAATATCGAGCGTTTCGCAGGTTTATTATTACTATTACAACATTACTATTACAAAAGGCTAAATTTGTCACAATATCGATTTAAAACTACAAAACAGTCTTGGAATAAGTCATAACTATGTAATGAGCTAATTAAACATTTCAATACATTCCCCAAAGCGTCGAGACTAGATGTCTAAAGCCAACTGTTAAAATAAAAACAAGCCGTATCGATGTGAACGAACTTTAGTGCAATAAAAAACCTTTGACCACCCACGATGAGGAACTAACCAGATTAAATCGGCCCCTACACGCAAACAGGGGCATTACGAGTAAGGTCTTGCCGTTTGGTTTTGATAGCGCCCCGGTTAGTGAGATACGGTGTGGGAAATAAGGGGTAAGGAATGGGGGGTCAGGTTAGGATGGTAGAATGTATTTTAGTGGTTCGGAGGTTTCGCAAAAGTGAAAGAATGGAGGTTGGTTCTTGGATTTTATGACATAATCTAGTTGTATTGTATAAAGGAGATAACAAATTACTGTCGTATAAAAATTTAAATGTATGATATGCAAATTGCCACGTATAACTTGACCGAGTTAGCGAAGTAAGCGAAGCGTTTCCGTTTTAGCATGCCCATTTTTTTTCGTAGGTCCGAATTCGATTTGTCCAGATTTCAGCCTGTTCTCAACCGATTATCGTGAGCAGGTTCGATATTTTTTTTTTGTCTTGTCAGTTTTTAGTTTTTTTTTTAAACTGCGATGATAGGGGTGTTGAAAACGTAAAAAAAATACATATTTGCGTCATTTTATAAACAGACTCGCGCCGTTACCAGCTCACAAAGCTACTAGTAAGTAATATTTAGATAAGGTGAGTAACTTAGTCATCGGTTACTTGAGTTGTCAACATTTCAAACTTATTATAACAAAACTTATTATGACATTACATTCATGGTTTCGAAAGACTGATAACATCACGTTTACAACGTCGAGGTAATTAAATAAACATTTTTGAACGCGATGACAGTGCGACCAAAAATAGTAGAAATTAATAAAAACCGGTCAAGTGCGAGTCGGACTCGCGCACCGAGGGTTCCATACAAACACTTTAAATCCTTAAGTGGTTAAGTTAAGTTTGCACCTGGTATGTATAGCGCTCCATACAAATGAGGTGCAAAGATTTCTTCATTAAAGTTGTGAGTGTGTGTGATCCTGTTTTAGTATAGATAGATTGACTCATAAAAACTTATAATAATAGTTTATGCAACATTTACATGATGGAAAGGTCTTAACATGAGTTTTGTAGATATGAAGTACTCAGTACTATCAGCAACTCCCTCGGAGCGGAGGAATGGCGGCGGTGCAAGCGGCGTCGAAATAACATCATTATTATATCGTTACATTATGAAAGGTTCTCGAGTGGAGACAAGTCTATTGAGGAGGCCTGTGTCTAGCAGTGGACGTCCTATGTAGAGATGTGTCGTTCTCGAGAACCTTTTCCAGTTTGTAGGTATGGACTTGTGCACAAAATTTTGACCCCGTCCCCCCTGGTGATATTTAATGAGGTTCTTTACAAACCTCCCCTCCCCCTCACTACTTCACGTGTATTTTTTTGGCCAAAATTTCGTAAAATAGACTCGCTATTTTGAAGTATTTAACAAATGAAGATTTATTTTGAAACTATGTCGTTTTTTTCTTAGTTCGTTCACTGTAGAAAAATATACGTGAGGTCTCCTTACACCCCTCCCTCCCCCAACGTGATATATCGCTATCGAACCTCACGTGATTTGTGCACAAGCCCTATGGGGAAAGAACGTTCTCGAGAACATTTCCCTTACAAATCCGGAAACGTTCTATAGTCCTATTGTTGAAATGATGATGATGATAAACATTATGAAATAAAATAACATCACTGATTTTGCATTACCATACCCCATGGCAATGTCTGCACTCTGCATAGTAATGTATGTCTTTAAGTATTAGTATCTGAAATTATTACAGTAATTTAACTATACTGTATTAATATAAAAGTGATTTAATCAATCTGTATATGTTGCTTTGATATGTGCTTTGTACTTAATGACATTATTGCATAAAATATATACCATAAAAAACTTGTAATTAAATAATTTAAAATAATTTACTGTAATTACATGATTAAACGTGGCGCCATCTCTATTAAAAGCCATCAATATTAAAAACAAACATTAACTGAACTGACTGAAGCAAACATATCTTGCCATGTAAAAAAATAACCAAGTAACTTATCTTACCAACATTAGGTACAAATTAGTATGATTTTTATTTTAACATCCTTAATAGTATAATTGTGTTAATATACATGTGAAGAACGACAACGTGATCGTTATGGTACACTATTAAGGATTATAATAGAATGAATATCGAATTGAGAATGGCAAAAACAAATTTGTACATTAAGAAACCGATTGAAGGCGATCAATACGAGAAAGGAATTTTGAAAATAGAATGTGCAATGCGTTTGGCTAATTTGACACTAGGGTTGTCAGTAGTGGTAATTAAGAAAACACTATATGCCATAGGTAGGTAAAAGACACTTTATTAAAAGCTTTTATTTAGTGTAGCAGTGAGGTTTTTATCTATACATATTATTATAGAACTGTCTTTTTTATTCTAATCAATTTTATTTTTCATAGAGTTAAAATTTCTATGGGACATTGGGACTAACTACTGAATTAATAATCATTCTATAATATTTCCTCTGAGCGCTGAAAAACTACCTATCTTTATATATTTAAACGTAGACAGTAAAAAAAAAAAAAACAAAAAGTGGGTGCATCTTGCACATGTAGTCTCGTACATATAATTACTAAATCATCAATAATAAAAAAAAATGGTATTTTGGTATTGTTTAATTTTACAACTAAGCACAATTTGTAAGTATTCAATTTTAATATGAGTCTACATTCCTATTGAATAGAATTGTCAACCCTATTTCGCCGCCAGCCAATCAGCGCCCGTGCCGATCTATCACGGCGCCTGCGCAAATATAAATAATCAATCCTTGGGTGGCCGTCATATGTACCTGTCATCTCTTCCAGTTGACTTTTGAGCTGAAAAATACGTACTCGTGACTTATGTGTTTAAAATGGTATGTTTTACAATATCTTTGATTTATTTATTTATTTATTTATTTATTTAAACACGTTTACATGACATTACAGTTTCTTAACTAATGCGCCATGAAACTTACATTATTCATAGAAAAGCCAACATAAACATAAAACAGCAACACAAACAAATAATAATAATATTAATTATCATCGATCATCCAATTCCTCACAAAATCTCAAACATTCAGTGCACACAACCGCCCATCGCCACGCAAACAAATCACACTCCGGTGCTGATGTCAGGAACGCATTGAGTAGCACAAGAGCACGAACAAGTGGGGAATTTTTGCGAGACACAGTACGCGCCGCCGGCGCCATCAAGAGATCGCGCTGCCGCGGTCTGAGAGCTATCCTAGGGACGTCAGGAACAAACAGTCGCACGAGGCGGCCTACAAGCTCAGGACAGTCGGACTCGCCGCGCAGGATTCGACATGCGGTAGTCAGCAAACAAAACTTTCGCCTAACCTCTAGTGAATTGTAGCCGAGTGTTCCCAGAAGATATTTGGTTGGGTACATGAACGGGTAGTACCCATACATTTTTTTATATAAAAACCTGAGAAAGGCTTTTTGTACTTTTTCCAGTAGTAAAGCATATGTTGATTCGTATGGGAGCCACACAATCGACGAAGTCTCCAGCTTGCTTCTGACCAGGGCGTTATAGACTAGCTTGATCGCTAAAGGGTCATTAAAGTCACGCAAGTTACGAATGACAAAGCCTAGTCTTCGATAGCAGTCAGCTGCAAGTATCGATATGTGCTCATGAAATGTGAGACGCGTATCGAAGACCACGCCAATGTATTGATAAAGTGCTGAAAATTATTTAGCTCAATCCTTAGGTACTTAACATGAATATGAATATTTAAGACATGTGTGTTGTACAATTTACTAAATGGGTCCCTTATTTACGCATTATTTTTGGCATAATTAATAATAAATAAATATCGGACAACCTCACACAAATCGTTCCAGTCCCAAATTAAGCTCAAGAAGGCTTGTGTTATGGTTACTAAACGACGATATACATACTTATATAGATAAATATATGCTTAAATTCATAAAACAACCATGACCATGATGATTCAGTAATGAACATTCGGGGCAGTAAAATTATATGAAACACGCTTCGCGAAAAAGTTCCAGAAATTAAAAAATAGTCCTTGAAAATGGTCCTTGCTAAATATTAATAATGAAATGAAATAATGTATTCAGTAAGTAGGCCACAAGGGCACTTTTACACAGTCAGATTGTAAATCTACCGACATTTCCCAAGAGGAAACCGTTGTTGAGAAGAAAGCCAATAGAAACTCAACAGTAAGCCATTGGTTCATAAATAATACTTAGAGTATTCAGTTACATTTATGTTATAACCAAATACATTGGTTATGTTATAACTAACTTATGATAACTGTTTTCAATATTTCCCTTTTTATGTTATAGAGTTGCCTCTAAAGTTCATCAGACAGTTTCTCATAGAAACTTACTAAATAGTTCATTAATTCGGATGAATTATTAAAATTTCAAATGTTTTCACATGGAGGACCCATGTAAAACGAAAATAAATATCCTTCAAGATTGACAACCCTATCCATCAGCCAATCAGCGCTCGCCGCCGGTGAACGGCCAGTATTCCCAAATAAATAACCACGCGGGTGGCGCAATATATCAATTACACGAAGCTTAACACGTGCTGTACCGTAAAGGTTAATTAAAACATTATAGGGTTTGGTGTCACTTGGCCGATGGCTGAGCGGTGACCGCGTGCCAGATAACACAGCGTGGCGAGGATAGACATTTTCTTACGTGACCGGATCAGGAAATGTAGGATCTGCAAGACAACCAAGGTCAAGGTAGCTTTTCGACTCTATTAAGGCCCAAAAGTGGCAGACCACTTTCTAGGCAAACGATTCTGAGTAAATTAGGCTTAATAAATAAATTTTCAAAAAAAAACGTTATAAACTTTTCTTTAAAGCGTGGTAGAAAGATTTATTTCAACGATTATTGTTCAAATTTTTTTTGCCTGACAGCATTTTATCTGTAAATCTGACTTTTGAAAATGTCATAAAGTTGATTATTTAAGTTATTATATGAACATAAAAAATTAACATAAAAAATTAAGAAAAAAGACAGGATGACATAAGATGATATAAAAAAAAAAACGATTAAACGAACGGAAACCGGCAGGCCTGTACAGGAAAACAAAAAAAAAACAAAAGTAACCATTTCCTTGGCTCGTACTATATTTAACAAAATGTTTAAATCTTTATCATACCAAATGTTATATATAAAATCAACACAAATACTTACCTATTAAAAAAAAAAACAACTAAAATATAAATATAATTAAAATAGACACTAAATTAGATATGTTTTTTTATTAAAACACTTAAAGCATTAACGCCTGTGAGTGGTTAGGTATACCAGGTGTTTCCTGTAATAGGAGCGATAAATTAAAACATAGATTCTACTCTTCAATTGAACAACATTTGTTCAGCAACTTTAAAAAAAAGACAGTTTTCAGAATTTTATTATATCAAACAAATTAAATAGTATTTTCAATGTACGTCGTCCAACATTGACATCCCTGAGCATTGACATAGCTGTCACTCTACTATACTACGATTTCTAATTCAAGACCAAACAAACTACGACAGATACGTCACTGTCAAAATTGACAACATTCAAATGACATCTGAGTGTGTTTCTTGGCTTGTACCAAATGGACAATGTTACGTACAATACCAGATTTTGTACCAAAAATCTCCGATGTTTAAGTTTTTATTATCTCCTCTCGTAAGTATGTAATAAGAAATATTTATAGTTATTTTGCTAAAACATAGAGTTAGTTACCAATGAATAAATTATCTTAGCGTGTTTAAAAAATAAAAAGGAACTTACTATTGTAAAAATATTTTATTGTAGTGGCAACTTTGTGGTAGTTTTTTTGGTCTTGAATTAGAAATCGTAGTATAATATCGGACATTTCGCAATACATTGCTTCTTTGTCTAAACATTATTCTGCAAAATATCATCACACACACGTTATTTTCAGAAGTTGCTTAACAAATGATGTCCAGTTTTAAGGGAAGAATCTATGTTTTAATTTATTACTCCTATTACAGGAAAAAAAGGCTTCGAGCCCGTTCAAAACATAGCATTTTTTTTTTCTCCAGCTTAAATTTACTTTTTTTAACTAACGGTACTATCATACTCATAAGGTAATATTACAACGTCGAATCGGTGCCCTTGTCGTCCTGAAAACAGACTCCTGACACAAAATGACTAATTTTAGAACTAAAAAAAAATTACAACGTAGGTGGCCATAATTCATCAATTACTCGTATAATCGGTACCCTTACTATAAGTTAAAGTGACTATACTCGATAGTGACAGCGTAACCGATTAATATGGAGAATAGTACTGCGCGCCTAGCGGTTACTTTGAAGAACTACAATTCTCCATACAAATCCTTTACGCAGTCGGTAGCGAGTACTTTCTACAGTGACAGTACTCGCCAGCGACTACGTAAACGGCTTGTATGGAGAATTGTAGTTCTACAAAGGGGCCCTGTACTGTTTGCGGGCTCCATAGAAATTGAGAACATTTCATATTTCTGGTTTACTCTTGAAATGTCGACAAAAGTTTCATCGAATTTTCATTTCATCGAAAGCATTTTTTTTCTGAAACCATAAAATATTTTTGAATATTATAACACAAACCTAACCTAATCTAACCTAATCTAATCTAAAGGTTATAATTTACAAAATGTCTCAAAAATTTATGACTTACGAGTAAAAATTTGTCGACGAAATGAAGCATTCGGTGTAACGTTTGTCGACATTTCAAGGGTATCCGCATATTTCTATGAGGTGGAAATTAATAAAGAGATCGAGAGAGCAATGCTTCGTGTTCACGATGCCTTAAAAAATGAGTTTAGTTTCTGTATGTAGAGAAATATAACAAAATACATTAAATAATCGAAATGTACGACAACTATGCCTGTATAGAGTTGTAGTTTTCGACATATCCGTGAAAAAATAAGCTGTCAATAATGTCAACCTTAACGACATTATGGTTCCGTACCCAAAGGGTAAAAACGGGTAAATCCTATTACTGTGACTTCGCTGTCCGTCCGTCCGTCCGAATGTCACCAGGCTGTGGCTCAAGAACGGTGATAGCTAGACAGTTGAAATTCTCACAGATGATGTATTTCTATAGCCGCTATAACAACACATACTAAAAATAAAATAAAATAAATATTTAAGGGGGGCTCCCATACAACAAACTTACAGATAATGGTACGGAACCCTTGGTGCGCGAGTCCCACTCGCACTTGGCCGTATTTTAAATTAGACACTCGACTAAAGTAACCTTACCGCTGTGACATAGTTTTGGAGCTACTTAATTTTAGAATTAGTAAAGTTTAATAAATAAATAATAAATTAATTAGTAATCTCAGGAAATATATAAAACAGTGATTACTTCCTCTTTCTAAGTGAAATACAGATTACAGAAATGTAATAAAATTGTAATCTTAAAAATATGAAATGTTGTCTATGGCAAATTGTTTACGCTGTTGCTAACCCTTATATGACAATGACTTAAATACAATTAGGTACACTAATTTTATTACTGAAATCATGTAACTAGCAATGAAATCCACGACAGTTTGAGATTGTGGGATAATCTTGACAAACTCTTTATTGACAATATCCAGATTTTGGCTTGTGTCGTGTCATTCAGAAACGTGAAAATATACATCATCAATATCATCATGCATTTAATGGGTAACTCATGGTAGGGGTGCCGTAGTAACCTAACACGTGTCCGTCCACGGCGGTTGATTAAAACATTACACCTGTGACACCGATACCACAGCCTCATCAGATGAGATCATGTTTCGATAGCGTCTTGGAAGTTTAAAATAATGAAACTAGCGACCCGCCCCGGCTTCGCACAGGTGCAATACTGATAAATTAAACCTTCCTCTTTAATCACTATTTATTAAAAAAGCCGCATCAAAATTCGTTGCGTAGTTTTAAACATCTAAGCATACATAGGGAATAGAATAGAATAGAATAGAATAGAACTGTTTTATTTGCTAGAATACTACAAAACATGTGGTACAAGGTCTAAAAGTACATCAGTAAAGTATTCTGTCGAGGAACGACATGCAAAAATGTGTTTATATAACAATCATGTGAAAAACATGCAAAATATATTCTAAGTAGGTACAACTAAACAACACAGACACAGCATGAAACGACTTAGTTTTATACTGTGTACCTGTAGTGACGACTTGAAATTTAAAATAGGCCACAATGGCACTTTTACAAGTTAGATTGTGAAGCGACTGGCCTTTCCCAAGAATACTGATGTTGAGAAGAAAGCCGAAAGCAACTCAACAGAAAGTATTTTTTTCGTAAATCATACTTAACACAAGTTTCCTTAGCATTAACTACATTTATTGAATTTAAACTAATGATTTTCACAGAGATGTAGTTATAAGGTCTCTAGGCGTCAACGTGAATAAGGAACAATGCAAAATAATTATTGAATATAAATTTCTTGGAGACGGCGGCGTCTCTAGGCGTCACATGCAATAAAAAAATAATTAGGAATGTACAAAGTCTCTAAACGTAATTCTACGATAAGCTGGTTCTTAGAGATTATATATCTTACAGGTACAGTCCTTATGAGTTCAAAGTTAAAATCTACTACAGGTGAAGTTTCTCACATTTACTTCATTTAACACTAGTATACGGTTACTACATATTTAATTAAATAATAAAACTAAACAATAAACTAGTTTTAAAGTGTGCATCAAGATTTTCACTCGGCAGGTGCTATAAAAGCAATTCATTGTCTAGTATACGACATATAGTGTTTTAAAAGTAATCAACGTGCTACTTGTTCACTCGTTAACGTGAGTAAAGTAACAGTTAAACATTATACTTGATGATATAGGTACTATTCACTTCTTAAACAATTGATACAAAGATCAAATAATAAATAAATAAATATCTGACAACCTCGCACAAATCAATCTAGTCCCAAATTAAGCTCAAGAAGGCTTGTGTTATGGGTACTAGACGACGATATACGTACTTACATAGATAAGTATATACTTAAATACATAGAACAACCATGACCCAAGCACAAATATTCGAGTTCATCACACAAATATTTGCCCTGGCCGGGATTCGAACCCGGGACCGCCGGCTCAGTAGGCAGGTGTCTACAAACCGAGCCTAACGCGTCGTCAAAGCTTAAAGATAACATGAAATGAGTTAAGTCGTGGAATGTGTGGACTGAATGGACTGGGAATTGAACCCGGGTTATAGGTTGCTTGGGAGTTAGGGTGGCGGAAAGGTTAACGCGCTGGAGGGGTAATCCAGAGGTACCGGGTTCGAATCCCGGTCTCTTCCACCAGGTAACTCAATTCAACTTTTCTTTAAGACATTATTCCTTTTTAAAAAAATTTTTTTCATAGAATGACTAATATACTGATAATTTCAACAAGCTTTTTGAAGTGAATTAATACTTTTCCCCGAGTTCTAGGTAGTAACATAGCTATTTCATGCTTTCATTACGTGCAGTCGAAAATAAGTTGAAAAAACTATTTTTCGCGTGTGTTTTGTCAATTTCGAGTAGTTTGAGAAACAAAAATTATAAATGAAAAATTCAAACTGTAGGTTTCAAATATAGACCAATAAATCCCAATAACTCTGTTCTAGCTCGTAACATCAATATTATGTTAAGAAATATGTTTGATAATAGAGAAAAAAATCCTAAAATAATCAGCATTTTAAAAGTAATAAGGCCTTTTAAGCTTTGATCTTTGTATCAACGGTTTAATAATATACAAATTGTGGTGTGTACCCAGATAATAAAAAAGAGACATTACATATGTTTCATAAACTACCTACCATAAGTTACCTACCTACTTTTAAGGTTAAGTGAACGTATTTTAAGGATAAGGATCCAAACCGCACAAAACGAAATTTAAAATTTGAACCCTGAGTGTAAAGCTCACATCATCTTTTTTGTGTGGATTGGATCGTTTTCGTTAAAAGGCGTCCTAGTTAAGTTTAATGGTACTAATGTTAAAAAAGTGAGTGCAATACTCGCCAATAAACTTCGTGTTTGGCGAAATTTGTTATAAAATGTGTACCATGCTTTTTTGAAATAAATAAATTAAAAAAAAAAAAAAAAAAAAAAAAAATATACTAACTTCTTTCAAACTTTATTAACGATTCAGTTATTGAAATATTGGCGAAGCAATTGGGGTTAAAATGGTAAAAAAAAAAACATATTTCAGCCATTCCGAAACAGATCACATCTATTATAATATAAATATATCAGATTTGAACCGAATCAATAATTATTAATAATTCACATATTATAATATACTATTCTAAAAAAAGCAAACCAATATTATTTTCTATGCAAATTATCGGTAATTAACCGGTAATTTACCCGATAATGTTTTCAATGGGAATTACCGTAATTTACCGGTGATTACCGGTAATCTGCACTGAATAAAATTGCGGGCTTACTGAAATATCAGTAGGATTCACTTATTACCTTTTCAATGTGGTATATTCAATATTATTTGAAACCTAAAGTTTGAATATTACATTGATATTTCAACAACAAACTACTCGAAATTGACAAATTTACGCAAAAAACTGTTTATTTTTTTTACTTTTTTTCGACTGCCCGCAATGAAAGCATGAACTAGCTATGTTACTATCTGGGAAAACTATTATTTACTTCAAAAAGTTGGTTAAAATTATCAATATATTTGTAATACTATAAAAAAAAGGAATACGGCCTCTTAAGGCAAGAGCAAGTCGTGTGGTAAAAGATCACTATCCCGTTTAGATCAATTAGATCGATAGCGTCTATTTTGACAGCCGTTTGACAGTTTGACAAGGCTCGTGACAGGCGTAGTACCGCTGACCAATTAGAGTTGTGTGTTTAGATTACAATGGGCAGGTTAAAGGTGTTATGGGCAATCGGACCAATCGACGATTTTTCTTATATTCTAAAAGTATATACATGTAAATTAAAACACAGTCGAAACGGGTTCACTCATGTAGAAGTCGATTATCACTTGACTTGTTTCAAGTTGGTCATCATCATGAGAGCACTATTCTAAAAGTCTAATATTGACAAACACAAGACTCGTATTTAGACAAATAGCCAATAAGCATGTAGATTTTTTTTAGATGTCAATCGATTCTGTTTTTAATTGGAAACAAATGTCTATGTGGGACTTCATACATTAAGAGTGCTCTAAGAGTCAGAAATCGCTTTTAAAGTTCGACATTCCTATGGAGCGCTGAAATTTCTCAATACAAATCACTGAATCGCTCCAAAATGTCGTCACATGCGACCTCCCTTACGTTTAAATCTATCACGATGTTTCATCGTCATCATCATCATATTAGCAAACCTACCTGCAATAACTGAAATGTCAGTAGGATTCACCGGAAATTTATTTCAGAGCAGATTACCGGCAAATTACCGGTAAGTTCCATAGAAAAATTATCCATATTGCATCCCTAGATGTATAATCTTTTAATTATCATCATATCAGCCGATGGACGTCCACTGCTGGATAAAGGCCGCCCCTAAAGTTCTGCACAGCGATCGGTATTGGGCCGCCCTCATCCGATTTCTGTCCGCGATCCTAAGCAAGACGTCGGTCCTCCTTCCCGGGGCCTTCCCACACTGCTTCTTCCATTCGAACCTTTCTGCCCCAACGGCCATCGGTTCTGCGAGCAATGTGCCCTGCCCACTGCCACTTAAGTTAGGCGACTGTCTGAGCTATATCTACAACCTTGGTTCACTTGCGTATCTCATCATTTCGGATTCGATCCCGCAAGGAAACTCCGAGCATGTCTACCCTAACCCTTTGAGGAACTTTGACCCTTCTTATGAGGCCCATTGTAAGCGGCCACGTTTCAGTGCCGTATGTCATCACTGGCAACATCTCTCTCTCTTGTCGCTCCCTCATGACTGAGGATCGTGGTCATCACTGGATGGCTTACACTTGGTGTGAATGATTTGTCTCCATCGAGTCCTGCCCATTGCGTCCCTTACAACCGAGCAAAACTTGGAGGAAGACGTGTCCTTCACTTGATCGGTCCACCTGGTTGGGGATCGTCCACGAGCTCGTTTACCCTCTGTGTTCCCAACTACGATCAGCTTTTCTAGACTGTCATCTCCTCTTCGCACTATATGGCCGAAATACGATAGAATTCGTTGGTGGCATATTGTAGACAAGCGGGTTTTAATATTGAGCTGGGAGAGGATCGATTTATTGGTGCGCTTGGCAGTCCAGGGTATCCTCATCATGCGCCTCCAGCACCACATCTCCAAAGCGTCGATCCTCTGCCTCTCTCGAGCTCGTATCGTCCACGTTTCAACTCCATATAGAAAAATGGGGAATATTAGAGCTCGTATCAATCGGGTCTTAGTATTAATGGATATTCCTCTCTTTTTCCATATGTTGTTCAGGCGGGTCATAGCGTCCTTGGTCATACCAATGCGTCTCTTTATTTCGGGTACACAGCTCCCATCTCTGTTCACTTGAGCGCCCAGATAAATATATTGGTCCACTGTGTCAACACCTGGTATGATGTTTGTCGGGTTATTTAAGTGTCCAGCGCGATCAACCACCATAACCTTAGTCTTGCGCCTATTTACTGCGAGGCCCATTTCGTTACTTTCCGTTTCGAGCCTCCGAAACAGTTCTCGCATGTCTTCCACAGAGGTAGCGAGGAGCACAGTGTCATCGGCATATCTTAAATTCGAGATTCTTTTTCCACCGATCGGAAACCCTTTCTCCCAATCTTCAAGGGTCCTACGAATAATGTGCTCTCCGTATATATTGAACAAAGCCGGGGACAGTATGCAACCCTGTCGTACTCCTTTTCTGATTTCGAACACATTAGAACATTCGGTGCCGATTCTGACGTAAGAGCGATTATTGCTGTATAGAACTCGGATGAGATTGAGCAGGTGTTTTGGGACTCCCATCTCGTGCAGTACAATCCATAGCCTGTCCCACTGCACACAATCGAAAGCCTTGGTGTAGTCAATAAAGCACAAGATAACCGGGCTATTGAACTCCCTGCTTTTCTCGATGACTTGCCTCACATTGAGTATCTGCTCCCTCGTGCCCTTGCCCTTGACGAAACCTGCCTGTTCTTCAGGAATCTGGCGCCGTAGATAGTGACAAAGTCGCTGATTCATAATATGCAGAAGGATCTTACTTGCATGAGATATTAAAGCGATTGTCCTGTAGTTACTGCAATCCTTGGTGGAACCTTTCTTGTGAAGGGGGATATAGAGCGACTCTGTCCAATCCACAGGCCATTCCCCTGTTTTCCAGACGCCGTTACATATGTCGAGAAGAATCGATACCCCTGTGCAACCCAAGTTCTCCAGTAATTCTGCCGGGACGCCGTCTTTGCCCGGGGACTTCTCACGTTTGAGTGATCTCAGGGCATGTTCGACTTCCGAATGCAGAATCTTGGGCTCGTCTGCTATCCATTCGACTAGTCCGCTCGTCGGTTCACCAGTATCGTATAAAGACTGACAGTAACTTTTCCAACGCTCCAGTATTTGCGTCATATCTATCAGAAGGCGCTTTTCTTCATCCTCGATGGCGCAGGGTTTGATGCTACGAGAGTTCGTGAGTTCCTTAACTTTTTGAAATAGCTGTTTAGTTTCCTGCCTTAGAGAGTTCTGTTCAAGCTCTACACATATGTTGTTAATGTAAGCATCGTAGTCCTGACGGCATCTTCTCTGGACCTCCCGGCTCAGTTTCGAATAGCGCTCTTGATCTACAGCCGAGCTCGTTCCTCTCTCTTTCAATTCACGGCGCTCCAGGATGATCTGACTGGTAGCTGGTGTGATGAAGTCCTTCATGCCCGGTTTCCTAAGGATATGTTCTCCTGCCGTCTGAATAACTGTGGTCTTCAGAAGCTCCCATTTGGTATTGGGGTCATTTGCGTTTTCAAAAGGCGCACTCGATATCCTCTTCTCCACCTCTGGGCCAAAATTGCTCAAGTCCACCTTCCTCAGGTTAGGGACTGGTTGGGACTTACGTATCATCTTCAGGCGGACCCGAACAGTAGCGACTAAAAGTTGATGATCACTGCCACAGTCAGCTCCCGGAAACGTGACGACATTTGTTACTGATGTTCTCCACCGAGCAACTGGCAACATACATTGGTTAAAAACCTTCGTCTTAAGACACTGCGGTATTTGGGACGAGTAGATATTCTGCAACTTCCCGAACGCTGTCCATCCGAGTTGGATATTCTTGACCAACCTACCCAACTGGATTGTTTGTCCAAGTGACAATGTACTTACAAAGAAATGTCGCATCAAATGCATATCTTTCTCCTAAACAAGGAACGTATATCAATATTCATACTCAAAGTAAAGACAATACCTCAAAGACACCGAAAAGGTTCAAAAGTGTGACCTTTGAAAAGCAATTGTGGTAACAAAAAGGTAAAGAGGCTCATTAGAGAGAGATGGGTCATAAGTGCAAGTGTGCGAGGGAGACGGCGGGATTTTTGGGAACGTGCGAGAGGGAGGGGGGATCGCGAATGTGTAATGATAAAGGGGAAATGCAAAGAGTATTATGAGAGATGGGTACCGTTGATTATTTGGTAGGATTTTACCGACTGCGCCAGAAATGTGGATTGTATTTTAGAAGTTTTCAATTAGTTTTACCTGTCCCGGACGCGTCTGTCTCTCTATCTGTTTGTAATATATTTTTTTTACATATCGGCATTTAACTAAAAAAAATAACTTCAATTTTTTGTATTATAATTTCGTAACGTAAAAGTTAGTAAAATGTAGGCCAATTTAGTATATTAATTTTCATCAGTTTGCCAATTAGATACATTTAGTATTTTTTCTAATAAATCTCTTTTCTATTTCAATTGTACTGCAAAACAGCAAGGAAGTGAAAGTCGAAAAAAAGGTAGGTAGTAGAATTGAGGAAGATTATATGAACAGTGAAATTAGCTAAGTAATTGCAATTTATATTTATTTAGGAGCAACCCTGTCATCATCATCATCAATTAGTCCACTGCTGGACATAGGCCTCTCCCATGGCACGCCACTGAGCTCGATTTTCAGCTCTCGTCCTCCAGTTTTACTACCCGCTGTCCTGCGAATGTCGTCGCTCCACCTTGCTACAGGGCGCCCTACACTGCGTTTACCGATTACCCGTCATGCCGGTTACTATTCCTTTTTAATTATTTTTTTTAGTTTTCCGCCGATGCCGTTTCCCGTACAAGGCGGATCACGTAATGTTTTTTTTTTTTTTTTTTTTTTTTAAGTTGCAGTAAAATCTGTAACTTTTTTCTAGAAACGAGGGGAGATATTCCTACACATTAATATAAATATAAGACTTTTAATTCCCCATTAGCTAAAACCTTCCTAAGCCATCGATTGAGCCTAGCCTAAGGTTCTGTTTTATGGTTCCTTATTGTATAGTTATTCTTTACTAGCTGCGCGCGGTGATATCCACTCATCCCACGGGAACACAATTTTTTTCGGGATGAAAAGTAGCATATTTGTTCACTAAAGTGTCAGCTTCAGCTACTCACATACCAAAATTTATTAAAATCGGTCCAGAGGAAGTAACAAACAACCATACTCACAAACTTTCGCGTTTATAATATTAACTAGTGTAATTTTTCTTCTAAAGAAAGCATCTCCAAGTCAGTCCCATAAAATATTGGTTAAGATTTGATGACGAGATCCACCAGGTATCGAAGGAACTCCTTAAACATCTATAACGATTTCGATGTCATTTATGATACCTTCACTTGTCCTTGGGAATACAATTTCCTCTCGTTGAAGTCGGTCAATTTTGTAAAATAAGTGATTAGGTATATACGCACATATATATCCCACCGAATTTTCTCGTCGACCCGATTCCAATAAGAATCTTACCCGACATTCTACCATCATAATCTTTGACACCCAAACCTCAGCCAGAGCGAGACACAACTACCTTTTCCCCACTAGCGCAACAAGGACAGCCAACTTTGGACCACCCAAGACGACGCTGCGTCGATTTCGTTGTGCGCAATAAGTCTTGATAGTTTATATTTTTTTTATGCGCAGATTTTTTTTGTCCACGACTCAAGTTAACGATTGCTGTTGATAGATTACTCTGATTTAATCATCATTTAACGGCTTAATTGCAGTTTTTGTATACGTTAAGATGTAATGGTGGATTAAACGTTTAAGTCTACTTAATGAACCTTAGAATAGATTTATAGAAGTCATATTATAAATACTGGGCGCAAAGTCATGCGTTTGTGCGAATAAATAGGCTTTTTCAGAAAGTAGTGATAGTTTAGATATCTTTATTTTATAATAATGTCAGACTGTAAGTACTATCAATAACATTGAATTAATATCCATTTATAAAATAATAATGTTCATCATATAAAATAATACAGCAGTAATTAGAACATTGGAATTAATTAATTAATTAAATCAAATCAATCGTTGGCAATCAATGTAGTTTCAATGTAACTGGCAAAAGCGAAAAAATAAAATGAAAATTCGATGTAATGAAACAATAAAATGCCCCCTAAATAAAAAGTTTTGCAACCAGAATGTGATTTTCGAAATTTCGAATTACGGTTATGATTTCTTCCGGCTTTCTTCACAACAGACCTACATGCAGAACTAATTAATTTGATTTTTAGAAATTCGGAAAATTTACACCTTACTCAAATGAAACTTTAGAGTCATTCGTTTCAAGTAACATTCCTAGAAGAACATTGCCGATTTCTTTGAGAATCCATCAAGCGCATATCAAATCGAAAAACGCGTGCATGCTTTAATAGAGTAATAACGCATATGCACCCGATTGATTCGCTTCGACCATGCTATAACTGCACCGAATCAAAACGTTACAACTGCCTATGATTGATATAAGCTGATAATATCTTTTCCTGTCGAGCATCAATCGTCGCATGGTAACTCAGGCATTTTAAAATGTAGTATCATGCTTTGGGGGTCATAGGCATATACAACCTTTTTGTGATGGGATATTATAATTGCAGTTTTTTTAACAATGTGAAGGAACTCTCACACGTGGACTGTGTTTTTAGTTACACATGATAGTTAGCTATTTTTAGTGTTGCAAAAAATCTTGTTGTGGATTACTGAGTAAGACATTATGGTGCTTGAAGACGATTTAAATTTGGCTTAACGCAGAAAATAAAATACAAATCACACTATTATTATTATGACGACGTACTCGTATTTGGCTCGGTTCGTAGACACCTGCCTAAGTAGCCGGCGGTCCCGGGTTCGAATTCCGGCTGGGGCAAATATTTGTGTGATGAACTGGAATATTTGTGCTTGGGTCATGGTTGTTCTAAGTATTTAAGTATAAATTTATCTATATAAGTACGTATATCGTCGTCTAGTACCCATAACACAAGCCTTCTTGAGCTCAATTTGGGACTAGATCGATTTGTGTGAGGTTGTCCAATATTTATTTATTTTCGATTGGCGACAAGCAGCACAAGATAGAGTAGGATCGCGTAGCTTGGTGTCGGAGGCTAAGATCCACTTCGGGTCACTGAGCCAGCGAACTGAAGTGAAGTATTTATTATAAGGTGAAAGTTTGTGAGTTTGTGTTTGTTTGAAGAAGTATCTTCACGCTTAAACGGCTGGACCAATTATGATACATTTTGTAGCTGACACCCTGGAGTAACACATATTAGGCTACTTTTTTATCCCGAAGAATATAGTGTTCCCGTGGGATGAGCGGGTGACACCGCGCGGTGCATCTAGTAAAATACCACACTAATATCATAAAGGCGAAAGTTTGCAAGTGTGTATGTTTGTTACTTCTTCAGGCGCAAAGCGCTGGATCTATTTTCATAAATTTTGGTATGAAGGTAGCTGACACCCTGGATGAACACATAGGCGACTTTTTATCCCGAAAATGTAGTGTTCTCGTCGGTGAGCGAGTAACACTGCGCGGCGCAACTAGTAAAATATCACACTAATATTATAAAGACGAAAGTTTGTCAGTGTGTTTGTGTGTATGTTTGTTACTTCTTCACGCTCAAACGGCTAGTAACCAAAGATAAAATGCGGTATGAAAGTACCCGGGATTAAGAGCCAAAACACAATTATAAGATACGACATCGCTTCGTGGTACGACGCGACGTCGTGCCACGAAGCGTGAGATTGTAAAATAAAGTTCATTTTGGATTTATGCATTTCCACGACACGACGTCGCATCGTGGCACGACGTCACGTCGTACGACGATGCGATGTCGTGTCTTGTAATTCTGTTTTGGCTCTAACACATAGCGTTGTGTTCGTGGGATGAGCGAGTAAAAACGTGCGGCTCAGCTAGTAATGAAAAAAAAAAGTTTATTTCAGAAATTTAGATTCCATATATTGTTAGTAAATTGAATTATAAACAAAATTAATAAATATAGGGGTCTCGGTCCCGAATATAATTTTGTTCCTTTTGGGGTCGAGACCTTAGGTCCGTGGGGTCCCAGTGCCCACAAACTACTAAATGAAATTAGTAAAAAGCTCATTGGTCCACTGGTGACCGAAGAGCTGGCAGCTTCCTCGCACAACGCATCAGCATTGCGATTCAGTGAGGAAATGCTGTCAGCGTCTTTGGGACTATGCCGCGGGGGCACAGTTTTGTAGATTTATTTTAGCATAATTTAATTTTCTTTATTTTAGTTCTTTAGTTTTAATTTGAATTTAATTGTCGATTTATATATTTTGTTATAATGAAATTTAATATTCACTTATAAACTATGTTAGATATATTGTTAATACTTTAAAACATGAACACACAGACAAGATAAGTAAACTAGAGCCTCTGTGAGCTGTCCTAGCGGGTTTGTTTCATACATCCGGACTGAGCATGCACAAGAATTTTGGGGAAACGGAAATGCTTCGGTCTCTCGGTCTCGGTCAGATATCTGTTTAAAATATTCGCATCTTGCGTTTTTTGAGTTCCGTACCCAAAGGGTAAAACGGAACCCTGTTAGTATTACTAAAACTCCCTGTCTGTCCGTCCGTCTGTATGTCACCAGGCTGTATCTTATGAACCGTGATAGCGAGACAGTTGCAATTTTCACAGATGATGTATTTCTGTTGCCGCTATAACAACAAATACTAAAAACAGAATGAAATCAATATTTAAGTGACGATCCCTTACAACAAAGGCATTTTTTTTGCCGTTTTTTATTCTGGTGGTACGGAACCCTCTCGTGCGTGTCCGACTCTCAATTGGCCGGTTTTTCAGAATTCTGTGAATGTTTCTGTGAATTGTGTGAATTTATATTCAAGTATCAAAATGTCGTGCCAATACGCGCTCCCTCCAAATACCAAACCGCATCGGTCGCAGTAGCTTTGCTAATACATTTGATCTCGAATAGCGATTGTGCGCCGCAATGTAAGCGGCACGTGGACGAACGAGCGAAGCGAGCGAGTACAAATACAATCACGCCATAATTTTAAATTTCTTTTTCTTTCGGCGTTATTCTCAACAACGGTCTCCTCTTGGGAAATGCCGGTAGATTCGCAATCTGACTTATGAAAGTACCCTTGTGGCCTACTTACTGAATAAATAATTTAATATCATTTCGTAATGGCTGTTATTACACACTATGCTTTTCTTTTCGACTGCGAGGAAGTAGAAAAGCCTTCAAAAATAACTTAGCTATACAAGCGCCCTAGATCTGGTTAAAGTAACGCCCTTTAGGAGCCAGCGCCCCGCAAAGCTAACTTGACGTAATTTTAGAGCCGTAGTTGTGCAAAAGGTTCAAAAAGAAAGGTATTTTAATTATTTTAGTAACTTCAGTCTACGATATTCAAGTATCAAAGTTACGCGTTCCCACCAAGTACCAAGTACCAACACGCCTCAGTCGTAGTCGCTTCGCCAATACATTTTACCTCTACTAGCGATTTTGACATACACACGGGTATACTTTCGGGTATATACGCTGCCCCGCTATCCCCGCCTCGCACGTCCGTAAATCTCATGAAAGATATCAGGATATCAGGTTCAGTGGTCCAATAGGTAGGACGCCCTTGTTACGCTGCCTGGACCATAAAGTTTTCAATGTTTCGCTTCATTGTAAACATTAAGTCATTAAAGGTATTTTTATATTAGTCACATATATCGTGCGATAGATTAATTACGGGTCCGTAATGTTTCATATAATTTCAGAAAAACTAACATAAACTTGATATAAAATAAATCGACAAAAAGTAATTTATTATAATGTAAAGCTTGATAGAATGGTTTATTGTTATAATTTGTTATACTCTAATCTATTCATTGGTATACTGTTATAATGTTAAATAACGGGAGCAAGTCGACGAATCCCCGCTTCGCAGCGCTTCTATTTCCGCTCTGAACGACGCTTAAGATACTTAATATAATAACCTAACCAATATACAAAAAAAACGAAACCTTGTTATAAGAATTGCCTCGCGGCCCGGTCTAAACTAGAACCCCGTGTACTCCCACATGTTTGTTTAACGCACTCTATTGGAGAACTCTTTTTACTAATCGCTCTTGTATTCGATAATTTGATTGATGCGGTGAGGAGCTAGCGGCGAAACCGCGGTATAAACATAACTTTACCATTATTTGTGCAGTAAAAACTTGAAAGAAAATACGTACAGTAACCGACAACCACAAGTGAAATAAATGAATAAGTAGTTTGGCCTCATGGGCTTTTAATAAGCCTGTGGCGACCACCGTTTCCAAAGAGAACACCGTCGAGAAGAAATGCTGAAAGAAACCCGCTATAAATTCGAATCCGTACATAAGGCGCAGGTTCGTCCACATATGGAATACTGTTTTCATCTGTGGGCTGGGGCGCCCAAGTACCAGCTTCTCCCTCTAGATCGCATTCAACGGAGAGCGACTCGTATCGTAGGCTGCCAGCGAATTTCAGATCAGCTTGACTCCTCCCTTGGCACTGTGTAGAAATGTAGCCTCTCTCTGCATCTTTTATCGCTTATATAACGGGGAGTACTCCGATAAATTGTTTGGATTGATCCCTGCCGCATCTTTCCGCCATCGTTCTACGCGACAATTCTTTCATTGTCACCGCTTAGATAGTTGACAGTCCACAACTGTGCGTTTTTTTTTAATTTCCTGTCTCGCACAACCGTAAGCTGGAATGAATTGTCGCTTGCGGTGTTTCCAGACCGATACGACCTTCAAACCTTCAAGAAAAGAGCGTACTCCCTAGTGAAAGGCCGGCCACGCACTTGTGAGACCTCTGGTGTTGTAGGTGTCTACAACACCAGAGGAGTACTGAGCGACGGTAATCGCTTTCTATCAGGCGATCCGTTTGTTCGTACCTATGTCCACTAATGACATTAAAAAAAACGACTGTGGGGTAGGGCTGGCGCTTACCTCTGCCAGAGAATCTCTCTGACTATCCAAAGAGTAACACCGCCAGCATGATTGGAAATTAGATAGTTATGGAGGCGAGACTAACTTTTTAGTTACTTGAAGGTGCCTGCAATTTCGTCCGTAAAAAGTATCCTATAACCATTCTTGGATGTCCAGCTAAAAGCGCATGAAGTTGACCTTCTAGTTATATAACATTTGTACTTAATTGTGGTATGTGAGAAACTAATTAAATCTTTTATTTGGAGCGTAGCTTTATATGGGTGAGACATGGATCACGACGAAAAGGGACAGCGATGGCTTCCAGCCTTTGAAATGTGATGTTCGCATCAGGATGGAGAAAATTTCTTGGACAGAAAAAGTCAAAATGGAGAAGTATTTAAAAAAGTGACAGAAAAAAGCATTTGTTGAACACCATAGAGAAGAGGAGAAAGAAGATGTTTGATCCTTTTTACGACATTGACGCTTTTATAAGCAACATCATCGAAGGAAAAGTTGAGGGAAAGCGAGGAAGGGGAAGACCAAGAATAAACTACATAAAACAACTCCGCTGTCCGTCTGTCTGTCTGTCGGTCCGTCTGTCAACAGGCTGTATCTCACGAACCGTGATAGTTAGACATTAGAAATTTTCACAGATGATGTGTTTCTGTCGCCGCTATAACGACAAATACTAAAAACCAGAATATAATAAACATTTAACGGGCTCCCATAAAACAAACGTGATCGGTTGCGTTAAATTTGCACATCATTTGTATCCGACCCCATACATACCAGATGCAAACTTAACTTAACCCGGCCAGCTAAGATGGAATAAATGTTTGTACGGAACCCTCGGTGCGCGAGTCCGACTCGCACTTGACCGATTTTTAACACTTTTCCATCTTAACATCTAAACAAATTGCATACAAAATGCGATATTTCGTCCAACAGCGCGAACACGTGTCTAATAGGTTTTCCAATAGGAATGCGGTGGAAAACGTGTAAAACGCGGCCGAAGTGGAGCGACCACACACGACGCTGCGCGCGCGCATGAAGCATGGACATGCCCTTGATTTGAATTTAAGCTTGACCGAGGCGTAGGCCGAAGAATTGCAGGGAAGTGCCTCTCGCTATACTCTCGCACTATTATAAATTCGCCCAACCTCTGTCAACTTCGCGGTGGTAGACAGATAGAATTGACAACATTTCATATTTGTAACAGGTAGAAATTAATATAGAGATCGAGAGAGCTTTGCGTCGTGTATACCCTAAACTAAAAAAAATATTTGGATATATTTTCTGTATTGAAAAAAAAATGTAAGAAAATACATAAAATAACCGAAATTTACGACAGCGATGCCTGAAAAGAGTTGTGTCCGCGAAAAAAAAAATTGACAAATAATGTCGAGCTCAACGTCATTCTTTTTTTTTAATTAGACACCAGACTTAAGTATTCTTTCCATTGTGTCATGTCATAGTTTTGGAGTTACGACGTTTTAGAATGAGTAAATTTTCATTAAAGTTATATTAAAATAATGAGTAATCTTAGAAAAAATATAAAAACAGTGATAACGTCCTCTTCCTAAGCGCAATAAAGAAAAGTAATAAAATTATGAAATCTTGTCAATGAAGTTGTGATCAACTCGAATATTTGTTTCTTTTATGGATGGGTCATGGCTATCTGTTAATGTCATCTAGTACCAGCTTTGCTTAGCTTGGGACTAGGTCGATTTGTGTAAGATTGTCCCTTAATATTTATTTATTATATTCTATGTAAAAAGCCAAGTTTCAATGGAAGCAATACCTAAACTAGTAGAGCTCTGTAAGAGTGAGAGTGAGTGAATGAATCAATTGTGAAAAGCGACCTATTGAGGACCCGGCTTCCGATCTCATATGAAACAGTGGGGTACACTACAATACTCACAAGTTTCATATGTCCGAATGCATTATCATTCCGAAAACTCTAACAAAATATTCAGATTTTTTTGGCATATCATATAACCCTAACCTAACCTAATTATAGTAGGTATGTAACATAGGATCCATGGCGAAAATTATCGTTTTGCCTTATTTCACTTTCGTTTTATGAACATTTGGAATATTCATGGTTTCGGATAAATGAAAATTCGGGACTGGAGATGACTTTTTCTTTGGAAAACTAAAAGTTAAAGAAGCGAGTCACTGGCTGCACGCATTCCCCTCTGCCAATACTGGTAAGTTTCCAGAGCCCGACACACTCCGCATATCCACCTGCCTGCGACTCGGGGTGCCTATCTGTGCGCCTCACAGGTGCTTCAGCGGCAGCGTGGTCGATACACTGGCACACCATGGCCTCTCTTACCAGAAAAGTGCAGGCCGCTTCTCGAGACATGCTACTCTGAAGGACATTATCCGCCGCTCTCTTGCCACCTACTGGAGCCATCGGGCATCGCCAGGGACGACGGCAAGAGACCGGACGGGATGTCCCTGGTTCTGTGGAGGCCGGGACGTGTGCTTGTATGGGATGCTGTGTGGACACATTGGCACTGTCCCACCTTCACGGAACATCGGGCAAAGCTTAAACAGACATCAGAAAGTGAGAAACAACACCGCGGCGCAGCCTCAATAATCTTTCGTTTCACCGGGAGCTATAACCGGACATTAATAATAACAATCCGAGCGCGCGCGTCGTGGTACAGGGGAGTGCGTCTCGTGGTACAGGGAATTAGTACTCTCATACTCTTAGATGAGCTTCTAGAGTTTCTAATCGCTAAGCTTTATCATCTCCATTACTAAAAAATGGGGATAAAGACTGAGGTTCAATTCTGCAGCATATTTTAGTTACAAGAATATACCATGACAAAAAAAATTTAGGGTTCCGTACCCAAAGGGTAAAAACGGAACCCTATTACTGAGACTTCGCTGTCCGTCCGTCCGTCCGTCCGTCCGTCTGTCACCAGGCTGTATCTCAAGAGCGGTGATAGCTAGACAGTTGAAATTGTCACAGATGCATGATGTATTTCTATTGCCGCTATAACAACAAATACTAAAAATAAAATAAAATAAATATTTAAGGGGGGCTCCCATACAACAAACTTGTTACAGATTATGGTACGGAACCCTTCATGCGCGAGTCGGACTCGCACTTGCCCAATTTTTTTTTAATGTGTGACTTCAAAGGTACGCAAAACTTAAAATATTTATTAACTGAAAAAAAAATTGGAATTATTTTCAGAATACTCATAATTTAACAAAACAATAATTATACGACGACCATGGACTTAAACGAACTTTTTCATGGTGGAAATGGCAAATTACTTATTGCATATACAACATAACGCAATAAGAACTTAACATTTTGTAGTTCTTCTGTTTTAGTAGCATTTTCTATATCAATCATTAAATGAGGGTCTCATAAAGACCTGCAGTTAATTTAGCGGAGGTGTTTTATATTTTTAATTTAAGTTTTTTTTATGATCTATTGAATATCAAACAAAAAAGGCGAAGCAAAGTAACAATAAAATTAAAATTAACCTCATAACAACTAATACGCAAAAATAAATAAATTAACTTATTTATGTATTTTATTTATCACACTAATCTGTAAAAAGTAACTACATTATTACAATAGTGCCCTTACAGGGTTTGTGTTGGAACATCTAAGATATTTAAGATCTTTGTACACACATAAAATAAAGTCTTCTTAGATTTTGAGGGGTCTCTATATCTAAGAAAATGTAAAGCTGTTTCAGTGAAAAACTTATACGATATCTGACCCAGTCAATCATAAGTCATGACCGACATATTTGACTAAAAATCACTTCTCCACACACTCCTCATTGTTCTAATTACAATAAACATTAGAACAATGCTCAATTATTGTTTAAAACAACATTTAAACTTACTTATTCAAAAACCACGCTACCCACACAACCCGCAAACTAAAACCCCCATATATTCACTTCTACGCATCTCATATCTCAACAGCATTGTTAAAGTTGTAATCGTGAGTCAAATTTACCACATTAATTTTCCATTGAGAGCTTCAAATTTTCTTACATGTTGTTCGGAATGCGACCGCAGTTGTAAGTCGGTTTCCGCTGTTAGTCAATATTGTGCGTAGAATTTAGTTCGATCATGTTCGTTACACTTCGGCTACTGTCGGCCAATATCGTGAGCGGTCGGCAAACATCGGTGGAAGCCATGATTGGTGATAATTTGGAAACTGTAGCGAGTTTGTTCGATTCGTTACTATCCTTCCGTTTAAGGTTTTCAGTACTTTTTAATTTTTTTTAATTGCTGAGATATGCGCCTTCCAAACGTGAAAGGAAAATACATTTTGAAAACTAAATTTTTTATTGAGAAAACTCACATATATGTACTACTAAGGGATGTCCTCCTACTATATGAATCCGGCGTCCTATTGTAGAAATAATTAATGAAATAATGAACTTTTCTCCAACTTGCTTGGAAATGTTCCCATTAATGTAGTAAAACTGGACCGCGAAATCGTTCGTTATATTTAGAAGGCGTTAATGAAAATTAAAAAAATATATATATTATTGGCCTTAGCCGGGAAATCAATATTATTTAAATAAAACGATTAAGTAAAAAACACACCTTCCGTTTATAACGTCTCATACAAATGAGGGTAATCTTAATTTGGCCGGTTACTGCATTTTTACCTTTAATTTTTTCAAAGACTTTGATAGTTCACCATACAGCCAATTGTCCACTAAATTTAAAAAATAAAAACTATTATAAACTTTTTAATTGTTCTCTGCGTTTAATTCTTGCACTGAACATTTTTTTGCTCTGCTACTGTCAATGTATTTGAAATATCGACAAATTTCGAATAACGGACAAACAATTTAAATAATAATCTTATATGCGGTTAATTTATTTTCATGATTCTTAGTTATTTATTAGAGATTTCTCACGAAAGTTTTAATTTTAATAATATGATGATATTTAATGAGTGAGTTGAAAATTAATAAGTGTACCAAACGTAAACAAATAAAAAATAAAACAGAAATGATTGTGTCCAAATCAATATAAAAGTTATTTTGAACTTATGATCTTCTCCGAATGATAAATATGGTATGGTTTCTAAAAAAAAAACAGTGTGTTTAGAATTTGTTAATTTAACTAAAATTTATAATTACCTATGTGCATATTTTTTGTTATTGTGTTTTCATATATATTTAATTCTTATTCATATATTTTGTTTTAAATCAAACATATGATTCGGACCCGAAATTTTATTCCTATTCCTAAAAAAAATAAGTACCGAATGAACTTCATGGTACTGATATATTAAATTAAAATGTAGATTGGTGATTATTTCCAAGCATATTTGGAGAAAAGCACTATACAAGCCTCGGCGGGAATGTCAGTTCGCAGATTCGTATTATTGAAGGACTCGGCTACGCCTCGTCCTTCAAAATCATACTCATCCACGAACTGACTTCTCCCGGCCTCGGCAGTAATATACTATTATTCTGCAAGTAGGCCACAAGGGCACTTTTACAATTTTGACAATAATCTGTTTGAACGAAAATAAAAAGTATTTCCCATTTCAAAAACACGGATTACTAGGCGAACAGACAGACGGACAACAAAACGGTCTTATAAGGGTTCCGTTCCTGCCGATTGCAGTACAGAATAGAGTTTTCTCAAACATGCAATGAAATATCGTCATAACGTGCGTTAAAACAGGCTTCGAAGTGTCATGTTTCGGGCGGAACAACTCGAGAGAACTGTAAATCATTTTTTTAATACAGTTGCTCAAAAAGTGGTACTTTTTGTAGCTGCAAATCGTGCGAAAAGTTGGTTATTTCGAACTAGTGCTTTTTACTTTTCAATTTTTTTAATTTTCTGTTGTACTAACACGTCATACCTCATACATCCAAACAAAGGTCAATCACTTTCTGACTTTATTTATTACGTCATCCAGCATTGCAGGTGTATATCTCATAATTATGCTTAAAATATTTAAATTACATATTGGATCAATCAAAGGGTTATCTATTAAAAAAACTCAAAAACGGTGTTAGTTAATAATTTGTTTGAGTGACTATTATTTCATGAGCAAATGAGTATTATGCGTGACCTAAAAAAATTAAAAAGAAAAGTATTGTCACAGATTAGAAAATACAGTATTAAGCGTGACCTACGCGCTGCTTTATAAATTCATAATAATTATGAAAAATCGCTATTTTTTGGGTATTAAATAATATATTTATTTACAATTATATGAAGTGTAAAGAACTAAAAACAGATTCACGATGTTTATTGTTTGGAATCAATTAAATTACTGTGTAACATTATCATATCTCTTCTGAAATTTAAAAACTATTTACTTTTGATTTGGCTGAATAATGACAGCCGACGCCATCTTGAAAAAAAATATTACAATTAAAAGTAAAACTCTCTTTTTCATTCAAGATTGTTTTAATTATGTGTAAATGACACGTAAGATTTATAAAATAAGAGTTTTTGATAGAAAATGATGGATTCTGATGTTACCAGAATAGATTTAACACCGCCCCCTATATACGAGCCAAGGCAAAAATTGCAAGTGAGAGTAGGGTAGTTTAGCCGGTTTTCGGCCAAGTAAGCAAAATTTTGAGTTCAGGTGGATTTATTGGGCGATATATTTAGCATACCTTAGTCTAAGTATTATATACGAATCTTAGACATATTGTAGTTTCCTATTTCGTATCACATTTTGCCATGAATAATAAAGTTTTATTTTTATAATATAAAATATCAGAAAGTAGCTACTAAGTTGGCTTTCGGCCGCTTGTTTTGGTTTACGGCCGTTTATTTAGCCAGTTCTCGGCCACTGTTATTTATATTTTAAATGACCCTTATTTGAGAAACAATAGGTTTTCATATTCAATAAAACAAAAAAGTAAAAATCTATGGAAAATGTAATTAGCTGCAACCTTTTTTTACTGGATTAATACGGCTGACATCTAAAAATATTTGAGTCGACTTTCGGCCGTCTTATATTTATAGGGACGAAAATGGACACATACAAATTGTTTTTCGGCCGCATGATAAAGCAGGGGCGAAAAACTAAATTTGTTTTAGTTTACGGCCGCTTTCTGTCGTCGCGGCCGAAAACAAACAATACTCTCCACCAATGCTCGGCCATGTTAACCGCAGTGGCCGTAAACTCGCTTTTAAAAGACTTATTTTCGGCCATTCCTTTATAATTTTTAGTTACCGGCCGAAAACTAAATTAATCGTTTCTATTTTCCGGCCATTATCATTTACCTAGGCCGAAAACTAGTTATTCAAAATGTAGTTCTCGGCCGCCAAAAACAAACAATCATAAACTGATTTAAATCATTAATTTGCTTAAGATACATGCGGCCGGCACCTAAATACATGAAAGAGATTGTATCCAAATTTGTAATCGACATGATGTTTATTAAATAGATATTAATTTAATAGCGATTTTTTATTTTTATTTTTATTTTTTATTTATTTATAAGACACACCAACAGTACATAAACAAAACCTAGTAAATAGTATAAAATACACAGACACAAAAACCTGTTTATGAACCAATGACAGGTGTGCATCAGCATTCAAATTGACTCAGGGCACACTAACCTATAACATTAATTAATATTAATAAACTAAACTAAAACACAAGATTCAAAATGTGATTATAAAAATTCGTGGGCAATTAAACGGACGGAAAGAGTAAATAGAAAACAATGACATTTTCTATTAATTCAGTAGTTTTCTGCTAGATTTTAAATAAATGATATAATATAAATATTTTTTATTTTTTATTCTTTATTTAGCTGTTTTCAGCATCTTACGCCTAAGAACGGGTAAAGAATCATGAAAAATGTCCAAACCAGGAATTTCCAAGGACAGAACATTATACAGACATTGTATTCTGTAAATTGGGAGTGATTTTCCAAGTTTAGTTCGGGTGGGACTGGGGCTAAAAGTGGTGCGACGGCAAGGCCGTGTATTTACTTTGGGGACTTTAAGATGAAGACACTGCAGCAGATACGGTTCCATAATTTTCCCATTTATCAATTTGTGTAGCAAGGCCAAATCCATGTAGGAGCGTCTAAGCTTTAAAGTAGTCATTTTGAAAACATCTAGTCTCTCATCGTATGACAAATTTTTACTCACGTTTTGTGACTTAAACACTAAAAATCTTGTAAATGATCGTTGCACCCTTTCTAAGCGACTAATATGAATCTGATAATGTGGATTCCAAACTTGGCTACAATATTCGAGTCGCGATCGAACAAGGGAGTTAAAGAGTGACTGAAAAGTCTTAACACGTTTGAAGTTCTTGCCGACACGCTTTATAAATCCAAGCATTTTGTTACATTCATTTATAATGGAATCAACGTGGTTTATAAAGCTTAGCTTGGAATCGAAAAGCACCCCCAAGTCCTTAACGCAAGAAACCTCGCGAAGTGCAACGTCACCAAGGCAGTACGTAGAAGCCGTAGGCAATCTTTTACGGGTAAATGTGATGAACAAGCATTTGTCGGCATTGAGGGTCATATTATTTTTACAACACCAAGTTTTAACGCTGTTTAGATCCTCTTGCAAAAGCGACACATCGTCGGGAGAAGAGATTACTCTGTACAATTTAAGGTCGTCTGCATATAAAAGACATTTGCTATGTTTGATTGAAAGAGTTAGATCGTTGATAAAAATTATAAATAGTAATGGGCCGAGATGTGAACCTTGAGGCACGCCCGAAGATGCAAAATACGAGTCCGAAAAATATCCATCCTTGACTACTCTTAGACGTCTACCAAACAGATATGATCTAAACCATCGCCACATTTCACCCGTGATATCGAAATTGTCATACAGCTTTTGCAAGAGGATATTGTGGTCCACCTTATCAAAAGCGCTACTGAAGTCAGTGTATATGGCATCTACTTGATGACCTGAATCAACCGACCTACCAACATCATTTACGTAGCAAAGCAAGTTCGTGGACGTAGACTTTGAGCTTACGAAACCATGCTGCGATGGAGAAATTTTTGCCTTGACATGCCAGTAAAGCTTTTTGCAGATCATGCACTCAAACACCTTAGCGAATATGGACAAAAGAGAAATTGGTCTGTAATTGGATACTAAGGTCTTATCACCTTTTTTGAAAATTGGCACCACATTTGATTCTTTCCAGGTGGTAGGGAAGACAGATTGTCTTAGAGATTCGTTAAAGATTTGAGTTAAAGGAGCAGATAGATTTTTGCCACACTTCTTAATGAAAATAGGTGGAATACCGTCCGGACCAGCGCCCTTACTAACATCAAGGGAACCAAGCTCTTTCAAGACTGATGACTCACTTACACGAACAGAAGAAAAAGTGCAATTAAGGGCCTCGGTGGGAATATAATCGGGTGAGTTGTGAGCTTCTAACGGAGTTTGAGTGTGTCCGAGAAATGTAGACGAAAAATGACTTGCAAACAAATTACAGATGTCAGTATTATTACCAGCAGCCACATTGCCGAGGCGCATACTGGACGGAATTGCAGAATTATTCTTATTCTTACCTTGTTTACGTGAACTTTTTACAAAAGACCAGAACTTTTTCGGATTACATTGTAGATTATCTTCTGTAGATGACATGTAGTATTTATAGTCATTTTTTATTCTTATTTTAACTCTATTACGAAGCAAAGTGAACTCAATTGAATCAAGGGGATTTTTAGTTCTTTTATATTTTGATCATTTATATACATATTCAAGTTATTTCTCGGCCCGGAGGCCGAAAGGTAAATGATTTTACGAAATGCAATCTAGTCATCCGGCCATCACATTTGAAAGGATTTTGTTACATATTTTATACATTTGAATATAAATTACATTATTTCAACTCTTTTAGAGCGTATAGAAGTCAAAGAAATGTTTCTAAAACCAAATAATCAACATTTTAAGTTATCTTGAAGAAAATGGCGCGCACTATTCTTTTCACTAATTTTGACACACACACACTGACTAAATTGCGTTGGCGTACTGGCGAGCCAATTGAAAGGTTATTAAGCGAAAACATTTAGGAGGCGTCAGTGTTTAGCGAATTTGAGTGACAACAGTATTTTTTTGAATAAGTGAGGTAAAATTTTCTTGTTATTGTAGTTTTACTGCGTAGATGCCGAAAACCAGAGGGGGCCGGGAAACCGGCTAAACTACCCTATTTTACCCGCAAAATCGAAAGAAAAATTACATTGCCGTCTATGAACATTTTATTGGCTGGAAACGAGAAAAAGAGAATTATTAACAACTTGAATAAAACTTTAAACTTACCAGCAAAGGCCTTAAATGCGACCCTTGACAATTGCTCTAAAAATTGCAGGTAAGTACTCTTAATTTTTATCAGACAGAAATAAATATAATTGCCCCTTTCAATTACTGTTCTAAATTTGTATTATTGCAATTTTTCGCAAATGTATTAAAAAACGTTGTTTGGTACACGTGTGGAAGTGTCATTTTAACTCGTCCCGAGTCTTGACCCTCACCTTGCGGCTCAGGCCAAGACTCCTCGGGACTCGTTCAAAATGACATACTTTCCACACTTGTATCAAAAACTACTATTATACAAAATTGAAGGCCTGGAAGTAATTATTTTTAACATGGCGTCTGTGTTAGTGAACAGGCTAAACAGCTGAATAGGCTAGTTGACTCATGTCAAATTGTAATATACTAATGTTTATTCCGTATAGTATCTAGCAAAGGAAACCTAAATATATATTTTTCAATTCATAAAAGTTAAAGATGGCTAAGAAAATTTCATTTGAAAATATAGTTTTTAGTCTGTATTTTGAAATGCTTAAAACGCTGTCCGCCATTTTCGCACTTCGAATAGTGCCGTCCCTCTCGATCTCCTGTCAAAGTATATTGGAGTGAGCGGAATGGCACTATACGACGGTCGAATTTCGAATATTTACAGGTTTGTACGTCACGCCACAGATTAGCAAAACGCAAAAATGGCGGACGGCGTTTTTGACTGTTCATGAAATTTCTAATTTTCAATTGATAAAATTTAGCTTTCTAGCTTTCACAAAAATACAAGACATTTTTTTTAGAGCTAGTAAGATCATTATTAACCATTTCAAATATATTTCAAAACTGGGTCTACTAGCCTATTGTATTCTTTTTGAGTGGTGTATTTTATTTCATTGCATATAATGTTTGAGAAAAACACTATGCCTGGCCGTGAAAAGGGATTACCGGCTTCGTATATCACTATCCTATATATAGTCTAGTCTATACCCACTTACTCGTCTGTAGTAATGTACTATTTTAAAAGCTTTTATTTAACTTGCATTGTATGTATGTATGTATCTAAGTATGTTTGTTCGGGTGAAATCTTGCAACTCAATTTTGAAGCAGATATCGTCAACCGATTGAGCTGAAATTTGACATACTTACTTGACTTTGATGACAATACAACCATGGGGCTGATCTGATGATGGAGCCGGAAGGTGGCCATAGGAAAAGCAATCCTACCGAGCTTGGGCTCTTTAGAACCGTCTCACTGAGCATTTGATGGATATCCAAAGAAAAGTACAGTCGGCTATAAAAGCCTGCCACTAAAATGACATTTTTGACAGAAACTTATTAAACGTAATTTTTAATTAGGAAAACTCAAGGAAACATTAAAACAACCATCTCGACGGACAAGTATTTCGATTTTAAAAATCCACACTCAAATTGCTCCATCCGTTTGGGAGCTATGATGCCATACACATATTAAACTTAAGTATAACACTTTTTTCATTGGGGGTAAAAAAGGAGGAAAAAAGTCGATCCAAATACCTCGTTACGAATTTACAAATATTTACAAATCAATGTACGCGGTGAGCGCTCTATCTGCGTTGAATATTATTATAAACAAACTGTAGTAAGTAAATCTGTCAACGTGAGACATTTATGTAAAACTAGTCCTTTACTGTGACTTCACTCGTGCTCGTTTAGTCTGACGAGACAGAAAAGTTTAGCCTAAAAGTTGATGAGTTAGGTATTCAGTTAATCAGTCAGTCAACAAGCCGGCCAGTCAGCCAGTTTGTTAGTTATTCAGTCAGCCAGTTTGTTAGTCAGTATTTCGGTCAGTAAGTTTTTTTTTGTTAGTCCTTTAGTTACTTTCTTAGATAGACTTCTCGTAGACAATATTTTCGTCGCTTTCCGCGTTTCAGTTTTCTCGTAGATAATCTACCATGTATTTGTCTATGATTTTTGAATTGAGACTTAATGACCATCATTGAAGGATTTTTTATGTACGAATTAACTCCCAATACATCGTTAGTCAAATCTAATTCATGAAAAGAAAGGTTTTTGGTCAGTCACTATCAGTTAGTCAGTAAGCTAGCTAGGCCGACACTTTGTGAGTCAGTCATTAGGTCAGGCATTCATTCAGGTATCCCGTCAGTTAGGTAGCAAATTGGTTACTCATTTCGTGAGTTTAAATTTCTCGTAGATAACTTTTTTTTATATAAATATCGACACGAAGGTCAATTAAGAAAGAAAGATGTAATGTGATTCACTGATTCACAATGTAAGCAGGACTCGAATCTGCGACCCTACGTTTCCGGCGTAATGCTTCCCAACTGAGCTATCACATCGTTACGTTAAATACACTAAATCTTTGACTTGACATAATTGACAACCTTTCATATTTATAACAGGTGGAAATTAATATAGAGATCGACAGGGCTTTAAGTCGTGTACCTTAAAAGAAAATCTTTGAATTTATTATTCTGTATTTAAAAAAATATAAGAAAATACATCAAATAACTGCAATCTAAGACAATACGGTCTGAATAGGGTTGTTTTCTAAACCAAAGAGCGAAAAAAAAATTTTTTTTTTATTTGACGTTGACAGATGACAGATGCATACCGAGTTTGATTAAGTTTTTTTAATAACAAAACCGACTAAAGTAACCGTTCCATTAAGTTCTGGTTTTGGTGTTGCCACATTTTAAAATGAGTATGTTTTTATAAATTAATAATAAAGTAAATAATCATCTCAGAAAATAAATAAAAACAGAGATTACTTCATCTTTTTAAGCAGAATTCAGAAAAGTAATAAAATGATAGTCTTAAAAATATGAAATGTTGTCAATTCTACGCTAGAGCGTCGTATGTTTTTTAATGCTTAAGCGCATTAGCCATACCCTTTACAAGCACGATTGCTAGCGCTTATTTTTGACGATTTTTGAATTGATCATTGGTGGCAAATTTTAAAGATTTTGTTCTACTCCATTACTTTTTTCTATCATTTATATACTTACCAACTCTAATATAATACATATTATAAAAAAAAAAACATTTTTGAAATTTTAGCTGTTTATTTCATAGAAAATTCTTAATAAAAAATACATAAAAAACTTAGATTACAATCTTAAATATTAAAGATTTTTGAAATTTATGAAAGTCTATACTCTATTGCCCAAAAAAACAACTGCTAAACGATGTTATAATGTCGCCAAAAAAGCATCACTTAGTACCACAGATTACAAGATAAACAGCTGCATTCACACAATTTGCAATTAAAAAAAAACTTATTGTACTAAGGCATTACTGCCAGCTTTTAAAAAAAAAGTTTTATCTTCAGTGCATAGATGTTTAGTATCAGTATACCTTTATGTATAAGTTCATATTTTTTTGACAGATGTATGTCAAAAAAAATAGTTTATCAGACTATTCTTTATTTTATTTTTTTGATTCCGAGCGGGAACATGTAATTATTTTCTTTGTTGTTTATTTGCATTTTATTTTATGAAATGTCGAGTCGTAGAAAAAGTATTGTATGCAACGTTGTATAAGTAGGTCAAAAAACGCTCGTGGCATCTTTCTTACGATGTTCGCTACGCTCACATCGTAACCCATGCCACTCGCGTTTTTTGCCCCCTCTTATACAACGGTTGCATAAAATACTATTACATACGAATTAACACTATATACATCAATCGTTGCATGTAGTTAATTTTTTTTATTTTAACACCGCCAGCATTTGGGATCATTTCCGCCAATGACCGACCTTGGCTAGAGTTAGGTTAGTGTCGGTGCCGTCGGAGGTGGAGGATACCTGGGGGAACGAGGGGACCAGGGCCCTCTACTACGCGTGCACAAAAATTCGGGCCAGGATCATAAGGGCCCAGTCGTCCAGACAACCGGAGAAGGAGGAGGAAGACAGCACTCCCACTACAAAGAAGACACTACCCGGGCAGATGGGAGCAGGATCCGCCGACATTCAAACGGCAGAGGAGGGTATGGATGCCGGAGGTGATGCACCCACTGCGTAAGGTACAGCAGATAAAACACATATACAAAATAACAAAATGAACACCACACAAAACACCATACAAAACACACACACAACAAAGACACAAACACAAATAAGCATATGCCAAGTAAACCTACAACACTGCAAAGATGCAATGTCCAAGTTAGGACAGTACGTTGTCAGGAATAAAGTTGAAATTGCCCTGCTGCAAGAACCGTATGCATAGAGGAATAAAGGACGCTTCACTACGAAAGAAATGGTGAGCTACCCCCTAGAGCATGCATATTTGTAAGTAACAATATAGAGAACATGGGTTGTGTTATGACCTTATGTTACAGAGACCTTGTCGTGGTGGAAATATGCTTCATTGCTCAGGACGGGGAGAGGAGGAGAGTGGCGCTGGTGTCCTGCTACCTACCAAGCGAGGGCAACGCACCGACAGAGGAGCTTGAAGATGCGTTACAAATGTGCCAAGGTAAGAGAGTACCCCTAATTATAGGTTGCGATGCCAACGCGCACAATGAAGTGTGGGGAAGCACCGACACCAATGGCAGGGGGGAATCACTACTAGAGTTCATAGTAAGTAAAGACCTAGACATACTGAACGAGGGAGACACCGCCACGTTCGTAACAAGGGTAAGGAAAGAGGTATTAGATATAACGATAGCCATGGGAGGAATTACCGAAAGGATAAAAGGATGGAGAGTCGACAGGGAGGACAGCATGTCGGACCATAGGAGACTACTCTATAACATAGACTACCATCTGGAGAAGATGAGGATAAGAAACCCAAGAAAAACAGACTGAGCAAAATACGAAGAAGAACTGAAGACCAATGTGCCGAAACCAAGGAGATTTACGGACATCGAGGAGCTGGAAGAGGCTGCATTAGGGCTCGAGCGAAGCATCATGGAGGCCTTCTACACAGTCCAGACTGGCAGAGGGCAACCATGGTGGAACAAAGAGCTCCAAAAGCAGAGAAAGAAAACACGTAGGGCAATGAGACAAGCCACAAAAAGGAATGACACTCAGAGCTGGGACATGTACAGAGCAACTCGGAATGCCTACAGCAGGCTGAGGGAGAAATGCAGCCGGGATGGCTGGAGACAATATACAGAGGAGATAAATAATTACTCGGAGGGGGCAAGGGTGGTGAAACTATTAGCAGGCGATAAGGCGTGCCAGTTGGGAAGTCTGAAGGCAGGCGATAGTTTGATCACGGACCCGGGAGAGGTTTTGGAAGTTATGCTGAAGGCGCACTTCCCAGACTGCAAAGAAGCCAGGGAGGAGGAAGAGGAGTCGTTAGGATAAGCTAAACTGGACTGGGAAACGGCCGAGGAGGTGGTAGCGGAGGAGAGACTGGCCTGGGCAGTCAAATCTTTTGCTCCTTTTAAGGCCGCTGGGCCGGACGGTGTAATCCCGGGACTGCTCCAAAAGGGCTACGATCTGATAAAAGAGCATCTGGTGGAAATATTCAAAGGCAGTATTGCCCTAGGGTACATCCCGAAAGCATGGAGAAAAGTTCGCGCCGTCTTTCTACCAAAACCAGGGAAAAAGACGTACCAAGAGGCGAAGTCATTCAGAACCATAAGCCTTTCATCGTTCGTACTGAAAACGATGGAGAAAGTGATAGACACTTTCGTAAGAACACAAATAGGAAATAGTGGAAAGCCGCTACATGGAAACCAACACGCCTATATGGTGGGAAAATCCACGGAAACGGCTCTACACAATTTGACAGTAAGGATCGAGAGATCACTGGAAGCAAAACATTACGCACTGGGATGTTTCTTCGACGTGGAAGGGGCCTTTGACAAGGCAACCTTTGAAGCGGTGGAAGAAAGCCTAAAGAGAGATGGCATAAATCCTACCATTGGGACCTGGATAAGTAAAATGCTAAGAGGAAGGGCTGTAATGGCGAAACTCGGAGGAGAAGTGAGACAGATAAGACCGAAAAGGGGCTTTCCACAAGGAGGATGTTTATCACCACTGATGTGGTGCTTACTTCTAGACTCCCTAATCGAGAGGACAAATAAAGGAGGCCTATACGTGCAAGCGTACTCGGACGATGGAGTCATACTGGTACGAGGAGTGGCACTAGATGTGGTCAGAGACATAATGAGAAGAGGAGTGATGGAAATATTAGCATGGTGCAGGGATAGAGGACTGGACCTAAACCCTGATAAAACAAAACTGATATTATTCACCAATAAGAGGAAAATAGAGAAAATGAAACCTATCAGCATTCAAGGCAAAGAACTGGAAGCAGTCAAAGAGCTCAAATATCTTGGACTAACGTTAGACAGTACTCTCAGATTCAAGACACACATAAGAGAACAATCGGCAAAGGCCATAAGAACGCTCTACCAGTGCAAGAGGGCGGTCGGAAGGAAATGGGGCCTGAAACCAGCGATGATACACTGGATTTACAAGGCGGTGATACTACCGAGAGTACTTTACGGAGCCATAGGTGGCATAAGGCCAACATCAAAGAATACCATAAAGAACTATCAAAAGTACAAAGACTAGCATGTCTTATGATCACGGGGCAATGAGAACAACGCCCACGCAGGCGATGGAAATCATGCTCGGTCTCAAGTCACTTAAAATAGAAGCGGAGAAGAGGGCCATGGAACAATGGTACAGAATGAAAGCATGTAAGGAATGGAGAGGAAGCTTTGTGGACAAGGGACACGCACTAATTCAGAGGGAAGCATGCTCGAAGATGGGGATGCTTACCCAAAACAACGACCTCATAAAGAGACAGGAGATGTTCATATAGAATATAGGATAAGAAATATAGGATACACATAGGAGAAAGGGACAACTGGAAAATAGAGGTTGAACACCCCGTGGCTATCTGCTTTACGGATGGTTCTCGGCGGGAATCCACGAAACTAGCAGGAGCCGGCATAGTGATACCGAAGCTGGACAAAAAGGTACACATACCTCTGGGGAGGTACGCTAGCGTATTTCAGGCAGAGGTATGCGGCATAATGAGATGTGCACAAATAATAGATGAATGTTCGCAGGAAGTGGGATCTGTCGTTATATACACAGATAGCCAGGCTGCACTAAAAGCGTTAGACAAACAGACGGTAAGCTCGTCCTTGGTAAAGGAATGCAGAGAAGCCCTGAACAAACTTGGAGAACACACAAAGATTACGGTAGCATGGGTACCTGGACATCAGGGTGTGACAGGGAATGAAAGGGCAGATGAGATGGCAAGGCTAGGAGCAGACTCATAGGACCCGAACCTGCACTGCCAATATCGGCAGAAGTCACGAAAGGAGTTATAGCTAGGCTAATGGAGGAAGAGGCCAATAGACAATGGCGAGAGACAACGGACTGTCGACAATCGAAGATGATACTAGGAGGCATAAACAGGAAAAGGACCAGGTATCTACTGGAACTAGGTAAGAAAAATCTCAGATTATTAACAGGCATAATCACGGGACACAATAGCCTTAACAGGCACCTACATATTATGGGTGTAGTATGTGATCCATACTGCTCGCACTGTGGCCAGGAGGAGACGAGTAAGCATGTTATAGCAGAGTGTGGCATGTATGCGATAATACGCTATAGCATCTTCAGAAAAGATAAACTAGAAGAGGAAGAGCTAAGGGACATTAACCTTAAAGATGTCCTTTCCTTCTGCAGGAGAACAAGGAGATTCGAGGAAGAAGGCTGTATGGGAGCGCCGCCGGGACAGTAACCGTTGGCTCCAATTGGGAATTGGGCTGAATGAACGCAGTCAAGCGATCGACAGCCCGCCTGTTTCCGGCCGGGCGTCCCTACACCAAATCATCATCATCATAGGTTAGTGTAGGTTTTAAGTTTTTAAATTTGTTTTACCACTTAATTCGAATGTTTTTTTTATTTATTGATTTATAATTAATATCAATACAACGTCATATTTTATAATATTACAGATATGAAAATGAGGGCTCTATCTGAATATATTATAAACAAACTGTAGTAAGTAAATCTGTCAACGTAAGACATTCATCATAGTAAGTGTGTTATTAATAGCATAGTAATGTTGTTCAGTTTTAAGAGTAGAATCTATGTTCCGGGCCAACACGGGCGTCCTCCCAACTGGACCACCGAATCAGATGTCAGAAAGCCGTTGGAAACGCAGGTTCGAATCCTGTCCGAATCATTAAATTTTTCAATTTTCGCTTCATTTGTAAACATTTAGTGTACGTTAGCAGATGTTACTGCTTTAATAAAAATAAGTAGAATTTATGTTTTAATTTATTGCTCCTATAACAGGCAACACCCGGTATGTACCACATATCCATCTTCATATCCATATTCGATTTTAACCAATTTTGGTACATGGATAACTGGACATCCAAAGATAGTTATAGGATACTTTTGACCCGAATTCAGTAAAAAAAAATCGGATAATGCATGAAGGTATTTATATACCTACAATGTCCTCTCTGTAGGTGGTTTCACGACGTTTCAGCTTCAGTAAGCACTCGTTTAACAAACTTTACCACGTGCTAAGAGATATATTAAGTACGCGATAAAGGGCGACAGACAGACAAACAGTCGATAATTAATGTTTAAGGACAGAACACGTCAGCGGCAGCCGTAAGTATGAATTATAAATATCCGTTTTAATGCACGGACTAAAATATTGAAAAGTATTAATATCCTGCACAAGTATATCGTTAAAAGTTTGAAACCATGGACCGATGTGAGAGAACCGATTTTTTTACATGTATGTTTTATAACTCTTATTTTTAAAGTAGGAAGTATTCAATTTTAAATTGTATCGAAAATCAGCTTTCTATGGAGTCATTATTTCAGCTAGAATCTTAATAGCGCGTTAAAAGGCCTTATTCCTTTTAAAAAATATTTTTTCATATAATGACAAATATATTGATAATTTCAAGAAATTATTTAAAGTGAATAATACTTTTCCCTGACTTCTAGATAGTAACATAGCTATTTCATGCTTTCCTTGCGTGCAGTCGAAAATAATGTGAAAAAAAAAACAGTTGTCTGCGTGAATTTTGTCAGTTTCAGTTTCAGTTTATTTATTGCTTTCATAGGTACAGTTACAGGTGGTACATTATATATTGCTTCCGCTATGAAACCCTGTAGGGCACTGCAACATTTGACAGAATGTCAGTTTAAATACTAATACTAAATATTCTTAATACTAAATTATATACTAACAACAATTATGAGATTGACCCTTAATTTGGTCTGTATAGTGTTCAAAGTCTTATATAAAAAAAAGAAAAAGAAAAAATGGTTTAACTTATTAAATTATATAACAAATAAAGACTATTATATATTATAGTACAACAATAACAATTATTAATCTTATTTTTATTTTATTTTTTTAATCTTATGGCAACATGGACGGATTAAACTATGAGATTAACATTCAAATTCAAATTCAAAATTCAAATTCAAAATTCATTTATTTACCAAAAAGTATTACATGCTAACACAAGTACATTTATGACCGGGTTTATACAGTGAGAGTATTTTGCGTAGATTTTATCAGTGGTCCTCACACTAGGTCAAGCCTGTATCGTGAGGGCCTGTGAACACAATTTGCATTTCACTTCAAGATGATGCGTATACAGATAAAATTTATAAATATTTAATAAAAATGTTAACATTCGATCTTCTCAATTAAATCTATATCTAAAATTAGCATTGCTACGCTTAGTAAATAGATGCGCTCGCCATGTGAAAGTGTGTTATTGTCAGTGTGTACATATGTGTGTAAGTGTGTATGAGTGTAAGGTATTATTATTATTAGTGCAAAGGTTTCAAAAAGTCTTCAGTTTCCTTATATGTTAGAGTAAGTAGCCATTTTCTTATTTTATTCTGCATTTCTCTGACAGTAAGTTCTCGGATGTTAACATGCTTCGAAATGCGATTGTACAAAAAAGGGAGGAGGAATTGGGAGAATCGTCGCGCGTATGGAGTTTTTGAGATGACCTGTGGGACTCGAAAAACCCTTTTGTCTCGCAGGCCTGCGAAATTTGAGGAGTTAAGAGTACCTCGGTGCATTTTTGAAACAATATTGTAAATAAATAGTTGACGGACGGAGAGTGTCTGAGTTTCGCACAGCCAGCGAAGTCGTCGGATACTGGAAGGGCTTCCGAATCATAGCTTTGAGAACCGACCTTTGTGCTCTTTCGAGTCCGAGCATCGTTGTGGTGGCCGCTCCACCCCATACTGAAATACAGTATCCGAGTATGGATCGGCATAAAGTGACGTAGACTAGCCTCAGGATATGGATATCAGCGGAGTTTCGTAGCAGACGCATCGCGTAGACAAGTTTCCTCACTCGTTGAGAGAGAGAAGCAACATGTTGCTTAAAGCTGAAGCGTTGATCGATTTCTACACCCAGATACCGGATGCACTCTGTGCGGCTAATCGAACTGCAAGAGAGCGGCGACGAAGAGTTATGCGCAGAACCTATTTCAATTTTTGAGAATTTCGGTTCAGAGGCCTTAGTTTTATGAAAACAAATGAATTTGGTTTTTTTTAACGTTGAGAGTGAGGAGATTATTGTCCAGCCAGTTCTTTATAGCGGTCATACCTATCTCAGCTTTATGGAGCGTCTCTGGCCAGGTATCGCCGTAGAAAAGGACAGCCGTGTCATCTGCATAACAAATAAGATCTCCCTTAGAGGGGGTAACAGAGAAAATATCGTTCATGTATAGTATGAATAAAGTGGGGCCTAACACGCTACCTTGTGGTACTCCGAATCGGGTTGGCAATTCTTTACTAATGAAGTCAGCGATTTTCACAGTTTGACACCTTCCAGTCAGGTAGCTCTGAAACCACAGAAGTGGAAGTCCTCGGATACCGAAATTTTCCAGCCTTCTCAACATTATAGGCACTGATACAGTGTCAAAGGCCTTTGCGAGGTCTAAGAACACGCCCACACACTTTCGGCCATTGTCGAGGGAAGTGGTAACCCGCTCAGTTAAGAAGCCAACTGCATCCTCTGTCGACTTGTGACGCCGGAAACCGTACTGATAGTTAGATAATAAAGAGAAACGTTCCAGGTAGCCACATAGACGGCTGTTGACTATCCTCTCCAACATTTTTGAAAAGATCGGCAAAAGAGATATTGGCCTATAGTTTTCCGGAGTATCTTTGGGACCATTTTTGTGAATAGGAATGACAGTTGCCTTCTTCCACATAGCGGGAAAAACACCAGTAGTAAGACTCAGGTTAAATATGTGGGTCAAGGGGGTAACAATTGAGCTCTTAATCGCTTTGAGTAGGGGGACTCTCAGATCGTCATAGCCGGGTGCACTGTCATTTTTAAGGTTACTTATAAGTCTAGACACTTCATGCTCGTCAGTAGGTTGAAAAAAGAATGATTGTGGGCTCGGTGAAGTTTGTTTTAGGCTAGATAGAAGAGAGGATTCTATCTTATTCATGCTTTTAAGGAGCCTATCTGCGAGATTTGATCCCACGTTTGCGAAATAGTCATTGCAGTAGTCTATGGACTCCTTAATAGTGGATTTAGTTTCAGTCAAAGCGGTGGACTTTGGAGTATTCTTTGAGTATTCTGCTATGTTTTTATGACTTTCCATAAACCTTTAGGATTGTTTTTATTATTTTCTAATTCCCTATTATCGTGAGCATTTTTTAATTTATGTTGTAGATCAGTTAGAAAATTTCTGTACCTTTTATAAATTAGTTTACGGATCATTAGGATGTTTTCTCAGTTCCAGGTGCAAGCGGTCCCGGTGTTTTTGACACCTTATGAGCCCTGGTGTTATCCAGGGCTTTAAGTTGAAGCTAGATCTGCTAGCCCGTGACTTAGAAGAATGTTTCTGGATTACTGTGTGCAGTGCCTTGTGGAGTTCTTCCGTGGCACAATCAGGGTTACTTTCTTTTGTCACCGCTGACCAGTCCCATTTTGCCAGTTCAGTGACAACAGCTTTGTGGTCTGTTTTTAAAACACAGGGTTTGCGGACATTTACCTTATTATAATCTAGTGTTATACCAAGCATTGACATGTCGTGATCCGTGATACTACTTTTGCAAACGAGACCAATTGAATTGTCCGATTTAGTTCTGACAAATATATGGTCGAGACACGACTCGAGTCTAGTTGGTTCAGAAATAGCTGGCAGAAGACCCGCTTCAGCCATAAAGCATAAGTATTCGGTAGTTTTGTGGTCAAGTGTATCTAAGATATTGATATTTATGTCTCCAGCTAGAATGACAGAGGAGTTACTATTAATTTTTGCGAGAGCTTTGCTGAGGTCCGTGACAAACTTGGTTATCTGGGTGAAAGAAGGGGAACGGTAAGCACCAAGGACAGTAATAGATGACGACAATTTGATGGCCAAACATTCAGCCTCTTCGAAACAAGGTTCAGAAACAGTTTCATTCCAATTCCAATTCTCGCGGACATATGCTACCACTCCTCCAGCACGGTTGAGATTATTCTTAGTGGCATAGGAACGATAGCCAGGGATCTGGCCCGGTTGAACTCCAGCTGAAAGCCAGCATTCTGTTAACCCTTCAGGTGGCAGGGCCACCAGTTACATGGCAGGAGAAGTGGCGCGTCTATTTTACAAAATTTACCGTTAAGTGGCAGGAACCGGGAGCCGGACCCAACGTCAAGTGGCAGAGATCCGGGAGCCGGATCGGACAAAACAAGCCGTTGGGTGGCAGGATCCGGCTCCCGGACCCTGTGCGATGTCTTATTTCGCACCCGAAATAAAACCGTCAAAACTATGTTTTGCTTGCTCACACTTGTAAGATGCATTCGTCAATAAGCAAGGACGGCATTCACTAACGGTCCAATTGACGCGCAAAGCAAAGTTCGTTAGAAATTGCGTCATCTTCCCGACCCCCCGACCATTACACGTCGACCGCCGAGCCGTGAGCATTTTAAAAACCTTGTGGTTAGAAAATATTGTATAGTGAGGTGTAATAAAAAGGGTTATAGGTGTAAATAAATATAAAGATTTGCCATTAAATTAGTTTTTTCTACGGATCACTGTTTTTTTCCCTAATTATAGTTATTTTTATACATAAAGTGGTTAAAATTTAGTCATTCGACGATTGATCAAGACTAGCAAAATTTCTATAAATGGAATGGCATTAATTTCTATACAATAAATATGGCATTTTATGATGAATCCAACGATATATAGTTTAGATACAACATCTGTACATTTTTTTTGAGAAAATATATTTTTTGTAACATGCGGATATTCGCGATTACCACCCGTGGGAGGCCCGCCACTTAACGGTATATTTTGCCAAGATGGCTGTGCCACTTCTCCTGTCATGCAATCAGAAACCTTGCCACTCAACGGCTTGTTTTGTCAGGTCCGGCTCCCGGATGCCTGCCACTTGACGTGGGGTCCGGCTCCCGGTTTCTGCCACTGGAAGGGTTAATATTATTATATCTAGTGCAATGTTCAGCCTTTGCAATGCTACCAGAAAAGAGTTAAAGTTCTGTTGGATACTTCGAATGTTAAAAGTGAGAACTTTTAGATTATAAGAATCATTTAACACATCTTTGCACGTTTCAGGGTATTTATGAATCTGACATTCTATAACTAGGGTTCGATCTATATCTTCAAATATACTAGGGTTTGCCATACCAGGATAATTAAAACGGTACATTGAACAAGAAATACCAGGAGATGGAATGTCAGATTCTTATTTATGATAATGGTATGATTGTAGTGTGAATGTTCTTGTGAGTAGTGTGCTGTGAGTTGGAAGGGCGAGATTTGTGAAGATTTAATTGTCGAGCGAGTATTTATGGTAAGTTTATAGCTAGACAGTAAGGCAGTGGAAATATACAAATGCAAAATTAGGCTAGCAAATAACAAGACCAAGTGTACTTCAGAGACGGCTATTGGAAGACTAGGCATCTGATTCTGTAGAGAGTTCGGGAATAGGATAGCGCTGCGGGTCTGCTGTTACTACATTAGACATAAGTAGGTCTTATAATTATAAACATTCTTTATTATACTTGTATCATTAATTACTACTTTCAAAGAACTCTTGCATGGTGTAAAAACAATTATCAACGAAGTATTTGGTAATTTTTTTATTAAAAATGGTATTTTTTCCTCGTTTCTAATATTCTTTGGGAGTTTGTTATAAATTTTAATACACATTACATATGGGCTTGAACTATGGAGTTTTAGTTTAGAGAATGAGACAGGAATATTATCTCTAGGACGCAAGTTGGTGGTTGATTGGTTCGTGGATGATGGGAAGAAGTGGGGATATTTTTTAAAGAATTTGCATACTTCTAGTATATATATGGAAGTTAAAGTTAGTAAATATATTAAGTTTACGGAAATGGGGTCTGCAGCTTTCGGTTGGTTTTATGTTTACTATGATTCTTATGCATTTCTTTTGTAGCAGGAACAGGTCAGGTATATTTGTGCTATTGCCCCACATTAGGATACCGTACTGGAGCCAGGAATGGGCAAATGCATAGTAAGCACATAGAGCGGTTTTATGATCAGCATGTTTTTTTACTTCCATTAGGGCATAGGTGAATTTAGACAATTTGGATGTAATTTTTTGTATACGCAATTTCCATTTTTATGTTTGTATCGATTTCCAGGCCAAGCAGATTAGAAGAATTTGTGCATTTTAAGGTTTGATTATTATATAAAAAGTTAATATCTAAAATACGTTTCTGATGAGGTTTAAACTGCATAATTTTTGTTTTATCTATGTTTATTTCAAGGTGGTGAAGTTCTAACCAATCGATTACTTATTGCTTAAAACAGAGTTTATGTTGTTGTCTTTTGTTTTATACGGGAATACTATAGAGATATCATCTGCAAAAAGAACACAGGTGTGGTCAACTACTTTTGGGAGATCATTTATATAAATGAGGAACAATAGACAGCTGAGTACGCTGCTCAATGTCGCTCAATGTGTCAATTTCGAGTAGTTTTTGAATTGAAACAAATATTATCAATGACAAATTCAAACTGTGCGTTTCAAATACATACTAATAAATCGCAATAGCCCTGTTCTAAGTAGTTTGTTAATATGTTAAGAAACATGTTTGATCATAGAGATAAACAATTCTAAAACAATCAGCATTTTTGAACGGATAAGGAGGCTTACACTCACGTAAAATTGTTAGGAACGGTCCGACATGTTTCGAACTCATATGGAGCTATTCATCAGGGACTGCTACACGGGTAGCTATCGCGTGGAAACTTTGTCACTGATTTTGATTTTGCTGACATCGCGCACCGACGTATATACAATATCTAATATTTGCCTTTATTAAAACTGACAATAACATTTCAAATATTATACATTCACGTCACAGCTAAACTATAGCTAGTTTAGACATATATTTTTTAAAGTCAGCTAGACTATCATTAATTTTAACGTTAACCCCAAAACGCTTCACAACATTAGCAGCCGGCATTACACGGTTAAATATTATGAAATATGGCTGCCGAAGCTAATTGGGGGCCAATTAGAGACGTCTACGGGTGACACATGGGCGACGTGTATTTTGGTCCGATACGCGCCATCGGTAGGGTCGTTTAGGTTTAATAGGTTGCGGTTCGGTTGAAAAGTTGCTGATTTTTCACGTGAAGTCATCACTGTGACACTCATTGTATGTATAAATAAATAAATATCGGACAACCTCGTACAAAACAATCTAGTCCCACAGTAAGCTCTAGTAGGCTTGTGTTATGCACACTGGACGACGATATACATACTTATATACATAAATACATACTTAAACACAAATAACATACATAAACCAGGCACAAATATACATATATTTAGTACATACATATATTTGCCCTTACCAGGATTCGAACCTAGTACCTTCGGCCCAGTACGCAGTTGCCAACCGCGTCGTTATCGTTAAATGCATGTATGTAAACACTTTATTGTACACAAATACAAGAAATACATTTTAAAAGAATAAGCATGTACAAAGGCGAAGTTATAAATGTAAATGGTATTGTCCATGGATAGCTACTCAAGAACATTATAAAGGTGAATCAGCAATAAGATATTTGCCATAGTTATTCGTGTGGTAGGGATTATATTTGAACGCGTTTGGTGTCTATATCAATGGAAATTAGCGGAAACAATGCGGACAGCTATATGTATAGAGATGTGCTGAAGAGGCACTAGAAAAGGAGCAACCTACAGCCCTCGCAGTCGTAGCAGCAGGCAGCTAAGCTACACGGTCAGAATGAAGAGGTGTCCTGAATTCCAGTCCTTTGAAAACCATTGGTAAGTATATTGATTAAGCCGAAACGTAATAAGTATCGGCAAAGGTACATACCTCATCTGGAGTGGACTATGGTGGCTGATAGATACGAGTAGATTGATAATTTCAACCAACGTTTTGAAGTGATTAATACTTTTCCCTGAGTTCTAGATAGCTTCTACATAGCTATTTCATGCTTTCATTGCGTGCAGTCGAAAATAAGTTGAAAATAAAATTGGGCAAGTGCGAGTACGACTCGCGCATGAAGGGTTCCGTACCATAAAACAAGTTTGTTGTATAGGAGCCCCCCTTTAATATTTATTTTTAGTATTTGTTGTTATAGCGGCTATAGATACATCATTTGTGAAAATTTCAACTGTCTAGCTATCACCGTTCTTGAGATACAGCCTGGTGACAGACGGAAGGACGGACGGACGGACGGACGGACAGCGAAGTCTCAGTACATAATACGGTCCCGTTTTTACCCTGTTGAACCCAAAAAAAAAGCTTTTTTGCGTGAATTTTGTCAATTTCGAGTAGTTTTTGAAACAAAAATTATCAATGAAAAATTCAAACTGTTCGTTTCAAATATATAACAATAAATCGCATTGGCCCTGTTCGAAGTATTACCCTTGATAATATGTTAAGAGATTTGTTTGATCATAGAGAAAAATTACTAAAACTAACAGCATATTTGAAAGGTTAAGGAGCCTTCTGACAATATTCTACCACTCATTAAACAAGAAATGCCGACGATTTGCGACATTTTTTGCCAATTTTCACCCCCGCACTATACTTAGATCAAAGGACTGCCTACGTCGGAGACCCGGGTTCTATTCCACGAATGCCACTTAAATCATGGCTGACTTAACGCCTGATTTACTGCTTTGTATGATTTATTCCAGTGAACATGAGAGGTGCTTAGTGCTCAGCGGTATGCGGTGTTTTGTTTGGTTTTGAAAGGAAATCTGCATATCCAAGTCATTAGCATACAAATGGTGTCTAATATTAATAGTAATTATCAATTACTATATCTATATTAGTATTAATTATTTTTATTAAAGCAGTAACGTCTGCTAACGTGAACGAAATGTTTACAATGAAGCGAAAAATTGAAAAATTTTATGGTTCAGACAGGATTCGAACCTGCGTTTCCAACGGCTTTCCGGGCCAAAACGGGCGTCCTACCAACTGGACCACCGAACCAGATGTAAAAGACCCATTGAATCTTTCAACCAGTTGCTTCAACATGCCTTAGAGTGGCATCGTATATTAGTATTATAAAATTCTAAATTTCTATTGAAAATATTTTTTCTATGAAGAAGGTTCATGATTTTAGGAAAAACTTTAGTAGCGTGATGCAGGATCGTCATTTAATCTATAGGTATGGGCTCGCGGCGCCGTGCCAGCTTGGCGCCATCTGTTTTCATAATTTCCTTTTTCTCGTATCACGCTGAAACGGCTGGACAAATTTTTACCAATTTTGGTACAGGGATAGCTGAACATCCATAGATGGTTTTAGGAATCTTTTTATCCGTCTACGGTTAAAAAAAATACGCATATGAAGTTGCGGGCGCCTCCTTCGCTTCGTTCGCTTTAAATATATTAGATTTATTTATTTATTTATGTATTTAAACTTTATTGTACAAAAGAAAAACTTAACGTACAAAAGGCGGACTACTATTAATATTAGATACCGACATACTATATAGGTACATAGGTATGCAAATAGGCGATTTCAAAAAAAATACACCAAGTGCGAGTGGGTCGCGCACGAAGGCTTCCGTACCATTATCTGTAAGTTTGTTGTATTAGAGCCCCCCTTAAATATTTATTTTATTTTATTTTTAGTACTTGTTGTTATAGCGGCAATAGAAATACATCATCTGTGAAAATTTCAACTGTCTAGCTATCACCGTTCTTGAGATACAGCCTGGTGACAGACAGACGGACAGTGAAGTCTCAGTAATAGGGTCCCGTTTTTACGGAACGGAACGGGTACGGAACCCTAAAAACACAGTTATGATAGACGTGCTGCGGTGACACTGATATTGTTTTCTGAAATGGCTATAAAAGTACTCTTATTCTTTTAGCGTACGAGAAGAATACCTTCACTAAAAAAAAAAAAAAATGACAATAAAAAAAACAAATTAATTATATTTTTTTTAAACCTACATTAGTTTTTTTACCCATCTTCAAAAACGGAGGAGGTTCTCAATAGAGTTGAAACGGATATCCGGTAACTATCCGGTATCCGGCTTATCCGGCGGCCTTAATACTATCCGACCGAATACCGGATAACTATCTACTATTCGGCCGGATAGGCATCCCGCCAAATTAAAAAAAAATCTGGATAAAAAAATATATTTTCCAGTGATTATTTCTCTTTATAAATAAGGCCAGCTTCAAAAAAAAGTCTTTTGCGGTACACACTGCTGCAAGGTGTTGAAAGATAGATTTTGGCAAACTTTGTTAATAAAAATCCAGCTCACAAGTTATCGCGTTTCTTTCTTCACGTTAAACCTGGTCAGTATTGTTTTCATTTGCTACGTTAGAATTATGTATATACTTCAAATAACAAGAGCACAAATAAAATAATAACCTAAAACGATCACGCACGTGTCTGCACTCAACACAATAAGACAATGAATGAAACAATTGCTAACTTCATCAACAAAAAGACCCGAATCGAACCGAGTCCACTCGATAGTTCGCGCGCTGCCTACGCAAGTGTGTGTGTGTCTGCGATGCACCAAACGGCTAAGTTCCACCGGATATCCAGCGGCCGGATATTCGGCTATTCGGCCACACGGTTAGCCGAATATCCGGTATCCGGTATCCGGCCAAACTGCTATCCGTTTCATCTCTAGTTCACAATTAGTGTGCATGTTGTTTTTTTTTTCAAAAAAAAGTTTTTATGTCTCATCTTACTCAAAATCGTTTGCACATTCAAACCTCATAAAATCAAAAATGTGTGCCTAAATTTCCATTTCCAAATTGTCAAGTACATATGTGCTTAATTTTTAAGTATTAAAAACATAAAAGTTAAGCCATTATTTCGGCTATTTAAAAAAAAAAGTTGGTAGGGTCTTTAGTTTAGAGCCGTGATAAAATGTCATAGTTAACCGATTTGTATGAAAATAACCGCGGTTTCGGTTAAAAATCCTGCCAAATATCGAGCAAAAAACACATTCAAACCACATAAAATCAAAAATGAGTGCCAAAATTTCCATTTCCAAATTGTCACATTTTATATGAATATTTTTCTTCTATTAACGTAACGCACTGGAAACATACTTTTTCTTTCTCGTTTCGAGGAAAAATACTTTATATTGAAAGACTTGAATTCAAAATGGCATATGATATTCAAATCGTTAAGTACAAATGACAGGACAGGAGCATGCAATATTTCTTAAATTATCATAATTATCTCCTTTAAAATGTCACTATATGTGTGAATTACCTAGTTATAATAAAATTGTAATAGTTTTAAGTATTATTTATGAAAAAAATATGTACTTACCGTTGAGTTTCTTGCGGCTTTCTCTTCAACAGCGGTCGCTTGTGAAAATACCGGTAGATTCAGTTTCAGACATGTAAAAATGCCCTTGTAGCCTACTTATTAAATAAACATTTTGATTTTGATTGTTTTCTTTTTTTTGAATGCAGCTCAACCGAACATGGGCGCGAAATTTGAATTCGTTCGAACGGTTATAACTATAAAATTTTGAAGTGGGTTATCTTAGGAACAGAGCCATCTCTGGCGCAAGTACATATGTGCTTAATTTTTAAGTATTAAAAACATAAAAGTTAAGCCATTATTTCGGCTATTTAAAAAAAAAGTTGGCAGGGTCATTCGTTTAGAGCCGTGATAGAATGTCATAGTTAACCGATTTGTATGAAAATAACCGCGGTTTCGGTTAAAAATCCTGCCAAATATTGAGCAAAAAACACGTTCTTTGTATGGGTATCCCTTTAATCTTTATTTTTTTTTTTATTATTTGTATATAGCAGTCACAAAAACATACATTTTGTGAAAATAACAACTGTCTACCTATGAGGTTCATGAGAAAATGCCCTTCCAACGAAATATCATGAAAAAGCCCCTATTTTTGTATGGGAGCCTCCTGAGGCCTTATTCCTTTTAAAATGCTGATTGCTTTAGACATTTTTGTCTATGATCAAACATGTTTCTTAACATACTTATTATCGATGTTACTACCTAGAACAGGGCAATTGGGATTTATTGGTATATATTTGAAACCTACAGTTTGAATTTATCATGTTGATAATTTTTGTTTCAACAACTACTCCAAATTGTCAAAATTCACGCGGAAAATTAGTTTTTTCAACTTATTTTTGACTGCACGCAATAAAGGCATGAAATAGCTATGTTACTACCTAGAACTCGGGAAAAAGTATTATTCGCATCAAAATGTTGGTTGAATTTATCAATATATTTGTCATAATATGAAAAAAATGAATTTTAAAAGGAACAAGGCCTCTTAATAATTATTATATTATCGTGAATAGTATTTTTTTGCTATAGCGGCAACAGAAATACATCATCTATGAGAATTTCAGCTGTCTGGCTGTCACGGTTCATGAGATACAGCCTGGTGACAGACGGACGGACGGACAGCGGAGGCTGAGTAATAGGATCCCATTTTTACCCTTACGGTACGGAACCCTAAAAATATTTTTTTCCATACTAAAAATAACCGCATTGCATATTGGCAAGGCCGAAATATTTGCCATGTTGTCAAATTGGGGATGCAGGATTAATGAAAACAATATTTGATTTGAAAACCATAAATATAATTTATTACTTTTTACAATTAAAACTAAAACAGTCAAGACCGAACATCCAATAGATTATTTAAAATTAATATTTACAAACGAAAATGGAAGAAGAGTGACTAAATTTATTAAAATTAAATGTACAGTCAACTCAAAACTGACACTGACTTTTAAAACATTAACTTGAAGAGGGTAGTCAATTATAATGGTGAATTCACACATAAATAAATATAAAAAACAGCCCATGTTTTAGCGTAGTTTAAACTTAAATAACTGTACATATAATAACTACGCTGTAATTCTAAGTTATTTCTACAACTCACCAATTATAATATTTTCCACATATTTGCGTCACATAATACGTTTGACTAATTTACTATAATAATAGCTATTATCTGAATCTTAAAACTATTTGGTTACTGTATCGCATCTTGCCAATTCTTTTGTGCTTTTTAGAAAGAGAGATGAATAAAAACTAAATAAAAAAACTGACATATTTTTTTTAGAATGTCAGTTACGTCAATTTTTTTTCTTATTATGGCATGTGTTTTATTAAAAATATTATTGCAAAAAACTATTACACAAATGTCTGACAACTGAAAGTGTAACTTAGTGCTCAGATTTACAAAATTACATGTTATTTTTAAGTATTCATTTTTAGTGGACTTTTCGCCACGGAGGTGACCAAAAACGATGTCATTCTTTCCGCTTTTTTGCTTGTGTTAATAATTCGAAAACAATCTTATTTGCCAGACAATAAGCACTACACTTTATGTATTAGTTTTGGTGTAAAGAAAAAAAACGCACTTTAAAACAAAAAAAAGTGCGGCCTTTATAGTCTACATTATTATCAAACGACGTATTATTACTTCACTATAATAAATTAACATTACGAGCCCTATATTCACAAAGCCATAATTATGAAGACAAATAAATACTTTCTTATTTTAATTGTAAAATACAGGAACATTTTTAATAGCACTAATTATTTCTATGCTTTATCATTACTGTACGCATTTAAAAGAATATATAGCTTAAAGAATCGGCCACACCGAAACTTGAAATCGTCGGTGCCTGCGTGCGTAGCTTACGATATGTAAAACGACTCGTTAAAGCGTATATGCAGCATAAAGTTTCAGTGTGGTCGTTCCTATACAAAAACATATGAACTTATTAAATAGTGACGTCACCAAACGTCATTATTTCGTGACAATTAAACTCATTTAATCTTTCTTAAAGTACACAATGTACTAAACAATATTTTGAGCCAAAAGCCTCAGAAGTTTGAACTATCAGTATACCTTACGAACTCTTTGACTAAATTAAAGGACTAATCAGCACTTTGTTTCTAAGAGCAGCTATTTCAACAAATACATCACTACACGGATTTTCTTTTGGGATTAAATTTTTTACATGTGGTCATAGATGTGATAGGACCCAATCCATAGAAGACTCTATTTGAAGATTTCGGTAAAATCAACTTACGTTAGCACTTAAGTCTTTCGTAGGTTGAATCCTTCTCCTTAAAACTACAGTCCGTGTGCTCTCAGCTTGCGATTCGGGTTCGGGTGAAAACTGAGAGGTTCCTATCTGGATCGAATAAGAGCAAGTGAGACAGGTATAAAACGTGAATGGCATTCTGATAGCTTACGCACTGTACTTCTCTTCTAAACAAGTGAATTTTATATCTGATAGGTCAACATCTACCACTCAAAGAAACAAGTAATTCCTCTACACGTTACAGCAAAATCAAAAACACTTCTACGTGACACTGATCTCTTCCTCATCACTCTCAGTGGCCGTGCTGTGGTTGTACAGACCCTGGGCCATAAGCTGCATGGCTAGAGGGTTCCTCTGGCCGTTCGCCTTCTTGATCTTGGCTCGTTTGTTCTGGAACCAGATCTTGATCTGAGCTTCGGCCAGGCCGAGCTCGGCGGCTAAGGCTTGGCGTCTGCGTTCAGTCAGGTAGCGGTTCTCAGCGAATTCGTGCTGTGGACAAAGAGGAAATTAGAATTTTGAAGCAATTAAACTAGGACAGTAATAAAAAAAAAAAGAGAAAAGCACTATATTTGGAAGTGATAATGATATTATAGGGATCGCATAATATAGGTATTTTTATTTGAGTGTCACACAATCTCAAGGTATAATTAAAGAGTCTTATCGACGGTCACACTATGGCAAGCTCTTATTTTATGCTACGACGGTGGCAAACAAGCATGCGGCCCGCCTGATGTTAAGTTATAATCAAAATGATAATTACCTTTAGTCTAGCGAGTTGCGCTGCGCTGAAAGCAGTTCGTGGTCTCTTCTCTTCTGGGGTCGCGCGTTTCTTCATTCGCCTGCTTCTGGGACCTGTCGACAAAGAAGCAGACTGTTCATTGGGTATTCAGATTGTAACCCGTTGCCGCATATATATATATATTGTAGGGTTCCGTACCCAAAGGGTAAAAAATAGAACCATTTTACTAAGACTCCGCTGTCCGTCCGTCTGCTCTCTGTCTGTCTGTTTGTTACCAGACTGTATCTCATGAACCGTGATAGTAAGACTTAGTAGAAACTTTTTCATTAGTTATTCTGTAGTTGTCATCACATGTTTGCTAACTAGATATTCCAAGACAGTTTGATTTTAACCGCATTCTTCTTCCATCACTATTGGAACAATTACAACCAATTTGAGCTTTATTAACCCTTCTACTAAAATAATAATTACAGATAATTACGTGTGTATTAACTATTACGTAAATTAACCCTTTCTTCCGATTTTGCTTTAGAAACAGTAGATGTGGGTAATAATTAATTTATTTGCTTGACATTTGTATTGAAACAATCCTATTAAAATAAAACTAATAATAAGTGAGTTTTAATTACCAAATTTCGGGTTGAGTGCTTTAATTAGCTATTATTAAACCAGGTAAAAAAACTAAATTACCTATTCTAACATTCATTACATTACAAGTAACTAAAAAATAATGTATTTTCTAGGATAGCCTTACTCCAAGTAGTAGAAAAAAAATTAAAAGTATTTTATTTTTGACAAACATTTTTCTACATAGGTACTCATCAAGTCATCATGACTATATACTCGTACTTACTGAAAAAAGACAGTCAACTGTAATAACAGTTAGGCTTACATAAAAGTCAGTATTTTTATTTTTATTTTCATACTAGCGACCCGCCCCGGCTTCGCACGGGTGCAATGCTGATAAATTATTTATTTATTTATTTAAATTAGTTACACAGTATAACAGTAAATAAACCAAAGGCACTGTGAACTACAAAATTACATTACAAAAAAAAACTTAAATCTAATTTGATTTAGGCGACGTAACAGCGTGGCTCCGTTGCGTCGTCTGATCTGGTGCAGGATTCGGCAGATTGCCCCGGAACTGCCGAAACACAACACCCTTCGGCCAGAAGTCTGCACTTGCGATTATGCATGTATTATACATAATAAACCTTCCTCTTAAATCAATCTATCTATCACTTTGTTTTATACTATGTAGTGAAGTATTTTAAGCAATTTATATTTACCAAATAGTATTAATAACGCACTAATTCAATTATTTCATTTCATCCAATCCCTCTAACACCAATTCTTGTTCATTACAGCACCCCACCAAAACCTAATAAATATTACATGGCATAACATAATTGTACACAACAGATACCACATTTTTCACACCATTATTGGATTGGACCCCACCCACACCAATTAAGGAATAGGGGTCCATACGCGCGTCGAGTAATGACGTAAGTGCAGAGCTGTTAAATATGAAATTGGGTGGCCATTTTGTATTTCGTAAATTAGCTTTCGTCCAAAGTTTTTTGCTGGATAAAAATGAAGACTTAAAATCTGAAATAGAAAAATAAGATTAAGTAGACATTGAAGGATTATTTTAGTAGACGCTAAATAATTATTTCATTACTCATTGAATAAACGCGAAATTTAATTTAAATATTGTAACAAAGACCTAATTCAGTTTTGAAATGAAATCCTATTAGACATACAATAATGTTGAAATTTACTTCCATATATAGTTTATAAAATTTTATTTAAATATAAATATTGCTACACCATTCTTGTGTGATGACAATAATGGAGATACGACATTTTTACTTTCGTTTGTTTAATAGAGTACTATTTTATTATGTCATAATGGTGACCGTTGAGTTCGTTACAAAATGAAGAAATGGTGGCTGATATGATCTAATATTATACATTATAGTGCATAATGGAATAAATGAAGGAATGAGGCATCATTTAAGAGTTCCATGTTGCTTTTTATGCTGATAAAATTTTGTTTATGAGTTATTGAAGTCCTTCTGGAAATTGTGGCCGTTGTCCCTTACGCCATTACAATCTTTTAAACTTTAACCTTAAAATAAATAACCCAAGAACGAGATTTTTCATAAAACAGATTTGCGAAAAATGAAGCCGGTTTAGATGTATGTGTGCGTATCTACGAACCAATCATAGAGACGTTTTGCTTGTGAGCTTGACGTTGTGACAGATGCGTACACAGACGAAACTGAGCCCGTGACAGGCCGTGGCTTACCAAAACTTTTTTTTCTTCACTTTCAAGAGCTGATTGGGTTTCTAGGCATGTCTATTCTAAGGCTTTAACGTGTATTGAATCGGGAATACACGAAAAGAAAGATCTAATGAGGCAGGGTATTGTTAAACTGAAACTAGCTACTATAACAATTATAATAAATAATCTAGGACCATCAGCTCTGTAGGCTCACGAAGCCAACTGCATAAATGTAGTATATTATAGTAAATAAATGATCCACCATAATAAACCACCATTTAACACCTTAAAAATGGCTAAGCCATGAAATAAATATTAACTTCCCATAACGAGGCTCGCCGTAAGTGCGAAACCAAAAGAATCCGGGAAATCCAATTTCCGTGTTAAATAAATCAAACGATTTGCATAAAGTTAATGTGGTCGAAACACGAGCCGTTATAAGCGCGCCATATTCCCTTGAAAAATCATGTGGAAGAGAAAAAAACTAAGAAAGTTCTCTTTTTGGCGTAAAGCCTGAAAATGAATATAATTGGTGGTTTATGTAAAAAGCCACAATTTGTCGTTGGGTGTGGTGATGTGACCAGTCGTATAAAAGCTACTACGAGTAGCTAAAATAGTCAAAAGCGGAGGATGGAAACCATAGTGAACACTTCTAGACAAGGTGATTTTATATAACTACTCCTGTGATTCATCAGCCAATAGACGTCCACTACTGGACAAAAGCCTCCCCCGAAGTTCTCGACAGCGGTCGATCTTGCGCTGCCCTCATAAATTAAAACGTCGCCCGCTACAATTCAAAAAAATCGTTCGAGCGAAAAAATCGAAATGTTATGAAAAACTCCAAAAAAGGAAGTGCTGGGATTATTGTAGCAGTATAACCATTTTCTTTCCAACTCATACAACCAAAGCTGATTTTGGCATTAAATAACTAATTAACTTTACTGGAAAATAACCTATTGTAAGCAGACATTTATACTCCAGTTAGCTAATGACTTCATAAACCTATCTGAAAAACTTAGACCAAAACATTAGCTGAAAACAATACACCAATTAAGCTAAATAGTCTAATCTACTGCTAACACCATATTAAATCACTTAACAATCAGTAAAAGGATCTAGAATTTTCGCATGCGACTGTACTAATAAATTCAACCTATCAGCGAAGGAGCCATAAACACTTCGAAGCTTCCTGTACCTACTGTTGAATTATTTTTTTCAGTATAAACAGTAGGAAATCCGACTTAAAGATTAGGACTCAGAGAATGAAATTGATAACGACAAAAAATAAATAAGTATTACGTAGTTTTCTTACATAATTTACGCGAGTTAAAAATGGTGCATTATGTTGTGATATAATAGGACTTTAATTGTAAGTTTCTCGTATTTCGTTTATTCAAATCTGAAGGGACAGAAGTGATCATGACCTTTTTTTACTTCATAGTGTAGATACCTATGGTATAATGATCCAAATTAAAGAAAAACAGTACCTATCACATAAATAAATGCTTTTCTTCCGTCTTTGAGGGCTTAATTGAATCGAATTATGTAACTTTTATGTACAAGCAATTTGTATTTCCCTTGTTAAAGCGTTTTTCGTTGTTCTAGTGATACGTATATGGATTTAGCACAGTTATAAAAAGTGCGTATTATACCTAGTTTAGAACTATAATTACTTCCGTACATTTTTTTGATTAGAACAGCTGTGAAACTGCAAATAACGAAATAAAAGTGCCATAAAAATGAGCATAATTTCCACTAAAATCAAAATAAACTTTTATTTCTCGTGTTCATTTAATGAAAATTGAATTTTATCGCTTCAAGAACAAAACAGGAACGTTCTAAACACAAATCTTTTCAACCGTTTGAAAAATTGTACACCGAAATATTTCAGACCAATAGACTTTCCACTCTATGCTTTTCCGTGAAGGTTCTTTTTTAATTGTGTCGTAGTTTTGTACGCAGCAGTTTATCACTCGATAAAATGGCCGCTAACTTTTTTATTCTTATTTTTAATTAAACAAAACTGCCGGAGTTTTTCCTAACGAGTGGCTGAAAAACGGTCGTATGTTTTCTGCCGTCTTAAAAATGGGTTTGAATGTGTTGGTAGCAATTGTGTGAGATAATCGTGTGGGGGTTTTAATGTAAATTATTGTTATTCGGGAAAAATGCGATTAGGATTTTGACGGTTTCAAAATAGTTAACTGTAAATCAGCACCTCTAGCACAACTGTGACATGCGGCTCTTTCTGGCGAGAAATATATTACCTATCTCTTTCTGTACAATACTGTGAGAGAGAGACGGTTGATACTATGTAGCGCGACAAGAGTCACGAAGCATAGCTGTGCTAGAAGGACAGATAGACTATTATGTGATAAACATCTAATATTTGCTACAATGCGAAGTTTTTACAGAAAAAAAATATTTGTACTTAATAGGTATTTCTTCCCCGCAAGTCTTATTTTTTTTCTTATATTGAAAATGTAAATTTTTTGATTAGGTTCGGTTAGGCTAGATTTGTGTTATAGCATTCTAAAATATTTTATGGTTCCAGAAAAAAAGCTTTCAATGACATGATACTTTTATGATAATTCGAAATAAACAATATATAAAAATAAAAAATAAAAATTCGATAAAACATTTGTCTATAAAACAAGGGTAATCCCTCGCGCTAACCCGGGGTAACAAATTATATTAAAATGCCTTCAATGATCTTTTAAGTACAGAGTGGAATCGCAGCCCTGCACATCACTATTATATATTTTTCTAACTAGTCTAAATTCGCGAACGTTCCAAAACAAACAGTCGTACAGAGACATAACTCTCACAAATGGCGTAACTTGCCCCGTTAACATTCCACGCTAACGACCCCTGTGACATTACTCTATGTTTTAATTGTTTTAACTAATTAATTCCCAAAAGTTTGAAGATAACCTCACACTTTCTGTATTTTGGTTTTCTGCTAGAAAACGGTTTTAGCTCCAATTTAGTCCATGTAATTCTTCTGTTCTTTCCCGTGTTTAATTCTGTAAGGTGATGGGTCGTGATTTCAGGAAAAAACATAATTTTGTTGATCTACAGCGCCATCGGTTACTCGAGAACAAAGATGGTTCTATGTGATATGTTTTACTCGACACAGCAAAACGAAAAAGTTATCTATGAGGACGAAATTGCGGGCAAACTTTTAGTTTGAAATAATGTTTACATTATAAGCATATTTTTTCTATTCGTTACTCGTGTGAAAAATGTTATGCTTTAAAATCGTTCATAGTTTATGAAACTATGCATAAACTAAAAATATTACGATTTTAAATCCGTAATTAACCCAAAAACTTATTAGTAATAATGTAATAATAATAAAGTTTAATCACCTAATAACTTTAATTCGAAGCTCGTTTAAAAACTTGATCAAGAGACCTCACACTAAGAGTTTCCCTCCGATCCGAAATGTCATAACCGCCCAGAACTCCGGACTAAGTTACGACATTTTACTTACTGTGGCAGAATGTCGTAAGTGATTAAGAGGGTTTTACTAATATAAGCCTTTTTTATTGTGAGTTTGGTGATATACGAAATAAACATATTTCACTATAAATGGAGTCATGATTGTGGTTTTCACACGGGAGGATCGTTTGTTCGCGTGTTTCTTTTTTTGGGTGAGCTTTAAGAGGATATTTTTCATATAAATGCGATAACATTGTTTTCAACGGTTTTTTTATAATTAAGTAACAACATTTCAAATCTCCAAGTTTTAATTGACTTCATTTTCACAAAACCCAACTATTATTTTTATTTCATTATTTACGAAATCAGTTCATAAATGACGGAGTTGTGAGGTAATCATAAAAAATGCACGCAAATAGATATATTAAATAGTTCATTCAATAAGGATTTAATGTACAGACGATTCTGAGTTAAATGATCCTAAAACGAAAAAATTGTGTAAACAAAAAAAAAAATTTTTTTTAAAGACGCTCATCTACTGTAAAAAAGGCAATGCGTACGAAGCGGCATGTAGTAATACCTTATTATGTATCCTTAAAAATTTGTTTTACGTACTTAGGTAGGTACGTATATTTTGCCGCCGCAAAGTTGCAAAAAAAAACTGATCCCATGGCATTAAAGGACAAGGCCTAACCGCAAACCGCGCCAGTCTGATTATATTTAAATTTATCTTTATCGAATTGACGTTCGGACAAATGATACAGGTATAATAATGATATGTCCAGTGCATCTTGACGTATAATAGTTATTTGTTATACAAGGGGGGAAAGTTGTATTTTACCCGCGAGTGTTTATTTGAGATACGAGCTAGCGAAAGGATCCTATGATTGACCACGAGCGAAGCGAGTGGTTCAAAATAGAATCCTGAGCGTAGCGAGTGTTTCAATACACGAGACGTAAAATAACTTTTCGCCCGTGTATAACACAAAACTTTTCACCTCACTACAGCGAGGAAAAAAGAATAAGGGTTTGTACTATATCTTTGAAAAATATCTGCAATAATGAACCAATTTGCCATTTATTAAAACTAAGGTCTAATTAGCTTTCATGTAGGTATTTTAAACGGGATTTTTCAGAAAATAAGCTCATGTCAAATTTTACTTTAGCTGCGTTGAAACGTCAAAACTCTTTCTCCACATGTGGATAAAAAGCGATTTTCTCAATAGATATCAAACAAACAAACTGGGCTTTCCGAGCTAGTGAGGTGAAAAAAATAAAGCATCTTCGCTTAGAGAACAAGGGAGTCATATCTATATCTTTCTTTTGATTCACAGTAGTCAGGTAAAAAGTATTCTATAAAAAATCGTATATAAAAAAGTGTTCTTGAACGTTTTTTTCAGAAACATGAAATTTTAAATTGATTGAGACCGCCCATTCTACCATTGTTTAATTTAATATTTTTATTTTTCTTGTTGGTGTGCAATAAAGTATTGTGTTTATGTATTGTATTGATTGTTTGGTCTTGTTTTACAAGTTCGAATGTATTGACGGCTAAAAAAAACCTAAATAATTATGTATGTATTTTTAAACGCCCAGTAAATAGTAAAAATGTACTCAGAAATGCAAATTAGCGAGTTAGGTACCTACTATACCGTGCCGCTAATGGCCGCGATGAATTTATCCCGCGAATAATTTATCTGCCTCGTTTGTGGGGTACAGTCGACTAAATGGTACACTCGACACAAATTATGGCTCAATTCGGAGCCGTTTATAATTGTTATTAATTTAATGTACAGTCGCCATGCTTCCGCGGACCGGAAGTCGCAGCGTGGGAATGCGCTAATAAGGTTGACCGAAGATCTGATCAGGATTAAGGGGTACTGTTGGATAATAGTACATTACTACAGATGCCGGGAGAGAAGGGCTTGCCGGGTGAGTAGGTATAGACGGCTAGTGATACGAAGCCGGCAAGCCCTTTTCACTGCTAAGGCATGTATAGTGCTTTTCTCAAACATATGCAATGAGATAAAAAATACACCACTCAAAAAAAAAAAACAGCTGTTTAGCCTGTTCATGAACATAGATGCCGTGTTAAAAAAATTGCTTCACGGCTTAGGCCTTAAATTTTGTTTGAAATTCCTTTACAGTTCTCTCGAGTTGTTCCGCCCGAAACGTGATACTTCGAAGCCTGTTATAACGCACATTCATGATGACAATTCGTTGCATGTTTGAGAAAACTCATTTTTATCACGACACCAAATATATTAAGTGACTAGTCGAATCAAAGTAATGCTGAACTAAGCTGTGCAAGTTTTATAGCTACTGTTTAAACACTTCTTGATACATAAACACTAAAATATATAAAAAACACCCAGTACCAAGAAACGAAAAACATTAAAACAACCTGTCTACAAGTCTACCCTCTTTCACACCGAAACACCCCAAGAAATGAAAATAGTCGCATTTACCTACCAAATTACACCCCGAAAACTACCCTTAGGAAATCAGAAAAAATCAATTCCTAACAAATGGTTACCCCACAACATAACACCAAACTTCACTAACATGAATCGCGACCATAGTACTTCTCTATTAAGATTAAATTTCGTCTGTACATTGTGGAAATATACATGGTATGCAGCGAAGTTGATATTGCTGTTATGCTAAAGGAATATAGGTTTTATGTGTATGGGAGTAAAGTGGAATGGGTGTGTGTTGTTAAATTGGGGAAGGCGAGGCGTAAGGACGTGTATTGAATATCTAATAGAGTAACTCGGATGAACGAAACATATTGGATATTTGAGGCGGTAGTTTTTAGTGGTTTTGGAAGTTTGGATAACTCAAGATGTAAGTACGCCATTTTCCTTATTCCATTCCATACAAATTCTTTATTGGTAACACCAAGTTACATGTCAACAATTTTGAGCATAGGTACTTTTTTTACAAATAACAGAAGGTTATAACTTGTAATTATTACATTGTCTAAATTATTAATAAGTTACCATGTATAATTTGCGAAAAATTACTTACTGTTGAGTTTATTTCGGATTTTCCGCGTTTTGTCAATTTCGAGTAGTTTTTGAAACAAAAATTATCAACATGATAAATTCAAACTGTAGGTTTCAAATATATACCAATAAATCCCAATTGCCCTGTTCTAGGTAGTAACATCGATAATAAGTATGTTAAGAAACATGTTTGATCATAGATTAAAATGTCTATAACAATCAGCATTTTAAAAGGAATAAGGCCTCTTAAGTGGTGCTTCATTAAAACGCACACACATACAAAATTAACATAGGCCCAAGTCATAGATCAGCTGTACTTTTTTGTAACTCAACATACCGCATCCACATTTTCTAACATCGGCGTTCTAAAACAATCACTTTGTACCCAAAAGTGCCTGTAATCTTAACATAGGCACCCAACTCCAAAAGGTCCTATGCTTTATAGAAACCAAAAGCTCTTAAGTCATTATAGACTTGCAAGTTACTCCTCAGAACTAAAAGGGCGTTTGTACATGAAGAAATAGTTGAAGTTACGTTGTTTTTGAATGGTTAAAGAGGGAGACATACTTTGGTGTTGGTTTTAAGTTGTTGGTAAGTTTTGATGGACGATGTTGATGACATAAATGTTTGACTAAAAATACTTGAAGCATTAGGTCCGTGTTTTGTGATTAAAGTAGTATTTTTTGTGCGTTTTCTGTGATAATTAGGTACTTAAATATTGTTAAAAAGCTAATGCTACGCACATCTGTTAATGCAGTTTGACGATTTTTTAAATGTAAAAACGCTGTGTATATATTTTTTATTCACTGCTGGACAGTCCTCTCAACGATCGGTCTTGCGCCGCTCCCATCCAATTTCTGCCCGTGATCCTTACCAGGTCGTCGGCCCCCCTTGTTGGGGGCCTTCCCATGCTGCGTCTTCCGATCCGCAGTCGCCAATCAAGAAGATTTCTGAACCAACGGCCATCGGTTCTACGAGAAATGTGGGCACATTGCCACTAAGTTCGGCGACTGTCTGAGCTATATCTACAACCTTGGTTCTCTTGCTTGTCTCGTCATTTCTGGTTGTCTATCGGCTGGTATGATGATGAAGGATTTAACAAGTATAAGTAAGAAAGAACGGTCAAATGGTGCTTCACAGAATCCTCTTTTTAAAAGCTTTTATTTAACTTGCAATGTATGTATGTATCTAAGTATGTTTGATCGGGTGAAATCTTGCAACTCAATTTTGAAGCAGATATCGTCAACCGAATGAGCTGAAATTTTGCATACTTACTTAACTTTGATGATAATACAATAATATGGTACCATGGGGCTGATCTGATGATGGAGCCGGAAGGTGGCCATAGGAACTCTATAATAGAAAAAGCAATCCTACCGAGCTTGGGCTCTTTAGAATCGTCTCAATGAGCATTTGATGGATATCCAAAGAAAAGTACAGTCGGCTATAAAAGCTTGCCACCAAAATGTCATTTTTGACGGAAACTTATTTTATAGAAAAACTGTTCACCGAATGCTAGGATGTCGGATGTCGGATGTCATAAATTTTTCAGAAATCTTGAAAATGTCAAGCAAAATGTGAGTGTAGGTTAGATTTGTGTTATAACAATCCAAAATATTTTATCGTTTCAGAAAAATGGTTTCGATGAAATGAAAATATTTCTATGTAATGAAAATTCGATGAATCTTTTGTCTACAAAAACAAGGATAAACCAGTGCTTCACGCATAGCCATGGAAAAAAATACAATAAAAAGGACACTAAAAGAGGTTACCATTTCTCATTTAGCTACAACAAGCCGTCATACTGAGTTTCGGTATGACGGTACACAGTAATAATTAACTTAACCCTGAAGATGGGAAGATCCAAAATACCCGACATTAAATCTCCAAATTAATCGCATACTCAAATAAAGACTAAATATCCAGAATTTCCGGCCAAGTGCAGTCGGAGGCCACCTAAACCGAAATCAAGTCATTACTGCATGCCGGCCCGCAAAAAGCAGGCGGCTTGGTGGCCTGTTCCCAGTACTCTAGAGATGGGATAACAGCCGGTAACTTAAGGATTTAGCTGGAGAAAGTAAATCGTATTCGGAGTTTTTTTAAGAAATAAAAATTACTGTTTTGAATGCTCCTTATCCGTTCAAAAAAGCTGATTTAGACATTTTTCTCTATGATCAAACATTTTTCGTAACATAGTATCAATGTTACTAGCTACAACGGGGCTATTGCAATTTATTGGTATATATTAGAAATATATATTTTTCATTGATAATTTTTGTTTCAAAATCTACTCGAAATTGCCAAACTTGTTTTCGACTGTACGCAATGAAAGCATGAAATAGCTATATGTTACTATCTAGAACCGAGGGAATATATTTGTCATGGGTAAAAGCATTCTATAGCCATCTTTGGGTATCCATGCTACCCTTACACTAAAATTGGCTAAAATCCGTCCAGCCGTTTGGGCGTGAAGAGGGGACAAAGAAAACTTTACTAACAGATAGCGCTGCTCCGTTCGGCCATACAAATCCTGCATCACGCTCTCGAAAAGCACAACGCTAAAGTAGCAACACAGTGTCAATCGCGGAATCGAAGCTCAGACAATCTTCCTTCACGTTTTGCTGCAGTGGTCTGGTATTTCCTTTGGTAAGCCACCACTCCCACATTACAATGTACGAGTAGCTAATAGAATTACAAAACTGACACGAACGTCGTAATTTACCCAACTGCGTTGAAAGCGCTATGTGTTAGGACACGGCCAAGCCGAGTGGAAACTTCACACTTCATTTCACTTCGCTTGATCGGCAGGCAATTAGTTAAACTAAAGGCTAATTAACTTAGTATAAGATGCCCGCAGGGCATTTTTTTCCGAAACCGTTTCATTTAAGAGGCCTTATTCCTTTTAAATTATTTTTTTTCTTATTATGACTTCGCGTTATTGATAACTTTAACCAACTTTTCCCCGAGTTCTAGGCAGTAACATAGCTATTTCATGCTTTTATTGCGTGTAGTCGAAAATAAGTTGAAAAAACAAATTTTCCGCGTGAATTTTGTCAATTTCGAGTAGTTTTTGAAACAAAAATTATCAATGAAAAATTCAAACTGTAGGTTTCAAATATATACCAATAAATCCCAATAGCCCTGTTCTAGGTAGTAACATCAATATGATGTTAAGAAACATGTTTGATCATTGAGAAAAATGTCTAAAGTAATCAGCATTTTAAAAGGAATAAGACCTCTTAAGACTTCTTAATGTGCCATGATTGTTTTATGCAGAAGGTACGGTTGATTATGTATGATTAACTTTTTTGGGCACACTACAATACTCCGAAGTTTCATTTTTCCAAATGCATCATCACTCCGAATTTTCATAATTCCGAAAACTGATAATTTTTTTTTTTTTTGGGATATCACATAACCCTAACCTAACCTAATTATAGTATGTATGTTATGATCCATGGAAAATATGATAATTTCGCGTTATTTCACTTTCGGAATGAAGAAAATTCGTAATAGTGATGGTTTCGGATAAATATGAAGCTTCGGAATTAAGTGATCCCACTTTTTTGATTATTAGGAGTTTCTTTTCCGTGGTTGTTACTAAAACGGACTGTAACTGAGGCATAACAAAACAAAAGGTCTTCGAAGATTTCTCAGAATACTTTATGACGATTAGATGTCGTGATAATGACTCGATTATGGTGATTTCCTGCGATTAGCTACGATTGACTGATCGGCCTTAATTTCATAATTACTGACAATAAGTATCTGTTGCATATAGAATCAGTATGATTGTGTGTTAAACCTGTGTGTTTAAATAACTCACACCAAGATAAGATAGCTTCATAAAAGATAGTAGTAGTACGTAAATATGATTATCCATACACTTTGGACACATACTATTTTTTTATTTAGACTTCACGTACGTCGTCCTACACTTTATTAGCAAAGCCGTCACGATCATTTTTTTAATCGGTTTGTATTGCGTAAATTTCAATTCAAACAGCGACTAAACTCTTTCAGCCTAGGGGATCGAAAACCGTTTTTTTTGTCATAGTAAAAGCGTCTTAAACCCGGTATTACTATGAAAAAAAACTGTTTTTGATTTTCTTTCAACTTTGATCAATGCCATCACCGACTAAAAAAGTATTTTTGCTTTTCACAAAGTCGGGCTGAAACACTAGTCAATAATTGCCCGTCGTCACCTTGTCATCGATAAAGAATGACAGTTTTTGCGCCCGTACATAATGTCATACTCAGCTTGGGAATCGTATGAGGAAACAAATGAAGTATTAAATTACTTTCAGACATTAATTATGAAGAATTATTACATAGGAAGACTATATATACCATTGTAAATAGGTGCATCGTAAATATTACTGATTTATAAGTTCATAAAGTTGCATAAAGAAATGTTAATTGTGTGATACTGTTGAATGTTGATGTAGTTGATTTTATTCTCTTAGTACTCTAATAGAAGGGAAAAAAAGACAAGACGGACGTATATGGAGCAAATAAAAGAAAAAATAAATGCTTCATCATATAAAGGAGTATAAGAAAAAAAAGGGGCAAGTGCGAGTCCGACTCGCGCATGAAGGGTTCCGTACCATAATCTATATCAAGTTTGTTGTATGGGAGGGCCCTTAAATATTTATTTTACTTTATTTTTAGTATTTGTTGTTAAAGCGGCAATAGAAATACATCATCTGTGAAAATTTCAACTGTCTAGCAGCATACAGCCTGGTGACAGACGGACGGACGGACAGCGAAGTCTCAGTAATAGGGTCCCGTTTTTACCCTTTGGGTACGGAACCCCAAAAAACGGAGTGAAGAATGAGATGGAAACTCCACCGACAAGAGCTTAGCTCTAAAATATATGATGATGATTATGATGATGATGATGATGATGATGACTCTAATCATTGCATCGACGAAGCGGTTGGCACAGGCGGTAAAGCAGCTGAGACTAAGATGACGTCGGTCCTGGGTTCGAATCCCGGCAAGGGCAAATATTTGTGTGATGAACTCGAATATTGTGCTTGGGTCATGGATCTATATAAGTATGTATATCGTCGTCTAATATCCTGGGGCTAGATCGATTTGTGTGAGGTGGACGAACATTTATTTATTTGTATGCTAGTTATTTTTATATATGTTTTTGTACCTACCTATGGATTCCGAGATAAATGCTGGCCTAATTTCGGCGAAGAACTGAATTTTACTAAAATGCTTTTTTATAGTATTTTTTTAGACCAATTAGTTTGTATTGGCAAGTTGACATTAAATAGATAAAGAGGACAGAATTATATTGTTAGGTACGTGGAATCTTATTAAAAAATATGAAATATATTGTTAGACATAAGGACAAAGTGTGTTTATCATATTTTTTTAGAAAATATAGAAGACATTTCACTCAATTTTTTTTTTTTCACTTTAAGTAATTAAAATAGTCGATTAAACAATTTATCGATTGTCATATCGACTAGGGGCAGCCCTAATTCGTTTTAACCAATCGACGCTGTTGCGGGAAGTACATTAATTAGTGAATTCGTGCGAGTACAGTCGGGATCACAAGTGTTATAGTTATTGGAAGATATTGGTTCCTAAAATTAGCCAAAGAAAAAGTTACATAATTATTTTGACCAGTTTTCTTTTATTTCGCAAATACCCATTGTCATGTTGTTTTATAAGATCAAATAAAGAATTGTTCATTGCACAATTAACAACAAAAAAAAAAACATTTTTTTGGATGACCAAGAAACTATATGTCCTTTCGATAGTCCTTGCTGCGAGGATCCAAAACCTGCACAGGTCATTCACTCCTCCACTCCATGGTTCCCCCGAATTGCCCCTCCAAATTGACAGCTCGCAATAATAGCGGCTGAAGGGCCCTCGAAACTTAATTAAAAAAAATCGATGGTTGAAACTTGTCAATGTCTAAATATCAACGGGTTAACACTGTATTTCTGAATACTCTAACTTCCACAGACACTTGAGCATTTTGTGTATCGATTGCATACATAGACTAAACTCATACAAAGAATTCTAGCCACCAACGGCACAAGGTATTTGTCTTTATGTAAAAACTATGAATGTTCTGCAGACTGAGTGGCAGTTTACAAAGATAAAAATGACCGTCCAGAGACGTTGGTCTGTGTCACGATGGCCCTAATATAAGTCTCTCGACCTACTATCCGCGAAAGCGCTCAAAAAATCATACTCGTATTGTATTCCAATTCATTACCGTTTTTGACGACAGCTCAAATCAGCTACTCGTTATGAAATGTCCAAAACGATTTGTTAGTATGAGATTTCTATGGAGATACTGGCTTATGACATCATAAAATCTGTAGTCAAAACACGTATTCTTAGTTTTTGTCCAATTAAAAATAGTACGATATCTAAAAGTTAGTGGTAGTTCATTGGGTTCTGTGTATTTTAGAACGTGTGTTTACAGGTTTCAATTTTACAGTTTACTGTCGCTATGGTCATATATACTGCCATGCAACGGTAAAAGGACGTATCTTACTATGACATCCGTATAAAGATACGACATGTTACCGTAACACGGCATTATACACGGCGTTCGTGTGATAGTTTAGTTAGCACTTTCGTGCGCGACCGTACGGCAGTTTTTGCCGTCCGGACCGGCAGCGATCTGGGATTCCGGCAGAGTTCTCGGATCGCATAAAACAGAACACCTTCCGGTTGGTGACCGTTACGACTAGTCGTGCCGAGAAGTCTACCTCGCCCTTTTACATCTATTAGGTACAATCAATTTCCTATGGAAAAGGATTATTTTAGGGAAAAAATTATAAAAGGCCTTATTCCTTTTAATTTTTTTTTCATATTATGACAAATATACTGATATTTTCAACCAACTTTTTGAAGTGAATAATATTTTTCTCCGAGATCTAGGTAGTAACGTAGCTATTTCATGCTTTCATTGCGTACAGTCGAAAATAAGTTGAATAAACTAATATTCCGCGTGAATTTTGTCAATTTCGAGTTGTTTTTGAAACAAAAATTATCAATGAAAAATTCAAACTGTAGTAGGTTGCAAATATATACCAATAAATCCCAATAGCCCTGTTCTAGGTAGTAACATCAATAATATGTTAAGAAACATGTATGATCATAGAGAAAAATTTCTAAAAAATCAGCATTTTAAATGGAATAAGGCCTCTTAACAGCACAATGCAGGATTTGTATTCGCCAGCAGCGTATGCGCACACGTCAGGATAAAAATGCTTGTTTGAAACCCAGCCCATCTAGCACAACTATAGTTCGCGACTCATGTCGCGCGACATAGCATCACCCGTCACTCTCTCACAGTACTGTACAGAAAGTTTGCAGAGCTGTATGTATAATTATTAATAATAATTAATATCTTTTGTGTAATTAATAATAATACGTATTTGTGTAGCATGTAAGCGTTTTGGTGTGTAACTGTGAGCTTGTGTGTGTAATTTAATATACAACAACACCAACAATTATAGGCGCGCTTTTAAACACCAAGTTTAGTAAAGGGATGCTTTTCTGAATAAGTATAAGGATGAAATCAAAATAACTAAATGGTTCTGTGAGGCATAAATCTCAAGATATTTTTTACAAATATGCATCTTTTTACGTTTGTCGAAATTCCGACATACCATAGAATTTTCGGTCAAGCTGAAACTTGGACAAAAAATATTTCTTGTATACCTAGTGATTGTTTTTATTATTTGTCAACAGAAGTTCAAAAAAATCCTTTAAAGCCATATGGCACAGCATATAGGTTCCCAATAACCTTATTCCCAAACAATAACTAGTAGCCATAGTATCCTGTATAAAATAATCGATATCTAAGATCGTAAACCATTATAATGGCGATTATAGGTATCGGAAAGCGATACGTCGGAAAAAACGCGAGCATACTTCATTTACATAACTTGTTTAACTAATTGGTGAAAGATTTTTTGTTGACTAATTGTATAGTGTAAAATGGGGCTATGGCGCGTGAAAATGGTTGGAAAGCGTGACACTGTTATTATCATTTAACCGTGTTATAAGAAAATAAGGTTTGGCACTCCGGCTAGTGAGACTTTGTACGTCACTGCCATTAGTTGCCGCGTTATGGTAACAAAATAAGAAAAAAAAATTGCCGCCAGTCGGACAGAAAATAATAGTTATGCATTACCATTGTCATGTTCTTTGACTAAGTTTTACTTCATCATAATAATTGATTTAAAGTCTGACCAGAAATATATGAGGATTGCCAAGAGGGCGCTAATTATAAGATTTATATGGCAACAATTTTTCAACGACATTAGCTTAAATACGTGTCAGTTCCACTATATTACTCTCGTAATATCATTTAATGAAATGCACTCTTTTCTCGACTGTTTTTCGTGTAGTAGGCACGTGTACATTTTATTAATAATCTTACGTTCATGACTGTGAATGGCTTTCGGCATTTTCTTTGGATATTTTTAAATATTTGTCTTAGAAATCACTACGAATGACATCGACATTGTTGACAAACCATCATAAAAATCATTGCCAGTATAGGAAATTAGTTCCAGTGAAATTCCGCAATATGGCGCATCCTCATATATTTCTGGGCAGGCTTTAAAACCCTCACTATTTTAGGAGAATTTTTCGCTTCAGAAACCTGGACCCTTAAGGCACGCATTCGGAACACGATTGACGCATTCGAAATGTGGTGCTGGCGAAAAATGCTAGGAATGCTCTTGGACGGCACGTCGCACAAATGCGTCGATCCTGGCCGAACTGAAGATCAAGTGCCGCTTATCGACCATTTGTCTCCAGCGGATCCTGCAGTATTTCGGTCACGTGGCTAGACGCGAGCCAGATAGTTTGGAAAACCTCATTGTAGTTGGCCACGTGGAAGGAAAAAGGGCCCGTGGGAGATCACCGACCCGATGGACCGATGCCGTGAAAGAAGCCTGTCAGGAAAATCTACAGGCGTCAATCCGAAAGGCGGAAAACCGTGTGGAGTGGAGAGCTTTGGTGCAACAGATAACGGCCTCAAATGGTCAAGACCCTCAGTCATGAGGAAACGAGGAAGAAGAAGAGAAGAAGTATTTTAGGAGATTCATACGGGTAACAAGATACTCCCCAGTATTATGATGACAACGCAGGAACGGATTGACAGAACCAACCAACCAATCGTATAGCGTGATGTCGTCAAAAGTCCCGCCTGTCATTCTGGAGTGCCATACCTCTTTTTCTTATACCATGATAATAGTCTACAAGACATATTTATATCGGTACCTTACCTACCTATAAATAGGAATTGGACGAAACCGCAAAACGTAGGTAAGTAGGTACACACTTTTCGACCGAAACAACATTTTCCCGCCAAACAGTGCAAAAACCGTAAAAAACCGCCTAGTTAGTACCACACTCATTACAGAAACCGTACTCGTTAATGTTACGCGGTCAAAACACCACAATTCATTATTTAATTACTATAGTTCCACAAACTACATCGCTAAATACGTGTGCGTCACGAAAAAAAGGTAAAATTAACTAGCAACACTGAATTACGCTGCCGCGGTACGCACACCTTTTTGCCACTGGCAACTGGGCGTGCCGCCATTACAGAAAACAAGATGGCCGTCGAATAAAAAAAAATATAATCGCGCGAAATAATTGCTCCTAAATTGTTTCATTACTTCACCTGCCTTAAATTGACACCAATAAATTATAAGACATTCGATTTTCAATCTTACTTTAAGTATGTAAAAGCTATAGGGCGTTCAGTGATGTGTTTTTGTAAGTTTGTGCGCTTGTAAGGGAAATGAGCAAGTGTCATTCTGTGAATTATATAACTTTTATCGAGACTACAAGTTTACACTTCAAAAGATAAGGTCTATAATTGATCAAAGATGATTCGAGAGTGTGAATAAATATTGCAATATTCGCTGCAAAATAACTAGTAATTATGTTGTCAATTCGCATTTTTATTTTTTAAATGGACACGTTTTAGTAGACGGGTCTCGGAGTTTATTAAAAATAAAAACAAGTTCTTTATGATATAATTGGTCTTGTTACCGTAGGCCTTTTCAATTTCATTGTGCCATTAAGTTTTCTTTTTACGTATTTTATTTATAAGCGGCGTCTATTAAACAATTTCGTCGTAATTTTTAAAAATTGTCGCCACAGTTCAATAGTGATAAGTGAGAAAGAACTAGTTAATTATTTTATTCAGTAACGTCTGGCTTTGACTGTTGTCAAGTTCAATCCCAAACAGTAGACTTTCTTGGAAACTTTCCTACGCGCATGAAGACAAAAACAAGTGTTTTGCATATTGAATAAGTGGCGGCAAAATACTAAGAACTGCAATAACCATTCAAAATACGTTATCAAGGATTTTAAACAATAGTTTTTCCTCTTGATATTTCCTTATACTAAATCTACTATGCCTATGTAGAGTTGGTAGTCTTTGACCTATTCACGAAAAAAAAACAGCTGTCAATAATATCAAGCTCAACATCTTTTTTTTTTTATGGGACACCAGACTAAAGTAACCTTTCCATTGTGCCATATTTTTGGTGTTACTACATTTAAGAATGAGTAAACTTTATAAATTAAGTAGCCTTTGCCCGCGACTACGTTCGCGTGGAACTTGGAAGTATGGAAGCAACCTCGTACAACACGATATATATCCACATAATCACCTTAATTAATAAAAGGGATTATCAAAAGCGCCTAAGCAAATCTAAGAGCAATTGTGCTTTTGGTCAATGTCATCATGAATTGTCATCAATGTCATCATGAATTACTTACTCACTTTTCAATCTTTTTAGGGATAATTTCCAGGATGAAAGCTATCCTATATCCTTCCTCGGATCTTCAACTATCTCCATGCCAAATTTCATCAAAATCGATTCAGCGGTTTAAGCGTGAAGAGGTAACAGACAGATGGACAATAAAATAATTAGTATTCTCAGGAAAAACATAAAAACAGTGATTCCGTCCCTTTTCTAAGCGGAATACAAAAAGTAATAGAATTGCAGTGTTAAAAATGTAATGTTGTCAATTCCGCAAGCAACCATAATATTTTCATATGTATAACATGTATGTACTTATTGTAGTCTATTTCGTATGTTCGTGTGATATATGTCATCTCAGTACATTTTATAACCTAATTTCGATTAAAATTGAGATGACAAATGTCACACGTACGTACAAAGCTAGTCTATAGAATCCGTAGTTACCCAAGGAAGTGGAATCTCATAAAAAATAAATTTGCTTTCTAATATAGATTAGATTAATGTATGTCTGTTTCATTATCCATATCCAGTCTACCTTAAACTGACAAACTAGCTTGGAAGAAACTTCCTAACATTAAGTCCAGTCTAATTACGAAGTTACAAAAGAAAACGTAATGGGAGGTAATTTGACGATGTCAACTGTCATTTAAAACAAATAGAACTGGGATCATGACAATGGGCAGTAAGTCAGTGAGTTTGAGAAGTCATTGTCTGTCATTCAGCGCGGTTGTGACACCTGTCAACTGTCACGCGTAAAAAAATGTTAATTTCTGGTAATGTTTAACACAAGTGTTTTTATGGCAAGTTGTTAAGTCGTATTTTCGTAGTAAATCTAAAAATAGAGAGGCGTTATGCAATTTTGTGACAAATGAAGATCAAACATAGGTGTGACGGGCTGACTACGCGCCGCAGTCGCAAACCGGTTATATCATATCAATAACCGGTTATAACCGGTTCAACTACAAAAAAACGGTTTTACATTCCCTAGCTAATAGCCTATGCATGACACACCTTGGCCGTCTGTTTTTGTTTGTTCAAAATCGGAGTGTGATCGTAGCCAGTCGTAGCGGCATACACTCCATTAACAATATCGTCACATTTTAAATGGCGTAAGTTCGCCTTTGTACACATCTATTATTATTTGCTTTTATCTACAATAAAGTGCTTTCATACATTTTACACAAATAACCAATAACATACAGTTCTCAAGCGGTTATTGTGAAGATCAACGCAGAGAGCCTTCTATGTTATAAGTACCTATACTGTGATAGCGGTAAAATAAAATAAAAAAGTATATTAATCGCAACTAGACACATTAAAAGAAAAAATAACGACGCAAATAAAACGTACTCATTCATTGAAAAAAACTATATAATTATGTCTCCATTAAAAATGTCCGACGGAAGAGCGGCATAAGTTCAAAAACGAAAAAAAAAACACTAAATTAATTTATTCGTATATAATTAGCAGGGACAAAATTTTATTGTTTGGAGCCGTTAAAATTCATTGTTTGTGCATTTTTTTAGTTTACGTCAGTTTATACGAATTCTTTAATTAATTTGCATAAGCTTAAGCTTAATTGCTTAATAACAATAAACTATAAAATGATTCAGTATTTATTTATGGGTGTGTTTGAGACCTCCAACGATGGAAAGAAACAAAGTGAAAGTACTCGCGCACCGAGGATTCCGTGAAGTATTTTTTTACCACTCTGTCATATACAAAGAAGAGAGTTAAGTTAGAAGTTACAGTATACAGTTCTTCAAGATGGGAGTAAATAGGTTCTTAAAGGGTCGGCAACGCGCGTGTGATGCTCCTGGCGTCGCAAGCGTCCATAGGCTGCGGTAACTGCTTAACACCTGTTGGGCCGAATGCTTGTTTGCCACCGTCGTAGTATGAAAAAAGTGAATTCCGTTAATTTAATGTAATTTTTTTTATGTTAGTACACACCATATTTTTATATTAAGCCATTAATACAAAAATCAAAGCCAAAAAAATAATTGGAATGAGTTGCCTGGTGAAAGAGTCCGGGAATCGAACCCGGTACTCTGGATTGCCGGACGGATTGCTGGACCGGACCTAACTCATTTAAATTTTTCTTTGAAAGACTTGTTCTAACACGTATTGAAAACGATCGTATCCTCGTGTTCAATTCATAACTTAAGTTATACAGGGCATAGAAAATAACATAAAAATTCAAACTATCTACTGTTTTATTTATATTTATTCGTTTTGTTAGTATAATGTCTAAGATTATTCCGTTGGCAACGGAACAGCTGTTGGCTATGATTGAATAAATTGAATCTATTATAACATACTAGCTGCGCTGCGCGGCGTTACCGGCTTATCCCAAGGGAACACTAATTTTTTTCGGGATAAAAAGTAGCCTATGTAAATCCAGGGTGTCAGCTACCTTCATACCAAAATTAATCAAAATTGATCCAGCCGTTTCAGTGTGAAGGAGTAAAAAACATACACATAAACACACTTACAAAGTGTGATAAGTTTTTTGCGGCCTCACCTGAAGGTACCTAGATCTGCATTTATTTTATCATACACCATCCATAGCTGCGAGATGAAAAAGTCACGAGTTTCTTTTTGCTTTACAATAGTCAGGTAAAAAGAAGCTATAGAATATCTTTAGATGCCCGATACATACGTCCATGCCGTGCCTGTTGTGCCAAACTTAGTTGAAAACCATAGTTACCCCTAAAACAGATGCGCACGAACGTACAAAAATAAAAACCGACAAATTGCGAGCCAAACTCGCGAGCGAAGGGTCCCGTACCATAATAAAAACTGGCCGGGTTAAGTTACGTTTGCACAGTATGTAGGTAAGACGCCGGATACAAATAAGGTGCAAAGTTAACGCAACCGATAGCGTTCGTTGAATGTGAGTCCCACTTAAATATTTATTTTATTCTGCTTGTAGTATTTGTTGTTATAGCGGTAACAAAAATACCTACATCATCAAATTTCAACTGTCTAGCTACCACGGTTCATGAGATACAGCCTGGTGACGGACGGACAGACAGACGGACAGCAAAGTCTTAGTAATAGGGTCCCGTTTATTACCCTTTGCGTACGGAACCCTAAAAACTATTTGTGATCTATTCGTTTATATACCTATGTTAATTTACAGCCAGCCATCATTGTATACTAGTTTAGACTAGTTTAGATAGAAGTCCTACAAGATCACAATCAGTAAAGCAAATGAGAGTACATTTCCTATTTCCCGACTTTGAGCGTGTTAGGAACTATTAACACTATTTGTTAACAACTGTTAACGCTCTTAAAGAAAGAGTACACAATAATCATACCCCGAGATTTTTGGTGCAAAAATGATTTAGAAGCAGACAGTAGGCGTCAAATCATTCATGCACCAGAAACCACGGGGTTTGGTAATAACAATTATAAAAATAATTATAGTGAAAGATGCAGATTGTGGAGTAGACAATATCATATTGCCATAAATAGGTATATGTACTTAGCAACATTAATACAAATGACCTATACGGCTAGAGTAATAAAAATATTGTAAAGATAACGAAAGCATTTAAAGAATGTTACATGTACCTCTGAACTTTGGTAGGCCTTAAGTCGCCCTCATAGATATACGACAGTTCGTGACCACTCAGAACGAGAATTGGGTTTTAGAAAGAGATTTCGTGTAACATTGATGACGCACGAGTGTGATGTGACGGACATAACTTTAAAAAAAATAGAAATTTAAGACACCCTTACACAAGTAGCTAGTCATCATAAGACCCTTATTGAACTGAACAAAACTACAAAATTTGGGATTCTTAGCTTCAATATTGGCTGAGATATGGCCACTTGATCGAAAACTCGTATAAGACATAAGACTTCTTCACAGTTTTCTAATTTTAATACTTCCGCAGTTTTTTTCACACAGCAACAAATGCACCACGCAGAAAGAGCATAATTTTCAATAACAAAGTCGTAAATATGATAATACATTTTACTAAATTACTATTACCGCGAAATGACAAAACCGCACCGCTTTATATTCCAAATAAATTAACCACAAGACAGGAAAACGCAAGGAATCTTTCTACCACAACCGTATTGGTGAGACTTATTTAATGAATGAACGAATTAGAAAATCAGTAAGCCCAAATGAAAAGTAGAAGCCTTTAAAAGATCTTTACGCAACTTTGCCGTCGGTCGCGATAACACAACTTCTGTTGTCCATTTTACAAAGTTTTCTTAACAATTGGTTCCTAATGAGAATGAAATAGCTATTTCTAATGAGTCACTGCATCCAAGGAATCTAATTGAATGTTAAAGAAAAAAGTACTATCCTTAGTGTTCTTGTTGGTATGTTTCCAAGAACCTACCTAAATTGGATCAGACAAACCACTTATAAACTTGAAACCACATCAGTCATAAAAAACGCTTAATTGATTCCAGTGATAATTATGTAGTCATGTATGGACTTCATAATAATCAAGATTGTAAATCACAGTTTAGATAAAAAACGTATAAAAAAAATAAAGAACATCAAGTGCATACTGTTGATTCAGATCAAATAAATTAAAATTATCTACGAACCTACTGATGAATCAGTTATTAAATCCACAATGAAAAGATTACAGATAAAATATCAAACTTAAACTTTCTTATCATTCTGGGTATGCCAAAATTTCTCCTTAATGTTTCTACTACTCTAGGTTCAGCAATAATTGTAAAAAAAAAACCGAAACGTAAAAAGTAAAGGGTACCTGAGCTTGGTCTGTCGCTGTATCTCGTGCAGTAGACCCACGCTGGCCACAGATTAGCGCTGTTCCCTTGGCTGTTGGCTTCAGTGCTGCCACACGTAGAAGGAGCACCACTGGACGTCGAAGATACAATGGAACTGGCAGAGTCAGGCCTTTTGGCTTCAACAGGTTTCGGAATCTCTTTCTCCTTCTGAACTTCCCCAATTTGAGATACAGTCTGTCTCAAACCTCCCAGAGGAGGCAGTCGGTTGAAATCAGGCTCTTTGGACTTCAAATAATCAAAACTGTATTTCTGGAAATCATTCTGCTTCGATAAATCATAAGGTTTGTAGAGTATGCTATGATTAGGCCCGACGGGTTTTGGTCCTTCGATTTTGCTCGTTTTCCTCAAAGCGTTCGAACCAAATTCAGGGTGTAAGATGTTGTTTATGGAGAAATTGATCGGTAAGGTTGGCTGTTGTCTTTGATTCCTCTTCTCTGGGTCGAAATCTTGGTTGATAACTGGCTTGACATCAGGCGTTTCGGGTCTGTAGTAGTTCTGGTATTCTTGAGGACTTGGAGGCGGTGAATTTGGTTGGACTTTGACGATTGTCATCGGAGTATTGCGCTCGTACCTTGGTTCAATTGTAGTACAGGTGTATTGACTTGGTTGGCAGTAGGAAACCAGATTCTCTGCGTGTGGAGCCGGCACTCTCGCGACAGGACCAGGGCTGTTCGCCTGGTTCGGACTGCAGCGATCTTCAAAAGCCATGATAACTTATTCAACAATCACTCAATGTCTTTAAATTATACAGTCGAAATGTCACAGCTCACTTTTAACATCGATTTATGCGTGTCAGTTTGTAATTCAAATATGGAACACGGCTGTCAGTTTGACAGATGGAGCGTCTGCGCACGGCCGCGGCGCTCGACTGACTGAGCTGGCAAGAGGACACGCCCCTCAACAAACAAGCTTTTTTTCACCCTACCCCCATCAGTTCAGTAGGCGTCATCCATTTAAGTCCCAACGCTTTCGAATGTTCCTTATCTCTCTTTAACTTACGGGTTTTAGTTAAGTAAGAGCAGTACGGGTGTAGCAGTTGATTTAACGTGATTGTGTATTTAGTGGGCTCGGAGGATTTGTGAATTCTGTTGTAAATTGGCGGTATGGCTCTTTTGCGTTCGTAATGTATCAATATCGGCCTTTTGTACTGAATTTCAATTAGAGACTGACAGAATTATTATATTGATAGGCGTTTGATGAATTATTGAACGTTTTCTTTTTAAATGTCATAGCGTAATTAAGTTGTTTTGGTATTTTTAGATATTTCTTGTGATGATGTTTTTGTTCTGGATATATTGTAGTGATATTTTAATGTTTTCGTTAAGTATTTCTTTGATTCTTTCAAAAAAATTATAAGAAATAAGTAGTTTATAACCGATAATTGGTTATTTTAGTTTACAAACTATTCGACTAGTAATTATTATAGAATTATGTGTTCTAATATACTGTATGTTGCTACGCCCTATCAGGGCCCATGAGAAACTGTATATCTAACTAATTAAGACCTATTTACCATGGATGCAATCATTTAATAAATGAATAATAAATGAATAATTGACAGTTATTAATAATATTTATTAAGATTTTTCTGAAATCATAGTCCTTCTCCATAAAAAACTGAAATAAGTAGAGTACAAATTTCAAATGTTGTGCGCGCGGAACTTATCCCTCTACTACTGTAAACGCGAAAGTTTGTGTAGATAATGTTTGTGTATGTATGTTTGTTACTTCTCCACGCCGAAACGGCTGGATGGAAATATGGAACAGAGATACTTTATAACCTAACACATAGACTAGTTAGGCTATTCTTTATACTACCTAAAGGGTAGGGTTTGCGTTATAATTTAACATTCTAAAATATTTTATGGTTTTAGAAAAAAATACTTTTGATAAAATGAAAATTCGATGAAACTTTTTTTTTTTCGTCGTAAGCATTTTTGTTCTCAAACCATGACGTATGTAAATTATTGTCATATAAAAGTTGTTTCTAGCGCCACTATCCTAGGGCAAAACAGCAACTTGTTAACCTATAAATAGTAACATAACAAAAAATATTTCATGTGGTTGTGGTACGGAACTCTCGCTCTGAGAGCCTAACTCGCTCTTAGCCGTTTTTTTATAATAAAAATACTAACACCAACTTGCTTTTAAAAGTGTCTGGAAACGCCGAAAGTATCAGAACCCACTCGTGCGCATGTTAACGATCCATTGTCTCTGGTTTTTGTGATTTTTTGACTTACGCGCGTTTACCCTGCGGCCGTACGAAAATACACGATTTTTTTTGTGTCTGTGACAAAGATATGTCACAAAGGAGGAATGATATTGAATTATAGGCAATTATAGTTTCTAGAGAGTTTGAAATGTGGAAACAACAATTTTTATATTAAAGTATTAATACAAAGATCAAAGCTCACAGAAAAATTGAAATGCGTAAACTGGTAGAAGAGGCCGGGAATCGAACCCGTCACCTCTGGTTACGCAATTCAATCCTTTTTTTCTACTCTACCTCAATCATGGCTTGCGTCTTGCGTAGTACGTGGGTACATTGTAGTATGTTCGTAGTTTTCAGTTGCCTTACAGCAGTACAAAAATCAAAATATTAAAAACTAATAATACACAAATAAAAGTGAAGTAAAGGAGCATCTATTCCCACTAAGCATACGAGAACTTTTTTTCTTCATACATTTGCACTCCACTCAGTCCAGCTATCCCGTGCACCGAAATTGGTTAGAGGCCTTATTCCTTTTAAAATGCTGATTGCTTTAGACATTTTTCTCTATGATAAAACATGTTTCTTAACATACACAATGTTACTACCTAGAACAGGTCTATTGGGATTTATTGGTATATATTTGAAACCTACAGTTTGAATTTTTCATTGATAATTTTTGTTTCAAAAACTACTCAAAATTGACAAAACTCATGCGGAAAATTTATTTTTTCAACTTATTTCAAACTGCACGCAAAGAAAGCATGAAATAACTATGTTACTACCTAGAACTCGGGGCAAATTATTATTCACTTCAAAAAGTTGGTTGAATTTATCAATATATTTGTCATTTAATATGAAAAAAAATTTTTTTAAAAGGAATAAGGCCTCTTAATATTGGTCCAGCCGTCTCGGCGTTCTGAGAGGACAAAGACATTATGACCAACAGAAGACGCCAGATGACTTGAAGCATCTCTGCTTGGCCCTATGGTTGACTGGTAGAGAATGCCATTGGGCATTAAGTTCGCCATTTGTACTGACTTTTGTTTTGTGCAATAAAGTTTAAATAAATAAATGACGCCAGACTTGCATGGTGCCGTGAGCCCATACTAAAAACAAAAGGATCTAAAGATTAAAATATGACTTTCAATACAAATGTAGATGGATTTAGCACGTATATTTTCTAGAGAACTCATTTTAGAATTTATCGAGCACAAAATGCCTCTAGGTCCGCTAAACTTGTACCATAAATTTTCCACTTTCCTTCCATAGACAAAAAATCCAACATGGCGCCGCTAACAAGCCTGGCTGTCAGCTTTGCCGCCTAAATAGCTGTCAGATGTCAATCCGCCGCCATTGCTGAGATGCACCTTAGATTTAAACAGAGGGCTCATTGTTTTAGGATTCCTTTCTGATCCTGTTACATCACAAGCTAATTTATCGACCGCACATTCTGTGTCTGACTGACGTTTACTTCAGTTGGACATACATTTTTAGATCGGAAAAAATATGTTAAAGATTGTAATGTCAGTTTTAGGTTTCAAAAAGTAACAAAATGTGATGTTGAAAAAAAGATAGACCATATTAGTAAAAAATCACCTGGCTCTGATGGTATAAGAGTACAAGATTTAAAATACATAAAACAGGAACTCAGTCCAATTTTAGCAAATTTTGTGAATATGTGCGTAGATTCCGGTAAATACCCGGACGAACTAAAAAAGTCACTCATTAGACCAATCTACAAGCAAGGAAGCCACACAGACTATGCTAACTATAGACCGATAGCTATCTTACCTGTTATCAATAAAATTGTGGAGAAAATAGTTGTAAAACAGCTGAGTACGTTCCTCGAAAAAAATAAAGTTATTTCCGATGCACAACATGGGTTTAGGCCAAGTAGAAGTACTTCTACTGCCTTAGCTAGGTTTACTGATGAAGTATATAGCCACCTAGATAATAAAAAGTATGTAGGGGTGCTTTATATTGATTTTAAGAAAGCATTTGATACACTGGACCACGAACAACTCCTGCAGGCGATGGACGAGTGTGGTGTTCGTGGTCCAGTGTTGGAGTGGTTCCGTACATATTTGACGGGAAGAACCCTGCGCGTCACTGTGGACGGAGTCAGCGGCGACGAGGCAGCGGTAAGTACCGGTGTCCCGACCGGCTCCGTGTACGGCCCGGTCGGGTACATCATGCATGTAAACAGCGTTACCAATGTTGTACGGAATTGCTCCACTTACATGTATGCCGATGATACCTGCCTAGTCTATGGTGATAAAAATATTTCAAACATACAAAATAATATACAGGAGGATCTTGAGAACATACTTAAATGGTCGCACGACAACGGTATACTGTTAAATATAGAAAAAACCAAATTTATGCTTATAAACTCCCCATATATAAAAACAAGTCAACCGCCAGTTTGGATTGTAGGACATACGTACGATTGCTTACATAACGGAAAACTAAATTGTAAATGTAAACCAATAGAACTAGTGGATAAATATAAATATTTGGGCCTAACTATAGATAAAAATATTAATTGGAAACTTCACGTAGATATAGTATGCAATAAACTTAGATCAATATTATGTAAAATTATAAGTTTAAAAAAAGTAGTCAATAAGAAAATATTACATATGTTATATCATGCACTGGCGGACGCGGTAATTGGATACGGAATCATTGCTTATGGGCGTACTTTCAAAACTTATATTGATAAGATACTACAACTACAAACTAGACTGATAAAAAATATAGTTGATAAAAAGACCAAAAACAGCTGTGCGGGTAATAACTACATGGACTTATATAAAAAACTAAATATTCTTCCAATCCACGAAAAAATTAAATATATATTAGCAACGGAACAATTCAAAAGAACTGATTATAAAACTGTCCGAGTGTACACCCGAAATCTACGAGTAACGTCACGCCATACCTACACGGAACCAAAAGCAAATAATTATTATGGTAAAAGGAAAAGAGAATATTTAATACCCAGAATATTTAATTCTATCTTTCCGGAAGATGAATGCGCCACTAAAGGTATTTTTAAGAATAGATTAAAAAAGATACTATTAGATGCCCTGTCTTAGTGTAACACTTACTGTAATGGTTACTACCTACCTACTTAGTTTGATTCTAAAGAATCTAAAGTGTCTGGCAAATAGTTACCTACCTACTTTTAAGGTTAAGTGAACGTATTTTAAGGATAAGGATCCAAACCGCACAAAACGAAATTTAAAATTTGAACCCTGAGTGTAAAGCTCACATCATCTTTTTTGTGTGGATTGGATCGTTTTCGTTAAAAGGCGTCCTAGTTAAGTTTAATGGTACTAATGTTAAAAAAGTGAGTGCAATACTCGCCAATAAACTTCGTGTTTGGCGAAATTTGTTATAAAATGTGTACCATGCTTTTTTGAAATAAATAAATTAAAAAAAAAAAAAAAAAAAAAAAAAAAAAAAAAAAAAAAAAAAAAAAAAAAAAAAAAAAAAAAAACATATGTATATGGGCCATATACCTACATATTTGCCATATAAAATGGCAAATGTTTATATTAAAGAGTATAATTTAATGGTCAGACAGAGATGGAACCCGCGTTTCCAACGGCTTCCCGGGCCTACACAGGCGTCTTACCTATTAGACCAACGAACTGATTTTATGTATTTAAATTAATAATAATAATACTACATATCAGACAACCTCACACAAATCGATTTAGACCCAAATTAAGCTCAAGAAAAGAAGGCTTGTGTTGTGGGTACTAGATGACGATACTTATATAGATAAATATATACTTAAATACATAGAACAACCATGACCCAAGCATCAATATTCGAGTTCATCACACAAATATTTGCCCTGGCCGGGATTCGAACCCGGGACCGCCGGCTCAGTAGGCAGGTCTCTACAAACCGAGCCAACCGCGTCGTCAAATTAGACTATTATACATATATGATCTCTAATTATATTTTCAATTAATTTTAAATATGTTTTTTTTGTGTGTGAAAATATATCGTTATCACAATGGACATGTTGACTGATGTTGAATTCTACAGCGTACTGTAGTTATATGAATAAAATTAGCTAAATATATCACGAAACAAAGAAAAAAATCCAGAAAAATATCTTTTTTTTTGGAAATATGTGACATCAAAGTTACGAAAATTTTGTTTTTTTTTTATTCCGAAACAAAATTTTGAAAATGTTTTCAGAATCCTCATAATTTTAAAAAACTATAATTGTACGATAACCATCAACTTAAACGCACTTTTTCACGGTGAAAATGGCAAATTTCTTAATTTCTCCATACAATTATTGGTACCTAAACTGGCCTGTGACGTCACTAGCCTGTACGCCTTCTGTATGGAGCGTTTTTAGCGCTACGTAGGAATGTTGAACTTTGACGGTCATTTCTGACGTCTAGAGCAGTTTAAGTGTAGTCAGTCCAATATAGACATTTGATCACAATAAAAAATAGAATCGATTGACATCCTCAAATAAAATTTGTCAACATGTCTATTAACGGTTTTTTTTTTTTTGTTTTTGTGTATGACTGCGGGTCCATGGGGGCCCTTTGTTTGTCTTGGCGCTGGCGCGCCTCGTCCTTCCGGATGAGGCGCCGGTTTACATTAATATTGTTTTATTACCTTCAGTTAGTAATTTTTCAAGAACTTGACGATGAAGTTCCATTTTGTGTGAAATGTTTCAAAATCGTGAAGTTCAAATTATTACATCACTCCATGTATATTATAAACAGAAAAAAACACATTAATTCCTGAGCGTTTATATAAAACAATGAACTTTCTGAATCATACTCTGTGCCTTGCCTTTGATGCCGACAACGTTTGTTTTTAAAAGCTGTTTGAGCAATTGTTATTCAAATTAGTTTTGTTGACTGGCTGAGTTAGACGTTTGTTTGATGTGGTAGCAAATTGCGTTTCCGATGCCGTATTATGGTGACAACCGTAATGCTGGATGTATCTGTAATTCTCGTGTAATTCTACTCGAGAGTTAAATTTGTATCAACCACGCATTTGGCTGTACAGCCAAACATCTTAACGACGGCCTGTTAAATAGGCGGTCCATCGATTTTTGTTATTTGAACTGTCATATGCTCTTAAACGAAGATATAAGCAAAAATCTGAAGAAAATGCCGGTTTTTTTCAATATGGCGGCGGGCGCGGAGGGGGAGGAATTGTGCATTTTGCATTTTACTCACTAACCATCTTAAACAACATATCAAAAATTCAAAACTACCGGACCGTTGGTAAGGTCACCCCTAGTACTTTAGTTTATTCACCGAACTACATTGCCTACGAGGTCTGCCGCTTCTCTTTCGAGTTGTGGGGCCACTCTGTGGTCTTTTTGGCCCACAAGTCATCCCGCATGCGAGAGACGTGACCAGCCGAGTCCCACTTCAACTTGGCCGCCTTCCAAGCGTCAACATCAACTATCCTGGTTGTGAGCGCAGCGTGGTCGTGTTCCGGATTCGATACATTAGTTTTACACATAATATGCGTATAGATAAATTAAAATAGCGTCACACAAATCGATCTAGTCCCAAAGTGGTCTTCTGTTTGGATATTAGAAGACGATATTACATACTTATATACATAAAAATGGCTTTCGGACAAATGAAAATTTGGCGAAACGTTACAGATAGGAAATGAAAATTAGTGTGTTAGATGGGTAGCCCGCCAGCTCAGTAGGCATGTGTACTCTAAAACTGCGCCAACCACGTCGTCATTTAAAGGCATTGATAAGTTGATATTTTAAAAATTATATTTTGAAGTAATAAAAAAATATCAACTATTAACTATTTGTGTGAAATACTCAAATATTTGTGCTCGAGTCATGGATGTTATCTATATATGTATAATTATATAAATAATGTATGTCGTCTAGTATCCATGGCACAAGCTTTGCTTAGTCTGGGACTAGGTCGATTTGTGATTGATTGTCCCTTAATTTATACAAATATATTCTTATTTAATTTACATTTTATACCTTGCTAAATAAATAAATAAAATAAAAGTTTAGTATTTTCACAATTCGGCCACGTTTGGAGCGTTTTAGGCAAGCGCCTATAGTCTTCATAAAAAAAACTCTCCAAGCGGCGTCATAATATTATTCCTATAATAAAATCATTTTATATCAAACGATTGTATATAAATATCTTGGGATCATATGAGCAATCTGTTTGTTTTATAAATGCGTCAGGAAATAGACGCGTAGTGAGGGCTTGGGCGTAGTGGAAGCTAGTAGAACAGAAGATATATCTATACTGTTATAAAGTTCTATATTTGTATTGAAAATCATTTTTCTATGGAGAGGGGTCATGATTTCAGGGAAAATCTTAATAGCGTGATGCAGGATCGTCATTTGTTTTGTATAGGCCCGCCGTGCCAACCTGGCGCCATCTGTTTTCCGTAATTATCACTACATAGTATAAAACAAAGTCGCTTCCTCTGTCCCTATGTCCCTTTGTATGCTTAAATCTTTAAAACTACGCAACGGGTTTTGATGCGGTTTTTTTTAATGGATAGAGTGATTCAAGAGGAAGGTTTATATGTATAATATATGCATAATTTATCAGCATTGCACCCGTGCGAAGCCGGGGCGGGTCGCTAGTTATTAATAATTCCCTTTGTCCTCGGATCACGCCGAAGCGGCTGGGCAAATTTTAACCAATTTCGGTACAGACATAGCTGGACATGCAAAGATGGTTATAGGATACTTTTTACAGTTGTTTTATCTCACGAGCGCGGGTGAGCCATGTTTGTGTGAGTAATGTACATGCACATTGGCTCTGTGTGGGTGAGCCGGCACTGAACACTCCCGAGCTGGCTCACCCGCGCTCGTGAGATAAAAGTACTGTACCCGACTACGGTAGAGTAAAATTACGCGTACAATTCTTTTGTAGGTTCTCCATTTGAGAACTTTAACGTTTTTAGATAAATATGTAGCTTTGAAGCCTTTGATAATACGAATTAATCTGTATAAAGGGGGTGCGTCTCATTTCATAGAAAAACAATTAACATATTTTCATATGACCGAACATACGTTTGGTAAAAATTTTAGACTGTATAATAACGTTTCATAGAATGTTTATTTAATATATCGTTATTTCGTAGAAGCACAATTGATACAAAGTCATTTCTTATAACAATCATTTGATAGAATGCACGTTTAATATAATTCACTTTTCTTATAACAATAATTTCATAGAATGTACGTTTAATAGAATGTACGTATAATAGAATGTACTTTTTATAGAATGTACGTTTAATAGAATGTATTTTTCGTATAATATACTTTCGAATTCATAAATTACAAAATTTGAACAAGCGAGCGAGCGAACCGAGCGAGCAAAACCTTTCAGAGCAGATTCGACGTGGCCGGGTTAGGCTAGAAGGTCAGGCGGGAGCGATGCGTAGCGAGCTCCCGCCTGGTCTTCGAGGTTATTTTTTTTTGCGTACCGAAAAAAGTTTTGCTTGTATTCATACTGTTTACATACAAGAACAATCCACCCAACCACTTTTAGGAAAGTATTAAGTTTGGATCTAAGGCAGAGTACTGGCAAAATAAAAACATACGAGCGAGCGAGCGAGCAAAACCTTTCAGAGCAGATCCGACGTGGCCGGGTTAGGTTAGAAGGTCAGGCGGGAGCGATGCGTAGCGAGCTCCCGCCTGGTCTTCGAGGTAATTTTTTTTTGCGTACCCAAAAAAGGTTTGGTTGTAGGTTATTTTTTTTTTTGCGTACCCAAAAAAGATTTGGTTGTATTCATACTGTTTACATACAAGAACAATCCACCCAACCACTTCCAGGAAAGCATTAAGTTTGGAGCTAAGGCGGGGTACTGGCAAAAAAAACAAGTAATTGAATTTTATACATTTTAATTCATAAGCGCGTAAATGATACAAAATAGTCACTCTCTCTTGACAAAAAATCGATTAAGTGTGTATTATGTTATTTGTTTATTCTATTAAATGTTTATTGTATGAAATGTTCATTATATTAAGTATGTATTATGTTATTTGTTTATTCTATTAAATGTTTATTATATTAAATGTTCATTATATTAAGTGTTCATTATTTTTAGTGTTTATATACGAAACAAAAAATATATCAAGTGTTGTTATAAGAAATGAAAGTATATATGAACTGATTTTCTACGAAATGATAATTCTATCAATTGATCGATTCTATGTGTTGAAATTATATTATATGTTATTCGATGTGATGAACGTTATACCATTTGTTGTTCTATGAATTATTACACACCCGTATAAAGGTCTTCGCACATTATAACAACTCAACGGCGACTCGATTCTATGCCAAATATTGAAATTTAAGCCCTATGTCATATTAACTAGGTTTAATTTCAAAAAATTATATTAGTAGGGGACGACGAGTGGACGACGCGTCGTACATTTTTTGAAATTAAACCTAGTTAATATGACATAGGGGTTAAATTTCAATATTTGGCATAGAATCGAGTCGCCGTTGAGTTGTTATAATGTGCGAAGACCTTAATTAGTTTTGTTTGTCATACAATCAAAATTAGCTGAATTATGAGTGTCCAAAGTTCAGTTTTCATTGCTGTAAGTAGTTACATCGTGCAACATTCCATATATTGAAATTTATTTATTTTTAATTTCGTGGAAATAATTTATAGATTATGTTTAGAAGATATAAAGATAAAAATGTATCATTTCTTCTTATGAAATTGCGACATAGTAACATTCTCCATTAGGATAGTTCTAGTACTGTTATAAAAGCGTAATTTTTAATTGAAACTGTTTTCTATGGGTCATAAATTCAGGAAAAATGTTAAAAAGAAATATCACTGCTTATTTATTTATACAAATCGAGGTTATGCTCTCGTCTGTTTCCTACTCTAAAACTTAACCAACCTTTACGAAATATTAGGAACGGAATAAATAAATAAATAAATAAAATAAAAATCGTTTATTTGCTTTTACACAGGTTTGCATTATATACAGTGAGATACCTGGCGGACCCCAAACTAGGCTGAGCCTAGCAAGGAAATGTTCTGTATATTTTTATAGAATCTTTTTTTTTATCGATTCCATTTTTATATGGTTTTGTTTTAATGTTCTGTGTTGGACCGTTTCGCTTTTTGCTTAAATTACTATAGAATTTGTGTAGGTACTAGGCGCCCGTTTGAGGCGCAAAATAGAACTAAGCGTCTATTTTTTTTTCGTCAATCATCCCCTCCCTATAGATTAATTAGGAAAACGTGCTGTTTTATCTATTTAGTTAGTGTCGCTACATACATCAACTATTGGCCTCGCATTTTGCACAAACAACCAATAAAATACGGTGCGCAGCCGGCTCAAGGAAGATCAGAAGAGTAAACCTTCTATTTATAGGGTTTTTTTTTGGTGGAAATCGTACCTACATTATTTTTGAAGTTTGACTTTATATTTTTTGTTTCAATAAGCGCAGTCGTAGTGCACTTGCCTGCAGAGCCGGCGGTACTAAGTGCAAACTCAAACCCCGGCAAGGGCAAATATTTGTGTGATGACCTCCAATATTTGTTCCTGGACGTTTTCTATGTACGAGTATTTAAGTATGTATATCGTCGTCTAATGCCCATAGTACAAGCATAACTTAAATAGCTTTGGTGTTAAATCTATTTGTGTAAGATTTTCCCGTAATATACTTATTTATTTATTATTATCACGATAGCGTGTTGTGAGCGTATAAGGCGCGCTAAATCTCTTGTTTCTTTCCAAGCTCAGCTGAAAGAGCATTATCTATCCTTCTCATAATTCGTGAGTAAGTACTTATTTCAACTGGTCCTATTATCTTTTGGCTGAATTTTATGTATGTATGTATTTTATTATATTTATTTGTTTTTCGTGTCTACGATATTCCTTTTTCTGCATTTGCACCGCCTTAATAACAAAATAAATTTTCAAGTTCTCCACTACTCAAACGTTGTCTGGAAGAGATCTTTAGCGAAAAGACCGCCTGTTGTTTACCTCTAATTTCGTTGGGTTGTATTTCACCTGTATGTTTATTTAATAACCCGGGGCTACAGTATGCGGTTCTTCGAGAGGGGAGTAAATAGGTTCTTAAAGGGTCGACAACGCGCGTTCGATGCTCCTGGCGTCGCAAGCGGTAAATGCTTAACATCAGGCGGGCCACATGCTTGTTTGCCACTGTCGTAGTGTAAAAAATAAATAAAAACAGTACCTATATGGAGTGCAACAAAGAGTACTTGTATTATATAGCGCTCATTATCTCGCTATAGCGTATCTAGTTGTGCGTCGGCGCCGGAACGTCGTGTGTGGCTTCAGTTGCGCGTGCGCCGATAGATGGCGCCGGTTTGTGACTGTAGCACTGTAAGGTGCGAGTCGAACAGTAAAACGTGCTTATCTGATTAGTTCAGTGACTCGCATTTGTAATGAATTTTTCTTAAGTTGTGAATGCAAATTGGTAACTTAAGTATAGACAGGGTGGAATGGTCACTATCACTACTAAGTATTTCATGCTCACTCTACGATTATGACTACATAGTACCTATATAAAAAGCCTCTTCTGTCTGTCTGTCCCTATGTATGCTTAGATCTTTAAAACTTCGCAACGGATTTTGATGCGTTTTTTTAAGTAGATAGGTTGATTCAAGAGGAAGGTTTATATGTACATTTAATACATGCATAATATAGCATTGCGCCCGTGCGAAGCCGGGGCGGGTTGCTAGTCACTATCACTACATAGTATAAAACAAAGTTGCTTCCTGTTGTCTGTCTGTCCCTATGTATGCTTAGATCTTTAAAACTACGCAACGCATTTTGATGCGTTTTTAGGGTTCCGTAGCCAAATGGCAAAAAACGGAACCCTTATAGATTCGTCATGTCTGTCTGTCCGTCTGTCCGTCTGTCTGTCCGTCTGTCCGTCCGTATGTTACAGCCATTTTTTTCCGAAACTATAAGAGCTATATACTGTTGAAACTTGGTAGTGTAGATGTATTCTGTGAACCGCATTAAGATTTTGATGCAAAAATAAAAAAAATAATAAATATTGGTGGCTCCCCATACTTAGAACTGAAACTCAATTTTTTTTTTCATCAAACACATACGTGTGGGGTATTTATGGATAGGTCTTTAAAAATGATATCGAGGTTTCGAAAATATTTTTTTCTAAACCGAATAGTTTGCGTGACAGACGCTTGGAAAAAAGTTGGTCCCCCCCCCCCCCCCTCTAACTTCTAAAATAATAAAATGAAAAAAAAAAAAAAACATATGATGTACATTACTATGAAAACTACCAACGAAAATTGTGTTGAACGAGATCTAGTAAGTAGTTTTTTTTAATACCTAACTTTGCACCTAATTTATATGGGGCGCTATACATACCAGGTGCAAGGTGGTTAACTTAACCACTTAGGGATGGAAAGTGTTTGTACGGAACCCTCGGTGCGCGAGTCCGACTCGCACTTGTTTTATAGATAGAGTGATTAAAGGGGAAGGTTTATATGTAGGTATAATATACATGCACAATATAGCGTTGCACCGGTGCGAAGCCGGGGCGGGTCGCTAGTTAGGTATAAAATCAATATCAATACCTACTAATAACAGCCTCCACAACCGTTCAAAAACCCGCACTTACGGTTTGTATGTAAACATGTATGCAATTACATGCATTGTAGCTAATAATTTGTATGTATGAACCAAAGACATTACAAGTGTTTTGTGGATAATGGTTAGTATTAGCCGTGTTCGGTTTTACAAACATTTAGGGGTATTTTTAGTGGGGTCTTAATTCCCGTGGTTCCGAGTGGAAAATTTGTTTGAAGGAATAAGAGAAGAAACTGGTTAGGTCCCTTTGTAGAGTTCCTTACCTAAACGGTAAAAAATGCGACTCTATTACTGAGACTCCGCTGTCCATACGTCTGTCACCAGGCTGTATCTCCTAAACCGTGATAGACAGTTTAAGTTTTCACAGATGATGTATTTCTGTTGCCGCTATAGCAACAAATTCTATGCATGATAACATAATATAGTCTGGCTAATGAAATATCACTCGAAGTTTTGGCCAGAAAATTAAAAAAAATGTGGCTGGTCACATTTTGTGTAGTAGGAAATAAAATTTTGATACTAGACAGTATTTTTTGATTTTGTATGTATACACTTAAGGTACCTAAAGAAATAAGTTAAATAAATGTTGACATGCACTCATAGTCAGCTCACATATTTATATTTTCTACCACTATGTATAATAATATACACAATCCAGTGAATAAAGGGGTCTTACAAACGGTTCGGTAGTTCTGAATTTTTGATATGTTGCCTAGGATGGTAAGTGAGTGTTTAAAATGCAAAATACACAATAATTCCACCTCCTCCACGCCAGCCGCCTTATTGAAAAATTGTCAATTTCTTCAGATTTTTATCGGAGCATCCTAACTTAAATAGAGCTAAGGCAATATAGAGAATTAAATATAATTTTTCTAAGTTAAAATGCACCTAAACGAAGATAAGAGCAAAAATCTGACGAAATTACCGTTTTTTTTTTCAATATGGCGACGGGTGCGAAGGAAGGGGATTGTGCATTTTGCATTTTAAACACGCACTAACCATCCTAGACAACATAGCAAAAATTCAGAACTACCGGACAGTTTGTATGGTCACCCTCAGTCTCTATTCGCCGAACTAACAGTACCTACAGTCAACGACAAACACATATGTTTACACTTTCTAACCATATACAAGGCGAAAAATGTAATGTAGTGTAAATAAGACCTAGCTTGATACCATAACCCATACCATTATATTAATCCATCACCAAAAATAATACATAAGTAATAAGTATTATGCCAAATTTCAACTCAATCGGAATGTTAGAACTAGTAAATCATCCTCCTAAGCCTTTGTCCCATATCTTTGTAGAGAATGACTTCTCAATCGGGGTCGGCTACCTAAATCCCAAGATGTGGCGTAGGCACTAGTTTTTACGCAAGCGACTGCCATCTGACCTTCCAACCCAGAGGGGAAACTAGGCCTTATTGGGCTTAGGTGGTTTCCTCACGATGTTTTCCTTTTTCCAAAGCGAGTGGTAAATATCAAAAAAATTAAAGTATCATAATTATTTATAGAGGACCCACCTACTAAATTGTTTAAATCATAGACAATTGGTGATGCCACTAAATATCTGTTAATACTTATTATTTGGCTAGCCACTCTAATAATAAGGGCGTAAGCGTTTGCGGCGGAATTTTGGCCAAAAACAGACGCCTGCGCCAAAGATGGCCCTGTTCCTAAGATAGCCCACTTCAAAAGTTTATAGTTATAACCGTTCGATCGAATTCAACTTTCGCGCCCATGTTCGGTTAGTACCATAGACATAAGTTAAGTCTAGCGCAAGTACACAAACTACATAATAAATAGCGTAAAAATCGAAACTGTCGGCACAGAACATTGCTTTCCCATTGAGATCCAAAAATATCATGAAGAATATATATATGTACTACGCCCGTGTTGGCCCGGAAAAGCCCGTTGGAGACGCAGTTTCGAACCCTGCCTGAACCGTTAAATTTTTCGCTTCATTGTAAACAATATATTTGTTCACGAAAGTGGTTTGTAAAGCGCCCGTATATCGCCCACACTCACATTGTGCTACAAACCACATGTAATGACAGCCCTGGAACCCGCACTTATGAGCGTGCGCAATGTATCGCCATTTACTTGATACTCAATTGTTTATTGCAGTAGGGTTGTCGATTCATTTAATATTTAAAACTTATTGTATTTACTTATATACCTATTTTTAACTGCAGCTTTTGCTTTGCCGATCACAAACGTTAAATTTGCACCGAATTTGTATTCGGCGCCATACAAAACAATTAAATAGGTATCTCCGCCATTTCGGAAACAATAAAAAAGTGACTCGACAAAACACTACGTGATTAATGAACCTGCTCACAACATTCTACGAGAATTGGTTTAGAAATGCGGCCTGTTAGCGAGAACAACCGGAAATCCGGATAAACGGATATGCGAAGGAATTGTTGCGAAGTTGCAAAGGAGACGCTTCATTCGCTCAGTCAATAAGTTTTAAAGAAAGAAGGAAAAACACTATTTTAATTGGGAACAAAACATAATTACATAGCTCTAAAATACGGTACTCCCCTACTTGACCTAATAACGCAAGTGCTAATATTATTACACCTATCAACGTTAGCTCTAATTTTCATTAGCCCTAATGTCATTTTACCTCATTTTTATACCCTAATTAGTTGTTAGACATAATAATCCAATACTCTAATAATGATTTGTACTAATTGTCAACAATACTAATATGCAATAACCTAATAATTACCACACCTAATGATTATCAGACCTAATCATTACTGACACTAAATGTCAAGAGTACTAAAGATTATAAAACCTATTTTTACGTTAAAACAGAAAATACGGATTTGGATAAATATCGAATTGGTTGAACACCGAAAACTGTAGGTTAGGTTAGGTTTCTATTGTGACAATGTATAGCGGAGCGTCAAAAGATTCCCATGCATGTAACATCCTGAGTCTATGGCAATTCCGACTCCACGTGGTCTTGCTTGTCCTACCCTAGTGTTATTCCAAAACCGGAGGCGCGGAGGGAGAGCAGCCCTCGCCTTAGGTTTATAGATAAATAGGTTTAATAAAATTTAGGTTTTAGAATTATTAGGTATTATAATATTAGTAGTCTAAAAAAATCGGCTAAGTGCAAATTAGGGCTAGTGAGAATTCGGTATGAAGTAATTAGGTATTATGAAAATTCGGAATCCTGAAATTAGGGCTATTCATTAATTAGGATGGATGAAAATTCGGGTTAGTGATTTTAGGGTTACCAAAATTAGGGCCAATGAAATTAGGATGAAAGTTTTTCGGGCTAACGGAGGGGAACCCTAAAATACGCTATAACAAAATAGCTCAAGAGCCAGCGCTGATGTACCGGTGGGACCGTAGTCTAAATCTATCTCTATCTATCTATCTATCAGCCACAGACGTCCACTGCTGAACATAGGCCTCCCCCATGACTCGCCACAAAGTGCGATCCCATGCAGACCGCATCCATTGATTCCCCGCTATCTTCACGAGGTCATCCGTCCATCTAGTCGGGGGCCGACCCACGCTGCGCTTTCCTATACGTCTATAGTCTAAATAGTTTTCTTTAAATATATTTTGAAGTATACATCGCAGCGTTGCCAGAGCTACGGAAAAATCCGTAGGTACATCTACGGATTTTCGGCCTTGTGCCCAGACCTACTGAAATTATTGGTGACCTACGGAATTTGAGACTACTTTTATTTATCACCAAAACTAAGTACTTTTTCTGCGAATAGTGAATTGTAATCCTAGCTGAAACATTTCACTGTCTTACTAATAGCTCAAAACAATAAATAGACTACGGACGAGGTGTGCAAAAATATTACATTTTTATTGCTTTTCCACCTACTTTTTTATAGAAGTTACTAACTTTTAAAAAGATTTTTGAGCCTAATATATAGTCAAAGGAAGCATTGGAAAAAAGCCTATATGTAGAACTACTTCGGGATTTTCAAGCGACGATCTACGGAATTCTACACATTTTTTCACCTTAACCTACGGATTTTTATAAATGTCATCTGGCAACACTTGATACATCGTCAGGTGACAACCATAACTCATTAAAATTTCCGTCACTCTTCAAAACCTCGTATCTAGTTTGTAGATTGATACTAAGATACGAGCTTTGTTTTAAGTAGGTATTTGTTACAGTGAGTTTTGGTTGTCAACAGACGTATATTTTATTTGATTGACGACGCGTTGGGCTCGGTTTGTAGACACCTGCCTACTGAGCCGGCGGTCCCGAGTTCAAATCCCGGCCAGGGCAAATATTTGTGTGATGAACTCGAATATTTGTGCTTGTCACGGTTGTTCAATGTATTTAAGTATATAGTTATCTATGTAACTACCTACGTATATAGTCGTCTAGTATCCAATAGCACAAGCATTCTTGAACTTACTTTGGGACTAGATCGTTTTGTGTGAGGTTGTCCGATATTTATTTATTTATATGAAAATGGCTAGTAAAAACCCAGTCACATGTACGCTATGCTATAAAGCACACATGTGTATAATGACAGCTCTCAAACCCGCACTTAAGCGCATGCAATGTATCGCCATTTACTTGATGCTCAATTGACAACATTTCATATTTCTAAAAGGTGGAAATTAATATAGAGATCGAGAAAGCTTTGCATATTGTACACTCGAAAAAATACTTGATTTTATTTATCTGTATTTAAAGAAATATACGAAAATACATAAAATAACCGAAATCTACGACAACCATACCTGCATAGAGCTGTGTCTTTGACCTGCCCGCAAAAAAAAAAATAAGATGTCAACAATGTCCAGCTCAACGTCATTCGTTTTTAGGGTTCCGTACCCAAAGGGTAAAAACGGGACCCTATTACTGAGATTTCGCTGTCCGTCCATCCGTCCGTCCGTGTGTCACCAGGCTGTATCTCAAGAAAGGTGATAGCTAGACAGTTAAAATTTTCACAGATGATGTATTTATATTGCCGCTATAACAACAAATACTAAAAATAAAATAAAATAAATATTTAAGGGGGGCTCCCATACAACAAACGGGATTGGTTGCGTTAACTTTGCACCTCATTTGTATTGGGCGTTATACATACCAGGTGCAAACTTAACTTAACCACTTAAGGATGGAAAGTGTTTGTACGGAACCCTCGGTGGGCGAGTCTGACTCGCACTTGACCGGTTTTTATTTTTATTTTCATATTATGTCAAATACGGTACCTACATGACATTGATAGTTTCAACCAAGGTTTTTAAAGTGGATAATACTTTTCCGTGAGTTGTAGTGTAAATAACATAGATAGCTAATATTTCATGTTTTCATTGCGTGCTGTAGAAAATAAGTTAAAAAAAAAACAGTATTCTGCGTAAATATTGACAATTTCGAGTAGTTTTTAAACAAAAATTATCAATGAAAAATTCAAACTGCAGGTTTCAAACATATACCAATAAATCTCAACAACAATCAGCATTTTTTTCAGTGTTGTTGAGGTGTCTATAGCTTTTCAGTTCCAAATAAGCACTAGAACCATAATACAAACAGTTTGATTACTTTCACCCGTCAGTGTCACGGGCTAAAACTAAAAACATCACTCTGAAACTGTTAATTTTGTATGTAACTCATCAACCAGTGAAATTTAATTAACACTAATTTGGCCATAATTAGTAGAAAGTCATCATAATTGCTAGGTCAATTTAAAAATAATTAGGGTGTCAAGATGTCAACGGAATGAAATGTTTGCCAAAATGAGAGTAAATAATGTAACGGGTATGTTATCTAATAGACTCTTTAAATGTAGTAATATACCCCTCGCGGCGAACGATGAGTCCTATGACACCTGTCATTTCAGTACATTTTATAACCTATAATCGGAAAAATGTGCTGAGATGACAGGTGTCATATAGGACTCATCGTTCAGCGAGAGGTATAGATACTGGATAATGCATGCTGCTAGTCCGTGTTGTTCATAAATAAGTTTCTGTCAAAAATTTCATTTTAGTGACAAGCTTTTATAACCGACTGTACTTTTCTTTGGATATCAATCAAATGCTCACTGAGACGATTCTGAAGAGCCCAAGCTCGGTAGGATTGCTTTTTCTATTATAGAGTTCCTATGGCCACCTTCCGGCTCCATCATCAGATCAGCCCCATGGTACCATATTATTGTATTGTCATCAAAGTTAAGTAAGTATGCAAAATTTCAGCTCAATCGGTTGACGATATCTGCTTCAAAATTGAGTTGCAAGATTCCACCCGAACAAACATACCTACTTACATACATACATGTATACATACAATGCAAGTTAAATAAAAGCTTGTAAAAATAAATAAGTATGGCAACATTTTGTTCCCTGCCCCTTTTTGCTTTACCGTAGTCGGATACAAAAGTATCTTATAACCAGCTTTGGATGTTCAGTTCAGCTATCCCAGTACCAAAATTAGTTAAAATTCGTCCAGGAGTTTCCGCGTTATGAGAGGACAAGGAAATTATGACTAACAGATGGCGCCAGACTGGCATGGCGCCGCGTACCTATACAAAACAAAAGGCGATCCTGCATCGCGGTATGGTTTTTTTTTTCCTGAAATCATGACTCTTCTCCATAGAAATCTGATTTTCAATACAAAGCTAGCATTTTATAACAGTATAGAGATATTCTTAAGAGATAGCTAATTAGGTATACGAACTGTAAATTTATTCCTTATCAATTCTAGTCGTTTACAATTTTACATGAGCATGAAAGTGTTAGTCTGTCTGTGAAATTGCTAGCTCCGAAACAGATTGAATGGATTTTGATATAGATTTAGGTAGGTACATGTACATGAAAAGGAACTGGTAGTAGTTACATATGTGCGCGTGTAAGAATATGGCTAATCACTTGAAAATTAAATTGTGCTCCTAAAAAAATATTTCAGTGCTCGGTCGTCGACTTAAGAAACCTCTGTGTAAAAGTCACTTGAAAATATCATCCCCATAATTTCAAAATATATTAAGTACTTACTTATATTTATTTAAACAAATGAACACTAAAATGACGAACAGGAACGAAAACGAGGTGTTTAAGATTGTCATTCCCTATGGGATGTTACTTTAAGGGGTTCTGTATCGCATTGTAATGAAAAACGCATTAGCAGTTAAGCATTAATTCTGGCAACCCCACTGATTTGTTACCAACTTATATTTACCATCAGCAGTGGTGCCACTGCCTTACACAACACCTAACATTGGTATAAATACAATTTTGTTCATAATTTCACCACTAGCAAATGTAATTTTGCATGTATTATAAACATAACCTCGTAGCAGCTGTCATTTTTCCCGCGCGTTTTCAATTTTCGAACTCACTGGTTTCCATAAACAAAGAGGTTTAAACATTCAAATGTAATAAGTGCATTATGAAGCGCATTTTAATCTGAACCTTCATGAGATATTAATAAGTATAAGGGCTTGTAGAGTACACAGATTAATACGAATGTTTTTTTTTGTAATACAAAGACAGAGTAAATGAATTGCTTTTCGGGTGGTTTTGGCGATTGAATGTAATTATTAGGTTTATAGTAAGGGAGTAGATATTTTTTTTTATTATTATATGTTTGACTGCCATGGGGGCCCTTTGCCTGTCTTGGCGCTGACACGCCTCGTCCTTCCGGACAAGGCGCCGAGAAAAAGGGAGTAGAATTATGTACAGTCCAGGTTTGAATGAAAACTGAGAGGCTTTTATCTGGATCGCGTAATAGCGAGGGAGATAGGTATAAAATGCGAATCGTATCTGACAGCTCACGCGCTGTATTTAAGGTGAGAATTGAATGAGTCTATACACTTCTAAAGCGAAGTGATTCACTTAAGATCGATAAAGGAGTATAGAATACTGAACTTAGTGAAATTAAGCACAAAACTTGGACTATTAGAAAGGATTCAAAGTGATATTCCGATTTGTTTTTTTTTTATAACATAAAAAAAACACATACGTGTATCTCTTTTTTATATTGATTAAATAACACTTAAGTACGTAGATTTTATATGTATCAACAGTAAGAATGAAAGAAGCAATTTATTTTCATTTCCAAACATTTGAAATTGGAATCAGAGACAATTCGAACGAATTGTAGCATGTTTTGAATAAAACCGACACAATTAGGTCGGTTACCCATTCAATTGTAATGTTCCCTTTCTTTGTGCTTTCTAATTCCAAAACAGCTTAAAAGCATTGACGGTATAATCACTTATAACTTTTTAAATACCCCGGGCACTAACAAAAAGTCTTATCTATATGGCTTGACTATGGGCCTTGTGTCGTTTTAAGATAATTTAGTTTGTTTGATCAAATTATAGGTTTAAATAGAATGAATTGGATAGAGAAATTTGGGCGGTTAGTTAGATTGAATTAAAGGTGGTAGAGGAGAAATTTAAGGCGCGGTTTTTAGGTTCGACGGTCCTAGGTTCTAATCCCGGCAAGGGTAAATATTTGTAATCGGTATAAGTATATATAGACTAGGTTGATTTGTGTAAGGTTGCCTGATATTCATAAAGAAGAAAAAAGACTAAACAGTCGTATATCCGAGAGAGATACTGAAAATTCGTCCTTCCTAAAAAAAATCTGGTCTCATGCTCTCATGAAATATTCGGGAAATTCTATGAGAAAAACAAGTAATTCTAAAATTATATTGATTACTATGGAATGATTACTTCAGGAAACATCCTAAGAGCGCGACACAGAATTTGTATGGTTGCCCGGCGTCAGCCGTACCTACAGCGAAATTCTGTTGGTATAAATTTCTTTGTCAGCTGATGTGACAAGTGTTTACATGCTAGAAAAGCGGGCGGTGAGTCGTCAATTACTAGGGCGGTAAGTAATTTTTGTCACACTTTAAGGTTTTACACGCCTGGAAACCGGGCGGTAAATCTTATATTACGCCCCAGGGCGGTAAGTCATATATTACGCCCTAGGGTGGTAAGTAATTTTGGTATTGACTACTAACTACTTTGTTTTCTTTCCTCCAAAGTGTGATGAAAATCGTCGTACGTGACTCTGGTGGTAAAGGAATTCCAAAGTCAAACTCGTGTCATTAAAGCCCTCGCCTTCGGCTTCGGGCTTCTAATAGACAGTCGTTTGTAATTCCTAGTTTACCACCCTTGTTACGTAATGTACTATTAGTACAGGGATAGCTGGACATACAAAGATGTTTATAGTCTCCTTTTGTCACACGGAGTAATTTGGGTGGACAATGTACTGACAATGCTGTTCTTGCTTATTCCTTGGACCTATTTTATTTTCTGGTGCAGCAATAAATGTTCCTTTCTTCCTTCTTCTTTATACCCGACTACGCCGACGAAAGGACCTTTAAGTTGCTAAATAAGTTTGTAGCGTCTATCCGAACCGATAACTTTTTTTCAGCAGTTACTCCTAGAGGCCGCATTTCTCGTAATATTTAGGGATAATATCCTATGATGGTTGGTTGCGTTTATCACGCGATAAATAAGTGACAAAGCATCTGTCACTCACACTCGCATCTTGTCAAAGCGTGTCGGATGCTTTGTCACTTATTTATCGCGCGATAAAAGCAACCATCATAGCCCCGCAGGTTCAATAATTGTGTAGTAAGTTTTTAAGATTACCTAACCTACCGACATATAAGGGATGGTCCATTAAAAAGACGTCCGTTGCACAAACTACAATGTGCGTACCAACCTGGAAAGTCAACCGATACCGCGTTGCACCTGGTAACAACCAGAGCCGAACGGGCCATAGAAAATCAGGAACTATGCCTGGCGGCTTTTCTAGACGTGGAAGGAGCGTTTGATCGCACCACGTACCAAGCTATCAGTGAAGCAGCTGCAAGACATGGCATAGAACCGACCATCTGCAAATGGATAGGCAACATGTTAAACGCCAGGCTAATAAAGTCGTCTCTGATGGGAGATGAAATACTAGCTACGGCTACAAAAGGGTGTCCCCAGGGAGGAGTACTCTCACCTACTCTATGGAGTCTGGTGGTAAACTCCCTAATGGAGGAACTCAACAGTGGTCCTATCTATACGGTAGGATATGCAGATGATCTGGTGATTCTCGTAAATGGGAAATTTCCCAGTACGGTATCAGCAATTATGAGTGAAGCACTGAGGAAAGTGGAGAAATGGTGTAACAATCACCAACTATCCATTAACCCAGGCAAAACAGTGGTAATACCATTCACGAGAAAGAGGATTCTTAAGGACATGCTGGAACTAAAACTGTATGGACAGGTACTCGAAATGTCCAGTGAGGTGAAATATCTTGGTGTCATACTAGATAAGGAACTCAATTGGAAAAAGCATGTCGATCACACCATAACAAAGGCTCTCAGAGTATTTGGGATGTGTAGATCAGCGTATGGTAAGACGTGGGGATTAAGCCCAAAGGTACTAAAGTGGATTTATACCATGATGGTACGACCGATCATCCTATATGGCAGCCTCGTATGGTGGCCAAGGACGTTGAGGAGCACATGCAGAGACGCCTTGACGAAGGTGCAAAGAACGGCGTGCATGGCTATAACAGGGGCGTTTAGAACTACGCCAACCGCGGCGCTAGAAATATTGCTAGATCTACCACCGCTACATATAGTGATACAGTCCGAAGCGCGCAAATCGCTGCACAGGTTAAAAACAATGGACCTGTGGAGTTATTGCACGCCGAAGACTAAGCACACTAACATGGAAAGCAACAATTTTCTTGACAGAATAACAACTATGAGCTGCGATAAAATGCAGCCTAAGTTTGTATTCAATAGGAACTTCAAGGTACAAGTTCCAACGAGGGCGGAATGGGCCGAGGGTCGCGAGCCACCTACAGCGGATGGTGAGGACATTATTTGGTACACTGATGGATCAAAAATGGGATCAGGTACGGGAGCAGGCATTCATGCAAACGACTTCAATGCAAGTACAAGTATGGGAGGTTATGCGACTGTCTTCCAAGCGGAGACATACGCTATAATCGCCTGTGCCCAGGAGAACATAGATAGACTTACCAGAGGGAAGCACATCTACATACTCAGTGACAGTCAAGCGGCACTTAAAGCGCTAGGTGCGCCTAAAGTGGATTCTAGACTTGTGTATAATGGCGTCCTAGCTTTGAACAAGCTTGGAAGGCACAATAAGGTGCAACTGGTATGGATCCCAGGGCATGAAGGCTTCATCGGTAATGAAATTGCAGATGAACTTGCTAGAAAAGGGTCTGCGACAAGTTTCATAGGACCTGAACCATGTGTGGGTCTCTCGCAGGGAACCATAGCAACAGCCATCAAGGACTATGCCAAAAACCAGCACCAACAAGAGTGGAGGAAAATGGCAGGCTTGAGGCACTCAAAGCTATTCATGGAATGTATAGAATCAGGCTGGACCAAGAAATTATGGGAATACAGCAAAAGACAGCTCCGAATCATAACGGGGGTGTTTACCGGTCACTTTGGGGTCAAAGGACTATTGGCCAAGTTGGGACTGTCTGACAATACAGATTGTAGAATGTGTGGCGAGGAGGCAGAGACAATGAAGCACATACTGTGTGGATGTCATGCCCTCGCCAGACTCAGAATGAAGGAATTCGGTATTGGTTACCCAGAACCGAAGGAATTCCAGGCACTACCAACTGGTTCCATCATCCGATATATGAAGGTGGTGGAACAATCCTTTGAGTAGGCGCGATGGGGGTAACTACACAAAAGATCCCATTGGGTCGAAGTGTATCCGCAAGGACCCCTTCCTAATAAGATAAGATAAGATAAGATTACCTAAACTTACCAAAAGAAACTCGAAGAGGGAAAATGATAGGTCATTTGAAACGACACGACGATCTAATACAAAAGATAATGGAGGGGAAAATTTAAGGAATGAGAGGAAGAGGAAGGCCGAGGATTAGCTATTTGGACCAGATCAAGAAAAAGGCAGACGTCGGGTCGTATCGGGAAGTCAAAGAACTGGCGTTAAGTAGAACGGACTGGAGAGAACTGCACCGACAAGAGTTTAAACTCTTAAATTATAATAACAATAAATTTACCCGAGCGAAACCCGAAACTTAGTCTTATGTACGCTTTACTCCATCTTATTAGATCCAGCTGCTCCTGTTTATCTCAGATCCAGGTTTCAATTGATGACTGCTCGACCAGGCTGTACTCTCCGCACTTCTCGTACTGTCTCGCTCATCGTTCCTCCCCATCGCACTGGGTTTTTGTCAAATTCTTTTACTGTCCAGGCAATACGACTCTGGAACGATCTTCCACTCCCCATCAGGCAAGCATAAAGCAAACCTATTTTCGAGTGCATGCTACGCAAGCATCTATTCTTTCTGATCTGTCCGTCTGACACTTCTGTTTTAAGATGAATTATTGGTATAATGTTTTCACTGGGTACATGAATTTATAATTACCTATTTATTTATTTAAAATTTATTGCACAAAACAAAAGTCAGTACAAATGGCGGACTTAATGCCAAATGGCATTCTCTACCAAGTCAACCATTATGTAAGTATGTAGTATATTATAATTATTTATTTGTGTAAATTTTAAGTAGGTATGTATATATTAGGTATTTATTTCTAAAATTGTTTTTTAAAATTGTCTCCGAACGTTATAGACCATGCACCAACTCAATGTTTCTGTTTAGCCTTATGGTTGACTGGTAGAGAATTCCTTGTGGCATTAAGTTTTTTTTTTTTTTATGTCATCGGGGTCAAACGAGCAAACGTATCGCTTGATGGAAAGCGATTACCGTCGCCCATAAACACCTGCAACACCAGAGGAGTCACAAGTGTTTGCCTACCCGGAGGACGAAGATAGAATGCCTCTATGCTAGTAATTTCACCGGCTATCTTACCCCCACACCGGAACACAACAATGCGAACATTCCTGTTTGGCGGTGGGTTAGTAGGCAAGACGGTAGTAACAATCCGGACGGACCCTGCACGAGGCCCTAGCTACTACTCCAAAAAAGTATTTTGTAATTGTAAACAAAATACCAATTTCAAGCATTTTGAAACCATCTAACGTTTAGGATTGGATCGATGGGGTTGCCATTGTAGAATGTTTCTCTATATAAGTATACCGAATCCAATCGTAAAAGCGAATAACAAAGAAAAGGTATATTTGTAAATACAAAGTACTTACCTTGCAACAAAATGGCACCCCGGCGCTGAAAGCTGGCTACCCCGTGGAATAGATTAAGAAAAATGTTCAGTGAATTATGAAATATGATGCGCGGTCGGGGTGGGGCTGTGGGGTGACCACTTCTAGGAATAAAAATATCAGGACAAGAAGTTATAGTAATAGAGTAGAAACAGTATTTTCTGACTTAGACTGAAGTTGAGTTTCATTCGGCTTTCTTCTCAACAGCGGTCTCTTCTTTTCAAATAACGATAGATTCAGATTGATACAATGGGCTACTTAAAGAATAAACTTTTGCCTACTTAAAGATTTATTTATTTATTTTGATTCTGACAAAGGGTGCTAGCTGCGCCATGGCGCTTGGCTCCGACTTCCGCATTCATAGTAGACTGCATTATTCAACAAAAGCGAAAACATCGACGTGTATTCGCGAATATAGACCATGTTCATCCTGACTCCTGAGAATCGAACGGTTGGAGTCACATATAAATTTTGTGGTGGGGATGCGGTGGATGGGATCGGGTGTGAGAAATTCTGGCCGAAAAGTGTAGTGCTTCGTCGTTTTCGCGGCTGGTTCCCCGACATCCAAAAGTTGCGTCACCCGTCGCCGATAACGTGTTAAAAAAAGTAAAATGTCAATGTGCTGAAGAGGTAAATTTAATTATTGTTGTACATTTTGAATGTGTGTTAGTTTTAAAGTCAGTGTGACTACGCACACTCGTGTTGTCGGTTGTGTCTCTATACCCCACACGCATAGTTGCATCGCAATTTACACAAATAACCAACGAAGAAGATCAAAAGCATTTTCTGTACATCTCTGTCAAATCACAAATTTCGTCCATGTTACAGTTACTCTCATTGATCAAAAATCACATGAACAAAATACTATTTTGCTAGCCAAGGATGTTAAAGTGAAATTTCATTGACAAATGTAGGTAGTAAATAATGTTTCGCCATCGAATTCTGTCGGAAAAGTTCGATTTAGCTTAAGTAAGCTAGTAAAAGCTTTTTCGTTGTAGTCACCGAAAAAGCTTTTACTTTAGTGAATAACTTGATATCTTCTGCTTCGTCGGTTTCACTCTTGGCAGAGTGGTCGTGGTCATCATTTCAGATGTTTGTGGCAAGTTTCACAATCACAACACGCCGCCATTCTTCCCTGATAGCCTTCCTCGTGCATTCGTGTAAACTTGTTATAAAAATATGGAAATGCGCTTTGCCGATAAAATACGACAGCAAAACTTTATTTGTTCTTTACATATTTAATTATATTTGAAGTGAAGACTGTCCCAGCCGCCATGTTGCAATGGTCGCCCTACACGGGAACCGACAGGTGCGTCTACACAGCCCTAATGCCCCTCTACAATATTTGTTTAGGTATATTTACTGCTGATATATTGCAAGCGGACTGTACCTATGTACTTCCATATATTACATAGGATTTACATTATGAAACAGCAAACGACACAAAACTAAAGTTAAGGGATTCATTTTTACATATCGTCGGGGATAGTGCAATACCGCGTAAGCAACAAGTGTAGATACGAATCAATATTCAAACAAATGCTAAGTATTTTATTGAAATGAGAACTTTATCGACAGCTGTTAGTTACGCGGTATTGCACTATCCCCGACGATATGTACCTACTTATATGCTTATAGTTTACTGTAAACTATACCTACAGTATACTATAAGTACATATCAACAAAGGTAAATTATGAAAGTAAAATATAACGTGATCTACTACAATCTAAGCAGGACTCGCACCTGCGACCCTACGTTTCCAGCGTAGTGCTCTCCCAACTGAGCTATTCGATCGTTACTTCCATAATTCTACGCTACTGGGGCGCCCACTGCGTCATATGTCATATGTGTTTAAAATGCTTATGCGCATTAGCTATACCCTACGTTCCGCCGGCGGCGACGGCGACCATGATAAATACATTTGCCTACTACCATAGAATCAAGCTACATGACCTCTTGTCTGTACTTTTAGGCATTTAAAAAAGTGTAAACAAACCAAAGTGTAAACCAGTCAAATTTGACAGATCCAGTGGTGGTGAACCTTTTAAGGCCAGAATAGATTATAGTGATCCAATTCGAATGCTTAAAAACACGATCCCGTAACAAAACGACAAAAACGAACTATTTCAACAAAAATTATAAAACAAAAACAAATAAAACTCACGGAAAATAACAATAAACGGAAGCTCGGAAACACAAACGGAGACAGCAAGCAATGGCGAATGTCAAACCGACAAAGTTAAAAATCACGTAAGGTCGGTGTTCCTACTTTGAACCTGTGATTTTCTATTTTAGTCGTGTTAACTTCCAGTATAATGCAGCCTAGTTAAAAATCACGTAAGGTGGGTGTTGCTACTTTAAACTTGTTACCATTTTAAATACCTAAAGTACATGACTATATACATACAGACTGATCTCAAGACGACGTTGTCAAGCTACACACGTCTGCTGGTTCGAGTGCCCGTGCACGCCAGCACACGCTAGGTGCTGTGGCAGTGCGCTGCCTACAGCCTAGCAGCACGATGTCGGTTACGGTGTTCTGCCTTTTCGCAGAACTATGTTTGGCCGAATTTCATTTGCCAACCAACGTTTCGCCGACGTTTCACTTTGACAACTAACGATTACCAAATTTTTATTTGTCAACTTTTCACTTGGTAGAATTATTGTAAAGCAGATTATTATTATACGTCTAAACTTTTGGCAGACTAATCATTAGTCAAATCTTTCACTTGGTCGAACAACTTTTGGACGATTAACGTTTCGTTGATGCAACAGTTCCCTTTAAGTTAAGAATAAGAAAAAGATACATACCAATACTTACATATGTTTTGGTTGGCCGAAACTCTGGCAAGTACCTAAGAGTAACTGCGACAAAATGGAACATGGGTCGAAAACCATAAACTGTAGGTTAGGATAGGTTTGTTTTTTGACCATGGATAGCGGAGCGAGCGGAGCGTCAGATTACTTGCTTGCATGAATGTAATATTAAAATGCTTGCAAGTATTACAAAAAAAACAACATATTATACATATATTTATAAAAGCCACTATATGCGTCAGATTGCTTGCTTGCATGAAGGTAATATAAAAATACTTGCAAATATTACAAAAAAAAACAACATATTATAGGTACAAATATTTATATTTTACTTTTAGTATAGTTTTTAATTTTAGTTTTAAATATTACTTTGTAATTGATAAATTTACCACATACATACCCATACCTACATATTTTTGTTACTTATTTCTCTAAAAAACAACTTTTTTCTTTTAATTTATTTTTTTAGATAGAATTTACTAAATAAATAATACCACGCTACTCAATAAAACATTTGGTAAACAATAAACAACTAAGTGTATATTATGCCAACTAAAACATTCTGCTACATGAAAGGTGGCATTTTAAAAATTTACATAATAAAACACGGACCAAAAGTTAAGTTGGTAACGGTGAGGTTGGCAAATAATAAGTTGGCAATTGATAAGTTGGGAAATGAACGGTCAGCGAAATAAAATTCCGCGAAACGGGAGTTGGGAAGTGATAATCGGCGTAACAATTTTCTGCGAAAAATAAGAGAACCGTCGGTTACACCCATAAGGCTGTAAGGGCCAAAACACAATTACAAGCCACGTCATCGCATCGTCGTACCTACTACGCGACATCGTCCCACGATGCGACGTCGTGTCGTGGAAATGCATAAATCCAAAATTAACTTTATCTTCGTGACAAAATGCAAAATTAAAATTCATTTCACATTCTCACGACGGCACATCGTGGCACGTTGTCGCGTCGTACCACGATACGATGTCGTATATTCTGCCGTGCTACACTAAAAGGCGACCTTTTTGTATGGAACTCCATAGCAAAAAGTCGCCTTTACTTTAGCACGGCAGTATTGTAATTGTGTTTTAGCCCTAAGCCACCATTTCTGATCTGATCTGATCCATACCCTAGGATGGGCGCTTACACTTACAATGCTCCGGAGTTGAGATAGGACACCGACTCCGCCGCAAGATCATTTTCCTTTAATAAAAAAAGTATCTAAATTACCCCAAAGCTACCTGGCGGACAATTAATACGCTGCCAGCTAACCGCGCCATCTGTCGGAGGACGAACTAATCACCGAATTTAAGAAACGTGATTATTTCCAACGCTTATACAGGTTGTTGTAAAAGTAATAATACAGCTGCAGACGCCGGAAAAGAAGGGTTTGCCGGCTGAGTAGGTATAGTGATACGAAGCCGGCAAGCCTTCAAGGCTAAGGCATGTATAGTGCTTTTCTCAGAAATATGCAATGAAATAAAAAATACACCACTAAAAAAATTAAATTCAGCTGTTTAGCCTGTTCATGAACACAGACGCCATGTTTAAAAAATACTTCCCGGCCTAGGCCTTAAATTTTGCATGAAATTCCTTTACAGTTCTCTCGAGTTGTTCCGCCCGAAACGTGATACTTCGAAGCCTGTTATAACGCACGTTATGACGGCATTTCATTGCATGTTTGAGAAAACGTTTGCAAAACATTAAGCAAACTCATTGACCGAGCGAGCGAAGTGTCTCCTATCACAGAATAGATAATAGTACCTCCTATTCAGCTTGGCCAACATTTTTTCGTCTGTCCGGATGTTAGTATGTCCAGATGCTTACCGTCTGTTCTCGCACATTATCGTAGGTATATATTTTTTAAATAAAATCCATTCCATTATACTGCTAAAATAAATGTAGCCTGTAAGTACCTACATTATGGTTTTTAGGTGTTTGTGAAACTATTTCTATCATTTCGATGAAATGTGGACATTTTGCATAAAAACATACGTAACATATTTGTATATTTATTCAATTTAGGTAACTATAGGTAGCTACACTATACATAGGTAGGTTAGTTTAGTTTGCGCCAAGAATTGCTTTTACTGCATGGTCCCACTGGGATACGAACTTAAACAGCGAATCCGTTGACGACGCGGTTGGCTCAGTTTGTAAGCACCTGACTACTGAGCTGGCGGTCCCGGGTTCGAATCCCGGCCAGGGCAAATATTTGTGTGATGAACTCGAATATTTGTGCTTGGGTCTTGGTTGTTCCATGTATTTAAGTATGTATTTATCTATAGAAGTATGTATATCGTCGTCTAGTACCCATAACACAAGCCTTCTTGAGCTTAATTTGGGACTAGCTCGATTTGTGTGAGGTTGTCTGGTATTTATTATTATTTATTATTATCAGTAATTTCGAATTTTCCGCGGTAGACGAATAAAATTTACACTTAGAAATAGTTAAATTATGTAAGCAACACCATTTCGCTTTAGTAGGTAGGTAATAAAAGTATGAGTTAAAAACACAATCACCCTGTACCTAAATCGCACCCAAATGACATCCGACCCAAGATATATTTTCCAAAACCCAGATAATTAAAAAAAGAACAAGATGGCCGCTTTCAACGTCCTTCCAAATTCAAAATAAAGGACAAAAAGACATATGTGCCACTTAAATTTCGAACCGTTACGCCGTTTCACAAAAAGCAGTAATTCAAATGCGCTGAGATGAAAAAAGCGTAATTTCATGCTCTCGCGCATCATTCCATTTTTAAAATGACTAGAAAGAGATGCGACCATGCTAACGTGCGTTAGAAAGGGAGGGGTGGATTATGAATGTATTAATCGGGCCGTAATTTTGGGAAATATGTTGTTGAGTTGGATTATATCATTTTTTTGGCCCTGCGGGTGTTTTTGTGGGTTGTAGCGTGTTGTTATGTAATTTGTATGGTAGGGAAAGTTTGTATGAGAGGTCATAGTCAGAGCAATGTTAGATCAAAATTACGACTCTTGTTTTGGCCCTGGCTTCACTTTTATGGGAATCTCAAGAAGCCCACGCTTTTCCATGGTTTAACAAACGATCTGCTTTATGAACAAATGTTTCTACTTAACATTGATTTGGAGTATCTATACTTCTCCTTCAGGTGTACCCATGTAATTATAACACAAATGTAATGTAATTGTTTTAAATATTATTTACAAAAAAATTACTTAGGTACTGTTGAGTTAAAAAACGGTGAGGTTTTAATGAGTCAATCACTTGAACTTCTTTTAGCTTATTATTCCTGCTTTTCTAGCGGTTATGATGTAACCTACTAAAATTAGGTATGTTAGTTTTAGCAAGGACCATAGTGAAATTCTCGTGACCCATTTCCGTGCCATTAGTTGTATTTTATTTTATTTTTACATTTTTGTGCGTGTTACAAACATATTATGTCTCATTTTTTTTAATGTGGGTATATTAGGTACCACATTTTTTATTGAAAGTATTAATAGGTCGCTAGGGTAGCGAAGTGGTTATAACGCGCTGGGCCGGTAAGTAACGGGTTCGATTCTCGGGCTCTTCCACCAGGTAGCTCCTTTTTCAATTTATCTTTAAGCTTTGATATTTGTATTAATAGTTAAATAAATGTATTTTCTTTCTTTTTATTTTATATAGTTATTGAATTGCATTAATAATTCCTAGAGAAATAAAAATCGGGTTACGTCCATCCAATCAAGTAATTCAAAATAATTTTTTATCAAATGTATCATGACAATAAAATAATAACATTTAAAAAAATTGACCAAATTTGAATCCATTATTTAATAATTTTGAATAAAATTGTTGGTAGGTAAGTAGGTAAGTATACAACTTAACTCAAGTGTTAAAAAAACTGATGGGTAATTTTTCAAACTTTTCCAGAAAATTTAAATTTAGTTAAATATTTTTTTTACAAAATGTTATGGTTAAAATAGGTATTAAATATCGGACAACCTCCCACAAATGGATCTAGTTCCAAATTAAGCTCAAGAAGGCTTACGTGTTACCTATGGGTACTAGACGACGATATACGTACTCATGTAGATAAATAAGTTTCTGTCAAAAATGACATTTTAGTGGCAAGCTTTTATAGCCGACTGTACTTTTCTTTGGATATCCATCAAATGCTCACTGAGACGATTCTAAAGAGCCCAAGTTCGGCGTGATTGTTTTTTCTATTATAGAGTTCCTATGGCCACCTTCCGGCTCCATCATCAGATCAGCCCCATGGTACCATATTATTGTATTGTCATCAAAGTTAAGTAAGTATGCAAAATTTCAGCTCAATCGGTTGACGATATCTGCTTCAAAATTGAGTTGCAAGATTTCACCCGAACAAACATACTTAGATACATACATACATACATACATACATACATACATACATACATACATACATACATACATACATACATACATACATACATACATACATACATACATTGCAAGTTAAATAAAAGCTTTTAATATATACTTAAAGACATAGAACAACCATGACCCAAGCACAAATATTTTGGGTGAAAACCAAAAAGTTTACTACCTTAACTCATTTAATTTAAATTTGTATCAATTCCCCTTGTGCGACGACAAATTAACCATTGAATAATGTACCTATACCTACCTTAAGGTAAGTACTTACTGTTATGAGGTTCAGTACTTATTGTCGCACAACGGAACTTTTTCCGATTGGGTTTTTTTCTAAGGCTAACTACGCCGATATTCCGTCCAACTTTTTGGTCCTTACCCATTTACGTTTTGTCCCATCTATAATTCACTTTATTTACGTTTTTAATTATCATGTTTCGTTCGTGAGACATGAAAAAGCAGTTGAAAATTAATACAAACATTAGAGAACTTTTTAAATTTAAGAAAAAACAGTCGTTACCACTCAACTGCCTTCGGCGGAACCGTTCCAAATTCGAATCCATCCCTGAACAAAAAGCGTCGGCCATCTTTGGACCATGATTGCTTCTCAAAGTGCCGCGGCATTTAAAAACTTAATTCCGTCGGTCGTTAGTGTGCGAACGCGGCTTTAAAAATGTGTCTATGGCAGCAGTTCTCAAACTTGTTTCATAATTGAACCTTTTAGAAATACTAAACGGTCTAGGGAGCCTAAAAAGGATTCGGAAGGAAAAATCGTTTCGGAAGTTCAATTTCAGTTCTACTGGTCAGTAAACTCACATGCTAATTGTACGCGGAATAATCCGTTTAGATTGTCATATTTAAATGTGTGACAATCGCGGAAACCGAAAACATGTCCTGGTTTATGAAAATACAAGCAAAATAGGGTCATTATTTAACATGTTTTATTCCAAACCGAGAAACCGGCATCAGTATAATCAGGTTTATTTTAATAATCCCAAAATATAACTATAGGCTCTAATTAATTAACAATGAAAATGTCATCAACATTTATTTGTTTTTATGTATTTGTGTAGGCAATAAAGTAACAAGTGTTTTTAACAATCACTCTTTTTACGGTTACCTATCAAACACATAAATCTTTGTTTCCCAATCTGTAACGTTTTGATTTGTCCGAAAGCCATATTTTTCCAAAACTGTTAATTTTTAAATTAGAATAATCCATACTAATATTATAAATGCGAAAGTGTGTCTGTCTGTCTGTCTGTCTGTCTGTCTGTTACCTCTTCACGCTTAAACCGCTGAACCGATTTAGATGAAATTTGGTATGGAGATAGTTTGAGACCCGGGAAAGGACATAGGATACTTTTCATCCCGAATAAATTTAGTGTTCCCGTGGGATGAGCGGGTAACACCGCGGGGCACAGCTATTATATATATATATATATCCATACTAATATTATAAATGCGAAAGTGTGTCTGTCTGTCTGTCTGTCTGTCTGTCTGTTACCTCTTCACGCTTAAACCGCTGAACCGACTTAGATGAAATTTGGTATGGAGATAGTTTGAGACCCGGGAAAGGACATAGGGTACTTTTCATCCCGAATAAATTTAGTGTTCCCGTGGGATGAGCGGGAATCACCGCGGGGCACAGCTAGTAAAATTATAAAACAAACCTAACCTAATGGGTTCTTTAAAACGATGTTTATAAAAATCCTGAAAATATTACGGGTTTCGGAAAAAAATACTTTCGGACAAACGAAAATTCGGCGAAACGTCACAGATGGGAAACAGTGTTTCGGAGTTGAGATAGGATACCTTCTTTTTTGAGATTCCTCGTTTTTGGCGCTGGTAAAACGAATTTAAGGTAAACAGTTAGCTTCAATTCAATTAATTTTTTATTGATAACAACAGTTACAAGACTAATTATTTACATATCAAGGTTTACATAATTCATTGTTATTACATTTACCGTAAAACTACCCAACTATAGTCCAGTCTACACAACTATGGTCCAATTTGATCCGAATACTTGTTAATATTATGACAATTATTACGAATAAACTCTAAGGTGAACAAAATAATTTTAAACAAAATTAAATAAAAACGTATATAAAATCACTGATAGATTATGGATTTTGATAAAAATAAACGAGTTTTGTTTTGGGCCATGGATGATTGGACTATAGTTTTACGGTATTACATTTCATTTATCATCTATATATATATTACGCGAGGCCGATTTTTGTACATCCCATCAGATCTACAGTTATGGTCCGATTTTGATAAATGATATGTCATTAGATTCGTCTCATGCTGGAGAGGTGCATAAAACTCTTGGATTTTTTATTTTTTCCTGAAAAAGTACTGAAAAATGGATTTGAAAAAACTACTGTGCGCTAACCACGTGACATTGACCACGTGACCTGTGTTCCCTATTTTGACATAAGATGACCAAATAATAATAAGCTTAATTTGCCCACAAACCTGTAGTAAGTTGTTCAGCATGATGAAATATTATTTTTGAGTCGGTAACATAATATCCGCAACACTTAAAACGTGTACGAATATGCAAAAATAATTTTACAGTTTGTTGACAATGAATGACGGTAACCATATTCTGACAACTTTGAATGTAATTTTTATTGGGGGCTATTACCTATGTCAATCATCTAAATTGCCAGGTTGTTTTTCTTTTTAAAATGTTGATATGAAAACTTTTTTCGCATACCTGTTAAAAATGTGGAGGAAAAAGCCGGTTAAGTGCGAGTTGGACTGGTGCTCGCAAGACTAGAAAAACTGACCGTCATTCAAGAATAGATTATTTATATAGGCGAGTTTTACAATGAATCAAAAATCAAAGCAGAAAAAATGTAGTAAAACTAATTTAAACGTCATTCAAATAAGTAAATTTATGATAGATTATTATAAATATGATTATATAAGTCCATCAAAAAAATAATTCCAAGGAAAATGGCATGAGTTATGGTAAATTAAATGGTATTTTACAAGAAAAAACTGTCCTTCCGCTTGCATGTCGACGGGATGGGAAATGTGGTCGAGTTGAGAATATGGACGACTTGACAATGTAGCTAAGTTGGGAATGTATCTACATTGGTAATATGGATGAGTTGGTAAAATGGACGAGTTGGAAATGTGGTCGAGTTGAGAATATGGACGACTTGACAATGTAGCTAAGTTGGGAATGTATCTTCTACATTGGTAATATGGATGAGTTGGTAAAATGGACGAGTTGGAAATGTGGACGAGTTGAGAATATGGATGAGTTGGCAATGAAGACGACTTGGTAATACGGACGAGTTGGTAATATGGAAGATTTGGCAATAAAGACGAGCTGATAATAAGGACAAGTTGGTATTGTAGACGAGTTGGGTGTATCGTCGAGTTGGGAATATGGACGAGTTGGAAATGTGGATGAGTTGGCAATGTGGATGAGTTGGTAAAATTGACAAGTTGGGAACATGGACAAGTGGGCAATGTGGACGCGTTCGCATTATGGACGAGTTGGCAATGAAGACGAGTTGGTAATACGGACAAGTTGGCAATGAAGGCGACTTTGTAATACGGACGAGTTGGTGATATGGAAGATTTGGCAATAAAGACGAGCTTATAATAAGGACAAGTTGGTATTTAAAGACGAGTTGGGTGTATCGTCGAGTTGGGAATATGGACAAGTTGGAAATGTGGATGAGTTGGCAATGTGGATGAGTTGGTAAAATTGACAAGTTGGGAACATGTACAAGGGGACAATGTGGATGAGTTCGCATTATGGACGAGTTGGCAATGAAGACGAGTTGGTAATACGGACAAGTTGGTAATATGGACGAGTTGTCAATGTGGACGAGTTGGGAATATGGACGAGTTGGGAATGTGGATGAGTTGGCAAAATGAACAAGTTGGAAACACGGACGAGTGGGCAATGAAGACGACTTGGTAATACGGACGAGTTGTCAAAGTGGACGAGTTGAGAATTTGGACGAGTTGGGAATGTGGATGAGTTGGCAAAATTAACAGGGTGGGAATATGGACGAATTGGCAATAAAAACGGGCTGATAATAAGGACGAGTTTGTATAGACGAGTTGGGTGTATCGTCGAGTTGGGAATATGGACGAGTTGGAAATGTGGACGACTTGGAATTGTGGACGAGTTGGGCCTATGGACAAGTTGGAAATGTTGACGAGTTGTATTTGTGGACGAGTTAGCAATATGGACGAGTTTGCATTGTTGATGAGTTGGAAATGAAGACGAGTTGGCAATGCGGATGAGTTGGGTGTATGAACGAGTTGGCAATGTGACCGTGTTGGGTGTGTGGACAAGTTGGCATTGTGGCCCAGATGGGAATATAGACGAGCTGACATTGTGGACCAGTTGGCAATGTGGAATAAGTAACATGTTACCCTAACATGCGAAACTTGATGGTAGAAATAACCTATGATGCAAATTTCAAAAAATGGACGCTCGCAAGAATAAATCATATTTGAATTAATGACGTCTGGCTGATCATTCTTATTCTCATTCAAAATAAAATTTGACAAACTCTGCTGTCAACAAAACAAATTGATTTTATAAGGCTTCCGTTTTTACCGACTTTGGTAAGGAACCCTAAAATTAGGTTTATATTATAGACTTGAGAGTATAGATAGCATCTCCCTCACTCTTCTGTCAGACACTATTTCAATGAGAGGAAAGACGAAAGTTTGAATTTGGAATTCGGGTATTAGGCCTTCAGCTCTAAATTTATTGAAAAAAATATGTCTTAATATTATTTTTTTAAACATTTTTAGCTGTTTTATATATTGGATTTTATTTATTACTTACACATATTTGACACATTTTTTTTTATGGTGGAGTACCTATTGTTGGTCAGTTATTTATTTAGATTAGTAAATAGGGTTTGATTAAGTATACCTAGCGTAAGAATTTCAAACACAATGTGTAATTGTTATTGAATAAATGATTGATGATGATGACATGGCAGCACCCATATTAAGAAAATTTGCACGATCTATTGAATTTCATTAAAAAAACAAGCATTGATAATAGTGGTTTTTCGTGTATCTATAAACGTTTTATACTCTCTATTTCATATAATTGTGTTTATGTAAAAAAAAATATTATCACTTTTTTTTCAGTATTTACGATTATAAATGAATACATACTACATACAGTTACGCACTACCTACATGATTTCCTTTTTAAAAACCTGCGTAGTGAGTGCCCAAATCTGTCGTTTCGATTCATGTGCTATTTCTGGAAATTGATAGAAATCGATCAAATCGATAAATTTATGTCCTGAAGAAAGAACAACAAATTTAATTCTACCAATCTTATGTTCGGTCCTATGAAAATATGTCATTTATTTTTTTAAGATATGGGATTATTTTTATGAATTAAATTTTTCCATAAATCGAATAATACTTATGCATTTTATTTGTGAAACAGATCAGCAGATCACATGTCATTAATGCACAAGTTATTTTTACAAGAGTTGAAAAAGTTGGCACAATGAAGCTGGCAGTTGGCTATCAGGCCTAGCTCTAGCCTGGCATGTTTTACCGTTTTTAAAACATAATTTTAACGTGTGTTTTTACAGTATTTATTCTTCGTTCGCCAAAAATGTCTTATCGATAAAGTAGTTATTTTCTGTAACACTACCGGATTTCCATATTCTAGCGGCGGTTCGACGCCGCAACGGGCCTCTAGTTATTACATATTATATTTTATTCGTCAGGTTGATGGTATTTTATTGTTGTTTCCAATGGAACACCCAATCAACCAACATCATTCTGCATTTTCATAATACCGAATGTGCTATACTATTATATTTACGTGGATGGTATGTACAGTCTGACCAAAAAGAGTAGAAATTAAAAAGTGGCAATACTGTAGTGTCGTACCTTTCTAATCAATTTTTGAAAACGGGGACGACACTACAGTATTGCCACTTTTTAATTTTTACCCCTTTTGGTCAGACTGTATGGTAGGTTAGGTTAGAGTTATGTGATATAGTCATCCTCCTAGCCTTTGTCCCTTTTGTAGAGAAGAATTCTCAATCGGGGTCGACTACCAAAATCCCAAGATTTGGCGTAGGCACTAGTTTTTACGCAAGCGACTGCCATATGACCTTCCAACCCAGAGGGGAAACTAGGCCTTATTGGGCTTAGGCGGTTTCCTCACGATGTTTTCCTTCACCGAAAAGCGAGTGGTAAATATCAAATGACATTCCGTACATAAGTTCCGAAAAGCTCATTGGTACGGGCCGGGTTCGAATCCGCGACCTCCGGATTGAAAGTCGCATGCCCTAACCACTAGGCTACCACCGCTTCCTTAGAGTTATGTGATATCCCAAGAAAATTTTATCAGAGTATGGTTTACGGAATTATGCAAACTCGAAATAGTGATCCAATCAGACAAATCAAATTTTGGAGGAGCCCCTAGATTCCACGGCTCACACTTTGAAAACCTTTGGTCTATGGTATATTGAGTCTGTGGTTTGAAGAGATTGTGTTTTTTCAAGTTTGGAGTTAGGAATTTTATTTGATTATGTAATGTTCTTTCTTCATTTTGACGTGTACGTGTCTTCAATTTTGTTTATTTCTTTGTATTTATTGTAGTGTTAGATATAATATAAGTAGATAAATGATAATGACAAGATTCACAAGATGGAATGATGATCCGCACGATTCGCGGCGTTATTTAAGGGAGGCCTATGTCTAGCAGAGGAAGTTATTTGCTTTTCATGATTATTTTCTACTAAGGGACAATTTTACACAAATTGACTTAGTCCCAAACTAAGCAATGTTTTTACTATGGGGATGGGTACTAGACAACGATATATAATACACTGAAATGTGCAGACAACTTCGTACGCGTATTTTTAGGGTTCCGTACCCAAAGGGTATAAATGGGACCCTATTACTGAGACTTCGCTGTCCGTCCGTCCCGTCCGTCCGTCTGTCACCAGGCTGTACAGTTGAAATTTTCACAGATGATGTATTTCTATTGCCGCTATAACAACAAATACTAAAAATAAAATAAAATAAATATTTAAGGGAGGCTCCCATACAACAAACTTGTTATACGAAACCCTTCATGCGGGAGTCGGACTCGCACTTGCCCATTTTTTTTATATTTATCATAGTCGGGTAAAAAGTATCCTCCAACCATCTTCTTGGATGTCCAGCTCCCTGTTCCAAAATTGGTTAAAATTTGTCCAGCCGTTTCGGAGTGATGAGAGGACAAAGGATATTATGACGAACAGATGGCGCCAGAGTGGCATGATGCCGCGCGCCCGTACATATAACAAAACAAGATCCTGCATCACGCTATGAAGATTCTTCCTGAAATCATGACCCTTCTCCATAGAAAACTGTTTTTGAATGCAAATCTAGAATTTTATAATAGTATAGATGATAAAGTATAAATACATACTCGTATATAACGTCCCTGACACAGGCACAAATATTCGAGTTCATCACACAAACCATTTACATTTGTGTTTAGCACTCATTTGCTCAAAGGTTAACTGGAAGAGATCCCTTAAAGGGATATGTTCGCCTTTGTACCTACATGCTTATTCTTTTGTAACGTGTTTTTCTTGTTTTTATGTACAATAAAGTGTTTACATGGTTTACCCTCATCTGGCAGAAACTTGTTTTACCGAAAGTAACGTTTCGCATAATGCTCGTTTCGCATAACTGTTATTCTACTGATACCATACATTTTGCTGAAAAGCTATAAAATAAACCTAACCTAACCTATCCTAATCTACCAGGATAGACAGAAACATTTCAGAATATATTTCAGAATCAGAATCAGAATCAGAATATTATTTCCCGTTCAAGCGGCTGAAAATTTCTGGGAAATGAGTATTTAATGCGAAACATTACTTTCGGTAAAACAAGTTTCTGCCAGATGAGGGTAACCCGTTTACATACATATACATACAAATATTTGCCCTGGCCGGGATTCGAACCCAGGACAACCTATCTCAGTAGGCATGCAGGTGCACTAGAAACTGTTATTTAAAATTCATCATCATCCTCCTAGCCTTTGTCCCTTTTGTAGAGAATTAATTCTCAATCGGGGTCAAACTGTTATTTAAAATTATGTTTAGAAAATCCGGGTTTCATGAAAAAAATACTTTCGGATAAATGAAAATTTGGCGAAACGCTACAGATGAGAAAATATGTTTCACAGTTGAGAATACCATATTTTTTTTTATTCAGAATTATCCTTAATTTTTTTACTAAAAGACGTAAAAATACCATAAATTGTTACATGATTGTCTGACTTTGACATGCCAATGTCAACTACTGTGACCTTAATTGGTCTGTTGGCACATTCATTGTATTTATTATCGCGACATTATTGCTCACTCACTCCCGCCATAAAATAAAACACTATAGAAGATTCACTCTTTTGATCGTCGCTAAAACCGCCTATGGAGATGCCACTCCTCACAAAACGCTATCGAGAAAAATAATTCAACCTTAATTGGCAAATGGATGAAATTGTTATTTTAAATTGGCCTATATTTTACGATTTTTATTTAATGGTTATTAACGTCTGACATGTGCACGCCGCTACGACTGGCTTCAAACGCGCGCGATTTGCCCGGACACAAGCTAAGCGCTTGTAAGTAGGGGAGACCGAGGGATTTTGAAACAGAGGTGCGGTAAAACAATGTATTTTTCTTTCTCAGAATTACGTCCCCTAGCGAAGCAAGGATACCTAAGGAGCTAAGGACGCGCGGGCGGTGGGGCGCATCTACCTAAGCCGCTAGTGGATTTAGATACCGAGAAATTGAGGTTGTTTCAAAACTCCTCGGTTATCCCTAGGCTATTTAAATCCACCTTCATTGCGAGTAGGTATCTACAATAATACAGTGAGTTTATTTATTCAAAAGAAACTGTTGACATTGTGTTATATCACCTATTGTTCGCTATTTTTTGTGGTTAAGAGCCACGTTGACTCTCCACAAACAGTGTTTCTTTTTTTTTATACTCGCATGCGTTATTAACATGGTGGCATCTCGCAAATAGGTAGGTATACAAAAATATGAGAAATAACTATGTAAAGATTTTTTTATTAAATCAGTAATGTCTTCTAGCGTAAACCAAGTGTTTTAAAAAAAAAAGAAAAAATTAAAAATTTGATAGCTCAGGCAGGAATACTTGGTGCTGTTGGTTAGCAGAAATTAGTTTGAGTGTAGCACATCGTTACTACTTACTATCGATTCTCAACATAATTTGAGACGATGTTGCCGATCATGAATTTTGAATCTTTACGGTAGATGGTGCTACGAAGCCACCCTAAGGTATGCAAGAAGCAACTGGTCGAAAAATTCAATGGCTCTCGCATCAGGTTCAGTGGTCCAATAGGTAGGACGCCCGTGTTGGCCCAGAAAGCCGTTGGAGACGCAGGTTCGAACCCTGCCTGAACCGTTGATTATTTTAACTTTTTGGTTCATCTTAAAACATTTATTTATCTAAAGATCAAAAATATATAGCCAATAACAATAACTCAATTTCTTGGATCATTAGACATAATGACAATCCTAATTATTTATAATTTTAAGTAAGACCGGACCGAATGGGTCTGAATATCCTCACAAACAAAATTAAAATACCTATTTAACTTCACAAAGCGAAGGAAAAGTTAATCAACATTACCTAACACATTACCCGTGATTACGCCTCGTAAAAAATATTCTAAAAAGATATAAATTAAAATGACATAAAACAATTAAAAATATTCCAAGAATTCCATCTCAAATGAAGCCGCTGCCTACCCCGACAACTAAACTGCCAGTTGCATAAATAAAAACAAATAAAATACCAATTCGCAATCACATGAAACGCGTATAATCACGGCTCGAAAATAAATAAAAAAATAAAGCTTGCTCTGTGGCCGGGCATAAATAAATAATGTCATCCAGCCTAGCACTCATTAACAGAAGAAAAAAGTTGAACCGCCAATTTATCTGTCAAATATTAACGCTCTTAAACCATAGACACAGAGTCGACTATCATACGGATTTGTAAAGAAGATATCTTGGTGTATCTGTGCACGGATTTTAAATTTCGAACTTTAGTACATCCAGTTTAAGAAGAACTGCAACGGTGCTTAAATTAAAGAGATAATCGCTCTGAGCGAGCTCTTTATAAGCTGGTTGTTATATGATAGAAAGAGACAAGTATAGTTTCGTGATTTCGACTCGGTTAGGAGGGGCGGCGTGTGATTGGTCAATATTTCCCGCGGTTTGGGCGTCGCCAGCCATTTCTCGTCATAAATTGAGCTGTTGACACATTAATAAGGTAAGGTTATGTTTTAATATTGCTTTTTTTCACCCGCGCGCGCAAAATTATAAGCGGTGAATACAATTATTGTTATGATTCAGGTTCAAATGAGCAACGTGTGTGGTCCGCTCGGATTTCTGGAATAATTAAAGGCTTGTGGTGTTGGACGCCATTTTGTGCCATATTTTAATTCGGTTTACAGCTCTAGCCGATACGGCTACTGAAAACGTGTTTAATGGTTAAATTTTGATTGACGCCGATTTTATCGCTTTAAAAATGGCTACCATTTTGTTTTGCAACATATCGTATTGGTTTAGGTTATGGAAATGAAATTTTATTGTTTCGATAAAGGAAACATATTTATTTCTTATGTGTTTTTCTAAGGTTACCATGTACCTAATATGAACTGTTACCTAATCATGATGATTTTTTAATCAACCTACTCTATCTAGTTCTTACTCATTAGAATCTACTGAATCTAGGGTTATAAGTTTGTATCCAGTCTTCGTTGGAGTTTGAAACAGAAGTGTGCACTACGAACGCTTATATTTAATTACAGTCTTTATTATGTATGAGATATCTGTCCAAGACGAGTAGAATACAAAGAAGCTTGTATTGGAAACTCACGAATACTTATGTAGGTATTATACATTCTGTGCCTCTAGCATGACTGTGCACGACCAATAACAACAAAATTGACAATTATAAAAACGGTCCAAGGCTCCTTATCCGTTAAAAAATGCTGATTGTTTAAGACATCTTCCTCTATGATCAAACATGTTTCATAACATACTATCAATGCTACTACTTAATAGGGCAATTGCGATTTATTGGTGTACATTAGGGGTGTAACGAATATTCGCATTCGCATTCGCGAATATTCGCAAGTTTTTGAATTTTCGCATTCGCATTCGTATTCGCAAGAATATCTGCGAATATTATGCGAATATTTCTCATAAATTTTCGGCCTCGTAAATGAATAAACAAAAGATAAAGACTGCTAAATGTGTCATATTTGTATGGGTTTAAATATGCCAACATATAACTAACTACCTACGTTATTTAATTTTATTGGCTACGTTATTTATTTTATTTAAGAGGGTACGGTGTCCCACTGCTGTATGCTGATGTTGGGTAAAGGCCTCCCTCTATTTTTTCCATGTGTCCCGGTCTTGGGCTAGTTCTTATGGAAGACATTTGGATCCTTCGTCATCTCCGTCGAGATCTGCGGGGACGCCGCCCTCTATTTGGTGGGACCCACGTGGTAGTCAGTAGTCACTTTAACCCCCAAGTCGTCCGACATGCACCGTTTTAAGCAAATTACATGAGTTTCCCAAGAAACTAACATTTTTCAAGCTAGTTTCTTCGCTCTTTGTTCCGTTTGATTTTTTTTACTGACAAATGGGCAATATTCGCATTCGCGGATGTTAGAGTCAAATATTCGCATCCGCATTCGCATTCGCGAATGTACAAAAATCAACATTCGTTACACCCCTCCACATGTATTTGAAACCTATAGTTTGATTTTTTTATTAATAATTTTTTTCCCAAAAACTACTCGATTTTGACAAAATTTACGCAGAAAACTGTTTTTTTTTTTTTACTTATTTTCGACTGCACGAAATAAAAGTATGAAATAGCTATGTAACTTTCTAGAACTCAGGAAAAAGTACTATTCACATCAAAAAGTTGGTTGAAATTAATATATTTGTCATAATATGAAAAAATAAAATTAAAAGGATTATTCCTTGCCACTAGGCCCGACATATTTCGAACTCATATGGAGCTCTTCATCAGGGACAGCTATCCGTGCTGCTACGGGTCTGACACGCGACGAGGGTGGACCGTGAATCGCGTAGCGGCACGGATAGCTGTCCCTTCTGAAGAGCTCCATATGAGTTCGAAACATGGCGCGGCGTTCCTGACAATTTTTATACAATACAATACAACAATTCTTTATTGCACACCAACAAGAAAAATGTTTTAATTGTAACCTTAATTTATAAATGTGAGTGCACCGTTTTTTAGGATTATTAAAGATATGATATGTCACGATAGTTTTAAAAATATTATAAGAACATTGTCCTTACGTAATTAAATAATGGAATTTATACTTTGATTTTTAATGATTAAGTCCACCGACAGTGTTCGCTAGCTACCTAATTATTGATTCTTAAAACTAGCCTAGAACTGAGTTATTCATTATCAGAAGGGTCTTAAGAGGCCTTATTCCCTTTTTAAATTTATTTATTCATATTATGACAAATATATTGTCAATTTCAACCAACTTTTTGAAGTGATCAATACTTTTTCCCAAGTTCTAGGTAGTAACGTAGCTATTTCATGCTTTCATTGCGTGCAGTCGAAAATAAATTTAAAAAAAACTAATTTTCCGCGTAAATTTTGTCAATTTCGAGTAGTTTTTGAAACCAAAATTATTAATGAAAAGTTCAAACTGTAGGCTTCAAATATATACCAATAAATCCCAATAGCCCTGTTCTAGCTATTAATATCAATAACAATGTTAAGAAACATGGTTGATCATAGAGAAAAATGTCTGAAACAATCAGCATTTTAAAAGGAATCAGGCCTCTTAAACATAATTTACGAAAAAAATACTGTTGGGTTTCTTCCAGCTTGTCTGAAACAATCAGCATTTTAAAAGGAATCAGGCCTCTTAAACATAATTTACGAAAAAAATACTGTTCGGTTTCTTCCAGCTTTATTTTGTAAGATGCCAGTAGATTCAGAGTCAGACATGTAATACTTGCCCTTACTAAATAAACTTTTTAATTTGAGTCGATTTTTACTTGTCTATCATTTCTAGAAATATTCCATACCCATGGACCTATATTATGCGTTAAATAAAAAATCAGGGCTTAGTTCTGACCTTACTCTAATATCACTAAAACTCTTTGCACTCATAAACTTGATGAAGTGTCAGCCAATTTATTTTATGGCCACAATCTCGAATCGTCCATAAAAGTTACCCACAATCATTGGTCGCACCTTTAATTGCTTGTTATTCATTTAATTAATTTTAACTGTGAAAAGTATAATTTTGCAATAGATTGAGGATATTCTAACGATGAATATTAAACTTGTTATATAGATTGGGCTATTATTTCCATGAATTACTCTGGGAAAGTTAAAAACACATTTTATGATTTCAGAACTAAGTATTTAGCTTATTAATGCGTGAGGTTTTAAGTTGAAATATTAGTTTTACATAATGTAACATTTCATTGAGTTATATTTCGATTTACCTATTTAACATGGTTTCAATCAATCGGGGTAACTTTGTCGCTTACGAATCTACTGGTGGAGTACAGGAAATATCTTGAACGGCAGTAAATACGCAATATAAAAGGGTTAACTTTACATTAAAATTTATTAAATTTTAATACCCAAAGATTTCCTGGAAGAAATCGCTCTTGAGCGATAAAACCGCCTATTGAGTACCGCTATTCAATATTTGTATTCGCATTTTTCTTTTGTAAATAGTTTTGCTGAGCACTAAAGTAATTTTTTTTTTCTTTGTTTTTAATTTTTAATTATTCACTGTTAAGGATATTAGTACCTAATCTTATGGGCTGTGGTATGGTAATATGCTTGTTATTTAATTTTAAGTTAACATCTGTAACGCCTTGGCAATTAGCTGTAGGTAAGTTACAGATATGTAATTATTATAAAATAAATAAATAACATTTTTTTAATGAAAGCATTAATAAATAAATAACATTGGCCTATCCTTACTCAGTATGTACACTGCTAGTTATTATTGACAACATTTCATATTTCTAACAGGTGGATATTATTATAGAGATCGAGAGAGCTCGTGTACATCCTAAATAAATATTTTAATAAATTATTTTTCTGTGTGTAAAAAAATATAAGATAGTACATAAAATAACCGAAATCTACGACAACTATGCCTGCATAGAGTTGTAGTCTTCAACCTATCCGCGAAATAAAATAATCTGTCAATAATGTCAAACTCAACGTTATTCGTTTTTTTTTTAATCAGACACCAGACTAAAGTATCCTTTCCATTGTATCATAGTTTTGGAGGTACTACATAATTAGTCAAATCATTAGTAATCTTAGGAAAAATATAAAAACAGTGATTACGTCCTCTATCTAAGCGGAATACAGAAATGTAATAAAATTGTCTTAAAAGTATGAAATCTTGGCAATTGTTGTATACTGCTACAGTGCATAGATTTTATTGTAACAGCTAATGAAACCGTTTACAGTGAAAGTTTTAGAATCAAACAAAAAACAGGATTTGAAAATCACATAGCAACCTTACGTACTAAAGTGTCACTGCAACTCCCGAACGAATCTGCAAAGGCAGCCAGCATCTACAAAATTGACAGGTTTCTCATACAAAGTACAAATTACCGACAGCGTATCAAACATATATTTGTACACAGAAAATAAATCACAACAAAATACTTTTGAAAGTAACAAGCAATGTTTATGGTAAAGCGATTTCATACTGACCGCGTGACGCAGGATTTAAAAACATTGTTGACCATAGAGTACAAAAGGCGCGAAATAAGTCACAATTTTCGAAAAAGGAACGCCAACACCTGATAATCAATTTGCCACAAAAATGCACGGTTAATACCAACGCGAAAAAGTAATACGACTAAAAAATTCGACGTTATGCTCAACAAAATAAAAGGGCCCAAAAATGCAAATTTAAAGTGGTAACGTTAAAGTTTCCAAGAAAACTTCAATACAAAGTCAAATCGAATTCATTAGTTTTAAGCGTAACGTATTTGGCATCCCAGTTTTACTCGAAAAGCTGGCATCCGAAATGTACTTTAAAAGTATAAAGTTAAAGGTATTTTTGGGTCAAAGCAGTTGTAAAAAGTTTACTCCCGACTGCGTTTCGAATCACGCCAAAATATTGACGTTCGTTTTTTTGAATGGCTGCAAACTTATGCTTGCCGTCAATCGCGGCGGTAAGTTCTACGTAGAGTCGTTAAAATTGTATGTAAAAGCGTTAGTTTCAATATAAGCCACCAGCATTTTTATATTTGTATTTGTGTTGACGTTCTATTTGACAGACAGAAAAGGTAAAGGAATTGTCTCTTGTCACCTGGGCATAGAGAATTTGTTTACGGCGTTGCTAATTGTGTTTGTGTATTGTGTTTTTGTTTTCTTTGTTGTTTTCGGTTTTGTCCGATTGTCCTTAAGATTGGCCCGTTATCCTACCGTGGCACGTGACAGTAAAAGTAAAAATCTGTAGGTACTGTAACTAGGTTTTTTTATTGTTGTTTTAAGTTTGGCTGCAGGATTTAACAAAATTAAGTTGTCAGTTTTATTTAACAACACTATTTTAAAATTGTATTGATATTGAGTTTTCTATGGAAAGGGGTCAGAATTTCGGAAAAAAAATAAAAGCGCGGAGTGGTAGGTAATGCGGTAATAGTACATTACGGCAGAGACCAGTAAGTAAGCCATACTGGCCGAGTAGGAATTAGACGGACCGAGCCGTAGGCGAGGTCCGGATATAATACGAGGCCAGGATGGCTCTTACGGTCGAAGCAAGTATAGAGCTTTTCTCAAAAATTAAACAAGAAAATTAGATTAAAGTTATATTTTGTAGGTGACATTCATATTCGGCCATTTTCCAATGAATATTTTTGTTATATCCCATTTTTATTAATACACATTGTGATATTCGTCGTCGCAGACACCATTAACTCTCATGATAACAACCTATAACAAAAATAATTATGAGTTTATACTTGGATAAAAGATATAGTTATATCGTTATCGAATAGTGCCAGCATTTATTTACCTTCATCGCCAAAATGGTTATCATCTAGAGTTTGATTTAAGAACTTTTCTATATTTTGCTGCTGAATATTTGTGATTTCTTTCCTTTGTAGCCATCCGATTGTCTCAGAAAGATTGTTGAAATATTCTGACCTTATCACACATTATCTGACCAATTATTAACTTGATTTTCTTCCTTCCATTTAATGAATCTCTTGTATTTTTTTTATATCTCCTTGGATTTAGTCGGAAGTAAATTATTTTAGCTAACTCTGCCTCCACTTTTAAGTATGGAGGAGTGCCGTCTATTCGGAATCAGACTCGTCTGAACTCATTTTTGATGAATTATTGTAATAGATCACATAAACAAATTTGAAATTTTTGTCTTTTAATTTAAATCCCGCCCTAATTTCTTTTTTTATAAATACTGCGTTTAATTATTTGCACTGTCTTACAAATCTAAGTCTTAAAGATAAAATTTAATTATTGTTATAGATTGTTGTATTTTCTAACTAATTTTCATATCATAAAGCTTTCCTTCAATTTTAACTCCGAGGTTTTTTCTAAACGACACAAAAAAGGAAGGAATTCTGAAATATCATTGTCATTTTACACAGCACAATTATGAACTAAACGCTGCATACAAACTTCCGCACTAAACCTTGTCGCTACTTTTTTTTTTTTAAATATGCATCTTGAGTTACGTTTATACTGCCAATAGTGCTAACCTCTTTTTATTTTACATTTGCTCTTAGTGTAAATTGCAAGTGTATACTGCAATGTCGTCTCTTTCTATTTAATCTATGAAAAAGGGACGCCACTTTTTAATTTCTACAATTTGCTGTTGCACTGTACTTATAATTAAAACAATTTGTGGAATGCATCCTTTTTACATTTATATACGACCTCATCGCCTTCACATCCTTAGTTTTTTTATAGGTCGGTGACGATGTAAATCGTGTTTCGATATTCAAATATCTTGATACGTAATAGGAATTACATACTTACTTACTGGACAAATATTGATTCCAAATTTAAAATCTCGCTATTTACTGGACACTTCTAAAAAGTCTTCGGTATGTTCCACTTACTGTAGTCTATCTAGCGATGGTAAGGCAACATTACATGCAATTTTTGAGAAAATTATATTTCCGTTATAACCTAACAAGTGTCGATCCGGCCCAGGGACAGTGGCGCTACAAACAGCTTTCATATGGCAATAATGTGGATACGTCATATGTGTATTGCACTATTAAACGTCATTCACGTCACGATTTGTCATTAAGCAAGTTCAAAACACTGTTTACCGGAATGCTGGTCAATCCTTGCGAAATAAATACTGAATCATATTTAAAAAAAACGTAAGTTTCATCACTGTGGATAGTTTTGGTTTTATTATACAAAAATTACTTGAATTTTGCGTTTTTTTTTTTTATTAAAAACTAACCGGGGATTGACCTCTGTATCACCTGACCTGATGGTAAGTGTCTACGGGGTCGAGGATGTAGCTCGCCGGTTTAGTAATAGCCTATTCACTCTTACCTTGAAGATACCTAAATTATATTTAGTCGTGTTTCCTCTTTGTTTACATCAGTGACAGTCACTGACTTTCAACGTCAGTTATCAAAAATTTGTCGTTGCCAGTAAAATAAATTAGTACTTACTACCACTAAAAATCCGCAGTATGGCGTGGGTTGAAAAACACCCTGTTGGACAATAACAGACAATAGCTTGGCAACACTTATATATAGCTGTCATTATTTTTAATGCATGTGCATATCTTAGATTAATGAAAACGTCTCGTTAATACTATCGGACAGGTGATTATTTACACTGTTATATTTTTAGAGTTCCGTAACCATAACAAGTGTTAAACATTTTTTACATTTTTGCTCTAACGGCTACCATACAACTTAAAAATTTCACATAATGTGTTTCGCTATAACAACAGATACAAAAAAATTAAAGGGAATCTCCATACAAAAAAAAAAGTTCTTTACCATTTTTACTTTTACTTAAGATTCGTATATGTCTAGTGTCTATTTATATTATTGTATTTATGTACATATGTATTATGTAAGTTTATGTATATCTATTTATATACCTATGTGTATATTTACCCATATGCGTACTTGTTTTCTGTTAGTATCTAATTGACAACATTTCATATTTTTAAGACCATCATTTTATTACTTTTCTGAATCCTGCTTAAAAAGATGAAGTAATCTCAGTTTTTATTTATTTTCTGAGATGATTATTTATTTTATTATTAATTTATAAAAACATACTCATTTTAAAATGTGGCAACACCAAAACCAGAACTTAATGGAACGGTTACTTTAGTCGGCTTTCTTATTTAAAAAAAAACTTAATACAACTCGGTATGCATCTGTCATCTGTCAACGTCAAATAAAAAAAAAAATTTTTTCGCTCTTTGGTTTAGACAACAACCCTATTCAGACCGTATTGTCTTAGATTGCAGTTATTTGATGTATTTTCTTATATTTCTTTAAATACTTACAAAAGAATAAATTCAAAGATTTTTTTTAAGGTACACGACATAAAGCCCTGTCGATCTCTATATTAATTTCCCCCTGCTATAAATATGAAATGTTGTCAATTATGTGCTCCCTTCACCTTCTGCTGCACCTACTCTGTATTAAGTTAAAATTTTCATCAATTTCACTACCCAAAGGTTGTCTGGAAGAGATCGCTTTTTAGCGATAAGACCGCCTGTTGTCTACCGCTATTTATAAATTATAAATAAATAAATAATTATTATTATGACTTGAAATTGCCTGGTGACCACCGAAGCTCACTAAAACGTCTGTCACTGCTCTTCAAAACATCGTAGACGTGTATAAATTGACACTGAGATACGAGCTTTAGTGAGTTTTGGTTGTCAACTGACGAAATTTTCTTAGATATACATTATTCGAGATTGCTTTTTAGCGATAAGATCGCCTATTGTTTACCTCTATTGTAATGATAAGTGTTATCTGTATTTGTATTTCTTTCTTCTTGAGGTGTGCAATAAAGAGTATTCTATTCTATTCTATTATTCTGGCCACTATAAAAAAAGTATGAAATAAAAGAAGTTTTTTGGTCCTTCGTGCGCGGGTCCGACTCACCCTTGGCCGGTTTATATTTATTTTGTATGACTACGGGGAAAACATGAATAAAAGAAATGATTTGTCATACTTTTGTTACAATACCGGAAAAGGTTGGCACGCAATAGCGGTAGGTGTTAAAATGTATGTATGAGTTTTTTGCGCGCTAATTAACAAAAGTAATGAAATGATTCGATCAAGAATGATACTGTTAAATGGGGGTGATTAAAAAGTCCTAATTCGATGGAGCATTGTGACTTAATCAATTTAGCAATATCTCTGCCTTTTAACACTTATGCGTCTCACATAAATCGTTATACAGGATGATCGATTCTAAAATTCAGAAGGGAAAAATCAGATAGGTACCAAAAAATATAATGCCATTCTTATTTAATCTAAAATCGACGCCATGCATCCTAAGAGCAGATTTATATTTTATGTATATCTCTCATGCTTTCTGACTCCATACAGACCCCTGTCGATTGACCCTGTATACTCATCGACATTTACAGTTACGTCTTTAATAGAGTACAAGTATCAATTGCACTTCGGCATTCGCACTTACTTTTTGCTATTTCATAGGCTCATTATCACCATTTGGGCGTTCATCGACAAACATTTAATTTTATGGTAAACTAGGAGGTGCCCCCGTCGAAGAAAATAACCATCTCGGGATGCGCAGCTACCCGTATACCAAAATTCGTTGAAATCGGTTCACCCGTTTAGGCCTGATGAACGGACGAAATTTTTTTTTTCAATTTTATAATTATCGTAAACTAGGTCCCCGCAACTTCACCCACACGTTTTTTTAGTACCGCAGTTCGTTATAATTATAAAGTACCCTACCTATAACCATATCTGCACCTCTAGCATAACTGTCATACGCGACTCTATCTCGCGCGAGATAATTACCCGTCTCTTTCTGTGCAGTATTGTGAGGCAGTGACGGGAAGCGCTATCTCGCGCGACAAGAGTCATGAAGCATAGTTGTGCTAGACAGGCTGGATGTCCAGCTATCCCTGTACCAAAATTGGTTAAAATCCGTCCAGCTGTTTCGGCGTGATGACAAGACTAAGAAAACTTTATCAACATGGCTATGGCTCTATTTGGCTCGCTCGGCTGTTAAGATTTTACCCCTAGGTGACCTAGGTGAGTGTACTATACCCGGTACGTGGGGAGAAAATCTCACTTCCTGGCTAAGACAATACCTACGTAAAAGTTAAATATAGCACAAACTGCGATCTGGGACATTCACGAATTTTCACTGCCCTACTTAGTAAAGCCTGACCAGAAATATATGAGGATTATCAAGAGGGAGCTATTTCATGTATATGGTAACCTCGTAATATCATTTATTCGAATGCACTTTTCCTGACTGTTTTTCGTGTAGTAAACACGTGTACAATTTATTACGTTCACGACTGTGAATGGTTTTCGGCATTTTCTTTGAATGTTTTAATTATTTGCATTTTAAACAAACCACCACGAATGACATTGACATTGTTGACAAACCATCATAAAATCATTGCCAGTGTAAGAAATTAGTTCCAGTGAAATTCCGCAATATGGTGCATCCTCAATATATATTTTCTGGTCAGGCTTTACAGTACGTACTAATTCCTTTAGTATGTACTAATTCCTTTAAGTATGTACTAATTCCACAAATAACGACTCTCCTCTGCATAGAAAACTGATTTCCAGTACACTTTTAGAATGTATAATAGTGATAATACCTAGTGTGCATTATGCCAATACAGACTATTTACTGAAGCAGCGCATCTTTAGTAATTAGGCACTACATAATGTATTTAATGATAGGCAGGTGATCGTTAGCACCTAATGATAATTATCAGGTTTACGTGACGGGCAAGCGCGCTAAAGTGTGTAACGGTAAGTAGTTAGGTAAGTAAATACTGCAAATACGTGAGGATTGTATTAAATTAACTAAATAATTATTGTTAACCGAGTTCAAAAATAGGAGGTTCTCAGTTTGACCTGTAAGTATGTATGTATGTATGTCCGCGATTATCTCACGTATGGCTGAACCGATTTTCGACTATATTTTTACCCGACTAAGTAAGTAAATCAGAGGGTTATTTATGTTATATTAGTAGGTATCCGTCTTAAATGAAGTTGCTTCAAGCATAAAGCAAAAGCTTGTTTTTTATCCTCACTTGATCAAAACATTCGACTAAGACTCGCGAAGGTCAAAGAGAATTTAGTTGATTCAACCACAAAAGCAAAAGGCGGTAACTCACGTTCCCCGTTGCTAAGATACGGCGTTTCGCGCACGAGCGGAGCGAGGCGGCATGTGGTCCCGTCTACCATTGTGTTAGCTGTCAAATGCTTTTTTTTCAGCGCGGGGTGCCGAAACGAGGAGGGACGGTGTGTTAACACACTAACACATATACGTATATGTTTATGTGTATCTAATACATAGTCGGTACTGATGTTTAAGTGACAAAGAGAGACCACTCAATGGAAAACTCAGCGTGAGCGACAGATAACTTCATCATTCATGAGACACTTAGTGTAAGTTGGCTTAGAACAGTGTTTTTCAAACTGTGGGTCGCGACCCCCAGGGGGATCGCGGCATATATCCAGGGGGGTCGCGAGGATCAGCATCGAGAAAGTCTCGTGACTACAAGGAATGCAGAATTTTTCAAGCTTGTACATTTGCAAGTTTAATCGTACAAACCAAACAAACTAATGTTTTAGGGGGTCGCGAAAGAATGTTATTGGTCATTTTGGGCCGTGACACCAAAAGGTATGAAAAACACTGGCTTAAAATATTTCAAGACCGTTGGCAACTATTTATTAACATGGGAAACGTAAAAACGCTTGAACTGATTTAAGTAACTAGAATACAGAAGCCAATGGGTAAAAAATTGGGCAAATGCGAGTCCGACTCGCTCATGAAGGGTTCCGTACCATAATCTATAACAAGTTTGTTGTATGGGAGCCCCCCTTAAATATTTATTTTATTTTAAGTATTTGTTTTTATAGCGGCAATAGAAATACATCATCTGTGAAAATTTCAACCGTCTAGCTATCACCATTCTTGAGATACAGCCTGGTGACGGACGGTCGGACGGACGGACAGCGAAGTCTCAGTAATAGGGTCCCGTTTTTACCCTTTGGGTACGGAACCCTAAAAAGAAAGTCTGTCTCATGACACAAGTCTATGTACATTTTTAACCCCCGACGAAAAAAGAGGGGTGTTATCAGTTTAATATATGTATCTGTGTGTCTGTCTGTGGCATCGTAGTTCCCAAACGGATGGATTTTATTTTAATCGAAAATCTTGTCCGTCCAGATGGTTTTTTGTCTATCGAATTTTGTAGTTATGTTCAGTTTTAGTAGCATTATCTATTATCATTCATTGACTCAGGGTATTTTGGCTACTTGTGTCAGGATCAGGAGTGAAGCTGAATATCTTGAAAACTACTGGTCCTATTTTCACCAAACATAACTATGAACAAATCTCTACGGAGAACTATTTCGATTAAAAAAAACAGCACTCAAAATAGTAGATCCGTAAGCTACTGCAATAATACGTGTTAAACTTACAATACCGCTCTTTTTTCGCCGGGGGTTAAACATTACTTTATTCCGATAAAGTACATTATAATAATAACAATAAAGCTTTATTTATCTCTTAAAATATGCATCAATATTTTGTTTACATACTGATTTTTTTGTTAATAGTGTTAGTTTTTTTCTTATAGTATGTTAGTCTTTTTATTTTATTTGCATTTATTATTAATTTTATGTAAGAGCCGCCTTTGCGGTGAAAGCCTCCTCCAACTTATGCCAATTTTCTATGTGGCGAGCCACTTTAGGCCAAAGTGCTCACGCTACTTGTGCGGTGTCATCACTCCACCCTTTTTGTGGTCTACCTCGTCTTCTGGTTCTGTAAATGGGACACCAATTTGTAACAGTTTTTGACCATCTGTAACTCTTTGGATATGGCCTGCCCATTTCCATTTAAGTGTCAGTACTTGTTTGACTGCATCTTTTACTTTTGTCCTAAAGTACATTATTTTGAATCAATATGGCCAATAATCCGGCGTCTAAGCTTAATTTTTACCCGACTGCATCTGTTGGTGGCTTATGTTTCCGAGTGTGTATTGTCGATGTACTTACATCAGTCTAAACCACCTTTATCGTAATTACAAGTCCTGACGATAGCTAATTACGTGCGAACACTAATGAGTATAATTACGTGAAAGTCGGTCATGCGCTGTCACTTGCTGGTGCTAGAATGTCGTATAAATTGAAGACCATGTTTAGGGTTCCGTAGCCGTTACCACTGACTCCTACAAATGTTTGAAGCCGAAAACAAATCTAAGCTAAATCATCATCCCCCTACCCTTATCTCACTTATGTAGGATCGGCACAACATGTTTTCTTCATTCATTCATCTCTATTATTTGTCATTTCCGCGCTTACTCCATACTAATATCATAAACTATAGCGACCTGCCCCGGCTTTGTACGGGTGGAATGCTATATTATGCATGTATTAATTGTATTATACATATAAACCTTCCTTGAATTACTCCATCTATTAAAAAACACATCAAAATCTGTTGCGTAGTTTTAAAGATCTAAGAATACATATGGACAAACAGAAGTAAGCGACTTTGTTTTATACTATGTAGTGATAAGGTGCATGTGTCTATCTGTCTGTTACTTCTTCACGCTTAAACCACTAAAGCGATTTAGATGAAATTTGATATGGATATAGTTTGAGCCCCGGGGAAGGGAAACGGTAAACTATGTGGGATTGTTATAAAACAAACAACCTAAACTCACCTTATCAATCCATACTAACTCGACAAAAGCGAAAGTGTCTCTCTGTTACCTCTTCACGCTTAAACCGCTGAACCGATTCAGATAAAATTTGGTATGGAAATAGTTTGAGTCCCGGGGAAGGACATAGGATACTTTTAATCCCAGGAGTCATCTTTTAAAGAGGTGCATGTCATGCAGACAAAAGCTTCGTCTTTGTCGTTATACTCTTGGCAGAGTGGTCGTGGCTGTCATTCCTTGTGTGGCAAGCCTAACCACACGCCGCCATTCTTCTCTCACAACGCGTCTGGTGCGCTCGTGCTGAGGGCAGTTTGTGGCCGATTTGATTTGGTCAGTCCACATCATGGGACCCGCAGCGTGGTCCGTCTACGTTTCCCTGGACCACCAGGCGCTCAATGGACAAAGCTCCTCGTCTTGACGTGTCCGAATAGGTGAGGATTCGGGACTTCACTACTGAAATTGGGCAAAAGCTAGTAGGATGCTATTTGCAAGAATTATGGAAGATATATGACTAAACAGACAGACTGACAGAGGAATAAAGTTCTGCGAAATTATTTTCGGCGAAATGAAACACGAAATGAAAAATGAAAAACGAAATATGTTTCTATAGGAGCCAAAGAGAGAAAAAAGGGCAAAGTTGGAAGATTTAACGGTACATAATTATACCAATATCACATAAATTACTTGATATACCTGCATACAATTAAAAGATCACTTAGACGCACCGCATAGTCGCTATAGTCGCATAAGTACGTCATAAACTTACTTGGGATCATGCAATTATATTATTAAGAGTCAGGAGGCTGAACGCGATGCGGTGCAGAATCGAGTACTATTTTTCACATTACTTTTCCACCCTTGGGTCTAAATGGGTCAATTTTACCCGCTATTAAAAGATAAACATGCAAACTTGCATAAATATATACATATATACATTCATTACGCCACTTGGCGTATTACAATGCGCCTATTTCGCGTGATAGTTAATATATATTTAAATACATATAATTAACATTGGCTATCCAGAATCGAATTAAAATTTTCCACCCTCGGGTGTAAATAGATCACTTTTACCCGGTAATAATTGATAAACACACTTTCCGTCTACTTTTCTTATCAGGACAGCAAGGAGTAGAATTCTCTTCCTGCGCACCTTTTCCCTGAAAAATATAACAGATCTCTTCAAGTCTAGAGTGAATAGGCACCTTCTATCTTCACCTTAGGCCTCATCGTAACTTAAGATGGTACGTTCGAGGTGAAATGTTTGTCTATCGCACATAAAAATAAACCATGACCTGCTTTTAGAATATCGGAGATAAAAAAGCATAAACGAGCGAAATCTGCGAAAACTGTCAGAGCCTCAGAGCTCTTCGCTTTCAACATAACTAGGTATAATTATAGCAGCAAGCTCATAACGTCGCGCTTCAATGTTGCCAGCCTATTAGCGGCGCACGTCACGATTAATGAGATAATTGTGGGTTGCCAGCGCAAACGCGATTGTTGGGGCGATTTATAATTTTATGGCAACATTATCTCTCACGTAGTTATTACAATCATAATCATGATGAGTTCGTGCCGGTAATTATTAAACTTGAGTGTGTTCGTAATTTTCGTTTCCATTGACGTTCAAAATGTCACACATTGGCTATTGTATCACACTAATATTATAAAGGCGAAAGTTTGTGAGTGTGTTTATGTGTATGTATGTCAATTCTTCACGCTCAAACAGATATACCATATTGATAAAATTTGGTATGAAGGTAGCTGACATCCTGGATTAACATTATAGACCTTTTCCTTCCCCGGGACCCAAACTATACCCATAAGGCCATACCGAATATCATCTGAATCGGTTCAGTGATTTAAGTGTGAAAAGGTAACAGACAGAGAGACACATACACCTTCGCATTTATGATATTAGCATGGTTGCAGTTTCCTTTACTGTACAAGAATATGTTATTTTCACAAACTTTCATTTAGTTTTCAACTGTTCTGGTTCTATCTGTCTGTCTGTATTAAAATCATACAAAGTTGACAACACGGTTGGCGGAAATGTCATGGTCTGACAAATCACCGTATGTAACACCTTTATCTGAATAGTACATGACTTTACAACTGAATAAAGAATAGACAAATGTTGTTTATTAACTGTACTGTTGTACTGGAGGACGTAAACCTAGCCCCCTACGGTGAACCGAAGATCTGGAGAAGGTTGGCGGGAGTTATTGGATGCGGGATCGTAGTTAACGTGGATACCCTTGAGACAGGGTTCCGCTTAGCGATGGACGTCTTAGTTAGGTTGAAACCTTATTTCGAATGTATTTTAAACTAGGAGGCTCACGACTTCGTCCGCGTATTTCGTTCTTTACCGTAGACGGATAAAAAGTGTCCTATAACCATCTTTGGATGTCCAGCTATCCCTGTACCAAAATTGGTTAAAATTGGTCCAGCCGTTGAGGACAAAGGAAATTATGAAAACAGATGGCGCCAGGTTGGCACGGCGCCGCGCGCCCATACCTAAAAGATAAAGATAAAGATAAAGAAATTTATTCCATAACAATCTTACAATCGTGTCGAAAATAATAATAATAATAAATTATCAAAGTATTACAATAAATTATCAAAGTATTAAAATAAATTATCAAAGTATTTACAATTTACATTCGAATGTCACAATTAAATGCATTTTTATTTATAATATAACATAACCTTAACTAAAAACCAAAGAAAATATTATTAGATTTTAGTTACAAAGACAACAATTATCTACTTAAACAATTATAAATTGTAAAAATATATTTCGGACAGTTAATTATTGATTTCAAATAAAATCGCTAACATGATAATAGCATTTATTTATCAAGAAGTCTCTGAGTCGACATTTGAAGCTATTAGAATTATTCAGTGTTTTGAAATCACTAGGCAGACAGTTATACAATTGAACAGCCTGATTACGCACACTATGATGGACATTTAATTGGGTTAGGTTCGTAAGGACTAGATTGCATAACGACTCTATAAGCAAAACGTCTTAGTTGCATAAGGTCTTGGTAAGCACAATGTCTTTTTTGCAGAATGCCCTAGTGAGTAGAATGTCTTAGTTGTTCGATCGACAACTATAGCATAACGCCCGAAGTTGCAAAATGACTAATAGAGTTTACGTCCAAGTTATTAATAAGTCTTGATTGTAAAACGACGCATAAGGAAAAGTGTCTGGATAGCATATGGTCTTGGTGGCAAGACGTCGTGATTGCATACCGGCTAGGTAATATTAGATGAATGAATATCATCAAAAAGTTTCTTCACAAACTACGTTTGAGTTTTTCTTGTCATTCAACCATCTAGTCGTTGTGCCATTCAGACGTTATTAATGTTTGACGATATGCCTACCTAGTCGTTTTGCTATTACAACATTTTGATATTAGGGCGTTATACAAACAAGACGTAATAGAACTAAGTCCAATCTTAAACCCGGGCATTCTACTATTAAGACGTTTGTACAATTAGACATTTAGCTACCAAGAACTTATGCAACTAAGACGTTTTGCTTATACATTCGTTATGTAATCTAGTCCTTACGAAACTAACCCATTTAATTTGGGTGCAATCAAATACCTTAAGTCCTTTCTGCGAGTGTTCTGTCTAGATACTCTTTCTTCCTCAGTCTCGTATCTTTCTGGGTGTTTAAGAACGCTGGTCAGTAAAACTAGAATGTAGAGACACGGGACCGTTAGAATTTGCAGCTTTACGAAGTGTTCTCTACATGACTGCCATGGTGGGATACGAACCATTGTTCTGATAGCTCGTTTTTGTGCAATGAAGGCTTTATTAATATTATATTCATAACTTTGCCCCCAGAACTTTATACTATATCGCAAACGACTCTATTAGTGCATAATAAACTGATATCAATTGTTTTACAGTAACTTAGTCACGTAAGCTCCTAAGTGCGTAGCAAGCTGAGCTGATACTACTTTCCAATGACTTTAATTCCTCCCTCCAGTTAAGATCACGGTCAATGTACACACCAAGAGACTTAACACAAGGACTGGTGTCTATGTCAGATCCCTCCAAGTTCACATGCAAAGACTCGTTGTTCTTAGACGTTGTTCTGAATAATATAACCTGTGTTTTGTCCGTATTCAAGGATAAGTTATTACTTTTAAACCATGTTTGAAAATGCTTAAGAACTGCGTTGACTTTATTATTCAGATGGTCTCTATTGGTCGAGGAAATTATTGCATTTGTGTCATCTGCAAAGACTACTACTCCAACATCCCTAAATTGGTGACGAATGTAATCTATTAGGTCATTTACAAAGATTACAAACAGAATTGGTCCTAGAATCGATCCTTGTGGTACTCCTCTACAGATCTTCACTAATCTGGACCTGTGTACTTTTTGAAAACCATCTTCAACGGATTTTATGTCAACAAGCATTTTCCTACTCCCTAGATATGAAGTTAAGAGCGCCAGAACCATACCCCTTACACCATAATGCTCTAGCTTATACAGGAGTATTTCATAAACAGAGACAAAAGGGTCTCCAAAGAAAACTGATTTTCAATAGATATCTAGAATTTTATAATAGTATAAGGTTTTTAAATATCTGACGCCGCCATAACTGGCCGTATTTTTTTGTCTTTCCAGGGTTTTTTATACTTTAGTTTTAGTATGGCACCCGCGGCGCTTAATAATTGAAATGAAACAGGTATTTTATATGATGGCGCTTCGGGGTCCTCGCTTTACGAGTTTACGGGTTTTTTATAGTATTTTTTATAAGATGTCATTGTTTTTTAAAGTAAAAATATACATATTTTAGTATATAATAAATAAATGGTAGACCACCTCACAAAAATCGATCTATTCCCAAAGTTTAGCTCTAATAGGCTTGTGTTATGTTATGGATACAGTCGCCATCAGATATATCGCAGCATATAAGGCAGGCAGCAGCTACATAAATATCGGAACACGACTCTTATTTACTGGGCGTTACAGTACATGTTCAGATATTTATGAACGCCTTATATGCTGCGATATATCTGTTGGCGACTGTACCAGACGACGATATAAAGAAAATATCCGACGACGCGGGTGGCACAGTTTGCAGTGCACCTACCTACTGCGCCGGTGGTTTTGATATTTTCTCCAGTTTAAATATTAAATTTAAACTTAATAACCTGTTAACTATTTTGACTTTTGACAACGTTAGCTGTAATAGTTACCTACTGAAACTAAACACGATATAACCCGCTTAAGCTTTTTGTTTGATTTAAATAAAATATTTGAGTTCATCACACAAATATTTGCCATTGTCGGGATTCGAACCCGGGACCGCCGGCTACGCACAACCACTTCGCTAATCGCAGTGTCAAAGTTTTAAGTAATTTACAAACTATATTCTCATAACTTTCCGCGATAGTGCTTTGCCCATGGGTGACTAGTAGAGAACACCCTATGACATTAAGACCGTATTTTGTACAACTTAAATTACATTTGTGCAATAAAGATTTAATAAATAAATACATTTGTATATTGAGTGCATTTATCTATTTGCAGTATTTAAATTTTTATGGTTATTATAATTAATTGTACATATTCTGTAAATAAAGTAATCATGATGAGAAATATTCAACGAATGGGCAATTCTGAATAAAAATAGTCATATTTAAATAAAAGAATAAACGGACTATATCGCGTATATTTATTATTCATCTTATCTTATCTTAAATTTGAGGAATCGCAGTTTTCCAATATATTCACGAAACCAAAACGAAATAAAAGTAAACATCCTAATAGAGTTACCTGATTATTTTCTAGTTTTTATGTTATCTGTTTTCCGACCAATTGCAATATGTCTATAACAACGCGATATTCCAGCAAAACTTTAAATTTCAAACGAAAATTATGTGCTAAAATGTTTACACGTTAAATAAAAACGACAGAATTACAAAGAAATCAATACGCTTCACAATTAAATGTCTTCAAAAACGATTTCTCTTTTTATTTATACAACCTTACCTTTGCCTAATTTCAACCAAGTTCCAAAACCACTAATTAAACTAACAAATAACTTTATCGACGTCAAAATCTAAAACTGAAACCTTCAGTTCTCAATTCAAAAACGTTCATAGTTTCGTAATAATGTTTGAATAGCCGATACATACCAGCGTCAAGTGGAAAAATTCATTATTCGCAGCCATTCTAATTTCAACTGTACCGTATGAAATACAAAATCCGTTTTCGTAAACCGCGATTTAAATCGGACCACACACGTCGAAGCGGCGAGGATTTTAAAAAAGGAACTCTCCAACCGCGCCTCGTTCGTTACCTCATCACCGAGTTCTTTTTTTGAATTTCTTTTTTTTCCGCGGCTAGCTTTATACATAGGGCTCTAAAATATTATAAGGAATAATGTTGTACCTTTATAGAGGATTTCGGTTATAAATTATCCGGTTTTATCGACCGCTTCTGATGTCCAGTAGTGTGGATGGGGTTTTATAGTTTTTTAAATATGGCACCGCAATCTTTGCTTTACCTGTGCCAGTGTCGCCACCGTCACTTGAGACTTTAAATTAGTGTGCGGTATTTTAGTTCGAGATTACGCCGTCGTTCGAAAATAAGTTTGTATTTTGTTTTTCTTAAAAGTGGGATTATTTTGTTATCGGCCAGTAATAAAGTAGGTTGGTCGGGTCGGTGGGAGCGATTGGATGATAAGTTTCGAATTAAGAAGATTGGTTTAATTGGCGGGAAATTGACCGCCATCTTGGTTCTAATTGGTGACTTTGGATATTTGTTTGTACTAATTAAACGTCTTTTTTTTTGTTTTTATATGAAATAGTTGCTGCAACAGAGAAGCTTTTTATTCTAAGCCTGTAAGACTAAATACTCGATTATTTACATAATATTATAAGAGTATAAACTGTCACTACAAAATATAAAACAAAATCGCTTCCTGCACGTCTAGCGTAACTTTGACACGCGACTCATGTCGCGCGAGATAGCATCATCCGTCACTATCTCATAGTACTGTACAGATAGAGACAGGTAGTATATCCCGCGCGAGAAAGAGTCGCGTGTCAAAGTTATGCTAGCCGTGCTGCTGTCTGTCCCTATGTGCGGTTTTTTTTTAATAGATAGAAGTGATTCAAGAGGAAGGTTTATATATATATAATACAAGCATAATATAGCATTGCACCAGTGCGAAGCCGGGGCGGGTCGCTAGTACAGAATAAACTGGAAAGGTATTGTTTTCGATCTAGTTTTCACTATCGTACAGCTCAATTCCTCAGACAGGTTTGTTAATATAGACACGAATATTGGATGAGTATTAATTAACCGTGCATAAAATGGGGTATTTAATATGCCATAACATAATACTGGGTGTTGCCTTTAATAGGAGCAATAATTTAAAACATAGATTCTTCCCTTGAAACTGAACATCAATTTGTTAAAGAACTTCTGAAAATAACGTGTATTAAATGATAGTTTGTAGAATATTTTTTAGACGAAGAAGCAATGTATTACGAAATGTGCGATATTAGTATATCAATGCTTAGGGAATGTCAAGGTTGGACGACGTACATTGAAAATAATATTTCATTTGTTTGAAATAAAGAAATTCTGAAATCTGACGTTTTGAAGAATTTGCTGAACAAAATGTTGTTTAGTTCGAAGAGTAGAATCTATGTTTTAATAATTTCGGTTTCGGTTTAAGTTAATTGATTGCTCCTATTACAGGAAACACCCGGTATACATGATAAACTGGAAAGGTACTATTGTTTCAATCTACTTTTCGCTATCGTATAGCTTAATTCCTCAGACTGGTTTGTTAATATATACACACATGAATATTGGATAAGAATTAATTAACCGCATAACATAATACAGGGTGCTAATTCGAGTGTAGTTAGAGATATCGCCAAATAAGCGATGTCTCATGGATGGTTACATAATATTAAAACTATCGGGAGACACTAAAAATTATAAAAACGGTTTAAACTCACGTAAAATTGTCAAGAACGGCCCGGCAGAACGTGAAACTTTAGACAAACCAGGGGCGGTAACTTTTAAAGCCCCAGATCGCATATTTACATCTGCGATCGGGACATTCGCGTATTTACCACCCTAGGTTTATGATGTTGCTATAACGTTTAAAACTACATGGTGCAACATGTTGAATAGTCAAATTTTAAATTCAGATATCTTTGATCATTTTTGGCGCTAGACAATTGAATGTAGAAACATGCAGAAGGGAGGTCGGTAACTGGCCCTAATTACCCCCATCCCTAGGGATAGAGGGATGTTTACAAGCTATTCAGTGTACTCCCGTGGGGGCAGAGTACCGGGGCTCCTCTGACCCCAAGTTGCACATAATTATCTACATAATATTTTCAATAGGAATGCTTTAGATGTTGCGCTCACGGTAAAGGAACTTTTCAATATGGTTGTAGTATATTTTTCAAAACTATAGGTACTATAAAACTACCCAACTATAATCCAAGTATGGTCCAAAACAAAACTCGTCTATTTTTATCAAAATCCATATTCTATCGGTCATTTTATACGTGTTTTATTTAAGTTTGTTTAATTATGTTGTTCACCTTAGAGTTTATTCGTAATAAATGTCATAATATTAACGATTAATTTTCGGATTAAATTGGACCATAGTTGTGTGGACTGGAGTGTTGGGTAGTTTAACGGTACATACTTAGGTATAGTACTGAGCTGAAATAATAAATATTAGAATACTCGAGTAACAGCTTCGGTAAATTAATCAGTAAATCGTCCGTGGATTGTAATCCTGTTCGATGGAAAAAAAACTGCTTTTTATTTCGGTATACATAAATATTTAAGTACCTACTACCACTGAGCTTCGAATCACTCACTCACTCACCATCACTGAGTGCCGAATGAGCTGTGGGCAGAGATCGCCAGAGTGGAAGCCCAGCAGCCTGAAACGGAGACGTGGGTGACCTCGTCGACGATGGAGGGACGATAGAAATAGCCCAAAACCGGGAATAATGGAAGAAGAGTGGAGAGGCCTTTGCCCAGCGGTGAGACATCATGGGTTCACAGTAATGAATAATACTAATAATCACTGAGCTGATCTGATGATGGAGAACATCATCCATCGAATTTGGAGTCGTTAAATTAGTATCGACAAATGGTTGCCGTTTAGTGACAAAAATAGTCTCCTTAAAATACTAATAATAACTTATCTTAATGGAAAACATGCGAAAATATAACAAAAAAGCCACTAAAACAATCGCATTCTCTTACAAGAACTTATTATGCATACTTGAACCAAACCGGGCTTATGCTAGAAATTAAGATTCACACCAAACGCGTTTAGTCAATAGGAGCCACGAGCGTACTATACACGTGCTGAATAGAGGCGTTTTTAATAAACAAACAAACCCAAAACAACAATGTCTTAATAAAACACAATGACACTTAAAAAAAGATCCATAGACAACGACTTTCAAGTTGCGTTCGGATTTCACCTTTGACCCTTCAAGTGGCGACGGACGCTTTGAAATTCGATATTTGAATTTGCATTTTTAAAAGAAGTAGTATTGGAATAGTTGTCTATGGGCTCGAATATTCGAATTCCAAGAGGTTAGATTTGATTTCCTTTCGGCGGTAATATTGCCGCGTTAATCCTTCGTTCGCTATAATCGTTTCGTGAGCTGAAAATAGAATAATGTTATTTTCACGCAAAATGTAACAAACGCCATTGGAACCTTTTTTTTGCGCCGGAATGTGGCAGTTGATGCTCAGATGTATTTATTTATTGCACAAGAAAATTTTGTCCATATGTCACTAAATTCGTATAAAATACTTTACGTTCAATTTTGAAATGGAAAATGTATGAGAGGCACTCGCTTCCGATGAAGCTCCCTGAAGATATTTTTTCAGGATATAGAGTCGAATATTTTATTTTAAACTCATTATTATTGGCTTCATCACCATTTTTTTGTTATTAGTAAGGTGAGTGGGTGACGTCGAATTTAAAACAATTACCTATTTTACACCAATCACCTATTAATGTGGACATCGTGATACGTAAAATGGAGATAGATAGGCCACATCATTCGTAGAGGTGTAACAAACAATGCAAGCATCGCTTTCGAGTGAAGGCCGCCGGACGGTAGGCGTAACCGTGGACGCCCAGTACACTCTTGGTGGCGCACCATTGAAAGCGAGCTGCGAGTTATCGAACTGAGCTGGAGCAAGACTAAAGAAGTAGATGAAAATAAAGAGGAGTGACGCGAGCTTATGAAGGCCCTCTGCACCTTCGGGGTGCCCGAGGACAACAATAAGAAACCTATTAAAAAACTGTCACTAATCTAGCTTTAGCTTTAGGTATATCACTGATATGTTTCGGTTCCGGTTATTTGTAGTCAGCAGTTTCTTGTAAAAGCAAAGAAACACAAGGGCATATAGGTGGTAATATAAGCACAGAATAGATAATAGTACAAGTACAGAAGGCACACTACTTTGATCTTTACAAAAGCCGCTTTTTTTAGCCGAAAAAATATGATGTATGGCCCTTCTAAAGTCGTCGTCCCCAGCGCAAGCCAAACGGAACGTTAAAGCTGCGTGCCAACGGTAAAAATGAATTGGCTCGCTTGCCGCGTCGCCGAGAGCGAGGGCTGTCAACGACTAAAAATAAAAATGTATTTCCCATTTATTTCTTGCATTCAATATAGAGAGTAATATGTTTATATTCTTCATACATTATACATATTTATTATTTCATTATTTAACTATAAAATAATCAATCACAGAATTTCGACGAATTGAATCCACCAGGCCGCAAAACATTTTAGCTTTATTTTTAAACATTTTAATACGTATAATATAATAAAATAATGCAACGAATGCGTTACCTTAACATGCAATTAAATTCTTGAGCTTCATTTTGTTTTTGCTTAGTTGTCCGATATTTATTTATTTGTTCATATATATTCATCACTATACACCTAGTATAAAACAAAGTCGTTTCCTGCTGTCTGTCTGTCTGCCCCTATGTAGGTATGCTTAGATCTTTAAAAATACGCACGGACACACCGTGCGAAGCCGGGACGGGTCGCTAGTTACAAATAAAACATGTATAAAGGCGAACTTATCCCTATTAGGGATCTCTTCCAATACATTTCTTTTAACTCTTTATTTATATATTTTATATACTCACCTATCAAACTATCACTCAATCGTTTATTCATTACTTACAAGTAATTTTACAAACTTGATATCAAATATTACTATAAAAACCTCTATGATTGTTGATTTAGTAGTAGACATACTTATATATTTTACTAGAATTTAAATTGACAAATATCAGCAAATAATCAATTCAAAGTTACATAAGTACTTAACAATTAAAATTGATCTGAGTAACCAGTGTTAAATATGGAAGTAGATACACCTGCAATATGTTTTTTATTATTATTCAGTAACTACTTATTAAATATTATGTTAATTTTCTTACCTATCGGCATCCTTCGGACGTGTTGGGAGAACGAAAAACGCGTGATTCCAATTTCGATCATTGTTCCTACAACCCGCTGCGATACAATATCTTTTCGCTGTCTTTTTACTCATTTAAACACTTTATATTATAATATAACACTGGTATCAACAGATGAATGAGGAACGTTCACTTGCGACGTACATAAATCGGAAGAGCGTGCGCGCGAATTTCGTGTACGTGCGTTCCGAGACAGTGCGTGGCAGCCACTGAATAGGCACCATGCATGAGGCCACCGGCATGTACTTGTAGCGGGAAACGTTAATCGCGGAGTGCGCCCCGCCTGATATAAGTTGAAGTTACAAACTGCAATATTTATTTTGATGATGGACACCACGCATATTTTAAGAGTAGGATATAGGCTTTTTTATCCCTAAAAATAGGATCCCTGAGGAGAGACAACAAAAATATCATAAGCAAAACTGAAGCAAAATTTAGTCTTATATTATAAACATGATAAAAATACCGTTACTAGAAAATGCCTCTTTAAATGGGAAAGGAATGCTATTATGAGATTCAATTAAGCCACATTTTTATCTTATAAGTTAATCAACAAATCCCATTGTTACATCAAAGATGGCCCCCAAACCTATTCCGAACAACCCCAAAATTAACATTATTAACAATATCCCTCTAACGTCATCATTCACAAATCATCGTCGAAAAAACATCCCCAACCGCGAAATGTATTTATAAAAACGCCCAATAACATGCGTTAATACACGAAAACATGCAGCTGTTGTCTGCGGTAGAAAAAAAAATGCCGGCCGCTGATTGGCCGGGGCAAAATGGCGGGAACATTACACGCATCTGTCAGCTAATATTATCTATTTTGTCTATGGTTACGCAACATGTTGTAGTGTTGTTGCAAAGTTCGTACCATCGATAGTGGCGCTAGTAGTCGTATAATTTGTATGGGGTTAAGTTAGTTCGTCATTTGGCCGCCGACGTAATAAGTTTGTGCAATATGTATGTTGTAATAAAGTTTTATTCGCCATGTTTGTTTATTGCCGTAATATTGCGATGGTTAGTTAAGTACTTTGTATTGTTTGATATTGGATAGTGTTTGTCGGGCGCTCGGGCGTTAATGGTTGCATTTTATTTACCATATACATTATTATGTATATACATGCGTATAATGTATTATTTTTTTGCCACTGAAAATAAACTTATAAACAATAAGTATGTATTTAATACGCCGAAGTATATAGGTATATATAACTATAGTAAGTAAGTAACCCTTTAATTGCGAAATAAATAATAGGAAATCTGTGAATTTGGCGCAATTGTCAAGTGCCGACGGCACTGTAGGTTAGGTTCGGTTGTATCTACGGATTAGTTGCTGAAATTTTCCAAAAGGCAGTGTCCATTTATCGGGAAATTTCTGAAACTTTCACAAGAATTTAAAATCATATTTCAATCGCGAAATTTTCTACATCGAATATTGAGAAATTTCCATGAGGAAACACCTGCGATCTGGGACATTCACTAATTCACCACCATACCTGTGCTAACTCGGGGCACCGATACTAAAACGATCTAGCAAAATATTTTATCGACAAAAAATATATCGATGTTACTGTCAAGATCTAAATGTTATCAACATATTCTTTTTCTCTTCATTTTGAAATAAAAACAACAAAACGTCTATTATTCGTCTATTTTAGTAAGTATACATACAATCAATATTTTTTCAATTTTCCTCGGTATACAAGATTGCCGTGTAGAATCTAGACGATCTTTTAACTCTAGTCTAGATGAAAACATTAACTTTATCAGACATGTATCGAACTTTTTTATAGTAATCGAGAATATTCAATGAGCACATGTATTAAATTAATATATTTATATATCGACATATTTTTTATCGATATCAAATCCCTATGAACGTGCCCCGACTTAGCACAGGTATGTCACCACATTACATATAATACTATTTTTAAACAATTGTCTGATTTCCTTTTTTTATCAGTAGGGGCTCAAATTCCACATTAATTCTGATGTTTCTCAAGTAGTATCATAAAGAAATACTCTTAACACGTACTTCAAAAGCTGGAACGGATTAGGTACCTACTAAGTTTAATTCTGAAACCACATTACAAACTTAATACACTCCAAGATAATCTTCTATTTATTAAATTGCATCACAACTTTAAACCACCTAAAGTCTATTACAAAATCCGACAACAATGTGTTTTTCATCAACAATAACAACATTTACCCAACAAAGCCCTACCGCGCTCAAACGCACCGCAAAAGAAAGTCAAAGTTGTCTATGAGCGAAAAAAAATCCTATCGACGATTGTGTTAAAACTGCATTGCGTGAAGTGACAAAACGTCAATGTATATCCCACCAAAAACATTCTGTAAAAAACTAGCCAAGTCTCGATGGAGCTGCTTGTTTATCTCTAAAAAGTAATGAAATCTAGACAAAGTCGTACCAAGTCTAAGGTTCCTTACTGCGATTTCTTTATTATTATAGTTAATGTTGTGTGACTTGGCCGTTGAAGAGTACACAAGGGTAGAACACCAGGTGCTCCATGACACCATTGCACCAATCTGTCCCCAGAACCGCTACAAGTCAATTTTGTTTACACGTAATGTTATTGGCGGGGGCACTGCCGTGCCCTCGATCTGTTGTAACTACCTATATGTTTGTTAAGCGAGATAATAGCCCATACTGGTATTGGTAATTTGACGCTAGTGTCTCATTTTAGGCTGTTGTTGATTGTGCAGCACATGCATTCAGCATTGACAATGCTGACTTCTGCTCTCTTCTTTTTGGAGCGTCAAATCGACCACCGATCTAACATAAAATAGACGTACCTACAGACGGACTTCTATCAATGATTAGAGGTCCATCTGTACTAGAAATATTTTTTATACTGTTTGTTTCAGGCTCGCCTATACATAAGTATTATTCAAATACGCAGCTTTATCAAGCCTACAATTGACTGGTTATTGAATCAACGTTTTCCAAGTGGCAATTTTCCATCGTCAATGGGTAGCGGTTCTGGCGTCAGATTGGTGCAATGGTGTCATGGAGCACCTGGTGTTGTACCCTTGTGTACTCTTCAACGGCCAAGTCACACAACATTAACTATAATAATAAAGAAATCGCAGTAAGGAACCTTAGATTTGGTACGACTTTGTCTAGATTTCATTACTTTTTAGAGATAAACAAGCAGCTCCATCGAAACTTGGCTAGTTTTTTACAGAATGTTTTTGGTGGGATTTCACTTCTTTTTGTAGAAACGTGGGCATATTGTTTTATAACAACCTGCTAATTCACTTTAGCAAACCTCACGAAATAATAAGCGAAATCAACGAAATGCAAATAATCCCTCCTAATCCCAAGCAAACGTTTCCGAGTGCAATAGAAGAATGTCGTAAGCGACTGTAACGCGGCCGGTTGCCACTTCGCCATATAAGATTATCGGAAAAACAAACGTAGGCGCGTTTTAAAATACAGTTAGCGCGATCTAGCGACGTGTGCGGGTATCACCGCCACTCTTAGTCCAATGCATTATATTTTGACCAACTTTTGAGTGAAATTAATATTTTGGTGTAATTTGTTTATTTAATTTGTGTAATGTTCGAGTAGAATAAAGTTAATCGTTCGACTATTTCTTCTTGTAAACTTGTAAGTATAAGTATAAAAGCCAGTATAGTCTTATCTAGAGTTTTCCTTTAATTTTATTTATATGCGTATTAAAAGCAGAAGGGGAGGCATTCGCCCAGCGGGTACGTATTACAATGCCGAAGTTCAAAATACCGAATTTAATAAGACCTATGGACGGAAGGCCGAAAATTAAAATGCGAATGTTTATTTGACCGAAAGTTTAAAATCCCGAAAGAACGTTTGATCGAAAGGATGAAATACCGAATATTATAATCCCGAAGAATGAAATCCCGAAGACTGTAATCCCGAAGATTATAATCCCGAAGACTATGATCCTGCCTGAAGGTTGTAATTGGGAATATTATTTAAACTGTCGAGAATTATATTTCTGTAGTCTTACAGATTCTAATGTTTCTTTTATACAAAGAATATTAACCTAAATTACGTAACCTACTTGCCTACTACTATACTTACTATTTATAAGTGAACTCTTCTGTGGAACCGATCTGCTCCGGCGCTGCGGGATGTGCAGCTCCTCCGCCCTAGCGTTAGAAAGTGCGGGCATCAAGCGAGTCGCAGCAGCTGAGGCTGGTCGCCGAAGGTGACCAAAAAGCCGAAGCTGCGGAGGCGAGCGTTGACAGCTTCGGTTCCAGACAAGTTCGGTTCGGTTGGCAGTCCATGACAGAATATTTTATCATAATATCGAATATTTAGTGTCATAATTTCCCACTTTTCCGGACTCTTTCCTTTTCTTAATCGACTTGCCACAGAACCGAAGCTGTCAACCCCGATTCCACGTGGTCTTGTATGCCCTACCCCTAGAGTGTATATAAAAGGCCGGAGCAGATCGGTTCCACGGAAAAGTCAGATTAGATTAGTGTCCTGACACTTTTAAAGTGCTCATTGACTTTCGGGATTATAAAATTTCGAGATTTAAAAAATTTCGAGATTATGAAATTTCGAGATTTTGAACTTTCGATTTTCTGAAAATAGTTAATTTGAGCTTCGGTTTATCGAATATCGGCTTTTTGAACTTTCGGTATTTTGACCATCGGTATTTCAACTACTAGGTATTATGAACTTTCAGGATTGTAATACGTAACCCGCCCAGCTGTGGGACGCTATAGGCTAGATTAAATTAGAAGATGTGTCCCACTACGCTGGATTTTTTCAATGACAGTCGATTTTTTTAATGTACCAATAGTAGAAGGGGGCATTACCATATCTCTAATACAGCTGAGACCAGCTGAGGGTTCTTCATCAAATAAATAATTAATAAACAAATATCGGACAACCTCACACAAATCGATCTAGTCCCAAATTAAGCTCTAGAAGGCTTGTGTTATGGGTACTAGACGACGATAGACATACTCGTACTTATATGGATAAAGATATACTTAAATACATAGAACAACCATGACCCAAGCACAAATATTCGAGTTCATCACACAAATATTTGCCCTGGCCGGGACTCGAACCTGGGACCGCCGGCTCAGTAGGGTGGTGTCTACAAACCGAGCCAAACGCGTCGTCAAAATACTTCAGACCTTGGATTTTTGACATCAAATGAAGCGGCCCACTAAGTTGAATATTAAAATACTTAAACGGGTTTACTCACGTCGTAGAAGTCGAATAACGCTCGACATGTTTCGAATCGGTACGCGATTCATCATCAGGAGAGATGATCAGTCGCGACGGCGGCCAACCGAACACAACAACAAGTTGAATATTTTTTGTAAAGGCGGTATGTCGATCACTAATAGTTTGGTTGGGCTCTTGTGTTTTCTAATCAGAGTACTCCAGATCTTCGATTATCCTAGTTTTTAGGGTTCCGTAAAAAGGGTAAAAACGAGACCCTATTACTGAGACTTCGCTGTCCGTCCGTCCGTCTGTCACCAGGCTGTATATCACGAATGGTGATAGCTAGACAGTTGAAATTTTCACAGATGATCTATTTCTATTACCGCTATAACAACAAATACTAAAAATAAAATAAAATAAATATTTAAGGGCTCCCATACAACAAACTTGTTTTATGGTACGGAACCCTTCATGCGCGAGTCGGACTCGCACTTGGCCAATTTTTATAGTTTTCGCTTTATGTGGCCATTAAAGCCTAACTCTGTACCAAATTTCAGCTCTCTGAATTTATGGGAAGTACTAGTTCTTTACTGATGATCATGAGTGAGTGAGTGAGTGTCGTAAATGCGAAACTTTGCTTTCGCTTAACTTCGGAACTAAATGACCTACAGACTTGAAATTTTGGATTTTAAGTATGTGATTATAGCTTACTGGAGGACAAAAACTTCTGCGTTCTGGTCTTATCCAGAGGTACTCAAATAGGGGCCTGAAAATGCGGCGAAATGGTTCCAGTAAAGGATGGTACGGCAGTGTTTGCTTCGCGCTCGACTTGGCGGGGGCACTGCCGTGCCCCCCGATTTGTTCATAATTATTTTACCTTTAAATTGATTCATCGGCCATCTTAGTTCATGTTAATTTCATCTCATGTTTTAATAATTTAATTTTTATTTTTTTGATAAGTCCTTAACACGGAAGTCATGCATTGGTTATAAAGTTATAAACCAAACAAACTGATACTGGCACAAGCTTCGAGCCGCCATATACGGATTAATAATAATAATACCTTTAAATTATACAAGAAATCAATTAATTTATCTACATCCATATAATATGAAAAATGTAATGACTTATTATTTTTTAATGTGGTTACACACCACAATTTTTATATTTAAACATTGATACAATGATCATAAAAATTGAAATGCGTAACTTGGCGGTAGTGACCGGGTATCCAAGGGTAATATTTTTTCTTTGTGCTTTGATATTTGTATCAATCGTTTTACATTACTTACATCCATATTATTAAATTACTATAACAACTTCAGATGCTATAAGTACAAACCTGCGGCGGCGGTGGGGCGTGGAAAAGCGATATTATTTCATAACATTACGATATAATTATGATGATGTTATGGCGACCCCGCGCGCGCCGGCTCCGCCATCTACTTATTAATTCATTCTTCCGCGACTGTTATTGGTAGTACGGAGAATGGTCCGCCAAGAAAGAGTAGAAATAAATTTCTGTCAAAAAATTCATTTTAGTGACAAGCTTTTATAACCGACTGTACTTTTCTTTGGATATCCATCAAATGCTCCCTGAGACGATTCTAGAGCCTAAACTCGATAGGATTGCTTTTTCTATTATAGAGTTCCTATGGCCACCTTCCGGCTCAATCATCAGATCAGCCCATGGTACCATGTTATTGTATTGTCATCAAAGTTCAGTAAGTATGCAAAATTTCAGCTCAATCGGTTGACGATATCTGCTTCAAAATTGAGTTGCAAGATTCCACTCTAACAAACATACTTACATACATACATACATTGCAAGTTAAATAAAAGCTTTTAAAAACCGGTCAAGTGCGAGTCTGACTGGGGCTCCCATACAACAAACGTGATTTTCCTTTCGTTAATTCCTCATTTGTATCCGGGGCCATACATACCAGGTGCAAACTTAACCCAGCCAGTTAAGATGGGATAAGTGTTTGTGCGAAACCCTCGGTGCGCGAGTCCAACTCGCACTTGGCCGATTTTTTTACTTCAGCCTTTGACTTCAGCAGTAGACAAAATAACCAAAAGATATGACAAAAGTGCTATTACAACCGCACGTGCGAAGAACTGCGTTGACAAACTCCTATCCAAGTATAAAACGTCATAAACGACATGACATTCACACAAACATATGACATTTAATCAGCTGACAGAAGTTTGCGTTATTGGATCCTGTTATTGGCTAAAACCGCTGAATGTGGAGGAAAATGTAATAAGTAGTTCGGTTTAGGTACTTTGGATACATAATGGTTAGTAGCGATGTGATATAGTGTCTTATAGGAACGTTAATACGACCAATATAGGACGTAACGCTTGAGAAAGTTCTAGCAGTTATTCGACTATCTTTTTTATATTGTATTAGGTAAGTACTGGAAGGTGCCCGTAACTTCGTGCCCGTATTTTTTTCTTTACCATTGTCGAGTAAAAAGAATCTGATATAGCATTTTTGGATGTCCAGCTATCTTGTAGGTAGGTACCAAAATTGGTTAAAATCCCTCCACCTCATTACACCTAAATCATCCTGTATAATTAGATTCTTATTCAGAAGGCATAATTCGATATATACAGCGTCTAATAAGAAATTTTAATTAAATAATTCTAGAGATCCAAAGATATGTCCAGTCACTTTATAGTCCATGGAAATGGTACATTTTGCCTTGCATTAAATCCGGTAGTTCTGATTTTTTTATATGTTCTATATGATGAAGTGGTTATGGCAAATCCAAGTTTTCGACCTCGGGAACCCTCCGGATCATTGTGAAATTCTTGAAAAACCATGAATTTTTCGGTGTTTTTTCAGTTTCCACCAATTTTTACCATGAGAGACCTATTTTACCGCAAATATCTCTATGTAAACTTTAAAGAAGACTAAATTTTCAACAAATTATGTTAAAGTGAGAGAGCGATAAATCAAATAGTTTGTAAGATGCAAGCGTTCAAAAATTAGCCAAACTTCGAAAAATATATATTTTTAGACGTTTTTTTAAGTTTTTGGCAACGAGGTCAACTAAGGACCCATTTTACGTTATAAGTCCATATATGTTATTAAAGTACACACTATCCGCAACTAAATGAGACCAATTTGGTCTATTAAGACTCGGTAGTTCTTTAGATACAGCTGTGTGAAGTTGCTGAGGTGAGTAAACAAAATAATAGAAGGGTTTGTAAAATGAAATGCGACGTATGAAATAAGCATTATAATTTACAGAAACACAGTAATAATAACAATTATTAGTCTTTTTTGTACATCTTTGATGGACCAGGCTGATCTTCCAGATCTACAGCATTTCTTTTGTGGAGGGCTTACTCCGTTAGCATTTCTTCATCGACCGGCTCAGGCCGCTCGAAACCGCCATCCAATGATGGGTCGTCGATGAATTGTTCGTCAATGTCGTCAGATATCAAGTCAGGCTTGTTTTAGCAAGATTGATCGCTGCAGTGCAGTGGTTGCAAACAGCCGAGCATTTGAGGCCAGATTTTCTGCAACTACAAGTTGTATAACCAACTTTTTTTACAGTTGCAGGAAATCATTTTAAGCAGGGGTTGAGGAGCTGATGGCTTCCTCATCAGCTGAGGAATGAAGCCTCGAGTGCGAGGCCTCATTCCTCAGATGTGAGTGAGAGGAATTAGGAAAACCGCAGCGTTTTGTTTGGGGCGCGGCTGTTTTTTCAGTGTCGACAGAAACTTCATTTTTCCTTGGCCAAAAAGTGCTGAAATTGTATCACAACCACTGCAAGCGTGAAAGAACTGTGCCATTACGGGTTTTGCTTGGTGGATGAAGGAATCTGTCGGGTAGGTAAGAAGAAGATAACGTCAGATGAGGACTTTATTCCAACTCTACGAAGACGTGCTCTTGGTGTTTTTTTCTAAAGCGTCACATGGATACCCATCGAAAACCACAGTTATATGGGAGCCGTAGCGCCTTTGCAAGTATTGGACATGACTGGAACCGATTTCCTCTAAATACACCACTAATTTGAAAAAACATTTTTAGGTAAATTTGTTAACATTTGAATAGCTGTATTTTAGAAACTATTGGGTCTAATGTAACCAAATTACTTTTATTTTGTTGCAAATTTAGTGTACTTAAAAGTGTTCATAGTGATTTTTACTGTAACAAAAGCGTTTGGTGGAAATAAGTAACAAAAAATGAAATAACACCGAAAAATTCATGGTTTTTCAAGAATTTCACAATGATCCGGCGGGTCTTCGAGGTCGAAAAATTTGATTTATCATTACCATTTCACTGTAGGCAACATATACAAAAATCAGAACTACCCGATTTAATGCAAGGCAACCCCACTTTTAAAGCACGATTTCCATGTACTATGATCGATCATTCTTGCACATCGAAACTCAAATGAATTCAGTACCAGGTCAGTGGCTAAAGGAAGATCGTTGGGCTACCGTCAGTAAAGCTCATACAACTCAACTCACCGTACTTGTCCTTCTCGATTTTAGTAGTGCTTTCAATACCGTTGTTTTTGACATCCTCCTCGGTATCGTTCGTACCTACACTTAATGTGTCTCACTCATCCATATCTTGGTTTCGCGACTACCTCTTTGGTCGACGCCAGCCGGTTAGGGTCGACGACAACCTGTCGGAATGGCGTGAAATTTCCGCTGGTGTCCCTCAGGGGGGCGTCCTCTCTCCACTTCTCTTCTCAATATTTATTGGTGGGATCACCGAGTGCTTAAGATCCTCATTCCATCTTTATGCAGATGACCTGCAGATCTATGCAGCGAATTAATTATTTCATTATTTATGTACATTGCATGTCGTGACGCCTAGAGACCTTCTAAATCTTTGAAAAAATCATTTTATTTTGTATAATTATTACTGTACTTAAACATTGATTTGGAGAATCTTGTAGGTACATCTCCTCTAACATGTATTAATTAAGTACCTAGTTATAATACTTATAATTGTAATAGTTTTAAGTGTAACTTACGAAAAAATTACTTACTGTTGAGTTTCTTTCCGCTTTCTTCTCAACAGCGGTATCCTCTTGTGAAATGCCGGTAGATTCAGATTCAGACATGTGAAAGTGCCCTTGTGGCCTACTTACCTACAGAATAAACGTTTTGATTGATTTTTATTTATTCTTACTCAAAAATGCTAAATTTCGATTGAGTATAATATTTGTTACAAGTTTCCGCTATCCCTGAATTTACACCAATACAACAACATAACGAAATCCAACAGTTCCAAGGCCCTACAATATAGCCGTGGACATATATCCAATTTACACATACAACTTAAATAAGACCTGTAAAAAACATACAAGTCAGTACAGCCGTCGAACAATCCCTTGACACACCTCCGACGTCCGTATACTTGTTAGCACACCCAAATAAGTCCATTTATAAATATAAATAAACCCTGGATATAATACTTCACAATACAATGGGGCCTAACAAATGTTTTGCTTCGGTTCTTGTCACTTTTTCTATGTAAATTCGGAACGTAATTTGTGAACGCCTTTGTCGCCATCTTTTTTCGCCGCCGCGGTGAATTGAATCTTGTTTTCTGGATAAATCAATTTGTTTTTAATACAATGTGTGTTTTAATTGCGATGTACTGTCTTAATCGTTGTTAATACTTAGTTTTGTACTTACTCATGAGCCTAAGCGGAATAGGGGTGTTCACTGATGTTGAATTATACAACATACTGTAGTCATAAGAACAAAATTTGCTCCATGTCATGGGTCGTTCTCAAAATATTTGCACCGCCACCTGTTAACAGGTTTGACTTAGAAGAAGTTTTTTACACCGCATTATTTTAAATATCCAATTATCAACACATATCGATAGACACTTTTTACATAGAGGCCAAATGCTTTTAATTAAAACTAAAGTATATTTATAGACAAAAAAACGATTTAAAACTAGGTTTTGTCGGTCACTTGCCGTGTCCCAACGCGAGGTACTCATGTTTCGTTGTAATAAAAACATATACATTACCGACTTAGCTTAAGTTCAGTACTCCATTTTATTTTCATATATGATGAGGATTGAATACTACCATATCGAATACTAATACTATGCCTATGTTGCGAATTATTTGCAATTTAAGTTTGTCCACGCTATTTTTTGTCGTTCACTTGTCATGAGACAAACATTACAATTGTGCGACTACTATTTTGTTTCCCCTGCCTCACACCGCATAAATCGAGACCTTCAGTTGCCACCTAACACTGTCCCGAGTGACACGTCGTCAGTGTGCTCCACTAAAAAAATATGATACATACACTTACGCGAACGGGAGTTTGTAATGGGTATGTAGTCTATATTCTGCCTTCCATATTTTGGTTGACGTGTGTACTATTGCATTTATTTTAACTTATAACGCGTAAAGTATGGTCTACTTTTATGTGTATAAATATGCAGTTCATCAACGAAATACTTTATTTGTTTTGATGAAATAACTGTCATTTTGTCCATCTCCTGTATGTCGTTCACTTGCCTATAAAAAAAACAGGCGAACGACACATACGGCAGGCGAACGACAATTATTTAAACACTTATACAAAATTATTTAAAAACCAGGTTTTATCGGTCACTCGCCGTGTCTGAACTCATGTTTCGTTGTTATAAAAACATATATATTACCGAAATAGCTTAGTTTGAGTATTCCATTTTACTTTCAAGCTGTCTTAGGAATCGTTAGCAGGTGGCGCCCGCGCCAGATTTTGAAAGCATCAATCCTCTGCCTGTCAGCGGCTTTGACCGTCCAGGTCTCAGCCCCATAAAGAAATATAGAGAAGACAAGTGCACAGACGAGGTGCATGTTAGTCCGGTTAGGGATATTTCTATTTTTCTATATTTTGGCCGAGTTCATCGCTGTTTTGGCTATTCCGATTCGTCTGCGAATCTCTGGTTTACATGTGCCTCTATTTGTGACAATGGAGCCAAGGTACTGGAAGTGATCAACAGTTTCGAACTCTTGAAGCAGGTTAGTACTTTGTCGACTAGTAAATGGTCGACTATCATCAGCTCGTTCTTTTGTTTAATTAATATCCAGACCCATTCTGAGGCTGGTTGTTTTGACTCATTCCAAAAGTTGGGCCACTTCTGCTTCGGGTGATGCAAAATAGGCGATGTCTACCACGTACCTTCAAGGGCTCCATATCTGTTAAATAGTGTTGGGGATATGATGCATCCTTTCGTACGCCTTTCCGGAACTTAAAGTTCTTGTATGTGACATCTCCTACCGTCACCATTCCGTATCCAGACTCGTAAAGGCTTTATAAAGTGTTACCAGATATGCTGGCAGCTTCAGACAATACCTCCCATAGCTTATCCTACCTAACGCAGCCGAAGGCTTTCTGGTAATCAGATGTGAAGGAAATCCTCGAAGATGACGAAAACAGCAGTAGGTAACTCAGCGGGTAAGAAACAATATCTCAAAAGAGGCAGCATTAGGATGCAGAAACGTTATTTAAATGATTCGCTGTTGAACCTTCATAAGAAATTTATAAAATCATGTCAATCATACCCAATGCTTGAGTTTTGCATCTTTTTGCCGGTTATGACCTTTCTGGATTGTACAGGCTTCAAAAAACCTCCTGAAAAATGTCCTATGAGATGAGAATTAAATGCTTGTTTTCTTTATGCAAATTACTAACATAAGGAAAAAATAAAAATAAAACACAATCAAAAAAGCACTAGTTAACAGTTCAACGTAGGTTTTATTTAAAATGTCATTTACCTGCAACCGTCGTCGTTAACCTGCTAACAAATTCAGTTAAGTTGGAAAATATTTGTCGCAAACCTGCACCCATTGTCGATAACCTGGTAACAAATGTCGTTTACCTGACATCGATGTCTTTCACCTGTCGACCTAAAATTTCAAACACCTATATCTTCTAAGATATTCAATTTAACTACTTCCCTCGACGTGATATCAATTGTCTGAATATATTTCTAGCGATCCTATGAAAAATAAAAGAAGAAATCGCAACTTTAAAAAAAAATGCAAAATTAACGCAGCGGTGCAAATATTTTGAGAACGACCCTCATGGAAACAATAGTTATTTGTTATGCAAGGCTGCAAAGTTGTTATTTGGCGCGAGTGTTGAAATTGAAAGCTGAGCGAGCGAAGGAATCTAAGATTGAACCATGAGCGAAGCGAAGGGTTCAAAGATAGATTCCTGAGCGTAGCGAGGCTTTCAAGACCCGAGAAGCTAAATAATTTTGCAGCCATGCGGAACACACAACTTTTCACCTCACTACAGCGAGGAAAGTGCAAGATTCAAGAAAAACAATTAAAACATAAAAATAATCATATTTAATTTTGCCTTCTATTTAACACATCAAATTTAAAACATAACACACTCAAATCCAAACCAAATAAATACGAGAGAAGCACACATATTAAAAATTAAAAGTAATATGGCCGTAATTTGTATTATCGTCGTGTATATTTTATCGTTGAGTTTTTATTAAGCACTGTTATATTATATTTGTATTTGAAACTACTTGACACATTCGTTGTGAATGTGGGAGAATCGCATTCTGGGAAGGATGAGTTGGCCACTCGGGAAGCATTTTCCATAACACTTGCTTTGGAAGTTATTGGAAGATGGGATCCGAACAAGATTATTTCGGCTCTATCTTCTTTAAAAACGCCAATAGTTTCGGTAAATTACTTATCGTTTCCAAATATTTATAACAAATCCTTTTTCGTTTTAATGCAGGCTTTTAGCATTGAATAAATACTCCAAATTGGGCGTAACTTTCTTGTTTTCGATATTTCTATAAAGTAAGACAATAGTATGTATTCTCCACAGAACTTTGTTCTTTACGTGAATTTTGAAAACTTCTAACTTTTTAAATATTTATTTTTTTCTCGGGTGCGTTCAGAAATAACACTCTTATGTTCCAACTTTTATAACAAATAAATATTTAAATTTGTGTTGTATTTAATATATTTACTAGTCAAAATATGCAAATGAAACTGAAATACTTACTATTAATATATATAAACATATTCAACATAAAATAAAGTGTGATTAAAAATAAAAACTTAAAAATCTGTAACCACAAACCAGGTTTCTGGACGTGATATTGTAGGTGTTTTTTTTTTAAAGAAGTATTCAAACGTACATGATTTTAGCCGGCCTGACCAGATCGCCCTTTATTAGCGTGCGTTGATTGGTTATTCGAAGATTTATCGACTGATGAAATCAGTCACGCGTTGAGGGAGTCTTAAATATAAAAAAGTTACATGCACCACAGAGAATCAAAATCGTCGTGTTCGAAATTCAAATGACTTTTGCACGCTAGCGGATAAAATAGACTTTTGCACGCAGATTTCGCCCTATAAACGGAGGTTTTCCGAGCGAGTGAGTTGAAATTTTTTTTTTTATATTTGACCTCAAAGGTACGCGTCTTTTGTGATTTTTTTCTTAAACCAAAAGAAATTGATTTCAGAATCTTCATAATTCAACAAAACAATAATTGTACGACAGCCATGAACATTGAACATTCCTACGCTCCATACAAATGGCTACCTAATTGTGACGTCATTATATAATAATTATGTTATGAGTGCCAATATATATTTGTATGGATACAATTAAGTAATTTGCCGCTTTCACCGCGAAATAGTGCGTTTAAGTTCATGGCTGGCATACCATTATTGTTTTGTTAAATAATGAGGATTCTGAACCAAATTTGTAGATTTCTTTTGGATTTAATAAGAACATAAAAGCGTACCTTTGAACTTTGAAGTCACATATTTAAAAAAAAACTTTAATTATACCTATCCTATAACTACAATACGCTGTAGAATCGTCAGTCGTCATATATTACATAGTAGAGGTACATATACTCGTACAGTATATGCCTGTGTGGGCAATTAAAAAAAAAAAACATTTCTGATTCATCCACGGTATAACACCGAAGCTCAATTAGGTACATGCAATACTCTTAATGTACCGTAAAAGTGTTATTCAGTCAATTTTTATTAAATTTCAATTAGTTTCGCCGACTCAAACCGCAAGAATTCACATAATATTCGAGTTTTATACATTCTGGTTAATTAAATCAGTTTATACGCGATGGTCGGTAACGAAAAATTTAATGTTAACTTGCACCTTGCATTAAAAGGTTTAGTATCCATAGTAAGGGTTCCGTCCATTTATAACCCGCTTTTATTAGCTTCTATTTTATTTTATGAATATCGGACAACCTCACACAAATCAATCTAGTCCCACAGTAAGCTCTAGTAGGCTTGTGTTATGGACACTAGACGACGATAAACATACTTATATAGATAAATACATACAAATATTCGAGTTCATCACACAAATATTTGCCCTTGCCGGGATTCGAACCCAGGATCGTCGGCTCAGTAGGCAGTTGCTTAACCACTGCGCCAACCGCGTCGTCTAAATTAAAAAATAATAATCTCTTGTAACTATGTTTGTATTTATTTGTAATTAACAGGGTTTTTCATAAATTGTTGTTAATTTTCTTAAACCATTGATACAAAGATCAAAGCACAAAGAAAAAATTAAATGTGCAACCTGGCGGAAGAGACCGGGAATCGAACCTGGATCTCTGGATTACCGGTCCAGCGTGTTAACCTCTTCACCACCTTAACGCTAGATAAAATTTCGGCGTTTTTCTTTTTGCGTGTCGATTTTTGTATTGTTTACTTGAAAGCCAAAGATACCACGCCAGGTTAGGCATTTAAATTTGTCCTTGTACTTTGATCTTTGTATACTTGGCCGAAGATTCGGTTGGTATAGTTGGCCGAAAACGAAAATATGTTTTTTGACCAAAAATGGCCGAAAGCAAAAATTCTATCCGACGTAGGTTCCGACGACGATAGTTCCCACAAAAAAGAAACATTAGATACACAGTATTATTATTTACACAGTATTTATATTATTTGAATTTTATCTAGGTATACATATACTGAGCTATTTATTCAAATATTAGTGTCCGACAGAATTTTCTTTTTCGGAAATTTTTGGTCAAAAATTATAATTTCGTTTATTATAATTTTGTTTTCGAAATACAAATAACATTGTCTTGCTACTGAACCCTGAACCTGAGACCCATTACAGTAAAGTAAAGCCCAATTGAATGCTATCGCCCAATCAGGCTACTAAACAGTCATTTTTATGCGAAATCCTCTTTTCGGCCCACTAACAATTTACATTCAAGTACTTATTTTGTCCGAATTTCCTCTTGCAGTGGAGTTTTTAAAAACTTAGATAAAAACCGAAAACTGGTTAAGAGCCAGGCGGACTCGTGCGCCGAGAGTTCCGTTCCACTACAATAAAAATTATATAATTGTTACTATTATACTTTGTTATATTGTAGATACCGGGTGTCGCTCAAAAAGGATCAATAAATCATAACAACTAAAGATAATGGCATAAACTACTACACTACTACGCCTACAGTGGTCATATTTTGAACAAGTATTGAGTATTAAAAGTTCAAAAAAAAAATGCGGAGTTATGAAAAAAAAAAATTAAAATATTCATATAAAAACTCAACATAAAATGATTTATGCCTTAATGGGGGCAGAAAATGTAAAAATTACAAGTTTCAGCCAAAATATTGAAAATGACGGAATGATGAAAAAAAAATATTTATATATAAACACAACATAAATAATTATGCCTTGATCGGGGCAGAAAATGTAAAAAATACAAATTTCAGCCATTTCGAAACTCACGAGACCTACGGCTCACAGAGCAACTCGCTTAAACTCGTCAAAGGTTTCCCCAAAGCATCATGCCAAAACACGCTTGCGTGCTTCCCGCCCGTTTGTTCGACAATAACTCATAAAAATAACTCAATACCCACTCTATCGTATCACGAGTCGGTAAAGACTATAGTCCGTTGGCGCTGCTTAATGTCGTCTGATTACAGGGTAGGCATTTGGTCGTGGGTTTGGATAATCCGTCAAATTTAGACGTTAATTGGAATACCGAATGCCCTTTTGACTCGGTATAAAGACACGCTGTGCGCATAGTTGACAGTCCTAAACTCACAGACGGAATCGCCTCTGATTCTGAGGAGAGACTTTGCCTCCTTGTGTGTTGTACCGTCAAATTATATTCGACTGCAGGCAATGAAAGCATGAATAGCTATTTATTTAACTAGTTTTTTTTTTGTATATTGTAGACCAAGATGATGAAATACCTGTATATATGTTTGTTTTCATTTTACCTACCAAGGGCGGAAAGCGCCCACTTCTCATCCCGGGCCGTAAAACTGGCATTACCATACAAATTGATTTCGGGCGCCGCCCGCCGCGATACGGCACGCGGGCAGGTGGAATTAAATTATTATTTCAAATTATACTGTAAACTCAATTTCTCATAATATTTTGTGTATAAGGGTAATTTGATTTTCCTTGTGCATTAAATTTGTTTAATTACATGTCTAGCAAGGTTAGATATAAGAGTCGCTTTAAACAACATCACGTACAGAATCAAAACAGAATTTAATTGATTCCTTTGTGTAACGAAAGTAAGCCATATCTTTTGTATTGTATGAAACTTTCGTTACACAAAGGGCGCGATTGTAGTTTTGTTTTTATTACGCCTAAGTACTTGTTTTTACAAAAGTTTAAAACCCGAAGATTTGGTAAAAATAAACGATTAATTCTGGTCCGAAGAAACAAATAATAATATGGCCAAAAATTACATTAATAATACAAACCGGTAAGCCATGGGAGTCGTCGTTTAATCCCGGTCAAAGCATTTGTGTGAGGTTGTCTGATATTTAAAAAAGAAAATATTTAAAAAGTTATTTACGCTAGCAGACGTTATTGCTATAGAAAAATATTTAAGTAAGCTAGAATCGAGTTAGAAGTGTCAAATCAAAGCACTCTGGGACAAATTAAAAGCAAAAACCTTCACTGAAATGTCAATAGATTTTTTTTCTACCATAGACAATTTTGAGTTTCTTTTGCGGTGCGTTTGAGCACGTTTGAGCGCGGTAGGGCTTTGTAGGATAAATAGTGTTGTCGTTGGTATTGTTGTTGTTTTATATAAAAAAAAACTCATTGTCGTAGGATTTTGTAATTGACTTTGGAAACCACCAAAAGCTGTGATGCAATTTATTTGAAAACAGGAGATTATCTGGAGTGGATTATATGGTTTCTGAATCGTGAACTAATCCGTTTTTTGTAGCTATTAAAATGTATTAAATGTATGCATTGAGAAGCATGATTGGTGTAAAGCTGTGCGACAGGATAAGAAATAGTGTAATAAGGGAACGCTGTGGTGTGAATGACGATGTAGTCACTAGAATTGAGAAAGGGATGCTTAGTTTGGTTTGGGCACGTAGGTAAAGAGGATGCATGAAAGAAGATTCACATAATAAATCTACAAGGCGAATGTGAATGGAAATGTTGGAAAAGGAAGGCCTAGACGAACGTTTCTTGATCCGATTGAAGACGTTCTGAAAAAAAGGCAAGTCAAGGGTACTTTAAACCGGTTATATAATCGGTACATTAATTATTTGAGCCTTCTTGACGTTTCGGTAGCTTTACAGATACTGTTGTCAAAGGATAACTGAAAAAAAGACAAATTTTCTTCACTACACGCGGTACCTCGAACGGTGTAAAACAAATTAGTGTTAAATAATATTAGTGTGACTAGGTAATTGATACACATAGAGATGCCATCTTACTTCAACCTATAGTTGCGTGGCGTGGTAGACAGGCGAATCGTGTGAAAATCTGCAAGCCCTATGCTTACTCCAAAAGCCCTCATAATCCCATAACTGAGGGTAAACATAATAAACTAAGATAAATAATTAGTTACCGCTAACACACCCTCAGTCCATTATCGCACAAGGGAGTAAACGCCCTTTTTTACTACAATACATCGGTTAGGGCAAAATGCCGCGCCTAGGGAGGTAATGGTTTCCGAGGGACCGGGGATGAGTAGCGATTGAAACACGTTGTAAGCTGTGAAATTTGTATTTTGTTTTTTATTTAGTACAGAAAACTCGAATAACAGGGTCCCGGTGTGGACCATGTATGAGCGTAACTTATTTTTTCTTGGCGTGTTGATATCTGTAGATCGGTCAGTATGGGAAAGCCTGAAACTATAAGATATACGAACATCTGTTCTTAGGAACCATGTCATCGATTTTAATAACAAGAGAAACTGCATTCATACATTAAAAAAAACCTGTACCCAGCTCTTGTGTTATGGGTACTAGACGACGATATACATACATATAAAAATATATACCTACTTAAATACACAACCATGGCCCAAGCACAAATATTCGAGTTCATCACACAAATATTTGCCCTTGCCGGGATTGGAACCCAGGACCGCTGGCTCAGTAGGCAGGTGCTCTAAAAACTGCGCCAAACGCATCATTAATTAAATTAATTTATTACATTATACCTCTACTGAACCTTTAACGTTCATTCTTTAGCAACAATGTATGTCAGTATGTACTCAACTATGTCGATTTCAGATATAATTAAAACACTACAGTTAATAATGGACACCCGTGGTGTCCAACAATTATAACATAATGTAGTATCCAACTCCGAAACCGAATAGTAACAATTATTAGTTATATACATTGGATTTGTGACGTTTCGCTTCTGGGATATATAACTATTGTTCGACTTTTTGTCGGCCATTGGTACAACATGCTTGGCATATAATATAACAGGGGAAAAAGTTGGTTCTGAGTATTGGTTATTTGGCTTTTTAGGACGAGCTGACGGTATGTGGGGTGTTTATTATATATAATACACATAGGTTAGGTATATGGGTGTGTACTGATGGACATTAGCAACGTTTCATATAATTTAATTTGATATAACTGTAATAAGCAAAAATTCATTGGGTATTAATTTCAATAATAGTGTAAAAGGCATTTGACATAACCTTTACATTCGCAAGCCTCGCTTCGCTCGTCGTCGTACCTAACCAAACCAAACGTCAAAAAAGTAACAAACATAAAACTTTCATGTTTACATATTAGTGTGATTATAGAGTGACCTGGGATTTGTATTTTCAATGTTTTAAATATCACTATAGATTTGTACGTCTCTTGTATAGCACTGCTTATTCTTTTACCATAACTGTCGTGACTTGTATTCCTGTGCATTTGAGGAGTGAAATAATGGCTACTCGTATTGTATTGTACGCACAGTATCCATCAAATACGGCCACGAGCCACATTTTGCCAATTGTTACACATGTCTTCATTGTATTTGCGTGTTCGTTTTGTGCAAACACTGCACACGCCTCAAATCACCATTTACCAACACCTGGCTGTTTATTCAAAAACACGTGTCCAACAAGTTTCAACAATAAAAAAACAAACGATCACAACTGGCCACCTACAAAAGAAAAAAAATATATGACATCTGTCAGTTTTCCCGCGCTTTTGGCGCTGCGAAAATAACGTCCAAAAGTCTAATTACAAAGGACATACGGACATCATCTGTCAACCGCAGACTGACCAAAGTAATGACGGATACAAAGAATCCTATTGTATCCTTGTCTAATTTTTTCTTTTGTTAAATCGTACGGCTCACACTAGACTGGTTAAACTGACCAAATTAGAGAGGCACCACGTCATTTGGCGATCGCGAGGCAACTTATGTCTTCTAAAATTGGAAGTTTAAGGCGACCATTTTTAAAAGAACTGTGAAGCTATTGAAATTTCAGCAGGGGAAAGACTTTTTTGGTTGGTTTTGTTTGTTACAGCGCGTGCTACAAGTGGTGTAAGTTGGTTTAGTTTGTTTGTTGTTTAAACAATAAACAATTGTTTGTAAAGATAAGAGCACTTCACTTTTGGGGTGCGATTTGCTACCGGTTTTGAATTTTGAGTGTGGCTGAATTTATTGTCTTTGTTTTTATTGTTTGTGGTTTTAAATGATTTATAGACAGGTGTCGAGTATTGAGAATTTAACTATTCAGTCCGAAAAGGTAGTTTTTTATTTTAATGTCGAAGCAAACATTTAACTACTATACATTTAAATATGTAATGAGGTAGATACTAATACCAAATTACGGTACTAGACTACTATATGACTGCTATTTCTAGATTAGTTAGTGCCTTAACTTACCCAAAGTAACTCTTATTTACAAGTCGAATTCCAGGCCTCCAGAAATATACTCATCCTCCTAGCCTTTGTCCCATTTTTTGAGAATCAATTCTCAATCGTGGTCGGCTACCTAAATCCCAAGATGTGGCGTAGGCAGTAGTTTTTACGCAAGCGACTGCCATCTGACCTTCCAACCCAGAGGGGAAACCAGGCCTTATTGGGCTTAGGTTTTTTTTTTTTATACTACGACGGTGGCAAACAAGCATGCGGCCCGCCTGATGTTAAGCAGTTACCGCCGCCTATGAACGCTTGCAACGCCAGGAGCCTCACGCGCGTTTTGCCGACCCTTTAAGAACCTATTTACTCCCCTCTTGAAGAACCGCATACTGTAGCCCCCGGGGAAAACCTCGGCAGGGAGCTCATTCCACATGCGGAGCGTTCGCGGTAGGAAGTTCCTCTGGAACCGGACAGTTCTCGACCATTTAGGCTCTAGCATGTGAGGATGAACACCCTGCCGATGGCGAGCAGGTGGAGGCGAGTGGGTGGTGGAGGTGGTGGGAGGTGGTTTCCTCACGATGTTTTCCTTCACCGAAAAGCGAGTGGTAAATATCAAATGACATTTCGTACATCAGTTCCGAAAAACTCATTGGTACGGGCCGGGTTCGAACCCGCTACCTCCGAATTGAAAGTCGCACGCCCTAACCAATAGGCTACCACCGCTCTCCAGGCCTCCAGAAATACTAAAAAAGATAAATTATCTCAAAATTCATCTCACTTTAAGTACTTAATCCCTATTTTTGTACAACGATTTATTCTTACCTATATATATAAAGATTTAAAAAAATGCATGCCACCCATACTCCGGCGAGTACCTACCTATTACATTGACAAATCTTATTAAACAAAACTCGCCGCCCACAATACTAACAATTAAAGAAAACCCATAATGCCAACAACACATCAACGCGCAAGTCACTTTGCATTGATACCTTTGCCTTGGCGGCACCGAAAAAAAAAGAAAAAAATCAATATGTCACTGGTCCACAAAAGTGGCTATTAACGTCAAAATATTTTGAAAATGGAACGCCGCTTTGACACGCCGCGCGGCTGTGTGGCCGTTACCTGCGTCCTTTGCGAATTAAAAAGGTTTTTGCCTATATTTTTTTTGGGCGGTTTTCCTTTATTGAAGTTATTGCGTATGCGTATTTAAAAACTTGTTGAAAAATGATGGTCCAGCAAAAGTTAATTTTTAATGTTTAGTTTAGATATTATCTTAGAATAAATACAGCTAGAAACCTAGTTAGTGCTTGAAAGTGAAGCCAGTTTTGATCTAGCATCTGTCACAATGTCAATGTCGTTAGCAAAACCGGCTTCATCTTTCGCAAATCTGTTGTATTAAAGTCAAAGTCAAATAATTTATTTGTAAAGACTCTTGTTCTGGGCGTACTTATTTCATAAAACGTATTTTATTGATCTCAATTTTAGTTAATTAATATAGAAGTACAATTCACAATGACAATTTTAAATCTACTTTTCATATTTAGTAAATGCAGTAAGTACGATTTTTTTTCTTTCAAATAGGCCAGCAAATGTGTAATTTTCATAAAGGTTTAGTTTCTCCACAATCACTTCCCCATAGAGATCATAGACATAACTTTTTGCACCGTAACTTTTTCAAGACAGCGGGAGACCAAGGCTTTGCATGTGCCGCTACGATCTGCCAAGAGGCGGTATATTTGTCGTTATTGAAGTCACTTTTGGTGCAATTTGTTGTTATTTCCGGAGTTTTATGGCACAGTTGACACCGGTCAGTGGATATTTGCTGTTTTTCTATTATTTGATAAGTCCTTTGCTCGTTACAATAGATTTTAGTCGCTAGTATTATTGTTATTATGAGTTAGGGCCAAAACACAATTACATGATGCGACGTCGTGAGATTATTAATTTTGCATCTTGTCACATGAAGGTAAAGTTCATTTTGGATTTATGCATTTCCACGACATTACGCATCGTCGCACGACATCGCGTCGTACTACAATGCGATGTCGTGTCTTGTAATTGTGTTTTGGCCCTTAGTCCAACCGTTTCACATTCTGAATTTAGGGATCACATTATTTTTTTAGTTTCCAGCCTAACTGCTTACATTTATTTCATTATTAAAACTTAGAATAAATACGCTTAGAACGGGAGTGTTCATACTGTTCATACAGACAGATTTGTGTAAGATAAAGCCGCTTTTGGTTTTATGTTTTATGTCTACAGAGACATTTTGCTTGTGACATTGACGTTGTGACAGATGCGGCAACGGATAAAACATAGCCCGTGGCTAATCAAAACTATCTTCACTTCCAAGCCCTAACTAGGTTTCTATATAGGCGTATTTATTCAAAGTATTAAACTTTTCGTAGAACAAGTACTTAATGTTTTGTTTTTTTTTTTTTTTTTTTTTATAGCATTTATTTTAATAGTACTTTACTAGACCATTGCAAACGTAATTTTTTAATTTTGATGAAGGCGATATACAAACTGATATATAAACTGAAAGGGCATAATTATTAATTTCCAGGCTCTAGCAAAATCGACATTCACGGAAATGAAACTGTTTCAGTTTAATTATTTGGAAATTAATGAGGTCATGCGAATTAGAATCGGAAGTTGGTCATTCGTTGTTCACCTGTGATGCAATGGTAGTTTTGACCTGACTGCATTAGAAGGAGGGTTATGTTTAAATACAAAACCGGCCAAGTGCGAGTCGGACTCGCGCACCGAGGGTTCCGTACAAACACTCCATCCCGAGGTGGTTACGTTAAGTTTGCACCTGGTATGTATAGCGCCCCATATAAATTAGGTGCAAAGTTAGGTATTAAAAAAACTACTTACTAGATCTCTTTCCAAACAATTTTCGTTGGTAGTTTTTATAGTAATGTACATCATATGTTTTTATTAGATTTTTCATTTTCTTATTTTAGAAGTTAGAGGGGGGGGGGGGGGGCCAACTTTTTTCCACTTTGGAAGCGTCTGTCACGCAAACTATTCGGTTTAGAAAAAAATATTTTAGAAACCTCGATATAATTTTTGAAGACCTATCCATAGATACCCCCCCATACACACGTATGTGTTTGATGAAAAAAAAAATTTTTGAGTTTCAGTTCTAAGTATGGGGAGCCCCCAATATACAGACAGACGGACAGACGGACAGACAGACATGACGAATCTATAAGGGTTCCGTTTTTTGTCATTTGGCTACGGAACCCTAAAAAGGACAAATAGTAAAATGACGGCGATAAAAAAATACCCCACTGCCTTAGAAAGAAGACATATAGGTATACCTAGCTACTCACTTTCTGAAAATATGGACACAAGATGAATTGTAAAAGAAAAACAGATACCAGGATGATGAAAATGCAGTTGGACGCTCGTGGTATAGTCGCATACTCATAATATAGCATATCAAATGAACAAAAAAAATTGCTCTGACTGCGTGAATGTTGTTAAGTTTGAAGAGTAGAAACTATTATATACACAACACCCAGTTGACCACTATGCTATTTTTCCTATGCTAATATGACTATGAAATTTATGTATAAGCATGATTTGTCCTTTCACATGTAAGTCAGTATTTTGTTTTTATATTCGCACCATTAGTCGGAATTAACTCGCCATTTTGCTAACTGTCACGGTGACATTTGATTTCGCGCCACTGCGACCATAGATAAAAGGCTTAACTTTTTATTGCAAGGGTTGTAACGATCTGATTTTAATTTTAATACGTTCATACCTATTCTCGTCACAACGGAAGTTAGTGGCTTTTTCGTATAATCGCCCCATAATGCTAGTTTATAACATCCGGCTCTTTTTAAATGGTTTCGCTTGGTAGGGCCATGTTGCTATTATGTAAGAATTCTGTTTTGTTAAGTTTAAATTGTTTTTATTAGGTAATGGGTGTTTTGTGAGCCGGCATTGGAATAAACGATTAGATTGTAGTTAGATAGTGGTTTCATTATCTGTATTTTTGCAGCTTTATTGTTCGTGTTTTTGAATATGTTTAATGAAATAATCATTTAAATATCCATTTATTTAAATTGATAATGTATTTTTAAGTGATTGATTTGTAGGTTATTATCTGTGTTTTGTTTGTGCCCTTGTCTTTTTCAATGTCAATTTTTTTAGGGTTCCGTACCCAAAGGGTAAAAACGGGACCCTATTACTGAGACTTCGCCGTTCGTCCGTCCGTCCGTCCGTCTGTCACCAGGCTGTATCTCAACAACGGTGATAGCTAGACAGTTGAAATTTTCACAGATGATGTATTTCTATTGCCGAAGCGGTGGTAGCTTAGTGGTTAGGGCATGCGACTTTCAATCCGGAGGTCGCGGGTTCGAACCCGGCCCGTACCAATGAGTTTTTCGGAACTTATGTACGGAATGTCATTTGATATTTACCACTCGCTTTTCGGTGAAGGAAAACATCGTGAGGAAACCACCTTAAGCCCAATAAGGCCTAGTTTCCCCTCTGGGTTGGAAGGTCAGATGGCAGTCGCTTTCGTAAAAACTAGTGCCTACGCCACATCTTGGGATTTAGGTAGCCGACCCCGATTGAGAATTCATTCTCAAAAAATGGGACAAAGGCTAGGAGGATGATGATGTATTTCTATTGCCGCTATAACAACAAATACTAAAAATAAAATAAAATAAATATTTAAAGGGGGCTCCCATACAACAAACTTGTTATAGATTATATAATGTATAGGTACGGAACCCTTCATGCGCGAGTCGGGCTCGCACTTGCCCAATTTTTATTTTTGTTATTTTATTATTTACTCTGGGAAAAAGTTATCCGATTTTTGTAATCTTTGGGAAACCAACCCTATACCTAACAATTAAAAAAGAAACAGTGCCTGGCGGAAAAAATATATAAGTATTGGAATATTTTAACTTTAAGATCAAAGATCCGAATGAAAACTTCAACTACAAATTCTGTAACAATATAACGTTATGTATTTTCTCAGTGTAGTTTCAAAACTAGCGGCAATGAAAAAAAAAAAAAGAGGTTTTATTTGCCAAAAATCGAATCACATGTCAGTACCTACTTTGCTATAACATAACACCTATAACAATTCTAAATGTTTGTCAACTTATGTACAAAATACACCGATAAGTGCATTACTTACTTTTGTGAAATTAAATTACATACGATTTTCATCAACAACTACCGAAACTTTTTAACCTAAGGCTGTAGTTTTTTTACAGTCTAAGATTATATTTATAATTTGTTTGTAAAATTGATTAACTTTATAATGTAATGGCACATCACTGTAAGTTATAAAAAAACATTTTAGTTATAAATAAATAAATGAAAAAATATTTGTTTGTTGCACAAAGATTCGTATGGATTTTAAAACGGCTTCCATTGTCATCGGCTTTGATAAAACAATCTAATCTCGATTTTCGAAATCGAACTGACATATTACCTAAATTACCTCTTAACAATCATACATTTGCTGTTAAAAACCACAACCACATTAACTGATTTAGTACAGATACTGTAGGATAAACTGCAAAATAAACGTTGTCAGACCATATCAAAGACAATTTAACCACTCAACCTGTAAAAGATGTATATCATTCTGAATTTAAGGTCACTTAAGTCTATTCAGAACCGTGCGAAAGCACTTGACATGCGTAAAAATAGCCGTAATTAAATTTAGAAGAAAAAAGCAATTTTGAAGTTGTTCCTTTTTCAAATTTGGAAGACAATGGCCCATTAGACGCGTAGATAAGTATCTAGAGGACACAATTGATTCCTTTTTCGAATTTGGTGTTCGGTTAGTGTATTTGGCGCCCAAATAAATACGTTTTTTTCTTTTTCGTTTTAAAAGATTCTAAACCAGCCTGGCCAGTATAAACCAGCAGTATTATTTTGCTTATGTCTATCACACTATATCCTAGAATGGAAAAGCAAATATTGTCGCGCGCCAGAAAATCGCGGGCAGCAGTAGTTGTCGTCTTAAAATTAATGTGAAAAACAAAATTAATCTCAAATTAGAAGATGTCCCCAACGCTATTTGCGGAGGAGGTAAAATTAGTTTTTTATACTTAACCGTAGTTGGTTGAAAATTATAAATCCTATATCCATCATCACAAACATTCATAATATTTTCAAAAGTTGTTAAGTAGTTCCTGAAAGATTTTACGGAACCAATGAAAATAAACTCACTGCGGTGTCAATTTTTGCGTAAACTTCAGTCATTTGTGCAAAAAGAGGATGAAGGGAATAGGGGCATTGACTCCAAGTATTCAAAACTCTAACACGTCTCTTACAAATTTAAATTTAGAGAGCATTTTATTCAAGACTTATGGCATTTAAATTCTGAAGATATTTAAACAAGGAACGGAATGCAGCCAATTATTGAACGCATTTGGAACGCTATTTTTAATTTTGCGAATTTCAAATATCGAATGTATGTAACTATAATTTTATAGACGTGAGCATGACAATATGAATCTTTTAAGTATTTTACTAATCTATAATAAATAGTTTTTTTAGTAATCGCTAAAAAGAGTCCCCCATTATAATATGTGTAGTAGGTACCTAATTGGAATGCTAGGTATACATACGTATAGGTAAATAAGTATACGACTATTTGAGAATCTTGATGTTATTGATGCTAATTACTTACTTAAAATTAGATTTCAAGTGAGAAATACCTACCTACTTAAAATAAAGTCTTTACAAATTTCCATACAAAGAAGTTTAATATTCAGAAGTGAGTGATGTTAACCAGATGCATTTTGACTTCTGTAACACAGGTGTTAACCTAGCTCAGAAGTCAGGGACTTCAACTAATCGCTGTGTATCGTTTTTGGCCAATAAATGATTATTATTATATCTAATCTACTCCAGCCTTTACTGAAGTATTTCTAGAATTCCTGAAATGCTTAGGTCTTATGGTCTGTGGCTTAGGTTAACCGTAGCGTAACAAGGATTTACTAAACAAATAAATGTGTAACAAGAAATAGAAACAAACGTAATAAAAACCTAATTGACGGTTAACACTAACACTCACACAAAAAGAATCCTTATTTAAATTTCGAATGCCGAAGAAATTCAAATTTGGAACTAAAGCAGGCCACACACGTCGTCTGAATCTGAAAAGCGGCGACTTAATTTTGTTTATCGGCATTCTTTTTAAATGAGGGTGACTTCGGCGTATCAAATGGCAACACTTTCATCCGATCTGTCAGATACATGTAATTGTGGCTGGAATTATGTGTAAAGTTTTTTGTTTAATTGTTATAACGTCATATTTTTAATTCCTACAGTATAGCCTAAACATTATGTTCGCGAGATCAAGTATATATACGGTTATAAGTATATACGATTTGTACCTAACGATTCAGTGTCAAAATTGTCGAATAGGGTTGGTGCAATATTTAGAAGCCCATTTTTTTGCAAAATTCTTAAAATAATGTAAGGTTCATGCGATTAAATTTAAACCAATTATAAAAATTAGGGAACGCCACCGAAAATATTTCGCAGAATACTGCCCCATGTAAATGGAATTTGGCGTGAAATTCCGCGTAAAAGTCGGTGAATGGTTTTTTTGTCAGGTAACAGTTTACATTGTTTATGGTGGCAGTTGACATGTTTGGGACAAACAAGAAAAAAGTGGACGTCGGTAAAGTACTTTGTAGGTGATAGTTCCTAAAGGTTGATATTGTTACGTGAGTTTAAACCGTATATCATCGTTATTAAAGATGTCTTACTATATTTTTAATATGTTTTTTTTTTAGCTTTCATTTATTTTCACCATGTTTGTCCGTCTATCTGTCTGTAATCAAATATTGCAAATTATGACCCACTGCCTGCTTTCCGATTGAGCTGATATTTTGCATTCATATGCAAATATACGATATTATGCTAACACGTAACTCTGATGATGGTGTCAGAATTTAATCATGGGAATTATGTAATAAAACTAGTTTATACTCGATTAATTAATTATTAAATAAAATAAATAAATAAGGGGAAAATATTAAGGGACAATCTCACACAAATCGACCTAATCCAAAACTAAGCAAAGCTATGGGTTCCAGATTACGATATACATAATATATAAATAGCATCCATGACCCAGGAACAAGTATTCGAGTTCATCACCCAAATATTTGCCCTGACCGGGATTCGAACCCAGGACCGCCGCCGCCGGTTCAGTAGGCAGCTGCACAACAAACCGAGCCAACCGAGTCGTCAAAATTAAACTAATCGTTAGTTGAATATATAAAAAATATATAAAAACAGGTTCCGATTTTTTTTTGTGGTTTAAAAAAGTTCTAATTATTTTTATTAATGTATTTAAGTTTTATTGGTTAGGAACTTTACTCAAATCAGCGTTGTAAAAAGGACTGTAACTATTCATGACAATAGGTTGGCATAATATAACGCTAAAGAAATATTTTTCCCTCTCATAATTGTAATTCTTTTGATGCTTTAATTACATCCATCAGTAAATCCACCTCACTACTTAATCTTCTAAGTGATTCCTTACTTATGTAACCTAAAAACCTAAACCTCTTTGGTGATTAAAAAAATATACATAAAACATACCTGGCCGGAGCCTTTGGTGCTGGGGTCTTAAAACGAATTGAAAAAAAACTGTTCCTTTTTTAAAAGGGGCCAATGAAAAATCGCGCCGATACGCGCGGCCCTACCGGATTTAGAAATCAGAAACGATTTAGAACAGAGAATGATGTCGAGAATTTATTAATTATAAACAATTACTTTTTAGTACCATACTTTTGTGTAAGTACCCACAATATGAGTCTTACATATATTATTTACATATATTATAGTTTTAGAGAAATAATTGATAAAAAAAAAACAGAATAAAGAGTTCAAATCAGCAACTTTTTTGAAATGTCAAAAACAATTCGTTAGCATGAAGTTTCTATGAAGATACTGCATGGCATATGACGTTACAAAAATTTGTAGTCCAAACGTCCTCTATTTTGGCCAAATATCCTTACAAAAATCGACCATATCAATATAAATACTTCCTTGTCTTTACGAGTAAATTTATTATAAACTACATTCGACTCTCCTCGTTTCCAATCCCAACATTATATCGCCGCCGAAAACCATTTAGTTTTCAAAAAAAAAAAATCAAATTCAAATCTCCCGCCTTTGTATATAAATTTGTAGAGGTCGTTGTTTTTTTTTAATTTAAGACGACGGGCCGTACGATAAAGTGTTTACCGACTTATTTGCGGCCAGTCTTTTAGATCGTAATAAATTGAGAAAATTATTTCGCTTATGTTGGCGTCACGTAAATTGTTTTTGTTTTATACAGTTTGTTATCAGACAGTAGGTACCTATTTTATGTGCTAAATTGACTTTAAATGGTGTTTGTTAAGTGTTTTTTGCACTATATCTATGCTAAAAGAAATAAAGTAATACCTATAAATTACGTATTTTGATAATTTGGAAATGTTAAGAGCTGTTTATAGTTTCAATTTTAAACTATATCGTTAGGTATTGTAATATCGTATTTGCGAACCCATATCTTTAAAAATCAAATGTAGATTTGAAACTTTAAAGTTTGTTATGTTATTGGTATAGAAATGAAAGTAAACTCAATAAAAAACGATACATTTTACTACCTACAAAAATGACACTAAAAATAACTCAATTTTGAGAAGTTATTTATGTTTGTTTGTTTTATAGTTTTAATGTTTTATTACTACACTCGATAAGATATTGAATTCACCAACGAGTGTGCTAAGGAAAAAAGAATTTTACGGCTTTGTCGGAAAGTTCTTATATGTATTAATATAATTTAGTTATACGTAAAATTTTAGTAGAGACAGCGTGGGATTGTTTTAAGGAAAAATAATCAAAAATGCTAAATGGATCCCAATGGGGTTAACTTTTTTACGCGATGTAATATTTGACTACATTGCAAGGACTTTATAGCTCTATTGACGACGCGGTTAGTGCAGTTTGTAGTGCACCTGTCTGAGCCGGCGGTCCTGAGTTCGAATCTCGGCCAGAGCAAATACAATACAATACAATACAATACAATACAATACAATACAATACAATACAATACAATACAATACAATACAATACAATACAATACAATACAATACAATACAATACAATACAATACAATACAATACAATACAATACAATACAATACAATACAATACAATACAATACAATACAATACAATACAATACAATACAATACAATACAATACAATACAATACAATACAATACAATACAATACAATACAATACAATACAATACAATACAATACAATACAATACAATACAATACAATACAATACAATACAATACAATACAATACAATACAATACAATACAATACAATACAATACAATACAATACAATACAATACAATACAATACAATACAATACAATACAATACAATACAATACAATACAATACAATACAATACAATACAATATAATACAATACAAGTACCTACTCTTTATTGCACATCTCATAAAATATACAGGAGAAATACAATGCAAGACATTACAATTAGAGATAAACAACAGGCGGTCTTATCGCTAAAGAGCGATCTCTTCCAGGACAACCTTTGGGTAGTGGAGAACTTGAAAAAAATAAGATTTTGTTATGAGGCGGTAATATTTGTGTGATGAACTCGAATATTTATTCCTGGATCAATTTCATTTTTCTGACAAGGTTTTGTAGATGATTGTATTTTTCTTCGAACATCCATCAATTGCTCAAAGTTAAATAAAACCTTGTAAAAACCAAGATATTTTTAGCCGACTATTGTAAAGCAATAAGTTTAACGCAAACGAAAAGGCGTTAACTATTATAGAATAAGTACACGCTGCGCCGCGCGGTGTTACCCGCTCATTTCACAGGAACACTCCATTTTATCGGGATAAAAAGTAGCCTATGTGTTAATCCAGGGTGTCAGCTACCTTCATACCAAAATTTATCATAATTGGTCCACTCCAGCCGTTTGAGCGTGAAGAAGTAACGAACACACACATAAACACACGAACTTTCGCCTTTATTACAAGCTTTTATTTAACTTGCATTGTACGAGTATGTATGTATGTATCTCAGTATGTTTATCGGGTGGAATCTCGCAACTCAATTTTGAAGCAGTTATCGTCATCCGATTGAGCTGAAATTTTGCATACTTACTTAACTTTGATGACAATACAATAATATGGTACCATGGGGCTGATCTGATGATGGAGCCGGAAGGTGGCCATAGGAACTCTATAATAGAAAAAGCAATCCTACCGAGTTTGATGGATATCCAGAGAAAAGTACAGTCGGCAATAAAAGCTTGTCACTAAAATGTCATTTTTGACAGAAACTATTAGAGTGATAGTTTTATTTAAATAGCTGTTTGAGCATCTTTGTACATTATTTAACAATATACTTAGCTCTCCCAATCTGGCTCAAGAGAATAACCTCCTACGACCCAGTTTCGAAGAGGGTACTTCCGAGGAAGACCCAATGTCCTAATATTAGAACCAATTAATAAAGTACTGAACGCCCAGACCAAAAATTGTTCGTATCTGGTTAACCGCAACATATACAGCTGTCATATTTTAGGGGTGTTATAATATTGATTTAGGCTTGTCAGACAAAAAGAAAAAACACCAATATCTTTTGTTCTTTATTTAGCACATTGGGCTGTCACATATAATGTAAAACAAATCGAACAGTCTTCAAAATCTTATAAAAAGTTAGTATTTAAACACTTTATATTAGCGGAGATCAACAAAATAGTATTCAGCCTTATCAAAGTTACAATAATAAGTTTTCTTTCTCATAGAAAGCTCAAATATCACACATAAAATTAATATTTTGGCATCAAAATCAACAAAACAATAATAATTTGTACCATTAAAGTTACATAATTAACCTTTTTCTAAAAAAAAACTCGAAATCCCCTCAGCGAATGGGAATTTAAACAAAAAAAAAACACGATAACAATACGAGTAATTACCATTATTGGCCTATTTTTACAACAGGAATTCAACATTCACATAGAAAATGCAAATTTCTACACATTATATTTGTAACAAAAAAATCAACAAAACTTTATTATTATTTTCATTTTAGTTAACATTATAAACCTTCTTTTGTATACAAACTAGAAAATTTGTTTGAAATCAGACTGTTGAAGAAGGTCGAGCAATTGACTATCTTTCAACGCTGTAAAAAAAAAAAAGAAAACGTATGAGCCCAACGGTCTAAAACTATGACCAATTGTACTGTACAAAATTAAATATCCCATTCTTTGTTTCTCTATCACACGAATACAAAAACTCATTCGAATAAGCAGGATGCCAAACTATTAAAAAAAAGCAACATACAGGTTACCCGCCCAGCATACTAGTACTAGTACAAATAAATTATCGTCAAAAATACATGTCGAAAATGACGACATTACGGTGAAATAACAGTATTTACACATAAGTTATTAGTTTTTCTCAAAAACAATACAAAATACAGTAAGTTTCAGATAAGGATGTCAAAGATATTAATAAGTTAAACTAACCTCTTCTCGTTCCACGTGTCATTGTTGCGACGTCTCGTGACAGAAGACCGAAGATACCCCTCCCCGCTCACTTTAAGCAGTGCTGCCACAATGCCAAATATATCCACAGACTACCCGACAACGTAGAGATGACATGGCACGTAATATAAAAATACCAGGCGTCAGTAAATATTTTGTTCTAGTACTATCACAGTGGGTCATTGCTCCAAGTCTCTGTTTAAATAGTCGGGCTTTCACTGCAAACTGATTTTGTCCTAGTATTATCACTTTGAACCCCAGGAGGATAAATTAAAAACGGAGCGATAAATAAAAACATTACCCGTCGAGTGGAGTATAAAAGGGGATGACTTATATTTTATTGTATTTTTAGTTGTACTTTTTTTTCACCGAGTGAGCGAAACGATGGGCGAAAATTATTTCGTATGTTTGGATGTCCGGTCTGTTCTTGCCTAGAGGTCCCATTTCTTAATCGATTCTCGTGAATTTTTGTGAGTAGGTTCTATAATTATATATAATTTTTATAGACAATTTTCGATTTTTTTCAAAATGGCGCAGGTAGGTTGACAACGTAAAGAAAGAAATATTTCAGCCGTTTTGCAGCTATGCTAGTCAAACTGTGCTCTGATATGAATTAGAAAGGATCTTTAACTATCTGTTTAACGGATGAAAAGTATTTTACAATATATATGTTCTTTAGCATACAAAATTTTGTATGCTAAAGAACATATATATCGCGAATGGGTTGCATAAAAATGCGTGGCAAAGGCTATGTTTTTTTGAATGTCGTGTTTTTTTTTTTTATCGATGCCACAGATAGATAAACAGATACTTACACATATCAAACTTATAACACCCCACTTCTTTATGTGATTAAAAATACCTGCAGTTTTTTTCTAATTAAATAAATAAATCGAATCAGGATCAGATGTTTTGAGCGTACTGCCATAAAATCATTACAGACTGCACATAGGTTCCCAAAAACTGATAACGACTCGGGACTAGAATCCACGACCCTACCCAAACCAAACCGAAAAAAGCACATTAAAAATTAGAAACACCATATATAGAAAAAACAATAATCACCAAACGAACGCCGCCCATACACTTCACCTTAAAAAAGGCGTCTATCTCTTTCTAACCCGAGTTAATAACCTATCCCTGTCCCGGTCACACCCAAAATGGACAGCCGAAAAGAAATTAATAACTCAAAATAAACCAGTTTGAGTGGATCTGTGGTTAAGTAAGGATTTTATAACAGGTAAGGTCTAGATAACTTGGTTTTGGAAGGGTCTAGGCAAGAATACATATAATTTACTTCGGCCCCGTAAAATAATAATTATCTTTTGGGTTCAATTTTACTTTTTTGTCAATTGAGTAGAGTGTGTAAGCTTTTGGATGAACTGAGGACAGCTTGTATTTATTATTATAACAAAGCGAGACTTGGACATTTTTCTCTATGATCAAACATGTTTCTTAACAAATTCTTAATGTTACTACTTAGAACAGGGCTATGGCGATTTATTGGTATATATTTGAAAGCTAAAGTTTGAGTTTTTCATTTATAATTTTTGTTTGAAAACCTACTCGAAATTGACAAAATTCACGCAGAAAACTGGTATTTTCAATCACGACTGCATGCAGTGAAAGCTCAATCCAATGGTTTGATCCTGATTCAAGCAAATGTTCGGCTATGGTAGAATTATGTATTCACCTGACAGTTTTTAATAATTAGGTTAGGTAATTAAACATTCCTTCCAAACTTTTTTTTTTATTATACAGATAATATTCATAATTTCAACCAAATTTTTGAAGTCATTAATACTTTTCCCTGAGTTCTAGAAAGTAACATAGCTATTTCATGCTTTTTTTGTGTTGAAAATAAGTTGAAAAAAACCAGCTTACTGCCTGAATTTTATCCATTTCGAGTAGTTCTTGAAACAAAATTTATCAATGAAAAATTCAGTGTAGATTTTAAATATATACCAATAAATCGCAATAGCCCTGTTCTAAGCCGTAAGATTGATAATATATTAAGAAACATATTTGATCATAGAGAAAAATGACTAAAACAATCAGCATTTTTGAACGGATAAGAAGCCTTAAAGACCAAGACCAGCACCTAAAGCTAAAGCATGAAATACGAGTAGCTATGTTACTATCTAGAACTAAAGGAAAAGTATTTTTCACTTTAAAAAGTGGGTTGAAATTATCAACAATTTATCATAAAGTGAAAAAATTTTTTTTTAAAAGGAATTAGGCCTCTTATTGGTCAGTTGGTCACCCTACCGTCAGTTCTGTCGGCCATGTTTCCATAATGGCTCTAGCCGCGGGATGACTCTATATGATCTGTGGCGCGATCTATATTATCTGTGGTCCGCCCATTAATACCGAAACGTGGGATTTTTTGGTTATTGTTTTTGAAAATTAGACATAGTAGATTTATAACTTCGTTCGTGAGGCATCTCATACCCGTCCTATGCTTTGGCGTTCATCATCCTCCTAGCCTTTGTCTCATTTTTTGAGAATGAATTCTCAATCGGGGTCGGCTACCTAAATCCCAAGATGTGGCGAAGGCACTAGTTTTTACGAAAGCGACTGCCATCTGACCTTCCAACCCAGAGGGGAAACTAGGCCTTATTGGGCTTAGGCTTAGGTGGTTTCCTCACGATGTTTTCCTTCACCGAAAAGCGAGTGGTAAATATCAAATGACATTCCGTACATAAGTTCCGAAAAACTCATTGGTACGGGCCGGGTTCGAACCCGCGACCTCCGGATTGAAAGTCGCATGCCCTAACCACTAGGCTACCACCGCTTCTATGCTTTGGCGTTGTCGGATAAAAAATATCTAGTTTCCTACTGCTGATTTTATTTGGTCAGTCAATAAAATGAATGAAATTATATGAAATAATTTATTCAGTAAGTAGGCCACAAGGGCACTTTTACAAGTCAGATTTTGAATCTACCGGCACGCGGCATTTCCCAAGAGGAGACCGCTGTTGAGAAGAAAGCCGAAAGAAACTAACTAAAACAATAATTTTTATTTGTGGTATAAACAAATACATTGGCATACGTAAAGGAGATGTATAGATTCTCCAAATCAAGGTTAAGGAAGTAACTAATTAATTAAACTATTAATTAGAAATACATGGTTGAATAGTTTATATATTCCATATTTTTTTAATGTACCACACAGTACAGTTCCATTTTTACGGTTGAATTATTTGAGATATAAAATCAAATCCGTGTTTTGATCATTACCTACTATCCTATGATTAATCCATAAAGATCATTGCAAATTCATATTTTTTGCAAAATGTGAGATTATCATTACAAATAAGTATAAGCGTGTTTACAAATCATTATCATTCCGCGAACTAATTGATATTATCATTAGCACGATTTGAAAAACGCTTGAAGAAAAGCTTGCAACTATAAAAAGGTTATCGAAAGAAGATAATATATTATACTCTTTATTTATTTATATATTTTGTGAAATATCTATTTTTACACAGAAAACAACCGTAAGTCTCAGATATATTAAAATACAAACGAAACGCTCAACTCGAGTGCTCGGTTGGCCGCCGCCGCGACTGATCGGCTCTCCTGTGATGAATCGCGAACTGGATCGAAATATGTCGAGTGATATTCGAATTCCACGACGTGAGTAAACCCGTTTCGTTTGTATTAGGTATAATATATCGATTTAACATCGCTATTTCATGCTTTCATTGCGTGCAGTCGAAAATAAGTTGAAAAAAAAAACAGATTTCTGCGTCGTCGAATTTTGTCGATTTCGAGTAGTTTTTGAAACAATAGTTATCAAACTGTTGTACGTTTCAAATATATACCAATTCGTCGCATTATACCCCAGATTTAACTAGTAACATTGATAATAGGTATGTTAAGGAACATGTTTAATCATAGAGAAAATAATCTAAAACAATCAGCATTTTTGAACGGATAAGGAGCCTTTAACTCTATTATCATGAACGGCAGTGACATTTCCAAAACCTTCATTAGACCAACTAAAAAACTGCTATCAAAACCTACCCTCTGATAATGATCGCACTAAACACACAATAAAGCCAAAGCAACGCGGCACATCTAAACTAACTATAACTCACCTTTTGTCAATTGTGACTTTGTTGGCGCCTCAGACCACCCAGGATAGAAACCAAAAAAGAATATCACAAACGCACCGCTGTTATAAATTTTGTTCAACAGTCAAAATGTTTTGATGTTTGTGTCAGGTGCGTGCATGAGAGTTGCCATTTTGAATGGATGCAGCTATTAGGGATTTTGTTTGGACGATATTTAGAAAAAGTTATTTATTGGAGCCGCGTAAAGGCTAAGAAGAGAAATGAGTAGGTATGCTTCTCTTAAATCTATGATAGCAAAGTATGAAATAAATAAATCTTTATAACCGGAATATTTGTTTAGCAGTCCGGTCATGTCCTGCAATTACATGGTTGATCTGCGGTCACATATGGCGACTGGCCTGTGGTCTTGGTCATATAAATATATATAAAATGTCTCGGATTATTGTGGTCGTCATATTTGGATTTGATTCTGAGTTTTTAAGTCGGGTTCTGCATTTAAAGCCCGACCGATATATGAGGATTGTAAAAAGGGCGCAATTTATAAGATTTACATGGCAACAATTTTGCAACCAAGCGCAACCCACTTTAATGACATTAGTTTTAAATACCTGTCAGTTCCACTATGTTAACCTCGTAATATCATTTGATGGAATGCACTCTTTTCCTGACTGTTTTTCGTGTAGTAAACACATGTACACTTTATTTATAATCTTACGTTCACAATTGTGAATGGTTTTCGGCATTTTCTTTGAATAATTTTAAATATTTGTCTGTTAAAGAAATCACCACGAATGACATTGACATTGTTGAAAAACCATCATAAAATTGCCAGTGTAAGAAATTAGTCCCATTGAAATTCCGCAATATGGCGCATCTTCATATATTTCTGGTCAGGCTTTAATTAATCTGTTTCACAGACACAATTATCTACACATTGTTAAACCATTAATACAAAGATCAAAGGTCAAAGAAAAATTTAAATACGTACCCTGGCGAAAGAGACCAGGTATCGAACCCGGTACCTCTGGATTACCGGTCCAACGTGTTGTTAACCTTTTTACCAGCCTAATGCCTATTGTTATTCTTATTCATAATTTTCATAAAAATACTCATTGTTTTAACCGAGTTCAAAAAAGGAGTTTCTCAATTCTTCGATATGCTTGTTTTTGTTTTGTTAATTTATGAGGCCTTATTCCTTTTAAAATGCTGATTGCTTAGGCATTTTTCTCTATGATCAAACATGTTTTTTTAACATATTATTGATGTTACTACCAGGACAGGTCTATTGGGATTTATTGGTATATATTTGAAACCCACAGTTCGAATTTTTCATTGATAATTTTTGTTTCAAAAACTACTCGATATTGACAAAATTCACGCGGAAAATTAGTTTTTTCAACTTATTTTCGACTGCTCGCAATAAAAGCATGAAATAGCTACGTTACTACCTAGAACTCGGGGAAAAGTATTATTCACTTCTAAAATTTGGTTGAAATTATCATTATATTAGTCATAATATGAAAAAATATTTTTTCAAAGGAATAAGGCCTCTTATGTTTGTCCCGATTACCTACTCGAAAGCTGGTCTGATTAGGCTTTTTTCTGTTTAGATATGGAAAGGCATTCTTTCTAGTAAGTCCCATTCTCCAATTATCAACATCATGATCTTATGAGGATGGAGAGTTCGAGGGAACTCTGAAATAATTTGAGCTATTTTTTTCTAAACTGCTTTCTGAAATACGATTTGACTTAATTATCCGTATCAAGCATGTCCCTAATGAAGAACTCCATACGAGTTCGAAACATTTCGAGCCCTTGACAAATTTCTAAGTATAACTTATTTATTTATTTAATATTTATTGCTCAAAAGAAAACTTATCGTACAAAAGGCGACATTCTCTACCAGTCAACGTTCGGGCAAAGCAGATAAATTGTGGGCGGTGCAACTAACCTTGAGTATTAACCGCTTAATACAATAATTCCATATCTTTACATCTTCATCTAAGGGTTCAACAATACAATTGAACCCAAAAACTGTCCAAGCAAAATATTTGCAAAAATATTAAATATGACCTACTTTTGACCACTTCCTTCGAGTAATTTTAGTTGAAATTGCTAAGTTTCTCTTCGGCAACGATTCCTGTTGCAAGTGGTCACCGCTTGGTCAAATTGTGGGTCATTATTCAGAATAAATTGCTAAGTAATATTGTATTTGTAAAAGTTATTGTTGTGGAAGCTAGTAATTTGCAATATGTTGTTTGTTTAAATCTAGATGTTTAACATGTATTATGATCATATAGTAGTGTAAGGAACCTATTGGTTAGTTAATACGCAGTTGTATTAAAGTCCAAAAAAAACAATGTCCTTTATTTAATTTCCATTAAGCTGCACCTCGCTACATTAGGTAATACTTATAGCACAAGCCTTGTTGACCTTGATTTGACATACTCACAAAATTTCATGGGAATTGGTTGAGAAACAATCGGAACTATCCGGACACACGAGATAATTTTCGGCCAAGCTTGTTTGACATGATGCCCACGGCTACTTCCTACCATTGCACTGCTCGCCATCGGCAGGGTGTTCATCCTCACACACTGGAGCCTAAATGGTTGAGAACTGTGCGGTTCCAGAGGTAGTTCCTACCGCGAACGCTCCGCAAGTGGAATGAGGGGGTGCCGTGGTGTCCCCGGGGGCTACAGTATGCGGTTCTTCAAGAGGGGAGTAAATAGATTCTTAAAGGGTCGGCAACGCGCGCGTGATGCTCCTGGCGTCGCAAACATCCATAGGCAGCGGTAACTGGATGAATCAACTTTTAAGTGCACCTTGTTGCATGGTTACGCAAAATTTGACCCTTGGACACCTAAGCATTTTTCTATGAAACAGTTTGAAGATGTCACTTGGACAACGGGGACAGAGTAAACAACACAAAAAAGTTCATTCACCCAACTGCTTAATATCAGGCACGCCGAATGCTTGCTTGCCATCGCCGTAGAGTAAAAAAAAATCTAAAAATGTGGTGTTTCCACATTAAAAACATTAAATGAGATGTTTACGTACAAAAACATTCAAATCATAATTCATAAGTACGCCATAGCAACCGAAATGATACCTATTTACAAACTAAATGGTTGTTAAATTACAAATGCAGAACAAATGACGCCGACCATTTTGCCTGTAATGTTTTTTAAATGATGATGAGGTCGGAATTAAATGTTTATTTCATGGTCCGCGGCACACCAGAATCAGTAGGTACGGCGTCCGTACCTACTTCATTAATACAATAACAGATATCCATACAAAGACAAAAGAAGTTCTCTTTATTAATTTCCGTAAAAGCGGCCAGGATCGTATCCATTTCTTTTATAGAATGCTTCAGTTCATAAAATTTTCAGTTCATAGACAATTTTTTCTCGGAAGTTATACATTTTACAGAAATCTTGAAAATGTCATCCTATAGAATTAGGTTAGGTTAGGTTTGTGTTTATAACATATATCAAAATTTATGGTTGCAAAAAAAATACGCTTTCGATGACATGATATTTCTATGAAATTAAAATTCGATGAAACGGTTCTCTATGAAACAAGGGTGGCCGGGATACTTAAAGGATAACGTAACGCAATAGAAGCTAGAGTGGCAGTGGCTAATAGTGCTAATTCTGGTTTTACAATATTTGACTTCCGACTCTTACGAAGTCTGTCACAAGCACAATTTATTTTATTCTATGACAAGCATGTCATAATATAGTTAATTCAAGAGGCCTTATTCGTTTTAAAATGCTATTTGTTATAGACATTTTTATCTATGGTCAAACATGTTTCTTAACATATTATTGATGTTACTACCAAGACAGGGTTAAATTAGGATTGATTGGTATATATTTGAAACCTCCAGTTTGAATTCTTCATTGATCATTTTTGTTTCAAAAACTACTCGAAATTGACAAAATTCACGCGGTATATTAGTTTTTTCAGCTTATTTTCCATTGCACGCAATGAAAGCATGAAAAAGCTATACCCAGAACTCGGGGAAAAGTATTATTCACTTCAAAAAGTTGGTTCAAATTATCATTTTGTCATGATATGGAAAAAATACATTTTAAAAGGAATAAGGCCTCTATTGCGATCTCCAATAATACTAGGGATTTTCATTCCGCTATGGCATCATTTTGTAGCATCACGTAAAATTGAAGGGGTTTCTTTCAATATTGTTGTTATTTTACGGAATACTGTTTATGAGTAGGTAGGTGCACGGCCCTAATGAAGTTTCCCAGGGGTCATTGTTTGCTGGCCGGGTATAAGTAACTGACGGTGATGATGTATACTACTAATTTAATCAAGTATAGCGAATAAGCAAGGTAAAGTAAATAGGTACCTAACGTGTTTTTTTTATTGAAAACTTCGCAGGCATTAAATTAAAACTAGCTACATTTTTAATAACTGAGGTACAACGCCATATATAAACTAAACACAAGTGACGAACTTTAATTTAAATCAACGAAATAATTATAATTGAATGTATTAAAAGAATGACAACAGAAAAGAACTTATAGTGCCATCTGTTATCGAGTAGTTGATTTGCGGTTGAAAATGCGTATTGATAAAAGCGCTATCTAGTGGCCAGTAGCGTAACTAGATCAAAGAGTTCACTGCTATTTAAACGTTATCAGAAAGCTACGTATATAGCTTGCCGTTTTAATGATGCGGCGCTAGGTGGCGCTGTTTACAAAAAATAGTTTATAAATAGCTCAATAGATGACGCTTGTATAAGTACTTACGCGACTTGTATAGATTTGGCAATCGTCTTGAATCTTGAATTAATTGTTAGTTCAAGTTATAAGGAAAAATAATTAAAATTACCACTTTAATTGTAACATAAAATATATTTCTTACAAGCTAAATACAATTATTTATAAGTATTTATAATTCCAGCAATTGAAACCGTCGCCTCGCCATACATATTTATTTTTTAATAACTTATTTTTCACATCAACAATATATATATTAGTGTTTAATTAGTGTTTAAAACAGATATTAATGGAAATATCATTTTACAATATTTAAACATTTTAAGACGCAAGTGATAATCATATTCCTTTGCAAGGGATTTCAAGGTTTTTATAAAATAAAAGCGCTCACATGAAAATTGTATTAAATATAGATTTCCGTAAATACTCGAATAAATAAATTTTTGATAATAAAGAGGACCAGAAAAAATATTGGAGGCATAATCAATTTTTCTCATCTTTACAAGCTTTTATTTAACTTGCAATGTATGTAACTATGTTTGGTGGAATCTTGAAACTCAATTTTCAAGCTCATCTTCTACCGATTGAGCTGAAATTTTGCATACTTAACTTTGATGAGACATAGGTAATAGTAGAGGATCCCTTTAAGAACGACCTTCACCGAGATGTTTATTTGATGAAATGTATTTTATATTTAATTTAATATGTCAATAAATATATTGCATATGGGTTGCCTAACAAATTTTAGTCCAGGGTATGTTTAATTAATGATTAAAAAAAATATTTTTTTAAACATTTGATTATTATATAAATTCTATACCAATCGAAAGTATGAAGCCCATAGAATATGCAAACGTTAGGTTGCCTATTCTTTTCCCGTCGCAACTATCGGGTAGCCAGGTTTAAACTGGTAAATCTATACTAGCATTTTGCAACGGTCTGATTATTGAATTGAAATTAAATAACATTAAAGATTATTTTATTATGAACACGGTGGTATAGGGTTGCCTGCGAAAAATCAGTCCAGAATTCCGGTTGTCGAATTTTGAAAAGTAAAATATTGCATCGAGTGAATGTGTGCGACTGAGAGGTCCCAACCAAAACCATCCCATACGATAGAAGAGGACACAGCATAGCAGGTGTTTGAAGTCCGCCCATTTAAAAAAAGAGAGTGCGCATGCTATTTGTGCTTGAAAATGAAAAGGATAGCGATAGACTCGTATATGCTGTGCATTATTTTGGAGTAGATTGTCGCTATAGATACAATAAAATGCATGGTATAATAATATACTCCGCCTGGTACTCTCTTCCGAGACTCGCGAACCACGTGACTGACACAAGCCTACGTCATCATGGTGTTCAGACATTCTCATACTTTTAAATGTTGGAGAATTTTAACCAACGGTGAAAAGTGTTTAAACGGCATTAATTTTAAGTGATTCAAGTAGAAACATAGGTAGTAGAATAAAACAAATGTAATGTATCTAATCTTTCGGAGTTTCTTCTCAACAGTGGTCACCCTTTTGTGAAATGTCGATAGACTCAGACATGTAAAAGTGCCCTTGTGGCCTACTTGCAGAATAAAGTTCATTATTTCATTAATTAATTGATTAAAAAAAAAGTTAAATAACTATAAAATAATGTACAGCATATACGAGTCTATCGCTATGCTTTTCATTTTCAAGCAAAAATAGCATGCGCACTCTCTTTTTTTAAATGGGCGGACTTCAAACAGCTGCTATGCTGTGTCCTCTTCTATCGTATGGGATGGTTTTGGTTGGGACCTCTCAGTCGCACACATTCACTCGCTGCAATATTTTACTTTTCAAAATTCGACAACCGGAATTCTGGACTGATTTTTCGCAGGCAACCCTATACCACCGTGTTCATAATAAAATAATCTTTAATGTTATTTAATTTCAATTCAATAATCAGACCGTTGCAAAATGCTAGTATAGATTTACCAGTTTAAACCTGGCTACCCGATAGTTGTGACGGGAAAAGAATAGGCAACCTAACGTTTGCATATTCTATGGGCTTCATACTTTCGATTGGTATAGAATTTATCTAATAATCAAATGTTTAAAAAAAAAATTTTTTTAATCATTAATTAAACATACCCTGGACTAAAATTTGTTAGGCAACCCATATGCAATATATTTATTGACATATTAAATTAAATATAAAATACATTTCATCAAATAAACATCTCGGTGAAGGTCGTTCTTAAAGGGATCTTAGACTATAATGAAAATACAAAAAAAAAATCTTTATTAACAATCGCGGATCTATAATAAGGAAGACTGCCAATTGCCTATAGAAGTACTGTTTGATGTGTTGTAGAGGGCGCCTGATTAAATTGAGTATTTTAAACAATTTCAAATTAACTTTCGCATTTAAAACAATAATACAATTTTCGTACCTTTAAAGTCTTATATTTCAGACATTTTATTTTTTTTATATTATGATTAGAGTTCATAAACTGCGAGCAAAATTCATTGATCGTCACTGGTATCATACGTAATTTCGTTCCCTGATCACGTTAATTGACTGATTGATATTCACATACCTACAGTATGTTGTACAGTTCAATATCAGTCATCATTCCTGTTGCCTTAGTGCCATACAAAATATATGAGCCAGCCCTCACTAAGATGGCTCCATCTACAACAGATTGGTGGAACGCGACTTCGTATAACCATTGACAGGAATCTCTGCCGTTTCGCCTTATTATTTCTCGTCTAATTTTTCATTTCGACAAATTTCCACTTCGCGGAAAGTATTTTTCTATGAAACTGTAAATTGGGGATTGTTATATAAATATAACAAACCCAACCTAATCAATGGGGTGATATTTGCTATAATTATGTTTTCATTAAGAATTATGTTTTTATGTTTGCATCATGCATTTTTATTTATGACTGTGACAGAGGAAAAAAAATCATCGAAGTGAAAATTCGGCGAAATGAAACATTTCGACGAATAATAATTCCGCGAAAGGCAGAACACCCATTGATAGTCTTTTAATAATGAGTCCATGTCCTTATGGTTACATGAAATAAATATAATTAAATTCAATTCTTATCCAATTTTCACGGTAACCTATCTCAACTCTGAAAACGTTTCGCCAAATCTTCATTTGTCCCAAAGTTATTTTTTCCTAAAACCATTAATATATTCAGGATTTTATAAAAGCCTTTCAAATAAGCAAAGATCGACACGAAAGCATAAGGAAAAATTCAAAAGATTATCTCGCGATAGGGTAAGGTAAGCGCGCTGGATCGGTAATCCAGAGGTACCGGGTTCGATTCCAGGTCTCCGCCAGGTTACGCATTTCAATGGTTTTATAGACATCGTTTTAAAGAACCCATTAGGTTAAGTTAGGTTTGTTTTATAATTATTCTGAAATATCAACAGTTTGGGACAAATGAAAATTTGCCGAAACCTTACAGATGTGCAACAAAAATTAGCGTTTCAGATAACCAATTCTTACATAATGGTCCCTTCACTTTTTCCCCTTCTTCTTCTTCCGTCTCCTCCCAACCTCCACTCCACTCAAATCCTGGTACCCTTCCATCTTCTGAGTCTCATACTCCGGGAAGTTAATCCCCTCTGCCTGCTGATAGTTCTCAGTGAAGCTCTCTGAGAACTTGGTGCTTAAGGTCTCACTGCCGAAGAATTTCCCGGTCAGTTCAGGCTTCTGGAGGTTCTGGTATTTGTCGGGGCAGATCGTGCTGAGGATGTTGGTGGCGAGGACGACAGGCGTGGCTGGATACGCCTGTTGCAGTGGTCAGAACTTCAGGTCCTGGAATAAATTTAGATTCTTTTAATTTAAAAATAAAATAAAAAATAAACTTTATTTTATAATAAACAATGTCAATATATTACGCTAAGTCAATTAACATGCACTTGTACTATGATCAGTGATCGGGGATTTCTCTGCCAAACGCGGGATATCAAGTCGAAATGATAATATGGATACGCCGCTTGGCCCGCGATAGGAACAAAACTGTTCGAAAACTAAACGCTATTTCGGTGTTGGTAATTCGTTTATAAAATAAAGGACTGTTAAAAAACAGTGTTGGTTATGATTTAAAGAAAAAATATTATTCAAAACTCTCAGGCGGGCAAAAGCTAAAACAATAGTCAAAATGTCGGTTGAAAAACTAGTTAAACTACAGGAACGAGATATGTCAATCATCGATGCCCTAGAAATCTTTGATGAAGTCCGGACAGTTGTAAGTTGGAGTAATAGTTTACGCATAGAGACTAAACTAGAAGCAGTCATGGCTCGAAATATGGATTTAGATCTTGTCAGAGCATACGCCGAGCAAATATCACACGAATCCGCATCCGATGAAATTTCTGTATACAAATTCGCCCCGCTAACGTCGGTCGAAGTAGAAAGGTCATTTTCGGCTTATAACTGGATCTTAGATGTCAAGCGAAATAGATTAACATTAGATAACATTGAAAAAATTATGGTTTGTTATTTTAATTTTATAGAGACCAAAATAATAAAAAAAAAATATGTTATTTGACATTCGAAATAAATGATTATGTATAATATACAATTTTTATGTGAAAACTGTTATTTTTATATTAACTTATCTAGTTTTAAAATATTTTGATAGCATTAAGAAAGTTATAGTTTGATTTTATACAATTTGTAAGATTTTAATTCTATGTATGTATGTCACGTTTTTTATTAAAAGAAGACCAACGCGTAACCAATGTATCATTGTACTGACATTTATTTTTACGCGTTTACTACCAGCAACATGGGTCTCGACTCGGTCGTTGAAAGGCAATGCGAAACTGATAAGGTAACGCGAGCTTAGTGGTTTTATTGATATATTCAATTGATCTGTAATCAAATTTTCAATTATTAATAATAATAATATATGCAATGCATGATTAATTGATTAACAGTAACATGCCGTAACACTCTCCTATATCGCACACGAATCCCGGAATCCCGCGGTATATCCATACTAGCATAATGAATGAGGTCATTAACCCCAAGTGACAGAGAAATCCCCGATCACTGACTATGATCGTCACATACATAATTACAAAAAAATAACAGCGAAATTGATTGAGTAGTTAGAGAAGAAATTAAATGATTACATGCCAAAATTTAAACAAATTGAGATAAAAATGACAAAGAAAGACGTTAAAGTATTGTCAAAATACGAAAATTAGGTTTATTCTGAAAGGGGCACTTTTACATGTCTGAATCTTAATCTACCGGCGAGAAAGCCGAAAGAAACTCAACAATAAGTATTTTTTTCGTAAATTATACTTAAATCCTAATTTTTGTTTGGGATTTTGACATTCCTTTGCTGAATCCTACCATATTAGTAGAACTAGTGAGACTTTTTACGTCACTCACGTAACAAAATAATTTCGCACGTTACGTCGTACAAAGAATAATAATTGGGCCATTGTCAGTTCAAGAAACAAAATTCGTCCCTTCGGTGGTCAAAAGTTAAGACCATGTATGAATCTAGGTGATGTTGCTATTACATCGGATTATAGAAGAGGGAACGTTCTTAATTCTCACAGGCATTTAATCAGAAAATTAAGCCCTGGAATCCTTAATTTCACCAATGTCCACCGGAAAGACCGGAAAGGCACCCAATTAATTACGCATTTTAATTGTAAATTTTATTTTGTCGTAATAATTGATTTCAAACTCACGATTTTATGACATTCGTAGAGGTAAAAATAAAAAGGGAATCGGACAACTTTTATCTATCAGGATATGTACGTTATAGAGCCAAGTTTAATTTTATCCACCCCCCCCCCCCCCCCCCCCCCCCTCCGCGAAGAACTTGGAAGTATGGAAGCAACCTCGTACAGCACGATAGATATACACCTTAATTAATAAAAGGGATTATTAAAAGCGCCTAAGCAAATGTAAGAGCAATTGTGCTTTTGGTGTAATCATTAAATTTCCTACAGGGTCATCAATGTCATCATGAATTACTTACTCACTTTTCAATCTTTTTAGGGATAATTTCCAGGATGAAAACTATACTATGTCCTTCCTCGGATCTTAATCTATCTCCATGCTAAATTTCATCAAAATCGATTCAGCGGTTTAAGCGCGAAGAGGTAACAGACAGACAGACACACTTTCGCATTTATAATATTAGTATGGATTAGTAGAACATACCTTGATGGCCTGCGGCAGATCGGGCAGGCGCATGTCACGAAGCTGCTGTGGCAGATTCATGCTCTTCACGGCAGAAACGGCGCGCGCAGGCGCGGCAGAAATGCCAGCCTGTAATGTTTGTTAGACAATTGACAACACTTCATATTTCTAACAGGTGGAAATTAATATAGATATCGAGCTTTGCGTCGTAACCCACAAAATATTTGATTTGCTTTTTCTGTATGTAAAGAAATATAAGTAAATACATAAAATAACCGAAGTCTACGACAACTATGCCTGCATAGAAAGTCAAAGTCAAAGTCAAAGTGTTTTATTTGTTAAACATAGGTGATGGCTGCATAAATACAGAGATGTTACATTTCCTTGTGTTGCACTATGTTTTGCCACTTGGCGTACAAAAACATTTCCTTAATATCTATTATGCTTATTATCTTATTAAGTTTGCAGAATACATTATATACAATAATGTGAATGACAATGAAATAATAATAAGGAAAAAGAAGTTGAAATAATTAGATTACCAATGAAACAATAATAAAGAGAAAACAAATTGAAATAATTAAGTCGATTGTCAATGAAATGATAATAAAAAAATTAAATTAGTCAAAAAATAATTACAATCAATTTAGGTCATAATTTAAATAATCGAGAACAGTATAATAACACTTATTTGTAAGCATAGTTAATAGTTTATGCCTCAAAACTGGTATTGGTAACAGGTTCAAATCTATAGGTAATTTATTATAAATCCTTATCGCAAGAGAACATATACTTTTGCGCATCAAAGCGGTTTTTCCAAGAGCTGGGCATAAATCCTCCCTAAATCTTTGCCCCAAACGTTCGCTAGTGTAATTGGCTTTTTTAAACAACGCTGGATTATTTTTTACGAATATTACCATTTCTAAGATGTAAAGTGAAGGCATTGTAAAGATGTTCAAATCCTTGAAATGCGACACACAACTATCAGTTTGTTTAAGGCCACGCATTGCTCTGATACATCTTTTCTGGGCTTTGAACACCGCTTCTTTATTTGTAGAGTTACCCCAGAAAATTATGCCGTAACGTAAAGTTGACGCTACAAAACCATGGTATGCAGTTATTACAGCGTCAGGACTAGCTTGCTTTGCAAGTTCATAAAGAGCATAGGCATACTGGTTCAGTTTTAAGCACACTTGCTCAGTATGTGAGTTCCATGACAGGTGGTTATCTACATGTACTCCTAAAAACTTGGTAGCAGAAACTGATTCAATCAGTGTCCCCTTATAATTACAAACGATTGGAACAGGCAATTTCTGTTGATAAAAATGCATGATTTTAGTTTTGTCAAGATTAATTAATAAATTATTCACATTTAGCCATTCAATTATGTCTTTTACAGTATTATTAATTTCCATTTCATAATCATTAATATCATTACATTTAATAATAACAGTGCTGTCATCAGCAAATAATACCATAGGGTGTTTGACGTGCCGGGGTAGGTCGTTAATATATATTAAAAATAGTAGAGGTCCGAGAACACTTCCTTGTGGCACGCCATGCATAATTTGCCTCTTTCTAGATCGGTACACCTTTACAAATTTAGTGTGCATGCATATTTGAGAAAGTTCAGTATATTGATCTCTATTGCTCAAATAGGAATTTAACAGCTCTAAAATATTCCCACGGATACCGTATGCATTCAACTTCTTTAAAAGTATGGAATGATTTACATAGTCGAATGCTTTAGTCATATCCATAAATATGGCACATACTTGGTTTCGCTTATCTACATTTTCTAATACTGGCTGCACAATTGCCATATTTATGGTTTTATTTCTACGAAACCCTTTCTGTTCTGCAACTAGCAAATGATATTTCTCCAGATAATTGTATAGTGCCTCAAATATCACCTTTTCCACTGCTTTAGAAAAAACCGTTGCTAGAGCAATTGGTCTATAATTTGACACATTCATTTTGTCCCCTTTTTTATATAAAGGTTTTACAACAACCGGCTTTAGCTTGTCTGGGTATACTCCCGTTGAGATACTGAGGTTAACAATATGACTTAGAGGATGGGCAATGACATGCGATACCTGCTTTACAGCTTTAGTATTTATGTCGTCATATCCGACACTATTAGTATTTTTGAGTGCCTTAATGATAATCAGTATGTCATGGGGAACAGTAGGTGCCATATACATAGATTTGCTACAGTTAGTTTTTAAATTACATTGGGCTTTGCCATTGTTTACGATTTGGTCAATAAAAAATTTATTGAAAGTATTGGCTATATGAGTCGGATCAGTAATTGTCACATCGTCCTTAATAAGCTTTAATATTGGTTCTTTGGGGAATACCTGTTTGCTTTTATTAAGGACTTGCCAAGTAGCTTTTGATTTGTTGGTCGATTGCTTTATAAAATGGTCATTTTGTGAGCGCTGCGTGAGATTTAGTATTTTCTTATATCTAGTATTATAGATTTTAAGAATATTTTTATTAACTTTATTAGGACAAAATCAATATTTCCATAATAAGTTGAGTTGAGTTGTAGTCTTCGACCTATCCGCGAAAATAAGCTGTCAATAATGTGAAGCTCAACGTCATTCGTTTATTTTTGAAGTGAAACTTCTAATGCGATTTCCAACAAGGTTGCGTTAAACGTTTAACGCTACCGTGGAGGGGGTAGGAAAGCACTGTTGCGTTAAACGTCCAACGCAACAATCCCACGGACAATGCGACGGATTTAAGGTTATGTCAAGGTACGTCTCTAGTGAATATCAATTGATTGTTAGGTTTTCTCTTTTGAAATTACATAATGATGCATTCACATACATTATTATTGTCTACTATTTTAATTACGTAGGCACATTTCAACAACAAAAGTTTCAAAAAGAAGTTTCACTTCTTCCGCGCGGAGGGCCTCCACGCACTATATTTTTTTTTAGACACCAGACTACAGTAACCTATCCATTGTGTTTTGGAGGTAGGTACTACATTATAAATAAATTTTAATAAAAAATAATAATAATACATTTCAAAATCTAGAATTTTATAATAGTATAAATAAATGATAAGGCACATACTTCAGCTTTCTGCATCTTGTTCTGCTCCTGTAACCGGCTCAGGATGTCGGCCATGTTTGTCTGCAGCACCATGCCGCCCATCACCAGCTCATCCAACACCTGGACAGGCAACATCATTCATATTTTGTAAAAGAAAGCCGCCGCCGCGACTGATCGGCTCTCCTGATGATGAATCGCGTTCCGATTCGAAACGTGTCGAGCGTTATTCGACTTCTACAACGTGAGTAAACCCATTTATGTATTTTAATAGAGTCCTCATACGACATGCGAAAGATGAAGCCGCTTTTTGTTATATCTGTGCGTGTCTACCAACCAGAGATGGGCATTATTCGAATAAGATTTTATTCGAATAAAAAATAATTCGCGTTTTTTTCATTCGTGGATGATTTCATTCGCGAATGATTTATTCGCGGATGATTTATCCGCAAATAAATCATTCGACCGGTTTTCAAATGACGAATGATTTATTCGTTATTTTTATTCGAATAAATCCACGAAAAATATTAGTTTTTTTGGTTAAATATAAAGATTAATTTGTTGTTTAAGATCGTTTACATTAGATTACATCATATATCGTACATAAGGTCAAACAGCTTGCATATTTCGCGTTACTATACCTAGCAAAGGAATATTATTACTCTAATCTTAACTAGGTATCTAAACTCCTAAAATATTAATTGACCGAGCGAGCGAAGCGTTTCCGTTTTAGCTTGGTGTTAAAATCTTTCGTATGTCCGGATGTTTGGATCCTCGGATTTCCGGCTATTGTCGCCTAGAATTTGTATTTCTCAACCGATTTTTTTAACAGCCATTTTAGGTGTCCCACTGCTGGGCAAAGGCCTCCCCTTCTTTTCTCACTCGAGTCTATTGCCAGTGCGGTTCAGCCATTCTCTGTTTTGCAATCTTCACTCCCACATCTAATATACCAGTTTTGGGGCATAGTTCCGTGTTTCTGATTCGATCAGTCCTCCGAACACCCAGTCTCAACCGATACTCATAGAATTCTTGAGTAGGGTCATTAATTACATACAATTTTTGTCCATTCAGTTTTTAATTTCTTTACAAAATTGAAGGGATATGGGAGTGAAAAACGTACAAAATCACAAATTTTAACCATTACAAAAAACCGGCCAAGAGCATGTCGGGCCACGCTCAGTGTAGGGTTCCGTAGTTGCTCTAATATATGCCCTAGAAACTGTAATCACTTATTACCTTCTGGAAGTCAACTTACGACCTTTTAAAGAAAAAATATGAAATTTGGCGATAGCTCAAAAACGGCTCGACCGATTTTGTTCAATATAGTTTTCATTGAAAGTACTTATAAGGCCTCATTAACATGATTTTTTCCGATTTTTTTTGACCCGTGGTTGAAAAGTTAGAGGGGGGGGGACACTATTTTTTTTGTTTTTGGAGCGAATATTTACAAAACTGCTGACTTTATCAAAAAATATTGTTAGAAGACCCCTATTAGACCTATTCAACGACACCCCACACACCAGTGTTGAAAAGAAAAAAAAATCACCCCCACTTTAGGTGTTCGAGAGGTACCCGAAAATATATATTTTTTTTTATTTTTTTTTACCGTTCTGTCGGCGTCATACATACACATACTCATACCAAATTTCAGCTTTCTAGTACTAATGATCACGGAGCTAAGCCGCGGACGGACGGACAGACGGACAGACGGACATGGCGAAACTATAAGGGTTCCTAGTTGACTACGGAACCCTAAAAAAGTATATCAAGCGATTTGACCTCCAATTCCATTGAAATAAACAACACGCAAAATATTTTACACGACTCGTTTTTACTGTATATTTAAGAGTTAGGTAAAGGATAAGCACAGGTAGTATAATAAATGAGGGATTAGCGTAAGGCTCCTTTAGCTATGTTAAATCTGACTAATACTCCTTTTTACTAGGGCCACAGAATTATTCGTGACAATTCATTCGACGAATAAATTATTCGCTATAACTTATTCGACGAATAATTTATTCGAATGACGAATAATCATTCGTGGTTTTCATTCGGTTTCGGTTTGGTTATTCTTATTCGTTATTCGTCATTTGAATAAATTTTGCCCATCTCTGCTACGAACCAATCATAGAAACGTTTTGCTCGTGACAAAATTTGCCTGTGGTTAACCGAAACTGGCTTCACTTTCAAGCGCTGACTAGGTTTCTAGTCGTATTTATTCTAAGCCCGTAGGACGGCCTGGATATCGCTGGAGGTAAAACAATGCGTCACGGCTGTCCGCCATCAGTTTGCACCATGTACTGTCCTACTTTGGCCACATAATGCGAAGAGGAGAGGAGAGCCTTGAAATAGTCGTGGTTGGCATCGAAGGCAAGAGAGCCTGAGACCGTTCACCAATCAGATGGTCTGACCAAGTCAAAGAAGCAACCTCCTCAAGGAAATTCTACCAGGCGGTGAGGGCAAAGGACCGGGAGCCATGGAGACAGATCAAGGCAAAACCAGCCAGTGATCAAGATCCTCAGTAATGAGTAGGCATCGGACTTTCGTTAGCGCGGTAGCACTTTAGAGAACTATAGAGCCGATATTAACATTCAAATACAATTCATACTCATACTCATTCATCTATTTCATTCCAAACTGAAACATGAAATGACTAACATTATTTAAAAAAATGTACAATATTAGAAACTCCTAGATTTAACTATATTAATAGTCAGTATCATGCATTTTCTAGTCATCACTGGTTGTTTCTTCAATTTTGAACCCAATTTACTAAAGAAAACATAGAAAATTTCGCAAATATTTACGTATTTTATGATGATGTAAAACACAATGCCTACACAAATCAGGTCTTTGTATCTTCTGACTTTGTCCTTGACTATAAAATTAAAATTGCGAATGAAATACACTCAGTATGTATCGTGTATCAATTGTATTTTAATTATAATAACTCCATAGCTCTCTAAAGTGCTATCGAAAGTAAGTAATGACTAATGACAGACCGATTGAAGGAGTAAAATCTAGGTACAATGCATACCTGATGAGCCGCGTCAGCGTGGAAAATCAGATCGAGCTCGCAGACATTCTCAAAGCACTTGTCAAGGGTTTCCACGAACACCTGCAATAAAAGTGCAGGGCTTATTGAGGTTGGGCATTAAGGCCAATGCATGAAACTTAAAAGAAAACAAGATTTTTTTCGAAATTCGTAGAAAAAAAAACTGCATGGCGGAGATATGTGTTATGAAAATGTGTACCTGTATTAAATCTAGAATGCCCAGTTCGCTCTCCGAGCTGTCCACACAGAACACGAAATACAGGGTGGCGTAGTGCCTATAGATCAGCTTGTAATCCGATCCTCCGATTAGACTGGAACAAGAAGAAAATTAAAATAAATTCCCTTCCTCTTCTAAATTTTATAATGGTTCATTCACATTCCGGGCTACTATACTGTGGAATTAGCTTCCTCTGGATATAAGGCGTGCCCAATCTCTTGCAACATTTAAAACCCTCGTCAAAAAACACTATTAAATTTGTAGTCCCTTAGTAAACTGCAATAATAATCGCTCCTTTAACTTTGTGGCTCATACTGTTTTTGTTTTATGTATTACTTTACAATATATTTATTTTTTATGTATAAGTATATATGTAAGTGTATTGGTATATTTTTATTTATGTGTGATTATCACTTTTCTTTTTTAGGGTTCCGTACCCAAAGGGTACAAACGGGACCCTATTACTGAGATTTCGATGTCCGTCCGTCCGTCTGTCACCAGGCTGTATCTCAAGAACGGTGATAGCTAGACAGTTGAAATTTTCACAGATGATGTATTTCTATTGCCGCTATAACAACAAATTCTAAAAATAAAATAAAATAAATATTTAAGGGGGGCTCCCATACAACAAACTTGTTATAGATTATATATACATATATAGGTACGGAACCCTTCATGCGCGATTCGGACTCGCACTTGCCCAATTTTTTATGGTAGTCGTTTATTTAGTCCTAATATTATTATACAAATTTCAAACATTAATTTTTCAACTACTCCGCTACCTAAAGGTTGTCTGTAAGAGATCGCTATTTAGCGATAAGACCGCCTGTTGTTTATTACCTCTGCCTGTTATTTTAATGAATCTCATGTTGTGTTGTATATTCCTTGATGTTGGAGGTGTGCAATAGAGAGTATTTGTATTTGTATAAATAAAAATCATTTATTTCAGATTCAGTTTAAATTAAACCTTATCGTTAAGTTTCTATTCTAAACGAAACCTAAAAATCGACTATCTATCAGCCACAGACATCCACTGCTGAACATAGGCCTCCCCCATGACTCGCCACAATGCGGTCCCGAGCAGACCGCATCCATTGATTCCCCGCTACCCTCACCAGGTCACCCGTCCATCTAGTCGGGGGCCGACCCACACTTGTCAGTTGCCATTGCGACTCGGGCCATTTTGCTTACCATTTGGCAAAGTGGAGCCAATAAGCCACTATGTAGTGACAATATATATGTCGGCGGCCGATCGTAAAATCCGGCAGATCACGAAATTCCTAGGCATATCGTGATTTGGCTAAATGACATCCGCCATATCGTTCAAGACATAACGTTTAACGATTTGCCCAATGACGTTTAAGGCAGATCATTAAATTCCTAGGCATATCATGAAAGGCCGCCATTTCATGATCAGCCTAAGTATAATATAACACCCACCAGTGACGTTTAGGCAGATCGTGAAATTCCTAGGCATACTCTGGGAGCAGTTTCAGTACTCTGGGAGCAGTTTTGATTTACGGGTCACAAAAAAAAATAACCTTATCATGATATGCCTGGTCAACTTTTAGCCAAATCATGAAATGGCGGTGTTTCGAGATATGCCTAGGAATTTCGTGATCTGGCGGATTTTACGATCGGCCGCCGACATATATATAATCAAGAAAGTGAATCATTGTCATGTAATACAAAAAGAAGCGTATTAAATCTATTAGCATATAACCATTGTAATTTTTCGAAGTAGCCCATGTTATGCAGCAGTTAAATATTATAATCAAATCCAGCATATTAAAAAAGAAGCAAGTGACAAACGTGGCTGTTACGTAGGAAGCACTTGTATAAATAACCTGAGCTATGCCGATGACATGGTGCTTCTGGCCCCATCGATCAGTGCGTTGGAAATACTGCTTAGGACATGTGAGAACTATGCTTTGGCCCATGGTTTAGAGTACAACCCAAATAAGAGCGAGGTTATGATATTTAAAGCGGGTAAAATAAAACCCTATTATGTACCTCCTATTGTACTCCGAAACACCCAGCTGAGGGTTGTGGACAGGGTAAAATACCTTGGACATATCCTAACCACTGGCCTTACCGACGATTTAGATATTGAAAGGGAACGCAGAGCCTTGGCGGTGCGGAGTAATATGCTTGCCCGTAGGTTTGCTCGATGTACGTATGAAGTCAAGATAACGCTTTTTAAAGCTTATAGCCAATCTTTTTACACGAGCAGCCTATGGGCTAGGTATACAAAACGCACCTACAATGCTCTGCGTATTCAGTACAACAATGGTTTTAGAATGCTGATGGGACTGCCTAAGTGGTGTAGGGCATCAGGCATGTTTGCGGAAGCTCGCACGGATGGTTTTCATGCCATCATGAGAAAGCGTATCGTATCGATCTGGAATCATATAAGACGTAGTCCCAACAGCATTCTAAACGCGGTCGCTGGGAGATACGATTGCCCTATACAGAGGTTCTGGACAGAGCAGGTTAAAGGCGCGGCCCAATATGTAGTATAATATGTAATATAATAATTATAAATATGTAATACTAACCCTATATATAAGAACACTTACTAATACGCTATGGATTGTATATTATCCGAAATAAAATTTTATTCATTCATTCAAAACATACGCCAAAAAGTTAGTCATTCTTAGCACAAAAATGTTTTTACACCGTACAAGAACTATTTGAGATAAGTCATTAAAGATTATTTTAAATTTGAATTTGTTGTTATTTATCATTTGTAATTAGTAGACTTTCTGGTTTCCGGTTCCGGTTACGTATCTGTCAACACGAAAGATATCGAGCTCCGCTTAGAAAATTGTAAATAACTGCAAAATAGTGATTATCAACCGTCTAACTGCGCTAAGTTTTCGTGCGAAGCAGCAAAGTGTTGGTTCTAGAAGAAACCACTGCGAAGTTGTCGTGAAATTGCGAAAAATTTCGATATTCAAGTGCATCACCAACTGCTAACATAACCTATAAAACGAACGCCATAGACATTTGGAACGAACGAATAAAGTGACAGCAATACCAACATACAATAAAAAAAAAAAAAAAAAAAATAGTGACAGTAGACAGTGTTGCCAGTGAAAACTCCCGTAATCTGCCAATTTGCAAAACGTCAAATACTCGAACTACCAACACGACAAACATGGAACAGTGTATGGAAACGTTGTTTTCTAGACTAGAAGTGAGACTAAACCAACAAACAGCTACAATCACCTCGGAGGTAACTAGAAACGTAACTCAAGCACTTGATGCCAAACTGAAATCCCTCGAAAAGGAAAACAGTGCCTTGAAATTACGAGTGTCAGACCTTGAACAAAAGGTTAATTATATGGTAAAAGATAAACGCAAGTACAACCTCGTATTCTTTGGACTGGAAGAGAATGGGAAAAGCGAATGCATGCTGGTCGACTACATAAAAGATATGGTTATGGAAATGGGAGTACACTTGGACAGCCAAGAAATAGCGAATATATACCGAATCGGACGCCAGGAAGCTGGACACCGACCGGTAGTGGTGACATTTACATCATCGTGGAAAAAACACCTAGTGCAACGAAATAAATCTCGCCTACCAATGGGCATTTATATAAAGGAAGACTGCCCTAAAGAGGTATTGGAAATACGGAAGAGCTTGCAACCAAAACTAAAAGAAGAAAGAGCAAAGGGTAACATTGCATACTTCAGCTACGACAAGTTAGTTGTGAAGAAAGCTACAGACAACAATCGTGAGAAGAGGAAAAGAGAAAATACAGACTCACCTTCGGAAAAAAATATACCCAAAAAGCAGTCAACAGAAGATAACTCTAACCCTATGATAGAAAAAACCGCGAACAGCAGCAAGACAAATGAACCCTCTAAGGACGTACTAAAACCCAGTATTTTAAATTATGTTACAAGAGGAAACTCACCAATAGTGCCAGAGGAGCTACCAAAAAACTAAATACCAACAACAACCGGAACCAAATTAAAATAGACACAACAATAATACCGAACAAACAAATAAATTGCACCCCAAGGAGGCTGGTCACTGTGGGGGAAGATGAAGACCGCCACCCTCCAATAAGAGAGAGATTCCCCAATACGTCTGGTCAGCGCGGGGAAATAGACCGAAACCCTCCAGCCAAAAATAATAAAAACAATAATAAAAACAAAAATAATAAAAACAAATATAATAAAAACAGAAACAATACTGCTCACCTAAATCAATACAAATCGAAGATTCATATTGCAACTCTTAACACCCGAACACTATACTCAGAGGAAAATTTGATAGAATTAAAACTAGCACTGGAACAAATAAAGTGGGATGTTGTTGGGCTCAGTGAAGTCAGGAGAGCGGGCGAAGAGATTATAGAAAACCTAGAACACTTGTTTTACTACAAAGGCGAGACCCCAGGCAGACATGGGGTAGGTTTTTTAATAAAGAGTCACCTGGCAACTTGCATAGAAAAGGTGGTGGGCATATCAGACAGAATAGCAATTTTGAACTTGAACCTGCCAGGGTACAAGGATCCATGGACAATCGCACAGATTTATTCACCTACTGAACAGGCTGACGAAGAGGCGATAGACACATTTTACAAGAACCTAAATGAAGCCTTAGCAACACACGCACACAAAAACCTTGTTGTAATGGGCGACTTCAATGGACAGATTGGAGAGCGACAAAGAGAAGAAACCACAATATTGGGACCCTTCACATATAACAACAAAGTCAGAAGTAGAAATGGGTCAAAACTCATAAATTTTGCCCTGGAAAATCAGCTAACTGTCCTAAACACCAAGTTTAAAAAACAAAATAAAAGAATGTGGACCTGGATAACCCCAGATGGTAAAACAAAAAACCAAATAGATTTTATCACAACCAACAAAGCAGGACACTTCACAAACATAGATGTCATCAATAAGTTTAATTTCAACTCCGACCATAGACTGATTAGAGCCGAACTACGAGTGAGAGAACTGAAAAAAGCCAGACCTAGACAAGACCAAAGCAAAAGTACGAGCCAGAACTACGAGGAATTGGCAGAAAAGATGTCCCAAAATTTTACAGACTTCTCCGAGAAAACCTCAAACCTGGATATCAAGCAGAAATACAATATATTTGAAGAAACGGTTACAAACACGGCGGGAAAATGTTCTAAAAAAGGAAAACAGGACACCAAGTGGCTGTCTGACAAGTCCATCGGCTTACTGAAACAGAGGAGCACCCTTATCGGTTCTAAAAGCAAGACTGGTAGAAGGAAAATGATCACAAAATTAAGTAAGGAAATAAATGTAAGCATACGAAAAGACATGGAAAACAGAAGAATGAAAGTCATCGAAAACCATATAATAAAGACAGGGGGCATCAAGAAGGCCTACAAAGAACTGTCACAAAGCAAAAACTGGATCGTGAAAATAAAAAATCATAGGAATCAACATAAGCATCAAAGAACAGATATCATGAACACTGCCACATCATACTACGCAAGACTGTACCAGAACGATACCAGCGACAGCGTAACAGACTTCCAGGAAAAGTCCGACATACCTACCATACTACAGGGAGAAGTCGAAAGAGCGCTGGACTCTCAATGCAATGGAAAAGCGCCCGGACCCGATGGGATAAGCAATGAGATATTGAAACAAGCCAAGCATACTTTACTACCTATTCTGACAGACCTCTTCAATGAAATTGTACACACGGAGACGATCCCAGAGCAATGGACTCAGTCAAACATAACACTCTTATACAAAAAAGGAGACCAATACGATATCGGGAACTACAGGCCCATAAGTCTTATGTCAAATATATATAAAATCTTTGCGAAAGTCATACTGAAACGTATAGAAAGAAGGCTGGATGAAGAACAACCGGAGGAGCAAGCAGGGTTCAGAAAAGACTTCTCTGTGCTGGACCATATACACGTTGTGAGGCAAATAATCGAGAAGTATAACGAGTATCATCAAAAATACTATATTACATTCATTGACTATAGCAAGGCATTCGACTCTCTAATACATGAAAAGATTTGGAAGGCCCTTAATAGTCAAGGTATAGAACATAAATACATCCGATTAATCAGCAACATATACAGGAATAGTACAGCACGCATACAGTTGGAGAAAAAAGGAAATACCTTCAAGATAGAGAAAGGAGTAAGACAAGGGGATCCTCTATCTCCGAAATTGTTTTCTGCAGTTCTAGAAATGGTTTTCAGAGATTTAGACTGGGACCAACTCGGACTGAATATTAATGGCTGGCAACTAACTCACTTAAGATTTGCAGATGACATAGTACTGTTTGCTAAAGATTCTGAGGAGCTAAACAAAATGATAAACGATCTGGTAGAGAAAAGTGGGATAGTGGGCCTGAAATTGAATTTCGAAAAAACAAAGGTGATGACAAATGACAAGTTGAACTGTATAAAAGCAGGCGAACACGAACTTGAATATGTAGACGAATACATTTACCTCGGACAGATTATTTCACCAAAAGACACAATAAGAAAGGAATTAGAAAGGAGAACAGCAAATGGATGGAAAAGATATTGGTCTCTAAAAGAAGTCTTCAAAGACAATAATCTGCATCCAAGGACGAAAGGGAAACTATTCAATACAAGTATCTTGCCTGTTCTAATGTACGGAAGCCAAACCTGGTCCCTGACAAAGATAACCGAGTCCCAACTAGCATGCGTCCAACGAGCCATGGAAAGGAGCATGTTAGGTGTGAGGAAAGCTGACAGGATGACCAGTTCATCCATTAGGCTCAAGACGAAAGCACAGGATATCACAACAAAAATAAAAAGGCTCAAATGGAAATGGGCAGGCCATATCATCAGAGGCAAGGATAAGTGGAGCAAAAGGGTCACACAGTGGTACCCCAGAGACGGCAAAAGAAGCAGGGGCAGGCCACAAAAAAGATGGGACGATGACATTCGACAAGTCGCCGGGCACACATGGAGCAGAGTTGCACAAGATCGCAATGAGTGGAGGAGGCTGGAGGAGGCCTATGCCGAAGGGCAAACAGATAGAACAACATATAAAAGATGGGAGATAGTGGAATTATAATGTACTGTAGTTATATCTGAAATAAAGGCTATTATTATTATTATTATTATAGACTTTCTGGTAGAGTTGGGTTGGCAAGAGTAGTGCCAGCAACCCTTCACGCAAAATAGGCGCATTGTAAGACGTCAAGTTGCGGAAAACTAGCCCGCGATAACCTATAACCTATATATCATTTGTAATTTTAGTTAATTAAAGTTTAATTAGAATTATTTTAAATTCATTTTTTGTGAACCAAAGATGCCTGCTTAAGCAGGCTTAGTTTTAACATTTGCAATACCCTTGCAGGGTCCATATCATACATTATGTATATTTTTAAGAACTTTTGTAATTACCATGGTATGCAATAAAGAATATGAATTTATCATTGTAAGGGTTCCGTACCATGAAAGGGACTATTACTAAGCCTCGTCTGAATAGCACTTGGCCGGTTTTTATTACAGGATTGTAATTACCTTCCTCCCTCCAAGAAATTGCAAACATTGTCATCCCGTTTGGACACCAGTTGAAAGGTCTCCTTTATTATTTGCTGCTGCATATCTTCATTCTGTGAACAAATTAATTTATAGAATAGAATAGAATTCATTTATTTGTAAATCACAGGTACTACAATAAGATCTTATTTGGTAATGTAAAAACATTCAGAACTCTGTGTTTTGCCGTTTGGTGTACAAATTTTATTCCTTATTACGTAATAATAAGGTATTATTTCCAACATGAGTATGTTTACGGCACACAGCCAAAACAAAACACTTTTGCAACTAGGTAAAAAGATTAAAAAGTACCCTCAGAAATCGCCCACCTCAAACGTCGTCAGAGCACACCAGGTGGGCGATTTTATAGGACAAGTACTTAAACTGGAGGAAGAGACCAATTTAAATTTTTCTTCAAGCTTTGATCTTTGTATCAATGGTTGTATATAAAATTGTGGTGTGTACCCACATAAAAAAACGACATTACACGCTTGCCAAGCCTCGGCAAGCCTACAGGACGCAGTTATATAAAAGAGTGAGTAGTTCCATCTCATTCTAACATATAAATGCGCCCTGTATGCTTGCAAAGGCTTAGCAAGCATGTAAATGAAGCAAAAGTGGCATTACATGTTTCATAAATTTTAATATATTAACTGTTTTACAAATTACTGCTTTTCACTGCTGCTTCACTCACATTGACATTTTATACACTATTCTTTGGACACCATGATTTTAATGGATAAAAAGTAGCCTATGTGTGAAAATACGGGTATAAACTGTATCTTTTCTAAATCTCATGCAAATCCATCAAGCTATTTCGGTAGGGAATGCAAATCTGTTTATTTTCTCATAGTAAACACGGTTATAACCTGTTATTTGTATGGTAAAGTGACCGGGTTTGCATTCCCTACATTTTAGCGTGAAGAAAACCCAAAGACAAACAAACTCTCGCTGCGATTCCTCGCTTATAAAGTTATAATATTAGCGGGATAAGATAGATCCATAGTTAAAAATTAAAAATTCGAATTTTGCTACCCATATAACCTCTGAAGAAATACAGGTTGCACCTAAATTTCTTAAAATAATACAGTCTATTTCGTGGATAACTGGAAGAATATTAACTTAACAAGCCACCAAAAACCTTAATATTTAGATCGAAATTGTCCAATAGTGAAAGGTAAAAAAGTATAAACAAGTTTTTACGAAAAACAATGTCCCGTCTGTTTTAACAATATGTTCTGCTAAGGATAGTAGATGATAACAACAAAACAGATTTGCAATATAATGTTATGCTCATGTTTAGTAGTGAATGCAAAAATAAAATGTAAATAATTCACGTATACTTACGAAGTACTGATAAAATTTTGATAATCTAGGCTTGCCATGGTTGTTGAACACCAAAATTGCCTTGATCATTGTTAAAAGCAGCAATTTATAGCTCGTTTAATGTACGAATCATGGACTAATTTTATTGAAACAGCAGACACAGTATCATCGAAAATCGAAAATGAAAAGTGGAATAAATAATCAATGGATGGTTTGAAATCGACAGTGACAGTGACATTTCCGAATACCGAGAACTCGTTTTTAGTCAAAAAATCGTTCAAAAATAATTTCACTGGTATTATTTTCTCATTTTGATTTAATACTTTAGTTATGACACGCAAATTTATAAATAACGGAATTCATCAAAATATGTGCTACTTACATTAACTGTAATTTTTAGTTCTTGTGGTTAGTTATTAATGAGTAAAACTTTTTTAGTGACTGTCTTCGCCTTAAATAATGTAAATGGCAACACAGCACGATACGTAGAAATAGACGTGCACATTTTTTACAATCTGTGCGTGCGTCGCTTCGCGCTCCATCGCTCACGTCCGCGAGTGTCATAAAAGAAAATATTAAAAAACCAAACATTTATTGTGTGAAATAGATAATAATTGTTAACTAATGTGGTTTTTGTTGAGTTAACCATTGAATGGAATTGCGTCTGCGTGCTGGAGACGCTGTAACACTTAAAAAAAGGTTAGTGTGTTTTTACAAATTGAGCACATTTAGTTATGTCTTAATTTGGAAGGCCGGCTCTTCCAGCGGTGTCAAGTAGCCTAAAAACGTTGCTGATTACTTACGCTAATGTCACGCGTCCTTACGCACGGATTGTGGCCGACATAAGTGGGTAAAAGAAGTGAAAACTTCTATGGTATGCTAGTACGTTTTGCGTTCGGCACATCAAAGGCAACTGGTTGCTGTGATTGAATTTAGGATATACGTAGTAGGAAATTGTTTTTGTCGGAGTTTAAACAATTACTTTGGCTAGGAAGCCGTTTTTGCGCTTTTGTAGATGTACTTTTTGCTGAATAACGGTCTTGGAACGCTGTTTACACCGATTCAACGTGTGCAATTAAATAAGAGAAATGATTTGCCTTGAAAGTTAAAAAGTTAACTTATTTGTTTACAATTGCGGTTTGGTCTATGGTTTGACACACTTTCTTTTTCATAGTGTTGTGAAATTACCATGTGCATTATTTATAACAATAAACTATTATTGTAAAAAATTGTGCTCTGTTTTTTACATGTTTGTGGTATTTTTTTTTGTTTAAATTATGTACCATGATAAGAGTTGTTATTAATAACGTTTGATTTTGTATATCTCAAAGGTGTTTTAAATCATTTTGCAGACAAAAGTAATATTATTATCTAGCTGTTATAAATTATTTACTTGCATTCTCCATTATGTTTTAAAATACCAAGTTCTGTAGTGAAAACTGAGAATAGTGAAGGGTCCTAGTATTAACTAGTATTATCAGAATGTTCAGTCTAGCACTAAAAACTACCTAGCTGTTCTGTTTTATTTCCCAAGGCACTGCAGTTCTGTCTCATTGTTATGTATGATATACAGTTAACCCAGATATAAAGTGACCAGATATCTTTATATCACATAAGCAAATTGGAAATGTTAGCTTTCCTAAGTTATTAATAATATTAAAACTATCGGGAGACATCTTTTCATAATTATAAAAACGGTTTGAAGTCACATTTAAATTATTTATTAATTCACATTTAAATTTACGGACGGCCCGACAGACATGTTTCCTTGTTTAGTATGTGGGCCGTGAGTCGCATAGCAGCACGGATAGCTGTCCCTGATGAAGGGCTCCATATGAGTTTGAAACATGTAGAGCCATTCCTGAAAATTTTTACATGAGTTTAAACTGTATTAATATTATATTTTTACCTGATAGTACCAATGACAATTTTGTGTCAGTGGCTCTATTGTGTGCGATCACTAATTAAAAGACAGATAATAAACAAAGACATCTTTAATAACCTTATGAACACCAAAGACGGATACAGACAGCAGAAAATTCCTCCACTGACACCAATCTTGGCTATAGCAGTACAAATTGTAATGATCAAATGCTTGTAGTGTTTATTTGCGTGATCAGACTTGAGTGATTACTTATGCGGGATCCTGCATGTTTGTGGGATTAAAAATAATTATCACTTTGCATTCAAAAGGTTAATATAATGTTAATGATATGGGCATCTGAATATACAGCCATGTTCAAGTTGGGGTTAAGGGATAAACAATTTCCAAAATAATATTATATATATGTCACGTCGTTGTGTGCACGTACCTGATATGAGCTCCAGGAGAATTCCCACGGGATATCGGCACGGCACAGGTTTCCAGGATTCACATTTAATTAGGCACCTCACTCGCGTGTTAATAGGAGTGCACATCAAATCAGTCTGTCAATGTCATCATAAGAGGGAACAAGGGCGCGGGGTGGCGCGGGTGGGGGGTCAACGAATACTATAATGAACATACCCCCGCCCTAAACATTACTATGTTTACGATAAACAAGTGAAAATAAGTTAATTTGAACAGTCATCACAAGGGAGGCGAATTATCCTATTCGTAGGTCTAGTTAGGACACCCGTAGCGGTCTTAACTTGTACAACACGCACGACGCTGTTATTCCCGGGAAGTACGGACACGATGCGGCCGCGCCGCCATTCTAAGGGAGGAACATTATCTTCTCTAAGAAGAACTAGATCGCCTACTTCGGGAGGTTGCGAGGAATGGGATGCCCATTTGGGCCTTGTTTGCAATGTCGATAAGTACTCCGTGTGCCACCGTGACCAAAAGTGTTGTAACATTTGCTGCACTAATTGAAAACGTGTGAGCCTCAGTTTCAACTTCCTGCAAAGGATACTTGGGGACCGCAGTCAAAGGGTCTCCTATGATAAAGTGACCGGACGTAAGTACTTCAAGGTCGTTAGGATCCGGCGACAAGGGACACAAAGGACGCGAATTAAGGACCGCCTCAATTTTGGTAAACACTGTCGTCAGCTCTTCGTAGGTGAGTGGTGTGTCACCAACAAATTCCGCAAGGAAACAACCCGCAGGTACCACAAAAAAAAAACAATAAATTCCGCAAGGATAGAACCCGCAGGTGCCGCAAAAATACAACAAGGAAACAACAAATTCCGCAAGGATACAACCCGCAGGTGCCGCAAAAATACAACAAGGAAACAACAAATTCCGCAAGGATACAACCCGCAGGTGCCGCAAAAATACAACAAGGATACAACCCGCAGGTGCCGCAAAAATACAACAAGGAAACAACAAATTCCGCAAGGATACAATCCGCAGGTGCCGCAAAAATACAACAAGGAAACAACCCGCAGGTGCCGCAAAAATACAATAAGGAAACAACAAATTCCGCAAGGATACAACCCGCAGGTGCCGCAAGAATACAACAAGGAAACAACCCGCAGGTGCCGCAAGAATACAACAAGGAAACAACCCGCAGGTGCCGCAAAATACAACCAACAAATTCCGCAAGGATAAGGATACAACCCGCAGGCGCCACAAGGGTACAACCAACAAATTCCGCAAGGATAAGGATACAACCCGCAGGTGCCGCAAGGAAACAACCCGCAAGTGCCGCAAAAATACAACCAACAAATTCCGCAAGGATAAGGATACAACCCGCAGGCGTCACAAGGATACAAACAAAAAATTCCGCAAGGATAAGGATACAATCCGCATGCGCCACAAGGATACAACCAACAAATTCCGCAAGGATAAGGATATAACCCGCAGGTGCCGCAAGGAAACAACCCGCAGGTGCCGCAATATACAACCAACAATTCCGCAAGGATAAGGATACAACCCGCAGGTGTCACAAGGATACAACCAACAAATTTCGCAAGGATAAGGATACAACCCGCAGGCGTCACAAGGATACCACCAACAAATTCCGCAAGGATAAGGATACAACCCGCAGGCGTCACAAGGATACAACCAACAAATTCCGCAAGGATAAGGATACAACCCGCAGGCGTCACAAGGATACAACCAACAAATTCCGCAAGGATAAGGATACAACCCGCAGGCGCCACAAAGATACAACCAACAAATTCGGCAAGGATAAGGATACAACCCGCAGGCGTCACAAGGATACAACCAACAAATTCCGCAAGGGGATAGTCCAGTTATTGCTGATTCTCAGAATGAGAACAATTATAAGGCACTGGCCGCGAGAGATAGGGTGATGCTGCACGTCTATCTCTACTAGTGGTAGGGGTAGGTGAGCGTTCATTCCGATGGGGAGGAGGTGAGGTATACCTAGTAGGCGAACGGTTAGGGGGGCGATACCATGTCCGAGTTGAAGACGGTGGAGGCGTGGTGAGGCTGGAGGAGACGGTCGGGGAGAAGCGCGAGTCGCAGTGTAACAGCGTGAAACCCCCGCCCGTGCGAGAATGGGGGGAGCCAGGGCGCATCAGTTCCGGCGAATGGCGGAAGGAAACCGCACGAGCCGCTGGAGAGGAAGAAGCATAGGGCGCATAGGGCGTACGACAGGTCGGGCTCCAGAATGGGAAGGTGGGGTGTCAACAACCGCAGTGCCTCCGACGTTGTCATGGTGACTGACGACATTTTTATTTTATATTTATATGGTAACAAACGTGCAAAAGGAATTTAGATTGACGAATTTCCAAAATTTTAATGGTACCTACTTTAATTTATCGATAAGGTTCACTAAACAATTTTAAAGATTGGTTGTACAGGGTAAACAAATTAACGCCACGGTAATACTACGATTAAAAGGTTATGTCCGCAATAATGTGAAAAATTAACATTTACTATTTTACTTCTTATATACTTTTACTTTTACTATTAACCAACACCTACTAACGAATATTCAAATAATATTCGGCTAACACTAAACTAAAGGGAATATCTTATTATAAAAGATCAATTATTGACAAAGTTACAATTACATTTACCGAAGATCACAGCAGTTAAACACTTAGAGTTAGGGTCAAACTTATGTCGTTGCAAACAAGGCACAGTTTCCCGCACACAGTAATGGTTCAAGTTAACGAGTCACAGGTAAATAGGTAATCAGCGCCGGGGAGATAACGGTTCAGACCGCGTGTTCGATGAAATTGATGCAATTTTACTAGTTAAAACTTTAGGTAAATATGTACGAATCGCTCAAAATTTTAGAAACAAGGGATATTTACACTATGGGGGGGTTTTTATTCGTTATTATGCACTATAAGAAGTGAATCTAACCACGCTCTGCTACCAAAATGTTCAAGTTGGGGTTAAGGGATAAACAATTTCCAAAATAATATTATATATATGTCACGTCGTTGTGTGCACGTACCTGATATGAGCTCCAGGAGAATTCCCACGGGATATCGGCACGGCACAGGTTTCCAGGATTCACATTTTAATTAGGCACCTCACTCGCGTGTTAATAGGAGTGCACATCAAATCAGTCTGTCAATGTCATCATAAGAGGGAACAAGGGCGCGGGGTGGCGCGGGTGGGGGGTCAACGAATACTATAATGAACAAGCCAGATTCATATAGTTAAAATGTTCACTAGTATTGAACATCTATAATCTATTTCACATAGCTTTCTACATGTGACATCTGTCATATCTGTACATTTCATATTTTTACTGACAAATGTCACGCGCTGGACAGGTCATGAGGATCGCAAACATAGTGAACCAAATATCTAGTAAAGATAACAGGAAACCACCATCCTTCAACCTTTGAAAGAAGGCTGTACAACAGGAAATTGAAAAATCCTTGAGAGGCCTATGGCCAGCAATGGACCTTGCAATATACCTTTTACTTACATAATCCTTAGTATTTTCTTCGGTTACCCCGACTGTCACCCATTTAAATAAAACAATTTAAACGGATTATATCGCATATATTAATTATTTGAGTATCAAATAGTTTGGGTAGCTTTTCAGTTACCATTGTCAAAGGTTGACTGAGAAAAACATTTTTGTGCTAACTACTCATTTTAGAAATATGAATTAAAATTAAGGTTTACATACATGCCAGATGGGCCTAATGTGTAAAGGCAGTTACACATGTGCCAGAAGATAGAAGGTTTCATCAGACAAATATTTGCCCTGGTCGGGATTCAAACCCGGGACTGGCGGCTCAATAGACAGATGCTCTACAAACTGCGCCAACCGCGTCGTCAAAGTATAAAGATTAATGAATGAAATATTCTGAAAACTGTTTATTATAAAATTCTGAATTATTCCAAGAAAACAATAAAAATGCAATAACAAGCAGTCTGTTTATCTTGCAAGATAAGAATAGTGTTGTGTATCATAAAGATGGTAATTGTTTATTCAGTTGTCTCAATTATAACTTGTGAGTCTGCATTTGTATATCAGTGATTCTCCCATCATTAAATACTCAAACAATTGACAACATTTCATATTTTTAAGACTATAATATTATTACTTTTCCGTATTCCGCTTAGAAAGAGGATGTAATCACTGTTTTTATATTCTTGAGGAGATAACTAATTATTTTATAATCATTTATTAAAATGTACTCATTCTTAAATGTAGTAACTCCAAAACTATGACACAATGGAATGGTGCTTTAGTCTGGTGCCGAATTAAAAAAAAAAACAATGACGTTTTGGTTGGCATTGGTAACAGCTTATTTTTTTCGTGGATAGGTCGAAAACGACAACTCTATCCAGGCATAGTTGTCGTAGATTTAGGTTATTTTATTTCTCATATATTTCTTTACATACCTATAGAAAAATAACTAAAATAAATATTTTACTGTTTACACGACGCAAAGCTGTCTCTATCTCTATATTATTTATCTGTTAGAAATAGGAAATGTTAGTTAATGATTCATACTCAAAACTCAATTTTCTGCACTGTCCATTACTAACGCCACGACTACAGCGAACAGCGGCAGCGGCGAGCGATAAAAACAAGATCATAGCAAGGAATATATACTAACGTAAAAAGAAACGACAGCGAAACTTGTGTGCAGTAACAAAACTCGCGGCTATGTGTGCGTGGCGAGGGGCGAGCGCGGGACGCGCGGTGGTGAAGGGCATTCACGTGAATACCTCGTCGTAGGATTCGGCATTACAAGGTCACCGACGCCCGAGTTACACTGCCGCTGTCGCGCCTGTGGCGGCCATAGGTGGGAGCGAGAGGTCCGAGCGCGGTGTCTCACTCACTCGTATGGCCGCCGAAAACGTGGTCGCGCCGTTATTTGTTCCCACGCTCCGCCGCTCACCGCTCACGCTCGCCGTAAGGGCCGCCACAGACATTTTGAATTCCGGTCCGATTTCTGAAAAGAATGACCTCAGCAAGCGAGACATCGCCATATAACAGACAGAGACACTTTCTGACCTCATTCCGTACGGAAACCAGTCCTGAATTCAGGACGTCTGTGGCGGTCCTAAGTTGTCATGTATGTAGGGATCGGAAATTCAGGTGGATATTTACCTAAAGTTGACAAAATCCTATTGCTATCTCACTCATACCTCAAACAAAGCCGCCGCCAAAGTTTAGGTATAAAAGCATCCGATTATCCGATGCCTCATCTTTCTGGGCTCAATACAATATATTTTTGCAAGCCTCCCATATTTTTACTCGTATAAAGCCTGTCGACTTTCATGACAGTTGTACGCTCAGTCTTAAAGCTGGTTGTGTTATAATAGCTATAATAAACTCAGATTAACATAGACTGTTAGCAATAGAAAGCACAGTGAAAGGTCTCCAAGATATAGTTACTATGTCAAGCTATATGTATGTTGCATTAAACCCTATCACTCCTATCGCTTTCTAGCAAAATAGGTACTTTATATGTGTGTTTCATGCTCGTACTATGAACAAATACAAAAATAATGGGTATTATTGTAACTACAGATAGCTCACTCTTTTGATCTTACCGGAAACCGCACGTTAACACGAACGAGTTAATTGCTTTGCTACGCTCATAATTAGAGATTCATGGATTTCTCTAGATGCGCGTTAATCTACACCTACTGAGTGCGAAATTTTAGTAACATTTTCTATAACACTATATATAGAAAATACTACTAAAATTGCAATATTGGCTGAGATCTTGTCAGTCCTATTTCCTCCAAACATAGCTAAGAACCATCTCGACGGACAAGTCTTTCGATTAAACAAACCATACTCTAATTGGTGCATCCGTTTCGGAGCTACGATGCCACAGACAGACACCAATGCACAAGTTCTAACACCCCTCTTTTTCGTCGGGGGTAAAAACACCGAAATCATCATAGATGTGCATAGGCCTTCCCCGTAGCTCGCCACAAAGGAAATGAGGATATCTGCAGAAGAACCAAGGTAAAGCCTGACCAGAAATATATGAGGATTGTCAAGAGGGCGCTATTTATAAGATTTATATGGCAACAATTTTGCAACCAATCGCAGCCCACTATAATGATATTAGTTTAAATACCTGTCAGTTCCACTATGTTAACCTCGTAATATCATTTAATGGAATGCACTCTTATCCTGGCTGTTTCGTGTAGTAAACACGTGTACACTTTATTTATAATCTTACGTTCACGACTATGAATGGTTTTCGGCATTTTCTTTGTTTTTTTTTTTAATATTTGTCTTTTTAAGAAACCACCACGAATGACATTGACATTGTTGACAAACCATCACAAAATCATTGCCAGTGTAAGAAATTAGTTCCAGTGAAATTCCGCAATATGGCGCATCCTCATATATTTCTGGTCAGGCTTTAACGACATAGCTCACAGGATTGCACGGTTGAAGGGCAGGGCATGTAGCCTGCCGGTATTGAAATTTAGTTTTCTACGGACATGATTTGAAGCAAAATCTTAAAGCAAGTAAATTTGAAGCAAGTCATATTTGTTTTGTAAGGGCGCGCGGCGCCATGCCAGCCTAGCGTCATCTGTTTTCATAATTTTCCTTTGTCCTCGCATCACGCCGAAACGGCTGGACATCTGGAAATTTTAGCCAATTTTGATACAGGGTCGTTATAGGTCACTTTTTACCCAACTACGGTAGAAAAAGAAATAAATAAATAAATATCGGACAACCCCACACAAATCGATCTAGTCCCAAATTAAGCTGAAGTACTAGACGTCGATATACGTACTTATATAGATAAATAAATCCTTAAATACATAGAACAACCATGACCCAAGCACGAATATTCGAGTTCATCACACAAATATTTGCCATGGCCGGGATTCGAACCCGGGACCGCCGGCTCAGTAGGCAGGTGTCTACAAACCGAGCCAAACGCGTCGGCAAAAAATAAAATATAAGCGTAATAAGTAGCGGGCACCATTTAGTGTACCTATATATAAATATCTGTAAATACACCTAGGCGATACACGCGTTTGATAGCTAACGCATGCATCTTATGAACGACGACTTACATAGTCGTAATTACATAATATAGATATGACACTAATAGATAAGGAAAAATCTTTTTCTCAAACATGCAATGAAATATAGTCGTAACGTCCGTTAAAACAGGCTTCGAAGTGTCATGTTTCGGACGGAGCAATTCGAGAGAACTGTAAAGGAATTTCATACAAAATTGAACCCCTAGGCCGGGAAGTCATATTTTTTAGGGTTCCGTACCTCAAAAGGAAAAAACGGAACCCTTATAGGATCACTTTGTTGTCCGTCTGTCCGTCCGTCTGTCAAGACCCTTTTTCTCAGGAACGCGTCGACGTATGAAGCTGAAATTTATATCAATTACTCAGGTCTACTGTCCCTTGAAGCTGTGAAAAAATCAAACTTCTAAGCCAACGCAATCAAAAGATACAGCCGTTTATGCCGCAAATTTTCGACACTTGCAAGGGAATCAAAACCTACAGGGTGCTTCCCGTGAACTCAGAATCTTGAAATTTGGTACGAAGCAACGTCTTATAGCATAGATAAAGGAATAATTACGAAAACCATAAATTTTTTTTTTAATACCTAACTTTGCACCTAATTTGCATATTTTCGACACTTGCAAGGGAATCAAAACCTACAGGCTGCTTCCCGTGAACTCAGAATCTTGAAATTTGGTACGAAGCAACGTCTTATAGCATAGATAAAGGAATAATTACGAAAACCATAAAAAAAAATTTTAATACCTAACTTTGCACCTAATTTATATGGGGCGCTATACATACCAGGTGCAAACTTAACTTAACCACTTAGGGATGGAAAGTGTTTGTACGGAACCCTCGGTGCGCGAGTCCGACTCGCACTTGGCCGGTTTTTTAAACATGGCATCTGTGTTCATAACCATGCTAAACAGCTGTTTTTTTTTTTTAGTGGTATTTATTTTTTGTTTTATTGCATATGTTTGAGAAAAGCACTATACATGCCCTAGCCGTGAAAAGGGCTTGCCGGCTTCGTATCACTATCCGTCTATACCTACTCACAAGGCAAGCCCTTCTTTGCCGGCATCTGCAGTAATGTACTATTATAGTAACTCGTTCATTTATTTTTAGAAATACAATAGCTATCATTGAAGTCGGTGTTTTTTTTTTGTGAAAATGTAATTATCTTAAGCACTTGATTCGCGTTTCAACGTGAGTCACTGTATATAGAAAACTAGCGACCCGCCCCGGCTTCGCACGGGTGGAATGCTGAAACATTATGTATTATACGTGTAAACCTTCCTCTTGAATCACTCTATCTATTAAAAACATCAAATTCCGTTGCGTAGTTTTATTAAACATCTAAGCATACATTAATAGGGACAGACAGACGGAAGCTAATTTGTTTTATACTATGTAGTGATTTATTTTATACCAATCTTGTTAATTTGTTCTTAGAAATGCAATAGCTACTCGTTAAAGTTGGTTATTCGCTTATAAAATAGTGATTATTTTTAAGCACTTGATTCACATCAACGTCTAGTCACTGTATATAGAAATAGAGATATCTACGAACGCTGGAATGTACTAGATTGTCAATCTAGCGGCAAGATCGCCGCGTGCGCAGTGCAGCGTGGGAGGTGATCTATAGTCTGACTCGCTGTAATTATCATTCTAATTTAGATGTGTCATAGGTAATTATAACTGGAGATCAAACTGGCGCAGTTTCGAGAAGTTATTTTAGTTCTTATCGAGGAAATCGTGAGGGTCACACAAAGTTAAGAATAGAAAATGAAATTATTTATTTAACGAAGTTACTGGAAGTGGAAAGTATCTTAGTCTACTTATTGATATTATATCATTTTCAAGAGATCATAATACATACATTTTTAAAACATATTAAACCATTGATATAAAGATCAAAGCATATGGAAAAATTGAAACGCGTAACCTGACGGAAGAGACCGGGAATCGAACCCGGTACCTGGTCCAGCGTGTTAACCTCTCCACCACCCTAACGCCAAATAACGTTTCGAATTTTTACTTATGCGTTGTGTGTCGCTTTACACCTCGCACACGCTGGACCATTATTCCAGAGTTACCGGGTTCGATTCCCGGTATCTTCCGCCAGGTAACGCATCTCACCCCACCCACAGCTACGATGCCACAGACAGACACGCAGATACACATGTTTAACTTACAACACCCCTCTTTTCTCGTCGGGGGTTAAAATCAAACAGACGTTTGTGTCGCATATATTTGGGTCTTCACCGAGAGTAGAGACGAACACCAATCGATAACCAGGTCTAAAAGTGGACTAAACTCAAATAACTTCAAATACTTAACGCTTAATAACGATTGGGATAGAAAAGTTAGCTTGTTGAGTAGCGACTTCAAAGAATAATCTTAGATTATTCGGAGGGCAAATCTCATTTTTCCAACTTTATACGTTCAACATAATTTGAGATGAACGTGCCGATTATGAAATCTGAATCTTTACAGTAGATGGCGCTACGATGCCACCCTAAAGCATGCAAGAAGCAACTGGTTGAAAAAATAGATAGCTCTCGCATCAGGTTCAGTGGTCTAATAGGCAGGACGCCCGTGTTTGCCCGGAAAGCAGTTGGAGACGCAGCGTCGAACCCTGCCTGAAACATTAAGTTTTTAGATTTTTCGCTCAATTGTAAACATTCAGTTTACACGTGAATAGTGTATGTGTTATAGTCAACCTGAGGTCTGAAAAGGTTATACTACGATGGTAGCAAACAAGCATATGCGGCCCCCCTGATGTTAAGCAGTTACCGCCGCCTATGGACGCATGCGACGCTAGGAGCATCACATGCGCGTTGCCGACCCTTTAAGAACCTATTTACCCCCCTCTTAAAGAATCGCATACTGCAGCTCCCGGTGGAAACCTCGACAGGGAGCTCATTCCACATGCGGAGCGGTAGGGAATTCCTCTGGAACCACACGGTTCTCCACCATTTAGTCAAAGTCCGAACCCATAGCGGGTTTCTGCCTTTGACTAAGAAATATATCTAACTAGCTGTGCTCCGCGGTGTTACCTGTTCATCCCACGGGAACACTACATTTATTCGGGATGAAAAGTATCCTATGTCCTTCCCCGGGACTGAAACTATCTATATACCAAATTTCATCTAAATCGGTTCAGCGTGAAGAGGTAACAGACAGACAGACAGACAGAAACACTTTCGCATTTATAATATTAGTATAGTATGGATTCTAGGAGAGATCAATTTGTACAGTCAACCATTTAGTGACGCGAGACAGTCCTCGAAGCCCCGCTGCGCGGCGCTTCTATTTCTACACTGAGTAGCGCAAGATACCTAACGAACCTAACCAGGTTAAAGGTGGACTGTTTCAAAGTGTTGGTTTTTAATGCGGCTTCGAAACAGCTTTCGTGTTTGACGTTTTACCAAAAACTTTAGAACTTCTAGGTTAGGCCTTAAAATATGTCAGTGGAAGGCAGAAACTTGAATTTATTTCTAGGTCCAAAACCCATTCGTCAAACCTAGGACAAACCATTCTGCTGCGAACAGGCCAAATATCCGGCTCAAACTAACATATGTATCACCATCTCGAGATAACAGATGACACGTGAGCGCGACCTGCATGTCTGCAATTCGGTCTGTCACATTGTATTTATAGAGTCGCCGAAATAGCGACTGGCAGTAATCACTCGGCTATTCATAGACGACGTGGTTCAAATCGCGCGCTTGGGTTAACCTAGAGTTCTTGTTGAGTGGCGTCGGAATAGGTTTGAATGACACAGGACTACATTAAATGGAGCATCTAGTGATGCAAAGACAGATTGAGGGCGGTCTCCAACCCGATGGACGGATCTGATAAAGACAGCGACAGACACCAGCATTTCATTGTTCTCGAGCAGCACTTCTAGCACAACTGTCACATGCGACTATTTCTCGCGCGAGATAATTACCTGTCTCTTTCTGTGCAGTAATGTGAAAGAGTGACGGGTAGCGCTATCCCGGGCGACAATAGTCGCGAAGCCTAGTTATGGTAGACGGGCTGGTAATAGAGTAAAGTGGAGACAAATCGCGAAGGCCGCCACTCGAGTCGAGAGGACCGAGGACGAAGACCACCCGTGTACAAATACATCATCATCGAGACCATCACGTCTCTGACAAGAGTGAGACGATTAGAAAGAAGAACGTTCAATGGGGTCCGGTCCGAGAGGACCATTAATGTACAGTCAGTTGCCTAAGTTTCACCTATTATTTTGTTAATGCCTCGAGAAGTGGCGTCAGAATAGGATAGAAGGTACGTAAAACGACCACTCTGACAGAGTGAGACGATTAGTAAGAAGAACGTTAAATGGGGTCCGGTCCGAGAGGACCATTAATGTACAATCAGTTGCCTAAGTTTCACCTATTATTTTGTTAATGCGTCCAGAAGTGACGTCAGAATAGGAAAGAACGGGCGTAATGGCACCCAGACTAAGACTGTGTCTCCTAAAGCGGAACGGAGAAAAAAAACCAATCAGACTGAATCTTGTCTGAGCCCATAAGCTCTAACTGATGTGCCAACGGAAAATTTCCAAGATTTCAAAACTTCCACATGAGAAAATCTTGATAGAGCCTCCTAGAGCTTACTGGGAGACTAGATCGATTCATGTAAAGTTGTTGTTTGAGGAATATGGGTTACAATAAGCTGGTATAATTAAGAAATTACATGATCCACCATACTACTTAAAAAAAACATACCAATATAAAATCAAAGTTACTGTAACAGTTAAATAAAATAGTGGTGCCTAAAACTAGATAATAGTACATTAGTGCAGACGCCGGGGAATAAGGGCTTGCCGGGTGAGTAGGTATTGACGGATAGTGATACGAAGCCGGCAAGCCCTTTCCAAGGCATGTGTATAGTTCTTTTTTCAAACATATGCTATGAAATAAAGAAATACACCACTCAATAAAATATAATTCAGCTGTTTGACCTGTTCCTGATGCCATGTTTAAAAAAAAATACTTTCCGGCCTAGGCCTTCAATTTTGTATAAAATTCCTTTACAGTCCTCTCGAGTTGTTCCGCCCGAAACGTGATACTTCGAAGCCTGTTGTAACGCACGTTATGACGGCATTTCATTGCATGTTTAAGTAAAACTTATTATAATGAGAATGACCAGCTACTTGCGTCTCAAGTGCTTAAAGTTTTTAATTTAATTATGTTGCAATAAACGGAGCAGGTTTATCATTTTTTTTCTTGTGACTGAATTCTGCCAATCTTGGCAAGACATTACGCAATATAACGATAACGCGCAGTACATCAACTCAAGGCCGACCAATTATCTGACAGCATATTAATCGAGAATGTCTGGTTTATGACCTACGGCCTGAGCCTGACACACCCACGACGTGACGTCAGACACGATAGTATCACGTTATTTTTATAGTAAGACTACGCAGTCTCCATACAGCTCCAGCAACTTTGGCGCCGACACCAAAGTTTAGGTATAAAAGCATCTGAATTTCCGATGCCTACTTACCACACACGCCGCAGCCCGCTGCGTGGTGCGGACGGTAACAGAAAACCGAAGATGCAGTCAGTCTGTTGTACATAGGGTTGCCGGATTTTTCCGGACTTGTCCAGATTTCTGACCCTTTGTCAGGATTGCGGCCGGACTTTGCAAGCGACCCGATCTTTAGAAATACATTAAATAAAAATAAAAAAAAATATGATGCATTTATTACAAAGTTTCCACATTTTTGAAGCATGAAATGATAGGTAACTCAACAAAAACGAGCATTCAAATGTCCACTTTTTTCCATGAATATAATATTAAAACACAGTTATAAAATCATGTAGGTATACTTATTTATGATATTTTAAACAGAAGTCAGGGCTTTTAAGGTGATGTTCGGATTTTTATCAGAACATTCATTTTTCCATATGACAACCCAAGTTGTAAATCAAGATTCTACAATACAAATTAAAAAACAGCTGTACGCACGTTGGCAACCTTAGAGCATTAAACCAACCGGAGTAGCATTTGCCGAATATTTATAACAAAAATGTCTGCCAAAACCTGAGGGGGGCGAGGTAACACATATCTAAACAATCTGCACACAAATTCATAACTCTCTTATTCCTACGCACCCACACTAAAATAATATACAACGACAGTTATTTAAGTCCTCACACTAATGCAAATTCCATACAAATGTTGTTGAGTATACTTTTTAGGGTTGTGTTGAGTAAGTACCTAATACGCTTTGATAGAAATGCCTCAAATGGATTATATAATCGCTATGATGATATGAATATGACCGACGCTATCAAGTGTCGGCCCGACCCAGGGATAGTGGCGTTACAAACAGCTTTCATATGGCAATAATGTACATACGTCATATATTTGCATTACTAAACGTCAATAGCGATTTGTCAAGTATTTTTCATTAACCAAATTCAAACATTGTTTACCGGAATGCTGCTCAATCCTTCGGTTTTCTGGCGAAATTAATACTGAATCCTATGGAAAAAAAACATGACTTTCATCACTGTGGATAGTTTTGGCTTTATTATGCAAAAATGACTTTATATTTGCGGAATATTTAGTCCTGTTTCCTCTTTGTTTACATCAGTGTCATTCACCGACTTTCAACGTCAGCTACCAAAAAATTGTCGTGGCCAGTTAGATAAATTAGTACCACTAAAAATCCGCTATATGGCTATGTATAACCCCATGTTGGGCTAAACTTTTGACAGAGGGGAACACCTGTATGTAGTTTATATATGAGTATAATTCATAATTCTTTATTGCATTATCATGTTGTACAATAAGATGTTACATTAATATGATTAAGTCCATAACATGAACCCTGTCAGGGCACAGCAATTTACTTAGTGGTGGGTGTATAATTAGGTACAATTTCGATTTAGATTATTAGAATAAATAAAAAAAAATTTGTTACAATAATATCGCATAAATATCATTCCACATTATTACCTACATTATATTATTACATTATTTATTACATAATTGTAGGATAATTGTATATATTGAGTTATGTATATTTTCATGTATGTTTATGTATCAATAATTCAATATATATTATTATAGGTTTTAGTAGATTTTAATATTTTTTCAGTAGTTTTCATGATTACTTTTTGCATCGCCTACTCATCTCATTTAATTTACTTATATTAATCCGCTACCTAAGGGTTGTCTGGAAGAGATTTAGCGATAAGATCGCCTATTTTTTTACCTCTATTGGAATGATAAGTGTTATCTGAATTTGTATTTCTTTCTTCTTGAGGTGTGCAATAAAGAGTAATCTATCTATCTATCTATCTGTCAATGGCTACCCCAGTTGGTTTAATGCTCTAAGTTGGCAACCCTAGAAGCCGGCGTGAGGGATACATGCCTAAATTGCCGTCTTCCATGATATCCGGAAAGCCAATATTGCCAAATTTGGCACCGTTATCGCTCGTGACGCATCGAGGGAGCACCGTCTTGGCACTAGGTAGACGCTGGCATTTCGCCTATTCGGCCAAATTCATAGAGCGTAGATCCACGCGTGTTCTTGGAGAGTGTGACACAGCGGAATCTGTGTAACCTTGGAATGGAAAAGGAAATCGAAATGCATTTTTTGCATGTGGTTGACTGGTAGAGAATGCCTCATGGCATTAAGTCCGCCATTTGTACTTTTACTTATGTATTTATTTTGTGCAATAAAGTTTAAATACATAAATAAATTTTTAGGTTTCCGTACCCAAAGGAGCCGTCCGTCTGACACTAGGCTGTATCTCATGAACCGTGATAGTTAGACGGTTGAAATTTTCGCAGTTGATGTATTTCTGTTGCCGCTCTAACAACAAATCGTCGGTTGACAAGCAAAACTCACTAGTAGTACTCACTACACACAAGTAGATAACAAATACCTACTTAAAAGAAAGCTCGTATGTCAGTATCAATCTACTAACTAGATACGAGGTTTTGAAAAGTAGTGACAGAAATTTTACTTAGTTTTGGTTGTCGTCTGGCGAAATAATAAAAAACAGAATAAAATAAATAGGTATTAAAGGGGCTCCCATACAACAAACATGATCGATTGCGTTCACGCACCTCATTTGTATCCGGTGCCATACATACCAGGTGCAAACTTAACTAAACCCGGCCAGTTAAGATAGGATAAGTACGGAACCCTCGGTGCGCGAGTCAGACTCGCACTTGGCCGATTTTTATTATAATCTTAACAGCGCGATACCTACAGGATTGGTATGGCTGTACAGCCATCTGATGGTACAAGATTTTTTATCCAATTTGGTACAGACCGAGCTGGATATCTAAAGGATAGTTATAGGATACTTTTTATCCGACTACGTCAAAGAAGAAAGGTTTCACGTCGACGAAGATGCAGGCTGGGTGTGATAACCACGCATTTGATTTTGATCTCACGTTATTGTTTTTTTTTTATTATTACCTTTATTAATTAGAAAGGGGTTTTGTCACACAGTTACTATGTGTGACAAAACCCCTTTCTAAACGTTATCGATGCACTAGGCTGTAGGCGTCAAATCATCCGTGCACCGAAAACGCGTAAGTTGATAAAGGCCACTGAAGCTGAAAATAGAGCTTACTCTATTTTCTATTATCCCTAGCCGGCGCCTATTCACTCGCCTTGAAGATAAGAACTGACGCCAGTGCCCTTACCATGAGCTACTGTACTCGCTAGCGACAGCGTAAATGATTTGTATGGAGAACAGTGCTCCTGGCGGTTACTTTGTAGAACTACAATTCTCCATACAAATCCTTAACGCAGTTGCTAGCAAAACCTGCCAAGAAAACCCAGGTGTGTGCGTTCACTACCAAGACGTCTTCGTTTCTCCCTACTCCTAGTCTCCAGAGCACTCCTCTTGGTTTGCGTGATAGCCTGAATATGCTAGGCATGGACATCCGCTGCAATCTTAACCAAAACGAATACATCGAGTCACTGATTACCACAGCTTCCAAAAAACTGGGGATCCTGAACAGGGTGCGACGGTTCTTCACGCCGGACCAGCTTTGCCTTCTTTATAAGACTCAAGTTCGGTCGTGCGTTGAGTACTGCTCGCATCTTTGGGATGGCTCCGCCCAATATCTACTCGATGCTCTTGACAGATTGCAGCGTCGGGCGGTCCGCATCATAGGTGACGAGAAAAGTACCAGATTCCTCGAACCCCTTCAATTACGTAGGGACATTGGGTCGCTGAGCGTTTTCTATCGCCTATACCATGGCGAGTGTTCTGAAGAGTTATTTTCTCTTATCCCACCCTCCCCTTTCCGTCATAGAACCACACGTGCCAGCTTGCGATGTCATCGCCTCACCGTGGAGAATATTCCCACCCGTACCAAGAAGTTTGGCAATTCCTTCATCTGCCGAACTATTAAAGTATGGAACTCCTTGCCGGCTCATGTGTTTCCTCCTTCTTATAACTTGGGACCCTTCAAACGAAGCGTGAAGAAGCATCTCTCGGGCCAGCATGGCAGTGTCAACTGACTTGGCACCGTTGGTTTCTCGTCAGTTGCCATTGCGACTTGGGCTCCCCTTTTTGCTTACCATCAGGCGAAGTGGAGCCACTATGTTGTGCCGTTATAAAAAACTCATGGTAAAGGGCACAGAATAAGCGTGTAACCGATGTCTTACCAATACAACAACTAATCAATCATCAACTAGTTTCAAAAACTCACTAATACACAAAACTTTCTTCCGCAAGGAAACGAGGTTTACGTAAAAAAACAAACAATATGAAAATCACCAACTTGCATCTAACGTTCATTAAATTAAGCCTGCACACTAATCGCCAACTACTGTTATAGGAATGCAACATTTTAACCGTAAACTAAACTTTGTTACAGATTATACCCAATGAATATTGCCAGTGGATAAACTAAAGTAACTTGAAATAGTTTAAAGATCGTTGTCGTTTTGGCGGTAAAGCTAAGTTTGTAAAAGGAAAACCGAACAAAAGGGCGCGAAACAATCTGTCCAATGAAGCGTTCGTTAACTTCAAAACGTTGTATATAATTAAATAACACCATTGTAAAAAGAACCTTAAGAAGAAGCGTGGATAAAGTTCATAATATATACAATGAAATAGGATGTGAGTTTGAAGTTAATTTGAAATTGGAACAAAAACGCATCCTTCCGCCTTCCGTGTCTATGGTCTTTTCGCGCGCTTCTTGATATAAAATGGCGGTTGGACCGTTTCAGCTTCAGTCTCGGGGTGAGTTTCATCCTTCGAGGTTCTATTGGATTCTTCTAGAAGTTTCTAACGGTGAGTTTTATTTATAAGATGACTCACAGTTTTTAATGAAAACAAAACAATTTATATGTAAATATAATATTGATTGATCATTAAGAATAAAAAAAACTATTTAACTTTAACAGTATTTTTCCATTATACATGCCGATCTGAACAAATAAATAGCACATACTCACTTAATAAATAAATATCCGGCAACCTCAAACAAATCGACCTAGTCTAGTCCCAAAGTAAGCTCTACTAGGTTTGTTTTATGAGCACTAGACGGCGATATACATACTTATACATACATACATACATATATAGATAACTATAGGCTTAAATACATAAAAAAAACCCTCACGAACAAATATACGAGTTCATCACACAAATATCCCTGGGTATGTCGAAGCACTGATCAGTGCAAATCATTTAAAGCCTAGTCTATGTACCTAAACATATCATTGAGCTTCAATTTGATTGCCAAATTTTTTACATAACATATACGAAGGGTTAAGATTCCTGGCCGGGATTCGAACCCAGGCCCGGTGGCTCAGTAGGCAGCTGCAATACCACTACTGCTCTAACCGCACTTCATAATCTTAAACGGTCTCAATTGTACCTACTGTAATCAAATTTAATCACTCATTACCCAAATTGCAATATTAAGTGCACGAGCACTTAATAACACAATTGAACCAAAATAAAACTTTAAAGTAACCCATTTATTGTCATTACTCGTGGTTATGGTAATTTGTCCGTGTTTGTTACTAATGATAATGAATCATTTCCTTATTGGAGTATAATTTTGTTTTGATACGTAGCAGTTAAACTTCAAATATTATCCTTTCAATGTTATGGATATTTAAGTAATGATAAAAATGCGTGACTCAGGTTATTCAGTCAGAATTGTATCTTGTATCAGAAAAGTCAAGGAAAAGGAGAGAATTGACAGAATTAAGTATGATATTTTTGACAAAAATCGGCCCTTATTTATTTATTTAATCTTTATTGCACAAAAGAAAACTTATCGTACAAAAGGCGGACTTAATGCCATGAAGCATTCTCTACCAGTCGACCTTAGGGCAAAGCGGAAAAATTGTAGGCTTATTATTATCTAACAACATTTCACTTGTTACTAAGTACTTAACATGACAATGTTGGTTACAAAATGGAACTTCATTAATATTTTCTTAATTATGTCATAATAGAGTGCATCCCTTCTCACGAACATTTTCGTTTCCCAGCTACATTACCTGTTTCATAAAATGTACGTACATATAAAATTACAATTTTCAGCCGACACCAGCATGTCTCAGCATATAAAGGACATAATAGGTAATAGTATACGAAAACATTAAAGTATCATAATCCGAGCTCACATGTCGCCATAACGTGATATTCAATGATGTCGTTCCGCGAACGCAATTTTATGGACATACATAATATGATACTGCGCAGATAATAATAGTGGCACTGAACGACCAGCGACGCGGCGAGCGGTTGAGTGAGAGATCCGAGCGCGGCATATGAGTGAGCGAGACACAATGCCCGCGCCGCTAAGACCGAGTTCGTTACGACGACTTTGCGTGACTGCGGCAGCGGTGTAGATACGTGTCTCGCTCACTCGTATGGCCGCCGCGCTCGGATCTCTCGCTCAACCGCTGGTCGCGCAATTTCGTGGCATCTCCGTGAGAGCTGTCAGAAACTACTCGGTTTAAAATGTATATTGTAAAGTTTTTATTGTACACTGTGGGTATAACATTCACTTTGTTGCAACTAAATGGGCCAGCCACTTTTACTTAATATATTGTCTCAAACATGCAAGGAAATGTCCTCGTAACGTGCGTTATAACAGGCTTCGAAGTATCACGTTTCGGGCGGAACAACTCGAGAGAACTGTAAAGGAATTGCATACAAAATTGAAGGCCTAGGCCGGGAAGTATTTTTTTTTTTAAACATGTCGTCTGTGTTCAATGTTCATGAACAAGCTAATCATCCGGAAATTTTTGAATGAATGAATGTAGTTTATTCACTTGAATATATTGTATACATAAACAGGTATTTCATACGTGTAATTACAAAAGCTTCCCATTATATTCAGCCAATGGGTACATCATCTCTAACACAACTGTCACAAACGACTATTTCTCGCGCGTGATAATTGCCTGTCTCTTTCTGTGCAGTAATGTGAGAGGGTGACGAGTAGCGCTATGTCGCGCGACAAGAGTCGCGAAGCATAGTTGTGCTAGACGGGCTGGCATGTGAAAATTATGACAGCAAAAAAAACAAAATAGTGTATTTTTGGCCAAGCTGAACGCTAAAGTTTGTCGCTTAGTACAGTTTATGGTTTCGTTAGAGCGAAAAAAGTGCTTTCATAGTTCGTACGGAGCCCTCGGTACGCGAGTCCGACTCGCACTTCACCGGATTTTTTTTTTATTATTGCATGCCATATTGCGCTTTTTTATATAATTATAGTATGTTGTAGGTATATTAAACACCAGTCTACATATTTCTTAGAATGAAAATAATAATATTGCTTTGCTATTCCGCGATATAATTATTAAGCAATATTATTATTTTCATTAATATGGATTTCCGCAAAGTAACGCCTGATTCAATTAATTATTTCTTAGAATTAGCAGCAGACAAAGCCGCCGGCACGGGTAGTGTTACACGTGTCCATTTTTGCCCAGTCCGTCTGTTGGAGTTCGTCGAACCGTTTGCTGGGTGAAGGACGGACGGACGGACACGTTTTTATCTATATTTGTGCAGTACAAACATTGAGGATATATTCGGGGGGAAAAATAGTTTTTTAGACGTGACTTGACTTTTTCAAAATGAGGATATGTTACCGGAAGTTTTCGAAAAAACACATCACTATTAATAATAAAATAATATTCTTTATTGCACCACAAATAACAAGGAGATTACAAAAACATAACATTGGTAACAACAGGTGGTCTTATCGCTAAACAGCGATCTCATCCAGGCAACGTTAATATCACAGAACCTAAAACTATTATTTTATTTGATCAAAGATTTAAAAAAAAAAGGTAAAAGCAGCGTCGTAGAATCAGCCCTCAAATGACGTCACATGGTGAAAAAAATTGACAGTCCCAACCTGAAAAAAAAAAGATGTAGGTACAATTTCCATTGGCGTATCTAAGATTATTTTTCAGGAGGGGCCTGATTTGGGGGCCTGGCCGTGGCCCGTATGAACTCCTATGGGTAGCCCAAAATCCTGGGGTGGGCACTAGACCATATTGGGGTGGGCACGGGAACCCCCCCTAAATACGCCTCTGACAATTTCCATACTAAATGAGTAGTTCTTAGTAATAGTGCTACTGTATTTTACTGCGCTGTGACCCTTTACTTGTCGCTTACGCTCTTTTGGAATGAGGAACTTTTCAGAAGGATTTTTAATCATAGATTGATACATTTTCGAAATTGTGAAAATGTGGTTATATTAAATTTTTTTATAATCTTTCTCTGAACTCGACTGTACCAAGCTCCAGCGAATTAGCGCTCAATAGAAACCCAACATAAAAAGACCATTAAACTATAAATCACAGTAAAACACAAAACTATGTTTGAAATGTAAAAAAGAAGTTATACATGTCACAATTGTTTTTTATCGATAAATATTCTTTTATGTAACACGTGCGCATCTTGATACATTACCCTTGATATATCAAAGAATAAATGAACTATAGTTTCGCGTTATACTGGATACTTTCATGTTGCCTCACAGATACGTATTAGAAATGAAAAGAAATACGTTTATGTGGCCTGAAATATTTTACGCGGTAAACAAGATATGTATCCGGGATAAAACGATAAAGACTTATATTTCTGTCAGCCGATAATAAATTACCTTAATTTATGGTTGTTAATAGAAACATAAAATTTTATAGTAATCATTCAATTAACTCGATCATAACTACAACAATAAAAAATGTAATCATTAAATGCAATGTCAGAAAACTAAAATATAATGCCAATATGAGTAAAAAAAACTAGCTACACAACATATAACTGGTACATATCTATTGCAAAGTATTACGCAAGCTTTTTCAATATGTCCACTTACGTTCTTCTAGAAAGGCGTAACTCTTTCGTGAATAGTTTTTTTCTCTGAGTCATATGGAATATTGGTATAAAACCTCACTGCCACTCTGAGCGCGTCTACTCTGTGCGTAACGCTCGTTACGCTATAACTATAACGCGTCGTTATCCGATTGATAAGCAGAAACTGTGCGCCGGCGCACGCGCCGTTCGTTGCGTTCCATATTTGAAATTTAAATTCGTATTCGTTTGCTTTTTCTTCAGTTAGTTTCTCTTCCATTCCACATTTGAATTTGAAGTGTTCTTTATTAGTGGCCGGCTTCTACTTGTAAGTATTTTTATTTTAAATAAATAATAACTATTTTAAACTTGGAAAACAATGTTGTGTTGACTCTTCGTTTTTTTCTATCGTTGTGGTTTCTGTGCTGTAACTTCTTGCATATTTTAGCGGTAGGTATTGATCAGATTAGATTTGTTTCACAAATATGGCACTACATTATGAAACACACCAAACACGATTGATTTGTGATTTATCATGTATCCATTTCTTTATAGATTGATAGATAGAATATTCTATACATTACAGAAACACAGATATAACTATAACATAGTATTACAATAAAGCTAAACAGGCGATTTGATTTTGATTTGATTGTGTTTGTTACATTATTGTATTTACATTGAAAATATTTGTTTTCCTGTTCGAGTATAGTGCCCCATTTATGAAATTGCGACATTTGCATGTAGTCTCGCAAATATGTGAGGTACGCGGATGGGCCATAAATCAAAATGTGCGTCTGCCAGAGGGCTTAAAAGTGTAATTGGAATTACCAAAATCGATCGGTAACTTTTTGAGATTTTCTAGTATTTGACTAAATCTCAAAAAAAAATCGCTGACTCGGATCGATTTTTTTTTTGAGCTCCATCAAACGGAAAAGAATTATCTCGGGATTGAATTAAGCTACAGTTTGAGCTATCTTAAGAGGCGGGCGGACATAAAATGGAGGCGGCTTTAAGCGCGAGGTCAGAAAACAAATTTGTCAAATTTGATCATGTGATGCATTTCTAAATTGCATTTTCAATGTCTTTGATAGTTGCGCGTAATGTAAGATCTGTAGTGTTTTCTATACTCCCATTATACCTATGAAGGATTATTAATAAATAAATAAATATTAAGGGACAATCTTACACAAATCAACCTAGTCCCAAAGTAAGCAAAGCTTGTACTATGGATACTAGACGACTACTAATAACATCGGCTAGTCATCGTTGTTTTCGTGTGACGCTTGTTTTTATTTTTACATTTGATTTATTTTTATGTTATGATTATGAACTCGATCGGGCAAGTTTTTTACGAGGCGACTTTACGTCTTTGTTTACGTTACACTGGCTTAATAATTCATCAATTGTAGTTTTGTCGAATTATGCGAATTCTGGAAACTATTTTAAATTTGCTTTTGGATTGAAAAATGGCGTACATTTGAAGCCTCATTCAAAGTCCCTTTACGATTGTGTTTTTTTTATCTTCGTATCATGATATTCAGCTTTTTTTATTCATATCACTACAGTATGTTGTAGCATTTTATATCACGAAAAAATCACGACAGATCACGTTGGGGGAGGGAGGGGTATAGGGTGACCTCACCTGTATTTTTCTACAGTGAACGAAAAAAATCTACAACATCAGTAGATACTTTTTCTAGGTTTCGTTAAAAATATATCTTCACTTGTTAAATGCTTACCTCATAAAAAATACACGTGAGGCTGTGAGGGGTGAGGGGGAGGGAGGGAAAACAAAGAAACATCAAATATCACCTCACGTGATTTGTGCACAAGCCCAAACGTCTCTTCCACGAATATTTAAAATCTGAGATCACTTATCCTTTCTCATCCAAAGTTATGCAAGCGTCCGTAAATCAATTTTATCTTAATACTAAAAATAACAACCAAAGGCTTTGATTCTAATCTAGAATATTCTTAGTAATACCGTGCGACCTACAGTTTATCATTGAAAATTGCAGCTTATTTCTAACGACTAAAACTCAGTATTATTCAGCATCGTCTGAGGAATTTGCAAATGTGTTAAAAGATTGACGAGTCTGATAGTAATTTTCAGTCGATCTTTGTTTAAGTTTAACATTATATTTTTAAACCTTTGACCGCCATACGATGAAGCAATTCACAGTACCCCTGGCGCCACAGCAAAAAAATATATCGGCCAAGTGCGAGTGAGACTCGCGCACGAAGGGTTCCGTACCATTATCTGTAAGTTTTTTGTATGGGAGCCCCCCATATTTTTAGTATTTGTTGTTATAGCGGCAATAGAAATACATCATCTGTGGAAATTTCAACTGTCTAGCTATCACCGTTCTTGAGATACAGCCTGGTGACAGACGGATGGACGGATAGCGAAGTCTCAGTAATAAGGTCCCGTTTTTACCCTTTGGGTACGGAACCCTAAAAATAAGGTGCTTTAAAATCAACTGGGGTTGAGATATTTGCAGCGCTTTGAAATACAAAGTATTGGAGAAGACAAATCGCATTCAGCCTCAAAAAAATCCTTTTCTACCTACTATACTCATCCTCCTAGCCTTTGTCCCATTTTTTGAGAATGAATTCCTAATCGGGGTCGGCTACCTAAATCCCAAGATGTGGCGTAGGCACTAGTTTTACGAAAGCGACTGCCATCTGACCTTCCCACCCAGAGGGGAAACTAGGCCTTATTGGGCTTAGGTGGTTTCCTCACGATGTTTTCCTTCACCGAAAAGCGAGTGGTAAATATCAAATGACATTCGGTACATAAGTTCCGAAAAACTCATTGGTACGCGCCGGGTTCGAAGTGTTCGAACCCGCGACCTCCGGATTGGAAGTCGCATGCCCTAACCACTAGGCTACCACCGCTTCAAAAAAACCTACTATACTATCGTAATGAAATCCCAGATACAATAATAGGTAGGTATTCATTAGTCTAACAAAACTTGTATTTCATAACCCCCTACAGGAATTTCTAATTTTACACAGGAATGTATGATTCCATACACTTGCTTCCTCATAACGACGATAACGCTTTGAATTGTAACGATGAACCAAGGTCATGATGACTTCATCGGTATTCAGTACTAATCGAACATCAAACATGTCTGAAAGTTTGAATAACTTTTTCTTTACTCGGGTTTAAGGAGACCATAAATATAATATATAAATACATATAAAGAATCTCTCTGAATGAAGTCTTATTCGCTCTCCGTATATATTTACTAAAAAGTAAGACGACATTTATTACATTGCCGTTGTCTAGTAAAAACCATGGGTTCGATATTAAGATTAATTATACCCTGATCGGTGAATAATATCCCTGGGTCACTTCACAAAATGTCATTGGCGTATCTAAGATTATTTTTCAGACTATACCAGCAGATGGCACTACAGGTCCTAATCGCAAGATAGACGTAGACTTCTTATCAGACTACGATAAAGAAAATATTTCTACGCGGACGAAATAAGCTTCTGATTTCTATTAATATACTTATGACAAGTATCTGCTTTAGGTACAGTTACGACATAAAAGAGTAGAAATTAAAAAGTAGCAATACTACAGTGTCGTCCCGTTTTCTTAGATTGATTAGAAAGGGACGACCCTACAATTGCCACTTTTTAATTTCTTCATTCATGTCGTATTGTATGCCTATTTTATTTTGTGCACACTTTATGTAGCCGCTTCATTACCATCACGGGAATCGCTAATTTTCCACACTAAAATATATAATTCCATACATTTCCTTCCTCATAACGACGATACAGTACTGTAACGACGAGCCAAGGTCATGCATAATGAATTCATTGACACCAATCAAACACGAAACAAATGTCTGTAAATTTGACGGAAAAACCCCGTCGGGTAAAGGTATCCCTGCTACGGATTGGCAAGTTGCTAAAAAGCGGACATTTCCGGAAAATTCTGGAAACACTTACAAAAAATCAAAGGAACATTGTAATTGGGAAATTTGCGTGTGGAAAGTTTCGCAATTTTGGAAACATTCGGTCGCCACATCATTACTCCAAACACAGACTTGTGACTCCTCTGGTGTTGCAGGTGTTTATGGGCGACGGTAATCGCTTTCCATCAGGCGATACGTTTGCTCGTTTGCCCCCCATGACATAAAAAAAAACTAAGTGTCAGTGGGACTACATTGCTTGTAGAACCTATGGCCGTTGGGGCAGAAAGGTTCATGAGTGGCGACCGCGGGCCGGAAGACGCAGCGTGGGAGGGCCCCCAACAAGGTGGACCTGCTTAGGATGGTGGGCAGAAATTGGAGGAGAGCGGCAAGACCGGTCATTGTGGAGAACTTTGGCTGAGGCCTTTGTCCACCAATGGACGTCTATCGGCTGTTGTCATGATGATCATTACTCTTAACATATCCAAGACTCCTGATTAGATGCTTCTTCCGGGCAGTTCTTGAGGAACGCGGCCAGATCGTCCTACCATTCGCTAAGTCTACTCCTGTTCATCTGCCTGCACCCACTTAAACTCACTTTTACTTGTTACTTAGTTCCACCTGTACCGTTGTCTCTACATCTATAATCTAATTGGCAAGTCGAGGTTGACCCACTTACTCTGTAGGCCTAGCTTGCATATCTTGCCGCGACTTAACGTCTCACGTCTCGCTCGCAAGGTATTGAAAGGAAAGTGACAGGGAGTATTTAGCGCGATAAAGAATCGTCTCACAGTTATGCTAGAAGCACTGGTCTAATTGATTCAGTACCTATGTGCTAACGTAGTGTCGATGGGTAATGGACTACGAAAAACGAATGAGTATTTTAACAAAACCAAGGTTGCAACATTATGCATATTATTTAGATTTTTAGCTGGATCCTGTAAAAAAACAGCCACATTAAAATATTTCCTCTGAATTTCACCAAAAAGTATAAAACTACAAGCAGACATCATTTCAACAATCCCACAAAAATACCCCACCAAAAACCCACAGGAAATCCGTTGTAATACCACAATCATCGCCATTTTCTATACAAGTCATACATCGTAACGACGCCAGCGGCGTTAAACGAAAACTCGACTCACGAAGCTATAAATATGCTGTGACGTCATACCTTATGCGCAAACGCAGCTTGAACAGCGCAAACCGAAAGAAACCTTATGCATGTGCAGATAAAGTCACTTTCAGCGTGATCCCACTTCTGATATCAGAACAACGATAAATCAAACGAATTTTCACTGTATTATTCCGTTTCACGACTTCAAATGAAATGATAAGGGACTCTATTAACACACTTCGGGGATCTAATTCAATTTTGACTTTGGTGTTGTGAAATTGTGGTCGGTTTTTGGTTGAGCGACGTGTAAATGTGGAGTTATGCCACGTTATGCGTTGTTTGTGTTCGTTGGGTTTCAGTGCGTTATAACGATTGTTTGCCTTACTTGGAGGTTCTAGTTTATGGTAAGATTTTAACTTGTATTCTATTTTAAAATGTATACTACTGAAATTGTAATAATTTATTAAACAAACACGCTAATACTATTACAAAATTCTAGATTTGCATTACAAACAGTTTTTTATGGAAAGGGGTCATGATTTCGAGAAGAACTTTCAGAGCGCAATGTAGGATCGTCTTTTGTTTTGTATCGGCGCGCGGCGCCATGCCAATCTGGCGCCATCTGTTCGTCATAATGTCTCCTCTCATCACGCCGAAACGGCTGGACAAATTTTAACCAATTTTGGTACAGGGATAGCTGGACATCCACAGATGGTTGATAGGATACTTTTTCACGTATCCTATCAACCTATAGTCTATATATATGTATACCTATACATGCAAAACCTGGTTCCATGACCTTCACGAGCGAGCGTCGTTCATGTGCACGAATGTGGCTTGCAAAACCGAATTTGTTTGAAGGTTCTGTTAGCAGTAGTAGTAGTAGTCAAGTTGCAAATATATTTTTTATTTTTTATTTTTTTTATTCTACAAAATTGCCATTTTCGTTTTATTGCGTTAATACTTATTAAATACATTAATCTTTAATCGTACATTTACAGATTTTTGAAAATTTCATTTTTTTCACGAATAATCAATGTCAAAAATGCCGTATCTTATACAGCGTCCATTTAATTTATTTATTTATTTATTTATTTATTTATTAACCAACTTACACTAACAGATAAACCAAACATGTAAGTTATAGGTTATGTTTACAATTTAAAAACTTACCTAAATTATCCTAAATCTAAACTCTAATTATTGCAATCATATCATCAACATCTCAATATATTTTACACATAGATATTTCGCATCGCGCCGTTATCGCACAGTGGTGGGAGTGGTGTCGTAGAGCAGTATATTGTTAATGTGGGTTAGTGCCACGTACAAGGGGCTAGTGACGAGGGTCACTGTGCTGGTACTGGGGACCAAAAATAGCGGACGAGGGCGTGGACGCAGTGTACTTCTACTAGGGGGTGGTATCCTAAATGAAACATATTGCAGAAGTGACGGATTTGTGAGCTGCCCCCGTATCAGTCTAAAAAAGTATTTTACCACAGCAAGCTGCCTCCGCGTTTCAAGGCTTTGGTAATTGACCATGCCCAACACAAATAAAGTTGGGTATAACAAGGGATAATAGCCATATACTTTAATATTACACTGAGAGAGTAGAGTTTACATGCAGGAAGTATCTGACGGCCCCAAACTAAACACATCCTGTATCTTAGGAACCGGCTATACAGAATTACCAGTTCAATGCTAAATTTATACTCGACAACTGTAAAACAATACTCAACTTCCCCTGTGTACTTGTATTATCTTATTTATTTATTATTATTATTTATTATCTCTTCTGGATGTGTTTTAATCTGCTATTGTGCACGGTGAAGTGTTTACCATACAAAAATAGTCGTTTATTATTATTATTATTTATTTATTCCAGATAACAAAGGTCCATGTAATATGTTAGTAAACTTAAGACAGAGCTGTCTCGAATGTGTTGCATTATGGAGGAAGGCCGTTTTCTTCAACTGTTACATAATGAGAGGATTTAAACGACGACTTACAAGCCGAATGAGTTTCGTAATAGGGTCACACGAATGTGTTAATGCCTAATTATTTACCGCTGCATACACTATTCTATCTACATACATAATCATCGTCATATCATACTTTTTTTATATTACTATCTACTGGTAACCCCCGCGGGGCGGAGCGGAGGAATTAATGAGGCGATTCCGCCGAAGTCACTATAACTCATCAAATATCTAAAAATCTGTGATTTTAGTCTTCCATGCCCCACCTCCATCGCTAACAAGTAATGTAAGTCTTTACCTAGAGTATCTGAACTTATTATAGGTACCTAGTAATTTGACAATATGAGTGATAATGATATGAGAGCTAATTTTGATATGTTTCATGGTTCTGTGGTCTCAGCAAAGGCACGTTTGCAGTCTTTGCATAAATTTAATGTATTTATTTCTTCTATTCTTAATTGTTAACTTCGAATGCAATTTTATTGGTAGCAATTTATTTTGTTAAGTAGTTATTTTTATGCATATTGTGTTCACACCGTTTGTGTTTATTATATAACCATTTAAGCTTGCCTGTGTAACGCTCAGTTTTGTTATCCTAATAATAATAAAAAAGTAATTTATCAATATGGGTGTATATGAAAGAGGATTAGGTATGTTATGTCACCTCATCGCCGCAAAACGAATTTGCGTCTTCTAGTAGGTAAAAATTGTATACATTATCAATTTATTATTTATTTATTAGGAACTTTACATTTTACTTTGTTCTAATCTTAGGACAATGTCCCACAAAACGAGTGGCTAGTTGGATTGTTGGATCTCTGTAGGGAATATTTATTTTAGGTACATAAGTGTGTTTCTTATTTGGGCATTTTTTTTTATTTTGTTGTCGATTTTTTGTTTTTCTCAGATTTCAATAAAATTTGGTGAGTTGGTAAAGTTGGTTCTTCTGACCATGGTAAGCCCAATTTCACAATATGTCCTACAAATTTCTTTCCATTGAGTTACACAAAATGTACTACAGAAGAACCCGAGCAAAAAAATGTTCAGCGCGTCTTAGCTGGTTTGGAACTGGGCGATTTAAAACCATCACAACTGCTAAGAAGAATGCAAATTATGTTGTCGAATTATTTATTTTTCATTTCGAGCTACTCATTTTTGTAGGACATATCGTGAAATTGGGCTGACTTTGTTCAGAATAAGCAACTTTACCAACTCACCAAATTTTATTGAAATCTGAGAAAAAAACAAAATGGACAACAAAATAAAAATTTGCCCATTTAGGTACACAGTATATTACGGTAGCGGTGTAAATAAGTGTTTTTTTAACATTCTATTGAACTTTTTCTTGTTTGGCTCTCGTCGTATTTCCTCCGGTAAATTAACACATCAAAACAAGCTTTTCTTGAATGTCAATCTGTGGCATGAATTATGTCGTTTATCATGTTTTCGTTAAGTGACGGGAATCAATCTGTGGCATGAATTATTTATTTAATCTTTATTGCACAACAGAAAACTTGTCGTACAAAAGGCGGACTTTATGCCATGAAGCATTCTCTACCAGTCAACCTTAGCGCAAAGCGGAAAAATTGTAGGCGGTGCAACTAACTTACACATAAGTAACAAAACATAATTATAATACTTATACATAATTTAATTATGTCGTTTATCATGTTTTCGTTAAGTGACAGGAGCGTTCTCAATCACATTCGGTCACGACAAGAGTTATCTTATCTAGGTACAGTTGGAAGAGATAAAACAAATTAAATCTACAGATGACATAGTAAGATATTCGATATAGGTCGACGAGTGCTCGTTTACTAAAAACTATTTTATGCGTAACCTGAATAATTTAAATAAAACCATTGAAACTGATTATATCGCGTATATTAATGACTAGCTTCGCACGGAGACAATGATGATAAATTATGCATGTATTATATTGTATAAACTCTTGAATCACTCTACCTATTAAAAAAACTGCATCAAAATCCGTTGCGTAGTTTTAAAGATCAAAGCATACATAGGGACAGACAGACAACAGGAAGCGACTTTGTTTTGTGCTCTGTAGTGATTTTGAGCCTCCCTGACGTTTCGGCAACTTTCCTGTTACTGTTGTCAAAGGTTGAACTTTGACAACGGGTTGAGACTCAACCTTTGACAACGGTAACAGTAACCGTTGTAGAAACAGTAGTTGCAAATTGTCGCTACGGCAGACGCGGTGAGAAAATCTCACTTCCTCCAAGGGTAGACGCAAAACTTTATACAAACAATGGTATAAGAAAATAACGTATGGCACTCCGGGGGTGGGCCATTTTTTCTAGTGGTACACCCCACTTTTTTTTTAATTTTCGATATTTTGGGTATATTCTACTCAGAATCACGAGCTCTTTCGATCTAATTAGGAGAAAAAAACTGTCTCAAGTTTTTTCGTTCCATTCCGTTACCATTTCCATATAACCTACTACAGCGGTAACGGAATGGAAAAACAAAAAATGTATAAATATTTTGGGATGTACAACTTTAGAAAAAATAGCCCGGTTAGGTACACTACAATACTCCGTTTGTCCGAATTAGAGATGGGCGCTCATGGGTAAATATCCGATAAATACCGGGTAAATACCCAATCTACCGGGCAGTAGTAGTAGTAGATTGGGTATTTACCCGGTCTTCATCGGGTATTTACCCATGAGCGCCCATCTCTAGTCCGAATGCATCATCATTCCGAAAACCATGTTCTGGTGAAATATTTTGACTTTTTTTGGGATAACATATAACCCTAACCTAACCTAATTAAATTGTGTCACATACCATCCACGGCAAATATCATCGTTTGGCGTGGTAGCGCTTTGGGTATTATGAAAATTCGGAATTACGTGGATTCGGATAAATTAAACTTCGGAATTTTTGGGTGTTGCGATTAGGGGTACACTACAATACTCCGAAGTTTCATTTGTCCAAATGCATCATCATTCCGAATTTTCATAATTCCGAAAACCATGTTCTGGTGATACATTTTGATTTTTTTAAGCCACAGACCGCATCTGCAAACTGGGACATTCACTAATTCACCCTAGGTATGTAATGTACTATTGCTATTATTTCGATATTATGACACTTTATACTCTCGCGGTTTGCACACATAATTAACACAAATTATAACGGGTCTAACGCGATATTTCTTATTTACCTTCATAATCTAGCTCCAGTAACAACTCGCTGTTTCACCAGTACATCTGAGACCACGGCGGGCGTGTGCAACCCCGCCGAAACGTTAGATTATGAAGGTAAATAAGACCCGCTATAATTTGTGTTAATTATTTCGATATTATTTCGAGCACTGTATATCGGACTCTAGGCGCGGCTTAACTTGGATTTTCAGAGTATTACGAAACAATCAATAAAATGATAAGACACGTTTCCGCTACCGACTGTATCGTTGTTTTATCATTATCAGACGTCACTTACTGATAATGATAACAGTAACGTCGTTAGTCGTCGTTAAGTTTTATCTAGAAGGTGGGTATCTGTAACATCGCAGAAGGAGAAAAGGTATAACCGTGTTTTTTTGTTTGCTTTTCTGTAGTCGTGTAAAAGGTTTTTTGGCCAAGGTGTAACGGAGTTACTTCGCTGTCTCGGTTAACAATTATACAATACCAGCGATTCGAGGTTCAGTCAATTGGGCCATTTTTTTCCCAGCGAACCAATCAATTGTACTGAAGGGAATCAAAAGTGCCCACGGCACAACCAATTGAGCATATAGTCTTGAGGTCTGGAAGTTGGGTTGCCAGGTCGCTAAACCTAATAGCCGGACGGACCAACCACTTTAGCCGGACATTTGGGTAAAAAGGACGGACACTACATTATTGAGGATTGTGTGTCGACTCGCTTGCGCTCGGCGCTCGCTCGTTTGCGAAATGTAACCGGACAAGCCGGACACCATTTGGCCGGACACGCAATCAAATAGCCTATGCCCGGCTTTCCGGACGTTAACGCTATCCGGAATAGGATATCCGGATAGTTTAATACTCGTAAATGTTACACAACTCGATGTGGCCATGAAACTTTGATGCTCAAAGCCAAGGCTGCGCCATCGATTTTGCAGCCTGTCTATTTAAAGACCACCGCCATAAGCGGGAGATGGTACCGGTTTTCACGTACCGGATTAATGATTCCGTGTTTTATTTCAAGGAACACCAAAGAAAAGATGGATGGTTTTGTGTGTAAGAAGGAAAACAACGAAATGAAGAGTAATGGGGAAGAATGGAGGATGATCACAACTGCGCCGACCCTAAATAAATGGGATAAATAAATATGGGGCAACCTCACGCAAATCTATCTAGTCCCACAGTAAACTCTAGTAGGCTTGTGTTATGGGCACTAGACGACGATAAACATACTTATATAGATAGATACACACTTAAGTACAAATAACATCCATGACCCAGGCACAAATATTTGCCCTTGCCGGGATTCGAACCCGAGACCGCCGGCTCAGTTCAGCAGGCAGCTGTTCTACCACTGCGCCAATCGCGTCGTCAAATATATTTGTTAACTTCAGTGCACGTATAAAAAACGGATTAAGGCTTAAACCATTTTTTTTCTACGGTGGTAATTCAGATTCTGGCAGTATGTACGGTTCAATTGATTTTTTAGGGTTCCGTACCCAAAGGGTAAAAACGGGACCCTATTACTGAGACTTCGCTGTCCGTCCGTCCGTTCGTCTGTAACCAGGCTGTATCTCAAGAACGGTGATAGCTAGACAGTTGAAATTTTCACAAATGATGTATTTCTATTGCCGCTATAACAACAAATACTAAAAATATAATAAAATAAATATTTAAATTGTATGGGAGCCCCCCCATACAACAAACTTGTTATAGATTATGGTACGGAACCCTTCATGCTCGAGTCGGACTCGCACTTGCCCAATTTTTGGATGATATTTAAGTTTTTTTTTTTCTTGAGATTACCGAGATATAAGACGGCAATATATTTGCCGCTGTCCGTGAAGCGACGGACAATTCGTAGTTCAGTCAACATATAATCTATGGGGACACAACGATGTTTTGTTTTTTTTTTTTTTTCATTTATTGATGAAAAGAACCTTTATACATAAGTACATACCGGTTCTATAAAAACAAATACTTAGATACCTCGTCAGCAAAACATATTGACTAATTAAACAAACTTAATTGGAAACTACCTATCTACTACCTAATCTACTTAAATTAAAAACTAAGTACACAACGTCAGCCAACCTATACACCATATGTGCATAATCTGACCATGAACTTGCTAGCCTAATATTATGACTATAGTCTGGCTAATGAAATATTACTCAAAGTTTTGGCGGGAAATTTAAATATCTGCGGCTGGTCACACTTTGTGTAGTAGGAATTATAGTTTTGATGCTAGAAAATATTTTTTGATTTTCTATGCACACGTAAGGTACCTAAGAAGTAAGGAAATAAGTTAAATATAATATGTTGACGTGCACTCATAGTCAGCTCACATATTTAAGGCGGGCTTTTCCCAGTAGACGCCGAACTCACTCATTTTCAGACTCGTCGTAGACGTTTAATCAGTGTTTGAAGATTATGAAAAACATATATATCATACTTAAGGATCTTCTGAATATGAAATCGTGTTCAGCAACATGATTGGAAAAATTTCGCTCGATAGAAAACAACCCCAAAGTTACCTCTATTCGTAATATGTTTTCAGTAGTATGGCTAAAATACGAACCTTTTTTACCCGTTTTTTGCGTAAATGTATAGATACTAACATTATCTCGTCAAAGCCGATGGTATTGTCTGAATAAAATTATTTATTTAATCACTAGAACTAAATATCTACTAAAACTACGAGCGCAATCACGCGCGGTGCCATTTTAGTCGCGCTTCGGCGCTTGAAGAGGACGGACCTGTGTCAGTTTGTTCCGCGCGACCACGTGATCGCATTTACGAATTATTGTTGCAAAAAAAATGGGAAATAAAGCTGCACGAAGTAAAAAAAGAAGCTTTTCATATAACAAAGAAAATGCTCGAGCAAGGAATGCGAAAAAGTAAGTTAATGTTTTATTTATAATAAATTTACAGAACCGAACATAAATGTCAAAAAGTAGCACGGTTGACATGTTCAAGTAGATGCAAATAACGCTTTATTTATAATTTACAACAACATAATCACTTCGTACAAAAGAACTCATTGCTCAAAGCATTAAGAATCAAATTGACTTACGTACCTATTACCACAAATATTTTTCATCTAAATTAAGTTTTTTAGCGTATTCTGACTTATGTCTCCTGTCAATCTTGGAACTTGGCACGCATGGAATTTAGTACACAGTTAACATATTTTAGTACTTTAAGTCCATCCCTACCCCGTGGGGAAAAGGCGTGATTATTGTATGTTATGTAACCTAGATATTGGTTAGTAAAAATAAAATTTGTACTTTACACATACTCATCAGTACTTGTTCTTCCTGTAAGGCCTTTAGCAACAATCGATTCGAATGTATATCGGACACCTAGGTATGTAGTTTACTGCGCGCCGCAGAGGAGGGTAGCAGTCTGTTTATGTATGATAGCGCCTTTGAGATTAGGCCACATTTAAATGTATTTAAAAGAACAAATAATTTTATTAATTGGATTATATTTATCTCAGAAGCACATTTAATAGATTATTGAATATCTTGATAATTTAGTTATAAGTTATTGGCCAATGCTAGTTACATGAGACATTTTTTGATTAATAATATCAATTTAAGAAATAGTAGATTCGACAATAGTATTGTTCAAAGACCCGGTTACTTAACGCCTACCGCTTACTTGTTTCTCCCCTCCATTTCATGGTACTTTGATGGATTTTAAATACCGAGTCCTGAGACCTTTCTATTCAATCCTTTGTGAATTTTTAAATAGTTCGTTTATTCACACTCCTCATCCCCACCTTCCCCACCTTACTGCCGTCACAAGTTCACACGTAGCTTTCTTGAGTATTTTAAAAGAATCATTGTGGCTTTGCATTATGGACACTGCTCTAACATGTATACAAGATTTTTATGAGTCTGACGTCAATCGAATCGTCTGTCATCAATTATCAGGCGTAGGCGCCATATATAAAATTAAAAATCTATTTCAATAAATTGTGTTTAATGGACCTGATTGAATAGTAATTTAGTAATAATAATAAACCTATATTTTTTATGTTCATTCGTAATTTTTGATATTAATGTGCCATTTAGGATCTATAAGGATTAAAAGTTGGCTAGCAAATTCGATTGGGTTAAGTTTGGACCTTATTCATAGGTAAAACTAAGATATCAACCAGATCTAAACTTAGAAATTATCTACTTTCATGCTATTTTATTTCAATAATTAAGATAGACCCTGGGATAGAAATGTGAAGAAAGAACAAAATAGTACTAAACGTACGTTATTTTAGATTCGTGAAGTGGGTGAAATCTTACGGGCTAAAAGTATCATTGGGTTTAAATGGAAGCCATATAATAATTGCTATGAAAAGTTAAGTTGTTAGCGGCCAGCAAAAACAAAGCAAGAAGTCTCTGCAGTAGAGGCATTTAATTATTCGTAATACTGAGATTACAACTCCAAGAATTTATCGTAATTTAACTAATACAACATAGTTATGGATTAACTAGCAGTGTTGCCCGCGACTTCGTCCGAGTGGAATTTTATTTTGAACATTAATCCACCTTTATTATTTTCATATCGAAGCAATGTTGAAGTTACTTTCCTTATTTGAAAGTTGTATCATTTAAGTCAAGTGCTGTGTTCAGGGCTGAATTTACAAAAACACTGAAATCACTTTTCTTGTATTCTAATAATATGCCCTACAAAGTTTCAAGTAATCTTCATATAAACTTTCAACCCCTTTTTAACCCTCTTAGGGGTTGAATTTTTCAAAATAGCTTCTTATCTCTTGTACCCTTTATAAATGTAACCTAGTGTGCAAATTTCAACTCTCTAGCATTTGTAATTTCGGCTCTGCGTTGATGAGTCAGTCAGTCATCAGTCAGTCAGTCAGGCAGGACACTCGCATTTATAATATGTATATAGATTAGCTTAAATTATTAAATAAAAAGGGTTATTAGATACGAAACTACGAAATGTAATTGTCTATGCCCTAGTCATAGTTACAAAAAAGTGCCCAAAATACAAAAAAATAGAACAGTAAGCTATTGCGCATTAATTACTAAGTTTTTTCTCGCAGTCAAAGTGAAAAGCAAAGTGTTCAACACATGGTTAAAACCCATTACGACATTCAGGTTATATTTATCCTCGCTCACTTCTTTCGCTCGTCCAAATAATCACTTCGTTTCACAGTGGCTCAATCTTTTAGCTCATTATCAAACAATCTATTATTAAAAGTCCGCAACATGAAGAGGGTAGTAAATCAACATATCGAGCTGCAATCTACATATCAATAATATGCATTAAAAAAAAACTAAAATAACTCCGATCCCTTCACAGAGAACAGTCGCAAGTAAAAACTATAAAACATAAAGTTAAAAGAAAAAAAATGTTAAAACGTAAAATAATATTTAGTACTTCTACAGTAAGAATTCGCATTTCACTTTGAACGATTTGCACCGACCACTTAAAAGACTGCCGACCGTATTGTGATTGTGACACCGCTGTACGTACAGTGCATCGCCATCGCGAATTTGCGTTAGCGAACTCGGCGAGCGGGGCGGGACGCGCGGGCGGCGCTCCGCGTCTTGCCGCGCACCTCACCCCCTCAATTCGGCCGTAGGGCCGGACAATATCGCCTTAAATACCACTATGTACAGTACAGTCAACGACAAATACATATGTTTACACTTTCTAACCATAACAAGGCAAAAAATTAAATTTACTGTAATTATAAGACCTAGCTCGATAATACCATATATTAATCCATCACTAATCACATAAGTACTATGCCAAATTTCAACTCAATCGGAATGTTAGATCTAGTATATAAAGTATCAAAATTATTTACAGAGGACCCACCGACTAAATTGTTTAAATCATAGACAATTGGTAATACCACAAAGAGATATCTACCAACATTATTTGGCTAGCCAGACTCTAGTAACAAAACCAGACGATACTCATTTTATTTTCTAGCTTTTTTCTTCAGCTCAATCATTCAATAATTGATCTTAATTATTAAGATATCCTGCAAATGTCGAAGAAAAAGCCTATTATCATTGGAAAAACAAGTTTTACGAATTGTGGATTCATATGTTTATATTTTCTAGCTATATGTAATAAATTTCCAAAATAGTCTCTAGGTATGTTCAGTGAATGAAATAAATTATGACGGCAAATTATATTATCACTATCCACTAAAGCGTTAAACGGACTGTCGAACCCGATAGATAAGCTCGTGGGAATAGGTAAACAAACAGGTAAAACCTGCGCCCGCAAATATTGGACGAGATCTATCGAATAATAACACAAATATCACTTCCTGTCAACACCGTGATGTATTTTTAGGGTTCCATAATCGGTAGAAATAAGCGTCGTAACCCAAATCTAATAATTTTGTAGTTTTTCAAATTTTCAAGTTTTGTCCAAATAAATAATTAAAAAAAAACGGCGAAGTGCGAGTCTGACTCGCGCACCGAGGGTTCCGTACAAATACTTATCCCATCTCAAGTGACCGTTTTGTCGATTCAGATTTTCGAAAATTTTGAAAAGTGTTGAAACCGAAAAGAATATCAATTTCAACCATTCCTAAATAACAAGGTCTGCAGTTCACAGAGCAACTAGTATTTATTTATTTATTGACAATAACCGATAACAAAGCGTACTTTCGTTAGGAAAAAGCCGGAAATCAAAACATGTCATTTGAAAGTTATCACAATAAAACGGGGCTTAATCGATAAATATCATAATCATAAATAAATACCGTTTATAAACGATTAAGGCTGTCGTCCACCAGAGCTGAGGTGGCGAAGTACGATAATGTGTAGCGGAAATGGGAATCCTCTTTAATAGAAAAAAAAAACATCTAGACAACATTTTTGCTCAGAAGTCTTGCATTATTCAGAAATCTTGAAAATGTCAACCTATAGAGTAGGTTAGGTTAGGTTTGTGTTATAACATTCCAAAATATTTTATGGTTCCAAAAAACGCGTCTATTAAATGAAAAATCGATAAAACGTTTCTCTATAAAACAAGGAGAAACCGTGATATATCCTCTTAATCGATTTATGATTATCATATATAATTTCATTAAAACTATCGTGAGACATCTTTAATAATTATAAAAACGGTTTAAATATGTCGGGTCGTTCCTGTCATATTTTTAGTTTAAACAATTTTTATAATTACCAATATATTTGCTGGAAATGCTTACCTTCTCATATTTTCGCTGGTTTATCCTAAATAAAGTAATAGTTTATTTAAAATTATCAGGGAACGGCCTCTTATGAAATGTCGGTAGACTCAGACATGTATAAGTTCCCTTGTGGCCTTCATTCAAAATAAACTTCATTATTTCATTACAAAAGATCTATCCAGAGCTGAAACGCTTCACTCGCTTGGTAATAGTGAAACATATCGCTTAGCTACCTCGTACCGTGGATGAGAGACTTTATTATCAAGACACGTTTTTCTAATCATTAATCAATAACACCTCAATTTAGTCTGATTGCGTCGCCTTTGATGTAACATCGAATAGATAGCTAACAGGCGCGGGCAGATAGAGTTTATCTACATGTGCCTAATCTGATTGATTGTTTGTTCCGCAATGGTTTGAGTTTATGATTTGGGCTAATACGAGTATGATCTATGTTTCTTGGGGTTAGATTGAATAAATGTTTGTTTTCCTGCTCGAGTAGTTTGGCAGATAAGATGGGTAGGCGGATGTGCTGTATGTCAAAATGTCCGTCTACCGGGCTTGAAAGTGTAATTTGAATTCCTACGTAACTTCTGTAAGTTTTTGAGATTTTCTAAAATCTGTCGTTTTTCCGTTGACTTGGATCGAAAATTGCCCTATTTTCTTTTTGAGCTCGTTATTCAAGAAATGGGAATAATACATCTCGGGATTGAATTAAGCTACAATTTAAGTCATCTTAGGAGGCGGGCTGAAAACAAATTTGTGAAATTTTATCATGTGTTTTTTTTTGTCTAAATTACATTTTCGATGCTCTTGATACTTGCGCGTAGTCTGATAAGTGTAGATTCTTTATGTCTAGTACCAGCGACAATCTATCTCCAGATATGAATTTCCTTAAAAAAATGATATATTGTGCACTGTGCAGCGTATTTACGTAACTCTTTTCATGTATAACGTTACTTCCATGGAACGTTCACGTTCATATTATGTAAATTTCACCCGCATCATGGTACAGTCGAGTACTTTGAACTTCTAAGCAGAATTTTATCAAAATATGTGAACACAACTCTATTGTTAACGGCATCGTGGCGTGTTCAGATATTTTTGTTTATATGTTTGCTTAATATTTCAAGAACTTGACTGTACCAACGGTACCGATGTACGATGCGGCATAGTATAAGAAACAACTTATGCCGCCACTCTAACTATGCGAGACTTTTGACGCCATCGCGCTATGATTGGTCGGTTGGTTCTGTCAATCCGTTTCTGTTGCCTGTGTATCATAATACTCCTCGATTCCCTCGTTACCTGTACGAATCTCATAATATCGCGAGTGTTTTAAATCAATTATTACGACAAAATATAAAATTTAGTCAAAGAACATGACAATCGTAACGCGGAAATGCCTTTTTTTGTACAACTGGCGGCGAACAATTTTTTTCCTTTTTTTTTTTATATGGTTTAAATATTTTGTTACCATAGAGCGGCAACTAATCAGTGACGTAGAAAGTCTCACTAGCCGGAGTGTCATAGGTACCTTGTTTTCTTATACCTTGCGATAGGGTATTCTTTAAATACCCTGATACCAACACGTGCCAGTATCAACATAGTTTAAACTGCCAAGGCTATTCGAGTATCGATTTTCACCGCTTTTTTGATGGTAACACGCAGTTTCTTTACTAATTGTATAATAATACGGCATTTGACAATAGTAAGCATAATACATTGTATCATTGAAACTACTAAACACACATTCAAAAATACGCGGAACCAAATAAACTACCACTAACTTTTGGTCATTAACCACTAGATTGCTTTTGGTAACTACGGCTACCTGTCACCGCTCTTATTTTATTATACTATTTTTAATTGAAGAAAAACTAAAAATCAGACGTGTTTTGACTACTGATTTTGATGACGTCACAAGCAAGTATCTTCATAGGAACTTCGTACTAACAGATCGTCTTTGACATTTCGTAAAGTTTTTTTTTTTTTTTTTAATTAATATTAGCACATACCAATGTGTTTAAAGTGCGCCAAACTGTGAAACTGTTTGTTGGCGTGGTTTCTTGTTGAATTAAGCTGTCATTAAGTACCGTATTGTAGGTTTGTACTGAAAATTTGTTTTCTACGGAGAGGGGTCATGATTACAGGAAAACAGTTGTAGGGGGAAGTCCCCTAACGCCGGACGGCACCTAACGCCGGACACTCGAACTATCTCGGCAACTAGCAACGCGAGCGAATCAAGGACAAGTGGAACCCCCGCGCCCCTTCCACTTGCCGAGTTGCCGTTGCCGAGCTTCCAGTTGCCGAGATAGTTCGAGTGTCCGGCGTTAAGTGCCGTCCGGCGTTAGGGGACTTCCCCCTACGCCTAGCACCCATACGACATCGTGACCATTTTTAGGGTTCCGTACCCAAAGGGTAAACGGGACCCTATTACTGAGACTTCGCTGTCCGTCCGTCAGTCCGAATGTCACCATCAGGCTGTATCTCAAGAGCGGTGATAGCTAGACAGTTGAAATTTTCACAGATGATTTATTTCTATTGCCGCTATAACAACAACTGTATCAGGGTTGGCCCTCACTACCCTTTAGGCCCATGTCTACAGATTCCCAATTCTACAGATTCTCATGTGTACAGATTCCCAATTCTACAGATTATCATGTCTACAGATTCCCATTTCTACAGATTCGGTTTTGTGTGCGAGTACAAACTGACTAACGGGAATGCTTCCGCGCCACAGGGGTGCATCGTGCATTTAGGCGAACCAGGTCGTTTTCGTGGAAAGTCAATGTAGTGAAACGTCATGTTAGGTTTACGTCTATTTCGAAGGACGTCTTTTTCTGGGATAGTCATCTTCTAAGTGGGTCTATTTCGCAAGACGTCATTTTCTAGGTTAGTCATCTTCTAAGTAGGTCTATTTTGCAGGACGACATTGTCTGGATTAGTCGTCTTCTAAGTAGGTCTATTTCTCAGGATGTCATTTTCTACTTTAGACATCTTCTAAGAGGGTCTATTTCGCAGGACGTCATTTTCTAGTTTAGTCATCTTGTAAGTGGGTCAATTTAGCAGGACGTCATTTTCTGGGTTAGTCATCGTTTAAGTAAATCTATTTCAACCGAAATTCTCTAGACTTGTAACTAATATTATGGTATCTTTGTAATAACCCCTTGTATTTTATCCGTAAAAGTTGTAATTATATTAATAGAGATAAGCAAATAACGTTGAAGTTGTTAAACGTAGATGACCTACTAAGAAATTCACTAGCTAAGAACATGACATCCTTCGAAATTGTCAGGACGCGAAGATGACCTGCTGAGAAGGTGACCAGCTGAGAATATGACGTCCCTCGAAATTGACACGAAACGAAGATGACCTGCTGAGAACATGACGTTCCTCGAAATTGACACGAAACGAAGTTGACTTATTAAGAAATTGACTAGCTGAGACCATGATGTCCTTCTAAATTGTCAGGAAGCGAAGATGATCTGCCGAGAAGGTAACGAACCGAGAACATGACGTTGCTCGAAATTGACTCAAGACGAGGATGACCTGCCTCGCCTAAAGGGCATCGTGCTATTAAGATTTTTCTTTAAATACTGACGCGTCTCCAAAGAAAACTGATTTTCAATACAATTTCAAAATTAAAATACGTGCGAAACGGGTTCACTAACGTCGTAGAAGTCGAATAAGTATTTCTCGACATGTTTGGAATCGGTACACGATTCGAAACATGTAGAGCGTTAGCGCGCAGTCTTCGATTGGCCGCCGCCGCGACTGATCGTAGCTCCTGATAATGAATCGCGTACCGAAACATGTCGAGTGATATTCGGCTTCTGCGACGTGAATAAACCCCGTATGTATGTTAATATGTCTGAGACTCAAGAGAGATTTCTATATAACATTTGAGATTTATATTTATTAGGGTGTTGCTTATATGGCGAAAAAAGGAAAAAAACTGAAATCTTAAAGTCTCACCCCCCCATTTTGTTCTACGACCCCTATTAACGGATGCTAGTTTTTTTGCTTTTTTTTTTAAACCAATTTTAGGGGTCGCTACACTCGCTACCAGCTGTCAAAGTTTTGGAAAAACAATAAAAACATGTTCAAATAAACAAATATAATTTACATACATTCTTATTAAAATTAATTAAAATTATGATAATTTAGTAAAAGAAAATTAAAATTTCAATTTTTATGACACAAAATTGCTTATCTTAACGCGGCCTGCCGGGGGGCGAGGGGTGTGTATCGATCAAGGGGGATTCCCAAGCAATCGACAAACGTTATAGAAGTAAAATACATATAAAATAGTGACTGCCAAGCTTGTCATATTGACACCTAAATTATGTTTTTTCCAAAACTTTATCAGGCGGTAGCGACCTCTAAAATTGATTTAAGAAAAAAAAAACTAGCATCCGTTAATCAGGGTACTAGAACATAATGGCGGGGTGAGACAATGACTTTTTGAAAGTTAATTTTTAAGCAACACCCTAATATTTATTGATAATATATAGATGCTTTAGTGTTTCTGCGTCTCGGCCTCACCTCTACAATACGATATTTAAGACTAAGTGGAAAAAAATGACAAATAATATCATCGTCAGTCACGCTTGACGAAAAAGTGTAAAGTTTTCAGTTGGGCGCAACCAATCAATGTCACGACACGATTGCCGTCGCGAATCGGGAATCCGTTCCACTTGACGCCGACGTGACGTGGTCATATCGTGACGTGTGACGGTACACGGACAAACTTATCGAAGGACTGACCATTTAATGTTATTATCTGTTTTTAGGGTTCCGTACCCAAAGGGTAAAAACGGGACCCTATTACTGAGACTTCGTTGTCCGTCCGTCCGTCCGTCTGTCACCAGGCTGTATCTCAAGAACGGTGATAGCTAGACAGTTGAAATTTTCACAGATGATGTATTTCTATTGCAGCTATAACAGCAAATACTAAAAATAAAATAAAATAAATATTTAAGGGGGCTTCCATACAACAAACTGGTTTGGTCGCGTTAACTTTTCACCTCATTTGTAGGGAGCGCTATACATACCAGGTGCAAACTTAACTTAACCACTTAAGGATGGAAAGTGTTTGTACGGAACCCTCGGTGCGCGAGTCCGACTCGCACTTGACCGGTTTTTTGTTATTGATGATGTCTTCAATACAATACAACAATAAATTGCCAACTATATAACAAGAAAAATGTTAGATTAAACAATGGTAGACAATAGGCTAGGGTTGTTACTCGCGATTTAATGAAATAATAGCATTTCAAGTTGATCAGTAGACTAACCAAGATTCGCGTCTTCAAAACGGTAATCAGACCAATCCTGATGTATGGGTGTGAAGCTTGGACACTGACTCAAAAGGAAGAAAATAAGCTCTTAGTGGCGGAAAGGAAAATCTGGCGAAAGATTCTGGGACCAATAAGTAATGAGGATGGCAGCTGGAGAAGGAGAAAGAATAAGGAGTTGGAAGAGCTGGTGGCTACACCCAACATAGTTGGCGAAATCAAAGCCACACGACTTCGCTGGCTGGGTCACCTGGAGAGGATGGGAGACGATCGGGCCGTGAAGAGAGCGTTTCAGGGGCGACCGAGTGGAAAACGTCCGGTCGGCCGCCCGAGATACCGCTGGAAAGATGAAGTGGAGAAGGATCTGTGCGCCCTAAGTATCCCTAACTGGCGGGAAAAGGCGCAAAACAGAGAAGAATGGCGTTCTCTTGTGTCAGAGGCCAAGATCCTCTTTGGGTCACTGAGCCAGAGTAGTAAGTAAGCATTTCTAAGAGGCCACTACTGGACAAAGTTCTCCACACCGATCGGTCTTGCGCCACCCTCATCCAATGTTTGCTCGCGATCCTGACCGGTCCACCTTGTTGGGGGCCTTCTCACGCTGCATCTTCCGGTCCGCGGTCGCCACCCAAGAACCTTTCTGCCCCAACGGCCATCGGTTCTACGAGCAATGTGCCCCGCCCACTGCCACTTAAATTTGGCGACTGTCTGAGCTATTACACTCGTGCAAGACTAATAGGAACATAAGTACATCACAGGAATAGTTACATAAGTTTTCAGAAATATTTGGTACCATGGTATCAATACGGCCTTGAGTGTAAATAATCGATGTCTCGCTACGATTGTCGAGCTTGTCGTTATAAATCGATAAGTTCCACTCGACGCCAAATTGACGTATCGACAACTATAATCTTCCTCCGCAACCCAAATTTCGGAATCCACCCCCTAGATTCGTATGATTCTTAGTTCTGCACCTCTAGCATATTTGTCACATGCTACTTTTTCTCACGCGTTATAATTATCTGTCTCTTTCTATGCGGTAATGTGAGAGAGTGACGGGTAGCGCTATTGCCTTGATCACACGTACCGAGCAAACGGGCGAGACAGTGCTCTCGGCCGAGTACTCGGTGCGTATAAACATAGCGCCGAGTGCACGGCTGAACGAAGCGGCGAGACAGTAGCTCGGCTCCCGTTCTATCTACTAGGCCGAGTGTCCCCCTCCCGCTACCCCGCACTGTCTCGCTCGCTCACTCGGCCGGTCTGAACGTGCCCTGTCTTGCCACTCGGCGATATTTTTACGATCCATCATGTCCGAAAGTCTCAATGGAACTGAACTGACTGTGCTAATTTCAAAACATGTGTAAACAGCTACTCACTTATATCACTGTCTCGGCCGAGAAACATTTTACTGTCTCGCCCGTTTGCTCGGTACGTGTGATCAAGGCATATGTCGCACGACAAGAGGCGTGAAGCACGGGCTGTTCGTTCTCTATTCTCTCTTCGTTCGCATTCACTGACTTCTGTGACGTGGAGACATGACGACGCAGTTGTAGTGCTGCTGGCTACTGAGCCGGCGGTCCTGGGTTCGAATCCCGGTCAAAATGTTTGTGTGATGAACTCGAATATTTGTTCCTGGATCTTGGATGGGTCTGGGTCATGGATGTTATCTATATATGTGTTTATAAATAAATTTTATTTATTAAATTTTCATGCATGCATCTAAATATTATATCCACAGCGCAGGTTTCGTCATAAATACAAAATGAGCATCCTTAGCAACCAGGCATCGTCAAAATCACACATAAATGTTTATCAGCAACAAGCTTCGTCCAAGTGATACAATATAATAATCCGCAACACGCTTCGTCAATAACACATCAAAAATCAAACTCCGGTCTGACGAGTAGGTACAGGTACCCGGCGGAAAAGTTCCAAAAAGAAGCATTGCCCCATAGCAGCATTAATACATTATGTATATCTTCGTCCAGTACGTATATTACAAGCTTTGCTTAGTTTGGGACTAGGTCGATTTGTCTAAAACTCTCCCTTAATATTTATTAATTTAAATAATGCCAAAAAATCAAGCTCTGTTCGAATCAAGGTTAACTTTGACTGTCTAAAATCTGCGTTGATTCTCAATAGTTTGCTTAGGGTTATGAAATGGAACTGAATGGCGCCCGAATATATGCCTACTGAGCCAGCGCTCCTGGGTTCAAATCCCAACAAGGGCAAATATGTGATGAATACATTGAATACGAATATTTGCGCCTGTATATCGTCGCCTAGTAGCCATAACACAAGCCTTCTTGAGCTTAATTTAGAACTAGGTTGATTTGGAGACGCTGTCTGATATTGTTATTAAAACGGTTTGGCCCCAAGTGAATGAAATCAATCGGTAACTCGGATTTCACAATGCATTAATCATGCTACTTAAGTGCTTATTTAGTACAAGGCTTAACAGTAGCCTAGTTCTTCTAGAAGCTGTAAGAAAATTACAACTCTAACTCCCTAGAAACAAGCACCTTCGGCATTGCTATACCAACTACAGGGCTAAGAAGAAAAACAGGCTAAGCCCATATTTTTAGGGTTCCGTACCCAAAGGGTAAAAACGGACCCTATTACTGAGACTTCGCTGTCCATCCGTCCGGCCGTCTGTCACCAGGCTGTATCTCATGAACGGTGATAGCTAGACAGTTGAAATTTTCACAGATGATGTATTTCTATTGCCGCTATAACAACAAATACTAAAAATAAAATAAAATAAATATTTAAGGGGGGCTCCCATACAACAAACTTGTTATAGATTATGGTACGGAACCCTTCATGCGCGAGTCGGACTCGCACTTGCCCAATTTTTTTCTTTTACGGCTGTAAAATTACCCAGTTCATCATGACTATCTGAAACAAGGGTAAAACACGATGGGGCTCGATTGTTTTTATTTTTATTTCACACGTGTCTATGATTTGTTCGTAGACACGCACACATGGCTTATTTTTTTGCGTATGCCTGTAAAAGGTCTCCACAAATACTTCATAAGTCGGTTTAAAACGTCCATCCATGCACGAAGGCAGAGCCATAGTCCCCCACCGTTTGCACAACTGGGCAGCCAATTGCCTTCAATTCGACATAAACTATACGCTCAATTGTTTCGTCACTTCATTATCGATATGTTGTCGCCGTTTAGCGAAATTACATGGAGAATGGCTCCTTAGCTTTTTATGAGTGTTACAGAGGTTATATGACACAAATATTGTAGAGACGAAAGTTTTATGTGTTATGATTTTATTTATACCGAGTTACAATACAGTTACAATAAATTATATTTAACAAAAAAAAACAGTAAAACTAAAACTGAAGTACGTACTAAAGATCTTTAGTAAGTTAACTTGTAAGTTGTAACTAATGTAAACCTCTGCTTGTCCACAGATCTCGCTCGTGACGACTAATGGAACATTTAGACTAAGCCAACACTAGTATAAGCTCAAAATGTCACACCACCTCGTAACAGTATGCATGTTCTGCCTCCTATGCGCAGCCCATACATGCGGTGCCCACGTCGACACACAAGATATACGGACATACGAACCTAAGACACACGACTATGACCTAGCTATAGACTTGACAGAGAAACGAAAGCTAGAATCCAGAGAGCGGTATAACCATAAACTGCAGAAGATCAGACAGGGTCGGCCTAAGAGGCAGCTCGATGAAGTCTCAGATACTTATATCGGGGAGATATTCAGGGAGTATGGTGATGCGGATGGGATGACGATGAATCTAACAGGGTTTAATAATATGCTGGGGACGTTGGAGCTGGAGAAATTAGTGTCAGGAGGCTACGAGAGAAAGACAGCGCCGTCAGTCTACGAGTCCGCTTATGTGAGTATATCTTCAATAATTAATACTCCAAGCTATAGCCCGATTCTCTTTCCCTTCTCCCGCCCTAAAGCAGACCGATTCGGTTCAGTCTACTCACGGCGCAGTCCATACGCCCCAGTGCGTCTACCTTTCCAAATTACTTCTGAGGCGCGGAGATAATCCCATTAGCGGGCTATACTCCCACACAAAGTCCGACTAGTGGTAGTGAGGGCTAATCAGCCAACAGTTCAAGTCCTGTCTTAAAAAAAGAAGGAAATTGCCCAAGCCGTGATCGCCTATAGTGACTACTTGCTAAAGATTATGTATTATGAGAGCGACGCTGGTGAGCTCTCTGGTGACTGACGTAGCTGATTTTAGCCGTGAACGTGCAACCATATTCACTGCTTGTCAGCACCCCTCCGTCATATTGTATGGCCGCTGGTGGTCGGGGTTAGAATCAAGCTCATTACGTCGTCCCGTTTCAAATTCACGCACCTGCGTTCACAGTGTGCCTCTATTGTGATCGGCCTTCAGCTAGAGTATATCTTTATTATTCTTACACCACTTCTTCAGAAGGAGGCATGTATTGTGCAATTTTTGACGCTTTCCTTAAATAGATTTACTGAAGAAGTTAATTACCGTTGCAGTAACTGTTGTTCGGCCTGAGAGGGTATTGAGACTCGAACTAAGATGTAAATTCGTAAATTGTAATTATTTACCGTTGAATGTTATGGCTGTTCGCCAGTTTTAAGAATCTTTTTTATTCTTCCAGTGCCTAAACAGCTCAGAACTGATCACAGCCGTTAACAATGGCCTAAATCCGGACGAACATGACCACAACCACAAACACACAGATCCAAGCCATGACCACGACGTACTAATAACGGAAGACACATTACGAGCTGTCTGTCCCATACTCCTCTACCAGAAACTCGGGAAAGACGATGCAAGTCGTGATTGCATCAAACACACTAAAGTCCACACGAAAAGTCTCAAATCTGTGATAGATGTTAAAGAGAACAAGGGTAAAAATAACAACATGCTGGCCGTATGGCTGTATTCCTTCTTAAGTATAACTGCAATAAGTGCTTGCGGTCTTCTGGGTGTAGCAGTGATCCCTATAATGCACAAGACATATTACAACCACCTGCTGCAGTTCTTAGTGGCGTTGGCCGTTGGGACACTTTGCGGTGATGCGTTGCTACATTTAATGCCACACGCAATGAGCCCACACGAGCATGACCACGAAAATGGTGTAGAAGCGCCACCACCATCTCATAACGACGGCATGTGGAAGGGACTGGCTGCAATGTTGGGTGTGGTATTCTTCTACTTCACCGAAAAGGGGCTCACGGTCGTCGTTGAATGGAGGAAGAGGCGCCAAAAGCTGGAAGACGACAAACTTCCTTCCAGGGTTCGAGTTTTGAAAGACGAGACTGTTGGAGGTTGCTCCGGTGGCTCCAAAGCACCAATCGGTAACTCCAGTTCAAACTCATTCATGAAGATCTTTAAGAAAGACGAAAAACATGATCCTACAACAAAAACCTGCAAGCATAAGTATTCAGAATACCCATACTGCTACGATGAAATCGACACTGACACCCATGATGACCATCATTTGCGGGATGGTCAGATACCGCCCAGTCCTAAAGCAAAGAAACAGAACAACTCTGTTAGCGTGGTGTCTTCCAATGCCCTCAATCCTGAGGGTAAGGAAGAGCCGACGGCGAAGGATTGGCTGTTGAAGGCGGAGCCCGCTTCAGTGGTCGAGATGAACAATATTAAACATAAGGAGGACGGTGCTAAGGATCTGAAGGATGGGGACAGTTACACTGTTATATTGAGGTAAGTGTTCTTACTACATTAAGGTTTATTTATTTTATTTAAACTCTATTGCACAAAATACATAAGTAAAAGTACAAATGGCGGATGGCTGTGATGACACTGGATACCACTTCTGATTTCTGTTCTTAGGCTATGATGAGGCTTATTCATTCAGAATATTGGATTGTAAACTGATTGATAAAAAGTAACATTAGCTATCTACACCAGTAGAGTACTACCATTCGATCAGTGACTACGGAAAAACCTTCGTTACTAAATACATAATATAGACGGTTACTGCGAGTTATATTATGAAACCATGTTCAGATTGTTGAATGTTTTTGACGACGTGGTTGGCGCAATTTGTAGTACACCTGCCTACTGAGGCCCTGGGTTCGAATCCCGGGAAGGACGAATATTGGTGTGATGAACTCAAATATTTGTTCCTGGGTCATGGATGTTATGTATTTATGTAATATGTATATCTTCGTCTAATACCCATAGTATACAAGCTTTGCATAGTTTGGGACTAGGTTGATTTGTGTAAGATTGTCCCTGAATACTTATTTATCTATTTATTGGGTCACGCACTGATCTTTTCTAGCCCTGGAGGGTTATTCCATTCCGAACTTCGTATCGTGTTGTCCCGCTCATTCAAATATTGTTTGACGCGAGATAGAGCGCGACAAAACTTCGAGTTTTGATCCTCGGAGTAGCCCTGGCGCTGTAAAGCTGCGTTCCCACCTGAAATGTAGCGAAGGATGTGTTTTTGTTAACCAATGGAATAACTTCATTTACTTAAACATGCAATGAAATAACGTCATAACGTGCGTTAAAACAGGCTTCGAAGTGACACGTTTCGGGCGAAACAATTCGAGAGAACTGTAAAGGAATTTCATACATAATTTAAGGCCTAGGCCGGGAAGTATTTTTTTTTTTAAACATGGCGTCTGTGTTCTCAAACGGGCTAAAAAGCTAAATTCAGTTTTTTTGAGTGGTGTTTATTTTTATTTCATTTCATATGTTTGATAAAAGCACTATACCTGCCTTAGCCGTGAAAAGGGCTTGCCGGCTTCGTATCAATATCCGTCTATACCTACTCACCCGGCAAGCCCTTATTTCCCTCTCGCTACACATAACTCGTCTAGCATAACTTTGACACGCGACTCATGCCGTGCGAGATAGCAACATCCGTCACTATCTCATAGTACTGTACAGATAGAGACAGGTAGTATATCTCGCGCGAGAAAGAGTCGCGTGTCAAAGTTATGCTAGCCGTGCTGAAACCTGTGGCGCTCAAAATGTTGACATGGCCTGGTCTTTATTCCAGAGAACACTCGAGAGCCCACCATGGTCACTCCCACGCCCATGGTCACGTGCACGCGCCTCCGTCAAGTATGTCATCGGTAGCCTGGATGGTCATCATGGGTGATGGTCTCCACAACTTCACTGATGGAATGGCTATAGGTATGTATTTATCCTTTATACAAAGGGAAGATTTATTTCTGGTTGTTAATAACCTAAATTAAAAATTTAGGACACCCCCGACACAAGTTAGCTGGTAATCATGAGGCCATCATTCCATGAGTGATATAAAATTGGGCAAGTGCGAGCCCGACTCGCGCATGAAGGGTTCCGTACCTATACATATATATAATCAATCTATAACAAGTTTGTTGTATGGGAGCCCCCCTTAAATATTTATTTTATTTTTAGTATTTGTTGTTATAGCGGCAATAGAAATACATCATCTGTGAAAAATTTCAACTGTCTAGCTATCACCGTTGTTGAGATACAGCCTGGTGACAGACGGACGGACGGACGGACAGCGAAGTCTCAGTAATAGGGTCCCGTTTTTTCCCTTTGGGTACGGAACCCTAAAAACTGAATATAACTTATTGTGGACTTCTTAGCTTCAATATTGCCTGAGATCTTTTCAATTGTTCCAATCTGAATATCTTGAAAACTACTCGTCCTATTTCCTCCTACTCGTCCTATAGGTATACTATTATATATTTTTTTAGGTCTATCTGTTGCTACGAAAGGGTTGTCCATATAGTGAAAATAAATTGTACCATTGAAACCACTAAACACTCATTCAATTGGACAAAAACTAAAAAAAAGAAGACGTGTTTTGACTAGGTCACAAGCCAGTATCTTCATAGAAACTTCGTAATAAGAGATAGTTTTTGTCATTTCATAAAGAGTAGCCGATTGGAGCTGCCATCAAATACCGTATTCTCATCACTACATAGTATAAAACGGAGTGGAACTCCCAAGACGTGATTGGTGCACACTTAACAGACTACGGACTGGCCACGGCCGCTGTGCCCAATACAGGCATCGCTGTGGTTGGGCTGCCTCTCCCGCCTGCGACTGCGCTGCCGAAGTGCAATCCATTCAGCACATTATCGAAGAGTGTCCTCTAACTCGCTACACTGGAGGCTCCGCCGAAGACCTGATCAACCTCAACGACGATGCCATCAAATGGCTAATGAGTCTCAAACTTAATATACAAGTTAAGCTGTATTCGACCTACAACCCTGCCATACGAATAAATAAATAGTATAAAACAAAGTCGCTTCGTGTCTGTCTGTCATGTATGCTTAGATATTTAAACTACGCAACGGATTTTGATGCGGTGTTTTTAATAGATAGAGTGATTTAAGAGGGAGGTTTATATATAATACATGCATAATTTATCAGCATTACACCCTTGCGAAGCCGGGGCGGGTCGCTTATACATATAACAATCTGTATCATCTAATGACTTTGATGGCATAATACTGTCAATGGTCACTTTAAAGGTCGCCATGACATTGGCCCTGTCAAGGTCTATGCGTAACCAGGTCAGTCGTTGTCATTCCGTGATAGTTCCGTGCGGCCTCACGGTCTCAAGGAAAGTAGCCTACCTGAATCTAATTGAGAACTCAGTTTCAGTATGAGTATGTAATTAGTATGTACAGCAGACGTATGACAACGTTCATCATAAAGCCTTCACTACATAGTATAAAACAAAGTCGCTTCTTGCTGTCTGTCTGTCCCTATGTATGCTTAGATCTTTAAAACTACGCAACGGATTTTGATGCTGTTTTTTTTTAATAGATAGAGTGATTCAAGAGGAAGGGTTATATGTATAACACATGCCTAATTTACCAGCATTGCACCTGTGCGAAGCTATATTGATATATTTAAACCCTGAATTTAACGACAACGAAAACCTATTCTCATACTTTTTTCAAATAGCCTACTTTAACCTATTGAACGCCACGGTAAAGCATTAACCGTGCCCCTGATAATAAACAGGGATTGAAAAATATTTGTAGTGGTTTGATTTTCGAAGTTTTTGAGCATTGCAATTTGGCACAGTTTTCCGTCGGCGTCTTTGGCTCTCAAAAGATTATTTTTTATTAAAGCTTGCTAGTGTAAATCGAATGTTTATATTGAAGCAAAATATATGCTCCAACGGCTCTCCGGGCCAATACGGCCTTATCTATTAAGCTACTAAAGCTAGGAAACAACAAAAAACCGGCCAAGTTCGAGTCGGACTCGCACACCGATGGTTCCGTCAACTAAATAATTTTTAACTTTTTTGTTTTCTGTATTTGTTGTTATAGTCGAAACAGAAATACATAATCTGTGAAGATTTCAACTGTCTAGCTATCACGGTTCATGAGATACAGCCTGGTGACAGTATAGAGCAAAAAAGTCAAGTTTGTTGTGTCGGGATTCGCCTTATATATTTATTTTATTCTGTTTTTTAGTATTTGTTGTTATAGCGGCAACAGAAATACATCATCTGGGAAAATTTCAACTGTCTAGTCATACAGTAGCGGTTAAAGAGACAGCCTGGTGACAGGCGGAGAGCGGAGTCTTAGTAACATAGTCCCGTTTATTACCCTTTGGGTACGGAACCCTAAAAAACAGCTGACTTGTCAACTCTACCTGAAGTCTGTTTATTTAAACTTTATTGCACAAAACTTATACTTTATCTCTGCTTAATAGCTGTAAAAATTATATTATATTCGACGTATAACCCTGCCATACAATAAATGAAATTGTTAAAATGTATTTCAGGTGCTGCCTTCGCGTCCAACATTGCAGGCGGTTTCTCGACGGCCATTGCTGTGTTGTGCCATGAATTACCGCACGAGTTAGGTAACCGAACGAATTATGATTAATTTTACCATAACTATTACCCTAATTCCATTTAGGGGTCAAACGGTTGCCTATCTGTAACAAAAAAAATGTTACGCATCTGTAAAAAAAAATCCATACTAATTTGAAGGCTTAGGCCTTCAAATTCCGCAGAATAGCCGGGCAGAAATTGAGATTTTTTAATTTCATTGCATATGTGTTTGAGAAAAGCATTATACATGGCTAGCCGTGAAAAGGGCTCGGTGGTTTCGTGTCACTATCCGTGTCTATACCTACTCACCCGGCAAGCCCTTCTTTTTGCCAGCGTCTGCAGTCATGTACTATTATTAACTCTGTTAAAGGGGCCAGTCTGAAAATCAGCGCTGGCCTACTAGCCTAGCACATGCTGAGACTGGTACCCATTTCCAAAAATGTGCACCAACTATTAAAAACGTAAATTTTTCAATTTTTCTTTAAGCTTTGATCTTTGTATTCATGGTTTAAATAAAAATTGTGGTGTACCCACATTAAAAAAAATGAGACATTACATGTTTCATAAAATTATATTAAAAACGTGTTTTTTTTTTGTGTTTATGCAAATTGTACCTACATTTGTGTATTTTTTACTGTACTTCTACTGTAGATTTTTATTTTATTTTATTTTATCAAACCAAATTGTGTACATTCCAGGTGACTTCGCCGTACTGCTCAAGGCGGGGATGTCAGTGAAACGGGCAGTGTGCTACAACATCCTGTCATCAGCGCTGTGCCTTGGTGGGATGGTGTGCGGGGTCCTAGCGGGCCACGCGCCCAACGCCACTCGCTGGCTCTTCGCCGTCGCCGCCGGCATGTTCCTGTACATCGCGCTCGTTGACATGGTAGGTGTTTCCATTTAAGAGCCTTTATTCCTTAACCCTTTGAGCGCCGAGCGCCAAAGCAATTCACCGTGCCACTGACGCAAAAAAAAAAAAGTGCTCCAAAATCAACAGAGGTTGAAAAACACAGATAGTGGTTTGAATTAGCATGTTTTTGACCATTGAAATTTTTGACGTCAATAGACGTCGTTGGCGTCAGTGGCACGAATTCCCGATGACGTGATTTGCCGTCTTTGGCGGTCAAAGGGTTAAAAAAAAAAATTATGACGAATGTATTGATAATTTCAACCAACTTTTTGAAGCGAATACTGCTTTTCCCTGAGTTCTAGAAAGTAACATAGCTATTTCATGCGTGCAGTTGAATATAAGTTAAAACAAAAACAGTTTTCTGCGTGAATTTTGTCAATTTCGAGTAGTATTTGAAACAAAAATTATCAATGAAAAATTCAAACCGTAGGTTTCAAATATACACCAATAAATCGCAATGGCCCTGTTCTAAGTAGTAACATTGATAATATATTAAGAAATGTGATCATAGAGGCAAATGTCTAAAACAATCAGCATTTCTGAAAAAAAAAAACTTGTACTAAAACTTACCTTCTCCTTCCCCCGCAGATGCCAGAACTCAGCACATCTCACAGCAACGAAGGCACTCTCTGCCAGTGCCTACTCCAACTCATGGGCCTCGCTACCGGCATTGGCATTATGCTGGTCATCGCCTTGTACGAAGAAGACTTAAAGACGTTGTTCGGATAAACAGTGATTCAGTGAAGTGAAGTGATTAGTGATAGTGTCTTATGTGAACTATGAAGAGAATTGGCAAGTATCCTGAGTAAAATTTATTTAGTCCTTCAGTTAGATTTATCAAAAGATACAATACAAAACAAGTACTGTTCATCACACACATCTCAAAACATACAGGAAAAATTGAAATAAAACAATTGAGGTTGACTGTCCTTTGACAACGGTAACCGGAAAGCTACCGAAACGTCAGGGAGGCTCAAATAATTAATATAAACAATTTATTTTGTTTTATTAAAATATGATATAAAGGAGAAATACAATACACGAAGTTACAATTAGAGGTAAACAACAGGGCGGTCTTATCGCTAAAGAGGGATCTTTTTCAGACCACCTTTGGGTAGTGAAGAGCTTGAGAATTTATATTAAAAATATTGTACATGTATTGTTTTTTAGTGACGCAAACAAAAAATTACAAAGTTAGAGAGTGTGTTAAAAGTGAGGAGTATTGATGTCACGAATACGTCAAAAGTGTAGCGTGTTGTCAGTGTCACGTCACTTAACGTTTAATGGCGTATCTTCTTTATTTTTTATTAATTGAGCAAAGTATGTGTAAATTTTTATTGATCATCTAACTGATGGACTTATTATTTTTTAGGAGACTAGCGTATTATGTAAGTTAACTAGCAAGTTCCTTATATTCGGACATTTTCAATCCCCGATGCTTAGTTTCTTATGGAACCATTTTCAAACCAAGTTAGATTTATAAGACTTTCCGGACTTAAGTTGATAAGTGTGAAATAAAAAGTGCTATTAATATTAAGTGATAAAAACTGACTGTGTCGACTTTGACGGTTGTCATTTTCTAACCCATCAAATACCCATGTCTACTCTACTTGACAGTTTAGTCATGTAAAGTTGACAGAGAAAAAACAATAGTTTAAGGTTGTAAAATACGTACTATGAGAAATGTTTACATTATCCTAATAAACATTGTAACATGGGTCATTTTTGAAGCTGTAAAAGTAATATCGTTGGCCACAGACATACTAAAATTATGACACGAATTTTGATATCATCCAAATTATGAAATTCAGATACATTTTTGCATTTATTAGAAAATGTCACATCCACCCAGAAACTGAGAATAGAATTATAATATTTGTATAGCAAAATCACAGCACTAAATATATTAGTTTTGTTGGTACTTAATGAGTTTCGGTTTACAACAGATAATACAATCTTATTAAAACTTTCGTGAGATATGTTTATATATAGTATTAAGCGATTGACACTCACGTGAAGTTGTCAGGAACGGCCCGACATGTTTCGAACTCGTATGGAGCTCTTCAACAGGGACTGCTACCCGTACAGCGCGGTAACTTTGTCACTGATTCGTTAATCCCCGCCCTAATAGCGCTGAGTTCACTTAAGGCCGCTTAATACTAAATAACGAATAACAGACGATATGATTAAAGTGAAGCGAAAAATTCAAAAATTGAATGGCCCATGGGGGATGTCACCCTTAGGCAATATAGAAATTAAGCCACTGGAATTCAATGACTCTTGCATAGGCTGCCGGCAAACTTTTGAAAAAAAAATGGCGGGTCTGCGCATATACATTTGTACGTAAATCGTCTACGTACGTAAAAAGCCGTATCTTACTATGAAACCTATATAAAGATACGACCTTTTGACCTAGGACTGCGCAGTCAAGGTTTATGATCAAGAAGTTTACCTGCAACTGTACTCGGTGGCTAGACAGAGAGAGAGAGAGCAAAACCGTTCTGAGACGCGGGTTCGAATCCCACTTGAGCCATTAAGTTTTTCAATTTTTTGCTTCAATGTTCATCTTGTTTCCGATACTTTAATAAAAAGATTAAGACAGTATATATTATAATTTGGTTATAATCTTAAGAATTTACCATAATCATGAAAAAAGAATGTGATGTACTTAGATTATCTTATAAATCATCAAAGCTCAACTCGAATACTTAATTATTATAAATACTTGGATACACAAAAACTGTGTAGAAATTATATTTCTACTGTATTCATCAACAATAACTCTCTCATGCCGTTTTATTTTGGTCAAAATTGTTTAATGTGATGATATTACATGTATAAAAATTCACATGCTTTATACCACAGTTTAATCGGTGATACTTTACTGTGGAATCATAAGTATCACTAGTACCAGTGACAATGTATTAAAAAAAACTATGAGAAAGTTATTGTCTCTTTCAAGTTCCTTTTCATTGGACTGTACATGTGAAATCCTAACTTCAATAAGGCTTACTATATCAATATCATCGAATGTGTTTTGTTTAGATTTAGTATCAATTATAAACTTGTACATAATCGTAATAAATTGAAAGTGAAACTTTTAATAGTAATTATTAAAATGGGCAATTCTCTGTGAATATGGCGTCATTTTTAACCCTACGACTGCGTCGCCTACAATATGACATTGTGACAACCAATATTAACTAAAATTTCTGTCACAGATCGTCAAAACCTCTTATCTAGTAAGTAGATTGATACTGAGATATGACTTTGTTTTAAGTAGGTATTTGTTTTGTGAGTTTTGGTTGTCAATAGGGCTTCTGCTATCCGTGTTATACACGGAACCGTAGCTCCGTGTTCTTAGCACCGGCGGTACTAAGATCCCGCACTACACGGACACGTCAAAGATACGTAGCCGTGTCCGCGTTCGGCTACGGATCGGCGGATCTCGGCTCCGCTCGGGTATTGAATAAAAGCTTGTGTCAAACTTGTGTCACGGACGTATCGGATCCACCTGTAGGTGATTACAATACAAGTACTCTTTATTGCACACCTCATAAAATATACAGGAGAAGTACAATGCAAGAAATTACAATTAGAGGTACCTAAACAACAGGCGGTCTTATCGCTAAAGAGCGATCTCTTCCAGACAACCTTTGAGTAGAGGAGAACTTGAAAAAAAGTCATTAAGTCATTTAAGAAACGCATAGCCGTGTAACACGGAGCTACGTATCTTAATTACACGTGTCCTAATTACACGTGCCGGACGGTCCATATCTCCGTTGCCGTGTTACTCGGCATCTTAGATCACGACACACGGACACGACCGCAAGCCCTAGTTGTCAACAGACAATAATTATGACTATGGCTCTGGCTAAACCTAACTACTTTGTGTGAAACCAAGTTCAAAAATCAAGAGAGCTGAAAGTGGAATCATTCAATATGTCTGTTAATTAACCTTTTTGCCGCCAAGTGCCACTGACGCCGTAGAGAAAAAAAATAGAATAGCTTCAAAATCAACAGAGATTGAAAAGACTTGAGAAAAAAGTTCTAGATCAAAACAATACACTTATTTTAATTCTCTCCTAAACGGCACGAGATAATCATCGTGTTTCTGTTTGGGTTTATTTCATTGGTCATCAGAGCAATTAACGAGGCGACTTTTGTGAAATTGTGAACCCCTGCTCCCAATGATTTAGCTCTGTTGGTCTGATTATGTACGAAATAATTCACTTAAGATTGTAGCAATTATAGGGTTTAGAGATGGGCGCTCATGGCTCATTTACCCATGAGCGCCCATCTCTGATAGGGTTAAAGGGCCAAAATTAACAGTGAATTGTCCAAACGCTTAAAAAAGAATTACAAATAGGTAGATTTTTTATCTCGAATTTGTCTATTTGATATTGAATGTTGAGTGCCGTTTGATAGGACCACCCGTGTTGAGAGTGAGTGACAATTGTCAAGAAATCGAGACAAATACTATATTTGGCTTCTTTTAATAATTCATGACAAATAAGAGTCATTTTCAAAAAACATGTACATAGTTAAAGGCTTAATAAAAACAAAATTACGATCGCGTCTTTTGTGTTGCGAAAGGAACGCATACAAAAGATATGGATAACTATCGTTACACAAAGGAATAATTAAGTTACGTTTTAATTAAAGCCATTAACTATGAACATGATTTTTGAAAATGAGTCATAAATCTAAAAGTTTGATACGGAAAAATAATCGATAATTTGACAATGTTAAAAGAAGCTAAATATAACCTAACGGAGATAAGATGCCACGGCTTTGCGCGGCTCGGTGAGCGGTTGAGCGAGAGATCCGACCGGCGGCCATACGAGTGAGCGAGACACACGTACCTCGCAACACTGTCACAGGCGCGACAGCGGCCTATCGGTGTAACTCGGGCGTCGGCATTCACGTGAATGCCTTTCCCCACCTCGCGCGTCCCGCGCTCGCCCCTCGACACGCACACATAGCTGCGAGTTTTGTTACTGCACACAAGTGTCGCTGTCGTTTCTTTTTACGTTAGTATATATATTATTTGACGCTGTCGCGCAGTCGTGGCATCTCCGTACAAGTCTGGCCTCGACTTCACGTGACCAGCGGCGGCCATAGGAGTGAGCGAGTCACTGCGCTCGGACCTCCCGCTCCCACCTATGGTCGCCGCTCGCCGTAACTGTCAAGCTAGAAAGTTACATTTATGTATGATATTCAACATGCTTGCCTTTTCCTTGATTTATCAAAATGGCGGAAAAAAAAATCAGAAAGCAAAAGTTTTCTTTAACGGGTGTATAAATTATATTCAGTTATTGATTATTAACAGTTTTTTCTCATACTGAAACTATAATTGGATGGATCACTAGTATCACTACATTATATGAATGATTATATTTGATACAAAGTTTGGTCTTCAAATTAGCAATAAAACAAATTTTGTTTTTCAGTTCGAAGACAAAAAAGACTGTTTTTTTTATTCCTCTGTTAAATTTGACAACCTGTATGACACGCCGTGTAAACTACTATAGTTTATTTCACATAGCTTTGCCCGTCTGACATCTGCCATCTCAGTACATTTTATAACCTAACCTAGCGACCTCGGCTTCGCACGGTTGCAATGCTATATTATAAGTATATGAATCTAACTAGCTAGCATATGCCGCGACTTAGTTTGTCTCGCGACTCAGCGTCACCTGTCTTGCTCGCACGGTATTGAAAGGAAAGTGACAGATAGTTTTTGTCGCGCGCAAAGAGTCGCGTGTCACAGTTACAGTCTGACCAAAAAGAGTAGAAATTAAAATGTACTCTTTTTGGTCAGACTTTATGAGGTGCTGGTAATCAGAGCAAACCTAGGTTTCACGTTTCGGTACTGTCCTAAGTACAGTCAAGATTGAATTTAAATGTCAGCTGGTACTTAAAATGTCACTTGTATAATTTTTATTACGTTTTTACTTAAAGTATGCCTAAGTACGTGTCACGTAAACTGTTATTTTAATTACCAGTATTATTTTATTGAGTAATTTAAAACCTCCAAACATAAATGTTTATAAATATGTAATGACTATGGATTTTACTGACTAGGCGACTAGTCAGGCTATCTCTAATACTTGTTTATTTCGATTGTGAAATTCGTATTTTCCCACAATACTAGGAAATTCCAATTTGAAACGATATCAAAGCATTTTACTTCGAATTTTATTGTAATTTAACTTTATTTAAGTATAGTTGTTTAATGTTAATTTTAAGTGATTTAAGTTTGCAATCATGTTGAGTGTCGTTGGTGCTGAGGCATCAGTATTATTGTCAATATTTATTGTTAACAATAATTGTCAATCTGGTTCCTATGTAACTGTCATTGTAATTTTACGGGCGGACCACGACCTAGCGGCGAGCGTAGGACTGCCATCTCTAAATTCGCCGACCCGGACAAAGACTTAAAAAAACCCGGACATTTGGCTTAAATCGAATTTTTCCCCGGACGTGTCCGAAAATAATATAATTAAAAAAACAATCGCTTTATCTTTCATTCACATAAAGTGTCCGGGTTTTTCCCGGACACTTGGAAAACCCCCCCGGACGGTCTCCAAACTGGGACAAATCCGGATGAACGGCAGCCCTACGAGCGGCGCGGCGTGGGAACTAATAGAGCGGCAACCGCGCGCGGCGGCCCGTGGCGTGCTTCATATATCGCTATGATTTTGTTTTTTACCGCTCACCGCTACCGCTGGTCGTGGCCAGGCCTTCATACTCTTATAAATAATGTATATGTTGTACCGTACCTTTCTATTTGATTGTGCATTAAATATTGTCATAGTGGTTCGTCAATTTTGACTGTCAATATTATCCCAGGTGCATAATGTACAATGGAATATTGTCAATAATATTGGTGTACTGTCAGTAAGGTTCGCCCGAGCTATGTGTGATATCTGAGGACTTGATGATAGTTATATTGTATTATAATAATGGTTATTCGTATTTCACCTGGTTTTATTTTTTCCTCCATTTACCTACAAAAGCACCTATAGTCACCTAAGCCGTAAGTGGGATTTACTGCCTGCTACGCGGGGACAAGATCTCACATCCTGGCCAAGGCAATACGTAAAACATTAGACAAACCACGGGCGGTAATTCGTTAACTCCCAGATCGCATATTTATGATCCTCACCTTCGGTTCGGGCCACAAACACCTACGATCTAGGACATTCACGAATTTACTGCCCCAGGTAGGTATAATGTACAATTGACAACATTTCATATTTATAACAGGTGGAAATTAATATAGAGATCGACAGGGCTTTATGTCGTGTTGTACCTTAAAAAAAAATCTTTGAATTTATTCTTCTGTATTTAAAGAAAAAATAATTTAATTTAATTTCTTTATTTAAAATACATCAAATAACTGCAATCTAAGACAATACGGTCTGAATAGGGTTGTTGTCTAAACCAAAGAGCGAAAAAATATATATTTTTTTTATTTGACGTTGACAGATGACAGATGCATGCCGAGTTTTTTTAAGTTTTTTTTAATAAGAAAACCGGCTAAAGTAACCGTTCCATTAAGTTCTGGTTTTGGTGTTGCCACATTTTAAAATGAGTATGTTTTTATAAATTAATAATAAAATAAATAATCATCTCAGAAAATAAATAAAAACAGAGATTACTTCATCTTTTTAAGCAGAATTCAGAAAAGTAATAAAATGATAGTCTTAAAAATATGAAATGTTGTCAATTAGGTACATCACCCTAGGCCGTAAGTATGATTTACTGCCATTGAATCTGACTTCCTGGCCAGGCCCCAGGGCAAGAGGTAAAACTTAGACAAACCACGGGCGGTAATTTGTAAAGCCTCAGGTCGCACATTTATGGCCCTCGCCTTCAGCTTGGGCGATCACTTGCGATCTGGGACATTTGTTAATTCCCCGCCCTAGGTATGCATTGTACTATATTTAAACTTTATTGCACAATCCAAAAAAAGTAAAAAAATTATGCATTCCCCAGTCAATCACAGGGTTAAACAGAAATGTAGTCTGTGTAGGTTCAAAGGTTACAGACAAACAAAGTTATTAAAACACAAATCAATTTCCTAAAGATATATTAATAAGGTATATATTATTACCATAAAGTTACACGAATACTTTATATGATATACTTAATTACGTATGTACCCGAAGTAAAATATTTCGAAGAAAGCTAGGAAGAGAGTTCATCCGAAAGATGCTTGCGCAATATGCGCTTGTAGGAGTATTTTTTTACTTGTCTAAAGTTGAGTGAGAGAGCGTTCCAGAGGCGTTCATACTAAATTGCCCTATCTGTATGACTACGGGGGTATACATGTCCTTGTAGTAAGCATAGTAACTATTTTGAACTTCCTTATGGAATGCCAGCCCATAAAAAGATAATAATGATGACCTAAAAGAACTAGACCGAACTTAAGAAAATCCGGATTTTATAACAATAAATAATGGTATTGTTATCTGAAAATAAGAACAATAAATATAGTACAACCTCACTCAAATCGATCTAGTCCCAAATTAAGCTCAAGATGGCTTGTGTTATGACTTTTTCTATAAATATGGTGACATACATACTTATCCTCGTAGTCTCTGATATGACAAATTAGTATAACTACCAAGAAACCATTAATTATAGCTAACGAATTATCTTCTAAAGCGGTGTTTTCATTTCAATAGCTACAATCTGGGTCAGGCTTAGCTGATATTAAAAGCGCAGTGATAGATAATTCACAAGAAGAATTCAAAACAATTTTGTTTACAGCCAAAATGAGGGAATTTTTTCCGCATAGCGGCAAAACTGTCAGCCAATGACTGAACTCCATGTGGTGCTAGAGATAAAAAATATTTTTTAAACTTGCAAATAAAACACCTTTTATTTCAACTTTAAGCATTCTAAAGGCGTTAGCAAATGTATGTGCGTTATTAATATATTTAGCTTTGGGTATTACACATTTGATCAAAATTATAAATAAAGTGGCTCTAGTCATTATGACATTGCCACATTTTTTTCGCTGGCAAACTTGTCAGTCTCATAATTTGAGCGCGGCGTGTACTGACGAATATTGTCCGCAATCCCTCATAAAATGGGCTCAAAATCGTTTTTTAACCGGAGACATACATTATAGAATTCACAGAACACATAATTTATACCAAAATTATGTTGGAAGCACAGTTATAACGTTCGTTTCATTGAATAATAACATAGCTAGTGTTTTTATGTTCACCGATGTTTTTCGGACTTTAAGATGTTACTGGCCGGTAAGAATCACCAATTTTAATTTAAAAAAAATATGAAATTCGAATAAGGAACGCTTTAAAAGCGCGCCAAAATATAGCTGCAATATTTTTTTTGTCTATTGATAATTGTTTTTTTAATGGGTTATTACTGCAGTGGTGTTTATTGATCGGTTGAAACAAGTGTTCGTTTAATAATTAAATATTTCGTAAGGATCGTGGTTTAATCCCAGTTATGCTGTAGAGGCGACATTGGTACCGCTTTCGGCTTAAAATCAATAATGTGCGCGCATTGGATCTCCGCACGGCCTACTACGCTAATGCTACTAAAACTGGATAGCGTGAAATACTTTTTCTTTTCACAGACATTCCTATTAATTTCATTACTTTTATTCATCTTTTAATCATGTTACATATTTTCTTAATTAACGCCTGAGTGACATAACCTTGATTAATAACCATATGTTAGGTAACAATAAAAAAACAAGTGTTTTCTTTGTAGCGTCACGCGAAATAGAGAAAAATTGTTTAGAAAAAAAAAATATGTCACTCAAATATAGTTTATGGTTAATATTGTTTCATAAATAAGACGAAAGCGATGAAATTATGTCATTTCGCGCCGTTACGCCGTCTGGACGCTGGCCTGGCGCTCTCGAATTGATATGTATTTAAAAAAATGAGTAGTGACGGGAAAACAAATGTCGATACCCATTGTTCGATATTTCAATGAAATCAAATTTAATATCTTAATTTATTAATCTCATATTGTATCGAAATGTATTGTTTCAAATCTATTTTATGAATTTGATTTTGTCATACTTAATCTATGTTATTAAGACATATTAATTATCTTTGTCATTGGTAGTACTAATTAATTTATAAAATGAGTCAGTTGTTAATTTCAGTGCAGACTAACGTTAAGTTAATTATGCTTTTCGGAGCTTAAACATGACCTACTTATGTAACTTAGGCTTTGCTTGCTTGCAACATGTAGGTACCTACAACTAGTACAACTACATATTTATAGAGTGTTTAAAGTATTATTTAACACATTAAAAATAATGTAGATAAACATGTTTTATAAAAATCGTAAACATAATGACGACAATAATAATTTACATAAAAAATTTAAATACAGTAAGTAGATTAAAAAAATCACGCAACATGAAAATTCTTTTTTTTTTTATTAATTATGTATTAAAAAAGCTTACGAACCAGTCGTTTTATTTCACATTCCATGCAAAGATTTTTTGCTATGTGTAGTGTTATATTAATAATATTTTTATATACTTGAAAATAAAATCGTATGTGCGTGTGATGAGAAATGATGCATTATTAATTCCACTATTAGTCAGCAAAATTACGCGAGACATAGTTTCCATGCTCCATACTAGGTATTGACATATGTCACCATTATCCATACAAAAGATGGAGGCATATAATGGTTAGGTTACGCAGCAAAATGGAACATATTTAATTAAAAATGGTTTTAACCAATACCCAAGGCCCATGAAACCTAATTGTAGAATAGAAAGTCATCCCACCAATGTCTGGCATATAACCAATTTTATTGTCGACAGAAAATAACTGGATAAGTAATATAATATAGCAAACTAGAACAACAAAGCTATTTTACATAGAAACCTAGAATATCCCAGTAGCTCATGATAATGAATCGCGAATCGATTCGAAACATGTCGAGCTATATTCGAATGACGTGATTCAACCCGTTTCATATTTATTTAACAACAAAGCCGTCATTTGGTTGCCTTTCAGCATATCATTTGTCACAAAAGATCTATGCTCAATTTAACTAAATATACCACCCTCAAACAACTACCCTACCCCGTTTAAGTGAGCAACAGTAGATACTCGAAACCTATCTTGAGCGTGATACTTGGTTTGGGGTTGATTATTAAGGCTGCCACTTCGCTTGGCTGAATATAAATGTCAATCAAATAGTTGTATTCCTTATTTCATACGTAATAGAATTGGGCATCATTTGCAATTAAGGCCAGATCTCACGGGTTTGGGCAAAAGCAACCTAAATCCTGCCAACACATCGCACGAACTGCGATCGGACTTTATGACATGACATCTGTCCATTGCCTCTTCCTAATAAGTCCTTTACTTGTACTTGACATACTTATACAAGGCTATGTCTCATGTAATTATGCCAAAAGTGTGGTTTCTAGCGTTCGCGTGCGGAATTCAGTCTATGTACAGAGTGGATATGTCAAATTCGCTCGTTCGAGATACTATTATTGATATTTTTTATCAAATTCTTAAACATTTTCTTTATCATTGCTGCTCCTCGAGCACAATTTGCCGTTTCTACGCTTATCGCGGGACATAGTGTCATCCGTCTTTCTTACTCAGTACAAGAAGGTCAACCTGGAAAGCTATCGAAACGTCAGGAACGCTATAACCCGTCTAAATTGTTTTTTAAATGTGAGACAGTCGCGGAAACCGAAGAAAATATAAAGAGATAAGAGTATGCACGAGAAATTTTCGCGTCCCGCAGTTGTGCTAAAGGGGCAGCAGTGATAAAGAAAGACATTACAGTATGACGTGAGGAAACTATAGGGGTATTCAAGGTCAATTTAAAACCACTGATTGTTTTCACCACGCTGTATATTTGCTTGATATGATCGAATTGTAATGTTGAAGCGATGGCTGCGCGCAGCTGAGTCCAGTTAGCTCGAGCGACGCGCGTGACAAGATGCGCTGGATATTTCCAGTACCAGGTGAGTTTTTTATTTGATTATCAAATTCTAATTCTTATTATTTTTAATATCTTTTTTGTACACGGTGTTAGTTTGTCTATCTTCTTCTCGTACTCACTCAACTGCTCTAAGGTTAACTGGAAGAGATCCCTTATAGGGATAAGTTCGCCTTTGTACCTATATGTTAATTGTAATAGACGTATTTTTAACTGTTTTTGTGTACAATAAAGTGTTTACTTACTTACTTACTTACTTACTAATTCAGTTTATTGCATTTCATGTTGTATGTAAAAGATCTTAAATAATTACTAGCACATACTAGGTGGATTCAAAATATGAGTCCTGTCGGGTACAGCAATATCTTACAACTAAAATGGAATATCATTATGTCAATTACAAACATTATTAAACTACATAAAAATATATCATACATATGGTTACGTTAGTTACATTAGTTTAGTTTCAGTAACCGTGTCGGTATTGGTTGTTTTGTTTTAGTTTACGTGTGCCGTGGAATGTTGCGGCATTATCGGCAGTGATAGTCAATTTTGACTTCCATTTGCGTTTTATTTTTTATTTATTAATTTATTTTATTCGCTTCGTTGTTAAATAAAATCCTTACTATTATTTAATTCATATTAAATATGTATATATACGCAACTCATGCGTCCGTGAGACATTAACTTTCTCATATTTGAATTTTACAAGCAATACATTTTAAAATAATAATTACCTGTTATCCGTAAACTAAACCCGATTTTCATTAAAACTTTGAAAGTCAACGGCTTAAATTATGGTCAAACTTGTTATTGAGTCTTGCCAATTCCTCTGCGCTGAATCTTTGTTTTTAGAAAAAGTGAGTATTACATCAAATCCACACCGCAATAAAAAAAATGAATAATCGGTGGTACTTGTTATTAGTATTACATAAATAAAAAAAACAATTAAATAAACTAACTGAGCATCCTTAACAATCGAAAATGTTAGTGATGCTCGCTGTGTTATCAATATCAACGCTGTCCCACTTTTTCTGTTTATCAAATGGCGTCATAATATTAATGGGCTGTCCGCTTGCCAAAATCACGGTAGCGGCCATTTTATTGTCCCTATTAAAATGTGGGTTAAGCTTGGATTTTATTAGCTTTAAATTGTATTATGGGCAAACACTTTAATTAGAACCTTACTACTGAAAACTAACTACTTGCAATGAAAATATTACCGTTTTTTCCACAGTATAGAAGCCAAAAAAACGTGTGATTATATAAAGTAAGGCTCAATCGATTATTCGTGCCATCCCATCATAACATCACAATTCAAACAATACTATAGAAGGTAGAGCTAAAAGTTTATGAGTTTGAAGTTAACACAATAAAAAATAAACAGTAGCATCGACTTAACCACACAACCTGTATATAGTATACTTTCTATACCCTGGTCAGCGAAAGATGATCTCTTTGACACTTCACAAAATTTGATAGATTTCTACTAATTTTGCTTGAATGCGAAGTTTATACAAAAAATGTGTTATAATTTAGGCTTACAAGTGCCATCGACGCCATTAAAAGGTGAATTTTGGAATTGTCATATGAAGTGTCAGATACACGTGTCATTTGCCGAACGGATGGAGCATAAAATTAATGTTTTTCGTTTCTGATAGGTAACACAAATCAATCACCGCTCAAAGTGGCCGCATTGTTTACCAAACCACGGGCATTGTAACGCTAGTAGTCGAAAATAGCCTATTTCATATTGATACAATCGGGCTAAGTATAAATAGATCGTCTGGAGATACATCAACACTGTCGTCTCTGATTAGATTATTTAAACACTATAAATTAGCGGCACTTTTTCACGATTTCATTTGATACTTTACGATCAAACGTTCGTAAACACTTATGTAAAAACCGATTTTGAATCAAAATAAGAATAAAGTTTATTTCGTAAAAGATATTTTTGGGACTTCCTTTTATTGCCGACTGCACTTATTAAATTATTATACAAACATTTATTGCTCATAGACTAACTAAATGAACTGACACACAATGGGTTTATCTTGTGCGGGGTAGGAGTTCCTACGGCGACCTTCCGTTTCCATCATCAGATCAATTCTAAGATACCTGAACTACATACACACGCAAAATTTCATTTCGATACAACAATTAGAAGTAGGTTAAAATTGGCTACCAAGATTTGATTACAATGTTGGTTACTTATACAAACTTAGTAACAAGTGAAGCTAATAACAACGTGTTAAAACACTTACATTCCTATCAGGGGAAAACCTTTTTAATTGAATTTCATGCAGACTTCAGAGTATGCGGAATTATCCAGTCGAATCAATTTATTGATTGAGTAGGTATATCCTCTTGTATAAGTACAATAACACTCGTTCGCGACAGAATTGCGTTCTAAATTTATCGCCTCATAAAATATCATCACACGTATATCGAATATACGTATAATTCTATTAAACAAATGGGCCAATAGTTCTGTAAACACGATGTTTTTATTCCAGTCGTACCGTTTGTCGTATATATCCCAAAAAGTGGAAGGTTTTAGGTTAAACCTAGCTTTCTGTTTAACTTAGTTCTGGTTACCGCACCAAAATGTAGGACTACGAGTTCGATCCAAAAATCCAAGCATATTTAATTCTTCGTAATTATCTTATGAACAAATTAATACATTTAACAATGCCTACATAGCATGTGTATGATGTGACAAGGGTAGGCTACTTAGAGAATGTTTTAAATTCAGTGTATTAGACAAGTTCAAGGATTTCAAAATCCTAAAATAATATCCTGGTCACGGCACCAAAAGTAGCAGTTTACTAGTTGTAAACAACAAACATATAGAAAAAATTAAAAAAATTGTTATTACCTAATGTAATATTGATATATTAAATCTTATTTAAAGAAGAAATAAATCTTGTTGCGAAACCGGAGCTATAGTAAGTTTGAATTATCCAGATGACTCCAGTTGGTCCATACAAATATTATAAGACGGCATGTCGCGTGATTCAAAGTTCTAAATTTAACAACGTACGCCTACTACGAGTATTTCTAGCGCGACAATAATTGACCTACATAGTGTCAAAATACGCGAAATTAATTGAAATTAACGTGTATCACTGGAGATGATTTATATCCAGTCTTTATGACATCAGTTCAATAGGCTCCCATGACCCATTTTGGAAATAAATTTGAAATGGTTAATAATTATCGTACTAAGACTAAAAAAACATTTTATTGAGAGTAAGAAGCAGTAATACACTGACACATGATGCGAATGACGCTTTTAGTTTTTTTTTACTGGGTTGGTGACGTCAATGGTGAAAATAGCGAAAAGCGTTTTAAGAATTTCAAAATACAGAATAAAAATCATATTTTCAATTTCAAAGTGTTCAGCCATCTTGTACTTTTATGAACTGAATAATACATATATACTTATTGAGGTTTTCGAAAAGTTACAGCTAATCTGCATTCATGGAAATCACTGGCTAATATAAATAATATTCTTTGGATAAGAACTTACCGAGTTACTGTAATTATGAGTTTCATTCATTGTTATCGTAAAACTGCCTATTAATATCATTGTCACAACAAAAACGGAAGTTATCGCGCATAAATATTGTACAAAAGTAAAAATGTGTATATAGTAGTCCAGATTAAACGAATGTCACCTTGAAAAAATAAACATATATAAAGCCTGACCAGAAATATAAGAGAATTGTCAAGTGGGCGCTATTTATAAGATTTATATGGCAACAATTTTGCAACCAATCGCAACCCACTATAATGACATGAACAACTACAAGAAACATAATGTTCCCAATCCAATCCCAATTACTTCTCGTTATTAGGATATTTTACCAACTGACTCACATTGAAAGTCAACACGTATTGTTTGGCATAAAATCGTTACCTAATTCTGAAACTATTATCGTTACAAGAGATTAGAATATAACACCCAAAAGCGTAGTTTAAGTTAGGTTTGTTTTATTACAACCCTAAAATATTTGTGAGAATATTTAAATTTTAACTAACGATTTATGAAAAACAATACACTATCCCAATCAACTTTATGGCAGGTGATAAATACTTTCCAACAGTAAAACAATTCCTTTATTTTCTATTAACTAAGTAGCTAGCAAAAATGTTAATTTATATATTTATATACAGCCTACCACGGTTATGTTGCTTCCATTCTAAGATTTGAGAGGTTATTTGTGATTCGGAACTATATATGTTAGATCGTATTATTATTTCCAAACTTTCAACTTTTTCTTAAATATTTATTGACATTCATTTTTTGCTATAATCTTAATTAATGTTTGTGATTCGGAATTATATGTTAGATTGTATTTTTATTTTAAAAAAATTTCAACTTTTATTCAATTTTGACATTAATTTTATGCTATAATCCTAATTAATTTTGATTTGTAATGTGTAATTTAATTTAATTTAAACTGTAATTTTATTCTAGTATTATTGTATAATTTTACGTGTAATTTAATGTGTATGTGTTTTGGCTATGTGCTGTAAACATACTCATGTTTTTTTTTAAATAAATAAATAAATTGGGGGTTATTATTTGGGGAAACTCAACTGTTGTCAATCGAGTACTCGTTGCACAGAAAAAATGCATTCGTGCAATTTGTGGTGCTGACCCGATGGATTCTTGTAGACCACTATTTAAAAAACTCGGTATTCTCACAGTAACCTGTTTATATATTTATGAACATGTTAAGTTTGTACGAAATAATCCTCAGTTATTTGAAAAGCCAGTCAGTCCAATAGCCAAGACTGCGTAAAAGAGATTTGCCTCGGATTAAGCAGCCTATTGCTAAGACAGCTCAGTGTAACAAAAACTATTTAATGATGTCTGGAAAAATATACAACAGGATCCCTTTAGATTTAAGAGCTTTGCCACTCAAATTATTCCTCGTAAAACTTAGGCATTGGCTTAAAGACAAATATTTTTACTCATTAAATGAATATTTTAATTAATTTGTTCTCATGAGAGCCGGGGTTTTGGTTGCTGCGGGATTATTCTGTGTTTATAAAATATTTGCATGCCACTTAATTGGTGAATTATGCTGATCTTTATGTTTTATTTATAAGATCTATTATGTACCGTAATTCCAGCAAATAAATATTTTGACTTTTGACTTTGACTTTATACGGAGAAACTCAATGTTAGTAGCGTGTATTGTATATATACTTAAATAGAAAAAGATTGCACATGACGTGACGTGGTTTTAGTTAAATTCTGACCAGAAATATAAGAGGATGCGCCATATTGCGGAATTTCTCTGGAACTAATTTCTTACACTGGCAATGATTTTATGATGGTTTGTCAACAATGTCAATGTCATTCGTGATGGTTCCTTTAAATGGCAAATATTTAAAATAATCCAAAGAAAATTCCGAAAGCCATTCACAGTCGTCAACGTAAGATCATAAAGACACGTGTTTACTACGCGAAAAACAGTCAGGGAAAGAGTGCATTCCATTAAATGATATTACGAGGTTAACATAGTGGAAGGAACTGACAGGTATTTAAACTAATGTCATTATAGTGGGTTGCGGTTGGTTGCAAAATTGTTGCCATATAAATCTTATAAATAGCGCCCTCTTGTCAATCCTCATATATTTCTGGTCAGGCTTTATAAAAAAAATACTTTGGTGCGGCTAGAAACCGAAGCTATTTGAAATTTATGAACGTTGATTTCCGCCAGTTCCCTTAAGGATTTGAGGTAATCAAACCAATATAATTAGAAAAACGTAATAAAGTTGTTTTCTTTTACACACACCGATGAAATGCTAGAAGTAATTGCGGCAAAAAATATATCCTAAGGTATCTGTGTATTTTGTATGAAGGTGCCACACTTTTAATGTAGCATAAGGTTTTACACTCAAATACTTTTGGCAATTGAAACGTCTACTACCGGTTCTGTATGTTATTTTTATTCATAAAAAAGGTGTCTACGTCAATATGTATATTAATGTATTGTCTGCTATCTCTTCCAGTTCTTCTGATGTCCTGGTTCGGCGTGGAGGACGTGAAAGCCAACTCCTGCATCCGGACCGGTAATACCCAAAACACCCATTGTCTGTCCGTGGATAGTGTCGATAGTCAGTGTTGTGCTCGTAGCTGCAAACATCATCGACATCGATAGAGGTGCCGCACTATGACCGCACTGCCGGCCACGACTACGCGCGACCAGCGGGAGCGGTAAAAACACCACAAGCGTGCGCGTTTGCTGCTTTATTTGTACCCACGCCGCGCCGCTCACCGCCTCGCTCGCCGCTAAGACAGGAGTCGTGGCCGGACCATAAGCCAAGTTTTGGCTTAGTGCGGCTTTTTTGGTAGTGTTGTGCTCTTTAGTGTTGCACTGAGGTTTGTCAGTGTAATGAGTGATAGATATTTTAAAGTGGGTGTTTTTTGGATTTGTCTTTAATTTAAATATATGCCTCGCCATTTTCATATTTTATAAATTAATAACAATATTGATATTTTTTTATTCATAACTGTTAATTTTCACACTGAAAATCTGTTAACCCAATACCTTAATTATGTCACGAACATTCCTTTTAAATGAATCTGAAATAAACTAGTGTAATTAGTTAAAAGAGGTAAAAAATCTAAGAAACACCTTAATATTTATAAGCAGTGTTGCCAGTGTATTATTAAAGAGCAGTGTTGTAATACTAAATATTTCTAGATGTGTTTGCAGCGCGGTTAATGTCCACAGGAATGAATGTTGCCATGTTTCAACGAATGGGTAATTTTATGCATGCTCCGACTGTCAAGTACCTTTACTTAGGAATTGCCAGAATTGTAAATTAAATCAATAAACTTACTTATCACGAATCCAGTTTTGTGCAGAAATTACTAGATATACAGAACACACTACCACAGAGTCAAATTTTCACAAGAAAAAACGTATTTACCAAATTACTACTAGTAGCATTTTACTCCACAACTTTGGGAAATTAATATCTTCATAAAAAATAATTATATGAAATACAGTAGAAAAAGAAAAGTAACAAACTGGATCTTCCTCACGTTTAGGTATTATTGCTCCCCTTTTAAATTGCGAATTTATCTGGGTTTATGATCAGCGATAACATATTACATTCAATTATGATTTAAAAGTAACATTTCTGGCCTTTTCTAAACCTCCGAGATAGCCACAAACACTTACATGTATTACATATATATCAACTTCCTGTGAATAACTGAAGTGAATTTTTCAGGGAATTTAGTTCACTACTTATACATCACTAAACCACGGTAGGTACGGTGACGGAGCGTTTCGTGTGACCTTTATGTTATTCAGGCGCAGACTATGTTGGCTCAATAGTTTTCGGATACATTATCGTATCCAAGTATGAGCCATCCAACATTCATCGACACGGGTACGCTATACACTTTCATTTCCTTGTTCTCATTATGAATAAGTTAGGTATAGATCTCAAACAATATATGTGATAATACATGATTGTTGGCAGTTTAATAATGAGTTCTAGTAAACTTGGTATTAATTTAAAAAGTTAGCTAAGTGTGACACGAAACGTTTGGTCGTAACAAATGTCTTAAAGTTAAATCTTCTAGTGTTTTTGTTTTAGCTTTAGAGCTCAGTCTACGGTGTTTTTTTTAATTCAGTTATTTACAGGATTCAGGGTTTCTTCACTTTTCAGTTCACTGTTACCTATGTATTTTTTTCTTTCTTTACTAATTGAAGCATGGATTTTCAGCATTATGGGCAATAAGCCTCAGTCCCCTGGCTTCGGCCGAATGTCAAAGTAAGTACTTGTTTATATACGAAGCTTTAACACAAGCTTGTATGCTTAAAAACAATTTAAACACTCGCCAGTAGACAGCAAATAGTGAAAAACTAATAAATATTTGAATATTCCAATTTGACCAATGCTCGAACACAACAAGAAAAAAACAAAAAGAAAAGTATAATATTCATATATTTAATTTAGACAACGACTAAAATGCCGTAGACTGAGTTGCCTTCTATTTATTATTTTTTATACTCTGCTTTTTTGTTTTTTCGATATATTTCTGTATTTATAGCTCTTGTACTCATTGCTTTCCCTTTTTTATAAATTGGGTACAGCAAATACATTTGACACTAACAAATTACCAAAACATTCGTTTCCAGAAGGTAAGTGTTTTCGTTTATAATTTGTGTCTTATTTATTAGAATGTGCATGTTATTGGAGTCTAGTGTCATTTAGAATTAAAAAATATCAAGGCCTGATTTTTGATGCTTTTGGGAGATCGGTATCGCATCAAAAAGCAAATCATATATAGTAATACTCATATCATAACAAAATAACACTCAGGAATACATGTCATTCATATATTAAAGCCGTTAAGACACGCGCTCTTATTTGTCAGCATTTTTAATGAAACTGCTTAGCATTTGTTTTATGGCTTAAAATTCGATGAATGTTTACGCGTCTAGGAAATTTCTTACATTCTGATTTTAACTCATACACATTATATTTTAGTTATAGCGCGGAAAATTAAACATGTCTAAACTGTCTAATTGTCTATGATAGAATGACAGTTCTCAGGGGATCTTTACGTTATCCGAAAAGTTTGTAGTAGGCAGAGGTAGTCACCATCAAGCAGTAGTCACCAAAGTAGCTGAATATCGGAACATAATTTTATTTGTATAACAGTATATATTGGGCCTCTTTGGGGCTACTTACTATTTGACGCTTACTGTACAACATCTAGTGTTATACCTTTTTTTTCACAAAGTAAAGCGACATCTAGCGAGGAAATCGTTTGCCCTCATTTAACCTACAGCACGTCGGCGTATCGATATTAATTGAATTTGCCCCATCACTACGACTGCGACTAAAACTGTTTACTGCTATCATGGTTCCGCACTAATATCGACTCTGTGGAAATAGCGTAAGGTTTAATTAGATAATATTACTTGTAGCCTTTTATAATTAGAATTTAAAGCGATTAGACACTGGGTTCTAAGCTTATTTACATCCCCTAGTTAATCTTATTACAGCTGTCACGACGTCATAGAAAGAAAGAATACTGTTTAATCTGTTTATTTCGCACTACAACATGAACACAAATACAATACGAACTCACGACTTCTAGAAATATTAGAGTATCGGTAAATACATTTTGACGACGCGGTTAGCGGTCGGTCCTGGGTTCGAATCCCGGCAAGGACAAATATTTGTATATCTATCAATATATGTAATTATATATTATGTATGTATATGATATCTTCTTCGTCTAGTACCCATAGTACAAGGATTGCTTAGCTTGGGTCTAGATCGATTTGTGTAAGATTGGCCGATTAAAAATATACCGTTTTAGACAACATAGTATAGTAGACGACATAGTCAGAACAACATAATAATATAGCATAGTCATTACTCATTAGTCACAAAACAGCCTAGGGAAATTTTAGTCGTAAAACTAGTCGTAAAACTGCAAAAAGATTGCATTATTTTAGGTTGGTTTGATATTCTTCTGTTCCTTTTGTTAGCTCTTCCTTTAATGAAGACAGCATTATCCCAGTATGCAGACTAGTAGTTCTGTGAGTTGGGCAATAATTTGCTTGGCTCTATAATACACTATTATTTACGAGAGAACCATTAAAATCCTACCAACTATATAACTACTCTTTCTTTAAAGTAACTGAATTAAAAACATGGCTGAGATCGAGCTAATCTCGTTAATATATATATATATATATACTAGGAGGTGCCTGCAACTTCTTCCGCTCTTTTTCTTTATCGTAGAAGGATGAAAAGTATCCCATAACTATCTTTGGATGTCCAGCTCCCTGTACCAAGATTGGTTAAAATTTGTCCAGCCGTTTCGGCGTGATGCGAGGACAAAAACAGATGGCGCCAGGCTGGCATAGCCCCGCACGCACATACAAAACAAATGACGATCCTGCATCACGCTATTAAGATTTTTCCTGAAATCATGACCCCTCTCCATAGAAAAAGGATTTTCAATGCAAATCTAGAATTTTACAATAGTATAGATAGATATATCGCAGCCAGTCTAGTACATCAAGGTAGTTGGTTCAGTTTGCGTGTTGTCAAAGCCTCGTACAGCATTGCCCTAGATCTAGTGCTAAAATAAGTACATAGGGTTTCATGTAGCCGAGCCATTATGTACAAGGCCAATACCGGTATTACAGGGCTGGTGTGGAATCCGAATGTTAACAGCGTCGTCATATTCCTAGTTAAAAATGTCATATAAAATTTAAAACTGGCTAGATTGTAGCTTAGTTGTCAATATAATAAAAAAAACATGTACATAATTATTTGTGATTCAATGCATAATGTTCTTTTGATAATAACTACGAGGAATAACGTTGCCAAGTTGTTTCCAACTTTCTGGGCGTAGTAATTTCCGGATCCCGAAATGACATATGCTACATATAAAATTGATTTGCACTCACTCCAAATATATATATTTTTTACTTTACTATTAAAGATCTTTTATATTAAGATAAGCCATTCTAATTGACTTTTTACAAAGTAATAAGCCAGAAAATTTTATTTATTCATTTGCCAGATTTTACATGTTTTATACTTAAGTACTTCCTTTTTTAAATTCACATCCTTAGATTTTTTAAACGTTCTGTTCTACCATGGTAATATTATTACCGGAATTCCTAACAAGAAATACTCTTATCAGAGTTATCAGATAGAAAAGCATTGCCCCGCAAAATATACAAAGAAATTAAACTCATCTATTTTTTTTTTTAAGTTTAATTGTTTAATTTACGACCGGTTAACTAATCGGTATTAAATCATATTTTTGGACTCAAAATGATTCATAAAGAGAAAGAGAAAAATATTGTTCGTTTATGAGTAAGTATTACCTACATGACGATTAAATTTCAACTTTTTTCTTAAACTTTTGTCATTTTCCTGTACAAAATCATCACAAATTGTAAAGTATGCATTTGAACAATATTGTTTTCCGGCAACTAGTTTTTTTTGTGATCGATATAATTAGATGTTTGGATCAGTAGGTAATATTTATTCCTAACATATTTATGTAATATACTTAAAATAGGTAGGTTATGCAGTTAGCCTCAATACTCGTATTTTTTTGCTGATTACAACATGAAGTATTATCATAATAGGTACATTGTAGAATATAGTTACATTTATCTCTAACATACATCTAACATTTGCAACTAGATAACATAAATAGCATTATTCTATCGAATACTTAAATAAAGTTGGGTTGGCTAAAGGATTTTTTTATAGAAAATATAATTTGTCGTATGTACCTTGTCATATCTCTATCCATTTAACTCCTGTTGAAAAATAAATAAGTACATACTCGTATTATTAGATACGACTAGGCAGAACTTACGGACAGTGCAACTAGTGTTGCGATGTTTGAAGGTTATTGTTATATCGATATCGATAAATTGTTATTCTCATAAAAATTGGCACTAACGAGACAACCAGAAAACTTTTAACGTGTCCAAAGGTGACTAACCTGTTAATTTTCAATGCAATATTATAATGCTAATACAAAAGTTAACGGTCCCATTTATGAGGTTCTAAAATAGAGGGAATTGTTACACTACGTACAAAGTGCGATAGTTTCTATTTCAATTCCTGATTATGTTAAATTTCATTATATAGATGGGCCATTTTTTCTAAAGTTGTACACCCCAATTTTTTTTAATCTTCGATATTTTGGGTATTATCTACTCAGAATCACGAGCTCTTTCGATCTAATTAGGAGAAAAAAACTGTCCCAAAATATTCATACATTTTTTGTTTTTCCATTCCGTTACCGCTATAGTAGGTTATATGGAATTGGTAACGGAATGGAACGAAAAAACTTGGGACAGTTTTTTTCTTCTAATTAGATCGAAAGATCTCGTGATTCTGAGTAGAAAATACCCAAAATATCGAAAATTAAAAAAAAAGTGGGGTGTACAACTTTAGAAAAAATGGCCCAGATAACACATCGAATTAAAAAATAATACAATTCCGATTTCAAGCATATAATTCATTAGTGTTTTTATACACAGCACATGATACGAATACTTAAATGAGAACGAAATTAAGGAATTATGTAAATTGGTACTCAAATGTGAGCCAAAAACATGGATTCCTTAGTCTTTCGGCCATCACCCATGTCAAATATCATCATCATCATCATCATCAACGTAACCACAAAGGTGACGGAAAAAATCATTTTGGTGCCATTTATTATATTTGTTTTCGTCGAAGTCGAATAAAAAAATAATCTGGATAATAGAATTCATCAAACATACCTCAACAAATTAACGCTTTGTGTAAGCGCACTAATTTAAAACTCGCTTAAAACATTTCGCCGTCTCCTGGTTCTCCTCGTCGCCAAATTTATTCTAGAGCGCATCTCGCCGTCTCTGTTCCGCAGCCCGCACGATCTACTGCTACGAGTGCGACAGCTGGACGGACCCGCGGTGCAAGGACCCTTTCAACTACACTGCCCTGCCGAGAGACCAGCCTCCGCTTCAGACCTGTAACGGTTGCTGCGTGAAGATGGTGCGGTATTCTAAGAGCCGTAAGTTTCATTGTATACTGTTTAGAGTAAACCTTAATACCTTCTATACGTACGGAAAGATCTCTCTCTATCCTATGGGGATATCGATAATACTTTCTAATGTTCACTGGTTTGTTAAATGTGTCGATGCTACTATAATAAATACTAGAAGGTGTGCAACTTCGTATGCCTATATCATAGTCGGGTAAAAAATATACTATAACCAGATGGTTATAGTATATATTGTACCAAAATTGGTTAAAATCGGTCCAGCCCTTTCGGCCCGATGAGATGACACACTTGATAGCACACCTCAAAAAACAAAAACGAGACACAATGCAAATAATTACAATTATACGCAAACAATAGGCAGTCTATTATCACTAAAAAGTGATCTCTTCCGGACAATCTTTGGGTAGTGGAGAACTTGACATTTATTAGGCAGTTCAAATTTAGAAAGTAGCTTTTTGATAAGGAACAATACAATAATAATTTTATTGCACTCCAAAAACAGTTTAAAGAAGGAAACAGAACAAATCCAATTTTGTAATAACGGGGGTCGTACTGCTAAAAAGCGATCTTTCCAGACGATTATAAATAAATAAATGAATAAATATCAGGCAACCTCACACAAATCGATCTAGTCCCAAATTAAGCTCAAGAAGGCTTGTGTTATGGGTACTAGACAACGATATACATACTTATATAGAACAATGTATACTTAAATACATAGAACACCCATGACCCAAGCACAAATATTCGAGTTCATCACACAAATATTTGCCCTGGCCGGGATTCGAACCCGGGACCGCCGGCTCAGTAGGCAGGCAAGCTGAGCTAACCGCGTCGTCATGACGATTGTCTGGAAAATATCGCTTTTCGATCTGTCTGTCGATTGAGTAGGGAAATCATACAATAAATTATCTTATTCTTTCCTTTTCCAGCATACGAAGTGGTCCGGCGCACCTGTACCTCTCAGCTACAGATCAATTTGTTCATGGTGGACCACGTTTGCATGATGGAAAGTACAGGCACTGGCCACATGTGTTTCTGTGAGGAGGACATGTGTAACGCGGGGCGAGGAGTCCAGGCCTCCATAGGCCTGTTAGCGTTACTAGCCATGATCGCATGTGCATGCAGGTGAACCGTAGTGACGGGGTGAGGTCGACAATGGTTGAAGGTTGAATTCGTTCGAACTGGCATTTTTTGTTTCAAGCGGTTCGAATGTTCGAGTAAGATCTCGAGGTGATGCTGGATTTAATAAGAGCGGTTGAGCTCTTAGATTTTTTATCGATAATTCGAGATGCTTGGATTTAAAAATGATGGGACGCTAATTGGTTTCTCGAATTTTTATACACAATAACTTCGGAGTGGTTAAAAAACTGAAATAATTCGAGTACCAACAGACCATGTAATTCAACGATAATGTTGGCAAGTACATGCCCTTTTTACATTGTTTGTCAAATTAATGTAATTTACAATAGTTGGTGATATAATTTAGCTAGCTTACAATTTAAAGCAATATGACTCACATTTAAATATTATATTCACAACCAACATAAATTATAAAATACATAATTTGACTAAAGTGTGTGTATTATGTCGATATTGTCAACCTGTCAAATTGACAGATTTAAAACACTGGATTGTGACGTTTTGAAGAATTTGTGCTTAAATTAAGAGTCGTGCATTGTACATTGAACTTACCGATATCGATAAGCTTAAAGTGGAATGCGTGGTATAATTTTTGACTGCAAATTTGTTTAAAAATATTAATTCGAGATTTGATTGGAACTGATAATAATAACTGCCTGCCAGTCAAAATCAGAATTGAACAGCAACCTTTTTAGGTTACGTGAAAACATTGGTACCAAATACAAACCAGTGTTCCAACAACGATTTGTCGACTGAACTCAAAACTAGACACTTTCGTCCAACCGTAGTGTAGTCGAGCTTTTTCACATCACTATGCGTCCTTTGGTACCTGATACTGTAATGTACTGATGTGAAAACGCTCTATCATCTCACGTTAACATTTTGCTCTAACCTAGACGTAGTTAAGTGAATTCCAAACGATAGCTTGTAAATAGTGCGGCACGGACGCGCGTATCGATATCGATAAAAAGCTGACACCCTTGCTTTCTTACTGGTCCAAATTTCTTAGACCAAGTTGAATTTGCTCATAGATGCACGTATAATAGATGTGGGGCACTTTTAGATAGAAATAAAATTGGTTATAGACAAAACTAGCTTGAACTGCCGTATGATAGGAGACGAATAGGGGATGATTAGGGGAGATAGGGATGTAAAATAGGGTAGTATGAGGTACAAAAGGTCAGATATCATATTTAATGTATTTTTACAACGATTGGCGGTCTGATTTAATTCAGGTATTTCTTGCACTGTAACAAATAGCCAAGTTTTCGCCAAGTTACACAAACTACGTATTCAAAAAATCCTGTTACTTTTAATTGCATTGAAATAAAATGTGACATCATCTGACTTAAGGCCCCATCATAATTAACAAACGTTTGTGTAACTAATATTGTGTCCAACTTATAATTATTCCAAAAAACTTACTTGTACAGAATAAATGCAACATCAATTCATAATTCGTTTTTCTTTGAAGATATTCTAACATAAAGCTTGGTTAATTTATTTATAGTGCAATTTAATATCTGTTACCACCAGTATCAGACAGACTGTAATAGGCGCAACGAGATAAATTCGACTAGTATAGTAAAGTACAACTTTGTGTACTGAAAAATACTATCTACAGTACTTTTACTCACAACTGATTACATACATACTGTACATTATTTGTCTAGGTTTTATTTTTTGGACTTGCATCCAAAAATATTGACTACTTTAAAATGTGTTTTTTTTTCTTATATAATTGTCCTAGTGTCCTATTTCTTATATAGTTGTCTCGCGTCGAGGGGCAATTGCAACTAAGGTACTTGCGCCAAAGAAAGACATAAGTTTGCGTTGCGCAACCTTTATAAATTTAAAAACTTTCTTCCAGTAAGTACCAAAAAGTTACTTGTGCAGGCGTTGGTGTTACCTCTTATTGATTATGCTGATGTGTGCCTCACGAACATCACACAAGAGTCCCTCAACAAACTTGATCGTCTCCTTAATAATGGTATACGGTTCATTTTCGGACTTCGAAAATACGATCATGTTTCATTATTTCGCCGTCAGCTTAACTGGCTTCCTATTCGTAGTCGCAGATCCCTCAGGATCCTTTGCTGTCTGTTTTCTATCCTGTTTGAGCCTTCTACACCAGGATATCTCAAAAGTAAATTCATTTTTCAAACTCCCCGTCCAGGCTGTGAACTTCGTTCCTCTCGTACTCTCAAACTTTCCATTCCTCCGCACCATACTGGTTTCATGTCTAATTCTTTCTCCGTTCAGGCATGCCGTCTCTGGAATTCACTCCCTCTCTCTATCAGACAAGCCCCAAGCAAGGTAGCTTTCAAGTGTATGCTGCGTAAGCATCTGCTGGAACAAGAGCTCGAATAGTTCATCCATCATCCCATGTTGTAGACTTTCGTATATATTTATATATATATTATATTATGTATATATCTGTATATATTATATTATAGTATGTAAATGTAGGTATATGTCTTTTTGTATAAACAGTAATATAATATTTTGTATTTACTTGTACTCTAGATCCTCTCTGTACCATCAGATTTCTGATTTGCACCCACTTCTAGTATCTCTGTTTGGCCCTATGGTTGAATGGTAGAGAATGCCATTTGGCATTAAGTCCGCCATTTGTATTGACTTTTGTTTTGTGCAATAAAGTTTAAATAAATAAATAAATAATAAATAAGTTTATATGGTACTAACCGAACATGGGCGCGAAATTTGAATTCGTTCGAACGGTTATATCTTAAGCACCTCCTAAACGGGCTAAATTATTTGCATCTTGCTCTAGCATAGGGCGTTAGAGAGGGACGGCAATAGATAGAAGCCCCTTTAGGAACAGGGCCATCTTTGGCGCAAGTACCTTAGTGATAATAAGTTGCGTTACATTGAACTAACAGTGTAATGTTGCAACGTAGCTTAGTTATGGGTCAGGACAGGAACAGGAATCAAAATTGAACCCTTTTATATGTAATCTAGGTGTTTTTTTTTGTTATTCCGCTTCCGGTTCCGGATATAAAAAGACCAAAGATAATTCAATTTGCATTTCGCGCAGTCGAGATTATCCCATCCCGCTACACCTCAATTTCAATTTAGATATTTTAGTGTGGCCATTGAAAGGGTTTGTTACTAAAAGAGAAAAAAAAAACGACTACCAGCGAAAATCACAATCACTCCTAGCATGTTGCTAACAAGTTTATTTTTCACTTTTTTGTGCCATATCAATAACCAATTACAGACTTACACCTCAAAAATATAGCAAGTCAAATTATTTTGAAGTTATGAATTGGCAGTTAGGAATTATAAGTAACTTTTAATTAATTATTAAGAGAAATCTTTTAGATGTTTTAAAGTTTACGTAATTTATAATCAAAAATTATATTAAAGTCCTAACTCTAGACAAAGCTTTTACAGTCTGTCTGACTAGGTGTACCTACATGAAAATTTATCAGCTAGATATTCACTTAAAGTGCGTCTTAATTTTAAAAATGGTTGTTTATTTTGGTAGATAATGATATTAATGTACGGTTTCCGCGAAGTAGGTTGGTTAAATCGGGTTTTTACGTAGGTATTTTATTTAAATTATTATATGTCACTAATAAACGTGTGTTTTTTAGAAAATAATTATCAATGTTGTGAAAAAGTTGGAACAATAAGTACAGCTCGTGAACTCTCAGATTGCGATTCGGGTTTGAGTAAAGACTGAGAGGTTCTTATCTGAATCACGTAAGAGCGAGGGAGACAGGTATAAAACGCGAATAGCATTCTGACCGCTCACGCACTGTAGATACATTGTTTTCTCAACTTTCTCACCTTTAATTTGGTAATGTGTTCGAGTATATATTTTGTCTTATACGTACCAAAATACTTATCATTATTAGAATACTCTTAATATGCTCCATTTATGTTATGACTACTGTTTGTGAGGGATGCAGATTTTGGTTACAATGAGAGATATATACTGATAATATATCTCTACCCCATTCTACTACATAACTTCGTTCTTCTCGTACAAACGCAAACGTTAATAGTGACATATAGTAATTTATCTAAGGAATCACGGATACTAGAAATCCTTTGGTGATTAAAAAGGCAATAGTTTAATACTAAGTTAACGAATTATAAAATAAATCCGCTTTTATTTGGCGTTTCGTGTGACGGGTGTAGTTTGTACGATGCTAGTTTTAGTAGACGATGCGAAACAAGGTGACCTCGTAATAATAAATAGTTCTAGACTTGGCCGCGACACTCCCATGCGGCCCTAGCTTAACTAATCTAGGAACATAAACACCAAATAAATTTTAATCGTTACATAGCTGATAATTAACTATAATATAGCGTTTTATAATATGCGGCGATTTGTAGGTAGTTCTTTATTTAAACCAAGCACTCGATGTGCGCAGAAGTGAGGATAGCTATTATTTGGCAGAATGTTATGGGGTCTACTTATCGTTTGCCCGAATAATCTATTTCTTGGTAATAATTACGCCTGTACATTCTATAAATATCAAGACATCTTCCCTTGTTAGCTGTAAGTAATAGTCAAAAATGAATGGTACTTAAAGTGGAAAGCGTTTGTCAAAAAATCGGTTTATAGACAATTCGGACAAACGACAACGCTCAAAGATTTCTCCGAAACACGCCACAGTGAGATTATGTGAAAAATAGCTTTATAAAAAAAACCGTAGTTCCTTTAATTCAGAACCAGAGCCACACATGGTTATAGGCAGTTTAGTTTAACGCCATATCATCAGTAGGATAATGATCTAATTAAGGAATGCAAAGCCAACTCGGAAATCGGTTGTTCGAAAAGTCGGTTGTTTGAGAACCGGTTTACGCTTGCCATGCCATATAGGATAAAAAAGCATCGGGCTTAATTTCTAAATAATGGCGAAGAGAAAAAAAAATAAAGATTAAACTTATGCTTTAAATCGTGCAAAATCTGCATCATAATAATACACTTTTGATATAAAATAGTTGATTAATATTGCGTGTAAATATAAGTATAAAATTGATTAAACACAGATTGCAAATATAAAAACCCGTGTACAAAAATCGGAAAACCGATTCAGTTTTCGGCAAAACTTTGCATTCCCTAGTTTTTAAGTAAGTGCAAAGCATAATGTAAGAATAAAATTGTAATATATTAAAAATATAGTATGACTATATCTATATGAATAGCTTACATAATCTTCCTTGTTAACTAGTCTAACTGACGTTTTTTGAATTAAATAGAAACTTCGATTATTTTTAATTCTCTAGTTCTAGAGTAAGTTCGGTCTGACATGTTTCGACCCATCGCATGTGTCACAACTGACGTCCTAAATGGCGCCCAATTGATTCTAAAACAGTTTGGGTATTTCATAATACATTTACATCAGACTGATGATGGTAAAATTTTCGGACAAAATGATTATGTTCGAAAATAATACAAAGCTGAACTTTAAGTCGATCTTATTTTTTTAAACAATTTAATAATAATTTGTGGAATACTCACTGTTTCATCCTTACACAATTACCCAATTTCAATCATACTTGTCAATGTTCTATATTGTTTGTTCGGCAATTTAAGTATGATTAAAAACATTGTAGGTATAACTCTTGTCTCTGGCTGGGCTAGATGGAAAAATAATGTTGTTATATATATATTTGATAGGAAATATCTGCATCATTGTACTTAACTGGTTTTATTGTCATAATTTCAGATTGTAATAGATATTTTACTTTTACCAATTACAAATATTTTCGCAACCAATTTTTCCATTACAAAAGCGATTAATACTGAATGAGCGTCGTTGTACATGAATTTCTACATTAACTGAAAGACAATCATGTGATGACATTAATAATAAATAAATAAATATTAAGGGACAATCATACACAAATCGACCTAGTCCCAAATTAAGCAAAGCTTGTACTATGTGTACTAGACGACGATATACATAATATATAAATACATATATACATAGATAACATCCATGAACCAAGAACAAATATTTGCACAAATATTTGCCCCGGCCGGGATTCGAACCCGGGACCGCCGACTCAGTAGGCAGGTGTCTACAAACCGAGCCAAACGCGTCGTCTACGTACATTAATATTTTACTTAAAATGCCGAACGAGCCCAACTTCGAAGGTACTGTTACGTTAGGATAGCATGACACAGCACTGTAGCCTGGCTTCCCACCGGCTCAGACACCTTGGAATGCGAGCCTTGGTCCTTTGTCGATCCAATTGATTAATCGATCAAATTGGTGTAGACCAATTTGATCAAATTGGTATGGACCAATTCGATCGGTTGGTGTGGTAACATTAGGTTAGCTGCCACTTGACTACTTAGCTACGTACCGTGCAGAAAAAGTTAAACAATTTCAATTAAATCAAATGAGCTTAAGGCTCGATTTTAATCCCTGACGTTTTCTTAAGCGAGATCTGCTGAATAAAAACAGCTCAAGGTTTGCCTTATTGCGGCCTTGCTTGCATTTAGTAGAGACTTACTAGAAGATCTAAATGCATCGTATTTTGACTTTCAATCTAAATTTTAAACTCCTCGTATACTTATGTCCTACCTAAGCGTGTTCAGTATTTTTGAGAATTATGTTGTAAAAATAAAATCATGATATGTGTTCGCTTATACGCCAAAAAGTGGATGCGATTTTTTAAATAAACGACACTTGTTTCTCAAAGATGTGTCACATTCATTCTTTATAGGAGTGAGTGATGCAGCACTATTCTTTGTTAATTATTTTCTCTCTCTCTTGTTATATAGCTGCCAAGTCGGATAGTGGCACAGCTAACCTAAACCCTGTAATATTATCTAGTAATTTAAAAAGCTGTTGATAAGACTAAGTACCTAACATTTTACCTAAATCGCTTTAATTTTAATAATTAGTATTTACTTACTATAAGAATGCGATGTAGTGTTGGAATATATTTTTTTATTAAATTAATACGACAGAAAACCATAACTTGGTGTGCACTTCCACGCACGAAAGTAGTACAATTTACAATACTAATTTTACTTAATAGAATCATGTTGTAACTTGTACAGCCAAGTTCTATTGTAGTCCTATTATATTTTACTTGTTTTTAACTGGTCTGTAGGTACAAAACAAACTGTTACAGTAACTTAATGATCTTAACTTCGATCTTGTAAAAACATACAGGTACCTGATTATCATAGGTGCTTAACTGTTAGGACTTTTCTAAAAAAGTATATTTCAACACAGTTTATTTATAAATCTTCTTCCTTCACTTTCCTATGGCATATCACGCATTAGAAAAACTAGCTCAGACGATATTCATAGTCAATTAGACTTCTAAGATAACACTATGATATGTTTAACCTTATTTAACAATAAGCATGTATTCATTTGGATTAAATTTCTTTACATTGACAATTTACATGAAAAATTCCCTTAGATTTGCGCTAATAAAACGATTTCTAATGCGCAATCGTGTATTTTTCTTGTGTATTGTATATCACTTTTATATTTTATTATTTTTAACTAATACGCTGTCCATTAATTACGTTTCAAATGTCGCAATGACGTTAAAGCAGAGATTTGAATGTAACGTAAAATACCTCGTTTCTTTAAGGTTATGTTTTTTAATAATTCATCGACTTATGGAACATTTATTTACATTTCTCCTACGCGCCACAGTCAGGCTGCCTGTCCACACGCGGAGCGGAAGTGTGTAAAAGGACAGACTAAAAAACCCGGACATTTGGCTTAATTGCATTTGCCCCGGACGCATCCGAAAATAATATAATTAAAAAAAAGATCGATTTATTTTTCACACACATAAAGTGTCCGGGTTTTCTCCGGACGGCCTCCAAACTAGGACAAATCCGGGGAAACCCGCACGGTTGGCAGCCCTATCACAAAGACGCAGTCTTATTGGTTAATTTTCTCCACTTCACTGCTAAGGACAGGCAGTTTAAGAAATCCTTTTATTTGACACTAATAAAGAAAGAAAAAGCCAGACTTTCCAACGTAATTTATGGATGGTGTTTTTCAGTTTTTTACTCAAAATTGGTTGAGAACTCTTGCACTTCCTAAGCTACGCTTTTGAGACTAACCAAAAGTTCCGACCGCTCCAAAGGCTGGGGTCTCTTACTTCATTGGACTATGGAAACTGGGTCAAAATCACCGGAGAAAAAAAAGCAATTTTTATACCTACTTAACGATAGTGCCCCGCTGGTAATTTCAATTTCAATCCTGACACATGTGATCTCAGATTTGAATGCACAGTACTGACACCAGAAATGACAGGTGTCAGAATTGATTTACTGAAAAGGCACGCTAAGTATGTGTCATAATAAAAATATGCTTAACAATCTTTCAAGTACTTAAAAACATCCTTAATAATTGCTTCACGCTATGCGTAAAAACTCTTTTATAAAGTAAAAACAAGACTATAGTTATTAGTTTCATTGGGTAAATATGTCCCAGTGTCCATTATTCGTGCCAGAGGCTTCAGCCGACCCCAAACGCAATGTGGCCTGTCTGTTTAATTTTTCTCATGTTATTCTATGGTTCTGAACAATAAATGTGCAGTTACACCTTAATGTCGGGTTTTCATAACTTAAATTTACCAATATTGGCTTTATAATTTATGAGTATACATGTTAACGTACATTGAAGCTAAAAATGAAATAAAAATGATTTTGGCGGGGTTTAAACTCGCGTTTCCAACGGCTTTCCGGGCCAACACGGGCGTCTTACCAATTAGACTACCGAACCGATGCGAGTTGCTTTAAATATCCATGATGTATACGATATTATCATTAGTATTAAAGATTAAAGGCTTATTTATACAGGTCCTAAATGAATATTGTAAATGCCGAAAAATATCATTGGTAAATTTAGGATATAAGAACCAGCAGTGTGTCAATGTTTCTAATTTTCTATTTATATATTTATTTCTTTGTCTTCTAGTATGAGCAATGTGTTTTCAGTATCGTGAAATTGTCAATGATTTGTGGTACTTAAATGTCTTCAATCGATGTTAAATTCAATAGTTTAGTTGCAAATCTATGTTGCTTATTACGAAAAAAAGAATCCAAAAAACGCTAATAAACTTAACTGCACGAATAAATTTGTCGTTAATACATGCTACGCCAAACACAAAGTTATTGGTGCAGTTCGTGTTACAACCTTGATATTATAATAATTAAAATTATGTAAACTGGCGGTTTGGAAACCGGATAAAATGCTTATATGCTGACAATAAATCAGTGCAGTATTATTTCATCGAATATTTGAAAAAAATCTTTACATTGGCTTCAAACCTAAGGTAAAAAAACTGTTTTTGTCAAATATTGAGAAGTGCCATAATTATAAAAATATTGTTATAATATTGTATTTTTATTTCTTATCTCAACTAAAAGCAGATACAAGAACAAGAAAACAATCGCATAAAATAAAATCCTTTATTACTAACAGCGCCATCTCTTGAGTATTTTTGACATTAACAGTAAAATCTATCGACACTAAATCTATCGATAGTGCGTACATAACTATCACTACCCGTTTAAGTTAAGTATAATTCTAATAATTACATCTAAAGATGCATCACATCACAATCGTCTCTGAAAAAGGACTCCCTCTCAAATTCAGTTCGTAAATTATTAAATATTGTATACGTATAATCTATATTAATTATCACTACAAGTATAAAAGAAAGTCACTACCTGTTGTCTGTCTGTCCCTTTGTATGCTTAGATCTTTAAAACTACGCAACGGATTTTGATGCGGTTTTTTTTTAATAGGTAGATAGAGTGATTCAAGAGGAAGGTATGCATTATATACTTAGCATTGCAACCGTGCGAAGCCGGGGCGAGTCGCTAGTACGATTATAAAACCCAAACATTGATTTCATAATCTGTTTTCACGATAAATCAGTGCATGTACGCATCTCGTAATGCAGTATTTGTAGGGGCCGGCCGCAAAGCGCCATCTCTTGGAAAAATGTATGTGTCTGCACTTCAGCCAAAACGGCTGGACGGATTTTAACCAATTTTGGTACAGGGATAGCTGGACATCCAGATATTGTTATAGTACTTTTTACCGGAGTATGGTAAAGAAAAAAATCCGCGGATCAAGTTTAAGTATACTTTAACTTTTAAATTTTATTAGATTTTTAAAGAACATGGGTCAGTATGGAAAACGAAACCATTAAGAGATAGAGAAATCTGTTCTAAGGAACCATGGTGTCGATTTTAGATTTAGGAGAAACTGTTTTTTTTTACATATAATTCTCATACATCGATTTTGACCGGGTTATGTAAGAAATTGTGTATGGGATTCATAAAAAAAAAACAGTTTTATTAAATCTAAAATCGATGCCATGGTTCCCAAGAACAGATTTCCCTATTTCGAGTTTCTGACTTCCCCCTATTGACCAATTTGGATTGATCAGCCTGTATATAGATACAATATGAATAATAAAAAAAAACAATATTGCTATAGCACACATTTTGAGAAAGAGACAACATAGAAAGTTTTTTCATGCTTTCCTTATTTACCAAACGGATTCGCTATAGGATTATCAATCTTCTCAAAAGGGTAATGTGGATGGTTTTGCCAGAAAGATGGCAAAGTGAACCGAGTATTAGTATTTAGCGTAGCTATTTGTGCTATTTCTTCTTTATTCAGTTGAAAATCGAATATGTTGATGTTTTCTTCTAGACGCTTCGCATTCACCGTTTTTGGGATCGGCACGATTTGTCTTTCCACCTGCAATCAAAATGGGTATTCTTATTTAAAGGGACTTACAATAATATGTAAGTAGTTACAACACAATAATAAAATAAAAGCTTAAAGTAAGTTATTTACATAACTAAAATAAATAAAAAAAAACCGGCAATTAAAGTGCGAGTCGGACTCGCGCACGAAGGGTTCCGTACCATAACCTATAAGTAACAAGTTTGTTGTATGGGAGCCCCCTTCAATATTTATTTTATTTTATTTTTAGTATTTGTTGTTATAGCGGCAATATAAATACATCATCTGTGAAAATTTCAACTGTCTTAGCTATCACCGTTCTTGAGATACAGCCTGGTGACAGACAGACGGACGGACGGACAGCGAAGTCTCAGTAATAGGGTCCCGTTTTTAGAAGGTGTGAGATGTGCCCTCGCGGCATGTCCCGAACACGGTGGCAACACATCTTCGCCACATCTTCGCAGAGTGTTAAACATAGTCAAAGAACAATGACAATCATAAATGCATAATTATAATTTTATGTACGTCTGGCGACAAACTTATTTTTCCTTATAATTTTTGTTACCATTAGTGGCAACTAATCGGTGACGTAGAAAGTCTACCTAGGGCTTGTGCACAAATCACGTGAGGTTCAATAGGGGGGTCACGAAAAAATCACGATATATCACGTTGGGGGAGGGAGGGGTAAAAGGACCTTACGTGTATTTTTCTACAGTGAACGAACTAAGAAACAATCGATATTTTTTCTCGGTTTCGTTAAAAATAAATCTTCACTTGTTAAATTCTTCAAAATAGCGTGTTTATTTTACGAAATTTTAGCGAAAAAAAAATACATGTGAGGTTGTGAGGGGGAGGGGGGGTATTAGCAAAGAACCTCACCAAATATCACCAGGGGGGTCAAAAAGTAGCGGAAAAACCCTCACGTGATTTGTGCACAAGCCCCTAGCTGGAGTAGACCTTATTTTCTTATGCCGGCTCCACACCGATGCTTAGCAAACAACGGCAAACCTACAGGACGCAGTAGGGCCATTTATTCGTAAGTTGAACACCCCACTTTTTTTAAATTTTCGATATTTTGGGTATTTTCTACTCAGAATCACGAACTCTTTCGATCTAATTAGGAGAAAAAAACTCCCAAAATATTCATAATTTTTTTGTTTTTCCATTCTGTTACCGCTGTAGTATGGAAATGGTAACGGAATGGAACGAAAAAACATTGGGACAGTTTTTTTCTCCTAATTAGATCGAAAGAGCTCGTGATTCTGAGTAGAAAATACCCAAAATATCGAAAAAAAAAACAAAAGTGGGGTGTACATCTTTAGAGAAAATGGCCCAGTTATACGTTAGAGTGAGACGGAACTACGTCGTGCTCACTCTAACATATAACTGCGTCCTGTAGGTTTGCCGTTGTTTGCCAAGCATGTGGACGCGGATACCATGTCAACTTACCAGCCATCTCAGCACGACCTGGGCTTCGCTCTTCCCGTACTTCTGAGCTATCTGATGCAGCACCGGCTCCCGGCGTCCTGCGGGGGCTCCGAAGCGGGACACTAGGGCTCCGAATGGACTGTATCCCATGACTACCAAGCCCTGGTCTTGCGCGTAAGAGACCAGGGTTGACTGAGCTATTTGGGGGTGGACCTGGAAATATAGGGATGTCCGTTGATAGAAATACAAACATTGAAGGGAGGAGAAAGAGACCAAAGAGGGCTAAGAAGAAGGTGAACGTTGTGTGGTACCAGGCTGTCAAGGAGAAGGCGCAAGAACGAGATGCATGGAAATTGCTCCATGGACAAGAGCTTAGCTCTTAAATTTATGATGTTTATGATGAACTCGAATATTTGTGCCGGGTCATGGATGTTATTTGTATTTAAGTAATAAATAATATATATTAATAGTATGTTTATCGTCGTCTAGTGACAATAATACAAGTCTACTAGAGCTTACAGTGGGACTATTTAGATTGATTTGTGTGAGGTTGTCAGATATTTTTTTTTTAAACCTATATAAGCTGTTAGGCTACATAAATAAATAAATAAATTAAAAATTTAATTGTTGTGTTCCGGTGTGGGGGTAAGATAGCCGGTGAAATTACTAGCATAGAGGCATTCTATCTTCGTCCTCCGGGTAGGCAAGCACTTCCTCTGGTGTTGCAGGTGTTTATGGGCGACGGTTATCGCTTTCCATCAGGCGATACGTGTGCTCGTATGCCCCCTATGACATAAAAAAAAAAAAAAATGTGTGCTACGCAGGTCCTCACCTCGATCTGGAGAACGCTGGGTTTGACGCTGCTCTCCTCCAGAAGTCTGCTGAGCTGTTGTCTATTGAAGTTAGACACACCGATGGACTTGGCCAGCCCCGCCCTGTGCGCGTCTTCCATGCCGCGCCAGGTCTCCATAAAATCCACATCGGAGTAGGTGTAATCCTCCTGGAAATATTTAGAATCATTTCAACTTTATTTTTTGATGGTTCACTGATAATAATTATAAAAAAAAAAAAAAATTATGTATTTATTTCACATTTATTTATTTAACAAAAGTCAATATGAATCTTCAAGTAAACTAATATAAACCAATAAATCGCAATAGCCCTGTTCTAATTAGTAACATTGATGATGTTTTGTTGTACTGGAACTGGAACTTAACTTAATGTAAGTAAGTAATGACCATGACTATAATCTTATCAAAGAAATGATATCTTATCTTATCTTACTTAAGAATCGAGGCTACTTACATTAAGACCTATAGGCCAATGCATGAGATACAGATCCACATAGTCAAGGCCGGAGGTTTTTAGGGACTCCCGTAACGCTGCTGTCACTTGGTTCCGCGCGTGTTGCGTGTTCCATAGCTGGAACAAGGAACATATCATGTTGACGACGCGGTTGGCGCAGGTTGTAGTGTACCTACTGAGCCGACGGTCCGGGATTCGAATCCCGGGCAGGGTAGATATTTGTGATTCGTTCGTGGGTCATAGATGTTATCTATATATGTGTATAGGGTGATCAATCCATATGGGTCAGTAGGGAGAACTTAGAAACTAAGAGATAGGGAAATCTGTTCTTAGGAACCGTGGCGTAGATTTTAGATTTAATAAAAACTGCCTTAATTTTTTTTTATAAATCTCATACCTAAACGGGAATTGAAAATGGTTAAAATTCTGTAAGTAATCGCATGTCGTATTATAACATTATTTACAGCGGTTTTGACCGCGATATGTATGAAATTATGTATGAGATTTATAAAAAAAGTACCCAGTTTTTAATAAATCTAAAATCAACGCCATGGTTTCTATCAACAGATTTCCCTATCTCTTATAAATTGTGACTTCTCCGTACTGACCCATTTGGATTGATCACCCGGTATATTATGTATATCGTCGTCCAGTACCCATAGTAAAAGCTTTGCTTAGTTCGGGATTAGGTCGATTTGTGTAGATTACAAGTAAGTACCTACTCTTTATTGCACACCTCACAAAACATACAGGAGAAATACAATGCAAGAACAATTAGAGGTAAACAAAACAGGCGGTCTTATCGCTAAAGAGCGATCTCTTATTCCAAACAACCTTTATTTAATTTATTTATTAATAGTTGATCGTTTGACTAGGGACTTTAAGCCAATATGTCACGAAGTGATGAAGCGAGTACAAATATATCTTAGTGTGTTACACACTCTGCTTTTCACTTCGACTGCGAGAAAGTAAAAACTTAACGTAAACTGATAGTCTAGGAAAAGGAGTATCTAGTGATATATCCTGTGAAAAGCAGTACCTTAGTAGTAACAAACAAGTCGCTCCTATTGACCGTCCCTTCTCTGATCTTCTCAGCTATGGCCTCCCCCAGCTCTCCTTCCGTGTTGTAAACGGACGCAGTGTCGAAGTGGCGATATCCCACGTCGATGGCTTTGGAGACCACGTCTCGGAGCTGGTGGTTCATGGATTTGATTATGCCGTTCTGCGGAGGAAACGATTAAGTTAAGCAATCTAGTGGTTGACCACTGGACTGCTTCATTTAAATCCATACTAATATTATAAATGCGAAAGTGTGTCTGTCTGTCTGTCTGTCTGTCTGTCTGTCTGTTACCTCTTCACGCTTAAACCGCTGAACCGATTTATATGAAATTTGGTATATAGATAGTTTCAGTCCCGGGGAAGGACATAGGATACTTTTCATCCCGAATAAATGTAGTGTTCCCGTGAAAAACGGGATTAAACTTTGTATGGAGAGCAAATCATTGTAGTTGCAACAACTCCCTACATGTCATCGTTTTGACGTAAACTAATCTACCTACGATAGACCACCAAACGCATACTAAACTATTCTTTGTAAAAAAACAATAAATTCTGATATGGGAACATGTATCCGCAAAATTCGATTAATCGCGTAATTTCAAGAATCAAATACATAAAATTTTACAAATTTGAATCAATCACATTTGATTTGACAAACGTCACACACCCATCTGACAAACCATGTCAAAGCAGTGATTGCAGAAGGGCTACTCCGATGTTCAAAATTTGACTGTCGAATAGTGCCATCCCTCTCGATCTCCTGTCAAGGTATATTTGACTGAATGGAATAGCACTATACGAAAGTAAAATTTCGAACATCGGAGTAGCCCTTCAGGTAGGTATCACGTTCCGATACGCACATCATCTGAAAATAGTGCCTACGAGCTTTGATTATGTACCTCCGCTTGGTAACTGAGTATAAATAAAGTAGTAAATAACTCAGTATGCAAAGATACGATACTTAACATATATAAATAATCCTAATAATATTATAAACGAGAAAGTATTTACGTTCATTGCCATTTCATTCATCTTAATTTTAAACAATGATGATGGAAGGTCGCCAGTGTTCGGAAATCGTCGTAAATAAACAGCCAATTGCTGAATTGCCTCTTTCTAACCCATAATTTGGCGTGTATGGCAGGGTGAACAAATTCTTTGACCATCTTTTTCCATATATTATTTTCGAACCAGAATATTTTGCTCTATTTTACCATAACGAGGCTTGAACCTGACCTTCGTCATCTTTTGTCAAATTAAGGGCTAAAGACCGATGTGCAATATTTATCGCTGAGTACAGTATTAGTGCATAAAGTTTTTGTATTTTTCGGATCTTAGACTCGGATACTCGACAAGACCCGAATTGTCAATCAATTATTATGCTACATAATCGACGTGCTTAAGTCAAGGGCCTGACACGCTTTGATGGAGAAGGATAACCTTATTATGATACTTATAAGAGGAAACAGAAAAAGTGCAATTTTTTGGCTCTATCACCGACCGAGCATTTTTTCATGGTCGGTTTATAGGCACACTTATATTCATGACGAAAACTGGCTATGTGAAAGAACCATATTGGCATCAAAAATGATATTGTTTTCGAAATCAACAAAAAAAGTACCAGTTTTGTTAATGCGCAACTTAGACGCACCCAAATTTGGCAACGGCGCTAGATTGAGAATCACCTAATTAGGGAAATACATTGTGAAGGGCACGATTTTAACGGTAGAAGCCAAGGGACAAAGTGTACTTATACCACGTGTTCCAATTATACCGAATAATTTACCATTTAATTTTAAACGTCTACAGTTTCCATTAAATAGTATTTTATGCAACCGTTGTATAAGAGGGGGCAAAAAACGCGAGTGGCATGGGTTACGATGTGAGCGCAGCGAACATCGTAAGAAAGATGCCACGAGCGTTTTTTGACCTACTTATACAACGTTGCATACAATACTTTTTCTACGACTCGACATTTCATAAATAAAATGCAAATAAACAACAAAGAAAATAATTACATGGTCCCGCTCGGAATCAACAAAATTAAAAAGAAAAATTGTCTCTGATAAACTTTTTTTTTATTGACATCCATCTGTCAAAAAAATATTAACTTATACATAAAGGTATACGATCACCATACTAAACATCTGTCAAAAAAATTAAACTTATACATAAAGGTATACGTTCTCTATACTAAACATCCCTGCACTGAAGATAAAACTTTTTTTTTAAGTTGGCAGCAATGCCTTAGTAGAAAAGTTTTTTTTTTAATTTGCATATTGTGTGAATGCATCTGTTCATCATGAAATCTGAGGTACTAAGTGATGGTTTTTTGGCGACATTATAACATCGGTTAGCAGTGTGTTTTTGAGCAGTAGAGTATAGACTTTTACAGACTTTCATAATTTATGTCTTTATATTAGAGTTAGTAACTATATAAATGACAGAAAAAAGTACTGGAGTAGAAAAAGTTTTTAACATTTTCTATGACTATTAATAAATCAAAGGGGCGAACATGAAAAGTAGCAGGAATACATTTGGGCACGAAATGTTTTTCTCATGAACAGTATTTAGCTTGCTCATGTCTCCAAATCAAAAAAATTACATGTTTTTACTGACCTAAAATCATTTAGGATAATTTATTGAACTATACTTCAATAAACTAAGTTGTAAAAACCAAGTTAGAAAAATAATAGTAGCTACCTAATAATTATTTTGTCCCAATTTCATAATGTGAAAAAATTCTTTGGTGAATAGAACCATACCTTCTTCGTCAGTTGATTATGGACCGTCACCATCTCGAGCCATTTCTGAGCATAGCTTATGGAATCGAATAGGACTTAGCCTCGGATAACTTATTGAATCGAATGGGACTTAGCCTTGCAACTCCAAAAATATTAAAAAAAGGATGTTTTGCATTTTGTCCATGGCTTTCACCCAATAGCCCAGAACTAAACTACTAACTAGATTCCATTCGAGTATTGAATACCTGAAAGGGTTGAAAGTCTAATTGTTTCTTTTTTTTTATTGTCAATATCAATTAACGAGTTCTACGCGTACGAAGTCGCGGGCAAAAGCTAGTTATTTATAAGTATTAATTGCATTGGAATATTGATTACCAGTGCAGTGCTTGCACCGTCCACTCCCAAATCACTCAATCCACTTATCTAAATTCCTGCTAAAATTTAATTAATTACATTTTAATTAAACTGGTCTACATTTTTAAAATGAAACCAATGGTTTTGGCGGGTTTCGAACCCGTGTGTCCGATGGCATTCCGGGCCATTCACGAGCGTCCTACCTATTGGACCACTGAACCTGATGCGAGACCCATTTAATTATTCAACAAGTTGCTTCTTTGCATGCCATAGGGTGGCATCGTAGCGCCATATCTACCGTAAAGATTTAGATGATCTCTATGCATGATCATATTTGTTTAACGCTACAGACGTTACCTACTGCTTTAATAAAAATAAATAAGCAGTCTTAAATGGAAACTCAACCTTTGACAATAGGGATGTAGACTGATGGTGAAATATACAACACTAGCTTTTGCCCGCGACTTCGTCCGCGTGGAACTTGGAAGTATGGAAGCAACCTCGTACAACACGATAGATATCCACCTAATCACCTTAATTAATAAAAGGGATTATTAAAAGCGCCTAAGCAAATGTAAGAGCAATTGTGCTTTTGGTCTAATCATTACATTTCCTACAGGGTCATCAATGTCATCATGAATTACTTACTCGCTTTTCAATCTTTTTAGGGATAATTTCCAGAATGAAAACTATCCTATGTCCTTCCTCGGATCTTAAACTATCTCCATGCCAAATTTCGTCAAAATCGATTCAGCGGTTTAAGCGTGAAGAGGTAACAGACAGACAGACACACTTTCGCATTTATAATATTAGTATGGATACTGTAGTTATATGAATAAAAATAGCTCAATATGTTATGAAAACGTATATAGGCATACATACCAGGTGCAAACTTAACTTAATCTAGCCAGTTAAGATGGGATGTGTTTGCACGGAACCGTCGGTGCGCGAGTCAGACTCGCACTTGGCCAGTTTTATTCAAGAGTAGTAATAGGTTTAACATGTGCTCAAACAGCCTTGTCAAGCCGGTGTTAATCGGTTTGGACGTTTTTTTTTATGTCATAGGGGGCAAACGAGTAAACGGATCGCCTGATTGAAAGCGATTACCGTCGCCCATAGACACCTGCTACACCAGAGGAGTCACAAGTGCGTTGCCGGCCTTTCAGGTGAGAGTACGCTCTTTTCTTGAAGGTTTGAAGGTCGTATCGGTCCGGAAATACCGCAAGCGACAATTCATTTCTCAATGGAGTCGTGCGAGACAGGAAATGTAGAAAAACGCACAGTTGAGAATTGTCAACTTTTCTAATAACTGCCGATTGTACGTCACTCATACCTGATCAAACCCGAGGTATGTGCCTAGTGCGATAGCCGGTATCTCTCTTCCATCATTCAGCTTGAGTTTCGGCACCTCTACGCTAGCAGCCATCTGTAATACAAACAAAATAATACTATCAATATCATAATCATCATCATCACCATCATCATCACCACTATCATCATCATATTTATAATTCTGTATTCTGTATTGCTTATGCAAAAGAAGGCTATGCGACTTATTATGGGATCGAAAGATATACCCGTTACTCATTGAAATATGTTTGTAGAAAACAAATTTTTAACAATTACGTCACTATAGGTATCTATACCGCCTATCTATTAACGTGTTTAAAAATAAGGATAAATTTTCGACTAATTCACAATTACATAACTTTAATCTAAGAAATAAAAATAATTTAACTTTAAGCAAATCACACTATGCGCATTTTAACAATAGTTTTAATAATATTGCCATTAAGGTTTTTAATAAGCTAAATGATGACATCAAGGAATGTAGTAACTTTAGAGCTTTTGATAAAAAAGCAAAAGATTATTTTATTAATAGACCATTTTACTCAATTGATGAATTTTTTGCTAATGCTCTGGACGAATAAAAAGCATTTTTGTAATCACAGTGTAAATATCGTTGTGAAATTGTTAATAGGTACCTATTTATAAATTGACTATTGTATTAAGTATGCTAAAACTGTATTTGCATGTACTTGTACGTAAAGCAAATAAAATATTTGAATTTGAATTTGAATATAAATAAATAAATAAATATCAGACAACCTCACACAAATCAACCTAGTCCCAAATTAAGCTAAAGAAGGCTTGTGTTATGGGTACTAGGCGACGATATACATACTTATATAGATAAATAAATACTTAAATACATAGAACATCCATGATCCAGGCACAAATATTCGTGTTCATCACTCAAATATTTGCCCTTCCCGGGATTCGAACCCAGGACCGTCGGCTCAGTAGGCAGTTGCTTAACCACTGCGCCAACCGCGTCGCCGCATCATCATCATCATCATCATCATCATCATCATCATCATCATCATCATCAGCTCTATCATCATCATCATCAGATGAGTTTAGCAGCGTCTAATAAAGTGCGGCATTTACGAAGATGGCTGGATAGCCCGATACGAGAGCGACAGCAACAATCGATATGCGCAATATTTATTTGTCAATGATCAATACGATCTGTCCATCCCACTAATACTTTATAACGCGAAAGTTTGTGTGTGTTTAAGCTTGTTACTCCTTTTACGCTAAAACGGCTAGACCAATTCTGATAAATTTTGGTTTGAAGGTAGGTGACACCCCGGAAAACATATTTAGCCCGATACGCGAAGGTTTTGAACTTCAATAATATACAAGTGGGTGATTTTTGGTTGTTAGCTAGAGTATATTAATAATAATAATAATACAATACTTTATTGCACACCAATAAAAGTTTACAAAAGGAAACAAGACAAATACAATTTATAAATAACGGTAGACAACAGGTGGTCTTATCGCTAAAAAGCGATCTCTTCCAGACAACCTTTGGGTAGTGAAATTGATGAAAATTCTAACTAATTCTATATTGAGTACTAATAGAGTTTCATATTGCGCTGACATAATCTCGTTAGAAAATAATACCAAATTTTAACACTAAAATGCGATACCCTAGTGCAGAAGAAATGCATTTGAATAATCTTTTCTAAGATTGACAGAGGTTGCTTACAAAAACTTTATTTATACCTAACGCACACTCAAGATCCGTTAGAAAATTTTCATACCCAATAGTACGCAATATATATAACCCTGTTAGCTTAAAAAAAAAACCATACAATGCGAATTATTTTAGTTTGAGGGGCAATTATACCCTTCCCGTATTGGACTAATTAGGCTACTTTTTATCCCGAAAAAATTTAGTTTTCTCGTGGGATGAGCGGGTGATACCGCGCGGCGCAGCCAGTATTATAAACGCGAAAGTTTGGGAGTGTGTTTGTATGCTTGTTACTCCTTTACGCTTTTTTGTTTTGGCAGTTTTTTTTTGTGTGAGTTATTCTTATATGTTATGTTTGACTGTGCAGCGTGTAAATACCGTAGTATTAGACTATAGTTATAATAAAATATCTACCTCTAATCATTAAACAGTTAAACACTTAGCACTTTAACTTTAGCGATAAGATTCTCTACCGGTATTAGGGCCATTTTTTCTAAAGTTGTACACCCCACTTTTTTTTTAATTTTCGATATTTTAGGTATTTTCTACTCAGAATCACGAGCTCTTTCGACCTAATTAGGAGAAAAAAACTGTCCCAAGGTTTTTCATTCCATTCCGTTACCATTTCCATATAACCTACTATACAGCGGTAACGGAATGGAATAAACAAAAAATGTATGAATATTTTGGGCCAGTTTTTTTCTCCTAATTAGATCGAAAGAGCTCGTGATTCTGAGTAGAAAATACCCAAAATATCGAAGATTAAAAAAAAGTGGGGTGTACAACTTAAGAAAAAAAGGCCCATTAACATTATTGTATCTGTGTTTAATTTGTAGATTTTATTTGGTGTGCAATAAAGCTATTACTATTGGTACTTTTTAAATAACTAATAAAAAAAGGACGTGTTTTGACTACTGATCTTTATGACGTCACAAGCCAGTCTTCCAGTATCTTCATAGAAACTAACAGATCATTTTTGACATTTAAACACTTAAAAAATAGTCCGATTTGAACTGTTGTCTTCATCAAATACCGTATTTTCAAAATAGACCTGTCTTGGTAAACATGTTAAGAGGCCTTATTCCTTTAAAAAAAAATTTTTTTATATTATGACGAATATATTATAATAATTTCAACCAACTGTTTGTAGTGAATAATACTTTTACTCGAGTTCTAGGTAGTAACATAGCTATTTCATGCTTTCATTGCGTGCAGTCGAAAATAAGTTGAAAAAACTAATTTTCCACGTGAATTTTGTCAATTTCGAGTATTAGTTTTTTCAAACAAAAATTATCAATGAAAAATTCAATCTGTAGGCTTCAAATATACTTAAATATACCAATAAATCCCAATATTCCCAATAGCCCTGTTCTAGGTAGTAACATCAATAATATGTTAAGAAACATGTTTGATCAATGATCATAGATAAAACAGTCTAAACAATCAGCATTTTAAAAGGAATAAGGCCTCTTAAATATGCGAGTTAATTTAAAAGATCGTTATTTTATTAGGCCTAATAAAATTAATTAATTCAAACCTAGCGTACCCCTCCGTATGATGGCTTTGAATTCGTTGTTTTAACGAATCTCTAAATCTACTGTGGAACGGAACAATCATTTTGACAAAAAAAAGACACGAACCCTGATTTGGAAGCACGCCTCACACACGTTCCCCTTTCGCCGGTCAAACAAGCACTGAGCACAGTATAATACAGTAGTTAAAGTTCGAAGAAAAGTACATCGCGCGGTTTGTATGTGTGCGCGCCGTGAACGTACGCGTCACATGCAAACGGCGAGTAATAAATAGACATGAATCAGTCGGGGCCGCGCTGTTGCCGTGTTCGGAACTCGGAGCCGCAATAATTATTGCTATTAAGTGTCGGAACTGTAAAATGTCATCAGTATCGCGGACACGAATGTACTGCAGTGTATATGGGTGTTTAGAAAACAGTTATAAAAATCCAAAACTATCGTTTTTCAACATACCTAAGGAACCAGAGAAGTAAGTACCTAAAAAGTCTTACCATTTATAATTCGCGTGGACAAAGTATATTTATTTAAGCATGATTCAGAATGTGGCATTAAAGTTAATTGATGTTTTTGCAACTGGTGATATAAGGAAATTAGGTACCTACTTACTATTTTATTTTTGCAGTATGGGTATTTACTTGTTTCGATCGTGCAAATTTATTCCAATATATATTTTTTTACTTTTAAACGTGAAGTGTTAATTCTTTAACACTTGTATGGACTCTTACTTTAAGTCGCGAGCTCACTTCTGTGGCTCTAGTGAAAAGGGGTTAAACTCGAAAAACACTACTTTACAGGAGACGCAAAAAACCGTTGCGGCTTAAAATTATTCAGACTTTTGATCACTGTACTTCAACCACTATACTTACAAATAAACTTTAAATGCAGTTTTAATATTTAAAAAATCCTCTTTCACGGGGTAATATTCTTACTTCTCCAAAGTTAACAGTTAAAAAAAAATGTGACTTATATCCGTGCCAAAACGTGTTCTTAAGGACATAACTTACTTTATACCCCTTTTCACCCATAACACTTACACTACCCGGGAATATAACTAAACTTATACCAATTTTCACCATTATTTTAGAAAGTGTAAATGGACTTGCTGTTCGGTTTATTTAAAGTTATCTCCTTTTATAAAGGAAAAATACATGAACACCCTAAATAAGAAATACCTAACTAAACGAAACCTATCATATAAGAGGTTTAATTCAGAGATAATCCTAAGAAAACAAACTTTTACCCTTTTGCACTCAATTAATTTAGGTGTACTGTAATATAAACACACTTTTACCAATAGTTTTTTAGCAGTTATATCATTTTTTGCGGTGCAGTGATAATGAAAAATCTTCATTTTTATTTATTCTTTATTGCAAAAATAACAGAAAAAGTCAACATTAGCATATAAAATTATTCTCATCGTTTTTAACTTTTGGACTTTCATCAAAAAGAATAAAATATTAAGTAATCAACTTTCTTAAGCGATACAAGATGATAAGTACCTAAAACGAGATAAGTACAAAATTTAGTTTTTCCAGTTGACTGACAATTACGAATAACATTTAGTATGAGACCTTATACTAAAATTTTATCGCAATTGTGAATATTTAGACACGGAAAATAACATGTATCACGTTTTGAGGGTCAGCTTGTAAAATTTCAATTCTTTTATAAAATCAATTCTTGCCTGTGCTCTGTTGGCGCCAAAGGATGGGAATCTACCACATCTTCAGAACATAACAATTTTTCGTAAAAGATCTTACACTCGGGTTTATCAAATTTAACAAAAAACTATTTTTTTACCGATATCCGTATTGAACCGCTGTAAATCTTTCATATACAGGAAATAATGAAATATGTTCCTCGACGGCTTTCAATCCACTTTTACTTATTTTTGTGGTACTCAGCATTATCCATCACGCTGAATCTAGGACAAGTTCTTTACTGATTTTAAGTTTTTCAGTTACTCCTGGAACAAACTTTGATGTTTCGTCAAGTGGTTATCGCATTACCAGCCTCTGCAAATGCGATAACACTCGTCTTTATTTTTAAATTATTGGCAAACTGTCTATTCTTTGTTGTTGCGTCTACTTTTGTGTTTTTAAACTCTTATTCAATTAAATTAGCAATGAACTGAACCCTTTTGTTATAATATTCTCCTAAAGCCCTATTAACTCTCAAATATATTTTTTTGAGTTCTTCTTGCATATTTATTGCACATTTCATTTTAAAATTTTCCTAGCATCTAAACTCTCATTTATTTTTTTGCTTTCATACTATTTGTTTCATACTATTTACCAAAATGTCTCCTCTTTTTCCTTTCCTCCATATGTTTATTATCTCACTTTTTTTAGGTTGTCGTTTTCGTCCTTGACCGACTCTGTCCCAAAACGAAAGTTGCTCTGCTTCTTTTGCCGTTCCGGTTTCTTCCGTTTCTCGTAAATTTTCTGAGTCAGAATCAGTGAACACTACGTTTTGCCTATTTCTGGAGTGCTAATAGAGTCGACACAATTATTGTCACCTTTCTCCTCACCAAAGTTTGATCATTCAATCGATTCGAGATCGGCCTGCCATTCTGTGTAACAAACTAAAAAATATTTTTAATCCTAGGGCCACCTTCCGGGCACCAGACCAGTCCCCATGGTACCATATTATTATATTGTCATATTTAAGTAGGAAGTAGGTACTTGGGCAAAATTTCAGCTCAATCAGTTGCAGATATTCTGCTTCAAAATTGAATTGCAATATCCCGAACAAACATAGTAACATACCTACATTGCAAGTTAAACAACTTAAAAAAAACGCCTTCATCACTACTGTAGGTCAGCCTAACTGGTGAGCCAAATTTTATAATGGGATGATTTATTAGATTCAAGTGTACTTAAAATAAACGACAGCGAAGAGACTTTATAATACAAACTTCTTGATACAAGTAACCGTCGTGGTGTAAAATGATACATCTCACTGGTATAAGTCTATATACACCCATAAATGCTAAATATTTATTCGTGAATATGGATTAATTTCGATTTATTTTCATAAATTATGGGTAAATTGCTGGTGCAAATCGGTACAAGTAAACATTGATCATTAAATACCAGATTTCATAAGAGATACAATTCGACTTATACCATTAATGTTTAACATTAAGTAGTGAATACAGATTAAAGTCGATTTATATTCTTTAAGGTTTGTTATCTTGTTTTGTAAAAAGGTATAAGTAAACATTGATCCTTTAACATAGGATGCGTCAAAAGAGACAAATGAACTTAAGGCCGTTCCCTGAGCCAGAAATGCAAAAATACCCCAAAAATTATCCTATTTTTCTACGAAACGTTGATATTAGTAAACGAGGGAAAAATATATATCATTCTTGATTATATTATCTTTAATAACACAGCATTCGATACACGATTCATAACACTTCGCTCGATACAATTAATTCCCAAAGTAACCTCCAATTCGAATGTTTACTCCAACTTTACTTGTTTTTTCACTACGTGACACTATGAAACAAAAAAGGAGAAAAATCAATCATAACTAAAATAGTAATTTGACAGCTTCCGAATTTCAATAATTTGAGGCAATATTTTTAAAATAAATAATCATCGACAAATTCTATCGTAAAAAGATATCGCCTTACGGCCCGCAAGCTCTATCTCCGTCACTCTTTTGAAATGTGACTGTTATGTGACAGGGACGGGTGGCCTGAGGAGGGGCTCGGGGCTCTGGCTCAGGGAACGGCCTTAAATCGTTCTCCACATGCAAAACTCCAAATTGTTCAATGTTATCTTTAGTTGCACCATATTTCACGACATAATTCACCAGATATACCGTTTGGCACAATCCTAACTTTGTCATTTTAATAGATAACTTAGCTCCGATTTCACCAAAAGATGCGCAATTTTTTTTTGTGAATTTTGGTGTATATAACGCAAAAAGGTCATAAGTGCACTTTAACCCCTTTTCACTAGAGCCACAGACTTTTTTCTTACCATATCAAAATGTCACATTAGCGTTATTGACTCGAGAAGCGGTAGGCCTTATTGCCTTACTGTGTAGTTGATAATAATATCTGTTTTAGAGAATGTAACTGCAATTATTACCACTTGAAGAAGTTTTTTTCCAATTAATCTGATTTTTTATGTAATATGTTTGTTTAGTTTTTTTTCACAAAGTTTAAGCTGTGGTAGCGACCCCTAATTTTTGTCCAAAAATTATGAAAAAAATACTGTTACCGATTCTTATGTTAAATAATCAATAGAAAAGGTGCCCCGTTAAAAAATCGAAAAAAATTTTTTTTTTGCCATATAAGGACCACCCTAAACAGTACCAAATACCTACCTATATCACATAAATTAATATATCAGTTGCACTAACATGCAATATAAATGTCGCCTTAATAATATCAATTATTATTATTTACTTGGGTCAGAAAATGACATCTTTCAAAAAAGTTATACACCTATCAGATATATTTTTAAAATCAATTAGGTATATAAACTAAAATCCACAGACCTACGGACTAAATTGACAAATGACTGACAGGTAAAATGATACCAGGAACATCAAAATAAAAATAGTGAAGGGTATATGTCGATAACAATATTTCGACAAGTTGTGAAACGTACAAATAACAGACTAGTTTAAATCAAAAATAAATATATTAGTTTCAAATAAGAGGTACAAATTTTGGTTTGTTTGGTTTTCGAGGTAGTGGATGGATAAATTGCGTTTTTACCCACTAGTTTTAAAGCATAAAAAGGTTTCCGAGCCTAAATATATAAATATTCTACTGTCGGACTTGGGGTGTCAGACTATATTACGTATACAACCAACTTAACGGAAATAATTGAAAATCGTAATACAATTTACCATTGCAACAGTCGGGGCCTCGTTTTTTTCAAAAAACGTATGCACTTTTTGACGTATTGCCGCAAAAGTAAATTCGTCCACCTTCTTTGAACGTTAATTTTGGACCGGGTTTCAGAGGCGAAGTAAACTTCTCTTGTTCTTTGTACCTAACCTAACCTAACCTATTCCTTCAAAACTTTAAAAACTGAACTTCTCGAAATACCAAGAATTTCGGATGTTTTCATGACACACTCGTTTTTATTGACATGAATGTCCTCTGGGATATCTTGTTCGTCCTGCAATCTGTCTACCATCTCATTATAAATATAAATAAACGTAAACTCGATGAATCGTCTCTTTTTCAGTTTCACTAATAGATTTTTTTCTCCTTTTTGTCGGAGGCGAACATTTTGATGAACATGGTTCTGGTCCCGAATCTTGCGAATCCATAATAACATGCAACAATTTCAATAAACACTCGTAATAGCAATGATAACGTATATCGTTAGATACATAAAAGTAGTTTGTAAACAGCGGTCAACTATTTCTGAAGATACCCGCTTTTTTTTTGTTAAAAAGATGGACCACATTGTTGGGAAAATAAATAACAATAATTTTATTAATTCATTTAATTAAATGTATGTATTCAATAGACTATTTTTATTTATTTATTTATTTAAACTTTATTGCACAAAATACAAAAGTAAGAGTACAAATGGCGGACTTAATGCCATAAGGCATTCTCTACCAGTCAACCATAGGGCCAAACAGAAACTAGCAGTTGGTGCAGGATCATAAAAAGCCGTGGCTAAAAACCTAAAACGAGACAAAATTCAATAAGTTTGATATATATGTATTAACGATATATACCTATACATACACATATATGCAATACAATACACATACATAAATACAAATATATATATAATATAATATAAATATATATATATATATATACATATGTACCCCTGTAAAACACCATATAGACAATCAATCCTGAAATTCTTTGGAGAGATGTTTGCGCACCATGCGCTTGAAGGAGAATTTGCTCTGAGCTTTCCTAATGGAGAGAGGGAGATCGTTCCACAAACGAATTGCTTGAATCGCAAAGGAATTGGACATGAAACCAGTACGGTGAGAAGGATGAGTGAGTTTGAGAATTCGGGAAGAGCGCAGCTCGCAACCAGGCCGAGCAGTTAAAAATATGAATTTAGATTTAAGATAGCCCGGGGTTGCTGGATCAAACAAAATTGAGTAAAGAGTGCATAGAATTTTTAATGACCTGCGTTCCCGGATAGGGAGCCAGTTTAGTTGACGACGAGAAGCAGATACATGATCATACTTCCGCAGGCCAAAGATGAATCTTATACAGTTGTTGAGCAACCGATCTAGCTTACTCAACAATTCCTGGGTGATATTGGAGTAGCACACATCAGCATAATCAATAATGGGAAGTATCAACGTTTGGACAAGAACAGTTTTGGTGCAGACCGGAAGAAAATGCTTAAACCTATAGAGTGATCTCAAAATGTTGGTGACTTTACGACAGACGTCAGACACCTGGGGACTCCAGGTTAGACTACTATCAATAACCAGACCCAGGTTTTTCACTGTGGCTGCGAAAGGAACAGCAACATCGTCAAAAATGATCGGTGTCAAGCAAGTAAAATCTATGAGAGATAGCTGCCTAGAGCTGCCGAGTATAATTGCTTGACACTTGGTAGGGTTGACAGTTATACCAAAACTTCTGGACCATTCGGAGATGCTGCTAAGGTCGCTATTTACTTGTCCAATCCCATTATCTAAATCACCAAGGCTTACCTGGGTATATATTTGTAGGTCGTCGGCGTAGAGATGGTGAGAGCATTTAATCCTAGAAGTAATTAGGTTAATAAATATGGAAAAAAGAAGAGGAGAGAGTATGCCGCCCTGTGGAACCCCAGAAGCAAGTTCGCACCAGTCAGAAAGAGTTCTGCCAGCACGGATCGCCTGCCGACGATCTTGAAGGTAGGAGGAGAACCACTCCGCCGCCTTTGACGAGATGTTTAAATGATTGAGTGTAGCAAGCAGAAGGTCATGATTGACGGCATTAAAAGCGTTAGAGAAGTCGATCAAAACCAGCACAGTTAATTGAGTAAGCTCCATACCTTGCCTCACGTCTTCAACAACCTTCAATAACGCAGTAGTCGTACTGTGCCCAGGACGAAAACCAGATTGTAATGGGGAGAGTAGCTGGCTAGAGTAGACGTGAGTTGAAAGCTGTCTATGAACAACAGCTTCCAAAACCTTTGATAGAAAAGGGAGTATGGAGATCGGGCGAAAGTCTTTAAGTAAACTGGGATTAGATACTTTAGGTAGAGGAATGACATGGGCATTACGCCACAACGAAGGAAAAACCCCAGAATACACCGAAAAGTTAACAATATGAGTGATAACTGGAAGAATGCATTCCAAGATGCTGATTATCATCAGCCTGCTTAAGTTATCATGTCCAACTGCGTTAGATTTAATCGACAAGATAATTTTACGGATCTCGTCATGGGTAGCTGGAGTGAGTGAAAATAAGATTTTAGAAAGACAGGGCAGGGCATTAATATAAGCGATACTTTGAGCTTTAGAGGAAGGGTCTAAGTTAGAAGGTGTAGCGAAATGGGAGTTAAGGTCGTTTAATGAAAAAGAAGAAAGTGGGTTATGCTCATTTTTAGGTTTACCAATCCCAAGGCTTTTTAAAAATTTCCAGGTATTAGCTGGAGAAGAGGAGACAATATTATCGTGAATAAATTTACGCTTCGCTGCTCTCACCATCTGATTACACCGGTTTCTGGCAATTTTATACGAGTCCCAGTTTTCGTCGCAACGATTGCGTTTGAATTTGCAAAATGCTCGATCCCTTCTGGTCATCGCAATACGGACCGCTCGAGTGATCCACGGCGCCGGAGGACGTTTTAATTTGACAGTTCTAATGGGCGCGTGCTTGTCGTACAATTTTAGAACCGCCGTGTTTAACGAATCTACCGCCTCGTTTACCGACGGCGCTTCCAAAATCGACGACCAGTCCTGTGCGAGCGCATCTTGTTTTAGAACCTCAATATCTAACATAGCAAAGCTACGTATCTGCATTAACACAGGTTGTATTTTAGGAGGCTGGATATCGTAGCACAGAAAAATCAGATCGTGATGTGAAAAACCTGGTGCCGGAAACTGACCTACTTTATCCACAAGATCCTCGGAAGAGACAAGAATAAGATCCAACCAAGTGTCTGAAGTGTCGGTGTTGTGATGTGTAGGTTTAAGCGGAAGCACAGTGAGGTCGTTGGACTCAATAATTACTTTTAGTTTACTTGACCTGTAGTCCATTTTCAGAAGGTCGGTGTTAAAATCACCCATGATTAAGTGATGTGCGTACTCCGTGCTAAGTGTGTCAAGCAATGCCTCAAAATCTGTAAAATAATCAACTGTGGGGGGGCAGTAAATAACTCCCAGAGCCGCATTTACCCCTTTAAGGGAGACCCCTATAAAAATATGTTCCAAGGAACCTGAGAATTGTGACGGAGATGATGAAATAATTTTAAAGGGGATGTCACTACGTAGATATATGGCAACACCACCGCCTCCCTTACCCGTGCGGTCATTCCGCAGCAAAACATAGCCGGGTAAACCGTAGGAAGTGGAAGCTAGATTTGGTTTGAGCCAGGTTTCAGAAATTAGGATGGCGTGCACATTTGTCGAGGAAAAAGTGTCTAAAAGATCGTTGTAATGGCTGGGTATGCTTTGAGCATTTATGTGGCATATATTAAAATTATTGTGCTCGTTTTGAAAAGTACGTGAGATGGAGTTGCCTAGTGTATCCGGCTCGGATAACACTGAGCTGTCAAGTGAAAAGAAGGAAGATAACGAGTCACAAGCGGAGTGGTAAGATTCATTATCTGACATAATATTTTACATAAGTGGGTACAAAAATATAATAATATAATAATAATAATATAATATACTATGTATAACAAGAATATGTGCAAGGAGGCGCACTATTTTGAGGTATTAAACCCAGCTAGGTTTTGTTTACCCCGCCAGTTGACCCTTAGTGTGACATATAATTTAACAAACAATTTAAAAGAATTGCACATCAAGTTGTCAATTACAAAAAATTAAAAGTAAAACAAAGACAAAGACAGGTAGCAACAAATCTAAATAAAAGATAATAAGAAGCAAGCAAACACGATGGAGAAACAAAACGCAGTGACAATGACGCATCAATGACGTCTATTGAGTATTATATTCTTTGGCGAATACTAATACGTAAACGTCATAGTCATGCTGTCAAACGTCAAACGAATCACAATTTAGAAATTAAAATAAATACGGTAGAGTGTTGAAAAAGTTAAAGTATAGTTAAATTACATCAAAACGAAATACAATATTATAAGTACCTTCGTATAAGACTAACCACTACCTTATAAAATCTCCGAGATGAGCGACAGTACACGTACATACACAAAACAACCACCGTGAAGATCAAGCTCCTCGCTTCCCCCGGCGTTCTTCGGCCTTTCTGGATGGGCCAGCCGCGCTTGCACTGGGTGGCTGCGCGGTGACCAGCGCTGAGGCGGACTCCACGACTTGCGAACGCGCTCCGGGCTCCTTAGATGCTGGATTCGAGGGCCCAACCGATTCCGGCTCATGTGTTGGCTTCACAACGGGGACAGCTGCGTACCTGGACGTCAGCACTTGGAGTTGCTCCGCCGTGGTTAGGCGCTCCTTCTTACCATTGGGCAATTTAATATAAATATTGCCATCTAGGGACCACACATTGCGCATACCAAAGTGTTTCCTCGCAGTAATAAATGTAGCTCGCCGGTACTTTGTTAAAAACTCAGATATGACAATGGAGGTCCCTTTAAGAGCAGTCTTCTTTTGCCACACACCGTTCCTGACTTGCATATCTACGAACCTCACTAGTACAGATCGAGGGCGGCCATCAGTTCTAGCCCCAAGCCGATGACAAGTAGTGATGGAGTTGCAGGTTATATTGGGCAGTTTGAGATTATCATGGCATATTTTGGCAACCAACTCTGTAATGTTTTCATCGGCTACCTCTGGCACTCCATCAATCTGCAAGAACTTCCTCCGATGACGCATCTCCATGTTGTCCACTGTGTTGCTGATGCCAAGGATCTGCTGCCTCAATAGCTGCAGCATGGCAGATACTTGCTCCTTGAAACTGCTGACTTCCTTGCTCAGACTGGCAATAGTGGGATGTGTATGAGGAGAAGCAGTCTTCAGCGCAGCATCCAGTTGCATAAAACGCTCTGTGAAGGATGTTTCCAGTGCCTTCTGAGACTCCAAGATAGTGTTCAAAGCATCCATTTTCAGCCAGAACCAAAGTGCTTGTGTACAGTTGTTATAATAGTGCAGTTAAGTTAGGGTCTAAAGGTCAACAGGCAGGTCAACAGGAGGACTATCAATTATCATAAATATATAATTTTCATGTAGGTACATTATTGCTGGTTTGACATTAAATTTTTATCTCTAATAGGGGTCTACAGACTAGGGAATGCAATAACCGGAAAAATATCGTAACCGGGTTTCCTATCGGTTATGATCGTAAAATAACCGATAACCGGTTATAACCGGTTATAACCGAAAAAATATTAAAATAACAAATAATGACGTAAATATTGGAAAAAAAGCGGTATAAATAAAATATGTACATCTCATTCATATTTTAAATATCTTTAACAAAGGATAATAAGATTCTATCATTACCTAAATCAAGAGTTAAAATAAAATCACCTCATAACTCAGATGTCTAACACAAAAATGTTAAGTATATTTATATTCATTACAAGCAACGATAAAATATCTCAAATTCTCAATCACAAATGTTCAAGGCTTGTTTTGTTATTATTTATGCTAAGGAAACAAAAAGGACGACACTTTTAACGTAATTTCTGCGTGTGTTGATGACTATTAGTCACTAGCTACGTAAGTTCATACAATGTAATTATTTTTACTTGACGAGGGACTACACTATACCATACCATTCATACCGTACTCGTATTATTTAATTAAACATCCAGTTAACGTACTTCAGCATGTAATACAGCATCATCATCCTCCTAGCCTTTTGTCCCATTTTTTGAGAATGAATTCTCAATAGGGGTCGGCTACCTAAATCCCAAGATGTGGCGTAGGCACTAGTTTTTACGCAAGCGACTGCCATCTGACCTTCCAACCCATAGGGGAAACTAGGCCTTATTGGGCTTAGGTGGTTTCCTCACGATGTTTTCCTTCACCGAAAAGCGAGTGGTAAATATCAAATGACATTCCGTACATAAGTTCCGAAAAACTCATTGGTACGGGCCGGGTTCGAACCCACGACCTCCGGATTGAAAGTCGCATGCCCTAACCACTAGGCTACCACCGCTTTTTTTTTACATGTAATAGCATTTAGAGTTAAATATACGCTGAACGATAAATAAAGAGATCGTGTTTTTGAAAAAATTAAGTAAGCGTATGCTTATTTAGCATTAGAAGAAATAACCGAAAAATAACCGTAACCGGTTCTGTTACTCCCAAAACCCGGTTACACAATTAGACCAACATAACCGGTTAAAACCGGTTTTTACGGTTTCGGTTATAACCGGGTTGCATTCCCTACTACAGACCTTTTGCTCTGTCAAAATCACTGGAAAAAGTTGGTATATATAGATTAGCCGATCAAATTGCCAATTTGATTGTCCCGTCTGGGTGGACCTTAAACCTACGATGTAACAATAATTTTAATATCGATGAGAACGACACTGGCCAAACTGTGGCAACATTTGTTCATACTTACTTGTCAATTTGGTCCGTAGGTCTGTGGATTTTACTTTAGGCCGAGAGCCTCCACACGTTTTCGTATGAAGCTTTTTCAAGATGTCAGGCATTCTTTCATTTTGAGTGTAATGAACATTTTAATTTGACCAGTTTTATAGAAAAAAATCCGGTCAAGTGCGAGTCAGAGTCGCGCTCCGAGAATTTTGTACCACCACGCAATAACTTTGTAGGTAATCGAGAAAAGGGATTTTACAACGTGGTTTTATTCATAATTCAATTGAATAATTTTGCGTAATTAAGAATAATCAGCATTAGTGTCAGAAAACCAAAATCCTAAGCTAGAAAATTCCGAAAATCAGAGTATCCATTACGTTCCTGTGAAGTATGTGGGCTGTATTGAAAAGTACTACCCTTTACGTTCTTCGCTTGATCTAGCCATTTATAGATGTTATCCTTACTATATTGTTGATTCTTTTTATTTTCAGGCGCGCACAATGGCTGCAATTAATATCACGCGAGGATTTAATCCAGAAAAATACAACATATCGAGTATGTGAAAAACATTTCAACGAAGAAGATATCATGAAATCAGAAAAAGCCGTTCGCAAAAGATTAAAAAAGTATACCCTACCATCTTTGAATTTGCCTTGTCGACCTACAGGAAATAAGCTCACACAAACTGAACTCATGGTAGATACCACTGCAAGCCAAACAGATCCGATTATGTCAGAAAATACTACACAAACTGCGGAGTCACTTTCTGCTAATACTCCACGAAAACGTAAACTGAAATTTGAATTGAAAAATTTCCAAAAGCGGTTGAAGACGCTCGGAACAGAACAAATTGAAAAAAAATCTCAACAAGATATGTTTCATAAATTATGTGATCGGTTTCTATCTAAGGACTTAGCTGAATTAGTTAAAGCTCAAACGTATTTAAAATCAAACGGCAAAGGAAACAGGTACTCTCTTGAATATAAAATGTTTTGTATAAATTTATTTTATGTTAGCCCACAAGCCTATCGGCTATTAGAAAAAACAATCTGTCTGCCAAGTAAAGTGACATTAAGTAAGTTGTACATTCCAATGTCTACTCAAGTCAATGATAATTTATTGGAAGCCCTAAAAATCAAAGTTAATAAGATGTCTGATGCAGAAAAACATTGTACACTAGTAGTGGATGCAATGAGCCTGAAAACAAATTTGTTTTATGATATTACAAATGACAAAATCATCGGGTTTCACGAAGTAGATGGTTTACAATCTCCATCACCAGCCAAATATGCCTTAGTAGTTCTAATACGTGGCATTTTTGTGAAATGGTCCCAACCAATAGGATTTGCTTTGATCGCAGAATGCAAAAATGATGACAACATATCAAAATGGATTGACAAACTTGTATTAAAACTTTTCGATATAGGATTAAAAATAAGAGCATTCGTATCAGATCTTAGACCAGACCTCTTAAATGCAGCCAAAAAAAGGGGTATTTACGTTGACAAAACTCACTTCACTATCAATGGCCATAAAATCTACTACATTTTTGATGCCCCCCATTTAATTAAATTAGTTCGAAATAACTTGTTGACATATGACTTTCATTTTGGTAACAGAGCAGTAGCAAAGTTTGCACACATATTAAAATTTTACGACTACGATAAAAAAAAGACTATTAAACTGGCATACAAGCTAACTGACAGTCATATCAATCCATCAAATTTCGAAAAAATGAAAGTGCGTTATGCGACACAACTTTTAAGTAGATCTGTAGCAGCTGGTATATCAACGTGTATAGACATTAAAGTCGTAGACGAATCAGCCAAACATACAGTTGATTTGATAAAACTTATGAACGATCTGTTTGATGCACTAAATTCTTCAGTTTTCCGTCACAGTTATACATACAAAAGAGCATTTAATGGAGATGAAAGTCAAATTAAATTTTTCAATAATATGTTGTTGTTTTTTCAAACATTAAAATTAATCAACTCTAAAACTGGACATGACGGCACAAAGGGTGTTAAATTTATTCAAGGCTTTCAGATCACAATAAAATCGATTTTACGTCTCCATGAAGACCTTAAGCAAGAAGGCTATCAGTATTTATTAACTAGACGACTTAATCAGGATATCATTGAAAACTTTTTCGGAAAAATCAGATCCAATAATGGTATGGCTACTGAACCAACTAGCAGGCAATTTATATCCACTTTTCGAAAAATTCATTTTTCTAATCTGGACCAGCCCTCAAAAGGAGGTAACTGTACAGAAGTTGAAAACTTGAGCGAATTTCTCGTACACCTTAAAGATTTCGAAAGTAGCTTCAACGATTGTAGCCATTTTGTCACCTTTTCAAGTATTGACAGACAACGAAATAATCTCCGTGAAATCATGGGGGTTGATTATACTGAATTTGACATTCCAGAAAAAAATGCTTTTTTTTATGTATGTGGTGCTTTATTGAGAAAAGTGATCAATAAACATAAAGACTGCGATTTATTTAAATCATACTTGGATGCTCATGACCCGGCTTGCAACTCCGTGGAGTACTTATCTTACAGAAACTATGGAACTGATCGAAATTTACTAGTGATCCCACCCGATGATTTTGTCAAATATATAGAAAAGCTGGAGCAGGTGTTCCATAACACTTTCCAAAAACAATATTTGAATTGCAAGATCGGTCTCTCGATTTATGAGGAAATAACCAAAATTGAATTCACATTACCCTGCCCTTGCTTTCCAAAAGAATATTTGTTAAAATTATATACAAGAATGCGAATTTATTACACATTGAAAAATAATAATAAGGCATTTCGTACATCGCGAAATAGACGAAAGTATTTCAGTGTGGCTAATTTATAATAATTGTTATTTTTTTCAATAAATATTTTTGTTCTTCAATTAGTTGTATGAACTTTTATTTATCGTACCTACCAACTTGTAAAAATCCAAGATGCAATATATAATTTGTAATAATAAACGTTAGTGCGCTTCTGGTCTATGCGGAGTTCTTTGTCAAGTGCCGCGCGCAAGCCAAGCGGCTCCCCCTACCTACAGTCAAAGGAAATCGCCGCCACTTATCAAAGGATGCCGAATGCGCGAAAGAGGTACCGCACCTTCTAATTAGATATTAACCTAGCTAGTTCGGTAGCAAATATTGAAATAATCGTATTCAAGTGTAGCGAGTATTCGTTGGGACGAAGTAGGTAGCTACGAGTACTCGTATAATTATAATAATTCGTTTCCGTACTGACTGATGGGGTAGGTATTGTTAATTACATGGTTATATCTACTTAGGTATATAAATATTTTATAATAACACCTGACATTACACGACACCTAACAATCGAAATAACTATATACCTATGTTACCCCACAAATTTGTATATACAACCCTGCGCTGTAGGTATGAAACGCGCTTGAGGGGCCGGACATTTATTACTTACTGTATTTTGTCCTTATACTGTGACTGAAGTGAGGAGGGGACGCATCGTTGTTTTGGCTTTGGTTAGGGTACTTAAGAGATAAACTTACAGATACACACGTTAAATATAAATAACACTTATAATGTAACATAACACTTTATACTCTCGCGGTTTGTGCACATAATTAAAAGTTAAAACTACCGTTATTACTTGAATGAAGGTAGGTAATTAAAAAATATCGCGATAGACCCGGTTCAATAAGTATTAATTTATTGTCTTTAAATTAACGTTTTGGTTTAAGTTTAAATACAAAACACTATGACACACTTCGTTCACCTCACTCTGGTTTAAAAATCAAATGTTACTCTGAATCACGAAATAAATAAACTTAGAATAGAAAATATTTTGAATTTCGTTGAACGTTTTTAGGGTTCCGTAGTCAACTAGGAACCCTTATAGTTTCGCCATGTCCGTCTGTCCGTCTGTCCGTCTGTCCGTCTGTCCGTCCGTCCGCGGCTTAGCTCCGTGATCATTAGTACTAGAAAGCTGAAATTTGGTATGAGTATGTGTATGTATCACGCCGACAAAACGGTAAAATAAAAACTAAAAAAAAAATTTTTTTTCGGGTACCTCTCGAACACCTAAAGTGGGGGTGATTTTTTTTTTTCGTTTCAACCCTAGTGTGTGGGGTGTCGTTGAATAGGTCTCTTGAAAATAATAGGGGTTTTCAAACATTACTTTTTGATAAAGTCAGTAGTTTTGTAAATATTCGCTCCGAAAATAAAAAAAATTGTGTCCCCCCCCCCTCTAACTTTTGAACCACAAGTCAAAAAAATATGGAAAAATTCATGTTAATGCGGCCTTATAAGTACTTTCAATGAAAACTATATTGAACAAAATCGGTCAAGCCGTTTTTGAGTTATCGCCAAATTTCATATTTTTTCTTTAAAAGGTCGTAAGTTGACTTCCAGAAGGTAATAAGTGATTACAGTTTCTAGGGCGTTTACGACCTTTTTATAGAGCTTAAAATCTGTCTTAACTTAAACCTCGGGCTTAAAACAGCAGTTTATTGTGAAGGATGAGCAACTACGGAACCCTACACTGAGCGTGGCCCGACATGCTCTTGGCCGGTTTTTTTATTAAACTATCTACTTAAGTAAAGTTTGTGTATGCAACTTAAATCCTTGGTAACTTCGTGCATTCCGGCAATAAACAACAATATCAACTGGTTTATACTCGTAGTCAGTTCAAAACACAAAAAGCCATGTATGAATCCAGGTTATGTTGCTGTTACATCCGGATTATATAAGAGGGAACGTTCTTTATTCTCATATACGATTTATCAGGAAATTAAGCCCTGAACCTACTGTGCTTCGCGAATTATAGCGCTACCCGTCACCCTCTCTCATTACTGCACAGAAAGAGACGGGTAATTATCTCCCGCGAGAAATAGTCGCGTATGACAGTTATGCTAGAGGTGTTCGAATCCTTAATTTCCACAGGAAAGACTCGAACCTAAATCTGACTATGACCGAACTGTTTTGTTTTAAAAAAATGTTATAGGTAAGGTACCCAAATGTCATTATCACAACAACAGACTAGCAAAATTCTTATTGACCGTGTACCTAAGCGAAACGCCTCTGTTCCGGCTTCGTATCTCCGGATTTCCGGATGTTCTCGCTTAGAGGTCGCATTTATCAATCGATCCTCGTGAAATTATGTGAGTAGATTCGATAAGCAAATAGTTTTTTTTGTCGTAATATGTTTTTCGACAACCTTATTAACGTTTTAGCGTAAGAAATAATACATTGTTGGTATTAGTTTCACTAGGTATATTTTTTTTACTAGAAACCATATTAATAGAGTATCGACTATATATGGTATGGGCACGTGATGCGAAGAGAGGAAAGCCACGTAACCAGAAAAGCGTTAAGCATGAATGTGTACGGATATAAGAAATAAAATAAATAAATAAATAGAAGAGGAACGCCAAAGAAAAGATGGATGGATTGCGTGAAAGATGATATGAATAATAAGGAAGTAAACGAGATGACGAGTAATAGGGAAGAATGGAGGAAAACATGCTGCGCCGACCCCAAATAAATAAGAAAAGGGCAAGGGAATGATGAGAAACATCGTCATATCTGGGTCATTGTCAAAAAACAAGAGTTGTCTCTTCGTTGGCCAACAGCGTATGGCATAGAAGTTATGTTTTTAACACGCAAGCCCATAGAAAGGGTAACGTCGTTTATTCTAATATAATTTTGATCGGAAAACTAGGCCTAAAAGTCCTTAACTTTGTACGTGTCCACCGAAAAGACGCGAACCTACATCTGACAATGACACATCTATCCAGAAAGGTAAGGTTTAGGTGCGTGTCTTTCCGGTGGACATTTGCGAAACAAGGATTCCAGGGCCTAATTGTCTGATTAAATGCCTGTGAGAATAAAAAACGTTCCCTCTTCTATAATCCGACGTAATAGCATCATCACCTAGATTCATACAAGCTCCACCGGGGGGACGAATTATGTTTTTTGAACTGACAAAATGACCCTGCTATAGAGATACAAAGATCAACATGCAATAATTAAATTGCGCTTTTTTCAATAATAAAATAGCTACACAGAAAACGGATGGAGAAATTGAAAGCGTGCTTACAGTGCGTCTGGTCGAAAGGTTTAGACGTTGGACCTGCAGTAATTTAAAGACACCGGGTTCGAGTCCCCGTGTGTACCACGTATGAGCGAAATTTAAAAATTTCTTTTATCTATAATTAGCAATAAAAATACTGTGTAAATTTAACCGCAATAAAAGTTTAGTTGATTTAATTAAAGTTTTTATTAATTGTAATTTCAAGAATATAGATAATATTCTTTACTAAAAAAATAACTAAAGCCGAGGGGTGTTGTGTTTCGGCAGTTTCGGGGCAATCTGCCGAATCCTGCGCCAGATGAGACGACGCAACGCAACGGAGCCACGGAGTTACGTCGCCTAAATCAACCTAGATTTAGGATTTTTTTAAATGTAATTTTGTAGTTCACAGTGCCTTGGTTTATACTGTAATGCTGTGTAACTATTTGAATAAATAAATAAATAAAGTGGACTCACCTGCCCAGTGAGGAACAACAGCGTGAATCGAAGCATGGTGACGAGTGGTGCGCCACATGCGCGGGAGTCGATTTTATTCCTATTTTAGAGATCCCTGGACATCGTTTAAACTTGAACGGAATTTGGGCTTTCGTCTACCTAGCCTACCTGACATCGTAGCTTTCAATCAAAACCTGGACTGTATATTCTTACTGAGTGATTTACACTAAATGACATTTTTTTTTATTTATTTATTAATTTTACGGCGATTTGATCTGGATTATTAATTTATTTGAAATTGTTTTTATGCTAGTTTTAATTTTGTATTATTAAGTTTTTTTTGTTATTTCATTAGATTATATTGACATTGTATATTTTTAATAATGGTTATTACCTGTTATGTTATAATTTGCTAATGAACCTCGACATTAATTATTTTATCTACCCAAATGTCATAAACCCTCCATGATGCGTTCAAGAACCGCACATTATGACCAACATAAAAATAAACTGTTTTGTTAGAACAAATTTCTTATCTGTGAAAATGTTATTATTGCTAATTAATAACATCGATTTCGATAATATTATATCATTCAAATTTCGAACATCTCTGAAAACCAAAGAAATTTGGTTTGACCTCTATTCTAATATCAGTCGAGATGACGTTTAGTTCGAAATGAATTGTCAATTTGCAGACAAATTTACAAATGTCGCACGCAAGTAAGATATCGAACGATATGGTAGTTCGGGCCCACTCTAGTTTGTCTCTGAATTAAAAAAAAACTATGACAGCTGCCAGAAAAGAAAAGAAAAGTTTTCATTGCCGCCATTACCGGTTAGAATTTGTTTTAATGCATAAAATTGATCGATTTGTTGAATATAAACCATAAAATGAGCTATCAAGATGATATAGATATTTCGGCGACGCCTCCTGATATATCCGTAACAAAGCACCTAACGTCATTAATTACTTATTACCAGCAAGTCAAAGAAACAGTAGGTATGGTGGTCATAATATGCGGCTCCTGAATGCATCATGGAGGCTTATGATATGTGAGTAGATAAAGTAGTGTATGTAACTATACATAATTAGGCATTAAACACTCGTGTGATGTTATTATGACACTCGCCTGCGGCTCGTGTCATAAACCCACACTCGTGATTAATGCCCTTCATTATGTACAGTCACATAAACTACTATTAATTTTGTAGTAATTTTTATTCGTATATTTTTTATTTAATGACTTTATTAGTATGTTTTTTCTTTCGTGTTTTGAATTGAAATTTTCTGTTAATGCCTATTTAGCTTATCTATCGCATTGGGGCTGCCTGTAATGATAGATTTAAATTATTGAATATAGAAAAAAAAAAACTTGATTTAATAATAACTAGTAGCGCCGCGCGTCGTTACCCGCTCATTCAACGGAAACACTACATTTTTCAAGGCAAAAATTAGCTTATGTGTTAATCCAGGGTGTTAGCTACCTACATACCAAAATTTATCCAATTTGGTCCAGCCGTTTGAGCGTGAAGAAGTAACAATCATACACATAAACGATCTTTCGCTCTTTGTAGTGTAACTGCCTACTGAGCCGGCGGTCTTGGGTTCGAATCCCGGCCAGGGCAAATATTTGTGTGAAGAACTCGAATATTTGTTCCTGGGTCATGGATGTTATCTATATGTATTTATATATTATGTATATCGTCGTCTAGTACCCATAGTACAAGATTTGCTTAGTTTGGGACTAGGTTGATTTGTTGTAAGATTTTCCCTTAATATTTATTTATTTTATCCTCGGACTAAAATTTGTTAAAATCCGTCTACGTGATGAGAGGATAAAGAAAATTTTAGCAACAGATGGCGCTGTACGGCTTAAATACGGGAAACAGGACCCCCACTACAGTTCCTGCTGTGTATCTGTGCGGGGCTCCTCTTAACAGAGTATCTCGTTTCAAGTACCTGGGGCATTGGATTACCGATAACCTTCTAGACGATGCCGATATGGAGAGGGAACGCAGGGCATTGGCAGTAAGAGTCAATATGCTGACACGCAGATTTGCACGATGTAATAAAGACGTGAAAACAACTCTTTTTAAGGCATTCTGCCAAACGTTTTACACGTGCAGCCTGTGGATAAGTTATACCAAAAAGACGCTCAATGCCCTGCGCGTCCAATATAATAACAGTTTCAGAATGCTGATGGGATTGCCTCGTTTCTGCAGTGCGTCAGGCATGTTCGCGGAGGCACGAACTGATAGTTTTAGTGCGATCATTCGCAAGCGCACCGCTTCCCTGATGCGCCGTGTGCGTGACAGTCCTAACAGCCTTCTCAAATTGATTTGGGAGAACCCTGCTTGTGCTTACTGGAAACACTGGAACCTGTTGCACATGGGCTCTCGAGGCATTGTGTATAACATTTTTTAAGCACTGTTGCCATTTAGTTTAGGTTAATTTTATTTTGTTTAATTCTAACATCTTTAATTAATTTTATTTTGTTCAATTCTAACTTATATTCTGTTTAATTCTAACATATTATGGACCATTGTCTGAATTAAATGATTTTGACTTTTGACTTTGACTTTAAATGATGAGCCCTCTCTCCTGTTATATATTTACTTAGAAAACTTATGTGAGTTTCAGACATATAAATACAAACGATACGGTTACTCACGTCGTTGAAGTCGAATACAGCTCGACATGTTTCGAATCGGTACGCGATTCATTATCGGGAGCTGCGATCAGTTACGGCGGCGGCCAATCGAAAACTGCGCGCTAAAGGTGGTTTTCCACCGGCGAGGCGAGGCGGGGCGTGGAGGGGCGAGAATTGAAATCGCGCTGGCCCTTTTCCACTAAAAAATTACATTAATAGCTATCGCGAGCCCGCGCGGGCCCGCGCGAGCCCTCGCGTGCCTACCCGAGCTCGTGGTTGACGTCATCGCGCGACCGCCGCGCCGTAGATTGTAGGCTTGGACGTAGATTCGTAGATTTGCTGTTAAATTCGCAGTGAAATACACACGTGATTGCTGTATCATGTCTCGTGAATTAGTATTATTATTATTATTTTTTTTTTTTTACTTTATTTTCCAAAAAAAGGTGTACATAACTGCATGCAATTGTAATTAACTCGCCAAACTGCTAAGACAGTTTGTTGGCGAGATCGCGCTCATCTACATTATTTTTAGTTATATGCACCTAACACTACATATTCACCTTATAATTATATTAACAGGTTCCTTATAATTATATTAACAGGTTAACCTTAAACTACAGCCACGGAAGCAAGAATACGTTTGGAAAATCTGCCCTAGGGCAGTTTTTCCAAAAATATCCTTTTTAAACTATTTTTAACAACATTTCTGCTACACTCCTTTTCATCCCTTAACCAATCAATTTCATTATATATCTTTGGAACCAAATATTTAATAATATATAATAAATAATAGTACATTACGTAACAAGGGTGGTAAATGAGGAGAATTACAAACGACTATTAGAAGCCCGAAGCCGAAGGAGAGGGATTTAATGACACGAGTTTGGAATTCGTCACGTACGACATTTTTCATCACACTTTGGAGGGAATAAAACAAAAGTAATAAATAGTAGTCAATACAAAATTTCTTACCGCCCTAGGGCGTAATATACGACTTACCGCCCTAGGGCGTAATTTACGACCTACCGCCCGCTTTTCTAGCATGTAAACCTTTGTGTACAAGAAAGTGTGATGGAAATTATATTCTACCACATTTTTTCCGTGAATAACATACTATACACCTGCCAAATTACAGCTTAGTATTAGTACTAAGCGTGTGTGTGAAATAGTACGAATGGACCCTAAAAAAGAAAATCAAGACGTAAACGGCAGCGGTAACGAACAACAAAACGCCTATCGAACGCGTGAAGCGGTTTTTCTGTTAATTAATTTATAATCTGACGAAAGCAAGACGGTTCATTTTTACACCAACAAATATTTTAATTCATGTCACGCACATCCCCGCCAATTCGTACTATTTCCACCGTCCGAAGATGCGCTGGGAGGGGATTGAAAAAATGCAATACAAATAAAAATTCCCGCCCCGTCTCGTCTCTTCTCGCCCCGTCTCGTCTCTCCTCGCCTCGCCTATCGTCTTCCCGCTTCGCCGGTGGAAAAATCAGATTTAATCTCTACCTTATAATAAAATCAATAAGGTTCATTTTTACACCAACAAATATTTCAATTCAAGCCACTCACATCTGCGTCTCTCCTTACTATTTCCACCGAAGATGCGCTAGGCGGGGATTGAAAATTTGCCGTACTAATTTCAATTCTCGCCCATCCACGCCCCGCCTCGCCTCGCCGGTGGAAAACCACCTTCGCTCTCCGCGCGGCTGCTACACGCGGGCGTCACCAGCGAGGCGACAATCTACCCTCATCATTAAACACAATGTCAATACACAGTGCCTTGGTTTATACTGTCATACTGTGTAACTAATTTGAATAAATAAATAAATAAATACGGTAGATATTTGATGACAGCTCAAATCAGCTACTCTTTATGAAATGTCAAAAACGATCTGTTATTATGAAGATTCTATGAAGATACCGGCTTGTGACGTCATAAACATCAGTAGTCAAAACACGTCTTCTTTTTAGTTTTTGTACATTTAAAAATAGTATAATGTCCATAAGTTAGTACCTAGTAGTTTATTTGGTACCGCGTATTTTTGAATGTGTGTTTAGTGGTTTCAATAACACAATTTATTTTCACTATAGTCAAGTACCGCATATTGTCGAGCTGCACACGACAACACTCACTAACACGTCACTTGCTAAGATCTCGTGCGCAGTATTAACCACGGACATAGTATTCAAAACCGTTCTCCCTGGGCTGAACTGCTGGACTGACCATCCACAATCTCGATTAAAATTGAGATGACGACTAATTTCGATAGCCTCCCGTACTTTCCGCGAAATGAAATCTTTTCTCTCGCCAGTACAGTAACCTTAGTTATGTATTTCAATACCTCTCTCCTGACTTAATTTCAATACAGTTTTAGAATATTATAATAGTGTAGATGATATACGAGTCTTTCTTACTTAATCCCGACTCGCGCTTCACCTCAAACAGGATTACTGTATCCACATTTCAACTTATTACCAATCCAAGGACAACGGGAACCGCTTCGTAATAAAATTTTAACTAGTTATACAGGAACGTATAAAAGGGCAACAAAAAATATCTGGAGATCGGTTACGTTTTGTCTGTTTGGTCATATACCTACCTATCCATAGATAATAAAACAAAATGGGACATGTGGTAAGTATTATAATACTCCTATTATACGCTCCTTATCCGTTCAAAAATAGGTACGTATTGTTTTTAACATTTTTCATAATGAGCAAACGTTTCTTAACATATTATCAATGTTACTACATATAGTATGTTAAAAAATATGTTAACTATAGTTCTAACTATTGTTAGAACAGGGCTATTGCGATTTGTTGGAATATATTTGAAACCTACAGTTTGAATGTTTCATTGATAACTTTTGTTTAAAAAACTACTCGAAATTGTCAAAATTCACGCAGAAAACTGTTTAGTTCTACTTATTTTTGACTGCCCGCAACGAAAGCTTGAAATAGCAACGTTAGGTACCTACTATCTAGAACTCAGAGAAAAAAAATATATTCACTTTAAAAAGTTGGTTGTAATTATCAATATATTTGTAATAATATGAAAAAATATAAGGCCTCTTAAACAAATTTTAGGCATGTGTTAATTAATAGTAATATTTTTTACTAGGACGGACGTGCAGCCGGATACAGTCTGGTGACAGACGGACAGATGGATAGCGGAGTCTTACTAATGTAATAGGGTCCCGTCTTTTACCCTTTAGGTACGGAACCCTAAAAACAGGGACGAAGCTGGACAATATAAGTAAATTATGACATTACCGGTCATATAGGTCTTTTAAAAATAATAGGGGTCTCCAAATAGGGTGGTTTAGCCGGTTTTCGGCCAAGTAAGCAAAATTTTGAGTTCAGGTGGATTTATTGGGCGATATATTTAGCAAACCTTAGTCTAAGTATTATTTACGAATCTTAGACATATTGTAGTTTCCTATTTCGTATCACATTTTGCCATGAATAATATAGTTTTATTTTTATAATATAAAATATCAGAAAGTAGCTACTAAGTTGGCTTTCGGCCGCTTGTTTTGGTTTACGGCCGTTTATTTAGCCAGTTCTCGGCCACTGTTATTTATATTTTAAATGACCCTTATTTGAGAAACAATAGGTTTACTTATTCAATAAAACAAAAAAGTAAAAATCAATGGAAAATGTAATTAGCTGCAACCTTTTTTTTACTGGATTAATACGGCTGACATCTAAAAATATTTGAGTCGACTTTCGGCCGTCTTATATTTATAGGGACGAAAATGGAACACATACAAATTGTTTTTCGGCCACATGATAAAGCAGGGCCGAAAAACTAAATTTGTTTTAGTTTACGGCCGCTTTCTGTCACCGCGGCCGAAAACAAACAATACTCTCCACCAATGCTCGGCCATGTTAACCGCAGTGGCCGTAAACTCGCTTTTAAAATACTTATTTTCGGACATTCCTTTATAATTTTTAGTTACCGGCCGAAAACTAAATTAATTGTTTCTATTTTCCGGCCATTATCATTTACCTAGGCCGAAAACTAGTTATTCAAAATGTAGTTCTCGGCCGCCAAAAACAAACAATCATAAACTGATTTAAATCATTAATTTGCTTAAGATACATGCGGCCGGCACCTAAATACATGAAAGAGATTGTATCCAAATTTGTAATTGACATGATGTTTATTAAATAGATTTTTATTTAATAGCGATTTTGATCATTTAATAATATACGTATTCAAGTTATTTCTCGGCCCGGAGGCCGGAAGGTAAATGATTTTACGAAATGCAATCTAGTCATCGGGCCATCACATTTGAAAGGATTTTGTTACATATTTTATACATTTGAATATAAATGACATTATTTCAACTCTTCTAGAGCGTATAGAAGTCAAAGAAATGTTTCTAAAACCAAATAATCAACATTTTAACTTATCTTGAAGAAAATGGCGCGCACTATTTTTTTCACTAATTTTGACACACACGTCACACTGACTAAATTGCGTTGGCGTACTGGCGAGCCAATTGAAACGTTATTAAGCGAAAACATTTAGGAGGCGTCAGTGTTAAGCGAATTTGAGTGACAACAGTATTTTTTTGAATGAGTGAGGTAAAATTTTCTTGTTATTGTAGTTTTACTGCGCAGAGGCCGAAAACCAGAGGGGGCCGGGAAACCGGCTAAACTACCCTATCATTTTTTGATAAAGTCAGCAGTTTTGTAAATATTCGCTCGGGAAATACAAAAAATAGTGCCCCCCCCCCTCTACCTTCTCAACCACGGGTCAAAAAATTATGGAAAAATTCATGAAAATGAGGCCTTATTGATAGTACTTTCAATGAAAATTATATTGAATAAAATCGGTCAAGCCGTTTTTGAGTTATCGCAAAATTTCATAATTTTCTTTAAATGACGTAAGTGCTTCGCGGTGTTCTTATACTTCGAACGTCACACATATTAGTTAATTGCTAAACTATATTAAAACATTTCGCTCAATCTGGCGCGTATAATCGATAAGTTCCAAAAGGTAATAAGTAATTACAGTTACTTTGGCGTTTACGACTTTTTTATGGAGCTTGAGATTGATGATATGATGGGCAACTACGGAACCCTACACTGAGCATGGCCGGACATGCTCTTGGCCGGTTTTTTTTAACTAACACTGACCCAAATAGGATGATGGATGATATATGCAAAAATTATAAAAAGAAAATATATATGACCACAGAGGATTAGGCATTTCATTTCTTCACAGCTTTAATGGACTGTGTAGACCTGGAGTACATGGTTTTAATTTAAACTCGATAGCTCCACGCGTTCCCGAGATAAAGGGTCTTGACATACAGACGGGTGGACGGACGGACGGACGGACGAACAACAAAGTGATCCTATAAGGGTTCCGCTTTTTCCTTTTGAGGTAAAAAACCCTCAAAAACCCTATACAGGGTGATTTTTGGGTCATGGAGCATTAGTGAACGGGAGTCGAAAAAAAACTCCTAATTAAGAGTTAATTGATAGGCACTTAGGTAACTATCAATTTTAAGTATATCAACTAGAATATTTGTGCTTGGGTCATGGTTGTTCTATGTATTTGAGTATATATTTATCTATATAAGTATGTATGTATATCGTCGTCTAGTACCCATAACACCTTCTTGAGCTTAATTTGGGACTAGATCGATTCGTGTGTGGTTGTCTGATATTTATTTATTTTATTAATTAGCTTTAATTAAGTATTAACTTAGAATTTTTTTGAAATAGTGAAGTGATAGTGAAATTTGCTCAGTGTGACTTTCCCCAGTAGGTACCCCGTTCACTCCTGTTCCATGACCCAAAAATCACCCTGTATGTAAAACGCAATGTCAGGGAGAATTAAAGCCAATTTTAACTCAATTTTACACCCATTGTTTAGATCTTCACTCTCCGGATACAACCTTTCTGGTTTGTTTGTAAACAACCAATGTTTTCAAACGCGATATGGTGTACAGTCGCGATGGAAAGTGCAATAAGCGCAAAGCGCAAATGAGCTGAGACGTACATTTTGAGACTGTTGGCATATGTAATATTGATAATTTATCTACATGAATTAGTTTTATTAAAGCAGTTACGACTGCTAAACATAAATCAAATGTTTACAATGAAGCGAAAAATGTAACGGGTAATTTAAAAGGGTTCAAACCTGCGTCTCCAACGGCTTTCCGGGCCAACACGGGCGTCCTACCAATTTGACCATTGAACCTGATGCGAGTGCCATTGAAATTTTCAACCAGTTGCTTCTGCATGCCTTAGGGTGGCATCGTAGCGCCATCTTCCGGAAAGATCCAGCCTTTATGATCGGCACCATCGTCTCAAATTATGTTGAGAATCGATAGTAAAGATGTGCTACACCCAAATTAATTATTTTTTATATAAAAAGAACCGACTTCAAAATAAACTGAAAAGCCAAAAATAACTTGTTCATGTACAGATTACATTTTAATCACCTTTTGTTGGTGGCAAACTGGACGTAAACTTCTTTCAAATACATACAGTAAAACATAGAACCTCCTTTTTTGGAAGTCGGTTATAAATGAGCAGTGATATATCTTCTTTTTTCACTCTGCAGATTTTACACCTTGTATCACTTCTTTGGGTCAATTTCCCAAGCAGTATTTTTTGATGGCAAGACTGAAAACGCAGACCTACGCAACTGTACTTTGCCCAACACCAAATCTCATGCAAATTCTACCTTCAGTTGTTCAGTAACTGCTTGAGATGTTGGCCAGTCATTAACGTTAATGTGATTTTAATATGTATCGAATATATCTTATCAGTTGTCTGGTGTTGGTGCAAGGGGGTCCAGCGAGAGTCGACAAGGATCAATGTAAGTTTTGTTTATTGTGATACAAATATAATTAAAACCAAGAAGCCGGTCAAGTGCGAGTCAGACTCGCACCGACGACGGTTCCCTATGCAACTATGAAAGCTCTGCATATTGTTGTAACGAAAAGATAAACTGTACTGAGCTACAAACTTAACTTTACCGTTGGAAAACTGTTTTACGTACTTTAAATAAATACTATTCTATACTGCACTATACATTTCGGCGGGGTTGCACACGCTATGGTCTCATATTTATTTATTCGTATGGCAGGGTTTCAGGTCGAATACAGCTTAGCTTATATCATATGATGGTGAATCAGCGAGTTGTTACTGGAACTGTCGGCCAAATGTAGCACTACCCGACGAAATTGTCTAATAATTCACGACGCGGTTGGCGCAGTTCGTAGAGACCTGCCTACTGAGCCGGCGGTCCCGGGTTCGAATTCCAGTCAGGGCAAATATTTGTGCTTGGGTCATGGTTGTATATAATTATAGCCTATCCGGAATTCTAAGATCAAATTATGTCAAACTGGCACAAGTGAAAAACGACCTTAAATTTACATGACATGATCATCTAATGTAAATATATATAACTCTCATGATCATTCTAAATAAATAAATGACTACGGTTGATTGCATCTTGTGCCAAAGTGACTACATTTGATCTTAGAGATCGGACGGACTATATGTAAATCGTCGTCTAGTACCCATCATACCATAACACAAGCCTTCTTGAGCTTAATTTGGGACTAGAACGATAAGTGTGAGATTGAGGTTGTCTGATATATATATATATATATATATATATATATTTTATAGCCGTTTATGTGTCCCACTGCTGGGCAAAGGCCTCCCCTTCTTTTCTCCATTCGATCCTATTGCCAGTGCGTTTCTGCCATTCTTTGCAAATTTATTTATATAATTGTGTTAATTATTTGTCCATGATACAGTTTGCACGGATCCACGCACGATGGCGCAGCATGCCGCGTACACAGAATGGGCGGACGCGTACTCCTGCACGCGGCATCGCTGCCAGCCGGGGGGACGGAACCTTGCCATTTATACTGTCGGGTAAGCTAGTAGTTCCGTGTTTACCAGCAAGCGGAAACAGGGCGGCTAATTCCTGCGGTAATAACCCAAATTTAAAATTTAAAACAGGGCCTGTGCACAAATAGGGGGAGGGGGGTTCACGAAAAAATCACGATAGATCGCGTTGGGGGAGACGGGGGAGGGGGGTCAAAAAGTAGCCGAAAAAACCTCACGTGATTTGTGCACAAGCCCACACCCCCGACCCAAGTAGCTGGTCATCATGAGACCCTCATTCAATGAGTGATATAGAAAATGCTACTAAAACTGAACATAACTACAAAATTTGGGATTCTTAGCTTCAATATTGGCTGAGATCTTTTCACTTGTTCCAATTAAAGCTGAATATCTTGGAAACTACTGGTCCTATTTCCAACCAAACATTGCTGAGAACCATCTCGATAGATATGCCTTTTGACAAAGATACACAGACACACAGATACATATGTTAAACTTATAACACCCCTCTTTTTTCGTTGGGGGTTAAAAAATGCACTGAAAGCAAGGCACAAGATCGGCCCAAGTGGAGGCATACCAGTGGCGGTAATCATGTAGCCTTCGAAGAAAGAAGGAGTGAGCTCGACGGTAAGCGCGAAAAGCTTAACCCGCTGCCTGCCATGGGATCCGCTGGCGAAGGTCAGCTGGGGGTTGCCAGCGGATCCCACGGCAGGGCGAGCGTTAAAGCCCGACCACCAGCGGTCATTCAGTACTATTTGTGTTCGCACATTTGTTGCGTTAAGTGGCTACGCTAGCCACCTGAGAGCTCATGAGAGACGCTCTCATTAGCCAGCGTTCAATCGCTGACTGAAATCGGCCGGATGCAAAATGATGATGAATGCTGATGATTTTGCCGATACGTAAAAATTCATGGCTTCATCTCAGAGGCCCCCATTCAGGCCCGGTTTAAAAGATAATCTTAGATACGCCAATGTTCAGGTATAGAACCGTAAAAATCACTCTGTTGATGCGTTTGTTTTTCAGTTGCAAGCGTGTCGAGGCTCCAGAGTCCGCCATCGAATGTGAGGAGGTCGTGGAAGATACCAACATGCAGTTCCCCTACTGCTGTACTCGTCTAAGGTAGGATCTGCTCCTACTTATTGGAGTAACTCCTTAAGAGGCCTTATTCCTTTTAAAATGCTGATTCTTTTAGTAATTTATCTCTAAGATCAAACATGTTTCTTAACATAATATTGATGTTACTCAGGTAGTACACTGACACCTTGGATTAACACGTATGTTACTTTGTACCCCGAAAAAGTACAGTGTTCCCGTGGGATAAGCGGGTAACACCCGGTGCAGCTATTAATAAATAACTTGAAATTTTCCACAGATGTCTCGTGGTGGTACGAGGAGAAGTGTGGACTCGGGTGCTCGGACAGCCATGGGAGACGCTGCCAGCGGCGCCCTGGAGCCACATGTACAAGATGAAGAAACCTCCACCCGTCGACAGTTTCCAGAAGAAGTAAGTTATCAACATCACCATCACAGCATGGCAGAGCCGACTTTTGATTTTAACGGCACAACATAGTGGCTCCAATTCGCCGATCCAACACCGTTATCCACCGGTTACAGGCCTGAAGTTCACGCAGATCTGTCTGTCTAACACGACTATGCTTCGCGATTTTAGTCGCGCGGCATAGCGTCACCTGTCACTCTCTTTCAGTACTGTAAAGAAAGAGATAAGGAGATAGAGTCGCGTGTCACAGTTGTGCTAGAGCTGGTGATTCGATATTGATCCAGTGATACTCGGATCGGCCAACCAGGCAAGTTCTTTGGGAAGATAGATTGGATGGATGGAAGACAATCTCGGAATTCTCAAGTCCCGGTAGCCGTCTTGGAGTCGCCGAGGATTAGGATGCACTGTAGGGGTGACTGGGGCCCATTATGAGTGCAGTATCGGGCTCGCCATTTCGGGCCGTCATTTTGAGGATGGCTACGGTCATCTGCTTCTCCGCCGCGAGCCCCACTGCGGCTGGGCGGTCCGTAGATCACCATCTTTCCACCGCGAGCGGAGCTAGGTAAACTCTAATAAACACTATCTCTTGCTTACAGAGGTATGGCGACAGGACCAGTCTACGAACTCTCAGAGCCCACAGAGAAGCAGAATCAGGAGTCTGATCGGTCTGGCGGAGGACCGGTCTTGCGCGCTACGAAGGATGATGAGAACTGTGACAAACCAGTGTCCCGCGCGTCTGCTACACCAGATATAGTGGTAAATAAGCTTTCTCAAACTTGCAATGGAATGTCGTCGTAACGTGCGTTATGACAGGCTTCGGAGTATCAGGTTTCGGGCGAACAACTCGAAGGAATTTCATACATATTAAAGGCCTAGGCCGGGAAGTAATTTTAAACATAGCGTCTGTGTGCATATGTTTGAGGATAGCACTATACATGCCTTAGCCGTGAAGAGGGCTTGGCTTCGTATCACTATACCTACTCACCCAGTAAGCTCTTCTTTCCCGGCGTCTGCAGTGATGTACTATTTTGTCAAAATATTAATTTTAAAGTGACAAGCCGACTGTACTTTTCTTATAGTAACGTTAACGTTGGCTAGCGTAAACCAAATGTTTAAAATGTCTCATCTATCTATCTTATCTTTATCAGTTCGATTAGAAAAAAATGCTGAATGCGTATTTATTTTGTTAATGAAACAAAAAATAACAAATATAAAGCGCGCATAACAGTTCAAGAGTTGCACGTGACGTCACATCTTGCTAAAGAAATTAGCACGGCATGACGTCACGCCGAACTAATATTTTTTTTGATAATCTAACCCGGTACCTCTGGTTACTGGTCCAACGTGTCAACCACTCCACCACCCCAACGCAAGGAGTCCCCTCGAATATTTTCTTATGCGTTGTGTATATCAATACTTTGCAAAGGCATGCTAAGGTGTAAAACCTTTCAAATAAATATCAAGGTTCGATTCCCGGTCTCTACCGCCAGGTTACGCATTAAAAAAATCTCTGGACTTTGATCTTTGTATGTAATAATAGTTAATTTTTTATTTTCTTGTAGATCGCCTTGACGACTAAGGATAAAAAGTCAAATATTGAAGAGCCGAGGACACCAAGGTAAAATTGCGAGGGAATAGATGAACATACATACATACACAATTACACATACTATCGAAGACACTGATAACTAACTGTACCTACGTTTGTAAACGAATATAAACCTTATTGCAACATGTCAAGGACAGGTTTATAGTTAACTGTGTCTTCGTTTGCGCAATACATACCGGTCAAAATCATAGCCCTCCTTTTTGCTTCGCCGTAGTCGGATAATAACATAAAAATCTATTATCAAAAATCGACGCCATGGCTCTTAAGAACACATTTCCCTATCTCTTATTGTTTTCGTTTTCTCCCTAATGACCATAACCCGTGGTTTTCGGATAACTTACTAACCACGCCGACAGTGGTCGAATCAATCGTGCACCGAAAACGCCAGAGTATGCTAATGACCAGGACCGGACTTAGAGGGCCAGGGCCCCTAGGCACTTGGCATTTGGGGCCCCCTCCTAGGGTTGCCAGATCGAATAACCCTATTATCGGGAGAAACAATTTTTTTTTCGGGATTTTGTGACTTTCGTCTAAAATGTATCAAAAAACAACGCCGTTCACTGCCGATAAAAATGTCTACATAAATAAATACTACAAAAAAAACATAAAATGGTTTTCTCATTATTATAACTTTGTCTATTATCTACAAAAATGTAATAAAGATATTTATTTATAGTACTTAATGGAAAAATTAACAGTTGTATTTCCTTTTAAAATTATAGTTTAATAAAATAAAGTTGTTTTCGGGAGATTTTTCACTTTGTCGGGAGTCGGGAGGACATACAAAAATTGGGGAGAACCCCGCCAAACCCCGACCACCTGGCAACCCTACACCCTCCCCTGTAAGGAGAACATTATTATGGCGCAAGTCTTTACGGGGCGATGTCGATGTGGTCGCTTAGCGACAAAGCCCTTTCAATAAATAAAAAATAAATAAAAAATATGGTGCAAGTCCTGCGTCAGGGCCTGGGCCCTTAGACTTGTGGGCCTAGGGGTAAATACGGCCCTGCTAATGACCCATTTGAATTGATTATTGAATATCAGATATTGAAAATGATGTGACGTTCCTCAATGTATTAAAGAAATGGCTAACAACCAATGCTTTTTACAACATCGACGAATTTTCAAAATTTAATAATGAGATAATATTAATAATGTAACTACCTATTCCAATTTTTATTCAATAATTAATATTTTTATAATAATTTGTGTTTTAATGTTATTAAAACGATCGTGAGACATCTTTACTAATTATAAAAACGGTATAAACTCACGTAAAAATTGTCAGGAACGGCCCGACATGTTTCGAACTCATTTGGAGCTCTTCATCAGGGGTAGCTATCCGTGCTGTTACGCGACTCGCGACCCACTGCACTTTTAATCGCTCTTCTTGCCGCCCTCTGCGCACGCGCAGATAGCGCGGCGCGGGGAGGGCAGGGCTCTTGCGCTGTCACCACTGGACTGTCTGTCACTGCATTTTCACTATTACCCACTGATACACAGTGGATAGTAACAGCACGGATAGCTACCCCTGATGAAGAGCTCCAAATGAGTTCGAAACATGTCGGGCCGTTCCTGACAATTTTTACGTGAGTTTATACCGTTTTTATAATTAGTAATTTGTGTTTTAGTTTAAAATTTAATAGTAATAGAAATGTTTTTTTTATAATGTATTGATTTGTAAAAAATAATAATAAATGAGTATGAGTATGATTAATATATATTTCAGCAGTTTTAGAGCCAATGAGAACAAGTTCAAATACGACGGGCTCTCGGACCACGAGAGCGTGCAGCACAACGAGATCGAGCCAGAGGAGGAGGGTTTCAATGAGAAGGTAAATAAATATAATATAAAATACTAGCTTTTGCCCGCGACTACGTCCGCGTGGAACTTGGAAGTATGGAAGCAACCTCGTACAACACGATAGATATCCATATGCACCTAATCACCTTAATTAATAAAAGGGATTATTAAAAGCGCCTAAGCAAATGTAAGAGCAATTGTGCTTTTGATCTAATAATTACATTTCCTACAGTCAATGTCATCATGAATTACTTACTCACTTTTCAATCTTTTTAGGGACCTAATTTCCAGGATGAAAACTATCCTATGCCCTTCCTCGGATCTTAAACTATCTCCATGCCAAATTTCATCAAAATCGATTCAGCGGTTTAAGCGTGAATAGGTAACAGACAGACAGACACACTTTCGCATTTATAATATTAGTATGGATATGGATAGTATGGATAGGTAAATATCGGAAACCCTCACACAAATCTATCTAGCCCCAAATTAAGCTCCAGAGGACTTGTGTCATAGGTACTAGACGACGATATACATATTTAAGTATATAGAAAAACATACACTTAAATACATAGAACAATCATGACCCAAGCACAAATATTCGAGTTCATCACTCAAATATTTACCCCGGCCGGGATTCGAATCCGGGACCGCCGGCTCAGTAGGCAGGAGTTCTACAACCTGCGCCAAACGCGTCGTAAATAAATACATATTCAGGGACAATCTTACACAAATCGACCTAGTCCCAAACTAAGCAAAGCTTGTACTATGTGTACTAGACGACGATATACATATCTAGACTATTATAAAACTAATTGTAAGGTAGAATATAGCATGCAATAATTCTCTATTTTTTAGTTACCTAATCAAGTTTCACATGCCTAACGGTAGAATATATTATGGAACCATGTTACTACTGTAAGACCTTATATGTACCGTAGATATATTCTGGTGAATAAATATCATTCATTCATTCCTATAAAATTCTAAATTTGTATTGAAAATACATTTTCTATGGAGGGAAGTCATGATTCTTGAAAAATCTTGATAACGTGATGCAGGATCTTCTTTTGTTCTGTTAGGGCGGATAGCGCCATGCCAGTTTGGCACCATCCCATAGTCATAATTTTCTTTGTCCTCTCTCCACAGCTGGTTTCTTTTATTCTGTTAGGGCGGATAGCGCCATGCCAGTCTGGCGCCATCTCATAGTCATAATTTTCTTTGTCCTCTCTCCACGGCTGGTTTCTTTTGTTCTGTTAGGGCGGATAGCGCCATGCCAGTCTGGCGCCATCTCATAGTCATAATTTTCTTTGTCGTCTCTCCACAGCTGGTTTCTTTTATTCTGTTAGGGCGGATAGCGCCATGCCAGTCTGGCGCCATCCCATAGTCATAATGTTCTTTGTCCTCTCTCCACGGCTGGTTTCTTTTGTTCTGTTAGGGCGAATAGCGCCATGCCAGTCTGGCGCCATCCCATAGTCATAATTTTCTTTGTCCTCTCTCCACGGCTGGTTTCTTTTGTTATGTTAGGGCGGATAGCGCCATGCCAGTCTGGCGCCATCCCATAGTCATAATTTTCTTTGTCCTCTCTCCACGGCTGGTTTCTTTTGTTATGTTAGGGCGGATAGCGCCATGCCAGTCTGGCGCCATCCCATAGTCATAATTTTCTTTGTCCTCTCTCCACGGCTGGTTTCTTTTGTTATGTTAGGGCGGATAGCGCCATGCCAGTCTGGCGCCATCCCATAGTCATAATTTTCTTTGTCCTCTCTCCACGGCTGGTTTATTTTGTTCTGTTAGGGCGGATAGCGCCATGCCAGTCTGGCGCCATCCCATAGTCATAATTTTCTTTGTCCTCTCCACGGCTGGTTTCTTTTGTTCTGTTAGGGCGGATAGCGCCATGCCAGTCTGGCGCCATCCCATAGTCATAATTTTCTTTGTCCTCTCTCCACGGCTGGTTTCTTTTGTTATGTTAGGGCGGATAGCGCCATGCCAGTCTGGCGCCATCCCATAGTCATAATTTTCTTTGTCCTCTCCACGGCTGGTTTCTTTTGTTATGTTAGGGCGGATAGCGCCATGCCAGTCTGGCGCCATCCCATAGTCATAATTTTCTTTGTCCTCTCTCCACGGCTGGTTTCTTTTGTTATGTTAGGGCGGATAGCGCCATGCCAGTCTGGCGCCATCCCATAGTCATAATTTTCTTTGTCCTCTCTCCACGGCTGGTTTCTTTTGTTATGTTAGGGCGGATAGCGCCATGCCAGTCTGGCGCCATCCCATAGTCATAATTTTCTTTGTCCTCTCTCCACGGCTGGTTTCTTTTGTTCTGTTAGGGCGGATAGCGCCATGCCAGTCTGGCGCCATCCCATAGTCATAATTTTCTTTGTCCTCTCTCCACGGCTGGTTTATTTTTACCATTTTTGGTACAGTGATAGATGGACATCCAAAGATGGTTATAGGATACTTTTTATCCGTCTAAGTGCCGATTTTTCAATCCCCAGATAAATTTATCTGCCAGTTAAAATTATTGCTATCCTTTTCTCCCGTCATATAAAAGAAAAGTGACAGCCAACATTTATCTGACAGATAAGTTTTATCTAGTGATTGAAAAATCGGCCCTAAGTACGGTAAAGAAAAACAATAAAGTACAGGTACGTGAAGTAGCAGGCACCTCCTCCTCCTAGTAGTATATAAATAGAAAATATTCTTTGTCATCTCATCACGCCGAAACGGCTGGACGGATTTTAACCAATTTTGGATACTTTATACCCGACTATGGTAAAGTAAAAAATTGGGCAAGTGCGAGTCCGACTCGCGCATGAAGGGTTCCGTACCATAATCTATAACAAGTTTGTTGTATGGGAGCCTCGCTTAAATATTTATTTTATTTTATTTTTAGTATTTGTTGTTATAGCGGCAATAGAAATACATCATCTGTGAAAATTTCAACTGTCTAGCTATCACCGTTCTTGAGATACAGCCTGGTGACAGACGGACGTAGTAATAGGGTCCCATTTTTACCCTTTGGGTACGGAACCCTAAAAATATGGGGACAAAGTTGCAGTTGAAATATTTGCGTAAAACGACACATGGACGACGCGGTTGGCGCAGTTTGTAGACACCTACCTATTAAGCCAGCGGTCTCCGGTTCGAATCCCGGCCAACGCAAATATTTGTGTTATCAACGCGAATATTTGTCCTTGGGTCATGGTTGTTCTATGTATTTAAATAAGTACCTATATACATTAATCTATATAATTCGAGCCTTCTTGAGCGTAATTTGGGACTAGATCGATGTGTAGGTAAGGTTGTCTGATATTATATATTTGTTTTTAAATTATTATTTAACGGTTTTTTCATTGTTCCAGGAAGCTTCTGAAGAACATCTTTACCCCGCTCCAGATAATAGACGCCATAAAGTTAGTAAGGTAAGAACATATTCTATTAGGCTGAAACCAAGACAAGCGTAATTTGAGTCGCGTGATTTCGGTCGCGTCATACATCATGTCACGTGACCGCGTCACACTAAGTATGGCGCGACCGAAATTACGCCACTCAAATTACGCTATTCAGCCTAACTAACAAAAATGTATTCAAAAATTGTCATTTTTTTTTACCAGGCCATTTTCCGATATAATCAAAGAGTTTAAAAACCGGTCAAGTGCGAGTCGGACTCGCGCACCGAGGGTTTCGTACACACACTTTCCATCCTTAAGTGGTTAAGTTAAGTTTGCACCTGTTATGTATAGCTCTCCATACAAATAAGGTGCAAAGTTAACGCAATCAATCCCGTTTGTTGTATGGGAGCCCCCTTAAATATTTATTTTATTTTATTTTTAGTATTTGTTGTTATAGCGGCAATAGAAATACATCATCTGTGAAAATTTCAACTGTCTAGCTATCACTGTTCTTGAGATACAGCTTGGTGACAGACGGACGGACGGACGGACGGGCGGACGGACAGCGAAGTCTCAGTAATAGGGTCCCGTTTTTACCCTTTGGGTACGGAACCCTAAAAATTTAATATTACCACATTTTTACATTTTGAAAATATTCCAAAAGCCATTTGAAAAGTTCCTCAAAAGAGCTAGGCGACAAGTATTTGGTCACAGCGCAGAAAATCTAACAGTCGGACTAACGCGGAGCGGAAGACGCAACGTGGGAAGGCCCCCAACAAGGTAGACCGACGACCTGTGGGCCTATGATGGTTGCCTTTATCACGCGATAAATAAGTAACAAAGCATCCGTCACGTTTTGACCAAATGAGAGTGTGAGTGACAGACGCTTTTATCACTTATTTATCACGTGATAAACGCAACCATTATAGGGAGCCTGGTTAGGATCGCAGGCAGAAATTGGTTGAGAGCGCAAGACCGATCGTTGTGGAGGACTTTGGGGAGGCCTTTGTCCAGCAGTGGACGTCTATCGGCTGATACGATGATGATAATATTTTGAAGAGTTCCTTAGATTTCTTCAGGATTCTATCATCACATCCTGACACTGATGACAATGGGACCAGCTAGATAGTACACAATTTTAAATAAATAAAATAAATATAAATAAAACGATTTAAAACGGATTATATCGCGGATATTAATTACTTGTCAACATTTGACAACGGCCAACGGTAACAGTAAACGTCTTCTTCTTCTTTCAAGTTCTGTATTATTTTTATAGACACATAACGAGGTATCTCAGGAGCACTTTCTTTCTGAAGCAGAGCAAAACGTTGGAAAAGTACAAAAAGTAAGTAATAAATTGGTTTTATTTGGTTTTATTTATAATCTTTTATGTACAAAAATTTACGAGTATGTAATAATTAATCATCATTTCACAAAAAAAAATACCAACTTCAACAAGAAATCGTAAATTTATGAAACATGTACATGTAATGTCTCATTATTTTTTAATGTAGGTACCTACCTACCTTTTTGTGTACCTACACACCACAATTTGTATTAAACAATTGATACAAAGATCAAATGACAAAGTAAAGCAAATAATTTCAAATAAACAATGCAAAGATCGACACACAAAGCATAAGGAAAATCTCAAAAGGTTATCTAGCGTTAGATGGTGGAGAGGTTAACTCCCTGGACCGGTAATCCAGAGTCACCAGGTTCGATTCCCGGCCTCTACAGGTCCGCCAGGTTACGCATTTAAATTGTTCTTTAAGAGCCCACCCATGCAAAATTCGTCAGGTGAATGATCCTAGATCTCAACATCCATAGTGATTAAAAATCTGTCCCTTGGAAATAAGAAACTTAAACAGTTTTCCCTCAATCTTGTCAACGTGAAAACACGATTGGTAATAATTTTCTCGCCACTTTTATCTCTCAAACATAACCCTCTTTTTAGATATTTTCGGTTGGATCTTCAAAACCCTTCCGTTTTTAACAAGGTTTTTTAGCTTAATAGATGCACAATTATAAGTTCTCAAAAACTGCAAAACTATTTCCATATAAAATGCACACGTTTATGATACAACTCAAAAAACATGATTTCCACGCTTCCGAGCACGCACTTCCATCTCGCTCACGCTTACGCTCAGTGGGAGAGAGAGCTCGCCAACGCGTTGGTGCCTTCTTAAATCTGCTTTGATCTTTGTATCAATGGTTAAACAAGAAATCGTATGTCCGATAATCAACTAAACAAATTACTAAGTATAGTTACGTACCTAGTGAGTTTTTTAAAGTGTGTATCTATATTTATAGGAGTCAATGTTTCCTGATGTTTCTGAAGAGAAGGAGAAGCCCAGCAGTAGCAGCACTGGCAGCCTCCAGACCCTCGTTGACGCTATAGGTATTTTAGCATTACTTATTTGCAGCACCAGTTTATATGTCTTGACAGTTCCTTTGCATGGAAGAGTTAGTGTGGTTAGACTAGAAGATAGTTTGGAAAAGCTCATTGTAGTTGGCCACAAAGGAAAAAGGGCTCATGGGAGATCCGATGGACCGATGCCGTGAGAGAAGCCTGTCAGGAAACTCTACAGGTCTCAATCCGGAAGGCGGAAAAGTGTGGAGTGGAGAGCTTTGGTGCAAGGGATAACGGCCTCAAATGATTACGACCACTATGTGTCGCTATTTATGGGGGCCCATCTAGGCGAGTCATCGTCTACCAGTCCCATTTTTGCTTTGAGACACTTTTCCTGGTAGACGCCCGATAGTCTCAACCCATAGCTCAATTAGCCAGTCCTCCATTTCATCCCCATAGCCCTGTTCGTATTTAGACTCCATATCTTCATCAATAGTTCCAGCACCTAGCGGGCGCTGTCTCTGTGTGCGTCCCATGACGTATAGGGACAGCATTCGCTCGATGTACACCTTACATTTCATTAAATTGTCGAAAGGGCTTCTACGCGTTGGCTTCGGCTCCGCTCCCAAAGGTCCGGTACACTTTTGTCCCGTGAGCGGATGCGACATACAAGATAATAATAATAATAATGGTTACGATCACGGCCCTTAGTCATGAGGAAGCGAGGAAGAAGAAAGAATTTGCTGCACCGGGAGTGCATAGATAGGGGCCCTGGGCACTCCATAATTTATAGGCCCCATTGGACAGTAAAAACAAGTCGTCCACGTGATATTGGAAGGGACCCACTCGCTCAACGTCATCCTCATTCCACTGAGGTCGAAACACTATACTCACAGTGTTCAAACCCCACTTACAACGTAGTGGATCGCGTGAAATTTTGTATTTTTACTTGCCATCCGTATCATATCAATATTCATTAAAAGCGTAGATTGTTTATTATTTCGATTTGACATATCTTGTAATTGTGTTTTGGCCCTAACCTTATTGGCAAATGACACTAATATTATAAAGGCAATTGTGAGTGTGTTTGTATGCTTACCTTTCACGCACAATCGGCTGGACCAATTTTGATAAAATTTGGTATGAAGGTAGCTGACACCCTGGATTAACACATAGGCTACTTTTTGCGCAGCTAATAGTGACTAATATATTATTAATTTGTTTTTCATTAGGTACTCGTATGAGGGATATCGAAAACGTTGTCCAGCGGATGAGCGAACAGGTCGCACCTCTAGAAGACAATCTAGACAGGTTAGAATACTTAGTGTTTAGTGCTCTTAGAATAAATACACCTAGAAACCTAATATAAAGTGAAGCCAGTACCCTTACCGTGAGTTAACGTGACAGCGTAAATTATTTGTATGGAGAATAGGACAGCGCCCTTAGCGGTCACTTTGTAGAACTACAATTCTCCATTTGTATGGCTACGACCGTTACGCAGTCGCTAGCGAGCACGGTCTGTAAACTCATGGTTTAGCAACGGGCTTTCGTCCGTGTGCGCATCAGTCACAAGCAACACGGTCTCTGATAGGTTCGCACACATACACACAAAACCAAAAGCGGCTTCTTCTTTCGCAAATCTGCGTGGCTATGATGGTTGCGTGGTGAATAAGTGACAAAACATCTGTCACTCACACTCGCATCTTGTCAAAACGTGACGGATGCTTTGTCACTTATTTATCGCCTGATAAAAGAACGTAGACCCGATGTTTTTTTTTTTTGGTTTTGTTTGAGTCTGCGGGTCCTTTTGTATGAACTCTCGTTCTAGGCGTAGATACTTATTCTAAGTACTTACTTCATATCTCTTCTATTGTTCGGCCATGGCGGCTAATTTCACGCCTGGCATGTCGCTTACGCTCGAAGACAACTCCACAATTTCGGCGGCAAGAGTGAGCGAGACAACGCACTCGAACCTCTCGCTCCCACCTCTGGTCGCAGCCGACCGCTGACGCTTGCCGTCGAAATCGTCGTTCCAATGAAACCCACTGCAGTCCAAGTGCGGGTCGAATCACCATCACGGTAAAATAGAGGTCGTGACGAGAGTTCGATGAAATTCTCTCTATAGGGTCTCCCACATGATAAAAAAAACAATATCTTAATACATAATATTTTCTTCGGTTTCCGCGACTGTCACACATTTAAATAAAACAATTTAAACGGATTATATCGCGTATATTAATTATTTGAGCCTCCCTGACGTTTCAGTACCTTTACAGATACCGTTGTCAAAGGTTGACTGAGAAAAACACAATTTTCAAAATGTAACTTTGACAGAGAAAAATTGTATTTTTACTTGCCATCTTTATTTAAATATCTTAATATTCAGCTAGCTTTGTCCACAACGAAATACAATGTTCTGTATGACTTCGAGAAAAGGATTGTACCTACGGCGTGCCGGCGCGCGATTGCTCGACTTGGCGACTGCGTACTGCAGGATAGTCTTTTGTTTTGTACGGGCGCGCGGCGCCTTGCCAGGCTGGTGCCATCTGTGGTCAAACTTCTTTGTAGCGGGCACCTTTCTAGTACTAGTACTAGTACAGTTGCCGAGAAACTTCTTGACCCAAAATGGCGGATCTGCGCATGCATATTTGTACGTAAATCGGCTACTGCGCAGTCAAGGTTAGGCTCAAGAAGTTTCTCGGCAACTGTATACGTTGTTTTATTTGCAGAGTGAGACCAGATGATCACGAGGGACCGAATCTTGAAGCCGAGGTGCTAGGGAAACAGACGAAGACTGATGATTACGACAGGTATACGCTAATTGTTGTTTTAACCTGTAGGCAATGAATTTCTCAATAAGTTTGTACAAAATGAAGACGTCAATGTATGGTCTATATTTTTCCAATTTTGTTACCAATTTTCTTTCCGATTTCCAAAACATTGATTTCAGATTATAATAATTAAAAAAGTATAACAGTTTTCGAACATAGCCATAACATTGATATAAAATTATTAAAATAATTGGTAACAAAATAGGGAAATTAAATTCAACTTTAATTTTGAGTTTTAATTTTGTACAAACTTTTTGAGAAATGCTCGAATAATGTTATCTTACGACACCCTGGGACGTAAGTGGGATTTTCTGATTTTCACAAACCACGGGCGGTAATCCCTAAAGCCCTCGATCTCATATTATATGGCCCTAACATTCAGTTCGAGTCACAAACACCTGCGTACCTGCCGAGACATTCACGAATATATCCCCCGCCCTAGAGTCACCACGCTAACGAGCGTGGTCTGACGCTAGTTATGCAATGTACTATTAAGTAAATAGGGCTAGGACTGTTTGTGTGGACAATCCCGAGATCCCGGGACACTCATACAAAAAATCCCGAGATTAGAAGCTCTATCATGGACATTGACGCGTCATTGTTCTTCAAGATTCGACCTATTCCAAAATTGAAAATCTCATATTAAACTCCTCCCTTCACAGGGTCTCTCAGGCCAAAAGCAGATACCTGAGAACCGGGGAGCCCACCACGGAACCCCCGATGTTCGTCGAAGACCCTAATCTACACGGTTACTTCAGTGACACAAGCAACAACTTGCGACGGGCGAATCGACCAAAGGTATCGTATTTATACTAAAGACTGACCTGAAATATATGAGAATTGTCAAGAAGGCGCTATTTATCAGATGGGAACCATTTTGCAACCTCTCGCAACCGCACTATTATAACATTAATTTAAATACCTGTCAGGTCCTATGTTAACCTCGTATAGTTAGATTGCATACTACTTCGCGAGTAGTGCGGAGCTAGGGCCGGGATCATTTTTTTCGGAAGCAACAACATTACTTTAGTACTGACTGGGTACTGGAAGACGCAGCCTCGGAAGCCGGAAGGTCCTTTAAGGTCAGGGTCGCGGCACCACCAGTCGTTGTGCAGAACCTTGAGGGAGACGTTTATCCAGCAAATGACGTTTTTCGACCGATATTATGATAAAAAAAATGTTTTTTTTTTTTTAATTGTCTCCTAACGTTATACTCGTAGACCCTGCACCAACTTAACGTTTCTGTTTAGCCCTATGGTTGACTGGTAGAGAATGCCTTGTGGCATTAAGTCCGCCATTTGTACTAGTTTGATCTGTTCAATATAGTTTAAATAAATAAAAAACATTACCTGCCTGATGTTGAAAGTTCCAAGCAAAGCGTTATTAACCAGAAAACTAACCACTAAACTAAATGTTACAGGAACCACCACTAGAAACCTACATGGCGCCAATAGACACGAACCACAGAGTCACTTCAGCTCCAGAATTCGACGACAAGGCGAAACATAAGAAACACGCACACAAAAAGAAGAAATCTAAACACGGGAAGAAAAAACATCGAAGAGACGACAGAGAGACGTTTAATAACAACATCCCTACGTCAGATGTAGACAAAAATGGTCTGTCGCTGGAAAACAACAGCGGTTTTGGTAAGCTGTGAGAAAATTAAGCAAACCTTATTGGCGAAGTAGGTAGGATCAATACTGAAACGCTGCTAAGAATTGAATAAATCAGTTAAGATAAACTGTATTAGCCTTAAACTATAGTACAATCGTGAACAGTAATGCTTCTGTATTTATTTGATACTCTTGTGCCTATTTTGTGTTATTACCGAGTATCTAGTGCATGTATTTAGTTGACAGTTTATCTAACAGTACCTGTACCTACGCCGGTCGTTCGTCTAAATGGTCGTTTAAAAAACTGCACCAGTTTTTGGTAACATATGCATTTCTAGTTAATGCTAAATAAAGTGACACCTTTAGAGGCACGTTACGCATTATATAAATTAAATAAATACAAAGCATTTAATTTTACTGCGGGTTTCCTATTATTTATAAGTAATTTTGTATTCATTAAGTAATAAATGGAATTGTAAGAAATTATTGTTTTATTAACCAAGTCCCAGTAACTTTCTTATTCCAGATGTAGACGGCTTTTCGGAAGCAAATATATAGCCCTGAGGGGCCGTCCCTTGGATCTGCACCCGGCTAAGGGCTTGTGCACAAATTCCTTAAAAATAAATCTTCACTTGAAAATACTTCAAATAAAGAACCTCACTAAATATCCTCAGGGGGAGGGGTCAAAAAGTAGCCGAAATAACCTCGCGTAATTTGTGCACAAGCCCTAAGGCAAAGCTAATTGGCGTAGTTGGTAGGATCACTACAGTCAGATTTATTTTTTAAAACACACATTTGACAGTTCTCTGTTGATGTTTCTAGTGATGTAGCAAAGACATAGGTATTGCTAAACCTCGCGTAATTTGTGCTCAAGCCCTAAGGCAAAGGTAATTGGCGTAGTTAGTAGGATCACTACAGTCAGATTTCTTTTTTAAACACACATTTGACAGTTCTATGTTGATGTTTGTAGTGATGTAGCAAAGACATAGTGCTTGCCGAATCTATTATGAAAGGTTGATCGAAACGATTTTTATGCTACTCCGATATGTGTTCGAATTTCGACAATCGTATAGTGCCGTCCCTCTCGATCTCCTGTCAAAGTATATTTGAGTGAGAGGGTCATGTACTATACGACGGTCAATTTCGAGCATCGGAGGCCTTTCTGTCATTTATTTAAACTTTATTGCACAAAATACAAAAGTAAAAGTACAAATGGCGGACTTAATGCCATAAGGCATTCTCTACCAGTCAACCATATCGATGAAAACCAAAAAGTTTATAATCGTATCTCGCTCTATTAAAATTTGTAAAATCAATAATCGTTTTTTTCTCGTTTTGTATATACAGTGTGATCAATCCAAATGGGTCAGTATGGAGAAAATGAAAGCTATAAGAGATAGGGAAATCAGTTCTTAGGAACCATGGCGTCCATTTTAGATTTAATAGACACTGCGTTAAATGTTTTTTTATAAATCTCATTCATAACCGGGAATTGAACCTGGTTAAAATTCTGTAAGTAATCGCATGCCGTATTGTAACATAGTTTACAGCGATTTTGACCGGGATATATATGATGTTATGTAATGTGAAGTATAGCAATACAGCGAGGTGATGCTGCCGGCGTCTTTGGTACAGTGCCACGGGGGCCATTTTTAGACTTAGTTTAGATTTAGATAGATTCATTTTTATTGGGTTATTGTTTAATTTGTTCTGTTATATTTTTAATAAAGTTTATTGTTTTATATATAAAAAATGCATCAAATCTAAAATCGTAGCCATGGTTTCTAAGTACAGATTTGCCTATCTCTTCTAAATATCAAAATGTGTGAGGTTGTCAGATTAATATCTGACCTCACACAGATCTATGATCTAGTCCCAAATTAAGGTCAAGAAGGCGTTATGGGTACTAGACGACGATATATACTTATATAGTAAAATATATACTTAAATACATAAAACAACCATGACCTAAGCACAAATATTCGTGTTCATCACACAAATATTTGCCCTGGCCGCGATTCGAACCCGGGACCGCCGGCTCAGTAGGCAGGTGTCTCCAAACTCCGCCAAATGCGTCGTCAAAACTTCAAACATCGTCTTATAGTTTGTGACTTCTCCCTACGGATTGATCACCCGGTATAGTCCCTTCAAGTTTTTATTCCTTACTAGCGACCCGCCCCGCTTCGCACGGGTGCAATGCTGATAAATTATTCATGTATTATACATATAAACCTTCCTCTTGAATCACTCTATCTATTAAAAAAAAACATCAAAAAACCGCATCAAAATCCGTTGCGTAGTTTTAAAGATTTAAGCATACAAAGGGACATAGGGACAGAGAAAGCGACTTTGTGTTATACTATGTAGTGATAGTGATAGTGATGATTCTGACGGTGACAGTGAAGAGCTTAAAAAAAAACAACATTCTACAACATTGCATATCACGTATATTTACATTATTATAAACAAACTTAAATGTAATATTCTAATTGTAACTACAAATGCAACAAACAATACATAGCTTAGCTTGTCTTTTACAGATACATTGAAAATATCCAGTCTTTCAATTGAATTAAATTCAAATTGAAACTCTCAGCCGATTAGACCTGTCATTTGCCAAAGGACTTGATTATAACTACATTTTTTTTATCTCAAACGAAAAAATATAACAAGAATGTTAAGACTATTATAAAACTACCGTTTTTGTAACGCGAAGTAGAATTGGAGGCATTTTATATTCTGTTGGTTCTACTTCTAAAGCAAATATCATAAATCCTACATTTAAAATTAAAGAAACCCCCGAACTAATCTAACAAACTTTTGACGGACAACGCTTTCGATAGCAAAAAAACTGCATACGAATCAGACCATTTGTTTGGGAGAATTGGAAGCTACGACGCCACAGACAGACAGATGTTAAACTTATATTATAAAACATCTCTTTTTTGTGGGGGGTTAAAGAAATGAATCGAAAAGTTCGCGCGATTCCAACATCTTACCTATTACAGTGCGACCAAAAAGAGTAGAAATTAAAAAGTGGCAATACTGTAGTGTCGTCCCCGTTTTCTTATATTGATTAGAAAGGGAGGACGTTTCAGTATTGCCACTTTTTAATTACTACTCTTTTTGGTCTGACTATAGACCACCGAACCACTGAAATGCTAAACCTGTAGTTTTATTCCTTATATGCTTTTGGGTGGCATTTTCGATGTAAATGTAACCATTTTGGTTTACGTTAGCAATAAAGTCTGCTTTAATAAAAGAATACTCATAAATTAATCAAGATCATTGGCAAAACGAAGTCCTTTACGGTTTAATACGTATATACTAGGAGGCAGTTATAGTCATGTGATAGTAAATTAAGGGTATATAGCTAACATTAGCTCAAGGAGAATGGGAGGGAATGAGGTAGTGTCAAATGTCAATGTTAGGGTGTTTACACACGAAGTTTTAGAGTATCTGCGTTTAAAAAACATCATGTGCAAACGTCTTTAGATCTTTTTACGTCACATTTCTGACACACAAGGCTAGAAAAAGAGCGGTGTGCCGGAAAACCCAGCGTGGGGAAACCCAAACCCACTAGTGAAGATGGCGGGACGCTGCGCTGTCTTCGACCTTCGTGGAGATCCTTAGAGATGTCATAATATAGTGATTCAATTTTTTTTGACAGACATATTTTTGTGACGAGTTGACAAGCTTTTTATCGTCAACAGTAGGTACTTTAATTCAAACATGTCGCACCTTTAGAATTATAGTGACCTAATTCAAAATCTTGAAGTTTTAGAATTAGGTCTCTTTAATTCTAAATATATAATTAAAAATTAAAGTGATGACAATTTTGAATTAGGTCACTATAATTCTAAAGGAGCGATGTACTACACGTCAAGACCAGTCTAATGAGTCCAAATATGATGGGTATTGTCATCATCAGATTAGATAAATTAAATTGCATTGTCACTGAATAAACATGGATAAACCACAGTCAGTGTGGTTGAAAAATGGTTTACAAAACTTAGCCACATATGTACATATGAACAGTGCAAGTTAAATAAAAGCTTGTGATAAAGAGACCAATAGTCAACTAGAATAATCACCATACCTCTGGATTTTCGGTGCACAAATGATTTAACATTAGGCGTCATATCATTTATGCACCAAAAATCCCGGGTTATGATAATGACCGGCGATAAAGAATGCACATCGGCAATCATCGCATTTCCGAATACAAACGAATGCTAATTTCCATGTACATCAATTATTAGATTAATCGTTCATCAGTATTTGAATTTAGAACTAAGTACAGTTGCCGAGAAACTTCTTGACCCAAAATGGCGGATCTGCGCATGCATATTTGTACGTAAATCGGCTACTGCGCAGTCAAGGTTAGGCTCAAGAAGTTTCTCGGCAACTATACTTTATTGTTGTTTTGTTTTGATTTCACGTGGAATATATAGAGCTGTAAAACTCGATGTAATTATATATAGTTATTGCTATAATGTTCTTGTCGGGGAAAAATAATATACATATATATTCAGACCCACATTCCTAAAAGGGGTTGACTGAGCATTAGCAACTGATGTTATACTACTAGGATACTTAAATGTGGGTTTAAAGATCGACAAAAAGTGTAATTAGGTACTTACATTAACATTCTCATGTTTTTTAAATTGGTCGGCTTCAGTTACAAAATATTTATAAACATTGTAGATAATTTCGCGTGACTGGCAAAGTAACGGCTTACCTTTTTTCCCTATAAATGCCATAGTACAAATTTAATTTTGTGTAAGTTTTAGCAACTCTATATATATATTGACTTGTATATGCGACTGCGCTCTCTCGCATTTGAACCACAACTGACAAAACAAACGTCATGGTGTGTGCGACACAGATATCGCTATACGAAGTCGAAATTTGCCGATTGCCTCTTTCCAAAGATCGATGTGCAAACTTTATCGCCGTTTACTGTAAGCGGTTTACACTCACGTGAAATTGTCAGGAACGGCCCGACATATTTCGAACTCGTATTTCTACCCCCCATCCCCCCTCCCCCCTTCGCCTAGCTACCATCATCCGACGTAATTTTAGCTCAGCTCGAACCATTATATTTTTCAACCTGTTGCTTTATTTCTTTTATGCTTTAGGTATCTGGTTTACGCTTGATTTAATAAAAAAATATCATTACATACACAATTACACATATGTGTGCTTCCATTTCAGAAGCTAGGCTGTCTACTAATTCTCATTATGTTGTTTTCTTCATACCACAGGTTTTCTCTCAAGGCGTCTATTACGTACAACTTTATAAACAATTTTATTTCACATTCTATCGGGTGTTCTCAATAACTAGCTTCTCTGATTGGAACATTTCTCCGATTACGGTCTGAAATTAAAAATGAGATGTAGCACATTAGTAGCCAAATAATGTGTGTATACCTTTGGAGCGCCAAAGGCAAATCATGACGACGGAAGGCTGTGCCCCACGCGTCACAATATCATTAGCCGCTATACAATGCCATACTATCTGCATCTGGCATCTGGGACACAGATTCCCGTCAACGAGGCAGACAAGAGGTTAATAAACTACACAAAAAAAGGGATGAAACTAGATAATAGATCCAAAGATAGTCTTATCCATTCTTTTCTTTTGAAAAAATAAATGTTTATCAAGTTGAGGGCTCTTTCTAGTTAGATAATAAACGCAAAATGATACTCACTTGACGTCTGATAATATTTAGATTTTCTTTAGCATAATCATACTCTTTCTTAATCTGCTTCGGGTCTGATAACGCCTTATTGGCTTTGAATGCATCTCTGACTCTGCGCAGCGCATAAGCCCTGAAATATAATGAAAATGTTCACTTGAAAGCTACACTACATAAATCAATAAGCTGTATATTGGTTGAAGAAACAAAAACATGCATCAAATATTTTGTTAGCATGTGTGTACCAGTAACAAACATCAAACAGTACAGTCGCCATCAGATATATCGTAGCAGGTAAGCAGGGCCGTCTTAAACTAGGCTGGGGCCCTTGGGCACATAAGAATTTGGGGCCCTTTTGGAAAGTAAAAAAAGCTAATTATAATAAGTTTTTTTTTCTAAGTATGACCATTTATTCTGAGAGAAATTGTCGGTCCTTTGGGGCCCCCTGAGAATGGGGGCCCTGGGCACGGGCCCCGTGTGCCCTTATGGTGAAGACCGTATTGCATGTAAGGTATTCATAAATATCTGAAAAATACTCTTATTGACTGAATGTTACAGTACATGTTCATATATTTATGAACGCCTTATATGCTGCGATATATCTGATGGCGACTGTACAAGACAGCTCATACGCATTTCATGTTCAATGTTCATCAGGTTTTCGTCTAGTTGTTGTATAAATTTTACAAAAAGTTATTTCTAAAACAATACTGTTGTGCACAAAATGTCAATAGATATTAGAGATAAAGGTGTTCACAAGGATGTGTCCGGATTTGTATTGAACGCCTTGGAAACATTGCCCATACAAAAGTGAGAATGTTTCCAGATATGCTCAGGAATGGCACATCACTGAATGTCAAGATGCTGGTTAACATGAGTTGAAAAGCAGTGGAGATACATTGTTTTAGTAGTGTTTTAATTATATGTATTTTAGCATGTAAGGTATTTAACTATGGGCCATGTAGCCTGAAACAAAGATTTTTAATTTCAATAATATTGCACTGTTATTCAATTTTGACATTAGATATGAGAAATTTAGCTTAATCAGAAACTGGCTTTAGGGTTAAATTTAACTAGCAAGATTGTCGACAGACATAATGAATAGTAGGAATTTATTTATTTGAAAAGTTTTTAATGTTCAAAACAGACAGGTTCAGTTCAAGTATTTTATACAACTATCTTAAACAAAACAGTAAGGTTAAATCTATTTTTTTCGACTAGTAAGAACTATGCCAATAAAATACAAATGTGTAATGGCATTTAACTTGAGTTTGTACCGAAACCGAATCATATTCCTATCCATAAATATAAAATTAAATTAGGATATAATTATAGGTTATGTAATTTACTAAATCAATTGTGAAATACGAACAAAGTAAGTACCTGAAATTATAGTTAGCGAACTTCTGTGATTCTCTCATTAGATTCTTGTACATAGATAGGACTTGCATTTTTGTAACACCTGTGGCCATTCTACACTTGCACAACACAATAATTTTAATTTTTTACAGGCAAAGAAGAGAAAATTGAAAATGTAAATTGTAAATATAATTTATTCCTTTCCACGAAATAAAGTGCCGCTAAACTATTGAACAATCAATTATTTAGAGGGTTTTTGTAAACCGCACTTAAATCCACAAATTCAAGAAAATTCATAAAACGAAATATTAGTTTTTTCGATGACATTAAATATTTTGAACTAGAAACGCATTAAAATACATATTTATAAAATTGCTAACTGCCAATAAAACAACGTGGATTGGAATGGATTGTCGTTAAAGTTGCCATGATGCAAATGGAACTACAGTTCTAGGGAAAATAATAGCAACTTCATTTATTTGATTTATGAATCATTAAGAATTGAATCATCATTTTTTTTTTACATAGATAACACCCGTGTCTCAGAAATATTGCAATTATTACAAAACATGAAATGGCCTTACTCGCGTTGTCCAAGTCCAGTGTCTCTCGAAATGCTACGGTTTTTAGTCATGAGCTGCGTTTTGGCCGCGATGACAGCATTGACAGCTCGGTGCAGTTTACCCAGGTTTGTTTTAATTTTGTAGTTTTTTTTTTTTTTTTTTATTCAAATTAGCCATGCATTTAACCTCGATTGCACCTGATGTTAAGTGACAATAAGGCCTAAGATGGAGCATGCGTGGCTAGAAGATGCCTATTCACTCTCGACTTGAAGAGATCCAAGTTAAATTTTTCAGGAAACAGGTACGCAGGAAGAGAGTTCCATTCCTTAGCTGTCCTCATAAGGAAAGTAGACGCAAAGCGTTTCGTACGAATCAGTGGTATATCGACAACATAAGGGTGGAATCCAAGTCCGCGCCGAGTACTGTATTGTCTGAACGGAGACGATAGTTAAGCTGTAACATTCCGTTAGTCAATATGTTAAAGTGGTATATGAAAATCAACAACGGCAACACAACGTGCAGCCCTTAAAAAAAAAAAAAACATCATGCGACTGCGACCTGTCAAAAAAACGTCAAGTTTTTATCGAACGGACGACCACGACCACTTCGCAGTCTGTTTAAATTAATTATAAGCTTAAAACTAGTGCTTAAGTGATGAAGTAACACCACTCAGATCAAAACCAGAACAAATTTAACTACCAAACCCTCCAAAACCGTGAGTAGCATTGGAATTTTTATTTATTATTTTTACAACTAATTTTAAGACGTTTTACGAGTTAGTAAATGCTTAGAAGTAATGTCTGTTTTAATGGTTTTAAGCATCCCATGATGACTTATGACCCGTGTTTTCACCGTGAGCTGGTCGTTAGCGTCAATAATGGGAAGTACTGTTGTGTAATGTAACAGACCAGATTTCTCAATGTTTACTTGTTCGTGTTATGCCAGTATATTAATAACTCTGACCCCCTTAAGCGTTGGTAAATAATGTGCACGGTCCGTCTGTAGGATTAGTAAGGCATGCATGTTATAACTTGGTTGCTCAACTTGTTTATAAACAAACTGTAAATTTACCTTTACACATTGTATTTACCGTTAATGTCGTTATTAAGTTTTTATACTGTTTTGAAAAGTCAAAACCCATAAAATAAGTCGGATATACTATGTCCTTCAGTCTTCCTCCTCTGTAGCTGATCCAGCACAGAATATGCTTGTATAAAAAGGAAAATTCCAAGACCAGCTTTTTGGCACCATTAAATGGATAGTAGAAAGTTCTTCTAATTCATATTTGCATAATTTTCCAGTAAGACCATAGTGTTTTAGAATGATGTTGAATTATACAACATACTGTACTTACTTGAATAAAGGAAATAAATAATTTTTCATTTTCATTTTAATTTTTCATGAATAAAATCAGCTCAATATGTCATGAAACAAAGAAAAAAATCCAAAAGAAATAATATTTTTACGAAATATGTGACTTGAAAATTAGTATTCAAATTTTTTTCTTTTCTCTCAATCCAAAATAAATTTTGAAATTGGTTGCAAGATCCTCATAATTTATCAAAACAATAATTGTACGACAACCATGAACATAAACTCACTTTTTCATGGTGAAAATGGCAACTTATTGTCTCCATACAAATATTGGTAATGAACCCACAAATGACTTATATAGGTGACCATTTGCATAGAACGTTTTTAGCACTCCATAAGAATGTTGAACTGTGATGGTCATCTCAGACTTTTAGAGCAGTCTAAGTGTAGTAAGTCACATATAGACATTTGATCCTAATAAGAAATCGAATTGATTAACATTTAAAAAAAAAAATTGTCTACATGCCTATTGTAGTTGTCAAATCCGTTCATGGATGGCTTAAGTGAAACTAAGATATAAAAAAAATCTCAACCCGGTGAGTTTTACCCCTGTTTTCAATTATTTATTAATTTATTTAAACTTTATTACACAAAACAAAAGTCAGTACAAATGGCAGACTTAATGCCAAATGGCATTCTCCACCAGTCAACCATAGGGCCAAACAGATATACTAGAAGTTGGTGCAAATCAGAAATCTGACTGTAAAGAGAGCATCTAGGGTACCTACAAGTAAATGGGTGGATCAACTTTTTCTTGCTGTTATTCTGTCCGTGACCCAGGGGATAGTAGTGATAAAATTTCTAAGAAAAGTATTAATAATTGATATTACTGGTATTGTCAGGAGATAGTCTACATGAGAATGGGCTTATAACTGCTAAAATTACAAAGCTTTTGCTAAATATAACCACGGAGAATCGTAGTTTTAAAAAGTGACCCAGGGGCATCACCCTGGCATCAATACACATATATATGGAAGTCTACAACATGGGATAATGGATAGACTATTCCGGCTCTTGTTCCAGCAGATGCTTACGCAGCATACACTTGAAAGCTACCTTGCTTGGGGCTTGTCTGATGTCTGATAGAGTGAGCGAGTGAATTCCAGACGGCATGCCTGAACGGCGAAAGAATTAGACATGAAACCAATTATGGGGCCATAGACTAAACCAAAATGGACTTAGCCAGTTTTCTCCCTACATCTTGAAATTTTAGCTTGTTTAGATGGAACAATTAACGTGACAGGGTTTTTGACACATTATTATAACAATTATCCGCGCGACAAGAAGACGTTGCTGCATCTCTAACACAAGTGTGTTGAGATGTGTAGCTCGCGAGTGAGTGATTCAAAAGAGCTATATCATTTGGATTAGCTCACTAGCTCTTTCGCTCACTGAAGATTCGAGTAGCTCAGTATCTCATCTATCATCTCAATTCTCAGTATTACTCGCTCGCTCTCGCGTTTTTCTCGTTGTTACGTCTTTTAAATCTAGATTGTCTCTAGTTCTCTACTCACTCGTGAACGATACCTATATTCTAAAGATCTACTGAGCTAAATGAGTGATACATATGTCGGTGACCTAAAGACACATATCACTCTTCACTTTAGTGACACATTTTTGTCGCGTAAGACACATTACCTATCTCTTTCTTCGCTGTACTGAGAGAGGGTGACGGGTGATGATATGTCGAGCGAAAAGAGTCGCGAAGCGTAGTTGTTGCGGGCTGCCTGCCTCTTCAGTCCCTTCGAGACTATGAACGTGACATCAAGCTCGAAACGTCGAGGCAATTAATCCAACACTTTTACCGCGATAAAGACACTTTTTGTTATAATAATCTAACAATAACTTTATTAATGCCACTGACCTTTAAAAAGGTCAAGAATAAGGACCAGACATATGTTATAACTTATTAATATGCCAGATTACGTAAATTCAGTTTAAATTGTAATTTTGTCCTACTAGATAAAGTTGAAGTAGGTAAATAGGATCTATATAGGCTAGTTACTACTTAATAAACTAAGTAGGTACTTGGTAATATTTTCTTCGGTTTCCGCGTTTGTCACACATTTAAATCAAACAATTTAAACGGAACGAAACGCCTGGTTGGCTCAAATGGTGAATATAATCCGTTTATTGTATTATTTAAATGAGGAACTGGGTAATTTAATTTAGATGTGTTTGGTTCCAGAAAGATACAATTTCGCAAGAATCAATGGTCTATGAAATATAATGTTAAATTGTAATCAAATGGATATTATTGAAACTATCGTGAGATATCTTTAATAGTTATGAAAACGGTTTAAACTTACGTAAGTGCGCCGGGCCGTAAGAGGGCCGTTTGGGCCTTATCACACTTGCGATTTGCGAGCGAGTTGAAAGCGAGGAGAGCGCGCAGCGAGTTCGCTGCGAGCGTGCAGCGAGTTCACCGCGAGTGCGCAGCGAGTTCGCCGCGAGTGCGCAACGAATTCGCTACGTACTGACGAATGTACAGTATGGCGTCCCTACTCAAGACGCGGCGAACTCGCTGCACGCTCGCTTCGCTTTCAACTCGTTCGCAAATCGCAAGTGTGATAAGGCTCTTAGTATCAATACTCAATACTCAATCATTTATTGCATTCTACAATGTTAATGAGCATAATCCGGCGTTTTCGGTACTAGAAGGTTCAACCTCGTCCGCATTTTATTTTTCTTAACCATAGTGAAAAAAAACTATCCTATCTTTATTCCTTCTATACATCTATCCCTGTGCTAAAATTGGCTAAAATCTGTCCAGCCGTTTCGGCGTGATGAGAGGACAAACAATTATTGACCAACAGAAGGCGCTGTATGGTCGTATTGTTCGGCTTTCAGTTGCAAATATTAATTAAACGAAATAACTATTAATTTGTAGATTATTTTAATTGGATGAAATTATTTGTTTTATGCACGACCGGATCGATTTGATAAATTCGTATTTGATTGAGTTTTTTTGATTTATTTTAAAACTAGCGCCCCGGCTTCGCACGGGTGCAATACTGATAAATTGTGCATGTATCATACATATAAACCTTCCTCTTTAATCATTCTATCTTTTGAAAAAATCGCATCAAAATCCGTTGCGTAGTTTAAGCATACAAAGGGACATAGGGATAATAATTATCGCATAACGAGGTCGTGTATACGTGTATTTGACATGACTATTTGACTAAATAGCTGTATAATCCATTTTTAATATAATCAGCTTCTATACGACATGTGGTCGCGACGACTACTATAACATAACTTTTTTCCGACTAAATAGATATATAAGGCTGGCTTATACGACATTTTTGCTGGTTGGGTAGTAATAATTACAGTTACTTTGGCGTTTACGACCTTTTTATAGAGCTTAAAAACTTTCTCGTAATTTAAACCTTGGTCTATATTGTGAAGGATGGGCAACTACGGAACCCTACACTGAGCGTGGCCCGACATGCTCTTGGCCGGTTTTTTTTTAATTCAGTTTTTGGGAGTCGCTACCGACAAATAAAAAATCTGAAAAAAAAAATGAAAAAAGTTATTTTTCTTTGTATCAATACTTACAGAACGCACATAATTGTAATAAAAAAAATATTTAAAAGAAATATCTACTTGAATAGGAACTACCTAGATATTTTTCTAATACACAGAATAATTCAGTTACTTATAACTAGATTGTTATATTAGGTTATTAAAATAATATCACTGCTGAAAAATTTAAAATTAAACAATGTGAATAGAGTTTGCGGCAGCGACCCCTAAACCTATACATGAAAAATATTAAAAACAGATCACATATATTTTTACGTGTTCTGGGATAAAATCAGAGGGCGACCGGAAAAAATATAAAAATCTAGATAAATAGGCGTTGCTAGGTTCAAAATAATAAATCTTGTTGGACTATTGTTTAATATCCATAATATCCATTATGTAAATGGCCACGCGCGTTCTTGATTGGATATTTCCTTACGGAGGCGAGCGAAGGCCGTAATTCTATTCCCACTGATAATATAAATGTAAAAATGTGTCCGTTTGTTACTAGCGCTGTTATATACCTCATGTGACTCGAGATTTCTTATTCTTCTATCATAAATAGTACACTACTGACGCCTGGAAAGAAGGGCTTGCGGTCGGCCCGATAGTGATACGAAGCCGGCAAGCCCTTTTCACGTGTAAGGCATGTATAGTGCTTTTCACAAACATATGCAATGAAATAGATAGATAGATTTATTTATTTCATAATATAAAACGTCAGTATAAATTACGCTAAGACAATTTACATGCATTTATACTATGATCGATATAAAGATAAAAATGAGATAATATAATAATAGTAAAAAACATAAAAAATTATTGTAACAAAAGATATTTACATGTCATAATCATAATCATAAAGCAGGTAAAAAATACACCACTAAAAAAAACATATAATTAAGCTTTAATATATTTTACTTTATTTAGTTAATTATTATAATTTAGTTTAGCATGTTAATGAACACAGACGCCATGTTTAAAAATAAAAATTACTTCCCGGCCTATGCCTTCAATTTTGTATGAAATTCCTTTTCTCAAACATGCAATGAAATATTGTCTTTACGTTCCTTATAATAGGCTCGGAAGTATCGCTTTTTGGCGCAACAACTCGAGAGGACTGTAAAGGGATTTCATACTGCTTTTCAGGCCTAGGCCTGCAAAGTAACTTTTTTTTGGTTTCAACAACAAGGTCATTCACACAGCTGGCTGGTTTGACAAAAAGCAGGTTTTGTTTTTAAAGGTTGGTTGTTAGACTAAAATGTCCTATTTGTCAATTAATAAAATGTTGTTCTTTGAAGTATATTTTTTTATTTCATTGTATGTTTGAGAAAAGCACTATACATGCCTCGTCGTGAAAACGGATTCCCGGCCTCGTATCACTATCCGGTATATACCTACTTGGCCGGAAATCCTCATTTTCCCGGCCTCTGATGTAATGTACTATTACAGTTCTCTCCAGTTGTTCCGCCCGAAACGTGATAATTCGAAGCCTGTTATGATGACATTTCATTTGCAGTCAGACATCAATCGGTCTGTTAAGTATAGGCCTTGGATTGGCGTTGTGTAGGATCCACTTAAAGAAACAATACTATTGTGTGGTTTTGTACCTCATCTACTTAAAGAGACAATACTATTGTGTGGTTTTGTACCTCATTATCGTCCGCAGAGTTAAGATTGCTTTAACACGTTCGCTGCGTTATAAGGTTAAAAGACCCGATGCATGTGCCCCCACTCTGTGCAGAGGTGAGAAACGGTGAATTACCTCTGGTGCGGCGGCTGTACTATGAGTATTTCTGCATGTACAAAAGAGACAAGTATAGGTTTGAGTTTAGGACCTTAAGGACAATTCAATAAAGCATTAAGATTGGGGTAAGTAATATAAGATATAAGAACTTATACTATAATATTCATATTATATACGCTCATATTGTATAAGCTTGTTTTGTATACCGTTCAAGGTGTATAACGAACGTTAGATATAACATCAAAATATCTATTTTTGTTAAGTATAACGCTATTTAAGTATAATATCATTGTATATGACGATCATAACGTATAACGTTCATTATATCTCAGATTTATAATGTATAATACTCAATACATCTAACACCAAAATGCATAATGCTCGTATAGAATAACCGCCTGCACATCAATTGTGTACATACTAATGCAATAGTTCGCTATAAAATTTTAATATATGTACCTCCATGCAACCAAGAATTTTGACGCTACGCTCGCTTCGCTCGCTCCGCTATCCATGGTCATAAAACAAACCTAACCTAACCTACAGTTTTCGGTTTTTGACCCATATTCCATTTTGTCGCAGTTCTTCCAAATGGTATACTCATATTTGCCAGAATTTCATCTGCCATTATCAATTGTGTACATACTTATGCAATAAATAGTTTGCTGTTAAATTTTAATATACCTCCATGCAAGCAAGCATTTTGACGCTCCGCTCGCTTCGCTCGCTCCGCTATCCATCGTCATAAAACAAACCTAACCTAACCTACAGTTTTCGGTTTTTGACCCATGTTCCATTTTAGGGGCATAGGGGTAGCAGTTATAATATAACCTATTTAGTATATCATACGCTATTATATTTTCTAATTATTATACGAAAAGTAAGTATATACTATGATCGATATACGTTATGTATGTTATATCAACTGAATTTAGAGTATTTGAGTGTTATATAAAAAAACATTCTACAACATGAGTATTATCCTAATTGACCGTTATTCCTAGTAAAAATATTGATTTTGATGTTATAGCAAAAGTTTATTATATCTTGTGAACGTTATTAATATGAAATTATATATTATGTAAGTTATATCTCATGGGACGCACCCTTAAGATTGTGCTAAGGTTTTTCGGCCCGATAACGCACCGGCTGATATATTTTTCGATTCCTTGCGGGTACCGGGTCGAAAGGCCCATCATAGATTACAAGGTCTTTCCGCCCCCTCCCGCACTGTTGTAGATGATTGCATTGTTTACTTCCGATTAGTGTTGTGACTGTGACGTAATTATCGTGAATGGACGTATATTACGATAGCACATAATTCAATATCTCCTAGTGTCTGTGTACGTTTTGATGTGGCTTAAAGCCGTTAATAATGTCTCGACCAAATAAATGATGTAAGCGATGTTAAAGCTGCGTGGGGCACTCACCAGCCGAGAAACAAATAAAAATGTAAAAAATAACCTTTCTGTGTGGAATGTAAGAAACGATTAATGCTTGTTATATTTCTATAAAGCCCATATCTATGTCTTATTAAACGATATTATAAATAATATGTCGATAAGTTGTTGCCCATCACTAATAACTCTCTATTTTTTCCTGTTATTCAGTGCGGTTTCGGGTTGTGAGACCTTATACCTTTACATATTTATTCCTCTTAAGTAAATAGCAGGAACCCGGGGCGAGGCAAACACTAAGATAACCAACTCGTCTACTAATGATGTTGATAGGTAGTTATCGAACATTTTAAGTTTTCGCATAGTTACAATCTTTTATTTCCGTCAATACCTTACTAGGCCTATGAGACCTACAACGCACTGCTGGATAGTTTAAGTAACAGGCCGATCGGCCTTTTAACGCACCATACGAAAAAACGTCAGTTTCGGTCCCGCAGCGAACGTGTTAATAGTAATCGCGTTTACTTGACTTCCCAAGGTTCTCTTCCTGAAGACCTCTATTTACGTATGCCATTATTTTTTTACCCGCGATGAAAAAAGAGGGGTGTTATAACTTATAAGTTTAACATATGTATCTGAGTGTCTGTCTGTGGCATCGCAGCGCCAATACGGTCAGACCGATCTGAGCGCGTTTTTTTTAAATCGAAAGCCTGGTTTGTCGAGATGGCTCTTAGCTTTGTTTGATGAAAATTGGAGCTCTCGTCTTCAAGATATTCAGCTTTTAGTGCCTTTTCACACGTCCCGGTTGCCGGGTACCCGGCGGCGAAGTGTATGGCCATGTACGTTAGCTTTCATACGTAACCGGCGAAAGCTAACGCACATTGGCCATACACTTCGCCGCCGGGTACCCAGCGCCGGCTACCCGGCAACCGGGACGTGTGAAAAGGCACTTAGTGGAGCAAGTGACCGGCTCTCAGCCAATATTGAAGTTAGGAATTCCAAATTTTGTTTTTATATCAAGTTTGCTACTAGCATTTGCTATACACTCATTTAAAGAGGATCTCATGATGACCAGCTATATGTGTTGAGGGTGGTTTAAATTTTTCATCACATTTGCTAGTAAAAGATGGTATACAGGTGTACTGAAGGACAAAGTCCTATATAGTTCCCGCGGGAGTTATAAATTGTTATAACTTCCGAGGGAGTTGTGGTTTTAGTTTTAGAAATATAGTAGGTACGCACTCGTAAATTACGTCAGTTCAGACTAAGGAGGTTTCAATCCAGCCAAAGTTTTTTGTTGTACTTGCCTACCAGCAAATTTTATTGTGTATTGAATTAATACGGTATATGCAACTGCGTTATATTTATGTTTTACATTTATTTAAGTGCATTTTGTAATAATTTAATTAAATTTAATTTTGCATTATCGTTACAATCTGGCAGTATAGCCTGTCAAGTTTCTAAACTTAACGCAGTTCTTGACATTACCTGTGGTAGACTTCACAAAAAAAAAGCAAAAAGTTATAAAATGATTGGTTAGGTACTATTTAGTTTTGTAACAAAATTACTGTTCGTATTTAAGTTTTATAATATTACGGTGTTAATTTTTGCTTGTTAATTGTTGTTTGATTAATGATAGATGGTAAGATTCTATGTATATTTGCTTTCTGTTTCAAGCTGATGGCCGTTTTGCCAATGCTTATATTAGTAAATGAAAAATAAAATATATATACAGAAAAAGTTTGCTGTCAATCGTTTAATGTTTATTACTGTCTTATGTATTTATTATTCCCTCCCAATGTGATGAAAAATATTGTGTGTTTGGCGGGTAGTAAGGGGATTACAAACTCGGCGGCCACGGCCTCGGCCTTCGGCGTCGGGCTTCTAATAGACCTTCATTAGTAATCCCCTACTTACTACCCTAATGTCATGATACACTATACTATTAATTGAGGTTATTTTAGATTCAATTCGATAGTTATAATCTTAGATAACTTATTAAGATAAAGTTGAAAATGTATGCTTTTTAATAGAAATAAACAGTTTTTTTTAATGCTAGCCCTTGAACTGCATCCGATTGTGATGCACTACAAAGGATGTAGTTGTGACATCTGCAATCCGGATGTAGCGAACAAACGAGCAAATTAACTAAATTATCATAATCACTATCCGTGTCGCCACAGTATACTTAGCTCAAACAGTACGACAAACCACAGTATAAATAGGCGTGTTGACCTTTTTTTAAGGATTTTATTGGGATCAAATGTCTATATGGGATTAACTACACTTAGACTGCTCTAAAAATCAGAAATTACCGTCAAAGTTCAACATTCCCACGGAGCCCTCAAAATGCTCTATGCAAAATGACCACCTACATGTAACGTCATTAACACGTTCGGCACCGGCACCGTTTCACTAAGCCATTACGCTATGCCGGCTGGAATTATCCCAATCACGAAGGAGTGTCACTGGCATAGGACTACGAATTTCCTGGACACATATACGTGTCATCTGGCATTGTTTATAGGTGGAAAAAAGCAGCGAGTAATTTATGAATCATTCAGTGTTTCTCAACCTTTGGTGCTAATATTAACAACATGGCAAAATTAGGTACTTGGACGTAGATTAGCGAAAAGGATAAAATCCGTGCAAAATAAAATTCAAAATTAGAACTTGGTTGCTAATACGAATGGGTGAAGAAAAAAGTTTTTTGTGGGTTTGATCATTTTTGACGTCATGTTGGTACGCTGTTATATCAATGTTTTTTACTCGAAATTTAATGACTACGCTCTTAGCTCAAACGATAGAGTGACGTTTCCTCTGTGGAACAAAATGTCATCAGCATTGTCAGCGAAGCGACGAGAAGATCACTGCACTCGAGGAAGAATTAAGCAGTGGTGTCGGGTTTATCGTCCACAGGTCCCTCGTGAACAACGTTGTCAAGATCGAGAGTGTGTCCACAAGGGTAGCGTACTTGATACTCAGAATCACCAAACGGTATTCGCTGAAGGTCATACAGGTATACGCACCAACATCGACACTTCCTGATGATGAGGTGGAGGTTATGTATGCGGATATCTCTAAAGCCCTACATACAACCAAAACTCACTACACCGTTGTCATGGGGGACTTCAACGCAAAACTGGGCAGACGAAGCGATGGTGAGCTGAAAGTGGGACCTTTTGGATTTGGGAATCGGAACGCACGGGTTCAAATGCTTGCGGACTTCATGGAGAAGGAAGGACTCTATATGATGAACTCCTTCTTAAAGAAGCGCCTTCACCGCAAATGGACCTGGATTAGTCCCGATGGTGTCACAAAGAACGAGATAGACTTCATAAAGTCGACTAGGAGGGAATTGTTTAATGATGTCTCTGTGATCAATGCCGTTAAAACCGGGAGCGACCACCGGATGGTAAGAGGCACATTAGACATTAATATTCATGCCTGGGTGATTGCGAAGACGTGGACGAATTTGACGACAGGGTTGTGGAAACTGTCCTAACGGTGGGATCTAAGTTCTTTAAGAACCACCGTTCAAAGAGAACCAAAAAGATCTCTGATCACACTCCCGAGCTCATGAAGGAGAGGCGCGGTATGGTTCTGCATTCCCCTGATGACGCTTCTCGGTACCGAAGGCTTAACAAACAGATCTCAAAGTCTCTGACTCGCGACCTGCGCCAATTCAATACAAATTGTATTGAAGAGGCTATTGAGCGGAACAAAGGCTCCAAAGTGTTCGCACGAGATTTGTCAGAGGGACAGAGCCAGCTGACAAAGCTGAAGACGGGATAATAAATAATAATAAATATTAAGGGACAATCATACACAAATCGACCTAGTCCCAAACAAAAGATGGTAGAATCGTGTCATCAAGGCCTGAGCTCCTGGGGGAGGTCGAGGCCCTCTACGGACAGTTATACACGACAACGCGGACACCTGTCATGAACCTAGCCAAAGATCCAAGAGCTAGGTTGACCCGACACTACGCAGAAGAGATCCCGGACGTCAGCCTGTACGAGATTAGTATGGCTCTCAAACAGCTTAAAAATAATAAGGCGGCGGGTGATGACGGAGTTACCTCAGAGCTTCTAAAAGTAGGTGGAAAACCGGTCTTAAAAGCCTTACAAAAGCTATTTAACTCCGTCATACTCGAGAGGAAAACGCCACAGGCATGGCACAGAAGCATAGTGGTACTGTTCTTAAAGAAAGGCGATAAGACCCTTTTAAAGAACTACAGACCCATCTCGCTTCTGAGTCATGTTTATACTCGTATAAGCTGTTTTCGAGAGTCATCACGAACCGTCTCGCAGGCAGGTTTGACGACTTCCAGCCTCCCGAACAAGCTAGCTTCCGTAAAGCTTTTAGTACCATAGACCACATCCATACGCTGCGGCAGGTTATACAGAAGACCGAAGAGTATAACCAGCCATTATGCTTAGCGTTTGTGGAATATGAGAAGGCTTTCGATTCAGTCGAGACCTGGGCAGTGCTGCAGTTTCTCCAGCGGTGCCAAATTGACTACAGGTATATCGAGGTACTAAGGTGTTTGTATGAGAATGCCACTATGTCAGTCCGCGTCCAAAACCAAGACTCGAAACCTATCCAATTGCAGCGTGGTGTGAGGCAAGGAGATGTCATATCTCCTAAATTGTTCACAGCTGCATTGGAAGACGTATTCAAGCTTCTGGATTGGGACGGACTTGGTATCAACATAAAGGGCGAATACATCACCAACCTCCGCTTTGCCGATAATATCGTGATCATGGCTGAGACCCTGGAAGACCTCGGCAAAATGCTCATCGACCTCAGTAGGGTCTCTCAACAAGTGGGTCTTAAAATGAACATGGAGAAAACGAAAATTATGTTTAACTCCCATGTGGCACCCACTACACTTAAAGTTGGAGACTCTGCGCTCGAAACTGTAGACGACTATATCTACCTTGGACAAACGATCCAGTTGGGTAGGTCGAATTTCGAAAAAGAGGTCACTCGTCGAATCGACCTCGGATGGGCAGCTTTCGGGAAGCTGCGGAATGTCTTCTCGTCTCAAATACCGTAGTGTCTTAAGACGAAGGTTTTTAACCAATGTGTGTTGCCAGTGATGACATACGGTACTGAAACGTGGTCGCTTACAATGGGCCTCATAAGAAGGCTCACAGTTACTCAAAGTGCAATGGAGCGAGCTATGCTCGGAATTTCCTTACGGGATCGAATTCGAAAGATGAGATTCGCAAGAGAACCAAGGTTGTAGATATAGCTCAGACAGTCGCCAAACTTAAGTGGCAGTGGGCGGGGCACATTGCTCGTAGAATCGATGGCCGTTGGGGCAGAAAGGTTCTTGAGTGGCGACCGCGGACCGGAAGACGCAGCGTTAGAAGACCCCCAACAAGGTGGACCAACGACCTGGTTAAGATCGCGGGTAGAAATTGGATGATGGCGGCGCAAGATCGATCATCGTGGAGAACTTTGGGGGAGGCCTTTGTTCAGCAGTGGACGTCTAACGGCTGATATGATGATGTTATTAATTTGTATTTTGATTGATCAAAAACCGGCCAAGAGCATGACGGGCCACGCTCAGTGTAGGGTTCCGTAGTTGGTCATCCTTCACAATAGACTTAAGTTACGAGAATTTCAAGCTCTATAAAAAGGTCGTAAACGCCAAAGTAACTGTAATTACTTATTACCTTCTGGAAGTCAACTTACGTCCTTTTAAGAAAAAAATTAAATTTTGCCATAACTCAAAAACGGCTCAACCGATTTTGTTCAATATAGTTTTCATTGAAATTAATTACTCATTTTCATGATTTTTTTCATATTTTTTGACCCGTGGCACAGATTAATATATTAGTTGCCCGTGGTTGAAAAGTTAGAAGGGGGGGACGCAATGTTTTTTTATTTTTGGAGCGAATATTTACAAAACTGCTGTCTTTATAAAAAAAAAATGTTTGGGTACCCCTATTATTTTTAAAAGACCTATTCAACGACAGCCCACGCACTAGTGTTGAAACGAAAAATTTAATCACCCCCACTTTAGGTTTTCGAGAGGTACCCGAAAAAAAAGTTTTTTAGTTTTTATTACCGTTTTGTCGGCGTGATACATACACATACCGAATTTCAGCTTTCTAGTACTAATGATCACGGAGCTATAAGCCGCGCACGGACAGACGGACATGGCGAAACTATAAGGGTTCCTAGTTTACTACGGAACCCTAAAAAAGGTAAAATTCTATTTCCTAGTGTTAAAGTAAATCAAAGGTTGAGAATCTCTGAAGTGTTTCAAAAAATGACACGGTTGCGTGTCATCGGCACTGTGGAGGAGTCATTTTTAGTAACATTTCAGAAATTTACCAAATTTGAAACCAAGGTGAAACTGCATTCATATTTGTATAATTGTACTGCACGAATAATACTGTACAAATAGTACAACGAATTCGCCGAGAAAAGGACACACACTGAAAATCACGTAAGCGTGTCACTGGCATAGGAGTTAAAACTTTTTGATCACAGATGTTGTGTCACTGGCACCGAACGTGTTAATCATTATATTATTATGTTATGGGTACCACTATTTGCATAGAGAATAAGTAATTTGCCATTGTCACCGTGAAAAAGCGCGCAAACAAGTTCATACTAAGTGTAGATTATTTAAGACAGTACACTGAAACAAATGATACAAACACGATAAATATAATCTAAAAGTAAATTACGTCTAACTAAATATGTATTGTAGTATTAAATTAAATCTAAAACGAACTGTCTAAAGATTACCTCGCTGTATTGCGATCTAACGCAGAGCTGGTCGGTTGGTTCTGTCAATCAGTTTCTGTGATGTCAGTGGTGTGATACTACCTCGCTGTACGGGCTGTACCTCGCTGTATTGCGATCTAACGCCGAGCGAGCATGGTGTAAATAAGGTCATGGTACTCCGGAATGACAGACGGAACTTTCGACGTCATCACTCTATGATTGGTTGGTTGGTTCTGTCAATCCGTTTCTGTGTTGCATTATACTCCCCGATTCCCAGAGAGCCGGTTCGAAATTTCTTTAAGAGGGCGCCAACGCGTTGTCTGGCTCTCGCTCTCACTGAGCGTAAGCGTGAGCGAGATGGAAGTGCGTGCTCAGCTCAGAAGCGAGGAAATCATATTTTTTGATTTGTGTCATAAACGTGTGCATTTTATACTGAAAATAGTTTTACAGTTTTTGAGAACTTATAATTGTGCATCTATTAAGCTAAAAAAAATTGTTAAAAACGGAAGGGTTTTGAAGATCCAACCGAAAATATAAAAAAGGGTTATGTTTGAGAGATAAAAGTATCGAGAAAATTATTACTAATCGTGTTTTCACACAGATTTTTAATCACTATGGATATTGAGATCTAGGATCATTCACCTGACGAATTTTGCATGGGTGGACTCTCAAGTTTCCCCTACTATTTGTTTACATTACGTTAAGACCCGGTTACGTTCAATTTGGACCTCATTTGTATGCGACGCCATAGCTACAGGTGCAAACTTAACGTAAACAGATAGTATGAGGAACTTAAGGAGACGGGAATTATACCTCGATAAGTATGAAAAAATTAGCGGTGATATTTCCTTTCAAAAAGTACTCTATCGCCTGGACCCCACACTGCCGTCCTAAGCTAAAAGGCGACCTTTGTGTATGGAGCTCCATAGCAAAAGGCCGCATTTTAGCTTAGTTTAAAAGGCGACCTTTTTGTATGTAGTTCCATAGCAAAAGGCCGCCTTTTAGCTTAGTTTAAAAGGTGACCTTTTTGTATGGAGTTCCATAGCAAAAGGCCGCATTTTAGCTTAGTTTAAAAGGTGACCTTTTTGTATGGAGTTCCATAGCAAAAGGTCGCCTTTTAGCTTAGTTTAAAAGGCGACCTTTTTGTATGGAGTTCCATAGCAAAAGGCCGCCTTTTAGCTTAGCACGGCAGTGTGGGGTCCAGGGTCTCTACACCAAATGCCGTGACGATAAGATAAGAAACATCCGAAATTGTTCGGTTTGTGGTATGGTGATGAATTGATAAATATATCCTGTTTATATTAAGTACTAGCTGTGCCCCGCGGTGTTACCCGCTCATCCCACGGGAACACTCAATTTATTCGGGATGAAAAGTATCCTATGTCCTTCCCCGGGACTGAAACTATCTATATACCAAATTTCATCTAAATCGGTTCAGCGGTTTAAGCGTGAAGAGGTAACAGACAGACAGACAGACAGACAGACACACTTTCGCATTTATAATATTAGTATGGATTAGTATGGATTCGATTGTAAAGTGCCAATTTGAGTAGGTAGGTCGTTTGATTTACCTAATGATTTTATGCAGCCTTTTTGTGGCAGTGTTTGAAATGACTATACAGTCTGATGCGAGAGCTACACTCAATAGGGGGTCGTCTGATGATTGGGTTGGTGAACCATCATTCCTCACTTTGGTTTCTCCTCTCGCGTTTCCCAGCTAGTGCCTGGAACTAACTTTCGTCATGAGATTACTTTGAGCAAATAAAAGAAAATGATCAAGTCATGTCTTGCCAAGAAGTGAATGAGACAACCCAAGAAAGAAACGGCTGGCGATGCTACATCGACAAGAGCGCAGCTCTTAAATTGAACAACAAGTACCTACCCATAGTACAAGTTTTTCTTAGTTTGGGGCTAGATCGATTTGTGTAAGATTGTCCTCTAATATGTACATGGTTACAACTTTAAGATAGCATCTTAATTTCAACCAACTTTTTCAAGTGAATAATACTTTTCCCCGAGTTCTAGGTAGTAACATAGCTATTTCAATGCGTGCAGTCAAAAATAAGTTGAAAAAACCAATTATCCGCATGAATTTTGTCAATTTTGAAACAAAAATTATCAATGAAAAATTCAAACTAGGTTTTAAATATATACAAATAAATTATTTTTAAATATACGAGTATATTAATAAATAGCCATGTTCTAGGTAGTAACATTAATACTGTGTTAAGAAACATGTTTGATCATAGAGAAAAATGTCTAAAACAATCAGCATTTAAAAAGGAATCAGGTCTTTTAACCTATAACGTTTTGTTCCATCTCTGACCAACATTCTATTAAACTATTTGACGTAGCTACTTAGCTAGGACGATATAATTAGCCGACTACAAAAAAGGTAATTTAGTCTATCTGTCTGTCGGTAAAAAGCTATTGTCACGCTCACCTTGACGTTTTTGTCGACGTAACTGTCAAAGGACATAGTTGTATCGATTCCTTTGTTGGCATACAGAATGAAATTAAAGAGCCTTTCTATAGAAATTATATATGAATAGGTATGAATAAATTTCGTTATAGTATATTTAAGTGAGGCTCTCAACGTGATCGGTTGCGTTAACTTCGCACCTCATTTGTATCCGGCGCCATACATACCAGGTGCAAACTTAACTTAACCTAGCCAGTTAGATGCGAAGTGTTTGTACGGAACCCTCGGTGAGCGAGTCCGACTCGCACTTGGCCGGTTTTAACCTGACTACGGCAAAGCACGAAAGAAAAGGTTATAAGTTTAGCAGTCTATGTATGTATGTATATTTATATGTAAGTGTGGTCCACCATAGCGCGAAAACTACTCAACGGATTTTAGTGATTAAGGTGTTTATCGATTCGTTATCACAGTTCGGGTGACACAGGCTACATTTTGAACAGACTTCAAAAAAGGGGGACGAGCGAGAGTAAAAATTCTATAGCAAACACACAAACAATTCAACCGCTTTCAACAATTTTGTATCAGTGGTTTAATATAAAAAATGTGGTGTATACCGACATAAAAACATTCGACATTACATGTTTCATAAATTTATAAAATAACAGCGCCCTCTCTCACTTGCACGTTCACTAAATAAAAAATAAATGAAAAAAATATAAGTTTTATTGGTTCAATAGGACATACAAAAATATAACGAGTGGTGAAGCCTCCTAGTAGGTGTAAAACACCTGTGTCGGGAGGGCTCGCTCTTCCAGAAGTTGTAAACTTAATTCGTAGACTATTGTTAGGACAAACTTATTTTGTACATTTATTTAAAGTAGCTTAAGGGCCTTATCACACTTGCGATTTGCGAGCGTATTTTCTATACAAATAAGCGACGCGGCGAACACGCTGCGCGTACGCCTTCATACAAAAAACGCTTTCAAATCGCAAGTGTGATAAGGCCCAAACTACCAAGCAACCCCTCGAATTTTGCCTTATGCTTTGTGTGTCGATTTTCGCATTGTTTATTTGAAAGGCTTTGCACCTTAGCGACCTCTATTGACGACGCGTTTGGCTCGGTTGGTAGACACCTGCCTACTGAGTCGGTGGTCCCGGGTTCGAATCCCGGCCGGGGCAAATATTTGTGCAAAATATTTGTTCTTGGGTCATGGATGTTATCTATATATGTATTTATATATTATGTATATCGTCGTCTAGTACCCATAGTACAAGCTTTGCTTAGTTTGGGACTAGGTCGATTTGTGTATGATTGTCCCTTATTATTTATTTATTTATTTATTATTTAATATGTTAATATTCACATCCTACCGCACTACTTTACAGCAGTGAACTGTCCTAAGTAGAAATAACAATAATAATTATAACTGCTTTTACTGTGCAAGTTTAAGTTCTAATACTTGCACCAAATTCTAGCATAATATATTGTAATTGAAATAGTGTAGATATTAAGTTACATACTGTAGATATAAAGTACCATAGTTAGGGCCTTATCACACTTGCGATTTGAAAGCGTTTTTTGTATGAAGGCGTACGCGCAGCGTGTTCGCCGCGTCGCTTATTTGTATAGAAAATACGCTCGCAAATCGCAAGTGTGATAAGGCCCTTTGGGTCACGGACAGGATAACGCGCTGGACCGGCAATCCAGAGGTACCGGGTTCGATTCCCAGTCTCGTCCACCTGGTTACGCATTTCAACTTATCTTTGAACTTTGATCTTTTTTATCAATGGTTTATCTTAACCTGGCCAGTTAAGATGGGATAAGTGTTTATACATCATTTTTTAAGTCCTCAAAGAGTCATTTTCAAAAAACATGTACAATTGTTAAAGACTTAATAAAAACAAAATTACGATCGCGTCTTTCGTGCTACGAAAGTTACTCGTACAAAATATATGGGTAACTATCGTTACACAAAGGTATCAATTAAGTTTTGTTTTAATTAAAGCCCCTTAACTGTGTAGATACATGTTTTTTGAAAATGACTCCAAAGTGACGTTCCTTTGGAAAACTTATTGTTCTTAATTGTAAGCTTAAGAATGTTTATTTTTATCACGGACATTGTTACGCGCTGTGGTCTGCGGTTGACAGGACGAGTCCGGAATAACTGTGACGTCACCACACTCAACCGTATTTACGAGAGGTTAACCTCTTCTAGTCGAGTTCTTAAACAAGTGTGTAGAATTTTTTTGGCTTCCAATTTTCTTTGGTTTTTAACCCTTTTAAGACTTCGCTTTCCATCCGTCTGTCTGTCTGTCACCAGGCTGTATTTCTATTCTATTTTTTTTTAAAGATGGCAGCCGGTCACAGTTAAGCGACCATTACTGTCAATGTCTCGTTGCCAATCGCAAACGATAGAGGATTGATACCACGTTGTACGGTGAGTTGAGAAAATCGTGCTTTTTAGGGTTCCGTAGTCAACTAGGAACCCTTATAGTTTCGCCATGTCCGTCTGTCCGTCTGTCCGTCTGTCCGTCTGTCCGTCCGTCCGCGGCTTAGCTCCGTGATCATTAGTACTAGAAAGCTGAAATTTGGTATGAGTATGTGTATGTATCACGCCGACAAAACGGTAAAATAAAAACTAAAAAAAAAATTTTTTTTCGGGTACCTCTCGAACACCTAAAGTGGGGGTGATTTTTTTTTTTCGTTTCAACCCTAGTGTGTGGGGTGTCGTTGAATAGGTCTCTTGAAAATAATAGGGGTTTTCAAACATTACTTTTTGATAAAGTCAGTAGTTTTGTAAATATTCGCTCCGAAAATAAAAAAAATTGTGTCCCCCCCCCTCTAACTTTTGAACCACAAGTCAAAAAAATATGGAAAAATTCATGTTAATGCGGCCTTATAAGTACTTTCAATGAAAACTATATTGAACAAAATCGGTCAAGCCGTTTTTGAGTTATCGCCAAATTTCATATTTTTTCTTTAAAAGGTCGTAAGTTGACTTCCAGAAGGTAATAAGTGATTACAGTTTCTAGGGCGTTTACGACCTTTTTATAGAGCTTAAAATCTGTCTTAACTTAAACCTCGGGCTTAAAACAGCAGTTTATTGTGAAGGATGAGCAACTACGGAACCCTACACTGAGCGTGGCCCGACATGCTCTTGGCCGGTTTTTGTAAAGTGATAGCGATTTACAAAAAACCACACGGACAATCGGGCCTTGACCCAGGAAGGGCTATGTACGCTTCAAGTTGAATTCTTCATTAGCTATTCACTAATTCGTTTGATCACTGCACAATACGCTATCAATACTACACATTGAACAACAAACATGAATAAATAACGAATAACAAAACTTAAACGCCATCTTGAGTCACAGACCGGAAGCCAGGCTGTATTTCATGAACCGCGATAGTTAGTCACATAGATTTAAGGCGACGGGTACTGCGAAACTAGCGCCACTTTCCTTTTTTTTTCTTATACCTTCATAATCTGATATTTTTGTAGAAATAGCTGAAGTCTAGGAGCTAGCAAAATACGTTTAATATTTGTTAAATGACTTTACACAATTTGTTCACTGTAGTTTATCCTACAAAACTTGTTCACGTCAAAAGCGGCCACAATAGTTTTGGGCAAGTTTTTAGAGACAACTAAAGAACAAGAAATTGTGTATAATGATTTAATAAATACTAAAGGTGTTTTTCCAGCTCCTCATATCTTAATTACAGAAAATTGATCTGGTTTAGAAGATATAATAAAAAATCGTAAGTGGTGCTAGTTTCGCATTACCCGTCGCCTTAAGTGACGTTTATACAGGTGTGTACAGACGTGTGATCAATTCAAATTGGGCAGTAGGGAAAAGTCAGAAACTATAATACGAAAGGAAATATCTGTTCTTGAGAACCATGGCGCGGCCAGGAACCTACCAGGAATACATGCAAATGTGGTGATGTCATCGCAGCAGTCAACCGTTGCGCAGGAGTTGATCTACGAAAGGTCCTAACTGCCTACAAGCGGCGGTTATTATACGATGTTTTTATTTTAACAATGTGGCACTACTGTGAATCATATTGAATTTGTGAATTTGCTGTAGGTAATTACTTGATAATTTGATGTATTTAACGACGAAGTAGGAAGTCCATTTGAGGATACTGGATATTAAGTTGATAATTTGGGAATGGGACATAAACGAAGTGGGAATTTTGGGAAAATTAACGATCAATAACATTTATCACGTCATAATCTCATAAATAATTGAGAAATCTTTCGTCACTCTTAGAGCCTAACAAGTGACGGTCTAGGGGTAGTGGCGCTACAAACACCTTTTATATGGCAATAATGTGCATACGTCACATATTTCCATTATTAAACGTCAGTGGCAATTTGTCAAGGATTTGTCATCAACTAAATTCAAAACATTGTTTACCGGAATGCTGCTCAATCCTTCGTTCTTCTTCCGAAATAAATACTCAATCCAATTGAAAAAAAATTGACTCATCACTGCAACTGCGTTCTATGCAAACATTACTTGAAGTTTGCGGAATATTTAGTCCTGTTTCCTCTGTTTATATCAGTGACATACACTGACTTTATACGTCAGTTACCAAAAAATATGTCGCTGCCAGTAAAATAAATTAGTACCACTAAGAAACCGCAATATGGCGTAGGTTGAAAAACACCCTGTTGGCACAAAACAGATAGGTACAGAAATCAATCTACATACCATCGCTCGAGCAAACGCACACATAGACATTGCTCACGGACACGATATCTCGGACCAGTTCGGACCAGTGCGAGCGCGAGTGCCATCCGCTTGACCTGTCCGTGAGCAATGTCTATGTGTGCGTTTGCTCGAGCGCGCTTGTATGTAGATTGATTACTGTACCTATCTGTTTCGTGCTGTTGGGCTATACATGGGTGAAAGTAGTCAATAAATGACAGCTGCTTTGTCCTTTATTAACCATAAATATATGAGTTTTTATCAGTTATCACATCCTAATAAGACTGTACAAATTTTAATATTTTTTGATGCATTACCTAGTACGTAAGATAGGGTATTAAGCCTTTTCCCAGACTAAGTTCACGTTAAGTGTGCACCTGGTAACTATGGCGTCGGACACAAATGAGGTCCAAACTTAACGGAACCGGGTTATACAAGTCGAGATTTCGTTCTCATCTGTTTCTTCCTTTAAAACTCGATCAATCTTCACGAAATTTTAGGGATTGAATTGGTAGGAAACTGTCTGTGTCGGACCGTTTCGGTTTTGCGGTTCTTATTATGGAATCTGTGCATTAGGCGTCTGTTATTGGCCAAAATTCCGCTGCGAACGGCCGCCTAGTACCTAATTGCACTAATTCTATAACTATTAAATGAAAAAATGTATTACAGTGCGAAGGATTTCCTCTCTCGTGAGATGTAATGTCCAAAATATTTGTATGCTAGTATATAAGTATAGGTAGCAGAATAAGCTACAGTCTGTCCGATCTCTGAGATTAAATGAAGTCACTTTGGCACAAGGTAGAAACAACCGTATACATGTAAATTTAAGGGAATTCTTCACTTACGGCATTTTGACAGAACTTGATCTTACGATTCCGGATAGACTATAGGTACCTATTGTCACATAGTTCACATACCATACTATGACACTTTTGTACCGAATTATTCTAAGCAAATAATACTATTCTATTCTATTGTATAATCTATCGCAAAAATCTAAACTGTCCGACACAGAACATTTTCCTTCCTATTCAGTTCCTTATATTTAAATCGTGAAGATTGGTTAAGTTTTTTTTGATTGGTCAAGTTTAAGTTTGAAGACCTGGTTAAGGTTGCGGGTAGAATTTGGATGAGGGCGGCGCAAGATCGATCTTTATGGAGAACTTTGGGGAAGGCCTTTGTGCAGCAGTGGACGTCTATCTATGATGACGATGAACATCCTTTTTATACTACTTCTCTCGTAAGGATATTTTTTTACAACTTTATGAAATATCAATTAGGTGCGGTCATGACGATTTGTATGCATTGTAAGTTAAGTAGTCGTATACGCGTTGTAAAATACTGTTTTATACAACCTTTTGACTTCACATTGGTTTCAAAAGACCACATTGTTCAACCATATGTGTTAATCGCGATCCAAAAAGTTATAAGCATGCTAAACTGACAAGAAACTTAGGACCTTTTGTTTTGGTATGTTCTAGAGGTTGGAAGTTCATTGACCGCTGTTTTTATACCAAATCGTAATGGGTTCTAAATTTGAAACTGGTAATGTGTGTTCGGAGGACTGAACCATATGCTATTATGTCTATTTTAAGGTTGGTAGAAAAACTAAATGGTTTTGACAACTCCTGTAAGTCTTTGCACAAAACAGATAGGTACAGAAATCAATCTACATACAAGCGCGCTCGAGCAAACGCACACATAGACATTGCTCACGGACACGTCAAGCGGATGGCACTCGCGCTCGCATTGGTCTGAACTGGTCCGAGATATCGTTCGTATCGCTTGTATGTAGATTTATTTCTGTACCTATCTGTTTTGTGGACTTTGTGTCAGTACGTGGCAAAATGGCACCCCTTTTTACTTTGTGGTTAACCTGCGTGTAATTATAAACATTAACACAAAGGTCATGAAAGAAAAATATTAAATATAAATATCGGACAACCTCACACAAATCAATCTAGTCCCACAGTAAGCTCTAGTAGGCTTGTGTTATGGATACTAGACGACGATAAACATACTTAAATAGATAAATACATACTTAAATACAAATAACATCCGTGCCAGGCACAAATATTCGAGTTCATCACTCAAATATTTGCCCTTGCCGGGATTCGAACCCAGGACCGTTTGCTCAGTAGGCAGTTTCTTAACCACTGCGCCAACCGCGTCGTCAAAAAATGTAATGTGATCCACTGCAATGTTAGCAGGTCTCGAACCTGCGACCCCACGGTTACGGCGTAGCGCTCTCCCAACTGAGCTATCACATCGTTACGTCAATCACACCAAATGTTTGATTCCATGATTCTACGCTACTGGAGCGCCCTCTGCATCATATGTTTAAAATGCTTATGCGACTTAGTCATACCCTTAGATGTGCGTTTACACGCACGATCCCCAGTCCCCATTGCTTTACAACAAGTGCAAGAACTGCAAGAGAGATGGCGCTTTTATCAACGTTTTTAATAATTTTTCTGCGTGTAGTTTTCAACCGACTTCAAAAAAGGAAGAGGTTCTCAATTCGACTATATGTTTTTTGTTGTTTAGTTTTTTGTTTGTGTTGTATATGTTACGCGATTATCCGCCAATTGTGGAACGATTCTCAAAATTCGTTTTTTTATTTGAAAAGTTATTCCAGCACAACTACGCTCCGCGACTCTTGTCGCGCGGCATGGGCTTGTCGTCTCTCTCTCACAGTACTGCGAAGAAAGAGATAGCTAATATTTCTGTCACAGTTGTGCTAGAGGTGTAGAGGTGGTCCCATTGTCACCATGTCGGGATCGGCACCTCTAGCACAACTGTGACACCTGACACGCGACTCTTTCTCGCTCGAGATATATTACCTGTCTCTTTCTTCACAGTACTGCGAGAGAGTGACGAGCAATGCTATGTCGCGCGACAAGAGTCGCGAAGCCAAGTTGTGCTAGACCGGCTGATCATTATGCTGAGCTCAATGGTCAAGAGTCGGGATAATTCTTGGGAAAATTAATTTATTCTCGTTGAAGTCGGTTATTTATATAAAAGTGATCATGTTTGAACATGTTTATCTGTTTGTTACAGCCGTCGCTACATGGCACAAGCGCATGACGAAGACTACGAAGACAGATACTACTCCTCAGGCCGCGACAGCGATGACAGCCCGATCCTGTCTTACAGGTGACCCTCTCTTTCATCCCTAGGGGGCTGTTCATTTTTGACCTATTTTAAAACCCCTCTTCCCCAAACCCCCTCCCCGCCTCCGGGTGACAGTGATGACAGCCCAATCCAGTCTTACAGGTGACCCTAGATTTCATCCTCGGGGGCTGTTCATTTTTGACGTATTTATCGTACTCGAGCGACAAATTTTGTCTGTCTCTGTCTATCCAGCTGTCGCTACATGGCACAAGCGCATGATGAAGACTACGAAGACAGATACTACTCCTCAGGCCGCGACAGCGATGACAGCCCGACCCTGTCTTACAGGTGACCCTCTCATTCATTCAGAAATTAAGTCATCAATTTTTGACGATTTCTGACCCCCCTCCCCCCAGTCGTAATATCACCCAACCCAACCAACTATCATTATTCGAATGACCCCTTTATCATCTTAGGAAAAACAGGCAATGACCCCCCCCCCACGTCATGCTTACATCATCCAATGACCTGACCCCCAAATTTGATATGACGTAATTTCAGGCGGCATTTCCAAGAGAAGACGGCTTTTGAGAACAAAATCGAAAGAAGCTTAACAGCAAACCATTTCATTGATGACTTCTTATAAGCAACAGTAAAGGACCTAATCGACATCTGGAAGTGCAACCATGACGAAGATTATGAAAGACATACTTTTCAGGCCGCGATAGCGATGACAGCCCATAATTCTCTCTTTCATCTCATAGCCCAGCCCGTCTAAAACAACTGTCATTCGCGCCTCTTGTCACGCGACATAGCGCTACCTGTCACTCTCTCTCATTTACTGCACAGAAAGAGACGGGTAATTATCCCGCGCGACAAATAGTCGCGTATGACAGTTAGACTAGTTATTGGTAAAATAATGTTAGGGATGAATGTCGAAGGATGAAGAGCGATAGGTAGGCCAAATAAGCGATGGATGGATTGTGTGAGAGAGGACATGAGAAAGAAACGACTAAACGCTGAAATGACGAATAATAGAGATGAATGGAAGAAGAAAACGTGTGCCGACCTTACATAAGTGGGATAAGGCAGGGAGATGATGATGATGACAGTTATACTAAAGGGGCTGGGGTAGGTTGTCACGATGGCAGTTTTAGCCGCATGAAACGGTGCCAATTAATTATTTAGCCGCCTCGAATCGTAACAATTATAAGGATAGTGATACATACATGGACATTAAAAGGGTCAATGCGACAGTAATACAGACGAAAAGATTGGCAACAATGATAATGACTCTAAAGGTAGGACCGCACTAGACGTAACTATACGGCAGCGGAGCGACGCGATGCGACGCGGTTAAATATTCTTTGTATGAAATTGTATGAGATGAAACGCGCTACGCGGCAGCGGAACTAACGCGGCGGGTCATCCAATTCTATACAAAAATATTTGGTCGCTTTGTGTCGCGTAGTTATGCTTAGTGCGTACGCACCTTAATAGCTTTCGATAATGACATATGTCCATGCTAACAATAATGACATAGTTATATAAAAACGACTGTGACAATAAGAAGGCAGTTATACTAATTAGTCCATAGACATCGTTGATATTAATGATGTTGTTACGTTTTAGAACGCAACCATATTAATTTTATGTTGGTTTAACTCGGAATGCACTCGATTTTGTTTGATGTGCAAATAAAACACTATTTTTCTTCTACAAATTGCTAACTGTGTTATTACAATCACGATTGTTTAACAGATGTGAATGGTTAAGATCCTGAGATTAATGATGATGATGATAGCAATGCTGTTAAACGGAGTCGTACTAATAATTTGAATGATGATGTCAATAAGACTGACTCTACTGACATTAATGAAGGACAAACTGATGAACCGAAGGTATTAACGATATGAATGATAGAAGTGGTGTATTAACTGATAATAATATTAATAATGTCATTGAACTCAGTAAAGTGTTTAGGTACAATGCGGTACTTACATACATATGAGCAACAATTGAAAAATGTCTCTTGTGCTATCTGATTACCTTCATTATTATCAGGGTTCGGAAATTCGGATCGATATTTACCTAAACTTTCGCGGTGGCTTTGTTATTCGGTCGTAGGTATAGGCGGCTTTGTTTGACGTATGAGTGAGATAGCAATAGGATTTTGTCAACTTTAGGTAAATATCGATCCGAATTTCCTAACCCTGATTATTATAGTAACATTGGTAGCATTTTTTTTTAAAGACAATATCACAGATGTGTATTTAAAAGTGTGTATTAAACATTATTATAGAAGACAAAACAGGTATAGCTCTGTTTATACTAATTTTTGACAATGATACGAAACAAAAACCGGCCAAGCGCCCCATATAAATTAGGTGCAAAGTTAGGTATTAAAAAAAGCTACTTACTAGATCTCGTTCTAAACAATTTTCGTTGGTAGTTTTTATAGTAATGTACATCATATGTTTTTTTTAGATTTTTCATTTTCTTATTTTAGAAGTTAGAGGGGGGGGGACCAACTTTTTTCAATTTTGGAAGCGTCTGTCACGCAAACTATTCGGTTAAATACAGACGATAAGATTGGCAACAATGATAATGACATTCGACATTGACATATATAAAAATGACGGTGACAATGACACTCCTACTGACAGTAATACCAAATCCATAGACGTCGAAGACATTAATGATATGAATGATTAAGATCCTGATATTGATGATGATGATGATGATAATGATGGTGATGATGATGATAATATTAATACTGTTAAACAGAGTCGTACTAATAATTTGAATGATGTTGTCAGTAATACTGACTCTACTGACATTGATGAATGACAAACTGATCTCGGTAGTAACGATTATGAATTATAGTGTAACTGGTGTATTAACTGAGGAGTGTCTTTTCAAAAGGGCTTATTTCTCTACGAAACTCATACGACGGTCAATAGACAGTCCTCAACTGCTAGTAAATGTCATTGAACTCAATAGGATGGTACTTGTGCTCAGGTACAATGCGGTGGTATCGGCGCGCGCGGCGTCGCCGGAGACGCGCTCCCGACGGTCCGCCGTCACCGCGCTGGCGAAGTTCTTCCTCTTCTGCACTGCCATGATCATGTTCTGTGTGCTGCTGTACATACCCGTCTACAATAAGGCCAACGATCAGATGGCAAAAGGTTAGTTTCCGCACTTGAGAAGAAAATGATGATTTTGTGCATTTATCAAAGTTACGCTTTTAATATACTTTATTATAAATACTAGTGTAAAAGAGCCACAATAGTGAGTGAAGACTATGTAGATTCCAACCCTGAATTCATCTTTTTATTCTTATTTTAGATCATGCTACAGTTCAAGAGCTTCAAAATATGTTACATGGATTTTTTATATGTTTGAATAATTGTAAAAAAGCATAACCTAAATGCTTTATAATTGCGTTATCGAGAGAAAATAAAATGTTTATAGGCCTGATAAATGAATCGTTTAGAATGTCCCATTTCCAGGGTTTGTTAATATATTTTTTGATCACAGGTGCAAGATTTTTTTTTAATATAAGGAAAATGAATTATATTTCAGGTGCTGCCGTCGCGGGCTGGTCCATACACACCAACCGCGACACAAAAATATACGTTCAACCCAACAACGTCACCACTATTCACGAACCCAGACACATATGCCCCTCACACACTAGAAATAAAAAGAACAACCTCTTTCTCCTGATCATAGTCTGCTCCTCAACCACACACTTCGACAGACGCGTAGCCATTAGAGAAACGTGGGGACATTACAAAACATATTTACAATTATCAAAAGTTTACAATGAAATTAGAGAGAAATATAAGAATTACAATTATACTTATGATTTGTACCCCTTAGATAGTAATGTTAATAGTGTAAATAGTAGTGAAAAAACAAAAAGAGATATAAGCAGTTTCAAACATCTACTGCCTGAACTAGCGAAAGCGTTACAAAATGATCTTAATGAAGTAGATGAGAAAACTGAAGTACCTGAGGAAAAGAGATTTGAAGATGACGTTATGATACCTGAATTCGATATGAATAAAGAATTATTGGAAGATAATGATTATAACTATGACTACGAAAGTAACGTTATGAAAATACCCCCTAAAGGTTACGAAGATAATACTAATATAGATAAAGTGCTTAATATGTTAAGGAAAGATAAGAACTTTCTTAAAACAGAAGATATTAAAGATGATGTTAAAATTGATGGTGAACCAGATTTTAAGTTGCTCTTTCTTCTTGGGTTGCCAAGTAATGAGAACGATACAGAAGTACAGAGTAAGATAGAAGAAGAAGTGCAGAAGTATGGGGACGTGCTGCAAGAAGGCTTTATAGATTCTTATAATAATCTCACTTTGAAATCTATTATGATGTTGAAGTGGGTCACGAATAAGTGCAATGAAAGCGGTGAGTGGATCATTTTACTATTATCTATCACATTATGACACTAATATTATAAAGGCGAAAGTTTGTGAGTCTGTTTATGTGTATGTTTGTTACTTCTTCATGTTCAAACGGCTGGACCAATTTTGATAAATTTTGGTAAGAAGGTAGCTGATACCCTGGATTAACACATAGGCTGCTTTATATCCCGAAAAAATGTAGTGTTTCCGTTGGATGACCGGGTAACATCGCGCGACGCAGCAAGTAATAATATAAAAAAACATTTTTTTTTCATACATCACGCCGAAACGGCTAGAACGATTTAATTTTTTTGGCTATTCCTAAATAGTCACACTAATATATAAAGGCGAAAGTTTGTAACTGTTTGTATGTTTGATACTTCATCATTTTCTAACGGCTGGACCAATTTTGATAAAATTTGGTATCCAGGTAGCTGACTACTGCCTATATTTTATTGTACTAAACGCCATACGATTAAATAAACTGCTGGTACTTTTTATCCCGAAAAATGTAGTGTTCCCGTAGGTTTGAGAGGGCAGCACTGCGGGGCCCAGCGTTCTTTCAAAAATCCAACTCACATACACAAAGGCATCTTACTCTCCATATATTATGCGAAGTAGTTACCAGATATCCTTGATTTCCAGTTCGCTACATCCTGAAGACTGATGACGACATGTACATCAACGTGCCTGCGCTGGTGATGAACCTGCGGAACAGGTCGCGTGACCACGCGCTGCACCGGCCCTCCAGCCGCGAGTACCTGCTCATCGGGGACCTCATCTGCGGCGCCAGGCCCGTGGGGGACAAGCACAGCAAATGGTGAGAGAGAGACCGCTGCCTCATCATCAGAACAGCTCGCGCCAACATCTGCGGCGCCAGGCCCGTGGGGGACAAGCACAGCAAATGGTGAGAGAGAGACCGCTGCCTCATCATCAGAACAGCTCGCGCCAACATCTGCGGCGCCAGGCCCGTGGGGGACAAGCACAGCAAATGGTGAGAGAGAGACCGCTGCCTCATCATCAGAACAGCTCGCGCCAACATCTGCGGCGCCAGGCCCGTGGGGGACAAGCACAGCAAATGGTGAGAGAGAGACCGCTGCCTCATCATGTCAGAACAGGTCAGCATCTGCTCATCGAGGATCTCATCTGCGGCGCCAGGCCCGTGGGGGACAAGCACAGCAAATGGTGAGAGAGAGACCGCTGCCTCATCATGTCAGAACAAGTCAGCACCTGCTCATCGGGGACCTCATCTGCGGCGCCAGGCCCGTGGGGGACAAGCACAGCAAATGGTGAGAGAGAGACCGCTGCCTTATCATGTCAGAACAGGTCAGCATCTGCTCATCGAGGATCTCATCTGCGGCGCCAGGCCCGCGGGGGACAAGCACAGCAAATGGTGAGAGAGAGACCGCCTCATCATGTCAGAACAGGTCAGCATCTGCTCATCGGGGACCTCATCTGCGGAGCCAGGCCCGTGGGGGGCAAGCACAGCAAATGGTGAGAGAGAGACCGCTGCCTCATCATGTCAGAACAACTCAGCACCTGCTCATCGGGGACCTCATCTGCGGAGCCAGGCCCGTGGGGGACAAGCACAGCAAATGGTGAGAAAGAGACCGCTGCCTTATCATGTCAGAACAGGTCAGCATCTGCTCATCGAGGATCTCATCTGCGGCGCCAGGCCCGTGGGGGACAAGCACAGCAAATGGTGAGAGAGAGACCGCTGCCTCATCATCAGAACAGCTCGCGCCAACATCTGCGGCGCCAGGCCCGTGGGGGGCAAGCACAGCAAATGGTGAGAGAGAGACCGCTGCCTCATCATGTCAGAACAGCTCAGCACCTGCTCATCGGGGACCTCATCTGCGGAGCCAGGCCCGTGGGGGACAAGCACAGCAAATGGTGAGAGAGGGACCGCTGCCTCATTATATCAGAACAGGTCAGCACCTGCTCATCGGGGACCTCATCTGCGGCGCCAGGCCCGTGGGGGACAAGCACAGCAAATGGTTAGAGAGAGACCGCTGCGTCATCATATCAGATCAGCTCGCGCCGGCATCTGCGGCACCAGGCCCGTGGGGGACAAGCACAGCAAATGGTGAGAGAGAGACCGCCTCATCATATCAGAACAGGTCAGCACCTGCTCATCGGGGACCTCATCTGTGGCGCCAGGCCTGTGGGGGACAAGCACAGCAAATGGTGAGAGAGAGACCGCCGCATCATATCAGAACAGGTCAGCACCTGCTCATCGGGGATCTCATCTGCGGCGCCAGGCCCGTGGGGGACAAGCACAGCAAATGGTGAGAGAGAGACCGCCGCATCATATCAGAACAGGTCAGCACCTGCTCATCGGGGATCTCATCTGCGGCGCCAGGCCCGTGGGGGACAAGCACAGCAAATGGTGAGAGAGAGACCGCTGCCTCATCATCATACCAGCTGATAGACGTCCACTTCTGGACAAAGGCCCGCCCCAAAGCTCTTCACAACGATCGGTCTTGCGCCGCCCTCATCTAACCGCCTGCGATCCCAACCAGGCCGACGACCTCCTCCACTTTTTTGGAAGCCTTCTTACGCTGCGTCTTCCGGTCCGCGGTCGCCGCTCAAGAACCTTTTTGCCCTAACGGGGCAACAGTTCTACGAGCAATGTGCCCTGCCCACTGCCACTCAAGATTGACGACTGTCTGTGACATATCTACAACCTTGGTTCTCTTGCGTATCTCATCATTTCGGATTCGATCCCGCGAGAAAACTCCGGGCATAGCTCCATTGCCCTTTGAGTAACTTTTAGCCTTCTTATGAGGCCATGACTAGGGTAGAATTACTTGTAGAATATCATAAGAGAACTGCTGACCGGTTTCACAATTTAGAAAACGGTTTGTGATTATGTTGAATCCGGTTTTTCGGTGTTTCGCTTACTCAGACAGTCACGCCGCTTGGCCGGGCGGTAAGTCAGAAAACAGAAAAACCGCTTCCAGAATCTGTTACAAACCGATCTCTAAATTGTGAAACCGGTTGGATAAAAATGAAACCGGTTGAATAAAAATGAAACCAGTTGAATAAAAATGAAACCGGTTGGTAATTGTCGTGGTTCACTGTAATTATTAAACTGTTTTACTGTATAAAATACTATTTGCCGGCTATGGGAAAGGAAAAGAAATTTAACGCGGACAAAATTGCAGGAATATTCTAGTACAGTCGAATTTTTAAAGTGAGGAAACAATTAACAATTGAGGCGTCTTGACACATTTTTGGTAAAACTTGTGCTCATTAATTGAGGAACTTGACTGTACCTAATATAATAATTTTGTCCACAGGTACAGCCCCCGCTACATGTACTCCGGGCGAGTGTACCCCCGCTATTTGTCCGGCACCGGTTACGCGTTGTCGGCGCCTACTGCGCACGCGTTATACCGCGCCGCGCTACACCAGAATTACTTCCATTTAGAAGACATATACATCACCGGTAAGTAAAAAATTTAAAATAATTTATTAAGGCCATGAAAATAATCTAGAAACCCATGGACAGTATTTACATTGTTGGTGACACCGGTTTAAACCGGTTATCACCATTATGTCACCATCAGACAGTTGTACTACATCGTTGTCTATCAGTTTTTTAGTGGATAAGATGCGTTTGTCGTTTTTCTGTCTCTTTCAGACTGTGGCTAATTGGCTATCTCTTTCTCAGTATAGCTGTATTTATCTTTGTTTGCCACTTTATTTCTGTACGTGTCTTTGTCTCTTTATTTCTACCTCTCCCTATATGTTGGGACGCTACAGTTAAGATGTTTATATCTTTGAAAATGTTTCTAAGAAGTCACGAGAATTCAGAATTCAGAACGAATGACTCTTTTTTGTAGCACAACTATAGGGGTGCGTCCCATGAGATATAACTACATAATATATAATTTCATATTAATAACGTTCACAAGATATAATAAACTTTTGCTATAACATCAAAATCAATATTTTTATTAGGAATAACGGTCAATTAGCATAATACTCATGTTGTAGAATATTTTTTTATATAACACTCAAATACTCTAAATTCAGTTGATATAACATACATAACCTATATCGATCATAGTATATACTTTCTTTTAGTATAATGATTAGAAAATATAATAGCGTATGATATACTAAATAGGTTACAACTGCTACCCCTATGCCCCTAAAATGGAACATGGGTCAAAAACCGATAACTGTAGGTTAGGTTAGGTTTGTTTTATGACCATGGATAGCAGAGCGAGCAAAGCGAGCGGAGCGTCAAAATGCTTGCTTGCATGGAGGTACCTACATTAAAATTTAACAGCGAACTATTGCATACGATATACGTATGTTCACAATTGATAATGGCTGATGAAATTCTGGCAAGTAGGAGTATACCGTTTGGAAGAACTGTGATAAAATAGAATATGGGTCAAAAACCGAAAACTGTAGGTTAGGTTAGGTTTCTTTTATGACCATGGATAGCGGAGCGAGCGAAGCGAGCGGAGCGTTAAAATGCTTGCTTGCATGGAGGTACATATATTAAAATTTTACAGCGAACTATTGCATAAGTATGTACACAATTGATGTGCAGGCGGTCATTCTATACGAGCATTATGCATTTTGGTGTTAGATGTATTGAGTAATATACATTTTAAATCTGAGATATTATGAACGTTATACGTTATGATCGTTATATACAATGATATTATACTTTAATAACGTTATACTTAACAAAAATAGATATTTTGATGTTATATCCAACGTTCGTTATACACCTTGAACGGTATACAAAACAAGCTTATACAATATGAGCGTATATAATAAGAATATTATAGCATGAGTTCTTATATCTTATGTTACTTACCCCAAATATAGTCTAAATGTCAGCTGCTTTGCCCCAAACCAAAACACTATATTACATGACACAATGAAAATAACTATGATAAACTAAGCGAGCTGTATCAACATTACTTAATTGTCTAATTTTCCTAAAAGCGTACGCCGCTGAACTTAATTTTTTTCAAGCACGGCTATATGTGGACTCCATTGCAAATTACTGTCCAATGTTATACTTACTTACTTACTACTCTGGCTCAGTGACCCAAAGAGGATCTTGGCCTCTGACACAAGAGAACGCCATTCTTCTCTGTTTTGCGACTTTTCCCGCCAGTTAGGGATACTTAGGGCGCACAGATCCTTCTCCACTTCATCTTTCCAGCGGTATCTCGGGCGGCCGACCGGACGTTTTCCACTCGGTCGCCCCTGAAACGCTCTCTTCACGGCCCGATCGTCTCCCATCCTCTCCAGGTGACCCAGCCAGCGGAGTCGTGTGGCTTTGATTTCGCCAACTATGTTGGGTGTAGCCACCAGCTCTTCCAACTCCTTATTCCTTCTCCTTCACCAGCTGCCATCCTCATTCCTTATTGGTCCCAGAATCTTTCGCCAGATTTTCATTTCCGCCACTAAGAGCTTATTTTCTTCCTTTTGAGTCAGTGTCCAAGCTTCACACCCATACATCAGAATTGGTCTGATTACCGTTTTGTAGACACGAATCTTGGTTGGTCCACTGATCAATTTGGACGCTAAAACTCTATGGAGTGCTGCAGAGCATCTTAGGGCGTTCTGGATTCGAACATCAATCTCCTCCGCCCTGTGGTTGGTGTCGGTAACTATGCAACCAAGGTACTTAAATCTATCTACGCCTTTGTAGATGGTTGTTCCTACTGCTAAATCCGCTCTTTTTGCTCTGACGTCTTTGTACCTTTTCATGAGGAGATATTCTGCCCAATGTTATACCTAAAAATAATGCCTTATTCACTATTTTTAAACATTCACCATTTAGTAATATAGTAGAATCTACCGCCGTAACATTCGATTAAGCAAATCTAACACATTTAGTTTTCTTGGCATTTAATAGTAAACTAGTTAAGTACTTTATCTAGTGTGCCATTAATTTTCGCATAGCCGTTTTATTTTCGGTTAACCCTGAAAATGTATGATGTATCGACGGATTGAAAAGAAGTTTTGTTTCACGGTGTTTCCACCGGTGGCCGGTCTCAATTCGGTGACCGAGAATTCCTTGATATGTGGTAGCGAGAGCCTCTATGTCCGACACCGTGGAGTTACAAACCAAAACTGCGAATAGATCCGGCTTGTCAGTGGCCTTCTGGTACACACTAGACCCTCGTTACTGTATCTGTGTGGTTACAGTTACAGCTCGCTAAATGAGTACGCTCGGCGAAAGCGTTCCAACGACGTCGTGAACCTAAACTATGACATGCGTACACACTAGAACCTCGTTACTGTATCTGTTTGGATACAGTTTAAAAGCTCGCAAAATGAGTACGCTCGGTGACAACGTTCCGGCGACGTCGTGAGCCTAAACTGTAACACTAGAACCTCGTTACTGTATCACGCATGTTACGGTTACGGCTCGCTAATGAGTACCCGGTTTAACCTATCAGAGTAAAAAAAAAAGATGTGCCCCAAAATCAACAGGGATTGAAAAATACTTGTAGCGGTTAGAATTACAAAGTTTTTGATCATTGAAATTTGGACGGCTGTGGCCGACGTGGCGTCAGGGGCACGACTTTTTGTTGACGGCCACAGCTGACTGTGGCGCTCAAAAGGTTAACGTGCAGTGGCTTGCGCAGGCATGTGCGCGCTGCGCGCGAGTCCGCTGGTGCCGCCGCGCGACGACCCGATGTTCTCGTACGCGGTGGCCGGCGCGCGGCCCGCCTGCGCCGCGCACGCGCGCGTCACCGCGCACCACGTGCCGCCGCACGCGCTGCGCCACACCGCGCGCAGGCTGCTGGACCCCAAGAAGGTTGACCAGTGAGTATATGTCATACAAATCATACAGTACTTTTATCTCACGAGCGCGGGTGAGCCATGTTTGTGTGAGTAGATGTACATGCACATTGCCTCTGTGTGGGTGAGCTCGGGAGCGTTCAGTGCCGGCTCACCCGCACAGAGCCAATGTGCATGTACATTACTCACACAAACATGGCTCACCCGCGCTCGTGGGATAAAAGTACTGTACAATTTTGTCACTATACGGCGAGCGACGGCCCTAGGTGGGAGCGGTAAGTCCGAGCGTGGTGACTCGCTCACTTTCGTCTTGAAATCTTGACCGGGCCTTTAAGAAGCGTAAAGAGTGGCAGTTTCTTCTCTGTAAAATCGTAAAGAAGAAAGGAAAAAAGTCACTGAGCAACAGGTAAGATTCAAGTCAAATGCTTTGCAAAAATAACTATGTGATAGTATCATAAGACTGCAAACCAGTTTTCTGCGCAAAAACTGATTATTAACCGACTTCGAAAAATAACCTGTTTTCCATTCGGCATATGTGTTTTATATTAATATGATTGTGAACCTATTTTGGTATGTGTACAATCAAATTTTGACATAAATGTCAGTGCGTTTATATGATACAAATATAAGATTATAGACCAGTTTGTTATGTTACAAACAGATTTTTTTATAATTATGTTTATAAATTATTATGGCGAAAAACAATTTTTGACATAAAAATATTTATGACAAAAATGTCATAAAAATATTTATGACAAAAATGTTATAAATATAATCGGTGTCAGTTTGAAAACTAAACCGGTTTCACTATATCAAAACCGTTCTATAACATCGGTTATGTACCGGCGTTACGCAAGGCCCTCCGCGGCACGACCCGATGTTTTCTCATACTGTAGCCGGCCTGTGACGGGTCTGCGCCGCTCATACGCAAGTTACAGCACACCATACACCACCCTTAATTTAAGTGGTACTCAATAAGTAATTTGTTTCAGATGTGAAAGAATGAGACTTACGCAGGTAAGGAGGGAGCGTATGCGGCCGAAAACGCGCCCGAAGGGCAAACGACTAACCAAAATTATACCCCCTAGGTTATAAGAACTAACCAACAACTTGGGGATGTCACTACAAAAATATACCTATTCTGTTTTATTAATAGACACACAAGCCAACGAAACCGGTTTTTGTCATAGATGTAAACCGGTTATGAACCGGTTTCAGTATGTCAAAGCTGGTTTCGCATTTACGACTATTTATTACGCGATCAAATCCGTATGAAATAGTTGTAAATTTTATATTGTTAGATTTAATTTGAAATTGGACGCTACGGACAAAAATATGTGGTAATAGAATGAGATAAGGGGGAAATGTAAATTAGAAATCTGCCTTAAATTAATTTATAATCCCTTACTATTAATACCGTATTTTTGTCCCTTTAAAATTTAGATCGTGATAACATTTTTTGTAGTGACCTCTACATTTAAGGGAACGATTGCCTTTTTGTAAAAAGCTACGATAAAGGTTTTCCATTTATTTTATTAGGACTTAGTATTAAATTCAATACGATATGTAGTCGACCCCTAAAATATTGAGCACTTTAGTACCTTGTAATAATAGGCCTCAAACAAAAACAGAGCAGCTAAAATAATCAGGGAGAGTCACTTTCAAAAGTATCAACATTTTCATGGGGCGACTGTACACGATACGGTTTTCGAAACCGGTATCAATTTAATCTTTCTAAAAACGTTAAATTACAAGTTGCCAAAATATAATTTTTCGTTAGAAGTTAAACTTGCTCTCATATCTGTTCATTTTTAACTTTCACTATCATATAAAGTTAAAATAAATAATTGATTTCTCGCCAAATCATATCAGATACTAGCTAAAGTCCTGATCGCGTAGGCAATGAACATGGTTAAGTCATAGACTTACTCAAAATCGGTATTTTTGAGTAAGTTTTCGGTATCATCATGGGTCATCTCTTTTTTTTTGTGAAGTTCTTAACGAATTTGACAAAAAACTTATGAAATGACCAAAGATTGTACCAAATTTTCAGACTGCATTCAAATATTGTATTTCATTGTTAAATAGGTATTTGTTTCGATGAAATAAAAAATGAATGAGCCGCTAAGTTGGCAGCTACAACTACTTGTCGTTAGTATCGAGTTGTGAGATATATTCAATTGAGAAACAAACATAAGGAACAAAGTCTCATTTCCATAATTTAGCTGTTAGAATATTTTTTATACCTAAACTTAGGCATTATGTATGTTTGTTTTGACGTCTGAATCTCATACATTTGTAATTTTTATCGGCATTTGCTATGGGGGCTAGTGCAGTAGATAGGTACCATATAAATCGGATTAATAAATAGATTCTGTCGTCCAATAGGTGATTATGGAAGTTATAAAATTGAAAGCGAAACCGGTTTTCGTTAGTCAATCCGGTCTTAACCTGTTATTTTGACGAATACCGGTTTAATCTTCAATATAGTATTTTGGACTGCCCTTTTTGGACGACAGTGTTACGGTCGTGTACTAAACACGGTGCTGGCTGTATGAAAGAGATGCAACTATATATTAGAGTGAAAAAGATAATATACATAATTATATATAACATTTTATTACAGTCCATGACAGCCACCAACCATCCCTATTGTGGAAAACGGAATGACATTAATAAAACTATTATTTATTTGACTGATACCAAAAAAAATGGTTTCATTACGCCAATAACCGTTTTTTTTTTAAATTAACCGGCATCGGTATCGTAATATAGAAAGCTTAGTTAATTATAATTAAGAATCAATAATCTCCGTTTGTTTCATTATAATATGTAGTTGTGTCTTATTTTCGAGTCTGCACACCGTGGTTGGATCAATCTTCGTAGGATTTAAGACAAATCATTATTTTTCATACAAACTATAATGACTTTCAATAAAAAAATATTTAAGGCATTGTTAATGGAATCTCATGAAAGTACAAAATCATTTATGAGTAGTATAACTGAGGTGAGGAGGGATCTTATAGCGTTTCAGATTAAAATACTTATTTTGATTCTCAAATATGTTTGACTCATATAAATCGTTTTTTTGACACTACTGTATAATATATCCAAGATAGAGGAACGATTATTATATGCGATCATTACAACATTCTTGTCTTTGCCGTGATTCTAAACGCATATACGCGTTCTTGGCATTGGGAGTCGTTTATTATTAAAAATGGCGCTTTAGATCATACGGGGTTCGTCAAAATTTAGCCACGGCAATGAGGCGGTTAAAACGCATATATCGAATAATCACCATTTTTTTATTAGCCGTGATTTGAACTATTTTTTCAACATCACAAATCGTATAGGTATTCACTTAGGCATTCACTGCCAGGAGGCGTGGCCTAGGAACAAACTTGTATCACGGTGAACGCACATATGCGTCGCTGGCATTGGATATCTGTCATCTATCTGATATATAGTCTGACAAAAAAGTGTAGAAATTAAAAAGTGGCAATACTATCATGTCGTCCCCGTTTTCTGCGATTGATTAGAAAGGGACGATACTACAGTGTTGCCACTTTCTTTTTTCAATTTCTACTATTTTTTCGACACATTGTACATAGGTTTTTTTTATGAAGTCATTATAATTTGTATGAAGTTTTCACTACGTAAATATAAGGACAACTCCGTCTTGACATTAATATAATTCTTACATAAATGCTAGCATACACTATAACTGTGGCCAATAGAATAAGTGTGGTAAGATTGTATATAAAATAATGGTGCATGATGTTGAAAAGTATCTAATTATTATTCACTCCTGCAAATAAATAAATACCATTAGGGTTAGTGTAAAAATACGAAAATTTGCTATTGGAAAACTTTGAAACGCTTGGAAATCGAATTTTATTTACCATATTAAATGGTCGAATGTTTGTGTTCATTCTGTTTGCTCTTGTGTCACATGTAGGTATAAGTAAATCTTGACATTTGACTACACATTGGTAAATGGATCTGTTGATTTTGATTCGAGACTCGTCAAAGTTCGAAGTTTTTCCAATAGGAATTCTTAATACACCATTCACCTAAATAAAAAATTAATAAAAAACGGCAGTCTTACGCGTTTTTTTATGTGAATTTGACTGAGAAATTTACTTTTAATTAATTTTATTTCTGAAAATACCCGTAAAAGCACATGTATGTACTGTTTTGTACTTGTTAGATATTTTTACACTGTGCACACTTCGCTTAGCAAAAAAAATGCTTCTGTTTATATGCAGGAGTGGAATAATATTTAAATATTTGTTTTATTAGTTTAGAACCTGTTGTAAATTAATGTAGTTTCGCCCGTTAATAATGTAGATTTAAATATCATTGCATTAAATCACATGCATGGTCATTTTATAATGCACTTTTTTTTAGCATAAGCATAATATTTGTTTTCGTTTTTTGTAGTCTTTCGTCCTTTTGATATTTTTTTCGTCCCTTTCAGATGAAAGAGCCTCAACACAGACTATATGTGCTGTATAAGTACATAAAAATGCTGATTTCTGAGGAATGTTAATATGGCGTAGCTAAATTACGAAACACTCAGTTAATCCTTGTGTATTGAATATGGCTAGGGCTGCCATCTCTAAATTCGCCGAACCCGGACAGACTTAAAAAACCCGGACGTTTGGTGTTAATCGCATTTCTTCCCCGGACTTGTCCGAAAATACTATAATAAAAAAAAAACAATCGCGTTATTTTTCATTCAATTAAAAAGTGTCCGTATTTTTCCCGGACACTGTGAAAAACTCCCCAGGAGGCTCCGGACGGCCTCCAAACTAAGACAAATCCGGGGAACCCCGACCAATGGCAGGCCTAAATATGACGCTTGTGTTTTAATGAAGGTGACCAGCGTTCGTACATTTGAACCCTAAACAAGAAAAAGGTGTCCCAAAATCTTATTTATAAAAAGTTCAATGGCGGAATGAATGCCACCAGGCATTCTTTACTAGTCAAATAAGGCCAAACAGACGCAGTTTATTCGGGATTGATGTACAGTAAAACGTGTATGCACACGATGGAAATAACGTAACAATTACGTAATCTTATATGTTAATCTAGTATGTATAATTTTAAAAGTTTGTATGAGAACATATTTTTCCACTAGTGCGTCACATTCACAGAAAATAAAACACTCGTACTCAAGCGTTACGATCTGGAATATAAATTTTTGGACACTTTTTTTTTTCTAGTCTAGCCTAAAAAACAATTTACAGAAAAAAAAAACGCTCACGTGTATTTTGTTCTTCAGAATTATAATTATGTCACTTTGTTTTTATAAAGACAATATTTGATAATCGACTGTAATTTGCTGCAATAATTTATTTATTACTTGAATATTGCGACTAGGTTTAAAAAATATTGGAACCGAGAAATTTATATTTTTTATGCTATTTTTAAGAATATGAAGACTGAGGTTTTAATTATTTTAATTTATAGCCTGACAAGTTACGTTACGGACTTGGTTATAATGTGGATTATAAATGGTGCACATTATGAACTTTCTAACGACAAAATGAAGGAATGTATGAAATGTCAAAATCAAAGTGTTTTATTTTGTAAAACATAGGTGAATATAGGCGGAACAAAAACATAAAGTAACACTATGTTTTGCCAGATAAGTTTCTTTGCTCGCGTGTAGTTTGTGTATTTCTAAGGTTTTTTGTTTTAATAATAGCCATAAAATGGAATAGTATTGTGTAAAAATTAATGAAAAATATTCATAATAATTTGCAACATTCATTTAAGGTGGTGCGCGCATCATCGTCCGCATATTTATTTTTTCTTTACCATAATCCGGTTAAAAGTATCATCAGTAAAGTAACCACCTTTAGATGTGCAGCAGTCCCTGTAGTATTTTAGGTTATACTTTTTCAACTTATGAAATGTACTGTCATCAGGGAGGTATCAGGGTTTAGTTCTGTAATGGTAAGATTAATCAAATTATTTTTAATTATTCAAGACATTTACTGACATCTTTATTCATTAACTATTGCCATATATAAGCGCCATTGTCAGTCGTATATCAACTTGTCAGGCTATAACTATGTATTAATTACGGGTGTAAAGTAAACTAGCTACGCCATTGCTATATATACACCCTCGCCTTTACGACAATTTAACCCTTTCGATGCCCATGACGACACGCGTGCGTTAAGGGTTTTACATAGTGAGGAAACCTTAAATGGGTAATATATACAAAAAGGTATATTCGTAATATGTACAATTAGCTGGAAAAGTAGTCACATACAATGAAGAACAGAAAAATCTGCACAATCGCTATTCTTTTGAATAGAGTGCTTTAGGTTGATTTTGAACACACAGTCACACATAAAACTACTTCTGCTGCTAACTGTACATTACAATACAAATCTCATAGCATAGTTATTGCATGTGTTATAGAAACGATGACAGTGACAAAATAAAAAATAGAAGCTCGGTGCAACGGCGAAATATCTCGCGAGGAATAGGCTAGTTGTCCCATTTAAGAAATATATTTGAAATGGTTACAGATCTTACTTGCTCTAAAAAAATGTATCGTATTTTATTGAGAGCTAGAATAGCTAAATTTTATTAACTGAAAATATAAATTTCTTGAACAGACAAAAACGCCATCTCCCATCTGTAGCGTTACGTAGAATACAGAGTAAATAAACAGAAGGACTACTCCGATGATCGAAATTCGACCATCGTATAGTGCCGTCCCGCTCACTCAAATATACCTTAACAGGAGATCGAGAGAGACGGCACTATTCGGAATCGTCGGAATAGCCTTTCAGCTTTCTTTACGAGACTGATGACGCCACTATCATGAGTGAAAATGGCGGCAGCGTTTTTCAGCCATCTTCTCCTTTTATGAACTGAACAGTATATATTTAGGTTTCCTATGCTAAATACTATACGTTAGTTTAATAGAATTTAACATGAGTCAACTAGCCTATTGTGTGTTAGCACAATTCCTCGCCAGATATTTCGTCGTTGCGTCGGGCGTTGTGTTTTGTCCCAACCACGCTAAATCTACAGAAGTCTGCCTCAAATAGTAGCCCGGTATTATCTTATAGCCCCATTTCTTGGTAACTTCAGAGACATTTAAATAACTCTGGAGACAGTAAAAAGTATCGGAAAAGTTGATTTACCCATTCATTGTATTTTTGACTGTTACGGTGACAATGGGTTACTTCTATAGACTTGGCAAGGTTTGATCCTGCAATGAAAAATAAAGTCGTAAGGGTAGTTTATTTTATTGTGATATCATCGTATGATTAAAATTATTTGCTCATTTATTATTTAGTTGTGTACTAATTTTAGCACATAAAAACACTAATGAATTGGTCAATTTTCAAGTAAAAAAATGTGTACACACCCAATATACCAGGTTGTCGATATGAAATATTATGAGATTACTTTCAAAAGTGACACCATATCCTTTTGATATTTTTATGAATTATTTTATGGTTTATTTTCATTATCAGTATTTACGGAATCTATTTTTACGTTTTTACTTAAATTTTACACATGGCTTTTAGTCGCGTTAGATGATATTATTTAAAATGGAGAATATGTAAAAATTTTAGAATGTAAGTAGGCATTAATTTGTTGTGACCCTCCTTACACGATGCTACTCTTCATATACAATTTCTAATAAAATATTACATACGACTTTTCAATAAGTATTACTTTAAATGAATCAAAATAGTTTTTTTTAAGCAGTAACGTCTGCTAAACTCAAAACAAAATGAGATCCTGCTCGCATTATAATATTTTTCAAGTTTTCGCTTCAATATAAACTTTAGTCGAAATCATCCTTTATATTTCTATGATATTTTGTTAGTTGCTTGTGAAAACACTGTTTTCCATATAATAAATGACTGAGTAGTGTCGTGTTAGACGGGCAGTGTTTAGAATTTTATCAAAGTGATGTTAGTGCCTTTTAAACTTTCATTTTTTACCATTTACTCATACTATACCTATATTATCGTGCTATATTATTTTATAAGTCAAATATATCGCTTTTACACGATCTGAACACTATATGAAATGTTATATTGCAATTATATTAATATTGAATTACATTTTGTTGCAGTTTTGTCAAATATTTAAAGTAGATCATGAATTTATTTAGTTTTTTTTTTAGGTAAAAGTGCAAATGTTCATTAGTCTCGAACTTTTTATTAATATATACATTGTTAGCCCACTATTGCTTGTACAACCACAAATGAAGTAAATATTTGTTTTAATTCTAGTACATTTTTTTTTTTTAATTCTTGATTCGTTTTGGATTACAAATTTCACCTTAGCCTATGAATTTCAATTGAGTAGGGAATCTCGCCTGCTATCTCCTCTGCTCCTAGGCCTTCTGACTTGCAAGTATGTGTATTATTTGCGCCCCTTTAAAGTGCTTTTCCATCGGCGAGGCGAGATATACAAGTATTGAAAATCGCCGAAATTTTTATATTAAATATTGCTATTTAAAGACTACAGCGAGTCTGCGTGAGAGAGTGATACTTGTAATTTTTTTGTACCGCCCCGCCTCAGTAATGGAAAAGCGCCTATCTCAAAAATTCTTATTTTCATCATACTATTAAATATTTACTAAAATCAATGGTTTTTAAATCAAACTAACATTTTTATATATTTTGATCCCTCATCTTTATGTTTGTGTCAATAGGGCCTAGTGCGCAATTGTATTAAAAAAAAAACACCCTCAACAAAAAATACGTATGTACTGGATATAATTATGCACTAGACCATTGATATTGTTCATTGCATATGTGTGTTGTGTTGTGTTGTGTTATGTATGTGGTTTTGATATATTCTACTGGCCAAATTATAAGTGTTATTCTATCGTTTTATAGATGTAGATATCGAGAGCTATACATGGTAACTGAATCTCTTAATATAAGTCTCATTATCTCAAATGCATCTAGCCAAGTAACAGTATAAAGTCTACTTTGCCTCGTTCTCTCCTTGGTGAAAATGAATAAGAGTAAATGAGATGGCTACATCTTCCCGTCGACATATAATATCCAGCATACTTAAGTAATAGCTTTAACTTACTAGTAAATCCAGTATTTTTACACTCAATCCCGTTTTGTCATAATGTTGTGTCTGTCAGAATCATAGCTTTTGTGAAGTGAGATATTTTAAAGAAAATTATTCTAAAATCATTCCAAAATGTTTCCTTTCGCTTTATTTTTGTTTTCTGGATTTTTATTCTCTGTACGTGTGAAATTGGTATGGAAACTAGTTTCTATTAGAACGAAGCAAGTTTCCACTGGTTATTATTATTATAGCAAAAACCAGCTTTTACTCATTTTCAAGATCTACAATCCATATTATACTGGTGTATTTGTTTTAAGAAACTTACTTCGGTTGGTTGGATCTTTTCTGTATTTGTTTTTCAAGCTAACTATATTTAAGCTATCCCATTTGTACATACAAAATATTTCTCGGTAAATTTTCAATCTCTTGCTTTATATTTATGGTACAATAGCAAAGGTATAAAAACAATAACACGTGACCGGGCCCATACGCAATATCTCACGTCCTTTATGGGATAGAAAACTCAATTTTCTCACCGGGAAATGTACAATTGTAAACACACCACGAGCAAATATGAGATAGCCTCATTCGATCTACAATCGCTTGTATTTTACCGCTCTTGGTGTGTAATTATAATGTACAATTTTGTTAAATTGTCGCATCAGGCTGTGGTATGCCTTCTACAACTATATAATAAATCAGATGAAATTAGAATATAAGCAGTTTGTATATGCATTAAAATTATTTGCAATCAAAATGGTTCCATAAGATTTCAGGAGATTTTTAAATACACAACAAAGATTCATTTGCTTTTTCATTTCATATGAAATTACTTTCAGTGCCTGTGACGACACGTTGTCGTGATTTTGCATAAATGATGGGGCATTTTTTTTATGTCGTGAGTTTGAATGTTTTCAATAAAAATCTAAACAAAACTGCCTTCTTCGCTGTTTTTAGACCGTATAATAACTGAGTACAGAAACGCAAGGTTAAAAACATTACAAAATTGGCAAATACTTGACAATGTATCCAAAACTTGATTAGATAATTATTAATTCAAAAATGGCGTGTAAAGAATAGAAAATATTAAAATAACATGACAATGTTCATTATTTCAGGGCTATTTAGTAAAAACGTAATATATTATTATTTATTATAGTTACAAATTTTCTTTCGATGTTAAGACAAGAAATAATAATAATACGTAATGTTTTTAGACCTCCGCAGTTCATGAAAGGATTAGATAGCAATCGCTTCTTTCCAAAATACCACAATCATAGAATTTTTTATAAGTATTACCATGTTCTAGAACCTTAATCGCACGAAACAAAAATAGTATATAAATTATTTTACAAAAACCTATACAAACTTAGCATTGATACAGTAATTTTAAAAATGCAGTAACGCAGTAAAAAATGCAGTAATTTAACGCAGTAACGTCTGCTCACTTAAACTAAATATTTATATAGAAGCGTAAAAAATGAAAAAAAAAAAATTGCTTTGAGTGTTGCATTTTGCTTTTCAATTTTTCCCTTCTATATAAATATTTATATATGTCTTGGATCTGATCGTGGCGTTTTTAAAACGCTCTGTTACAATGTGTGGTATTTTGGAAAGGTATATAGCCTAGGTGGATTAATAGATTTATTCTTCATCCTTTATCAGCATATTGAAATCGTCCTTCCTCATTATATGTAGATCTCTCGAAATTGATCATGTTTTGAAATATATTTAAATAAATCTATCATTAAAACTTCGTAAATTTGTTCCATTTTATTGTTAATATTATATTAAATGAAGTTTGTATAGAAATGCATTTTGACAGTTTTACATTATATTGATTTACTTATTTATTACAATCAAAGCGAGACTTTACCGCGTTTAAATAAAATTTAATTAACTTTCGTTGGTTGATAATGTTCCATTGTCTCTACCTTCTCTTCACGTCCATCCCAGACTGTGATGAGACGGGCGAAACGTCGAAATATTACCAACTTAAGGTGATTAACTAATATTTATACGCAATATATCTTGTATTTATTGCGATAGTAGTTTTACATTAATGTTACTCCAAGGGCCCATTTCACGAAGATAAATTTTACTAATTACAAGCGGTAGTCCCTTTTCAACTTCTTATATTAGAAAGAGACTTCCGCTTGTATCTTGGGCCCAAGGTAGCCAATCAAGCCAATGTAAAACTGTAAAAATGTCGGATATAGTCTATGAAAAGGTTGTAGAGAGAATTCTCGACGAAGGCCATGTTAATGTAGGATAAATTAAAAGATATAGAAAGGCAATGTCCCAGAGGCTACGATCCATTTTGAACCTTAAGTCTATGTTAGCAAGCTAATTGCCTACACCAGCACGCACCAGTGTACTAGCACTCCGCCTTTGTTCGGACGAAATCGGCGCGCGCGTGTAGCCCGAAGCGTGCGTGCAACAGCCAGTTGCATTTTAGAGAAACGCCCAATAAAAGATTGTCCCTTAATATTTATTTATTTATAGAAATAACCGGTTATAACCGGTTTTACTATGTTAAAATGCCGGATTTGTATAACTACACACACATGATAAATTACTTTTATATATATATAATATATAAAACTTTATTGCACAATAAAAAAAATACAAATGGCGGATTTAATGCCTTCAGTTATTCTCTACCAGTCAACCACTGGGTTTGATGTTAATTATTGGTACTAATGTTTATAGACAAGGTTCAAGATTTATGGTTCTAAATGGCGGTCCTCAAGCCTTGTAAAATAGTTATTTTTCATACTTGTAAAGTGTTGCAATATAAATAAATTGTAATAATAGCTTCGCCTTTTAAAGAGTCCCTAACGCATAGTGTTCTGGATTGTGATGAATTTTGTAATAAATGAAAACGAATGAATTTTATGACTTTTATTTACCTTTTTTTTACATAGAAGTCGCTTATTTAAATGCAAATGAAGAATGATTACAATCAAGTTTTAAACACTAGAACTCATTGTATCATCATCGGACTTAGAGTTAATATTTAAAATAGCGGATAGCCAAATAAAAAATGTAATAACGTAATAATATTTCTTTATTAATTATATATCTAATGCATAAACGCATGTATTGAATGAAATTGACGTAATAAAAACAGCGTTCAGTTAAAAATGTGGAATTGAAATCATAGTTGACAAACATCAGTTACAATCCAATTTGTAAAAGTCGAAGTTAATCTACAAAGAAGAATTTAAGTTACAAGTAAAATCACAAATGTAGTTGACGATCGTCATTTACTAAGCATCACATGTAATAGTAAACGAAGGTCATTTACAATCTAAGCAGCATATGTAAATGTTTACAAAGGTTATTTACACTAAGCTGCATGCGAATGTTGAAGGTCATTTACAATCTATGCTGCGTTCGTAATAATTGACGAAGGTCATTTACAATTTAAGCGGCATGAGCAAAGTATACAAATAACGCATTCACTGCCTGCATATATGCGTTTCGGTTATTTTGACCCAGTGCTATGAACGCACATGTGCGTTCATAATGTTAGTGACTTTCACGGTGCCTCCATCAATAGTTGGTTGAACTCACATGTGCGTTTGAGGCATAGAAAAATGCGGCACCAGCCGTCGCGCGACAGCATCACCCATCAGTCTCTTACGATACTGTACAGAAAGGGATAGGTGTCATATCTCGCGCGAGAGACTCGCGTGTCTAAATTGTGGGTGGCGAATGTCAAGGAAAAGTGGTAGTGAATGCGTTAGCTGACTAAGCTCATTTACATACCCCGGGGTTTAAGGTGCACTGATTGTGCCTGTGCGCCGAAAATCGCGGGGTTTACAAGCGATGACGTAGGTTTAGAAGCAGCCGAAATCGCAGATGTAGTAGTTGATGAACGAACGGAGCAGATAGTTGGCGCGGTAGAAGAAAACTTCGCGTTCGTAGATGTTCATGTAGGAGAGGTCCTTAGTCAGGAACTTGTCCGTTGGCGGGTCTGTAAAAAACACAGAACATGTAGGTACCTAACTTAGAATAAATAGCTACGCTTGAACGATAGTCCTCGTACAACAGATTTGCGAAGGATGAAGCCGGTTTTGGTTTCTAGGTGTATTCATTCTAAGGTACCTAAGTAATGTTGATAACGTAAATCAGAAATGAGAACTTCGATGGGCTGTTTTATTTTTTGATGCTTATCCAATAATATCCACAATGTATAAAAAGTGGGGTGTAGTGCAACAAAAAATGTATAATTTGTTTCAAAAACTACTCGAAATTGACAAAATTCACGCAGAAAACTGTTTTTTTTTTGTCAACTTATTTTCGACTAGTAGAGTTGCTAAGCCGCGAAATCGTGCACATCGGGTTACAAGCATGAAATTTCTACCACACATAGAGCGTTCCGCGGTGATTATTTTCAGATGTGGAGGGAAGTCAGATTCGTCCCCTGCGTGGCGGGAGAGCGGGGTGAAGAGGACCAATACTGCTCGTTTTCTTTTTTATTACTGGATCAGTTAAGGCTATTACGGCTTGTGCGCCATCTTTTTCGTGTAAAACAGATATCAGCAATATTTTTTTTATGTTATTTAAGTACAGTCCGATGCGCACAATTATGTTAGAAAACAGCGGACTAACGACTCTACTAGACTGGTCGCAATGAAAGCATGAAATAGCTATGTTAATACCTAGAAGTCAGGGAAAAGTATTATTCACTTCAAAAGTTGGTTGAAATTATCAAATTGTTTGTCAATTATGTGTACAAACCGCGAGAGTATAAAGTGTTATATTGCAAACCTCCTATTTTAAAGTCGGTTTATAAATAGCTACTTACCATTGGCGTTGATGTGGAAGATTGGCAGTGCGGTGACGTCAGCGAAGGTGAACGCGTTGCAGATGTTGAGCTTGTTGGCGCGGGGCACCGTCATCGTCAGGCGGACCAGAGCTGTGGACATCGGGCATTATAGTACATTACTGCAGACGGCGAAGAAGGGCTTGCCGGGTGAGTAGGCATAGACGGCCGACCGTAGGGAGGTGTAGTGATACGCGAATAGTCACGGGCGTCGCGGCTAGGGTATGTATAGTGCTTTTCTCAAACATATGCTATGAAGTAAAAAAATCTACCACTCAAAAAAAAACAGCTGTTTAGCCTGTTCATGAACACAGACGCCATGTTTAAAAAACATATTTCCCGGCCTAGGTCTTCAATTTTGTATGAAATTATTTTACAGTTCTTTCGAGTTGTTCCGCCCGTAACGGAATATTACATAGTCTGTTATAACTATAACGCATACCGATTTTAATTTAACTTGTAGGTTAGGTACTAATGTTCCGCAGAAAATTATTTTACCGAACGTAATATTTCGCATAATGCTTATTTCTCATAATTGTTATTCTATCACCATTGACTTCTCCGAAAAGTATATAAAATAAATCTAAACTAACCTTCCCTGATCTACTAGGATGCACCAAAACATTTTTAAATCCCAGTTTCAGTTAAAGACATTTTCTGCTAAATGAGCATTTATGCGAAACATTATAGTTGCCGGCAAACTTTTAGAACAAAAATGGCGGATCTGCGCATGTACATTTGTACGTAAATCGGCTACTCTGTCATGATAAAGTGAAAAGCCCCATATTTGTGTGGATTTCATAGTACGATGTGACATTTTAACTTAGCACGGCAGTACTGCGCAGTCAAGGTTATGCTCTAAAAGTTTGCCGGCAGCTGTACGTACGGTAAAACAATTTTCTGCCAGATGAGGGTAACCCATAGGTACTAACGGTATGTGCTGCGGATGTGGAAGTTGTAGATGGAGTCCTCACGCAGAGAGTAATGCTGCAGCATCTGACGGTCGGATTCGAAGTCGAGGTTGGGGCAGTCTACTCCGATGACGGCTGTGTCGGTCTTCTTGTTGAAGCTGGATAGTAGAATAGTAGATTGATTACCGGGGACCTTTGATAACGTCTTATATAAATCGATAAATGCCGGCTGCACGCACGAAAAAGCATGCTTCATTGTCACGTTGCACTGTGGAAATTCGGCTCTTCATAGAAATAGCAACATTTCTCTATTCTACATATGTTTTTTGATTGAAATCCAATCTAGTCATGATTTTTAGGTAAAATAATGATCATGGGCAAATTTGGACAATAAACCGAGGAGTAATAATTTTCTTAACGTAAATATGGTATGGAGTGTACATGAAAAAAAAAATCACAAAAAGTGCAAAGAAATCGTATTAGTATAAATTATTTATAATTTTTTGGCCTAATCATAATTTATATGGAGAGTCGAATTTCGTCTTACAGTGCGTTCCACCTTAGACGAGGGTGCAAGCGAGAGCGCGGAACAAGCGATAGAGAGGCACGATCGGACTAAGCATTCGACTTGTGACGCATCTATCTAACTTCCACTCCATCGGCCGGCATTCAATACATAAGAAATATGAAATTTTTCATCAATGTTTTCTTATGACGTTATTACTTAAAATTATCCTCCGTAAACCGACTTTACAGACACCAATACTCACCATTTTTTTTCTTTGTGTCATTACATAGCTTTTGAGCTACTCGTAATTTTATTCATATAACTTCAGTATAATTCAAGATGTAGATTACTCTATTATAGGTATCTTTACAAAATACTTACAAGAACTCAGAAACGTAACACTTGTCATGATTCCTGACGACTAGCTGTTGATCAATGTATGACGCATTGAAGTACGGGGTCTCGAAGCGCCACGACGAGATGGTGTACTCGGCGGGAAGCGAACCCTGGACCTGTGGTTGGCATTGCGAGTTGGCTTTTAGGTTGTCGCGGATGCAGTGGTGGTCGCTCAGTACGCAGGGGCGGACGATGTCGCTGGCTACAAGGAGACACGATTTATAGAGTATTGTGTACAGTACAGACAAACATTATTTAAAGTAAAATGGGATAAGGCTATCACGGTCCAACAACTGTCTTAATAAAAGTTTTTTTCTAAAATAAAATGTTGTAGCAAATCGTATAACTTTGACAAATTTATCAGGAAAGTTTTTAGATTGGGGGTTTCAGGATATACCGTGTATTCCATCCAAGTGAAAAGTCGCACTATATTGGAAACATTTAAGACTTACGAAAGTACACAGATTTTTTATAACATATTTTAAACTGATTGCTGGTCTAATCTTAAATGTTTACTAATATTGTCGTTATTATTAATAATATTGTGCCATTTCCGGCTAATTTACTATGATGGAAATATGGCACGGCAAGTAATGTTAGTGGATTAAAAGACCCAAGAACAGGTGGTGCTAAGTTACGATAGCGTAAAGAACCCCAAATCCAGAAATGATTGTACGTATTTAATAATAGGTACGTGTAGTTAGTTAATTTATTTGCATTATACAGTTTCAAAGTGTTTTTCAAGGCTAGTGGCGCTATCTGGTGAGCAGAAAAACAATTGCCCTTATTGCAAAATATTTGGTAAGTAGGTAGGTATTATACCTACTTATACGGTGTGACCCCAAGCCAACTGAGTCCCTAAGGCCAAACTTATAGGAGTTATTCTGGGGCAAGCCTCGAACTGACAACGGATCATTTTTTCTTTTGCCCCGGGGCCATCAAAGGTATATAACGAAACCTTTTGAACGCCAAGCGTATTAAGTAAATCAAACAGTACATTGACATCACAGCAAAAAATAAAGCATTGCTCCAAAATCAAAAGGGATTGCAAAATACTTGTAGCGTTTTGAAGTAAAAAGATTTTGATCATAAAAATTTGGACAGCAGTGGCGTAGTAGTAGTTGATAGCCTCAGCCGTATTCGACGTTCAAAAGGTTAATCATAGTTTAGTGAAACTTACCCTTAGCCAGAGAAAGAGCTGCGAACACAAACAGTGCTTTGGACAGCATCTTGGTAACGACCGTCGGGTCTCCTCGCTCGAAGACTATTGCTACCTATGGAACAACAGGGTAAGAAACAACGTTACTCACCACCTGTGTCAATAGCTGACGGTAATCGATTTGCCAAGTTATATTTGCGGTGGTTTCTGTTATTTCCAGTGATAAACACGGCCCATGCAACATGGCGGTCTTCGGCGAAAAATAAATTAATAGTAATTAATAAATATAAATTAATAGTAATTAATAAATATAAATTAATAGTAATTAATAAATATAAATGATTACTGGCAGACGCTGAGAAAGAAGGGCTTGCCGGGTGAGTAGGTATAGACGGCGCCGTGCGGAGGCCGGATAGGGATACGAAGCCGGGAATCCCTTTTCACGGCTAAGGCATGTATAGTGCTTTTCTTAAACATATGCAATGAAATAAAAAGGTACGCCACTTAAAAGAAATATAATTCAGCTGTTTAGCCTGTCCATGAACACAGACACAGACGCCATGTTTAAAAAGATAACTTCCCGGCCTAGGACTTCAATTTTGTATGAAATTCCTTTACAGTTCTCTCGAGTTGTTCCGCCCGAAACGTATAACTTCGAAGCCTGTTATAAAACGCACGTTATGGCGACATTTCATTGCATGTTTGAGAAAACGTAACTATATTACACTCAATAGAACATATTTTCATATCAATATCGCGGGATAATAATTATTTTCATATTAAAATTTTCTATATGAAACTCGCGGTGTTGTGTTGCACGGGCAGTGCCGATCACAGGTTATTTCAGTCCAATTTATTGACCGATTGAGCGAAGCGTCCGTTTCAACTTGGCCTGAGATTCCTTCGCATGTCAGGATGTCCGTATGTCCGGATTTCCGATTGTTCTCGCCTACAGGCCGCATTTCTCAACCGATTCTCGTGAAATTTTTGTGAGCGGGTGTAATAATTATTAGATTGTAGCGGGTGTAGTCGGTTTGTCGAAATCTTTCAATATGTTGGAGATACGAGTATGAAGGTTGGAAACGTAATAAAGTCATATTTCAGCGATTTTGAAAAACTGTCGCGAATTCTACAGCTACATTAAACAAAGCACACGATTTCGAGACATAATTCCTTCGCACCATTCTGGTTTCATGTCCAATTCTTTCGCCGTTCAGGCAAGTCGTCTTTGGAATACACTCCCTCTCTCTATTAGACAAGCCCCAAGCAAGGAAGTTTTCAAGCGGTTGCTACGTAAGCACCTGCTCGAACAAGAGCTCGAATAGTGTCCATCATCCTATGCAGTAGACATTTCATCGTATTTATTATTATAATAATATATAATATACATCTTATAGTATGTAAATATAATTATGTATCATTGTATTTATGGTTAAGTTATATAATATACATTTATTCACTTGTATCTTAGATGCTTTCCGAACGATTAATTTTCTACTCTGCACCCACTTGAAGCATCTCTGTTTGGCCCTATGGTTAAGTTCCCGATTTGTACTGGCTTTTGCTTTGTGCAATAAAGTTTAAATAAATAAACAAATTATAAATAATAGACTATAAAGTTATAAAACAATTTTTACGCGTTTAAATATAAAAAATAAAATAAACTGACAATTTAACCTGAATATTCGTTTTTTTTCAACTGTATTCTAACTTTGTAATTTTGTAATGCTCACGCAGATGGCCAAAAACAATGGAGTTGAATTTACGTATAAATTATTATAGAAAACATATCAGTACAACTGAAAAGCCGTAAGCAATACTTACCAACGTTTTAAAGTAGTGTTCTCAGTGGGTACGATAGAGTAGAATTTAGCTCGTTGCAATTTCTGAAAGAAAGTATGTTTAATTGTAAAGATACATAGTAAGTAGATAATGATTTGTTACTTTGTTTAGTCACGATCTTATTGTTCGAGTTATTTGTTTAGTTGCGGCGTCAAACTGAATTTATAGGTTTGTATTTTAAACATTATTTAGTGCTTAATATTTTCTTCGGTTTCCGCAGCTGTCACACATTTGAATAAAACTATGTAAACGGATAATATCGCGTATATTGCACAAATGTAACTTTGACAAAAAAATATTGATTTTCTCAGTCAAACCTTGACAATCTTATTGTAACTGCTCAAACAATTAAGAGGCCTTATTCCTTTTAAAATTTATTTTTCTCATATTATGACAAATATACTGATTTCAACCAACTTTTTTAAGTGAATAACACTTTTCTCCGAGTTCTAGGTAGTAACATAGCAATTTCAGGCTTTCATTGCGTAGTTTTTGAAACAAAAATTATCAATGAAAAGTTCAAACAGTAGGTTTCACATATATACCTATAAATCTCAATAGCCCTGTTCTAGGTAGTAACATCAATAATATGTTAAAAAACATGTTTGCTCATAGAGAAAAATGTCTAAAACCATCAGCATTTGAAAAGGAATAAGGCCTCTTAATATACGCGATATATTCCCTTTAACCTTTTGACAGCCACAGTCGGCTGTGGCCGTCAACAAAAAATCGTGCCCCTGACGCCACGTCGGCCACAGCCGTCCAAATTTCAATGATCAAAAACTTTGTAATTCTAACCGCTACAAGTATTTTTCAATCCCTGTTGATTTTGGGGCACATCTTTTTTTTTTACTCTGGCGTCAGTGGCACGGTAAATTGCTAGACCGCTTGGCGGTCAATAGGTTAAATCGTTTTATTTATATTATTTTGTGCTGTAAAATCTTAGTCATTTGACCACCATATCCAATAATTCAAAAAGACGCCATTGCCTCTGCAGTCTCGTTCCACTATCTTGTGGGCCCCACCTTAGTAAGGTCCAACAATGTTAGTGAAATGAAATGAAATGTTTACAATGAAGCGAAAAGTTGAAAAGTTTGACGGTTTTGGCAGGGTTCGAACTTGCGTCTTCAACAGCTTTCCGGGCCAACAAAAGCGTCCTACCTATTGGACCACCGAACCTGATGCGAGAGCCATTGAATTTTTCAACCAGTTGCTTCTGCATGCCTTAGGGTGGCATCGTAGCGGAATGATGTCCACAGCCGTCTTTGGCTTTCAAATGGTTGAAGCTTTCTCTAAGTAACGCGCACTATTGTTTCAAGTAGAAGTATAAATAATAGTGTGGTAAATATGAATCGGGTAACGGGCGTTTCGTAATCCACGAATGTTCATTTTTTGAAGCATCTTACTGTTCTTAAATAAAAAAAACCCTCCAATCTTAGAATACCTATACGCCTAGAACGAGTTTTCATACAACAGATTTACGCGCACCTAAATCTGACAATGACCCAAGTAGTGGATGTTTTTTAAAAATTTCGAACTCGTTTTATGAGTAGCATACGACGGTACACGAGAGATATCAATAGATTGACGCGGTTGGCGCAGTGGTTAAGTTACTGCCTACTGAGCCGACGGTCCCGGGTTTGAATCCCGGCAAGGGCAAATATTTGTGTGATGAACACGAATATTTGTGCCTGGGTCATGGATGTTCTATATGTATTTCAGTATTTATTTATCTATATAAGTATGTATATCGTCGCCTTGTACCCATAACACAAGCCTTCTGGAGCTCAATTTGGGACTAGGTTGATTTGTGTGATATTTATTTATTCATTTTATTTATTTATCAACCATAAATATCCAAGCACAAATATTCGAGTTCATCACACAAATATTTGCCCTGGCGCCAAAAGTTTTGACCCTTTGATATACTTTTAGATTTAATAATATTGTTAATATACTTCAATTTAAGAGCTACGCCCTTGTCGGTGAAGTAATTGTCAGCCGTTATTTTCTTGGGGTTTCTCCTTCCTTAAAATATACTTAAGCAAGCGTAATTCGTACTTACTTTTTGTATTCGCTTGTGTGCAATGTCTTTGTCACGTTCGTATCAGAGAATTTCTAAATCCACTTATAAAAGTACAATCAAATAACTTTAAAAACGTCTGTTTTATTTAATTACACAACATTAAATAATATTTTTAGAGAGAGGTGCTTAAATACCATACGCAAGTCGCTTTATAAACAATTATTCATCGATCAGGCATTTTATTTACCACTTTTAATTAGTCATTATTTGTACAATTGATGGAAAAGCTGGCAACCTAGATATTTTAACACGGTTAAGAATTTTCTAGAAAATTCTGCAGATGTAATTGTATTTCCAAGGACTGAAATGTAGGTAAGTTAAGTTGGCATTTTCAGTACTTCGTTGTCTAAAGTAACTAAAATTAAATTAAACTGACGATTCCTGGCTACTCTTTTTTTATCTTTATTTAAAGAGCTTAGTCTTTATTTAAAGAATTATGAATTAGTCGTTGAGGCGATTATGTATGAGGTTTATAAAAAATAATAATGCAGTTTTTTATTAAATCTAAAATCGATGCCATGGTTCCTAAGCATAGATTTCCCCATCTCTTATAGTTTTCGTTTTCTCCCTACTGACCCATTTGGATTGGTCACCCTGTATAACGATCGGAGTAGCCTTTCTGCGAGCCTGTTTTATCACGCGATAAATAAGTGACAAAGCATCCGTCACGTTTTGAAAAAATGCGAATGGGAGTGACCTAGATTATTTGTTTTTTTTGTCATAGGGGGCAAACGAGCAAACGAATCGCCTGATGGAAAGCGATTACCGTCGCCCATAGACACCTGCAACACCAGAGGAGTCACAACTCACAAGTGCGTTGCCGACCTTAATGATAAACGAAACCATCATAGGTGCTTTCATAATTTATAACTTTGATTTGCCTTGTCAATAGACAGAAAGTTAACAATTTATTGAAGTTGTGTAATAGTAGGCACCCGTGTAAATCGTTTTTATCGTAGTCAGGTAAAAAGTATCCTATAAACATCTTCGGATGTCCAACTATCCCTGTACCAAATTTGATTCAAATCCGTCCAGCCATTTTGGCGTGATGAGAGGATAAATAAATTATGACCTGAATCAAAACTGGCGCAGGCGGGGTCACCTCATTCATTCTAGAGTACCTACTTCATATATGTACAGTGGAATCCGTTTATAATGACATCGAAGGGAATTGACAAACACGTCATAATAAGCGGACAAAGCGTTTAGTGAAAAAAAAAAAAGATTGCTAAATCCGGTTCTTGTTTTTGAAAATCTTTGAGTTTGTCGAATGACCCACGCCAAATTCCTTCGCGAGAGAAGAGTTTGATTCCCCATTTTCTAAACTGCATATTATTGCATCTTTCACCTCGATCGTAAATGCTTTGCTTTTTGGCTAAAAGCAATGCGTAACCTTCAAAGTGTCAATTATTCACTGAGATTCAAAACAAAAACGAGTCACAAACGTCGTCGTCGGGGATCAACGAATACTACAGAAGGTAGTATAAAGAATCATGTCGGTCATTATAACCGGACTAATTTATTAAAAATGGGTCATAATAAGGGACATGTCACTGTAAGCGAAGTCATTATATCCGACTTCTTTTACGAAGAATTTTATATGAAAACCAGAGTTCGTTGTGTAGTCACGTCATAAAAGGCGGTTGGTCAATATAGGCGGAGTCATAATAAACGGATTCTACTGTATCTACAGAAAAGATAATCTATAATAAATGATGATGAATGGTTTACCTATAGTTAGCCGGATCTATGGTTCACATCTGAAAGGCTACTGCGATGTACGAAATTCGACCATCGAATAGTGCCGTCCCTCTCGATCTCCTGACAGTGTATTTCAGCAAGCAGGATGGTACTATACTGCGGTCGAATTTCGATCATCGGAGTAGCCCTTCTGTAAGGTTTCACCAAATTTTCATTTGTCCGAAAGCTATTTTTTTCCAAAACTGATCATAATCCAGAATAATTATAAAACCTAACTTAACCTTGGGTTCTTTAAATCGATGTTTATAAAACCCCAACAATATTACTGGTTTCAGCAAAAACACCTTTCAGACAAATTAAATTTTGGCGAAACGTTACAGACGGGAAACCGTGTTTCGGAGTTGAAATAGGATACCAAGATTGAATAAGTGTTTAGATAAAGTAGTGTATGGAACTGTACGTAACTAGGTCTTAAATCAGTCTATTTTACCATGCTACGGTAAAAGGACGTATCATACTATGACATCCGTATAAAGATACGACCTTGTACCGTAACACGGCAGTATCATGGACTTGTGTTATAAAACTTCTCATTATGTAACAGCTGCTTAAACTACTATTATGCCTCGCCTACTAAATATGTAAAGGTAAAATAAAATACACTGATAAAGGCTTAAAAATCATTTTATTCATAACTATCGTACATTAATAATTAATACATTAATTATGGGTAATATTTGACACAGCTTTCAAGCGATTTACCTTATAAATGCAATTTTACACAATTAAATACAATGATAACGTACAACTATGAAAACCACTTCCAGACCTTGCATTGAAATGTTAGCGCTATTTATAGTCACTTTATTAAAAAACCCTTACTAATAAAACAGTATCAATAACACTACCAAACATATACGATTGTTAAAATTATCGTGAGACATATTTAATAAATAATTATGAGTATAAACTCATGTAAAAATTGTCAGGAGCGGCTCGACATGTTTCGAAATGTCGGGCCGTTCCTGACAATTTTTACGTGAGTTTAAACCGTTTTTATAATTACCAAAAATATCCTACAGGCCTTTAAAACCAAACAGGGGCCTCATTTTGGTAAAATACAAGTACAGTAAAGAAAATTTAAGCGGTACCTTTTTGACCTTTATTGTCATTGTGACAAAAGCAAAAAAAAACACGAGTTTCTATTTCCTCGACTGTACCTACATCTCTCAGTAAAGAGCCAGTGATTTGCCAGTTGCATTAATGTTACTACATAATTATATTGTTATGATGTAATTATTATTATTGCAATTCGATATTTATTATTGTTATAGAATGACAGATTCAGACATGTAAAAGTGCCCTTGAGAGGCTTGAGGCCTACTAGCAGAATAAAGATTTGAATTTTGATGTGATACTGATATTTAATTATTTCTATTTTATGGTGAAAGTGATACAGTATTCATCAATTGAATAATTATAAGGCGCCATAAATGTTCTACTACTATATCTTTTATAACTATGACTAAAAGCATTTTAGTTTTGAACTCATGAACGTTTTTTAGGGTTCCGTACCCAAAGGGTAAAAACGGGACCCAATTACTGAGACTTCGCTGTCCGTCCGTCCGTCTGTCTGTCACCAGGCTGTATCTCAAGAACGGTGATAGCTGGACAGTTGAAATTTTCACAGACGATGTTTCTTTATTGCCGCTATAACAACAAATACTAAAAATAAAATAAAATAAATATTTGAGGGGGGCTCCCATACAACAAACTTACAGATAATGTACGTAACCCAGTACGGAACCCTTCGTGCGCAAGTCCCACTCGCACTTGGCCGGTAATTTTTTTCTGAAGTCCGTAGTTGGCATGACGAAATCTTAACTATCTTTAATAATTCTCAGGCCTCTAACCAAATATTGTGTGGCTATGTTTTTCTTGAATGATATTTAAGCGAAAAATTAAAAAATGTAATGGTTCGGCCGGGGTTCGAACCCGCGTTTCTAACGGTTTTCCGGGCCAACAAGAGCGACTTACCTATTAGACCACCTAAGCCATATATTATTTAAAGTTTTGACTTCAATATAAACGTCAGTTTACGCTACCAGACGCTACTGCTCTCATAAAAAATATTTATAACTTTTCCGTCTGTTTTACCCCTGATGTTACCCGCTTGATATAATGCAATATTGGGTTGCTGGCACAAAAGCCTGGCCTCTTAAGGTCACTGAATCAGGAACATATTAAAGTCGCATACAATATTAAAAAAATAAATATTCAGAAGAAATTCCAAATTTACATACACGCACAAATAAAATGCCAATATCACAAATTGCCTAAGCTAAATGGAACTGTTTCTTAAATAAAAGAAGAATCATTTCTATATTCGTATCGAAAAAGAAAGTATCTACTTGTTTACATATTTTGCATAATTGCAACAATAAATTTAACCTTTTCAACGCCAAGCGGAAAGTAAAAATAAGTGCTCCGTAATTAACAGGAATTGAAAAATACCTACTTTTCGTAAAATATTTAATTATAAAGTTTTTGACATCCAAAAGGGTAAATCACTAAAGTACCGAACAGTTTCATTTTGAAAACTGGTATTAAATATTACTAAAAACGAATACAACACAATTTTGTATTATGGGTGATGCTACAGGCGTGGATGTCATAAATATCAAAGCAATAGGCCATAATATGCTTTAAATTAGATCAATTATGATAAGAAGTATGGTTACAGTATATCACTGTATGAAAGTGCAACTTGGTGTGGCTCATACTTTCAATATATTTGACAGCGGACTGACGGTTGAAACGCCTGTAGAATCACCCTTAAAGGAATGAAATACAAAATTGTAACTACTTAAATCACATGAGACAATCAAAACTGCTCGATAGCAGCGACACTTGAAATAATTTCTTCTTATAGAGATATTATTATTAGTAAGGGTTTCTAGAATCATTATACAAGAATTTCAACTATATATTTTTATTCTGTGCTTATTATATGCTGTACTTCAGCTGATTTTCTACTAGAGCTAAGCTAGGTACAGTGAGGATCAAAAGTAGCTGAAGCCAGGTAAAAATCAAAACTTACTAAAATTTCTGCCGTTAGTGGATTGATACCCATCTCTTACCTGTGGAGCTTAGCTTTAGTGTAAAATGAACAATATTGTACCTACAAAACAGCATAGAGGCAACAAGTAATCACTTTACCAATCATTACAGACGAACTGGGTCATTTCGACCCTTCTGTATAACATTGGGTAATTTTGACTCTTCTGTATAACATTGGGTAATTTTGACCCTTCTGTATAACATTGGCCCACACACACACTGTCAGTTTTGATTGTTTTATTTAATAACGTATTTCGACAGCAAAAAATTAAGTTTTTTTGCAATTCGAAACATATTATCTATGCGATGTAGCAGTGAAACAATTAAAACTGTGTGTAAGTGTGGGTCAATGTTATACGGAAGGGTCAAAGTTACCCCGATTGACTAAAACAGTATATTGAGTAAAACAAGTAATATTAAAAAATATATATGTTTGCAACATCTATACTGATTTAATATCTTTGAAAACTTTTCTAAGAGTGTCGTCATAAAAAAATCACGGAAACTGTGTCCTATTACCAACTTACAAAAAAAAAACATACTATTAATTATGGCTATTGATTGAAATAGTATAAAAAACAAGCAACTTTCAAAGTAACTAAGTTAACAATACGCCAAATTCTTATATAATGATACGGTACGTAACTACATATCTTCGCAGAACATTTCAATGCATAGACAAACGTACAAGGTTTTCAGAGATTCTTCATATACAAAAATCTACACACAGACTTTGCGTAACTTAAAAGCTTCGATGGTTTCAAAACGGGTCCTTAGGGCGGTAGTATGCGGCGACTTTTTGTATACAGTATTAGTATTGATTGCGAAATTTAAAGAAAATATTTAACCAACTAAAAACAGTCGGGTATGACATACAATAAAATGTGTCATTTTAAAACCGTTTACTTTGCACTTGTCCAATGACATTGCCCGAAATTTGTAGCAACAATGCGATGTACAACGGCATTGCATTGTTGAGTTTCAATGGAATGTACAATTCATTCCATTGTTGAATTACAACGCAATGTAAACTGCAGAGAACTCCTGTCATACATGTTAGTAACGTAGGGAGTTATTTTTCTCTGTAGCTTACTCTACATTGTACAATGATATAGTTTACGTGCAAACCAACAATGAATTTATACGCTTAATAGACGTATTCCACCAGAACGTCTACTTTATCCAGCACGTGACGGCTGTGTGCTACACTAAAAACAAAGAAAGTCCAAGAATCCACCATCAATACAAAAGCCAAGATATAAATTACATACCAAACATTTACTTTATAAGTACTTTATAATTATAAGTATGAAAATATTAGTGTCGCGTGCCCGACAATCCGGTAGAATTCCCTCTTTAACGTAGTTTTGGATTTTGCGCAGTTATAGTATCTTTAAAAGGTAGAAAAGGTGTACAAACTTCTATTGGTATTTCCTACAAACTAGCAGTTGGGTATACTATTAAAATTATACGCAGGCAAGACAATGATACTGTACATATCGTGAACAATGCAGTTGTTCAGAAAGTTTATTGCGTCGCCACAAGACCCGTTTTGACCTAACACATATATAATATGTAAAAAATTAGTCACCTACATGTTAAAGCATTAGAATTGTAGGAAGGGTTAAATAATTGGAATTAAAAGAGACATAGTAAGATATTATGTGTTCGAAAAGTTTTTTTTTTGCTTAAACGAGCATTAAATCCAATATTTATTTTGGTATATCAATCATAGAAATTGAGTCTATGCGACATTATATCTAATGCCGGTTTGTGCAAAAAAAGTATATATACCTTTGCAACATATAACATGAAACTCTTCACCTCAAACTATTATTACTTCAAATATAGCTATCTTGCTATATTATGGTAGAAGCTAAGTAAACTAAATGAACAACCGGTTTTTTTTTATATTGAGCCTTTATCCTGGCCCTTTTTTTTGTACATCCCACTTTTTTTACATATTGGATACTTTAGGTATTTTCTACTCAGAATCATGAGCTATTTCGATCTAATTAGGAGAAAAAGGGTGGGCCCAAAAAGTTCATATAGTTTTTTGTTTTCCATTCCGTTACCGTTAAAGTAGGAAATAGTAACGGAATGGAAATGACTTTGACTTGAACTTTGTGAAAATACCTAAAATGGCTAAAATATCTGGGTAGAAAATACCTAAAATATCCACAATGTAAAAAGGGGTCTATAACAAAAAAATAAATGACCCATCCACCATAGATGTCTGAAACATTCAGTTTCGTAATGTATGTGTATCAAAATATCCACTTTCCTTAGAAGTGCGTATGCCTGAGGTTTTCTTTTCATCAATTCATATTTTGTACCGGCGCCCTCGCTAGTCAATAATATAATCTAGGTTCCAAAGCGCCTTACGACGCATCTCTCAACTTTACAAGTGTATTTTCTAAGAAAGTGGACAGTTCGCGAAAGCCAATGTCCTCCATATATGTACATTTAGTTTACCCAGCTAACAAAAAAACAAACGTTTCAAATATAAATGTACATGATAACTTACATACATATACAAACGATTTCTACAGTATGAAAACGCATCAATCGGCACCGCGTATTTTATCGGAGACTGAAACAGCAATAATAGAAAGTTCAAGACATTCTATTTATGACCAAGTTTATCGTGTTAAAATATCAAGTATTTTACATCAAATTGCATACAATTTAGTTTTAGTGAAAGTTTAAAGCTCTCGGCTATGGGTTCGAATCAAAGTGTAACCCCAAACCACAAATGTATACGCTGCGTCGACGCAGCGCTCACGCAGCGTAGATTTTCGTATGCAAACGCTGCGTCGACGCTGCTAGTATGGAGACTATCTAAAACGTAAATATCCTATGCAATATTATTTTGTTACTTCTGTTCTTATAAACGTTGTATTCACAAAAACTTTATTAAACACGATATTAATATACATTAATGCACATAAAGCCATTTTAACCCCATATCGTCTGTTGTCAACCAAAACTTACTAAATAACAAATACCTATTTAAAAAAAGTTCGTATCTCCGTATACTTAACAGATACGAGGTTCTGAAGAGCAGTGACAGAAATTTTAGTGAATTTTCGTTGTCACCAGGCGATACAGTCCTATAATTTATTCATGTCTCCGATACAACACGCCGCACAGACAGACAAACATATACATCAACAGCAACGTAACCGAGCAACGATTTTTGGCGTGAAGGCACGGGCGTTCGGTACGCCATCTTTGTGTGACAAGGAAATAACTACACCAACCGACTATAAATATATGTGACTGTCATATATTATATATTAACGGATATGCGTTCGTACGTAGGATTAGGTTGACTGATAAAGATCCACTGAACTTCCAGTTACAATCAGGTATTAAACTTAATAGGCTTAAGGCTTAACACATAGGCTTAAGTTTTAAATAGTAGACAATGATATTGTACATACGCACAATAAGCTAAGTGGATCCGATCTTTTTTAAGACGACTGGTAAAAGTAGTAAGGATTCCCCGAGAAACTAATTGATATAAAGCCACATATATTTGTAATCAGATAACCTAACGCATTTGGAACAAGCCAATATCAAATTCGCGACTCTTAGAGACAATGGATTGTACCAAAATTGTAACAAAAACATGATTTCATAGTCAAGTATAAGGCATTTTTACGTCATATGTCTATGCCTAAATTCAAACATAATGCTTCATTCAAAACGAAATATTCGATCACCGATTTTATCCGAACGTTTATGGGATATTGCAAAATGAGTGAATAAACTCCTTATCCATGCTGTTGTTATAAGAAAACCTTCTTTTTTACATTGTTCTTTCGTCACATAGATTCACGCATATAACATCAATTCCAAACTTTGCATTCGATAACTGTCCTGCTCAAAAATGTATTTCAAATTACAAACGGTATCTTCTGCTATGCTGGCAGACAAGCTTACACAAGCGACCTCTAGCAGCAACCTGACGAAATTTATTTCTGCAAAGTTGACATTGTCAACTTTCTTGATTATTTCATAAATTTCTATGAGTGTGAAACGTGTAGCAAATGTATTCGTTGTACATAAATTATTCAACTTGTTATATAAAAAACTTCGTCATTGTACAGAAGCATTGTCATTCTATATGAGCAATGATGTACAACCTTATTGTATGTCTGTCTGTTGGAAAAATACGTCCAATTTATAGGAAAATACAGTTAAAATAAGATAAATTATTGGAAAAACTATTTCATTTCAATTGCCATAGATACTAACAGAACTTCTAGGGGGTAAATTAAACGACGAAATAACCATGAAAAACGTCACTGCCTCCTTAGCAGAAATAAATGATCTAATATACGAATAAGTATAAAAAATACCTGTGAATTACGTATGTAATCTCAAAAAAGATGTACTTAGAAACCGATATATAGATTATTTTCTAAATGACTTCCATTTATCGTTTATACTAAACGAAAATATTTAAATGGAGATTACATATGTAGATATCGGAATTAAAGGAGTTACAGGTAGAGGTTGCTATATCGATAATCACTTATCGACGCTTTTCCCCTACACTAGTGATCGCTCCTAGTTTCGACTGTAGGTGAAGGTATATTTCTTTTGCAAGTATTTTCAAAATAAAAATATTTAGATGAAATTGATGAAGTAGGTCAAAGCATAATCAAAATGATAGGTTATGAGCGCTATGATATTGTCATTATACAAACCTCAGATAATTCAATAGAAAAGGATAATTTAATAGAACAGGTATAAAATAAATATTATACCTACAAATTGGATATAAAAAAATCATCAGGCCGTTTTTTTAAATTAAAGAACAGGTTTAAGTTACAATTTAGATTTATTTTCATTATTATAATACAATTAGAATTTACAATCAAATCTTGGCGCAACCATTGTTAGCATAGCAGTAAAGCATCGATAAGTAACTTTATCGATATAGCGACCCCTACCTGCCTCTGTCCAATTCCAATGTATGATCATAATTTTTTAATTTTACATTGTAAACAGTAAAGCACAAAGTTCATACCATGTACTTTTTAAAGTACAATTTGATCCACATTTTTAACCAACGAAACAACATTGATGGGTTAAATAATAACAATCATTTGCCCAGATTTTCTTATACTTTTTAATATATTAGTAAACATCAGAATGTCTTCGAGTTAAACATTGCCAAGCAATCGTCCCTAACTTATCCATAAGAAATATTTTAGACTAAAGATTTTTTTAATTCGGTACAAAATGGTGTTATATTATGACTGTTCCAGTGACGGGCCGAGAAGGTAGCATGCTCAAACTATTGAAACCCGATGTCTTTTAAAATGCACATATAGGAATTCAATAAAAATCTATACATTTAGGTACTATAGATGTTTACTACAATTGGAAACAATGGTCTACTTTGAGGGGTTATCTATTTTTATCATTTATTGACCGTCTATTTTGTTATGATGTTTATAATTTATAGGTACGGTTGAGTACAATTCCATTTTAATGACGTCGCAACTAATTCGATGTGAACAGTCAGTTTAGAAACGCACACAAAAATTTATTGACTAAATGATCCATACAACTTTAAATAATACATACAGACTACGAATTCACGAATTATGATTTATTCTCGATTTAGAAAAAGATAAAAAATCCTCCTAGCCTTTGTCCCATTTTTTTGAGAATGAATTCTCAATCGGGGTCGGCTACCTAAATCCCAAGATGTGGCGTAGGCACTAGTTTTTACGCAAGCGACTGCCATCTGACCTTCCAACCCAGAGGGGAAACTAGGCCTTATTGGGCTTAGGTGGTTTCCTCACGATGTTTTCCTTCACCGAAAAGCGAGTGGTAAATATCAAATGACATTCCGTACATAAGTTCCGAAAAACTCATTGGTACGGGCCGGGTTCGAACCCGCGACCTCCGGATTGAAAGTCGCATGCTCTTACCACTAGGCTACCACCGCTTCCCCAATATTATTTTGAATTCTTGCGACAGATTCCAGTTTCCGGAAATATTGTAAGCTTTGTACCTTTAGCTTTGGTACATTTTCTCAACTTGCCCATCTTTTCGTACCTATAGCTTAAAAGGCATGCTACCGTCACGACCGACTAAAATAGGGATTAATCATTAGGAAGATTCATGTCTACATTATGAGATTTATGTAGAAAACTATATTTTAATTTTAACATTTCTAGATTTGACGTTAAAATATGACTTTGTAAAGGTTTTAGATACTAGCACTCCATTTCAGTTCAAGTAGTTTTAAACATAAAATAGGCATCAAGATTTTTCTTATAGTTTCTATTACAATATTTAAAACTGAAATGACTGAACGAGTTGAGAAATTTTGGAAGTGCGTTCAAAAACTATTCAATAAGTTACAGAGTTATACCTACCAACGTACATAATTTTATACATCGCACTAGACACTGCCAATCCTAAGCCGATACTTTTACGGATCAATATTGGATGACATCATTTAATTCTAAGTATACACATATATATCAAGATCTTACGAAAAAAATACGGCTTAACAAAAATCTGATAATTTCTTACTAAGTATGTACTATATAAAGTACAAATTAAAAGTAATTATTAGCGCAAGTAATATTAGAAAATGATCAAAATAACATTAATCACCGTGATGCCAAATATAATATTGGTTGTTTTTTTTTGTAATGTCATCCAATATCACCCCGGAACCACATCTATTAAAAATACAATTCTGTACAAATCTATAGACGCGCGCATCTCCCTTGCCATACGAAAATGGTTTTCAAATAAATTAACATGTCTTTTCTTTACAATAATTCATGATATACAACATTTTATATTTACCAACATTTAACAAAATTCCGTCTAAAAGCATTTCAACTGACGTAACATATTGACTCAGTACGAGGTTCGTGTAAGATTTCCTTTTTAATTTTAAGGTTAGATATTAGTAACGTGCCATACAAATCATTTTATGCCTATGCAACGGACGCTTGTTCTTTATAAAGGACATGCCATTTTAATGAATGATTAATATTTTTTAACAGCTCACTCGCATGTTTTATTAAAACAATTTGTTAGTTGATAAATATAATATCTTGTATATTTATAACACCACAAACAATCATAGTCCTTAACGAAATATGAATAGTCGAAATATAAAGGCACCATTGATCTACGCGAAATAATCATAGCAAATGCACAAAGACCTTGAAAATTGCTAGTTACATTCTCATTCATTAGAAAATCAGTCACAAATGTTATTTGACGAATCGTTCGTTAGTCCGTGAATTTGCCAATTGTCTAAAGTATATGTCAAATTGGATAACATAGTGTTAGTAAACTTAGTACGAGTCCGCTGTAGATCAAAAGCGCAACGGATCAGTATCACATAAATGAATAATGACAAGGCTTGCCCCCTCGCTCGTTGACCGACCCACTGACTCGAGTGGCGAGTGATTGTTACGTTTCATAAAATATTACAGTTAAAGGAACCTTGGAACTTTAATGATTTTCTGACTTGTTCGATCCTTTTGACAATGTCCATCAATGAGACATATTTTTTTTTGAAAATTTTAAAATAGATCGTATTTTTTTGTCACCAATTTAGGGATTCAATCACACAACTGTATTTTAATATTACTAATCAATCGCTTGAAACTTCTATTAATCATAATAGTTCATGGTTGAATTAATCAAATTCGTCATTCAGTATGCACGAAGCGGTCGCGAGTAACGCTATAAATAAAGCTTTTTTTATGACAAATAACAAAAAACTTTATTTACGGCGCTAAACGCAATAACATACATGTACAACCGTTAAAATATTAATCAATTGTACTTGTCCTTTGTATGGGACATCTGTGAAATCTCTTAATAACATTCATAGCCCAAGTAGCGCACATGCTGGATAAGCTCTTATACAGTTTTTATACAGCTTAAATTAGTCATAATAGCTGTATATGCCCTTATAAAACCTGTTTGCTACCTAGGAGGTTATCGTACTATGTCTATAATAGGTAATAAAGATCTGCCAATTGTCAAGCTCAAACGTAACAATCAACTCACCACGTCCCCGCACAGCGACGTCGCTGGACGTAGTGCCGCGGCCCGTCAGTCGCCGGTCTGCGTGGCGCGGGAGGTGGTGTGCGCGCGCCGGCGCCGCCGCTACGTGGCCGCGGGGCGGCCGGCCTCGTCGCGGTGCTTGCTTATGTACACCTGCCGACAAACACGAGCAATCATCACCATCCATAAACAAACTAACAAATATTTCAGAATAATCTTGTTAGTAACTTGCATAATGCTTGAAGTATTTGCATCTGTGGTATACCTCACCCAAATAACGCCATTATCACCAATCCTCCGCCAACCGCATTTTCCTGATTCCACCGAATTTCACCAGAACATATTCCACCTTATGGGAGGTCTCTGATAGTTTGGAACACACATCTCTTACGGAGCAACGTTGGGTAATTTAAACTAGATTTAATTGTCCGACTAAGTACGAAAATGTATGCGAATGAACTTGCGGCCATGTGACTGGTCATAAACATGCGTTTTGGTTAGTTAAGATACAAATCGCTGGCTCACTATTTTTTCAGGTGTCGTACACAGTCTAATTATAACCACCAGTATATCTCACGTAAAAAGAGTGATCTGAAACTCATTGCGCTGTAGTCATTTATACTGTAACTTGGATCCTGTAAAATTGAGCCAGCAACATGTTTAATTATGAGCGAAGGAAACGAAACTGAGTTCCTGCCCCAAACGAACCAATATTACCCTAATCTCTAACACAATATCGCTGTGTAGCTGCCGTTAGTTGGCGACGGAGAAGTGCTTCAAACGCCTCTACATTTAGTTCTCATTCAGCGCATTTTGTTATAAACATCGAACGAGAACACCACCATACACACACTATTCTATATGAGAGTAGTGTACTATTGGGGCTTCTAGATCACGCTAGAGATACCAGCACGAACCTGCAACAACCGACACTTGCTAACGGAGAGGTGCTTTAAATGCGGCTGCATTCTCTCCTCGCCCAGCGCGAACGTGAACGCCACCATGCAGAAGATGGCTGCCTTGCGAACTGCAGAGTTCTGGTGGTCAGCCAACTGAAAACATAGGGATATACATTAATCATATTTGTATATTGAGGTTTAGCGAAGGCCAAAAATTTGACAAAAAAAAAACGAAGGTCGCTAGTTCAAGCCTCGTTAAAAGGTTGTATAAAGCAAACAATTCTCGTTCGAAAAAAAAATTGAAAAAGATGGTCAAAGAGGGTGTTCATCCTGGAGAACATTGTCAAATTAAGGGTTAATGATAAATACGAATATTTGGCGTGGTTGAGGAGATATATTACTGGTACATTCTGTACAAGAATGGGCTAAATGTTGCAATTGCAAAGTTTATGGTGCTCTTTAGAGATAATACCGCCTATATGGTAGACACCATTGTTGAATTTTAGATTTCTCATGTAATATTGTTCTTAAACCATTGATACAAAGAGCAAATCACAAAGAAAAATTGAAATGCGTTATCTGCTCGTCTAGCACAGCTATGCCTCGCGGAAGTCCGGGAATCAAACCCGGTACCTCTGGATTACCGGTCCAGCATGTTAACCTCTCCACCACCGTAACGCCAGAAGAACATATGGTATTTCCAAATAAAATTAAAAATTGAAACGATCAAAAGATTCTATAAAAAGATTTAAAATGAGACCTGTGAGACCCCGTCCATGAGTTGTGAGACGATGTCGTCGGTGAGCTCGTGGCTGCGCGCCTTGGCCACCTCGGCCGCCAGCTTCAGAGCGCACAGCGACGTGGGGTAGCCGCGCGTGCGGATCACGGGCTTCAGAAGCGCCAGCACCTGGACATATTAAATTATATACAAAATTCAGTTGAAACATAAAAAATGTGTCCGTCAGTGACCAAACTAGGCTCAGCCTGTTTCTTGGCCATCTGCGAGTCCGGTTAACATATGCGGTTTACACAACAGTAGGCAAAAAATTCAGCAAAAATAAACTATTAAAATAAATTATTATTAACTAGGTTTTGCCCGCGACTACGTCCGCGTGGAACTTGGAAGTATGGAAGCAACCTCGTACAACACGATAGATATCCACCTAATCACCTTAATTAATAAAAGGGATTAAACACTTTCGCTACCAGGAACCCGCCTGGTAGGCATTCGTAATCATTGCTCAGATGCCGGTCACGTATTTTTGCTTTAAGAGCTTACCACCTAGCGGGCTCTCGGTTTCTGTGGTAGGGTTAAATTTTATATCTGGTTGCGAAAGTGTTAAAAGCGCCTAAGCAAATGTAAGAGCAATTGTGCTTTTGGTCTAATCATTACATTTCCTACAGGGTCGACAATGTCATCATGAATTACTTACCCACTTTTCAATCTTTTTAGGGATAATTTCCAGGATGAAAACTATCCTATGTCCTTCCTCGGATCTTAAACTATCTCCATGCCAAATTTCATCAAGATCGATTCAGCGGTTTAAGCGTGAAGAGGTAACAGACAGACAGACAGACAGACACTTTCGCATTTATAATATTATAGTATGGATATTATGGATTAATTAAAATTCTGTGAGTGTACATATGCGTGTGTGTGCGTGTGTAAGTCAGTGTGTGTGTGTTTGAATATAAATGTTAACGGATAATCTTATAGAAATCGACCTAGACCCAAACTAAGCATAGCTTGTACTATCCTCTATAACGCCGGCGCGCCGGCTCAGTAGGCAGGTGCATTACTAACTGCGCCAACCGCGTCATCGTAAAAACGTTATTAATATCTTTCCTTTAAATATTTTTATAGAATCTTTTTTTATCGATTCTATTTTTTATGTGGAAATACCACATTTTTATTTTTATAAATAATGACACAAAGGTAAATTTCCTTTATTTCATGATATTTTGATTTATTTTTACAAACTTTTATCTAACCTATATTTGTTCGGGTGGAATCTTGCAACTCAATTTTAAAGTAGATATCTTCAACCGGTTTTAGCTGACATTTTCACATCTACTTCACTTCGATGACAATACTATGATATGGTACCACCGAGATGGTCTGATGATAGAGCCCGAAGGTGGCCCTAGGAACTCTGTAATCAATTAAAGCAATCCTACCGAGTTTGAGCTCTTTAGAATCGTATCTGTCTGAGACCGATACGATTCTAACCGACTTTAACTTATATCGCTGACTTGTTGCTGCTTTATAGTAACAACATTAATAATAAGGAAACTTCAATCACTCACACAAAAATATGATTTATGCATTACAATTGTTATTTGATTAAATCGTAGTTTATCGTAATATTCTTTTTAACACTTCCGATTTTATTAAGTTCATACAGGTAACAAGGGAATCGGGGTGTATTATGATACACCACCTGGCAACGCAGAAACTGTGACGACGTCAGCTAGAGTGACCTACCGTGTCGGAGTAGCATACCGGGGGGGATAGCATATTTTGCCGCGACTTCGCTAGTCGCATGAGTCACTGTCACCTGTCTTGCTCGCACGGTATTGAAAGGAAAGTGACAGATCAAAGAGTCGCGTGTACTAGGTGTATATACTAGGTGGTTTTTAGTCTGTGTGGGATGGACACAGACTAAAAACCATTGAGTGAAAGGTTGTTAGTCAATAGTCACCTGTGCGGCCGGCAACGCGTGAGCGACGTGCGGCAAGCCGTGGTCCACAGCCCGCATCACTTCTTTACTAAGCGCGCCGTAGGCATTGATGAGTTTGAGTAGAATCAAATCGAAATAGTCCAGCCACTGCGGTCGCGTTTCTGGTCGGCGACAGAGCCAGATGAGGACTTTGACTGCTTCGGCGGCGGCGCGCTCGTTCGCTGTTGCCCAACCTGGGAAAATGAAATTAGAAAATATCAAAAATGTATGTACAAACGTCAACCCCTGTGTTTGAAAGACAGCCGATGTTGTTAAGAACCAATGCACTATTAGGGAGGTAGCATATGACGATTTATTGCGGCGATTCAGTAGGGATGCAGGCGCAAAGAGATCGTGATACAGTCGCTACTATCATCATCTGTATGCATGCAACGTTAATATCAGGGTACAGTTACGCGTCAGCACCGATACAATCGCGATTCAGAATTGATACAGCCGCGATACAGTATCGAAACGATGCAGAATTAATCCATTCATCCTCCACTTCCTATAACCGATGTCGCACGAAACATCCACGCGTTAGAAGCAATACTAAATCTATACAGCCGCGATACAGTATCGAAACGATGCAGAATTAATCCATTCATCCTCCACTTCCTATAACCGATGTCGCACGAAACATCCACGCGTTAGAAGCAATACTAAATCTATACAGTCGCGCGTTTCAATTCCTCTTTCGCATGATCACGAAAAGCGGGGACTGAATCGCTAGAAAAAGTCGCCGCCCTTACGGATAAGCTTACTCTACTGAGAGAGTGAGAACATTAATTAACAACTTTGTTTATAGTGATAAATGGTGGGATATTTTGCGGTAGTTTCGACAATAAAATAAAACGTTACTTTTGTTTTTTTTCCTCAAAACAGGATAACTGACGCTTGGCCCAAGCAAGTCTTTGCTATTAAATAGTGTGTATACACATATTTTACGGATAGTTCACCTGAAGATTGTTGTGCATTAGAAGCGTTTTCCGAGTTCTCCTTGTCGCCGGTGCTTTCGTCAACTGCTAGCGTGGCCAGCGCCACTCGCACTATGTTCCTGTGAACGAAAATTGCATATTTAGAGTGACGTCAGCGTAGGTTGTGACGTAGGGGGAGGGAGGGGCTTTGAAAAAGCTGTACATGCCCTAACATTATGAGAATTCTCTTCCAAGGGGATAAGAGCGAAATGGCTGAAATATGTATTTTTTACGTTTTCAACCTTTATATATTTTGCGAAAAAATAATAATTAAAACTGACTGAAAAACAAAAATTATAGGATAATTGAACCCGTTCACAAAAATTCAAGATAATCGGTTGACAAATACAGCCTGTAGGCGAGAACTGCCGGAAATCTGGACATCCAGATATACGAAAGAATGTTTGACCAAGCTGATTAAGGGTACTTAGGAGGGAGGTGTAGTGTATGCCTCAGTTACAGTTATACAGTAACTTAGTTGTTTACAGCAACATAAAACATATATTGTTTGACTGGGCAAATACTTAATAAATATCGATTTATAAAACTAATTTTATACTCGTTGATCCGACAATATACTTATCATAATCAACCAAATGGACTTTTCATGAAAAACCCTATCTCATCAGTCATCATACATCACTGGAAAGAAGCATCGCTTGCTAGAACAATAAGAAATAGTAGTGTACTGGGGCTTCTAGATCACGAGCCGACGGGAACTATAGTTAATCTCTCAATTTTTATTTAAAAAAATCTCTAATGTCAAAAGCATATTATACAGTAGAGGACTATCTGACAGACAAAAATGCATGGCCTGAACCAGAAACCGAGTAACTGACTCCTTCTTAGATTGTACCTAACTAGTTTAAGGGACACGGTTCTAATAAGAAAGCCTATCAAACGTACATAAATGGCTCGGTCGATGGTTTGGCTCGGTTTGTAGACACCTGCCTACTGAGTCGGCGGTCCGGGGTTCGAATCCCGGCCGGGGCAAATATTTTGTTCTTGGGTCATGGATGTTATCTATATATGTATTTATATATTATGTATATCGTCGTCTAGTACCCATAGTACAAGCTTTGCTTAGTTTGGGACTAGGTCGATTTGTGTAAGATTGTCCCTTAATATTTATTTATTTTTTTATAAATTGTGATAAACCGTCAATCTTCCTTGTAGTTTCTATTTTATTCTTACCCTTTTCCTCATTCATATCTTAAAATACACGTTTAATATGTTTTCTTCGAGAACTAGGTATAGTTAAGTTCATATTACTGTAATAATTAATTACTTATCCTTTCTAAAAAAATTACTGACTGTTGAGTAGGTACCTTTCGGCATTTCCTCTCAACAATGGTCTCCTCTTGTGAAATGCCGGTAGACTCAGACATGTAAAAGTGCCCTTGTGGCCTACTTGCAGAATAAAGTTCATAATTTCATTAATTAATGTCATGAATAGAATAGAAATGTTTTATTTGCTAGAATACTACAAAACATGTGGTACAAGGTCTAAAGGTACATCAGTAAAGTATTCTGTCGAGGAACGACATGCAAAAATATGTTTATATAACAATCATGTGAAAAACATGCAAAATATATTCTAAGTAGGTACAACTAAACAACGTCAATTATGCGATCTATATTCTAAAAACTCTTTTATACTATAAAAACAATGTTCAATAAGCCATCTGGTAATTTCTTTCACAAATTTACTATACTCCATTTGCCTTATACATTCTGGGATATTGTTGTATATAGATATGCACATATTATAAACATTTTTACGATAAATAGCAGAACGACACGGAGGTTGATACAGTAGGCTTTTGTATTGGGATCTCTGCTTGCCAACAAAAACATCTGACCTAGTTTTAAAGAATTCTGGATGTTTCTTGACAAATATACATACTTTCCTAATGTACATGCATGGAAGTGGCAAGATGTTTAGTTTTTTAAAGATTGGCCTGCAGCTATCAGTGTACGAGATATTGGCTATTGCACGAACGCATGTCATTAAGTAATTCAGTAATCCAATTAATTGGACACGGTGGCTTACTTGAAATATTCGCATGGTTTCCTACAGTCCCCGTATTTGAGTATCTCGTGTGTGGCCAGGAGCAGGCGCTCCCACTGCTCGGGCGGCGCGTTGCTCGTGTCCAATTGGCATAATGCTTCTAGCACCTCTTGTTCGCGTAGCCCGGCTGAAATTACAAGTCATAATCACTACATAGTATAAAACAAAGTCGCTTCCGTCTGTCTGTCCCTATGTATGCGTAGATCTTTAAAACTACTCAATGGATTTTGATGCGTTTCGATTCGGTTGCGATTTTTTTGAAGAGGCCTTATTCGTTTTAAAAATGCTGATTGTTTTAGACATTTTTCTCTATGATCAAACATGTTTCTTAATATATTATTGATGTTACTACCTAGAAGAGGGCTATTGGGATTTATTGGTATATATTTGAAACCTGTTTTAATTTTTAATTGATAATTTTTGTTGTCTAAAACTACTCAAAATGGACAAAATTCACGCGGGAAAATTGCTTTTTCAACTTATTTTCGACTGCACGCAATGAAAAAATATTGTTTTCTTCATAAAGTTGGTTGGAATTATCAATATATTTGTCATAATATGAAAAAAAGGAATTTAAGGCCTCTGAATAGATAGAGTAATTCAAGAGGAAGGTTTATATGTATAATACATGCATAATATAGTATAGTAGAGTTAGTATTAGCATTGCACCCGTGCAAATCCGGGGCGGGTCGCTAGTTAATGATATGCAGAACAAAAATAGTATAATATTCTTAATGAACTACCAACCAATATACTATTTGTAAGAACCTAAACCACACTAGACGCATTTTGAAAGCGTTTTATCTGTGCTGATACGTATAACAAAATATTTATATAACACTAGCGACCCGTCCCGGCTTCGCACGGGTGTAATACTATATTATGCATGTATTATACATATGAACCTTCCTCTTTAATCATTATCTATTAAAAAAAAAACCGCATCAAAATCCGTTGTGTAGTTTTAAAGATCTAAGCATAAGTTCATTTCTTACCACATAAATTACAAGAAATAGGATACAATAATGATAGTAACACTGGAATAAAGTACATTCAAGACTCTAGTGATAAATTAGTAAGGCTATAGCTATATTAGTCAGTTATCCGTTTTCTAGAAATCCACTGTAAAATATACTTACATTTAGTTATCAAGAATCCGTTTTCATCAGTCTCGTACGGTTTCATTTTATCTCGACACAGCGCTGAGTTGTAGTCTCTGAAAAATTCATTATATCCTTATAATTTCGTATTATATTATACTAGCTGCATCCCGCGGTGTTACTCGAGTTCGGGATGAAAGTAGTGTCTATGGACATACAATAGTTATTTACGATACAAGTGTGGAAGGTAGGTGATTTCAGACGAGTGTGATTTTTAGTCACGAGCGAGGTATGTACGAGCGAGCGAATTAACAAACACGAGTCGGAAATGATCTTACACACGAGTTCCGTACAAAACTTTACTATGCATGTACGAGAAAATAGAAAATACTTTAATACTCACAAAGACTGTTTACATTGGAAAAAAAGTATTTTGATTTGATTTATCCAACAAGAAGCCGTCGTTCACATTTTTTACTTCTTCAATAACATTTTACGGGTTTAAATTCATGATTCGTCCCTTTATCTCGCCATTATTTCAGCAGATTTGCACAAAACAACTTTAAAATAAACTAGACATCAATAAAAAATGGCGGAGTTATTTGGAAACCGCGCTCGACATAATCTACTACTGCGCATGTGCAAAAGTATTTTTTTAATATTCGTCTTATGTCAAAATGGCACAAGCGCGTGTACATTCAGCCAAATTTATTTAATGAATAACGATTTAAAGTTCGTTTATTAATCAAATTTTATATCTAATGTAATTAATGACGTGTTAAATGAATGAATTAATGAAATATTGGTTTTATTGTACTTTTATACGTGATAATAATCGGTTTTTGACTTATTTATCAAAGTTTTTGTAAATAATAAAACCTCTTTGTGTCAGGCTGTCAGATACGGCTATATAAAAAAAAAAAAAAGTTAAAAGCACTAGTGCGGAAAAGTAGTACTTTCCGCACAGTTTGAATGCCTAGAATACGCTCTTTTCGAGCACATGCATTGTAAAAAAAATATCTAAATTGGTCCAACCAGTTTGAGGGTGAAGAAGTAACAAATATCACAAACACTCAAAAACTTTCGCTTTTATAATATTCGTGTGATTTACTATAGTATGTGTACAGCAAAACATACAGTGTGGCCCTTGTGTAGTCGGTCAAAGAACAAAAGAAACGATCTGTTACATTTGCTACTCGATTGAGAGAAGTGTATCGAGGCCTGTGTCCAGCAGTGGTCGTCCTATTGCTGAAATGATTATGATGATGATGATGATGTTGATGATGATGATAAGATAAGCTCACCCGTGCGGTAGATCTAATCGGTGATGTGCGGGCACAGGAGACGACTCTTTGGTGCTGTTGGCTTCCTCGGAGCTGTCCGCCGACGCCGCGCGTGCGCTCTCACTGGAGAAAGTTATTATATTTTTCATCACACTTTGCTCGTAAACAAGGGCTTACATGCTAGAAAAGCGGGCGGTAAGTTGTACATTACGCCCTAGGGCGGTAAGTAATTTTGGTATTGACTACTACTACCTTTGTTTCATTTCCTCCAAAGTGTGATGAAAAACGTCGTACGTGACTCTGGTGTAAAGGAATTCCTAACTCGTGTCATTAAAGCCCTCGCCTTCGGCTTCGGGCTTCTAATAGACACTCGTTTGTAATTCCTCGTTTACCACCCTTGTTACGTAATGTACTATTATTTCAAAATACTATGTTGTATTAATGTGATGATGTAAAGAAAAATTAAATTGGGCTCATACATGGCCACACCGGGACTCGAACTCCATAGCCTCTTTTATATCACAATTATGTTTTCGTAACTATTTTTTAATGTGGGTAATTAATATTCGCGTATTCGAGAGTAATTAATATTCGAGCTTATCACACAAATCTTTGCGCTTGCCGGGATTCGAACCCAGGACCATCGGCTCAGTAGGCAGGCGCACAACGACTAACTAACAACGAGTAACTACATTAAATTAGTTTTTCCCTTTTTTTTTTTAGACTACGACGGTGACAAACAAGCATGCGGCCCGTCAAGCAGTTACCACGTTATGACGCCAGGAGCATCACACGCGCGTTGCCGACCCTTTAAGAACCTACTGACTCCCCTCTTGTAGAACCCAATACTGTAGCCCCCGAAACAAAACCTCAACAACTGAATTTCATTGAACTTACCAACGATCAAGTAATTTTTCAAACAACATTGGTCCAAACGATTAGGAATGGGAAATAATAATAAAAAAAACAGAACCTCAGACCAATCAATCTAGTCCCAATCTAGACGACGATATACATACTTATATGGATAAATATATACTTTAATACATAGAACAACCATGACCCAAGCACAAATATTCGAGTTCATCACACAAATATTTGCCCTGGCCGGGATTCGAACCCGGGACCGCCGGCTCAGTAGGCAGGTCTACACAACCTGAGCCAACCGCGTCGTCAAAAATAATAATTTAGTACTGATACTTACGCGTTATAATGTCCATTGGGTACTCCGTTCATGCCCTTATTAGAGAGAGTAACGTCCGACATCTGACTTATGCCGGAGTCCTTGCTCGACATGTGGTTGCCGCATTCCGCTGTAACAATATTGATTGACACATTTTTACTCTGTACTTTCACCCGATTGCTGACAGGTATCAGGACTCATAGTATAAGAAAACAAGAAATTACACTCCGGCTAGCAACACTTGCTACGTCACTGGTAAGTTGTAGCTTTATAGTAATAAAATAAATAAAAGGAAACTATTTATAGTCATAATAAATGATTTAAAACACTCAATCAAGTCCGGAGTGGTGTCACAATCACTTTCTATGTATGTGCCATTACCCCATAGTACAATGCTATACCGTAGTACCGACGCGACATACCCATGATAGGTAGGCTGTAAATGCTGTTTTTGATAAGCATACTCGTGGTTTTCGGTGCACGCATGATTTGACGCCTTCTGCGTCTAATTCGTGCAGTCTAGTGTGCACCGTTAACCCAGGGTATGGTGTAGGCTGTCTTACCGTTGGCGTGTTGCGCGGTGTACGTATGTATCTCTGTAGTGGTGCGTCGGATTCGGGAGTACACATCGTCTGAACTTGGGGTTGCTGAGGAGGTCCGTAGTGGGGAGTCGCTGCCCGCTGCAAACGGAAACAGTACATTATTTACGCGATTATAGTAACAGATATTAAGTCCGTAGTTATTACTATTATTATTGTGAACCCATGATGTCCTACTGCTGGCCGAAAGCCTCCCCACTCTTCCTCCATTGTTCCCAATTTTGCGCTATTACTAGGTTTAAAGATCTTTATTTTTCTCATAAGAATACATGAATATTCACTTACATGAGAATCTTAACATGCAACTAGGTATTTTAATCGGTGAGCGCACACTTATAAGTAAAAATATAATATAATACGCACACTTAAAACTAAATACAATAAACTTATTTTAAAAGTAATAATTAGTTTTTTTTTTTTTTTTATCGGGTATGCAGTACAATTGCATAGAATGCGTGCAAGCGCCAGTTACTCGCCATTTTAACCTTGTAAGGCCACAAGGCCATTACACTACAATGTACAAATTCGCCATTTTAAACATTCTTAAAATGACAGTAAGGATCTGATTTTAGTAACAAGAAAACTGTCTCCCGCATCGCTCATCCCGCCATCGCCGATGAGGTCTGCCACGTCAGACGCCCAATATCAGAATCTTCTGTATCAACCTCCAAGTCTCACTGCGATTTACAACAAAAATGCCTACAATATGTGCATAATTATATATAATAGTCTACCGGAGGATATTAAATTATTACAGGGTACTGATTTAAAAAAAACAATTACCAAATTTCTATCCGAACATTGTTTCTATAGCGTCAACGAATTTTTGGGACATAAAAGGCAGAATATAGAATCATACTATTAAATTGTATGTACATATGTGTTTAGATTTTTTTATATTATTCATACTGTGACATTTAAATTATAATTATGCTCTCTATTTATTTTGATATAATCATACTGTGACATTGACATTATTATAGCCTAGTGAATTAGTATTATTATTATTGTTAATGTTACATGTTTTAATTTGTGAATCTGATTTGATTTTGCATGTCGACATCGTTCGATAGAATACTGGACTATGTAATAATTACAATAAGACCTTGTACCTAAACTTAAGTATTCCTGCAAATAAACCATTCTATTCTATTCTATTCTCCGTTTCATGCTAGGCTTCCACTTCGGCCCCCAGCTCAGCTCCAGAGACGTGAACAGCACAGTGCCATCACTAGGCATCGGACGTTCGTTAGCACGGTAGGACGTTAGGGAGCTATGGAGCCGTTATTAACATTAAAATACAATTCATACTTATACTCATAAGTGTATTTCATTCGCAAATTTAATTTTATAGTCAAGGACAACGTCAGAAGAATATACTAAAATCTGCTTTGAATGAATGAATAAAATTTTATTTCGGATAAAATACAATCTATAGCGTTTTAGTAAATGTTCTTATATTTAGGGTTAGTATTACATATTTATTATTATTATATTACATATTGGGCCGCGCCTTTAACCTGCTCTGTCCAGAATCTCTGTATAGGGCAATCGTATCTCCCAGCGACCGCATCTGCCGTGCAGAACTTAAAGTACAGTAAGTGCTATATGTGTCTCATTGCACTTACTGTACTTTAAGTTCTGCACGGCAGATTTAGAATGCTGTTAGGGCTTTGTGCAGGGACTGTTTTTTTCGTCATCATAAAATACGTAAATATTTGCGACCATGTCCATGTTTCCTGTAGTAAATTGGGTTCTATATTGATCGAACATCCAGTGATGACGAGAAAATGCATGATATTGTTAATTGATATAGTTAAATCTAGAAGTTTGTAATATTGTACAAATTTTATTGTAAGTATTCATAATTTTAGTCATTTAATGCTTGGGAATGTTAACCACAATAACCATAAAGGCAGTTTGGAATGAAATAGATGAATGAGTATGAGTATGAATAGTATTTTAATGTTAATATCGGCTCCATAGCTCTCTGAAGTCCTACCGCGCTAACGAAATTCCGATGCCTAGCCATCACCACCAGCCAAGTTCCTAGTGGACGTAGGATGATACTCACTGCTGGAAGTCCGTCTGACGTGTTGTTGCAGGACCCCGTTGACGAGCGCCTGCGTGTCCGGCGACAGCTCGCTCATCAGCGCCGTGAACTGAAAACACACATTTATGTAACCTTTTTAACGCCAAGCGGTAAAGCAATAGGCTAGTTGACCCATTTTTAACCTTTCGACCGCTCAGCTCGTCCACGGAAAACTGTGTCCCTGACGCCAAGCTGACAGTATAGGGGAAAATGGCGTCTGGGGCATAGCTTTTCGTCGACGTGATTTGTCGTTTTTGGCGCTCGAAGGGTTAATATATATTTGAAATGGTTAATAATGATCTAACCAGCTCTAAAGAAAATGTATTGCATTTTTGAGAAAGCAATTTTTTCTTCATTTATTTTTTTTTTATTTTCATGTATCTAAACGTAATATAAACGGTTATCCGAGCGGGAGGTGAAAACGAAACTGTATTACACTTACAGGTACAGGGTTACAGTCGTAGAGTGCGGCGAGGGCGCGGCGCGCGCTGGCCCTGATGTCTGCGGCGCGCGCATCTTGCGCATGCGCGGCCACTTTGACCAGCGCGCGACCCGCCACACCCGTGGCGCCACCTGTTGACACATGTTCAAGTTTAGATCACTACAAAAAGAGCACTAGCTTCAAACAAATTGTCCAAATTAATTGAAATGAAAACGTTGACTGATAGATACATTACCTTAGAACTAACATACATGCCAGATAAACAATTATGCAAACACGTAACTATAGATAGGCTAGGAAATGGCTTGCCACCCATTGATACCAAAATCAAAGCAAAAAGAAAAATTTAATAGCGTAACCTAGCGGAAGAAACCGGGAATCGAAGCCGGTACCTCTGGATTATTTTGTTTGTTTGTTTCAAAAACTACTAGAAACTACTTGACAAAATTCACGCAGAATACCGTTTTTTTTAACTTATTTTCGACTGCACGCAATGAAAGCATGAAAAAGCTATGTTACTATCTGTTGCTCGTGGCAACAAATAAAGTATTTCATCGTTTAAAATAGTTTAATTTAAACAGGCACATTGTTAGATCAAAAGGCAAGATGGCCGACGCGCCCGCGGCTTTCCGCGCCGCAGGCGGCTCGGTCGGTAAAGCAGCGTACGCTGCGACATCTACGCACGGTAGGTAGGTACGGCGCGCCCGGTTTACATTATGAATAGTTTACCGAGAAGTACCGCCAGGTGTCGCAACATATGCGACACTATGTAAAACTCAGGGAAAATGACATAATATGGAAAAAAAAACAGGTCAAGTGCGAGTCGGACTCGCGCACCGAGGGTTCCGTACAAACACCCTTAAGTGGTTAAATTAAGTTTGCACCTGGTATGTATATCGCTCCATACAAATGAGGTGCAAAGTTAACGCAACCAATCCCGTTTGTTGTATGGAAGCTCCCCTAAAATATTTATTGTATTTTATTTTTAGTATTTGTTGTTATAGCGGCAATAGAAATACATCATCTGTGAAAATTTCAACTGTCTAGCTATCACCGTTATTGAGATACAGCCTGGTGACGGACGGACGGACGGACAGCGAAGTCTCAGTAATAGGCTCCCGGTTTTTACCCTTTGGGTACGGAAGCCTAGAAATTAAGGAATAAGGCCTCGTAACCTGGCGTAAGAAAAATGCAATGGAACGGAGGATTACCTTGCAGTGCGACAGCAATCGCGTTGGGTGTGCAGTAGTCGTGCGCCAGCTCCGCGAGGAACTTTAGCGCCGCCGCCTTCGTCTTCGCCGTCGGCGCCGTCGCTCCGTCAGCCAGGAACCTGCAAACACGCAGTCGGTTAGACCATCATCATTATAACTTACCTATTCAACTTACCCTTTAAATTATTCTTAAAAAAAACTACATTGCATTTAAACATAGTTACAGACTCGAAGTCAATCCCTATGCAGGCCACGGTAAATGGAGAAAACTAATTGTGTCGCAGGTGGACGTGGATTCTACCGCAAAATGTCCGCATTTTCGGCTTGCTAACATCGTTGGAGACTCGCAGTCAATCCCTATGTAGGCCACGGTAGACGGAGAAAAATATTTCTGTCGCAGAAGAACGTGGATTCTACTGAAGAACGCCCATATATTTTCTGCTTGCTGACACTCGCAGTCAACCCCGACGCGCATTTAGACATAGTCAGAGACTCGCAGTCAATCCCTATGTATTAGGCTAATTTCATTATAATCACTTATTGTCACTAAATTATTTAAAATTAATTTACTTATCTTCGTCGTTAGCTGATGGCGGTATATAAAAAAATATTATTCCAGACTGACGATAGTCCAAGTATTTTAATTTGTTCGTTGTTATAACGGAACTTCTCATCGGATTTGCGTTTCGACAGAATCAACGGTCGTCCGCATCCTCAGATAAGCGCGTGCGCTCGTCACCATGCGCGAAAAAAGAATGAGGCAATATGGAGGTGAGGCCTGCCGGGAGGAACGGAGTGAATGAATGAATGAAATCCGTTTAGTTAATAGTCAATTGATTGTCTCTTAAAATCGTGCAATGTCCCCTGTAGGTTTAAAGGACTACCTTGTTATTATTATATCTTCGAATGAAACAACTCATATAATAATGATTGAACTTCGCTTGAGAAGTTCGTTTGATTATCTATTATAAGTTACCTATAAATAGTTACCCTTTAAATTATTCTTAAAAAAACTGCAATACTGACTAGTCGAACATATAGTTGTTAGTCAATGCAGGAATATTTAGAGATAGCCCAAAAGGGTGTTTAGCCCACGCCATATTGCGGTTTTTTTGTGGTACTAATTTATTTTACTGGCAACGACAAATTTCTGGTAATTGATGTTGAAAGTCTGTGAATGTTGCAAAGAGGGAACAGGACTAAATATACCGCAAATCTCAAGTAGATTTGCATAATAAAGCCAAAACTATCCACAGTGATGATACAAGTCTTTTTTCAAAAGGATTCAGTATTTATTTCGCAAGACAAACGAAGGATTGAGCAGCATCAAATAGCTACTGACGTTTAATAATGCAAATATATGACGGATGCACATTATTGCCATATGAAAGCTGTTTGTAGCGTCACTATCCCTGGGCCGGACCCACACTTGTTAGGTTATGCCATCATCATCTCTATCAATAGTCCAGGATACCTTCATCCCACTTCTGAAGTACTTACCTGAATATATTATGCAACTGCAACTCAGGGGGGAAGCACTCGTGGATCGTCTCGAAGGTCTTCAGGATCTTGCTCTGCACGGAGCCCAGGATATCTGTGCCCAGCTTCATCAGTAGTCTGCAGACGATGCAAATATTTTATTTTTGATGTGCGAAAAACTATTCGCCGATATTTATGGCCGGGCGAGCGTCTCGTCTGTTTCAGTTTGGGTAAAATAGCTTTCGTATGTCCGTATAGTCCGGGCACATTTCTCGTAGAACCGATGGCCGTTGGGGCAGAAAGGTTGTTCAGTAACGACCTGGTTAGTATCACGGGTAAAAATTGGATAGGAACGGCGCAAGACCGATCGTTGTGGAGAACTTTGGAGGAGGCCTTTTATTCCGTTCCTTGATCTGAATAACTAAGTTATTTTTAATGGATGTAACTAACATATTATGGACCACTGTCTGAAATAACACTTTAGTGTGCGCGTCCACGAACATCTTGTTGAGGAGCTCCTTAATAAAACTACCTGAACAGCAGCTGGTACAGCCAATCCTTCAGCTGCTGCCAGTGGACCAACAGCAGCTCGCGAACAGCGTCCAGGAGCAGGCTGAACACTTTAGTGTGCGCGTCCACGAACATCTTGTTGAGGAGCTCCTTAATAAAACTACCTGAACAGCAGCTGGTACAGCCAATCCTTCAGCTGCTGCCAGTGGACCAACAGCAGCTCGCGAACAGCGTCCAGGAGCAGGCTGAACACTTTAGTGTGCGCGTCCACGAACATCTTGTTGAGGAGCTCCTTAATAAAACTACCTGAACAGCAGCTGGTACAGCCAATCCTTCAGCTGCTGCCAGTGGACCAACAGCAGCTCGCGAACAGCGTCCAGGAGCAGGCTGAACACTTTAGTGTGCGCGTCCACGAACATCTTGTTGAGGAGCTCCTTAATAAAACTACCTGAACAGCAGCTGGTACAGCCAATCCTTCAGCTGCTGCCAGTGGACCAACAGCAGCTCGCGAACAGCGTCCAGGAGCAGGCTGAACACTTTAGTGTGCGCGTCCACGAACATCTTGTTGAGGAGCTCCTTAATAAAACTACCTGAACAGCAGCTGGTACAGCCAATCCTTCAGCTGCTGCCAGTGGACCAACAGCAGCTCGCGAACAGCGTCCAGGAGCAGGCTGAACACTTTAGTGTGCGCGTCCACGAACATCTTGTTGAGGAGCTCCTTAATAAAACTACCTGAACAGCAGCTGGTACAGCCAATCCTTCAGCTGCTGCCAGTGGACCAACAGCAGCTCGCGAACAGCGTCCAGGAGCAGGCTGAACACTTTAGTGTGCGCGTCCACGAACATCTTGTTGAGGAGCTCCGTCAGGCGGCGGAGCTGAGAGTCGGTGAGCAGGCGCCCGGAGTTTAGGTAGTTGACCTGACGAGTAAAAAGGATGTGTTAGATCAGTGTTATAATGAAACATGTAATGTCTCTTTTCTTTTATGTTGGGTACACACACCACAATTTTTATATTAAACAATTGATAAAATGATCAAAGTTTAAAGAAAATTGAAATGAGTGGGCTGTTGGAAGAGACCGGAAATCGAACCCGGTGCCTCTGAACTGCCAGTCCAGCGCGTTAACCATTTCGCCACCCTAACTCCAAAATGTTTCATAAATTTATAAAATAACAGCGCCGTCTCTCGCTTGCTCGTTCACTGCTTGCGACCTTCAAGAAAAGAGCGTACTTCCCACATGTTCGTCTGGCAATGCACTTGTGACTCCTCTGGCGTTGCAGTTGTCTATAGGCGACGGTAATCGTTTTCCATCAGGCGATCCGCTTGCTCGTTTGCCCCCAAGACATAAAATTTTGTCCAACAGTAGACGTCTACCGGCTGATATGTTGACTTGTTACGAGTGTCTCACCAAATGTGTGAGGCCATCCTTCCGCTCGGTCCAGTGCGTGCTGGAGCATAGCGCGATGATGTCGTCGGGCGGCGGCGGCGGCGGCGGCGAGCCCTCCCAGCCCAGCCGCGACGCCGAGCCCGACCACGACACGCTCTGTGACACAAACCCATATTAGGTGGCAATCATTGGCTTATTAGGTGACAGCCATATTAGGTGAGGTTTTTTGTCATATTAGGTGAGGTTTATTGTCATATTAGGTGAGGTTTATTGTCATATTAGGTGACAATCATTGTCGTATCGGACCACAACACGCTCCCTAAACACAAACCCATATAAGGTGACAGTAAATACATATAATCACGGCTTTTTCCCAACGGGGTAGGCAGAGACACAACCACATCTTTCCAGGTGACAAACACAGGTGACAATGTTTGTCACCCCATACGACAATGATTGTCACCTCCACCACCAATTGTGACAATCATTGTCATATTAGGTGACAATCAGTATCGTATTAGTTGTTAATCAGTGTCGTATTAGGTGTTAATCATTGTCATATTAGGTGAAAATTATTGTCGTATTAGGTGAAAATCATTATCATATTAGGGTCGATAATCATTGTCATATGATGTGACAATCATTGTCATATTAGGTGACAATCAGTGTTGTATTAGGTGGCAATCGTTGTCATATTAAGGGACAATCATTTTGATATTAAGTGACAATCATTGTCGTATTAGGTAACAATTATTGTCCGGGCATTGGCGAAGCTCTTAGAATAAATACGCTTAGAACGAGAGTATTCATTAATTAAGTAATTGCATCTTATTGTATGTTGTGACGCCTAGATACTTTCAGCATCTCAGGGAATATTTAATATTTTAAATTGATAGTGTAAATTTTATTTTGATGTACCTAACCTTACATTTAATTATAGAATCTATACATCTCATTTACGTACACCAATGTAATTAACATATATATCAAATACAAAATAAATAAAAAATAAGTAACTAAACTAGGTCGCGTTTACCAACAGCGATGTGTTACACGTGTTCGAGTGTTTCGTAGAAAATGGTGAAGACTCACATCATGTCGCCTGTACGAGTCCAAGCTCCTCTCGGAGCAAACACTCGACGCCTCCGAGTCGTCGTCCCGACGTCCGCTGTCGTACGCGGAGCTGTCCTCTGGACTCTGTTGGTAAATAGTTTACAGGTAAATCATTGACCTTTTAAATGCAACTGTCAACTGTAGCCGACAACGGAGAATTGGTCTACTGGCGGCATCGGCCACAGTTGTCTAAAAGTCATGATCAAAAAATAATTTGCGATAAAAATATATTTGAGTTTAAAAGTTCCTCATTCTAAAAGGGTGATAAGTGATTGACCACATCGCAGAAACTCATACAGTAGGGCTATTACTGAGAAAATACGGTATTTTACTATAGTGAAATTAAATTGTTTGATTGAAACCACTAAACAGAAACACACATTCAAAATAACACGGAACCAAATAAATTACCACTAACTTTTGGACATTATACTATTTTTAATTGGATAAAAACTAAAAAGAAGACTTGTTATGCTACTGATTTTTGTGACGTCACAACTCAGTATTTTCATAGAAACTTCACATTAACCGATTTGACATTTCATAAAAAGTAGCTGATTTGAGCTGTCCTCAAGTACCGTATATTGCTGTTATACTTGCGCATTGTAACCGTCAACTATTTCCCCACGTGTAGTAATTTTAGTTGAAGATCTTTATATCGACGTGTCTCTGAAATATGTGAAATATTTCAGAATATTTTAAAAATTAGTTGGTATGATCAAATACAATTAATGGTTCTGGGTTCCATGGTTCGTAATGCATTCGTTAAATTAGTTTACATTTAAAATGATAATGATATCAATTAAAAACTAGTCTACTAAAAAGTCGAGCCGTTCTGTCGCTTTCCAAGGAAAAAAATTACAAAGAACCTGCACAATGAAGGTGCTGCGAACTTGTGCCACCAATCTGAATCTTTTAAGTTGACTTTCACGTTGATAGTGCCGTTACCTGTTCGTACACGTTCCCTATATGAATAAGACCAAGCCGCCGTCTGACGCCGCAGCCCAGCACGCTGCTGACGTCACCAGGAACAGTATACTGTCCTCACCCTCAACACTCCCTCAGCATCCCTGGTCTGCTGCAGCAGCCGCAGCGTGGCGGCCGGCGCGCGCGCCACAGCCGTCCTCTCCACCGACTCGCGCCGTCTGATGCCGCAGCCCAGCACGCTGCTGACGTCACCAGGAACAGTATACTGTCCTCACCCTCAACACTCCCTCAGCATCCCTGGTCTGCTGCAGCAGCCGCAGCGTGGCGGCCGGCGCGCGCGCCACAGCCGTCCTCTCCACCGACTCGCGCCGTCTGATGCCGCAGCCCAGCACGCTGCTGACGTCACCAGGAACAGTATACTGTCCTCACCCTCAACACTCCCTCAGCATCCCTGGTCTGCTGCAGCAGCCGCAGCGTGGCGGCCGGCGCGCGCGCCACAGCCGTCCTCTCCACCGACTCGCGCCGTCTGATGCCGCAGCCCAGCACGCTGCTGACGTCACCAGGAACAGTATACTGTCCTCACCCTCAACACTCCCTCAGCATCCCTGGTCTGCTGCAGCAGCCGCAGCGTGGCGGCCGGCGCGCGCGCCACAGCCGTCCTCTCCACCGACTCGCGCCGTCTGATGCCGCAGCCCAGCACGCTGCTGACGTCACCAGGAACAGTATACTGTCCTCACCCTCAACACTCCCTCAGCATCCCTGGTCTGCTGCAGCAGCCGCAGCGTGGCGGCCGGCGCGCGCGCCACAGCCGTCCTCTCCACCGAATCGCGCCGTCTGATGCCGGAGCCGAGCACGCTGCTCGAACGACCGGTCCTTACAAGTTATAAAAGAAATAATTATTAAGGGACAATCTTACAGAAATCGGCCTAGTCCCAAACTAAGCAAAGCTCTATGGGTACTAGACTATGGGTATCATGTAAAATGAACCAATCAAATTCCTCAGATTTAGATGCACTTCTGTTAGGCTTCACAATTTGATTGATTGTCTTCGTTCTGCTTCTGTGGAAAGGCAGCGTTCAGACCTTTAAACCGCAGTTTTATCTTTTCAGGCGATCATTATTCGACCTGTGGCGAGCGGTTGAGCGAGAGATCCGAGCGCGGGAGCGAGCGAGATAGTGTGGATACTTCGGCCGAAATTGGCTCGCCAACCTCGGTCAACTTCGCGGGTAGTGTGGAGCCCGGGTAAGATTTGTCAGTCAGTATCGGAGCCGCACCTCTCGCACAACTATGACACGCGACTCTTTCACGCAGGAGAAACATTACCTGTGTCTTTCTTCACAGTACTGTGTGAGTGACGGGCGATGCTACGCCGCGCGACAAGAGTCGCGAAGCCAAGTTGTACCGGGCGGATGTTACCTGGTGGGGCTGGTCTCCCTGGAGCCGGCGAGAGAGCGCGGGATGCCCGACGGCCGGCGCCGCGCGCTCGCCAGAGACAACGGGCCCGAAGTGCGTGATGACGGTGACGAAGAACGAGAAGTTGCTGCGAAACAAAAGTCTTAATTAGATTACATTCAACCAAAGGCATGATTTTTAGTAGGACTTTATGCATCGCGACCTTACAATCCATTTGCGATTTGTATAACGCTTTTTAACTTGTCGAAAGTTTTAATAGGGAACACTGTTTACAATGCATGTGCTCGAAAAGAGCGTTTTCCAGCCAGTTAAACTGTGCGTAAAGTACCTACTACTTTTCCACACACGAGCTTTATACTTTTCGATTATTTTTTAAAATTTTAACTAATTTTGACGCAAAGAGGTTTTATTATTGCCTACCCAAAGGTTGTCTGGAAGAGATCGCTCTTTAGCGGTAAGACCGCCTGTTGTTTACCTCTAATTGTAATTTCTTGGGTTGTATTTCTCCTGTATGTTTTATGAGGTGTGCAACGAAGAGTATTTGTATTGTATTGTAATAACGCAGTAGATATGTCGGGCGCGATCTACAAATATTCCCGCTATTGTTACTCATGTCTTGTTTATTTCGAAGTCGATCTGTGGAAATTTGCTAAAATAATATTGAATTCAAGTGACAAAAAGTCATTGTAAGACGCGCGTGTAAGTGTAAGATGATTTCCGATTCATGCTTTTTTATTACTCTCGTCTGAAAACACCTACCTTACACACTAGTATCATAAATAACTATTACCAGTGGACATTAGAAGATAACGAACCCTGTTTTCTATTACCATTAGAAATGTTATCTAACGACTTACGTTGCGACTGCGAGACTCCGGGCCGGGACCTAGAGCGACCTACAACCCTTTCTGGACTAGGCGGGACTCCGGCGTTGCTCACTGGTGATCTCTTCGCTCGGGCTGTAAACAAATTGCACACGTTAGTTTTATTCTGCACTAGCTGCGTTGTGTTACCCGCTCATCCCACGGACACTATGTGTTAATCCAGAATGTCAGCTACCTTCATTCCAAAATTTACCAAAATTGGTCAAGCCCTTTCAGCGTAAACAAGTAACAAACATACGAACACACTAGCAAACTTAAAGGTGCAACTTCATCCGCGTATTCTTTATTTATACTACGACAGTGGCAAACAAGCATGCGGCCCTTGAAACCTCTTGAAGGACCGCATACTGTGGACTCCGAGGAAAACCTCGGCAGGGAGCTCATTCCACATGCGAAACGGAGCGGTAGGAAATTTCTCTGGATACCGCACAGTTCTCGACCACTTAGGCTCCCGTGTGTTAGGATGAACACCCATAGTTTTTTCCATTCGGGTAAAAGTATCCTATAACCATCTTTAGATCTCTTGCCGCGACTTTGCGTGACGCGCGGCACATCATCATCTGTCACGTTCGAACGGTATTGAAATGAAAGTATAAGAAGAAAGTAAAGTAAGTCGTCATAGGTATGCTAGAGGTGCAAGATAGAGAAAGAGAAAAACTATGAAGACAACTTGGCATTCAGCCATCTTCTAAATATCTTGTAACAATATTAAATATTTAGTAAAACTAATATAATTATAAATTATACACATAAAGCGACTTCACATTGTAACGAAAAGGTGCATTAATAGTACATTACATAGCAAGAGCGGTGAATTCGTTAATGTCCCAGATCGTAGGTTTTTGTGCCATAAATTTGCGAACTGGCGCTATACGAATTACCGCCCGTGGTTTGTCTACGTTTTACGTCTTGCCTTGGCCAGGAAGTAAGAGTTTTCTCCCTAGCGGGCAGAAAATCTTACTTACGGCCTAGGGCGACGTAAAATACTACTGTGCATTAGTTTAATTTATTATCAAGTACCTTGTTGTGCCACTTCTCCCTCTATGTGAACGCAAAAACAATGGAATCATTAGTGATCTATTGCATTGTTGACGTGCGGAATAGCCGATACCTGTGCTAACTCGGGACACGCTCTAGGGATTTGATATCGATAAAAAAGATGTGGATATATATTAATTTCTCTTTGAAAGTTCTCGATTACTATAAAACGGTGCGATATCATGTCTAACGAAGTGGATATTTTCATCTAGACGGCAATCTTTAATACCGACGAATATGGAAAAAATATTGATTTTGTACTTACTATGAAAATGATTTAAAATAAACAAATGAAAACACGCTTTAATTTGTTTAGTGTTTTCATTCTGAAATGAAGAGAGAAAAAATAGTATGTTGATTAACATTTATATGTTGACAGTAACATCGATATATGTATTTATTTGTCGATAAAATATTTTGCTACATTACTTTAGTATCGGTGCCCCGAGTTAGCACAGGTATGCCAATCACCTAAGTTGAAATCTGTATCACAAATTCGCTTAATTTTTGTGCTTGGTCGATTCCGCACGTCTAAAAAAAGTATTTTAGCGGAGCGGAGGGAGGCGTGTAAAATGGATTGGAATGGAGATTTAAAAGCACTTCTTTTGGGCTTCGCAAAGACGCAGCCTGATTAAGGTGCTTTGGGGTAAACTCGAAAATGGGGATAAGTCGAAAATCACACGTATCTACTAAACTGGGAACAATTTCTACGCTTGTCAAGACGCCATGTTTATCTGCGCCCCCGCTTCAGTTCACTTCGTGTCGCTAGTCGTCAGCGCGCGTGAGTTGCGGTCGATTAAAAAAAAATAGTGCGATTTAGTGCCTTATGAGGACTTTTGAAATTATCCCATACCACATACAAAGAAATATGACTCTTAAACTCATATTGCGTAGAAACCATTTCTAAAGACGTTCGAAGTTACCCCACCTGCTTTCGAAATTACCCACTCCTTAAAAAAATCTGTTTTCACAAAGCTTTGATGAATATATCCAATTTCGTAAGGATCTCATTACTTGCAAGGAATACTTCTTAGGTTCTGTCGTACGAGCCCTAAACCCTAACATACTCTACACTCGCCTAAAAATATGTCGAATTTACCCCAAAGCACCTTATTTCATTTTCTCGTGTGACCGTACTCGCTAGGGACAGCGTAAACGATTTGTATGGAGAACAGTACAGCGCCCCAGCGGTCACTTTGTAGAACTACAATTCTCCATACAAATTTACACAGTCGCTAGCGAGCACGGTCACTGTAAACTCATGGTAAAGGTACAAACGAAGACACAGTTAACTATACACGGACAGGCCTTAACACGTTGCAATAAGGTTTAAATTCGTTTACAATTTTACAGTTGGGTCATTATCAGTTCAAAGAACAAAATTCGTCCCTCCGGTGGTCAAAAGTTAACCCTTAAATGCATGAATTAAAAAAATACAATACTATAAAATATTATTTTATTTCAAATAAATGTTTCTATTTTTCAACCAGTAATTCATTTTTGTTTATGTCAGCTGCATCTTACACTATGCATTTAAGGGTTAAGAGCTTGTATGAATCTAGGATATGTTGCTATGACATCGGATTATAGAAGAGGGAACATTCTTTATTCACACAGGCGTTTTATCAGAAAATTAGGCCCTGGAATCATTAATTTCGCATATGTCCACCGGAAAGACTCGAACCTAAATCTGACAATGACCCAGTTATCAGTGTCTTCGATAGTGCAGGTACAACACGGTTACAATATCTGTGGACCTCGCTGGAATGTGAAGCCCCTCCCCCTTGTACCTACCCGCGCTCGCCCCGTCGCGTCGCGCACCGTACCAGAGCGCCGACGTGACGTCATCGACGCCGCCAGGTCCACAGATATTGTAACCGGGTTGTACCTTTTTCGATTGGTATTAAAGCTAAAGCCACTTACGCAGACTGGCTGTGCCGGCGACCATCTTGGCGCGAGTCATGTGCGAGTAGAGCGCCCGCGCGCGTGCGCGCTGAGCCGCCGCCGCGTCCACCGCCGACACCGAGCGCGCTGTCGCTGACGCAGAACTTGGTGATCGGTCTGTTTGGACAAAATAAATGATTATTAACCCTTCGTATGCCGCCTCCCCGTATCCGTTACCTATATCTGTATATAGGGCGGATTCGGGACACGGCATACGAAGGGTTAAGGGACCATCTTAAACAAATCGACCTGGTCTCAAGCTAAGCAATGCTACTACAGTCGCCATCAGATACATCACAGCATATAAGGCGTTCGTAAATCTGAACACGACTCTTATTGACTGGGCGTTACAGTACATGTTCAGATATTTATGAACGTCTTATATGCTGCGATATATATGATGGCGACTCTACTAGACGACAAGATGTCGTCATAACGTGCGTTAATAACAGGCTTCGAAGTAACACGTTTCGGGCGGAACAACCCGAGAGAACTGTAAAGGAATTTTACAGAAAATTAAGGCCTAGGCCGGAAAGTATTTTTTTTAAACATGCTGGCGTTTGTGTTCATGAACAGGCTAAGCAGCTGTTTTTTTGTGTTGTATTTTTTTATTTTATTGCATATGTTTGAGTAAAGCACTACATGCCTTAGCCGTGAAACAGGGCTTGCCGGCTTCGTATCACTATCAGGTCTCCCTACGGTCGGCCGTCTATACCTACTCACCCGGCATATTATAGATAACATCATGACCCGGAAACAAATATTCGAGTTCGTCATACAAATATTTGTCCTTGCCGGGATTCGAACCCGGGACCGCCGGCCCCCTGGGTGGTGCTAAAGAGCTGCCGCACTGTTCGAATACTACTCGCAGCAAAAGTAACACCGCTATATAAGCTTAATATACAGGATGATCCATCCAAATGGGTCAGTAGGGAGAAAACGAAAACTGTAAGAGACAGGGAAATCTGTTCTTAGGAACCATGGCGTCGATTTTAGATATGATAGTAACTACATTCTTTTTTTTCTCATACATAACCAGGAATTGAAGCTGGTTAAAATTCTGTAAGTAATCGCATGTCGAATTGCAACATTATTTACAGCGGGTTTGAGATTAAAAATAATAATAATGCAGTTTTTATTCAATCTAAAATCGACGCCATGGTTCCTAAGAACAAATTTCCCTGTCTCTTACAGTTTCTGAGTTTCTCCCTACTAACCCATTTGGATTGATCACCTGTATAAGCTTAATATACAGGGTGGAACAGATCGAGGGACTTTTACGCAAGCAGGGAATTGTTCAGACTGAGTACTTAATTTTTCACCAATGAACTATGTAAATATTTCTATGCATTTTTGAGATACAGTTTGTTCAACATTAGTGTAAAAATCTGCACAAAAACTGTAAATAAGACCTTTGAATTAGTAGGGTTGCCACTGATATTAAAATATTTTATTTTGATGACTTTTGTTTAGTTCAAAATCCAGCTTTACAATTATCATAGGTCGATTGTAGATCACTCCGATGCCACTATCCTGTCAGCCCAGTCTTTAGAAATGTTCCACCCTGTATAATCTGTATTCGACTCTGTTATAGGATTAATTAAATTAAACTAATGTTAACAGACCATCACCTCGCATGGCGACAGGTATATGCGACATCGGCGGCCGCTCTTGTGACGCGCGTCGCCTGCGCAGCGAGTTAGTTCTACTTATACCGGATACTAAATTCTCAGTAGAAGCTATAGTATATATTATTATAGTATAGTATTAAATTGTGAACAAACCGTATCCAATGGCAGCGTGGAAAAGGAAACACTCGTTAAATAATGTCACACTTATAAATTTGAGACATGTAATGTCTCATTATTTTATAATGTGGAGACACACCACAATTTTTAATATTAAACCACAAAGCACAAAGAAACATTTAAATGCGTAACCTGGCTGAAGAGACTGGGAATCGAACCCGGTACCTCTGGATTGGACAGGCTGAACCGGTAATCCAGAGGTACCGGGTTCGATTCCCGGTCCCATCTGCCAAGTGACGCATTTCAAAAAAATGTGATGAGGTCGAACGCTGGCTGCGCGCACGAAAAAGCATGACTCATTGTCACGTTCCGCCTGAGCTGAGCGTGCAAGCGAGAGCGCGGAACAAGCGATAGAGAGGCACGATCGGCTTAAGCGTTCGGCTTGTGATGTATCTCTCTTACACTCCATCGGCCGGCATATCACGTAAAATTATCGTCCGTAAACCGACTTTACAGACAACCAAATATTTTTTTATGCTTTGATCTTTGTATCAATGTTTTAATATCACACTTACTATATCTAACCTACAGTCGGGTCAAGTTCTGTCGTGTTACGGTAAAAGGTCGTATCTTTACACGGATGGCATAAGAAATGAAATGAAATAATTTATTCAGTAAGTAGGCCACAGGGGCACTTTTACAAGTCAGATTGGGAATCTACCGGCATTTCGCAAGAGGAGACCGCCGTTGAGAAGAAAGCCGAAAGAAACTCAACAACATAGTAAGATACGTCCTTTTACAGTAGCATGGCAGAGTTCGTCACACGCGTTACGGCCCCGCCATGACGCGCGATGCGGCGGCTATAGGAGTGAGACACCACGCTCGGACTTCCCGCTCCCGCCTATGGCCACCGCTCACCGCTCCGCTGGTAGGACGGAGTCCTGGCCCAGCCGTTAGAGTGCGTCTCCATTGAAGCGAGACGTGCGTAATAGACCAACCACCCGAGTTGAAATCTGTATCTCAACTTCACTTTTGTAATAGGCTAGTTGACTCATGTCAAATTGTCATTAACTAATGTTTATTCCGTATAGCATTTAGCAAAGGAAACCTAAATATATATTTTTCAATTCATAAAAGAGAAAGATGGATGGCTGAAAAAATTAAATTTGAATATATGGTTTTTAAATATTTGTATAGAATCTTTTTATCGGTTCTTATTTTTATGTGGAAATACCACATTTTTATTTTTATAAATAACGACACAAAGGTAAATTAAGAAAGAGAAATTGAATGCGATCGACTACAATCTAAGCAGGATTTGAACCTGCGATCTGCTGAGTATGGTTTTTAATCTGTATTTTGAAATGCTTAAAACGCTGTCCGCCATTTTCGCTTATGATAGTGACGTCATCGGTCCCGTAAACAAAACTGAAAGTCTACTTTGACGACTTCGAATAGCGCCGTCCCTCTCGATCTCCTGTCAAAGTATATTGGAGTGAACGGAATGGCACTATACAAAGGTCGAATTTCGAATATTTACGCGTAATTCTACGTCACGCCACAGATTAGCGAAAGGCAAAAATGGCGGACGGCGTATTTGACTGTTCATGAAATTTCTAATTGTCAATTGAAAAAATGTAGCTTTCTAGCTTTCACAAAAATGCAAGACATTTTTATAGAGCTAGCAAGATCATTATTAACCATTTCAAATATATTTCAAAACTGGGTCTACTAGCCTATTGGTCGATTTCGCACGACTCCGCTTTAGTGGAGACCGCTTATTTTCTTGCCATGGCGTCAGTGACACGGTTAATGGCTTCACCGCTCGACGTTAAAAAGGTTAACATCTTTTTCGCGTTCACCCCCGAACACACCCAGACACAACACACTCATGGTACAGTCGCCATCAGATATATCGCAGCATATAAGGCGTTCATAAATATTTGAACATTACTCTTATTGACTGGGCGTTACAGTACATGTTTAGATATTTATGAACGCCTGATATGTTGCGATATCTGATGGCGACTGTACAAGAAAACAAGGTATGGCACTCCGACTAGTGAGCCTTTCTACGTGATTAGTTGCCGCATTATGGTAACAAAATAATTATAAGGAAACATTTAAAGCCCCGTCGTACAAAAAAATATATGCATTACAGTTTGACAACTGTTCCTTGATTAACGCATTCACTACCGCGTAGCGCTACGGGCTACGCTCGTAGCCGATAACATGGGATAAACCGTATGTAGCGAAAACTTACTACGAGCAGAGCGCCCGGCCACCGGGTTGCTGGTTTCGAAAGTGTTTGTTTATTTTGTCGTAATAATTGAATTATATTATAACACACACGATTTTGTGAGATTAATACAGTTAACAAGGGAATCGGGGAGTATTATGATACACTACTGGCAACACAGAAACGGATTGACCGAATCAATCAACCAATCATAGCATGATGACGTAGAAAGTCCACCTGACGTGGATTCCGGAGTGCCATACCTTGTATTCTTATATCATGAACACAATGTTATAACTACACTAAAAAAGCATTTCACGATGCAAATGCGTCAGTTATATTTTAAACATGCAGGATTGCTAGATGCAATGAATACCGTCCATCTATCACAAATAGGCATAGCGTCAACTGTCACTGTCACACAGTACTGCACAGAAAGAGATAGATTAATATCTCGCATGAGAAAGAATCGCGTATCACAGTTGTGCTTAAGCTGTTGGATGGAATAGGGTCATACCAAGTTACCGCAAACTTTACGGGGTCTTAGTATAGCCACTTATTAATATATCGATCTGTAAATTATTACAAAGATCTAACTTTTTTTTTCATATAAAATAATTCAGCACGCAATGTATTTGTTTGTTGTTGTTTGTTGACACTTAACATAATGACAACTGTCACTAGTAATAACTACGCCATACGTTGCTGCTCAGAAAATTTTCAAAAATTAATTAGGTACGCTATGGCAGTTAACGCTAAATTAATAATTGTTATAAATATCAGATTATAGCACTAAAATCTTCATCTGGCTACAATTTGCGGTTAATATCAAATATACACGATATATTTATACTATTCAGATCAAAGCACAAGGAAAAATTTGAATGCGTAACCTTCCGGAAGAGACCGGGACTCGAACCCGGCACCTCTGGATTATCGGTCCAACGTGTTTTGTCAAAAATAATGATGCGATGCGATGATCGGCCAAGTGTTAATCATCCGCGCACCGAAAACCACGGGTTTGATAATGAGACATTACATGTTTGCATAAATTTATAAATTAAGTATTCGTTGCATCTCTAGATATTATACACAATTCGTGTTATTCTTTATTAACCTATTGAGCGCCAAAGACGGCAAATCACGTCGACGCAAAATTGTGCCACTGATGCCAACGACGCCTATTGACGTCAAAATTTCAATGGTCAAAAACATGCTAATTCAAACCACTGTGTTTTTCATACTCTACCTATTGATTTTGGGCACTTTTTTTTTGCTTTGGCGTCAGGGTACGGTAAATTGCTTTTGGTGTTCAATAGGTTAATTGCGAATTATTGTTAAAATAAAATATAGGCATTAATATAAAATTTATATTTTTATATAACACTATAAGGTAACATTATTAAAATATAATAGGTACTAATTGTACATAGGGCTTATATATTATGTCAAAAATATGTGTAAACTCATATAAGCGTAAGCGGCACACAAAACCTATACATATTAGGCTGTTTTTTTTACGTATAATTGTGAGATTCAATTGTTTTTGTCTTATTGGAAGAGATCGAACGGAATGGCGTCATTATACACGGTGCCCTGGATTTAACGGACAACATTTTAACCCCCGATATTAAATAACCTAACTTTTAAAAAGTTGGGCGCTCTAGTCTCTAAATTTTTTTTTCACAAGTGATTAAACTTGTCAATATTATAGAGATTATGATTCTATATGAAAAGATTTTAGAGAGAGATAAATTTCATTTATCAAGACCCAATTAAAAGAAGTCCTAGCCACCATAAAGTTCTAATAAAGAATATTTAACAACAGAACGAAGAATATCTCGCCAGGACGGCCATTACCTATAATGTAACGAAAGTGAAATGAAATTTTCAAGGTCTCAAGCATAAAAAATATGTACAATTATCTCATAAACCATGGGACTTTATAAACACAGTAATATATTATTAAGGCGAAAGTTTGTGAGTTAATGTGTACGTTTGTTACTTATTTACACTCCAACGGCTGGACCAATTTTATTTATTTTTTTAATCTTTATTGCACAAACGAAAACTTATCGTATAAAAGGCGGACATAATGCCATGTGGCATTCTCTACCAGTCAACCTTCGGGCAAAGTAGATAAATTGATTTTGAAGAAATTTTGAATGGAATTAAATTAGCATATTTTTAACCCGGAAAAAATTAGTGTTCCCGTGGGATGAGCCGGTAACGCCGCAGGCGCAGTAAGTATAAAGCTAAAAAAGAAGCCTATTTTCTGGACAACTCAAAGGTGTTTTATCGGGGGTTAAAAAGTTGTCCTTTAAATACAGGGCACCGTGTATAATGTCAAATAAATGATAATTGAGTATGACTATATTATGTGGTTTTGACATTACTATCCAAGACTAGGCGTTATACCGCGTCCGCACGCGTGCCAAACCTCGGCAAGCCTACATGACGTGGTTATATGTTAGAGTAAGACGGAACTACATCGTGCTCACTCTACTGTAGGCTTGTTTGTCGAGGCTTGGCAAGCGTGCAGTCGCGGTATGTATGTTGAGCGGTGTGGTTGCACCTTTATGATGGGGTTGCCAGATACATGCCTTTGTAGGCAGTTAAATTAAACATTCATGCATATGATAATGTAAGTTACAAAAACAATTCATTAGTTGAAACATTAAGAGGCCTTAAACTTTAAAACACTCAACGATTTATGCCATATCTTTCTCAATCATTCAAGGATTCAAAATCAAAACGAAGACACAGTTAACTATACACCCATAGACCTTAACACGTTGTACTAAGGTTTATATTAGTTAACAAATGTACAGTTATCATTGTCTTCGATAGTACATCTACTCGTAAATTAATTTTAAACTTATTATTATGTAAAAAAATACAGGAATGCATTTTTTTTATTATAATTACTTTCTATGAAAGAATATTTAAAAGTTGACTCGGAATTGCTCTCATTGCAAATGGCGAGCTAGCAGTTATTTCAGTGTACACAGATTTTTTATTTCAATAAGCAAAATTTCCGCAGAATGGCTTTGGCCGCTAAAAATCACATGGGGGGCAAAAATCGCGTGCGGTTTCTTTTTGGATATATTTAAAAAACATTACAAATTTGTAAATTTTCTTGACAATTATGATATTTCGGTAGAAATCGCGAAATCACTTCGTAAAACCATTTTTTTTTTCATCGATGCAGGAATGTTTAATTAGTTTCAAATTCAGACATTATTCTTTCATTCCATAAATATTTTACACCCGTATGCTCGATAATTATCATATTTTTCTAATACATTATTTCTATATTATATGTGAAATATTTTTCTTTATGCGGCTTGACTTTTTGCAATTTTTTCTTTAAATTAATCTTGAGTCAATCGTCCCAAACTGAAAAGATGCAAAATTATTTGTTTTATTATTTTATTTGTAAACTAAATAGAATCAACCTTTCAGTCACCTCTAATGTTGAAACTCGTGTTTTTTTTTTTTACGTTACCATAATGCATGAATAGATTTTTAATCGATTTCCGCGATTTTTGAACCACACGCGTTGTCATAGGGTAATGGCGAATAAAAGGTTAAAAATTTATTACTATGTCTATCAGTGGCGTGGTGATTCGAAAGAAGCCGATTCCCACCGGCTTGCCCATTTTAGGTTACCTATTGTCGTTTGAAAAAAAAAAGGAAAGTTAAATCAGTCCCGGATTCCTAAAGATCTTATTTCACGCCAGGCCACTGTTGTCTATACTTTTCTATTGATCTAAAACTTTATATAAAATTTGGCGCATACTAAATGTAAAATCTAAAATGTTTGCAATCCAACAGCATACTTGTATAATGTGTGTACTCCATTAGCATACTTCGATCATTTTTGTACTCCATTTAGCATACTTAATAATGTTTGTACTACAATAGCATACTTGTATAATGTGTGTACCCCAATAGCATACTTGTATAATGTTTGTACTCCATTAGCATACTTCGATCATGATTGTACTCCATTAGCATACTTACTAATGTTTGCACTCCAATAGCATACTTGTATAATGTGTGTACTCTAATAGCATACTTGTATAATGTTTGTGACTCTATTAGCATACTTGGATCATGTTTGTACTCCATTAGCATACTTACTAATATTTGTACTCCAATAGCATACTTGTATTAGCATACTTACTAATATTTGTACTCCAATAGCATACTTGTATAATGTGTGTACTCCAAGAGCATACTTGTATAATGTTTGTACTCCAAGAGCATACTTAAATGGTGCGATCACATGTATTTCACCAAAATCTTCAATATCCAAATTACATAATTTATTTAATGCTTTACACTTTATGGAATGGCATTTGAATTTAAAGATAAAATTACTATGACTACATTATAAGATTCAAATCTCTCCAGATAGTTTATTTTGTTAAATCTGCTTCACCCACACACCGACACACCGAACTAAAGTTATTCGTATAGGAAATTGAAACTAGTATACTATAGGTATAGCCATGATAGTTGAGTTGAATGGTTACTCACACGGCTACTCAAAGAATTGATTGCAAAAAAAGTAGTGAATCAAAGAAGTTTCACTCCGACCGACAGTGACACACCGTATGTGTCTAAGGAATTTGTACTTCTATCCCACTGACACTAATTCAATAGGCTTGGTAAAAAAATTCAAAGACTATTTAATGGTATGTGACGTTTTCAAGCAAAATGTACTACTTTGTCGCGTACCAAAACGACACGTTAATAGGTTATTAGTATAAGAACGCAAACAAATTCCTTCCTTATGAAAAGTGACAAAGTGGACCCTTTTGGTTGAAAACGTCACATATTTTTATCGATAGTCCATGCTGTTAGGATGTACAAACGATGATTCATTCTTTTTTATCATGTTTTTTTCCAAATTGAGCATTTGACAGTTCGCAATAGTGCTGGCTGGAGGGACCTTTTCAAAACACAATTAAAAAAAAAACAAGACAATGGTTGACACTTGTCATTGTAAAAAAAACAACGGTTTGTAACTGACATGTGTCGGAATTTGAATGGTTTGACACTGACATGTATCGGAATTTGAACGGTTTGACACTGACATGTGTCGGAATTTCAACGGTTTGATATTGAAGCGCAGACTATCGACATTTTTTTTATTAGGTTTCGAAGGTAAAGTTTCCTTCAGCCTACACTTTTGCGAACTGACAAATTGACAATTTAAAAAACAAACATTTTGGAAAAACCATGGTAAAAAAAAGACCTGCAGACTGTAGATTCTTACAGCAAGGAGTATAGAAAAAAAATAGTATTCGAAGAATTGTATCTAGGCTGTTCGGGGCGGTATAGCGGTAATGGAAATACTGGTTAAAAAGATCCATGCTTCAATTTCCTTTACCATACTTGTGTGGCACCCTGTATACGAGCCGACAATGCACATGCTACGGTTACGTGATCAACAAGCGTGCGAGCTACTTGTGTGACAAACCTGACACGCTGACCGACGGGCTACGCGGGCTCGTGATCGCTCGCCGTTCTGTAACAATCATATTATTTCAGTAAATGTTGTCTGGAAGACAACGTTCTTTAGCGATAAGACCGCCGATTAAGAAATAAATATCAGACAACCTCACACAAATCTATCTAGTCCCAAATTAAGCTCAAGAAGGCTTGTGTTTATGGGTAGTAGACGACGATATACATACTTATATAGATAAATATATACTTTTCTCCAACTTGCTTGGAAATGTTGCCATTAATGTAGTAAAACTGGACCGCGAAATCGTTCGTTATATTTAGAAGGCGTTAATGAAAATTAAAAAAATATATATATTATTGGCCTTAGCCGGGAAATCAATATTATTTAAATAAGGCGATTAAGTAAAAAACACACCTTCCGTTTATAACGTCTCATACAAATGAGGGTAATCTTAATTTGGTCGGTTACTGCATTTTTACCTTTAATTTTTTCAAAGACTTTGATAATTCACCATACAGCCAATTGTCCACTAAATTTAAAAAATAAAAACTATTATAAACTTTTTAATTGTTCTCTGCGTTTAGTTCTTGCACTGAACATTTTTTTGCTCTGCTACTGTCAATGTATTTAAAATGTCGACAAATTTCGAATAACGGACAAACAATTTGAATAATAATCTTATATGCGGTTAATTTATTTTCATGTATAGTTATTTATTAGAGATTTCTCACGACAGTTTTAATTTTAATAATATGATGATATTTAATGAGTGATTTGAAAATTAATAAGTGTACCAAACGTAAACAAATAAAAAATAAAACAGAAATGATTGTGTCCAAATCAATATAAAAGTTATTTTGAACTTATGATCTTCTCCGAATGATAAATATGGTATGGTTTCTAAAAAAACAGTGTGTTTAGAGTTGTTTAGAAATTTATAATTACCTATGTGCATATTTTTTGTTATTGTGTTTTCATATTTAATTCTTATTCATATATTTTGTTTTAAATCAAACATATGATTCGGACCCGAAATTTTATTCCTATTCCTAAAAAAAATAAGTACCAAATGAACTTCATGGTACTGATACATTAAATTAAAATGTAGATTGGTGATTATTTCCAAGCATATTTGGAGAAAAGCACTATACAAGCCTCGGCGGGAATGTCAGTTCGCAGATTCGTATTATTGAAGGACTCGGCTACACCTCGTCCTTCAAAATCATACTCATCCACGAACTGACTTTTCCCGGCCTCGGCAGTAATATACCATTAATACATTCAAATTCAATTTTTATTGCATATCACATTACAGACAATAGATGGATTATAGACTAGGTATACATGTGACGCCCTGCAAGGGCACAGCAATTTGGGAGGGCTCACTAGCCCTTAATACTTAATAGTATATTACTGCCGAGGCCGGGAAAAGTCAGTTCGTGGATGAGTATGATTTTGAAGGACGAGGCGTAGCCGAGTCCTTCAATAATACGAATCTGCGAACTGACATTCCCGCCGAGGCTTGTATAGTGCTTTTCTCCAAATATGCTTGGAAATAATCACCAAACTACATTTTAATTTAATATATCATGAAGGCGTTATATTGAATATACCATGAAGTTCATTCGGTAGGTACTTATTTTTTTTAGGAATAGGAATAAAATTTCGGGTCCGAATCATATGTTTGATTTAAAACAAAATATATGAATAAGAATTAAATATATATGAAAACACAATAACAAAAAATATGCACATAGGTAATTATAAATTTTAGTTAAATTAACAATTTCTAAACACACTGTTTTTTTTTAGAAACCATACCATATTTATCATTCGGAGAAGATCATAAGTTCAAAATAACTTTTATATTGATTTGGACACAATCATTTCTGTTTTATTTTTTATTTGTTTACGTTTGGTACACTTATTAATTTTCAACTCACCAATTAAATATCATCATATTATTAAAATTAAAACTTTCGTGAGAAATCTCTAATAAATAACTAAGAATCATGAAAATAAATGAACCGCATATAAGATTATAATTTAAATTGTTTGTCCGTTAATCGAAATTTGTCGACATTTCAAATACATTGACAGTAGCAGAGCAAAAAAATGTTCAGTGCAAGAATTAAACGCAGAGAACAATTAAAAAGTTTATAAGTTTTTATTTTTTAAATTTAGTGGACAATTGGCTGTATGGTTAATTATCAAAGTCTTTGAAAAAATTAAAGGTAAAAATGCAGTAACCGGCCAAATTAAGATTACCCTCATTTGTATGAGACGTTATAAACGGAAGGTGTGTTTTTTACTTAATCGTCTTATTTAAATAATATTGATTTTCCGGCTAAGGCCAATAATATATATATTTTTTAATTTTCATTAACACCTTCTAAATATAACGAACGATTTCGCGGTCCAGTTTAACTACATTAATGGGAACATTTCCAAGCAAGTTGGAGAAATAGTACATTACTGCAGAGGCCGCGAAATAGGGGATTATTGGCCGAGTAGTAATAGATGGCCGAGTGATAACGAGGCCATCTAGAGATACGAGGCCGACAATCCCTGTTCGCGCCGAGGCTTGTATAGTGCTTTTCTCAAATAAATCCAAGGAAATAATACAAATGTTCAACTTATATATTCATATAAAAACAAATTTATTTCAAACTTAATAAAAAAAAACAAATTTATTTTTTTAAGCTGTTCGGGTCAATGTTTTTGCCACCAAATGTTAAGATGATTCTATTTATTAAAAAATGACAACACCTTATTAATTAGATATTGTTATATTTTTTAACAATAAACGTGATTCCTTGTTTATTTTATTGAATATCTGATTTAATCTAATTGAATAAACTAGTTAAATATAAGAAATAAAACGTAAATATACATGCACAAACTAAGTTTTTTTTTATTGGCAGTATGCCATAGATTATCAATAAAAGAAATAAACCCCCTGAAACAAAAGACAATCTCTTTGTTGGCTACGGCCAATAATGTTGTATGAAATTCCTTTATATCGTTCTAATTTGAAATTAGAACGAATCTTCAACAATTGCTATACAAAGACGTATTTCGCGTTCTAATACCACGATCATAAGAACGACATTTCCTTGGATGTTTGAGAAAAGACTTAAAACTACACAAGGAACAATTTATTATTAGTATTAGTAGTATTACACTAATAGGATATACATAGCACAACCATGACCCAAGCACAAATATTCGAGTTCATCACACAAATATTTGCCCTGGCCGGGATTCGAACCCGGGACCGCCGGTTCAGTAGGCAAGTGCATACAAACTGAGCCAAACGTGTCGTAAAATTAATAAATTATGAGTCTCGAAATTTTTAATGATACTGATAATAAATCGGAAAAAGGCCCGTTATAAAACTGAAATGTTGTCAATTATTATCATGCCCTCCCAAATTACTCAAAATTATAACTCAATATTCATTTCCGTGGTTAATGGGTGATTCTCATGAGCGTTTGAACCGTCTTCACAACCATGCTCTCTTTATTGACGATATAATAAGTAAAGGCCGTATACATTTAATAACAAAATGTAAACGGCCCTGAGTTCTCCGAAATATCCGCAAATGGCATCAGTCTTCAATGAAGATGTATGTATATAAAGAGGCCATGGTTGTGACGACGGTTCAAACGCTCATGAGAATCATCCTAATAATGTGGTCTACCCTGAAAGCGGGGCAATCGGCGTTCCGCGCGGTTCTTTGCGGGAGGTATACTCTAGGGGTCCAGCAACGGGACGTCCCGCGTGCAGCGTGCTAGCTATCACGGTTCATGAGATAAAGCCCGGTGACAGACAGACGACAGTGGAGCCTTAGTAATAGGGTTCCGTTTTCCCCTTTTGAGGTACAGAACCCTAAATAAAAAACCGGCCAAGAGCTTGTCGGGCCATGCTCAGTGTAGGGTTCCGTAGTTGGCCATCCTTATATGGTATAAAGACACCGCGCGGCACTTACGTCAATTTAAAGAAAGTTATGAAATTTTGCGATAACTCAAAAACGGCTTGACCGATTTTATTCTATATAGTTTTTATTGAAAGTACAGGCCTCATATTTTCATGAATTTTTCCATAATTTTTAGGATTTCCGAAGCGAATATTTACAAAACTGCTGACTTTTTGTCAAAAATATGTTTGGAGACCCCTATTATTTTAAAGGACCTATTCAACGACACCCCACACACTAAAACGAAAAAAAAAAATCACCCCCACTTTAGGTCTACGCGAGGCACCCATTCATCCTCCTAGCCTTTGTCCCATTTTTTGAGAATGAATTCTCAATCGGGGTCGGCTACCTAAATTTTATTTTATTTTACCGTTTTGTCGGCGTGATACATACACATACTCATACCAAATTTCAGCTTTCTAATACTAACGATCACGGAGCTAAGCCGCGGACGGACATGGCGAAACTATAAGGGTTCCTAGTTGACTACGGAACCCTAAAAAAGGAGAGCGGTACTGACCGGTGCCGACGTGCTGTAAGCTGTCCACGCTGCCCACGTTCCTCTCTCGCTCGAGCTGTTTCTGCGCGGCGGCGTCGAGCCGTTGGAACAGCTGTTCTGCGTCGGCCGGGAATGCTCGCTTATACGCCCAGTATGCTCTGTGAATGGAATGAAAAACGCTTATTACAAGGACAAAAATAACAAAATAAGATACACTAATTCTAACACCCTGGGGACCGTTTGATACACGGCTAACTACACGGGTTGAAAAAAATGAGCTGTTTAGCCTGTTCATGAAAACAGACGCCATTAAAAAAAAAAAGGCGGCCTAGGCCTTCAATTTGGTATGAAATTCCTTTACAGTTCTCTCAGAAAAGTGATATTTCGAAGCCTGTTATAATATAACGCACGTTATGACGATTTTTCAATGCATGTTTCAGAAATAGTACATTACTGCAGACGCCGGGTGAGTAGGTATAAATCGGATAGTGATACGAAGCCGGCAAGCCCTTTTCACAGCTAAAGCATGTATAGTCATTTTATCAAACATATGCAATGAAATAAAAAAATACACCACTCAAAGAAACATAATTTAGCTGTTTAGGCCGTTCATAAACGCAGACGTCATGTTTTAAAAAAAATACTTCTCGGCCTAGGCCTTAAATTTTGTATGAAATTTAAATTATTTCAAGTTCTCTCGGAGTTGTTCCGCCCGAAACGTGATACTTCGAAGCCTATTATAACGCACGTTATGACATTTCACTGCTTGTTTGAAAATTACATTTTCTCCAACTTGCTTGGAAATGTTGCCAATAATGTAGTAAAACTGGACCGACAAATCGTTCGTTATATTTAGAAGGCGTTAATGAAAATTAAAAAATATATATATTATTGGCCTTAGCCGGGAAATCAATATTATTTAAATAAGACGATTTAGTAAAAAACACACCTTCCGTTTATAACGTCTCATACAAATGAGGGTAATCTTAATTTGGCCGGTTACTGCATTTTTACTTTTAATTTTTTCAAAGACTGATAATTCACCATTCAGCCAATTGTCCACTAAATTTAAAAAATAAAAACTATTATAATAGTTTTTATTTTTTAAATTTAGTGGACAACAAATAAACTTTTTAATTGTTCTCTGCGTTTAGTTCTTGCACTGAACATTTTTTTGCTCTGCTACTGTCAATGTATTTGAAATGTCGACAAATTTCGAATAACGGACAAACAATTTGAACAATAATCTTATATGCGGTTAATTTATTTTCATGATTCTTAGTTATTTATTAGAGATTTCTCACGACAGTTTTAATTTTAATAATATGATGATATTTAATGAGTGATTTGAAAATTAATAAGTGTACCAAACGTAAACAAATAAAAAATAAAACAGAAATGATTGTGTCCAAATCAATATAAAAGTTATTTTGAACTTATGATCTTCTCCGAATGATAAATATGGTATGGTTTCTAAAAAAAACAGTGTGTTTAGAAGTTGTTCATTTAACTAAAATTTATAATTACCTATGTGCATATTTTTTGTTATTGTGTTTTCATATATATTTAATTCTTATTCATATATTTTGTTTTGAATCAAACATATGATTCGGACCCGAAATTTTATTCCTATTCCTAAAAAAAATAAGTACCAAATGAACTTCATGGTACTGATACATTAAATTAAAATGTAGATTGGTGATTATTTCCAAGCATATTTGGAGAAAAGCACTATACAAGCCTCGGCGGGAATGTCAGTTCGCAGCCTCGGTAGTAATATACTATTTCGATTCTGTTATCTCCACCAACTCGACGCACTCGAGTGCACATCAGTGACATTCACCGACTTTCAACGTCAGTTACCAAAAATGTGTAGTTACCAGTTAGTTAAATTAGTACCACTAAAAAAATGCCCCCTATGAAATAAAAAAAAAAAACCCCCGAAGGGCTATACAGGGTGTAATCGTGTAGCCAGGCGCAGATATCAGAAAACATCAAATTGATATCGAAAGTGAGTTACCCAAAGAGTAAAATTACTTAATTTTTTTATCTCTTCTAATTAATAAATTTATTCTCTTCGCGATTTTTAAGCTCTTCTAGGCTGTGCGTTCTTTCAGCGTAGACGATATCCTTTATGAATTAAAGTAAAGAAAAAATGTACTTCCTTAAAAAAAAACGTTTCATTTCAAATTTCATAATCGGTAGTTTTATTATTACAGTTTATTCATGCAAATAATGAATCTTAAGCAGTTTTTTTCTCTTACGACGCCGACGTTCTTGGAGGCTGTAAGTCGTGGCACTAAATGTATGGGATGGTTTGAAGTTAATATTTGGGATATTTCTGCTTTTATTAAAAAAAGGTTATTAATGTAATTTTACTCATTGGGAACTCACTTTAGATATCAATTCGAAGTTTTCTGATATCTGCTATATTTACGTAATTATCGCCTGGTTACACTTAACGATTGCACCCTGTATATAGAGCAATGAAAAAAATGCTCAGAGTTACCTTCGGCCATAGGTTCTCGCCGTGCTGTCGGCGTCGATGCAGGCGCGACGGATCGCGTCTCTGACGACCGGCAGTTGTTTCTCAATGGCGGGTAGCGACCATTTCTCTAACATGAGCACGAGAATTTCACTGTAACAGAACGAAGACATTTGAAATCACGAATATTGTTATAGCTTAACTTACGTCGCTGGCCCAATATTACAAGGTTCTATGCTACATTTTCAGGGTAGTAAAAATTATACATAATGTCATTATGACAATGTTCATAATTGAACTCGTCAAAAGTCAAACATAGAACCCTGTAATATTGGGCCTGCGAAGTGTCGGTCCCGCCCAGGGACGGTGGCGCTACAGACAGCTTTAATTTGGCAATAATGTGCATACGTCATATATTTGCGTTATAAAACGATTTGTCATCAACCAAATTCAAAACATCGTTATCGGAATGCTACTCAATCCTTCGTTCTTCTTTTGAAATGAATACTGGATCCTATTGAAAAAAACTTGATCATCACTGTGGATAGTTTTGGCTTTATTATGCAAAAAAAATACTTGAAATTTGCGTACCATTTAGTCCTGTTTACATCAGTGACATTCCCTGACTTTTAACATCAGTTACCAGAAAATAGTCGTGAATAAATTAGTAACACTCAAACATTCGCCATATGGCGTGGACTAAAAAGGGTGTTTTCTTCGGCTATAAAAAATCTTAAAATTTTATAAATTTATGACACATGTAATGTCTAATTTTTTTTTGTGTGGTTAGGTACACAACATTTTTTTATTTAAGCCTTAAATACAAAGATCAAAGCTTAAAGAGAAATTGAAAAAGGAGCTACCTGGAGGAAGAGACCGGGAATCGAACCCGGTACGATTGATTGATCCAGAGGGATTGCCGGTCCAGCGCGTTAACCATTTCGCTACCCTAGCTCCAGGAAGATCTGACGAATTTTTCCTTATGCTTTGGGTGTCGATCTTTGCATTGTTTTATTTGAAAGGTTTTTTACACCTTAGCGACCTCTGTGTGTACATATATGTTAATTTTTCTTTAAGCTTTGATCTTTGTATTTAAGGCTTACTTAATTTTTTTATTACATGTTGGAATATCCCACCTTATTGCCAGAGTAAAAGGTAACGGGCTTAAAAAATAAGAAGGTTAAAATGTTTTGTCCCGCTTATATATTGTCTTAACGGTACCGTTGCTATTATACGTGCAAAATAAGTTTTTATTTCACTCCTCTTAACGTTGGTCTCCGGCAGTGTTCCGGCGCAGTCGAATCAGTGCCACGAATCAATGTCACTGGCATAGGAGTACAAAAATTCGAAAGGTCTCCTGGCGTTAGGATGGTCGAGTGGCTGATACGTTGGACTTTTATTGCCGAAGTACCCTTCTATTCCCAGTCGCTTCCGAATACGCATTTCAGTTTTTCTTTCCGCCTTAATCTTTATATCTCATATATATAAAAAATAAAATTACAAGTAACTCCTTTTTTTTCTTGAAGCTCTGATCTTTGTAAAAATTTGAGACATTACCTGTTTCATATATTTATAATAACATTACATGTTTCACTTTATAAATTAACTAGCGACCCGCCCCGACTTCGCATGGGTGCGGACTATCGCAATATTGATAAATTATGCATGTATTATACATATAAACCTTCCTCTTGAATCAATCCATCTATTTAAAAAAAAACGCATAAAAATTCGTTGCGTAGTTTTAAAGATCTAAGCATACATAGGGACAGACAGACAGCAGAAAGCGACTTTTAAATAAAACAATTTAAACGGATTATATCGCGTATATTAATTACTAGCCTTTGCCCGCGACTACGTCTGCGTGGAACTTAGAAGTATGGAAGCAACCTCGTACAACACGATAGATATCCACCTAATCACCTTACTTAATAAAAGGGATTATTAAAAGCGCCTAAGCAAATGTAAGAGCAATTGTGCTTTTGGTCTAATAATTACATTTCCTACAGGGTCATCAATGTCATCATGAATTACTTACTCGCTTTTCAATCTTTTTAGGGATAATTTCCAGGATGAAAACTATCCTATGTCCTTCCTCGGATCTTATGCCAGATTTCATCAAAATCGATTCAGCGGTTTAAGCGTGAAGAGGTAACAGACAGACACACTTTTGCATTTATAATATTATAGTATGGATTTGAGCCTCCCTGACGTTTCGGTACCTTTACAGATACCGTTGTCAACCTTTGACATTATTTAAATGTGTGACAGTCGCGGAAACCGAAGAAAAAAATATTAGGAAGCGACTTAGTTTTATACTATGTAGTGTAGTGATAGCGACTTACCTCAATGTAGACCGGATTTCTTTGGACTTGTTGGTAGTTAAATTCGTTGCTACAACTGGGACGAGGCGGGGACAGTGCACATATATGACGATGTAGCGGACACATACGGTACCAGCAGATGACACCACCTGTAAAGGAAGTGAGAAAAACAATTTGAGAAACTATTGAAATAATAATAATTGACGATCGTCCCGATATCGATAGTCGTTTCGGCGAACGGTCTTATAGCGAAGAGTCTCGACAAACATCTTAAGGGGCTCCCTACAGAAATCAGCCAATTTGATGATTTTTACATCGTATCTAGTTTGTGGATTATAGAGTTATAATGTCATATTTAATATATATAGTAGTATGGTCTATGCTTAACACTTTGTAGTGACCCGAATTTTGATTTAACGACTGTGTATTTTATAAAAAAATATTCGGTGAAGGACCAAAAATACACTAATCTCGTTTCTACTTTTATCCCCGGTGTATATGTAGAAAATATCTTACATTTTATTGTTCTAAACCATATTCCACAAATTTTGTTGTGAAGCTTTTTCTATTTTTCTGAATACTTTTCGAGAAAAACGCAAAAAACCGTTTCCACAACTTTTTCCCCGAAAAAATCGTAAACTTTGACGGCCTGTATCTCAAAGTCAGTGAAATGTGAAAGGTACTTGATACGGTATTTTGTTGTGGAAAAACTATGTTATTATGATTAGCTATTTATAATATGGGAAAATCTATCGCAACAGATCGAAGGTCATTGAGAGCGGGGAGCCCCTTAAGAGACTCTCGCTAGATGGCTGGATCAAGGGCCAGATACAGAAGGAGCGCCGCGCCATGTTACCCGCTCATCTCAGGGGAACACTAATATTTTTGGGATAAAAAGTAGCGTATGTGTTAATCCAGGGTGTCAGCTATAGTACATTTTTTTTAAACTAAGCTCATCCACTTTAGAACTCAATACCATTGAATGGTTAACCACAAATTAAGATAACGAGCTCGTAGTAAAAGCAGATTGTAACCACCTTGGAAGGTTAATATAGATTATCGACTCTATTTCCTTAGACATTAGACTACAAAAAATACACTAACAGAATAATGGTGATCATAACTTTTTTGGAATTTTACAACCGCCCAACTCAACAAGAACGTACTGTCTAGAAAAAGGACTATGAACTCTCATCATCAACCATTTTAAACCTATTCAACGAAGAATAAGGTTGAAAATTCAATATCCACGCAATGTAGTCCTAACCTTTTTTTGTAAGCAACTGGTTGGCGGTTACGAGAACAAAATCAGATAGGATTGTATTAGAGACAATGCCATTGTGAGTGCAGGTAAGTGGAAGAGCTTAGTTTTAAAAATTTGTACTATACCTTCCACTTCATGCCAAAATTTATCAAAATTGGTCCAGCCGTTTGAGCGTGAAGAAGTAACAAACATACACGTAAACACACGCACATACTTTCGCCTTTGTAAATTAACGTAATTACCTTGGCAGCGTTCTGTATCAAGTTGATCAGCTCCTGTAGTATGTAGAGGCTGAACTGTTCCAGTTTGTTTTTGAGCACTTTAGCCATGTGCGCTATCGTGATGCAGGCTTCTCGTACAACCTATATACAAAAATACGTTCAAAAATCGAATAAAGACTAATATTTTTACGGACAGTATTTTTTTTAAACATGAAAGGGCTAAACAGCTGAATGATGTTTTTTAGAGTGGTGTTTTACAGTGGTGTATAACAGCTGGATTATATTTTTTAGAGTGGTGTATTTTTTTTATTTCATTGCATATGTTTGAGAAAAGCACTATACATGCCTTAGCAGTGTAAAGGGCTTGCCGGCTTCGTATCAATATCCTAACCCTAACTCATTAGGTTAGGTTTGTTTTAAAATTATTCTGAAAAATTAGTGCGAGTCACGCACTGAGGATTCCGTACAACTACTTGCCGGGATAAGTTAAGTTTGCACCTGGTATGTATGGCGCCTCATACAAAGTTAACGCAACCGGTCACGGTTGTTGTATTTAAATATTTATTTTATTCTGTTTTTAGTGTTTGTTGTTATAGGGGCAACGGAAATACATCGTCAGTGAAAATTTCAACTGTCTGGCTATCACGCTGCCGTGCTAAGGTAAAAGGCGACCCTTTTGTATAGAGCTCCATAGCAAATTTAATTAGAATTTTTTGACATGAAGTAAACTGTAACTGTCTGTAGATATTTATTCTAAGTGTAAGTCATATTATTTTGTTTCATGTAAGTAGATTATAGGTGTTATACCTCCTTGTAAAGCTGTCTTTGGGTAGCTATCTTGTAATTTAATTTGCATACCGTCCACGGTTAAACATGTAAACCTACCAATAATTGTATAAGACCTATGTATGTATAATGGTAATGTTTAGTGCAAATAAATGATTATCTTATCTTATCTTATCTTAAAAGATCGCATTTTACCTTAGTAAAGCAGCACGGTTCATGAGATTAAAGGTCTTCGCACATTATAACAACTCAACGGCGACTCGATTCTAGGTTTCAAAAAATTTACGACGCGTCGTCCACTTGTCGTCCACTACTAATTTCATTTTTTGAAATAAAACCTAGTAAATGCGACATTAGGGCTTAAATTTCAATATTTGGCATAGAATCGAGTCGCCGTTGAGTTGTTATAATGTGCGAAGACCTTTAATCTCATGAACCGTGCTGCTTTACTAAGGTAAAATGCGATCTTGACTCCGACTCCGATGTCCTTATATCTGTCCGCCTGTTGACCGGCGGACAGATATAAGGACATCGGAGTCTTAGTAATAGGGTCCCGAGTTTTACCCTTTGGGTACGGGACTTCAAAAATTAGTGTTTCAGATAGGTATAACCATGGCAGCGTCATTACCTGACTCCTCAGATCCTTGATGACGACTAGAAAAGGAACGGACAACTCCTTCAGATGCGCCGCGAACTCCGTCGGGTATTGGACGTGCGCGTTCGCGGTGAGCAGCGAACGAATCTTCTTCAGCTGTAATTCAATAAAAAGACGCCTGATAAAGTGACCATATAGACTACTAGCTGCGTCGCACGGTAAATTTATTTTGAGAGAAAAAATTGGTTTTCTGTGAAGTCGGTTCACGGACGATAATTTTACGTGATAACGTATGCCCGCCGATGGAGTGGAAGAGTGCGAGATGCGTCACAAGTAACACTCACCGCGTCAACTCTCCGCTCCCACTCGGCCGCCTTGTCTCCTAACAGTAACACTCACCGCGTCAACTCTCCGCTCCCACTCGGCAGCCTTGTCTCCTAACAGTAACACTCACCACTCTCCGCTCCCACTCGGCCGCCTTGTCTCCTAACAGTAACACTCACCGCGTCAACTCTCCGCTCCCACTCGGCCGCCTTGTCTCCTAACAGTAACACTCACCGCGTCAACTCTCCGCTCCCACTCGGCAGCCTTGTCTCCTAACAGTAACACTCACCACTCTCCGCTCCCACTCGGCCGCCTTGTCTCCTAACAGTAACACTCACCGCGTCAACTCTCCGCTCCCACTCGGCAGCCTTGTCTCCTAACAGTAACACTCACCGCGTCAACTCTCCGCTCCCACTCGGCCGCCTTGTCTCCTAACAGTAACACTCACCGCGTCAACTCTCCGCTCCCACTCGGCCGCCTTGTCTCCTAACAGTAACACTCACCGCGTCAACTCTCCGCTCCCACTCGGCAGCCTTGTCTCCTAACAGTAACACTCACCGCGTCAACTCTCCGCTCCCACTCGGCCGCCTTGTCTCCTAACAGTAACACTCACCGCGTCAACTCTCCGCTCCCACTCGGCAGCCTTGTCTCCTAACAGTAACACTCACCGCGTCAACTCTCCGCTCCCACTCGGCAGCCTTGTCTCCTAACAGTAACACTCACCGCGTCAACTCTCCGCTCCCACTCGGCAGCCTTGTCTCCTAACAGTAACACTCACCGCGTCAACTCTCCGCTCCCACTCGGCAGCCTTGTCTCCTAACAGTAACACTCACCGCGTCAACTCTCCGCTCCCACTCGGCCGCCTTGTCTCCTAACAGTAACACTCACCGCGTCAACTCTCCGCTCCCACTCGGCAGCCTTGTCTCCTAACAGTAACACTCACCGCGTCAACTCTCCGCTCCCTCTCGGCCGCCTTGTCTCCTAACAGTAACACTCACCGCGTCAACTCTCCGCTCCCACTCGGCAGCCTTGTCTCCTAACAGTAACACTCACCGCGTCAACTCTCCGCTCCCACTCGGCCGCCTTGTCTCCTAACAGTAACACTCACCGCGTCAACTCTCCGCTCCCACTCGGCAGCCTTGTCTCCTAACAGTAACACTCACCGCGTCAACTCTCCGCTCCCACTCGGCAGCCTTGTCTCCTAACAGTAACACTCACCGCGTCAACTCTCCGCTCCCACTCGGCCGCCTTGTCTCCTAACAGTAACACTCACCGCGTCAACTCTCCGCTCCCACTCGGCAGCCTTGTCTCCTAACAGTAACACTCACCGCGTCAACTCTCCGCTCCCACTCGGCAGCCTTGTCTCCTAACAGTAACACTCACCGCGTCAACTCTCCGCTCCCACTCGGCAGCCTTGTCTCCTAACAGTAACACTCACCGCGTCAACTCTCCGCTCCCACTCGGCAGCCTTGTCTCCTAACAGTAACACTCACCGCGTCAACTCTCCGCTCCCACTCGGCAGCCTTGTCTCCTAACAGTAACACTCACCGCGTCAACTCTCCGCTCCCACTCGGCAGCCTTGTCTCCTAACAGTAACACTCACCGCGTCAACTCTCCGCTCCCACTCGGCAGCCTTGTCTCCTAACAGTAACACTCACCGCGTCAACTCTCCGCTCCCACTCGGCAGCCTTGTCTCCTAACAGTAACACTCACCGCGTCAACTCTCCGCTCCCACTCGGCCGCCTTGTCTCCTAACAGTAACACTCACCGCGTCAACTCTCCGCTCCCACTCGGCAGCCTTGTCTCCTAACAGTAACACTCACCGCGTCAACTCTCCGCTCCCACTCGGCCGCCTTGTCTCCTAACAGTAACACTCACCGCGTCAACTCTCCGCTCCCACTCGGCCGCCTTGTCTCCTAACAGTAACACTCACCGCGTCAACTCTCCGCTCCCGCTCGGCCGCCTTGTCTCCTAACAGTAACACTCACCGCGTCAACTCTCCACTCCCACTCGGCCGCCTTGTCTCCTAACAGTAACACTCACCGCGTCAACTCTCCGCTCCCACTCGGCCGCCTTGTCTCCTAACAGTAACACTCACCGCGTCAACTCTCCGCTCCCACTCGGCCGCCTTGTCTCCTAACAGTAACACTCACCGCGTCAACTCTCCGCTCCCACTCGGCAGCCTTGTCTCCTAACAGTAACACTCACCGCGTCAACTCTCCGCTCCCACTCGGCAGCCTTGTCTCCTAACAGTAACACTCACCGCGTCAACTCTCCGCTCCCACTCGGCAGCCTTGTCTCCTAACAGTAACACTCACCGCGTCAACTCTCCGCTCCCACTCGGCAGCCTTGTCTCCTAACAGTAACACTCACCGCGTCAACTCTCCGCTCCCACTCGGCCGCCTTGTCTCCTAACAGTAACACTCACCGCGTCAACTCTCCGCTCCCACTCGGCAGCCTTGTCTCCTAACAGTAACACTCACCGCGTCAACTCTCCGCTCCCTCTCGGCCGCCTTGTCTCCTAACAGTAACACTCACCGCGTCAACTCTCCGCTCCCACTCGGCAGCCTTGTCTCCTAACAGTAACACTCACCGCGTCAACTCTCCGCTCCCACTCGGCCGCCTTGTCTCCTAACAGTAACACTCACCGCGTCAACTCTCCGCTCCCACTCGGCAGCCTTGTCTCCTAACAGTAACACTCACCGCGTCAACTCTCCGCTCCCACTCGGCAGCCTTGTCTCCTAACAGTAACACTCACCGCGTCAACTCTCCGCTCCCACTCGGCCGCCTTGTCTCCTAACAGTAACACTCACCGCGTCAACTCTCCGCTCCCACTCGGCAGCCTTGTCTCCTAACAGTAACACTCACCGCGTCAACTCTCCGCTCCCACTCGGCAGCCTTGTCTCCTAACAGTAACACTCACCGCGTCAACTCTCCGCTCCCACTCGGCAGCCTTGTCTCCTAACAGTAACACTCACCGCGTCAACTCTCCGCTCCCACTCGGCAGCCTTGTCTCCTAACAGTAACACTCACCGCGTCAACTCTCCGCTCCCACTCGGCAGCCTTGTCTCCTAACAGTAACACTCACCGCGTCAACTCTCCGCTCCCACTCGGCAGCCTTGTCTCCTAACAGTAACACTCACCGCGTCAACTCTCCGCTCCCACTCGGCAGCCTTGTCTCCTAACAGTAACACTCACCGCGTCAACTCTCCGCTCCCACTCGGCAGCCTTGTCTCCTAACAGTAACACTCACCGCGTCAACTCTCCGCTCCCACTCGGCCGCCTTGTCTCCTAACAGTAACACTCACCGCGTCAACTCTCCGCTCCCACTCGGCAGCCTTGTCTCCTAACAGTAACACTCACCGCGTCAACTCTCCGCTCCCACTCGGCCGCCTTGTCTCCTAACAGTAACACTCACCGCGTCAACTCTCCGCTCCCACTCGGCCGCCTTGTCTCCTAACAGTAACACTCACCGCGTCAACTCTCCACTCCCACTCGGCCGCCTTGTCTCCTAACAGTAACACTCACCGCGTCAACTCTCCGCTCCCACTCGGCCGCCTTGTCTCCTAACAGTAACACTCACCGCGTCAACTCTCCGCTCCCACTCGGCCGCCTTGTCTCCTAACAGTAACACTCACCGCGTCAACTCTCCGCTCCCACTCGGCCGCCTTGTCTCCTAACAGTAACACTCACCGCGTCAACTCTCCGCTCCCACTCGGCAGCCTTGTCTCCTAACACTCACCGCGTCAACTCTCCGCTCCCACTCGGCAGCCTTGTCTCCTAACACTAACACTCACCGCGTCAACTCTCCGCTCTCACTCGGCAGCCTTGTCTCCTAACAGTAACACTCACCGCGTCAACACTCCGCTCCCACTCGGCCGCCTTGTCTCCTAACAGTAACACTCACCGCGTCAACTCTCCGCTCCCACTCGGCAGCCTTGTCTCCTAACAGTAACACTCACCGCGTCAACTCTCCGCTCCCACTCGGCCGCCTTGTCTCCTAACAGCGCGGCAGCATGGCGGCACAGGTCGTCCAGTCCCCTGACGCCGTACACGGCGGCGGGCGCGGTGGCCGCGAAGGCCGCCTCGAAGGCCTCGCACGACACCGCGCCCGCTTCGCCACCACCGCCACTCGTCACTCCGGAAGATACTGGAAGGATCGAGTAACTACATGAGCTACAGTTTTATATTGTTCAAACGTACGCGATTTCCCTTCCCTTGTCCCTTATTAAATACTGTCAAACATTTTACAGGTGAGCCTGTAGGTGAGATTTACTCAAAGGGCGCATACCCTGCGTGTTCACTTGTTGTTCAGTACAACAACATCTTCAGTATGCTGTTGAAGCTGCCGAAGCACTGTAGTGCATCAGGCATGTTTGCCGAGGCTCGGGCGGACGACTTTTTTGCCATTCGGCGGAAAAGAACAGCCTCACTGCTAAAGCGGATGCGAGCGGTGTTGGCAGAGCGTCTCGATTGTCCGCTCACTACCAATTGCCCATATTTCTTTTAAGCGGTTTTCTTTTAACGTGTGTTACTTACATCGTTTTTTAATTCACTATTGCTACTAACACTATTATGGATCTATGGTCTGAATTAAACAATTTTTATTTTATTAAGTATCATGCCGCTCGTACTACGACGAAGTGACTAGCGACATCTTAATCTTAAGCACCCCGAGCCAACGTTTATGCGCAAATTCGAGTAACATGTTTTGCTCAAAAAGTATAGAACCTATTGAAAAACCCGTAGACATAATTGAAGTAAACATCTTTACTTACTTATGGGTATAAGTTTCATATCTAAGCGTCGTGTAACAAGGGAAGAAAAAAGACTTTACTGGTGTTCAGATTTATCCTATTATATGGTGAAAGTATTTAGAAATTTCATTAGACAGAAATAAGGACCAAATACCAAGCTACAACAAAGACTACAGAGTAATACTTTTAACACTATTTTTGTTTTACACTGTTCGTTTGATTCATATTTATAAAATGCGTAGTTGGCACAAATGTAACTTAACTAACTGAAAAATTGCAAGGGTAGTTTGAAAGTAACCGAAACGTCAGATATGCTCAAATAATTAATATACGCGATAATTAAAATCCGTTTAAATGGTTTTATTTAAATGCGTGACAGTCGCGGAAACCGAAGAAATCATGTGATTGTTTATAAAACTTACCACTAGTAGCACTGTTTAGCTTAGTAGGCGGCGGCGGCTTTCTACTCGCCGACGGCAAACTATAAAGTCCAGGAACTGTTCTCTTTGGTACTTCGCTCGCTATTTATATAATGATACATGATACATATGATATGGAGAGGTAAATAAGAAATATATAGAATAGATTACAAATGGAAGAATTAATGCATGATAACGAAGTGACATGAGTTAAAATTTAAAAGTGCAATTATTGAGTTGAAATAGTTATCGAATTTCGTTTGCAATTAGTGACAGAAGTAATATGATTGGAACGCAATTTGAAAGTGAGAAAAAAATGAGTTGATTGAATAAGACAATTGATTTTAAGATCAGTTCATAAAAGCAATATGATTTATAGAAATAATGATAAATATGATTGGATGTTTGAAATGTAATAGATAAGAATAAGATATTGATGTGATCCCACGTTGTTGGTGAATTGTTCGCAGTCGGTTAACGATGGTCAGCCCCATGGTGAACATGTTAGGAAAAGAGAGGTTATGCGTTAGAGTAGCTTGAAGAGAAGTTATAGCTGACTTAAATAATGGTAAAATTAACCAGTTAGAAATTGTGATGGATTTTAAATTGAAAACATTCCATTTTAATGATCATAAATATAAGGGCGGCGTAAAAATATTTACGACGTAAAAATTTAGACAAACCACGGGCGGTAATTCGTAAAGCCCCAGTATCTCTCGTATCTCAGTGTTACTTGCTACGAGGTTTTGATGAGCCGTGAAAGAAATTTTAGTGAGTTTTTCACCAGGCGATGTATAGCCCTCGCCTTCGGTTCGGGCCACAAACACCTGCGATCTGGGACATTAACGAATTCACCGCCCTAGGTATGTATAGTATAAGAGCAGCAGTAGTAGTGAACACTGACCGGCGGAGATAATCCCATTAGCGGGTTATACTCCCCCACAAACACCGACTCACTGGTAGCACAAAACAGATAAGTATAGAAATCAATCTACATACAAGCGCGCTCGAGCAAACGCACACATAGACATTGCTCACGGACACGTCAAGCGGATGGCACTCGCGCTCGCACTGGTCCGAACTGGTCCGAGATATCGAGTCAGTGAGCAATGTCTATGTGCGCGTTGCTCGAGCGCGCTTGTAAGTAGATTGATTTCTGTACCTATCTGTTTTGTGCTGGTAGTGAGGGCTAACCAGCCCCGATACAGTTCAAGTCATGTCTAAGAAAAGAAAAAAACTAGCACTGACCTGGAGTGGGCGGGCCGGAGTCGGGGTCGCGCGCGCGCGCGGAGGTGGGGATGGCGAAGTGGCGCCGCGCCGCCGTGCGCGACACGAAGTCCGCCTCGTCCGCGCCCGCGTTCGCTGCAACACGTGCATCATCATCATCATCATCATCATCATCATCATCGTTGTCATCGTCATCATTATGCAACACCTGAGATGTCGGAACAACGGGGCCACGCCGTGTCGCCGTCGTAATAAACATTAAACATTGTTCGGTTCATGACGCATTGGTGTAAACTGTAATGTCATGTAACCTGTTTTTCAATAAATAAATAAATAAATTATCATCATCGTAATCGTCATCGCCATCGTCATCATATTAGAAGGTACCCACGAACTTTGTCCGCGTGGAAGAGAAAGTCATAACCCGCTTTTCTGCCTCTCCGTATTGGAATAAAAAATATGGGTTGATTGCAAAAAAAATAAAATAAATAAATATTAAGGGACAATCATACACAAATCGACCTAGTCCCAAACTAAGCAAAGCTTGTACTATGGGTACTAGACGACGATATACATAATATATAAATACATATATAGATAAGATCCATGACCCAAGAACAAATATAATTGGACATAGTTAAAAGCTTAGTTAACAAAAAATCACGATCGCTTCCTTTCTGTGACGAGTTATTCATACAAAATGTATGGGTAACTTTCGTCACACAAAGGAATCAATTATAGTCTAAGATCCCTTTAAGAACGACCTTCACCGAGATGTTTATTTGATGAAATGTATTTTATATTTAATTTAATATGTCAATAAATATATTGCATATGGGTTGCCTAACAAATTTTAGTCCAGGGTATGTTTAATTCATGATTTTATAATATATCATACTAATTCTCTGACTATAAATTATTGTTGATTACTGTATTGAAATTATAAATTGTTAATGTTATTTAAATTTTGTACTATTGTATTTTAATAATTGATTATTTGAAATGTGTAATTGAATGTAATAATGTTACCTAATATAATTTAATAATTCAATATGTGACATGTAAAATTGAAAAACATTTTATAAATAAATGAGTATGAGTATGATTAAAAAATTTTTTTTTAAACATTTGATTATTAGATAAATTCTATACCAATCCAAAGTATGAAGCCCATAGAATATGCAAACGTTAGGTTGCCTAGTCACTTAAAATTAATGCCGTTTAAACACTTTTCACCGTTGGTTAAAATTCTCCAACATTAAAAGTATGAGAATCTCTGAACACCATGATGACGTAGGCTTGTGTCAGTCACGTGGTTCGCGAGTCTCGGAAGAGAGTACCAGGCGGAGTATATTATTATACCATGAATTTTATTGTATCTATAGCGACAATCTACTCCAAAATAATGCACAGCATATACGAGTCTATCGCTATCCTTTTCATTTTCAAGCACAAATAGCATGCGCACTCTCTTTTTTTAAATGGGCGGACTTCAAACAGCTGCTATGCTGTGTCCTCTTCTATCGTATGGGATGGTTTTGGTTGGGACCTCTCAGTCGCACACATTAACTCGCTGCAATATTTTACTTTTCAAAATTCGACAACCGGAATTCTGGACTGATTTTTCGCAGGCAACCCTATACCACCGTGTTCATAATAAAATAATCTTTAATGTTATTTAATTTCAATTCAATAATCAGACCGTTGCAAAATGCTAGTATAGATTTACCAGTTTAAACCTGGCTACCCGATAGTTGTGACGGGAAAAGAATAGGCAACCTAACGTTTGCATATTCTATGGGCTTCATACTTTCGATTGCTATAGAATTTATCTAATAATCAAAAGTTAAAAAAAAAAAAAAATTTAATCATTAATTAAACATACCCTGGACTAAAATTTGTTAGGTAACCCATATGCAATATATTTATTGACATATTAAATTAAATATAAAATACATTTAATCAAATAAACATCTCGGTGAAGGTCGTTCTTAAAGGGATCCTCTACTATTAAGTTTTGTTTTAATTAAAGCCCTTAACTATGTAATTTTTTTTTGCAATCGACCCATATTCTATAACCATCTTGAGATGCGCAGTGGCATTTTTTTTTGCATACATCAAACCGGTTAGGCCGTTTAGACGTGATAAAAGGAAAAAGATAACATTTATACATTTTAGTAACCGTCCGCTTATTTTTCCATACCATACTGTGGTAAAGAAAAATGTATCCTATAACCATATTTTATGTCCAGCTATCCCTGTACGTTGCGGGACAGTACGCCTATAGGCGTTCGCTGTAGAGACTTAACAGCGGTTAATTGAAAGTAGTGATCATCCACGTGTCCACCAACGTGTTAAAGGTGATCCGAGCGCTCTGACCGCGCGGTTCTATTAGCATTCCTCTTTCCCGATTATTACCACAATGGAAGAGCCAGTCGTTTTATTTATGATCTAACTAGAATCGCACTCGGGAGTTGCTTCGGGATACATAAAAAATCCACTTCCAACAATCATCTATTTTAGCAATATTTGCAGAAATGGGAATGATGAAAAAAACGCATTACAAACGCTGAATATTCATCCTTAAAATGATGACAGTGCAAATAAAATAGCTCTGTATCTGTACCCCTGACGCCACGACGATTTTTTCATGAAATTTTAATAATGACTCTTCTCCATAGAAAAGCAATACAAGTGTATACTAAAATAGATATGGTACCTGTAGGTAATAATAAGCCCGCCTCACGAGCCTCGTCGAACTTCTGTTCTAGCAGCGTCAACTTCTGAGCCGGCACCAGCTCTTTTTTCTTCAGGTCAGATCTCAGTCTTTCACCTGTAAAGAAAATACACGTAAGAATCGGAAAATAAATTGTATCGAGGCCCCACGTTGGGCGCCAATGTAATGATAGTCATGGCTATTTTTTTTTTTTTTTTTTATAACGGCACAACATAGTGGCTCCACTTCGCCTGATGGTAAGCAAAAAGGGGAGCCCAAGTCGCAATGGCAACTGACGAGAAACCAACGGTGCCAAGTCAGTTGACACTGCCATGCTGGCCCGAGAGATGCTTCTTCACGCTTCGTTTGAAGGGTCCCAAGTTATAAGAAGGAGGAAACACATGAGCCGGCAAGGAGTTCCATACTTTAATAGTTCGGCAGATGAAGGAATTGCTAAACTTCTTGGTACGGGTGGGAATATTCTCCACGGTGAGGCGATGACATCGCAAGCTGGCACGTGTGGTTCTATGACGGAAAGGGGAGGGTGGGATAAGAGAAAATAACTCTTCAGAACACTCGCCATGGTATAGGCGATAGAAAACGCTCAGCGACCCAATGTCCCTACGTAATTGAAGGGGTTCGAGGAATCTGGTACTTTTCTCGTCACCTATGATGCGGACCGCCCGACGCTGCAATCTGTCAAGAGCATCGAGTAGATATTGGGCGGAGCCATCCCAAAGATGCGAGCAGTACTCAACGCACGACCGAACTTGAGTCTTATAAAGAAGGCAAAGCTGGTCCGGCGTGAAGAACCGTCGCACCCTGTTCAGGATCCCCAGTTTTTTGGAAGCTGTGGTAATCAGTGACTCGATGTATTCGTTTTGGTTAAGATTGCAGCGGATGTCCATGCCTAGCATATTCAGGCTATCACGCAAACCAAGAGGAGTGCTCTGGAGACTAGGAGTAGGGAGAAACGAAGACGTCTTGGTAGTGAACGCACACACCTGGGTTTTCTTGGCGTTGAACTCAACCAGGTTAACAGATCCCCATTTGCTAATGAGGTCCAGAACCTGGTCCAGTTCAACGACAAGATTCTCACGTTTCGCGCCGATTTCTGCCCTACAAGCTCCCGGCCGGCCAATATATCGACCATGGACCGTACTATCATCTGCATAGCAATGTATGTTCCCTAATGGTAGCATATCATTGATATGCAGAAGAAAGAGGGTGGGTGATAAAACAGAGCCCTGTGGGACGCCAGCATTCACTGTCATGAACCGCGAAGCGCACCCTTCGACGAGGACGCGGATTCTACGCTCATGCAGGAAGTCAGCAATCCATTTACACAGTTGGATGGGCAGACCGTAGGCAGGAAGCTTGGAAAGAAGTGCTTTATGCCAGACCCGATCGAAAGCTTTGGCAATGTCAAGGCTGATAGCCAAAGCCTCGCCGTGTTTATCAATAGCCTCCCCCCAGAGGTGTGTCACATACGCTAGAAGATCGCCCGTTGATCGTTTCGGTCTGAAGCCATACTGACGATCATTAATTAGGGAGTGATCTTCAAGGTATCGGATCAGTTGGTCGTTGATGATCCGCTCCATGACTTTGCACAACACTGAGGTTACGGCAATGGGACGGTAATTAGATGGTTCAGAACGGTCTCCTTTTTTGGGGACTGGCTGCACGTTAGCTTCTCTCCACGCTTCCGGTATACTACCGGACGAGTACGAGAGATTATAGAGGCGCGTCAATACCGGAGACAACTCCGCTGCGCAGTTCTTGAGTACAATCGCCGGGATACCGTCAGGACCACTGGCTTTTCGGGTATCGAGTGACTGTAGTGCTCGACGTACATCACGATGCCTAAAATGGATTGCAGGCATCGTGGCACCACAGAAAGGTATAGTTGGCGGTGGCAAGCCACAGTCATCGACACGCGAGTTGACGGCGAAGAGGCTGGCCATGAGATCGGCTTTCTCTTGCGGCTGGTGAGCCAGCGAACCATCGGGGAGTCTCAGCGGTGGCAGCGAGGGTTGGCAGAAGTTAGATTGCACGGTCTTCGCTAGTCGCCAGTAGTTGCGCGACCCAGTTGGGTGCGAGACTAGTTCCGAGCCTACTTGTGCAACGCGCAAGGCATCTGCTCTTATATACGCTCTCTTACAGACCTTGGTGGCAGCATTGTAAGCCGTTTTCAGCGAGCCAATATTAGGGTCATTACGGGCGCGGGCCCTGACCCAAGCCCGGTACGCCATCTGCTTGTTGCTAACGGCATCAGCACACTCGCGATTAAACCAGGGGCGTCGTCGGCTTTTACTGACGATATCGGAGTATGGGATGTAATATTCCATTCCTACATCGATCTCGTCAGCAATAGCCGCAGCACTCGCTGTGACATCCTTCGCATTGAAGCAGCGTTGCACCCAGGGGACAGACGCGAAATAGTCACGCATACCGTCCCAATCTGCTGAAGAGTAGTGCCAGACTCGACGCTTACCCGCCGTGGATTGCGGTGGGACTGCGCTTGGCACTGTGCTGGATATCAGACAGTGGTCAGAGGTACCCAGGGGCGCCTTGACCTCAACCTTGTATCCAGCAGGGTGGGTGGTCAGCAATAGGTCCAGCAGAGAGGGCGTTTGATCTTGGACGTCACGGGACGGGACGTGGGACGTTATCCTGGTAGGCTGATCAACCAGTTGTGCATGATGGTGTGAGAGAGCAAACGCGTGGGCAGTTCTACCGGCATGGTTGGTGGTGGAGGAGCCCAACCAGGAGTCGTGGTGGGAATTAAAGTCCCCCAAACACACCAATTCTGCAGTAGGGTACACGGCTTGCGCGTCATCAGCCACCCGACTCAGATAGTCGAATAACCGGGTTGTCTCAGCGTCCCCAAAATGGGGTCGATATAGGCACATGTAGATTCGGCTTTGGAGCCCCAGGTTCACATGCACCCAAAGCACGGGAAGGGAGGGATCCTCCAAGCAATGCAGACGTCGACAACAGACATCAGAATGGACAAACAGACAGACACCAGATTTCGCGAGGCTATGCGAGACGTCCCGCTATGCGCGGTATGTCCCGTTTCCGTAGTCTTAGTCTTAGAGTAAAGCAGACGATCGAACGCACGTGGGTCATTGTCAGTTCGAAAAACAAAATTCGTCCCTTCGGTGGTCAAAAGTTAGAGCTTGTATGAATCTAGGTTATGTTGCTATTACATCGGATTATAGAAAAGGGAAAGTTCTTTATTCTCACATGTATTTAATCAGAAAAGTAGGCCCTGGAATCCTTAATTTTGCAAATGTCCACCCGGAAAGACGCGCACCTAAATCTGACAATGACCCACGTGGCTGCGATCGATCGTGATGCACGGAATTGCACCTTTAAATAGGGTGAGTGCTAATACAGCTCAACAGGGGGTTTACAACCCACGCCATATCGCGGACTATATAGTGGTACTAATTAATTTTACGGGCAACGACAAATTTTTTGGTAACTAACGTTGGAAGTCGATAAATGTCACTGATGTAAACAGGACTAAATATTCCGCAAATTGCAAGTATTTTTTGCATAATAAAGCCAAAACTATCGACAGTGATGAAAGTCAAGTTTTTTTTCAATAGGATTCAGTATTTTGCAAGTATAACGGGGTATTGATCAGCATTCCGGTAAACAATGTTTTGAGTTTGGTTAATTTCAAATCTTTGACAAATCGCTATTGGCGTTTAATCATTAGAATACATCGTCTGTTTACAATCACTAAGTAACAAATACCTACTTGAAACAAGGCTCGTATCAGTGTCAATGTAAAGCCTGACCAGAAATATATGAGGATTGTCAAGAGGGCGCAATTTATAAGATTTACATGGCAACAATTTTGCAACCAATCACAACCCACTATAATGACATTACTTTTAAATACCTGTCAGTTCCACTATGTTAACCTCGTAATATCATTTAATGGAATGCACTCTCTTCCTGGCTGTTTTTCATGTAGTAATCAAATGTACACTTTATTTATAATCTTACGTTCACAATTGTGAATGGTTTTCGGCATTTTCTTTGGATAATTTTAAATATTTGTCTTTTAAAGAAATCACCACGAATGACATTGACATTGTTGACAAACCATCATAAAATCATTGCCAGTGTGAGAAATTAGTTCCAGTGAAATTCCGCAATATGGCGCATCCTCATATATTTCTGGTCAGGCTTTACTTACTAGATACGAGGTTTGAGGAGATAGTTTAGTGAGTTTTGGTTGTCATATGAAAGCTGCTTGGCGCCACTATCCCTGGGCCCGACCGACGCTTAGGCTATAGTATAGTCAAAGAATATATATACTAACGTACAAAGAAACGACAGCGACACTTTTGTGCAGTAACAAAACTTGCGGCTATGTGTGCGTGTCGAGGGGCGAGCGCGGGACGCGCGCGGGAGTGTAGGGCATTCACGTGAATGCCTCGTCGAAGGATTCGGCATTACAAGGTCACCGACGCCCGAGTTACACCGATAGGCCGCTGTCGCGCCTGTGGTATAGTTTCAATACATGTCCACTTACCAACATGTCTGTACATGTCGACCAACAGCTGCATAGCAGCGTCTCGCACCGCGCTACTAGGGTCACCTAGCAAAGCGGCCAGGTTCGGGACCGCCGCACGCAGTTGCAACTCTTGCGCACCATGTCTGCAAAACATAATTATTAATAGTACATTACTGCAGACGCCGGGAGAGAAGGGTTTGCCGGCTTCGTATCACTATCCGTATAGTCCGTCTATACCTACTCACTAGGCAAGCCCCTTTCACGCCTAGGCACATGTATAGTGCTTTTCTCAAACATATGCAATAAGAAAAAACCATACGCAAAAAATTTAACTGTTCAGCCTGTTCATGAACACAGACGCCATGTTTAAAAAAGTTTACTTCCCGGCTTATGTCTTAAATTTTGTATGAAATTCCTTTACAGTTACTTACAAATTTAGTAACCCATTTATAGTCTTCATAGCCTCATCCATAATGCGAGGCGTCTTATGCTGTGTGGCAGGGTTCGACGACGAGCAAAGCGACCTACGAGCTACTAACGATTGTATGGTGTTCACAGCCCTAGTGTGAGGTGCCTTGCGCTGTATGGTTGCCTTGCACTAAGTACAGCGTCGACGACGAGCGAAGCGAAGTTCTTTTCACGTGTAATGGGGAAGGAGTATAGTACAACATACGTGTCTAGTAACGTCTGTATAGTCCTCACATCCTCCTCCCTAGTGTGAGGCGCCTTATGCTGCGTGACAGGGTTCGACGACGAGCAAAGCGACTTCTATCAATTTATGTGTCTAGGCCTTCATAGTCTGCCCAGTCTCTTACCTAGTGGCGGAAGAGGCGGCTTGTGTTGGTAGTATAGCGGGGGGTTCGACGACGAGCGAAGCGAAGTTCTTTTCATGTGTGATAGAGAAGGGCAATAGTACTTACGTGTCGAGTAACGTCTGTATAGTCCTCACAGCCTCCTCCCTAGTGTGAGGCGCCTTGTGTTGTGTGGCGGGGGTGAGACGCGCCAGTAAGGCGCGGGGCGGCGCCGCCCTGCTCTCTCCTAGGGCGGCGATGCACAATCGCGCCATGTGGCGGACGCCTTCCTTCGTGTCCGCCAGCCTGGAAAACATATGATGAATCACTACATAGTATAAAACATATGATGAATCACTACATAGTATAAAACAAAGACGCTTCATGCTGTCTGTCCCTATGTATGCTTAGATCATAAAAACTACGCAACGGATTTTGATGCGGTTTTTTTTGTAGATTTAGTGATTCAAGAGGTTTATATGTATAATACATACATAATTTATCAGCATTGTAACCGTGCGAAGCCGGGGCGGGTCGCTAGTAGTAGATAAGATTGGTCAAGTAAAAGTCAGACCGAGGCAGAGACAGACAGAGGTGTCCCTACTTGTTATGGTGATCTAAATTAATGAACTTGAGAAAAAAGCCCATATCCAAAATTCTGTAACTATACGTTATTTCGGGGTCTGAATCTACGTATTGTTTATTTTTAAGTCGTATAGTTTCTTAGATATCATTTTCCAAAGAAAATGGGGAAGCCTTGAATGGACGAAGGTCACTAAATAGTATAAAACAAAGGTGCTTCCTTCTGGCTGTCCCTATGTATGCTTAGATCTTTAAAACTACGCAACGCCAGTTCAAAACTTGACTATAATCCAGTGTTCTATAGATAAGACAGCCTTAAAGTAAACGTAAGTCCATTGTGATGTAAGCCACGCTCCGACGGGTCGCTAATGAGGGACCGTGATGTCACCGTCGGAAAGGTTACTCTACTAATGCTAAGTGGAGTAGGCGCGACAGTTGTAGGTTTATGACTTGGTGTTCCAATACAAGTATTATTTATTTAATACTAGGGACCCGCCCCGGCTTCGCATGGAACCTCTAAAATTATCAGTGTTTCTGTAACTATATTATGTAGTGATCTATCTATTGTATTAGTAACACAAGTAATTTTGTGATGTGAGTTTGATGCACGGCCTATTTTTTTTTTCTGCTTTGCCCGAAGTTTGACAGGTAGATAATGCCTCATGGTATGAAATCCGCCTTTTGTACGATAAGTTCTGTGCAATAAAGATTAAATAAATCACCATCATCATCATTGGCCTTTTACATACCAGATGAGTTAAACAGCGTCTAATAAAGTGGGGCATTTACGAAAATAGCTGGGCCCGATACGAAAGCGACAGCCACGTACACAGTATAAAACAAAGTCGCTTTCTGCTGTCTGTATGTCTGTCTGTCTGTCCTTATGTATGCTATGTCCTTATGTAGATCTTTAAAACTACGCAACGGATTTTGATGCGGTTTTTTTTTTAAGAGTGATTCAAGAGTGCGGTGCAACCCGTGCGGAGCCGGGGTGGGTCGCTGTTTATATTATATTAGGAGTATGTGTAGTTTATTGTGCCCTAAGGTTGATTGGTAGTCTTACTGACAAAGGGATTGTCTCACTAACAGACTGACTGATACGTTACCTGTCGATAATGTGGGGCAAGGCGGTGGGCACGAAGTGGGAGAAGTCCGGCCCGAGCCGCTCCGCGAGCGCCGCAATTGCCTCCAACCCGTTTTGTGCCACCTGCGGAGAAAACAAGGTGTAAAGCCTTTCAAATAAACAATGCAAAGATTGACACACAAAGCATACGGAAAAATCGATAGGTTGCTTGGGAGTTAGGGTGGCGAAATGGTTAACGCGCTGGACCGGCAATCTAGAGTTACCGAGTTCGATTCCCGGTCTCTTCCTCCAGGTAACTCATTTAAAAAAAATCTGAGCTTTTTTGTTTGTATAAATGGTTTAACATGAAAATACACGAGTTAAGATAACTGCATAATTGAACGAGCGAGCGAATTATAAACGCTTCGCCGAAATTTCTGTCCTATGTCGAGATTTTTGTGTTTCCGGCTGTTCTCACCTACAGGCCACATTTCTCACCCGATCCTGATAATCATAGATGTTTTTTTTATAAGTCAGTTATTTTGAAATTTAAAATAAGTTTCTGTTATAAAAATCCTTTTAGTGACAAGCTTTAATAGCTTTAATTCTTTGGATATCCATCAAATGCTGAGACGATTCTAAAGAGCCCAGACTCGGTAGGATTGCTTTTTTTATTATAGAGTTCCTATGGCCACCTTCCGGCTCCATCATCAGATCAGGCCCATGGTACCATATTATTATATTGTCATCAAAGTTAAGTAAGTATGCAAAATTTCAGCTCAATCGGTTGACGATATCTGCTTCAAAAATGAGTTGCAAGATTCCACCCGAACAAACATACATACATACATTGCAAGTTAAATAAAAGATTTAAAAAATGGCGGAGTGGAAAAGGTAAACAAATGAGAAATTCCAGTAATTTCCAGCTCTCAGAGCCAGCATGAGCGCATGCATGCGACCTGAGGCTTTATAAATTACCGACCGTGGTTTATCTTAAGTTATACGTCTTAACTTGGCCAGGAAATGAGATTTTCTCCCCGTACGGCTTAGGGCGATGTAAAAGTTATATTTTTCTTATGAAGATCATTGCACCTTGTATCTACTGAAATTACTGTATTACCTGTCAAATCTTCTCAATGCTCAATCCATATTGTCAATATGTTACACCGATAACTTATACACCGAACAATGGTCGGTTACCACGGCTCAAGGCGGACTGATCCATAACACTGCGCCGGAGCACTATTCTGATTGATTTGACCGAGCAAGCGAAGCGGCAACGTTTCAGCTTGGGCTAAAATTATTACTAGATATGGGCCGACTATGGGTTCTGCCGACTAGCCGACTAATCGGTAAAAAAAATTGCCCATTAGTCGGCAATGCTGATCATGCTTGTACAAGAAAAAAAAACGCAGATTTTTAGAGCAATTGTATGTATATTTCGATCAACAGGGTTGTACTGGCTGTTTAGAAGTAAAATGTAGATCAGTTATTTAAATTATAGGGAGACCGGGTTTGTTACCGAAAATATTGTGAAGAGCATCAAAATATCGAAAAATATTTAAATTATTTTTCTTTTATTTCCTCGCATGTGTGATGAAAAACGTCGTACATCAGCTGGTGGTAACGGAATCACAAACTCGAGTCATGGGTCCTTAAAGCTAATTCTAATAGACGCTCGTTTGTAATTCCTCGTTTCCTACATTACATATAGCTGCCTGTGTGGACTAGCTATCAAATAGTACGCAAAATATATCGTAAGATACCTTGCTATAATACCTATTTACCTATATATATTATAGCTCCGTGTGTGACGGGCTTTCTAGTTGTAGAATTCATCCATATTATATAAAATGCATTGATTGTGATTATTGCATAAAGGAGAATGTGAGAATGAATCTAGTACGGTTGAATTCATCTTTACTGCCTCGGCGCCAATATCAGAATACGCGCCTGCGCAATGAGCCGCGACGCGCAATCAGACTGTGCATGATGCATATGACGTATATGCGGATCATTTTCTCATCTCATTCCAATGATCTTTGTCCATGCGAACATATTGATAATGATATTTATACGGGTGTCTATAATTTTATCGAAATTTCTTACGATTTACATGTCATCGAAAACTATTCCACGAATTTCGTACGTTTTTTTTCTAATCACGTATTCATCAATTCAGGGCTGCTCGCCCTCCGCGCCTCCGGATTTACAAAAACACTCTAGGGTGCTCGGTATCGGCACGCGTCCTAACCAGCGAGAGCTCTAGTTCGGACTTTCGCAGCCTATTATATATCGTATGCCAAATATTTATTTATTTATTTATTTATATAAACTTTATTGCACAAAATACATAAGTAAAAGTACAAATGGCGGACTTAATGCCATGAGGCATTCTCTACCAGTCAACCACAAGGTCAAACAGAGACATTATAGGTGCAGGAAGGGTGTACAACAATACGTGTACACACACGATGCAAAAATCGAACAACAAAAAAAAACACTAGTTACCATATCTATGTATCTATACACTTCTTAAAATTGTAAAAAATAAATGTGTAAACTGTATTTAAAGATATTTTCAGACGGAGATCCGGACGCAGGAGCAACCATACAGTAGTTTACAGTACCTTGAAGTTGCCTCCGTTGAGCCAAGCGACCAGCCCGTCCAGGAGCTGAGCCGCCACATCCTGGGTGATCTCCGGCTCGCGGCGCACCAGGGCTGGGAGCTGGTCACCCAGCTGCTTCCGACACAGCTCCAGACATAGCAGTAAGCATGCACGACAGCGTTAGACAGTACCTTGAAGTTGCCTCCGTTGAGCCAAGCGACCAGCCCGTCCAGGAGCTGAGCCGCCACATCCTGGGTGATCTCCGGCTCGCGGCGCACCAGGGCTGGGAGCTGGTCACCCAGCTGCTTCCGACACAGCTCCAGACATAGCAGTAAGCATGCACGACAGCGTTAGACAGTACCTTGAAGTTGCCTCCGTTGAGCCAAGCGACCAGCCCGTCCAGGAGCTGAGTCGCCACATCCTGGGTGATCTCCGGCTCGCGGCGCACCAGGGCTGGGAGCTGGTCACCCAGCTGCTTCCGACACAGCTCCAGACATAGCAGTAAGCATGCACGACAGCGTTAGACAGTACCTTGAAGTTGCCTCCGTTGAGCCAAGCGACCAGCCCGTCCAGGAGCTGAGCCGCCACATCCTGGGTGATCTCCGGCTCGCGGCGCACCAGGGCTGGGAGCTGGTCACCCAGCTGCTTCCGACACAGCTCCAGACATAGCAGTAAGCATGCACGACAGCGTTAGACAGTACCTTGAAGTTGCCTCCGTTGAGACAAGCGACCAGTCCGTCCAGCAGCTAAGTCGCCACATCCTGGGTGATCTCCGGCTCGCGGCGCACCAGGGCTGGGAGCTGGTCACCCAGCTGCTGCCGACACAGCTCCAGACATAGCAGTAAGCATGCACGACAGCGTTAGACAGTACCTTGAAGTTGCCTCCGTTGAGCCAAGCGACCAGCCCGTCCAGGAGCTGAGCCGCCACATCCTGGGTGATCTCCGGCTCGCGGCGCACCAGGGCTGGGAGCTGGTCACCCAGCTGCTTCCGACACAGCTCCAGACATAGCAGTAAGCATGCACGACAGCGTTAGACAGTACCTTGAAGTTGCCTCCGTTGAGCCAAGCGACCACCCCGTCCAGGAGCTGAGCCGCCACATCCTGGGTGATCTCCGGCTCGCGGCGCACCAGGGCTGGGAGCTGGTCACCCAGCTGCTTCCGACACAGCTCCAGACATAGCAGTAAGCATGCACGACAGCGTTAGGCAGTACCTTGAAGTTGCCTCCGTTGAGCCAAGCGACCAGCCCGTCCAGGAGCTGAGTCGCCACATCCTGGGTGATCTCCGGCTCGCGGCGCACCAGGGCTGGGAGCTGGTCACCCAGCTGCTTCCGACACAGCTCCAGACATAGCAGTAAGCATGCACGACAGCGTTAGACAGTACCTTGAAGTTGCCTCCGTTGAGCCAAGCGACCAGCCCGTCCAGGAGCTAAGTCGCCACATCCTGGGTGATCTCCGGCTCGCGGCGCACCAGGGCTGGGAGCTGGTCACCCAGCTGCTTCCGACACAGCTCCAGACATAGCAGTAAGCATGCACGACAGCGTTAGACTGTACCTTGAAGTTGCCTCCGTTGAGCCAAGCGACCAGCCCGTCCAGGAGCTGAGCCGCCACATCCTGGGTGATCTCCGGCTCGCGGCGCACCAGGGCTGGGAGCTGGTCACCCAGCTGCTTCCGACACAGCTCCAGACATAGCAGTAAGCATGCACGACAGCGTTAGACAGTACCTTGAAGTTGCCTCCGTTGAGCCAAGCGACCAGCCCGTCCAGGAGCTGAGTCGCCACATCCTGGGTGATCTCCGGCTCGCGGCGCACCAGGGCTGGGAGCTGGTCACCCAGCTGCTTCCGACACAGCTCCAGACATAGCAGTAAGCATGCACGACAGCGTTAGACAGTACCTTGAAGTTGCCTCCGTTGAGCCAAGCGACCAGCCCGTCCAGGAGCTGAGCCGCCACATCCTGGGTGATCTCCGGCTCGCGGCGCACCAGGGCTGGGAGCTGGTCACCCAGCTGCTTCCGACACAGCTCCAGACATAGCAGTAAGCATGCACGACAGCGTTAGACAGTACCTTGAAGTTGCCTCCGTTGAGCCAAGCGACCAGCCCGTCCAGGAGCTGAGCCGCCACATCCTGGGTGATCTCCGGCTCGCGGCGCACCAGGGCTGGGAGCTGGTCACCCAGCTGCTTCCGACACAGCTCCAGACATAGCAGTAAGCATGCACGACAGCGTTAGACAGTACCTTGAAGTTGCCTCCGTTGAGCCAAGCGACCAGCCCGTCCAGGAGCTGAGCCGCCACATCCTGGGTGATCTCCGGCTCGCGGCGCACCAGGGCTGGGAGCTGGTCACCCAGCTGCTTCCGACACAGCTCCAGACATAGCAGTAAGCATGCACGACAGCGTTAGACAGTACCTTGAAGTTGCCTCCGTTGAGCCAAGCGACCAGCCCGTCCAGGAGCTGAGTCGCCACATCCTGGGTGATCTCCGGCTCGCGGCGCACCAGGGCTGGGAGCTGGTCACCCAGCTGCTTCCGACACAGCTCCAGACATAGCAGTAAGCATGCACGACAGCGTTAGACAGTACCTTGAAGTTGCCTCCGTTGAGCCAAGCGACCAGCCCGTCCAGGAGCTGAGCCGCCACATCCTGGGTGATCTCCGGCTCGCGGCGCACCAGGGCTGGGAGCTGGTCACCCAGCTGCTTCCGACACAGCTCCAGACATAGCAGTAAGCATGCACGACAGCGTTAGACAGTACCTTGAAGTTGCCTCCGTTGAGCCAAGCGACCAGCCCGTCCAGGAGCTGAGCCGCCACATCCTGGGTGATCTCCGGCTCGCGGCGCACCAGGGCTGGGAGCTGGTCACCCAGCTGCTGCCGGAGACGGAGGTCCGGACGCAATAGGAGCGGCAGTGCCGCTTCTAGCGAGCTCGGTTGGGGGTAGTGGGCCATCTGTGAAAATTTGGGTTATATTTATATTAATGTTATGTTGGCCACCGTCAAAAAATCATTTTCAAGTTGGCTGTATGATTACTGCCGGAATTCTATTACTAAACCTCTACCCTCTACTATCTGCTTTACTATCATGGGGCTCTCAGCTCTATCAGGGACTGGTACAGTCGAGTTCATTTACATCTACACACTAACGAGAACAAAAATAACTGAACACGATTTTATGCTCCTGACAATAGGGTCGTGTTCAGATATTTTTGTTCTCGTAAGTGTGTAGATGTAAATGAACTCGACTGTACCACCGCCGACGACGAGCGAGAAGCGATAGAACTATAAAATTTTGTCGGTCAGCTATAATCGAGTGTTCGAGTGCTACGGGCGATTATTCGTATTCGCACCACTCGCTCGGGCCGAGCATGCAGCCCTGTACGCGAGACTTACTTCAACTTACTTACTTATTTCAAGTAACTATGGATGACAACTACAGTAAAATGAGCGCTGGTTGGTCTCTATATACCTGTATCTGTCTCTGTTATCGACACGGGGGCTATATTTTTTGTTTGTTTCCTGAGCGAGAAAATAGAATAGTCAACAATTAATCGCTTCCTCGCCCTTGGTGGGACCAGTGCCTAAGGCAGCCTGTCCAAAAAAATGAACCAATCAGGCTACGTTTTTGTGAAGCCTAAAAGTAAATTTCAATCTGAAGAATGTCATTCATTGGTTCTTTTTACACAGCTCCGCTTTACTCTAAGCGTAATAGATAAACTGGGTGGGTGCCTTCACTGCCTTCCATAATAGGCTAGTTGACTCTTATCAAATTGTATTAAACTAATGTTTATTTCGTATAGTATTTAGCGTAGGAAACCTAAATATATATTTTTCAATTCATAAAAGTGTAAGACAGCAGAAAAAATTGAATAGGAAAATATGGGTTTAAATTTGTATTTTGAAATGCTAGACGCTGTCCGCCATTTTCACTTAAGCCTGCACCGAGCGAAATGTGAAAAAATAGGCAATTGCCGTTAAGTGGATAACGTCAACACTAGTTGTTTAATCCAATTCTAAACTACATATTTAGCATTCCGAAGAATGTGTTAACAACTTCTCCGTGGAAAAATTATAAGACTATTAATATTTTACCCTAGAGAACTAAGTAAAGTTGGACGAAAATTGAAAAATCGTAAGCAGGCGTTAAGTGTTTTTTTATAGTTTAACAATGGAAATCTATTCTGAATTTCAGTTCAAAAAAAAGAAGAATGTTTACATTACAATTTGTCCGCATCAAATATTTCAATTATTGTTTGGTATTAAAGATCCGGATTTATCAAAAAAGTGCTTTTAATTCTCCATACATTTTTACTATGGCGGACGCGCGCCGTTCAGTCGTAAACGCTCGGCGCCCTCTTAATGATAGAGACGTCATCGGTCCCGTAAACAAACTGAAGGTCTACTCCGACGACTTCGAATAGCGCCGTCCCTCTCGATCTCCTGTCAAAGTATAGGTATTGGAGTGAGCGGGACGGCACTATACGACGGACGAATTTCGACTAGTATGCGGAATTTTACGTCACGCCACAGATTAGCAAACGGCAAAAATGGCTGACAGCGTTTTTGACTGATCATGAAATTTCTAATTTTCAATTAATAAAATTTAGCTTTCTAGCTTTCACAAAAATACAAGACATTTTAGAGCCAGTAAGACCATTATTAACCATTTCAAATATATTTCGAAAATGGGTCAACTAGCCTATTCCACTTTGTTAACCATAAACAGTGCAGTGACTTTAACGTACTTGAGCTCACATTGTGCATATATGAATAGGGCCATTGGAAAACCATTATTATTTCTTTTTCCATTGTCCTTGCTGTAAGTATTGACTTGTCACCCTATGTACAATTTTAGGAAAACACTTAATTGGCAAACCTATTGTCAATGACATACGAAATAGACAATGTTACTGACCTTGTTATGATAATCAATCCGAGATGACCAGCTCTCTATCCACACAAACTGTCCAAGTCTCGGAAGCTATCATTTCACTCGGACACCACAGCACTACGGTATCCGCTACACTAGCACACTAAACCACTATTGCACTGATGGATCACAGACACTGGGCACTAAGGCACTTGGCTCAGGCTACCTGGAACAAGGAAAACCGATATTAAAATACTGATCGTAGATGACCTGACCTGACGATGAATCGCGTACCAGTTCGAAACATGTCGAGCGATATTTGATTACGGAGACAGGGTAGTTTTCTATATACGGAAAAGTTATGTTTCAAGTATGTAAAGTTTTGCCATGCAGTGGTGTATTATACCTACTATAATAGTTGCCAATTCCCTTGTTACCTGTATGAATATCATAAAATCGTGAGTGCTTTAAATCAATTATTGTGACAAAAAACTTGGTCAAAGAACATTTTTCCTTATAATTATTTTGTTACCATTAAGCGGCAACTAATCGGTAATCGGTGACGTAGAAAGTCTCGCTAGCCGGAGTGTCATACTCTTGTTGATCTACTCCGCTTCCTAAAGGTTGTCTGGAAGAGATCGCTATTTAGCGATAAGACCGCCTGTTGTTTACCTCTGTCAATTTTTAGGGTTCCGTACCCAAAGGGTAAAAACGGGACCCTATTACTGAGACTTCACTGTCCGTCCGTCCGTCCGTCCGTCCGTCCGTCTGTCACCAGGCTGTATCTCAAGAACGGTGATAGCTAGACAGTTGAAATTTTCACAGATGATGTATTTCTATTGCCACTATAACAACAAATACTAAAAATAAAATAAAATAAATATTTAAGGGGGGCTCCCATACAACAAACTTGTTATAGATTATGGTACGGAACCCATCATGCGCGAGTCGGACTCGCACTTGCCCATTTTTTACTGTATATCTCTCATGTTTTGTATCTCTGTGTATTTGAGGTGTGCAATAAAGTGGATTTGTTGTTGTTGTTGTTGTTTTCTTATCCCTTTGTATCATCTTGTTTAGAACGTAAGAAGATCAAGAGCATTAGATTATAAATGGATTAAGGTATAAATACAGTCAGCCAAAGACAAAAGTGTAGAGGCAAGATAGGTAACAGCCTAGTTTTCTGACTGATCTAATTCTTATTTAATCAACACATTTGTATAGTGTCAAAATATGAGATTATAAGCAAAATACAATTTTCCAAAACATGCAAAGAAAAGTCGTCATAACGTGCGTTATAACAGGCTTCGAAGTATCACGCTTTGGGCGGAACAACTCGAGAGAACTGTAAAGGAATTTCATACAAAATTGAAGCCTGGAAGTATTTTTTTAGGGTAAAAACGGGACCCTATTACTGAGACTTCGCTGTCCGTCCGTCCGTCCGTCTGTCACCAGGCTGTATCTCAAGAACGGTGATTGCTAGACAGTTGAAGTTTTCACAGATGATGTATTTCTATTGCCGCTATAACAACTACTAAAAATAAAATAAAATAAATATCAAAGGGGGGCTCCCATACAACAAACTTGATATAGATTATGGTACGGAACCCTTCATGCGCGAGTCGGACTCGCACTTGCCCAATTTTCAAAACATGGCGTCTGTATTTTTTTTTTTTTTTTTTTCAATTTAAAAAAAAATAGCGTCTGTAGGTATTCTTGAACAGTCTGTATTCATAAACAGCTGAATCCATACTAATATATACTAATATGACTAATATTATTACTAATATTTACTAATATCCATACTAATATTATAAATGCGAAAGTGTGTCTGTCTGTTACCTCTTCACGCTTAAACCGCTGAATCGATTTTGATGAAATTTGGCATAGAGATAGTTTAAGATACGAGGAAGGACATAGGATAGTTTTCATCCTGGAAATTATACCTAAAAAGATTGAAAAGTGAGTGAACATTTCTGTTGGGGTGCGGTGACCCTGTAGGAAATGTAATTATTAGACCAAAAGCACAATTGCTCTTACATTTGCTTAGGCGCTTTTGATAATCTCTTTTATCAAGTTCCACGCGTACGTAGTCGCGGGCAAAAGCTAGTTATATATATTTTTTTAGTGGTTTCCTTACGTAGCCAATAAAGTAGCCGACGAAAGCCTCGCGTGATCTGTGCACAAGCCCTAAAGTACGATTCCCATTGACCGGGCCAGGTCGGGCGGGTTCGGTTGCCGCCGATGGCGCACGGCGGTGACCGAACGGAGCCGATTACGCGCGACGACAGCCGAGCATCTCCGTCCGCGTCCGCAAGCGCCCGGTCGGCCCGCAGCGGCACCAATAACATTCGGATATGGGATCAGACTGTTGTACAGAAGCTCTACATTCCTTTGGCAACTATTTAGATGCGCTTGAGCGCGCGCCGACTCCGCCCGGTCGCGTCTTTACAAAGCCTATACTGATAGGGTTCAGATGCGAACTGAACCAGATTAGCTTTTGTTTGGACAAAACTTAACAATGTTGCGGTCTATAACTTGACTAATACTTTAGTAACGACTCCGATTGTATTCAATAAATTACCGTTCATGCCAATGGCTAAGCATTTTTTTTACGTTTAGAATTATTTCAGTTGATAGGTACTCTTATTAGGCCATACTATTTAGTGTGAAATCGTGATAAAATAGTTGAATTTATATCAGGAGGCGTGCTGTTGTGGTCGCAGTTCTAACCTAACCTACTTTACTGGTAGCAAATCGTTTCTGGCGCTTCGCCGACCGCTGCCGCGGTACACTCGCTTCGCTCGCTCGGCTCGCGCGCTGTTGTGGTCGGAGTTCTAACCTAACCTAACCCATTAATCTAGTTTACTGGTAGCAGTTTGGTTCATGCGCTTCCTCGTCCACTACCGCGGCACGCTTGCTCCATATAGACGTTACCAAACTCGACTAGGTTTTTGTCGTGAATAATACTTGAAAATATGTAAGCAAAAAGCTAATACATTTGAGTGACTACTTTTTACCGTAACGGTATAGATATTGTCAACTAATATGCGCAAACAAAAGCTCCCCGCTTTGAATCTGAATCGTGACTGAAATAGTATAGGTTTTGTAAAGTCGCCGCCCGGTCTGTGGGAATCGTACGGCTTAAGGCGTAAGGTAGACGAATTTTCATACGAAATGTATAGAAGCGTCGCGATGTAACACAGATAGAAAAAACCGGCCAAGTGCGAGTCGGACTCGACTGTTCGCACCGAGGGTTCCGTACAAACACTTTCCATCCCTAAGTGGTTAAGTTAAGTTTGCACCTGGTATGTATAGCGCCCCATATAAATTAGGTGCAAAGTTAGGTATTAAAAAAACTACTTACTAGATCTCGTTCAAAACAATTTTCGTTGGTAGTTTTTATAGTAATGTACATCATATGTTTTTTTTAGATATTTCATTTTCTTATTTTAGAAGTTAGAGGGGGGGGGACCAACTTTTTTCCACTTTGGAAGCGTCTGTCACGCAAACTATTCGGTTAAGAAAAAAAATATTTTAGAAACCTCGATATCATTTTTGAAGACCTATCCATAGATACCGTATGTGTTTGATGAAAAAAAAAAATTTGAGTTTCAGTTCTAAGTATGGGGAGCCCCCAGTATTTATTATTATTTTTTATATTTTTGCATCAAAATCTTAATGCGGTTTACAGAATACATCTACCTACCAAGTTTCAACAGTATAGCTCTTATAGTTTCGGAAAAAAATGGCTGTGACATACGGACGGACAGACAGACGGACAGACGGACAGCCAGACATGACGAATCTATAAGGGTTCCGTTTTTTGCCATTTAGCTACGGAACCCTAAAAACAGCGTGAACGCGTCGCCATCGCGATCTACTATACTACAATATACGCTCTTATTCTACGATATATGTTGTATGAAAGTTCATTACGTCGGCTCCACAATATAGCGAAGTTGATCGAAGATTCCTCAGCGAACTGCCTCTCAACACCATCATAAAGTAAAGTAAAGTTTTCTTGTGAACTGTGTACAAAGGTTGACATACAGCAAATGCAGAGTATCAACAGCCGCCCGTTTCGGGCATACAATTTTTGTTCTTATGACTACAGAACAGTACATAATATGTATAACCTATTCGCATACCTACATTTAATTCGTGTTACATTTATCAAAGAATTCGTTCAATATTCGGCAAACCTCGGCCAACTTTGCGAGTAGTGGCGAACCAGGGTTAAAGGAGCGCCGCGTCTGCAACGTGTCCTCGCCCTTCGTCTTTTCTGTGTGGCAAACGCCTTAGATTCTGTTTTTACTGATTTGATTTTATAAAGCCCTAAAAACAGGCAGTAGTAAAAGGGTATCCCAATTGTGATATTAATAATATTTATTGACTAGCAGTCAATTAACCCTTACAATACTTTGAAGTGTATCCTAACATCAAAGGAATGTATAAATAGATATGAGTTTAAGTTATTGCCCTCGTAAACTATATTACCTCATCTAGATTAGATTTTTCTCTTCCTGATATGGATTGATAAGCAATATAAACATAACAATATTAACTCGATCACAAATGGAACTTGTATCATATCATATTTATCACTACCATACAGACATATGGTGGCAATCTGAACTGAGAGGAAAATGGACTAGTTATTATCTACAAACTTTTTATGATTGAATGAATAAATTCAAAATTTGTATGACATTAACATTACTTATAGAATTTTATGAAACATGTAATGTCTCATTTTTTAATGTGGGTACACCACAATTTTTATTTAAACCATGAATACAAAGATCAAAGCTTAAAGAAAAATTGAAAAAGGAGCTACCTGGTGGTGTGGTTACTTATAGAATCAAATACTATGAAGGAAATGTTATGTTACATATATGCTATTCCATTGCTTTTACAATTCTCACACTTAATCGATATACATCCTTACCATATACAACCTTCATTACTGGCAAAAAACTACATAAATTATAGATATGACAATATAATTTGATGATGTAGACCACTGTTTATTGTATTTGTAATCGTAATACTTAAAGTTATTTTTGACTGTAATACGTAGTTACGTGAGTTTCCCGATGATAAACATGTAGTATTAATGTACAGTAGAATTTTATTGATTATTATTTATGTAGCCTATCTATTGTGTCCTACTTTTGGGTAAAGGACTCTCCTCGTTTTCTCCATTAGACCCTGGGCTGAAATTTCCAACTCTTTTTTGGTCTGCCTTTGACCTAATTTAATCGAGAAGTAATATGAAAATAAATCAATATTTTCATTCTAAAAAAATTATTGGCACTACTTGAATAATAAGTGTCATGTTATGGAAATCAATTATTTAATCGTTATTCATTCAATCATAAAATATACCTACCTAGGCGACTCCATTGCCCTCTCTGCACATAATGCCACTAACTGTCCGTACACTAGTTAAAACTGTAGATATAACCTAAATTAAAAAAATTGGGCAAGTGCGAGTCCGACTCGCGCATGAAGGGTTCCGTACCTATACATATATATAATCTATAACAAGTTTGTTGTATGGGAGCCCCCCTTAAATATTTATTATATTTTGTTTTTAGTATTTGTTGTTATAGCGGCAATAGAAATACATCATCTGTGAAAATTTCAACTGTCTAGCTATCACCGTTCTTGAGATACAACATGACGGACGGACGGACGGACGGACAGCGAAGTCCCAGTAATAGGGTCCCGTTTTTACCCTTTGGGTACGGAACCCTAAAAATTAATGGCCCGTCTAGGCAGGTTGTCATCATAAGACCATGTTTTAAAGAGTGATATAGCAAATGTGGTCGGTGTTCTATTGGGAATGCTTGTATGGAGAGGTATACAATTTTGAGTACAGCAATGCCATTTGGCACATGAAAAAGGCAGACGTCGGGTCGTATCGGGAAGTCAAAGAACTGGCATTAAGTAGAACGGACTGGAGAGAACTGCACCGACAAGAGTGAAACTCTTAAATAATAATAAATGAGACACTTTTCCTGGTAGACGTCCGGCTGTCTCAAAAATAGCCCAGTTGTTAGTCCATCGCATCTCATATACAATAGCCTAGTAGTATCTAGCGGGTGCTGTCTCTGTGTGCGTCCCATGACACAGGCAGGGGGAGCATCCGCATGGTGTACTCCTTACATTGCATTAAAATTGTCGAAAGGGCCTCTGCACGTTGGCTTCGGCTCCGTGCACGCCTCCCAAAGGTCCGGGACACCATTGTCCCGTGAATGGGTGCGACATACAAATAATATAATGCCATTTGGTACGGGTATTATACATGTCCACCTGAGCCAAAAAGGCCCGGTAGCCAGTTTATTTTCTCCTTAGAAAGTATTTTGTGATAATGTCACTATTGACTTGACTTATACCAACTTATACTATAAAATGGTCAGCATAAAAGAAAGTTGAAAAATTAAATATGTACACTTAAATTGTCAGCTACCTTCATAGCAAATTTTATCAAAATTGGTCCAGCCATGAGTATGAAGAAGTAACAAACTTTCGCCTTTATAATATCAGTGTGATGTTTAGTTTATTCCCACAGATAATCTTATTGTTTGTTCTATAAGCTATGGGAAATAATCTAATTAACATGTACTTATTCAAATATGAGGTTTGCTTTCTTTATTTAGACATTTATGTTTGAATATTTACATTGTATGTACAGGCTCAAGAGGCCCCAGCAGAGTGGTCCTTGTGGGGGAAAAAGACCGCAACCCTCCAAAGATAGCCAAACACACCTCGGATATACACATAGCTACCTTATTCCCCAGGGATGGTGAGACAAGTAAAGGTCGACAAATGAAACATTGGGAAGAAGAACTCAAAAAAGTAGCCGGCCTAGAATGGACGAGAATTGCAAGAGACAGAGAAAGATGGAAATCCTTGGAGGAGGCGTTTGTCAAAGGACAAGCTGTTGTTTAAAACCGATTGTCAGTAATAAATATATTGTACTGCAAATATTGTAAAATGGCAATAAAGGCTAATTTTATTTTTTATTTTATTGTATGTGCTCACTTATAATTAATTAGGCATCAGACTTCTCATAGCCTGTTAAGACTAGAGAGCTATGGAGCCGATATTAACATTAAAATACAATTCATAATCATCTCTATTGTTACCAACATAGAGACATGTTCAGATACTTTTGATCACGATTTTGCTCATAAATTGATGAACTTGACTGTACAATGGCTGAGGATTCTTCGAGACTTCCTTTATCCAATCCTCAGTGCCCTGCATGTCTAGCAATGCGCCTCTTGTCGCACGACATAGCATCGCCAGTCACTCTCTCACAGTACTGTGAAGATAGAGACAGGTAACATTTCTCGTGGGAGAAAGAGTTGCGTGTCACAGTTGTGCTAGAGATAGTTAAGCTACCGATGATTCACATTCACGAAGTTCAATTTAGAATAAATGGAAGTTAGAATGGTGTATCTGCATGATGAGAAGCAACAAAGGAAAATGGGCTAAGGATGTAACAGAATGGTGTCCGCGACAAAACAAGAGAAGGAAAGGGAGACAGCGGCTTAGATGGGAAGATGAGATTCTAAAATTTGCCGGAGTCACTTGGAGGAGGACAGCCCAGAATCGGAAAATGTGGCAAGCGCTTGGGGAGGCCTTTGCGGAAACGCAAGACAATCAAAGTGTTAGTTAATAAGTAAATTATTTGTTTTGAATATGTGATTGTTAAATAAAGGCTTATTATTATTATTCTTGTATGTATTATCTGCATGTTTCTTTTCTTTTTCTTTTTAATTCCATCAGTGCACTTACTAAATCTGATATCAGCATCAATTGTTATAATAAAATTAATGTCTTAGTAATTGCATGTAAGGTGTTATTTCTATTAATTAAAATCTTACACATAGAATAGAATAGAATGAAAATTTATTCGTTAACATATACAAATTAGACAACAAATATTATGATATTATAATATTAAAAATAAAATAAAATACATGTCAGTTTTGTGAGAAAATCCAGCCAAGTGCAAGTTAGACTTCGCACAAAGGGGTCTATACCACGCACAAAGGGGTCTATACCATAAAAAAAGATACTAACCAGGTTAACTTAAGTTTGCACCTGGTATTTATGGGGCCAGATACAAATGAGGTAAGCAAAGATAAGCAACCAATCAAGTTTGTTGTATAGGAGCCCCACTTAAATATTTATTTTATTTTGTTTTTAGTTTTAGTTGCTGTAGGGGCAACAGAAATACATTTGCGAAAATTTCACAGTCTGTCTGTTTCACAATCTATCACAGTTCATGAGATCAGTATCACAGCCTGGTGACAGACAGACAGACAGACGGACAAAAAGACAGACAGTGGAGCCTTAGTAATAAGGTCCCGTTTTTACCCTTTGGGTATGGAGCCCTAAAAATGATATTTTGCAACCTTTAGGGCTTCAGAGGATTAATGAATTCATAGATAAACCATAGATAATGTATCTACATAAACAACTTTGGTAATAAGATTATCTGAAGCCATACTTTTCTAACGCATAGGATAATACGGGCCGTATTAGTGATACCGCTTAAGACCGAAAACGAAAAAATGATTGATATGATATTGTTTAAATTCAAATAAGTACTTACTGTGATCATATTGTTTACATATATGTCAGTATGTACGTAGGTACGATATCCGTAGTGATGTCATCATATGAACGTCCAATTGAAACTAGTTGGAGAATAATTAACTCATCTGTGTTACGGTTTTATACGATACCCAGCCTTGTGCAGACTTTCAATAAAACAAATTTATACAGTTTTCCTCATGACCTAAATTGAAAAGTCTACTAGTTTCCACTTGAAAATTAAGAGAGCGTTATTTTTAAGGTCACTGTGACTTAAAAACCTTGAATTTATCAAAGAAATAAGCGGAGATGTCCTGACAAAAGGCTTGTCAAATCAACTGCAGCGAGATTTGCAAACCACTAAATACGACCGTTACGACAAGATTTAACAGATATAAATACGCAAATAACTTCGCATCCCCAACAGCGATATAATGGGAGACTGACTCACGAGCAAAACAAAGAATTTGTCAAGTTATCCACCGCAAAAATACCATTTGGAGGAGACATTACCTTTTTCAGAAACTGACCTTTGCGAGTAACACTTCCCTGCACAAATCAACTTGAAACACACCAACACTTATTGAACACGAGATTTTATACACTGTAATCGTTTTATATGTTCATACTAGATTATTATAACAGTTTTCTCCGCGAAAAAAGTCCCATCGTTTCAAAATCACTTGTAAAATTCGTGATGTCGCGCATGCCCGACAAAAATTTACATCACGTGACCTGTCATGGCGTCATGAAAGTGCGTTTTTTTTCCTCCTCGTAGAGAGACTTTAGAATGAGCTCATACAGTCGGCGTGTTTAAGTATCACGATAAGAAAAAAGTCTACTTAAACCTTTTTTTAATTTTTGCTTAATTTTTTCTCTATATCGTATATTTTCTGTATAAGCGTATAATTTATTTGTAGCGTATATAAGTAGCTATTAACTGTATTCTCCTTTTTAATAAAATTATCTTATTCATAATATATTACTTTAGTAGATGTAGATGTCAGTGACTTCTAATAATTCACAAGCCTATATAATTTTGCGTGCCTTGTAAATCCGTACGTTAAAATAATTTTCTTAAAAGAACCATTTTCCATTTACTTTAATTTAAGTACATAAAATTTCGTAAACATAGTTTATATAAAATATTGTTACTTCAATCGTACATGTAATCCATAGGCAGAGGATACGGACGTCGCACATTAAAATCACAGTCACGGTCGCTGTCACAAGTTTGACAAAAGTCATATTTCCGCCATCTTGCATCTTGTCTATTCCTCCGCTGTTCTTCGGGACATTCTGTGAAAGAACGTGTGCTATTTGGAACCCTTGCTGTACTTCTGGTACTTGCTCTTCCCAAACGTTCTCTCTGGATATCTGCATTCTGTTCGCCATTCTCTGGTTGCTGGACTTCGTTAAAAGTCGGCTCAGTGACAATGAGATCAGGTCGAATGTTCCGTTGATCGGCAAACTGCGGTCCTGATCTATGTGATTGATTTGTGTTCGAATCACTAAAATGAAGTGGCGGTGGTGCAGGTAGTGGATACGGTCGGATTTCAGGAACTGCAATCGGAGAGAAGCCTTGAGCCGTTTGGTGTAATGGAAATGGTAAAGGCATTTCTTGTTCGTTCGGATATTGGTAGGCTTGAGGAGGGAATCTTGGAACAGCCGTTTGTGATAGAGGATGAGGAAGAGAATACCGTTTCTGGGTCGCAGGTGGCCTGTTGAAAGCTAGCGGATTTGGTTGCGAAAATCGGCGTTTCGCATCTACTTCGGTCATTTCTCTTTGTAACGGTTTCGTAGCTTTCACCTTCGACAATTCACAAATCAGTTTATTAGTAGCTAATAAAGGATCTATACGACCTCCTTGATCATTCATTTCATTATTTAAAGCATCATTTATTTTCGATTTGTAAAGCTCTTTACCCTCAAAATCATTATGATTTTTATATTGCATAAAGTCTTCTAAAATTGAATTTTGTGCGCTTGTGCTTAACTGTGCAGCCGAATATGGTGCCATGGATTCATGGAAACTTGATATCGTGTGTTTCAGTTTCTCTTTGTAATTTTCACGGTCCTTTTCTTCTTTTACTAAAGGTCTTATTGCTTTGAGCGCGGCGATGATCTGGTATTTTCTATTATTCCTTTCTCGTTGGGCCTCCCAGTAAAGCCGCTGTTTTGTTAGCTTTATCAGTATATTTTCTATTTCATTATTTAAGTAGTGTTCATATAAACCTTCATTGTTTAGAGTATTTGGTCGATAATGCAACTCGCAAACGAATTGTAGTAATCTTTGGGAAATCTGTTGCTTTGTTTTTTGCACTGCAAGTTGTTCATTAGGGTTACTGAATTGTAGTGGCAGTTGGTGACACCAATTGTTTATAGCTGTAGTTATTAACACATCATTTTTTGCTTTTGATACCGCACACTCTTGGCCACAAGACCTTGGCATGCTCGGTCCAGCAACAGTACTAACATTATCTTGATTTTCTTTAGGTGCGCTTAAAATTCCTTTATGTTCGTCACTACGTTTTAAATTATTCAATGTTTGTTGCAAAGCAAATGGGCTTTGCGGTTCTGCTTGCCTTTGACATTTCCTTGAATTTGCAGACGCTTTTAAAGTACATATTAGTAGATCAGCATATGCAGATAGGTTATTTTTCTCTGCAGTTATTAATGGTAGTTTATCCACCCATTTTATTATTTCCATTTTCATCTTCTCATCTGAATCACACTCTCCACTATTTTCTATATCGAACAATATTTTGGTTAATATTGTTAACACTTGTTCACGTTCTAACAATTTCTTAAACCCATTAGTCTCTCTCAAAGGTAATTCTTTTGCCCACTGTTCAATTTCACATCTCATTTTTACATTTTCTACTTCGTCAATTATGGCATCCTCATTAGGTGGTTGAGCCATATAAAAAGCACTCATTATATCTCTCATCATGTCTTCTTTAGCTGCTGGGAAAACGTTTCTATTTTGACATTCTTCTGACAGAAAGTGTATGTCCTCCGAGAGTATTTTTTTGTACTTTAGAGAATGAATATCAACAGCATAGTCATAGTTTTGTAGAAGCCAAAGCATTACCATGCGCTTTTTAAATAGTTCATATTCTGGATCATTCTTTTTAGAAGATCGACGTGAATTATACAATGACGCATCTATACTTTTCTCTAAAACCTGCACATAGTCATCGCCAGCATTTACGTCTAGAATCTTCTTTTTTATTTCCATTATTTTATCAAGTAAAACATGTTTTATACTATCTTTGTTTGCGTTAACAGCAGCATAGTTTGATAAGTTCTGTAGTTGAGCATCTATTTCATTAGCCAACATGTCTCTAAACTTTTGATAGTCATGGGCAATTACAGGATTGTCACTAAGAGATCCTACTACTTGGAATATTTTAGTAGCAACTTGTTCTTTTCTTGCCTTTGTACCATCTTGATCATTTTCTTCTATGGGCAGATTATTACACCAGTCTTCAATCGCTTCTACCATCTGCTCTCCAAGCTCCAAGGGTCTATAATCTTGTAATTTCGATTTTCGTCTGCTTCTGCAACAATAATATTTTTATTTTGAAAACAACAGTAATTTTACTTATTATTCTTACGGATTTGGGATATCGGCCTACTCCTTTTTTGAAAGAACAAACAATACTTTTAATAAAATTAAAATAACCATTGAACAATGTGAATGTGTAAGTATCACCTTGTCATTTCAACGCTTTAGCTCGTCCAGCTTTGGGGGCTTCAGCATGCGGTTCTTCAATAGGGGAGTAAATAAGTTCTTAAAGGGTCGGCAATGCGCGTGTGATGCGCCTAACATAGCTAGCGTGCATAGGTGGCGGTAACTGCTTAACATCAGGCGGGCCGCATGCTTGTTTGCCACCATCGCAGTAAAAAAAAGCTAAGTAACATTGTTTTGTACTAAATTTACTACAAGAGGTTAATACCTGTTAGTACCTGTCAATAGGTCCTTGTATATGGACATCTGATGAATGACGTTGTGATTGCGTCCATTTAATAGATTCCAATGCACTTCTCAATTGTGATATTTTCATCGGTACATCAACGCTCACCGTTGGGTCAAGATTGAAATGGGATATCCAATCAGCTATATAACCGTCTAAATTTACATCAGCTTGGTCATCACGGGCACTTCTTTGATCAGTTTCTATTATTTTTTGTGACAATTCCTTAATCATATTTTTCCTTGCCATTTCCTCTTCATGGTTTTGTGAAGGTAAAAGCGCAAAAGTGTCAAGCCAATCGTGAATTACTATGTCATATTTCATTTCAATTTTGAATTTCAATACGGATTCGTCACGAGGGATAGGTATTAATTTTAATCTATTTCTTGCATCAGCTGAGGAAGCAGTTGGATTTTCGTGCAACATTCTCATCAATTCTTCACCAAGCCGACGATGCCATAATATTTTCTTCATGTAATCCGCACCTAGTAGATTATCAAATTTCTTCATATGTTCTTCAATTATTTTAGTTAACTCATTACTTTCTTTATCATCTTTTCGCAGGTTTATAATTTGGAGACATAGTTGTTCCGCACTGTGGCCTATTTTAAATTTATCTTCATCAGGCATTTCTTCCTCTTTCTGTAACATATATACAGCGATTTCAGTGTGTAACCAAGAATCGTAATCCATTCTATTCGGGTAATTGCTTCTTTCTACTTCTATTTCAGTAATATTTCTTGCGAGACCATGAACAAATTCCGTTGTTTCTGGTCCTGGTTGAAGTAAACGATAGTAATATGGCATTTTTTTCAGCCAACTGCAAACTTCCTTCACTATTTCCAATTCCATTTGAAACTTTTCGGTATTGAATTCGTCACTAGTATTGTTTTGGTACAACTTTTTTTTAGCTGATGGGCTCAGCTTATGTATTTCTTGCTTTAATATGACTTTTAACACATTTTTAACCATGTCGTCATCTATTCTATAATTACTTTGAATGAATTTCGTGACGAATTCATTGACATTTTCATCCACATTAAGTATCTGGTTTGATGGAGTTGAATGAAATCGTGGACCACTATTCGCCGATAGTTCGTGTTCTGAAGTTAATATTATAAACGAACTCGAAGGCTTATGAATAGCTGTTCTTGCGTTAAAGTCTTTTGTAGAGCAATACTCGTATCTAACGTTCCCAAGTAGAGTTTTAGCTAAATTCAAAGCTTCTGCACTGGAAAATTCCCCTGCATCGTTAAGAATTCGGCGAATGTCTTTTACTACATCACGACTATTTTCATGCAAAACTACATCAATATTTCGAAACAGAACATCAGTTATTTGGTTAACGATGTCATCTTCAATCTTTTCATTACATTTGGGATTGCTCAATGTTTTCTCAAATTTTGCTTCATTTCTAAGTCCAATTTTTGACTTCGAATTATGTTTGCGAAGACGATATCTTTCTACCCTACTATAATATAAAAATTTTGTTAAATCAGTGGCCAGTTTATCAAGATATTTTGTCTTATTTTTAGGCAAATACAAATGTTGTGACATTTCTTCTAATACATTCGTAATTTCTGCTTTAAGATTGTTTTTTGTGTTTATTCCAGATTCTAAAATTGATTTAATTCTTCGTATTAAAGTGTCTGTTACGACATCGTATTCTGTGGAGATTTGGAGATTAGACTCTACCCAATCTATTATAGAATTGTCTAGAGGTTCATTTGAGGATTCTAGAGGATCTGCAGCTTTTTCTTTTGAAGACCCAATACATTGTTCATTAAATGTGTTAATGCACTTGAATAGCAAATCGCCTATACAGTTTTTAACACCCTCTTTACTTCGCTCTTGTTCTAGTTGCGACAGTTGTAAATCACTTAAACATTGTCCAATCTCATATCTTACTTTATCACCATAATCTTCATCATTAATATATACAAGTAAATCAGCGATTTTATCCACAAAGCTCTTGACAATATCCAACCTTTGTTGTCTACCTATCTCATTTGTATATGGGATAAATACATCTTGAATCTGACCGTTCAGTCGATCGATATATGAAGTTCTAGATATAATGTCTGAGTGTTTCTGAACAATGTCATACAAACTAACTATATTCTTGTCATCGCGGTTACTCTCTTCCTCGTGTTTGTTTTCATTGATTTGATGCGTTTGTGTATCATTATCATCAACTACATTTGTTTGTGTTGATCTGGATCCTGGTAATAAAGCCGGAGCATATTTACAAGCAGTCAGTATGGTTGCGGATGAGTGTCTCGTTGTGCTTTTAGTGTGTTTTCCTGCAAGAGTAATAAAATAAATCATATTATTCAATTCTAATTTTGCATTCAAAATTAGGGTTCTATGGAGAGGCATTATTATTTCAGGAATAATGACGCATCTCGACTTGTATGGACACGCGGCGTCAGCCGTACAGTGCCATCTGTTGTTAAAAAATATTTGTCCGTAACGAATCACGCCAAAACGGCTGGACAGATGTTTATCAATTTTGGTACATGGATAGCTGCACATCCAATGATGGTTATATTGGACTACAGTAAAGAAAAAAAGTTTTATGCGATCGAAGTTACACCTAGTAATGATATACATATTCAACTTTCAATGGGACCATTCGTCGTTAGTTGTAATGAAAATTACCGATAATAATTAGTAACGTCATCTACTATTCTAAAAGCACTTTTTTTAGGGTTCCGTAGTCAACTAGGAACCCTTATAGTTTCGCCATGTCCGTCTGTCCGTCTGTCCGTCCGCGGCTTAACTCCGTGATCATAAGTGCTAGAAAGCTGAAATTTGGTATGAGTATGTGGATCTATCACGCCGACATAACGGTAAAATAAAAACTAAAAAAAAATCTTGGTACCTCCCGTACACCTAAAGTGGGGGTGTTTTTTTTTCCGTTCCAACACTAGCGTGTGGAATGTCGTTGAATAAGGTCTCTTAAAAAAAATAGGTGTCTTCAAACATAATTTTTTGATAAAGTCAGCAGTTTTGTAAATATTCGCTCCGGAAATCCAAAAAATAGTGTCCCCCCTCTAACTTCTGAACCACGGGTCAAAAAAATATGGAAAAATTCATGAAAATAAGGTCTTATTAGTACTTTCAATGAAAACCATATTGAACAAAATCGGTCGAGCCGTTTTTGAGTTATCGCAAAATTTCATAATTTTCTTTAATGACGTAAGTGCCGCGCGGTGTTCTTATACTTCGAACGTTACACATATTAGTTAAGTGCCATACTGCATTAAAACATTTCGCTCAATCTGGTGCGTATAATCGATAACTTCCAGAAGGTAATAAGTAGTAATTACAGTTACTTTGGCGTTTACGACCTTTTTCAAGAGCTTGAAATCTTTCGTAATTTAAATTTGATTTTATTGTCTATTGTGAAGGATAGTTGCCCAACTACGGAACCCTACACTGAGCGTGGCCCGACATGCTCTTGGTCGGTTTTTTTCTTACGCATCAGTGCTCTCAGTTTTCAATATAATCATAATAAGTACCTATATGAATACCTGTAGTTGGTTTGATGCTTAAACGCTGTAAAAAATAAAGATTTAATTAAGACGTGATGTAGGATTTAAACATTCGGTAATGGCGAGAGCAATCACCATCGCGCATATTTAAACAAGGCATTGAAAATAAATGAAAATTTTCAAAAGCATTCCTCTAAAAAAAGATCAGTGGGTAAAAAAAATATATACCTATATTTTTCCCCCGCCTTGTACGGGTCTAATACCTACGGATGCGAAGTTCTACGGAGCCGTAGTATGAATTGAGATAATGAAGCTTGTTTTACTGTTTACACAATTTTCCTGAATTATAACAGAGTCAAACCACACTTAACTCTTCTAAGCAAATGAACTGTCAAACCATACCTACAAACTGACTCACTTTGTATGATTTGACAGTCCATTTGCTAGGAAAAGATAGCGTGGTTGACTCTAAATAGATCGGTTAGGAGCGCGGCAGCTCCCAGCTATGACCCAAGTCAAGCAAAAAGGCCCAACCTTTTATATTGCGGCTCCGTAGAACACCCATTGGCGTATCTAAGATTATTTTTCAGACGGGGCCTGGGGGGGCCTGACCATGGCCTATGAGATGAAGCCATGATGAAGTCTTGAATTTCTATCGGTAACCCAAAATCCTGGGGTGGGCACTAGACCATACTGGGGTGGGCACGGCCCACCCGGCAACCCCCCTAAATACGCCTATGAGAACACCGCAAGGTATCCGTATAATACCCGTACAATTAGGTACAAAGCGGAAGAACAACATTTTCGTCATTTTTATTTTGACGAATGCTGCAGAAAAATATGCAACGTTTTTCTGGGAATGAGAGGGGTTATTCCGGCCTGTAAAAATTCAACTATTTGAAAAATTTCATCTTTTCTCTATTTTCATTTATCTCGCCATTTACCCGGTATTTGAGTATTATTAGGACCTTACACCTGAGATGCTATGGCAGCGTGGCCAGCTATAAGGACGTTTCTCGCCGCTTGAGGACTTGTTTCTTAGAATACAATTGAGGAGAGTCTTTTCAAAAGGGCTTATTTTTGTAAAAGTTTCCCATGACACTCCTCAATGGTAACCCTTTTTTATACTTAACACAACTATTTAACTAAAATTATAAATAAACATCCAAAAATCCCAACATCCGGACATAGCGCTCGCTCTGTCAAAAAAGGTAGGTACAGTCGCCATCAGATATATCGCAGCATATAAGGCGTTCATATATATATCTGAAGTCTGAATATGTACCTACTGTAACGACCAGTCAATAAGAGTAGTGTTCAGATATTTATGAACGCCTTATTATATGCTGCGATATATCTGATGGCGACTGTACAATAGCACAAGTAGCACACAGGCTTGTACATGTACAATTTAACCCTTAAATGCATGATGTTTTTCTTTTTAAATAAATACGACATATTTTTTACTTTACAGTGTAGTAAAAAGATGACGGTAAGTTTTTCAAATTTCTGTCTTCTCGTTAATAAACATCTGTAACTTTTTTTTTATATACAAACATCAACGTATGACGAAGAAATATTAAAATGGATTAAATTTCCTTATGAAATCCCTCTCAATAACATTATACAGGTGTTGCATGTAATAGGAGCAATAAATTAATATATAGATTCTACTCTTCAATTGAACAACATTTGTTCAGCAACTTTAAAAAAAGTCAGTTTTCAGAATTTTATTATTTCAAACAAATTAAATAGTATTTTCAATGTACGTCGTCCAACATTGACATTCCCTGAGCATTGACATAGCTGTCACTCTACTAATATCGGATATTTCGCAATACATTGCTTCTTTGTCTAAACATTATTCTACAAAATATCATTTAATACACGTTATTTTCAGAAGTTGCTTAACAAATGTTGTCCAGTTTCAAGCGAAGAATCTATGTTTTAATTTATTGTTCCTATTACAGGAAACACCCGTAGATATTCTTTCTTTCAAATAAATCTCGAATTCTTTGTTATGTAAGCTGCGTCTTACAGTAAGTTGAATAAGGGCAGTATAAGCGGTTATCCAGCTTGTGTGCTCCTTGGGGGGTAAGGTACCTTAGCGGCACAGCACGTGAGCTGATGACGATCGAGCCTCGCTTTCATTATGAGGCACTGGTGATGTTTACAAGGCTGTGGAGACAGGAGTTGTAATAAAATAAATTAGCATACTGTACGGTATAGTAAGGGTAAAAATAACATAGTTTATCGGCTAATGGGATAATACTAAGAGTTAGTTATTTATTGGACTGCGGCAGTCTTCATCAGTCGGAAACTGGGGAGAAACTGCGCAGGATCGGGACAGGTGGCGTACTCTCGCTTCGGAGGCTAAGATTCTGTTTGGGTCACTGAGCCAAAATAGTTAGTTAGTGGCAGTCTTGGATTCTCCTGCCCGCGCCTGTGGAGCCGAAGAGCGAACCATCCAGCACATCATCCACGACTGCCCCGTAACGCGCTATGCCGGCGGCCCTCCCGAAGACTGTTCTCCCTCAGTGATTTGTAATGTTGATTTGTAACTAATATTAAGTACTCGAGTTGTCTGTTGTCACTGTACCTATATATAATAATAAATAATAATAAATATATGGGACAATCATACACAAATCGACCTAGTCCCAAACTAAGCAAAGCTTGTACTATGGGTACTAGACGACGATATACATAATATATAAATACATAATATAACATATAACATCCATGACCCATCATCACACAAATATTTGCCCGGCCGGGATTCGATCCCGGGACAGCCGGCTCAGTAGGCAGGTGTCTGCAAACTGCGCCAAACGTGTCGTCGATATGCCATACGATTAAATAAAAGTGGCAGTCTTCTCCCGGTGATACTCTTACGTTACCCCACCTCACCTAGGTATATAATATTAATAAGTATTTTTAGGCTTTTTTGAGACACGCTTTTATTGCCTCCTGTACTTTCCTTCACGAATGTTAATGCTCATTAAGACTAATCTAATAATCCTAAACAAAATGGGTTTATTTTGTGTTGTTTCGGATACAAGAAGAAGAAGAGTGTTGTTTAGAAGTAATTTAAAAAACTCCAAGATTATATTGTTAGCTACAAATAAAAACACAAAGTACCTACAAGTGAAGCTAATAAAAGCGTTAAAAACCATCATAAGATAAGATAAAGATAATTTATTGACAAAAAGAATACAAACAATCGGTAAAAGTCCCTGCCTTCTGAGCTAGGAAAAAACCTGTGTTACAGAAGGCAGAGATATCATAGAACCATTGATACAAAGATCAAAGCAGAAAGACAAATTTAAATGCGTAACCTGGCGAGAGACCGGGAATCGAACCCGCTACCTCAAGATTACCGGTCCAGCTTGTACGTGTTAAGTGTCAGTCGCGTGACTCAGCGTCACCTGTCATGCTCGCATGGTATCGAGAGAAACGTGACAGACTGGCTACTCCGATGTTCCAAATTCGACCGTAGTATAATGCCATTCCACTCAAATATACTTTGACAGGAGATCCAGACATTATTCGACAGTCCAATTACGAACATCGGAGCAGCCCTTCAGGTACCTTAGTATCTATTGAAGAAAAAAAATAAGCGAACGAAGTTGCGTGCATCGCCTATAGTAACATAAATACCTGTTTTCTTATCCCGAACAACTCCCGGCATACCATAGTGCCCCAGTGTTCAAGCCTCGTGCATGGGCAATTAGTTACAGGTTTCTTTTGTGTGTTTCCTTCAAGAAAATAATAAGATTGTTATCCTTCACGAAGCGACCCTTGACACTTGTCCTTCGGACATAATATATGTTTGGTGGTTCCGGTAATAAAGTGGTTGCGTTTATCACGTGATAAATAAGAAATAAGTGACAAAGCATGTCACTCACAATCACAATCGTATTTTGTCAAAACGTGATGGATGCTTTGTCACTTATTTATCGCGGGATAAAAGCAACCATCATAGGAGCATATTACATGGCAAATTAAGGGCAGATTACGGCGGCCATGCTTAGCTAAAAGGCGACTTTTTTGTATGAAGCCCTTACAAAAAAGCTGATTTATCGCACGCGCTGCCGCGCTTTTTACCACTGTATTTGCTTTAATATCCTTACTGAGTTCACGTAACCGTACAGACTAGCGCCAGCGTAAACGATTTGTATGGAGAATAGTACAGCGCCTCTAATGGTTACTTTATAGAATACTATTTTAAGTTTCTGCAAACTCATGGTAAAGGGTACAGAACCCAAGGTGTAGCCGGCCCGATACCTGTGGTGGGGGAAGGATGTGTTTCGATTACACAATAAACGAACGTCGCCACTTTCTGGTCCCGCACTGTATGATATGTTGAAAAAATCGACACGAGAAGAAGAAGTACCTTCTTTTCAACGGGCCTAAGATGGTTGTGTTTATCGCGCGATAAATAAGTGACAAAGCATCTGTCACTCACACTTGTCAAAACGTGACAGATGCTTTGTCACGTATTTATCGCGCGATAAATAAGTAAAAAAGAATCTAGACGCTTTTGTCTTTCGCTTTAGCTTTTGTCTAGACGCGACGGATGCTTTGTCACTTATTTATCGCGTGATAAAAACAACCGTCACTGCAGTGTTTATTCTAGTGATAAATAAAATAATTGGGGATACCTCTGTCTTCATTATTTTCGGCTTCTTTTACATTGGATTCTCTGGTGTGTTCCTGTGTCTCTGCTTTTGACATTTTAATTTATTGTGCCCATATTTCTTGACATTATTGGCTGTTCAGATTTAGATCATCTGGTTTAGTAACTGTAATAAAAAAACTTGATTAAATCCAGATTTCTGATTTAATCAAGTACCTAATAATAGCCCGCAACTTCATCCGCATAAAAACTCTTTTAATTGCCGCAGTCGGTTAAAAAGAAAGTATGTACCTATATCCATCTTCGGATGTCCAGCTATATCTGTACCAGAATTAGTAAAAATTCGTCCAGCCGTTTCGGCGTGAAGAGAGGAAAGACAATTTTATCTACAGATAGCGCTCTACGGCTGGCATGCGCTGTTAACATTTTTCATGAGAACTCCTTTCCATAGAAAGGTGATTTTCAATACAACGTTCCTATTGTATTTCTCTGAGCGGAATTCGACTAATTTTGGTACAGGGACAATTAGCTGGACAAGTCTAGACATTGAAAATGGTTATAATATAAATAAGATACTTTTATCCGAATATGGTAAAGAAAGAAGCGGACAAAGAAGAATATAGGGACAGTTATGTGTGATCAGCATTCCGCGCGCCTACGGAACTAATGTTACGAATATATGCCAGTTGTCTCTCACCCGTGCTACCATATACACGACTTAATTAAGTAAGTACAGTGAAGTATCATTACAACTCCCAGTTTTACCCCATAGGCAAACGAGGAAACGAATCGCCTCATGGAAAGCGATTACCATCGCCCATAGACCCCTGCAACACCAGAGGAGTCACAAGTGCGTTACCGACCTTTCAGGTGGGAGTACGCTCTTTTCTTAAAGGTTTTAAGGTCGTATCGGTCAAGAAATACCGCAAGCGACAACTCATTCCACAATGCAGTCCTGTGAGGCAGGGTAACTTACAGAAAAACGCACAGTTGTGGACTGTCAACTATCTAAGTGGTGGTATTGATCAAGTGTACTTGCTACTAACTTCGGAATTATCAGGCCTGGATACAATTACTTCTAGACATTCTTAACAAACAATTACTTTGCTTGGTATTTAGATAAGTTTTTTAATATGTTGTCTCCAGAGCCAAGTCACGGCCATATGCGTGGAAACAACAATAGCAGTGCTGTTACGGTGTCCATGCTTGGCTTGCTTCCATGGATGTTACATTGTAGTCTTTGGGCCAAATAATTATTGTCAATTTGCAATTTGACACTTAGTGACACGACCATTTTGACATCACCTGATCATAGACCAAGAGAAGAGGAGACAAGTTTTTTTATTACAATTCAATAATTAAAAAAAAAAATATCTAAACTAAGGCTGCCTGCCCACTGGAGCGAAGCGGAGCTATGTTAGGTGGACCCATTACATTCCCCAGAGCAACAAAGCTTTTCAAAAACCAAAACCTAAATTACACACACAATTAAAACACCCCCGACACGAGTAGCTGGTCATCATGAGACCCTCATTCAATGCGTGATATAGAAAATGTTACTTAAACTGACCGTAACTGCAAAATTTTGAATTCTTAGCTTCAATATTGGCTAAGATCTTGTCATTTGTTCCAATCAAAGCTGAATATCTTGGAAACAACTGGTCCTATTTCCACTAAACATAGCTAAGCAAGGGTAGGTCCCAATAGGTTAAGTTAAGGTTTAAAAGTTTCATAAGGTTTAATTAAATATGTTTTTATTCCCCAGATGTGAATGACACACATCTATTCGGATTCACAAAGGCGCAACCTGGTCAGTAGATAGGCAGCCCAATGGTGATGGGATAATAATCCAATGAATAAAGGGGTTTAACCTTACAAACGGTCCGGTAGTTTTTAAATTTTTGATATGTTGTCTAGGATGGTTAGTGAGTGTTTAAAATGCAAAATTCACAATTCCCCCACCCCCGCGCCCGCCGCCATATTGAAAGAAAAACAGCAATTTCTGCAGATTTTTGCTTGTACCTTCGTTTAGGAGCATTTTAGGTAGAAAATAGACAATGTTATAGAGAATTAAATTTACTATAACTTACATTACTAACTTACGTAACTATCTGTCCTTAAAACAAAATTTAAAACGTAAGTTATAGTAAATTTAATTGTCTACAACATTGTCTAACGCTCTTTTTTAGCCAAAATGCTCCTAAACGAAGGTATAAGCAAAAATCTGAAGAAAGCGCCGGTTTTTTTTCAATATGGCGGCGGGCGCGGTGGGAGGGGAATTGTGCATTTTGCATTTTAAACATTCACTAACCATCCTAGACAACATATCAAAAATTCAAAACTACCGGACCGTTTGTAAGGTAACCCCTAGTACTTCAGTCTATATTCACCGAACTATAAAGTACACTGAGAAAGGAACTTGCTTAGGGTGCGTTTCCACTGACGCAGAGCGGAGCGGAGACGAGCGGAATCGATAGTAGAGGATCCCGATATAGAACGACCTTCACCGAGATGTTTATTTGATGAAATGTATTTTATATTTAATTTAATATGTCAATAAATATATTGCATATGGGTTGTGTAACAAATTTTAGTCCAGGGTATATTTTGTTAAAAATTAAAAAAAAAATTAAACATTTCACCGGTTTGATTCATCATCCTCCTAGCCTTTGTCCCATTTTTTGAGAATGAATTCTCAATCGGGGTCGGCTACCTAAATCCCAAGATGTGGCGTAGGCACTAGTTTTTACGCAAGCGACATTAGATAAATTCCTAATAAAATAATCTTAATTTTATTTAATTTCAATTCAATAATCAGACCGTTGCAAAATGCTAGTAGGTATAGATTTACCTGTTTATACCTGGCTACCCGATAGTTGTGACGGGAAAAGAATAGGTAACCTAACGTTTGCATATTCTATGGGCTTCATACTTTCGATTGGTATAGAATTTATCTAATATTAATCAAACCGGTGAAATGTTAAAAAAAAAATTTTTTTCATTATTAATTAAACATACCCTGGACTAAAATTTGTTAGGCAACCCATATACAATATATTTATTGACATATTAAATGAAATATAAAATACATTTCATCAAATAAACATCTCGGTCGCTCTATATCGGGATCTTAGACTACGACAAAAGTAAAGCGGAGTCGAGATCCAGTGGACAGCCAGCCTTTCTTATCTCTGTTACACAATACCTTAGACTTAATTATAGGTATACTTCTATCCTCTGTACTCTGATTCATTCCTTCCAAAAAGCTATGACAGAAAGTAAATTCTGTCAATTTATAAATTCTATTGTCGATTGTACGTTGATAATTGTCTATTCGCGACATGATACTCAAATTCTAAGTTACTATGTATTTTCAATTACTAAATTACTTGTAATTAAGAAATCCGCTGTATAACTGTTATTTGTTGTACCCTACATCTGATACGAGAAATGTAAGTGTACTTTACACTGTATTATTAACCGAACATATAGGATTATTTTCACTTACTTAGGTACTAAGTACTTATAGTAAAGAATTCTTTTTGGAGACTACTTGCCTTTATTTCATGCGACCAATGCCATCATCTCTCGAAGAGTTGCCCCGTAAAATTAATCAAATAATAAGTGCAGATATTTATACATGAAATGTCTTTATATCGAAGGAAATAGGATTTACATTGAAACACAGTACATAATTAATATAGTTTTAAGACGGTTACCTATCTGAAACGCAAATTTTAATTTTCCATCTGTAACGATTCGCATAATTTTCATTAGTCCGAGAGCCATTTTTTCCAAAACTGTTAATTTTTCAGAATAAATAAATAAATATCGGATAACCTCACACAACGATCTAGTCCCAAATTAAGCTCAAGAAGGCTTGTGTTATGGGTACTACCTACCTATTACCTACTAGACGACGATATACGTACTTATACTTTAAATACATAGAACAACCATCACTGACCCAAGCACAAATATTCGAGTTCATCACACAAATATTTGCCCTGGCCGGGATTCGAACTCAGGACCGCCGGTTCAGTAGGCAGGTGTCTACAAACTGCGCCAAACGCGTCGTCAATAATAATAAAACAAACCGAACCTAACCAAACAAGACCTAAGGGAAACAATGATTGAAATAAAATGAAATTGAAATAATTTACGTGTACCCATGTAATTATAAGAAAAATGTAATGTAATTGTTTTAAATATTATTTACGAAAAAAATACTTACTGTTGAGTTTATTTCGGCTTTCTTCTCAACAGCGGTCTCCTCTTGCGAAATGCCGGTAGATTCACAATCTGACTTGTAAAAGTGCCCTTGTGGCCTGGCCTGGCCTTTTACTGAATAAATTATTTCATTTCATATGTTTTTTTTCTTTTCTTCAGGCCTGGAGAGGACGACACGCAGAGCTGCTACCAGCCCGACGTGTTCAGCTCCGTTTTGAGGTGGCTTAAGATGACGGTAAGAGTAGAATAAAATAATTATGAGCCCGTTTTGTCCCACTGCTGGGCAAAGGCCTCCCCTTTTTCACTGCTCTCTATTTTGTGCTTTATCTGGCCAGTCCTTAAGGAAAATGTCCAAGTAATCGCGCCATCGCCGACGAGGTCTGCCGCGTCTAGGGCTGCCATCTCTAAATTCGCCGAAACCGGACAAAGACTTCAAAAACCCGGACATTTGGCGTAAATCACGTTTTTCCCCGGACGTGTCCGAAAATAATAATATAATTAAAAATACAATCGCTTAATTTTTTTTCCCGTAAAGTGTCCGGGTTTTCCCCTGACACTAATTGAAAACCCCCCTCCGAACTAGGACAAACCCGGAGAAACCCGGACGGATGGCAGCCCTAGCCGCGTCCCCGTCTTGAGTTGTGTTGTGAGGCGTCCACTCTGTGGTCTTTTTGGCCCCCAGTCATCCGGCATACGGCAAACGTGGCCAGCCCAGTCCCAAGAATAAAATGCAGATGAATAATAATATAATATACTGGGTGGCCCATTTAGATCGGTCTGTATGGGAAAGTCTGAAACTATAAGACATACGAAGATCTGTTCTTAGGAATCATGTCATCGATTTTAATGAAAATAAAAACTGCATTCATATATTAAATAAAAAAAGCTGTACTCAGCTTGGGAATCGAACCCGGATGAAGTGAAAAATTAAACTAACATTATTTCTACTTAGATATCAACTGTGTAGGTCTTAAGTAGTCAATTTTACTATGAAACATGATGTCTAAAATGAATAAAATACATTGTTTTCATATTCTTAAATTTATTTTTCAAATCATCCGGGTTCGATTCCTGAGCTGTGTACAGGTTTTTATTTTAACTGTATGAATGCAGTTTTACTTTTTATTAAAATCAATGACATGGTTCCTTAGAACAGATCTTCGTATGTGTTATAGTTTCAAACTTTCCCATACAGACCCATCTAAATGGGCCACCCTGTATATACATATCGCCCGGTCCAAACCAAACAACCAAAACTCACTAAAATTTCTGTCACTGCTCTACCCAAGGTTGTCTGGAAACTGGAAGAGATCGCTCTTTAGCGATAAGACCACCTGTTTTCTACCTCTATTGTAATTTAAAGTATTTTCTGTGTTTGTATTTCTTTCGTGTTGAGGTTTGCAATTAAGTATTCTATCTATCTTATTTTAAAATAAATATGGACTCTGTAATTGCATTTTCTTGCAGAACTGGCGTCTCTTCGACATGTGACATGGACGATTTGATGCGAGCGGTCATTCGAACCTTCCGCGACGTAAATTTACGGGTATTTAGTTTGCTTATTCATATTTTTCAAAAATACGATACTTACATTACGAATATCAGACTAAAACTCTCACATCAATAGATCATGTAGTTTGTTTTCAATTCATATGAGTTTGCTCATATCTGGGTCATGAAATTTACATTTCAATTTATTGCCAGGTCTAGATACAAAAAAATAAATAAATAAAATAAATAGCAGCTATATAGTGATGTGCAATGTCAACAAAAACTTTTATAACAAGTTTTTTTATGAGTACCTATATCCAAAAAAGCTGTTCTGGGTCTGCTCAGAGAGCTTAATCGAATTTATTAAGTAAAAAACACACGGTGCACGCTCATTATCCGTGTTAATCTTATCAGTATGAGGAAAAGATGTAAGGAGGGGAATGAGCAATAAAAAGGTTAGATATGGATTCTCTAAAATGGTTGTAAAGTTTGTTTAGTGGGTAGAAGTACCTAGTGCGTTCATTTTCATACTTAAAATGTATTTTTTTCCAGTAGAAGACGAAGTCTTACGCCTACGTGTCTTGAACAGATTTTTGTATTTATCACGAGAGTCATTTGAGTTATTTTAAAAGCTTTTATTTAACTTGCAATGTAAGTATGTATGTATGTATGCATGTATCTAAGTATGTTTGTTCGGGTGAAATCTTGCAACTCAATTTTGAAGCAGATATCGTCAACCGATTGAGCTGAAATTTTGCATACTTACTTAACTTTGATGACAATACAATAATATGTTACCATGGGGCTGATCTGATGATGGACCCGGAAGGTGGCCATAGGAACTGTATAATAGAAAAAGCAATTCTACCGAGCTTGGGCTCTTTAGAATCGTCTCAGTGAGCATTTGATGGATATCCAAGGAAAAGTACAGTCGGCTATAAAAGCTTGCCACTAAAATGTCATTTTTGACAGAAACTTATTTGATATTGAGTTAATCTGAAATATATATCTGAAAATTGTCTTCCGGTTTGTGACTTAAGATGGCCGCATGCGTTTAAGTTGCGTTGTTCATTATTTATTCATTTTTGTTGTTCAATGTGTAGTATTGATAGCGTATTGTGCAGTGATCTAACGTATGAGTGAATAGCTAATGAAGAATTCAACTTGAAGCGTTCATAGCCCTTCCTGGGTCAAGGCCCGATAGTCCGCGTGGTTTTTTGTAAATCGCTATCACTTTACAAAAAGCAAAACCTCACCGAACAACGGCATGCTCTACGAGCAAAAAAATTGGCGAAATCATCATTAACCTGATGGAAGCCATATTTTAAAATTAGATTAGATTATCTGAAAATTGAATTATATAATTAAGCTTTTTATTGACATTGTGGCTACATCCCTAATGTCACTAGCCACCAAACTGCCCGCTTGATAACGGGGTCTGGTGATAAGGCTTAGTATCGATTACAAATATACTTAGTGCATAATGTTTTTCCATCGTTTCTTGTCGGAAAAGTTCGTTTTAGCATGTTTTCTCTATCAACATTGGTGAAAAAGTTGAGATTGAAAACTAGTATTCACTACATCTCTACCAACCATGAGTGGAGGTGACGGTACTCGCTAGCGACAGTGTTAACGATTTGAATGAATAGACAGCGCCCCTAGCGATTACTTTGTATAACTACAATTCTCAATACAAATCGTTTACGCATCCACTAGCGAGTACAGTGACTGTAAACTAAGGGTACTGTACTATGTATCGTCTTGAATGAATCAATGAATAAATAAACGAATGAATGAATGTTTTATTTGCAAAAATATACTAGGCACAACATGACGACGCAGTTGGCGCAGTGGAAGCACCTGCCAACTGAGCCGGCGTTCCCGGGTTCAAATCTCGGTTAGGGCAAATATTTGTGTGATGAACTCGAATATTTGTGTCTGGATCATGGTTGTGCTATGTATTTATGTATATCGTCGTCTAGTACCCATAACACAAGCCTTCTTGAGCTTTATCAATTTGTGTGAGGTTGTAAAAAAAGCCTCCAAAAACCAGCCCTATTTCTATTTTAGGTTGAGTTAGTACCGCATCTATCATCAGACGCCATGCCTGCCGACGCCGGCACGAGACCGACACGGGGACGAGACGATTCCACCCAGGCGATCGATAGCCAATACTCTACTGTTTACAGGGTAAGCTTCGCTTTCAACTCGCCTGTAAGCGAGGACAGTCAGGAATCTAATCAACCAGACATCTGTACATACCTGCGAAATATTTTTTGGCCGTGCTGAAACGATGCTTCGCTTTTAAATGAAACAATTTAAACGGATTATATCGCGTATATTAATTATTTGAGCCTCCCTTCGCTTCGCTTGCTTAGTCTGTTATAAATTGTATTGAAATTGAAATACAGTTTTCTATGGAGAGGGATCGTTATTTTCAGGAAATTATGACAAATATATAGAATTATAACCAACTTTTTGAAGTGGACAATATTTTGACCTGAGTTTTAGATATGCTTTCATTGCGTGCAGTCGAAAATGAGTTGAAAAACCAATTGAATTGAAGTGAATTTTGACAATTTCGTGTAGTTTTCGAGTAGTTATTGAAACAAAAATTATCAATGCAAAATGCAAACTGTAGGTTTCAAATATATAGCTGTTCTAAGTAGTAACATTGATAATATGTTGGTAGGTGAGGTAGGCTACGTAAGCCACATGCGTTCTCACCAGCGACAAAATCGGAGTTACAAGTAGTCGTCGTGGCCGAAAGCGGCCGTGAAGAATATATAGATAATATGTTCAGAAACATGTTTGATCATAGAGAAAAATGTCTAAAACAATCAGCATTTTTGAACGATTTGTATGGACGTGCGGCACTCCACTCGGAAACGGCTGGACAAGATTTGACCCAATATCGGGACATCCAAAGATGCAGAGAGTAGACTACGGAAAGAGAAAAGTATTACGCGGACAAAAAGCACCTTCTAGTAATGTTAGACTTTGAATGTTGTGAAAAAAATAAATATATAAATAAATGTTCCAGGTCAACCATTGCAAGTTAGCCCCCACGTCGCCGTCACCATGGACCACGGAGTTCCCCCCTCAGCGAGCTGAGCTTCTCCCAGGTCTGTGCGTAATATATAATTTTAAGGCTGTATTCCCCAGGACCCACGCTGTCTTTCGGTCCGGGTCTCGAGTGGCGACCGCGGACTGGAAGGCACAGCGTGGGAAGTCTCCCAACAGTGGACATTGGATGATGGCAGCATGACGTAGTAGGGGGGGCGGGGGGGTCTTTCCGAAGATGACATCATCATTTCTCATTCTTTAAAAAGTGCTGCAAAGAGTCAAAATGTAATGAAATTCGTGTTTCTAATATAAACCTAATACTATAAAGTCTATAAAAAAATAAAATACTTAAACTGAAAAGCCAAAAATAACCAGTTCGTGTAAATAACAGCTTAGATTACATTTGAATCACTTTTTGAAGTCGGTGCCAAACCACTCAATTATTACTATGAAAAAAGATGCCGCGCTTAGGCCTTTAGCCTTATAGCCTTTAATGATTAATTACCATTTGGTATTTACGAGTATTTTTGTTCGATAGTTTATGTATTATAGTTTACGTGAGGTTAAGTTCAAATAAAAAATACTTTTTAAATTGGTCCACATTTGGCGGACTTCTATCTTATTCATCCTACTATTAAAATTAGAATGAATAAAAAAATAAATTATAATTAATATATAAATAGCTAATGACATTGCACGTACCTATTTATTTAGTGGTAGAGGGAGGTCATTCGAATTATGATAGTTGGATGATTTTGGGGGGCGGAAATTCAGTCAAATTTTATAACTAATTTCTGAACAGCCCCAAAGTAGCTTAAGAGTTCGGAAGTTAAAACTTAAGTGTCTAAATTTCTTCTGTTTTCAGGACGCGACAACTTCCAAGTAGGAGGAACTGGCAGCGGAGAGACGGGGCCGTTGCCCAACAAGTCCAGCTGCTACCGAGGAGGCCTGACTTGGAGTAGTAGAGGTATAATAAGAAAACAAACTGCTGCCATAAATGTAGGTTAGGTTAGGTTAGAACTGCGATCCTGAACAGAAGGTAACAGAAAAGTGGGTTTTTGGCATTTTAGTTATGCGTAAAGATCATTCGGCAATAATAATAACCCCGACACGAGCAGCTGGTCATCATGAGACCCTCGTTCAATGAGGAATATAGAAAATGCTACTAAAACACACTTACAGAATTTGGAATTCTTCTATATTGCCTAAGATGTTGTCACTTGTTCCAATTAACGCTGAATATCTTGGAAACTACTGGTCCCACTTCCACTAAACATTCCTAAGAATCATCTCGACGGACATTCATTCAATTAAAGAAAACTGCACTAAAATTGGTCCAACCTTTTGGGAGCCACCATGCCACAGACAGACACACAGATACACACATGTTAAACTTATAACTTACTCGCTATTCGGCGCTAAATGAATTATGCTTATAGACAATTATACTTATAGTAGTAGTAAATACTACTATATATGTAAATACTACTATTAACCGTTCTATAGTCTAAAACATACATATGTATTGTTCCGTTTCCAGAAGCAGTGTACTCGCCGCGCGTGTCCCACACCACGGACCCGTTTGCGAGCTCCCTTCGCAAGTACCCGCCCTCTTTCGAGTGCCTTCCATCCTTCGACCACTGTTCCGGAGCTTTAGAAAGACTAGACAAACCTCGTAATCGTAAGGCTCGTCATTCAAGAATACGTTATTTTGTTTAAAATCATTAGTGATACTTTAATTGTTATTCATATAAAATAAATCAATATATTATCGATTATTTAAAATTCAGCGCTTATTAAATTACTGTTACGATATCCTGGCAATTGTGGGGCTACTAAATCCGATATTCTAAATTCGACCATCGTATAGTGCCGCCCCGCTTACCCATTATATAGGTGTTTGGGATTTTGATGCGGTTTTTTAAATAGATAGTGATTCAAGAGGAAGGTTTATATGAATACATGCATAGTGTATTTAGTATCAGCATTGCCCCCGTGCGAAGCCGGGGCGGGTCGCTAGTATACTTATGTTCCCTCTTTACTAAAGGTCGGTCGTCGCGCTCTAGTCCCAGCTCTCCCACCCGCCGGTACCTTAACCCTGAGGTCCCAAAGTACTGTAAGAATTACTCCGACGATATCTCAGAGTATCCCACTAGGGATTGGGCGGATGCATCCTCCAGGTACACCCAAGTTTATTACTTAAAACGGCACTCTTTGTGGAGATCTGACCGAGAGGCCTTTGCCTAGCAGTGGGAAACTCAAACAGGCTAACTAAAAAAAATAACGGTACAACATAGTGGCTCCACTTCGCCCGACCCGATGGTGAGCAAAAAGAGGAGCGCAATAGGCTAGTAGACCCAGTTTTGAAATATATTTGAAATGGTTAATAATGATCTTGCTAGCTCTAAAAAAAATCTTGTATTTTTGTGAAAGCTAGAAAGCTAAATTTTATCAATTGAAAATTAGAAATTTCATGAACAGTCAAAAACGCCGTCCGCCATTTTTCCCTTTTGCTAATCTGTGGCGTGACGTAGAATTACCTGTAAATATTCGAAATTCGACCGTCGTATAGTGCCATTCAGCTCACTCCAATATACTTTGACAGGAGATCGAGAGGGACGGCACTATTCGAAGTCGTCAAAGTAGACTTTCAGTTTTGTTTACAGGACCGATGACAGCACTATCATAAGCGAAAATGGCGGACAGCGTTTTAAGCATTTCAAAATACAGATTAAAGACCATATTTTCAAATTCAATTTTTTCAGCCATCTTTCACTTTTATGAATTGAAAAATATATATTTAGGTTTCCTTTGCTAAATACTATACGGAATAAACATTAGTTTATTACAATTTGACATGAGTCAACTAGCCTATTCGCAATGGCAACTGACAAGAAACCAACGGCGCCATGTTAGTTGACACTGCCATGCTGGCCCGAGAGATGCTTTTCACGCTTTGTTTGATGGGTCCCATGTTTTAAGGAGGAAACACATAAGACAAACAGGTCCAAGCTCTTGGCTGTATTAGAATAAATTCGCCTAGAATCCTAAGTAAGTCACCGTCGTTAAATTGTCAGGAACGGCCCGACATAAATAAATATCAGACAACCTCACACGAATCGATCTAGTCCCAAATCAAGTTCAAAAAGGCTTGTGTTATGGGTACTAGACGACGATATACGTACTTATATAGATATATATACGTAAATACATAACAACCATGACCCAAGTGAGTGACCGCAAGAGTCTCGACAAACATCTTAAGAGACTCTCGCTAGATGGCTTGATCAAAGGTCAGATACAGAAGGCGGTACTCCTGGACACGGCGCGCATTGTCAGGAGGTTCCTCTCTCTGCAGCCCTAACCATCGGTAGCCTGGGCCCTGCCCCGCTGCCGGCGGCACCCTAAGGAATAATAATTAAATATGGCTCACGAAAGTTTTAATAAGATTATAGTCAGCCAGCTTGAAAGTGAAGCCTGTTTTGGTTAGCCACGGGCTATGTTTCGTCCGTGTACGCATCTGTCACAACGTCAATGTCACAAGCATGTCACAAGCGAAATTATTCATATTGTTTTTCAGGGGGAAAACATATACCAAGCACGAACACGTAAATTACGTGTTCAATGAATCGAAAATACACCGGGAGAAACCAAAAAGTATTTCTGCTTACGTAAGTTTAATCCATTGTTTCTGTGGTTTATTGATACATACACCTGTGGACGGATTGGGGTGTGCAATTCCCCGGGACTTCGTGATGTTATATTAATGTGGATATGACTTAGTCCCAGGATATCATCGTAAAGCTTAAAAAATATGCGTTTCGTTTCAAGATATTACTCAGTTATAAAAAATGAAATAATTTATGCAGGCATAATAACAATGGTTTTCTGCTCCTGTTCTTCTATCTGTCATTTATATAGTCACTAACTCTAATAAAATAATACATTACTAAAGCATTGTAAATGTCTTCTATCTATAACTAAAGCATTGTACCTAATATTTCCCAAAAACGCACTGCTAAACGATGTCTTAATATTGCCAAAAAGGGGTTTTCCGGGAATCCCCGGGGTATATCCATATTAAGTATAAGTAGCATTTAAGGTTATTCACCCTAAAATGCACAACTAAATCCGGAAAATTCCGGCAATCTTGAAACTTTTTCTGAAATTGAAAAATACGCTGCTGGTAAATTTATTATGCGATGAAATGAACGCTTGTCAAATAGAACTGTATTTTCAATTTCAGAACTTGCGCCAGAGTGGTAAGAGGATTTAGGCATGTCCGGATATTTGGATACCCGTATTTTTGCGTGTCCAGATTTACGGATGTCCTTGCCTACATACATACCGCATTTCTCAACCGATACTCGAGAAATTTTGTGTGTATACGTTCGATAATTATACTATTATTTATATCGAGCTTTTCTATTTTTTTCAGAATGTTTAAAACTTAATAAATGCCCAATTTCAACCATTACAAAACACTAGTCACCACCTATAGATTCCTGCTAAAGATGCGCTAATCATGTCACTCAAATGAAGAACTCTCGATGTTTATCACTAATTTCGTTTATTTCGTTCAGTAGACCTATAGACACAAAATGCAATAACTTGGGTTATAACACTTATAACAGGCTTCGAACTATCATGTTTTCGGCGGAAAAACTCGAGAGAACTGTAAAGGAATTTCATATAAAATAGAAGGCCTAGGCCTGGAAGTAATTTTTTTAAACATGGCGTCTATGTTCATGAATAGGCTAAACAGCTGGATTATATTTTGTTTTTGAGTGGTGTATTGTTTGAGAAAAGCACTATACATCAGGGATCGATACCGTTATTTTGCTCCATACAAAATAGCACAAAATAACGTTATTATATTCCGGTTTTTCGCTCATTATCACACATGTTTATATTTTAGTGGGCTAATTTCAAGGATCTATATCTATAACGAAATTCTACATAACACAAGCCTTTCACATTCGAAAAAAAACGCGAAATTAGAGCGTTTTCATGAATACCGGTATCGATCCCTGCTATACATGCCTTAGCCGTGAAAAGGGCTTGCCGGCTTCGTATCACTATCTATTCCTCACCCGGCAAGCCCTTATTTCCCGGCGTCTGCTAATGTACTAATGTAACAATAATCTCTTGACAGACACACACACAAACATTAGCACGTACAGACGGGTATGACGCGACGAGGACGAGTCATGAATGGTACACGGCCCTGCAGGGGAGCACAGAGGTTGAGCACAAGCCAGGATTGAAGCCGGGAATGCGCGTAAGTAGACAAAAATCCAGGTCCAGGATTCGAACTCGGGACCACCGCCGGCTCAGTAAGCAGCTCTCTACAAACTGCGTCAACCTTGATGTAATCTAGATAGCCACTAACTCTAATAAATATATACAATACTAAAGCATCGTAAATGTCTAAAAGTCTATTGCCCAAAAACGCACTGCTAAACGATGTAATGTCGCCACAAAGGGGTTTTCCGGGAATCACCGGGGTATATCATTTAGTTTAAGGCCTCACCTCAGATTGTACACCCAACCCAACATAACTTTTTCTGATATAGATAAATACGCTGCTGGTAAATTTATTATGCGAGGAAATGCATCAATTTAAGGCTCCTTACTTTGTCACTTCTTTATGAAATGAAATGAAAACACACAAATGAAATGAAGACACATTAACTATGATGGTTGAGTTTATCGCGTGATAAACACAACCATCATGGCTAATGTGTCTGGCGTGCGTGCGCACGTTTGTTACGTTATAGTTACACCATTAGGTCTTAAAATCTCGTACCTTATTTAGGCCGGTCGGCAAGCCTCGTGACCTAAACGCGGTACTCTACTTTAAGAGCCTTCATTGTGCAACGATTGGATAAAATACTATTTGAGCAGGAGAAGTAAACAATATTTTTGTTGTATTTCAGAAACAGGCAGTGAATACACCAGTACAAGGTAAATGATAAATAATAGTACATTTTGTCGAAACGAGGGTTTTAGGGAATAGGCTAGTTGAGCCAGTATTGAAATATATTTGAAATGGTTGATAATGATCTTACTAGCTCTAATAAAAGTGTCTTATATTTTTGTGAAAGCTAGAAAGCTACATTTAATCAATTGAAAATTCGAAATTTCATGAACAGTCAAAAACGCCGTCCGCCATTTTTGCCTTTTGCTAATCTGTGCCGTGACGTAGAATTACGTGTAAATATTCGAAATTAGACCGTCGTATAGTGCCATTCCGCTCACTCCAATATACTTTGACATGAGATCGAGAGGGACGGCACTCGAAGTCGTTCTTTCAGTTTTCTTTACAGGACCGATGATGTCACTATCATTAGGCTTTGGTCTCCTATTAGACGCTGTACGCAGCTTGCAGCATTTTTTCATACTAACAAACACAATGCACAATTAGTATGGAAAGACGCTGTACGCTGCGTATAGCGTGTAATAGTGAGACCCAGGCCTAAGCGAAAATGGCGGACAGCGTTTTAGGCATTTCAAAATACAGATTAAAAAACCATATTTTCAAATTCATTTTTTTCAGCCATCTTTCACTTTTATGAATTGAAAAATATATTTAGGTTTCCTTTCCTAAATATATAAATACATTTGTTTATGACAATTTGACATGAGTCAACTAGCCTATTGCTAGCTGAGTATTAATTTTAAACGGACGACCTTGGAACTTCCGTCTGAGACAAATACAGTCAGACCAACTGTTCCAAGCAAATCAACTGTCAAACCATACAAAGGTTATCAGTTTGTATGGCTTGGAAAAGTTAGCGTGGTCTAACTCTATATTGTTTTTCTCAAAAATGGTGCAATGAAAACGACATAAGTTTTATTAGCCAGTTATGTTAAAACTGAACATTGCCGCCTTTTTTTATAAAAAGTTGGAAGTGTATTTTTCTTCCGAAAACGCCATAAGCTATATTTGAGGCAACTAAAAAGTCGCGATAAGTCGTAATTACTACATGCCTTTTTTATATGGCCCTGAGCATGACAGGGCCATATAAAAATCAAGCCTCCAACGCCACTAGAGTCCTTCGCTACGCTCTGACTTCTTGTAACGATATCACTTGTTCCCAGCTGTCGCGCAGAAGAGGTGCCAAGAGATAGAAACTGTACCGCTACCCGTTCCTTCTACACGCACAGTAAGGATGAGGTTTAATCTGTCTTTTTAACCGACTCCAAAAAAGGAGGTTCTCAGTTTGACCTGTATGTATGTTCTTCGGAATCTAAGATAGCTTCGTCAGCGTAACCCTTTTTTAGCGCAGTTGGGTAAAAGTATCCTATAACCAGGGGCCTATAATGGTGCGTTTATCAAGCGATAAATAAGTGACAAAGCATCTGTCACTCACAGTCGCATCTTGTCAAAACGTGACGGATGCTTTGTCACTTGTTTATCGCGTGATACACGCAACCATCATAGGCCCCCATGTTTCGATGATCAACTGTTCCTGTAGCCAAATGTTTCATCATAACGAAATCTATTTATATACACCAAAAAACCTAAGCATTAACTTAAAATTTTCCCCTGTTCAATTAGAATCATCCTCTCTTTTGTTGCAGATAGCGGTTCCTCTTTCCTCAATGGCTTCTCTTTCGACGCTTTCCATACACTTTGCACCAATCACAAGATCAGTACAGACCTTCAAATTATCGGGAATATCCGTTGAAACCACCACCAGTTCAATAGAAATAGCCAGACATCATAACTATGCTAATGTTATTGCTAAGAAAAGCAAAAGCTTTAGCGATTTAAAACTCGAACACGATTTCAAAAATCAGATTCTGGAGTGGCTTGATGATACCAACGATCCGAAAATAATGGAATTCCAGGAAATGGTGTTGAGGAACTTGACTCGTAGATTGAAGAATATAAGAGTCCCAGACAATGAGAGGATTAAAGTGAAGATGGCTGACTGTTTGAAATCCCGTCTCAAAATGAGATCGATTGATGAATTAACTAACGAAATTAATGAAAAGCAAGAACCACGTGATAATACATGTAATAAACGTGACAGTCATATATTTCAAGCTGCAATAAATTCTAGTCTTACAACTGATCAGAGCTACATTGAAGATATTGTAAAAGCATGGCTAAATAGTATATGTATAAAGAAACGCGATGTTTTAAATAGACCTGTAAAGGAAGACCAAATTTGTAACACTATTTTAGATAGGTTGAAATGTTTTTTCGTCAAAAAATCGAAACAATGTAAAGAACATTTGTTGAGAGAGGAAATCATAGACATGCTGGAAGAGATACCGATTGAAGTCAATTCACGGGATATAGCGAACTATCTAGAGTTAGTCGCTAATGATTTGATTTATAGATTGTTAAACTTTTCTAGAGACAACCCAGAAATAAAATCTTGTAAGTTTGATAAATCTGACAAACTAAATATATATGAATCGATAAGTAACCTACATCCTACTGATAAACATAAAATTGAATGTGGTGTTAAGAAAATAGCAAATGTTTTTAAAAACCGAAGCATAGCAAATTCTGAATTGATAAAGGAAATAATGATAGACTTTAAAGATATTTTAATGAGTTCTGTATGTCCCAATGGAGGAATAAAGGATATACCAACTTTACTTCATAATACTGATAAACTTTCGGAAACTGAAGGTGTTCAATGCGCTATTAAATTAACAGACAATAAAAGAGATATGATTTACAAAAAATACCCAAACCCAGCTGCTGTTTTACAATTTTCTGTTTTTATGCTTCAATGTTTATCAAAAAATAATATTTTTAAGTCATCAGAGTCAGAAATGTATCGAAATAGTATTGCCTCAAATGTGGACACTGATATTGAACCTAGTTTAAATGAATATAAAATACAATTAGGTAAGCAGATAGAACGATGGCTTTCTAATTTAGAGATATTACAAACATATGACAAAGATTGCAGAAAAGAAGCTGTTCTTGACCTAGTTAATGATATAGTCGATAGACAGAAATATTTGGAATTCAAGCAAAACAGAAATTCAGATATGGATGAACTTGAACATCTGAAATATATGATATTCAAATGGACGAAAAGATTAATCGGAGAAGAGAATATGGATACTGTAGGGCACGCAGCAGAGTTAATGGAAATGATTAGGAGTATTCCAGTCCCGATATTTGCTAAATCACGTGATCAATTTTGTACCCGCAATAGTGTTGTAAGTGTTAACGACCACCTTGTATCAAGAACAAAAACAAGTTTGAGTGTACGTCGAAACAGATATAAAGGAAGTCAAAAAAGGTCAATATGTACAAATTTCTTGGTACATAACGTTTCTACAAGTAAACCAAATGTATCAAAAAAACCGGTCAGAAGAAGCGGTCAAGTGCCATCATCGCCTAATCAGAGCAAGACAATAAATAATCAAAATAATACTAATAATAATAAGTCCAATTCATCAAAAAATGTGCAAAAGAATACGAAGAACAATCAAGGTCCAAAGCTCAAAATATGTGACGATAATGTTTGTAACGTTTGTTCTGAAGCAACACGCACGGGTGCTGAAAATGTCACCAATAATAAAAATGTTCGATCTAGCAACGATTTAGAACACTCTCTCCGAAATCTTTTACAACATGATAATCAAAATCCTGGGCCTTCAGGACTAGTCACTCCAACACCTGCTTCTACGGAGAAGGGATCAAGTGCAACGTCTAAACTTATGGCAGACTGGCGGCCCCCTCCAATATACTCTCCCCAACCTCCCGGTAAGCCACAATTGAAGGAAGTACATGACGAGTTTCAAGAATATCTCCAAAACTGGTCTAAAGAAATACCTATACCAGCTACCAATTCGGAAGAAGAGAAAACGGCTGAACAAGCCAGATTAGGTATTTTAAAGGGGATTTGGAAAATGATAACCAAGCTTAAAACGCAACCGGCTGTATATCAAAATAAGTTCTATTACGAAGATTTATTAGGAAAAGAAATCGATGAATTACTCGATTGTTTGCCGCAAACACAGGAATTGAGGGAGAAAAGGTATAACCTTAAAGCACAACTTCTTGAAAAAACTACGGCTATGAATGAATTGGTTCAGGATTTAGAGATGCCAGATAATTATAAGGAAATATTAGCTCGAAATCTACTCGAAAAACAAAATGAGCGTATCAGAAAAGTCGTCAAATTAAACAATGAGAATCCTTCGCAAATGTTTGAAAAAATGTTCACGTATTGCGTTCTTGACGACTTCTTGTTGAAAAGTAATTACAAAGAGCATGATAAAATAAAAGATAAGGCGTATAAAATTAAATTGATGGAAAAAATTCAAGCATACATAGACGAACTTAAGACAACTTATGGCAAAGAATTAGATGGTCTGTTTAGTGTTGTGAATGAAATCGATATTCTGAGAATTCTTTATAATGTACCATTGCCCTCTGACGAAAGTGTAAAAGAAAATGCAGATGAAATTTTTCTGGGTCTTGAAATTGAGCAATGGATGATGGATCTTCCAATTGTTAACAATAATGATTCAGCTGAACAGCGTCATCGCAGGAGGTTAAGAGATGGATTGACGAAAAAACTGCTTGAAATGGAAAAATACGCCAATGTTCCAAGTTGTTGCGAAGAAACTCAAGTAAGACACGAAATATCCATCTTTCTGGATAAACTACCACTTGAACAAGATCAAGATTTAAATATTAACGATATGGTCGACGGCCTCACCAAAAGATTAAAGAACAGACATGTAGTTAGTGATCGGCGAAAATCGGTAGTATTTCAAAATAGACAACAAAATCAACAACGAATGAACGAAATGGGTAGATTATCACACCAAAGTCAATTTATGAACAAATGGAACATTGAAGAAGACGGAGACGCTCGGTACTCAACTTTTTTTAAAAATGGACCTTTGTGCTCAACTAAAATAGAGCCACCAGGCGATGAATGGGCGATGGAAGAGGGTCAGGACGCTCAATACAGAGCCCTTTTCAAAGATAGACCGGCATGCTCTTCTATGATTGAGCCACAAGCTGCGTATGGAATAGATGAAGCCCCTAGACTACCAGACTTCCGGCATCCGAATGGACAAGAACCCATCTTTGCTTATATCCCAGGTCAATTCCATGAAAGTGTTCGAGGAGGTTCATTTCGCTACCCTCCGCCTGGTTCGGTTCCTTATATCCATGAGAGATACCAATACCCAGAACCATCAATGATGTCTCAGTACAGCGCACCAGCGCCAGTGTTCTATAATAGCCAAGGGAACTCAATTCGTGACTATCCCTTGCCCAGCCATGTTGATAATCAGTATCAATCAATACCTGGAGTAGACGCCCGCCATTTTATCCCGCCAATGATGCCGCCTGCCATGAACTATATTCAGCCTCAGGGTGATTATGGAGGTCAAAACGATGCATCTGGAGGCTTCGTATCGATGATGGAACATGGTCCCCAATCACCTATGAGTAACAGATCAGATCAACGTTTCTCAAATGCGCGACGACAATCATATAACTTGCATCGGCCTGAAATTGATGCCAGCATGCCACAAGACCTTGCACCAGCTGGTTTACCCGCTTCAATACGGAATGAGCGATCATTGATAGAACCTTATCCACAAGCGCCGTTTTACCCTGACGCGTCAGTTTTCTCAAGCGGGCCATCAAACCAATCCAGATGGGATGGGGTTGAATTGGACCCAAATATGCAACCGCAAATTATGCAACCAATAGTCTTCAATCAGCCACGGGATTTTGACGATCGGAACGAAGCTTCAGGAGGCTTCGTATCAATGATAGAACATGGTCAGCAATCCCCTGCGAGGAGTAGATCAGAACAATTTAGAGCAAGCCGAGGATCAAATCAAGCCAGACGGAATAGTGTTGAAGTCGAGCCTAATAGACAACAAGAACCGCGCGAGGAATCGGTACACGAAGCTTCACGGTTCTCAAGGGGACAATTGAACGACCCAAGCCAACTTCGAGGTGTAGATGCAGACATATTACAACCAGATCCAGGAACCGAAGGGGAGTTTTTATCAATGAGAAGCCATTCACACGGCGCAGCGCAGGCACCGTTACCACCTTTGGGAACATCAGCTCGTAATCAATCTATTCGACAATCTAATAGGTTTCCTCAACATCAACTTGAACCCATAGTTGAAACAGTTCCGGAACCGTCATCCGAAGTCCCGAGATCTGAAGGCGGCATAAATCAGAGCAGAAATGCAAATAGATCAGCCCATAATACGCAGGCTTCACATCGAAGTATGCGAAACGTTTCGGTACGAGAACCCGCGCCGACTAATGAAGCAGTTAGCCGATCTCCAGCTGTTTCGGCACAGAGGAACGCGCGTGGGCTTCGTGCTTCAAACGTACCGACTGAAATAAGTAACCATCCTGTTGGATCCTCTACACCGAACCAACGCCCTGACAACGATGCCCCTCCCAACATAAGACGTCAACGTCTAGAAAAAGAAAGGGCCTCAGTCAGAAGACTGTTCTCGGACAATGAAGACAGTGAAGGCAGATGTAATTGCGTGGAAAGATTTAGGCGTTGGCATAAGCGGAATGCCCCTAATTGCGATACTTGTGATGATTGTGTGCATGGAGGAAATCCCCACTTCTTTTCGTATCCATACCCATACCCTTATCCATATCCGTATCCACCGCCGTATCCACCTTATTGTAAAAGATAATTAATATAAAAGTGGTTGTTATTATCTGTTGACATTCGAACTATCAGATTCTTAAGGGTTTAAATTTGTTTCACTTGGATTACTGTATCTGGGTCTATAGAGACGTCTAATAATTGATATCTGATAAAAGAAATATTAAAGATAGTTTTTCGATCGTCGATGGTTGTCTCAATCGACCCAAAGATTGCATCACTGGACTTTTGTGCGTCTTTTTTGTAAAACTAGTTTTGTTTTTTAAATAAATAAAATTGTAATTATATCAAATGTTTTTTACTGAATAAACAAAACAAGAACATAAAATTAACAAAACAAACATACAAACAAATACATCATCAACAATCATTTAAAGTAAAGACATGTGGGGTGTGGGCATGGAATATTGGGCCTGTAACATTTAGGATATAATGGAGCTTCACGACACGTCGGACAAGGTACTTTCATTCGACAGCAACTTGGTTCAACATATCTCCGTCTACTTCTTGAATTATTAGGCAAGACATGACGAGGCCGCACGCAATTATGAGGTTTCGGACGTCGAACATAGTCATTTGGACAAGCACTATGGAGTTGCCTCCTTGGTGCTAGTTCTCGTGGCCTAAAGTTTGCTCTACAAGAACGTGGTGGTTGAATTCGTCGCCGCATACCGCAGTATTCAGGAGTTATGTAGTCATATGGTGAACATATTATACCCCTCGATGGTATGAGCGGTGGAGGAAGACAATGTGCGATTGATCCTGAATCGAGAGTTTGATTTGCAATGTCTCTCCTGTCATCATAAATACAATCGGCGTGATATCCTTTACGTACATATGGGGATAAGTCGGCTTGGCTGCCTTTAGATTCAGTTGGAGGAGCGTTAATGATCCGTATGGTTTTGGGGCAGATAGGTTTAGAACAAACAGGATCAGATTTATGTACGCATTGACAGCACTTATTAACAGGACGCATTTCGGTCTGACTCGTATTATCTAAAGGAGGAGGGTCGAGAGCGGCATCAGTGCAACAGCATTTTGTAGATTGTGTACTCGTTTCACAACATTGGGCACGGCCTTTAACTTTTGGTATTATTATTTTATCTTTTTTGCATGGATCAAAAGAACGGATAGGCGAATTGCAGGAGAGATAACTAGCTCGCGATGCAATGCCAGTCTGGTGTTGCTGGTGTGGTAAACACTTTATTTTACTAAGGCATATGTCATCATCTAGTGCGGAAATCGGTCGTTCAATGAACGATCTTGATTCACTTGTATTTATTATTCTATCAACTAGCATTTTTGCCATTCTATCAAGGTTACTTTTATTCTTTAAAGGAAGTTTTGAAAGATATTTTTTAATTTCTTCCTTTGCAATATCTTCAAAATCAGGATTAAATTCACTCTCCAGTTCTTGCAGTTTCTGACACATGAGGGTTATTATTTTATTTGTATGAAGTTGTTCTGCTTTAGTTTGTCTACCTAATGGAAGGGTTTTCAACCAGTTGTCTATGACATCTTTCAATCGGACGGCTTCTACCTCAGATCTCATTGAAGCATCATCTAGTGGAACTGGTACATTTTTTAAAGCTTTATATAAATTCTCGTTAAGTTCACTTGCGCTAATAGGTGAAGCCGGACAACAGCTTAAATAGTCATTAACAAATTTATTGACTTCATCCGTTATTCTCCGTTTAAGTTTAGCTTTTACTGCTGCATCTTCCCCAGAATAGTGAAGGTTAATGAAAGCATCAGCAAGATTCTCTTTCAGCAACTCAAACGAGGCGAGATCTTCTTCTGTTGGACATACTATTGAAGGCAAAGTATTTGCCACTGTATCACGAAGTCGCTGCTTGTATGCTCTACCAATTAAATTATCTTGAACTTTTTGTTTCACTTTCATTATTTCATCAATGAGTTTTTTACTGGATTCAGGCTCATCAAGGTCAATGAGCAACGCTTCAATATGTTGATCAATAAAATCCTGCAGCATTTCTTCATATAACAAATCGTCGTTAAATATATCTTGATTCATATTCAGTTCTCCGATTTTCAATATTATTTTATTAGCGAGATCTTGCTTTATTTCAAAACCTCTGTCTGTATCTGGGAGTGGTAGATCTTTGCACCAATCTCTAACTACATCATTTAAATGATTAGTTGAAGGCATGAACGAGGTAATTTTTTGTTTATCATTTATTCCAGCCCTGAGAGAAATATCTTGAAACAATTGCAAACTTTTCAAGTAATCCAACATATGATTAGCCAGCATTCGAATATATTCTTTAGATTTAAATTGTGGTTCCAAGGGTAGCTCCTCTAACTGTTTTGTTATTTCTTTCAGTAATTCCTCATCCGTTTTGACACTTGGCTTATCCTTCATTTGAGCACTAAGAAGTTTTGTTAGAGATGCAGCTAAATTTGATATTATTTGCTCTTGAACCTGTCGATTTCTTGGATTCCTATATTGATAAATAGGAGCACCTTTAAGCCAATCCAATAAAGCGCCTTCCAAATTCTCCTGAATAAATTCTTTGCTATCTTGGACTAATGCTCCCTTACCTAATAGTTTAGGAATTGTTTTCAGAGATCGGTTTAAATTCTCAACATCTGACATAACTGATAGCACTGATTTGTTATCGATTAATTTGTAGAGTGCTTTATAAACTTGCTCCCTTAATATTTCACATTCTTTTTCCTCTGAGGTTTTTACGCCAGGATTAAGTTGTAAATATTTTCGTCTATCTACCACATCATTTGCTATAGCTTCAACTACTTCTTTAAAGTCCCTTTCTTTCAATTTGACTGTACTATTACTATTTAACCAATCTCTTATAACTTCGTAGACCTGCTTGAAGTACATTGTTTCTGCATTTTGAGTTGAAGAAGCAGACGGTCCACTGCCGTAATCATTTAAACTTACTGATAGTTGATCGGCTAATGCTAATATTTTCTTCGATATATTGGGTATCTGACTGTCGGGGACATTTCCCCTGAGTATATTTTGAATTTGATTTTGAGCTTCGCGTGTATCCATACCACGCATAACAAGATCGTTTAAAATATCACGCAAACTTTCTTCTACTTTGCTTCGGTTTGTAATACGACCATTAGTGTGATCAAGAATCTCCGAAATAGATCGTTCTAAACTGGAATCAAACATGCTTTGATTTCCCTCTGCCATTGCTAATACCATTTTAGATATATTTTTGTCTTCAGTCGGATTAACTTTGTCAACCAATTTATGTATTTCTTGAGCAATATCATCAGCTGTTTCCTCGGGAACTTTCCCTTTCAGTACACTTTTGATATGCGATATAGCTTTATCTTTACTCATACCTTTTGAAACTATATTGGCGATAGTTTTTTGTAAATCTTGTTCAAGTTTCCCCCTGTTTCTAATTTGAACATTAGATAAATCAAGGATGTCTTTTATATTTTCCTTTATGATTCCTTTTGTTTCTCGATCTATCTTTGTTGATTCAGTGGGCTTTACTTCATTAGCTAAAGTCAATACTTGTTTCGCAATCTCGTCAATTTTATCATTGGACACTTTTCCTTTGAGTGCAGTTTTAATATGAGCCATAGCTTTGCTTTCGTCCATGTCTCTTGCGACTATGTCAGCGACTGCTTTTTGAAGACTATCTTCGACTTTCCCTCTATTCTTGATTTGAGAATCGGATAAATCAAGAATATTACTTATATCTTCCTTTATGATTTGCTTGGTTTCTTGATCTATAGCTTTTGATTCATCCGACCTTGCTTGGTCAGCCAATGATAGTACTTGCCCAGCAATAGCTTCGATTTTGTCATCGGGGACTTTTCCTTTGAGTATAGATTTAATGTGAGCTACAGCTTTGCTTTCGTCCATATCTCTTCGGACTATATCGGCAACTGCTTTTTGTAAACCTTCTTCAACTTTTCCTCTATTCCTGTGATAAAAACCAGATTCACTAAGAATGTCACTTATATCTTCCTTAATCATTTGTTTTGTCGCTGGATCTATCGTTTTAGCTTTAGTTGGTTTTACCTGATCGGCCATTGTCAACACTTGTTCAGCAATATCATCGATTTTATCAGCCGGAACTTTTCCTTTGAGTACTGTTTTAATGTGCGCTATAGCTTTATCGTTATCCATACCTTTTGCGATTATATCAGCAACAGATTTATGTAAAATTTCTTCGACTTTCCCTCTGTTCTTGATTTGAACATTGGATAAATCAAGGATGTCGGTTATGTTTCCTTTAATGATTTGTTTAGTTTCTTGATCTATATTTTTTGGTTCAGCTGGCCTCACTCGGTCAGCCAATATCAGTACTTGTTCAGCAATATCTTCCAGTTTGTCATTGGGAATCTTTCCTTTCAGTACTGATTTAATATGTGTTATGGCTTTATCTTTATCCATGTTTTGTGTGATTATGTTAGCAACAGCTTTATGTAGATTATCTTCAACTTGACTTTTGTTCTTGACATTAACACCAGATTCATTAAGTATGTCATTTATGTCTTCTTTTATTATTTGTTTTGTTTCCCGATCTATTGTTATAGATTTTGGGTTAGCTCGGTCGGCCAATGTCACTACTTGTTCAGCAATGGTTTCAATTTTGTCATCAGAGACTTTTCCTTTGAGAACACTTTTAATATGTTCTACGGCTTTATGCTGGTCCATATCGCTCCGGACTATGTCAGCGATAGCTTTATTTAAACTGTCTGCAATTTTCCCTCGGTTTTTCATATGGACATTAGACGAATCGAGAATTTCACTTATGTCCTCTTTTATGATTTCTTTCATGGCTGGATCTATTATAGTAGCTTGGGTAGGTTTTACTTGGTCAGCCATAGTCAGTACTTGATCAGCAATAGCTTGGATTTTATCGTCAGATACTTTTCCTTTAAGTATATTTCTAATAATAGTCGTAGCTTTACTTTTGTTTATATTCTTTGTTACAATATCGGTGACCGCTTTATGTAACTGTCCTTCTACTTTCCCTCTATCCTTAATAGTAGCATCAGATGAATCAAGGATTTCAATGATGTCTTCCCTTATTATTTCCTTTGTTTCCTGGTCTATAGTACCTGAAGTTAGTTGATATGTTTCCACCGGGCGGAGCTGCGGGAAGAAGACCGCGTTTCACCTATCGCAGAACTCAAAACCGCGTTTGCTCTGCGCTTTAGTATAAACAGTGTGATTGGTTAAAATATAACGGTCCAATCCACTCAGCTCTGCGTCAGTGGAAAAATACCCTTAATTTAGTGGACTAATATACACAAGGTGGAACGAAACGAGGGTGTTTCCTGCAAATGTGTCATTTAGCCTTTTAGCATTATTTTCCCCACATACTATGTTAATATTTGGCGCAGTTTTTAAGTTATTGCATTTTAAACTTTCATGCAAAAAACGCGGGTTGTACTTAAATAGGGATAATTTAAGTGCAGGTCAGTGAAATAACCATATGCCATCTGTCTTTTTTAAATGTAAACTAAACGTAAGAGATGTAGGAAAGTAATAAAAATATTATTTTTAATATAATATGCATTTAAGTATAGCGGCTCAATTCTACATCGCATAAATGGTTTTATTCTCGTTCCTTCCACCCAGTATACTAAACCTAGGTGTTTTAGACGCGGCGTTATCATCATGTTATTTTATGGTCTTGAAGCGACTGGAGAGGCAAGTGCAGTGGATCATGTAACCCTGCCAGTTTGAACTACTCGCACAGTGATGTGAACAATTAGCATACTGACGTCACAACCCTATTTTTCTAAGATATCACATTTTGTCTGAGCGTTTTGACCAGTGATCGGATCTTGGATGCAATTTCCCGGGCTTTAAGTCCGTTATTTTAATTTCAATACGAATATGACTTACAATCTCGCGTCTTTTTGTTATTAAGTTTTTGTCATGTAAAATAAATGACATATTATAGATAGCGAACATTTTAATTTTGTTTATTTAGCTTAAGCCTCGACAAAAGTTATTAATTATTAACAATAACCAATTTCCCAAAAGCCCGGGAAATCCCGAGTCACATCCATGTTAAGCGTAACGTTTGAGGTTCTGCTGCACCTACTCTGTATTAAGTTAAATTTTTCATCAATTTCACTACCCAAAGGTTGTCTGGATGAGATCGCTTTTATATATGACCGCCTGTTGTCTACCGTTATTTATAAATTGTATTTGTCTTGTTTCCTTTTGTAAACTTTTATTGGTGTGCAATAAAGTATTGTATTGTCACCCCAAATTGCATCCAAGATCCGATCACGGTTTTGACAGTTCATAAAACGAAGCTGATTTGATCTGCCAGTCATGTAACTGTTAGAATCTTGTGAGTACGGCTATCTGTCCACTGAAGCGAAGTGGAGAAAGTGAACCAATCAGGCTAACGTCTTTGCGAAGTCCAAAAGAAGTGCATTTAAATCTGAGGATTATGATTTGCCCAATTTACACATCTCCAATCCGCTTCTGCGAATTTTTGGAGCTTTAAGCGGATTTTAGTACTCGCCTCTCCAATTAATATAGGAAATAAATTAAATATATTGTGAAAGATGTTTACCGATATCTTCAACTTTCCTCTCTTCGTGATGTATCTTTGCTTGGCCAGCTAATGTCAGCACATCGTCAGCAATATTATCAATTGCATGAACTGGAACTTTTCCTTTAAGTACACTTTCAATATAACTTCTACCTTCGTTTTCATCCAAGCCCTTTGTAACTATATGTTGGACAGATTTGTATATAAGTTCTTTAACCTTGCCTTGGTTCTCAGGTTGAACATGGGATAAATCTATATCATTGCTGATGCGTCTTTTTATAAGATCTGCTGTCTCCGGGTGTACTTCGTGTTTCTTTTTACTTTCATCAACCAATTGTAGTACTTTTGTGGTGATTTCATCCATTTTACTTTTAGGAACTTTTCCTTCTAATGCAGTTCGAATATACGTTTCAGCCTTATCGGAATCTAAATCTTGCGAAACTAAATCAGCTGCTACATCGCCTAGAGTCTTCTCAACTTGGGCTCTGTTCTGTATATTAGCACCAATTGTATCAAGAATATCACTTATACCTTGACTTAAATTTTCCTTATGTTCTGCTTCTATGGGTTTTTTCATGACGTTTATTATACGATCAACAAAATCATCAGATAACTTATTCAAGTATTCGTATCGATTACCACGAGTCTTAATAGGAAGATGATCCAACAATTCGAATGCTTTAATCTTTATCATATCCCTGTATATGTCGTCATTTTCAGGTCTATTAAGTGATAGTTTATTCAACTCTTTAGTGAGGTCATTCACGATTTGTTCTTTATCTATTTCTTTACTGTTTTCAAAGTTTAATGTGTCAATAAAATCGGCCGCAGCTTGTTGAACTTTCTTCTTATCTGTGATTGTTTTAATTTTATCTAACAAACTATCAATAATATTATTTTTAAAATTGTCTCGATCCCTTTCATCCTTCGGATACCATATCGGCAACTTCTCTATCGCTTTTCTTATTTCTTCTTTTCCTTTAACAGTGAGTTCATCTGCTTTAATATCATTTAGTGTTTCTGCCAACTTTTTTACAATGGCATCTCGTATAAATTTGTCATGCGGTTTCTCATTAGCGTAGACGGGGACATCTTTAAGCCATGAAAAAATAGCGTCTTCAAGTGCTTTTTTATTTTCTTCTTCTTTATCTGGGTACAAGAGAATACAAGAAAGAGTACAGTTAGCGTAAACAAAGCAGAGACATCAGTTATACACTCATTCTGGCGTAAGTTCAGTCACCGTACACATCCCGTCCCGTCCCGTCCCGTCCCGTCCCGTCCCGTCCCGTCCCGTCCCGTCTCATCTAATCTCATCTTATGTTAATAATTTGTTGTTACCGACAAGAAGACGAACATTCTTCATCGCGTCGCAGGGACACGGTCGCTTCTTCATGCACCGACTGCACGTTTTCAGCTTCGACGCATCTGCGCGAGAGGCCTGTGATGTTGTCTGCAAAGCATGGTAAAAAAAAACTTCTCGTACTCACTCAATTGCTCAAAGGTTAACTGGAAGAGATCCCTCATAGGGATAAATTCGGCTGTATTGACGTATTTTTAACTGTTTCTGTGTACAATAAAGTGCATGTTTACTTACTTAAAATTCAAAGATATCTGAATGATCATAATAAAGAGTTTACTATGCAAACATGACTACCATGATCAGATCAGATAAGAAATCATGGCTCACTCGGTAGCCTTACGGCTGTAACCGACATCGTGTTGCTAGGCTGTAGGCAGCGCACTGCCCCAGCGCCTAGCGTGTGTGTGCTGGCGTGCACGGGCACTCGAACCAGCAGACGTGTGTAGCTTGACAACGTCGTCTAGAGGTCATCTGTATGTTGTAGGTCATGTAGTTTGATTCTAAGATATCGTGTAGTAGGCAAATGTATATATCGCAGCGGCCGTCCCCGCGCCGGCGGAGGCGACGGTGTGCAAGTAGTGTTCCTACCATGTTTTACTCGTGTAGAACTCACTTTAGGACAATTAAACAAACAACAAAGCACACATTAGAGAGCAAACATTCTACACAGTAGATGATATTTTAAATGTCAATTAAATATTTATAAAACTGTTGACATGTAATTGAATACCTAATTAAGTTAAATGAGTTTATGAGTTTACAGGAAAGTAACAAAAAATGCAAACAAAAAAAATATAGGGTTTAAGTACCCTTCTTTCAAATAACAAACGTTTCATAGAATATCCAATTTCATAGACGTATCATTTCATCGAAAGCATTTTTCTCTGAAACCATAAAATATTTTGATTTGTAAAATTTATAAAACAAACTTAACCTAATCCAAACTAATAGGATGACATTTTCAAGATTTATGATTTCGGTGGAAAAATTTACCATGAAATGAAAATTCGATAAAATGAAATATTCTATGAAAAGTTCGTCTATAAAACTAGAGACTAAATACTTAAGAGGGCTTATTCCTTTTATTATGACAAATATATTGATAATTTTAATCAACTTTTTGAAGTGAATAATACTTTTCCCCGAGTTCTAGGTAGGTTAGTAACATAGCTATTTCATGTTTTCATTGCGTGCTGTCGAAAATAAGTTGAAAAAACTAATTTTCCGCGTGAATGTTGTCAATTTCGAGTAGTTTTTGAAATAAAAATGATCAAATTTAAATAAAGCAATTTAAACGGATTATATCGCGTATATTAATTATTTGAGCCTCCCTCTAATTAATATACGCGATATAATCCGTTTAAATTGTTTTATTTAAATGTGTGACAGTCGCGGAAACCGAAGAAAATATTTAAAATGATCAATTAAAAATTCAAACTGTAGGTTTCAAATATATACCAATAAATCCCAATAGCCCTGTTCTAGGTAGTAACATCAATAATCTATTATGAGACATGTTTTATCGTAGAGAAAAAATTCTTAAACAATCAGCATTTTTAAAGGAATAAAGGCCTCTTAATCAAGAGCACTTTGGTAGTCAAAATCACGTTACTTACTGGGTGGCATTTCTTGAGATGCCTTTCGTATCGGCCCTGCATCATAGGGCAAATTGGGAACGCCATCTGAAAGAACGATGTGGGCAAATTAACGGTAACCTATCTCAAACACTAAAAACCATTGACCGAATTTCATTTGCCCGAAAACTATTCGAATTATTATCGTTTCTCCGATGACAGGATTCGTACATTTTTCTTTTCACCATTTTACATTTAGTAGAAGTATCGTTTGTCAGAATAACTTTTCCCGTCACGTTCACTTGCCCTATGAGTTGTTACGTATTTTTTTTCGTAGCCTATTTTTCATTTACGCTATGATACTTTTGGCACTGCATACATTTGAACAAATTTTCAGTTCACCTTTTAACTTTTCCCGCCCCATTCACTTGCCATCTGAATTAAGACGTCTTTTGTTTATTACCCATTTTTTCATTTACCCAATGATATTTTCGGCATTACATAAGAACTGCGACTACAACAACAGCCCGCGAGCCGAACGAGCGAAGCTACCGTGCTGCGGCAGCAGCCGACAAACCGCCAAAACCGACCTGGTTGGGTTAGGTTAGGTTAGAACTTTGACCACAACAGCCCGCGAGCTGAGCGAGCGAAGCTACCGTGCTGCGGCAGCAGCCGACAAACCGCCAAAACCGACCTGGTTGGGTTAGGTTAGGTTAGAACTGTGACCACAACAGCGCGCGAGCCGAGCGAGCGAAGCTACCGTGCTGCAGCAGCAGCCGACAAACCACCAAAACCGACCTGGTTGGGTTAGGTTAGGTTAGAACTGCGACCACAACAGCCCGCAAGCCGAGCGAGCGAAGCTACTATGCTGCGGCAGCAGCCGACAAACCGCCAAAACCGACCTGGTTGGGTTAGGTTAGGTTAGAACTGTGACCACAACAGCCCGCGAGCCGAGCGAGCGAAGCTACCGTGCTGCGGCAGCAGCCGACAAACCACCAAAACCGACCTGGTTGGGTTAGGTTAGGTTAGAACTGCGACCACAACAGCCCGCAAGCCGAGCGAGCGAAGCTACTATGCTGCGGCAGCAGCCGACAAACCGCCAAAACCGACCTGGTTGGGTTAGGTTAGGTTAGAACTGTGACCACAACAGCCCGCGAGCCGAGCGAGCGAAGCTACCGTGCTGCGGCAGCAGCCGAAAAACCGCCAAAACCGACCTGGTTGGGTTAGGTTAGGTTAGAACTGTGACCACAACAGCCCGCGAGCTGAGCGAGCGAAGCTACCGTGCTGCGGCAGCAGCCGACAAACCGCCAAAACCGACCTGGTTGGGTTAGGTTAGGTTAGAACTGTGACCACAACAGCGCCCGAGCCGAGCGAGCGAAGCTACCGTGCTGCGGCAGCAGCCGACAAACCGCCAAAACCGACCTGGTTGGGTTAGGTTAGTTTAGAACTTTTGGATTAGAATTTGACAAATTGTTGAAAAAGGATACAATAATATGACTTAAATTAAAAAGTCCACTTGAGAACAGTCGAGTAGTTAATAAACCGAATCGTTACATCGGACAAATGAAATCAAAGTCATACAAAAAAAGTCGAGTAGTTAATAAATGGAATCGTTACATCGGTCAAATGAAATCAAAGTCATACAAAAAAATTCGAGTAGTTAATAAACCGAAACGTTACATCGGAAAACTGATATTACGGACAAATAAGATTTAGGGAAACGTGTCATTAGGCGAGTGAATAAAAATCCTAAACAATTATTGCCCAATCGTAAATTATCGAATTGAATTTTCGGACAAATGAAAAAAAGTTAAAATGATATTTGTCGAATAGTTTTTGTCGAAATGAATTTCGGACTAACGTTTTTAGTGTTTCAGATAGGTAACCCAAATTAACACCATATTTCTTCTACAATTCTCAAGTACAGTCGCCATCAGATGTACTGTAACGCCCAGTCAATAAGAGTCGTGTTCAGATATTTATGAACGCCTTATATGCTGCGATATATCTGATGGCGACTGTACATAAGGAAAGAACACAAACACTTAAAAGCCAGCCTTACCGCTTAATAAGATTTCTAAGATTTGCGTAAGATTTCTTTTCTTATTATGTAACTGTTTTTGTCTATGTCTGTTTTTTTCCCCAATAAAGAAAAAATAAAATAAAATAGCATCGACAACCTTGGCAGCGAAGCTTTCGAATGCGTTAAAAAACTGCAGTAAGATAAATAGCTCGTCTCATATAATCTACAGTTCTACACAGGGAGTTGAACCCATTCCTTCTACGCTGAAGGGCCCATCATACATGGCGAGTACCCCTGACAAGTCCCGAAAAACATGGATGTTGATTTTTAATTTCCTAAATTGCGAATTACCGAGGGCCCTGGCAACCAGGGATTACGCTGAAGCTTATCTACGTATTAAATAACTTTAACAAAAAGTACGTATTTAAAATAGGTTAATCATCCTCCTAGCCTTTGTCCCTTTTGTAGAGAATGAATTCTCAATCGGGGTCGGCTACCTAAATCCCAAGATTTGGCGTAGGCACTAGTTTTTACGCAAGCGACTGCCATCTGACCTTCCAACCCAGAGGGGAAACTAGGCCTTATTGGGCTTAGGCGGTTTCCTCACGATGTTTTCCTTCACCGAAAAGCGAGTGGTAGGTAAATATCAAATGACATTCCGTACATAAGTTCCGAAAAACTCATTGGTACGGGCCGGGTTCGAACCCGCGACCTCCGTATTGAAAGTCGCATGCCCTAACCACTAGGCTACCACCGCTTCTCAAAATATTTAAAATAGGTTAAACTTATAAAATAACTAGCGATCCGCCCCGGCTTCACAATGGTGCGTGAAATGCTGATCAATTATATATGTTTTACATATAAACCTTCCTCGCGCGTCAAAATCCGTTGCGTAGTTTTAAAGATCTAAGCATACATAGGCACAGACAGACAGACTGGAACCGACTTTGTTTTATACTATACTAGCGACACGCCCCGGCTTCGCACGGGTGCAATGCTGATAAACTATGCATGTATTATACATATAAACCTTCCTCTTGAATCACTCTATCTATTAAAAAAAACCGTATCAAAATCCGTTGCGTAGTTTTAAAGATTTAAGCATACAAAGGGACATAGGGACAGAGAAAGCGACTTTGTTTTATACTATGTAGTGATAGTGATGCGCTTAAGCATTTTAAAAACCAATGACGCAGAGAGCACTCTTGTGACTTAGGATTGAAGTAACGATGTGATAGCTCAGTTGGGAGAGCACTACGCCGGGAACGTAGTATCACAGGTGAAAATCCAGTTTAGGTACATTATTTTATTGTATCCTAACATTTGTGTCAATATTTAAAAATTACTCACCACAGGACCTCTTTCGTTCTGGTATAAGTCCCGAAAAACGTTTTCCAGAGTTCTGTTTTCTCTCTTGTTTGGTGACTCCGTCCCTGAGCAGGGTATGCCGCTGTTGAGGTAGTCGAAGGAAGCCACGCTGGTAAAACAAAGCATGCAATTTATATTTTTAACAGACTTTTTTTATGGCTTTCTCTTCTAGCTGCTTTGGCCAGAGGTATTTCGCCAGTGTCAACGTTAAGACAGATCCCACATGAGGAGAATGGTCGGTAAAATTTTGGTTTTTGTGGGAGGATATATATTACGTAGGGAACCTAAGAAAAAAATAACCCTAACCTACCTATATCTTGGAGCAGTTTCGTTTTTAGGGTAACAAAAACCATAACCTACTTATTGTTCTTCTTTACGCATTAGCTAAGTTTTTTAGACACAGATATAAATGATTTAATTCAATATGAAATGTGTGTTATTAGACGGCACAGACAACGACATTTGTACGATTATTAATAAAAAGAGCGGGAAAGGGATGACATTAAGGCATGCCAACATAGTATAGGAAAAAGGAAAATACTTAATAGAAGATAAAATAGTTTTCAGCGACAATAAAAAGTATGTCAAAAAAACATGTCAAAAATTGCAAAAAGTTGTGAGATACGATATAAAACAAAGTCGGTTTTTTTATTCAATACCTATTAAGGCTCCTTATCCGTTCAAAAATGCTGATTATTTTAGACATTTTACTCTATTATCAAACATATTAATATATTATCAATGTTACTACTTAGAACAGGGCCATTGCGATTTATTGAATATACAGGGTGTCCCTAAAACCAACGCCAAAACGAAGAGGGGTGATAGAACAGCTCATAAGCAACCATATTAAGTTAATTTGACCTTAATAAAAAGTTCATGGTTTTCGAGATATTTGCATTTTAAAAAAACTCGTGACTTTTGAGGCCCTGCATCAGTATGTCGAAAGCCACCACTGCAAATTTAGGTATTTTTTAAATCTGTTTTTTGCAGGATGTTACTAAAAACATATCCTATCGAATGTAATTTCAATTTATTACATATCATGATGCTTTGTCGGTAAAAATAATAAAAAAAAACGAATTATAGCAATTTATTAAATTTAGCCAGCGGTTTTGATCGAGTTTCATTTAAAAAAAGTATTGTAAACTAACATGGCACACAACATAAAAAGATAGTAAATTTATTGTAGTTTTCAAAAAGGTACAGCATTTTCTAATTTACGCAGCAGTTTACGAGATATTGATATTTTACACTAACAGGAGCTCATACTGCAGTTATTACATAGTATGGAACCAGAGCCCCTACTAGGCTCAGAGTTTGAATTTCGAACAAAAAATAGATTCAAAGAATACACAATTTGAAATTGGAACACAATTTGAAATTCGAATTCAAGTCGGCTTTCTGATTAAAGAGTATTTTAGTAATTTTAGGACACTTCGTCAATTCGTTTGATGTTATTTATTTAGTTTGGTTTCTTATTTTCTTAAATAGACTTGATTTACCAATAGAACTCGTGTTTGCCTTGTGATTTGGATTTTTGGTACAATTTAACTTTGCTTTGTGCATCTTGGACTCGAGTTCTGCCTATTGATTTTAACTTCGATTTACTTTGGCTCTGTTAAGATTAATTGTAGTGCGTTTGTTACAAATATGCCAGAGAATTATACTCCTCAAGAATATACCAACATGTATTTTGTCTATGGGGAATGTCAGAGTAACTCTTGTGCTGCAGCTAGACTCTATCGGGAAAGATATCCAAATTTAAGGCATCCGGACCATTGAGTATTTCGAAATGTTCATCTTGCATACTCACAAGGCGTTTTGCCTGGCAATCGTGGTGGATTGGGAAGACCTAGAGGAGATTACGATGAAGATGTTTTACAAGAGATTCAAAACGACCCATCCACTTCGACACGGAACATTGAACGTAATTTAGGGATATCAAAATCTGTTGCCAATAGAATATTACGTCGATATGGATATCATCCATACCACATACAACGTGTTCAAGCGTTGCTGCCCCGTGATTACCCACTTCGTGTTCAGTTTTGCCAGACAATGCTGCAAAAACACAGAGAGGATCCCAATTTCATAAATATGGTTTTATGGTCTGATGAAAGCACTTTTAAGAGAGATGGATTTATGAACATGCACAATTTACACAGTAATGCATTAGAAAATCCTCATTTAATGAGGGAAGATCGGTCGCAGTACCAATTTAAAGTGAACCTCTGGACTGGAATATTAGATGGGAAAATAATTGGCCCATTTGAATTACCAGAAACGCTGAATGGTCCAAGTTATCTGCATTTCTTAGAGAATGAGTTGCCAAATCTTCTCGACGACGTACCTTTAGCTACGCGGAGGTCAATGTGGCTGCAGAATGATGGCTGTCCAGCACATTATGCACGTGAAGTGCGACTACATTTAAACCAAACTTATCCACAGAAATGGATCGGCCGTCTGGGTCCCATTTTGTGGCCTCCTCGATCTCCAGACCTAAATCCTCTGGATTTCTATTACTGGGGTTATATTAAAGAAAAAGTTTACAATGAACCGATTAACAGTATAGCACAGCTGAGACAACGCATTTACGCAGAGGCCCAAAACGACGTATCAAGAAGTGCACGTCACATCAGTTGAGCATTTTTAAGGAGATGCCGAGCTTGTATTCAAGTCAATGGCGGACAATTTGAACATTTAATTTAGTTACATAAAACAGGTATCGTATTTTTTTAATGTTTTTAGTTTTTTTATTCACTTAACAGATAAAAATGGCAACCAGTATTATTTTTGCATTATCTTATAAACCGCTAAATAATTAAGTCACTTCAATACCATTTTAAAAACAACTCTAAATTTGCTTGAACATTTTTTTTTTTTTTTTTATTCTAAAATTGAATTGTGTTCCTATTCTAAATAAAGTATTCTTTAAATCGATTTTTTGTTCGAAATTCAAACTCTGAGCCTAGTAGGGGCTCTGGTACCATACTATGGAATAACTGCAGTATGAGCTCCTTTTGGTGTAAAATATCAATATCTCGTAAACTGCTGCGTAAATTAGAAAATGCTGTACCTTTTTGAAAACTCCAATAAATTTACTATCTTTTTATGTTGTGTGCCATGTTAGTTTACAATACTTTTTATAAAGGAAACTCGATCAAAACCGCTGGCTAAATTTAATAAATTGCTATAATTCGTTTTTTTTTTTATTATTTTTACCGACAAAGCATCATGATATGTAATAAATTGAAATTACATTCGATAGCAACCCCGCCGAAACGTTAGATTATGAAGGTAAATAGGAAATATCGCGTTAGACCCGTTATAATTTGTGTTAATTATACATTCGATAGGATATGTTTTTAGTAACATCCTGCAAAAAACAGATTTAAAAAATACCTAAATTTGCAGTGGTGGCAATCGACATACTGACGCAGGGCATCAAAAGTCACGAGTTTTTTTTAAATGCAAATATCTCGAAAACCATGAACTTTTTATTAAGGTCAAATTAACTTAATATGGTTGCTTATGAGCTGTTCTATCACCCCTCTTCATTTTGGCGTTGGTTTTAGGGACACCCTGTATATTTAAAACCTACAGTTTGAATATTTCGTGGATAATTTCTGTTTCAAAAACTACTCAAAATGGACGAAATTCTCGCAGAAAACTGTTTTTTTTTAAGTTATTTTCGACTGCACGCAATAAAAGCATAAAAAAGCTATGTTACTTTCTAGAACTTAGGGAAAAATATAATTCACTTGATGAGTTGGTTGAAATTAACAATATATGTCATAATTATGGAGCCACGCTGTTACGTCGCCTAAATCAAGCTAGTTTTTTCTTTAAATGTAATTTTGTAGTTCACAATGAATTGGTTTAATTACTGTAATACTGTGTAACTAATTTGATTAAATAAATTATACGAAAAAATTTTTTTTAAAAGGAATATGCTTTTTTGTAAATTTTAGGCACTAACTGACGCGTGACGTGACTACAAGATGCCCCCAAGGATTGCAAGATTTGATAATTATCAATCAACTAACCTAACAGCACTTGGCACAGGATATTTTTCAGATTGCGTCCTCTGTCTCACGTTGAACTGGCTTCCTGGCTTCTTGAGGGCAGGTCTTCTATTGCCCTCTTCCATCTTCCCACGTCTGAGGACCTGGAGATTCTTCACTTCTTTCGTTACATGTTTGTCTCCAAGGGTCCTGCATAGCTCCATAGAAGATTCTTTAGGAACTGAAATAATTTTTAGTAGTAAGTCTAAAAGTTGTTATAATTCTAAATGAAAATTAATGGGAGATTTGACGACGCGGTTGGCACAGTCTGTAGTGCACCTGCCTACTGAGTTAGGACTACACAGGTCGTCGTCCGGTAAGCCGTCCCAAATATCGGTGGGCAGAATGTAGTCGAAGATGGTCTGCCCGAGTTCAAAGCCGCTGACTGGAAGGAAACCGCATGAGACCGGGGCCAGTGGCGGGCACAATTGGAGGCCATGACTCACTTTGGGTCGCTCCACCCGATTTGGCAATGTAACAGTAATTCAAATACGTTTCTGCGGCATTTTTTGTTAATATATTATAGTAAAAAAAAATACAGGCTGTAACGCTGACTGTTCAAGTGTTCACACTTACATGTTGTATGAGTCTTGAGAAGTCTCTCTATCAGGTCATTGGACGGGGTCCGCTCGGCGCTGGGGTATCTCCGGAGTGAGCTGACGAAGGCATCCACGTCACGGTCTGGCTTTGGCCAAGTTACTCGCCCTAAAAACATAAACCACAAATAACTCTGCCCAAAAGCTCGTAAAAGCATCAATACTGGACATGTACCATGCATATTTCCATAGTCACCTGGAGTTGGGCGCAATAATATGGGGTCCCCAAGTTGATCATAACTGTGTAATTTTTTCTAGCTAATACTTCTATTGGCCATTTCACAACGCATACCTTGCAAAAAGCCATGACTTCTGTATTATAACAGTTAGCTTATATGGACTTCGTCAATATTGTGCCCTAACGATTCAGACGATAAATTCCGTAATCCAGCCAAAATATTCAGGAAATGGAAATGATGATGCTTAGAGACGTCTTCAGTGGGCAACAAATTGAATATAAAACCTGACCACCAACATATGTGGATGCGCCATGTTGCGGAATTTTACTGGAACTAATTTCTTACACTGGCAATGATTTTGAAAAAATGTTTAGTTGCCAATATTATTAATATTTTCTTCGGTTTCCGCGACTGTCACACATTTAAATAAAACAATTTAAACAGGAGGTCAGGGAGGCTCAAATAATTAATATACGCGATATAATCCGTTTAAATTGTTTTATTTAAATGTGCCAATATTATTGTTTTCGGACTATACTGTCAGTTGCAACATTGTTATCATATAAATCTTATAAATGGGCAAATTTTAATTTTGTTGTCGATTTCTCTTTTTTCTCAGATTTTAATAAAATTTGGTGAGCCGGTACAGTTGCTTATTTTTAAAGCTCAATTTCACACTATGTCCTACCAAAATTTCCATTGTTACAAAAACCGTATGGATTCTTTTTTACTAAATTTCGTATTTTGTACTATAATTTTGTACAAAATGAAGAGCTCGAAGTAAAAAATTTATAAATCGACAACAGAATGAAAATTTGCCCGTGGGCCAATTTCTGTAATACATTTTGTGTAACTCAATGGAGAAAATTTTGTAGGACATATCGTGAAATTGGGCTTACCATGGTCAGAAGAAGCAACTTTGCCAACTCATCAAATTTTATTATTTAAAAATTAATCGACAACTAACTAAAAAGTTGCCCAAATAGAGCCCTCTTGACAATCTTTATATATGGCGAGGCTTTTAAAGCATATTTACATTATTTACCTTCTTCGTGACGTATTTTACGGAAGTTCTCCGAGTTGCGAGTGGGGGACGGACTGTGGTGGACGCCATTCCCCACCTGGAAATTACCTTGTGCTGAAAAGAAACGAGTAAATATTTACCACCATACTAAACGTTACTTTCCGAACGTAAATTATGTACCTACAGAACGTGAGTTCTAAGACTGCGATTCAAGTTTGGATGAAAACTGAGATAGTCAACAGAGAGAAGAGTAACTGAGAAAGGTAATAGTTAAGGTAATTGTTATGAAATGAAAAAAATATTGAATGAGATGACAAACTTGGGCTGGGGTTCGGTCGCTGTGGAGGGAATTCCGAGATACACGAAGTGGGCGGGCGAGCCTTCGCGCCACAGTGAGCCACCTGCAAATATCGAAAAATTACTCGTATCTGTAAATTCGCCGAACCTGGATAACGACTTAAAAAAACCGAACATTGAACAGCTCCTTGAGGTGTTTCCGACAAATGGTAGCTTCAAGAGCATAAACATTCAAAGGTCCGCTATGTTTTTTTTTATGTTATAGGGGGCAAATGAACAAACGTATTGCCAGATGGAAAGCGATTACCGTCGCCCATAGACACCTGCAACACCAGAGGAGTCACAAGTGCGTTGCCAGCCTTTCAGGTGGGAGTACGCTCTTTTCTTGAAGGTTTGAAGGTCGTATCGGTCCGAAAACACCGCAAGTGACAATTCATTCAACAATGCAAGTGTGAGGCAGGAAATTTCTACAAAAAAGCACAGTGTAGGTACTCCTCTGGTGTCGTAATATCCATCCAACAGGGATAAATCCATGGGGTACGGTCCAGGAAGGACAAAAGTTTCCATGAGATTTATTGACTAGGCTGTCGACTATTTGTGACCGAGTCACTTGAAGAATGGTTTCTCCCTTGGTGGCTATGAATGCTTTGGGTTGCTCATGTGCTGGTGTTACCTGATATGTGCTGGCATAAGGTTTCTTGGTTTGAGGATTGTTATGGGAAACGGTTTGCGTTGGATGCGGCAGTTCTGAAACAAACATTTCAGACTTAACTTTTCTGTTCATTTATCTTCTGCGTCTACGTCGTTTGCTTCGTCATCATCATCATCAACAGCAACAAGAACATTCATTTTTACCAGAGCTCGAACTGATCAATGCAAAACCAGAATTAAGTACTAACTGTTAATTAATTAAAATAAAAAGTTTTGGCCAATTTGGTTTGTGTACCTTTTTTCTGTATTTGTGGTTATAGAGCCAACAGAAATACATCATCTATTAAAATTTAAGCTGAATAGCTATAAAGGTTAATGAAAAACAGCCTCGTGACAGTCGGACAGACAGACGAACGGACAGCGCGGAGGCTTAGTAATATACCCTTATATAATCCCGATATTACTCTTTGGGTACGGGACCCTAAAAATATTGTACAGAATACTGCTGTATTAAATACATTGCATTTTCTTGCGATTATTAGTTTGAGTACTGATCATCACCATCGTTATAATCAATTTCATGATATCATACGCCACGGTCATGGCTAGGTCACGTTCCATCACCATCATTATCACCATCAACATAAACCTCAAATCACCTTTAACATCAACCGTCACGTCCGCACGTGGCGCAGCAATCATCGGCACCTCCTGATCTCTGATCATGTCCATCTGCTTCCAGTCCTGTCTGGCCATGTCCATCGGCTTCCAGTCCTTATGTCTGGCCATGCCCATCGGAACACCTCCATCGCTGATCATGCCCATTGCCAGCCCCGCCGCTACTGCGTGCAACACGGTCATGTCTTCCATGGCTATTGGGGCAGGGGGATGTGCTGAAACCAAAAGAACACATCACTGTCACTATCACATCACAATCACTACATACATAAAGTATTAAACAAAGTTCCTTCTATCTGTCTGTTCCTATGTATGCTTGGATGTTTAAGACTACGCAACGAATTTTGATGCAGTTTTTTTTAATAGATAGAGTGATTCAAGAGGAAGGTTTACATGTACATCCATAATATAGTAGAGAAACACTTTTCATTTAGTATCAGCATTGCACCCATGCGAAGCCGGGGCGGATCGTTAGTATAGTATGATTATGAAACACCAATTAAGATTTCCAGAACATTTCTACTAATTTCTCCTCTCGTCGAACGGGTTCCAGCAACTTTTTACTCCCTTTTTAGGGCTCCGTACCCAAAGGGTAAAAAATGGGACCCTATTACTACGACTCCGCTGTCTGTCCGTCCGTCCGTCTGTCTGTCTGTCTGTCTGTCCGCCTGCCCCCAGGCTGTTGAACCGTGATAGCTACACAGTTTGCATTTCTCGACAGCTCGGTTGGCCGCCGCCACGACTGATTGGCTCTCCTGATGATGAATCGTGAACCGACTCGAAAACCGCCCTGAAAATAGCTAATTAGTCATATTTACGGTCATTTTCATGAGGCGCAGAGACGAAGACGAGGAACAACACAACTCGGGCCGCGAGCAGCCCTGCCACGCGTCGGGATTTATGGGCCTGAAAGCATACATTAATTGAAGGAGCGAGCGAAGCGAGCGAGTCATCACCGTTTCAGCTTGGCCCACAATTCTTTCGTATGTCCAGGCATTTGGACGGGTTTAATAATGTTTCACAGAAAATTGCTTCACCGAACGCAATGTTTCGCATAATACCATAGATTTTTCTGAAAAGCTATAAAATAAACCTATACTTGCCTATACCCAAAAGTATATCAAAATATATTTCCCGTTTATGTTGCAGAAATTTTCTGCGAAATGAGCATTATGCGAAACATTACTTCGGTAAAACAATTTCTACTACAGTCCGACCAAAAAGAGTAGAAATTAAAAAGTGGCAATACTGTAGTGTCGTCCCCGTTTTCTTATATTGATTAGAAAGGGAGGACACTACAGTATTGCCACTTTTTAATTTCTACTCTTTTTGGTCGGACTGTAGATGAGGGTAACCCATTTATACGTTAGGACGTTAAGACATTTGGATCTCGGGTTTCATAATCCGGTGGCAAATATTAGTTCCTTTCTTTAGGGCTACTATGCCACATACAGACATAGACAATTGTAACACCCTCCTTTTTCATCTGGACTTGAAAACAGATTAGACTGAAACTTTTGTACTTACAGGTACTATCACTACATAGTATAAAACAAAGTCGGTTCCTGCTGTCTGAATGTCTGTCCCTACGTATGCTTAGATCTTAAAAACAGCGCAAGGGATTTTGATGCGGTTTTTCATTCGAGTGATTCAAGAGGAAGGTTTATATGTATAATACATGCATTTATCAGAATTGCACCCGTGCGAAGCCGGGGCGGGTCGCTAGTAATTATCTAAAACATATCTAGAAATATGAAAACTTCTAGATATGATTCACCAGAAGTTTCTCTATACACACAAGCGCCTGGTTGTCTGTATGGAAAACAACTTTTGAATTAATTCATGCTCGCATTATAAACTCAGGCGTTTCAATATGGACACTAACTTAAAAAACTTAATAAACATAACTTACATATTAATTAAAATAACGGCTGAATATCAAATAACGGACAATAAATATAACTGTAATAATTTGGAATTTAAATAAATAAAACCAGTTTCATAACGACATTGACAGCTTTGAAGTATGGAGTATTTTTTCTTCTTGACCATAGAGTATGTTGAATTGTTCTTACTGTTATTCAGAGTAATCAATTGTTCGTATTCTTCATGGATCGACTCGAATGGACTTTGTGACAATGCGCAGATCTCAGCGAGTTCTCAACCGATTTTAGAAATTTTCGTTTTAAAATGTAAAAAATTCGAAAAAAAAAACTCCGCTCCAATTTATGGTGCAAGCTTAGCCGGTGGCTGACTCTGCATCGACCTAGTTATATTACGCCAGGCACCCCTGCTGACGCCACCCCCTCGCGCACAGCCCTGCTACGGCACGCGCCTACTCCGAGCGCGCTCTGCTCTCCATCCTCAACTCTATGCTCAGCGTAGCTCCACACTGCGATGTGTTCGCTACCAGGTATGCAAGGATGAATGAATGCAGAAAGTTCTTAGAACGATCTTAAGGCGACTCCTACTCCCAACGTCCTTGAGGATCTGGGCGGAGCCTAACGTTATTCCCCCCGCCGACCGTGCGCCCCCGGAACATTACTTCGTTCATAATCTCGTTGAGTGGCGTCCAAGCAGCTTCATACACTCGCATAGTCCGAGCGTGAGTTGAAGATCAACAAACCTTATACCTTATTTAAAAGCATAATCTCGAAGTAAAATAAATCATTTAAACAATGATATAATTATTCCGGATTACTAAATATCTATTTACCCACTACAGTAGAATATTAAAAATAAAATGCGTTAAAGCTATTTTCCAAAAAATCAAGTGAAATTAGCCATTTGGAAGTCTCGAATCGAAAAATACTTTTTAGTTTCTTTTGTATGTGTAGGTACCTACCAAAAATAGTTAAAATGCCGACAAGATTCTTGATTATACGTGTAAAATTATGCAAAAAATACCGTTTTTTAATAAATAAATTATATCGTGACCCAGCGGATGAACCGATATTTTAACATAGTAGTGGAGGCACAGCTTTATCCCCCGGGTCATGTTGCTCTAATGAAAAGATAAACTATAAATAATAGAGCGACAAACTCAACTTTACCGTTGGAAAACGGATTTACGTCCTTTACTTATAAACAGTGATAGTTTTTTATGACTACATTAGTAATGTTCTCAGATTTTTCCCTATACTTGTTGATATTGACGATATTTTACTAGACAATATTTTTTTTGTTTTTTTTCTATGTTCAAGGTCAATTCCCCCCTATAAATGTTAATTTACTTGAGTGTCAAAATATACCGATGCTGGAAAGTAGAAATTATCTAAGCGACATTTTTGGGGATATCGAGTTTACACACTGTTGGGATCGGCAGATTTTTCTGCATCGAATGGTATATAATAATATCTGTCTGACGACTTTTGTGTCGCTTATCCCGTCGGTGACTTTTTTTTTCCAAAATGGAGATTACATAAAGTTTTTTGCATAATAATGAACCTTAGAGCTTTTTTACTTATTTGTCAAAACAGATCAAACAACTTGGATATTTTTTCTTTATTGCAACTAACCTTACACTTGTTGGTTAACTGTTTTTACCTGATCGTAAAATATATTTCAATGTCGTTTGAGGCATTTTTACCTATGTGTTTATGATAAAATTAACATAAAGGTAAATTATGAAAGAAACATTTCATGTGATCCACTGCAATGTAAGCAGGACTCGAACCTGCGACCCTAAGTTTCCGGCGTAGTGCTCTACCAACTGAGCTATCATATCGTTACGTCAATCACACTAAATCTTTGATTCCATAATTCTTCGCTACTGGAGCGCCCTCTGTGTCATGTGTGTTTAAAATGCTTATGCGCATTAGCCAAAAAGTAAAAATGTGGTATTTCCACATTATTAAACAGAATCGATATAAGATTCTATAAAAAAAAAATTGTTAGATTAAATTACCTGATTGTCGTATCTTAACTATTGGCGTTTATCCAAATTTACCTGCTTTGATACTATGAAACCATTGTCGCCTATCCTTTTTTACTTTGATCGACTACTGTAGCTTATCTTGAATTGCTTGAATGACAATTGAGTCGTATTTGTCGCATAGAATGTACTAAAAAACAAATATTTTCGTTAAATTGGTAGTTAGACAACTTTACCGGTTCTGTTTTATAAAATATCACACATTTAGTAGTCATTCAATATATTTACAAAGGCCGTTAGGCCCACCTGCGGTGTAAATCTGTGTCTGTGGCGCTAAGGCATTACTTTGGACTCGCTAGATGGACCCAAACGCCATCTCACTCAAACAGTGTCTTACGAGACGTCACTTATACCACACAGATTTGTAGGTAGTTTTGTTATTCTTGTTAGGATAGGATATTATTATCTCATTGCAATTGTAAAACTTGAAATTTCACGTAGTTCGTGATTTAAAATTCCTTAATGAGTACCGAGTGACTGCAGTCTTGAGAACTCTTGTGCTGTTCTCATTAGTCATAGCTATCGTTTGCTACCATACATGGTCTAGAACTACTGGAAATCTTTCAGCAGATCACACATAAAAATTGATAAAATTGAAATTTCACGTGATATCTGATGAATAAATCTTTAACATTTCTAGAGCAGTTTTTTTTTTGTATTTGCGTAGTTGGACCATAAGTTTTTGTCTTAGAGAACTTTAAATGTCTCTTCATTAATTTTAATGTTTGAAAATAAATATTTTCCTCTTATTAAAACATTAATCGTGAGGTTTTATTGTACGATAAATAGCTTTTCATGTCTGAAATATTTCCTACAAAGGCGATTAGATAATTTTTCTTGATTTATTTCATGCTGATTTATGCACATTTATATATTTACCTGACTATAAATGAGCATGCACATATATGTTGTTAACTGTGTTGATTGTTGTGTAATAGATTATACTATTTTACCTGACTAATTTCTCGGGAAACGTGTCGTTTACATAATTTTACCTAATTTTATTTTGACGGCCATTTTGCGTAAGCGACGCTAAATCCTAAGATATTCCATTAATAGATAAAATAACAAAAGCAACATGTAAAAAACATGATATTGTTTATATAAAATGAGCATCGTATGCACATAGATATTGTTTACTGTGTTGATTGTTGTGTAAAATGTAGATTATACTATTTTACCTGACTAATATCTCGAGAAACGTGTCGTTTAGATAATTTTACCTAATTCTATTTTGACAGCCATTTTGCGTAAGCGATGCTAAATTTTAAATTATTCCATTAATAGACAAAATAACAAAAGCGGCATGTAGAGAACATGATGTTGTTTATAATTATAAAATGCTTCATTTAAAAAGTAGGTCCACAGAATATTTAATAACTTTTTATTTTTTTGAAAAAGTTCGTAGTTTTTTAGATCTCCTGTAAAGTTAGCTCCGTGTCTCTTGGATAATTTTCCTTTCCAGCGTAGATACGTTTTTTTGCGGCACAAAGAGCCGTATCTTTTTTTTACGTTAACTTAGAAGTTCGATTTTTTACAGCTTCAAGGGACTGTAGACCAAAGTACGACGTTTAGACGGTTTTAATTTCAACTCGACACCTACACGCGTTACCGAGATAAAGGGTCGTGACAGAAAGACGGACGGTCAGCAAAATGATCCTATGGGTTCCGATTTTTCCGGTAAAAATACCTAAATCTATAAATAATGAGGTTTATCACTTTTAATCAGTATATATGAAATTTAGCCGATAAAAATAAAATTTCAAGATGGAAAATGTTATTCATAACCAGGCTAGTTTTAAATGTTTACCATTTTATAGTGCAAAGGTAGGTTTTGAAGTTTAAGAAGGTAATAACATATTTTGACGGTGTAATGTGATATATGAATACAATAAATAGTCCTTAATGTGTATGTATGTATGTATGTATGTATGTAAACTCTTTATTGTACATTAAAATATAATTATAAGGACATTAAACTAATGATATGTACAAAGGCGAACTTATCCCTGTAAGGGATTTCTTCCAGTTAACCTTTGAGCAAATGAGAGAGAACAGAGAAGATCCAAGAAGATAGGCAAAACTATTAAAAATGCACAGAGACACTAAAGGCTTACGCGAAAAAAAAAAAAGACAAAATCTTAAATATACCTACATAAACTTACACATTATGAATATAAATATGATAATATAAAACAAACTAATAAATAAATAAATGTGACTGTACATAATGAAGGGTATTAAACACGAGTGTGGGTTTGCCTTGCCTTCGGCTCGTTTCATAATAACATCACACGAGTGTTTTAATGCCTAATTATGTACAGTTACATATACTACTTTATCTAGCCACATATCATAAGCCTCCATGATGCATTCAGAAGTCGCACATTATAACAAATATTACCCGGTAATGGCGGTAATGAAGTTTTCTGGCAGCTGTCATTGTTTTTAATTTAGTTCAGAGACAAACTAGAGTCGGCCCTAACTATCATATCGTTCGATATCTTACTTACGTGTGACATTTGTCAAATTTGATTAAAAATTGACAATTCATTTCGAACTTAACGTCATCTCGATTGATATTAGAATAGAGGTCAAATCAAATTTCTTTGTTTTTCAGAGATGTTCGAAATTTGAATAAATAATACTATCGAAATAAGAAAGTGCTAAAAAACAGTCTATTTTTATGGTGGTCATAATGTGCCGTTCTTGAACCCATCATGGAGGGTTTATGATATTTGGATAGATAAAAGATTTAATAAAATAACAAGCTTTCGATAACTGAATGAACTTACTTATACATGACTCAAAAGTTTTTTTTTTTTCATATTATTATGCATATAAGCCTGTGCCGTCCCTTTGTCGGGTAAAGGCCTCTATCTTTTTTCCACTCGTCCTTATTTAGATCAGCAATGTCCAACCCTTTTGTAATACATCCAGTTAGTCCCACCATCTCCATCGTGATCTACCGTGACGCCGAATTTTATTGGGTGGGTGTAGATTTCTTGATCTGCAGATCGGTTGACATGCGGCAAACGTGTCAGCTCTACTTTAGTTTAGCGGTTGTCTGGGTTACGTAAGCTATTTGGGTTTTGGCGTTCCTTCCGCGATCGATTAATTTGATCCAAGATCGTTTCATTGCCCTCTGGCAAACTTAGAGAAAAAATCTGAGCATTAGTCAAAAATCAAGTCCGGGCAGTACGATGAGTCTAAATAAAGTTATATATTTTTTCATTAATTCAACTGTAATCCGATCATAATATATGGCTTTTAAACGATATGTAATAAAAATCAGGTTTTTATTTTATAAACGGTAAACAATTGGAACAGAACTTATGGCCAGGCTAGGTATGTCTAGCTAGGCCCGGCGTATATGTCAATAATTACTAACGCTCATTTAGATTTAAATATGAAGTGGGAAATTTATTGATGCAAATATGTATTCTGACTATATGTACATAAATAAGCCCTCATGCCAAAATTGTCACTTGCCTTCTTGGACTAGAAAATTATTGTAATTTTTGATAATGTATTTTTATATCATATGCCATGTACTGTACTAGTGACGCAACGAATGTGAATACTTACAATAAATATTCGTATTCGTAAATTAGCGTTTTACCAAATATTACAATGGTATTCAAAAGAACAATACTTGTTCTGCATTACGATATTCATATCTCTTAGGGTTGAATTCATAAAGATCATTAGACGTTATCATACTTAAATATCTGTATTATCAGATTTTTTTACTAACCGAAATACCTAAGGTACTCTAATATTACACAGAGAAGGGCCCTAAAACACACACCGAAAGTGTTGTTTTCTGGGAATCCTGTCTGGTGTGGGCCCATGACTGAGAATATCTAAGTATTCAAATGTGTTCGGGAATGCTAAGCAATGACAATTTTTTTTATAAGTACTTAAAATTAATAGATACCTAAATACGAAAAAAGCAGTTGAATTTTATTCTATATGAAAACGAGTGCTTTTTGTTATGTCGCATAGCGTAGTCGTGTGAAAAAACGAACTACACTCTCTTAAAATATACTTCAAACGCACGAAGACAGATCGAACCTCTGCGGGATCTGGTACTATAACAATTTTCCGTAACTAGATGGATCGCGAGAGCAAGTGACACAGCCTTCCCCTTCGACGGTTAGATTTACACTGAGCTCGCAGCCCGGGCACGGCCGCGCTCGCGGAAATTCAGTTTTTTTGATGCTTTATTAGACCGAATTTCCATTTTACTAACTTTTAAACAATACGATTAAAGATCAATGAATTGTCAATGTTCTTGCGAAAGAGCCGTGTAAATATCACTTGTAGTTTAGAAGCCTTAGGGAATTGAAAATTGAAAACGACCCTATTTCAACATTATGTTTTCCATAGTAATTATTGCTTTAAAAAAAAATCCAACTATATTTTTTTAGAAGAAATAGTCAAAAATAACATATATTTTTTTCAGATTTTTCCGTTGGCTAGATTACGAGCCTTAGGACTTTAAAAATCACCATTCCACGTACGGAGTCGCCTTAAAATGTATTTTACCCTATATATAGTTTTAAAAAATATACCTATTTGCAGTGTTTAAAATAAGTTTCAGTTATGTTAAATGGGTGTTAGATTTAATTGTTTTAGGTTAAGATCTGTAACGCGTTGGCTTTAGCTGTAAGTTATAGATATGTTATGAATAAATAAATAAATTAATTTATGGTTTGTATTGAAAATCAGTTTACTATGGAAAGGTCATGATGATTCATTTCAGGAAAAATTTAAATAGCATAACGCAGGATCGTCATTTATTTGTATGAGCTACTTTTGGAAAAAAAACCGGCCAAGAGCATGTCGGGCCACGCTCAGTGTAGGGTTCCGTAGTTGCTCATCCTTCACAATAAACTGCTGTTTTAAGCCCGAGGTTTAAGTTAAGACAGATTTTAAGCTCTATAAAAAGGTCGTAAACGCCCTAGAAACTGTAATCACTTATTACCTTCTGGAAGTCAACTTACGACCTTTTAAAGAAAAAATATGAAATTTGGCGATAACTCAAAAACGGCTTGACCGATTTTGTTCAATATAGTTTTCATTGAAAGTACTTATAAGGCCGCATTAACATGAATTTTTCCATATTTTTTTGACTTGTGGTTCAAAAGTTAGAGGGGGGGGGACACAATTTTTTTTATTTTCGGAGCGAATATTTACAAAACTACTGACTTTATCAAAAAGTAATGTTTGAAAACCCCTATTATTTTCAAGAGACCTATTCAACGACACCCCACACACTAGGGTTGAAACGAAAAAAAAAAATCACCCCCACTTTAGGTGTTCGAGAGGTACCCGAAAAAAAATTTTTTTTTTAGTTTTTATTTTACCGTTTTGTCGGCGTGATACATACACATACTCATACCAAATTTCAGCTTTCTAGTACTAATGATCACGGAGCTAAGCCGCGGACGGACGGACAGACGGACAGACGGACAGACGGACAGACGGACATGGCGAAACTATAAGGGTTCCTAGTTGACTACGGAACCCTAAAAAATGTTGAGAAATGCACCCTATAGGCGAGAACAGCCGGAAATCGTTTAGACATCCGGACATACGAGAATTTAGGGCCAAGCTGAAACAAGACGCTTCGCTGGTCCGGTCAGTTACGTTTGAGAACCGTTAACGATTACATAGTTACGATGATACATACAGTTATAAATAGGAGTCAATTGATAAACGGACGACATTTGCCACTAACGGTTTTTTTCGAGGGCAGTATAACCGACTTTTTTCTTGGTTTTGTAAATAATCTTCTTAAAACTATCGTGAGTCATATTTAATTATAGTATTAAGCGGTTTACACTCACGTGGAATTGTCAGGCACGGCCCGAAATGTTTCGAACTCGCATGGAGCCTTTCATCAGAGACCTACCCGTACAGCGATTCCTAATAATTTCTCGTGACTGTAAACCGCTTAATACAATCATTAGTCTTATATATAGAGGGTCAATTCCTCCTAGGTAAAACTAAATCACTTTATAGTCTGTAAGCCCACCCTAAAATTACCTACGTACATCACGATAAAACGCATGGCGCAGAGTCGGACAAGTTAGCAAAGAAAATTGCCAGGAAGTTTGAGAAAATCCTTCTCTTCCGGTCAAAATTTTAATGGTGTAAATACAGTGACGTAAATACGATACGTAAATAAGAATTTAGGGCCAAGCTGAAACGAGAGTCTTTGCACATTTGGCCACTTACGATTGGGAACTGTTAACGATTACATAGTAAAGTTGATACGCACACAGTTAGGGGTCAATTGATAAACGGACGACATTTGCTCTTAACGGTTTCTTTCGAGGCCAATATGGCTGACTTTCTTGTCGGTATCTCACTAATAAAGGCGAAAGTTTGTGAGTGTGTTTAATATGTGTATGTTTGATACTTAATTACACGTTCAAACGACTAGACTGATTTTGATAAATTTAGGCATGAAGGTAGCTGAACCCTGGGTTAACAAAAAGATACTTTTTATACCGAAAAATGTAGTGTTCCCGTGTCACGAGCGCAGCCATTTTGAAATAAATTCGCGAGGTCTACTGCCAACAGGAGCCGCAAGTTTTTCGTTTTGGCTTATTTAGCACATTGTCAAACAACGGTGTCTTTTTCAAGAATAACAAGAACACACCAGTAAAATAAAGTACTTAAATAAAGTTACTCACGTGTTTATAAAAAAAAAATTGGGCAAGTGCGAGTCCGACTCGCGCATGAAGGGTTCCGTACCTATTCATATACAGGGTGTCCCTAAAACCAACGCCAAAATGAAGAGGGGTGATAGAACAGCTCATAAGCAACCATATTAAGTCAATTTGACCTTAATAAAAAGTTCATGGTTTTCGAGATATTTGCGTTTTTTTTAAAACTCGTGACTTTTGATGCCCTGCTTCAGTATGTCCATTGCCACCACTGCAAATTTAGGTATTTTATAAATCTGTTTTTTGCAGGATGTTACTATTACTGGGAATTTGATTTAAAAAAATAAATGTTTTAATTAAAAAAAAAAACTTGTAAAAGCGGTAAAAAAAAAATTAAAAAAATGAAATGCTATCCAGTAGTGTCCGACCGAAACACGTTTTTCTGCCGAAACCGAAACCGAAACCGAAGGTTCGGTTCTGATTACAGTTTCGGCCGAAACCGAAACCGAAACCGAACCTTTTATAAACGGGATTATAACGTTTTATAAAATGTCAGCGGGCCGTTCTTTCTAGATTTAATATGAATACTTACAATGAAAATTTTCGCTGACATAATTGACCGATGGAGCAAAGCGTTTCAGTTTCAGCTTGGCCCAAAATTCTTTCATATGTGCGGATAATTGGATGCTTTTCGGCTGTTCTCGCCTGGAGGTCGAATTGCTTAACTGATTCTCATGAAGTTTTGTGAGTAGGTTTGATAGGTATAGGTACTTAGATTATTTTTGTCGATTAGAGAAATTTCAAGAAAGTGGAGATGATGTTATTAAAACTATCGTGAGACATCTTTACTAATTATAAAAAAAACGGTATAAACTCACACAGTGACAGTGGGTCGCGAGTCGCGTAGTAGCACGGATCTACCCCTGATGAAGAGCTCCAAATGAGTTCGAAACATGTCAGGCCGTTCCTGACAATGTTTACGTGAGTTTATACCGTTTTTTATAATTAGTAAAGTGGAGATGGATATAGAGTGGAGTGGGGGTGGAAAAGGTAAAAAATGCAAATTTCAGCAATTACACAACAAACTCACGTTTCACTTGTTCAATTCATATTTTAACATTGAAACTTGGTCTAAATTAAATTAGCCAAAAAATGAAAATGTAGCCTTACCAGCTGTAATACTGTACTGAGGCAGCGATATTTTAATTGTAGATGGTATAAAAAGAAACAAGTTAAAACATAGCAACAAAATAATTGATTGAGTTTTAATTTTTATAATTGCAATCAGGTGGTCTCGTGACGCTAATTCAAACTTACTAATTGTATTACATACACGCAACAATGACGAATTCTAAAGTTGTTTTATGAAATAAGTAAACTTCACTTTTATTCTAAATAACGAATATCACCGTCAATTTGTTTGTAAATTAAGAGAATTTGCGTTAAAAATTACACTATGAGATGATAAATTCAAAACACAAACTAAATTAAGTAGTGATATTTAAATATACGTATTTATCAAACAAACTCACAAAATTTCATGAGAATCGGTTGAGAAATGCGACATTAAGGCAATAACAGCCGGTAAGCGCATGGACATCCAAACATCAGGGCATACGAAAGAATTTGTTGGCCAATGCTGAAACGGAAATGCGTTGCTCGCTCGGTCAATTACTTAACATTATTCGGGGAACAAACACAAACGTCACCTGACTGAGCAAAGTGATTCAGCAGATTCCGGCAGAGTCCGGCGAGCGACGCCATATTGCGAACCGCGCCGACTGCCGAGCGCATCCGACGACGTTAGCGGAACGCGACCCGGAAGTACGATGTTGGAAGTTTCGGCGCGGCCGAAAGGTTCGGCTGTTTTTTGGCCGAAACCGAACCTTTGGCCGAAACATGATTTTTAGGCCGAAACTGGCCGAAACCGAAACCGAAACCGAAACTTCGGTCGGTCACTACTATCCAGGGATATTTTTTGTTTTGCAAACAAGCTGCGGTAGCAGAAATGCTGAGCAATTGAATTTTTGTCTGCCCATAGGTATTTTGTCAGAGAAAGCAACAGAAGCGAGGAATAAGGACTTCAGGAACAGGAACACCCGAGAACACCGCACAAGAAAACTTGGAAGGAAGGAAAACAATGAAGACATTCTTCACTACCTGTTGTTGACTTCACACCCTTACCTGTCGCATATTCGCCCGAAGTATTTGATCCGTGTGAAGATGGATTTGCTGCTGGAAGCTATGGAGCTACTAGTAGAATCAGTTGATCATACAGGAGAAGATATTTAGGAAAAACATTGTCATGGTCCTATACCAAAGGTCTTTTTCAAGGCCAATACGAGTCCTTTTCAGGACTCCCAAAAGCCCTTTTCAGGGCTACACATATTCATGTCTACTCTGATGCATCAATCTACTCATTTTTTAACACACCTACACCCGCCATCAAAAACCATTCACATCATCTCAGTGAGTCATACTATAAAAATGTATAAAATTCAATTGGTCAGCATTTCTGCTGCCGCAGCTTGTTTGCAAAACAAAAAATATGCCTGGATAGCATTATTTTTTTGCTTTCATATATAAAAAATTGGTTAATGTGTTATTTTTGAGAAAAAAAAAATGCTAAAGTTCTTATTCCATACATTTTTTTTATTATTTTTTTTACCGCTTTTACAAGTTTTTTTTTAAATTGCAAGGAACATTTATTTTTTTAACTCAAATTCCCTATCGAATGCAATTTTTTTATAGGGAAATAGGCAATGTCCCACTTTACGTGATTTTGGAACCACTGGCATGCTGGTTTCGCCCTGTCTCAGCGAGTGTAATACGACCGGCATAAAACACACCTTACTAGAAATCTATTTCGGCGTTCAAAAAGGTGTTCAATTAACTCGACGCCTAGTACGTGACGTTTCGTTGCGCTTACCAAAACTGATGAATTGGTAAGATATTTTAATTTTGTTACAAATATTGATGCACATATCAGATTTGGTAAGCGCAACGATTCGCTAAGAATCAGGACCAAATCACTGGATTCCTAAGATCCTTTCACGTGTACTTCTAAATATAGCAGGATTGATGAAGCGATTCCAATTGATGAAGTACCTAATACGAGTATTTCTATATTTATTATAATAGCTACAAATTATTAGAATCGTGAGATTGAACTGCCTTGCCTTGAATTGGCACAAGTAAAGCACGTAGGTGTGTTAGTGACTGTTCAATCACACCTACATGTAAAGCACGTAGGTGTGTTAGTGACTGTTCAATCACACCTACATGTGTTAGTGACTGTTCAATCACACCTACATGTGTTAGTGACTGTTCAATCACACCTACATGTGTTAGTGACTGTTCAATCACACCTACATGTGTTAGTGACTGTTCAATCACACCTACATGTGTTAGTGACTGTTCAATCACACCTACATGTGTTAGTGACTGTTCAATCACACCTACATGTGTTAGTGACTGTTCAATCACACCTACATGTGTTAGTGACTGTTCAATCACACCTACATGTGTTAGTGACTGTTCAATCACACCTACATGTGTTAGTGACTGTTCAATCACACCTACATGTGTTAGTGACTGTTCAATCACACCTACATGTGTTAGTGACTGTTCAATCACACCTACATGTGTTAGTGACTGTTCAATCACACCTACATGTGTTAGTGACTGTTCAATCACACCTACATGTGTTAGTGACTGTTCAATCACACCTACATGTGTTAGTGACTGTTCAATCACACCTACATGTGTTAGTGACTGTTCAATCACACCTACATGTGTTAGTGACTGTTCAATCACACCTACATGTGTTAGTGACTGTTCAATCACACCTACATGTGTTAGTGACTGTTCAATCACACCTACATGTGTTAGTGACTGTTCAATCACACCTACATGTGTTAGTGACTGTTCAATCACACCTACATGTGTTAGTGACTGTTCAATCACACCTACATGTGTTAGTGACTGTTCAATCACACCTACATGTGTTAGTGACTGTTCAATCACACCTACATGTGTTAGTGACTGTTCAATCACACCTACATGTGTTAGTGACTGTTCAATCACACCTACATGTGTTAGTGACTGTTCAATCACACCTACATGTGTTAGTGACTGTTCAATCACACCTACATGTGTTAGTGACTGTTCAATCACACCTACATGTGTTAGTGACTGTTCAATCACACCTACATGTGTTAGTGACTGTTCAATCACACCTACATGTGTTAGTGACTGTTCAATCACACCTACATGTGTTAGTGACTTTTCAATCACACCTACATGTGTTAGTGACTGTTCAATCACACCTACATGTGTTAGTGACTGTTCAATCACACCTACATGTGTTAGTGACTGTTCAATCACACCTACATGTGTTAGTGACTGTTCAATCACACCTACATGTGTTAGTGACTGTTCAATCACACCTACATGTGTTAGTGACTGTTCAATCACACCTACATGTGTTAGTGACTGTTCAATCACACCTACATGTGTTAGTGACTGTTCAATCACACCTACATGTGTTAGTGACTGTTCAATCACACCTACATGTGTTAGTGACTGTTCAATCACACCTACATGTGTTAGTGACTGTTCAATCACACCTACATGTGTTAGTGACTGTTCAATCACACCTACATGTGTTAGTGACTGTTCAATCACACCTACATGTGTTAGTGACTGTTCAATCACACCTACATGTGTTAGTGACTGTTCAATCACACCTACATGTGTTAGTGACTGTTCAATCACACCTACATGTGTTAGTGACTGTTCAATCACACCTACATGTGTTAGTGACTGTTCAATCACACCTACATGTGTTAGTGACTGTTCAATCACACCTACATGTGTTAGTGACTGTTCAATCACACCTACATGTGTTAGTGACTGTTCAATCACACCTACATGTGTTAGTGACTGTTCAATCACACCTACATGTGTTAGTGACTGTTCAATCACACCTACATGCAAAAACAATACTTGTACGATTCATCATCATCATTATTATAAGAGTTTTACTTTTGTCGGTGCAGTTTCTCTCCAGCCCGTCTAGAACAACTACGATTCGCGACTTGTCGGGCGACATAGCGTCACCCGTCACTCAGATTCAGATTCAGATTCTTTATTGGTAAAATAACAATTTTACAAATCAATGTTAACAATAAATAGGTACCTACATACATAAGTAGGATATGTTGTTTTAATAATTTTATATAAAGATGTTACATTATAATTATTTGTATTCAATTGTTCAAAATTTTTTGTTAATGTTTTCACTCTCGCACAGTATAGCACCGAAAGGGATCGGTATAGAAATAATCCTTTTGCTTGAGCGAATCCACTTAGCTTTGTACCCGATGAACAATACTCATTATCTGTATTGTTAACGGTGGCCACAGCTGCCACTTCGAAATGTAAGGCGTTATAAGTGCAAATTACTTTTACACTAAATTAGTCTTTAAGTCAAACGAAATAAGGTTTACTCTTAAACAAAGAGAACAGAGATGTTGGCCACTTCATTGTCATTATAAGCATCGATAGGAACTTCACTGCTCTTTCACTTACGAAGTGACCAACATCTGTGTTCTCTTTGTTTAAGAGTAAACCTTATTTAGCCACAGCTAACAATACAGATAATGAGTATTGTTCATCGGGTACAAAGCTAATGGGATTCGCTTAAGAAATGGGCTTCGAACTATAATGTACAGGTCCCAGTTGTGCTAGAGGTGAGGTCGCGCGAGTCAGCGTCTCCTGTCTTGCTCGCACGGTATTGAAAGGAAAGTGACAGATAGTTGAGATAGTTTTTGTCGCGCGGCAAAAAGTCGCGTGTCAATGTTATGCTACACGTGCATCCATTATTTAAGAGCCCACCATGCAAAATTCGTCAGGTGAATGATCCTAGATCTCAACATCCATAGTAATAAAAAATCTGTCCCTTAGAAATAAGAAACTTAAACAGTTTTTCTTCAATCTTGTCAACGTGAAAACACAATTGGTAATATTTTTTTCGATACTTTTATGTTTCAAACATAACCCTTTTTAGGGTTCCATAGCCAAATGGCAAAAAACGGAACCCTTATAGAATCATCATGTCTGTCTGTCCGTCTGTCCGTCTGTCCGTCTGTCCGTCTGTCCGTCTGTCTGTCCGTCCGTATGTCACAGCCATTTTTTTCCGAAACTATAAGAGCTATACTGTTGAAACTTGGTAGGTAGATGTATTCTGTAAACCGCATTAAGATTTTTATGCAAAAATAATAAATATTGGGGGCTCCCCATACTTAGAACTGAAACTCAAAATTTTTTTTTCATCAAACACATACGTGTGGTGTATCTATGGATAGGTCTTCAAAAATGATATCGAGGTTTTTAAAATATTTTTTTTCTAAACCGAATAGTTTGCGTGGCAGACGCTTCCAAAGTGGAAAAAAGTTGGTCCCCCCCCTCTAACTTCTAAAATAAGAAAATGAAAAATCTAAAAAAAACATATGATGTACATTACTATAAAAACTACCAACGAAAATTGTTTTGAACGAGATCTAGTAAGTAGTTTTTTTTTAATAACTAACTTTGCACCTAATTTATATGGGGCGCTATACATACCACGTGCAAACTTAACTTAACCACTTAGGGATTTCATTTCATTTATTTATTTCATGGAACAATATCAATTGTGTTTGAAACACTATTAGATGCCCTGTCTTAGTGTAACACTTACTGTTATGGTTACTACCTACCTACCTATTTAGTTTGATTCTAAAGAATCTAAAGTGTCTGGCTAATAGTTATCTACCTACTTTTAAGGTTAAGTTAACGTTTTTTAAGCATAAGGATACAACCCGCACAAAACAAAATTTAAAATTTTAACTGTGAGTGTAAAGCTCACATCATCTTTTTTGTGTGGATTTGATCGTTGTCATTAAAAGGCGTCCTAGTTAAGTTTTTAATGGTACTATTGTTAAAAAAGTGAGTGCAATACTCGCCAATAAACTTCGTGTTTGGCGAAATTTGTTGTAAAATGTGTACCATGCTTTTTTGAAATAAATAAATTAAAAAAAATAATAATAATACATAAAATTAAACAATAAAAAGACCTTAACTAAATTACGTGTAGGTAAGTAGGTACATTGCAAGGAGTCAATATTATAAACATGTCAAACAAAATCATTATCAAAATTAAAGCAAAGATATTAAAAACGTTTCAAAATTATGGATGAAAAGTGTTTGTGCGGAACCCTCGGTGCGCGAGTCTGACTCGCACTTGGCCGGTTTTTTTAGATATTTTCGGTTGGATCCTCAAAACCCTTCCGTTTTTAACAATGTTTTTTAGCTTAATAGATGCACAATTATACCTAAGTTCTCAAAAACTGTAAAACTATTTTCAATATAAAATGCACACGTTTATGACAAAACTGTGAAAACATGATTTCCGCGCTTCCGAACACACATTTCCATCTCGCTCACGCTTACGCTCAGTGACAGAGAGAGCTATAGCCAACGCGTTGGCGCCCTGTTAACGCCAGTTCTTTGGCTTCTCGTTACGAAGCCAAGTCTACCTTATTTTTCATTTCTTTTTATTTTACACAAGTAACTAAGCAAAGTTTGTACTATGGGTACTAGATGACGATATATATTAGGTTTTAAATACATATAATGACATCCATTTTAGTGAACTCATATTCTTCACTCTCGCTCTGTCTCTTTCTATTCCCCCTCCCCAGGAGCGTTGAACGTTTAACGCAACAGTGCTTTCCTACCCCCTCCACGATAGCGTTAAACGTTTAACGCAACCGTTAAATGTTTAACGCAACCGTTAAATGTTTAACGCAACCGTTAAATGTTTAACGCAACCTTGTTGGAAGTCGCATTAGAAGTTTCACTTCAATAAATTTCGAGATAAATTTTTAATTCGAGTTCATCACACAAATATTTGCCCTGGCCGGGATTCGGACCCTGGACCGCCGGCTCAGTGGGCAGCTGCACTTACGTTACCATACGTCCGGATTTGTCCGGACATGTCCGGACTTTTCGACTCTTGTCCGGACTTTGTCCGGCCCTTTAATTTGCCCGGCTTTTTTCAAATAAGTTGGAATAATGAGTAACGCACCCCGCACCTACCCCCTCGCAAATCTCGCAATGTGAGCGTCTACCTACTACCATGCCTACCTATTTTGGTGACTAAAAAGTCCGGACTTTTTTCGATTCGTCCGGCTTTTTGGCAGGACTTTTCAAATTCCTAAATGGTAACCCTAGCTGCACTAGAATCTGCGACAGTCGGGTCGTCAACGCGTTTTTCTTTATCTGGTCCAAATAACTAATCCTCGACCTTTCTCTCCCTCCTCTAATTTTTTTCCTCTATTATCGTCTGTATTTGATAGTGCTTTGCCCGATGGTTGACTGGTAGAGAATGCCTAATGGCCCTAAGCCCGCTTTTTGTTCGATCTGTTTTTCATTTGTGCAATAAAGATTAAATAAATAAATAAATAACTTGTCCATTGGTTATATAGGTACGGTGTCCTGTATTAAATGGACAACCTTCTAACCCGAATAAAAAAAAATACTTATCGACAGATTATCTAAAACTCCATGAGACATTTTTTTTTTGCTAGACTTTACTTTTTTGATAAAAAAGTGACTGAGTCAAGAAAAACTGCCATATTTCCTCGCCGCCATAGCAGAACGCCGAATTTTTACTTGCCACCTTGCTTTACGTAACACTATTACATCTTAACCCTTAAATGCATGAATTAAAAAAACACAATATTATAAAATATTGTTTTATTTCAAATAAATGTTTCTAGTTTTCAACCAGTAATTCATTTTTGTTTATGTAAGCTGCATCTTACACCATGCATTTAAGGGTTAATAAAAACATATAAAACACAAACTTACTAAAAATTCTGTCACAGTTTCAAAACCTCGTATCTAGTAAGTAGATTGGCACTAAGATACGAGCTTTGTTTTAAGTAGGTTACAAATGTAACATACCTAGTTAGTTTTGGTTGTCAACAGATAATATAATAATAATATGTACATGCATGCCTATTGTCGTATTGTTTTATTGTTGACTCAAAAGGGGTCATGCTTTTTATTATCAATCATCAATATCTCTTATATCAATAGAAAACAATAATAGAGAAGAATATACTATGGCTAATAAACAACTTTATCATATTTTATAATAATGAATTAATTAGTAATTACTAGAACGAGAAAAGGCATCATTTCTAACCCCTGACGAAAAAAGAGGGGTGTTATAACTGTTATAAGTTTAACATGTGTATCTGTGTATTTGCGTGTATGTCTTTGGCATCATAGCTCCCAAACGGATGAACCAATTTGAGTGCGGTTTTTATAATCGAAATACTTGTCTGTCGCGATGCTTCCTAGCTATGTTTGATGGAAATAGGACCAGTAGTTTCCAAGATATTCAGCTTTGATTGAAACAAATGACCAGGCCACAGCCAAAATTGTAGCTATGAACTCCAAATTTTGTAGTTTTGTTAAATTTTAGTAGCATTTTCTATATCACTCGTTGAAAGAAGGTCTCATGACGACCAGCTACTTGTCTCGTATTTTTAACAAAACTACATCTCGAAAATGTTCACTTAAAAACTGTTTCTGCTAAAACCAATGGTTGATTGGTACAGAATGCTTTGGCATCAAGTCCGCCATTGGTATAATTTTTGTGAATAAAATAAAGTTTAAATAAATGTAACAACTTAAGTGTAACGTGGGAATATGAATATGTAAGATACCAATGATCTTATAATATTGTTCATAATAACTTAAAATTCTGTGATAAACAAACAAACAAATTTAAAACTTAAAGTGGATTTTGTGATTTTGTCCGTTAGGTACAAACTTTGTGGGGTGTTAATAATGTTACGAAGTGTTTATTATTTTAATGGAAAACAAGTTTCTTTGAAATCATATCTAAATCTACATCATTATTATCTATAAATAAAATAAAATAAACATTATAACTTTAAAAGTAAACATACTAAAATATAGTTAGGTTTAACTTAGCTTAATTTATAAATTAATGAAACATGTAATGTCTCATTTTGTTTAATGTGGGTACATCACAATTTTAATTTAGCGGAGCGGGAGCGAGGGTAGCGAAGTGGCTAACGCGCTGGGCCGGTAATCCAGAGGTATCGGGTTCGATTCCCGGTCCCTTCCACCAGGTAGCTCCTTTTTCAATTTTTCTTTAAGCTTTGATCTTTGTATTCATAGTTTAGCTAAATTTATTCTAAATACTAAAGTAAAAATACGCATGCCGTTATTTTTATTGCACAAACATAATGCATTATAAATTATAACGTATAATAATAAATAATAAGTAACGTTACGTATTTATGTCAAAAAACATTATGTCAAACCGCTCATGCAAATTGGCAACATTTAATATTCGTTTTTTGGTCTGAATATCTGCAGAAAACACCTACATAGCATATTAACATAGTATATCTTAATTATTACTAAAATAGCTATAACTGGTTAAACTGGAAATTGATGACATTCAGTGGATTAAAAAGCAACAAGTGTGTCCTGGTTTGAGTGGTGTCCTGCCGGTTCAAAATCAAATCAAATCAAAATAATTTGTTCAGTAACTTTATTTTTAACTTTTTTGGCATGTTTTTTTTTTATATTTAAAAAAGTATTCATCACTTGGCCGAAAAGAACACCGCTCTTCTGTATAGTGTTGTTACAGCTGGCTTATGAATAATATATGAAAAAAATATTCATAATTATTATAATGAATAACATATAATATATCTACAAGTTTCAAAAAAGGTTCTAATACCTTCTATACATCCCCATATTATGTCTAATAATAATAATTAAATAATATGTTACTTAAAAATCCAAATATTAAAATTTTACATTTAAATTGTTGTGTATAAAATGTAAATGTGGAATTAATTGTAAAGTAATGTATAAAATATAAATAAATGGCTATTCTATTCTATTCTATTCTATATATATATATATTTAAATATCATTGTATTATTATAGGAAAATTAGGAAAATCAGAACCCGATTTTAAAGTACTTAAGGTTAAGTACAATTTTTTCTAAATTATTTTTTTTAATGAAAATTTTACTTAATGTTTCTTTGGTCTGCTGCTCGTATTACATTTTTTTTGTATTTTAAATGTGGCATTGCGGCAGATACTTAACTCGGTCAAATTTGACCGTTTTTGTTCATTTACGGGAGTTCACGGAACCATAAACAATGTTGCAAGCGAAATAAACGCACGTCCTAACAAATAGCGAGATTTCAATACCCTTTCATTATGAAACCTACGATAGCAAATTCCTTACGCCACCCATGAAGAAACAAAATGTCTAGCAGATATTTTTTATTCACAAATGTAGAAAAAACCGCAGATTACAACTTTTTTTACCATAAAACCGTTATGGCGTTTTTGATTGTTATGTACAAAGTTTAAAATACAGTTTGGAACTTTGTTTGTGGATACTATGGGTTCGACATAAAGCTCATTTTTGTATCTCATTTGTTTTATTGATTGGAATGGTATGTTTGTTGCTGAGCTGCATTCCAATGGTTGTATAGATATGAATAATAGGATTGCTAGTTTCTAGCGGACATTCGTGCCTTACATACAGCGTCTGGACATTTCGGATTTCTAAACGGAAAGGTTAAAAAGAGATTTGTTTCATCCAGGTTCCTTCTCACCCTAATGTCATATTTTCAAAAGTAAACAGATATAGGCTTGTAAAAGTAGTGTGGCTTATTGAAAAATACCTTTTCTCGGGTGTAGGTACATAGTTAAAAGGAAATTTAGCCACCCACTCATATCACAAATTTATTGTCACTCAGTGAACTATGTTTGAAGTTCACTAAATTTAATAAATTACATCCGTAATGAGGCGATCCAACAGAGGACTAATGTCATTGAGAATAACCTCCCTCCCTCTCAGATTAGATGTAACGACGATCTACGCAAGATGGCTGGCAAGAGTAGGACGATATTGACCGCGGATCGGACTCAGTAGCTTAAAATTTGGTAGTGAGCTATAATAATGGTGGTGATGATGAGTTTGATGACACATTTATCTAAACTATTCAAATGTAGGGCTAAGGGAAAGAACTGGCTAAGTGACATTTACAATTACAGAATATGGAAGTTGTCAAATCCTTTATAGCTGCATGTATACCCTAAATAAAAATATAGCTAGGACAAATCGCGCCCCAGCGTTTACCCCTGTTTTAGATAGTCATACTCATAATTATGATGTACTGAACATTTTGTGGCCATAGACTATAAAAATAATTTAACAGAAAACCAGTCTTAGATAGTGTTTCCCCTTATCCCGTAAAATGTAATAGATTTTAAGGACAACATCGTAGCTAAAGTAAGAAGGAATGACTATTATTACACGTGGGTGGACGTCAATATAGTTACTTATATTATAATATAGGATACCCATAAGAACACTGACTCACACAAGCTAATTATCATTTCTATAGTCTATTCTATTCTATTTTTTTAAAAATGGCAACCGGTGACGGTCACAGTTAAGCGACCATTACTGCCAATGTCTCGTTGCCAATCGCACTCGGCGACTAGATAGAGGATTGATACCACATTGTACGGTGAGTTGATAATAACGTGCTTTTTGTAAAGTGATAGCGATTTACAAAAAACCACGCGGACTATCGGGTCTTGACCCAGGAAGGGCTATGTACGCTTCAAGTTGAATTCTTCATTAGCTATTCACACATTCGTTTGATCACTGCACAATACGCTATCAATACTACACATTGAACAACAAAAATGAATAAATAACGAACAACAAAACTTAAACGCATGCGGCCATCTTGTGTCACGGACCGGAAGCCATTTCTATTTTTTTTTATATTATGTATATTTATAAAAACTAGCGATCCAGTGTAACACATCTATAAGCGTATACGCAGATAACTTCACAGCGGCCATTAAAGTTTAGTTTTCGAACCGCCGCGCGAGGCACAGGTCGCGTCCATTCAGCCAACGAAAACTTCGTTTTAAAACAACAACGGCCGTTTTTAAAAACAAAAGTGACAGTTGACCTAATTACATTTATAACGATATCATAACTAACTTTAGACTTTTATAAACAATGAAAAAGTGTTTTAAGGTGTGACCAGTGACTTTTAAGCGCAAGGACGTATTGTAGTGTTCCGTAGCATGATTTCGTAATTAAAATAATACAAAATGGAGGACGTGTACACGATCAAAGTGAGGACTAAGCCTGATACTAGGAACTGTTATCCTTCCGAGCGAAGATACTCTGCTTCAACTGTATCGGGACTGGCGTGGGTGCATTTAGCGTTAGCTGCTACATCTTTTCTCTTAGCTTGCTTAGCATTGGTTAACCCACACTCAGGTATAAAAAGATTGACTTTAAACGACACCGAAGAACGGACTGTCAACAAAAGCGAGCTAATATTTAATTTAACTGAATCCACGGAAGTGAATGATGCTGAAAACATTAGTAACATAACCAATGAGGCAAGTTATGACAGCCACGAAAGTAGTTATATATTGGTTTTAGCGCCGAGTTTAATAACAGTGTTCGCTACCGCTGCCGGCATTGCTTCCATAATGGCTTCAGTGCGGTGGTATATAGACCATAATATAACCTGGCTATTTATAATGTCAATTTTATCGACGATTTTCGCATTCGTGTCGTTTACAATGATCATCGTCTGGTTTGTAACGACATCGGACACGGATTTTTCGGAGTTTTACAAAGATAAAATTCCATTTAAAGATCAGCTGATCGTCCGACACACGGATGTCATAATAAAGAATAAGACTCATATGATTATAGCTTTGAATACACCTAAAGACGAAGAGGAAGATTCATATGTGTTTACAAAGCGGGTTCTATCAATTAACATAATGATAGCCGCCTTTCTGGAGCTCCTCTGGTCTTTACTAAGTCTAAAAATATCATATAAAGGCATGAGAACAAATTACAAAGACGACACTGAACCGAGGAGCAATTGTATATCAGTAGTAACAACAATAAAAGGAAACAACACAAAAAAACTACCAAGAAACGCAAAGCTCCTCCCACCAAAACCAGATCTCATAGAACACTATCCAAGCAAGAAGATAAAACGTATCTTCCTAGCGCAAAGCGACAATGGTTTTTATTTAAAAAATCAGAATTCGAAAAAACAGAACGACGATACCAGTTCCGAATTGTATAAGGAACGAATGATGAATTTTTTGAATCGCTGCGCTTCTTCGGAAGTTTCCAATCCGGAACAGACCCCAAGCGTTCAGTCCGAAACGGCATTAAATACAATTCCAGAAATAACGGTCCAAGTAAACGAAAGGGCTACTCCAGTGAGCTGGGGTGATACGCCTGATCATACAATTTATAACCAAAACAACATAAATTTTGATAAGATTTTCAACTTCGCGAAAGACAAAGAAAATGAAGAGCCGAGTGAAAATAGTGATCGAGTGGAAAAAACTTAGAAAGTGTTGTGTTTAGTGATGCTACGGTAGCTGGCGATTACAGACTGTTTAATACAGCGGTATAGCGTTATGTTTTTATTGACGATTAATTATGCCTTTGTGATTGTATTAATAACCTTTTGTACGACTTTGCTCTAACTTAAGCGATAATTAAAATGATAATGTAGCACATGTCATGATTTCCTTTTTCATAATCGCTTTTTATGATCAATTTGTTTTGAAGAATTTTCACGATTTACGATTGTTTACACTAATCGACCTAGTCCTAAACTATGCTATAAAGTCCGTCACTTTTGAACACCAAAATATGGAGTACAAAAGTAACGAACCTATTTATTCCACAACTATATACTATACAACAAACCTTACCTACGAGTACCACCTGATGTAATCACTACAAAATATATAAAACGTTACATTATGCGAAACGTTAATTTAGGTCAAAAAGGTTTATGTCAAAAATTGAGAATCACTCGAATAGTGATCCTAAATAAAAAACAAACCTTTAAATACCTATCTGTAACGTCTAAAAAAAATCTATTTGATACACAGATATTATCATGGATTTAAATATAGGATATTTATTCGCGCTAGCGTGTATGTGAAATCACACCATCGCAATGTAGTCTGGTATCTTGCTGAAAGCGCAAAAATTACTATATATTGACATTTTCCAAGTACTTTTGGAAACATATTTTAATAATTAACTTAAATTGACTACAGCACCCTATTAGTGTGAAGTCTTTTGCAATATTTTATTTTTAACCTTTTTAATCAAAATATTTATTAAAAGACAAAAACTTAGCAAAATACATGTCACAGCATCCACAGCACAGGTTTCGTCCAATCAAAATAGATGATTTTGCAATTGGCAATGACCTGGCCAATAACGGCTACCGGTAGGTATTGTAAGTAAAAGAAACGGTTCGGTGTGTCCAATTGATTGCATTGGTGTGAAAATTCGTTGTAATGTATCGTGATCATGCAATGAATGTTGTAAGATAGTGTAGCTAAGTGTATGCCACTGTACTGAAAGTAAAATGTATTTATCTATTATGCTTGTTACAAACGTTGCATTATGCAAAACATATATCAGATCAAAACGTTAGCTGCTGGATCGATAAATACCTTTAAAAAATAATAACACGAAAATAGAAAATAAATAAATAATAAGTCGGGACATTGACAGTTTTTTTTTCTTCGGTTTCCGCGACTGTCACACATTTAAATAAAACAATTTAAACGGATTATAAATTGTAAAATATATAAAACACATACAGTGAAACATAAATACCTTCCTTTTTGAAATCAGTTAAAACAATCACACTAATTGAATATAATATTACAAAGGCGAAAGTTTTCGCGTGTATATGTGTTAATAAAAATCGGCATAGTGGTAGCTGACACCCTGGAATAACAAATTGTTTTTTTTTTTTAAGTCATAGGGGGCAAACGAGCAAACGCTTACTTACTTGGTTACTTTTTGTTCTGAATAAATGTGCGCAGCCAGTACGACATAGATTCTGAATCCACATAGCGTATACCTCTACTATCGAGAAAAAACATATATGAATGCCTTTGGAAAACTGAATATTTCAAGGTGATTGTACAACTTGTTACTTTTATGGGTAATCAAGCAACTCGCATTTGTCCTTATTAGCTATATATGCGATTTTATAAAAGGTAAAAAGCATTGACGGCTTCTCATGGCCACATGAAAGGCCTGGGAGGTCTAGAATCGGTCTACTATACCTACGTGTAACGAACAAGTATTATTATTATTATTTAAGAGTTTCACTCTTGTCGGTGCAGTTCTCTCCAGTCCGTTCCACTTAACGCCAGTTCTTTGACTTCCCGATACGACCCGACGTCTGCCTTTTTCTTGATCTGGTCCAAATAGCTAATCCTCGGCCTTCCTCTTCCTCTCCTTCCTTCAATTTTCCCCTCCATTATTTTATCTTTTGTATTAGATCGTCGTGTCGTATCAAATGACCCATCATTTTCCCTCTTCGAGTTTCTATTGTATGAAGTATATGTCTCTTCTCCTTTACCCTTTCCAATACTTCCTCATTGGTGACTCTTTCTGTCCAGCTTATTCCCTCCATCCTTCGCCAGCACCACATCTCGAACGCCTCAAGATTTTCTCTGTCCCGTTGTGTCATGGTCCATGTCTCGCAGCCATAAAGTGCAATGCTCCAAATATAACTTTTAATAAAACGTTTTCTTATAGATTTGGCCATTTTTGACTTAAAAATATGTTTTTTACTGTGAAAAGCGTTTTTAGCTATTGCTATTCTAGTTTTAATATCTGTAGTGCATCTCGAGTCTTCTGTTATTATACTGCCTAAATATTGAAATTGTCGGACTTGCTGTAGTACTGTGTTATTTATTTTAATTTCATGTATTTCTCTGTGTTTAGATATTATTAGTGTCTTGGTTTTATTTAAATTTATCTTTAAATCGTTGTCTCGGAAAGTTGTGTCCATTATGTTTAAAATTGTTTCCGTGTGCTGTTTTCCGCTAAAACTGCTATATCATCTGCAAATCTAATAAATTTAATTCTATTTCCGTTAAATTTAACACCTTCTGTTGTATTTTCTATAATTTTATCAATTGCACTTTGAATGAATAAGTTGATAACATTCGAGTATTTAATTAGTTCGATGTAAATATTATCACTACCAGCAGCTTATCTATTTCCTATGCTATTTATTGCTTTGTCAAATTTTTCTCTCATAATCACCGGTCCCTTTTTGTCTTCGTCTTCCTCTGACTCCTGTCCTATGTCATCTATATGTAATCCTTCCCCATCATATAGAAGTTCTATGTATCTTTTCCATCTTTCCATTATGAGTTTGTTATCCAATAGTAATTCGTTATTTTCATTTAGTATTGCAGTGCTTCTAGTTTTATTTGCTTTGTTTAAATTCTTAATACTGTTGTACGCTTTGTCGATTTGCCCTTTATTCATATGTTTGTCTATGTTTTCACATTCATTTTCTATATATTGTTGCTCGCTTTTTCTACATTCTAATGTTATTTAAGTATAGGTAACTATAATCAGTAATCACTATTAACCAAAAAAATACCGACTTCTGCGAAAAATAAACTTATTCCGAGAACAAATGATGCATAATTTATTCATTTATAAGAATTTTATGAAAATTTTACCTGTGTTATGTATTTTACAAGTAGAGGCTCACTTGAGTTGACTAAAACTGAAAAACTCACCAGATTTTTTTTTACTTATACTATTATAATTAATTACATACTAGACGAGAACAGCCGGAAAGCGGACATCCAAACATGCTATCATTCAAACATTTGGACATACAAAAGAATTTCGGACCAAGCTAAAAGTAGACTTCGCTCGCTCGGGCAATAAAACGTAAAGGAGAAGGTATTTGTATAAAAAACCACCGGACATCTGAAATTTGAGATTATTATTGCATTTTGTCCATCACTTTCACCCAATAGCCCAGAACTAAACTACTAACTAGATTCCACTCGAGTATTGAATACCTGAAAGTCTAATTGTTTTTTTTAATTGTCAATATCAATTAACGAGTTCTACGCGTACGAAGTCGCGGGAAAAAGCTAGTATTATAAATGCGAAAGTGTGTCTGTCTGTCCTCTTGTTACCTCTTCACGCTTAAACCGCTGAATCGATTTTGATGAAATTTGGCATAGAGATAGTTTAAGGTCCGAGGAAGGACATAGGATTGTTTTCATTCTGGAAATTATACCTAAAAAGATTGAAAAGTGAGTGAACATTTCTGTTGGGGTGCGGTGACCCTGTAGAAAATGTAATTATTAGACCAAAAGCACAATTGCTCTTACATTTGCTTAGGCGCTTTTAACAATCCCTTTTATCAAGCTCCACGCTTACGTAGTCGCGGGCAAAAGCTAGTGTTTAATAATTTTATTATGTTCGCGCCGATGCTGTTGCCGTTTAATTCACCATGAAATGAAGTGTAATGAAAAATCGTGCTTCAGATTATCACTATCTAATCCATATTTCATTTCTATGCCAAGTATCAAATAAATCTGGTCACATTCTTCTTACCTGAAAGAAGTGTACGAACAAATATGTTTCTCCTTATACAATAAGTACATTAGTTAATTTCACTCTTTTATTTTTTTTATTTCCATGCCAAATACCAAGTTACTCTGTCTGTACTTACATATTTCAGTATTTATAATAAGGGTGAGCATCCTTGAAAGGGCAAACTGATAATACAGGCAAGGCAAAGTTTTGAGGAGTTTAATAAATGGGTGGACCAATTACCCTAATTAAGGGTTAGTCCGAGAGTTTTCCGCGACATGGTTCGCGATGTTAACTGTCCGGTGATTATCACGGCCATCGGAGATTCAATTACTAAGGTTTTCTTTTTCTGAAATTAAAACATTTTCCAACTTTTATAATAACATTAACAGATCCTTTGGTATGGTTCCACCCACGAAGCACACATGCTGCTTATAGAGCTTATACATCCCTTATTCAGCTTATTACAGCTGTAGAAATTCCAAAAAATATCCGCCAGATACAAGCTTGGGAGCCTCTCCGGTATACCACACGTATCAGCACGGCAACGGGACACGGTATGCGGCAGGTGCACGAGTGCGAGCCGCTTCAGCACAATACAGATAAAAATCGTGGCATTCAATATCACTCAGTTGATTATATTGGACGACTATAATCACATGAACATTTTACATAAAAACGAATGTCTCTAAAGTTGGTACCTTTTCAGGATTGTTTTAATATACCTACTACTTTAACCTACCCAAAGTTCGTACAAACCCACGACTACTAGGTTGTCAAAAAGCCTTTAAAAAAATACAAATAATTTAAGGAGAAGTTATATCTATGTGTAGGTTTACCCATGTTTTGTAAGTAGACAAAAGTTTCATCGAATTTTCATTTCATATAAATTTCACTTCATATAAAGCATTGTTTTTCTGAAACCATAAAACATTTTGGAATATTATATTATATAAGTAACATTAACCTAACCTAATTTATAGGTTGACCATTTCAAGATTTCTGATAAAAAAGAGAGGAAATATTTGTCTATAAAATTAAAATACTGAAATGAAGATTCATTAAATAAAGCAAACAATGAAGTGTTTTTCTATAAAAGAAAAGCATGCCCTTATGTGTAACAATAAGATCTTACGTTCTACATTTTGTGATTAGTTTTTAAGTAAGTATGTTATTTAATAAATTTGTATAATATCTGACTATAATTTGTACTTATGCAATAGTATCAAATATACCTAATCAATTGCTTATGTCGGTAGTTACTATGATGTTATTTTGGGAAGCCTATTTTGTTTAGTTAAACATTAGGAACCTCAGTTTTCCTTTCAAACTACGTAGGTAATTAATTACCCTCATAGACAAGTGATTTGATTTGAATACTTTTATACAACTCATTATGAATAAGCAATAACTATGACCTTTTGCAATTTGCAATAATAAAAAGATAATTTTGCAATCGTTGTTTTACTTAATTACCTGTCAGAATGTGTAAAGAATGGTGAAACAAAGTTTTTTTTTTATGGCTCACTTCTAGCTGCTTTGACACAAAGTTACGGAATTGCATGGTATAATAAAATAAGGTATGTCACTCCGGCTAGTGAGACTTTCTACGTCACTGAGTAGTTGCCGTTTTATGGTAACAAAATATTTGTAAGGAGAAAATTGTTTGCCGCCAGTGGTACAAAAAATAATTATTATGCATTTTAGCATTACGATTGTCATGTTCATTGGCTAAGTTTTATTGTCGTAATAATTGATTTAAAACACTCACGATTTTATGAGATTCATACAGGTAACAAGAGAATCATGGAGTATTATGAGACACTGGCAACAGAGACGCAGTGACAGAACCAACCGACCAATCATAGCGTGATTACGTCAAAAGTGACGTCACCTATCATTACGGAGTGTCTTATTTTTGTCTTATACCATGCGGAATTGGATGTCAGTTATGACAGCTGTCATTTAAAAACAAATTGATCAATATTCAATGTTTTTCTTCCGGTCCGTGACTTAAGATGGCCGCATGCGTTTAGGTTTTGTTGTTCGTTATTTATTCATTTTTGTCGTTCAATGTGTAGTATTGATAGCGTATTGTGCAGTGATCAAACGAATGTGTGAATAGCTAATGAAGAATTCAAGAATTCAACTTGAAGCGTACATAGCCCTTCCTGGGTCAAGGCCCGATAGTCCGCGTGGTTTTTTGTAAATCGCTATCACTTTACAAAAAGCACGATTTTATCAACTCACCGTACAACGTGGTATCAATCCTCTATCTAGTCGCCGAGTGCGATTGGCAACGAGACATTGGCAGTAATGGTCGCTTAACTGTGACCGGTTGCCATTTTAAAAAAAATAGAATAATAGAATATTCAATGTTTCCATCGGCGTTCGAACCTGCTCTTCCAACGGCTTTAACAGCTTACCTATTAGACCGCTGAAACCATGCTCGAGACATTGAATTTTCAACCGTCTTTAGGACGGCATCGTAGCTTCAACTGTTTTTACACTAGCAGACGTTACTGAATTCTATCTACCAGCCACAGACGTCCACTGCTGAACATAGGCCTCCCCATACCTCGCCACAAGGTGCGATCCTGTGCAGACTGAAGTCATTCTGTCCACTTAGTCATGAAAAATATGGGTGAATCAACTTTTTTCTGCTGCTCGTTGCCATGGTGATATCCTCTGTGTCAGTTTACAAAACTATGATTTTCGGCGGTTATATTTACCAAAAACTTTGTAATTGCAACAGTTATAAACCCATTCTTATGTAGGCTATCTTTAAGTCATAACAATAACAGTTGAACGTATCAACACTTTTCGAAGCAGTGATTAATCGTCCCCTGGGTCACGAGACAGAAAAACAGTAAGAAAAACTTGATTCATACCAACTTTTTTTTATTCGTCCATTCCCTAATGTTGTTTAGTATATATATGCTCGTACGGTAAAGTAAGACCTAAGTTGTATTTTACTGATGGAGAAACCGAAACACAATAGCATATACGATGTAATAATCATTATGATGGCGTAATCGGTTTACTCGGGTAGACAAAAAAGCTAAGTGCAATTTTATGACGTCCATGATTATTGTGTAACTTTTGGAACGATGGAATAAAATCGGAACTTTTACAGCATCTTTGATATTCTATTAGGTATATGTATACTTGAAGGCTCTTTTTGGTCAGACTGTACCATAGTCGGATAAAAAGTATCACCTTATGACATATTTAATCATTTCTTTTTTGTAGCGGCAGGGGCACGCTGAATTGCTTGACCACATGGCGGTCAAAAGGTTAACATCCGTGCGTTATCCGTGTTAAGATTTTTTCATCACACTTGCTCGTAAACAAGGGTTTACATGCTAAAAAAGCGGGCGGTAAGTCGTGAATTACGCCGTAGGGCGGTACGTAATTTTTATCACACGTTAAGGGTTTACGTGCTAGAAAACCGGGCGGTAAATCGTATATTACGCCCTAGGGTGGTAAGTCGTATATTACGCCCTAGGGCGGTAAGTAATTTTGGTATTGACTATTACAACTTTTGTTTTATTTCCTCCAAAGTGTGATGAAAAACGTCGTACGTGACTCTGGTGGTAAAGGAATTCCAAACTCGTGTCATTAAAGCCCTCGCCTTCGGCTTCGGGCTTCTATTAGACACTCGTTTGTAATTCCTTGTTTACCACCCTTGTTACGTAATGTACTCCTGTTATTATGACCCGTTTCCATAGTAAACGGAATTCACACTTTTAGAAGTATTATAATCTATTGTAGTACCTATCGGGGGGCACGGCAGTGCCCCCGCCAAGTCGAGCGCGAAGCAAACACTGCCGTACCATCCTTTACTGGAACCATTTCGCCGCATTTTCAGGCCCCTATTTGAGCACCTCTGGATAAGACCAGAACGCAGAAATTTTCGTCATCCAGTAAGCTATAATCACATACTTAAAATCCAAAACTTCAAGTCTGTAGGTCATTTAGTTCCGAAGTTAAGCGAAAGCAAAGTTTCGCATTTACGACACTCACTCACTCACTCATGATCATCAGTAAAGAACTAGTACTTCCCATAAATTCAGAGAGCTGAAATTTGGTACAGAGTTAGGGTTTAATAGCCATATAAAGGGAAAACTATAAAAATTGGCCAAGTGCGAGTCCGACTCGCGCATGAAGGGTTCCGTACCATAAAACAAGTTTGTTGTATGGGAGCCCTTAAATATTTATTTTATTTTATTTTTAGTATTTGTTGTTATAGCGGCAATAGAAATAGATCATCTGTGAAAATTTCAACTGTCTAGCTATCACCGTTCTTGATATATAGCCTGGTGACAGACGGACGGACGGACGGACGGACGGACGGACGGACGGACGGACGGACAGCGAAGTCTCAGTAATAGGGTCTCGTTTTTACCCTTTGGGTACGGAACCCTAAAAACTAGGATAATCGAAGATCTGGAGTACTCTGATTAGAAAACACAAGAGCCCAACCAAACTATTAGAGATCGACATACCGCCTTTACAAAAAATATTCAACTTGTTGTGTTCGGTTGGCCGCCGTCGCGACTGATCGTCTCTCCTGATGATGGATCGCGTACCGATTCGAAACATGTCCAGTGTTATTCGATTTCTACGACGTGAGTCAACCCGTTTAAGTATTTTAATAGTGAACTTGGTGGGCCGCTTCATTTGATGTCAAAAATCCAAGGTCTGAAGTATTTTGACGACGCGTTTGGCTCGGTTTGTAAACACCTGCCTACTGAGCCGGTGGTCCCGGGTTCGAGTCCCGGCCAGGGCAAATATTTGTGTGATGAACTCGAATATTTGTGCTTGGGTCATGGTTGTTCTATGTATTTCAGTATATATTTATCTATATAAAGTATGTATATCGTCGTCTAGTACCCATAACACAAGCCTTCTAGAGCTTAATTTGGGACTAGATCGATTTGTGTGAGGTTGTCCGATATTTATTTATTTATTTGATGAAGAACGCTCAGCTGGTCTCAGCTGTATTAGAGATTGGTAACTATTGGTACATACCCCTACTACTATTGGTACATAAAAAAAAATCGACTGTCATTGCAAAAATCCAGCGTAGTGGGACACATCTTCTAATTTAATCTAGCCTATAGCGTCCCACAGCTAGGCGGGTTACGACAGTCCCGAAAGTTCATAATACCTACAGTTGAAATAGTGATGGTCAAAATACCGAAAATCAAAATACCGAAAGTTCAAAAAGCCGATATTCGATATACCGAAGCTCAAATTACTTATTTTCAGAAAATCGAAAGTTCAAAATCTCGAAATTTCATAATCCCGAAATTTTTAAAATCTCGAAATTTTATAATCCCGAAAGTCAATGAGCACTTTAAAAGTGTCAGGACACTAAACTAATCTGACTTTTCCGTGGAACCGATCTGCTCCGGCGCTGCGGGATGTTCAGCCCCTCCGCCCTAGCGTAAGAAAGTGCGGCACCGACGCTCGCCTCCGCAGCTTCGGCTTTTTGGTCACCTTCGGCGACCAGCCTCAGCCGCTGCGCCTCGCTTGATGCCCGCACTTTCTTACGGCGGCCGGGGGCTGCCCTCCCTCCGCGCCTCCGGGCTTTTATAAACACTCTAGGGGTAGGGCAGACAAGACCACGTGGAATCGGGGTTGACAGCTTCGGTTCTGTGGCAAGTCGATTAAGAAAAGGAAAGAGTCCGGGAAAGTGGGAAATTAAGTATGACACTAAATATTCGATATTATGATAAAATATTCTGTCATGGACTGCCAACCGAACCGAACTTGTCTGGAAACGAAGCTGTCAACGCTCGCCTCCGCAGCTTCGGCTATTTAGTCACCTTCGGCGACCATCCTCAGCCGCTGCGACTCGCTTGTGATGCCCGCACTTTCTTACGCTAGGGCCACAGTATAATAAAGAGTACTAACGTACTAGGGCGGAGGGGCTGCACATCTCGAAGCGTCGGAGCAGATCGGTTCCACAGAAGAGTTCACTTATAAATAGTAAGTATAGTAAGTAGTAGGCAAGTAGGTTACGTAATTTAGGTTAATATTCTTTGTATAAAATTAAACATTAGAATCTGTAAGACTACAGAAATACGAGATAATTCTCGAGAGTTTAAATAATATTCCGGATTACAACTTCAGGCAGGATCATAGTCTTCGGGATTATAATATTCGGGATTACAGTCTTCGGGATTATAATCTTCGGGTTTAGTCTTCGGGATTACATTCTTCGGGATTACAGTCTTCGGGATTATAATATTCGGTATATCATCCTTTCGATCAAACGTTCTTTCAGGACTTTAAACTTTCGGTCAAATAAACATTCGACATTTTAATTTTCGGCCTTCCGTCCATAGGTCTTATGATATTCGGTATTTTGAACTTCGGCATCGTAATACGTACCCGCTGGGCGAATGCCTCCCCTTCTGCTTTTAATACGCATATAAATAAAATTAAAGGAAAACTCTGGACAAGACTAGACTGGCTTTTATACTTATAGGGGAGATGTGCCTAAAATGATCCCCTTAAGAAAAAATCCTTACTATTGTCACCGGAGAAGAATAAAACACATGATTTGGGTCTTTATAAATAAGTAATTTCCTTACCTAAGTAACTGCATACTTACTTCTCCTATTTTTTATGGTTTTTAATAGTAACGTTAATTTAAAAAAACGAAGCAAAGGATCATTTTATACCTATAGCCGTATAAAATGATCCCCATGGTATGGGTAAAATGATCCCGAGTTGAAAGGTCGTAGAATAACCACACAGTTGATTATTATTATTAAATTTATTAGGTTAATGAAACAATCACGTAGACACATTACTATAACATGTAAGTCTTATATCTGAGATCAATTTTTAAACAAATATGTATCACTTAGTCAACAAATTATAAACCTTAAATAATTATAACAATTATTGTAATATTAGCAGGAACAAACAATTGCAATTAAACAAATAAAGTCTTACTTATAGACTTATAAACAAAAAAAAAACAAACTGCAGTAATAAATTTAAAATTATTAAAACTTCTTACAGTTTGACAGTAATAAAAACATTTGCCCTTCTTTTTAACGCCATCACTGGTACCGAGAACTCCCGGCTTGCAGTCTTATATGGCGTTCCACCCTGGACAGCATAAAGAGCCTTTTGCATCTGTTCTTGTGACCAATTTTGGCGATTGGTTTTAATGGAATATAAATTCGCGGCATGATCTGTAAAAGAAAATAGTAATGGGGTAAAATGATTACAGGAATCATTTTTTCATGGTTCCTCAACCTCAAAAGGAAAAAACCGGAACCCTTATAGGATCACTTTGTTGTCCGTCCGTTTGTCTGTCAAGACTTTCAAGACTCTTTATCTCGGGAAGGGTATCGAGTTGAAATTAAAACCATATACTCGTATAGGGAAAAATCATATTATGAACAACTAGGTCTTGGAACTCTAGAAACACTTATAGGACAGAACATTTATAAGACAGACCTTAATCCATTAGGAAGTTCGTGTCTGGGGGTATTTTTATTTTTAGGGTTCCGTACCTAAAGGTTAAAACCGGCCAAGAGCATGTCGGGCCACGCTCAGTGTAGGGTTCCGTAGTTGCCCATCCTTCACAATGGGCGGCTGTTTTAAGCCCAAGGTTTAAATTACGAGAAAGATTTCAAGCTCTATATAAAAAGGTCGTAAACGCCAAAGTAACTGTAATTACTGAAAGTTATCGATTATACGCGCCAGATTGAGCAGAATGATTTAATGCTGTATGGCACTTAACTAACAGTGCAACGTTTGAAGTATAAGGACACCGCGCGTCACTTACGTAATTTTAAAGAAAATTATGAAATTTTGCGATAACTCAAAAACGGCTCAACCGATTTTATTCAATATAGTTTTCATTGAAAGTACTTAAAAGCAAGGACCGGAAAACCCCTCTTTAAAGTTAAGCCTAATATAAGGTAACCCTAACAATTTGGTAACCATAACATAAGGTAACCTTTTCATTTGGTAACCCTATGTTAAGGTTACCCTATCATAACAGTTAACTACAACCTCAACACAGTTACACAGTTACGGTTAAAACCCTAACGCGTAAGGGTTATTTATAGCAGTTAACTCTAAACCCTATCGCGTTAGGGTTTGGAACTGAACGTTGAAGGATCGTTATCATCAGGAGCGGAGTTGGCAGAATGTTTACGTATTGCCGTGTTTTTTTTACACTAGTTTTGTTTTGACTTTTTGTTTTTTGTTGTTGTTATTAGATAATAAGTACTTTATCTTTGCTTTTTATCTGTTTCTCCTACACTGATGTTGTTAATTAGTTGATAATTTGATGTGATTGTTCTGCTAATAAAAAAGTAATAATATCTAATAATAAATAACTATAATTTTCATACTGTTTTTTTGGGGTTCCGTAGTCAACTAGGAACCCTTATAGTTTCGCCATGTCCGTCTGTCCGTCCGTCCGTCCGTCCTCGGCTTAGCTCCGTGATCATTAGTACTAGAAAGCTGAAATTTGGTATGAGTATGTGTATGTATAACGCCAATAGAACGGTAAAATAAAAATTTCAAAAAAAAAATTTTTCGGGTACCTCTCGAACACCTAAAGTAGGGGTGATTTTTTTTTCTTTTCAACACTAGTGTGTAGGGTGTCGTTTAATAGGTCTTGTAAAAATAATAGGGGTCTCCTAACATTATTTTTGGTAAAGTCAGCAGTTTTGTAAATATTCGCTCCGTCTAACTTTTCAACCACGGGTCAAAAAAAAACGGAATAATTCTTGTAAATGAGGCTTTATAATTACTTTGAATGAAAACTATATTGAACAAAATCGGTCGAGCTGTTTTTGAGTTATCGCCAAATTTCATATTTTTTCTTTTAAAGGACGTAAGTTGACTTCCAGAAGGTAATAAGTGATTACAGTTTCTAGGGCGTTTACGACCTTTTTATAGAGCTTGAAATCTTTCTTAACTTAAAAGTTAATACTCGGGCTTAAAACAGCAGTTTATTGTGAAGGATGAGCAACTACGGAACCCTACACTGAGCGTGGCCCGACATGCTCTTGGCCGGTTTTTTTTCTTATCGAGGAACGATCGGCAGCTTTGCTGGTAAAGTTATACCTGACAACAGTAAAAACCATCGTATAAGAACAAAAGAGAGTTCGACTTGCAGCATGGTATTTTTAAGTGTGCAACGTGCTGTTTTAAAATGACAGATTAGATAAAAAATGTAAGAAAGAGATGGGATTAGTATTGTTTTAAAGCATCATGGATGCTAAGTGTTAGTTACTCAGTATCCTCCAAATCGTCCAACTGGTCAGTTACAAACGGGAGCCATAAAATAACAAATAAAAAAAAAACTTTAAAATGTACTACAAAAAGCGCTTGCTGCCACTGCCATGCAATTTTCCCGAGGAATATAGTGACTTTGTAAATAAACTTAAAAGACAGAAGAAACTGGTAAGTTATGCATTCTTATTATGATTATATTTAAATTTTGTTTACCATTAAATCGTTGTAAATACTATCGACCTTAAAGGTACTCGAACTGATATTTTTTCCTTAATAGTATCTGCAATATGTTTGTTTTTTTTTCAACCATATTCTAATTATATATATATATATATATATACCTATACGTACACTATATTTATTTATTTCAACTTGATTGCACATTGCATTCCACAAAAACGTAGATAATAACGGCGGCTTTTTGCCATGAAATGAGGCGTTCTCTGCTAGACAACTTGTTTAAATGAATGTATATGTAAATATATAATATTTAATTACCATACAAATTCGGAATACCTACTACAATAACATTTCGTAAATGTGTGTGTGCATTTTCATTTATTATACATTTTATTCAGAATATGTTGGCACATTTAGCTAAAAATCTCAGTAGTATATCTTGCATTATTCCAATTTACTTATAATGTTCGGGTATCCTTAGAGCTGCCAGTTTAGCATTCCTAACAAAAAATAGGCCATGCATGAACGTTGTACTTTATTGGACGACGCTTACATTTCTAATATTAGTGACGTTTTTCTTACTAAACTTAAAATGAAACACCAAATTAAGTATATATTTTTTTTATTTCAGACTCAAAGTGAAATCAAGAGAGGAAGGAAGGTTATGAAAAACGTAAAGAAATTTTGGCTGAATTCAAGGAATTGTTAGAAGACGTACCGGACGATAAATTGAAGGACATGTGGGCACGTGTAAAATTTATGACAGAATTGTATCATACGGCTGTTCTTAAATTACGTAAATAATAAGTAATCCATAATTTAGTATTATATTTGATATGGTCTAATTTTAAACTGATTTGATTTTTTAATTGCTGTGATTTATGTCATTGTTTTTTTTTATTATGGTGTTTTTAATGTATAGGTATTATATTATAAGTATTAATTGTTAAGAATAGGTAGTTATTAAAACTGATTATGCATGTTAAACTGTGATGATGATATTTTTATGGTTTTAGTTAGTATAATTACACTTACTATTTTTGTTATCTGATTAAAAAATGTATATTCTAGTAAATTATTTACACACCTAAAATGTATTTTTATTTTATGAACAAAGAATGATTATAATATGGCAAATACTTTTAAAAGTATCATTATAGAAATCGCGTTCATGCTGGCAAGACGCTATTAGCGCTCAGATTAGGATAAACACAAAAATTTAATTCTTATTTTATTAATTAAAGAAAAAAAAGACAAAATAATTATTATACTAATACATTTCAAATAACGTTCAATTATAATGTTACTTGGATTAATTTTATTGTACAGTCGGTTAGATTTTGTTACCTAAGTAGGTATTGTGAGGAGTATTTTTTTAAACAAGCAACGCATCTCCGTATCAGCTTGTCCTAAAATGCTTTCATATGTCCAGATGTTCGGATTTCCGGCTGTTGTCGACTAGAGGTCCGATTCATATGAATTGTTGATTCAGTTACTCGTAATTTTTCAATATGGCGAAGATATGGGGTTTGCTAATGTAAAAAATAACAAATAACAACCATTTTGAAGTAAAGTCGCGAGGTTTACCGCTTACATAGCCACTTGTTTAGTTGTTTTAATGAATTGGTAATATGGAGACTAATGTCGTATGCTGTAGTCAGGAGTGGGATAGTGGAATTCCTTAACGGTTGCTTTTTTTCTTTTCGGGGGTTTTTTTTTTTTTTTTTTTTTTTTTTTTTTTTTATGTCTTAGTGGGCAAACGAGCAAACGTATCGCCTGATGGAAAGCGATTACCGTCGCCCATAAACACCTGCAACACCAGAGGAGTCACAAGTGCTTGCCTACCCGGAGGACGAAGATAGAATGCCTCTATGCTAGTAATTTCACCGGCTATCTTACCCCCACACCGGAACACAACAATGCGAACATTGCTGTTTGGCGGTGGGTTAGCAGGCAAGACGGTAGTAACAATCCGGACGGACCCTGCACGAGGCCCTACTACTCCAAAATCGTAATTTTGTAGGGTCTGATGGTTTGTTTTTAAGTGTACAATTGAAACTGCAATATCTCGTGTCACATCACAACTTCATTATAACTAACTGTCTACTGAAAAAACAGATTTACCGCGTACATACATTATAAGTACCGACAAGATACTAGTAAGAGTATTAACAATAGGCAACTGAATTTTAGATCTTTTTTTACTATTCCTAACAACGTATGCTATCCCTTTAATATCAGCGGAAAGCGAAAGAGATAGTAAGTCATGGCAGGTAACAAAGAACCTTTGTTACTTAATTCAAATTCAAATTTAAAATATATTAAATAAAACGATGGTCCATGATACTAGGTTAGTCAACTTATCAAATAAAGTTTCATACCTAAACTAATTAACATAACAATTAACTAATTTAATTGATTATTAATTTAAATTGTTTTATTTTTTCTTCCAAATGGATGAAAATTGTTTTTTTTTTAGTTTTCAAACCTCATACCTCTGCCATTTCAAAAGTTTCAAATAATTTTATCGACACAAATATTTCATATAATTAATTAATCTAGACTTCATAAATCGGTTGAGAAATGTGATCCCTAAGCGAGACCAGCCGGAAATCCGGACAAAATGACATGTCTGTGTGTAAATAACTTTCTTTTTATAGTTAAAAAAAAGTTATAGAATACATAATATAACAAAATTAACTTTGTTTCAAATAACAATTTAATTAATTACTTAAAACATTTTTTTTTATGTTATTATAATTATTACGTTTTTAACTATTAATAAAAAAAAAGCATCATGATTTAATCAAGACACAGAGTACAAGAAATATTATTGTTCAAATCAATTTGAATAATAAGAATATCCACAGAACCATCATTAATATTGCTAATCCTTACAATTTAAGGGTGTAATTTTATTAAAATAATTTGGTTCGTTATACATCAATTTAAATATATACACTTAGATGAAAAGGGATGAGTGAAATGCTAAGGATTATTTTTATTTTATTGTTATCGGGGTAATGGCATTTACTGCACACTAAGACGCAAACCGTAATGAGACGCGGTATTTATTATTGTTTTAAGAATAATCAAAATGCAGTTGTGCCTTAACTGAATGCCGCATTAATTGTTATATTTTTTTATCGAAACAATACTTATCTGTATTACGGGGAATGAAGGAAATGATAGTTAATTGTGTTTGGGATAAAATAATATGTGATATCAATGGTGACGGCAAAAATAAATGAATGACTTTTATTTTTTCCGTCTTAGAGTTATTTGTCAAGCCCCAACTCCCAAGGCCCAAAGGCAAAGATGAAATATGAAAAAAAAAACAAACAACACACTGTTTTCGCCGCTCGAGTTAAGCAACGCTACCATGGTAACATAAGAAGTTTCTACACCAAAGACTTAAAGTTGAATATTGACTGATTTGACGCTTTATAGCATATTGTTACAAACCTCGCAAGCCATACACGTTTATGACTTGCAAGAGATAAGAAATTTACTGAGTTACTGTTATTCAAAAACTGACCTAATAAGACATAATTTAGGGATCATATTCGTTCGAACTCGTTCAAAAACCCTTACGTTAAGGTTATTAAGTTAGGGTTAGTAGTTATTATAACTGCTATTCAAAAACGGAACTAATAACACATTAATTAAGGATCACATTCGTTTGAACTCGGTTCAATACCCTAAATACTCTGTTAGTGGGACGGGGTAGGTTAGTTAAGGTAGTTATTAACCGCGTTAACTGCAACAAAACAGTAACCGTATCATTGAAACAACCACATCATAGGGTTAACAATATGTAAGGGTTTTTAAAAACAACCTCTAAAATAACCTCATCAAAAACCCTTGTTAAGGTAACCGGTTCCGGTCCCTGCTTAAAAGGCCTCATTTTGATGAATTTTTTGACCCGTGGTTGAAAAGTTAGAGGGGGCACGCTATTTATTTTTATTTTCGGAGCGAATATTTACAAAACTGCTGACTTTATCAAAAAATAATGTTCCGAGACCCCTATTATTTTTAAAAGACCTATTTCAACGACACCCCACACAATAGCGTTGGAACAAACGAAAAAAAAATTCAACCCCAGTACCCGAAAAAAAGTTCATTTTATACTTTTTATTTTACCGTTTTGTCGTCGTGATACATACACATAGGTACTCATACCAAATTTCAGCTTTCTAGTACTAATGATCACGGTGCTAAAAGCCGCGGACGGACAGACAGACAGACGGACAGACGGACAGACGGACATGGGGAAACTATAAGGGTTCCTAGTTGACTACAGAACCCTAAAAACGGGACTCAATTAGACTCTTACTAAGTCTGTCTGTACGTCCGTCTGCCTGTCTGTCACCAGGCTGTATCTTACGAACCGTGATAGCTAGACAGTTGTAAATTTCACATATGATGGTATTTCTGTTGCTGATATAACAACAAATACTAAAAACGGAATAAAATCAATATTTAAATGGGGCTCGCATACAACAAAAGTGATTAGTTGCGTTAACTTTACACCTCATTTGTATGCGGCGCCATGCATACTAAGCAAACTTAACTTAACCGGGCCAGTTAAGATGGGTTAACAGGGGTAAGTAAGTATTTATATGGAACCCTTGATGCGCGAGTCAGTCTCGCACTTAGCCGTTTTGTTTAACTACATTACATTAATTAAAGTTTAACTATCGTGTACGACGCGTAAAGTACTACGTGTCACGTAGTTCGTGCACTAATGTAGTCCCTGGGTGCAACCTCCATACACAATTATATCATAATTCCACCTATTTAAACGTGAAGATGCAAGATGTAACAAACTTTCGCCTTTATAAATAAATAAATATCAGACTGCCTCACACAAATCGATCTAGTCCCAAATTAAGCTCAAGAAGGCTTGTGTTATGGGTACTAGACGACGATATAAATATATAGGTACTTAATAAATAGATACATGGAACAACCATGACCCAAGCACAAATATTCGAGTTCATCACACAAATATTTGCCCTGGTCGGGATTCGAACCCGGGACCGCCGGCTCAGTAAGGCAGGTCTCTACAAACCGAGCCAACCGCGTCGTCCAAATATGTATGTTTATAATATGTGATTTATTTAATGAAACGTCAAAAAAGGAAAACACAAAGAAACTATCAAACAGCTATGTACAAAACCGGCCAAGTGCGAGTCGGACTCGCGCACCGAGGATTGCGTACAACAAACTTTTTAACTTTATTGTGTTCTGTACCTATTAGTTGTTATAGCGGCAACAGAAACACATCATCTGTGAACATTTCAACAGTCTGTTGCTACAGCCTGGTAACAGACGGACGTACAGCGGAGGTTTTAAGCAATAGAGTCCCGTTTTTACCCTTTGGGTACGGAACCCTAAAAAGCTAAAATAAAAATAAACTAAAACAAATTTATGAAATCGCTCCTTTGCAGCATGCTATGCTACCGAACATGCAGGCTGCTTTGTAATATTAGTGTGAAATATATTTTTGACGACGCGTTTGGCGCAGTGATTAAGCCTACTGAGCCGACGGTCCTAGGTTCGAATCCCGGCCAGGGCAAATATTTGTGTGATGAGCTCGAATGTTTTTGTGCCTGGGTCATGGATGTTATTTGTATTTAAGTAAAATTTATCTTTCAGTATATGTATAGTCGTCTAGTGCCCATAACACAAGCTTTCTAAACCTTACTGTGGGACTAGATTGATGTGTGTGAGGTTGTGCGATATTTATTTATTTATATATTATAAGATAATTGTTCTCCGAACATTTATTATTAACGTCAGTGGAATTATACGTGTACGCGGGCTAAGGTCGTTCTTTGCGTAACTGGCGCTTTTCGTCTAGAGTTGTGAGGCGATCTTCCTCAAACATTTTAATACGGTCCAAGATGGTAGATCGCCAAGATGACATATAGCAGCAAGCTCCCAACACGTAGGATTGATAGCGCAACTCTACTGCCACTGCCACACGTGCAAAAGAGAGTTTAAAACTAAATTTGGCTAAGCTAGCCATACCAGAGCCCACAATAGACGAAGCCCAGAGTTCTTGCATGGGGTCGCCGTCGTCGAAATCGATGAGGACTATGTATATTAGTACATTACGTAACAAGGGTGGTAAAATAGGAATTACAAACGAGTATCTATTAGAAGCCCCAAGCCGAAGGCGAGGGCTAATGACACGAGTTTAGAATTCCTTTACCACTAGGGTCACGTACGACGTTTTTCATCACACTTTGCAGGAAATAAAACAAATTTAGTAGTAGTCAGTACCAAAATTACTTACCGCCCTAGGGCGTAATTTATGACTTACCGCCCGCTTTTCTATCATGTAAACCCTTGTTTACGACCAAGTGTGATGAAAATATAATTACGTCAGAATTCCAAAGTAATCAGCAAGCTAAATTACCTGCACTTACGAGTGAAGTCATGCTAGGTATAATTTGAGATACAATGCTCCGGTCACGGAGATTGCAGAATGTTAACTTTACGGCAATTATTTTACGACGGAGTTGGCTGAGACACAGAATAAAGATGAGATAAGAGTTAGGTACAGTCGCCATTAGATACCGCGGCAAATAGCGCGTTTATAATAATACATTACTGCAGACGCCGCTGGGAAAGAAGGGCTTGCCGGGTTCGTATCAATATCCGACCTCCCTACGATCGGCCGTCTATACCTACTCAACTGGCAAGCCCTTCTTTCCAAGCGACTGCAGTAATCACTAATTCACTACATAGTATAAACAAAGTCGCTTCCTGTCTGTCTGTCCCTCTGTATGTTTAGATCTTTAAAACTACGCAACGGATTTTGATGCGGTTTTTTTAATAGATGGAGTGATTCAAGAGGAAGGTTTTTATATGTATGATAAATGCATAATTTATCAGCATTGCATCCGTGCGAAGCCGGGGCGGGTCGCTAGTGTACCTACTATAAAAGTCTCAGCAGTTACTTATTTTAAAGGCATTTTAGTACCTTGTATAATCGGAATGTCTCTATTATTAACCCATCCACACAAGCAAACTACGGATAAATATACGTCTGATACACTAACTGCCGAGTTTCACGCGAGAATAATTCATTCGTTTTCACCTTCGTGACTGGTCTCACTCCGCTGGTCGCCGGGAGATGGCGCTGATACTTACACTTTGAGCCATATTTTAAGGGTTCCGTGCCTAAAGGGTAAAAACGGGACCCTATTAGACTCCGCTGTCCGTCCGTCTGTCACCAGGCTGTATCTTATAAACCGTGATAGCTAGATAGTTGATGTATTTCTGTTGCTGCTACAACAACAAATACTAAAAATAGAATAAAATATATATATTTCAGTGAGGCTCCCACAGGGCCCCATACAACAAACGTGATCGGTTGCGTTAATTTTACACCTCATTTGTATGCGACGCTATACATACTAGGTGCAAACTTAACTTAACCGGCCAGTTAAAATGGGATAAGTGTTCGTGCGGAACCCTCTGTGCGCGAGTCCGACTCGCACTTTGCCGGTTTTTTTTATGTCTTAGGGAGCAAAGGATCGCCTGATGGAAAGCGATTACCGTCGCCCATAGACACCTGCAACAACAACCGTCGCCCATAGACACCTGCAACAACAACCGTCGCCCATAGACACCTGCAACAACAACCGTCGCCCATAGACACCTGCAACAACAACCGTCGCCTAAGACACCTGCAACAACAACCGTCGCCCATAGACACCTGCAACACCAGAGGAGTCACAAGTGCATTGCCTGTCAGGTGGGAGTACGCTCTTTTCTTTTCTTTATAGTGCCACCTATGGTATAAGAAAATAAGGTATGGCAATGGCACTCCGGAATAACAGGCGAGACTCGCGCTATGATTGGTTGGTCGGTTATGTCAATTCGTTTCTGTGTTGCCACTTGCCAGTGGTGTATCATAATACTCCCCGATTCCCTTGTTACCTTTATAAATCTCATAAAATGGTGAGTAATTTCAATCAATTATTACGACAAAATAATATTTAGTTAAAGAATTGAAATGCATTAATACATAAAAAAAAATGTAAGAATTATGTTGTTACCATAATGCGGCAACTAATAAGTGACGTAGAAAGTCTCACTAGCCGAAGTGCCATACCTTATTTTCTTATACCATGTGTGCGACCAACTTTTTGTGTGAACTGAAAGGGTGTCCAGTCTTCGTACACAGAGCACTCGAACGCAGAAACACTGATAATCGTATGAAACAGTATGGCAGTCGTAATCCCTAATTTCGCCGTTGCCACTGCGCCAACCGCTTCGTCGAAATGTTTAAAGCCTGCCCAGAAAATATATGAGGATGCGCCATATTGCGGAATTTCCCTGGTACTAATTTCTTACACTGGCAATGATTTTATGATGGTTTGTCAACAATGTCAATGTCATTGGTGGTAGATACTTAAAAAGAAAAATATTTAAAATTATCCAAAGAAAATGCCGAAAACCATTCACAGTCGTGAATTATAAATAAAGTGTACATGTGATTACTACACGAAAAGCATTCGGGAAAAGAGTGCATTCCATTTAATGATATTACGAGGTTAACATAATGGAACTGACAGGTATTTAAATAATGCCATTATAGTGGGTTCCGATTGGTTGCAAAATTATTGCCATATAAATCTTATAATTGGCGCCCTCTTTACAATCCTCATATATTTCTGGTCAGGCTTTAATTTCTATAAAAGTGACGCATTTGAAAAATATGTTCTTCGTACATTTCATACAACATTTTGGGAGACTTACTTGAAAATATGAAGAAACCATGGTGTTGAATACATTTTCAGTTGATAGGTATGTTGAGGATTGTCACATTAAATTAAATAAAACAATATTGACATAAAAAAATAATTCTATTTGGCGACAACTCGAAAAGGAACATTCAATTCTTGTACAATTATCTCAATCATTTATTAATTAATATTTAAAAATGCGTTCGTATCAAAAATACTTAATAATAACAATAATACGGGCTCATATCCATTCTATTATTCTAACAGTTAATTTCCAAAAAAAACATATACAGATACCTTTTTATTTTTTGGTTAGTCATTATAAATATTCATGAATCCTTATTTAAAAGCAACATTTTTTAATACTAAGAAAACACATGGATTGGATTTTTTATTTGGTAATGTCAAAACTTAACTGTAAGAAAAATTACGATTAGATTTAAAATGTACTTGAATTTGTATTTTTTTATTATTTTGAACAATTCAACGTAACTTAACAGTTAACAATCTTACAAATAACATTAATTATAGTAAAGCTTAAGTGACAATGTCGGACAAAAAATAAAAAATATACCAGTATTTACTCACATTTGTATGTCTCTAATGTTCTTGAAACTTTAAGAACACCCCTTTCATAAGTCAGTAAGAAAGATCCAAGCATATTTCAATAACATTATTCAACTGTATCATTGATTTAATCTTACACGGTTTTCACACATTATAATAAAACAGGACTACTAATCGCGTTCAAAAAGGTTTATTAAAGAACAGCATTTTATGCAATCGGTGCATATTGAAGGTTCTTAAAGTCGAGTACCGCGTGCCGAGTGGCCTAATAAAGTAACGAGATTTTAAGGCCTAATTGTGTGACTATTGGAGCAAAACGTAGAAAAATATTTTTTGCGGGTGCCTCGTGATTAGTTAATTTTTGACAAGTATTTTCAACCTATCAGGGAATAGTAACGTGTTTTTTTTATATTAAATATGAAGAAGTTCTCTTTTCAAATTCATTAGAGTCGAGTAGAGAGTTGTCTTATGAATATTAAAGTTCAGTAGCGGGTAATTTTCGTACAAGTTTAAAAAGTGCGTTGTTATGATTTTGTCTGTGAAATTATGATCGACAGATTACAGTACGCGAGTATAAAAATTAAAAACACCTTTCGGAAGCGATCAAGTCACGTCTTGTTATAATGATCATTGTACCATTTATACAAAGATCAAAGCTCAAAGAAAAAAATAAAGGTGTAAATAATGAAATGCGTAACGTGTTAACCTTTCCACCACCCTAACGCCAAATAACCTTTCGAAATTTTCCTTATGCTTTTGTGTGTCGATCTTTTAATTGTATATTTGAAAGAGGTACCGGGTTCGATTCCCGGTCTCTTCCGCCAGGTTACGCATTTAATTTTTTCTTTCGCTTTGAACTTTGTATCAATGGTATAATAATCATTGTTCAACTGGTTATTTAAAGACATTGTCACGTTTTACGCCCGGATTACAACCATACAACAACGATGAACATTACGTGAGAGGCTCGTCAGTGAAGTAAGGGTGCTCCAGGCAATCCAGGGCGGTCAGTCTCTTAGCTGGATCGAATACCAGCATGCGCTGAAAAAAAGAAACGGAAATATCTTTAGGGGACAATTTTACACAAATCGATCTAAACATTCTAAACAATGCTTGTGCTATGGATACTACACACACACACACACACACACGCACACACACACGCGCGCGCGCGCACATACGCACACGCACAATATTTTAATTTATTTTTTTCATGTATTTTACACAAATCGATCTAAACATTCTAAACAATGCTTGTGGTATGGATACTACACACACACACACACACACACACACACACACACACACACACACACACACACACACACACACACACACACACACACACACACACACACACACACACACACACACACACACACACACACACACACACACACACACACACACACACACACACACACACGCACATACGCACACGCACAATATTTTTTTTTTTTTCATGTATAGACTAGTCCCAAAATGTTAGTTTTAGTTCAACTCGACTGTTCGTATGTTTTTTCTTTGTTTTGCAGCCGACACAAACAAAGGGCTCAGTCTGCAAGCCAGCGCTGGACTTTTTGTCCAGCACTCGCTGAGACTGAGACCCATTGCCTCATATTTTGCTATGTAATTGTTTTTGTATATATTGTTAGTTGTTATCTTTCTGGCTCTCTCTGTTTTGTAACTGTATGCCGTGCCCGCCTGATAAACCACGGGCGGTAATTCGTAAAGCCCCGATTCGTAAAAGCCTGTAAGCCCAGATCGCATTTATGGCCCTCACTCTCAGTCTTCGCACAAACACCTGCGATCTGCGACATTAATGAACTTACCGCCCTAGTTATGTAATGTACTACTTACCCTTATGAGATCCAAGGCGTGGGGGTGTATCCTGGGCAGGATGTCCGCCAGATCTTGCGGGGGATATTCTGGGAAGCTGTCAGCTACTATGGAGACATTCTCTGGCCACTCTTCTCTAGGTGGTCGACCAATCAGTCTGAAATTTCAAATAATTTTTTTAAAACAATATTTTAATGATTTGTATAGAATCTTTTTTATCGATTCTTATCTTTTTTTATGTGGTAATACCACATTTTATTTTTATAAATAATGACACAAAGCAATGGGGATTGGGGATCGTGTGTGTAAAACGCACATCCTAGGGTATGGCTAATGCGCATAAGCATTTCAAAAACATATATGACGCAGAGGGCGCTCCAGTGGCGTAAAGAATTAAGGGATGAAAGATTTGGTGTGATTGACGTAGCGGTCGGATAGCTCAGTTGGGAGAGCAATGCGCCGGAAACGCAGAGGTCGCGGGTTCAAACCCCGCTTCGATTGTAGTAGATCGCATTCAATTTTTCTTTCTTAATTTACCTTTGTGTCATTATTTATAAAAATATTTTAATTATTCTATAACTTTTGTGGATGGTATCTACAAGATGGAATGATAATCTGGTACCAATATACATCTATACTATTATAAAATTCTAGATTTCTTCTTTTTATTTATTCCCAGACTGACCGGCGATTGACCTCAGTATCACCTGATGGAAAGTTACTACGGGGTCGAGGATGTAGCTCCCCGGTTCAGTAATAGCCTATTCTCTCTTACCTTGAAGATACCTAAATTATAATTTTCTGGAATACACTTGATGGGAGCGAGTTCCATGCCTTAGCGGTTCGCATTAGAAATGATGAAGCAAATCGCTTCGTGCGAGTGTGGTAAACTGACAACATAGGGAAATCGCTCCCTTCGCCGGATTGTCAGTAATCAGTCATTTATTTGCTGTCCTATGGTGAAACGGGGATGGCGGAATCAAATCGTCCAATTCCTGCGCACACTCTCCAGAATATATCTGACAGATAACTGACAAGCTGGCTGGCAACTTTGCGGCGATGTTCGAGGCTTGGTTTGTATTGAAAATCTGTTTTATTTTAGAGGGGCCATGATTTCAGGAAAAATCCTAAAAGCGTGATGCGGGATCGTCATTTGTTTTGTATGGGCGCGCGGCGCCATGCCAGCCTGGTGACATCTGGGGTCATAATTTCCTTAGTCCTCTCACCACGCCGAAACGGCTGGACGGATTTTAACCAATTTCGGTACAGGGATAGCTGGACATCCAAAGATGGTTATAGGATACTTTTTATTGGCTACGGTATAAAAAAAATCGCGTACGAAGTTGCGGGCGCCCTCTACACTCTACTCTGTAGTGTACCTACTTATATATGTTTAGTCTCTAAGAGTGTCTCACTGCTGGGCAAAGGCCTCTTTCCTTGATTTCCATGACCTGATCACCCCCTCCTCCGGCCAGCCTCTGAGGAACGTGTCCGTAACTTTGCCCTTTTTGTGGCACCCACATAGTAGATTCGCTGGTACCAATTTGCCACGAGTTTTAAACTTAACCTCAAAAACTCAGGCCAAAATTGTAAAGGTTCTATAGCAGATAAGTCATAATCTATATGAAATATATAGTACAGGTTTCACCCCATCTAATTGTCGGCAGTTCTAGACCTAACCCCAGAATCTTAGCCATGAACTCCAAAGTTTCTAGAAGAAACCAGTTACGCCTTATGTAGAATATATAGAACAGGCTTCATCCTACATAATAGACACTAGTTCTAAACCTATCTCAGACCAAAACTCGTAACTTCCTAGAAGAAACCAGTGACACAGAAACTAGTGGAACTATTGCCTCACCTATTCAGGTGAGGCAATGTATATTCATACAATGTAGCTGGTCAGAATCAGAAGCACCAGGTAGCAGCGGGCCCTAGAATGAAGTTGGGATAGCACACAGTTGCATACGAGACCTCTACACTGGTGTTGTAAGAGACTCCCTGAAAGACTGCTAGAAGCCGGTAGCAGGGTCACGTCTTCTGAATTAAACCTGCCTTATTGCCTGTTCTAAGTTAATGACACACAGTAATTTAAAAGCTGCGCTCTTGTCGGTGTGTCAATCGCTAGCCGTTTCTTTCTTGGACTTTCTCCTTCACTTCTTGGCTAGACATGACATGACTCTCAAAAACTCTAAAATATCAGCGCAAAACAATCAAATTTCTAGAGCAGACCACTCACTCCCATATACAAAACTGCTAGCAGTTCTTCGTCAAACACCAAAACCTCAAGCCAAAACTCTTAAATTTCGTTAAGAAACCAGTCATAACTGACCTGAATATGCAATGTAGCTGGTCAGAGTCAGAAGCGCCAGGCAGCAGCGGGGCTCGGGAGTGGAGCTGGGCGAGCACGCAGCCCGCAGACCAGATATCTACACTGGTGTTGTAGGATACTCCGAGGAAGACTTATAGAGGCTGCTGGAGAGGTTTTCAAGAACAGACCAGTCACTCCTATGCAAACTATATAGAAACCCTACATAACTACTAGCAGTTCTTCGTCAAACTCAAAAACCTCAACACAAAACTCTTAACTTTCTAGAAGAAACCAGTCACAACTGACCTGAATATGCAATGTAGCTGGTCAGAGTCAGAAGCGCCAGACAGCAGCGGGGCTCGGGAGTGGAGCTGGGCGAGCACGCAGCCCGCAGACCAGATATCTACACTGGTGTTGTAGGATACTCCGAGGAAGACTTATAGAGGCTGCTGGAGAGGTTTTCAAGAACAGACCAGTCACTCCTATGCAAACTATATAGAAACCCTACATAACTACTAGCAGTTCTTCGTCAAACTCAAAAACCTCAACACAAAACTCTTAACTTTCTAGAAGAAACCAGTCACAACTGACCTGAATATGCAATGTAGCTGGTCAGAGTCAGAAGCGCCAGGCAGCAGCGGGGCTCGGGAGTGGAGCTGGGCGAGCACGCAGCCCGCAGACCAGATATCTACACTGGTGTTGTAGGATACTCCGAGGAAGACTTATAGAGGCTGCTGGAGAGGTTTTCAAGAACAGACCAGTCACTCCTATGCAAACTATATAGAAACCCTACATAACTACTAGCAGTTCTTCGTCAAACTCAAAAACCTCAACACAAAACTCTTAACTTTCTAGAAGAAACCAGTCACAACTGACCTGAATATGCAATGTAGCTGGTCAGAGTCAGAAGCGCCAGGCAGCAGCGGGGCTCGGGAGTGGAGCTGGGCGAGCACGCAGCCCGCGGACCAGATATCTACACTGGTGTTGTAGGATACTCCGAGGAAGACTTATAGAGGCTGCTGGAGAGGTTTTCAAGAACAGACCAGTCACTCCTATGCAAACTATATAGAAACCCTACATAACTACTAGCAGTTCTTCGTCAAACTCAAAAACCTCAACACAAAACTCTTAACTTTCTAGAAGAAACCAGTCACAACTGACCTGAATATGCAATGTAGCTGGTCAGAGTCAGAAGCGCCAGGCAGCAGCGGGGCTCGGGAGTGGAGCTGGGCGAGCACGCAGCCCGCAGACCAGATATCTACACTGGTGTTGTAGGATACTCCGAGGAAGACTTATAGAGGCTGCTGGAGAGGTTTTCAAGAACAGACCAGTCACTCCTATGCAAACTATATAGAAACCCTACATAACTACTAGCAGTTCTTCGTCAAACTCAAAAACCTCAACACAAAACTCTTAACTTTCTAGAAGAAACCAGTCACAACTGACCTGAATATGCAATGTAGCTGGTCAGAGTCAGAAGCGCCAGGCAGCAGCGGGGCTCGGGAGTGGAGCTGGGCGAGCACGCAGCCCGCGGACCACACGTCCACGCCGGTGTTGTAGGACACCCCGAGCAGCACCTCGGGGGGACGGTACCAGAGGGTCACCACCTGGTAACAAGGACAATATCTCACATAAGTAGTTTGCTCTGAGTCTGAATCAATACTTTAATAACCATTTCAACCAAAGTGCCTATTTTGACGTGACAACGTCTTAAATTAGGTTGCGCTCGGAGTCACTCATGAAAAAGTGTAACGCCCGCTCACGTCTGTTAGGAGGGCCGGTTGTCCCGCTAAAACTCGAGAACGGCTGAACCGATTTGGCTAATTTTAGTATTGAAATATTCGTGGAAGTCAAGGGAAGGTTTAAACGGTGAGAAAGTATTGAATAAAAGAGTGGAAAATAATAAAAAAGATAATTTTATATTCCCATACAAATACAAACTGTTCGTAGGTTCGTACTTACCTGTCAAACATATGATGTTTGTTCCGTCGGTTCGGTATTTTTAGAATAATTACATGTAGATCTAGACTAAATAAGGGTTTGGAATCGACAACATACATGCATAATAGTCTGATTATCGCATATTTAGATTTAAAACATGTAAAATTATGACACTATAATGACATTAATGACACATGTGATGGGTGCGTTCAGAAAGTAACACTTAAAATGTTGTTAGGGAAATTGTGAATGGATATGATACAAATAAATATTCTACCGAGAAAAAGACGTCACGTAAAATCTTCTTCCTTCGCCCGTAAAACCGACTTTACAGGCAACCATTTTTATGTCCAAATAAGGCAAAGCCTGAAGGGTGATCATTACAACAGTCTATGTATGTATTTATGTATGTTCCACGAAGGCGCGTAAACTACTGAACCGATTTTGTTAAAGGAGATGGCAATGGATTTGTGTTGTCATGCCTGTCTGTCTGTCTGCGTTTACCACGCCGGTCACCAGCTGGGTTGGCTAGGCCGAACTTATGTACGACCAGCAGGTTATGCCTTTCCGTCAGTCACTTCACCGTATGTAGTTGCCAGCAGTTCTCGACGTAACCTCGAAAGTCCAGCCCCAAATTCCAAGGTTACTAGAACAAACCAACACTTTAAACCACGTAGGTCTTGGAGAGCTCAAAGTCCTTCAGTATAACGCGGATGTCAGCAGTCTGCAGCATGTTGTGCCTATCTATGTGTCAGTTTACCATATGTAGTTGCCAGCAGTTCTAAACCTAACCTCAAAATTCCAGCCCAAAATTTCCAGGTTTCTGGAAGAAACCAGTTCTTCAATATACTGACCAAGCTGGTGAGCCTCATGTCGGTGTCGCCTTGACGAGCCAGAAGTCCGCCAGCTTGACGCAGCCCTCGGCGGTCACCAACAAGTTGTGCCTATCTACCCTTCACTTAGGCCTATGTAGTTGCCAGCAGTTCTAAACCTAACCTCAAAATTCCAGCCCAAAATTTCCAGGTTTCTGGAAGAAACCAGTTCTTCAATATACTGACCAAGCTGGTGAGCCTCATCTCGGTGTCGCCTTGACGAGCCAGAAGTCCGCCAGCTTGACGCAGCCCTCGGCGGCCACCAACAAGTTGTGCCTATCTACCCTTCACTTAGGCCTATGTAGTTGCCAGCAGTTCTAAACCTAACCTCAAAATTCCAGCCCAAAATTTCCAGGTTTCTGGAAGAAACCAGTTCTTCAATATACTGACCAAGCTGGTGAGCCTCATGTCGGTGTCGCCTTGACGAGCCAGAAGTCCGCCAGCTTGACGCAGCCCTCGGCGGTCACCAACAAGTTGTGCCTATCTACCCTTCACTTAGGCCTATGTAGTTGCCAGCAGTTCTAAACCTAACCTCAAAATTCCAGCCCAAAATTTCCAGGTTTCTGGTAGAAACCAGTTCTTCAATATACTGACCAAGCTGGTGAGCCTCATCTCGGTGTCGCCTTGACGAGCCAGAAGTCCGCCAGCTTGACGCAGCCCTCGGCGGTCACCAACAAGTTGTGCCTATCTACCCTTTACTTAGGCCTATGTAGTTGCCAGCAGTTCTAAACCTAACCTCAAAATTCCAGCCCAAAATTTCCAGGTTTCTGGAAGAAACCAGTTCTTCAATATACTGACCAAGCTGGTGAGCCTCATGTCGGTGTCGCCTTGACGAGCCAGAAGTCCGCCAGCTTGACGCAGCCCTCGGCGGTCACCAACAAATTGTGCCTATCTACCCTTCACTTAGGCCTATGTAGTTGCCAGCAGTTCTAAACCTAACCTCAAAATTCCAGCCCAAAATTTCCAGGTTTCTGGAAGAAACCAGTTCTTCAATATACTGACCAAGCTGGTGAGCCTCATGTCGGTGTCGCCTTGACGAGCCAGAAGTCCGCCAGCTTGACGCAGCCCTCGGCGGTCACCAACAAGTTGTGCCTATCTACCCTTCACTTAGGCCTATGTAGTTGCCAGCAGTTCTAAACCTAACCTCAAAATTCCAGCCCAAAATTTCCAGGTTTCTGGAAGAAACCAGTTCTTCAATATACTGACCACGCTGGTGAGCCTCATATCGGTGTCGCCTTGACGAGCCAGAAGCCCGCCAGCTTGACGCAGCCCTCGGCGGTCACCAACAAGTTGTGCCTATCTACCCTTCACTTAGGCCTATGTAGTTGCCAGCAGTTCTAAACCTAACCTCAAAATTCCAGCCCAAAATTTCCAGGTTTCTGGAAGAAACCAGTTCTTCAATATACTGACCACGCTGGTGAGCCTCATGTCGGTGTCGTACGTCTTGGCCAGCCCGAAGTCTGCCAGCTTGACGCGGCCCTCGGCGGTGACCAGCAGATTGTGTGGCTTCAGGTCTCGGTGGACGATGCGGTGCGAGTGTAGGAAGTCCACGCCGGACAGGATGTCATAGGACATGCTCTGGAAATAATATGTTTTATTTAATTTGATTATTAAGTCTTGTATAAATGATAATAAATAAAAAGCCGTTTAAATAAAACGACCTAAACAGATTATGGTCCATGACATTTCGGCAACTTTCCAGTTACCATTGGCAAAGGTTGACTGATAATACAATTTTTCTCTGCCGTGCTATGTCTATTGTCACCGAAATGAAACATTTGTGTATAAGAAAAGGGTAAACCCTTTAATTGGTATAAGGGTAAACCATTTAATTACTAATGTAATTTAAACTTTAAATGTCAATGTTAAATTAATACATTTTTAGGGTTCCGTAGTCAACTAGGAACCCTTATAGTTTCGCCATGTCCGTCTGTCCGTCCGCGGCTTAGCTCCGTGATCATTAGTACTAGAAAGCTGAAATTTGGTATAGGTATGTGTATGTATCACGCCGACAAAACGGTAAAATAAAAACTAAAAAAATATTTTTTTTTGGGGTACCTCTCGAACACCTAAAGTGGAGGTGAATTTTTTTTTTCGTTCCAACAGTAGTGTGTGGGGTATCGTTGAATAGGTATTTTAAAAATAATAGGGGTTTTCAAACATTATTTTTTGATTAAGTTAGCAGTTTCGTAAATAATCGCTTCGAAAATAATAAAAATAGTGTCCCCCCCCCCTCTAACTTTTCAACCACGGGTCAAAAAATTATGAAAAAAATCATGAACATGAGGCCTTATAAGAACTTTCAATGAAAACTATATTGAACAAAATCAGTTAAGCCGTTTTTGAGTTATCGCAAAATTTCATAATTTTCTTAAAAGAACATACCTAAATTGACTTCCAGAAGGTAATAAGTGACTATAGTTACTTTGGCGTTTACGACCTTTTTATAGAGCTTGAAATCTTTGTCGTAACTTAAGTCTATTGTGAAGGATGAACAACTACGGAACCCTACACTGAGCGTGGCCTGACATGCTCTTGGCCGGTTTTTAATTAAGAGTTATTTAATCAAATTTTAAGTTAATGTTTTTTTTTTCCTGGGGTGAAACAATTCTTATTACCTACCGTATTTCATACATATCTTCTTTAGTACAGACTGTTTAAAACAAAGGAGTAATTTTTTTTTTTCCTGGGGTGAAACAATTCTTATTACCTACCGTATTTCATACATATCTTCTTTAGTACAGACTGTTTAAAACAAAGGAGTAAGCTTTTAACCGATTAAAAAAAGGAGGAGTTTCTATATTTCTGAACAGTCTTGAATTAGTAATGTTATGGATCATTACTAATTCAATACTGTAAAGTTCCACTAAATTTAAGTTGCTCACTCTGATTCTGTTCTCATGCAGCGGTCCCGGGGCCCGCTTGAGGTACGAGTCCAGGTCTTGCTCCACATGCTCGAACACGAGGAACAGCGTCAACTGCTCGCGCTCTGAAGAATGCCCACCGTGGCACACATCCAATAATCTGGAAAATATATATATATTTTTTATTCATATTTAGGGACAATCTGACACAAATCAACCTAGTCCCAAATTAAGCAATGCTTGTACTATGGATACTAGGTGACAATATATACATATAATAATTAAAAATCCATATACACATGAACAAACATTCGAGTTAATAAAAAAATACGAACCAGATTGTAATAAATATAAACAATTGCTTTATTTTTCATTAATAAAGACACTTTAAAATCCCCCCTGGACGACACAGCCTCCAAACTAGGACGGATGGCTGCTCTAGCCTTGGCGTATACCTGTAATGCTTGTGAAGTTTTAAGGCCGATAAATAAATAAATATACTACCCACCGAACAATATTAGGATGTTTATATGCCCCCAGCTGCTGAAGTAATGCAATCTCCCGCAGTGTAGAAAGTGGGATCCCATCCTCCGTCAGTGCCACCTTCACCTTCTTCATGGCCACGATCTGCCCCCCCTTGAGCAGGTCGCGGGCTTTGTACACTGTGCCATAGGCTCCTGGAAATGAACATGACTTTAAGGTTAAACTTTTATTTATCAATATTATACCTATTTCAAAGCAATATATTTTCCACCATATTTGAAACTTTTCATCATGTCATTTCAGTTTTGTTGAACCTATGCTATGCCTTATTATGCCAAATTGGGGTTCTTGCAGAAGGAAAAAAATTATAAATATAAATGTTTGTCTCTTAAATTTATGATGATGAAGTTTGCAAACAGAAAATAAATACTACTTACACCATATTGCACTAAAATACTACAGTTACAGTGGGTGGATAGTTTACTAATTATATATTTTTTTTAATTTATTTCATGACCATGGATGGAATCAGTTCTTCAGTTGATTTGTATTTATTATTTACTGTGTTTACTACATTCAAATGTGTACATTATAATGAGTTTGGAACTCGATTTAACAAAGATTGTATATTTATAACACCAGAGAAATTTCCACGATGATTTTGGTTTGGTTTAAAGAAAAACTCTTTTTTGTAAAAAAAACTGCGTGAAATGAAATAGAAACCGGCACATGGGGACAGCGTGTTTAGGTTACATTAAAAAAGTTCACAATGTTTCAATTAAACGCTACTTTACCCGTGCCGATGACATTTAGTTCTTCATATTTCTTGGCAGACTCGAATAACCCACTGACTTCGTTTATTGAAACAACAGGGGCAGCTTTTGAACTTCCACTAGCCGAGGAAGAGTCCGACATTTTTGTTGTTGTTTAAAACTACAGTTTTGATTCACTAAACACGCATAACTATATCACAGATCGTTAGTACACATTCTCCATGACTGTCTCAAGGTTCTACTTTGCTATTTTCACAGACACAATGCTTTATTTTGTTCTTAAGTTTGTTTTATTTTAATGAACTTTACATTCTTTACAACTGAATTAACTGGGGTGGGGTGTGAGGGGTACGGGGAGTAATCAACGAACAGAAACAGAACAGAACACAGAACACCTGTCATATTACCCAACTATATTATAAATGCAAAATAATCACTGAATTTAGATGTAGGGTAACGACTTTTTTATTTCGTCGAGTTAGTGCGTCTGTAAACTGTTTTGATGCGTCTATTGCCATCTAGCGAATAGCTATGAAACTTATCGGTACAGTACAGTACATAGATAACTTTAATAACGTAGTACCTAGAACATAGATGGCAGCATAAACCTTATTGGATTGAGCTTTTATTTTAGAATTTCTGCTTTCAGATTACGCTGACTTTTTACATACATACATAAATTTAATGACAATGCAAAAATTACAATGACGAGCAGGAAAGTTCATAACCACCTTGTGCTTTGTCATCAAACGAAATACACTTTTTGTTACAACATTGTTTAATTATGTGAATAGAAATGAATCAAAATCAAGACATTAAGGCTGAAAATTATTGATACAAGATGTCGGTTCAGTTATTTACTGACGGACTACAAAATATTTACTCTCGAAGCAAAGAATGAGTAACCAAACCAAAAGCAATAAATAATAAAAATCCTCACCGGCTTACTGTAAACTTCTTTTTCTCAAACATGCAATGAAATATTGTCTTTACGTTTACGTTCCTTATAATAGGCTCGGAAGTATCGCTTTTTGGGCGCAACAACTCGAGAGGACTGTAAAAGGATTTCATACTGCTTTTCAGGCCTAGGCCTGCAAAGTAACTTTTTTTTTGTTTCAACAACAAGGTCATTCACACAGCTGGCTGGTTTGACAAAAAGCAGGTTTTGTTTTTAAAGGTTTGTTGTTAGACTAACATGTCCTATTTGTCAATTAATAAAATGTTGTTCTTTGAAGTATATTTTTTATTACATTGTATGTTTGAGAAAAGCACTATACATGCCTCGTCGTGAAAACGGATTCCCGGCCTCGTATCACTATCACTTGTATATACCTACTTGGCCGGAAATCCTCATTTTCCCGGCCTCTGATGTAATGTACTATTATGTGTATTGTAATAATTAGTGGCTTCGTGGCATGAATACATTTTATGAAATTGTTTTTAGTTATTGTTATTGTTTAATAAATAAAAAAAGGAAATTCATACTAAATATGATAATAATTTCTCGAAAAATAACAAAAAGCACACAGCCGGGCTCGTCCGGGATTTGAACCCGGGACCTCTCGCACCCGAAGCGAGAATCATACCCCTAGACCAACGAGCCATGGTAATTGGCATCGAAATACACAATCAATTTACTCTACCGATGACGTATTTGATTTTTAGGAATTCGAGCATATCTAAACAAACCTGATAAGATAAGTTAATTATTAAATACACCATTTCAAAATATGGCCACATTCTCATATACGACTAATCAAACCATCTATCCGTCCATTCAATGAAATAATCACTTTTATATGCTTTTATTTAGTGCACCTGCCCATTAATCTTCTAGCTTCACATAGGTAATTATTATTGGATAAAATAAAAGTTGTTATTGTTACACATTATTTCGTGTAAAACTCAGTTACCCTTTCACAGCTGGCGTCAGCGATTTAATTTCTAACAATAAACCTTGCATTTTATAATAGAATGCCTATATTTTTTAATAATTTTGATAGCACCCGAATTCGCGCCTAAACGAAACAACGCTCAACTTCAGTGCAATAAGACGTAAAACGCCTCAAACCATTTTAGAAAGTTGACGCGGGAAAGGCGAAAAAAAATACCGCTACATGACACCTATAGCCGACTCGCTCACTCCCGCTTTACCCGTATCCTCGTTCCCGTTTTCGCTTACGGCACGGTCGAATTCATTTTGAATGAAGCCAGTCGTGTGTTGTGTGTACTGCGCGCGCATGTTTAAAACATGGCCGACATTTCGGCGTGAAATATAAACAATTTAAAATAGTTTTTGAATTGGAAAAACTCTAATTTCGTCATCATCAGTGTCGTATTTGTGTTGATCAATTGTCATTTACTGTGGATTTAGTTACTTTGACTGCAGAAGTGTTAAGACGTGTGCTCGTGTAAATGTGAAAGTTGGTTTCTTAAAAGAAAACACTGTGTTCTTTTTTGCAAGTTCATCCTACTTTTTTTATTTGAACAGCTGTCTTTATTGCTAATTTAACTGAGGTAAGTTTCGTTTATAAATAATAAGTGGCTAATTATAAAAACATGTGGCGGGTAGTCTGAAGTTTCCCTCAAACTATTTTTATTGTTCCGGATAGGGATAGACTGATAGTTTTAAACAAATAACTGAAGTGAACCTCTGTTTTATCTTATCATATTAAAAGTTAACTAAAATATACGTGATAAATAGCTACACTAACACGCGTAGGTACTAAAAGTGTAGAACTTCTGGCCGCTTTTAAATAGGTATCAATTTGAATTAAGTTGGGTATGTTATAAGAAAACAATTATGTTTATAGAATTAGAATGGAATAAGCAATGGTTTCGGCGGTAAGGCGTGTCTTGACCAGTCTTGACTGTCATCCGTTGGTCATCTCATCGTCTGTTATATACTTTAATAGGTCTAAAATGTTTTATTTAATATCATATGCTTGAACTTTTCGTAGATATACCTACACCGCGCACCTAATTACATCTCTAATAGGTCATAAGTAGTTTTAGTAATCATGTAAATAGGAGGAATGGATGAATAGGCTAAGACTGGATTTTGTACAATTCAGTTGTCATGAATTCCTCTTAAATACATCATGGTCATTTGTAGTTTAAAAAAACGGCAATATTCATTCATAGTTAAGTACTTTTGTCTGTTTAAATCATTTATTCAGGAGGTAAAGTCTACCACATAGGCACTTTTACAAGTCAGATGGTGAATCTACCAGCATTTCCCAAGAGAAAGATTGCTGTTGAGAAGAAAGCCGAAATAAACTTAACAGTAATAGCACTACTTTTGTGACGATTAGGTATGAGGTACATAATATTAACAACCATAACTTTAATATTCTCCGGAACGGTATCGATTTTTTTAAATCACAGCTGGAAATATGGTACCTTCTATATCCTATATATGGGCGAATATACAAAACTTGGGTAACTTTTCGGGACATTTTGTTTATGATAGTTTTTTAATCAAAATGCTACAAATTCGGGTATATAAGATAGGTAATGTAATGCTAATGAATATATTGCTCGAGATTGGGCCAGTCACTTTTTTAAGTAGAACCGCAGAAATTTCGGTTTTCCTAAATTTGACTGCCAGGGGACTGACGAGGCTGACAAAGTACTGACAAAATACACAACGTCATAACATATGTTTGATATTTATAAACATTTTAAAATAAATCTCTTAGGAACTAATCTATTTATTAGCCACAGACGTCCACTGCTGAACATAGGCCTCCCCATGACTCGCCACAAAGTGCGATCTCGTGCAGACCGCATTCATTGATTCCCCGCTACCCTCACGAGGTCACCCGTCCATCTAGTCGGGGGCCTTCCCACGCTGCGCTTTCCTATACGTGGTCGCCACTCTAGGACTTTGCTGCTCTAACGGCCGTCCATTTACTGGGCTACATGGCCTGCCCATTGCCACTTCAACCGTGCAATCCTGTGAGCTATGTCGGTTACCTTGGTTCTTCTGCGGATATCCTCATTTCTGATTCTTTCGCGCACAGAAACTTCGAGCATAGCCCTTATTGAAGAACTACAGGTCCATCTCACTGCCGAGCCATGTTAATCAGCTGTTCTCCAGAGTCATTGCAAATCGTCTCGCGCACAGACGATTTCCAACCTCCCGAACAATCCGGATTCCGAAAAGCTTTAGCACCATAAACCAAATTCATACGCTGCGGCAGGTTGTACAGAAGACAAAAGAATATAACCGGCCACTATGCTTAGCGTTTGTGAACTATGAAAAAGCCTTTGATTCGATCGAGACATGGGTTGTGCTTCAATCTCTCCAGCGGTGCCGTATCGACTATCGATACATCGAAGTGCTGAAGCGTTTGTACAGAAACGCCACCATGTCAGTCCGAATCCAAGACCAGAGCCTATTTAACTGCAGCGAGGAGTAAGACAGGGAGACGTAATTTCTCCAAAACTGTTTACTGCTATACTGGAATATGCCTTCAAGCTACTGGATTGGAACGGACTTGGCATCAACATTAACGGCGACTACCTCACTCACCTTCGATTTGCAGACAATAGAAACTATTTTTAGTCTTATTCTTATGTTTTTAGTCTTATTCTTAGTCTTCATTCACTGAATAAACAATTGAATAAACTGTTTAACATGTAATAGTGAGAGAAAGATCTATCTCCACCATTCAAACAGCATTTTAATTGGCTTTACTACTTTACGGTAGTTACAGTATACATTTTCTAAGTAATCCTTCCCTTCCCATCCTTTTTTGGTATTCTCCATAATATGTATTTGTTGTAAATAGCTTGTTCGAACTTGTTTATCTCTTTATGTAGTTATATTTTAATTTAATTTTAATAACTTCTCCGAAAAGGCCCTTCTTCACTGTTTCCTTCCTTTCCTTTTAGTAATATCTTCAGTCATTTCTCCAATTCTGGTTTCTTCCACAGATTTTACAACTTACTTAGACTGCCTTTTGACTCTCCTATATTTTGGACGATGATTTTTCAGTCTACTTCTCAGTTTTGAACCGATTGCTTGGTTCAATATTTTTTAATTGCCTATTTCTGGACTTTTTCTGTCTTTCGCTTCATTTACTCTTTGGTCGTCGTTTATAATAGGTAATTTGTTCACCATCTGATTCGTGGTCAGTATTTCTGACGAACAAAGAGTAGTATAATTCAGAAGTTGTTTTTCTTGCGTGTACTCAGATGGGTTTTTACTTTTTTTGTGGCTAATCGTTGCTCCCAGGGTTTTATTTACTTAACAAACGTCTTTGCCCCTGTTCCTTTTTTTTTAAGAGGCGGCACGATGGTTTAACCTGAAATAAGTAAAAAATACAGCTTCAACACGCTAAAATGTCAGTACCCTGGAAACCCATCAGTCCTTTGGCGCAATATCACACAAAGAACTGACGCCAACGGACTGATGAAAAAGACATGAATTTGAGATTATCTTTAGAATCAACCTTTATTTTGATATTTTTGAATACCAACTAGCTACATTTTAACAAAACAAAGTTGACTGTGTATAAATTCAAGTATAACACAGATTTACAAGGAAATAACGACTTACCATAGGACTGACTTTTTGACTGGATTGGCATGTATTTACATGACAACAACAACTCTGGTACTGGCTCAGTAATAGTGGCCGTAAAATGGCTCGACCTGCAGCTAACTTTGCTATCAAACTTGAATTTTAACGCGGATTTGAATTTGAGTCGCCGATATTTAGCGCAAAATTCCGATTCCAACAACAGACAGCGGACTGACGAATTAATCTGAACACAAAGTTTCTTATTTTTTTTACAACAACAATAAGAATGTTATATTATGGAAGTAGTGATATACATTATTAAATACATCATAGACTGTATTGAAACAGTAAGTTTTCTTACATTAGAGGTAATATTGAATACACAGCCATTTGATTGCCCACTTTTGAGGCTGTGACATGCCAAAGTACTGACGTTTTAAGGATATATTGTCGAGTTTTACAAATTTGTATTTAAAATTAATAGCTGAAACTGGGTGACCAAATAAAAGGCTTTTAGTAGTATTAAAATAAAATTAAAAACATAAACAAAATAAAATAAACCTTAATTTTATTGCCCTATGACATCGAGTTACCCGAATTTTGTAGAATCACCCATATGCCATAAACAGAAGCACACAGAAGTTAAGAAGGAACAATAGTTAGAGCTCACCTATTTAATGTCATGTATTTAAAACGTCCAAGTAGAATTGACTTGATTTGATTTGGCTTTGGCTTAGATGAAAACAAAACGAGAAGACCTTTTTGAGAATTTACTAAAAATAAAATTTTAGGATGGTAAAGATAATACACGGACTGTTACCTAATTCAAAACTAATTATTGATAATTGAAAAGTAAAGTATTTCGAGGAACAGAGATTCCCAAGTCAAGAAAAAAAAATTAAAAGCTGAATAGACAAAAAAAGCTATACAGGGTATGTAGGGTTGCCAGGTCGCCAAACCTAGGTAATAGCCGGACAGACCAGCCAGCTTGGCCGGACATTTGGATAAAAAGGCCGGACACCATACATTATTAAGGATTTATGTGTCTCAGTAATAATAGGTACCTACGACATAACAAATATGTAAAAAGCCAGACACTATTATTTTGGCCGAACACAAATCAAAAAGCCTAATAGGCGAATTTTTATTTTGTTGTTGATTTCTTTTTTTTCTCAGGTTTTAATCAAATTTGGTAGGTAAGTTGGTAAAGTTGCTTATTGTGAACAAGGTATGTAAGCCCAATTTCACGGTGTGTCCTACAAAATTTTCCATTGAGTTACAAAAAATGTATGGAATTTAGTACAAAATGAGGAACTCGAAATGAAATGAAATAAAATAAATAAATCTACAGCAAAATGAAAATTGGCCTATGGGCCCATTTCTGTAACTCAATGGAAAAAAAATGTAGGACATATCGTGAAATGGGGCTCGCACCACCATGGTCAGAAGAAGCAACTTTACCAACTCACCAAATTTTATTGAAATCTGAGAAAAAAAAGAAATCGACAACAACAAAAATTGGCCCAATTTATGCCTGCCTTTATCCGGACGCCGGGGAACCTACTTAGAACATTTCATGACAATCGGTTGATAAATGCGACCTCTAGGAGGGATCAGCCGGAAATCGTCCGGACATCCAAACATCCGGACATACGAAAGTCCGCTAAGAGATCCGCTAGCTCGCGAAATTAAACACCTTAACCTGTAAAATAAACTAAGTATGTTTTTGTTTGAACGCCCAATTTCCCATCAATATTATCTACTAATGAATCTTTACGGTGTAAGTATACAGTTATACGTGCTTGTCTAGAGGCCCAAGGGCGTTACTGACCCCGTTGAGGGACCGGTCCGTGAAGGCCGAGCATTCTTGCCTTCAAAAACACACTGACACGTTCAAAAAGGAATATGTATATACAATCTAGACGACACGTTTGGCGCCGTTTGTTAGATCACCCGCCTTCTGAGACGGCGGTCCCGGGTGAGAATCCCGGCCAGGGCTAATATTTGTGTGATGAACTGGAATATTTGTACTTGGGCCATGGTTGTTCTATGTATTTAAGTATATATTTATCAATATAAGTATGTATATCGTCGTCTAGTAGGTACTCATAACACAAGCATTCTTGAGCTTAATTTGGGACTAGATCGATTTGTGTGAGGTCTGATATAATATTTTATTTAATATTTTAATCTATTCGTTCTTACACTGAGTATGCCCGATTTAGGCTGGGTTCGACATCTGACACTTTATATACTCTCGCGGTTTGTACACATAATTAACACAAATTATAACGGGTCTATCGCGATATTTTTTATTTACCTTAATAATCTGAAGTCCTTCGTAAGATCCGTTCATATTTGTTTATTTATTGGTAAAAATAAACATTTACAACACAAATACGTAATAAACAACTAAAATATAAATATAATTAAAAAAGACACTAAAGGTTGTAAATACCCGCCAGGTCGCCTTCAGTGGAAATTGTACCTAGAAGGCTGTCAGTGTTGCCTCTTTGGATGGCGAGGCTCAGTCGCTGTCCAAAGTAGCTGCCAGCCAGATCCGTTATAATTTGTGTTAATTATGGATTTGACATCATTTCTTTTTCACGGTACCATAACCGAAGAGCCAGTCTTTTTAATTATGATCTAACTAGGATCGCACTCGGGAGTGGCCTGGACTTGCAAAAATCATCTATTTTAACAATATTTACAGAAATGGGAATGACGAAAAAAACGCCTTACAAACGCTAAATATTTACACAGCTAAGAAGACAAAGCTTTCGATAAGAAAAACCATTCAAATTGAACCATCCCTATGAGAGCTAACGATGCCACAGACAGAAACACAAACACACAGATTTAAAATCTGCCCTATTTTCGGCGTGTCCTCCATGGACATTTCTTATGACAGATTTGTAAAGTTATTGCATACCTACTCAGATTTACAATCACTCCATATCCATTCAAAAGTACTGATTGTTTAATAGTAATTTCTCTCTATGATCATATTGATCAAACATATTTCTTAACATATTATCAATGTGTGCGTTGCATACTAGTTAGAGCTATATATTTGAAACCTACAGTTCGATTTTTTTCAAAAGTTCAAAAGCTACTCGCAATGAACGAAATTCACGCAGAAAACTTTTCTTTTTCAATTTATTTTCGACTGCATGCAATGAACTAGGTACTACCTAGAACTTACTATCCAGAACCCAGGGAAAAGTATTATTCACTTTACAAAGTTGGTTGAAATTATCAATATGTTTGTCATAATATGAAAACATTAAAATGTATGAGGCATCTTAAAACATAAAACTATGCACTTCCGGCTTCACCCGCATAAACCATTTAAAAGTGAAAACAGATAAGCCAAGCCTTGCCCACCCGCTGCTCCACTGCACTGTATCTAGATATTCTAGATTGAAAATTGCAGTACAAGACCTAGTATTATCTATGAGCTTCCCATAGGATCTGATATTACGGGTTGCTGTAACTTTCTATGGCATAATTTAAGTATATGTATAGTATATATTCGGCTTGAATATATGTATTTAATAATTTCTCCGTTTTCCGCGACTGTCACGCATTTTAAAATAAAACGGATTATATCGCGTATATCAATTATTTGAACCTCCCTGACGTTTCTGTATCTTTCCAGTTACCGTTGTCAAAGGTTGATAACCAAATAATTAATATACGCTGCCGTATATACGCATATAATCCGCTTAAATCGTTTTATTGGAACATATTTACCAACAAATGGTGTACCTATGGCTGGCCCATGTAGATGACGGATGACGCTCACCATAGAAAACAGATTTTCAATAATAAATATCTGAAAACCTCACATAAATCGATCTAGTCCCAAATTAAGCTCAAGGCTTGTGTTATGGCTACTAGACGACGATATACATACATATATAGATAAATATATACTTAAATACATAGAACAACCATGACCCAAGCACAAATATTCGAGTTCATCACACAAATACATGACCTGGCCGGGATTCGAACCCGGGACCGCCGGCTCAGTAGACACGTGCTCACAAACTGCGCCAACCGCGTCGTCAAGACAATTTTAGGTTTTTATCATTGCACATTATCCGCCTACAAAATTAGTCCAATCAACATTGCCCAATAGTAATTACAAACGGAGCTAATCGTCGATCTCCCACGTGATGCGCGCGCGCATAACGGTATGACAGGTGGCGCGACCCACATACCGCGGTACCGTAGGCACCGGAGCGACCCTTCGGTCAAGCGCGAGTCGGACTAGTGTATAGATACTGTGAAATTATTAAAACTATCGTGAGACATCTTTAATCAGTGTAAAAACGGTGATATGTAGATACTACTGGAGAAACAAATACAAAATATATACAGAGTGTGTCCTGTAACTGGAGTAATAAATTAAAAACATGCCTCTTCATACTGAACAACATTATTTTCCACAACCTTTAAAAATAGTCAGCGTTCAGATTTTAATTATTTTAAATATAATAAAATATATTTTTCCTTTCAATGTTCGTCCTCCAAAATGTGCGCTAATGGACTATGGTCTGTCACGTTATTAATTATCTATTATTTCGCAATACTTCCTTGAATAAACAATAGTTATTGTATAAGTTACTAAATAAAAGGTACAAGCTATTTAAATATTTTATACCGCTTTTTTTTTAAATGACTGAATATATGTGGTTAAGGGTAAAAAGTAGAATCTATGTATCAATTTATTACACCTATTAAGGGCACACCCCGTAAGTATTACTCGAATCAAAACTACCGTGCCCCCCGATTTGTTTCTAGCTCAAGTAGCCCAACACACAACGATGTGACCTTCGGGACGGGATTCGAACCCAGGACCGCCGGCTCCGTAGGCCGACCACCGAGCCAACCACGTCGTCTTTTTAAATTACTTGCACAAATTGAAAGAAAAACAGTACTTTCCTAGATACATTTTCTTTCTTCGGAATGCATCAGTGAAAACCGCATAAACATTTGTGCGGTTTTCACTAACGTGGAATTAATTCGTGACGATGATTTTGGTATTAATTTCATTCACTCTTGCCTTCATTATGACCTGTAAGTGAAGGCGAGACGAATAAACACTTTCGTATTTGCTTAAACTTTAAAGATATCGGCTTTGCCCAGATAGCCCGACCAGGTGTTATAACACCGCTCATTTTTTTTTATAATTTACTCTAATGCTTGTTGCGATTTCAGATATCGCAAAATTTACCCAGGTTCCAAAAAGTTCGTTTAGGTGAAAGTGGGTTAACAACTAGTGACCCGCCCCGGCTTCGTACGGATGCAATACTATATTATGCATGCATACTTTACTCCTGAATCACTCTATCTATTTAAAAAAACGCATCAAAATTCGTTGCGTAGTTTTAAAGATCTAAGCATACATAGGGACAGATAGACAGTAGGCAGCGACTTTGTTTTATACTATGTAGACTTTACAGATAACATCCATGACAATGACCCAGGAACAAATATTCGAGTCGATCACTCAAATATTATCCCTGGCAGAGATTCGAACCCAGGACCTCCGATTCAGTAGGCAGAGGTGCAGTACAAACTGCGCCAACCGTGTCCTCGAAATAATCACTTACTTATGAAAAAAGTAACCGTCAAAAAGACTGTACTTTCTTACAAAAACGTTTATTGTTCATCTAGATCAAACACCTTTTTGATTGTTACTAAGTCTGTTTTTAACCAAAAATATGTAAATTCTTCACATAACTCAAACTGACTTTCCTATGCATATTTCTAGTTATTTGTCCAACGTAACTGTTCCATCAGCAATAAAACGAGCACTTAAATAACTAGTTCTTAATGATAAGAAACCGTTCAGTTCGACGACCCCAAACCTGTCAAATTGCTGTTATATAAACATAATGTAGGTAAATGTATGCCGGTTGTGCAGATGAGAAAATAAATTTCTAATTTATTACATAAGAAATGTTAACATATTTTATATGTTTTCCGTGACTGTCACGCATTTAAATAAAACAAATTAAACGGATTATATCGCGTATATTAATTATTTGAGCCTTCCTGACGTTTCGGTAACTTTCCAGTTACCGTTGTCAAAGGTTGACTGAGGAAAACAAAATTTTCCTCTGTCAAAGTTACATAATAAGGCAAAAAAAATTAATAAACGCTATATAATCCGTTTAAATTATTTTATTTCAATGTTAATAATCTTTGTTTTAATTGTTTAGCTTTATTTCGTATTTATTTATTCGTCTATTTGTTTCCACTGTCGTTAGTCAAGATTTATCAAATTTCCAGTGGCATATTTAAAACAAAAAGATGAAAACGCATTATTATTTAGGTATTTAAATATTTCTTAAAATATGACTTTCATAATAGGATCCCACGAATGAAACACTATTTCATACGCTCATATCATAGTTTTCCTTTTATGCAGAAGTACTCCGGAGCACCGTGTATATTTTCAAAAGTCTGACTTCTTTAGTATTTTGTGTCGATTAATTTCTACGGTCTTCAAACTAGCCTTTTTAGGGTTCCGTACCCAAAGGGTAAAAACGGGACCCTATTACTGAGACTTCGCTGTCCGTCCGTCCGTCCGTCTGTCACCAGGCTGTATCTCAAAAACGGTGATAGCTAGACAGTTGAAATTTTCACAGATGATGTATTTCTATTGCCGCTATAACAACAAATACTAAAAATAATATAAAATAAATATTTAAGGGGGGCTCCCATACAACAAACGGGTTGGTTGCGTTAACTTTGCACCTCATTAGTATGGGGCGCTATACATGCCAGGTGCAAACAAAACTTAACCACTTAAGGATGAAAAGTGTTTGTACGGAACCCTCGGTGCGCGAGTCCGACTCGCACTTGACTGGTTTTTTTGTAAGTATACGGAACACGTATACCATTTTTCATACGAGTGGACGTTACATCATCTCCGAAAGGTCGAGAGAATTAAATTTTTGTTATAGTAATGCAAGGAAAAAACCTTATTTTTACCATGCCATGTTCTATCTTGCGTCAGGCATCGGTGTCGAAAACTCGACAGCTCACAATCTGCCCTCAATCTGGGTAGATGATAATTTAGATGAATCACAGCGGACATCCTAAAACCCGGGCATTGGCCAAGATAGTAAATAGTTGTTGGCACTTTACTAAAACTCAGCAACGGTGAGAAATATCCACTTAAACTTTTGGTACCTATGCAGCGTGTATTGTTGATATAGCCACAAAATGGGACCAGACGTAGATTTTAGTGCTATGAATCGATATTTAGACATATTGTTAACTCAGTTTTAACTACCAGAGCGTGATTAATGTTTGATAAAAAATCAAGCAGCAATGTATTGCGTACACTTATTTGACACATTGACAGTTATTTTATTTTTATTTTTTTTATTTTATTTATTTATAAGACACACCAACAGTACATAAACAAAACCTAGTAAATAGTATAAAATACACAGACACAAAAACCTGTTTATGAACCAATGACAGGTGTGCATCAGCATTCAAATTGACTCAGGGCACACTAACCTATAACATTTATTAATATTAATAAACTAAACTAAAACACAAGATTCAAATTGTGATTATAAAAATTCGTGGGCAATTAAACGGACGGAAAGCGTAAATAGAAAACAATGACATTTTCTATTAATTCAGTAGTTTTCTGCTAGATTGTTAGATGTCTAAGTGAGAATAAACGAGTTACATTGCGTGCTGAATTATTTTATAAGGAAAAAAAAACGTATATTTTAAATAATTTATAGAAAAACACATTCATTAGGGACTATGCTAAGAACAATATAGTAAAGTTTTAGATTGTGTCAAAAATACACGCTGTATTATACGGGGTGACAATATTACAGGTTTACAAGTAATTTTAATACCTAGGTATACGGTTTTCACTCACGTGAAGTAGACTTATTCCAATTATTTGAAAACCATTAAATAATAAATTTATTTCGATAGTCCTTGCTGTAAGGATCTACAAAGAAGTGGGGCTTTGCCTTTGAAACTTATAAAAAAAAAAATGTTGGTGGTTGGCATGTGGTTGGCACTTGTCAATGACAAACCGTTGAAATTTTGACATTGACAAGTGTCAACCATCGAATAGTTCCACAGATGGTTGTAGGATTATAGGTTATAGGAATGTGGTAGGTGTAGCTCTGGTAGAAGGTGCAAAACACAACATAAAACTTTGATTATATTTTATTATCGTTCAGCCACGATACATAGCTAAAGTATGAATGCCCGGCTCTCTTGGTGAGTGACAGAGGCGGCCATAATTCTAAATATTTAAATATATTTTTAATACAAAACCTAGTGCCCAGTTCTACTGTCACCTACCACCGAGTACCTCACAATACTCTTTACCTTATACATGGATGAAGTTTGCGGGTACTTCCTGGTCTACACTGTATAAAACTTGGATTTTATATTGAAAATCTAATTTCTATGGAGAGAGATCATCTGTTGGTAAACATGTCTCCACGTCATCATGTGACATCCAATGATGGGTAATAGGATAACACCCGACTTCGCGGAGCAAATTGACCTTCCAGTAATAAAAAAAAGTTAGTAGAACAAAATAATCGCAGGACCACAAGAAAATAAGCGTATTACTTAATTTCGGCAAATGACAACATTGACGTAATAAGTGACCCCATACTTGCGACAATCTACAGATCCGGTGACTCAGTCGACCCGGATGCGTTGCCCAAGTCTGCGCGCGCGCAACACGCAACGCGCAGTCATAGGGGATGTTACGAAATAGGGGGAAACCCTCTGTACGTCTTTCTATTGAAATTCAAAGGAAACTAGCTATTAATGTTGTTTGAATTTTAATTTGAAGATAACCTGGAAATTAATTATTATTGCCCTGGCTTCGCACGGGTGCAGTGCTGATACTAAATGAAAAGTGTTTCTCTACTATATTATGCAGGTATTATACTTATACACCTTCCCTTGAATCACTCTATCTATTTAAAAAACCGCATCAAAATCCATTGCGTAGTTTTAAAGATCCAAGTATACACAGCGACAGACGGACAGCAAGGAAGCGACTTTGTTTTATACTATGTAGTGATGTTTGAGAAGTTTCAATACAGACAGAAAGATAGAACTTATTGTAATGCGCTGTCATACTGTGTTACGAAATAGGAGGAAACAGGCTTATCATTGACATTTAAAAGGAAACTAGTGATTTATGGCGCTTGAATGTTAATTTGAAGATACCCAGGAAATAAATAATCTCTATGAAACTTTTAGTTGTCTAGAGTTTTAAGACAGGCACAAAGTTTGAACATGACGTAACGCGATGGCATAGGGAGGGAGTTACGAAATATAGGGGACACATGTTGTCATAGGTATTTCACGAAATAGATTGAAACCCTGTGTATTTCTTTCTATTGAAATTGAAAAGAAAACTAGCGTTTAAAGTTGTTCGAATTTATTTTTATCTGAATATATTCTGGAAACATAAACTGTTGTTCTGCCTGGCAGAAAGTGTGAACTTGAAGCAACGCGCACTCATAGGGGGAAACCCTCTATGGTTTTCTATTGAAATTCAAAAGCTAACTAGCCATTAGCGTCGCTCGAATGGTAATTTGAAGATATTCTGGAAACGTACTAATTGTGTAAACTGTTTTGTCTGAGAGAGAGACAGGAAGTTTGAACTTGACGCAACGCGCTATCATAGAGTACTGTAGGGATCTCTTTGGTTGTTGACAGCAGAACTGGCCACTAGATTTTATATCGAAAATATATTTAAATATTTAGAATTATGGCGGTCTCTGTCACACACCAAGGGAGCCGGGCATTCGTGTTTAAACCTTGTATCATAGCTGAAGACTAAATAAATGAATTTCCAAGTCCTATCCTTTGTTCTGCACTTCCACTGAGCTGCACCCCGTCACATTTGGTGGAGGTGCGGACCAAATGTGGGGTGGTGGCTCAGGGAAACACTTTACTTGTTAATTTAGAATATATTTCGGACCGAAATACAATATTTTATATGGTTTTTCTGGTGGCGTCTCGTAGAGGAATAATCTATTTTTAATATGCCGTTTACTTGACAGTGACGGAATCTTTATTTAAACCAAATACTTCTTTATTACCGGCCTACATCCCTACAGTACCTTCTGATAGGATCCTTCTTTAACCGTAGTACCGGCAGATTGTACCATCAATGGTCTTACGGCAAATAATAATGGCCGTGGCTCCATTATGTCAAAGGGACTCCGGCTAATATAATTTTTTGTTACCCGTGGTACTTTACTGGATAATGAAGATTTGTTCGCAGTCGGTCAACATAGCAAAAAGTCCACACAAATGAATTTATTGTATCATTATAACTTATATGTATCGCCCAGCTGCCGCATATGTTACCAGGAAGGAAAGTTACGAAATGGGAGGAAACCCTATAGAAGTATGTACCTATATATTGTCATCTAGTACCAATAACAGAGCCTACTAGGGCTACTAGTTAGTGCTTACAGTGGTACTAGAATCTAGTCTAGTCACTAGATCGATTTGAGTGAGGTTGTCCGATATCTATTTACTATTATAATCAAGAACTAAAAGATAGGATACTAACACTCTTCTACAGACTCGTATATACAGCTATAGACACGCACGAGTTGACGTGTGCCAAAGAAACCATAACACGTAGATATACGTCTACTGGAATGGCGTCCAGTCGAACGATTATTTGCTTTATTGGCCGGGAGTGAGCAGTCTCCGTTTCAGTTTGGCCAAAAATTCTATCGTATGTCCGGATCTCTCGATTGCCAGCTGATCTCGGCTAGAGGTCACAATTCTTAACTGATTCCCATGAAATTTAGTGACCAGGTTAGTGACCTATCGAACGACCCACAATAGTTTTTTTTGTGGATCCAGTTTCTTGAAATGGCGGCATATATTTCAGCCATTTAGAAACAAACTCACGAGGTCTACACAGCTCACAGTCACTAGTATTAGTGAGTGTAACACATTCCTTTTTAGAGTTCCGTAGTCAACTAGAAACCCTTATAGTTTCACCATGTCCGTCTGTCTGTCCGTCCGCGGCTTAGCTCCGTGATCATTGGTACTAGAAAGATGAAATTTGGTATTAGTATGTGTATGTATCATGCCGACAAAATGGTAAAATAAAAACTAAAGAAAAAACTTTTTTTTCGTGTACACCTAAAGTGGGGGTGTTTTTTTTTTCGTTCCAACACGTGTGCGGGGTGTCGTTGAATAGGTGTTTTAAAAATAATAGGGGTCTTTGAAACATCATTTTTTTATAAAGTCAGCAGTTCTGTAAATATTCGGTCCAGAAATTCAAAAAATTGCGCCCCCCCCCCCCTCCCTCTAACTTTTCAAACACAGGTAAAAAATATATATATAAAATCATAAAAATGAGGCCTTACAAGCACTTTCAATGAAAACTATATTTGAATAAAATCGGTTTTGCCGTTTTTGAGTTATCGCAAAAAATCATAATTTTCTTTAAAATTATGTAAGTGCCGCGCGGTGTCCTTATACTTCGAACGATACACATATAATGCCATACTGTATTTAAAAAAATCGCTCAATCTGGCGTGTATAATCGATAATTTTCAGAAGGTAATTACAGTTACTTTGGCGTTTACAACCTTTTTTATAGAGCTTGAAATCTTTCTCATTGTTTATTAGATGTTTCTAATAATTAAGTAGGTAATTATATAGATTCGTTAAATTTGACCCGATAGCATAAAACATGGATGTCGCACGTATCGTGATGGATGGACCAAGGTACGACACCTTGAGCTCTCAAATTGCGATTCGGGTTTAGGTGAAAATTATCAGGTTCCGTAAAACTAATAATAATAATAATAATAATAATAAATTTATTCAAAAAACATATTACAGCTGTGATGACTACGGACTAAACAGACTTATAACTAGACGATAATACTACGCGCCTGAACTAGGATAATCCTGTGTTTCAGGCTGAGAAAAGGACAAACAATGACAACTTATTCATATGCAAAAATTTAAACACTATTGAATGGTTATGTTAATAAATTAAGTAAATATATACTATGGGTTCCTACGGGAACAACATTTATGCGTCCCTAAAGTAAAAAGTATATAAACTATAATTAAAAATAATAAATCACTCACTTTAATACAATTAGTAACTTCTCTGTATCGTCATAAGACAGGTTTTGCAGGGCGACCTTAAGTGTTTTCTTACAGATCACGTAAGTAAGCGGGAAAAAATCTAACTTCGCATTAAGTCGGTTATATAGCAGTGGGCCTAGGAATTGAAAAAATCTTGAAGAGAATGCATGTCTGCAATGGATAGTTGGGCAAACAAAGTCTTTACGTCGCTTATTAGTATAGTCAGGGTTGTAAGGGAGTCTGGAATGTTGTTTTAGGACTGTGTTCAAGATATATAGTTGACGAACTGTCAGAATTTCACATGATTTGTATAAGAGGTTAGTAGGAAAACGAAAAGGACGGAAAGTGGAGACCTTGAGAATTGCTCTTTGTGCTCTTTCTAAATTCAGCAGAGTTGTTTTGGCAGTGCCACCCCAGGTAGTAATGCAGTAACTTAGCAGAGATTGACATAGCGCAAAGTACACTTTTTTGATTAATTGTGAGTCCGCGATAGAACGTAGTTTTTTGAAAATAAATATTAATTTACGGACTCTGCTGCATAAAGCTTCAATATGATATCTAAAGGAAAGAGACTCGTCGATTAGAATTCCTAGGTACTTTAATTTATTAGTTATAGCTATAGATGGACATAGACATTGATCGTCAGAGGGATCCTTACAGTTGTGCGCATACAGGGAATGGTCAGACACAGACGCGGTTAATTTCCGCATGGAAAATCTTATGTAATGTGTTTTTTCTGAATTCAATGTTAGTAAATGATGCTGAAGCCATTTGTTGACCTCGTTAAAACCACGTTGCGCGTGATCATAAACTTCTTCTGAAGATTTTCCAGAAAAAAGAAGGGCAGTGTCGTCAGCGTATGAAATAATTTTACCATTTTTTATTGTCAAATTACAGAGGTCATTTATATAAATCAGAAATAGGGTAGGACCGATTATACTCCCCTGGGGGATCCCAAAAGGGGTACTTTCACGATCAGAACTCACAAAATTGTCTATTTTTGTGCACTGTGAGCGTCCTTGCAGATAATGTGCAAATAGTTTAAGCTGTGTGCCTCTAATGCCTAATGCTTCGAGCTTGTGCAGAAGGATGGAAGTGGAAACCGTGTCAAAAGCTTTAGCAAGGTCCAGGAAGATTCCTATGGTCTGGTTACCCTTATCAAGTTCCTGAACTAAGTGATCAGTCAATTCATGAACAGCGTCGGCAGTTGACAGCTTTGGTCGAAAACCGAACTGACCTTCTGATAATAAGGATTGACTCTCTAAGTATTTTACTAGTCTGTTATTTATAATTTTTTCTAATATTTTGGATGTTGATGGTAATATCAAAACTACCCAACTATAGTCCAGTCCAACTATGGTCCAAAACAAAACTCGTTTATTTTTATCAAAATCCATATTCTGTTAGTGATTTTATACGTTTTTATTTAAGTTTGTTTAGTTAGATTATTCGTTATAATTGTCATATATTATTTAATGAGTAATTTTCGGATTAAATTGAATATTGAACCATAGTTGTGTGACTTGGACTATAGTTGGGTAGTTTTACGGTTCTTATCTGGATCGCGTAAGAACGAGGGAGACAGGTATAAAAATCCGAATAGCATTCTCTCAGCTCAGGCATTGTACTATGGAATGTATTTTCCATAAAACTTACACTTCACTTAACTAGCGCCATTTATTCATGTGACGTCATTTTTACAGTTTCGTAATAATGTTATAGGCCACTTCCAGTATGCGCGCGCGCAGGACTGTTATCCGTTTATTATTCAACAGGTGGTTGACCCACTTTTATGGCGCGTTTGTTTATTTATAAGGTTTCGAAGTGTGCCTAAATACCTGGAATTTTTTCGCATATACATAGGTATAGATTTATTTTATAGAGTCACTGTCAGGTGGCAGTGGTACAGTTGGCGACAAATGTGATCTAAAAAAACTACCCAACTAATGGTCCGGTCATTCATCCAAAACAAAACCCATTATATTAATTTCTATCAAGATCCATATCCATCATTGATTTTATCCGTTTTTATTTGAATACCCGCAACTTCGGTCGTATTTAAATATGTTCAATTAATTTGTTAATCTTAGTTAACGAGTTTATCAAATTATTGCCTAGTTTGTTTGGACCATAGTTGTGTGGACTGGATTGGGTAGTTTCATGAAACTTAATACTTTGAAAAGACTAAACTATCACCAAGGGAATCTGAAAATGAAGAGATTTGCTGGAGAATCTAGGGCTTCCTAACTTCCTCAGTTCAAAACCAAGTTTGGACAAAAATTTAGCCTCTTACAATTAAATGCTTAATATACACCAATTCATTGCAGTGCTTGAAAGTAAAGCCAGTTTTGTTTCAGTCTGTCACGGGCTGAGTTTTATCCGTGTACACATGTGTCACTAGTAGAAAAGATTGCCGTCAAGGCAGAAAGGATATTGAGTGGTGAACTCGTACGGGACGATGCAACGTAGGAAGGTTAATAAAAGGGTGGGTAACGACCTGATCAACATTGCATTGCAATTGCACTATGGAGATCCTAAGGTTGATATGATGATGACATTGATGACTATAGACAGATTGAGCGAAGTTTCTCAAAGATATAGGTATGAAATCGTAAGAAAAAACCGGCCAGGTGCGAGTCGAACTCGCGCACCGAGGGTTCCGTGCAAACACTTCCCATCTTAACTGGCCCAGTTAAGTTAAATTTGCACCTGCTATGTATGGCGCCGCATACAAATGAGGTGCAAAGTTATAGTTACTTAAATATTTTTTTATTATGTTTTTACTAAGTATTTGTTGTTACAGTGTCAAAAGAAATACTTGATCTGTGAAATTTTCAACTGTCTAACTATCACGGTTAATGAGATACAGCTAGGTGACAGACGGACAGAAAGACAGGCAGACGGACAGCCGAGTCTTAGTAATCGAGTCCCGTTTTTTACCCTTTGGGTACAGAACCCTAAAGAAGAACCATATTATTTCAACCGTTTCCAAGCAGACTTGCGACTCGCGAAGTCTCTAGTTTTTGTCCGTTTTTATCACTTATTATGCTGATTACGCCATTCTTGTTTCCAGTAACCAATGTGAGCGGCGAAGAGATGCAGATCGGATGGACCACAGAGCACTGAGCACACAAGATGGCCGCCGGAGCGACAAAATGGCGGACCAAGTGCCGCGGGGCGGTGCTGTTCGCCATACTGCTGCAAGTTGTTCATGGTAAGTCTTCTTTAAGCTGGTACTTCTACTTTCTCGCTTCCTCGTGACTGACGGTCGTGACCGTTTGAGGCCGTTATCTGTTGCGCCAAAGCTCTCCACTCCACATAGTTTTCCGCTTTCCGGATTGACGCCTGTAGAGTTTACTGACAGGTTTCTCGCAAGGCGTCGGTCCATCGGATCGGTGATCTCCCACAGGCCCTTTTTCCAACCTCGTGGCCAACTACAATGCTTTTTTTCAAACTTACGGCTCGCGCTGACGTTGAGATTCGATGAATGTCACTGATGTAAACATCTTAAGTAAATTCACTGAAAGAAACAGGACTAAATATCCGCAAATTTCAAGTATTTTTAGCAAAATAAAGCCAAACTATTCACAGATGATGCAAGCATATTTTTTTTCGATAGGTTTCAGAGTCGCATTTTCCTTTAATTAAACAATGTTTTTAAATTTGGTTCATGACAAATCGCTACTGACGTAGCGCAAATATATGACGTATGCTCATTATTGCCATGTGAAAGCTGTTTGTAGCGCCACTATCCCTGGGCCGGACCGACGCTTGTTAGGCCATAATAACATTGATTTCAAAACTTAAAGTCGCAGCACCAGTGTAACTGGTACAAATTCGGAGCCAAGTGTTCGGCGTGTTATTCCAAATGTTTGTCCACTATGGCAAAGGCAGAAAGGTCATAACAACCCGACTGTTGCGCATTGTTGTCACTTTCATCTTCTGAGTAAGTTCGGAGCCTCTTCTCCGTCAAGGACATTCGGTCAATTGCCTCGAGACGCCCCGAAATTGTCCGATACATAACGGTATATCTATATTAGATTGGACATAGTTTAGCGTTAGCTAGGGCTGTGCCTGAACCCGGACAAAAACTTAAAAACCCCCGGACGTTTGGCGTAATTCGCATTTTTTTACCGGACGTGTCCGATAATGATATTAAAAAAAAAGACAGTCGCTTTATTTTATTTCACATAAAAAGTGTCCGCGTTTTCACTGGACTCTTTTTGAATATTTCCCGGATGGAACCAAAGTGGGACAAAACCGGGGAATCCCGGACGGATGGCAGAGGTTTACTTTGAACATGTTACGTAAGGTGGTGGAAGGTGACTTCAATACATTTATAATTTCCCTCGTATTATTGCAATACCTTATCCAACTCTATAAACCAAACCCATAATTAAACGCACTATTTGGCAACCGCGCAGTTAAGCTAACTGTACGCATGCGCAATTAACTGTGCAGTGTAAATCATCAAGCACGCTACAACGAACAATATGGCGGTTATCATTAAAAACAGATATGATAAACAATGTTAACGGACCGATTGAAGTAAACAAGAAATCTTTTAAATTGCTGACCAAATCCATAAAGATGATAAAGAATAATAGCAAGAAAACTAACTCATATCTGTCCAATAGAGACTGCATTCAGACCTGCGGTTTAGACTGATATAATAATCTAAATAAAAAAAATAAAAAATCTACAAATTAGAAGCTGATATATTGGACTTCAAAGGTAGGTACGGAAATTGTATATGAAAGAACTTGCTTTCAAAATCCTTATAATTCAAGAAAATAATAATAAACGTGTCTACACGGTCAAAATAGCAACTTAGTTATTTTTTCATATCTACATTATACCTAACCCACATTTCGGGGGTGACAACGTCACGTCTATGGAATGTGTATAGAAAAAAATCCATTTGTACCTATAGAACTAGGGTTGCCAGGTCGCCAAACTAAATAGCCGGACAGACCTGACAGTTTGGCCGGACATTTGGGTGAAAATTTTAACAAAAAAAGAACCGACTTCAAAAAGACTGAAAAGCCAAAAGTAACCCGTTCATGTACAGATTAGGTACATTTGAATCACTTTTTGAAGTCGGTGCCAAATGAATGAATGAATTAATGATGAATGAATGAATTGAATGAATGACTAAATGAATGAATGAACGAATGTTTAATTTGGAAGAACATAGTAGGTACATTAGATGATGTAGTAAACAGTAAGTGCTTATGTTCTAGCGTAGGCATGCAAACATTTAGTGTGTGCTGAATTTTAGCCCTGCTTTTTGTATGAATACTATTGAATATGAAATGTCAATTCTATAGTAGCGTGGTATGACGTCACTCGAAGACAACCTGTACGTGGTATGTTACGAGGGCTAGGCGTGTCTGTATGTAGGCCTAACCGTTACACCGCCATGCCGCTTTTCTGCGCTAAACATCCGTTTTTTGGGTTCCATCAAAGGATGTCAACGCGTATTGCCAGAGAGCATTTGAATAGAAACTCCCTGCGAGTATGTAAGAAAGACACCATCATTGGACACTGTAGGTATAGCCTAACAAGCGTCGTCGGCCCGACGTAGGGATAGGATACAAAACAAATGACGATCCTGCATCACGCTATTAAGATTTTTGACCCCTCTCCATAGAAAACTGATTTTCAACACTAATGTACAATTTTATAAAAGTATAGATAAGCCATGCCCCCCCCCGCACCTCTTTAAGGCGCGGTTGGCGCAGTGGTAGTGCAACTGTCTATACTGATCCAGCGGTTCTGATCTGGGTTCGAATCCCGGTAACTCGAATATTTGTTGTTGGGCTTATATATATTTATCTATGTATATATAAAATATATATAAAGCCTAATAGAACGTTGTCAACCGTTGTCAACCTTTGACAAACGGTAACTGTAAAGCTACCGAAACGTCAGGGAGGCTCAAATCACTACATAGTAAAGCAAAGTCGCTTTCTGCTGTCCCTATGTATGTTTAGATCTTTTACTATTTACTATGCAATGGATTTTGATGCGTCTTTTTAGATAGTGATTTAAGGGGAAAGTTTATATGTATATTTAGTATAAGCATTGCACCAGTGCGAAGCCGGGGCGGGCCGCTAGTAGTTAATATACGCGATATAATCCGTTTAAATGGTTTTATTTAAAAGCCTAATAGATTTTACTGTGGGACGAGATCGATTTGTGTGAGATAGAATTTACTACCTATTGAAATAAATCTGCATGCTATGCTATGATACTATCTATGCCGTGTGATGAACTGAAGAGAGAATTCGCGTGTGGCACGGGTATGACAGTTGCATGCTAGACTATGTTGCTTTCACGTTGTTCTAACGAACGACGTGTCAAACTCGTGTTTTTTAGGGTTCCGTACCTCAAAAGGAAAAAACTGAACCCTTACTAATCACCCGATCTTCTAAGATCACTTTGTTGTCCGTCCGTCCGTCTGTCTATCTGTCCACACCCTTTATCTCGGGAACGCGTGAAGGTATCGAGTTGAAATTAAAACCATATACTAAGGTCTACAGTCCTTTAAGCTGTGAAAAAATGAAACAGCAATTTCGAAAAAAAGGTACGGTCATTTATAATGCTAAAAAACGTATATAACGACATGTAGGTACCCTTATACAGCCCTTACAGAGCGGAAATAAGTCGTATAAAGGCTCTATAAGCTATTATGCACGTTAACACGTGGATACATTCCCAGAGGACAGGGAATCAAAATATATAGGGTATTTTCCGTTGTCCTTAGAACTATGAAATTTGGCAAGTAATACCGTCTTTAGACACTTGTAATTAAATCATAAAAAATATAGTCCTTTTGATAAATCATATTTGGAGAACCCTAGGTATATCTTATCGCTCATTATCACCGCGTTTTTAATTAGTAGATTAAAAGTAAAATTCTTTCAGTTTTTTAAGAATTTACACATAAGTACTTGCCATTCCGACTGAGACAAATATATATCATCATTTTTCATTTATCATCATCATCATATGTAGTGTTTTTTAAAAAAATATCTAAGAAAACAAAATAAGTACAGATAAGTTCTATTAGCCACTATAGGTCAAAATAGAATTCTAGCACTGAATTTTAGCCTTTTTATTTTTTTCATAAAAAGTAGAAGAGTATTTTAATTTTCTTCCGATAACGCCATTAGCTATTTGAGGAAACTAAAAAGTAGCGGTAAGTCGTATCTTCCGTTTTGGCTGTTTAGGACCTAAGCCTTTTTTTAATGGTCGTTTTAAAAAAAATCAAGTTTGTACCTCGACAAAAAAGGATATAAATAAATAATATAAATAAATATTATTATATTAATATGAAAGTGAGATTACCGTCGAGAAAGTGAAATAGTGTTTCCCTTCAGCACACCGAGGGCCGCGTTATCTACGAGCGTAACCAATTAACCATTCAATATAAAGTAAACCACATGAGTTGCTTATTTGCTCAAAAATAAAAACAAAAACGTCACTTTCACTGATTGGGAGTCACGATTGTTTTCCACTTTCGCTGTTGCATTAGCTCACGAAGCCTAGATAGCTTGGATTTTGCGCGATCCTACTGACTACAAGAGATACAGATGTTAGGAATAAATAAAATAAATAAATAAATATCGGACAACCTCACACAAATCGATCTAGTCCCAAATTAAGCTCAAAAAGGCTTGTGTTATGGGTACTAGACGACGATATACGTACTTATGTAGATAAATATATACTTAAATACATATAACAACCATGATCCAAGCACAAATTTTCGAATTCATCACACAATTATTTGCCCTGGCCGGGATTCGAACCCGGGACCGCCGGGTCCCGGCTGTGACTATTTTGCGTGAAACTAGCTAAATATGACTGTGTAGCATGCAATGTTAGCTATCACAACTGCATCATGTTATAAATAAATAAATATTAAGGGACAATCTTACAGTCCTTAAAAGCTTGTACTATGGGTACCTGCTAGACGATGATACACATAACATATAAATACATAGGTAACATCCATGACCCAGGAACAAATATTCGAGTTCATCACACAAATATATGCCCTGGACGGGATTCGAACCCAAGACCGCCGGCTCGGTATAGGTGCACTGCAAACTGCGCCAACCGCGTTATGAGTGAGAGATACTATGTAGAGACTATATGATACTATATCTAGTCTAATACAAAAATCTAGATTTGTACTTAAAGTTTCTGTTTTCTATTGGGCTATTTTAGGGAAAATCTTAATAGCACGATGCAGGATCGTCTTTTGTTGTGTATGGGCGCGCGGCGCCATGTCATGGTCATCTGTCATTATTTCTTGTTCGAAGTTCGGTTATTTTTTGTTGAAAAGTGCACTTTCTTATGGCATTCACTCGTGATGGCCTTACCTTCCGTACTTTTGTATAAAGCGAAACCGCCTCACATATACCCCGGGCATAAATCGCTCCAAAAACGCTGGCATAATCCGACATTTGGCAATTGTGCTGTCATACGAATGCGAACAATGTGTGACAATGCGACAGACTGACGTAACGTCGGTGCTTTCACTGCTCCCAATGTTGCGTAGTTAGGCCTGTCCGTCCACAGAAGCGGATCAGAGATAAGTGGTTCTCTGCCTTTTCGCCGAACTTTTTTCGTCGCCGAATTATCATTTCACAGAAAGCATTTTTCACTGAAACTGATAAACTGTAAACTATTTAGGATTGTTATAAAACAAACCTACCCTAACCTATAGGTAAATAATGACACAAAGGTAAATTAAGAAAGAAAAATTGAATTCGATCCACTACAATCTAAACAGGGCTTGAACCTGTGACCTCTGCGTTACCGGCGCAATGCTCTCCCAACTGAGCTATTAGATCGCTACGTCAATCACACCACATCTTTCATTCCATAATTCTTACGCGACAGGAGCGCCCTCTGCGTCATATGCGTTTGAAACGCTTATGCGCATTAGCCATACCCTAGGATGTGCACTTTGCATTGCTTTACAGCAAGTGTGAAGACTGCGAGAGAGATGGCGCTGTTCTAAATATTTTTATAGCCTTATTCCACCTAAAAAATTGGATTGATTAAAAAAAAATCTATAAAAATATCTACCCTAACCTATCCTGGTCTATGGGATGATATTTACAACAATTATGAAAAATGTTACGACTACAGAGGATAAAATTTCTGCGAAGTGAAAATTCGGCGATATGAAACATTCGACGAAATATAGTTTTTATTTTAAAAATAATAATTAACATAAAACCTTAAATAAAAATTAAAAACTAGACTTAAAAATAAACTATAGATACAAAAAAAATAATAACAATTCAGATGTATGTGTAAATTAAGTTTCTTAACCTGTTTCTTGCACTACCTTTTTAAAATGTATCCTCCGACTTTTTCTGCTACCCAAAGGTTGTCTGGAAGAGATCGCTCTTTAGCGATAAGACCGCCTGTTGTTACCCTATTTAACTTTGCTTTATTTCTTTGTATTAATCTTTTTCATGTGGTGCACAATAAAGGATATTATTATTATAATTAAAAAAAATTATTTATGATTATTTGACACACCAACAAAGTACAAGGCTTTACATGTAAATTATCACTATACACTTAGGATCACTTCTAGCCCGCACCTCAATAACAGATGTACAGCATTTACAAATATTGGACGGTTGGCAAAAAGGTACATGAATACATATCTTAATCTAAAGTAACTAATTGATATTCCCGTCTAGTTTTTAGACTACTACAAACTAAAACTATTAAATAGAAAGTGTTTTTTTTATGCATGGCGATATTCTCGCATCAACTGTATTAGCTAATTTAAAAGCTAGGCGGGAATTTAAACTTTTATAAAAATAGGCGATGTTAGGTATCCCAGGCGAAGTTACGGGCTTGTACGGTACCTATCATGAGTTTACAGTGACCGTACTCGCTGGCGACAGCGTAGGTAAATGATTTGCATAGAGAATAGTTCTGCGCCCCTAACGGTTACTTTGTAGAACTACAATTTTCCATAGAAATCGTATATGTTGTCGCTTATATAATACTAGCTGCGCCCCGCCGTGTTACCCGCTCATCCCACGGGAATACTAAATTTATTCGGGATGAAAAGTATCCTATGTCCTTTCCCGGGTCTCAAACTATCTCCATACCAAATTTCATTTAAGTCGGTCCAGCGGTTTAAGCGTGAAGAGGTAACAGACAGACAGACACACTTTCGCATTTATAATACTAGCTGTGCCCCGCGGTGTTACTCGCTCATCCCACGGGAACACTAAATTTATTCGGGATGAAAAGTATCCTATGTCCATCCCCGGGACTGAAACTATCTATATACCAAATTTCATCTAAATCGGTTCAGCGGTTTAATCGTGAAGAGGTCATCATTGCATCCGGCCGATTTCGGCCACGGCGACTGAACGCTGGCTAATGAGAGCGTCGCTCATGAGCTCTCAGGTGGCTGACGTAGCCAATTTTCGCAGCAAATGTGCGACCACATTCACTGCATGTCAGCACCCCACCGACAAAATTATACAAGATGGCCGCTGTTGGTCGGGCCTTGAGCTCCTCGCGCTTAGCGTCGAGCTCACTCCTTCTTTTCTCTTCGAAGGCTTGAACGCTTACCGCCACTGTTTGCCTCCACTTAGGCCGATCTTGTGCCAAGTTCTCCCAATGCGATGGGTCAATGTCACCTTTCCGCATATGGTGCTTCAGTGCATCTTTGTATCGCAGGAATTGGCCGCCCTGTTTCCGCTTGCCGTCCTGCAGTTCCGAGTAAAAGATGCGCTTTGCGATTCTATCATCGGACATTCGGGAGACATGACCACACCATCGTAGCTGTCGCCGCATTAGATAGGCTTCAATACCGCTGACATTAGCGCGCCGCAGAACCACCGTGTTTCTGACACGGTCCGACCAAGAGATGTTCATAATGTCACGCAGGCATTTCAAATGAAACCTATCTAAAGTGCGAATATGCTTACGATAAAGGCACCAAGTTTCGGAGGCATACAGAAGATTGGGCAATACAATAGCCATGTACACAGAGATCTTGGTTGGGAGCTTTAAATCGTGTGAACGGAACACCTTGAGACGAAGCTTCCCGAAGGCAGCAGCAGCCGCTCCAATTCTGCTATTAATTTCATCATCAAGGTGACACTTAGACATTACTGTGCTCCCCAGATATCTGAAGCGGTCCACCCGCTTAAGTGAGTCCTCCCCGAGTTTGATGTCTATTGGCACGAGCAGATCAGACCCCATTACTTCTGTCTTTTTCACACTTATTTTAAGGCCAAAACGTTGACATGACTCGTTAAGACTCGACATAAGCGTTTGTAGGCCATCTGGGGAATCCGCCACAAAGCAAAGATCATCTGCGTACATTATCTCCGTGACGGTAGCATGAGATACCTTTGTGCGTGCCCTCAGCCTAGCCAAATTAAAAACACTGCCGTCAGTACGAAAACGAATGCGGATGCCATCAGCCAAATCCTGCAAGGCATCTCTGACTACAACTGCAAAGTAAAGGGCGAAGAGTGTGGGCGCTAGTACGCAGCCTTGTTTAACGCCACAGTTGACATTGAAGTAATCTGACTCTTCACCCATTACGCTGACACAGCATTGCATGTCATCATGCAAGAGTCGTATAAGCCTTACAAATTTAGCTGTGCAACCCAATTTCGCTAGCACCAGCCACAAAGCCTCGCGAGGCACACTGTCAAAGGCCTTCTCCAGGTCAACGAAGCAGAGAAACAGTGGTTGTCCTTGCTCTCTACTCTTCTCCTGAAGCTGGCGGATAGAGAAGATGGCCTCACAGGTGCCTCGCTCAGGGCGAAAGCCGAATTGCGTCTCCGACAAGATGTTTTCTGACACTGATAACAAACGGTTTAGTAAAATGCGCGCAAAAACCTTACCCGGCGAAGTTAAGAGGGAGATGCCCCGATACGAGTTGCAGTCGGACCGATCACCTTTGTTCTTGTATAAAGAACAAATGCGTGATACTCGGAACTCACTGGGAGTTCGTTCTTCCACCCACATCTGTTCAAAAAGTTTCCAGATTATCCTATGCAACCGTTCCCCTCCATACTTGAGTAATTCCCCGGGCAGATTATCGACGCCTACCGCTTTTTTATTCTTTTGCTGCTGTATGGCAGCAATCACCTCATTGATAGTCAGAGGCTCATCAAGTGCACTGTGGGCAGGGAGTGTTGGTAAATCGCGGATATACTGCATATCTGCAGCACGGTCCACGTTAAGTAGGTTTTTAAAGTGCTCTCCCCACCTGCTAAGAACATCAGGTTTGCTGGTAAGTAGCTTAGAGCCATCCTCAGTTCTTAGCGGTACACTACTTCGACTGACTGTACCTACAAGCTTGCGCACCTCTTCATGGAATTCAGACAGTTGGTTGGTGTCTGAAAGCCACTGAATGCGCGCAGTCTTGTCCCTCCACCATTTATCTTTTACCTCCCGGATCACTCTGCGCAGTTCAACGCTGCTGCGTCTGACTTGCTCCGTCTGATCACTCTTGTTTAGATGCAAGAGCCCACGGTGCTTTCCAATTAACTCAGTTAGCACCTCGTTGTTGTCATCAAACCAGTCTTCGTGCTTTCTTGGTTGAATACCAAGGGTTTGAGAAGCAATCTCCATAAGGTTTGTCGACAACGCTTGCCAGTGAGCTACCGGATCACCGCTCTCGACATCTAGATCCTGGATTGCGTCACTAACCGCCTGGATGTAGGTTTCACGCATTGGTAGGCGCTGTAGCTTATTGACATCCAAGCGATAAGATACAGATCCCTGTCTCCTGCATGGAGGTCGTAGACGGAGCCGAATTTTGGTCAAGACGAGCCTGTGATCACTCCAACAATGAGCACCTCGCATACACAGACAGACAGACAGACACACTTTCGCATTTATAATATTAGTAAGATTAGTATGGATCTTGGTGAATAGTTGGCGGATGTTCAAAGACAAGTACAGTCGGCAACAAAACCTTGCCCCTTACAGTACAGCGAAGAAGGAGATGGGTAATATTCTCCCGCCAGGAAGTCGCGGGTCACAGTTGCGCTAGAGCCTCTAGCCTAGAGGTGCTGGGGGCCTATCTGCTATGCTACAGTAAAAAGACGTATCTCACTATGACATCCGTATAAAGATACGACCTTTTACCGTAACACGGCAGCTATGATGGCTGCATTTTATCACTCACACTCGCATTATGTCAAAACGTGACGGATGCTTATTTATCGCGTGATAAAAGCAACCATCATAGGCCCGCAGCAGTCCATCTACTATCCCTCCTTGCGTCGTTTTCCTCATAGCTGAGGGTCGTGACCTCCCCTTTGCAATACTTTCTCTCGTACGAGCTTCCTCCATCTGTTTCTGTCTGCGGCGGTGTGAAGGGCGCTGTGAACTGTGGAGTCAAGAGCGGAGCGGATCTGGTCGGACCAACGTATTGGGCTGCGTCCACGAGGCCTTTCCCCATCTACTTTGCCGGTCACGATAAGCCGCTCAAGGTTGCCTCCGCCTTTTCTTGCGATGTGTCCAAAGAATTCCAAGACTCTGCGGAGACACTCGGATGAAAGCCGCGAGGAGATTTTGAGCTCCCGCAATATGGAGACGTTAGTCCGAAATGCTGTCCAGGGTATACGGAGCATCTTTCTCCAGCACCACATCTCAAAGGCGTCGATACGCTTGCGGTCTGCAGCTTTCAGGGTCCAAGTCTCAGCGCCATACGAAAAGATTGAGAAGATATGACTCCGTACCAATCTGGTTTTGGATTTTACGGAGATGTTGCGATCCCTCCAGATTTTTCCAAACTGAGACATGGCGCTTTGAGGTACGGAACCCTAAAAAGAGTACAAAAGGGAGTTATAACGACGACTTATTGAGAAACCTTATTAATTCCGTTTTCAAATACAATTTGACTGTGTATTTGACATTTTTATTAGTTTATTTGCATATTATAGTTACTGCACTTTCATTTGCGATGCGGTTTCAGACGTCTCGCTTTCATATTTTAATGGACATTTTAATCTTAAGTATGATGACTCGGAATTTTATTATAAAGAATAAAAGATTCTGAGCACGCGGTTGGCGCAGTGGTAAAGAAGCTGCCTACTGAGCCGACGGTCCTGGGTTCGAATCCCGGGAAGGGCAAAAAGTCCCACACAAGCCTAATAGAGCTTACTGTGGGACTAGATTGATGTGTTTGAGGTTGTCCAATATTTATTTTATTCATATTTTTTTGATATATCGCTTGTAGATTACTATACTACAAATTACTCGTAATTACTTGTAAAAAAAAATATATTTTTTTATAAAAATATCGTTTGGATGGATCTTAAGTATTTATCCTTAAAGTATAGATGCGTAACTATTTTTGTGAATTGCGATTAATAAAAACTTTTTTCTTTAATTTCAGGTTACGAAGAAATCTACACAATATCACAATTATCACCAAAATCAGCCGGCGTCGATCTACCACAAGAAGCTGTCCTACAGACCACCCCGTCAGACAGCCTAGCATTTAGAATAGAACCCAGCGTCAGATATGATGACGTAGACGAAATAACCCCAGAAGATATCATTACAGACGAAGAGACTGAAAAACATGTCATAGTAGCAAGATCTGCTGCCCCTACTGACAGGGAATCAAGATCTATAAACTTTGATGAAATTCCATCGTCAAACAACGAAATAGACAACGAACTAGAACTACACAATAAGAGGAAATACTATGAAATACATCCAACAAAAACAATAGGCTTTAGCCACGAAAATGAGGTACTAATGTCCTCAGAATTAGGTGATAAGTTTGAATTTAATTTTCCGGGGGAAGCCAGGAGGGCTCCAAAGGCAAGGGCGTTACCACCTTTGGGGCCCAGACTACGGCCTACTGCAGTGCAGCCCATGTATGCCACGATCGGCCCTAACGAAGGACGACAGAACACAGAGATACAAAATATAATTACAGGGATAGTGAAGCTTTTAAATGGAAATGTCAACGTGCAAGCGAATACGCAACTTCTCAGACCAGGCAGACCTATGAATTCGAGAATAAACAACCGAGGACCACCTCGAATTTCCGACGTAGCTCCTTTACCAGAGTTTGATAATAAACCTATTACACCCCCAACTCTCGCCTTTCATCCTACAAAGACACCTCCTCCTTACCCCTTCGATAGACCTCATCATGGTGTCAATTTGCCTGAGCAAATCGTACCACCACTAAATCCTCACAGACCAGGGTTCCACAGGCCTAACCTACCGCCATGGCAGAGGCCTCGACCGAGGCCACCGCAAATGCCTAATAGGAGGCCAAACCCTGGCCTTCCCATATACAAACCAAATCCCCCACCAATGCCTGTAGATATTCCACAGTTAGATGACGAAGAAGATCCAGACAATGAGACTAACCATGATAGTCATGACAATCATTTGTTACATGATGATAAAGAAACTGTAACTTCAGAATTAGCTGTAACTAATACTACTGAAGAGAACGAACAAGAAGATAACAAACTAACCACAGCACCTGAAACTACGACTACAAGCACAACAACTAGTACCACAACAACAACAACAACAACAGAAAAAACAACAACGTCAACAACAGAGAAAACTACTACCGAACCACCGACTACCACAACAGAAAAAGCCAAAACCACCACTGAGAAACCAAAAACCACAACTGAAGCCAAAACGACTACCGAGAAACCAAAAACGACTACGGAAATTAAAACAACTACCGAGAAAGCCAAAGTTGAAAAAAAACCAGACAAGGATAAGAAAAAGGAGCCTTTCAATAAAGATAAATATAAGATTGACGAGAAACCAGTGAACAAAACTAAGATTGAGACTATTATAGATATCATAGAGTCTTCTATAGATGAGTATAAGGCATCGGCTGCTGCGGCGAGTGCTACTCCAACGGATGGCTTGATATCCCACGCACCAACTATCGGTGTGTCGGAGAACGCACACAATGTCGTCAAGACTTCTTCTATCAATGCAGAGCCATTGCCATGTAAGTATAATTTCTCTAATATTAAAGATATCCCTAGTATATTTTGCTGCCATTTAGAAATTGAACATTTTGAAATAATTACAATTTACAACGTGTCTCCAAAATTTGCTACATCTCTCCCGCTTTCATTTTGACACCGATAAAAAAAACACATAACTACTTAGTAGCTAATAGCTAATTTCACAGATCCAAACGCCCAAGGTACCTACTTGTACATATTGTACCGTAAATACAAGGCCTCCATGAAGAGGCATTTTAACTCTAGGGATGGCAATTTTTTTTATCTTTGAATTGTCCGTGGGCCCCAGAATCCAATAGCACAAAATATTTCTACGACACGCTTCGTCAAGGAAATATTCATATATTAAATTCCCTCAGCGTCATTTTCGGTCGATAAGTCCAAATTATGCTGGCAGCATTGTCCCGCTGAATAGCAAAGGAGACTTGCTGAACCAACCATGACCCATAGCGAATGGATTCGATTTTAAGCCCATCACTCACCAAACGAACAACCCTCAGTACCATGAGTTAAGCTGACCGTACTCACTAGCGACAGCGTAAATGGTTTGTATGGAAAATATTACAGGTTACTTTGTAGAACTGCAATGTTCCATACAAATCCTTTACGCAGACGCTAGATGTAACTGTCACTGTAAACTCATGGTAACATGGTAAGGGTACTGATAAATAACAAATGTTTTCCTAACTTCTCCACAGCATCCTCAACTCCATACCGACCATACCGCCGTCCAGGAATCGTATTGGATGACCCAGACTTCAAGCCCAAAGGCAGTCGGTTTAGACAGCCCGACGCACCAGTGGTAACCGCACCAGGGTACGGCGAGATTTTCGATGTCACAGTCTCTGCAATCCAAGGACCGGGAGAAAAGGGCCAGGGCGCTTCTGGTGAGTCCAAACTCCTGAAGATCCTAGCTCTTTAAAGTCCCAATTTTTATCTATAATTTCGTTTGTTTTCGTTTCTTTTGAGTTTTTTTTTCAGCATTTCTTCTCAACAGCAGTCTTGTGTAATGCCGCTAGACTCAGACATTTAAAAGTGCCTTTGTGGTCTACTTTCAGAATAAAGTAAAGTAAATTCACATAAAGTTGAAGGCCGAAAAGTTTTCTTTTTAAACTTGGCATCTGTGTTCTTAAACCGGCTAAACAGCTGGATTATATTTTTTTTGAGGAGTGTATTTTTTATTTGATTACATATGTTTGAGAAAAGCACTATACATGCCTTAGCCCTGAAAAGGGCTTGCCGGCTTAATTCGTATCACTATCCGGCTCCGGCCTCTCTACGGATGGCCGTCTATACCTACTCACCCGGCAAACCCTTCTTTTCCGGCGTCTGCAGTAATATCCTATATTTCAAAAGTCAATAATCGTTCAACTATTTGGTGTAGGTAGCCTAAACCGAGAACCCTATACTTCTAAAGGATACTTTCCTCATTCAGGTATTATTACTGTCTTAATTCCAGTTCACATACATAACGTCAACCCTATGTTAGGACACGCGGAGGACGACATCATTGTGTCACCGTCGGGAGAGCAGGGCTTTGTCTCTATCGATGGAAAGAGGACTTACCTGAACCTCTTCGATACTTCCAGTCACGTAGAAGTGAAGCCTACTAGGGTGCAGAGCGTGCAACAGTCGGGTAAGTTGAAGTAATAGTCGGCGTCGTGAGTGACGCCAGGATGTTCTGACTTATTACCCGATGACGAGTCGTCAGGGTACCATTCTTTGATTGTAGCCACGATGACGTCATCGGGGTCAGTCGGAAGGTTCCTGGGTCGTATGATATGTCGTGTCTTTGCGCGCCGGAAAGATACGACATAAATCATAATCATAATTCTTATAAGTAAGTTGCATATCAATAACAACGTTACGTTTCTCTAAATCGTAAGTGTGACGGGGGAAAAAACCTCACTTCACTGGTCAAGGCAAGATGTAAAACACAAACACGTGCAATCTGATGGGACATTCACGCATTTACTACACTAGCTATGTAATGTACTATAACATGACAAACACAAGAAGAAAGGGGGAAATTATTTTATCAAACGACGTTTAAAAACGTAGCAGGTTCTCGGTTCGTTTAGAGAGTTTATTTTTTAAGTAAGTACGAGTATGTTCCTTGACTAATGTCAAGACCATAGAGTACTATCTAGATTCTTCTTCCTCACTTTCTCATGACAGGGTCGTGACCATTTTAGGCCATTATCCTTTGCAACAAAGCTCTCCACTGCACACGGTCACAGATCATATAATACACGGTTTTCCGCCTTCCGGATAGACGCCCGTAGACTCTACGGGCGTCTACGGCGTAGAGTATCCTGATAGACTGCTTTCTCGGCATCGGTCCATCGGATCGGTGATCTCCCACGGGCCCTTTTTTCCTTTCACCTGAAGAGCTTACAGGTTGACCATGGAGAAATCAAATAAAATGGTATTACATTTTCCTACTCTTCTTTGTTGTCTTTAGTTCTAGTTTTGGGTCATTGTCAGTTCAAAAAACAAAATTTGTCCCTTCGGTGGTCAAAAGTTAAGAGCTTGTATGAATCTAGGTTATGTTGCTATTACATCGGATTATAGAAGAGGGAACGTTCTTTATTCTCACAGGCGTTTAATCAGAAAGTTAGGCCCTGGAATCCTTAATTTCGCAAATGTCCACCGGAAAGACGCGCACCTAAATCTGACAATGACCCTTTTATAAAAGCAATCAGAATAGTATTAGATAGGTATGTTTTGATGTTGTGCAGCTCCTCCGGCCGCCCCGCCCCCGCGCCCCCCCCCGGGCACGGGCGTGGCGGTGCCGGCCGAGCCCGAGCTCGAGCCGCCGCCGCACGCGCACGCGCCGCGCCCGCCTCGCCCGCCGCCTTACCGCCGTCCGCAGCCTACCGTCAGGTACTATCTATGGAACATATACTTTTCCTGTTGTTCGTTGCCATGATGTCCCCTGGGTCACTCTTAACCGCCGTGGGAGGAAAGAAGAAAAAAAAACGTCAAGATAAGCAACATCCTACTCTTTAGCAATCTGACTATAATGAGCTAACTACATACAATGTTTATTGCAGAATCGACACGTGTATAGTGGGCGATGATTCCACCTGTGACCAGGCACAGAACGAGAAGTGCAGGACTGAAGCTGGTAAGTCCGAGTCCCCCTTTTGAACACTCAATCATATTAATTATAAGGAGTTTTAAATTTTTCTTCCGGCTAAAAAAAATGTACCACAAAACAAATGGCTCGTTTGACTGCGGGATCTCTTTAGGGAGTCTCTATTTTAGATACCTACGTAATTATGTTTCTTACGAAATAAAAATATGGTCTAAAGGTTGTCTGGAAGAGATCGCTATTTAGCGATAAGACCGCCTGTTGTTAACCTCTGTTAATTTTTACTATATATCTCTTATGTTTTGTATCCCTGTGTATTTGAGGTGTTTACCTAATAAAGTGGATTTGTATTCTATTGTAGGTACGTATTGTCATAGGTATATATATTACGGTGATAGTGTAAGAATATGTTTTAAAGCAAGATTTTTTTCTCGTTTGGCTCTCTTCTTCTTCCGGCAAACTATTTGATTAGGTACGGGATGCGTTTCTTTAGGGATCTATCCCCAAATTTGTTTACCCTTGGTATCAATAGTTTTCCGGAAGTCAGCGAGGCATATACCTATTATTGAACCGGGTACACTACACAACTCTTACACTCTCACTATTCTAAGTTTATATTCAAATGAAAATTATTGATAGTTTTTTGGGATATCATAACCCTAACCTAACCTTATTTATTGTGTATCATTTATCATCTATAGAAACAACGTTTGTTTGGTAAGTTCGCTTTCGGATTGGGCTTGTGCGCAATTCACGCGAGGTAAGATAGGGCATAAGGGGGGGGTCACGAAAAAAAAGTATAAATAAATAAATAATAAATAAATATTAAGGGACAATCATACACAAATCGACCTAGTCCCAAACTAAGCAAAGCTTGTACTATGGGTACTAGACGACGATATACATAATATATAAATACATATAATATGATATATCCGTAATTTGGGACGTTTTAACAAAAACCAAAATGTGTTGCTCTGAAAAGAGAACATTTTTATTAACCTTAGTGATGCATTTACATTTTATGTTATACGCTACAAAACTAATACTACAAATCTTACCTGAAAAGAGAAACAACATTTAAAGCTAGTGTTTCACACTATCTCTTATCGTTATTCTATTATTGTCCGCTAAACTATCTTATTTTATGTGCACACAATAAAATGACAACATAACCTCCATTACTCAGTCTCGACCACAGATCCGATGAATCGGATCTGTCAAAGTTAATGCGCGGCCAACAGGTGGCGGCAAATTCAAATTAAATGAAGTGTCATGAAAATGATTCATGAACTTCATTTATATCTCCCCCCCTCACTCAGATCCAATATCCAATAACTTATCTTTATACAATACTAATAATATCTTTATACAATACTAATAACTTATCTTTATACAATACATACAATGAAACATTTCTATTTTCGCACAGGGACAAGTTTTGTTGAGTGGAAAAGATTTGATTCTGGTTTTCTATGTCCTGTGTTCACCTTAAAGATGGAATTCGAAATTTTTTCTAAAATTATGTATGGACCTATTTTTAATTCATCCATTTTTTTTCTGTTTAACGGATTGCCATTTTCAACATATACAGAATCTCCCACTTTAAATTCATAGCTGTTCCTGTTTTTGTCAAATACTTTTTTGTTATAGTTATGAGATTTTATGGTATTTTCCAATGCAGTTTTTCTATCTTGTAATAAACTATTATGTGATTGTTCTTGTTTTAATTCATCTGGTAATATATCAAAATTTTTTCCCTCTAACAAATATTTTGGAGAAAATCCTGTTACTGAGTGTTCCGTTTCATTATATCTTTGAGTACATTCATGAGCTAAAGTTGTCCAGGCCAAGTTATTGTTATTTTCATTTATTTTGCATCTAATTTTATTAATTAATGTTTGGTTTAATCTCTCGTTTAAGCCGTTCGAATATGGTGCATTTACAGCAGTGAAAATAATAGGTATATTTTCTTGTAATAGAAATGTTTTGAAATCCTTAGAATTTATTCCTGGATATTGGTCGGATAAAATCATACCAATTTTATTTTCCCGAGTCACTAATTTAACCAGCTTTATGAAATCGTTTGAATTTTGAGTTTTGGATGTCATTATAAATGCGTATCTAGTGAAATGGTCTACCAGAAGGTGTAGGTAGGTTTTTGTGGAGCGTGAGCCACCAAATCCACCGATGGTATCAATGGATACTATCTCAAATGGGTAAGTTGCGGGTCCTAAGTGGGACAACAGACCAAATTTGTATTTACCTCTGGATTTATTTCTTATACAAATTTCACAATTTTCACAGAAGTTTTTTATATTAAGTGTTAAGTTTTTTGCTGTATAGAATGGCTTAATTTTTTTGCTCATCTGTTGAATTCCAATATGACAGAAGTGATAGTGTATTTTTTTTATAATTTGTTTACTGAATTCCTCAGTTAATATAATTTTTTCCTTGTTCCCAATCTTTTTATAATATATTGTATCTTTTAATTTTATGTTACTATAATTTCGTTTTATGTCTTCATTTGTATTTTGATCATTTTTTATGTCTTCGAGCTTTATTAAATTTACAATTTTAAAATTTTCATCATCATTTTCGTTCGGTTCTAATACGGGGTTTCTGCTCAAGCTATCTGCTTCTACGTTATATTTTCCTGGTGAATATTTTATTTCTAAATTGAACTGTGATAAATAATAAGTGAGGTCTCCTAACTCTTCATCTGTTCTTGCCTTAATATTCATTTTCTCTAGAGGTTTGTGATCAGAAAAAACCGTGATTTTTTTACCTATGAGCCAGTGCTGCCAATATTTTACTGCATTGTTTATTGCTAAACATTCCAGGTATATAGCTTTTTTTCTTTTTTGGGTGTCATTTAATTTTTTTGAAAAATACGCGCATGGTTTTTCCTCTCCGTCAAGTTGTGGTTGTTTCAAGACTGCGCCTATACCTTGTATACTAGCGTCTGTGTATATATGTATTGGTAGATCCGGATCAAAGATGGCCAAAATGGGTTTAGAACAAAGTAGTTTCTTTACTGTTTCAAAAGACTCCTGACATGCCTCCGTCCAAACAAATGCTTGTCCTTTACGTAACAAATTATGTAAGGGATCCAAAATGATTGACAAGTTTGGCACATACTTTCCATAGAAGTTAATTTTACCTAAAAACTGACGAATATTTTTTTGTGTTTTTGGGACCGGAAAATCTTTGATAGCAGTTAAATTGTCTTTCAATGGAGTAATTGTGTTATTTTTTATTATATGGCCTAAATATTTCACAGAGTCTTGAGCAAAGTGACATTTTGAGAACTTCAATCTAAAGCCTTCCTGCAATATTGCTTCCAATAATAGTGACAAATGATTTACATGTTCTTCAAACGTTTCAGAAAATATTAATATGTCGTCTATGTAATTTACAGTGAACTCAGATAGTCTATGTTTCCTTATTATATTACTTAATATTCTTTGGAAAATGGCCGGCGAAGTTTTAAGTCCAAATGGAAGGCAAGTCCATTGAAAATGACCTTCTTGAGTAACAAATGCAGTTTTTTGTCTGTCTTCGACTTTTAATGGAATTGACCAGAAAGCAGAGTTAATGTCTAGTGTTGAGAAGAACTTACAGTTTCTTGTTTTTGCCATCAAGTCTTCTATTAGTGGAAAAGGTTGTGACTGTGGAATCACAATCTTATTTAAGTCTCTAAAATCTATACATAGTCTAGATTTTGTACCCTCTTCTTTTTTATAGGCTAACGTTACTGGGGCTGCAAAAGGACTATAGGACTCTTCAATTATATTTTTTTGTAATAACTTAGATACCTGTTGTTCTATCTCTTTTTTATCCTCGATTGTGCATCTGTATGGTCTTTTGCAACAATATTTGTCTATCAATAAATCAATGTGTGCTTCATAGCCTTTTACAGTGCCTATGTCGTACTTATCTTTAGCGAAAATTGACGTATATTTGCTAATTAAATCCTCTATTTTTGATTGTTGTTTTAAGTCCAGGTGATTAATAGAAATATCAAAATTGTCTGTTTCCATGTGTTCATTGAAATTTATTTTGTATTTATCATCATTATTGTTTTCACATATACATTTTTTTTCCTCCAAGTTGTTTTGTGTGATTTTTGATTTTTCTCCCTGTATAAGTTGTTCGTTTTTTATAGCTGGGTTATTTTGTGTTATTTCCAATTTTTCATTTTGAATAAGACAAAATTTTTCGATGCAGTCTAATCCGATAAGAAAGTCGTAGTCGAAATTTTCTTGATCTATGACAAAAACATTAATATTCTGTTCAATATCAAAGATTTTTACTTTTATAGTTACCATTCCTATGGTTTTTTTCACACCATTAATCGTTCTTAAGTTTGGATTATTATGAACATTTTTAACCGGGTTATTTAAGCATAACAATTTTGAATTTATTAAAGACACATTAGATCCAGAGTCATAAATACCCAATACTTCTAAAGTGTCATTTAACAACAAATTTATTTTGATTAATGGTGGAATTATTAGTTTTTTGGATCAATTTCGTTTAATTCGGTTTCTAATTGTGAATTATTAACCGTTCTAATCTGATCTCTTTTAGGCCTATCATTATTTTTATTATTAAACCAGCATATAGCTTCTGGATGATATCGGTTTCCTTTGTTTTCTTTTTCACAAATACGGCATGGTTTGTAGTCTTTTGGATTTTTTTCTTTAGTTTTATTCTCAAATACAAAAGTTTTTTCAAAGCTCTTTTTATTTCTTAAATGTTCTAAGCCTCGAATGTTATTAAACAAATCCTCAGTTTGCTTTAAGTTATTCCTATCTATTTTATCAGAGATGAAACTTGGTAGACCAGTCGCAATCAGGTCGATTAATGTGGTTGTATCCATTGATTTATTGACTTCTAAAAGCAATCTTTCCTTCTTTAAAGCATATTCCAATAGTGAACCTTGCCTATATTTGTATAATATTGCATACCTGATAGGAGACCACCCCTTGTCTGCGTAAGTATCACAAAAGCTATCTTTCCAAATTGACCATTTCGAATCTACAGTATGTTTTAAAAGCATAGAGCGGTACCAGTCAACACATGAATCTTCCAGAAATATCCTCAGCGCTTCTATTTTCTTAGTATCTTCTTCTATACCCATGCGAGCACATTCTGCTTCAAAAGAATTCAACCATTGGGGTGCATTTGAATTTTTTGTACTGAATTTTTGTATCACAAATTTTTCTAACACATTTTTTAGGTTGTGAGTATTGGGTGTTTCTTTCTTCATATTCTCCAGGATTCTTGTCAAAACTTCTTCTGTAATTCCAGCATTGGAAGCCTCTTGACGCTTTTCCGGTTCAATCTCTTGTAGCAAGTATTCTAGGAACTGCATATTTCCGTCTTCATCCATGTAAATTTTTCTTATCTCCTGTGTCAGAGAAATCCATACTTTTCTTTTATCATGTCTCCGCTGTAGTGTATTTTTAACTTTTTTATAAATTGGTGTTTGCATTATCAGTTCATGTAGTCTCACAGGCTGCAGGTGATCCGGTATTACAAATATCTTTTCATTGGGGTCCATAATTGAGGTTATGCAAACTATGTTTGTTTTTTGATCTTCAGCTGGTCTCACTGCAAATTCAAATCTTAATCTGTCCATTGTATTTCAGTAGCTGTAGAAATGTTGTTTTATAATATGATATATCCGTAATTTGGGACGTTTTAACAAAAACCAAAATGTGTTGCTCTGAAAAGAGAACATTTTTATTAACCTTAGTGATGCATTTACATTTTATGTTATACGCTACAAAACTAATACTACAAATCTTACCTGAAAAGAGAAACAACATTTAAAGCTATTGTTTCACACTATCTCTTATCGTTATTCTATTATTGTCCGCTAAACTATCTTATTTTATGTGCACACAATAAAATGACAACATAACCTCCATTACTCAGTCTCGACCACAGATCCGATGAATCGGATCTGTCAAAGTTAATGCGCGGCCAACAGGTGGCGGCAAATTCAAATTAAATGAAGTGTCATGAAAATGATTCATGAACTTCATTTATATACATATATAGATAACATCCATGACCCAAGAACAAATATTTTGCACAAATATTTGCCCCACCATCATTATGCCCCTTATAAATCCACTTTGCCCCTGGTGTAGGTATCTCGAGCTGTCAGTGCCGGCCGGGCTACGCGCGCCGCACGCACCGCGACCCCTGTCGCCGCGTCGTCGCGCTCGTGCTGAACCTGAGGGTGGACCGGCTGTACGACAGAAAGGTAACTTGCATACATCGTCCCCTGGTGTAGGTATCTCGAGCTGTCAATGCCGGCCGGAACCTGAGAGTGGACCGGCTGTACGACAGAAAGGTAACTTGCATACATCGTCCCCTGGTGTAGGTATCTCGAGCTGTCAATGCCGGCCGGAACCTGAGGGTGGACCGGCTGTACGACAGAAAGGTAACTTGCATACATCGTCCCCTGGTGTAGGTATCTCGAGCTGTCAATGCCGGCCGGAACCTGAGAGTGGACCGGCTGTACGACAGAAAGGTACATTTAACTTGACAATAAAGATCCGTATTTCACACCATACCATAATAAATGTATACAATGAAGCGAAAAATTTCAAAATTTGATGTATCTGGCAGAGTTCGAGCCTGCGTCTTAAACGGCTTTCCGGGCCAACACGAGCGTCGTACCTATTGGACCATTATATTTTTTAACCAGTTGCTTCTTGCATGCCCTGGGGTAGTAGATTCAGGCTTCATGGTCGGCACCATCGTCTCAAATTATGATTAAATGATCCAATCGGTTAAAAAAATTAATGGCTCTCGCATCAAGTTCGGTGGTCTAATTGGTAGGACCCCCGTGTTTTCCCGGAAAGCCGCTTTAGACGCAGGATTGAACCCTACCTGAACCATTAATTTTTTAACTTATTAGCTTCTTCGTTATTAAGTATTTGGTTTTCACTAGCAGTCATTACTGCTTTAATAAAAATAATCATACCTACTATAGCATGGCTTAATTCAGAATTTGTAAACAGATGCCAGTATAAATTACCATTTATCACTAACAGGGGACTCTTCCTAAATTACAGTATCCAAAGAGTTCATCGTAATCCTATTTTGCAGGTCGCATGGGACGCCAAGCTAGCAGACAAAGACTCGGAGCCGTACCAGCAACTCAGTTACGAGGCAATCAGAGCTGTGCGTATATTTGTTTGTGGAGTGGCTTACAATCGTAAAGCATCCCTTAACCCGTTTGTTGCCCCTTTTGACTGTCATGTCATCCCTTAGATCTAAATGTGTCGCGGTTTTGATAGCTCTATTAGTTTAAAGGTTTAAAGCAATGCGCCCTTTTTCATATTCGTATTTGTAAATTTATATTGATTACAACGATTATAGTAGTAATCTTTTAAACTGTGGCCACAAACTGCTACTTTGAAATGACAACAGTTCCCATTGAGTCCCATTATTTGTTAGAACAAAGCGAAGTGAATTCCTCTAATTTTCACTTTACCTCTTATATACCATTGGGCCCATCTGATATTCACTTTGCTCCTTGCACTGGTCTGTGGCTCCTTGTATACCATTGTGTCCATCTGATACTCATTTTGCCCCTTGTATATCATTGTGCCTCTCTGATATTCACTTTGCCTTTTGTATACCATTGTGCCCCTCTGATATTCACTTTGCCCCTTGTATACCATTGTGCCCCTCTGATATTCACTTTGCCCCTTGTATACCATTCTGCCCCTCTGCCCCTCGCAGATCGACTCGGCGTTCTCGATGACGCCGTTCTCGGACGACTTCGTGAGCGGCTCCGTCAACTCCGTGCACCGCGAGCTGGGGCCGGCCGTCTACGTCAACTACACCATATTGGTAAGAGCTACCACTTAACACACACCTAGAAACCTAGCGGTTGGAAGTGAAGCCAGTTTAAGTGAGCCACAGCCTGTCACGGGCTGTTTCGTCCATGCACATTTGTCACAGCCACAGCGTTAATATCACAAGCAAAACGTCAATCATAGATGATTGGATCGTCCACGCGCACACATAAAACCAAAACCGGCTTCAGAAACGGGAATCCTGCAGTTCCATTTCGGGCCAGATTTAAGAGCTGGCTCCCAGATGGGAATTCACATTGCCCATTTTGAAGCTGGTTGCCAAACCTGGCTACGAAATGAGACTAAATGCATTCGAGCAAATAAAACTTTGGAATTTTTGGGTGTTCCTACAATTGACCCTGTTATTCCCGCAGATGCAAGAGACAGCAGAGACGCTGCGGCCAGCCGTGGCGGCCGAGATCCAGAAGCACGTACTCGGGGTGCTGCGGCGCCGCTCCAACAACGTGGGCGCCTCCGCGCTTTGGGTCGACAGCCCGGCCGGAGCTGTCGCGCCGCTTCAAGGTTAGTTACTATGGCTGTCACAGACGCAAGAGAATGGTGCTTTATTATTCGAACTTTCTGCACCTACGTGTTCAGTCTTGCCATCAAAAAATACTGCTTGGGAAATTGACCCATTTGCATTATATTCTCTAAAGTGGCAGGTATTGTATTTTAAAAATTACATCTTCACAAATTCTCTTTCAGATTTGGATGAATGCGCTTCTCCGGAGTATAACGACTGCCACCAGCTGGCATACTGTACTAACACCTGGGGAGGTTTCAGGTAAATAATAATTATTACTTTGATTAAATGCCCTAAATTAAATGAAGTTTATTTTTCATAGACAAATTATATACCATTGTGCCCCTCCGATATTCACTTTGCCCCTCGTATACCATTGTGCCCCTCTGATATTCACTTTTCCCCTCGTATACCATTGTGCCCCTCTGATATTCACTTTGCCCCTCGTATACCATTGTGCCCCTCTGATATTCACTTTTCCCCTCGTATACCATGGCCCCTCTGTTTGCCCCTCGTATACCATTGTGCCCCTCTGATATTCACTTTGCCCCTCGTATACCATTGTGCCCCTCTGATATTCACTTTTCCCCTCGTATACCATGCCCCTCTGTTTGCCCCTCGTATACCATTGTGCCCCTCTGATATTCACTTTTCCCCTCGTATAGCATTGTGCCCCTCTGATATTCACTTTTCCCCTCGTATACCATTGTGCCCCTCTGATATTTACTTTGCCCCTTTGTATACCATTGTGCGCCTCTGATATCCACTTTGCCCCTTATATACCGTTGTTTGCGCTATGGTATCATATACTGGGGGAACTCCACAAACAGAGAGACTGTCTTCAAAGCTCAAAAGAGATGCATAAGAGCAATCCGCGGACTTCGACAGACAGATAGTTGTATACCACATTTTAAAGATCTAAAAATTTTGACCCTGCCATGTCTCTATATACTCGAAACAGCTGTCTTTGTCAAGACGAACTCTAAATTGTTTAGAACGGTTTCTGAGGTCTTTCCTAGAAGCACCAGGTACGCCCAGAATCTCTTTATAGAGCGCGCGCACACTGCACTAAAACGTAAAAGCGTACTCTGCGTAGCAAGCGAAATCTTCAACAAATTGCCTAGTGACATTAAAACATTGCCATTAAACGTATTTAAGAAAAAGCTAGTAAGTTTTCTTATTGATAAGTGTTTCTATTCGGTTTCGGAGTTCTTGACATAATTATGACAATTTCTAATTTGTAAATTAAATTTATTTGTAATCTTAGCATGTAATGATAGTAATAATAGGAATTTATTGTATTAATAATATTAATTAAGTAGTTTTAATTGTAATAATGATATCTGTGAATTAATTGTTAATTAATCATTGTTTTTGTGCGCCGGAAGGCAAAACATAGTGATACCAAACTTAATTGTCATCTGCACCTGCACCAGTGTATGGTGTATTTACCTATGTTTAACAAATAAACACTTTTGACTTTGACTTTGTCAAAAACCGTATTCTAAAAAGTATACAAGAAAAATGTTGATCCATCCTTGTAAAAGGGCATGTTGATTGGTCACAGATGCGAATGCCCAGACACGACACTGGACACGCACACGTTGGCGCTGCTGGCCGGCCGCGACTGCCGCGCATGCGCGAACAGCCACTGCAATGAGCGTGGGACTTGCCGCTACTCCAACAAGAAGCCCACTTGCAGGTATGTCTGGACTCATCCAGAAGTCATGAGATCATATTTGGCCTAGGTGCTTTTGAGTCCCAATTCCCCCTTGGTGATATTTGGTCACGTGGAGGTTGGGACGTCACGTGTACTCTTGGACTACATATACTCGTACATAATTATGTCGTTTATAGGGTTACAGCGAATTATTTCGATACTAGAGAGTAGTTGTGTACCTCATTTTAGTATTTAGCAATGCCTAATATTTTTCTTGAACTTTTATCTTTTTTAACCTAACCTGCGAGAAAATAATATGTAGTACATCACATACTTAGGATGGTGTTTAATGACCAATATACCACGCTCGTATTAGAACATATTTCCTCGCGATAGTCGTGAATAGCACTATGATTAGTTTAGATGAACTCGTATATTTGCAGTTTACCCGTTCATCTATTGCTTACTTTGCAGCCCCTACAACAATGTACTATAGATTAACTCGTTGTATTGTCAGCTGCTCGACGGGTTACTACGGGTCGACGTGCGAGGTGGACGGCGAGGTGGTGGGCGTGGCGGTGGGCGCCTCGCTCGCGGCGGCGCTCGTCATCGCGCTCACGCTGGCGGCGCTGCTCAGCTGGAGGTACAGTAACAGTAAGACAGAGCTCGTGCTACTGTCCCTCAGCTGCTGGGCGGGCTACTACGTGGCGGTGGGCGCCTCGCTCGCGGCGGCGCTCGTCATCGCGCTCACGCTGGCGGCGCTGCTCAGCTGGAGGTACAGTAACAGTAAGACAGAGCTCGTGCTACTGTCCCTCAGCTGCTGGGCGGGCTACTACGTGGCGGTGGGCGCCTCGCTCGCGGCGGCGCTCGTCATCGCGCTCACGCTGGCGGCGCTGCTCAGCTGGAGGTACAGTAACAGTAAGACAGAGCTCGTGCTACTGTCCCTCAGCTGCTGGGCGGGCTACTACGTGGCGGTGGGCGCCTCGCTCGCGGCGGCGCTCGTCATCGCGCTCACGCTGGCGGCGCTGCTCAGCTGGAGGTACAGTAACAGTAAGACAGAGCTCGTGCTACTGTCCCTCAGCTGCTGGGCGGGCTACTACGTGGCGGTGGGCGCCTCGCTCGCGGCGGCGCTCGTCATCGCGCTCACGCTGGCGGCGCTGCTCAGCTGGAGGTACAGTAACAGTAAGACAGAGCTCGTGCTACTGTCCCTCAGCTGCTGGGCGGGCTACTACGTGGCGGTGGGCGCCTCGCTCGCGGCGGCGCTCGTCATCGCGCTCACGCTGGCGGCGCTGCTCAGCTGGAGGTACAGTAACAGTAAGACAGAGCTCGTGCTACTGTCCCTCAGCTGCTGGGCGGGCTACTACGTGGCGGTGGGCGCCTCGCTCGCGGCGGCGCTCGTCATCGCGCTCACGCTGGCGGCGCTGCTCAGCTGGAGGTACAGTAACAGTAAGACAGAGCTCGTGCTACTGTCCCTCAGCTGCTGGGCGGGCTACTACGTGGCGGTGGGCGCCTCGCTCGCGGCGGCGCTCGTCATCGCGCTCACGCTGGCGGCGCTGCTCAGCTGGAGGTACAGTAACAGTAAGACAGAGCTCGTGCTACTGTCCCTCAGCTGCTGGGCGGGCTACTACGTGGCGGTGGGCGCCTCGCTCGCGGCGGCGCTCGTCATCGCGCTCACGCTGGCGGCGCTGCTCAGCTGGAGGTACAGTAACAGTAAGACAGAGCTCGTGCTACTGTCCCTCAGCTGCTGGGCGGGCTACTACGTGGCGGTGGGCGCCTCGCTCGCGGCGGCGCTCGTCATCGCGCTCACGCTGGCGGCGCTGCTCAGCTGGAGGTACAGTAACAGTAAGACAGAGCTCGTGCTACTGTCCCTCAGCTGCTGGGCGGGCTACTACGTGGCGGTGGGCGCCTCGCTCGCGGCGGCGCTCGTCATCGCGCTCACGCTGGCGGCGCTGCTCAGCTGGAGGTACAGTAACAGTAAGACAGAGCTCGTGCTACTGTCCCTCAGCTGCTGGGCGGGCTACTACGTGGCGGTGGGCGCCTCGCTCGCGGCGGCGCTCGTCATCGCGCTCACGCTGGCGGCGCTGCTCAGCTGGAGGTACAGTAACAGTAAGACAGAGCTCGTGCTACTGTCCCTCAGCTGCTGGGCGGGCTACTACGTGGCGGTGGGCGCCTCGCTCGCGGCGGCGCTCGTCATCGCGCTCACGCTGGCGGCGCTGCTCAGCTGGAGGTACAGTAACAGTAAGACAGAGCTCGTGCTACTGTCCCTCAGCTGCTGGGCGGGCTACTACGTGGCGGTGGGCGCCTCGCTCGCGGCGGCGCTCGTCATCGCGCTCACGCTGGCGGCGCTGCTCAGCTGGAGGTACAGTAACAGTAAGACAGAGCTCGTGCTACTGTCCCTCAGCTGCTGGGCGGGCTACTACGTGGCGGTGGGCGCCTCGCTCGCGGCGGCGCTCGTCATCGCGCTCACGCTGGCGGCGCTGCTCAGCTGGAGGTACAGTAACAGTAAGACAGAGCTCGTGCTACTGTCCCTCAGCTGCTGGGCGGGCTACTACGTGGCGGTGGGCGCCTCGCTCGCGGCGGCGCTCGTCATCGCGCTCACGCTGGCGGCGCTGCTCAGCTGGAGGTACAGTAACAGTAAGACAGAGCTCGTGCTACTGTCCCTCAGCTGCTGGGCGGGCTACTACGTGGCGGTGGGCGCCTCGCTCGCGGCGGCGCTCGTCATCGCGCTCACGCTGGCGGCGCTGCTCAGCTGGAGGTACAGTAACAGTAAGACAGAGCTCGTGCTACTGTCCCTCAGCTGCTGGGCGGGCTACTACGTGGCGGTGGGCGCCTCGCTCGCGGCGGCGCTCGTCATCGCGCTCACGCTGGCGGCGCTGCTCAGCTGGAGGTACAGTAACAGTAAGACAGAGCTCGTGCTACTGTCCCTCAGCTGCTGGGCGGGCTACTACGTGGCGGTGGGCGCCTCGCTCGCGGCGGCGCTCGTCATCGCGCTCACGCTGGCGGCGCTGCTCAGCTGGAGGTACAGTAACAATAAGACAGAGCTCGTGCTACTGTCCCTCAGCTGCTGGGCGGGCTACTACGTGGCGGTGGGCGCCTCGCTCGCGGCGGCGCTCGTCATCGCGCTCACGCTGGCGGCGCTGCTCAGCTGGAGGTACAGTAACAGTAAGACAGAGCTCGTGCTACTGTCCCTCAGCTGCTGGGCGGGCTACTACGTGGCGGTGGGCGCCTCGCTCGCGGCGGCGCTCGTCATCGCGCTCACGCTGGCGGCGCTGCTCAGCTGGAGGTACAGTAACAGTAAGACAGAGCTCGTGCTACTGTCCCTCAGCTGCTGGGCGGGCTACTACGTGGCGGTGGGCGCCTCGCTCGCGGCGGCGCTCGTCATCGCGCTCACGCTGGCGGCGCTGCTCAGCTGGAGGTACAGTAACAGTAAGACAGAGCTCGTGCTACTGTCCCTCAGCTGCTGGGCGGGCTACTACGTGGCGGTGGGCGCCTCGCTCGCGGCGGCGCTCGTCATCGCGCTCACGCTGGCGGCGCTGCTCAGCTGGAGGTACAGTAACAGTAAGACAGAGCTCGTGCTACTGTCCCTCAGCTGCTGGGCGGGCTACTACGTGGCGGTGGGCGCCTCGCTCGCGGCGGCGCTCGTCATCGCGCTCACGCTGGCGGCGCTGCTCAGCTGGAGGTACAGTAACAGTAAGACAGAGCTCGTGCTACTGTCCCTCAGCTGCTGGGCGGGCTACTACGTGGCGGTGGGCGCCTCGCTCGCGGCGGCGCTCGTCATCGCGCTCACGCTGGCGGCGCTGCTCAGCTGGAGGTACAGTAACAGTAAGACAGAGCTCGTGCTACTGTCCCTCAGCTGCTGGGCGGGCTACTACGTGGCGGTGGGCGCCTCGCTCGCGGCGGCGCTCGTCATCGCGCTCACGCTGGCGGCGCTGCTCAGCTGGAGGTACAGTAACAGTAAGACAGAGCTCGTGCTACTGTCCCTCAGCTGCTGGGCGGGCTACTACGTGGCGGTGGGCGCCTCGCTCGCGGCGGCGCTCGTCATCGCGCTCACGCTGGCGGCGCTGCTCAGCTGGAGGTACAGTAACAGTAAGACAGAGCTCGTGCTACTGTCCCTCAGCTGCTGGGCGGGCTACTACGTGGCGGTGGGCGCCTCGCTCGCGGCGGCGCTCGTCATCGCGCTCACGCTGGCGGCGCTGCTCAGCTGGAGGTACAGTAACAATAAGACAGAGCTCGTGCTACTGTCCCTCAGCTGCTGGGCGGGCTACTACGTGGCGGTGGGCGCCTCGCTCGCGGCGGCGCTCGTCATCGCGCTCACGCTGGCGGCGCTGCTCAGCTGGAGGTACAGTAACAGTAAGACAGAGCTCGTGCTACTGTCCCTCAGCTGCTGGGCGGGCTACTACGTGGCGGTGGGCGCCTCGCTCGCGGCGGCGCTCGTCATCGCGCTCACGCTGGCGGCGCTGCTCAGCTGGAGGTACAGTAACAGTAAGACAGAGCTCGTGCTACTGTCCCTCAGCTGCTGGGCGGGCTACTACGTGGCGGTGGGCGCCTCGCTCGCGGCGGCGCTCGTCATCGCGCTCACGCTGGCGGCGCTGCTCAGCTGGAGGTACAGTAACAGTAAGACAGAGCTCGTGCTACTGTCCCTCAGCTGCTGGGCGGGCTACTACGTGGCGGTGGGCGCCTCGCTCGCGGCGGCGCTCGTCATCGCGCTCACGCTGGCGGCGCTGCTCAGCTGGAGGTACAGTAACAGTAAGACAGAGCTCGTGCTACTGTCCCTCAGCTGCTGGGCGGGCTACTACGTGGCGGTGGGCGCCTCGCTCGCGGCGGCGCTCGTCATCGCGCTCACGCTGGCGGCGCTGCTCAGCTGGAGGTACAGTAACAGTAAGACAGAGCTCGTGCTACTGTCCCTCAGCTGCTGGGCGGGCTACTACGTGGCGGTGGGCGCCTCGCTCGCGGCGGCGCTCGTCATCGCGCTCACGCTGGCGGCGCTGCTCAGCTGGAGGTACAGTAACAGTAAGACAGAGCTCGTGCTACTGTCCCTCAGCTGCTGGGCGGGCTACTACGTGGCGGTGGGCGCCTCGCTCGCGGCGGCGCTCGTCATCGCGCTCACGCTGGCGGCGCTGCTCAGCTGGAGGTACAGTAACAGTAAGACAGAGCTCGTGCTACTGTCCCTCAGCTGCTGGGCGGGCTACTACGTGGCGGTGGGCGCCTCGCTCGCGGCGGCGCTCGTCATCGCGCTCACGCTGGCGGCGCTGCTCAGCTGGAGGTACAGTAACAGTAAGACAGAGCTCGTGCTACTGTCCCTCAGCTGCTGGGCGGGCTACTACGTGGCGGTGGGCGCCTCGCTCGCGGCGGCGCTCGTCATCGCGCTCACGCTGGCGGCGCTGCTCAGCTGGAGGTACAGTAACAGTAAGACAGAGCTCGTGCTACTGTCCCTCAGCTGCTGGGCGGGCTACTACGTGGCGGTGGGCGCCTCGCTCGCGGCGGCGCTCGTCATCGCGCTCACGCTGGCGGCGCTGCTCAGCTGGAGGTACAGTAACAGTAAGACAGAGCTCGTGCTACTGTCCCTCAGCTGCTGGGCGGGCTACTACGTGGCGGTGGGCGCCTCGCTCGCGGCGGCGCTCGTCATCGCGCTCACGCTGGCGGCGCTGCTCAGCTGGAGGTACAGTAACAGTAAGACAGAGCTCGTGCTACTGTCCCTCAGCTGCTGGGCGGGCTACTACGTGGCGGTGGGCGCCTCGCTCGCGGCGGCGCTCGTCATCGCGCTCACGCTGGCGGCGCTGCTCAGCTGGAGGTACAGTAACAGTAAGACAGAGCTCGTGCTACTGTCCCTCAGCTGCTGGGCGGGCTACTACGTGGCGGTGGGCGCCTCGCTCGCGGCGGCGCTCGTCATCGCGCTCACGCTGGCGGCGCTGCTCAGCTGGAGGTACAGTAACAGTAAGACAGAGCTCGTGCTACTGTCCCTCAGCTGCTGGGCGGGCTACTACGTGGCGGTGGGCGCCTCGCTCGCGGCGGCGCTCGTCATCGCGCTCACGCTGGCGGCGCTGCTCAGCTGGAGGTACAGTAACAGTAAGACAGAGCTCGTGCTACTGTCCCTCAGCTGCTGGGCGGGCTACTACGTGGCGGTGGGCGCCTCGCTCGCGGCGGCGCTCGTCATCGCGCTCACGCTGGCGGCGCTGCTCAGCTGGAGGTACAGTAACAGTAAGACAGAGCTCGTGCTACTGTCCCTCAGCTGCTGGGCGGGCTACTACGTGGCGGTGGGCGCCTCGCTCGCGGCGGCGCTCGTCATCGCGCTCACGCTGGCGGCGCTGCTCAGCTGGAGGTACAGTAACAGTAAGACAGAGCTCGTGCTACTGTCCCTCAGCTGCTGGGCGGGCTACTACGTGGCGGTGGGCGCCTCGCTCGCGGCGGCGCTCGTCATCGCGCTCACGCTGGCGGCGCTGCTCAGCTGGAGGTACAGTAACAGTAAGACAGAGCTCGTGCTACTGTCCCTCAGCTGCTGGGCGGGCTACTACGTGGCGGTGGGCGCCTCGCTCGCGGCGGCGCTCGTCATCGCGCTCACGCTGGCGGCGCTGCTCAGCTGGAGGTACAGTAACAGTGAGACAGAGCTCGTGCTACTGTCCCTCAGCTGCTGGGCGGGCTACTACGTGGCGGTGGGCGCCTCGCTCGCGGCGGCGCTCGTCATCGCGCTCACGCTGGCGGCGCTGCTCAGCTGGAGGTACAGTAACAGTGAGACAGAGCTCGTGCTACTGTCCCTCAGCTGCTGGGCGGGCTACTACGTGGCGGTGGGCGCCTCGCTCGCGGCGGCGCTCGTCATCGCGCTCACGCTGGCGGCGCTGCTCAGCTGGAGGTACAGTAACAGTGAGACAGAGCTCGTGCTACTGTCCCTCAGCTGCTGGGCGGGCTACTACGTGGCGGTGGGCGCTTCGCTCGCAGAGGGAACCCCCCTTCTCCCACCTTTGGTTGTTCGAAATGGCTGAAATGTATATTTTGTTATGTTTCTATGAGCTATAAAAGACCGCTATTTCGCTTTATAACGCCCTCTGTGATTTGCGTTTGAAATGATAAGCGTATTCACGTAAACGGTAGAACGTACGCTTTTCAAACACACAAAGAGAACCTACTCACAAAATTATATGACGATTTTTTACATATAATGCTGATATTTGCAGTCGCAAGTGGTCGCGCGAGCAGAAGGCGGCGGGGCTGGGCTCGCCGGTGTTCAGCTACATGGCCGGCGTCAACACCATCAAGGCGCCGCCCGTCGGCGCGCCGCCCTACCAGGTACCCGTCGTGCCCCATCATACACCATCGTGCCCCTTCATACACCATCGTGCCCCTTCATACACCATCGTGCCCCTTCATACACCATCGTGCCCCTTCATACACCATCGTGCCCCTTCATACACCATCGTGCCCCTTCACACACCATCGTGCCACTTCACACACCATCGTGCTACTTCACACACCATCGTGCCCCTTCATACACCATCGTGCCCCTTCATACACCATCGTGCCCCTTCATACACCATCGTGCCCCTTCATACACCATCGTGCCCCTTCATACACCATCGTGCCACTTCACACACCATCGTGCCCCTTCACACACCATCGTGCCACTTCACACACCATCGTGCCCCTTCACACACCATCGTGCCCCTTCACACACCATCGTGCCCCTTCATACACCATCGTGCCCCTTCATACACCATCGTGCCCCTTCATACACCATCGTGCCCCTTCACACACCATCGTGCCCCTTCACACACCATCGTGCCCCTTCACACACCATCGTGCCCCTTCACACACCATCGTGCCCCTTCACACACCATCGTGCCCCTTCACACACCATCGTGCCCCTTCACACACCATCGTGCCCCTTCATACACCATCGTACATGGCCGGCGTCAACACCATCAAGGCGCCGCCCGTCGGCGCGCCGCCCTACCAGGTACCCGTCGTGCCCCATCATACACCATCGTGCCCCTTCATACACCATCGTGCCCCTTCATACACCATCGTGCCCCTTCATACACCATCGTGCCCCTTCATACACCATCGTGCCCCTTCATACACCATCGTGCCCCTTCATACACCATCGTGCCCCTTCATACACCATCGTGCCCCTTCATACACCATCGTGCCCCTTCATACACCATCGTGCCCCTTCATACACCATCGTGCCCCTTCATACACCATCGTGCCCCTTCATACACCATCGTGCCCCTTCATACACCATCGTGCCACTTCACACACCATCGTGCCCCTTCACTCACCATCGTGCCCCTTCATACACCATCGTGCCCCTTCATACACCATCGTGCCCCTTCATACACCATCGTGCCACTTCACACACCATCGTGCCCCTTCACACACCATCGTGCCACTTCACACACCATCGTGCCCCTTCACACACCATCGTGCCCCTTCACACACCATCGTGCCCCTTCACACACCATCGTGCCCCTTCATACACCATCGTACATGGCCGGCGTCAACACCATCAAGGCGCCGCCCGTCGGCGCGCCGCCCTACCAGGTACCCGTCGTGCCCCATCATACACCATCGTGCCCCTTCACACACCATCGTGCCCCATCATACACCATCGTGCCACTTCATACACCATCGTGCCACTTCACACACCATCGTGCCCCTTCACACACCATCGTGCCCCTTCATACACCATCGTGCCCCTTCACACACCATCGTGCCACTTCATACACCATCGTGCCCCTTCATACACCATCGTGCCACTTCACACACCATCGTGCCCCTTCATACACCATCGTGCCCCTTCATACACCATCGTGCCACTTCACACACCATCGTGCCCCTTCATACACCATCGTGCCCCTTCATACACCATCGTGCCACTTCACACACCATCGTGCCCCTTCATACACCACCGTGCCCCTTCATACACCATCGTGCCCCTTCATACACCATCGTGCCACTTCACACACCATCGTGCCCCTTCACACACCATCGTGCCCCTTCATACACCATCGTGCCCCTTCATACACCATCGTGCCCCTTCACACACCATCGTGCCCCTTCATACACCATCGTGCCCCTTCATACACCATCGTGCCACTTCACACACCATCGTGCCCCTTCATACACCACCGTGCCCCTTCATACACCATCGTGCCCCTTCATACACCATCGTGCCACTTCACACACCATCGTGCCCCTTCACACACCATCGTGCCCCTTCATACACCATCGTGCCCCTTCACACACCATCGTGCCACTTCATACACCATCGTGCCCCTTCACACACCATCGTGCCCCTTCACACACCATCGTGCCCCTTCACACACCATCGTGCCCCTTCATACACCATCGTGCCCCTTCACACACCATCGTGCCACTTCATACACCATCGTGCCCCTTCACACACCATCGTGCCCCTTCACACACCATCGTGCCACTTCATACACCATCGTGCCCCTTCACACACCATCGTGCCCCTTCACACACCATCGTGCCACTTCATACACCATCGTGCCCCTTCACACACCATCGTGCCCCTTCACACACCATCGTGCCCCTTCATACACCATCGTGCCCCTTCACACACCATCGTGCCACTTCATACACCATCGTGCCCCTTCATACACCATCGTGCCCCTTCACACACCATCGTGCCCCTTCACACACCATCGTGCCCCTTCATACACCATCGTGCCCCTTCACACACCATCGTGCCACTTCATACACCATCGTGCCCCTTCACACACCATCGTGCCCCTTCACACACCATCGTGCCACTTCATACACCATCGTGCCCCTTCACACACCATCGTGCCCCTTCACACACCATCGTGCCCCTTCATACACCATCGTGCCCCTTCACACACCATCGTGCCCCTTCACACACCATCGTGCCCCTTCATACACTACCGTGCCCTTTACGTTTCATTCAATGTGCCCCTCAGCCCCCTCAGGTTTCAGCACAAACAGTAAAAGTATTAACGCTGGTATCAATACTACGCTCGGTGAATCGCAGTTTTAGATTGCAGCGAATAGGTTAAGATTTAAAGGGGTTTTAGACGTATAAGGCATTAAGTCCGCCGCATAATTGTTTTTATAATATTTATTTTCGAAATGTCAGCTATAACCAAAATAATGATATAACTCTGTTTAGGTGACATTGGAGGAAAGAATGCGCTGGGCGCAGATAGCGGAGGCCATGGCGCAGTCCAACCACTATGCGGTAAGTTGCTCACTGACGTAAATTGATATAAAGTATTATACAATAAAGGTCAAGCATGAAAGGATATTCATATAAAAAGCGGGGATGTGCGAGTATATCAATAGGTTAGGTTCGAAACTTTGAGCCTTAGAAAACCTGTTACATCAACTGTTACCTACATTATATCAATTATTACACTTAAATGAAATCTAAATGACATTATGGTTGAGCTTTATTGGTTAAAGTTTTATTACTTTATTAGTACAAAATAAAGTCTAAGGAAAACAACTTAAAATACTTCCAATAAAACTATACTAAATAATAAACTAAACTCGAACATAATAAACTTAAACTAAATCTAAAAATGGCCCCTGCGGCATAGTGCCAAAGATGCTGGCGGCATTTCCTCGCTGAATCGCCAAACTGATTCTTTGAGCGAGGAAACCGCCAGCTCTCCGGTCACCAGTAACATCAATAACCCTCTTCGAGATATCTTTGAAGAGGCTTCGTGCGCTGGGGCCCCACGGACCCAGGGTCTCGACGCCAAAAGGTATGAAATTGTACTCAGCGCCAAGACCACTGTACTTATTCCGCTTTATGCCTTCGGCCGCTTCTGCCGCTGCTCCGGCCCTGATTGAGGATCGGTGGAGATGTGACGGGGCCAGTGTGTCTACACAGGTTGCATCCCACACCAGCACCCGTCCCTTACTCCACGGAATCAAAGACATTCCGTCCGGTCTCTTGCCATCGTCTCTTGAGATGCCAGTCGGCTCTAAAAGGGCCGGCACATTGATTGATGCAAGAGACCGGCGGATGATGTCGTTCAGAGCAGCATGTCTTGAGAAGCGGCCTGCACTGCTCTGGCAGGAACGTCCGTGGTGAGCCAGCCTGTCAACGTGTTTGCCGCAGGGGCATCGGTGTGGGGCGCAGACCGGGACCCCGAGACGGAGACAAACTGAAAGTCGGCCGGTATTGGGTTCTAGAAAAGTTCCAGTGCTCACGGAAGGGTGCGCTTGGAGCCAGTAACCGGCCTCTTTGGTGCCTACTGCCAAAATTCTGGCACGGTCTTCCGTAGAGCACTGGCTTAGGATGGAATCTACGATCAATTTACATAATAAGTCGTCCCAGCTCCGCTGAGATTTTGAATTTTCCGGATAATTTTGGCCGGGGCAAGCAATTAACCAAGCCTTTTTTGCGTCTTCTAAGCCCGCAATCTCATAGTTTGTGGGTAACGCCTTTAGGATTTTACCTATGAGATTAGACGAGCTATGAACCGACGACAAAAAGCTGGTAAAGCGACACTAGAAATTTTGCGGATCCCTAGCCCACCGTACCGGATGGGAAGAGATCCTTGGGACCAGGACTGCTCGCTTAGCTGAGAATTGAGGACGGATTCTAAATTCATTTTGATCAAACTATCTATTTGTAACAAAAGATGTTGATGATTCCAAAGTGGACAGCAGCGAAGCACATAGGTAAGTTTAGGAACAAAAAGACAATATTTAATAATTGAAAGAGCAAAATGTGGGCTAATTTCAAGCAACCGATGAGAATGATTTTGAAATTTCGAGATAGAATTTTGAACATAGTCAGAAAAGCATTCTTCAAAAATAGGGGACCCTAAGAGGCAAAGATTACTTTTGTCAATAATCTTAATGTCAGGCAAAAGCTCGTTAAATTTTTGTTTTATATTAATGACGTCATTGCAGGAATTTTGAAAGAAAAGTTCACACTTGTTGAAATTTAGCTCGAGGCCAATCGTTTTGAATTTATTTTTAATTTTGCGGAGATCGGAAAGTACAGTGTTTGCATCGCCCCCAAGAATCCCGTCGTCTAGGTACCAAACATTAAATTTTGAAGCCAAATTTTGAATAATAGGGTTGATGTAAAAATTGTATACAACGTTATGGTGCCGAGATAAGATAACTTTTGTACTCCCGCAGTTTGTACACATATTCAAAACCTTGCAATCGAATCTATTAATTGGATTTTAGAAACACAAATAACACAATCAAAATATGATTCTATAGATCAAATGTTGTCTCGAGTATTAAATATTCTCATTTTTCATATGGCAACAATTTTGCCTATTTGGTTTCGGGACTTCGTAAGCCGCGCGACTCGGCGTCACCCGTTTTGCTTCTACAGTAATGAAAGGAAAGAGACGGCTAATATTAGAGGCGTGACTTAGGGTGCGTCTTCATTGAAGCGAGGCGGAGCCAAGACGTTAGGAATAGACCAATCACCTGAGTTGCAGTCTGTATATTATCAGCTCCGGTTCACGTTTGTAATTGGTCGATCCCGCAAGTCTCCGCTCCGCTCCTCTTCAAGGGTCCGCCCTTAGAACCGCGTGTCACAGTTGTGCTAGAGCTTGTAAGTTCTACTGATGTATAATGAAATGACTGATTTGATTGGACGACACGGTTGGCTCGGTTTGTAGAGCGGCCTACTGAGCCGGCGGTCCCGGGTTCGAATCCCAGCCAGGGCAAATATTTGTGTGATGATCTCGAATAATTGTGCTCGGGTCATGGTTGTTCTATGTATTTTTGTACGTCGTCTAGTACACATAACACAAACCTTCTTGAGCTTAATTTGGGACTAGATCGATTTGTGTGAGGTTGTCTGGTGTTTCTTATTTGTTTTACGTCCCAGGGCGAGCCGAACCAGACGATGGCGACGCGGCCATCGTCCGCCATGTTCGGCGGGTACCCCACGCTGCCGCCTGTGCCCATGCCCAGGTAACTGTGTACTATGTGTACAGTTGAGTTAATTTTCATCTACACACTTACGAGAACAAAAATATCTGAACACGACTCTATTGCCAGGAGCATAAAATCGTGTTCAGATATTTTTGTTCTCGTAAGTGTGTAGATGTAAATGAACTCGACTGTACGTGCCCATGCCCAGGTAACTGTGTACTATGTGTACGTGCCCATGCCCAGGTAACTGTGTACTATTGTGTACAGTCGAGTTCATTTACATCTACACACTTACGAGAACAAAAATATCTGAACACGACTCTATATTGTCAGGAGCATAAAATCGTGTTCAGAGATTTTTTTTCTCGTAAGTGTGTAGATGTAAATGAACTCGATTGTACGTGCCCATGCCCAGGTAACTGTGTACTATGTGTACGTGCCCATGCCCAGGTAACTGTGTACTATTGTGTACAGTCGAGTTCATTTACATCTACACACTTACGAGAACAAAAATATCTGAACACGACTCTACTGCCAGGAGCATAAAATCGTGTTCAGATATTTTTGTTCTCGTAAGTGTGTAGATGTAAATGAACTCGATTGTACGTGCCCATGCCCTGGTAACTGTGTACTATGTGTACAGTCGAGTTCATTTACATCTACACACTTACGAGAACAAAAATATCTGAACACGACTCTACTGCCAGGAGCATAAAATCGTGTTCAGATATTTTTGTTCTCGTAAGTGTGTAGATGTAAATGAACTCGACTGTACGTGCCCATGCCCAGGTAACTGTGTACTATGTGTACGTGCCCATGCCCAGGTAACTGTGTACTATGTGTACGTGCACAATTGCCCATGCCCAGGTAACTGTGTACTATGTGTACGTGCCCATGCCCAGGTAACTACTGTGTACAGTCAGCACCTTATGTAGCCAGGTGTACACTGTCTTTGTGCTGCTGCCTACCGTGCGAACAGTGTTGTTTTTATGCGTTCACTTTATATTGTCCACACTCATCATCATCATCATCCTCCTAGCCTTTGTCCCATATCTTTGTAGAGAATGAATTCTCAATCGGGGTCGGCTACCTAAATCCCAAGATGTGGCGTAGGCACTAGTTTTTACGAAAGCGACTGCCATCTGACCTTCCAACCCAGAGGGGAAACTAGGCCTTATTGGGCTTAGGTGGTTTCCTCACGATGTTTTCCTTCACCGAGTGGTAAATATCAAATGACATTCCGTACATAAGTTCCGGAAAACTCATTGGTACGGGCCGGGTTCGAACCCGCGACCTCCGGATTGAAAGTCGCATGCCCTAACCACTAGGCTACCACCGCTTATTGTCCACACTATACCTAAATAAATCTCTAGTGTATTTTTTTCATGGCTGTACAAATTAGTTCTTTGCCGTGACCACATTTGGGATTAAATTTGGCAAGAAAGGTTAAATGAACCTCTAAATTTTTTAATTAATTATCTTTTCATCAAAACAAATAACTGATATGACATAAATAACCTGAGTTTATTTTCAGATTGGGACTGCATCATTCAGGAACGCTCAATACCGTGGCGTCGCGAGCTAACACGTCCGCCTCGCACCACAACCTTTACGGTGAGTGTTTCGTCAAGGTATTTCAATCAGCCTATCATCTGTACTTTCAAGGTACCCCTACCCAATTTGGCCTTATTAGCAGCAACGTTCTTTTAGCTAAGGTGTTAAAAAGCCTTACAAATAAACAATGCAAAGCATAAAGGATTCGAAAGGTTATCTAGCGTTACGGTGGTGACGAGGTTAACACGCTGGACCGGTAATCCAGAGGTTTCTTCCGCCAGGTTGAGCATTAAAATTTTTCTTTGTGTATCTTTTTATCATGCTTTAACATGTACAGTCGAGTTCACTTACATCTACCTACACACTTACGAGGACATAAATATCTGAACACGACTTTATGCTCCTGACAATAGGGTCGTGTTCAGATATTCTTGTTTTCGTAAGTGTGTAGATGTAAATGAACTCGACTGTAACTAATTGAGGCGTTAGTTGTTTAACCACTGCAAGAGTAAAATTGTTACCCAGGCTACACAAATCACATCCGGCAAATCCTTATTTCTTGACGTCTGCAGTAATGTACTATTCGGATCATTTAGGTGACGCGCGTCTTTCCGGTGGATATTTGCGATATTCAAGATTCCAGGACCAAATTTTCTGATTAAATGCCTGTGAAAATAAAGAACGTTCACTCCTTTATAATCCGATGTAATAGCAGCATAACCTAGTCATACAAGCTCTTAACTTTTGACCACACCGTAGGGACAAATTTTTTGAACTGACAATTTACGAAGACATCAATTGTTTATTTATAACTTAAATATGGATTGTATTATCTGAAATAAACAATTATTATTTGTTTCTCACTTTTTGAGTCACGGGCTCATACGTTCCGGTCTTTTGGAAGGCTTGCATGGGGATATGGATCCAACACGTAGAGGCCCCTCGGAGAAATTTGCTGTGGTTGTAACCTGCTGGAATCCGTTCCTGATCATATCAATAAGATGATACATCCATGAATAGGTCCCAGCAGGTGGTTGAACTATTGCATTGGTATGAAAAAGAAACCGGGCTATTGAAATGAAGTTTGGGGGACTATCTATTTGGGCTATTGCAATAGAAAAACGTCACCCGCCGTAACCATCAATGCGACTGTTACCTCTGGCTATTATTATTACTACCCACTAGCTTTTGCCCGCGACTACGTCCGCGTGGAACTTGGAAGTATGGAAGAAACCTCGTACAAGACGATATATAATCCACCTAATCACCTTAATTAATAAAAGGGATTATTGAAAGCGCCTAAGCAAATGTAAGAGCAATTGTGCTTTTGGTCTAATAATTACATTTCCTACAGGGTCATCAATGTCATCATGAATCACTCACTCATTTTTCAATCTTTTAAGGGATAATTTCCAGGGTGAAAACTATCCTATGTCCTTCCTCGGATCTTAAACTATCTCCATGCCAAATTTCATCAAAATAGATTCAGCGGTTTAAGCGTGAAGAGGTAACAGACAGACACACTTTCGCATTTATAATATTAAGTATGGATTCCTATGAAACCTAAGTGTAATATTGTAACGCAGGCTACACGAACCACATGGCCACCGAGTCTACCAGCTCGGAGGCCTCCTCGCACGTGCAGGAGCGGGCCGACCTGCTGCACGCGCAGCCGAGACCCAAGTCGCGAGCGCGCAGCATGCACGTAAGTGTATTCATTTGTATACCAGAAATGTGCTTCGGTATTTAAAGCCTGACCAGAAATATATGAGGATTGTCAAGAGGGCGCTAATTATAATAATAATAATAGTACTCTTTATTGTGCACCACAAATTAAAAGTAAAAATAACAAAAGAAATGAAAAATAAAAGTATTACAAATTAAATTATAAGATTTACATGGCAACAATTTTGCAACCAATCACAACCCACTATAATGACATTGCTTTTAAATACCTGTCAGTTCCACTATGTTAAGCTCGTAATATCATTTAATGGAATGCACTCCTTTTCTGGTTGTTTTTCATGTAGTAATCAAATGTACACTTTATTTATAACCTTACGTTCACAATTGTGAATGGTTTTCGGCATTTTCTTTGGAAAATTTTAAATATTTGTCTTTTAAAGAAATCACCACGAGTGACATTGACATTGTTGACAAACCATCATAAAATCATTGCCAGTGTAAGAAATTAGTTCCAGTGAAATTCCGCAATATGGCGCATCCTCATATATTTCTGGTCAGACTTTATATAGCACGTAACATGACGTTCCAAACACTTTTAGACGCCAAGATGGTCAAAGAGTTTGTACGTCCTGACACGACGACACGTTTGGCGCAGTTTGTATTCGCCTACTGAGTCGACGGTCCCGGGTTCGAATCCCGGCCAGGGCAAATATTTGTGTGATGAACTCGAATATTTGTGCTTGGGTCATCGTTGTTCTAAGTATTTAAGTAAGTATATATTTATGTAAGTATATAAGTATGTATATCGTCGTCTAGTACCCATAACACAAGACTTCTTGAGCTTAATTTGGGACTAGATCGATTTGTGTGAGGTTGTCTGATATTTATTTTATTATCCTGGTGTACATTGCCAATATAAGGGTTAATGCCCGTTTTGTTACAATAATGCACGTAAATAATCTATCTTTCCCATTCAAGTAATGTTTTCAAAGAGAATCTTTATTGATTATTTATCATGTGATAATAAACGCGATCATCGAATTGGCCTGCTGGATTTGAACCAGCGCAATATACGTCGTTCGTGGAATATCAGCTTGGTTAGATCCAAGCTAAAACACCCAGCTTCAATCCGTACCAGTGTATTAAATTACACAACAACTGAGAGAGAGCTGCTGGCAACGTTTCGAATAATTCAACTGTCTCCTGAAAATCATATTTTGTGAATGAAGATGTACCTATAAGTAACTTATCGTCACATTTCAATCCACATCTCTTCTATTATATATATAAGGTTACAATGTTGAACCACAATTTTTGATTACCCCCGCCATTTCTTACTCGTCGTCCTGTCCCGACTAAGTTGACAATTTCCTTCCAGAACCAAACTGGCATCTACTACGACGTGGAATACGAGAACGCCCCTGAAGCGATCTACGGCACTAAAGGAATCCCATTATCGACTTACACGGTCAGTCGAGGCCCTCCATTCTACCGCACCTAGTATTTGTAGTGTCGGTGGCCAACTCTAACACTGAGCCTTCAAAGAATGCTGACGCAAACGCATTCTACGCACAGTTAGCAGCAAAGTTGCTACGCACGCTAGGTGCTCAATATTATAAACTCTATTATCAAGAGAAAGAGTTGTTAAGATGATTAGGAGCGTGTTATTATATTAGCTACTTTTGCTGTTAACTGGACATCCAATTCAATTGGCATTCGGGCGATTTATATGGGTCACCCTTAACTGGCAGAAAATTGTTTCGCATAATGCTCATTTCGCGGAAATTTTCTCTAGCTGAAACGGGAAATATTATGTTATTAAATAATTGTTTTGGTATATTTTCCTGTTTGGTTTTAGTAGGATAACTTTATTTTATAATTATCAGAAAAGCCAAATGGTATCAGTAGAATAACAATTTTGCGTAGGTAATTAGCATTATGCGAAACATTACATTCGGTAAAACAATTTTCTGCGAAACATTAATACTTAAACCGGTATAGCTTGCTATTTTGCAGTGGATATTATTGCATTAAATCTCCTTGATTGAGCGGGGTGAAGGTTCTAGCATGAATGTTATCTAGAAAGATAAAAGATAGGTATATTTTATCTTTTTCTAGGTAAACAGAAAATTTTGGAGATGCAAATGTGAATGTAAATTCAAAGTCAACTTTCTGCTTTTCAGCGTTGCATTAAACCTTTTTGTCACTGTAAAACTATATTTAAATGTTTATACAGAAGCATTTTTTTTATGTTTATGCTTTTAGCGGGATTTTAAATGTTTCGTTTTTATATAAACATTAATAAAAACTATAATTGTTTGTAAAGGAAAAAAAAAACGGTTTATATTCTTGAGATTAACCGGGTTCCAAAAGGTATCTTTTGTTTTTAAAAGACCGCATACCGGTTTTGTAAAAGTACTGGACACTTTGACATGCTTTGACCCAACATCTGTTTTATAGGACAGATTTCTATAAAATACCACATACATTGACAAAATATTATTTTCTCAGTTGAAACATAACACAATAAAATGAAATAATGTGCATAATAAAATAGTCACTTGAGTAACTTTTAGTGTTTTTGTAATGCTATGAGAAAGATGATATTTTGAGAATGAGTTATCGAAAATGTCTCGGTGCTCTTATATTAGAAAAAATCGTTTTGTAGACACGGTGGGTCTCTTAAGGTATTTAATTTATATATCGCTGTTGGATTTAAAAAGGTAAAAAATATTGTGATTATTGGTAAAATAAGGGAGCCTTTGCTCAGCAGTGGGACAATATAGGCTCTTAAATAATAATTAGTAAAATGTGATTCGATTCGCCCAGTTCCGTGCAAGCATTCTAAAAAAGAAAACTTAGTGCAAACTTGTTTTTTCAAACTCAAAATTAGTTTTTTTGTGATTCATAATTTTAAATTTAGTCTTCAATATACGAGTATTTAGTTTTCTAAGTTTTGTTAAGAAATAGATAGGAATGTACATAATTATTTAATGTTAACCTTTAGTTAAGATTTTCTAAAATTTAATACCTATTTTTTTTCTGGGCCATCGACACAGATCTGTTTTTTTTTCATTCATCGAAAATTTAGACTGAATAAATAGTAGAAATAAGGATAAAGTTAAATTTTGTTTTTTATAACCGGTTAAATAGAGCATATTTTATTTGAAAAAAATAAGGGATTTTTACACATTGTACATATCTCTCAAAATCGAATTAACATAGTCATTTTAAATATATCGTTGCATTTATAATGTAAAACCAGTTTTTATATATACTGAAAAATAGTTATAAGAAATGATATCTATTTATTATGTTCAATTATACTAAAATATAAACCTGTTTTCTCGTTTCATTTGATACTAAAAGATATAATTTCACTAGAGGAGAAAAGCACTAAGACATCCTTTTTTAAGGTTCGTAAAATTATAAAACTACATAGACTCCTTCCCTTTTTAGGGTTCCGTAGCCAACTAGGAACCCTTATAGTTTCGCCATGTCCGTCTGTCTCTCCGTCCGCGGCTTAACTCCGTTACTAGAAAGCTGAAATTTGGTATGAGTATGTATCACGCTGACAAAACGGTACAATAAAAACTAAAAAAAATTTTTTTCGTTTACTTCTCGTGGACCTAAAGTGCAGGTGTTTTTTTTTTCGTTCAAACACTAGTGTGCGGGGTGTCGTTGAATAGGCCTTTTAACCCTTAAATGCATGAATTAAAAAAACAATATTATAAAATACTATTTTATTTCAAATATATGTTTTTGTTTTCAACCAGTAATTCATTTTTGGTTATGTAAGCTGCATCTTACACCATGCATTTAAGGGTTAAAGACATTACTTTTTGATAAAGTCGGCAGTTTTGTAAATATTCGCTCCGGAAACCAAAAAAATAGCGGCGTCCCCTGCTCTAACTTTTCAATCACAGGTGAAAAAATATGGAAAAACTCATGAAAATGAGGCCTAATAAGTACTTTCAATGAAAACTATATTGAAAAAAATTCGTCGAGCCGTTTTTGAGTTATCGGAACAATTCATAATTCGTTGACTTCCAGAAGGTAATAAGTAATTACGTTAACTTTGGCGTTTACGACCTTTTTATAGAGCTTGAAATCTTTCTCGTAATTTAAACCTCGGGCTTAAAACCGCTGTTTTAAGCCCGTCTATTGTGAAGGATGAGCAACTACGTGGTCTACTGAGCGTGGCCCGACATGCTCTTGGCCGTTTTTTTACTTCAACACTCCATAAATGATACAGAGCAATATAAGCTGGACTCGAACCGCACCTTCACTTTTGCAGAGTATATCATCATCATAGGCCCTTCAGTCTATTACAGACGATTTGTGGTCTTCAGTCTGCGAGGCACCGTCTTTGGTGGCTGAAAAGACCGATACGCGATCGGCATATCCCACCGCAAACTTGACAAGAGACACTGACCGTTGTTGATGTAGTATGGTCGCCTAGATGTCGTTTCTGCCTCTTGTCAGTCAATGCGCCAAACCATGCATCGTCGCACCACTTAAATTAGCGTCACGCATGTCCTGATGCACAGCCCCTGCTTCCCAGCACTTACACAGTAGATTGTACATGATAGGTCTCACACAGTGGAGCTTAATTATTTCGGCCTGGGTGCCGTCGCTGCCGGGACTCTTACCACACTTCAGCTGGTTAACGGCTTTCATAAATTCATCTATAGTTGGTAGAACATCTAACTCAGATCACACAGGTATAGGTGTACAAGTATAGCTCTACCAACTATACTGCGATCGTTTCTTCGATCCCATCATGGTATACGAAAACACGGTACGGCTCGCGAGACTTTCTGTTTATTATTACCGCTTTATAGTAACAAAATTATAAGGAGAAAGTCGTACAAATATGCATTACAGTTGTCATGTTCTTTGACTTAGGGCGGGAATTCGTGGACGTCCCAGATCGCGGGGGTTTGTGGTCCGAACCGAAGGTGACAGCCATAAATATGCAATCTGGGTCTACGAATTACCGGCCGTGGTTAGTCTAAAGTTTTACATCTTGGCTTGGCCAGGAAGTGAGAGCAGAAAATCCCACTTACGGCCCAGGGTGCCGTAATGATGGCTGCCTAGTGCGCGCCGGGCTTTATTGCAGCTCTAGGTACCTAGACATAGTACATAATAATGATTTGCCATCGTATTTTGTTGATATAATTCGTTTTAGTTTGCTTTCTGTTAACTTCAGTGAAATATTTGAGATAGAAATATGAATACGAGCTTTTTCGATAAAATACCATGGCAGGACATTATTCCCTAAATTTGTATATGGAAAAGGTATTAAGTGAAAATAATACAATCAGTAGGTACAATTAGTTATTTATTACACCCATAATGCAATGTAAGTTACACAGAAACCCCACAGGGGGCGCTACCGACGTCAAACGATAAAATTATAAATCGAAGGCGATTTCAACAAAACAATAATAATTAGTGATTTATTTGGTTTTCCCTATAGAGGTTACACTGTAATATATAATAAAGAAGTATCAAAAACGTATTTATTTGCGTGAGAACTACATGCAAAAATCGAGACTAAAGTATCAAAAAAATTAAATCGTCGTTACAGTAAAATATAGTACATAATATCAAGCATATAGTTCGCACGCCAAATATAATCTATATCTATGTATATAGTACATATATTATTAGATTTAAAGATTACATAGTCATAACTATATATTAATAAGACACCATATTAGCCTGACGTATAATCACGTCATAATTATACAAACTTAGTTATAACAAAACTAGATTTTTGTTACAAGTTTGTTTACAGTTAATGTCAGCATCATATATAAATACGCAAAAGTACTGCAAAAGACTAATTAAATATAATTTTAGTCGAGTTTCTTTTGTACTTATTTAATGCAGCGTTTAAAGACTTATATGTGATGCAGGCAGTACAGATTATATATAATTTACTGAGTATAGTTATACGTTATACATGTATATCTATGTTATAGACATATATCTAATTTGATTGGTGTTATATTACCTCCAGTGGACGTGTCGCTCTCGCGGGCTCCTTATAATAATATTAATCATATTATATTAATTATCACACGCTTATTTATACAAGTTTCATCAAAATAGGTCTACCGAAAAACCGATTGTCTTTGTCATAATGAATATATTATATGTATTATAACAGATTACGATTATGACAAAAATAGCAATACTTATTTTTATACAGTAGACCCATTTCAAAATTACAATAATTTTGTAATAATCAAGCGTGCTAAATATATTCTCAAGCGAAATTAAGGCACAATAAAAATATATATTGACAGGATATTCTTCACACCACGGTCGACGTCGCCATAACTTTTCTATAAAAAATAAACCATTATATCATATGTGTTTACTTTGACATAATAATTATTAAGCATAATAAGACATAGACATAATCTCAGATATATTAACTCTAAAAGTCGCCTTAGTTATGAGACTCTACCACATAAATGCTTATAAAAAACATACTTATAAATACTTAAGTTATTTTGACCCTATATGTATAAAATTAGCTGACGAAACGGTAGATTTTTAAACTTCCAGATATTTATGGTATATAAACAAATCTGGAAACGTAAAAATGGCGTCTGTTGAAATTTTTTGTATCTGAGACTATGGCAGCTACCTAACTGTTACAATAATTAGTACTTATGCTAGTTTTATACAAGCTCTATTGGGAGTTCAACCGTCCATACATTTTGTATGAACGATTGAACTACATTTTATATCGTTATCTGTTACCTGTTAATTAAAATTGCACCAAACTACAATCACATCAATTATATGTACACTATGGTTGTCAATGGCACTTTAAAGTATGTGATATAATATTTGTTGACATAATGTAATAAGAAATATAACATTATGATATTATATCAAAAAGTTGTTGTTAATTGTGACGTTTTATATGCATTTTTAATAAAATTCATTTTCATATAGGTATTTTAAGACATTATCGAAGGCATTATTTATTTGAAAGGCACCGTTGTAAAGAAATACACAGTAATGGCACATTTGGTTTGGCTATAGACTCAGAACGTGGAAATACTTTGTTTGTTTTTTTATTTTATTTTTATGAATTATACGTATATGATCGCAATTTTCTAGTAGTGACGGTTAAATATTTCTATATTTTTAACATATCGTACTAAGTATACAACAACAATTAAATAATAAATTATATTGTATGGCAAGACAAAAATGCTCAGATCACGTATATTTATACTATTTTTAGTAGGTACATATTTATATTGTTAAAATATTTTACGCATTAAAATATTTGGACTAAACTAAATCTCGTTTGAATAATAAGTATGTCGTATAGAGATATTGACGCCTAAAAAGTTTATTTTTCCTTAAGAGGTCTTATTCCTTTTAAAATTTATTTTTTTCATATTATGACGAATATGGGCAAATTTTTATTTTGCTGTCGATTTCTTTTTTTTCTCAGATTTCAATAAAATTTGGTGAGCTGGTAAAGTTGCTTCTTCTGACCATGGTAAGCCTAATTTCACGATATGTCCTACAAATTTCTTTCCATTGAGTTACACAAAATGTACTACAGAAATTGGCCCATGGGCCAATTTTTATTATGCTGTCGAATTATTTATTTTTCATTTCGAGCTACTCATTTTGTACTAAATTTTAGTACAAAAATGGAATTTTGTTAAAAAAAATCCATACATTTTTTGTAACTCAATGGAAAACTTTGTAGGACATATCGTGAAATTGGGCTTACCTTGTTCAGAATAAGCAACTTTACCAACTCTCCAAATTTTATTGAAATCTGAGAGAAAAACAAAATCGACAACAAAATAAAAATTTGCCCATATATTGATAATTTCAACCAACTTTTTGGAGTGAATAATACTTTTTCCCGAGTTCTAGGTAGTAACGTAGCTATTTCATGCTTTCATTGCGTGCAGTCGAAAATAAGTTGAAAAAACGAATTTTCCACGTGAATTTTGTCAATTTCGAGTAGTTTTTCGAACAAAAATTATCAATGAAAAATTCAAACTGTAGGTTTCAAATATATACCAATAAATCCCAATAGCCCTGTTCTCGGAAGTAACATCAATAATATTTTGAGAAACATGTTTGATCGTAGAGAAAAATGTCTAAACAATCAGCATTTTAAAAGGAATAAGGCCTCTTAAGCATTTTCTTTATTTCAATTTTTTTACGCTTTTTCGTCTTCATTTTTTAAGCTACGATTTTGTTTTAATTCAACAAAGTATTTCCACAGATCAATTCGTCAGCTGCCTCGTTTATAAATTTATATTATATTTAATAAATATATTTTAAAGGCATAATCATAAGGTTCCCATTGGGCTAGCACTTTGTGAATAGACTAGGAGCATCATTTAAATATTATTTACGACGTAACTTTAACTTTTAAGGCAGATTTTAAACACCAATGTATGGCAATGAACGTGTTTTTTATATTTAACTCAATAATTATTAGGTGAAATATGAGGTTATTCGTTTAAAATCTTGTTTTAATTATAAATTTCATTAAGTTAATTTATGTTTATTATCTTAGTTTATTATTCAATGTTAGAGTTATTTTATATTTTAAGTCGATTAATTGATCCAAAACCAGTTGATTTTGTTTATCAAGTTAGTTATTTTATTAAACTGCTCCCAGCCATAAGAATCATAAAAAACATCAACTTTAATAGAATTTTCATATTGAAACAATAATCTTTGTATATTCTCCTAAGGCCATGTTTAGGCACTAAGTTTTAAACATAATCTGTATCTAGCACCGCTCAGTAGGTAGTAACTGCGAGAAATACTTAGGAAAATATATTCAACTTTATAACTAGATATAATGTAATTGAAACTGATTGTATGTTTAAATGAGCTGCCTAAAAAGATGATTTTTTGTCATCGGTCATTTTTAAAACAACTAATGAATGGAAAATACGATATTAACGTCTTCTAGTTTAGTAACAGTTGTATAGACACGCCTAATAAATATTCATTAAACAAAGAACATATTAATATCACATTCTCTGTTAAAACTTTTAAGTCAATTTAAAACTAGTATTTGCGCAGTTATTATCACTACTGCAGTAAAGAATAGTAAATGAGTACATTTAATGGTTCTTAAAATACAGAGTTGTATTTTAGGCAATATGCAATAGACATATATTTTAAAAACAATAAATATACACATATACACTCTTCACTGTACTATTAACTCATGTCTAGTTCCTTTTGTGAACAATGTGAACAGTACAGTACACTTCGAAAAACACCCAAATATCTAAATATATAATATAAATATGCATACATATTATTGAAATTTTGTGGTGTTGGTACCTACACTGTAATAATGACCTTGACTTTATATATTATATATTTTATACTTTATATTTTGTGTAACTCGCTTACTATTTTGCAGTAAGTCAGGATTTTTATTTGTGTACGATTATCTGTGATTAATTAAAGGAACTAGAAACGATTTAATAATGACACGTTAAAATATCGAGAGATTAAGGCAGTTTTAAAAACTAAACATAAATTTCACGACGCATAATTTAATATCTTATAATTTATTAATTATATATTTAAATTTCAACGTGCGTTCACAACATTCATAAGAATCAATTTCATTATAATGCACACAGAAATGCCATACTCTACTGTTACATTCCAGAGCGTGTTGCGTCTAATTCCCTTAAATTTAAGGACTAGTTAATATTAATCCACGCACTCATGTACTACCATTCAAAAGATAGTAAAAATACAGCGAGGGATTTTGATCCCCTTGATAGACATAATTATAAAAAGACATAATGTAATCTTTGTCATAAAATCAAAAGTAATAATTCTGTGAAACTATTAACTTAAGTTGCTTTATTCCAATCCTGAACAGTTATTACAAACAGTCTAAGAAAAACGAATATTTGACTATTGAACATTATAACTGATAATACATTATGACTATCAATTTGTGTCAATTTCTATATGGAATTTCCCTTACTGTGATCTTTGTAACTTTCCTTTGAACAGTAGAACTCCACAAAACTAAACACACTCCCGCTTCGTTCGAAGCAGATTAAGACGTACACAACATCTACATGAAGCGAAGCCGATCCTATTGCTAAAGCTATTTAAATATACACTTACATAGTTAAGTCGAAATTTAAAATTTTAGAAACAAATTTTTACTATTATAAATGTCAGCAGGTCAGCCGTTCATCGCTCGATAAGAAAATGACGAAGCATCAGATCGATTTATCGTGTGACGAACACAACCATAGACAGACATGTATAACATTAATATCAACCAAATTGAAAACAACTTTTAAATAAGTAACAATAAAACCGGCAGACTAACTACAAGCGACGCACCTTTAGTAGTTGCCGAATTTCTTCGTCACCGTCGAGCTGGTCTCCGATTTATGCGAACTCGTCATGACGCTCTTCCTCTCAATTGTCTCTGAAGTTATCGTCGATTTGGAGAACTTCTTATCCAAGTTATCGATCTCTTTCGAGAGGTCCTTCTTCACCGATTGCTGGCTGAATTCGGATTGAAACTCTGAAGGTCGCATGAAAGATCGACTCGTGTCAGAACTCAGTTTAGATTCAAGAGTGTTGAAGCGTGAATCTAAAGTGCTATAGCGACTGTCGTTGTCGAAAGACTTAGACAACTCATCTATACCCTCAAGCTTAACAGGTTCGTATTTAGTGTTGGTCGTCGTCAGATTCACGGGTGACGAGCTGTAGATTTTAGTCGTAGTCACTTTCTGAGTTCCATTAGGTATCTCTTTAACTTCCGTCATTGTTTCTTCCATGTAATTCGGACCTCCGTAACTATGGACCTCTTTGCCGTAGGGCGACGATATTCTTTCGTAATCTGGTGTAGCCGCTTTGACTAAATCTGTGCTAGTCTGTTTGAAATCCTCGAATTTCGACGGAGTCGACGTCGCGAATGGTGATTTAGTTTCCGTCCTGATAAACTCCGTTTTCGGATAACTTTGGTACGATTCGCTTTTGACTGTGAATTCGGTTTGTTTAGTTCCGCCAGGGATCGCTTCCGTCGATTTCTGATGCTCAGAGAAGCTCTGACCAACTCCATCGAAAGTTGAAGATGGTTTTTTGAGGGTGGAGTATAAAGGTTCCTTATCATCGAATTTCAAGTCTCTAGCGTTGAATTTTGGGCTCACCGGGGTGCTGATTTTAGGAGCGTCGTAACCGTATTCATTTTTATAGAAGTTGGACTCGTAATGCCTCTGTTCTTCTGTGTTGGAGTATTCGTTGCGCGGTGTGTCGTAGAGTCGGGTTTCGTAGCTGTAATATTGTTTCTCATTAGTTGACGCCCGGAAGTTAACCGTCACCGCAAGGAAGCTGACACCGCATGCGAGCAGGCTTTAGTTACAGTTAATACACCTTTGAAGCGATGCTGATATCTGAATTGTTAGTGAAAAATCAAATAACATTACTAAACTCATTTAGGATACCTAGAGGGGTAATTTTTATAGACGGTAACTAGGATAATCATTAATCTTTCGATACTCTGACAAGTACTAATACGCGAGTATCAATAATTATTCCATGCTGTTATTTGATATTGAACTATAATTCAGATTTCAATGGCTATTTGTAATTCTGTGTAACATCGGTGAGACATAAAATAATATTTCGTTGTTTTTCATACACCAAGTGCAGAAAAAACGAAATAGAATACAATATATCGTCATAAATTTGAAAAATACCTAAATTCTCTATCGGCCAATAATAAGAAGTCTTTTTTGAAGTTGCTCCCCGACATTCCCACTTGCAACTATAAACCACCCAATATTTGAAATTTGATTAAATTTATTGTTTGAAGAAAAGATCAAAGACCGTTTTTTTTTCATGGGTACATTTTTTTCTATACATGTTTTTATAGAACCTTCTTTTCGATTCTATTTTTTTTTATGTGGAAATACCATTTTTTTTGGTAGTAATAAAACTTCCGAAAACTTATGTACGAATAAAAATATAGAAACGAACTGGTAGCAGTTCTGTTTTGGCGCTTCGCCGACCGCTGCCGCGGCACGCTCGCTTCGCTCGCTCGGCTCGCGCGCTGTTGTGGTCGCAGTTCTAACCTAACCTAACGCATTAAACTACATTTGTGGCAGCAATTCGGTTCTGGCGCTAATATTATTTAATATGTATGCTAGATTGTAAGGTATTTATCTATGGGCCTTTGATGCCTGAAATAAACGAATTATTATTATTATTATTATATTTATTTCGAAGTTAAGTATTTGTTTCGGAAGTTTAGTTTTTTTTTCAGTAATTCATTTAAACGCAGCTTAGTTAGTATTACACAATGTACCACAGATCGCTGGACATTCATTTATTTTTCGGAACCTTTATTATTATCCTTTTTTTTCTATACATGTCATTAACTCATATTTTGTTTTTAATTTCGTTCACCCGATCAAGTCAGAGATTTTCATGTTTAACGCCTTGGGAACTGCACTATATTATTTGTTTAGTCGTAGGAGGTATTTTCAAAGTCATGATCATGACGATATAAGTACATTGATGTCTTCGCCGATGTAACCCCAGAACTACACTGTTGAATTCTGTTGTGGAGGAATGGTGCTTCTGGAGTCGACTTTAGCAATTCTTTATTTTTCAGCCAATGTTTTTGATTTCAATTTGGTGCAGGCGGCATTTGGTTGGCCAGCTAAAATAATTATGACAATTACAATTTTTTTATTGAAAAGTTGGTTTTGAGATTGAAATCGGTTGACTTTAGATTAGTTTGAATATATCTCTTTGCACTCATTGTATGTAGGCTTATACATAAAATATTGTCCAGAAAGTAATTTAGTTTAATTTTCATCCCGTAAAATAGCATAATTTGAACAGCTAAGTTTTTGTAATATAATTCTTCTTAATTAAAAAAATGCAACAAATATTATATGTGTTTCTCAAACAGACTGAGGAACGCATTACATATTGGAGCCCCGTAAATACGTGTGTATTGCACATAGAATATATTATGGATAAAGTTAAAATATTTATGGCACATGAATATTTGGATTGTTTGCGATGAAATTACTTTTATTAAAAGGCTTTTATTAAGATTTGTTTCATATTGAGACAAATATATTGATAATTTCAACCAACTTTTTAAAGTGAATACTACTTTTCCCTGAGTTTTAGATAGTAACATAGCTATTTCATGCTTTCATTGCGTGCAGTCGAAAAGAAGTTGAATAAACCAGTTTTCTGCGTGAATTTTGTAAATTTCGAGTACTTTTTGAAACATTGCACGTTTTATGTATTTATTCTATTTATTTAAAGTATCTATATCGTCGCCTACTACCCATAACACAAGCCTTCTTGAGCTTAATTTGAGACTGAGATGATTTGTGTGACGCTGTCTGATATGATTTTTTTATCGAAATTGTCATAATAACATTAGCAAGCCCGCAGCCGTGGTGATGGTGCGATGGCCTACCCCCGGTGCTGAGAATGAATCACGAACCGATCTAACTGTCCGCCTCATACTTTAACAAGGATGCGCGTCGCGGCGGCGGCGGCGGTCTCTCCCGCTTGTAGTATATCCTGTCCCCCTGGATCCTGTCTCCCGGTTGCCTGTCCCCGTCCCCGTCCCTGTCTCCCTGTGTCCTGTCGTCCACTAGCACGGCTGTGCGGACCTCGGGTAGTTGTAGCGAGCGGACGGTTACTGTTTCTTCCATGCTCCTGTTAGTTCACCCCATGCAGGTTAAAGAGAAAATTAGTTGAGGTTATAAACGTTAGATTAATTAAGGGTGTTTCAAACAGTTTATATAAGAAATTGTATTTTTTTTTATTCTTTGCATGTGCTGACTAGGCTTTTTCCTGATACTTAAAATATTAAAGACTAATATTATTTATTTTTTCAATAAATATATAATTTGGCCTGTATCAGTCTGCTGCTGGACAAAGGCCTCTCCCATGGCACGCCACTGAGCTCGATTTTCAGCTCTCCTGCAGTCCCACTACCCTACGAATGTCACCACTCCGACTTGTTACAGGGCGTACTACAATACGTTTACCGATTCGCGGTCTCCACTTCACTCAGAATAATTTGACTAAATTTAAATAATTAGTTTGTGTAACAAACGAAGTTAGATTTTATTCTTGTCACCAGTTAAAGTTACTCTTTATGGCAAGACAAATATTTTTTCCATTATATTTTCCTGACAGCCATAATACTTACTGGATTGCTTTAGTAATTTATTTTTGCAAAAATGTATTTTTTTGCTGGGCAAAGTCAGACACAAGCGGCAAAGAGACATTTACGGACGGAGACAACGGCATTATAAGTACCTATATATAATTGTATATCTTTTTTCTATGTTTGAAACAACCCTTATAGTTCTACGCGTCGCAAATACGTTATTGTAGGTTATAAAACAGTATACAAAGCTGAAATAGAGGCATTCAATCAATGGTATATGTACAGAACGATGGTTCACAACAATTCATCAGTCAAGGTACCTTACTGTTTTTATTATTAAAGATATTATTGATTGATTTCTAGATTAGTGTAGACAACTAGACATTATACTTTTTAAAGGCCGATATTTTAATCTCAGAGTACATTTCAGGGATTTTTATTCTTGTTTCGTTATCCGATCTCATCTCCGAAACATCAATAAGGTTTCGCCAAATTTTCATTTGTCCGAAGGTACTTTTTTTTCTGAAACCCATAATATTTTCAGGTTTTTATAAACATCGTTTTAAAGAACCCATTAGCTTAAGTTAGGATTAGAGCATGGAATATCGGAGCTATTTCTAATACCGGTATTCACACCGATATTTAAATCTCAAATACCGGTTTTCCGGTATTTCGATATTTTTTCGATATTAAGGTAAAAAATCAAAAATTTCTAGGAAAACTTGTTTAAATACGTTGAAAGTCTGGAATAAGACTATAAACATACCGGAATGGTTTGTATAAAAAGTCGATTATGTTCTCGCTGTTGAGGTAAAAAGTTGTGTGTGCCACACGAGAGCAAAGTTGTTTACATCTCATGCTGTTGGGTCCCTCGCTACACTCAGGATTCTAAATAAGAATCCCTCGCTACGTTCTTGATTCAAACATAAAATCCTTCGCTTGCTGAGGACTCAAAATCAGCACTCGCAAGAAAAACCAACTGCTCACTTTTTGGCCAAGTAACTATTATTCAAACGGCCTTAGGTAGTATTCGAGCGACCTCAAGCCTGCTGGAACAGGGATCACAAAAAACAGAGCCAATCTTAAGTGTTGTCTGTAAAAGACGATCTTATTTTGCTGCAGGTGTCGGCAACAGAAGAAAACGCTCGTTCCGATTCTACACTCGTAGGCCGTGGGGAGCGATTTGTAATAATAATGTTGTTATTTTGACTTATGAATTAATGTTGTATTTGTTACTTCAAAACTTCAAACAACGCATCAATATTTTAGGGAAGTAATTTCATAATTATAAGAATTATTTACCTCCCCACTATTATTATTATAAGAATATTATTAAATATAATATTATAAGATTTATTTGAATCCCCAAAAAGGAAGACCGTTCTGACCCATCTAATTATCGTCCCATTGCCGTAACCTCAGTGTTGTGCAAAGTTATGGAGCGGATCATCAACGACCAACTGATCCGATACCTAGAAGATCACTCCCTAATTAATGATCGTCAGTATGGCTTCAGACCGAAACGATCAACGGGCGATCTTCTAGCGTACGTGACACACCTCTGGGGGGAGGCTATTGATAAACACGGCGAGGCTTTGGCTTTCAGCCTTGACATTGCCAAAGCTTTCGATCGGGTCTGGCTTAGAGCACTTCTTTTCCAAGGTTCCTGCGTTCGGTCTGCCCATCCAGCTATGTAAATGGATTGCTGACTTCCTGCATGAGCGTAGAATCCGCGTCCTCGTGGAAAGGTGCGCTTCGCGATTCATGACAGTGAATGCTGGCGTCCCACAGGGCTCTGTGTTATCGCCCACCCTCTTTCTTCTGCATATCAATGATATACTACCATTAGGGAACATTCATTACTATACGGATGATAGTACGGTCCATGGTCGATATATTGGTCGGCCGGGAGCTTGTAGGGCGGAAATCGGCGCGATACGTGAGAATCTTGTCGTTGAACTGGACCAGGTTCTGGACCTCATTAGCAAATGGGGTTCTGTTAACCTGGTTGAGTTCAAAGCCAGGAAAACCCAGGTGTGTGCATTCTCTACCAAGACGTCTTCGTTTCTTCCTACCCCTAGTCTCCAGAGCACTCCTCTTGGTTTGCGTGATAGCCTGAATATGCTAGGCATGGATATCCATTATCCACTGCAATCTTAATCAAAACAAATACATCGAGTCACTGACTGCCAAAAAACTGGGGATCATGAACAGGTTGCGACGGTTCTTCACGCCGGACCAGCTTTGCCTTCTTTATAAGACTCAAGTTCGGTCGTGCGTTGAGTACTGCTCGCATCTTTGGGATGGCTTCGCCCAATATCTACTCGATGCTCTTGACAGATTGCAGTGTCGGGTGATCCGCATCATAGGTGACGAGAAAAGTACCAGATTCCTCGAAGCCCTTCAATCACGTAGGGACATTGGGTCACTGAGCGTTTTCTATCGCCTATACCATGGCAAGTGTTCTGAAGAGTTATTGCCTCTTATCCCACCCTCCCTTTCCGTCATAGAACCTCACTTGCCGGTTTGCGATGTCATCGCCTCACCGTGGAGAATATTCCCACACGTACCAAGAAGTTTGGCAATTCCTTCATCTGCCGAACTATTAAGAACTCCTTGCCGGCTCATGTGTTTCCTCCTTCTTATAACTTAATTGGGACCCTTCAAACGAAGCGTGAAGAAGCATCTCTCGGGCCAGCATGGCAGTGTCATCCCCTTTTTGCTTACCATCAGGCGAGGTGAAGCCACTATGTTATGCCGTTATAAAAAAAAATCCTCGTTCTAATATCGAAAATATCGAAATACCGATATTGGGAAAATACAAAATCGATATTTCCATATCGCAATTTTGGTCCGATATTCCGGTTTTTCGATATTATCGAATACCGGTATCCATGCTCTACTTAGGATTGTTTTATAATTATTCTGAGAAATTAACAGTTTTGGTAAAAAAAAATGGCTTTCGAACAAATAACAATTTGGCGAAACGTTAAAGATGTGAGATAAAAATTAGTGTTTCAGATAGGTTACTATCTACTACTATCGTTTGTTTCATAATATCGGCCATGTCACGATGGCAAGCGGCAGTATTGAGGGACGGCCATACGAGTGAGCGAGATATGGCTTCCTCCTATGGCCGCCGGTCGCCTCAGCCACCGAAATCGTGGGACGTTGAAGATACAATATAAAGTAAGTAAAGTTTTGAAAAACAGGTAAAAACGAGATAGAATAGAGATAGATTGTAGTGGCGTGGCATCAAGCTATGAGTTAAATGGTTTATCAAAAACACTTGGTTCTTGATTTAAACTTACACGATTTTCACATATTATAACAAAACGGAATCGCAATCAAAAAGGCGTTTTTTCGTCATTCCCATTTCTGTAAATATTGTTAAAATTGATGATTGTTGGAAGTCGATATTTTATGTACCCCGAAGCCTCTGCCGAGTTCGGGATCTAGCTAGGAGATCTAAATTAAAACTACTGGCTTTTCCGTTGTGGTAATAATCGTCAAAAAGGAATGACGTTAGAACCGCGCGGTTAGAACGCTCGAAGAATCGCCCGCCTCGCCTGTGATAATCCTTCGAGGCCATGGCCATAACATCACGTCCCGAAACATCGAGGCAATTAAATACACACGTTTTTGAACGCGAACCGTTTTGTTATGATAATTGTATGTTATTGTTTAATATTGAACAAATGTTGTTAAAATAGTTTTAATATTGATGCCTGGCCACTGGTAAATAGTAAGTATCGTAAGGTACCTTTGCTGTGTTCGGTTCACAAAAAATGGCAAATTCAAAACGCGGGGCAAGCGATCGGAAGGTAAATTCGACGTCAGATTTCCCTGATTGGTAAGTTTAATGAGTCGTTTTCTAAAATCGTGTACCTAAAAAAACATAGCTTAATTGAATCCTTTGTGTAAAGAGAGTTATCCATATAATTTTGTATGATGACTAACTTTCGTTGCACAAGGGACACGTCTGTAGTTCGTAGTTTTGTTTAACCATGTACATGTGTTGGAAAACGACTGTAATGTTTTATATTTTATTTTCATATAAAATAAAATAAAATGATAAAGTAACCTTGGATGTAAAAACCATTAGCGTTAGACATTGTAAAAACGAAAGAAGTTCCAAGTAAATATATTCAATTGAAATCACCAATGTGTAATTTTTTTAGTATTGTAATATTTTTAAATTTAAGCCAATACGGTCTTTTATTGAACGTGGTTTTGTATATCTTCGAATCAGGGTTCGGAAATTCAAATTATACCAATTTTTTGACGGTGGCTTTGCTATTCTGTTGTAGGTATGGGTCGCCTTTCTTTTAAGTATGAGTACCTATTTCACACAAACCAATTTTCCGTTTTTGGTCTTATGGCGAAAGGGAAAATGTATGAACGACAAGTATATGAAGAAAACAATTGGAAACATCTGACGCCGATCATTCAATAAGAGCTTGTGTAATTCGATTCGTCCGTTTAAGTCCTATTTGTAAACTCATTTGACTATCAGTTAGACAGCGAATACACGCTCAGTTTGAACATCAGTCAAAATGACAAGAGAAAGATTTTGAAACCCTTTCGGACTGACGATCCAGACTGGTGAAAATTAGGCATCGGACTTCTGACAGAACGGTAAGAATTTAGAGGACTATGGAGCCGACATTAACATTAAACTAGAACTCATACTCATACTCTTTATTTCGTTCCAAACTGCCTTTATGGTTATTGTGGTTATGATCGCCAAGCATTAAACGACGAAAATTATAAATAAAATATTATTTGTACAATATTACAAACTCGTACATTTAACGATATTAATTGTCCAGTAATAAATGGACATTCAATCAATATAGAACCCAATTTACTCCAGAAAACAGGGAAAAAATTGCAAATATTTACGTATTTTACGAAAGAAACCATGCCAACACAAATCAGGTCTCTGTATATTCTTCCGACTTTGTCTTTGACTATTAAATTAAATTCCGAATAAATACACTTTAATGAGTATGAATTGCATTTTAATGTTAATATCGGCTCCATAGCTCTAAAGTACTACCGTGCTCAGAAGTCCAATGCCCAGTGATAACGAATGAATGATAGTAAACTGACAGTCCAGAAAAATGGATTGAAAATTGACAGACGAACGAATAGAATAATACACGGATAGCTAAGCTTTCTGTACAGTAACTTACTTCATCGTTCTGTCATTTCTGCCTCTGCAATTAAAATATATTGGTATATCGCTGGTATTACACAGATCTAGAACATTCTAGACATAGAAGGAAGCAAACACCAGTCTGTGGTGACATAAAGAGTTAAAAAAAAACTCATAAGTTAATATTTTAGTACCTTGTCACTTTTACCATTTATTTACTGACCTTTATACTTGGTCTTAACCAACATTTATTTGAATATGACATGGTGCTAAAATGATTTACTTTTGATATTGACTTTAACTTAGAAGAGAGAAAAGCCGTCAATTACGTTTTTCGGAAGTAAGGATAATTTACTAGTATTCGACATTATATTATTAAACACATATCCAAAAAGGTTAAAAATTATATCAATGTAGAAAACTAGTAATACAATAATTCTTAATAATAAATCAAGCAAATTAAGACATACATTTGTTCTGCAGAAAGGACATCGTCGTTTCAGCCTTATGTGATGTCCTTTATATAGGACAATGGACTATGACCCAATTTGCTTGTTCAATACGAGGTACAGTCAAGCGCAAAGCCATGCTTGATACGAATACATAGTCTTACGTCTAACTTATGCTATATCTTGGATTAAATACTATATGGAAGAATAAACCACACTTTTGCGATGGCAAATACATGCTATAAAGTTTTTACCACCATACTCCGAGGGGTTTTCGATGCACGAATGACAGTAGGCCGGCAATAGGCGTCAAATCATGCGCGGACCAAAAACCCCGGGTACGTTTATCACATACAAAGCGTTCATCTCTTTCAGACTTAAGCTATATGCATGTTAGAGAGAGACAGATGATGTATGAGTATGAATTATTAATGTAAAGTATTGTATAAAAACACTACTATAATTTGGCATTAATAAAGCGATTATTATTTGACATTGTGTTTTTTATTTCTTTAGAAAAGTGTAGTATATTCTTTATAATTACAGCACCTATAATTATTTCTGCCTGCATTTAGAGCAAGACAGAAATATATTGTTTCAGTTCATTTATAATCGTACCCTCGAAAGCAGTGCTTAAATAATTGAGGATAATTTCAAAATGAACTGTTTATATAAAATGTTTATAATTTCGAAAAGTTTTCACAAATCCTTAACAATATCTATTCCAATGTCTTTCTGTAGGCACATGTCATATTTTGTAAAGGCACTTCTAAATTTCAAATCCTAATCACTTAATGCATTTTTAATAAAATCTTTATTTTCATAGACGCTGAAACAACAGCATTTAACTTGATTTTACCGCCAAAAGGTAAAAATATAAAAGTATATAAAACCTTTTGTCCTTTACGATGGACATCGTACTGTATAAAGGACATTACATTTTTTTTAAGTATAACATTAGCAGTCTATATGTTATCTATCCATAATATTATGTATTATATACAGGCGTTATCTTCTGGTGATCCAATGGTAGCGTGAAAAAAAGCATTAATAAGTTAAAATTTGTGAAATGTTAGTTTCTTGCGATTCATTTTGGTAGTTTGTGATTAAGATTGTGATATTTAGAATGGGATGAGAAATAAATAGAAATATTGCTGTACACAATTATTTAAATATTAGACGGTAATTAAATTGAATAAAACAAATAATGTACAATAAAGTGTAACTTGAGTAATTTATATTATAAGTGGTAAAAAAGTGAATCATTCCAAAATTAAAGAGATAATGTCTCTTGCAATGTAATGTATACGACAATCCGTGATTGATAAAGTATAACAACATTTCAATTCGACACTGAAAATGATAAACATCAGTCCATATCTTTCATATTATACCTACATGTTGTTTGGTTTGTCTACCATTTACATTTTAATTTATCACTCATTTAAACAAATTTTAACTGAAAGGGCTCCCTTATAAACTCGACTTTCGATATGTATATTCTTTTGATATGTACTATGGGTTGCACAAGTCATTGTACATAATTTTTCAAATCCCATTTAAAAAAAAATGTCTGCCTGTGTGTGCGTGATTTTTTGCTCAACCGTAAGGTAAAGTGTTTACATTGTCATCAAATTTAGCAATATTTCCATTCAACCCAACCTCATTCGAAATACCTTCAATCCAAAAACCTCCGCTTACCGTGTGGTGAACCCTTCATAGTTCTGCTTGGGCTCCTCTTGAGGCCTGAAGCTTGAGAACGTTGGACTCTGGACAGTGTACTGCTTTTCGTCGTGCTTGCGCTCCAGTGTAGAATACCCGTTATTCTGACTCGAGATATTCTGACTTGAGATATTCTGACTGGTGTGAGTATTCTGACTGTGACTGTGTATATTTTGACCGGATTGGTTCTGGTAGCCGGGGCTGGTGGGACCGTGGATGGAGTGGTCGAGGTGGGAGATGTGGTGGCTTAGGTTTGTGTGTGTGTTGTGAGCGGAGTATGTGCTGTTCGGGGTGTATGTTGTGTTTATGTAGCTGCTGTTTGGCGTGCGCGGCCTGGAAAGTGAAAAGTGGTGTTAGAATCTAAATTGATAAATAGTTTTTGCTGGTTGGGTTAAACAGTAGACAGTGTGAAAAAATATAAGGCCTCGACGGAATCGGCCGTAACTGCTTAAGCACATTTAATGTTAAAAAGAAACTAAAATGGAATCTAAGATTTAAATCTAAGATCTAAGATTATAATGGATTTGCTGATAAAATAAAACTAATCATAGATTACACGATCTTTTTTTATTTCTGACGCCGGAAGTTTATTAATGTGTATGAAATGTTGATTTTATTTTAAGTTTTATCTTTCTGTCGAAGACCTCGAAAATAAAAAAAGCAAATCTATGGCAGATACTACTTTTATTATCATGATTGGTCAACTTGTCCTATAAAAAGGACATCAGGCAGTAACTGGCGGGATTAATCACTCGTGTGGCGCTGATCCCATTAGCGGGTTATACTCCCACACAGAGTCCAACTACTAGTAGTGAGAGCTAAGCAGCCTGAGACACTTCAAGTCATGCTCAAAAAAAAACATGGCGGGCAGTCGGCACATCGTGTCGTCGTCGCCTGAGGTGTCTGTCCCACGAAGATTGTACTGAATGATCTAAGCTTGTATTTTGTATGTGCTATATAAAGGACATCAGGAATACCTGACGGGCAGTCGGCCGAGAGTGACGTCGGTGTCGGTTTCGTCGCCTGAGGTGTCCGTCCCACGAAGCTTGTACTTGGCCTGGCGGATCGCGTTGAGGCGACCTCTGGCTTCTTCCAACTCCTTCTCGATGCGGAGAATCTCGGATCTGATGAGTAGGAAATGTGTTAATTTGTGATTGAAACCTATCTAAAGAAAACCACAAGAGAACATTTTATTATTATTATTAAAGCAGTAACGTCTGCTACTGTAAACCAAATGCCACTGAATGGCAATACGATGGCATGCAAGAAGCAACTGGTTGAATAATTCAATGGCTCTCGCATCCTAAGGCATGCAAGAAGCAACTGGTTGAATAATTCAATGGCTCTCGCATCAGGTTCAGTGGTCTAATAGGTAGGATTAGACCACTGAACCCGTGTAGAGCCGGAAAACCATTGGAGACGCGGCTTTTAACCCCGTCTGAATCATAGAATCTCGGATCTGATGAGTAGGAAATGTGTTAATTTGTGATTGAAACCTATCTAAAGAAAACCACAAGAGAACATTTTATTATTATTATTAAAGCAGTAACGTCTGCTACTGTAAACCAAATGCCACTGAATGGCAATACGATGTCATCCTAAGGCATGCAAGAAGCAACTGGTTGAATAATTCAATGGCTCTCGCATCAGGTTCAGTGGTCTAATAGGTAGGATTAGACCACTGAACCCGTGTAGAGCCGGAAAACCTTTGGAGACGCGGCTTCAAACCCCGTCTGAATCATTAAAATTAAAAAAAAAACCCTTTATTGTAAACACATCTGAACTAATAATAGGTATGAGGGTCAATTGCAAAAAAATTGTACATAGTTAAGGGCTTTAATTAAAACAATGTTAATTGATTCCTTTGTGTGACGAAAGTTAACCATACATATTGTATGACTAACTTTCGTAACACAAAGGAAGCGATCGTATTTAATGTTAACTAAGCCTTTAACTATGTACAATTTTTTTGCAATCGACCCAAAGAAATTATATATAATTATGTCTGCTGTTGTGTGACTTTTTCTCAGCCGTAAAAACGGTAAAATATGCCAGAATCTGGGGCCCATTTCACGAAGCTAAACGTTACAAATAACAAGTGGAAGTCTCTTTCCAATGATAAGAAGTTGAAGGGATTTCAGCTTGCAATTTGTAACTTGTAGTTTCGTGAAATGTGCCCCTCGTGCAATGTAAGGTGAATAGAAAATTGGTTAAAAACGTTCAGTGCTTGAGTTAAGATATCATTACCGTCTTTCCATTTTCAATTAATCGATTTGCATGAAATAAACCGCGGTTCGTGTTAAAACTCAGTTATAACATATTAGAAATAACCGATTGTGTTATTAATTATTCGGAACAGCCGAGATAAAGTTTACTTTGTAAGTTTTGTGACAAAGTGTGAAAAATGATTATTTTGTACCCAAAGGTTAAAAACGGGACCCTATTATTAAGCCTCCGCTAGCCGTCCATCTGTCACCAGGCTGTATCTCATGAACTGTGATAGTTAGACAGTTGAAATTTTCACAGATGATGTTGCCGCTATAACAAAATATCCAAAAAAAAAAACAGAATAAAATAAATATTTTAGAGAGCTCCCATAAAACAAATGAGATCGGTTGCGTTAACTTTTCACCTCATTTGCATCCGGCGCCATACATACCAGGTGCAAACTTAACTAAACCCGGCCAGTTAAGATGGGATAAGGGTTATCTTGTTTCCCATCTGTAAAGGGGCTTCTAAACAGGCCATGTTTTGCTGCAATTTGTGGCCGGCCATTATTTGCATCTTGCTCTAGCGTAGGGTGTGAGAGAGGGAGGGCCATAGTTGCCAGCCACAAATTACAGTAAAATATGGTCCGTTTAGAAGCTCCATAACGTTTCTCCAAAACAATTTGGCGAAACGTTACAGATGAGAATCAAAAATTACTGTTTCAGATAGGTTACCAGCATGGCTAGCATAGCTTTGACACGCGACTATTTCTCGCGCGAGATATACTACCTGTCTCTATTTGTACAGTACTACGAGATTGTGACGGATGATGCTATCTCGCGCGACATGAGTCGCGTGTCAAAGTTATGCTAGAAGTGCTGGGATAAGTGTTTGTACGGAACCCTCGGCGCGAGTCCGACTCGCAATTGGCCGGCAGCCAGCGCCATACATCATTTCACGTGATCACTAAATATGGTGCGACCGAAATTACACGGTTGAAATTACTCTCGTCTTCTTCGTTTTCACCCTTAGGGTAGGAACTTCTACAATGTAACTGACCTGGCGTCGATCTCCTGCGCGATGCCCCCCACCATCCTCCGGTTGAGCACGAGGCTGCGCTCCTCCTCGCAGTGCATGGCGTCTCTCGCCGCGCGCACCAGGTTGTCCGTGGAGCGGATCACCTCAGCTCCTGCAGCTTGTATGTAACTGACCTGGCGTCGATCTCCTGCGCGATGCCCCCCACCATCCTCCGGTTGAGCACGAGGCTGCGCTCCTCCTCGCAGTGCATGGCGTCTCTCGCCGCGCGCACCAGGTTGTCCGTGGAGCGGATCACCTCAGCTCCTGCAGCTTGTATGTAACTGACCTGGCGTCGATCTCCTGCGCGATGCCCCCCACCATCCTCCGGTTGAGCACGAGGCTGCGCTCCTCCTCGCAGTGCATGGCGTCTCTCGCCGCGCGCACCAGGTTGTCCGTGGAGCGGATCACCTCAGCTCCTGCAGCTTGTATGTAACTGACCTGGCGTCGATCTCCTGCGCGATGCCCCCCACCATCCTCCGGTTGAGCACGAGGCTGCGCTCCTCCTCGCAGTGCATGGCGTCTCTCGCCGCGCGCACCAGGTTGTCCGTGGAGCGGATCACCTCAGCTCCTGCAGCTTGTATGTAACTGACCTGGCGTCGATCTCCTGCGCGATGCCCCCCACCATCCTCCGGTTGAGCACGAGGCTGCGCTCCTCCTCGCAGTGCATGGCGTCTCTCGCCGCGCGCACCAGGTTGTCCGTGGAGCGGATCACCTCAGCTCCTGCAGCTTGTATGTAACTGACCTGGCGTCGATCTCCTGCGCGATGCCCCCCACCATCCTCCGGTTGAGCACGAGGCTGCGCTCCTCCTCGCAGTGCATGGCGTCTCTCGCCGCGCGCACCAGGTTGTCCGTGGAGCGGATCACCTCAGCTCCTGCAGCTTGTATGTAACTGACCTGGCGTCGATCTCCTGCGCGATGCCCCCCACCATCCTCCGGTTGAGCACGAGGCTGCGCTCCTCCTCGCAGTGCATGGCGTCTCTCGCCGCGCGCACCAGGTTGTCCGTGGAGCGGATCACCTCAGCTCCTGCAGCTTGTATGTAACTGACCTGGCGTCGATCTCCTGCGCGATGCCCCCCACCATCCTCCGGTTGAGCACGAGGCTGCGCTCCTCCTCGCAGTGCATGGCGTCTCTCGCCGCGCGCACCAGGTTGTCCGTGGAGCGGATCACCTCAGCTCCTGCAGCTTGTATGTAACTGACCTGGCGTCGATCTCCTGCGCGATGCCCCCCACCATCCTCCGGTTGAGCACGAGGCTGCGCTCCTCCTCGCAGTGCATGGCGTCTCTCGCCGCGCGCACCAGGTTGTCCGTGGAGCGGATCACCTCAGCTCCTGCAGCTTGTATGTAACTGACCTGGCGTCGATCTCCTGCGCGATGCCCCCCACCATCCTCCGGTTGAGCACGAGGCTGCGCTCCTCCTCGCAGTGCATGGCGTCTCTCGCCGCGCGCACCAGGTTGTCCGTGGAGCGGATCACCTCAGCTCCTGCAGCTTGTATGTAACTGACCTGGCGTCGATCTCCTGCGCGATGCCCCCCACCATCCTCCGGTTGAGCACGAGGCTGCGCTCCTCCTCGCAGTGCATGGCGTCTCTCGCCGCGCGCACCAGGTTGTCCGTGGAGCGGATCACCTCAGCTCCTGCAGCTTGTATGTAACTGACCTGGCGTCGATCTCCTGCGCGATGCCCCCCACCATCCTCCGGTTGAGCACGAGGCTGCGCTCCTCCTCGCAGTGCATGGCGTCTCTCGCCGCGCGCACCAGGTTGTCCGTGGAGCGGATCACCTCAGCTCCTGCAGCTTGTATGTAACTGACCTGGCGTCGATCTCCTGCGCGATGCCCCCCACCATCCTCCGGTTGAGCACGAGGCTGCGCTCCTCCTCGCAGTGCATGGCGTCTCTCGCCGCGCGCACCAGGTTGTCCGTGGAGCGGATCACCTCAGCTCCTGCAGCTTGTATGTAACTGACCTGGCGTCGATCTCCTGCGCGATGCCCCCCACCATCCTCCGGTTGAGCACGAGGCTGCGCTCCTCCTCGCAGTGCATGGCGTCTCTCGCCGCGCGCACCAGGTTGTCCGTGGAGCGGATCACCTCAGCTCCTGCAGCTTGTATGTAACTGACGTGGCGTCGATCTCCTGCGCGATGCCCCCCACCATCCTCCGGTTGAGCACGAGGCTGCGCTCCTCCTCGCAGTGCATGGCGTCTCTCGCCGCGCGCACCAGGTTGTCCGTGGAGCGGATCACCTCAGCTCCTGCAGCTTGTATGTAACTGACCTGGCGTCGATCTCCTGCGCGATGCCCCCCACCATCCTCCGGTTGAGCACGAGGCTGCGCTCCTCCTCGCAGTGCATGGCGTCTCTCGCCGCGCGCACCAGGTTGTCCGTGGAGCGGATCACCTCAGCTCCTGCAGCTTGTATGTAACTGACCTGGCGTCGATCTCCTGCGCGATGCCCCCCACCATCCTCCGGTTGAGCACGAGGCTGCGCTCCTCCTCGCAGTGCATGGCGTCTCTCGCCGCGCGCACCAGGTTGTCCGTGGAGCGGATCACCTCAGCTCCTGCCGCTTGCAGGCGGCGCGTGGAGTCCGACGACGGGTCGGCTTTCACCTGGATATTAATAGTACATTACTGCAGACATACTTTGACCTCCTGTGTTTCTTATTAAATTGTATACAGTCCGACAAGAAAGTGAAGAAATTATAAAATGGCAGTACTGTAGTGCCGACATTTTCTTATCAAACTTAAAAAACGGGACGGCACTACAGTATCGGCACTTTTATTATTTCTATACTACTTGTGTAACTAAAGGGTGACTTTCAGTATAAAAGTTAAAGCACCCGCATTGGTTTTACTCAAGACGCCAACCGCAAGTACCTAAAACAACACTTGTAAAAAATTATAGAGCCGTCATGTTTGACCGAATTTATCCTGCATAATCTTTTGAATAGGGCTTTATCATACTTGCGATTTGCGAGCGAGTTTTCTATACAAAGGCGAACTCGCTGCGTGATAAGGCCCTTGCGTGTAATAGTCAGAATCTCACCTTGCACGCTACCAGAAGTTGAGCAGTCGACGACGCCACCTGCCTCGCGCTTGATATCAACCGTTCCTCAGAGCCAGCACCCTGGACCAGAGCATTGGCGGCCTCCACCAGCGAGTGCGCGGCCGCCGCCACCAGCCGCGCCGCCGAGATCAGCCCCTCCGACCACTGCCCGTCGTCGGACGACGACGTCGGCCGACGGGCTACCTTGCCCTGGGAAATACAACTTTGATTAAAAACAACCCAAATTAAAAAGTTTTAACACCCCCGCCACGAGTGGCTGATCGTGAGAAGAAAATGCTACTAAAACCGAACATAACTACAAAATTCGGAATTCTCAGCTTCAATATTGGCTGAGATCTTGCCACCAGTTCCAATTAAAGCTGAACATTTTAAAACACCCCCGACACAAGTGGCTGAGACCCTCATTCAATGAGTGATATAGAAAATGCTAGTAAAACTGAACATAACTTCAAAATTTGGAATTCTTAGCTTCAATATTGGCTGAGATCTTGTCCCTTGTTCCGGTTAAAGCTGAATATCTGGGAAACTAATGGTCCTATTTCCATCAAACATAGCTAAGAATTATCATGACGGACAAGTCTTTCGATTAATAAAAAACGCACTCAAATTGGTCATGGTCAGATACACATGTTAAAACTTTAAGCGAAGACTAAAAAGATTAAGCGGAGATCAGCCCCTCCGACCACAGCCCGTCGTTGAGGACGACGTGGGTCGACGGGCCACCTTGCCCTGGGGAATGTGGGTCGACGGGCCACCTTGCCCTGGGGAATGTGGGTCGACGGGCCACCTTGCCCTGGGGAATGTGGGTCGACGGGCCACCTTGCCCTGGGGAATGTGGGTCGACGGGCCACCTTGCCCTGGGGAATGTGGGTCGACGGGCCACCTTGCCCTGGGGAATGTGGGTCGACGGGCCACCTTGCCCTGGGGAATGTGGGTCGACGGGCCACCTTGCCCTGGGGAATGTGGGTCGACGGGCCACCTTGCCCTGGGGAATGTGGGTCGACGGGCCACCTTGCCCTGGGGAATGTGGGTCGACGGGCCACCTTGCCCTGGGGAATGTGGGTCGACGGGCCACCTTGCCCTGGGGAATGTGGGTCGACGGGCCACCTTGCCCTGGGGAATGTGGGTCGACGGGCCACCTTGCCCTGGGGAATGTGGGTCGACGGGCCACCTTGCCCTGGGGAATGTGGGTCGACGGGCCACCTTGCCCTGGGGAATGTGGGTCGACGGGCCACCTTGCCCTGGGGAATGTGGGTCGACGGGCCACCTTGCCCTGGGGAATGTGGGTCGACGGGCCACCTTGCCCTGGGGAATGTGGGTCGACGGGCCACCTTGCCCTGGGGAATGTGGGTCGACGGGCCACCTTGCCCTGGGGAATGTGGGTCGACGGGCCACCTTGCCCTGGGGAATGTGGGTCGACGGGCCACCTTGCCCTGGGGAATGTGGGTCGACGGGCCACCTTGCCCTGGGGAATGTGGGTCGACGGGCCACCTTGCCCTGGGGAATGTGGGTCGACGGGCCACCTTGCCCTGGGGAATGTGGGTCGACGGGCCACCTTGCCCTGGGGAATGTGGGTCGACGGGCCACCTTGCCCTGGGGAATGTGGGTCGACGGGCCACCTTGCCCTGGGGAATGTGGGTCGACGGGCCACCTTGCCCTGGGGAATGTGGGTCGACGGGCCACCTTGCCCTGGGGAATGTGGGTCGACGGGCCACCTTGCCCTGGGGAATGTGGGTCGACGGGCCACCTTGCCCTGGGGAATGTGGGTCGACGGGCCACCTTGCCCTGGGGAATGTGGGTCGACGGGCCACCTTGCCCTGGGGAATGTGGGTCGACGGGCCACCTTGCCCTGGGGAATGTGGGTCGACGGGCCACCTTGCCCTGGGGAATGTGGGTCGACGGGCCACCTTGCCCTGGGGAATGTGGGTCGACGGGCCACCTTGCCCTGGGGAATGTGGGTCGACGGGCCACCTTGCCCTGGGGAATGTGGGTCGACGGGCCACCTTGCCCTGGGGAATGTGGGTCGACGGGCCACCTTGCCCTGGGGAATGTGGGTCGACGGGCCACCTTGCCCTGGGGAATGTGGGTCGACGGGCCACCTTGCCCTGGGGAATGTGGGTCGACGGGCCACCTTGCCCTGGGGTATACAACTTCGATTGATACGCGAATCGCAAAAAAAATTACAGATTAGTGGCTATTTAAGATATTCTACGACTTTTCTCTTTCCACACAGACTCTAGTTAAACATTGATGTATGGTGGATAATACTAAGGCTCTTAAAAATGCTGATTGTTTTACACATTTTTCTCTATGAGCTATTGCGATTTATTAGTATATATATTTGTAACCTTCAGTTTGAATTTACCATTGATAATTTTTATTTTAAATATTACTCATTTTCATGTTTGATCAGAGATAAAAATTTAAAATGTCTTAAACAATCAGTTTAAGGCGACGGGTATCTAGAACTCAAGGAAAGTATTATTCACTTTAAAAAGCCGATTGATATTATCAAAATTATTGACATAATTTGAAAAAAAAAAAAGAAATAACTGTTAAAATATATAAGGCCTCTTGAGTCATCATAGGTATCAGTTTAAGGCGACGGGTATCTAGAACTCAAGGAAAAGTATTATTCACTTTAAAAAGCCGATTGATATTATCAAAATTATTGACATAATTTGAAAAAAAAAAAAAAAAAAAGTGTTAAAATATATAAGGCCTCTTGAGTCATCATAGGTATCTGTTTCCAAGTGTGCGGTGGGTAACGTTTACCTGATCGATGAGCTCCCTCTGGGCGGCGGAGGCGGCGCGCACGAGCGCCGACGTGGCCGTGATGATGGACTTGGCAGCTTCCAGGATCATCTCGTCGAAGTTCAGACTCTCGTCCGCCTCCTGGACAAATACAATCTATATAAGTATGTCGTCGATGCGAAAGAATCTTAGATTGCGGTTATAGTAGAATAGTACATTACTGCAGGCTTGCCGAGTGAGTAGGTATAGACGGATTGTGATACGAAGCCGGCAAACTCATCTCACGGCCAAGGCATGTATAGTGCTTTTCTCAAACACATGCAATGAAATAAAAAAATACACCACTCAAAAAATAATACTCCAGCTGTTTAGCCTGTTCATGAACACATATGTTTAAAAAAAATTACTTCCGGCCTAGGCAATCAATTTTGTATGAAATTCCCTTAAAGTTTCTCGAGTTGTTCCGTCTCAAACGTGATACTCGAAGCTTGTTTATAACGCACGTTATGACGACATTGCATTCCATGTTTGAATTTTTTTTTAAGGCCGACTTCACTTGGCTGTGTTAGTTTAAACAATGCCGTAATCTTTATTCTTCGTAAAACTGCAGAGTTGTCTCGTAAAACTAAACACAAAAAAGTGTACCCTTATGCATGAAATTCGTCTCAAGTCGAAGGAAACAGGGTTCAGGGGAAATTTTGCCCTATTTTTCCCTTTGTCTGTGTGTTACCAAAAAGTACTCCTTGCCAGTAAAAAAAAATAGTAGTATCACTAAAAATCGACAATATGACGACGGTCAAAAAACAACTTGTAGGGCTTAAAGAAATCAAACGTAAAATGTCAATGAAACAATACTTATGACCGCTATCAGTTTAAAAGCAAAACTTCGGCAAAATATTCTTTGTCGTCGTCTTCGCAGATCTTCTTTCTTGGTTGCACGTCGATGCGCCAGAGTCGTTGGGTAATATGTTTGATTCCCGGGTGATACAAAAAACAACCAAGAATATCAAACATATCTCAACGACAACTGGCATTTTATCTTCTTGTTTGTTTTTGTCTTCTTGTATCTTGAAACTTCTTTCTTCGATTGCGTATCTAAAGTAAGTATCAACAACCTTCTGCTTTGCAGAGATGCTAAATTACATGCCACGAAATATAAAACATTTGGATACAGTATACAGCCTGCCTCTGAATATGGGGCTTAAAATGCATGTTCGATTCTACTCACTTAACTGATCTAATTTTGTATTGTGACATTAAATAAAACTAGAGACCCGTTGCGGCGTCGAACCGCCGCTAGAATATGGAAATCCGGTAGTGTTACAGAAAATAACTACTTTATCGATAAGAAGTTTTTGGGGAACCAAGAATAAACACCTACTGAAAAAAAAAAACACGTTAAAATGATGTTTTAAAAACGGTAAAACATGCCAGGCTAGAGCCAGGCCTGATAGCCAACTGCTGGCTTAATCGTGACAACTTTTTCAACTCTTTTGTAAAAATAACTTATGCATTAATGACATGTGATCTGCTGATCTGTTTCACAAATAAAATGCATATTAGGTATTCGTTTTATGGAAAAATATAATTCATGACAATAGTCCCATATCTTAAAAAATAATTGACATATTTTCATAGGACCGAACATCAGATTGGTAGAATTTTATTTTGTTGTTCTTTCTTCAGGACATAAATTTATCGATTTGATCGATTTCTATCAATTTCCAGAAATAGCACATGAATCGAAATTCTGACAGATTTGGTCACTCACTACGCAGGTTTTAAAAAGGAGATCATGGAGTGCGTAACTGTTTATGTATTCATTCATAATCGTAGGTAAATACTTCAAAATATTGATACTAAAAAATGTTACAAAAACTCAATTGTATGAAATAGAGAGCAAAAAACGTTTATAGATAACTACACGAAAAACCACTATTAAGAATGCTTGTTTTTTTTTATGAAATTCAATAGATCGTGCAAATTTTCTTGATATGGGTGCTGCCATGTCATCATAATCAATAATTTATTCAATAACAATTACACATTGTGTTTGAAATTCTTACGATAGTTATACTTAATCAAACCCTACTTACTAATCTAAATAAATTACTGACCAACAATAATCCACCATAAAAAAAAGAATGTGTCAAATATGTGTAATTAAAAATATACAATATATAAAACAGCTAAACATGTTTGAAAAAAGAATATAAGATATTTTTTTTTTTCAAAAAGTTGAGCTGAAGGCCTAATACCCGAATTCCAAATTCTAACTTTCGTGTCTTTCCTCTCATTGAAATAGTGTCTGACAGAAGACTGAGGGAGATGCTATCTATACTCTCAAGTCTATAATAAAAACCTAATTTTAGGGTTCCTTACCATTGTCGGTATAAACGGAAGCCTATCAAGTTTCGCATGTTAGGGTAACACGTTAATTATTCCACATTGCCAACTCGTCTACAATGTCAGCTCGTCTATATTCCCATCTGGGTCACAATGCCAACTTGTCCACACACCCAACACGTCCACATTGCCAAATCGTTAATACACCCAACTCATCTGCATTGCCAACTCGTCTATATTACCAATTCGTCTCCATTGGCAACTCGTCCATATTCCCAATTCGTCCACAATGCCAACTCGACCATATTGCTAACTCATCCATATTCCCTACTCGTCCACAATTCCAACGCTTCCATATTGCTTACTCGTCCACAATGCCAACTCGTCCACAAATACAACTCGTCCACATTTCCAACTCGTCCATATTCCCAACTCGTCCACATTCCCAATTCGTACACAATGCCTAATCGTACACATTGCCCAGTCGTCCATACACCTAACTCATCTACATTGCCAACTCGTTCATATTACCAACTCGTATTTATTGCCAACACATCCATATTCCCAACTCGTCCACAATGCGAACTCATCCATATTGCTAACTCGTCCACATTTCCAACTCGTCCATACACCCAACTCGTCTACAATACCAACTCGTCCTTATTATTAACTCGTCTTTATTGCCAATCTCATCCATATTATCAACTCGTCCGTATTACCAACTCGTCTTCATTGCCAACTCGTTTATATTCCCAACTCATCCACAATGCCAACGCGTCCATATTACTTGCTCGACCACAATACCAACTCGTCCACAAATACAACTCGTCCACATTTCCAACTCGTCCATATTCCCACCTCGTCCACAATGCCAAGTCGTCCACATTACCAACTCGTCCATACACCAAACTCGTCTTCATTTCCAACCCATCAACAATGCCAACTCGTCCATATTGCTAACTTGTCCACAAATACAACTCGTCCACATTTCCAACTTGTCCATATTATGCCCAACTCGTCCACAATTCCAAGTCGTCCATATTCTCAACTCGTCCGTATTACCAAGTCGTCTTCATTGCCCAGTCGTCCGTGTTCCCAACTTGTTCATTTTGCTAACTCATCCACATTTCCAACTCGTCCATATTCTCAACTCGTCCGTATTACCAAGTCGTCTTCATTGCCCAGTCGTCCGTGTTCCCAACTTGTTCATTTTGCCAACTCATCCACATTCCCAACTCGTCCATATTCCCAACTCGTCCACATTGACAACTCGTCCATATTACCAACTTGTCCGTATTACCAACTCGTCTTCATTGCTAAGTCGTCCATAATACGAACTCGTCCACATTGCCCCCTTGTCCATGTTCCCAACTTGTAAATTTTACCAACTCATTTCATTTTCATTTCAATTATTTATTTCATTGAACACTATCAATCGTGTTTGAAATAATACATAAAATTAAACAATAAAAAGGACCTTAAATAAATTACGTGTAGGTAAATATTACAAACGTGTGGAACAAAATCATTATCAAAATTAAAAATAAAAATGTCATGAACGTGTCAAGATAAAATTATTAAATTACAATTCCAAGAATAGGTACAATAGGTCATCCACATTGCCAACGCATCCACATTTCCAACTCGTCCATATTCCCAACTCGTCTACAATACCAACTTGTCCTTATTATCAGCTCGTCTTTATTGCCAAATCTTCCATATCACCAACTCGTCCGTATTACCAAGTCGTCTTCATTGCCAACTCGTCCATATTCTCAACTCGTCCACCTTGCCCACTCGTCCGTGTTCCCAACTTGTTCATTTTGCCGACTCATCCACATTCCCAACTCGTCCATATTCTCAACTCGTCCACATTGCCCACTCGTCCGTGTTCCCAACTTGTTCATTTTGCCAACTCATCCACATTCCCAACTCGTCCATATTCCCAACACGTCTACATTGACAACTCGCCCATATTAACAACTCATCCACATTCCCAACTCGTCCATATTCCCAACTCGTCCACATTTCCAAGTCGTCCATTTTACCAACTCATCCATATTACCAATGTAGATACATTCATAACTTAGCTACATTGTCAAGTCGTCCATATTCTCAACTCGACCACATTTCCCATCCCGTTGACATGCAAGCGGAAGGACTAAGTTTTTTCTTGTAAAATACCATTTAATTTACCATGACTCATGGCATTTTCCTTAAAATTATTTTTTTGATGGTTATATAATCACATTTATAATAATCTATCATAAATTTACTTATTTGAATGACGTAAAATTAGTTTTACTATTTTTTTCTGCTTTGATTTATTTTAAAACTCGCCTATAAAAATAATCTATTCTTGAATGACGGTCAGTTTTTCTAATCTTTCTTAACAACTCGCACTTAACCGGCTTTTTTCTCCACATTTTTAACAGGTATGCGAAAAAAGTTTCCATATCAACATTTTAAAAAGAAAAACAACCTGGCAATTTAGAGCATTGACATAATAGCCCCCAATAAAAAAGACATTAATAGTTGTCAGAATATGGTTACTGTCATTCATTGTCAACAAACTGTAAAATTATTTTTGCATATTCGTACATGTTTTAAGTGTTGCGGATATTATGTTGCCGACTCAAAAATAATAATTCATCATGCTGAACAACTTACTACAGGTTTGTGAGCAAATCATGCTTATTATTATTCGGTCATCTTATGTCAAAATAGGGATCACAGGTCACGTGGTTAGCGCACAGTAGTTTTTTCAAATCCATTTTTCAGCACCTTTTCACGAAAAAATTATTATTCCAAGAGTTTTATGCACCTCTCCAGCATGAGACGAATCTAATGACATATCATTTATCAAAATCGGACCATAACTGTAGATCTGATGGGATGTACAAAAATCGGCCTCGCGTAATATATATATATAGATGATAATTTACATAATTTAGACCTCAAAGTCTAATCGTTAAGTCAGTGTATCGCAAATTGCGATTATTCATTTATATTTGACGTCTCTTAATGATAAACATTTAATATCAGTATGGTGTCAATTTAGCATTGGAATGCGTACATTGAAAATCACATTTCATTTGTATGAAAAAAAATAAAATGAACAACGGTGCTATTTAAAAAAAGTTACAGAACTAAAGAAGCTCAGCTTGGAGCGCATAATTAACCTTACCTATGCCTTGCATTTAAAGGCCCATGGTCAGAGACACCCTGTATATAAACAAGTGTACATTTTTACGAGTAGTTATAGTAGAAGTAGTAGTATGAACCTACCTGGACCTTCATGCTCTTCCTGGGCCGTAGCGACTCGAGTTTCTTTGCCGCAGCGTCAATAGAGGCAGCCGCACCCAGAAGCTCGTTCTCAGCGATGATTGTTGGGTCATCAGGGTCCACCCAGTCTGAGCCTGTGGATGAAACGACCATCGTTACAAGAATGTCTATGCGTTGAAAAAGTTACCTCTCTAGTCTTGTAAAAGCTGGTGATTGCCGTTGTCACTCAATACTGCCTGCAGTAATGCTTTGTAGGCGAAAGAGCTTTGTCCACAAGTCCGTATAATCATATTTTGAACATCTATTCAACCATTTATATCTGGGGAGTATTTTACAATTTGGTGCCGTGACCAGGATTACAATATGAAATGCTATTCCACCTCATATTGCAAACAAGTCGTGCAAGACTGTTACCACTCGGTACTGGCCGCAACAAGCTATAGAAAGCACACCACATTACCTTTCAGTAAGTCCGCAGCCGCGATGATGTCAGCCACGGCGGCGGCGACACGACGTGATAAGTCGGGCAGTTGGCGCTTGCCATTGCCGCTCAATACAGCCTGCAACAAGGCTCGGTAAGCCAGGGCAGCTTCGCGTCCAGACTCGATCGTACGGATGCGGAGCTCGTCTGTTTCCGCTGTGAATGCTGCGGCCTGGAAGAAGTTTTTGGTGAGACATTTTTAGTGCTGTGCTGATGTAGTTGACAAAGATAAGATTATAGGAAGTATAGAAAATCGCCAACATACAGCCAGTTCTTCAAATTATAATTGCTGTGGAATACTCCAATATTTGATAGAAAAATCACTGTGATCCAATGCTACGCCCCAACTAACTCGGCATTGCCGGATGTAAAGGAGCGCTTTTACGAGCAACTGGAGTCGACCTTGAAGAACGTAAAGAAGCAGGACATCGTTATACTAATGGGAGACCTGAATGCCAAGATGGGTTCAGACAATGAGGACCGTGAACACTACATGGGACGCGAAGGGGCCACCGGGGAAATAAACGAAAACGGAGAACTCTTCGGCGATTTGTGCTCTGCGCATAATCTGGCGATCGGAGGAACTCTGTTCAAGCACAAGGAGTGCCACAAAATCACCTGGATTTCTCCTGATGGTGTGACCCGAAACCAGATCGACCACATTGCGATAAGCAGAGCCTGGAGAACATCGTTACTGGATGTTAGGAACCGCCGTGGCGCTGACGTGGATAGTGATCATCACCTTGTTGTAGCCGATGTACGTCTCAAAATGGCCGCAAATCGTCGTAAAGTTGATAAGGTATCCAAAAAGTTCAATCTGCAGAACCTTAAGAGTGGGGAGGGAAGAAAAGAGTTCAGTGCCTGCCTCCGTAACCAATTTGAACTCCTGGAAGAACTTGAAGACGAGGACATGGATGAAACTTGGAATCGGGTACGCACTGCTTTCACTAATGCCGGTGAAAAAGTTCTGGGCTATAAGCGCTCCAAGCAAGAGTCCTGGATGTCCCCAGAACTGTGGTCTGCGATAGAGAGAAGGCAGAGCGTAAAGTTAGAGTCGTTGGCAGCTGATAACACTGTCGCTAAAGACGCCCTTGATGAGGAGTATACTACCTTACGTCTCCAAATCCGAAAACTGGCTAGACGCGACAGAAGACGTGCCGCCGACGAGCTAGCGGACCGGGCCAACGCAGCAGCCAAGGTAGCGAACATGAGGGAGTTGTACGACGTCACCAAACGCTTGTGCAACAAATCACTTTCCTCCAAAAAGCCGCTGAAGGACGCCACGGGCCAGCTGCTGTGTACTACAGAGGAGCAACTGAAACGATGGACAGAGCACTTTTCCAACCTGTTGACTCAATGCCAAACCCAACCGACAACTGCTACGGATAGCCCCGGATCACTCCTGGATCTGCCGACGACTCCGCCAACATACGCAGAAGTAGTCGCCGCCATTAAGCAGTTGAAGACAGGAAAGGCACCAGGGGTTGATAACATCAATGTGGAGCTTTTAAAAGCGGATCCGGCTAGGTCAGCCGAAATACTCCATCCCCTGTTGCAGCGTGTTTGGGAGACGGAGCGTGTCCCCTGCGAGTGGAAACAAGGCTTGCTCGTGAAGGTACCGAAGAAGGGCGACTTGTCAGTCTGCGATAACTGGAGAGGCATAACGCTCTTACCAACTGCAGCTAAAGTACTGGCAAAAATACTTCTCAACCGTATGTCCCCAGAGATTGCAAAGACACTTCGGGAGGAGCAGGCCGGGTTTCGAGCTGGACGTTCATGCACTGACCATACGAACACCTTGCGCATCCTCATTGAGTCGTGTGTGGAGTGGCGTGCCGAACTTTTCTTGGCATTCGTCGACTTCGAGAAAGCCTTCGACTCCGTGAAGTGGAGTGCACTGTGGTCCAGTCTCAGGCGAAGAGGAATACCCAGCAAGTACATAGGTATCATCCAGTCCCTATATAATGGCAGTATCTCCAAAGTAGTACACGATCAAGTTCTAGGGGAACCAATTCCAATGAGTGCAGGAGTCAAACAGGGTTGCCTCCTGTCGCCGCTGCTCTTCATAGTCCTGCTCGACGATGTCATGCGGAAAGCAACAGAAACACCGAGGGGCATAACATGGAACAAAAGCTCACACCTGGAGGACCTCGACTACGCAGACGACATAGTGTTGGTTTCGTCTTCACTGCCCGATCTTCAAATTAAGCTGGACTCGTTACGAGACGAAGCTCAAGATAAGGGACTACGAATTAACGCTAGGAAGACTGTAGAAATGCGAGTTCAATCGTGCGAAAACCGACCCATAAGACTCAATGGGACACCGCTGGAATCTGTCGCAAAGTTCACATATCTCGGCAGCACTGTGACCAACAGCGGTGGTTCTGACGACGACGTCGACGCGAGGATCAAGAAAGCTAAAGGCGCCTTTGCCCAGCTAAAACAGGTCTGGGATTCGAACGTGCTTACCCGGCGGATCAAGATTTCCCTCTTCGATTCCATAGTGAAGTCTGTTTTGCTCTTCGGCTGCGAGACTTGGAAAGAGACTAAGGGTCTGACGAGCAAGTTACAAGTGTTCGTCAACAAATGCCTAAGATCCATCCTGCGCATATTCTGGCCGAACACTATCAGCAACGAGGGTCTATGGAATCGACGCCACCAAATCCCGATCAAGCGAGAAATTGCTCAACGGAAGTGGAAGTGGATAGGGCACACCCTCCGAAGACCAGAGGACAACACCGGCAAGGTTGCGTTCACGTGGAGGCCGCGAGGGAGCAGACGGCAGGGCCGACCGGCGCACACGTGGCAGCGCACCGTCGACGCCGAGCTGCGGGCGGCCGAGCTGAGTTGGAGTGACGCGGAGCGCGAGGCACAGGATAGGAGCGGATGGCGACGTCTCACGAAGGCCCTCTGTACCACTGGGGTACCATAGGACGCCAACAACAACTCCAATATTTTTACAACATATAAAGATTTTAGAAGAATTCGGTCATAAAAGTTATTGTCGACAACTTTCCCTTCCTTCCTATAACAGCGACAATAAATTTATGGTATTTGTAGCGGTTTCCTTATTGATGATGCTGTCGTTTTCGACGGTGTTAAGTAGACAAGTACCTTGCAAGCAGTCAGCAGGTCGACAACGGTCTTTCTGCCTAAGTTGGCGGCGGCGGTGAGCTGGTCTTGTTTGTTGCTGTTGCCGGCCGACACTGCCTTCGCTGTGGCGATCGTCATCTGTCGCGTGCAGCGGATGAGTTCCTCCGGTGTTGCCGTCGCTTTGGGTGGCGTGGGGTTTATTAAGATCTGAAAAATTATGAATAAATTTGGTTGCTTGCGTTTAAATATTTATAAACAATTGAAGATCCTACTAATATTGCCACATATGCCATAAATGTATGGAATCAGACTCTATTGATATAATAATATCTGCTACTAAATACAGTAATAATAATTAGGTCACGGTCACGGACTTGCAACAGCTTACGTGGCAATTTACAATTTGGTGCCACGACCAGGATTCGAAGTGCAATATTTCCCGTATAACTTGTTTTAAAAACGAAATGCAAATAATTCACATACTACTGAATCAATTAATAAAATCCTCGGTGAATCTTTATTAAATGTTTACAGTTGACTGCTGTATAAATCTTAGACACTAAATCTTGAACGTTGATGATTGGTATTTATAGAACAACTAATACAGAATTTTTAAATCATAATCCAATAATTAAAATTGGTCATTGGTTCGTACCTCAATCTCCTGCGAGATAGCCTCAATAGTGCTCTCGAGCGCTCTAGTGCCTCTCGTGTGCTCGTCTTCCACCGCCTTCACGGTCTTCAGCAGTGACGTCACATTGGTCACCATCACCTGAAACACAAGGATATTTAGTATAGGTTGTTAGCGGAGGGAATGCCTTGATTTGTAGATAAAATGCCATCGAGTAAAAATACTTTATTTATTGACTGTTATACAAAAATATAATTATTAATTAATTCTTGGCACGACTATTATATCATTTCAGCTAGATTTTTTTACTGAAGTTTATACGTTTACGTTTAATTATACGTTTTTTAATAGTCTAATATCGTAAGGATTTGATAAGTTGTCAAGTGTGTTGATAAACTTGCAAAATATTTCCGCGGAACGGACTTATTGACTAAAAGTAATGTTATTAAAGTAGAACACGACAGTAAATGCGCAGAATCACAAAGCAAATATCTCACTCGACGTTCACAAGCGCTTCAATTCAACAAATCAAGGCATTTTTACCCCAATAGATGCATTGACACCAATCATAAAAATTTACCTAACTTTGTACCCCAAATTACCTGCGTCAAAATATTAATATCAAAGCTTTGGGTTGCCAGCTAGCTTTTAGGATGATAAAACAATTAAGCACCATGCCACAGCGGAAACCCATAAGCTTTCGACACCGTGATAATAGATACATAGATATAATAGACGAAGCTCGCGTCAATATTGGACTTTTATTGCTAGTGATATAATGAAAGCTTGTGGTTTTGAGTTATTCACTATAATGCCAGTCAACGACGATCCCATTAGACCTTATTTAAGATATCTTAAAAGCCAGTCAAAACCGCGTACAATGAAATAGCTTAAAACAACGACATTTTGTGGCCCTTTCAGGAAGAATTGGAATATACTAATGTTATTATTTATAACCGCTGTCAATTGTGACGACGGCAACTTAACGGTATATTCGAAATCGTTATAAAAGGTTTAGACTGCATTTAAAGATATCATACCATGTCTCTCTTATAAAACAAATCTGGGAAATAGGTCGTCGTTAACTGGGGTATGGATGTCAAGCGTAACTTGTCCAATACCATGAGATGGATCGAAATGTGTTTAGTATTAACAGTCCTGTGAAAAAAACTAGGGCACATACATTATCAGATATTCCCATGATGGTATGACGTAAATCCCGAAGGTAACAACTTGAAACGAATTTACCCCCATTGATGTATGGGTATTACATACAAGCACATAGGTCAACATTAAAATGTTCTAGTCTTTTATATTTGCATATGCGAAAGGCATAAAAATAAAAATAAAACAAAAGTCTCTGATGTCCGAAAAATAATCACCAAAAAGTCGTGAAACGGCTTATTTACAATCAAATATATGTCAGCCAAATAATTAACCGACACACAGTTTAGTCGCGGATAAAGTGGCCAAGTACATCGTAACAAATAATGATCTGATCCGATATATTCGGCTACTATGGTCGCTACTTACCATTGTGATGCTGATTGTACGAAACTAAAATGTTAAGAATTTAGGATATCATTGACCTATGTGCACTAGTTACCCCTAATGTTGAGATGGGTCTCAAAGCTAGGTGACTCCTACCCTACAGGCTAGGGGTCAAATCATGCCACACCAAACAAGACTAAACACATTTCTAGATGACACAAGACCTGGAAGTGACAAGAAGAGTGGTGACAGCTCGTGTCCGGAACACATACACTTATACCATTCATGGAATACAACAGTTATATCTGTCCTTTTGTGAGGTTCTTCTACCAATATTTATTCGCAGAAGCATGTTAATGCTCTTCTGTAAGTTGACCTGAGAAGTACTATACTGACGGAAAGAGTACCAAATTTCTTAATTTTGCAGGCAGTTCTTGACTACTTTGAAGAATAGAAAGAGATAACAAATTGATATAGCTCTTAATAGTGCTACAACAGTAGTGAATTATTTGGATTACTTATAATTTTGCATAAATCTGAGCGTCAAAAGTTAAGAGCCCAGGGCTTCGCAAAACAACAAACTACAAATATATTAAGATAATGTAAATTAGTAAATTTAGACAACGAAAAGAGAACATGAGCGGAGGGTCAAGGAAACGAGATTGAGAATCAAATTGTTGTTATGGTCTTTAACAGTGACATGAACACTTGTTTCTAACAAAAAAGGAACGGACCAAAGACACAAGCAACCTCGTGTTGCAATTCTAATCTCACCGCTAAATAATCTCTGGCATGCGATTGTCTTGAATATATACAAGATACAATTCGTATATGTTTCGGACACAAGCTTAACAAAGATTCATTATGGCACGACATCAATGCGACCAGTAGGCCATGCGTTAGTCGTGAGGCGAAGTCTGACCGATTCTCTCTTGTCCGTGGCGACGTCTTCCACCTCCGTGAACGACTGCCTCTTCATCCCATCCAACAGCTTCAATTGCTCCTCCATTCTGCTACTAGGTTTCCTTAGACTATTCCTGTACGAGACTACAGCGCGGATTCTTTTGAGTTCTTCATCAGAAGTCTCTTTCTTGTTTAAGATATCTTCGTAGAAATTCCACCAGTTGTCTATCGAACCGAATTGATGCTCTCTGTTCTTTAGGATGTCTTCGTAAATCGACCACCAGTTATTGGCATAATATTCGATTGGATATGTTCTGGTGAGATCGAAGATTTCTAGGCTATGTTTGGAATCGTTGCTGTTTGTTTTTGATCGTTTTAATGTGTCGCCATTTGTGATTATTGTGCTGCCGTAGTGGTTTACGTTTTTGGTGAGATTTTGGCTTGAATGGACGTTTAAGATTACATTTCTATGGTAAGAGGGAGGGGCGGATTGAGTTTCTTCTCTAGGCAAACTTGGTGACCTATCGTCCCTTAGAATATTCTCTTTGTTATGCGTGTCTTCTTTATATTGACGAATAATTTCTTTGTAATACCTCTCCAATAGACATAGCTCTTCATACGAATATTTAGACACATCTATTTGCGTATAAATATTTAATATATCTTGTATGTGAACTTTCTTTTTACGACCTTCAATTTGAATATTAGATAGAGCTTTTAGCTGTTCTATGAGAGGATCAAAACCTTTATAAATAAAATCTTTCTTAGCGAATTCGATAAGTTTCAAAACCATATCTTCATATTTCTTGTCATATTCCAAATCCTTCTTTACAGCTTTCGATTTATCGACATCATCGATAAAAGTCTGTAACGTTCTCTTCTCTTTTTCATATTTATCTATTTCATTCTGGAATTCGCCCAACACTAGTTCATGTCCGCTGAATCTTTCGAGTTCCCTTCTAGTTGCCTCCATTTTGTCTAGATTCCTTTTCGCTATAGCCTTCCACCATTCTGAATCATTATTAAGCATTTCTTGGAAGATAAATTTGACATCTTTAGCGACCACTTCTGGGGCTACCTTTATTTCAGTCAGACCATTCAGTTTTTCGGGACTAGGGGTATTTTCAAACCTGACAATCTGTTTCTCCGGACTCGGGCTCAAGTCTAAACTAACTGGTCGTACTTTCCGAACCTTAAACACGGGACTTTTCAGTCTTTCTGCCAATTTATTAGACCTGGGGAAGGTTTGAATAGAACTTATAGTTGTTGTGACTTCTTTCACATCTACTTCAAAATCCATATCCTCAATAACTTGGGATAGTCTCTTCATTTCATTATCCAAATCATCTTTAGCCCTCAACCTCTGAATCATCGCCCTCTTACGTTTGTTTTCTGCTCTATCACTGTAATCTACAAACAAATCCACTAGCTTCTTAACCTCACCAAGCAGAATATTCTCTCCGTACTTTAATACTCGCCAATCCATATCTAGCAAACTGTTCTTCGCTGCCAAATTGTATCTCTCATTGAGATCATCATCGACCTTCCGTTTCATCGCATGTTTCATAAGTCTCTCAATATACGCGATGATTTCCTCGCAATTATCATGGAAGACGGACGGCGAGACGTCGTCGTCTTGGCTGGAATAGTCTAGAAGCTTCAAGAGTTCTTCCTCCTGGTCAGATTGGAACAGGTCAGTCTCCGAGTCTGCGGAGTTGTAGTTGGGGGCGCGGCGGGGCGCGCGCGCGGGGAGGCTCCAGCGTTTGTCGGGGCGGCGCTAATGGAAACAGTACGTTAGGGGCTTGGCTGTATAAGTACCGAGATTGGGAAGCATTGATGCCAACACTGTACGAAAACGTTCGTTCACTCAGGGCACTTCAATAGCATATCAGATCATCTATCACATTAGCATATCCCGGGGTATTTGGTGCATGAACGAAGGACGACAGTAGGCATCAAATTAGTCTTGCACCGAATTAGTCAAAGGCAGGAACGATTAACGGTATGAGGCCTTTTTTGTGTTAGCCCGGGGTAGGTATACGTTAAGATCCTTGAAATAGGATTTACTACGATCATTAAATGCTGGTTTAGTGAAAGATTTGAATAAAACCCAGGGCATTTTAAAGATTTACGTACAGTGTTGACACCATTTGTAGTCGCTATCACCAAAGCGCGGTATTTTCACTCGATTATTGATGTTCTGGTCACATCGAAAAGTCCAATATTGACATAATATAGACAACACACCCCGAATATATACAAAACGTCACACAACCACTTTTAGTATTATTATTACTTTTTTACCTTTCTTCCCTCTCTTACCTTTTATGTTAAAAGTTATTTACGCGCATCACAATTTAATAGGTTATGTTTCATATCTGCTTGATGACTTTTGTCGTGTTTTATCATCATCATTTCAACCCAAAACGTCCATCTCTCAACCTAGGCTCCAAAATTTTGATTAAATCATAATAAATCAACTTTGAGTATTGGCTCCTTGTAGTACGTCTAGCATAACTTTAACACGCGACTCTTTGTCATTTTCCTTTCAATCCCGTGCGAGCAAGACAGGAGATACTGACTCACAAAACAAGCAAAGTCGCGGCAAAATATGCTTGCTAGCTGTGCAGGACGCCGTATAAAATGTTTTGTTCCACATTGAGTTTATGATGGTCACATTTATCCGAACTACTTCTACCAAATACGCGCGGAAATCTCTAATTTATTATCACGCATAAAACCGCCCGTTGGCTATACTGTAGAGATATTTTTACCCTTGATTTGACAAAGAACTCTAAAGCTCCATAATTCAAGCCTCATCTGGGTTCGCCAGTTCAAACGATTGCGAAAAATACAAAAAGAGGGTCATAGCTTTTGTCCAGAACATTGGACAATGCCAAATTAAGGGTTAAATAATGAGCCATCTACGTACATAAAGACCCGAACCCATTTGCATCTTTGAAGCATCAGATTGAGAGAAACAAGACATCTATTTTACGCTGAGTACTAATGTATGGCCAAAAAATCACTTCCCAAACTGTCTCATTTCCCAACTCATGATTTTTTTTTTCGGAACTTTCATAAAACAAACCTAACCTAACCTACTGTATTCTATAAGAGCATAAAAAAATACAGTGAGATTTTTTTGCTTTAAGAGAAAATCGCGAGTTGGGAAATGAAACAGTTTGGCAAATGAATCAGTTGGGAAAAATATTTCGGCGAAAAGGCAGGATACCATTCTACAGGATACCTGCACCAACTGCTAGTTTCTGTTTGGCCCTATGGTTGACTGGTAGAGAATGCTTTATGGCATTAAGTCCGCCATTTGTATCTAGTTTTTTTTCTAGTTCTTTTTCTTCTTCTATAAAGTCAGTTAACGTAAGCGATTTTTTGTTCATAACGCACGTTGTGTTCGCCTGTAATTGGGTAAATACTCTGATATGTTTCGTACTTGCATTTGTTTTTTATATATGTTATATAGTATTTTACCTGTTGGCAAACCTAATAAATAAATAAAATAGATCGTAGTTTTACTCAGTTAACTTGTTTTGTATGCTTTTATAATTCTACCGGCAAATTGTAACTTTTATAATTTTGCGATTGTTATAATGATTACGCTCAACTAGCTTAGATTATTATAGTTTATGCATGTAATGCTTCTCAAGTAAGTGAATTATTGTTATTCTTTTGAGAAATAAAGATCTTTAAACCGAAATAAAATAAAATTAGTACTTTTCCTTTTGTATTTTGCGCAGTAAAGTTTAAATAAGTAAATAGATACCTTGGCAGCGTGCTTGAGCCTCTCCATGTCGGGGTGTGAGACCTGCTTGCCGCTGGCGGCGGTGGTGGCGGCGGCCAGGTCCCGCAGCGCCGCGCACACGTCGCGCGCCGCGTGCAGCAGGAGCACCTGGGGCTCGGGCGACGCCGAGCCGAGCGACATCGCGCCCTGTTTCACGACCTCGCATAGTTGGACTGTGGGAGGGAAAAGAAGAGAATAGTTAGGAATAGTACATTACATCAGAGGCCGGGAAAATGAGGATTTCCCGAGCGAGGCCGGATAGTGATACGAGGCCGGGAATCCGTTTTCACGAGGCATGTATAGTGCTTTTCTCAAACATACATACAATGAAATAAAAAAATATACTTCAAAGAACAACATTTTATTAATTGACAAATAAGACATTTTAGTCTAACAACCAACGTTTAAAAACAAAACCTGCTTTTTGTCAAACCAGCCAGCTGTGTGAATGACCTTGTTGTTGAAACCAAAAAACAGTTACTTTGCAGGCCTAGGCCTGAAAAGCAGTATGAAATCCCTTTACAGTCCTCTCGAGTTGTTGCGCCCAAAAAGCGATACTTCCGAGCCTATTATAAGGAACGTAAAGACAATATTTCATTGCATGTTTGAGAAAATTCGTTTACAACAGAGTATTTAATGGTTCGAACTGTGTCGTAGTTACAGAAGTTGCGAAAAGTTTCCTAAAAAGGTGACAAGATTTTCGAAAATTTCTGGAAATATTCGCATTAATTTAAAAGAATACCTCAATTTTGTTTTTTTTTTCCGTATTAAAGATTCGCCATTTTGAAAACTTTCTGTAGGCAAATTTGTCGTCGAGTCTACAGGGCTTCGCATAATTTCACCGGTGAAGAAGAAAGAATTCGTTTTTGAAACTGGAATATCATTTTTTGTAAATCTATTTCTACCTTGAAACAAGATAAGTGCACAATTTCAGTTAGGCGTTAAAAACTTAAAAAGTATTTTGGCCCGATTGATAAATTGGATGGGTCATCCCTAAGCATTTATTTTTTGGTCTACCCGTCACATTTTGGTTACCGTAGCGTTTAAATAAAACAATTTAAACGAATTACATCGCATATATTAATTATTTGAGCCTCCCTGACGTTTCGGTAGCTTTCCAGTAAGAGTTGTCAAAGGTTGACTGAGAAAAACACATATTTTCTCTGTCACAGTTACATTTGTGCGAACTATGACAGAGAAAAACTTGTGTGACAGTCGAGAAAACCGAAGAAAATATTACCGTAGCTGTTGTGCATGATCTCCTAGTACAGTCTGTTTGATATTATAACAAACATTTGTCACATCACAGGACCCATACAACGTAAATCTGTGCGACACATTGAATTTCATAAAAAAAACAAGTAATGACATAGTGGGTTTTCAAGTATCTATAAACGTTTTTCACTTTCTATTTGATACTATTGAGTTCATGTTATATTTTTTGTTATCACGGTGTTGAAGTATTTAACGATAATAAATCATTACTCAAACAGTTACGTACTACGTCTTATTTTTTTTAAAAGTTGTGTTGTGACTAAATCTTGCGTTTCGATTCATGTGTTATTTCTGTAAATTGGTAAAAATCGATTAAATCGATAAGTTTATAACCTAAAGAAAGAACAATAAACCAACTATTACTTTACATAGAAAGCTCTAGTGAGTACGGCGGCTCGTAGATCAAAAAAATATTGATTTACACAAAATAAACAAAAATATATTCAGGTTTGAAAAAAAGTTCGTCGATAAAATCGATTTGATCAACCATTCATAATCGTTAGGTTTGGCAAACAATATGGTTTTGCTACATCACTACAAACATCAACAGAGAACTGTCAAATGTTTGTTATAATATCAAACACACTGTAGATACTCACCGATGGTAGCCACAGAGTTCTGCGCAGCATGAGCCAGTTGTTCCTGGGTACCAGCAGCTCCTCCCACAAGGGTCTTGGTATCTTCGACGAGGGTCTTAGCCGTTTTGAGGATGTTCTCCCGATGATCGGAGAACGTGTCGTTCTCTTTCTCCGAGTGGAGAGTGCCTGTGGACGAAGGTAAACTAAATATATCATTTTAGTAAATTACGTTTATCGGAATTCAATAAAGGTGGCATTAGTTGACTTAGGGAGTCAAAGGGAGTTCAAATATAAGTACAGGCATCTTGGGTCTCACAAGCATCTGCCGCCAGTGAGTACTACAATTGACTCAGGAAACCTTATAGATGTTACATATAGCACATTATTATGACGTTAGGTTTCTTAAATGGTTGAAGTGTTTACCAGCGCTGGCGAACAGGATGGTGGTGTCCAGATCCTGTATGATGGCGGCGATGGTGGCGGCCGCGTCGATGCAGGCCTGCGTGCCGCGTGAGCCGGCTTGTAGCGCCGCGAGCACTGATACCACCTGTGAAACAACATCAATAATTTATTTATTGGTTCAGCAAGTCGCCATTGCCATTCAGCGGGGCAATGCTGCTAGCATAATGGAGACTTTTGGACCGAATATGGCCCTGAGAGGGGATTTAATAGGTTAAGTTTTCCTTGAAGAGGCGTGTCGCGAATTTATTTTATGTCACTTGATTCTGACGAGGCTAGTTGCGAATATACATTGTGAATTGCATGCATTATTTTGAAATTGACGAAGTCTGTGGTGGATTTTTTTTTGTTCATAGGTGTCGGTTTTATTAAATAAATTATTACATTTTACATCAATAAGTATTGTAAAATCTTTACATTAAAATAAGATAAAGTCTCTTCCTACGGGCTTATGATGGTTGCTTTTAACACGCGATAAATAAGTGACAAAGCATCCGTCACGATTTGACAAGATTCGAGTGTGAGTGACATATGCTTTGTCAGTTATTTATCACGTTATAAACGCAACCTCATAGGCCCTATGCCGTCTGTCCCTATGTATGCTTAGATCTTTAAAACTACGCAACGGATATTGATGTTTTTTTTTAAATAGATAGAGTGATTCAAGAGGAAGGTTTATATGTACCTATAATACATGCATAATATAGAATTGTACCCGACACGAAGCCGGGGCGGGTGGCTAGTTCTTAATAAAGTAGAAAGATAGGTCATGTGGAACCTTGGTTGCGTTTAAAAAGGAATTATAAGCCCAGAATGATCAATTATCATAATATAATCTCTGTTTTCTTTTATTCGTTTAATAATTGTATCAAATAGTAATTTAAGTAATAAATGATTGTGATTCTGGTTAATAACTCGCGGCAATTTTTTGTATAGCTCGTTTGTGTTATGGTTTCCTACGGGACAGGCCGCCTAGTGTAGGGCCCAGGGTAACCATCGAATGGCATAGAATGTCATCTTACAAATTCAGAACAATTCAGTAGTTTGTAATAACTTAAAGTAAGTGGAATTTGTAACGAATGTTCTAATGTTTTTAATATGTACCTTTTCGCTGACGACTCTAGAACAGTCTGCTACCAGCCGTCTCGCCTCGGTGCCGGCGTTGAGGCGACAGGCGCCGCCCGCCTTGATGAGCTCGGCCGCTGCTTCACCCAACTCCACTACAGCTACGCGGATGCTGTCGAAGAAAGCCCATTTCAATCATTTAACTCACGTGGAGCTCTTAATCAGGGGCACTGCTGTAATGTACTATAACTGGGTTCGTATTGGCTCACATAACATTCTTAATCATAAATGTCATTAGTCATAATTTACGTCGTCATAATTTCTATTTTACAAGCTTTTATTTAGCTGGCATGGTATGTTTAAAGTATGTTTGTTCGGGTGAAACCTTGCAACTCAATTTTGAAGCAGATATCGTCAACCGATTGAGCTGAAATTTTGCATACTTACTTAACTTTGATGACAATACAATAATATGGTACCATGGGGCTGATCTGATGATGGAGCCGGAAGGTGGCCATAGGAACTCTATAATAGAAAAAGCAATCCTACCGAGCTTGGGCTCTTTAGAATCGTCTCAGTGAGCATTTGATGGATATCCAAAGAAAAGTACAGTCGGCTATAAAAGCTTGCCACTGAAATGTCATTTTTGACAGAAACTTATTTCTAACCTAAGCTGATGGGTTTCAGTCTCCAAACTCTAGTAAAGTTAATAATTTTAGAGTTATGGCCGGAGCTCGGAATGGTCGCGGCAAAACAAAAAAATTTTAACAAAAAAAAGAACCGACTTCAGTAAAACTAAAAAGCCGAAAATAACCCGTTCAAGTACAGATTACATTTGACTCACCCTTTGAAATCGATCCCAAACCACTCAGTTATTATATTTATATATTAAAGTTTACGTGAGGTTTGGCACCGACTTCAAAGGGTGAGTCAAATGTAATCTGTACTTGAACGGGTTATTTTCGGCTTTTTAGTTTTACCAAGGATTATACCTTTTATCTTCCTTGGTTTTACTGAAGTCGGTTCTTTTTTTTGTTAAAAATTTTTTTTTCGCTTTTTAGTGATTCATATAAAATACTTATGGCGGGGTGATCAGGGAGGTCTTGAAGGCATGCATCTCGTTTGAATTATCTCCTAACTCCTAACTGTTAAGGAGTTGTACCTTCCATCATCAGTTCAGCATGAGAAGATGATGACTACCATATGCAAATACTTAAATAGTTTTAGAAAATACATGAAAAATATTATGAGTGCCTATAAAAATTCAGGAATTCCTTCGATTCCTCATGGATCTCGTCATCCGATCTTCACCAAAATTTTATGGGACCAACTTTGAGATGTCTATTCATGAACCTAAAAAGAATTTTCCAAATCGACTCATAAATGACGGAGTTATAAGGTAACAAACATAAAAAAAAAAAAAAAAAAAAAAACATACAACCGAACTGAGAACCCCCTCCTTTTTTTGAAGTCGGTTAAAAACACTGTCATTGGTATTGTAATTGGTATATTTGGTATGATATTAATTGTTCAGGTTGGGTAAGATGTTCCGACATTTCTTGTTTTTTTTTTTTTGTATAATAATACTCGACATCGATAAGAAAATGTTTCTAACACTAGCTACATTGCGACAGTTTTTTGTTTTGCTGATTCATGTCATGACAATCAATCGTTATGTGGAAAAATGCGCACCCACTATACATACATAATTTGACGACGCGTTTTGCGCAGCACACCTGCCTACCGAGCCGGCGGTCCCGGGTTCGAACCCCGGCCAGGGCAAATATTTGTGTGGTGAACACACACACACACACTTGGATCATGGTTGTTCTATGTATTTAAGTATATAATAAGTACGTATATCGTCGTCTAGTACCCATAACACAAGCCTTGAGCTTAATTTGGGACTAGATCGATTTGTGTGAGGTTGTCTGATATTTATTTATTTACATACCTGTTGGCGACATCAGCGTTGGGCGTGGTGGCGGAGGCGCCGACGCTGTCTTGCGCGAGCTGTTCGTACTTGACGCACAACTCGTTGCCCACCACCACGAGCCGACTGGCGTCCGTTGCCGACTTCGCCGTCTAACAAAACATATGCTTAAGTTTTATTTACTAGATTTTTATTTATTAATTCAAGTATACAACTTAAATGTATACAGTTCCCTGCATAATTGTTTGTACAGTTAGTCTGCAGGTGTGTCTCTATATAATAAATTTAACAAAGGTTATTGCTAAACACTTGAGTGACACTTTGAATAGACAACTTTATCACTCATGTGTCTGCAGTAAATTCTTTTTCAAGTACTTTTTAAATTAAGACTTAATTTGGACTAAATATCGATACCTTAGTTCACACTCGTTACAGTTATTTTGCCAATGAAAATTAAACCACCTAGAGTTTTGCACTAACGTCCTGATTGCAACGAATTGCTCTGAAAAGTTAGTAAGGTTGTGCTCTAAGGTAGGTATCGATATATACGTGATAGTGAACTTTTAGTGAAATATATATTTTTGGTGCTCATTCCACGTCAGAGATAGGGCGAAGTGGAGAAAGAAGTTACAAAAGGTCGACCCCATCTTCATGTGGGACACATATTTGGGAAGAGAGAGAGAGAGAGAGGTGAGTAGAGTGTCAGTAAAGGTTTCTATGCTATAAATGTGATCTACGTTCATAATTATAAAAATAAAAAAAAAAACAAATATTTGTCCCCTCACCACGCCTAAACGGCTGGACCGATCTCAACAGTTTTTGGTATACTGGTAATTGCACATCCCCTGATGGTTATCATAGGTAATTTTTAACCGACTACGGAGAAACAAAAAAGTGGGTTATGGCTTTTTCTTTCACCTTCTAGTAAGTAATAAAATACACTCACCATATCGGTGGCGAGACGCGCTATCTCCTTGGCGGTGCCGACCATCCTCGTCTGGTAGTCGACGAATGAGTCCGTCTCATCGTAGGATCCCACGAGGGACAGTCTGAAACAATAATAACATCAATATACAAGTACTCTTGATTGCATACCTCATAAAACAAACAGAAGACCTTCTCTAATTTTCTCAAACATGCAATGAAATGTCCTCCGCCTTATAATTATAACAGGCTTCGAAGTATCACGTTTCGGGCGGAACAACTCGAGAGAACTGTAAAGGTTTATCATACAAAATTGAAGGCCTAGCCCGAGAAGTAATTTTTTTATAAACATGACGTCTGTTTATGAACAGTTTATCCAGTTCATAAACAGAAGCCGTGCTAAATTATATTTTTATGAGTGGTTTATTTTTTTATTTCATTACATCAACTAATCGTTACAGGGATTTGTAGATGATTAGTACAAATTACTTTTGATTGGCAATAAATGATATTTATACATTTATTCAGACGGCACATTCACACACAATTCACCATTGACCAATATCACTTTTTACGAGCACATTACTTGTTATTGACCTCGTTTTGCGTCGAAAACAATTATTCTGTTCGCGATTCGCATCTATTGAGATTTAAAATTAAATGTATGAAAAGCAATGTATGTATGCGTCACGTGTTTTTCATACATTTGACGGACAGCGTATTTTGAGAAGCGGCGACACCTTTACTCTCAAAACCACCATCAGTATGTATTTTTGTTTACATAACCTAAATAAAACATATAAAATACTCCCGACACGAGTAGCTGGTCATCATGAGACCCTCATTCAACGAGTGATATAGTAAATCCTACTTAAACTAAACATAACTACAAAATTTGGAATTCTTAGCTTCAATATTGTCTGAGATCTTGTCACTTGTTCCAATTAAAGCTGAATATCTTGGAAAGTACTGGTCCTTTTTACACCAAACATAGCTAAAAAACATCTCAACGGACAAGCATTTTCATTAAAAGGAACCGCACTCAAATTGGTCCATCCGTTTGGGAGCTAAGATGCCACAGACAGACGCACAGGTTCACATGTTAAACTTATTATAACCAGAGCCCGGAAAATCGGTAGCAAAACAAAACATTGTCGCAATCTAGCTAGTGTTAGAAACTTTTATTTATCGATATCGAGTATTTGTATATAAAAAAATAATGCCGAGTTCATTTAAAATATGCAAAGGAAGGGGTAAACTAAGGGATTGTTTGTTTGTTCTTCCACCTATACTACGATTTCTAATTCAAGACCAAAAAAACTACGACAGATACGTCACTGTCAAAATTGACAACATTTAAATGACATCTGAGTTTGTTTCTTGGCTTGCACCAAATGGACAATGTTACAAGTACAATACCAGATATTGTACCAAAAATCTCCGGTGTTTAAGTTTTTATTATCTCCTCTCGTAATTATGTAATAATAAATATTTCTAGTTATTTTGTTAAAACATAGAGTTAAAGTTACCAATAAATAAATTATCTTAGCGTGTTTAAAAATAAAAAGAAATTTACTATTGTAAAAATATTTTATTGTAGTGGCAACCTTGTGGTAGTTTTTTGGTCTTGAATTAGAAATCGTAGTATAAATCTCAACTATAAGAATGAATTTTATAAATTTGCGCCCTCACGTCGAGTGAAGTTGAACGGACATTTAGTATACATAAGTGGCTTTATACTGATTACTGTAACTGTTTACTTACTCCCAAAGAATGTTGAGAAACTAATGATTATCTACTCCAGTGTTTCTTAACCTGTGGTCCGCGGACCCCTGGGCGTCCGCGAGCACATGTATGGGGGTCCGCAGCCTTATCTACGGACTATTTAACAATCATAAATAAATGCCACCAAGTCTCATAATCGCTACGCACGCCGTGTTATTTATTGCTGTTTTTTTTTAATAAGGGGGTCCTTTAAATTGTGCTTGATTTCCTAAGGGGTCCGTGGACAAAAAAGGTTAAGAAACGCGGAGTAGATTCTACTCCTATCATTATCATACACCAAATAATATGCCATATGCTGCTGTGTGTACTGACGTGGATTTTGAAGAAGAAATTGCATCTGTGTCCATATAATTGTATCCAAAATTCACGTATTTTTTTATTATTAAATATTTATTTTACTAGGCGGATATTTTTTTCTTATATTACGCAATTATCGACATCGATAACAACAATTTTCTGGGCTCTGCTTATACCTTAACACCCGTCTTATTTCGTCGGGGTTTCAAAATGTATCACTACCGGCTTAAGACAGCGTTCGTTTTTACGACCACATTAGTTTTTATTGACCTTGATTGGTGCCGAAACCCATTTCTCTGCTCGCGACTGTCCATTGAGACGTGTGCTACGGTCTGCAACGCGAGGAAACTGAGAGTGCATTTCATTTATACCAGGGATCGGATACAGTTATTCGGCTACATACAAAATACTGTTATTCAATTTTGGTTTTACGCTTAGAGTCTGGCTAGCCAAATTGTTGTGGGTCATATATAAATATTTTTGGTACTATATGTTCCAGTTTTAACTTTCCGATTGAGTTGCACGCATAGTACTTATGTAATATTTTTGGTGATGAATTAATATTATGCATGGTGGTATTATAGAGCTAGGCCTTATTTACCCTAGGTACATTAAATTTTTCGCCTTGTATATGGTTAGAAAGTGTAAACATATGTTTCTCGTTGACTGTATCGTACATAGTGGTAGAAATTATGTGAGCTGACTATGAATGCACGACAACATACTCGTATAACTTATTTTCTTAGGTACCGACGTAGGTCTGCATAGAAAATCAGAAATATTTTCTAGTATCAAAACTATAATTCCTACTACACATAGTGTGACCAGCCGCAGTTTTTTAAATTTCCCGCCAAAACTTTGGTACCTAATATTTCATTAGCCAGACTATATTATTAGACATTTTTAACCTCAAGACGAAAAAAGAGGGGTGTTATAAGTATAACATGTGTATATGTATGTCTGTGTATCTGTGACGAAGTGGAGTCTTATTAATAGGATCCCGTTATTTACCCTTTGGGTACGGGACCCTAAAAAGTTATTATGAATCATTGACGGATGAGTTCACAATCAGAAGTGTAGCAGCCACTGCGGTAATCCTCAATCGATGCTGGCGGCGCGCCAGCGGCGATGCGGTGAGCCAAGACGCAAAGATACTCGTGATTGCCTTATTACGTTCCTAATAACGATTAATTAACTAATTAATGAGTGTTAGCGATTTTCAAACAGACGTTTGGAAATGATTTCGTATGTCTGGATATTTCGATTTCTGGACCAATCTTTGAGCTTCATATAAATTCCTCCAATAGTTTAGACGTAATTTAGTGAAGTTCCAAACATTTTCGCTTACTACAAGTTTGGGGTTCATGGAATCGTATCTGTGAGCAATTGATGGATGGTCAAAGAAAAGTACATTTAGCTACAAAAGCTTGTCATAAAAATAAAAATTCAATTCACTTATTTTTTTATTTGGATACTAATATAATTACTATATAATTTCATTAAATACTATTTATATAACACAATTTACAAACAACACTTTCACTTATTTAAGGCACCTTATCCGTTTAAAAACGTTAATTGTTTTAGTTTTTTCTCTATGACCGAACATGTTTCTTAACATATTATCAATGTTACTACTTAGAACAGGGCTATTGCGATTAATTGGTATATATTTGAAACCTACAGTTTAAGTTTTTCATTGATTTTTTTGCTTCAATAATTACTCGAAATTGACAAAATTCACGCAGAAAACTCTTTTTTTTTATCTTATTTTCCATTGTACGCAATGAAAGCATGAAATAACTATGTTACCATCTAGAACTCAGGGCAAAGTATTATTCACTTCAAAACGTTTTTTTTTTTCAAAGGAATAAGGCCTCTTAATGACAGTAGAAATGGGACTGTATTTATTGTTTGTTATTAAGTCTCTCATGCGTTATTTAGTAAATAAACCGGTGATGCGCCGCGAAAATATTCCGGTGTGGGTTCGTTCAAGTCCTATTTATAAACGCGAACGGTAGGTTAAGGACGGTGGCGTCACTCGAACAGATGTTGGCTGAGAGAGAATGCTGCGATTCGGTGTGGTCGAAAATATGTACAAATATGTACGTGTATTTGTACATATTTTCGAAGGGGCAAAAGTATGGAAACAAGCTTATATTACAATACAAAGCTGAGATTTCCTTACGGAATAAAGTACAATGTAAACATTTAAAAAATATGAAATATGTAATGTCTCACTTTTTTAATGTTATTGCCATTGATACAAAGATCAAAGCAAAAAGGCGGCAACTAATCAATGACGTAGAAAGTCTCACAGACCGGAGTGTCATACCTTATTTTCTTATCAATCAGGGTTCGGAAATTCGGATCGATATTTATCTAAACTTTGGCGGAGGCTTTGTTATTCGGTCGTATGTATAGGCGGCCTTGTTTGACGTATGAGTGAGATAGCAATAGGATTTTGTCAACTTTAGGTAATTATCGATCCGAATTTCCGAACCCTGCTTATCATCGTCGTCCTTGACGTATCCATCAATGGCGAAACCTGGCGACATGACCTTCATGAGCGTCGGACATGTGCACGAATGTGGCTTGCGAAACAGAATTTGCTTTTGAAGGTTCTGTTACAAGGCGCACAATGCAACTCACCTTTATCATACGTGTAGTTGTGCGTTGCCTGCGTCGTATTTTGGGTATCTCGTCGAAGGATCGAGTCACAAACGAGAAGGTGCTCAGTATCGCACGCTTGCCTAGCATCGCAGCAACCTTAAAACGAAGTCGCCTGCGTTGGCTCGGGCACGTGCAAAGGATGGAACCATCTCGTTTGCCACGTATAGCTCTCTTGAGTGAGATTGCTGATGCTAAGCGACCCATTGGACGACTTATGTTACGCTTTAAGGACAGCGTAAAGCGTGACATGTTATCCTCCAAAATTGACACCCAACACTGACCTTTGCAGGAAGACTTTGTGCGATGGTGTGGGTGCGCATGATGAAGTATGGTATGCTTCTCTTTCCCATAAGCGTGACTTGAGACACCTGCGCGCAACTCTTCCACCTTCACCGACTGGCGCAACATTTTTAAGCCAAATATGCGGCCGAGGCTGTCGCTCACGAATCGGGCTACCGAGTCACGTTTTAAATCATCTTTTATGGATGAAAGAGGCCAATGATGATGATGATGATGATGAAGTCTCCATACCATGATCCAGTCTACTTGTCGACAGCCTGGGGATATAGACTCACCTGCTGGGCGTGAGCTTGCAGACGGAGCGCTGCAGCGAGTCCAGGAGAGGCCCGACGGCCCCTCGCTCGGTGCTCAGCGCTCGAGCACATTCTAGAAGCTCGCTGAGCCTGGGGATATAGACTCACCTGCTGGGCGTGAGCTTGCAGACGGAGCGCTGCAGCGAGTCCAGGAGAGGCCCGACGGCCCCTCGCTCGGTGCTCAGCGCTCGAGCACATTCTAGAAGCTCGCTGAGCCTGGGGACATAGACTCACCTGCTGGGCGTGAGCTTGCAGACGGAGCGCTGCAGCGAGTCCAGGAGAGGCCCGACGGCCCCTCGCTCGGTGCTCAGCGCTCGAGCACATTCTAGAAGCTCGCTGAGCCTGGGGACATAGACTCACCTGCTGGGCGTGAGCTTGCAGACGGAGCGCTGCAGCGAGTCCAGGAGAGGCCCGACGGCCCCTCGCTCGGTGCTCAGCGCTCGAGCACATTCTAGAAGCTCGCTGAGCCTGGGGACATAGACTCACCTGCTGGGCGTGAGCTTGCAGACGGAGCGCTGCAGCGAGTCCAGGAGAGGCCCGACGGCCCCTCGCTCGGTGCTCAGCGCTCGAGCACATTCTAGAAGCTCGCTGAGCCTGGGGACATAGACTCACCTGCTGGGCGTGAGCTTGCAGACGGAGCGCTGCAGCGAGTCCAGGAGAGGCCCGACGGCCCCTCGCTCGGTGCTCAGCGCTCGAGCACATTCTAGAAGCTCGCTGAGCCTGGGGACATAGACTCACCTGCTGGGCGTGAGCTTGCAGACGGAGCGCTGCAGCGAGTCCAGGAGAGGCCCGACGGCCCCTCGCTCGGTGCTCAGCGCTCGAGCACATTCTAGAAGCTCGCTGAGCCTGGGGACATAGACTCACCTGCTGGGCGTGAGCTTGCAGACGGAGCGCTGCAGCGAGTCCAGGAGAGGCCCGACGGCCCCTCGCTCGGTGCTCAGCGCTCGAGCACATTCTAGAAGCTCGCTGAGTCTGGGGATATAGACTCACCTGCTGGGCGTGAGCTTGCAGACGGAGCGCTGCAGCGAGTCCAGGAGAGGCCCGACGGCCCCTCGCTCGGTGCTCAGCGCTCGAGCACATTCTAGAAGCTCGCTGAGCCTGGGGACATAGACTCACCTGCTGGGCGTGAGCTTGCAGACGGAGCGCTGCAGCGAGTCCAGGAGAGGCCCGACGGCCCCTCGCTCGGTGCTCAGCGCTCGAGCACATTCTAGAAGCTCGCTGAGCCTGGGGACATAGACTCACCTGCTGGGCGTGAGCTTGCAGACGGAGCGCTGCAGCGAGTCCAGGAGAGGCCCGACGGCCCCTCGCTCGGTGCTCAGCGCTCGAGCACATTCTAGAAGCTCGCTGAGCCTGGGGATATAGACTCACCTGCTGGGCGTGAGCTTGCAGACGGAGCGCTGCAGCGAGTCCAGGAGAGGCCCGACGGCCCCTCGCTCGGTGCTCAGCGCTCGAGCACATTCTAGAAGCTCGCTGAGCCTGGGGATATAGACTCACCTGCTGGGCGTGAGCTTGCAGACGGAGCGCTGCAGCGAGTCCAGGAGAGGCCCGACGGCCCCTCGCTCGGTGCTCAGCGCTCGAGCACATTCTAGAAGCTCGCTGAGCCTGGGGATATAGACTCACCTGCTGGGCGTGAGCTTGCAGACGGAGCGCTGCAGCGAGTCCAGGAGAGGCCCGACGGCCCCTCGCTCGGTGCTCAGCGCTCGAGCACATTCTAGAAGCTCGCTGAGCCTGGGGATATAGACTCACCTGCTGGGCGTGAGCTTGCAGACGGAGCGCTGCAGCGAGTCCAGGAGAGGCCCGACGGCCCCTCGCTCGGTGCTCAGCGCTCGAGCACATTCTAGAAGCTCGCTGAGCCTGGGGATATAGACTCACCTGCTGGGCGTGAGCTTGCAGACGGAGCGCTGCAGCGAGTCCAGGAGAGGCCCGACGGCCCCTCGCTCGGTGCTCAGCGCTCGAGCACATTCTAGAAGCTCGCTGAGCCTGGGGATATAGACTCACCTGCTGGGCGTGAGCTTGCAGACGGAGCGCTGCAGCGAGTCCAGGAGAGGCCCGACGGCCCCTCGCTCGGTGCTCAGCGCTCGAGCACATTCTAGAAGCTCGCTGAGCCTGGGGATATAGACTCACCTGCTGGGCGTGAGCTTGCAGACGGAGCGCTGCAGCGAGTCCAGGAGAGGCCCGACGGCCCCTCGCTCGGTGCTCAGCGCTCGAGCACATTCTAGAAGCTCGCTGAGCCTGGGGACATAGACTCACCTGCTGGGCGTGAGCTTGCAGACGGAGCGCTGCAGCGAGTCCAGGAGAGGCCCGACGGCCCCTCGCTCGGTGCTCAGCGCCCGAGCACATTCTAGAAGCTCGCTGAGCCTGGGGACATAGACTCACCTGCTGGGCGTGAGCTTGCAGACGGAGCGCTGCAGCGAGTCCAGGAGAGGCCCGACGGCCCCTCGCTCGGTGCTCAGCGCTCGAGCACATTCTAGAAGCTCGCTGAGCCTGGGGATATAGACTCACCTGCTGGGCGTGAGCTTGCAGACGGAGCGCTGCAGCGAGTCCAGGAGAGGCCCGACGGCCCCTCGCTCGGTGCTCAGCGCCCGAGCACATTCTAGAAGCTCGCTGAGCCTGGGGACATAGACTCACCTGCTGGGCGTGAGCTTGCAGACGGAGCGCTGCAGCGAGTCCAGGAGAGGCCCGACGGCCCCTCGCTCGGTGCTCAGCGCCCGAGCACATTCTAGAAGCTCGCTGAGCCTGGGGACATAGACTCACCTGCTGGGCGTGAGCTTGCAGACGGAGCGCTGCAGCGAGTCCAGGAGAGGCCCGACGGCCCCTCGCTCGGTGCTCAGCGCCCGAGCACATTCTAGAAGCTCGCTGAGCCTGGGGACATAGACTCACCTGCTGGGCGTGAGCTTGCAGACGGAGCGCTGCAGCGAGTCCAGGAGAGGCCCGACGGCCCCTCGCTCGGTGCTCAGCGCCCGAGCACATTCTAGAAGCTCGCTGAGCCTGGGGACATAGACTCACCTGCTGGGCGTGAGCTTGCAGACGGAGCGCTGCAGCGAGTCCAGGAGAGGCCCGACGGCCCCTCGCTCGGTGCTCAGCGCTCGAGCACATTCTAGAAGCTCGCTGAGCCTGGGGATATAGACTCACCTGCTGGGCGTGAGCTTGCAGACGGAGCGCTGCAGCGAGTCCAGGAGAGGCCCGACGGCCCCTCGCTCGGTGCTCAGCGCTCGAGCACATTCTAGAAGCTCGCTGAGCCTGGGGATATAGACTCACCTGCTGGGCGTGAGCTTGCAGACGGAGCGCTGCAGCGAGTCCAGGAGAGGCCCGACGGCCCCTCGCTCGGTGCTCAGCGCTCGAGCACATTCTAGAAGCTCGCTGAGCCTGGGGACATAGACTCACCTGCTGGGCGTGAGCTTGCAGACGGAGCGCTGCAGCGAGTCCAGGAGAGGCCCGACGGCCCCTCGCTCGGTGCTCAGCGCTCGAGCACATTCTAGAAGCTCGCTGAGCCTGGGGATATAGACTCACCTGCTGGGCGTGAGCTTGCAGACGGAGCGCTGCAGCGAGTCCAGGAGAGGCCCGACGGCCCCTCGCTCGGTGCTCAGCGCTCGAGCACATTCTAGAAGCTCGCTGAGCCTGGGGATATAGACTCACCTGCTGGGCGTGAGCTTGCAGACGGAGCGCTGCAGCGAGTCCAGGAGAGGCCCGACGGCCCCTCGCTCGGTGCTCAGCGCTCGAGCACATTCTAGAAGCTCAGTCAGCGCCGACCGGCACAGCTGGCTCTGGGAGTCCACGTTCCGGTGGGCGTTGATGGCCTGGGGATGACACATGTGTTACGAAACTCACTACCAATTTACATAATTAGGCATCGGACGTCTGATAGAACAGTAACACTTTAAAAGCTAAGGAGCCGATAATTAACATTAATATACATTTAATACTCATACTCATAAATGTATTTAGTTCACAATTTTAATTTTATAGTCAAGGACAAAGATAGAAGAAAATACAAAGACCTGATTTGTGTAGGCATTGTTTTTCCGTAATCATAAAATACGTAAATATTTGGGTTACCTATCTGAAACACAAATTTTTGTCCCCCGTGTAACGTTTCGCCAAATTTTCATTTTCAATTTCAGAATAATTATAAAACAAACCTAAACTACAGGGTTCTTTAAAAATATGTTTACAAAATCCTTAAAATACCACGGGTTTCAGGAAAAAAATCATTCCGGACAAATAAAAATATGGCGAAACGTTATAGAGGAAACAAAAATTAGTGTTTCAGATATGTTACCGAATATTAGGGACATTTTCCATGCTTTCTGGACTAAATTGGTTTATATATTGTTTGAATATCCAGTTATGATTAAAAGATGCATGAAATCGATTAGTTAAATCTAGGAGTTTGTTGTAATATTGTATTTTATTTTATTTATAATTTTAGTCATTTAATGCTTGGGAATGTTAACTATAATAACCATAAAAGCAGTTTCGAATGAAACTAATGAATAAGTACTTAGTTACTCGTATAGATACACATGTTAAACTTATAACACCCCTCTTTTTTCGCCGAGGGAAAAAGTGAGCTAAAAGAGGGACTTACGGTAGGATTCCCAGCGGCCTGTTGCGCCGCGTGCGTGACCAGTGCCAAGGTTTCCAAGACGGTGCGAGCATGCTCCATGAGCTCTCCCGATGATGAAGACGACGTCATGTTGGAGGCTGCGCCGATGGTTGCCGATACCAGCGGCTCGCAGTATGAAACCTGGAGGGAAAAATAAATGCCAGTTGCTGGTAAAATGCGTGCGTCTGTTTTATTTGAAATGTGACATCATTTTATGCAAATAAAGGACCTTCGGATTGAGGCTCCTTATCCGTTCAAAAATGCTGATTGTGTTAGACATTTCTCTCTACGATCAAACATGTTTCTTAACATATTATCAATGTTACTGCGAACAGGGCTATTGCAATTTATTGGTATATATTTTTTTCATTGATAATTTCTGTTTCAAAAACTACTCGAAATTGATAAAATTCACGCAAAAAAACTGTCTTATATTTCAACTTTGTTTCGAATGCACGAAATGAAAGGCTGAAATAACTGTGTTGTTATCCAGAACTCAGGGAAAAGTATTATTCACTTGGTCATAACATGAAAATAATAATTTTTAATCGGAATAAGGCCTCCTAAAAATTATAATGGGTTGGCCTTGTAGAAAAAACGAAACTACAAGGATTGCTTCCAGAATCTCGTGCGTTAGATGCGCTATGTAATATTTACCAGTTGTACAACGGCATGTCCCAGGTTCTCTGCCTCTCCCTTAGCCGCCACACGAACGGGCTCGATTCGTTCCAGCATTTCGGTGGTGCTGTTCTCTATCTGTTCTAGGTAACCTGAAAGAAAAATCAATATAAGAACATATTAAAGTACTAAGGGGCGGCCGCAACTTCGTTCACGTTTTTTTTCTTTACTGTAGACGGGTAAAATGTATCCTATAACCATCTTTGGATGTGCAGCTATCCCTGTACCAAAATTGGTAAAAAAATGTCCTGTCGTTTCGGCGTGATAAGAGGACAATGTAAATCATGACCAAATAGATTGAATTATTTATTTAGAGTTTTAATTCTTTTTACCAGCGAATTATTTATTTGACTTTTAATGTTTTAGCAAAGGATTCATTTATTGACCAATTAATGTTAATTTTTTTTTAATAATCACCATTTTTTCCTAAGGGCATGTATTATTGTTTTACCTGTGTATTTTATAATGTTTGAATTTTTTTAAACTAATACTTTTAAATTACAAGTAAGCGATTTGGTGGATTTGGAATTTGGTGGTTGTCTGGAAGAGATCGCTATTCAGCGATAAGACCGCCTGTTGTTTACCTCTGCCTGTTATTTGAATGTATGTCATGTTGTGTTGTATATTCCTTGATGTTGGAGGTGTGCAATAAAGAGTATTTGTATTGTATTGTATTGTAAACTATAAACTTATTTTGAAATGTTGACTAATAAATGAACGAATCTCCAAGAAGTTACCCAGGGCAAGGATTATACATATGGATTGACAACCTCATACAAAAAAACGTACTCCAGAAGAAAGCTCAAATACCGTCTTATTTCTAGATGGCGCTGATTATAAGACGTAGATGCGCAATGTTTTATTAAAACACATAATAGATGTCATTGTTGCTAAGCGTTATACCAAAAAGAGACAGCGTGGTATCTGTATAGTTCTTAACTAGATGGCGCTGAAACTACTCGTGTTGATTTCTTAATCACGAATAATCAAGCAGACTGCACGTCTAGCATTAACTTTGACACGCGACTCATGTCGCGCGAGATAGCATCATCCGTCACTATCTCATAGTACTGTACAGATAGAGACAGGTAGTATATCTCGCGCGAGAAAGAGTCGCGTGTCAAAGTTATGCTAGCCGTGATCGTTATTGAATAGGTACAGCCAACGTCATAAGTCATAAACGTACGTCCGTACCAAAGACCGTCCGTACTTTCCTAGCGCTCCAATGATATCATATCTATATCATACATTAGCCAGAACTACCTATACGACAACCCGTTCAGAAATTCGTGGTCATTTATGTTCGTCTTATTACATTGAAATAAGTAGGTAATCAAAAGTTTACCTGATCTCACGGAAAAAGAGAGATGGCAAACTCATTGCGCAGTAATGACTACTATGCAATGAGTTTGACACGACTAATCTGTACGAGAGATTAGGTATACCTATATTTATAATTATTACCCTTTGCATTAAACAATTTTAAGTAGGTATTACATAAGTACCCGAGTATATTAATACTACGAGTACTAATACTGGCTTAGATAGTAAATAATACATTCTGCTAGTTATTTTTATTGTATATCTTTATTATGAACAATGATCAACGAAAGCACACCAAAATTTTAACACACTTTAACAACATACGGCACACTATAAAGTTCAATATGAAGAAGTAATTATAAATACTAGTTAAGCCCATTTTATTCCAATTGGTCTTTGGTCAAAATATCTCACTTCATCATATACAAAAATCGCTGAATCGCGATTATTTCTGCTTTAATTTGACGTAAGCCATACTTATATAGGTAGCCATAATATGACTCCTCAATTTCAATCTTTTGTACCGTTAAATGCCCCCTCATGTGTTCCGTACTGAAAGAAACTTTAGGAATCTTTAATCAACACTTTAAGCACGCCAAGAATAGAGTTTTCTCTACGAATAGAGTCTTCTTTAAACCTATTTTTTTCTTCAGCATATATTTCTAAAAGCTTTCGCTTCCGTCTTTCTTTTGGCGTTATGCCTCTACTACCATACCAGTGAGATTTTAATTCTGGTTCATTGCATTACAGATGATTTCAACTGAAAATTCAAATTCCACCCATAATTTAATAATAAAATTCAGCGCTTTAGATGCAAAACTTCAATACTTTCTAAAATTAGTATTTGCTTTGGCATAACATGTCATTCATTACCTAAAAAATATAGAACCTATATGAATTTGATGTAATAGCATGGCAGCACGCTATTTAAGCCTTTTCTTAAACTGTTAAAACTAAGCAATCTTGTGATGCTAACCTTGTCAGAATAAAATAATGTTCTTACAATGAAGGTTTAGGATTGTCATTTGAAAACTATTTATTAACCAGTCATAAATTTTGATAATAAACCTCCCTTAAGCGGAACGTAAATCGAAAATAGCAAAACTATATTACAATAAGCATCAATCAAAAACTAATGACATTTTCATGACGTTACATTCAAACTGAAAGAGACAAAACATCATTTGACAGTATATCACACTTACCTATAGCACTATGGCCAGTACATGGCCAGGCTTACTTCAAAAGCTTGACTTGAAATATTTCATCCATAATAAATACTTAATCAACCATAAAAGCCTTAAAAGCGAAAAATTACCCTCAGTGAAAAAACTTCTCAACATATCAAAAATTGTAAAAGCACAACGTGGAAACGCCCTCTATTGTCAACAAGGTATAACATTACGACACTTACAAAACTCTGCAAAAGTTGTTAATTATGAACACCGTTCTATTTCGTTTATGTCGCTACTGAAACGCCGTTTTAATTCATTTTGATACATACGGAGGCATCTAGTTCCCCGACGATAAAATCTTTATCGGCGTACGCTTCTTACTATGAACATCATACTTCCTTACCTTTTATCTTCCTTGCCCAGGGTTATAAAGATAAAGATAAATTTATTTTGTTAAACATAGGTAAGTAACATGGTAAATATTACATGATTGTTGTACCCTATTATTACCCTACGCCTACGCGTACAATTTTTTTTAATCATTTTTATAATCATGTTATGGTTATGGTTATGTAGTTACCTTGTAGCGAGTCGGTCTTCATCTGCGGCAGCTCCTGCGCGACGGCCTGCAGGCCCGCCTGGTCCAGCGCGCGCCGCTGCCGCCCGAGCGTCTCCAGGGCGGCGGCGCATTCCCTCTGCCCTGGGGCTTTCTCCCTGGAAAAATTATACTCGTCTCAGCCTTTTTGTCCCATTTTCTGAGAATGAATTCTCAATCGGGGTCGGCTACCTAAATCCCAAGATGTGGCGTAGGCACTAGTTTTTACGAAAGCGACTGCCATCTGACCTTCCAACCCAGAGGGGAAACTAGGCCTTATTGGGCTTAGGTGGTTTCCTCACGATGTTTTCCTTCACCGAAAAGCGAGTGGTAAATATCAAATGACATTCCGTACATAAGTTCCGAAAAACTCATTGGTACGGGCCGGGTTCGAACCCGCGACCTCCGGATTGAAAGTCGCATGCCCTAACCACTAGGCTACCACCGCTTCTATTATAAAAATTATACTCGTCTAAACGTCGCAAAATAAAAAAGAAACCCAGGTTCAAACCTCGGTGCCGTTAATTAGCCTTATAAATTCTGAATTAAGGGTTAATAATGCTAATATTTAGGTAGGTACGTATGCTCATTATTGCCATATGAAAGCTGTTTGTAGTGCCTCTACCCCTGGGTCGGTCCGACACTTGTTATCTCTATCTTATCTATAAAATACGAAAAATGAACGAGCGAACGCAGTGAGTGAGGGCAAATATATCTGAGCGTCATAATAGCTTTTAGCCACGTGTTAAACACTCTGTTTTTCACTTAGATTGCGAAAATTGATGGCATGGCACCATGCGCAATAAATCACATATTTTTCAGACTATGACAAGCGGACCTAACTGATATATGTTACGTTTTGTTTTAATTATCATAGAAATTATGGTATGGTTTCTATTTAAGGGCTAAAACTACCCCCTTACCCCGAAATTAAAATGGCGTACACCCCAGGCCAAAAGTATGGAAACAAAGTTTATTCTTTGAATATTTAGTTTCCAATAATTATTTCTAGTGTGAATGTTAGTAACCGTTAGGCCTCCCCCAAAAGATAAAAAAAATAGAATATACACTATTAAAACATTTGCATATTGTAAAAATATATATATACTTTTACCTAACTCCGGGACAAGGTGCATGATGTCGTTTTTTTTATTGCCTTTTTACAAAATGTTGCACTGGCAATTTTCATAAGCAGAATTTGCGTTATTGACTTTAAAATGTTTATAATAATTTTAATATTGTGATTTTGTAAGTTATTCCGTAAGGAAATCACAGGTTTGCATAGTAATAAGCTTGTTTCCATACTTTTAGCCAGGGGTGTGCTTTATAAGCAGCAGAAGTGAAAAAGAGACAGTTTGAGTTAGACTTGCCACGAGATAGATGGGACTTACCTGACGTCTCCCAGCAAGGACTTGATGCTGTCGGAGACGGTCTTGCTGTGCGTGGCGAGCGCCTGCCACTGCGGCCTGGCATCGGGCGTCAACGCCAGCGCCTTGGCCGAGTCCAGCATCGAGCACGACGCCGAGATTATGCTCCTGCCAACAAAAACAACAATGGTGTATCTATTGATCTTCTTCTTCACGTGCCATCTCCATCCCGGATGTCGGCGACCATTTTGTCCATATCCCTTAATTTGGCAATGTAAACTCTTTGGCCATCTTTTTCTATTTTCTTGAAGAACGAGAATTGTTTGCTCTATTCAGCTTTAGGGAGACTTGAACTATCGACCTTCGTTTAATTTGTCAATTTAAGGAGTATGTCGAAATATCTTTAGTCATGTAAATAAGTCGCGTAAGTGAAAAGTGCGGCCGGTAATCCCAGCATATGATAAATGTATTCTTTTAAGGGGGGCAGAGGTAAACTTTTCCTTACGTAATGAATGTATGGGCCCCAACAACATCCACATGAGTATTTTCTCAGTCAGTCGTCATCATCATTCATCATATCAGCCGATAGACGCCCACTGCTCGACAAAGGTCTCCCTCAAACTTGTTCACCTCATCCGATTTCTGTCCGCGATCCTAATCAGATCATCATTCCATCAATTATATGACCGCTGCTGCGAGACAGTTACGTACCTGCCGCTGTTCAGTATGGAGGCCTGGTTGCGGCGCGCCTGCTGCGAGATCCTGGCGGGCACGGAGCTGAACTGCGGACTGTCTGCGAACTGGCACAGGCTGCGGACTGCGTCTTGCAGCGGCCCGGTTGCGTTTGCGCAGCGGGCGCGGTTCGCCTGCACAAATAGAAGGGTAAGTATAGCTCAACAGGAGATTTTACAATCCACGCCTTTTTAGTGGCAACGGCAATTTTTTGGTAACTGACGTTGAAAGTCGGTGAATGTCACTGATGTAAACAAAGAGGAAACAGGACTAAATATTCCGCAAATTTCAAGTATTTCTTTGCACAATAAAGCCAAAACTACCCAGTGATGAATGTCATGTTTTTCAGTATTTATTTCGCAAGAAGAACGAAGGATTGAGCAGCATTCCAGTAAATAATGTCTTGAATTTGGTTAATGACAAATCCTTGACAAATCGCCCTATTATCCCTGGGCCGGACCGACACTTGTTAGGCTTGTAGCTGTTGCATCTTGCCTACAAAACCTACCTCGCTGTAATCGCTGTCAAGCGCTTTAATCTCCTTGACAAGGGCTGCTGTAGAGTTAGCGACATCTTTAGCGGCTTGGACGAAGTGTCTCTAGTCTTATGACCCCATATGGTAACCTATCCTAGTGTGTCATTAGTCTCATACTGTGCTCACCTCGCTGTAACCGCTGTCAAGCGCTTTAATCTCCTTGACAAGGGCTGCTGTAGAGTTAGCGACATCTTTAGCGGCTTGGACGAAGTGTCTCTTGTCTTATGACCCCATATGGTAACCTATCCTAGTGTGTCATTAGTCTCATACTGTGCTCACCTCGCTGTAATCGCTGTCAAGCGCTTTAATCTCCTTGACGAGAGCTGCGGTAGAGTTGGCGACATCTTTAGCGGCTTGGACGAAGTGTCTCTTAGCCTGTGACTCCATGGTAACCTATACTACTGTGTCATTAGTCTCATACTGTGCTCACCTCGCTGTAATCGCTGTCAAGCGCTTTAATCTCCTTGACGAGAGCTGCGGTAGAGTTGGCGACATCTTTAGCGGCTTGGACGAAGTCTCTCTTCGCCTGCGGCTCCGTGTTAACCTATACTACTGTGTCATTAGTCTCATACTGTGCTCACCTCGCTGTAATCGCTGTCGAGCGCTTTAATCTCCTTGACGAGAGCTGCGGTAGAGTTGGCGACATCTTTAGCGGCTTGGACGAAGTCTCTCTTCGCCTGCGGCTCCGTGTTAACCTATACTACTGTGTCATTAGTCTCATACTGTGCTCACCTCGCTGTAATCGCTGTCAAGCGCCTTGATCTCTTTAACAAGAGCTGCGGTAGAGTTGGCGACATCTTTAGCGGCTTGGACGAAGTCTCTCTTCGCCTGCGGCTCCGTGTTAACCTATACTACTGTGTCATTAGTCTCATACTGTGCTCACCTCGCTGTAATCGCTGTCAAGCGCCTTGATCTCTTTAACAAGAGCTGCGGTAGAGTTGGCGACATCTTTAGCGGCTTGGACGAAGTGTCTCTTCGCCTGCGGCTCGGTGGTCTTGCCGGAGGCGACGCGGCACGCGTTGCAGAGGGCGCTGGTGTGCTTGGCGATCACCGTAGCGGCCGACAACACCTGTGGTCAAATTATAGGGATGAGAAACAGACAAAAATATTTGTTTGAATTTTTCCTGAATCGCAAAAATGGTAAAAGAGAAAGCTCACTTACGGTATAAGCAGTTTTAGATTGTATTATAACCTTTTCAACGCCACAGTAGGCTGTGACACCGCGTCGGCTACTTCCGTCGCAATTGTTTTCGTAAATTTTATGTTTAAACCTTTTAGACAAACGCTATGATCTCTGAAATCTGCCCCTCAACCCCCATAGTAATTACTATAAAATAGAGCATTTATGTATATATTTGTATGTCTGGCTTATACTGCACTTAAAGATCTATGTGGAAAGTAAGCAGTTTGGACGAGCAGTCTTATCGGGAAAGCAAACTGATGAGAAAAGTATAACGATGGAATAAGAACTTATTCGATAAGACAGAACCCATGGTACCGAATGTGAGAAAGGTAGCAAATTTATCACTCTAATTGTATTGGTATGTTTGTTACTTGCTGGACTTATTTTGATAAATTTTGGCATGAAGCCTAACTAACACCCTGGATTAACACATACGCTATTTCGATACCTTATTTTACACTCGTACTAATTACAATTATTTTGCCAATGAAATTTAAACCACATAGAGTTGTGCACTAACATCCTAATTGCAACAACTTTTCCCGCAAAGTTAGTACGATTGTGCTCTAAGGTATCGATTCGTTATCCTGAAAAAATGTAGTGTTCCTGTGGGATGAGCGGGGCAGCTAGATCCTGAAAAAATGTAGTGTTCCTGTGGGATGAGCGGGGCAGCTAGATCCTGAAAAAATGTAGTGTTCCTGTGGGATGAGCGGGGCAGCTAGATCCTGAAAAAATGTAGTGTTCCTGTGGGATGAGCGGGGTAGCTAGATCCTGAAAAAATGTAGTGTTCCTGTGGGATGAGCGGGGCAGCTAGATCCTGAAAAAATGTAGTGTTCCTGTGGGATGAGCGGGGCAGCTAGATCCTGAAAAAATGTAGTGTTCCTGTGGGATGAGCGGGGCAGCTAGATCCTGAAAAAATGTAGTGTTCCTGTGGGATGAGCGGGGCAGCTAGTGTACTATAATGACCTGTTGCTGGTCGCTGGTGGGGTCGGCGAGCGCCTGGCACGCCTGCTCGATGGCGACGGCCGCGCGCGCGAACTGCGCCTGGTCCACCAGCCCCGGCCGGCCCGCTACCGACGTCTCGTCCGACACTGCCACCTGACATCAAATCTAATTACTATGGGTACTAGACGACGATATACATGTATAGATAACATCCATGACCCATTAACAAATAAATAAATATCGGACAACAATCTAGATCAATCTAGTCCCACAGTAAGCTCCAGTAGGCTTGTGTTAAGGACACTAGATGACGATAAACATACTTCTACATACTTAAATACAAATAACATCCATGACCCATGAACAAATACTCGAGTTCATCACAGAATTATTTGCCCTGGATGGGATTCGAACCCAGGACCGCTAGCTCAGTAGGCAGGTGCACTACAAACTGTGTCAACCGCGACTTCATTTTAATTTTCCAAGAATAGGTAACGCTTACCATCGGATAATCGAACTAATATGGGGTTTTGACATTACTATATACAAAAGTAACAATAGCTTGGTTAAATCCAGGCTGATACATTGATCTGAGAGGAAGGAATAACCGCGGAAATGTTTTTTTTTCTAGTGCGAGAATCGCGGAAAAAGTGCCACAAAATCAGATATTGTAGAGATACTCGAAGGGATCTATCGATTCAGACGATGTATAATGATGATATCGCCTGGTGACAACAATAACTCAGTAAAATTTCTGACACTGCTCTTCGAAACCTGGTATCTAGTTAGTAATTTGATACTGAGATACGAGTTTTGTTTCAAGTTCCGGGGCAATCTGCCGAATCCTGCGCCAGATCAGACGACGCAACGGATCCACGCTGTTATGTCGCCTAAATCAAACTAGATTTCAGATGTTTTTTTTTTTATGGTATGGTTTAATTACTGGAACTGTGTAACTAATTTGAATAAATAAATAAATAAAAGTAGGTATTTGTTACTTAGTGTGTCTTGGTTGTGTTTGTGTAAATTACTAAATTTGCCGCTAGATGGCATTTTGTAATGCAAGTCAACTTCTGCATCGCGGTATCGTATGGCCAACGTGAAATGTATAAAAGGTTCGAGATTTTTTAATCCAAGAAAATTAGATTGCAATATATGGAAAAATTGGCAAAATGAAAGGACAACTTTTATCTATCAGGATATGTAGGTTATAGAGCCAAGTTTAATTTTATCTACTCTCCCCCCCCCCCTCTCAGGGGTGAGCGTCACCCCCCCCGCGCCCTCGAATGTGTCCCGGAGCGCGGTATTTTCCACTTTAGAAGAAAACCGTGTACGATACATACAAAGTGTATAAGAACGAAGTAATCCTGAATAAATTTACTATAAACCTTTCATACATACAAAAGCGATAGCACTTATACAATCAGCGCAATCTGTTACCAAATACTAACGTTTTTAATTATTGATCTTTTTTTTCTGCTAAAAGGTTAGTTATCTCAAAAACTGCACACTTCTCGGCCAAAATATGTATGACAAAAGTAAAGAATGGACAATGTTCTTTCTAAAAATGTATAATTTATTTCTGTTACTCTTTAATTTACCGTTGCAATGCTATTTTTAAAATTTAAGTCATTTGGCCATTATGCGAAATATAAATATTCGTACTAGTTAAACGGTGTTACTTGCAATACCATAGACTTCTTATATGTTTTTCTGTAATCTACAAGTATTGAACTATATTCTGTATTTTTTTTTTTTTTTAGCCTCACTATTTTAGGAAATAAGGGGTGTGTGGGAAAATCGTCAAGTTTTGCTCATTTTCGTAAATAACTTCAAAACCGTTTAATTTAGAATTATATAATACATATATTTGAGATGTTCATAATGTACCCTTTCATTTGATATGTCACACGATATACTATGCCATTTTTTTTTCTATTTTGCCCCCTAAACTGGCCCTCATGTCAAAATTTATTTATTTGCGTTACGTTACGTTACACGTCCATGTTTGGGTCATCAATTTACATACGTGTACAAAATTTCAACTCAATCGGTCCAGTAGTTTCGGAGAAAATTCGCTATGATTATAGTAGGATCCCTCGTGTGTCTATGTCAGTCCGTCCGTCGGTCATAGCCAATTTGCTCCGAAACTACTGGACCGATTGAGTTGAAATTTTGTACACGCATGTAAATTGATGACCCAAACATGGACGTGTAACGTAACGTAACGCAAATAAATAAATTTTGACATGAGGGCCAGTTTAGGGGGCAAAAAAAAAAAAAATGGCATAGTATATCGTGTGACATATCAAATGAAAGGGTACATTATGAACATCTCAAATATATGTATTATATAATTCTAAATTAAACGGTTTTGAAGTTATTTACGAAAATGAGCAAAACTTGACGATTTCCCCACACACCCCTTATTTCCTAAAATAGTGAGGCTAAAAAAAAAAAAAAAATACAGAATATAGTTCAATACTTGTAGATTACAGAAAAACATATAAGAAGTCTATGGCATTGCAAGTAACACCGTTTAACTAGTACGAATATTTATATTTCGCATAATGGCCAAATGACTTAAATTTTAAAAATAGCATTGCAACGGTAAATTAAAGAGTAACAGAAATAAATTATACATTTTTAGAAAGAACATTGTCCATTCTTTACTTTTGTCATACATATTTTGGCCGAGAAGTGTGCAGTTTTTGAGATAACTAACCTTTTAGCAGAAAAAAAAGATCAATAATTAAAAACGTTAGTATTTGGTAACAGATTGCGCTGATTGTATAAGTGCTATCGCTTTTGTATGTATGAAAGGTTTATAGTAAATTTATTCAGGATTACTTCGTTCTTATACACTTTGTATGTATCGTACACGGTTTTCTTCTAAAGTGGAAAATACCGCGCTCCGGGACACATTCGAGGGCGCGGGGGGGGTGACGCTCACCCCTGAGAGGGGGGGGGGGGGGGGGGGGGGGGAGAGTACATAAAATTAAACTTGGCTCTATAACCTACATATCCTGATAGATAAAAGTTGTCCTTTCATTTTGCCAAATTTTCAGCTAATCTTACTGAATTATTTAGGCAATGTGCACTGTAGAAACCATGTAGAAACCAAAGAGTATTATATCGGATATTGGGCCAAATAAAGGACTTGTAATGTAATATACATAGACAATTAAGAATGAATTGTAATTAATTATAATAATATTAAATTTGTAACATAATTGGAAAATTTTGCACACCTGCATGCAGGTCGAATATGCACGTACAGAATTGTACCTTGTGAGACCTTGTGTTTTTACCATATTCTGGCAAATAGAGAGATTTTGATTTTTGATTTGATTTTGATATCAACATGCTGTCAACCAACGATATATGGATGGATGCTCACCCAGTAGGCGGCTTGGGCGGAGCACTCCACCAGGCCGAGCACGGCGTCGGCCACGGTGCGCACGCAGCGCGCGAACTGCTGGTGCTCGGAGCGCTTCACTGCCGTCGCCATGCCCGACATGCCTTCACCTGCAGAATTTATTTATTTAATCGTATGGCAATATGTTTCATGCAAGCAATCAAAGAATGACTTTCAAATTGTTAAGCCAGGCATAGCATAGCCACTGAACATATCATCAAACGATGCCCACTTCACTCATACGCTGGATCTGCTGAGGACCTGTATTCTATGTCTCCTGACGCAGCCGCCTGGCTTAACCTGCAGAATAATGTTGCTTTAAGACGCCTTATTCCTTTTAAAATGCTGATCGTTTTAGACATTTTTCTCTATGATCAAACATGTTTCTTTACATATTATTGATGTTACTACCTAGAACAGGGCTATTGGGATTTATTGGTATATATTGGAAACCTACAGTTTGAATTTTTCATTGATAAATTTTGTTTCAAAAACTACTCGACATTGACAAAATTCACGCGGAAAATTAGTTATTTCAACTTATTTCCTACTGCACGCAATTAAAGCATGAAATAGATATGATACTACCTAGAACTCGGGAAAAAGTATTATTCACTTCAAAAAGTTGGATGAAATTATCAATATATTTGTCATAATATGAAAAAAAAAATTTTTTAAAAGGAATAAGGCCTCTTAAAACTTTTCTAAACCTGTATGCACTGTCGTCATAGATCTATCGACAACCCTAACTTTAAACAATTGACTCAAAAATCTAACCTCAAAGAAAAATTGAAATGCGTGGTGGTGGAAGAGATCGGGTATCGAACCCGGTACCTCTGCATTGCCGGTCCAGCGCGTTAACCTTTCCGCCACCCTAACTCCCAAACAACCTTTCGAGTTTTTCCTTATTATTTTGTGTGTCGAACTTTGTATTGTTTATTTGAAAGGCTTTATTTACACCTTAGCGACCTCTATGTGAATACGTGAATATTCAATCTTACCGCACTACTTACTCTACAGCAGTGAACGAGCAAGCGAGAGAGGGCGCTGTCATTGATAATTGTATGAATTGTTTAATATAAAAATTGCAGTGTCAAACATTACATGTTTCATAATGTAACCCAACTTTATTAAGGTTTTTTTTATGACACACACATGTAAACGCTAAAGTGTGCCAAAACCGTAAGGTATAGGTCTGCACAAGGCGGGAAAAGAAAATTCTCTATGTGTGTGTCTTTTTAAAGCTACAGAAAAATCTATAACTTTTTCTAGACCTTATAATAACCTATAAAAAAATCCAGCTTTTTGTTTAATTACCAGCATTCCCCATTACGGGAACTCAATAAGTCAACGTGATGCATTAATTTAGCTGTTAGTACTTATTTTTTTATCAAGACAAACGTTTAAAATCACACCAATATTTTGGATGAAAGTTTGCGAGTTTGTTTGCATGTTTGTTACTTCCTTTGATAAAATCTTGATATATTGAAAAATAAAATACTGTTCGCAGTAATGCCGCGTGGCGCTGCACGTAAATAAATAAATCGTGATAATAAAAGGTAACTAGATGACATGAAATGAAATGAAATAATTTATTCAGTAAGTACCCAAGCAGCACATTAGTGAATTTTGCAGCTTATCTTATAGCTTTAAGTTCTAAATGAGTGGTTTAACAGTGTTTGATACAACTTATAGCTTTAAACACAACTCAAAACTGTATATGAGTTCATCCTATCACTTGTAGTTGCATAGGAGCGTTTTTTGTTTCTACTTTATTACGTATGGTGGGATAAAGTCGATTTTGCTACTTAAAGTTGCATGCAGGTTCAAATTGTCACTCAATAAGAAGCAATAGTGCTATATAAGGCCTTAAAATCACTTATAAGCAACTTTTACATATAAGTGGGAACATACCCTTATTTGGAACTAAAAGTTCCAAATGACTAGTACAATAGCGAATTATATCACCAATAGTGGCTAAAGGGATAATTTTACGGCTCTTTTGGAACCAAAAAATATTGCAACTTTAAGGCCTAAGAAGTACCTTATTGCCACTCCAACGCATAAATAGGTCTCAGTAGGAGGTTCTTGGAACCAAAAGCAGTTATTTTCACTTATTTCAAACCACTAACGAACTAAAAGTTCTATTATAGTTCCTATTTGCGCCTTGTCAAAATATATTTAATAGTCTTGCTTGTTTAATAGTCTACAAAAGAGCAAATAATTACTATTGGTAATATCATTCACTGCTTTGCCACTCGCAAGATACAAATAAGTGATTATTAGACTTGATAGTTCCAAATAAGGAACAAATAAGTGAAAATAAACACTGTAGGATCTTTTTTGTTTCGCCATGTTTACAAATGGAAGCCTATGAAAATTGATTATTTTAACCAGAATTTTATCACACTCACGCATAATCATAGACTTTTGATAGTTGTGACGATGTTACTTTAACATTGTACGTAACCTACAATCATTAGGTCAGGTTTTTAACAGTTTTATTTCTTATCAGTATCTATTCCTTATTTAATTTAGCACTCTCTTTTTTAATATTCCTGATCAAATGAAGGGCGCGTCGAAATTTACAAAGAAAACATAATATAGTTTCACAGTAAAAAAAAAATCGCAAGAATTTCGTGCTTATTTCAATGCTTGTATAACGTAAAGTTTTAATCACAATCAAACAGTCATATAAATCCAAAATGAATATGGCAGATCACGTATTACATTTAATAAAACACAATTTGACAGTTGCCTTGCCACTCAAAGATAATTTTGGCGACTCATTTATCACTCATTGACCGAACTGAAATGTTTTCATTCGTTCACTGCGCATAACTTTCACCCATAGTTCTAATTACCACTTAAGGTAATTGTGAGATCTCTTATGGATTCTATTTAGCACCAAAAATAGGCTGCAATTTTTCTCCTTTTGGTTCTATACTGGTGGCATAAGGGTTCTTGCCACCTATATAGCACTTAGTCATGGTGTTAAATTTCACTTAAGCATCTAATTAGATATGATATACGAGCTATTTAGACCCTGTTGTGCTACTTGGGTAGGCCACAGGGGCACTTTTACAAGTCAGATTGTGAATTTACCGGCATTTCGCAAGAGGAGACCGCTGTTGAGAAGAAAGCCGAAAGAAACTCACCAGTAAGTAATTTTTTCGTAAATAATACTAAAAACAATTACATGATACATTTGTGTTATAACTAATTACACTGGCACTCGTAAAGGAGATGTATAGATACTCCAAATCAATGTTAAGTAGGAACATTAAAATAAAATTCTAACTATAAATTTAAAATATTAAATATACCCAGAGATGTATAAATCTAGTTATAATAGTCCAAGCATATACTTACTGAGAGCCTTGCTGTGGCCGACGCAGGCGTCGACATTAGCGAAGTATGACAGCTCGCTGACGGGCTGAGAGGGAGCGTCCAGCAGAACCCTGGAACCTTCGATGCTGCGGATGGCGGCCGCGCACTCCTTCTGACCTGGCGCCGCTTCCGTGCAGACGTCCACCTGGAGAAATTATAAACGTTACATTTCTATTCACTCGACAGAGGATTCTACAGTAAAAACGTTACGTTTTCGTAATAAGTTCTACAGTGTATAAAGTAGACAGGTTTCTAAATGTTTAGAATGAAGCTAATAATTTTAAAATAAAATGGTTCAGGCAGGGTTCGAACCTGCGTTTCCAACGGCTTCCCGGGCCAACATGGCGTCCTACCTATTAGACCTTGGACCTGATGCGAGAGCAATTGATTATTTCAACCAGTTGCTTCTTGCATGCCTTACGGTGCATCGTAGCCGTTTGGTTTACGTTAGCAGACTTACTCTGCTTTCATAAAAAAAATTGATAAGTATGTGGCCAAAAAAATTGTGACTTGCTTTTATAACCGACTGTTCAATTTGCTCACTGATACGATTCTAAGGAGCCCAAACTCGGTAGCATTGCTTTAATTATAGTGTTACGAAGTCCACCTTCCGGCTCCATCATCATCATATGGTATTGTCATCAATGCTAAGCAGGTATGCAAAATTTCAGCTCAATCAGTTGAAGATATCTGCTTCAAAATTAAGTTGCAATTTTCCACCCGAACAAACATAGTTACATACATTGCAAGTTAAATAAAAGCTTTTAATCACAATAATATTATAAAGCCGAAAGATTGTGAATGTGTTTACAAACAAGTGTGTTTATGTGTATGTTTGTTACTCCTTCACGCTCAAACGGCTGGACAAATTTTGATAAATTTTGGTATGAAGGTAGCTGACACAATGGATTAACACATAGGCTACATTATATCCCGAAAAAGTGTAGTGTTCCCGTGAGATGAGAGTAACACTGCGCGGCCCAGCTAGTATTTTTCAAATAGTGGACTTACCAGTTTATTGATGCTTTCAGTGACAGCGCGCGCGGCGGCCGCTAGCTGGTTCCTGGCATTAGGTCGTGTCAGCTCTTGGCTCACAGACTTGGCAACAGTCAGGAGTTTCGAAGAATTGATGGTCACGGACTTCATGGAGTTCACCATCAGAGACTGGGTCTCACGGTCCTGTGAATAAAATGATAAATACATATTACAATTTATCTCGTTGGTAAATGCAAGATGATCGCATACGGAACGATTTTTCTACAAATTACAAAATAATTGTAATCGAACTGTTTAGAAATATGTTGATTCTCTTTTGTTTTGGAATACATTAAAATTGTGGGAATGAAAATGTCTTTGATCAACTTCAAATCACAACATCTGCTGTCTACCTGTCCCTAGTGACTTAGGCATTTTTTATGACCCCCACAATAGCAGTATTATTCTAGAAGACAACATTTGTAGTTGCCTTCAGCCATTTCCATCCTAACGCCAAGAAGTCGGTTCGAGGCGTCCCCGAACTGCCTAGAGCTTCTGGTGACTCTATCCCCTGAACAACATCTGATGATAAATAAATAAAATAAATAAATATCGGACAACCTCACACAAATCGATCTAGCCCCAAATTAAGCTCAAGAAGGCTTGTGTTATGGGTACTAGACGACGATGTACGATGCTGTTTGGACATCTTATATTCGTTCACTAACCTCAGTCTATCCACATTTTCATCGCGACGCCTAACAGTCTATTGAAGGCGTCTCCAAACTGCCTAGAATTATCTGTCAGAGCTTCTGGTGACTTTATCTCCTGTACCACTTCTCCTGTTGCTGTGTTGATACCTATAGCTGTTAACTAACCTCAGTCTGTCCAGCCATCTCCATCCCAACACTAAGAAGTCGGTTGAAGGCGTCGCCAAATGGTATAAAGTTATCGGCCAGGGCAGCTGATGACACTATTCCCTGGACCACTTCTGTTGATGCAGTGTTAAGACCTATATCTTATAACTAACCTCTGTCTGTCCAGCCATCTCCATCCCAACGCCAAGAAGTCTGTTGAAGGCGTCTCCGAACTGCCTGGAGTTGTCTGCTAAGGCAGCTGGTGACTCTATCCCCTGGACCACGTCTGATGATGCTGTGTTGAGACCGACGGCTGCAGCATTCAGTTCCGATTGCAGTTCGCTGTGAGACAATTAATATAAAATTAAAAACTGTCTGGCATCGTTGCTCCCAAACGGATGGACCAATTTGAGTGTCTTTTTTTAATCTAAAGACTTGTCCGTCGAGATGGTTCTTATTCTTAGCTATGTTAGGTGAAAGTAGGAGCAGTAGATTCCAAAATATTCAACTTCAATTGGAACAAGTGACAAGATCTCAGCCAATAATGAATCTAAGACATCCAAATATTGTAGTTATGTTCAGTTTTAGTAGCATTTTCTTTATCACTCATTGAATGAGGGTCTCATGATGCCCAGCTACTTGTGTCAGGGGTGTTTTAATTTTTTTTAATTTAGGTTATTATAGTAGACTAACTCATTCAGTTGTTCTCGGTAATACGGTTTCTCACGTTGTGTCTCATATTTTTAAGACTACAATTTTATTACTTTTCCATATTACGCTTAGAAACAGGACGCAATCATTGTTATTACATTTTTCCTAAGATTATTTTATTATTAATTTATTCATTATAAACTAGGACACAATGGAAAGGTTACTTTAATCTGGTGTCTAATAAAAAAAAAAAAACAAACGAATGGCTGAGCTTGACATTATTGACAGTTTATTTTTTTCGCGGATAGGTTGAATACTACAACTCTATGCAGGCACAGTTGTAGTAATTTTAAGTATTTTCTTATATTTCTTTACATAGTTACCGTACCATCGGGGTACTTTAACACTACAAGGTTACTTTATCCACCCATGAAAACCCATTTTATTTATTTAATAAATTTAAAAAAACGACACCTAACGCTTATACATAGACAGTTGAATCACGTGATGTTGTTTTAAAAAAATAATTAATGCAATACAATGGTTTTTATTTTTGGTGGACAAAGTTACTTTGTAGGGTCAAAGTACCCCGATGTTACGGTACCGAAAAATATACTTAAAGATTTTTTTAGGGTGAACACGACGCAAAGCTCTCTCGATCTCTTAATTTCCACCTGTTAGAAATATAAACTGTTGTATTGTATTTAGGCCCTTACCCGTAGCTGCGGTCGCTAGGCGGGAACTCTCCCATGTTCAAAATGTTCAGGGTCTCGGAAATGTTCTCCATCGCCGCATGGAGTTCTGAATGCGATGGTACTGCTTCCAAACTCGTGTTAAGATTCTGCAGATAAACATTAACATAAGACATTTTGTTATATCTACACATTTTTTGCACACATACAAAGTTTTCATTTTATTTTTAGGGTCCAAATTAAAAAAATTGGGCAAGTGCGAGCCCGACTCGCTTATGAAGGGTTCCGTACCTATACATATATATAATGTATAACAAGTTTTTTGTATGGGAGCCCCCTTAAATATTTATTTTATTTTATTTTTAGTATTTGTTGTTATAGCGGCAATAGAAATACATCATCTGTGAAAATTTCAACTGTCTAGCTATCACCGTTGTTGAGATACAGCCTGGTGACAGACGGACAGACGGACGGACGGACGGACGGACAGCAAAGTCTCAGTAATAGGGTCCCGTTTTTAGCCTTTGGGTACGGAACCCTAAAAAACACACGAAAACATATTCCTTTATCAATATTTTTGAGCCAGCGGTCCTGACTTCGAACCCTGACAAGAGCAAACATTAGTAGTTTAGGTCCCAATAGTTTAAGTTAGGTTTAATTATATCATAAGTTTCTTAAGGTTTAGCTATATACTTTTTATTTCGTTTTGTTTTTTCTCTAATAAAGTGTATTTTAATGTCTGAGACTCTCGGTAGTTTTCTATGTGAGATATGTATATGTTATGGATGGGATATGTGTGTATGTTACCTGGCTCACGTCTCTGGCAATAGACACGATGGAAGCAATGTCCACCTGCTCGGATGTCGATAGGTATGTCTTGACAGTCTCCACAAGCGTTAGAGAAGAGTGGAGGACCTCTCGTCCGGTGGATGTTAATCTGTGGAATAATGGTTTATTTTAATTGTTGAAACCTAATAATTGGTAATTTATGAAACACTAGCTGACCCGGCGAACTTTGTACCGCCTTAAAGTCGATAAATGTAGAGAAAAAAAAAGATAAAAAAAACTATCTTATGTCCTTCTCCTGGTTCTAAGCTACCTCCCCACCAATTTTCAGCCAAATCAGTTCACCCGTTCTTGAGTTATAAATAGTGTTAACTAACACGACTTTCTTTTATATTATAAAATAGATGTAATATCTCATTATTTTTAATGTAACACATTTTTTATAGTAAATAAACAATGCGAAGATCGACACACAAAACATACGAAAAAATTAGAAATGGGAAAAAGTGGTGGTAAGGTTAACACGTTGGAACGGTAATCCAGAGGCACCGGGTGCGATTCCCGGTTTGTTCGGGCAGGTTACGCATTTTTCTTTGTGCTTTGATCTTTGTATCAATGGTACTAATAATTATTCGAGACTTCTGGATGTTTTTGCATTGATATTTAGAAAGTATTTTTGAATGTGGTTTTCTTTGATCCAAATAGCTACCTTATTTTAGTAAATGTAAGTAACATATTATGGACCACTGTTTCAAACAAATTATTTTGACTTTTGACTTAGGCATCAACCACAATTGTAATGGGGATCTGTGTGTCTGTCTGTGGCAACGTAGCATCCAAACGGATGAACCAATTTTAGTGTGTTTTTTTTATAAATCTAAAGACATGTCCGTCGTGATGGTTCTTAGCTATGTTTGGTGGAAATAGGACCAGTAGTTTCCAAGATGTTTAGCTTTAATTGGAACAAGTGATAAGATCTCAGCCAATAATTAAGTTAACGATTCCAAATGCTGTAGTTATGTTTAGTTTTAGTAGCATTTTCTACATCACTCATTGAATGACGGTCTCATGATAACCAGCTGCTAGTGTCGGGGGTGTTTTAATTTTTTTAATTTAGGTTATAATGCTCACCTCGGAGTGTGTTCAGCGTTAGCGTGAGCGGCAGCCCTGACTCCCCCGGTGTACTCGCGTAAGGCTGCGGCCAGCGAGGCGGCGGCGGCGCCACAGCCGGCCGGCTCGGCGCGGCTCACACTCTAATGCTCACCTCGGAGTGTGTTCAGCGTTAGCGTGAGCGGCAGCCCTGACTCCCCCGGTGTACTCGCGTAAGGCTGCGGCCAGCGAGGCGGCGGCGGCGCCACAGCCGGCCGGCTCGGCGCGGCTCACACTCTAATGCTCACCTCGGAGTGTGTTCAGCGTTAGCGTGAGCGGCAGCCCTGACTCCCCCGGTGTACTCGCGTAAGGCTGCGGCCAGCGAGGCGGCGGCGGCGCCACAGCCGGCCGGCTCGGCGCGGCTCACACTCTAATGCTCACCTCGGAGTGTGTTCAGCGTTAGCGTGAGCGGCAGCCCTGACTCCCCCGGTGTACTCGCGTAAGGCTGCGGCCAGCGAGGCGGCGGCGGCGCCACAGCCGGCCGGCTCGGCGCGGCTCACACTCTAATGCTCACCTCGGAGTGTGTTCAGCGTTAGCGTGAGCGGCAGCCCTGACTCCCCCGGTGTACTCGCGTAAGGCTGCGGCCAGCGAGGCGGCGGCGGCGCCACAGCCGGCCGGCTCGGCGCGGCTCACACTCTAATGCTCACCTCGGAGTGTGTTCAGCGTTAGCGTGAGCGGCAGCCCTGACTCCCCCGGTGTACTCGCGTAAGGCTGCGGCCAGCGAGGCGGCGGCGGCGCCACAGCCGGCCGGCTCGGCGCGGCTCACACTCTAATGCTCACCTCGGAGTGTGTTCAGCGTTAGCGTGAGCGGCAGCCCTGACTCCCCCGGTGTACTCGCGTAAGGCTGCGGCCAGCGAGGCGGCGGCGGCGCCACAGCCGGCCGGCTCGGCGCGGCTCACACTCTAATGCTCACCTCGGAGTGTGTTCAGCGTTAGCGTGAGCGGCAGCCCTGACTCCCCCGGTGTACTCGCGTAAGGCTGCGGCCAGCGAGGCGGCGGCGGCGCCACAGCCGGCCGGCTCGGCGCGGCTCACACTCTAATGCTCACCTCGGAGTGTGTTCAGCGTTAGCGTGAGCGGCAGCCCTGACTCCCCCGGTGTACTCGCGTAAGGCTGCGGCCAGCGAGGCGGCGGCGGCGCCACAGCCGGCCGGCTCGGCGCGGCTCACACTCTAATGCTCACCTCGGAGTGTGTTCAGCGTTAGCGTGAGCGGCAGCCCTGACTCCCCCGGTGTACTCGCGTAAGGCTGCGGCCAGCGAGGCGGCGGCGGCGCCACAGCCGGCCGGCTCGGCGCGGCTCACACTCTACTGCTCACCTCGGAGTGTGTTCAGCGTTAGCGTGAGCGGCAGCCCTGACTCCCCCGGTGTACTCGCGTAAGGCTGCGGCCAGCGAGGCGGCGGCGGCGCCACAGCCGGCCGGCTCGGCGCGGCTCACACTCTAATGCTCACCTCGGAGTGTGTTCAGCGTTAGCGTGAGCGGCAGCCCTGACTCCCCCGGTGTACTCGCGTAAGGCTGCGGCCAGCGAGGCGGCGGCGGCGCCACAGCCGGCCGGCTCGGCGCGGCTCACACTCTAATGCTCACCTCGGAGTGTGTTCAGCGTTAGCGTGAGCGGCAGCCCTGACTCCCCCGGTGTACTCGCGTAAGGCTGCGGCCAGCGAGGCGGCGGCGGCGCCACAGCCGGCCGGCTCGGCGCGGCTCACACTCTAATGCTCACCTCGGAGTGTGTTCAGCGTTAGCGTGAGCGGCAGCCCTGACTCCCCCGGTGTACTCGCGTAAGGCTGCGGCCAGCGAGGCGGCGGCGGCGCCACAGCCGGCCGGCTCGGCGCGGCTCACACTCTAATGCTCACCTCGGAGTGTGTTCAGCGTTAGCGTGAGCGGCAGCCCTGACTCCCCCGGTGTACTCGCGTAAGGCTGCGGCCAGCGAGGCGGCGGCGGCGCCACAGCCGGCCGGCTCGGCGCGGCTCACACTCTAATGCTCACCTCGGAGTGTGTTCAGCGTTAGCGTGAGCGGCAGCCCTGACTCCCCCGGTGTACTCGCGTAAGGCTGCGGCCAGCGAGGCGGCGGCGGCGCCACAGCCGGCCGGCTCGGCGCGGCTCACACTCTAATGCTCACCTCGGAGTGTGTTCAGCGTTAGCGTGAGCGGCAGCCCTGACTCCCCCGGTGTACTCGCGTAAGGCTGCGGCCAGCGAGGCGGCGGCGGCGCCACAGCCGGCCGGCTCGGCGCGGCTCACACTCTAATGCTCACCTCGGAGTGTGTTCAGCGTTAGCGTGAGCGGCAGCCCTGACTCCCCCGGTGTACTCGCGTAAGGCTGCGGCCAGCGAGGCGGCGGCGGCGCCACAGCCGGCCGGCTCGGCGCGGCTCACACTCTAATGCTCACCTCGGAGTGTGTTCAGCGTTAGCGTGAGCGGCAGCCCTGACTCCCCCGGTGTACTCGCGTAAGGCTGCGGCCAGCGAGGCGGCGGCGGCGCCACAGCCGGCCGGCTCGGCGCGGCTCACACTCTAATGCTCACCTCGGAGTGTGTTCAGCGTTAGCGTGAGCGGCAGCCCTGACTCCCCCGGTGTACTCGCGTAAGGCTGCGGCCAGCGAGGCGGCGGCGGCGCCACAGCCGGCCGGCTCGGCGCGGCTCACACTCTAATGCTCACCTCGGAGTGTGTTCAGCGTTAGCGTGAGCGGCAGCCCTGACTCCCCCGGTGTACTCGCGTAAGGCTGCGGCCAGCGAGGCGGCGGCGGCGCCACAGCCGGCCGGCTCGGCGCGGCTCACACTCTAATGCTCACCTCGGAGTGTGTTCAGCGTTAGCGTGAGCGGCAGCCCTGACTCCCCCGGTGTACTCGCGTAAGGCTGCGGCCAGCGAGGCGGCGGCGGCGCCACAGCCGGCGGGCTCGGCGCGGCGCGCGGCCGACACCAGCTGCGCGGTGCTGCCCGCCGCCGCGCGGCTCGCGCTCTGCATCGTGGTGCGGGCCCATTCCGCCTGCAACAGAGAGACGATATGTCTTTTTATAATTCAATCCTTATTTCTACTTCATACATTTCGTTCTACATATAGTCTTTGGTTCTACTCTTGCCCTTATCCCATTTAATTGGGATCGGCGCATTCTTTTTTCTTCCATTCTCCCCTGTTATTCCCCATCTCGGCATTTAATTCCTCCTTCTCCATATTCTCACATATTCTATCCATATTTTCTTCGGTATTGCTCCTCTTCTATTTCCCTACACATTCATCCTCAACGGTGTTTTCGTCATGTGGCTATTATCTTTACGCATCACATGCCCATAACAACCTACTTCATGAATTTATCAGAAGCGTTTGACTGTGTTGAACACTCAATATTCTTAAACAACTTGTATTTCACCGCTGGAAATTTCGAGATAATGGAAGCAGTAGATATCAGAACTACTTTATGCCTCGAAAATCAAAACAGAACCTACTTATTCATCTGATGTTTGAAAATTTGATATGGCGTACCGCAAGGCAAACATATGGGACCTTTGTTATTATTACCTAAATTTAACCAATCTGCTAACGTAAACCAAATGTTTACAATGAAGCGAAAAATTACAAAAATAATGGTTGTGGGCAGGGTTCGAACCTGCGTCTCCAACGGCATTCCAGGCCAACACGGGCGTGTCCTACCCATTGGACCACTGAACCTGATGCGAGAGTCATTGAATCTTTCAACCAGTTGCTTCTGCATGCCTTAGGGAGGATCTACCGTAATGATTCAGACTTTATGACCGGCGCCATCGTGTCAAATTATGTTGAGAATCTATAGTAAAAATGAAATGAAAAAATAACAGAAATAGATTTATAATAATAAAATAACAGGGTAAATGTAAAACTCACGCTCTGTCCAGGTAGCGGCTTAAGGTCGAAGGCGCGAGCAGCCTCTTCCAGTTCATCCAACTCATCCTGCAGAGAGCGAATGATCTCCGCAGCGGCGTCCAGCTCCAAACCCTTGCAGGATATGCGGGCGCGGCTTACGGCAGACCTGGTGAACACAATCGTATTAAAGCAACAGTTACTAACAAAACAGAGATCTTCTTGATAAATTGAAATAAGTCAGTCAGGACTTGTCTTTAAGACGAAGAGTTTTTTTTTGTCAGCAGGCGAGATATAAGTACCTCAAGTCTGCGCAGCTGGCGGTGAGCTGCTGCGTGGTGTGCGTGAGGTGTTTCGCGGTGGGCGCGTCCGCCACCGTCGGCAGCGCCGCGCGCGCAGCTTGGATGACATGGCCGCTTGGCTGTAAATATAGTATTTTATGCAACAGTTGTATAAGAGGGGGCAAGAAACGCGAGTGGCATGGGTTACGATGTGAGCGTAGCGAACATCGTAAGAAAGATGCCACGAGCGTTTCTTGACCTACTTATGCAACGTTGCATACAATACTTTTTCTACGACTCGACATTGAATAAATAGAATGCAAATAAACAACAAAGAAAATAATTACATGTTCCCCGCTCAGAACCAACAAAAAAAATAGATTAGATTAGATTATTTATTTCACGATAAAAATTACATTACAAATTTGCTTAATGTCAAAATTATACGAATTAATATCATGATCGTCAAAAATAAGGCAAGATTAATAATACAAGAAATAGTTGATAAACTTTTTTTTTATTGACGTCCATCTGTCAAAAAAATATGAACTTATACCTAAAGGTATAGATTCACTATACTATACATCCATGCACAGAAGATAAAACTTTTTTTAAGGTTGGCAGCAATGCCTTGGTACAGTAAGTATTTTTTTTAATTGCAAATTGTGTGAATGCAGCTGTTTATTTTGGAATCTGTAGTACTAAGTGATGCTTTTTTGGCGACATCGTTTAGCAGTGTTTTTTTGGGCAGTAGAGTATAGACTTTAACAGATTTTCATAATATCTTTATATTAGAGTTAGTAACTATATAAATGACAGAAAAAGTACTGGAGTAGAACAATACTTTTTAAGTCAAATAGTAAAGAAAAAATAAAACACAAAATGAGTCGTAATGCGTAACTGGTGCCACTTCTGATTTATAACAGGCTTTGAAGTATCACGTTTCGGGCGGAACAATTCGAGAGAACTGTCATGGAATTTCATACAAAATTAAAGGCATACTCCGGCAATTACTGAGATTTAGAAGATACACTTTATAAAAGAAAACGTAAGTAGCGCTAATTACGCAATACCACCCAGCTTAGCATAGTGACTTCTGCTTCCCACTAGCTTGACGTCATGTGTAAAGATCACAACATTTAAAACTCTTCTAGTTACCTGAAGGAAAGCGTCAGCGCTAGCGATAAGGTCGAGTCTGGCGGCGGCGTGGTCCGGGCGTCTCTCCGCCACATGCACCGCGTCCACCACGCGAGGGATGTGGGCAGACAGCACCTCGCACTCTTGGAGCAAGGATTCCTGTAAACCGAATTCTTTAAATGTATACCCCAGCAGGGTATATACGTCGCCATATTGCAAATTTTAACTTCAATTAATTTATTTTGCTTGTAACGAAAAATGTTTGGTAACTGACGTTAATAGTCGGTCAATGTCACTGCTTAATATTTCCAAAAAATTCAAATATTTTTTGCAGAACTTTTGTCGAAGGTTAAGCTAAGTAAACAAAATAAAAATATTTGCTATATATCTATATTATAGATACAGGTCACTTATTTTACATGACAAGAACTTAACCTAAAAATAACATGAAATGTTGTAGTCGTGTTTATATAATTAAAGTAACATACTTTAATTTTTTCAATACCTTCAGTCTTCAATCGATTTCTTTTAACATCTAAGATAACAAAAAGACTCGTGGGATTGTTGTATTCATATCCATGTTCCAAATAAAGGACTTGAACCCCGGGAAATTGCATGATAGATCCGATCACTGGTATATGACGTCAGCTACATTCAGATTCTTTTTTAAACATACATTTGACAGTTCTCTGTCGATGTTTGTAGTGATGTAGCAAAGACATATTGCTAGCCAAATCTAACGATTATTCTAACGATTATGAATGGTTGATCGAACACAGCTTTAAAAAAAGCACGTAGTACGTAACTGTTTATGTAATGATTTATTATCGTTAAATACTTCAACGCCGTGATAAGCATAAATATAACATGAACTCAATTGTATCCAATAGAAAGTTAAAAACGTTAATACATACTTGAAAAAACCACTGTCCTTGCTTGTTTTCTATTATGAAATTCAATAGGTCGTGCATATTTACGCTATATTGGTCTAGATATGTGTCAAATGTGTGCTTAAATAAAAATTAGACTATAGTGTCGTCTATCGTGTCGAAAGAGCATATCTGACGGATTATATTCTTATACTAGGTCTAACCTGGGAGTATTTGTTGGTATTGTGTTGCGCGGCGTTCTGCGCAGAAGTTATCAGTTGAGTGGCGCTTGAGGCGGCGTGGCGAGCGGTTTCCTAAGAACAATAACACGGTATTTCCATATTAAAAACAGAATCGATAAAAAGATTCGCGGTAATTTATGATTGAGCAGGGGAGGCATACTCTCGTACGTGTCAGTAAATTCATTTGGTATTGAAATGAATACGTTTTCTTAGCAAACTAGTAGTATTCGCTTTGCGTAGGTTCAGGGGGAGAGGGAGTGAGTGAGTGAGAGAGAGAGAGAGAGAGAGAGAGAGAGAGAGAGAGAGAGAGAGAGAGAGAGAGAGAGAGAGAGATTTGGTATTGAAATGAAATATGAGGTAAATATTATTCAAACTAGTAGTATTCGGACCTGCAGTCGCGCCATTTGCGAGCTGACGATGTCTTGTCCCTGCGCGTAGTCGACGGTGATGTAGCGGAGTTCTTCGGCCGCTTTGCGTAGATTCTCTTGCTTTTCGCGATCCTGCACAAAAAAAAAAGATTAATGATATACCGACCAAAAGTTTACAAAATTGCGTAACTTTCCAGATGGAAATTTCTAAAATACGTATAGGAAATTTCCCAATTGTAATATACTTTTAGATTCTTGTATCCCGAAAAATAGTGTTCCCGTGGGCTGAGCGGGTAACACCGCGGGGCGCAACTAAAGAAATAAATGATAGTAATAAAAGGTAAATAGTTCCAATTATAGAGATGACATGAAATCTAGTTATAGTCATTCCTGCGTTCAACTAGGGGAACAGATACTACAGTGATATATTCGAAAATTCTGGATTAACACATAAACTGCTTTTTTTCCCGAAAAGTTTAGTGTTCCCGTGGGATGCTCCACAGCTAGTGGTTTCTAAAGAACCTTCATTACGCATATGTTACCTGTGGCGAAGTGGCGCATTGTCGTGCCGCCTCCACCATCCTGGCGGTAGCGTCGGCCAGCAGTTTGGCCGCGGCCAGCAATTTGCGCTGGGCATCCGAAGGCTGACTCTCGGCCTCCGTCTAAAATAAAATGAGAAATATGAAAAGAAAGATGTTCAGATTTTATATCGGTTACGCGAAACTTTTTTCAACTCTGTGTTCCGCTTAGAAATCGGACTTAATCACTGTTTTTATCTTTTTCCTGTGATTACTAATTATTTTATACAGATTATTAAAATTTACTAATTCTAAAATGTAGTAACTCCAAAAGTGACACAATGTTTAGTCTCGTGTTACTTTAGTCTGGTGCCTAATAAAAAAAAAAAAGAATGACGTTGAGTTTGACATTATTGACAGCTTATTTCTTCGAATTCTACAACTACGGTCGAAGACTACAACTCTATATAGGCATAGTTGTCGTAGATTTCGGTTATTTTATGTAAAATAAATTCAAATATTTGTTTTAGGGTATACACGACGCAAAGCTCTCTTGATATCTATATTGATTTCCACCTGTTAGAAAGAGGAAATGTTGTCAATTGAGAAGACCAGGGATCAATGGAAGAAGTGGATGTTATACACCAACTTCGGACTCCGTTTCCCTGATTATTCAGTTCTTATAAGACCAAAGTCTCTAAGGAATTTCTCCCTCACCTTGATGTTGGTGATCAGGTGAGCGGTGGCCTGTCCCAGCAGACGCGCCTGGCGCACCATCTCTGATGGATCGCTGGCCTCTATCTCGCTCGGTTACAGTGAGTTACACCAAGAGGTCTATTGTGGCCCAAATGAAAGCAAATATAATAGCTGCGTCTCTATACCTTGATGGAACGTCAAACCACTCAAACCAAGGATCAGTGGAAAGGCTGGTGAATTGCTAAGACCAGGAATCAATAGAATAAATGGATCAACTTTGGAATTCATTTAAATTAAGTCTCCAAGGTGTTATGTTGCAGTGCCCTTGCAGGCTGTGACATGTATACCTTCCAATTATTGCATCAAAATTATGTAATGTGATATGCAATAAATGTTTGACTTTGACTTTCTCCCTCACCTTGATGTTGGTGATCGGGTGAGCGGTGGCCTGTCCCAGCAGACGCGCCTGGCGCACCATCTTTAATGAATTGCTGGTCTCCACCTCGCTCAGTTACAGTGAGTTAGAAAAAGAGGGCCATTGTGGCCCAAATGAAAGCAGACAACTGCGTCTCTATACCTTGATGGCACATGAAACCACTAAAACCAACGATCAGTGGAAAAGCGTCCTCTGGTTGGAGAATTGCTAAGATCAGATTAACGGGAGAAGAATACACCAACTTTGGACTTATTTTGCCTGATAATTCAATCCCTATACGACCCTTAGGTAGACTTATCTCTAAGGAGTATCTCCCTCACCTTGATGTTGGTGATGAGGTGAGCGGTGGCCTGCCCCAGCAGACGCGCCTGGCGCACCATCTCCGCTGGATCGCTGGCCTCCACCACGCGTTCGCTGGCGGTCATCACGGTCTCCACCGAACGCTCGGTTACAGTGGGCTGGGCGCGGCGATCTATTGACAAAACAAAATCTTATTTATACTAAAATTCACCAGAATATCCGTCGGGAAAAATATTCTTCAAACATCCTTGGATATTCAAGTATCACTGTAGTCAAAAGTTTGAAATTCATTCAGCCGATTTAATAAAATGTTGATACAAATAGATAAAGACGTTTGACAGCTGTTAACAGAATATATCATTGCTCCTTTTCCTAGACTATCAGTTTAGTCGGATACAAATGAGGTCCAAACTTAACGTAACCAGCTTATACAAATCGAGGCTTCGTTCTCGTCTGATTCCTGCTTCAAAACTTAACCAATCTTTACGAAATTTTAGGACTGAATGGAAAAGAAATGTTCTGTGTCCTGAGGCAAGCTTTGCTTAGTTTGGGACTAGGCCGATTTGTGTATGATTATCCCTTAATATTTATTTATTTTTATTCATTTATATACTCTTAGTGGGTTATTACTAAGACTAAACTCATTGTACGGTTACAGAATGATCGCTGATTATACCGGGCGATCAATCCAAATGGGTCAGTAGGGAGAAAACGAAAACTATTAAGAGATAGGGAAATCTGTTCTTCGGAACCATGGCGTCGATTTTAGATTTGATAGAAACAGCATTTGATTTTTGATTTGTTTGATCACCTGGTATATCAAAAGTACTCACCAGTATGACAGTGCTGTAGTAATCTGTCGAGCTCCTCAGTGACTCTCCTAGCAGCCTGGGTGAGCTGTTCCACCCCTTGCTGAGCGGCAGGCTCGGCGGCCCGACAGCTGTCGACCAGTCGCTCGACTGCTCGAGCGACGAGTCTAGCAGCTGACGTGAGTTGTTCGCGGCACTGAGGGTTGTGCAGCGTTGGGGCAACCACCTGACGACGACGGATCAAAATCAGATAACAGGCTTAATTATCTTACTAGTACTAAAAATATATTGTATTTTTTATAGAGCTAGAAAGCTCTTTTGAAATTTTAATAATTACATGAACAAACAAAAACGTCGTTCGTCATTTTTGTCTTTAGCTTATCTGTGGCGTGATAACTTGTCTATGATGCGAATGACATTTTTAGAATTGAAGTTTTTTTTTTACTGGTGTTTTTGTTACCGAATCGGTGACGTCATTCTCATTATTAATGGCAGACAGCGTTTTACAGAATACAGAATAAAAATTCTATTTTTAATTTCAATTTGTTAAGGCATCTTCTACTTTTATGAACTGACGAATAATCTATTTTTAGGTTTCCTATTTTCAGGTTGTCTAATACTATACGGAATAAACATTAGTTTAATACAATTTAACATGAGTCAACTAGTCTATTGTTAGTCTTCTGAGTTTCCTTGATCGGATAAAACTGGGATGGTAATACGGTTGCTAGTTCCCGAAAGAACCCGGGAGAACTTTAACAAATCGTCTACTAACCCTCAATGGTGAGAGTACCTCTACCTACATGTTGTTAATAATGAAAATAACCTGAAAACGTAGAAATTGCGTTTCGAGAGCCCGAGACGAGAGGCTACCATTGAGGATCCGTAGACGGGAACTAAGAACTTTTTTGATTTGAGCTTCTAGTGGGGTCCAAAACGGGTTCTGTTTGAATACCATGTAACGGAAATTCGCCCCTACCTTTGCACAGGCGACGAGTTGGCTGGTGGCGAGCGCGCAGTGCGTAGCGGCGGCAATGATGCTGTTCTGAAGCGGCTGGTCGTCGCGGCACTGCGCGGCGACGTTCTTGGCTTTGAGCACCAGCGCCGCTGTCGTGTTGGCCACAGCCTTAGCTAGCGAGAGGAGGATGTCCTGTTGGAGAAAATAAAGGTTAAAATGGCATTAAGCAGTCTGCTAGTTTAGTAATATTTTTCTATTGTGCACATGAAAACGAATTATTTTTTCTAGCATACAGCTGTTTTAACCAATGTCTTTTTACCTACCTTATATGTATGTAAACACTTTAATGCACATAAAACCAATATTGACAAAAACTCAAATACGTGTGTACAAAGGCGAACTTATATGGGATTTCTTCCAGTTAACCTTTAAGCAAATTAGAGAGAAAACTAGACATACTTATAGAAGTGATAGACAAACGACCAAATAGGTAGTTAATATATGTCTTATGTCTTTTCAGATTTTTTTCTAGACAATACACAAAGGTGCAGAGCTGCCTAATGACCCGGCGGTCCTGGATTCGAAACCCAGCAAGGGAAAATATTCGTGTGATGAATCTCATTTATTTTGTTCCATCCATGATCCGATTTTCTATGTATTTAATAATATAGGTAAGTATGAATATCGTCGTCTAGTGCCATACATAGTCCGACAGATCTTCCTGTGGGACTAGATCGATTTGTGTGGGGTTGTCCAATATCTATTATATACTAGCTGCGTCCCGCGGTGTTACTCGCTCATCATAGCCTATGTGTTCATCCAGTGTGTCAACTACCTCTTTACCAAGTTTGATCAAAATTTGGTCCAGCCGTTCGAGTGTGAAGAAGTAACAAACATAACAAACACACTCACACACTTTCGCCTTCATAATATTATAGTGATTTACTTTTGTAATAATTAGAGAGCGGATTTGAAGTAGCGATCTCAATATTAATATGGATATGACTACTTAGTGCAATTGACAACATTTCATATTTATAACAGGTGGAAATTAAAATAGAGATCGACAGGGCTTTATGTCGTGTACCTTAAAAAAAATCTTTGAATTTATTCTTCTGTATTTAAAGAAATAAAAGAAAATACATCAAATAACTGCAATCTAAGACAATACGGGCTGAATAGGGTTGTTGTCTAAACCAAAGAGCGAAAAAATAGATTTATTTTTTATTTGACGTTGACAGATGGCAGATGCATACCGAGTTTTATTAAGTTTTTTTTAATAGAAACCGACTAAAGTAACCTTTCCATTAAGTTCTGGTTTTGGTGTTGCCACATTTTAAAATGAGTATGTTTTTATAAATTAATAATAAAATAAATAATCATCTCAGAAAATAAATAAAAACAGAGATTACTTCATCTTTTAAGCAGAATTAAGAAAGTAATAAAATGATAGTCTTAAAAATATGAAATGTTGTCAATTTGTTAAATACTTGTCATGTTGTTTATATAAGTTCTTACAGTCTATTAAATATTATTACACCGCAAACTTAACTAAATACATAATTAGATTAAATTAAATGAATGTTATTTTTGCAACAAACTACATTTAAAGAAAAGTATTTTATTCTAAGTAAAGGAGTTTTTATACAACTCAAAGATTAGTTCCTATTTATTACGTACCTACCTACATGATAGTTCATATCAACAATGTCACTTTAATATAATAAAATGTGAATGCACACTTGAATGACTCATTGTTTAACGATATTTTTATTTATTATTAAAAACGTTTTTCCTTTTTTGCTCCGATAAGTTACATTATTTGTGTTTTGTGTGTGTAGAAAAACTAATAAATTATACCAGTCCTATCCATATTAACATTGAGATCGCTACTTCAAATCCGCTCTCTAGTAATAATAATTAACGTCATCACCTTAGGTCGTAAGCGTTATTCTTTGACAGCTACGCGGGGAGAAACTTTAAAACTTCCCAAAGCCTCAGATCGCATATTTATGACTCTCGTCTGCGGTTCGGGTTCACAAACACCTGTGATGTATGTAATTTACTATTGTATGCCTAGGTATGTAATGTACTATTACTAATGTGTTGCAGAAAGTTTTAAAAATCTAATTTTGTATTACATAACGTTACTTGACATAAATATCGTTTGGCTGAGTTACCTTTCGCACAGTATCCTTTAGTTAATGATTTTAACCTTTTGACCGCCACAGTCGGCTGTGGCCGTCAACAAAAAATCGTGCCCCTGACGCCACGTCGGCCACAGCCGTCCAAATTTCAATGATCAAAAACTTTGTAATTCTAACCGCTACAAGTATTTTTCAATCCCTGTTGATTTTGGGGCACATCTTTTTTTTTTACTCTGGCGTCAGTGGCACGGTAAATTGCTAGACCGCTTGGCGGTCAATAGGTTAAAGGCGTTCGTTTTTGTAGAGTGTCGCAGTTCTAACCTAACCTACTTTTCTGCCAAGTATACCTTTATGCAAAATTACCATTCGACTAAAAATGTTTCAGCGATACAACGTCATGCGAAGTGTATTTCTGACAAATGACATTATGCGAGATAAAGCTAGCCCGTCGGGTTCATTTCGTTTTTCTGTGACATGGAATTCTTTGAGACCAGCCCATGCCACGGGAACACTACATTTATCGGGATAAAAGTGTGTTATTCCAGGGCAGCGAGCTACCTTCGTACCAAACTTTATCAAAATTGGTCCAGTCGTTTGAGCGTGAAGTAACAAATATACACATAAACATACTCACAAACTTTCGCCTTTACTTATAATATTACTGTGATTTGTGTCAACAGAGAAATATAATAAGAATATTATGTTTTGCTCCCATGATATGTTTTTGACGACGCGGTTGGCGCAGTGGTAAAGCAACTGCCTACTGAGCCGACGGTCCCGGGTTCGAATCCCCAATTTGTGATGTGTGCTTGGGTCATGGATGTTCTATGTATTTAAGTATTTATTTATCTATATAAGTATGTATATCGTCGCGTAATACCCATAACACAAGCCTTCTTGAGCTTAATTTGGGACTAGGTTGATTTGTGTGAGGTTGTTTGATATTTATTTATATTTTATTTATTTATGATCGTCATCGTCGAGACGACGCGGTTGGCGCAGTTTATTTATTTATTTATTTTAGGGATAACAAACAACCATACAATATGTATTACAATCAGAGTTACATTCAATATGTATTACAATATGCATAGCCAACAGCATTATCCACGGTTACAGTTTTTAGTGCATCTGCCTACTGAGCCGGCGGCCCTGGGTTCGAAGGACAAATATTTGCGTGATGAACTCGAATATTTGTTCCCGGGTCATGTATGTTATCTATCTATTTCTATATTATGTACATCGTCCTTATAGCAGTATGAATGACAAAGTTTTTGATCATTGAAATTTGGACGTCGCTAGACGACGTGCCATCGTCGTCAATGATGATTTGCGACTGTGACGGTCAAAAGGTTAAACGTCATTATATCAAACGTTATCTACTAAGGCCTACCATTCTTCAGATACATGAGATTCGAACCCACATTAGTGGTATAGGTACAGTCAAGGAAATTGAAACAAGTGCCTTTTTCGCTCGTGTCACAATGTCTATAAGAGCCGAAAAGGTACGCGCTTCAGTTTCCTTTACGGGACACTGTTACTCTGATAGCATTCCCCTTACAGATGTAGTGAATAATGAATAATATTCCATAGTATTTTGTCGGAAAAGTTCGTTTTAGCATGTTTTCTCTATCAACTTCGGTGAAAAAGTTGAAATGGAAATATTAACGAGCTTACCCGACAACATACGATGGAAAACTATTATTCACTAATCAGCCCGTCTAGCTCAAATACGCTTCACGACTCTTGTCGCGCGACATAGCATCGTACGTCACTCTCTCACCGTACAGCGAAGAAAGAGAAAGGTAATATTTCTCGCGTGAGAAAGAGTCGCGAGTCACAGTTGTGCCAGAGGAGCTGTACTCGTATAGAGTGGATCAACTTTTTTCTTGATTGTGGTTAAACTTCTTAGAAAAGTCTTGTAAGTAATTTAAGTTACTGATATTTTCAGGAGATACTCTACATAAGAATGGGATTATAACTGTAGCAATTACAATCTTTTTTTGTAAATATAACCACTGAAATCGTAGTTTTAAAGAGTGGCCCAGGGGACATCACCAACGAGCAACCGAAAAAAGTTGATTTACCCATAAATTATAGGAATTATTCTTGTCACTACATTCACTTGTGATTGGACAGTTAGTGTTAAATAAAACCAAGTATTCTGATCAAGCAAATGTATTAACAAAAATAATTCAATATGGCGTGAATGTGCTAAAAATATGCAGAAAAAAATATAATAAAATAACCATCACCGGAACAAGAAAGCCGCTTTAGAAAGGGGACAGAAACTATTAGATAACTATTTCAAGGTATTTCTTTTAGATAAATATATTAGAAGATATAGTAAATAAATAAATAAATAAATATTATGGGACAATCATACACAAATCGACCTAGTCCTAAACTAAGCAAAGCTTGTACTATGGGTACTAGACGACGATATACATAATATATAAATACATATATAGATAACATCCATGACCCAAGAACAAATATTCGAGTTCATCACACAAATATTTGCCCTGGCCGGGATTCGAACCCGGGACCGCCGGCTCAGTAGGCAGGTGTCTGCAAACTGCGCCAACCGCGTCGTCAATAGTCTATCAAGAATTCTAAGATCAAATTATGTCAAACTGGCACAAGCGAAAAACCACCTTAAATTGACATGTATACGGTTGTTTGCACCTTGTGCCAAAGTAACTTCATTTGATCTTAGAGATCAGACAGACGATACTAGAGATTTTTCACGTGACAGAAAAGTCATAAGCTATTGTATTGCTGTACCGCAGTCGGATATAAGTATCTTATAACCTGTGAGTTAATAAAAAAAAAAAAAAACTTTTTTTTTTTACGTTTGTAAGTATGCATGTCTCTTACGCTGCATAACGGATGGACGGATTTTAATATTGTTCGTACTCAAGTAGCGGTATTCAAGCCACACTATAAAATACTTTTTAACTACGGCAAAGCAAAATTATGGTTATGAACTTTTTCTTCCACTCGCCAATGTCTGTGATAAAATAAGACCACTGTTGGAAAAATAAAAAAAATGCCATCAACTAGCAAATTTTCACCGTGGCAAATCCAGGGATATGCCTTCCATTTAAGTTTGGGATCATAAATTGATGATTAAATGCAATTGAATGTAGTACATCAACTTACCCCTTACTAAAGCGGCCATTAATGTTTTAAAAATTAACCTTTCTGACAGTAAAAACGTGACCATAACCATTTAAAATTAAGTTTTCAGTAAAAATTAATCATTAAAATTACTGTCGAAAAATGTGACCAGGTAAATAACTTCTAGACCTCACAATTTTGTCTCTTAACACATAATTTAGGAGTAAATAATAAAACAAAAGCATTCAAACAGTGACTAAATACTGTGTAAAATGATATGTAATACTGCAATATTATGGCATTTTTAAGAAGTTTTTTGAAATTACTCCAAAATTAACGCAAGAGACAAAAATAGTGGGTCCAAAAGTTGATTTACGAATATACATGGATAAAAACTTAATGAGTAACAAAAATAAATTATAAACAATGTAAAAATGGTTACAAAATAAATAATTGTTTCAAAACCAAAACACAAATTAATAATTTAGCAAATCAAAAATGGCACTGTACAATGTTTGTTAAAAACACCAAAACTTAACAAATAGTCAAAATTTTGACCTAGAACTACATCAGCGAGTTACTTATACCAATATAACCAATAAATGCTTTTCTTTGTTTTTAGTCAATTTCATTAGTCATCTATAGACATCGGAATATTGAAAGTGACAGGTAGGGATTTCCATATCGATATTATCACGATGACAGCACAAATCACCTACTCTTTATGAAATACTGGCTTGTGATGTCATAAAAATCTGTAGTCAAAATACATCTTATTTTTAGTTTTTGTTCAATTAAAAACAGTATTGTGTCCAAAAGTTAGTAGTAGTTTATTTGGTTCCTCGTATTTGTTAACGTGTGCTTAGTGGTTTAAATTTAATAATTTATTTTTACTGTATAGTCAAATACCGAATTATATGTATACATGCTTGTAAGGTGAAATGATGAATTGTATTTATATTTAAGATCTATGTGACCATTATTTCAAGCAATAAATGATCATGATACACATCATATTCACTATTGTCAAAATAAACTATTGTCTCCAAAACAACACTTCAAAAAAAAATACACACTTACAAACGATTCAAGCTTTCACTACCCAAAGGTTGTCTGGAAGAGATTGCTTTTTAGCAATAAGAACGCCTGTTGTCTACCGCTATTTAAAATTGTATTTGTTTTGTTTCCTTTTGTAAACTTTTATTGTTTTGCAATAAAGTTTTGTTGTATTGTATTGTAAGAGAAAAACATCGATATGCGAGTTTATCGACACAGCCACTCCTTACCAGTCACTCCCAAAAATCCAACGTCTGTCCAATCATAATATTAAGGTTAAGTACTTTTAATAATATTAATATTTTTGTTACGAAGTTTTTAGTAACCCACAGATGTATTACATTAGCACCAAAAAACAATAATACTGATAATTTTGTTAAATAACACCGAATAATACTCGTAAATCCCAATAACCATCATAATTTAATATAATTTTTAACAAAAAAAAATAGTAACATAAGACTAGATTAGTTAAGCACTTTAAAATTATGTTAACAAAAATATAAAATAACAAATAAAAATCAGGTAAATAATGGCTCGTGTGTGGCAAGACTGAAGTCTTTAAAATTAACAAAAATATACAGAAGCGATAAATGATCACAACATCGTTACATGACCGTATTTTTTAAATTCTTGTTTTATTTTGAATTCTATATACCTTTTTGATATAAAAAGAACGTAATCTGTCTTATGGAACATTAAAAAAATAAACCTTGGTAAAAAAAACATTAAATAGCTGCAGTTTCTAAATCCTTGTAACAAGGACTATCGAAAAAGAAACGTCTTCCGAAAACTGTACCTATTTTATGCATTTGATATAAGCATGGTTTCTACAGTACAGATTAAAAAATACTAACTTCGTCGGTCGTGTCACGATGTTGTATAACTACTTCAATATACAGTCTAAAATACTTTGTCATGCTAAAAATACGTCAAAATTTCTTATTACTACGTCATTTTGGCAGTCTTTTCCCTTCAACTTTCGTCTTTTAGCAATAAAGTGATTGAAGGTTTTGAATTGAGGACCAAAGTAGCTCGTAAAAAGCGAAAGGAAAACGACAGCGTATTGTAAAAAAGAATCCGATAAAAACCCTTACCATTACCAATAACAATTACCAACATTTACCCTTCCTAAATGGATTACTACTAAGAAAAAAATAATGTTATAATTGTAAGTCGAAAGTAATGTTTTTGTCTAATACAACTTCTAACAAAAAAAAAATTACAACGCAATACAATGACTTTCTGCGATTGTTAAAAAAAATGCCCGTAAGCGTTTAGAATAGGTTTTGTAATTATATGTTTAAACATGGCGAAACTATAAGGGTTCCTTGTTGACTACGGAACCCTACAAATTATGGGGGCCAAGAATTGTTGATGCCGATTTTAGACACGAAATAAGGAGAAGGAGGAAAATTTTGGCAGTATATGATAAGGGTTTTACCAGATTCATCAATAAAGGAAAAATAGCTACAGCTACATAAGAAATAAAAAATAGCGATTCAATATTGTGAAAATGTGATGACAATGACTATTTCCTATTGTGAAATAAAGATGTCATTTGATAGCTTTTCTAATAAATACAAAAAGAAAAATATTCAGAAATCAGATTAATGATTTAGTAACTACGTCGTGTTCATTCTTCAATATAAAAACCTATGCTCTCGTCTACAATTTGAATGTAGTCTGAGGCATCTGTCTAATACAAATGAGTGTGTAAAACTGTCATTTCTTTTAGTAACGAAAGGTAAGGCTGTTTGGAACTCAAGGGATTATTTGATACTGTTACAGCTCTATACTACTTGTGAAGTTGATTGAAGTTGGCTGAGCCGAAATCACATTCGCCCAACTTCCGTCGACTTCCCGAGTAGTGTCGAGCTAGGGTTACGGTACGCCGAGAATAAACTAGCAACACTGCGTTCTGTCAGATAAACTACCGGCCATGATGGCGAATATCTTCATTAGATCAGTAGTCGATTTTGTTGTGAATCAATTATATTATCGTCGTTGCGCTTACCAAATCTGAATTGTACATCAACTGTTTTAATAACATTAATGTTTTAGTAATTGCACAGAAGGTGATATTTCTGTTAATTAAAATCTTACACATATCAGTTTTGGTAAGCGCAACGACGTTCTGTTAATTATTATTCAAGTATTCAGTGCATTTATCATTGAATAGTACTTAGCAAAAACATGCTGCGTTTTTTTACCATTGGAATATTACGAATATACCTACATTTTTTTGAGTTATATTTGTTCCAACCATTGTGATGGGAATATGTATTAGGCTTTAAAACCCTTAATTTTAAAATTACCCAATAGCCCCCTGGGTTCCACATAGCTTCACTTTATGGTAGAATAAGACACGACTATATAACAGATACGATACATATATAGTCCCTATGGACTCATCTCATACATCCTGCAAGCCACTCACTTTTCCGGACCAAAATGTAACTTTAGATATAAAACAGTTATAAAATGAACTCGTCTCTAACGTTTTTACGCAATTTTAAACCACATTTGATGATGCTATGATTACCAAAGACTCATTACATTATAAATATATAATAAAAATGAATCATGTCATCTATTAGATAAATAAAAGGAAAAGTCCTGAGTGACTGACTGACTCATCAATGCAGAGCCGAAACTACCAAAATTAGGAACATGTTTTTTTTACAGTACGTCAAATATATGCCGCAGGCAAGGAATACGAAGGTCCACTCAGGGGATCAAATTGGGAAGTTTGTATGGAAATTGTGAAAAACTTGAGTAAGAGATATGCAATATAGAATACCTCAACAATCTCAACATAGATATAAGAAAACTAATTTAAGCATTTTTTTAAATTTATCCCTAAAAGGGGTTTAACGGGAGGTGGAAATTAGTATGAGAAACGAATTGTGTTATACTACTTTTAGTTATAGTTAATAAACCTTTAGTAAAACATAGCAACATCATTTTTTTTTCAAAATTAGGCGTATTCATTTCTAAATTGTTCGTTATTTCGACATCATCTCAAAGCATTTCCCATCTTCATCCTTCTTCTCACACACGTCTTTAGAAACAAAACATTGAACCAACAGCGCAAAGAACGCGGCCAACAGAGCTAAAAACAACAATATATTTAACCAGTTCTCTTTCCAAATAGTCTTCAATTCCAACTCTAGACAAACGCACTTCGGACAGCACTTTTGCTGAGTCCTTGGGCATTTTCTTTTGCAATACTGACAGAAACCTTTAAGAAAATCCGTAGTCACATTGCGAAATGTAGGATTGTAGAATATGTGTATTTCAGTTTTCCCTTTTTTATCACCGTCTAATTGTACAGTGGTTTCCCGATCTCTCATCTCACTTGTGTAATATTTCTCGCTCTTTTTAACGAAAGTCTCTAAATCGTCTCTTTTCTTTTTATTAATTTCGTTCTTAGTGAAGCTAGCTTCGGCTTTTTCCATAAAAGTTTCCGTTGTAGTCAGAACGCGGTTATATTTCTCTAGGTTATTCAGAAGTTTCATGTTAAGTCCCCCTACGACTCTGACGTCAGGCCCTGACTTAGTGACGTCATTACGGATGCTATGACACTCAATTTTGGCGCCGTTTTGCTTATTTATCTGCTCATTAATTCTATTCTTACTATCAACATTGTCTGACAGGAAGAATCTCTCTCGTAAAATATCATTCTTAGATTTCGCATTAACTTTAGGATCAAAGTTGATATTAACGTAATCATGATTCGAAAAATCTTTCTTGAAATTGTAAATCTTATCGGAAACAGTTTTAGGATACAGTTTAGGGCTATCGCTTACTTTTTCCGCAACTTTATCCCCAAGAAGATTAACATTATCATAACCATCCATCCCTTCCAAATAGCCTTCACAATTATTGAGAATCGTCTCAAAATCGCTGCCTCTCAAACTATCATCCTTCTCTTTCACATTATTATCATCATTAATAGTAACTAACTTCCCGTCTTTGAACACAGCATTGCAATAGTCCAAACTCCTATAGTAATCAGAGTCAGATTCCTCCTGTATAACGTCCAGAACGTTCCAATGCCTAGTATCTATATCTTCGTATATACCATCGTCATTAAACGTGCGTTCGTCCGATTCTTTCTCGCCGAAGAAGACTTTGTAGAAGTTGTCGTAGCAGTAGTGGAGTTTGCGGTAGAAAAGGGAGTTCTTTACCTGTGTCTCCTTGTCGAGTTCTGTCTCCTCGCCGATGGTGTGCAGGACCGAGGTGGATGCTTCTCCTACGCGGGAGGCGGCGTTCAGGAGGCTCTGGCGTGGCTGGAACATCAAATAAGATTTGTTTCAGTTTTACCCCATACCTATATGAATATATCATTGGTGGGATGTGAATATCATAATCCTGAAACGGAACTAGCTCAATTCTTTTTAATTAGAAGTTTCGTACACTAGTTTTCTTATGATAGAAATTGAGTGCTGTGCTCATGTCGACTCTGAGTTTTATATGAATGTAGTACAGATTGAAATAATTTATCGATACCTTAGTTCACACTCGTACTAATTACAATTACTTAGCCAATGAACTTTAAACAACATAGAGTTGTACACTAACGTCCTAATTGCAACTACTTCCTCCGAAAACTTTTTTTTTTCTTTTTTTTTTATGTCATAGGGGGCCAACGAGCAAACGAATCGCCTGATGGAAAGCGATTACCGTCGCCCATAGACACCTGCAACACCAGAGGAGTCACAAGTGCGTTGCCGGCCTTACGATAGTGCTCTAAGTAACTGTAACTTTTTAAAATTAATACGTTTTGTACGCATGTTCGTTGTATAGGCGCGGTCGGTAGGATCAAGATATCAATACCTCCTTGGTCTCGGGCTCGGCGGCCTTGAGCAGGTCGCTGAAGGCGGAGCACAGCTTCCTGGTGGCGTCCAGCAGCCGGTCGCCGTTGTCATCGTCCTCCATCAGGGCGGCGATCATTTGGACGCCTGCGCAATACAATTCGTTACAATATACATACAAGTGGTTGGCCGGTAGAGAATGCCTAAAGGCATTAAGTCCGCCATTTGTACTTTTACTTATGTATTTTGTGCAATGAAGTTTAAATAAATAAATACAATAAAAAACAGTAAATCATGTCAGTAAGTCATGTCAAACAGTCTGTCAAACAGTCTTCTGGATCTACCGGCATTCCACAAGGACCGCTGTTGAGAAGAAAGCCGAAAGAAACTCAACATTAAGTATTTTTTTCGTAAATTATGCTTAAAAACGATTATTATACAATTATATTGTAACTAGGTAATTGATACATATAGAAGAGATGTTGCATATAGTAAGTTTCTTGCGAGAATCGTCCCTTCGGTGGTCAAAAGTTATTAGCTTGTATGAATCTAGGTTATTTTTTCTATTACATCGGATTATAGAAGAGGGAACGTTCTTTATTCTCACAGGCATTGAATCAGAAAATTAAGCCCTGGAATCCTTAATTTTGAAAATGTCCACCGGAAAGACGCGCACCTAAATCTGACAATGACCCATAAATAAGATAACACTGACCTTTAGTCATCTCAGGCAGATTACTGGTGATAGTGGTGATTGCGGCACCGACTGCTGTATGGTCCACCTCCTCCGTGGTTCCTGACAAATTAACACACATATTATTATTTATTTCAAGAGAAACAGAAGCATTTGATCGTATCTTAAACAAAACAAATATTTTATTTTATCAAATTAAATTCAAATTCAAATTAGCTTTATTGACACAACATTAAAACACAATATTAACAATATAAGTATACATACAGAAGCGAAGAAAAAAGAAAAGAAAGTACTATAGGTCTATGCGTTTATCATCATCATCTTTCCTTTGCCCATATTCCTTTTAATTGGGGTCGGCGCAGCATGTTTTCTTCCTCCATTCTTCCCTATTACTCTTCATCTCGTCGTTTATTTCCTTCTTATTCATATCATCTTTCACACAATCCAGACCGAGGAAAAGATGGTTTTTATTTGGCCTAAATCTAACTAGTTTTAAGTCTTTGCTTATATGTATTTATGTTCACAGTGCCTTGGTTTTTACTGTAATGCCGTGTAACTTATTTGAATAATAAATAAATAAATATAGAGCCAACGGTCCTGGGTTCAAATCCCGGCATGGACATATATTTAAAAAAAATATGAATCGATAAAAAGATTCTATACAAATATTTTGACATATATTTGTGTGACGAACTCGAATATTTGTTCCTGTGTCATGGATGTTATCTATATATTATGTATGCCGTCGTACAATACCCATAGTACAAGCATTGCTTAATTTGGGACCAGGCCGATTTGTGTAAGATTTTCCTTTAATATTTATTACTATTCTACATCCGTCCACATTCATGCTTAACACTATAGCGTTTTTATTTTCCCGTATCAAATCTAAACATCGTACAGAAGTGTAGCTACTTACCGGATGTAAGAGTGACCACTTGTGCGGTGGCGGCATTCATGGCGGCGATCTGTGACGTCACAACCTGCTTGCTGGTGTCCATGGTCACCTGCTTCCATTTGACTGAAGCAGCGTCCTGGCCTAGGCTTGGTAGGCTCGCCTGGAAAGAAACAATAGTCAGCAACATATTTCCAATACACGAGGTAGACAAACTATTGTTATGCTTTTGGTAGTTTTTAGGGTTCCGTACAGAGGGTAAAAACTGGACCCTATTACTGAGACTTCGCTGTCCGTCCGTCCGCCCGTCCGTCTGTCACCAGGCTGTATCTCAAGAACAGTGATAAATAGACAGTTGAAATTTTCACAGATGATGTATTTCTATTGCCGCTATAACAACAAATACTAAAAATAAAATAAAATAAATATTTAAGGGGGGGTACAACAAAGTTGTTATAGATTATGGTACGGAACCCTTCATGCGCGAGTCGGACTCGCACTTGCCCAATTTTTAAATGATTACAAACTATCATACGGAGACTTAACTGCCTCCTGTGCGTCCTCTTACTTCATTTTTAAACATTTTTTTCTTTGACACCTTTACTACCTAACTAGTAAAACACAGACTAGGCGTGTAGACATTTTTTAAGATGTTAATCGATTCTATTGTTGTTTGGGATCAAATGTCTATTTGAGACTTACTACACTTAGACAGCTCTAAAAGTCAGAAATGACCATCAAAGTTCAACATTCCTACGGAGCGCTAAAAATGCTCTATACAAATAGCCACCTACATGTGACGTCATTTTTGGGTTGCGTACCAACCAATATTAAGTTTATTTTGTGTAACTCAATGGAGAAAATTGTGTAGGACATAGCGTGAAATTGGGCTTACCATGGTTAGAATAAGCAACTTTACCAACTAATCAAATTTGATTGAAATTTGAGAAAAAAAGAAATCGAAAACAACCCAATTGACTCTTGGCATCAATAGTTTGCCGGTAGCCATAGACTTTGTATTGTAGACATTTTTCACAGCTTCGACTAATGATCCTTCTGAGCTATGCTTACCCTGCTCAATCCCTGTTCGGTCTGCTTGATAATCTCCCGTCCGCTTGTGATGGTTGACAACAGCGCCCTCTGTGGCTCGCTCATTATAGACGTCACTTTAGTCTGCTGCACTTGCGATGCCTGGAAATTATTCTTCTATTAGTATATTGCAGTCGAAGCTACTTGTCAGCTAATGCAAATCGATACCTTAGAACACAATCGTACAAAGTTTTCGGAAAAAGTAGTTGCAATTACGCTAGGACGTTAGGACGCTATCACTATCACTATCACTCTATGTGGTTTAAATTTCACTGGCAAAAAAATTTAATTAGTACGAGACGAGTGTGAACTAAGGTATCGAAATAAAGATAAGGCATGACATAGGAGTGTTATATTGAAAGTAGCCACAGTCCATAACTTCATATGCCATAGCTGATTTGATGTTTCTTTTTGTAGATACTAAAACTATTTATCAGGCCAGATTTGTTTCACAAAACATGCTTAAATTTTTACATTGACAATAGTCAATGTATTGGTGGATCAACTTTTTCTTGTTGTTATTCTGTGCCGTCACCCAGGAGACAATGGCGATTAAACTTCTTAGAAAAGTGTTGATAATTTATAATATTGGCATTTTCAGGAGATATTCTAAATAAGAATGGGCTTATAACTGCTGCAATTACAACATTTTTGTTGAATATTGCCGCCGAAAATCTTAGGTTTAAAGAGTAACCCAGGGGACATCACCATGGCAATAAGCAACCAAAAAAAAGTCGACGGACCCATTTACAATCACACTGATATTATAAATTCGGAAGTTTGTGCGTGTGTTTGTTTGTTACTTCTTCACGCTCAAACGGCTGGACCAATTTTGATAAAATTTGGTATCGAGGTAGCTGACACCCTGGGTTAACACATAGGCTACTTTTTATTCCAATAAAGTGTTCCCGTGGGATGAGGGAGTAACACCGCGGGGCGCAACTAGTTGATCGTAATTATTTCCAACGATAAATTACGGCATATGATTTTATAGATTTGAATGGAAATGTATAAATATGAATGTTAGTATGTACCTACACAGCCTATCTCGTAGACTATGCAGTCCAAGGTTAATGCATGGAACAAACGAGAAAAAAATGTTAGTGATACTTTCATACAAGTTTTGTTAACAGTACTTCTAAGTGAGGATACAAGGCATGAAGCATTAAACGAGAACAAACTCGATAGATTTGTAATCGATAGTTAAGGAATTCCATCTACACTTCTACAAATCTACTTGAAGATTTGAGTGATTCAAGTTATAACTTTTATACAGTAAACTCTTGTAAATATGGGAGACTAACTCTTCCTTCCTAAATTGGACGTATTTATGCAAAAGGGACCCAAACCACATATAAAACCGTATAATATGAAACCCTCTATCTATAATATAAAGTACAAAAGTTAAATGAGTGTTTGTTCCTTTTTGCATAAATACGTAAAGCCTGACCAGAAATATATAAGGATTGTCAAGAAGGCGCTATTTATAAGACTTATATGGCAACAATTTTGCAACCAATCGCAACCGCACTATAATGTCATTAGTTTAAATACCTGTCAGTTCGTCAGATAACCTTGTTATATCATTTAATGGAATGCAATCTTTACCCGGCTGTTTTTCGTGTAGTAAACACGTGTACACTTTCTTGTTTTACTTTATTTATAATATTATGTTCACGACCGCGAATGATTTTCGGCATTCTCTTTAGATAACTATTTTTAAATATTTGTCTTTTAAAGATACACCACGAATGACATTGTTGACAAACAACATAAAATCATTGCCAGTGCAAGAAATTAGTTCCAGTGAAATTCCGCAATATGGCGCATCCTCATATATTTCTGGTCAGGCTTTACAATTGAAAACGTGATGCTGTGCAAGAATCACGTCATGAGAAGGTACAAAAGAAATATATAATACAAGAAATTATGAATTGAGTGCAAGATGATATGAAAAAAGTAAGTTTCGAGACTTAGGGTATGCAAACCGTTAATTTTTAGTATAGATTTTTTTAATTTCCATACAAACATTTATTTACTGGTTTGCATTTCCTAGATATTGTAGATGATGGCGGATGACTGCGACCCCAAACAAAACCAAATAAAGTTAAGAAAATAATGTATTTTTTTTATGTCATAGCGAGCAATCCGAAACGATTACCGTCGCCCATAGACACCTGCGACACCAGAGGAGTCACAAGTGCGTTCTTCTTCTTATTCACGTGCCATCTCCATTCCGGAGGTCGGCGACCATTTGTCCATATGTCGATCTATCTCTAGTCATGCGAATTAGTTCTTCCGTGCGTTGCCGGCCTTAAAATGTAGGAAAAGCGAAAACATAAAATAATAACGCACAGCTGGCGGAGTGTGTCCAGTGATGACCTGCCCGGACACCGTCGTCTGCTGCGCGCCCGTCATGTGACCAACGGCGAACGACTTGGCGCCTAGATGTACAAAATAAACAAAAACTAAGCAAAAAAACAACAAAAGAAAATATGAGCATAGTGCTATACATAGTTCAGCGTGTACTAAATAAAATAAATACTCATATGACTTCCATACAACTAGAGCTGGATAAGTAATACAACTTTTAGCTTGTGCAATGTCATACTCGTAGTATTCTGTATTTTTCAATAGAGGGGTGCGATTTTTTGGACCTTTTTATTTATAGATACGCAAAAAACATATCTTAATATATTAAAAAAAGGTATTTCTCGCTATAACGCCAACTTTAGTCATGGCGTCGCTATGTCGCCTCCTCTCCATGACATGTAAAACTGCCCTTGTGGCCTACTTGCAGAATAAAGTTCATCATTTCCCAACAACATTGACTTTGGCAGACGCCGCTCTAGCAAATATTGTTTCTTAGCCAATGACAATATGTTTAAAAAAAATGATGTAAGGAGTGTGACGTCACGCGCTGAGATTGCTGTTCGCGGTCACGTATTAAAAAAGAAAAAAATATATGTATAATAATTTGATGAGTGAGATTATTGGTAGATCTATAACATATGTTACATATTCATTTTCGTTTGGTGTTTACACTCCTATTGTAAATATTGTAATAAAGAAAATATTTAATTCAAACAATATAGTTCACGAGCTCTTACAATAACCCTTAGGTAAAAAATGTAAAAGTGAAACCAAACGTTTAATCGAATGTTTCATTTCATCGACGTATCATTTCATTCATTTCATCGATAAAATAAACCTAACTTATGGGATGACATATTCAGAATTTATGAAAGGGGGGGAAATTCTATGAAATTAAACATTCAATGGAACATTTGCCTATAAAAGAAGGACATATTTCAATAGCTCACTGTAAGGCAATAAAGAACAAACAATAAGTTACCGTACCTTCAGCGCCTGGTCTCATGACTGCTGGCTTCGCGACGGATTCCGTGTTGACTTTGCCGGACTTGAAAGTGTCGTGTTGGATAATATTCGCCCTGAAGACAAGAATATACAACATAAAAGGTCATTCAATGGTTTTGTATTAAAACATGATTGTTTGGCTTCAATTTACTGATGACAAGGTTCCAAAACATGTGAGGATCCATTAGAGGGACCAAATGAAATAACAATATAACGCCACGAAGCATATTAATGCCCGAGCGGGATCAGTGTTTTAATAGTACATTGTGTCATAAGGGTGGTAAGAAGGGGAATACTAACGAAGTTCTATTAGAAGGCTTTTAATGGCCCGAGTTTGTATTCCCCTTACTGCCCGTCATACACAATGATTTTCATCACATTTGGGAGGAAATATAAAATGAGTAAGTGAAACACCGGAGAAAGCGGAACACAGAAATATTTTATCCGTAATAGCTTTAATAAATCACAGTGTTTTTTTACGTTTTTGACACTATGTCACACATCCTAGGGTATGGCTAATGCGCATAAGCATTTTAAACGCATATGACGCAGAGGGCGCTCCAGTAGCGTAGAATTATGGAATGAAGGATTGGGTGTGATTGACGTAACGATGTGATAGCTCAGTCGGGAGAGCGCTGCGCCGGAAGCGTGGGATCGCAGGTTCGAGTCCTGCGTACATGCACAGCGACTCACTTGTGCGGCGACACGGTGTCCTCCAGCATGGCGGACCCCTCGTCCCCCTCGATGCCGAGGTGGTCGCGCGCGCGGCGCTTGCGCACGATGATGTCGATGTAGCCCGCGATCACCTGCAGGATCTGTTCCGCTTCCGTTGTTTGGACCGAGTAGTATTGGTCGCTGAGAACAAACATACATTAAATTAACAAATGGTTTAAGAGACCTTATTCCTTTTAAAAAAAATTTTTCAATTATGACAAACATATTGATAATTTCAACCAACTTTTTAAAGTGATTAATACTTTTCCCTGGGTTCTAGACAGTAACATAGCTATTTCATACTTTCATTGCGCGCAGTCGAAAATAAGTTGTAAACAAAAGTGTCAACTGACATAGCACCGTTAGTTTCTTGTCAGTTGCCATTGCGATGGGCTCCCCTTTTTGCTTACCATCAGGCGAAGTGGAACCACTATGTTGTGCCGTTATATAAAAAAAACATATTAAACCTATGTTTAATAGCCCTCTTTTTAACCGACTTCATAAAAGAAAAAAGTAATCATCAAAATCGGTTATGATGAATCGGTTATCGGATATGTTTTTTTTTTTATGTTTGTTACCTCATAATTTTCGACTGGGTGAACCAATTTTGATAATTCTTTTTTTATTTGAAAGCCGGTCCCGTGTGGTCCCATTTAAATTTGGTCCAATTCTGACAAAGACGTCATATAAGTGTTATTGTATGTTCCATTTCGCTCATTGAAGTGGGATGTTTTTTTGGAGAAAAAGTGATTATTTTTACCTGTAGTCACCAAAGTCCAGGGTGAAGGTGTTAGGACTGGCGCACCAGCGACGAACAGTGGTCAGCGGCCAGGTCTGGAGGATCTCCTTGGTCTTCTCATCAAGACGGAGCACGGAGTCTTTGGTCACACCGAGTAGACGGGGTACCAGCTTGTTCTTGCCCTTCATTTTCTCCTGCGAAGAAAAAGTATTCATTAAATTCAATGTCAAGTTGTCAGAACATATCAATTGTGATAAACCGTCATACTTTCTTGTAGTTTCTATTTTATTCTTACAGTTTTTCTTATAATATACTTTCAATATGTTTTCTTTTAGTACGGGCATGTTTTAAGTGGGCAGGTTCTGGCGGTCTATTGTGTTTGAAGACTAATAATGACAGAACCTTCTAGAAGATGTTACCTTGACAAGGAAGAACGCCACGCCATAAGTGGGCATCATCAGTGGAGATCAGAAATGAGGATATCCGCAGAAGAAACAAGGTAACTGACATAGCTCGCAGGATTTGCACGGTTGAAGTGGCAATATGCGGGCCATGTAGCCCGGAGAATGGACGGCCGTTGGGGCAGCAAGTCCCAGAGTGGCGACCCCTGTAGGCCCCTGAATAGATGGACGAATGACCTCGTGAGGGTAGCGGGGAATCAATGGATGCAGTCTGCGCGGGATCGCACTTTGTGGCGAGTCATGGGGAAAGCCTATGTTCAGCAGTGGACGTCTGTGGCTGATAAATAAGTGTACATCACTTTGGCTTCTAACTCAGATAGACCGGTATACCTCTTGTACTCCTTGAAGACTAATGATAGAACCTTCTAGAAGATGTTACCTTGACAAGGAAGAACGCCACGCCGTACGTGGGCAGGTCCCTGGCGTTCTTAGTGTACAGCACTTTGGCGTCCAGCTCAGACAGGCCGGCGTGCCTCTTGTGCTCCTTGAAAACCTTCTTCTCGGCGCCTTTGACTTTGACGTACGAGCCGGGAAGGAATTCTTTCAGACTGCAAGCAAAGTTTCATATTAGCACTTTGATATCACTGATAAAAATGCAGAATTCTAAAAACTTATGCCTCAATTTGACAAAAACAAAACGAAGGTCGATAGTTAGTAAGTCTCGTTAGGTTGAAATCAAAAGTTCTCATTCGAAAAAAAAAAATGGTCAGATTTAGTATCCTGCAATAATAAGTTGTAAAATCGAAACCGTAACGGTAACTGTTCTTCCTCAGTTTCCAAAATGTCGTTACAATTGAGTCGAGAAAGAAACCTCGATTTCATCAAATCAACTGCAACCCAGCTGCAAAGTAGCAGTTCCAGGGCAGTTCTGATTGTATTGTATTGTGTACTGTCGTGCAGTCCCGTCACCAACTGCAAGCTGGCTGCACGGTCGTAATGCAGTTGATTAAGTCGTGCCAACTGCAATATAACTTGATGAAACATTTAAGTAATGACTGAGGACTTACTCTAAGAATCCAATAGTATGTTTATCCTCTTTGTGGTCACCGAATTGGATCTGACACTGGATACCGGCAAACTCGCAAGCTGTGAACAAAATCATGTTAATGAGTTCAGGAAAAAAAACCGGCCGAATGCGCGTTGGACTCGCGCATGGGTTCCGTACCAATATCGAGCAAAAACACGTTCTTTGTACGGGACCCCCCTTTCATATTTACTTTTTTTCTTATTTGTTGTTATAGCGGTAACATAAATATGCATTCAGTGAAAATTTCAGCTTTCTACCAATTACGGTTCATGAGAAAATGTCCGTCGAACGAAATATCATGGAAAAGCCTCTATTTTTGTATGGGAATCCCCCTTAATTATTATTATTTTATCATGAATAGTATTTGTTGCTATAGCGGCAACAGAAATACATCACCTGTGAAAATTTCAACTGTCTAGCTATCACTTTTGGCCATATGTCAAAATGTGCGTCTACCAGAGGGCTTCAAAGATATCAATTCCCAAAATAGGTGGGTAACTTTTTGAGATTTTCAAAAATAAGGGCTACCTACATTTCATTTCACTGACTTCGATCGAGAATTTCCCAGTAAGTTGAGATAGTATACCGTTGCGTAGTCCAGTACTAACCTTTATCCTGCGTGATAGGATGCGTCCCGTCCAAGATGGCGTCCCTAGCCTGCACATACAGCAGGTTGAGCTGCACGGGGTCGCGCGAGTCGACGTTGCGGTCGGAGAAGAACAGCTTGCGCCGCAGGAGCAGGGTCTCGGCGACGTCGATGCCTTGCTCGCGGAGGGTCTTGGCCGGCTCCACCCAGTTCACTGTGAAGTAAGTTCATTTTCTCAAACATGCTCGGAAATGTTTAGTTATCAATTTGAGAATAGAACACGAAAATACCGAGTGATCAATCCAAGTGGGTCGGTAGGAAGAAGTCAGAAACCAATTACCAAGTACTGACCCATTTGGAATGATCATGCTGTATATTCACTAAAAATAAATGTATGAAAACGGATTTTTGCCCGCATCCATGGAGCATTACGGATAAATTGCAAAATATCAATTAAACTAGATACCTACTTGATTTTGTGGAACTGATTGTTGTTTGTTTTTTTCTTTTTAACCCCATTAAATTATTTTGCAAGTGGATTTATTTCCTCACATCGTTTCAGGAAAACACTATGTATACCTCGGAGGAAACGAAGGTTGCTTGACTCGCATCTTTTACAAAAACAACCTCGTCAGGCATTCCCCTACTTTCCGGGCCTCAGCAATAATGTAATATTACTGAGCTCTTTCAGAACTGGATGACTCATTATAGTACACATTAAAGATATATGCGATCTGGGTCTTTAGGCTTTTTAATTTATTAACTGATCTGATTCCGCAGGGACACGCGGGTTAAATATTAATTGACTAAATAATAGTCCTATCAGTCTCTAGTTACCTTCATCATCAGTCCTGAGCTTCTTCCTCAGCTGGTCCATCTTGGCGTCTCTTTCTTTGTCCTGGTGCTTCCTCTTCAGCGTGAGGGTTCCGTAGTTGGGTTTCTCGCAAGGATCGGGCTCCTCTTTCTGTTCCTCACGGACCTATGAACAAACACATCAATACAATACAAGAAAGAAAAAATTGGGCAAGTGCGAGTCAGTCTCGCGCATAAAGGGTTCCGTACCATAATCTATCACAAGTTTGTTGTATGGGAGCCCCCCTTAAATATTTATTTTATTTAATTTTTAGTATTTGTTGTTATAGCGGCAATAAAAATACATCACCTGTGAAAATTTCAACTGTCCAGCTATCACCGTTCTTGAGATACAGCCTGGTGACTGACGGACGGACGGACGGACAGCGAAATCTCAGTAATAGGGTCCCGTTTTTACCCTTTGGGTACGGAACCCTAAAAAGAATGATAATATTGATTTGTTGACTCAAATCGAATTGAAATCAATAAATTCCTGAATTATGATTGTTGCCAAACTGTCAATTCTTCCTACCTGATTTGTTCACTTACATTTGACAATTATTTCATACAAACGCTCTGCGCATGATGGGACAAACCAAATGTAGGCAAAATACAGTGGTAGATTGTCAAATGTAAGCAAACTACAGTAGATTGTCCATAAAATTTAATTTAAATGTACTTTATAATATAAGTTTAATTAAAGTTACTAGGTATAAAGTTATATAACTTGTAGCAAGTAAAATATATCTTAGTTATAAGTTAGTTATAATTATTACTGATATTGAGTGCATGCGGTGTCCTTCTGTAAGTAATAAAATACTTAGTCTTAAAACTGTAAATGTATAAAATAATGTAAAAGTGTACTTATTGTTAAAGGTCCAATAAAAGAAAAAAAAACGGATCCAGGTGTGAACGACTTGGGGTTCAATGGGGTGGCTTGTACTTACCAGTCCGTACTCATCGTAGTTGGTGATCCCGATCTTGGTGCAGATGACCACCATCAGATTGGCAACGATTTGGCTGTCGTCCACCAGAAGCGTCTTCACTGAGCCTGTAACCAACACACAACGTTATACGTCTGTAAAACTTACGCTCTGGTTTCCTAGGATAGCGGTGCCGTCACATAGCTAATACTAACCATAGCCCTAAGTTTGTACCACTAACACTATGGTTTAAAAAGCCCGAAATAAATGATTTGTATTTGTATAGCGGCCGTCTCCATACTTCGTACAGTACGAGCCTTAGGTTTAAAGCTCACTATAAGTGGGCAAACTTGGAAACAAACAATTAGACCTCTGGAGATTTATAGTACACTAGGATTTGCCCACCACTTCGTGGACGGATAAAAACTATCCTATAATCATCTTTGGATCTTACTTTGGATTCTATCCCTGTATCAAAATTGGCTAAAATTTGTCCATCCGTTCCGGCGTGATGCGAGGACAAAGGCAATCATGGAAACAGATGACACTGGGCTGGCATAGCGCCGCGCGCCTTTGCAAAACAAATGACGATCCTGTATCACGCATCACGCTATTAAGTTTTTTTCTGAAATGATATCCCCCTCTCTATAGAAATTAGATTTCAATACAATTTTAGAATTTTATAATAGTATAGATTACATACCTACCTACCCGGTGAATTCGTGAATGGTCCAGACCGCAGGTGTTTGTAGACCGAACCGAAGGTGAGGCCCACAAATGTGCAATCTGGGCTTTACGAAAAACCGTGGTTTGTCTAAAGTTTTACGTTTTGCCTTGTCCAGAAAGCGACACCCTAGAAAACCCCGCTTACGATTTGCGGCCAGCAAAATGATGGTTACGGGAGCCTCTTACCGTCCAACATGCGAACTCGCAGATTCCTGGTCTTCCTGCTGTACTCCAGAAGGTCTCCATTCCGCAGCATGTAATAGTCGAGGCTGCGCGACGCCTCCAGCCAGATTCCCTTCTTGTTGTCCTCTTCTGATGCAAGGAACAGCCCGTATTCTTTCGCTGTGGGACGCAGACGATATGATAAATATAGCCCGACTGGTATTTCTTAGCACTGCGATTGTGGATTTTAGTGGTCGCAGAGAGAAATTTTTAGCAATTGACGTTGAAATTCAGTGAAACAATGAGGAAACAGAGGACTACATTTTCCGTGAATTTCAAGTAATTTTGGCATGATAAAGCCAAAACTATTCACAGCGATGCAAGTCAAGTTATTTTCGATATGATTAAATATTGATTTCAGAAGAAGAACGAAGGATTGAATAACATCCTGATCCATAATTTGCCAGTCACATTCTTAATTTGGCGGGATGAAATCTCTTAAAATACTCAAATTGGTCCATCCATTCGTTTGGGCCGATGCCACAAACAGACACACAGATAAACATGTTTAACTTCTAATACCTCTCTTTTATCGTCGTTGGTTAAAATTTTAAGTATTAAAACTCACGGTCACTCGCGCTGGCTTCCAGAATCTTCTCTCTGATGATGCGGCAGGCATCGTACACAGTGGTGGAAGGATCAAACTGAATAGTCTTGACCACTTTTCCGCCTTCCAGCGATATCTTCAGCGACAACGTCGCCATCTTTGTTAGGGAGTATGCTCTGGAAAGAAAAGTCGGTGGTGAGCATAAAAAATAATCAACTACCGACTGAGTCATCATCATCATCATATCAGCCCATCAGACGTCCACTGCTGGACAAAGGCCTCCCCCAACAAACTCCATAATGATCAGTCTTGCGCCGCCCTCATCCAATTTCGACCGACAGAGTAGCGTCAGCATAATAATAGAATATATACCAGGACAAAGGCTTCTTTCACCCTCACCACTTAGATGGTTGGCAGTCCACAACTGTGCGTTTTGGTAGAAATTTCCTGCCCTGCACGACTGCTTTGTGGACTGAATTATCGCTTGCGTTATTTCCAGACCGATAGGAATTTAATCGCGATTAAATTAATCGACAGAGTTTTCGATTAATGATAAATTAATCGTCATTATAATCGATGAATATTCATGATTAATTCTTGATTAAAAGTTGGAGCACGCTCATTTGTGCACAACAAAAATGCAATTTGTCTTGCCATATACACAAACACTTGAAAAATCATTCTGGTGCGTTGTGTGAAATAAACTTGTTCCAGTAATACAAGGTGGTTTTTATAGTGCAGTACCTACTCTAGGGTTTTCTGGGTAAGGGCGAGACTTAAACTTACAAAAATATTTAATTTCTTCCAAATATTAATCGATAGAAAATTAATTTACGTAATTAAGATAATCGTCATTTAACCTTAATTGTTAATCGATTACATTTCGCCTACCTCTGACCTTATGTTAAGTGACAATAAAGCCTGAGCTGGAGCATGCTTGCCCAGAAAATGCGTATTTACCCTCGACTTGAAGAGATCCAAGTTATATTTTTCAGTGTCACAGAGAAAGGCGAATAAAGAAAAAGAAGTAAGAAATCTAACCTGTGGACTGTGGCAGTTCGTTCAGCGCTGGGGTCTCTGCTCGAGGAGGTCTCAAGGTCCAGGGAGTGCGCGCTGGGACGCCGCCTCCGCGGTTGGCTGAAGGAGCGAAGTCGCTCTCGGGGTGGTCCACTCTAAAAAAATAGATTTTTATTACAGACTAGCTGGGTCATTGTCAGATTTAGGTGCGCGTCTTTCCGGTGGACATTGGAAAAATTAAGGATTCCAGGGCCGAATTTTCTCATTAAATATCTGTGAGAATAAAGAACGTTCCCTCTTCTATAATCCCATGTAATAGCAACATAACCTAGATCCATACAACCTCTTAACTTTTGACCACCGAAGGGACAAATTTTGTTTTTTGAACTGACAATGGCCCAGCTGCGACGCGTGTTACACACTGATCCCACGGGAACACTAGATTTTTCGGGATAAAAAGTAGCCTATGTTGATCCAGGATGCAAAGGATGCATAATGGAATTATGGCGCAGTTGGTAGGATAGGAAAACATATTCACACGCGGTTTCCATCGGAAGAGAATCGGGCTGAAATAAGAGTCCGTCGAACAAGAGAAGCAGCTTAAAGGGAGTCAGACTTAGAGGGAAATCGGACAGAGAGGAGAATCGGACTATGATGAGAATTGGACTAAGATAAAAATAGGACTACGAGGAGAATCAGATCAAGAGGAGAATCGAACAAAGAAGCGAATTTGACTAAGAATTTAATAAGGCTAAGAGGAGAATCAGAGCAAGAGGAGAATCTTAGTAAAATAGAATCCGACGAAGAGGAAAAGCGGACTAAGACAATAAGACTATGATGAGAATCGGACTAAGATAAGAAAAATCGGACTAAAAGGAGAAACAGACCAACAGGAGATCGAACTTAAATTAGAAACTAAAAGGAGAACTTACGTTATGTGTCAACCGCCGCCAGTTATCGTGTAGCGCGTGTTCGATGCGCTCGCGCAGACTACGTCACGCGCGCGGCGATGCTTGCGGTGCTGGCTCTGGGTCTGGATCCGTCTGCAACAAGAAAAAGTAATATGAAAATTGCGTCCAATTGACAATTGAACTAGTGGCTCTATGGGCTTATTTTTCGATTTGACACAACTATGATTTTCTGCGTCTTCAATATTTCCGCCACTTTGAAAACTTTATACAATTATTGAGCCAGAAAATCTAGCACAACTGTGACACGTGACTCTTACTCTTTCTTTTTCTTTGTAGGCAAGAACAGCTGAAAATCCGGACATCAAAACATCAGGACATACGAAAGATTCTTTGGCCAAGCTGAAACGGAGAGGCTTAGCTCGTTCGGCTAATAACAACTACGGTAGAGAAGAGGCGTTTTCCGCCTGTCGTAATCGGGGAACGTACATAAAAAAACAGTCAAGTGCGAGTCGGACTATGACAAACTCTGAAAGCCATTATTTTCCAAAACTGTTAATTTTTCAGAATAATTATAAAACAAACCTTACCTAACCTAATGGGTGCTTTAAAACGATGTTTATAAAATCCTGAAAATATTACGAGTTTCAGGAAAATCATACTTTCGGACAAATGAACATTTGGCGAAACGGTACAGAAGGCAAACAATATTTCGGAGTTAGATAGGATACCAAGGGTTTGCCCTCTAAAGTAATATCTAGTTAGTTTCAGTCAACCAATTTTATTTCTAGGCCACTATAGAACCTTGTCACAATGACAATGATATGAGATTTCAAGCGGCTTTCATATTGACGTTCACTGTGACAAGGTACGAAATGGCCTAAGAATCGAATTGGTTGACTGTACTCTAACTACACCTTACTGAACACGTGAATCCAATAATAACCTTAATTGTTTCCGTGTGTTGCGTAAATGGGCCGCCGACAGATGGCGCTGTTAATGGTGGCCTGGTTACACAGGTTTATAACCTGACCTGCATGTGTATAGGTAACTAGCATTTACCGGCGACTTTGTCTGCGTAGAAATCAAAATCAAATCGTTTATTCTTTAAGCAGGCCACAATGGCACTTTCACATGTCTGTATCTGAATCTGCCGGCATTTCTCAAGAGGAGACCGCTTTTGAGAAGAAAGCCGAAAGAAACTCAAACAAACTCGAATTAGTACTTCCCTAAACATATTAATTCTCTTTTTTGAAGTCGGTAGCAAAACATACAGCAACCTTCTATTTTATTTATTTATTTCAATATAAACTTGCAGCAAATCGTTTACATGATACCATTATATTACCTACTAGCGACCCGCCCCGGCTTCGCATGGGTGCAATGCTGATACATTATGCATATATTACACATATAAACCTTCCTCTTGAATTACTCTATCCATTAAAAGAAACCGCATCAAAATCCGTTGCGTATTTTTAAAGATCTAAGCATATTACATAAGGTCAGACAGCATGAAGCGACTTTGTTTTATACTATGTAGTGATAGTGATGTATGTGAAATATAAAAACTTTATAAAATTGGGCAAGTGCGAGTCCGACTCGCGCATGACGGTTTCCGTACTATAATATATAACAAGTTTGTTGTATGGGAGCCCCCCTTAAATATTTTTTTTTTATTGTTAGTATTTGTTGTATAGCGGCAATAGAAAAACATCATCTGTGAAAATTTCAACTGTCTATAGCCATCACCGTTCTTGAGGTACAGCCTGGTGACAGACGGACGGACGGACAGCGAAGTCTCAGTAATAGGGTCCCGTTTATATAAACAAAGCTAAATAAAAAGTAATCAGATTTGGAAATGACTATCGAAATAATTGATATTCAAAATAAGTGATTTTATTATATTATGAAATTTGATTATTGTATGACTCCTTGATTGACAAATCGCAACTGACGTTTAATAATGCAAATAAAGACGTATGCACATTATTGCCATATGAAAGCTGTTTGTAGCGCCGCTATCCCCGGGCAAGTCCAAAATTTGCTAGGCTATACTAAATACATTTTTACGAAGCCGATAAAACCAATCTTTTACTAACATACCAGTGTAATACACTAACGCAACAGGTCTACGTCAAATCAAATAAGAACCCGAAGCCACTAAAAAAGACCATTCCATTCCGGAGGGCGCATTTCATACCGTTTAATCATTTTAAAGTGCCAGCCGCACCGTTAAACTCCTCTATAACTCCCATATTGCGTCAAAATTCCGTTGCACCCCGTTTTCAGCCTTTTTATGCAAAAGAGAGCAATAACTTTCTCTTTAACGGCACGGCCATGAATACGCGCGAGCAGCGGGAACGGTAACAACTTAATGGAATTCACTCCCTCCCTATCCTATAGACAAGCACCAGTAAGGCAGTTTTCAAGCGGATTCTACGTAAGCATCTGCTCGAACAATAGGTCAATTATATTTTTTTTATCCTTGACATGTTTTAATTTTTTTTAATATGTTAGAATTTGAAGAATTAATTTATTATACTTGTTTACTTCGCACGCCAAAAGGTACATCATAGTTGTGGTCTTACCAATGAAACCTTATTTTACCTATGTATGACTAAATAAATAAATTTAAAATGAAAAAAAAAAAAAAAAAAAAAAAAAAAAAACAATGTATAAAATTGATAAAGGCATTGAGTCCGTCGTTTGTACAGACTACAGACGTTTGTTTGGTACAATAAAGTAAAAAAAAATGTGTGTTATACGTTGTTGGGTAAGTTGTTTTTTTTTTTTTTTTTCAAAAATTTAAATTAGATAATAATGATGGGGATATATATTCACGTGCGTTTGCCGCTCTACTCGCTCGTTCCCGCGCCGCTCGTCGCTCCGCTCGCCGCTATAATACCGAAGTCGTGGCCGGGCGGTAAGGCTAGCTCGATTTTAATGAACGGCATTTGGATGCGATTATGCACGGTAGTTTGAAGTGAGAAGGACGGATATACAAATGTGTGAGTATTTATAGACATTTCAAGGCGATATTAAGGGACAGAGAGATTGTTTAAATCGCTCGTCTCCGGCAGCGTACCACTCAGCCCTTACCCCTCTACACTACTCGCAAAGTTGACCGAAATTGGACGAATATATGGTAATTTGGAGAGACACTTCGCTGCGGTAACCAAGCCAAGGATGTCAAGCCAATCAGGCTGCATCTTTGTGAAGCCCAAAAGAAGTGCATTTAAATCTGAGGAATGTGATTGGTGAAGCGGATCTAAGATACAGATTTCCACTCAAGGGTTTGGTCTATTCCGCACGTCTCCCTTCAATGGAGACGCAACCTTAGTCGTGATGAAAAAAGCTTGGATACATTTTGAGAAATTCCTTGGAATTTCTCAAAATACAAATACAAATAAAAGTACTCTTTATTGCACACCTCATAAAATATACAGGAGAAATACAATGCAAGACATTACAATTAGAGGTAAACAACAGGCGGTCTTATCGCTAAAGAGCGATCTATTCCAGACAACCTTTGGGTAGTGGAGAACTTGAAAAAAATAAGATTTTGTTATTAGGCGGTGCAAAAATCGGAAAATAATAATAATAACATACACATAAAAAACAAATAAATACATAAATATAATAAACAATAAATACATAAAATACATACATACATTCAGCCAACAGATAATATAACCATTTGAATAAAATACGAATTATGAAAGGGATAGGATAGTGTTATTTCAGTTGAGTTTTGAAAGAAACAAGAGATTTAGCGCGCCTTAAGCTAACAGGCAAGGAAGTTCCACAAACAGACAGCTTTAAACGTAAACGAATTATTATACAATTTTGAGACGGAAGAAGGTACGGCAAGGAGCAAATTTTGGGCAGATCGAGCAGAAGTGAGATAAGTGTATAGCTACGATTGAAACATCATGGCAGACAAAAAAACCGTTTTAGTGATAATCAGCACGTCTAGCATAACTCATACACGCGACTCTTTGTAAATACTTTCTGTCACTTTCATTTTAATACCGTGCGAGCAAGACAGGTGACTCATATGCTAGCTAGCCCCGCTGTGGTAGTATAATGGCGTATAGGTACAGTCAACCAAAAATGTGGTCTACCACTTTTCGACTCTATTTTACATGTAATAGAGTCCAAAAGTGGTAGACCGCTTTCTTTGCTGACTGTACGTCGTTTGTTTACGCGTATATATTTTTATCCGGGCGGCGTCACCTGCGCACGCGCTATTAATATAAAGAGTGACAGACGGCTGTCAAACACTGTTAGCGCGCATTGTTGATGACTCGTATCGTAAGTGCGTACAGTCAGCGAAATAATTGGTCTATCACTTTCCGACTAATTCATGGTTATTAGTAGGCAGCGGGCTTTCGTTAGCACGGTAGTTTCTTGGCTTACTGTACAGCGAAGAGGAACAATTGTATTTGTATGGCTTACAGATTTGTGTGAGGTTGCCCGATATTTATTTATTTTTAGAAGTCTTCTCGCAAAGGTCGTTGATAAAAGAAGACAGAGTATGTAACAAGTTACATATACACTACTTACGTACAGTCTGTAAATTAAAAATATTTAAACAAAATCTTACCGTCTCAGCTCGCTTCTAAAACTGAACATAACTACAAAATATCGACTTCTTATTGTCAATATTGGCTGAGATCTAGTCACTTTATCCAATGAAAGTTGAATATCTTGGAAACTTACTGGTCCTATTTTGTCTAAACATAGCTGAGAACCATTCCGACGGACATATCTTTCGATTTAAAAAAAAACCGCACTCAAATTGATCCAGACAGATACAGAGTTAATAAGTATAACCATCCAGCGGTATAGAACCTAGTTATCCTTTTTGCTCCGTCATCAAGTAATGTTCCTATCGCCAATAGAAATTTGAGGGAGCCACTGGTCCATTCTTAAGTGTATGTCTGTCAGTCTCTAGAGTATTAAGTAGTTATTCTAGAATGGAATCGTTACATCACTCCCCTTTAACAATAAAACCACTTCAGTTGGAATCGTAACTGTTATTGCTTGTAACACTCTTGGCTGGTGTTTACTGGTTGTGATGACTGATGAGTTATTTGTAGATAATGTAACAAACCATGTAGCCATATACATATGTCAACTGCTGTCATAATGCTTGCATAAAATTTAGCAGTTAGTAGGTTAGGTTAAACACCGAAAACTGTAGGTTAGGTTAGGTTGAAGACCGATAACTGTAGGTTAGGTTAGGTTTGTTTTATGACCATGGATAGCGGAGCGTCAGAATGCTCATTTAATACTTACTCTACCTAACTACCTACATTAAGTAGCCTTTATTTTGTCATTTGTAATAAGCAAGCAAGCGTTCTATGGTTGAATGGTAGAGAATGTCATATGTAAAGACATCTGATTTTTAAAAAATGGTTACCTATCATAAGCCCGAAATTTCGTTTCCCACCTGTAACGTTCGCCAAATTTTCATTTGCCCGAAAGCTATTTATTCCAAAACTGTTAATATTTCAGGATAATTATAAAACAAACCTAACCTCATGAACAAAACGGGACAAACGAGCAAACGCACACATAGACATTGCTCACGGACACGTCAAGCGGATGGCACTCGCGCACTGGTCTGAACTGGTCCGAGATATCGTGACCGTGAGCAATGTCTATGTGTGCGTATGCTCGAGCGCGCTTGTATGTAGATTGATTTCTGTACCAATCTGTTTTGTGCCTAATGGGTTCTCTAAAACGATGTTTATAAAATCCTGAAAATGTTACAGGTTTCGGGCAAATGGAAATTCGGCGAAACGTTACAGTAGGGAAACCATGTTTCGGAGTAGTAATAGGATACCGTTTAACATGTGTATCTGTGTGTCTCTATCTGGCATAGCTCCCAAACGGATGAGCCGATTCAAAAGCGGGTTTTTTAATCGAGAGCCGTGGGCACCGAGATGGATGGAGCTATATTTGGTGGAAATGGGACCAGCAGTTTCCAAGATATTGAGATTTAATTGGAACAAGTGACAAGATCTCAGCCAACATTGAAGCTAAGAACTCCAAAATTTTGTAGTTATGTTCAGTTTTAGTAGCTCATTGAATGAGGATCTCATGATGACCAGGTATTTATCTGATGTACAGCAAATTTTTTAATTTACGGTCTTAGTAGTAACTCGGCCCATCGCTCACAAAAGTAGAGCATGTCTCAGAAACGCCGCGCTAAATTTAGCATCATGAATGAACGTCTGATTTCGACAACGGGCCCGTTTCGTGTCAATGACTTACTAGTGAGTAGGCAATGAAAATTGTAAGAAATAGTTGCGGTAGTATTTTTGAAATAAAATGAAATGAAAATCATTTATTTCGAGTATCATGGGTGAATCATATTATTTGTTAGTACAAATCTATACCTAAAGTGTTAGTAAAAACATTAGAAAAATATACAGCTCAAATTCATCAAGACTCCTTATCCGTTAAAAAATGCTGATGGTTTTAGACATTTTTCTCAATGATCAAACATGTTTCTTAACATATTATCAATGTTGCTACTTAGAACAGGGCCATTGCGATTAATTGGTATAAACTTGAAACCTACAGTATTAATTATTCATTGATAATTAATTTTAGTTTCAAAAACAACTCGATATTGTCATAATTCTCAGAAAACTTTTTTTCAACTTATTTTTCACTGCACGCAACCAAAGCAATTTCAATAGCTATGTTGCTTTCTAGAACTCAAGGAAAAGTATTATTAAATAAATAAAAAAAACATTATTAACAATATTATTTGTCATAATACGAAAAACTAAAAATTAAAAGGAATAACGGGGGTGTTTGTTTGTCACTTATTCGGACTTATCGACCAAGCTGGGTCTTTCTGACAATACATACTTAAGGTCTTCGCACATTATAACAACTCAACGGCGACTCGATTCTATGCCAAATATTTAAATTTAAGCCCTATGTCATATTTACTAGGTTTAATGTCAAAAAAATATATCAGTAGTGGACGACGAGTGGACGACGCGTGGTACATTTTTTGAAATTAAACCTAGTAAAGACCTTTAGGCTGTCGTCTCCATAGCTTTCTAACGTCCTTCCTTGCTATGAGAAGTCCGATGCCTAAGGATGATACTCCGAGAGTCTGTATCAGAGATTATGAAATACATCGCATCTCTAGAACGTGTAAACAGAGATGTAATGCTAATTAGAGCAGATAAGATAATGCCCTCATAAACACTCTGTTTCATCGACTCTATAAATAGTGTTGTTGTCGAAGTGTGTTGTTGTTGTTGCCACGAGTATGAAAGTAGAACCACCGTCTCTGTTTTCCAATTCAGCACTGAACAAAACAGGATGCCATTGTTTGGTATTGTTATTGAACGACTGAAAGTCTTAATTAAATGTGGCAATCCGGTAGAAAAGGGTCCTTACGTCGTTGCCATACCTAAGGACCCTCTTCATACGGATTGCCACAAATAAATATCGAACACAGACTTAAATTAAGCTCGAGTACAGTCTGACCAAAAAGAGTAGAAATTAAAGTGGCAATACTGTAGTATCGTCTCTTTCTAATCAATCTAAGAAAACGGGGACAACACTACAGTATTGCCCCTTTTTAATTTCTACTCTTTTTGGTCGCACTGTGTTATGGATACTAGGCAATATAAAGCCTGACCAGAAATATATGAGGATTGTCAAGAGGGCGCTATTTATAAGATAAATATGGCAACAATTTTGCAACCAATAGCAACTTACTATAGTGACATTAGTTTTAAATACCTGTCAGTTCCACTATGTTAACCTCGTAACATAATTTAATGGAATGCACTCTTTTCCAGACTCTTTTCCGTGTAGAAAACACATGTCCACTTTATTTATTTGACGACGCGCTTGGCTCGGTTTGTAGACACCTGCCTACTGAGTCGGCGGTCCCGGGTTCGAATCCCGGCCGGGGCAAATATTTGTTCTTGGGTCATGGATGTTATCTATATATGTATTTATATATTATGTATATCGTCGTCTAGTACCCATAGTACAAGCTTTGCTTAGTTTGGGACTAGGTCGATTTGTGTAAGATTGTCCCTTAATATTTATTTATTTATTTATTTATTTATAATCCTACGTTCACGACTGTGAATGATTTTCGGCATTTTCTTTGGATAATTTTAAATATATTTGTCTTTTAAAGAAATCACCACGAATGACATTGACATTTTTGACAAACCATCATAAAATCATTGCCAGTGTAAGAAATTAGTTCCAGTGAAATTCCGCAATATGGTGCATCCTCATATATTTCTGGTCAGGCTTTACATACTTGTAGCGAACGCAACGTAATGTTTCGCACGAGTATTCCGAACTCCGTGTATCGGGACGTTTTGGCGAGTGGTCGCTGCGCGAGGGTTTTACAAAGGTCGCGGTGTGTCACTCTGGACGGCTCATGCCTAATTATTGTGACAAATAAATATAGTTGATTCATTGCATAATATGTTGGTTGTTCAACTTCGTAATACTACATACTTATAGAACAGAGGCGGCCGAAAAATTGAAACTAAATAAGTATAGAGTTCTCGGCCAAAAATAGTAAGGCTAGGAAAAAACATGGAACATTTTATGTGTCACTGAATGCCAATAATCAATATTTTAGGTAATATAGACACCAGCGGTCCTAGGATGTTTGCTTTTATCGCGCGACAAATAAGTGACAAAGTATCCGTCACGTTTTGACCAAATTCAAGTGTGAGTGACAGATGCTTTGTCACTTATCACGTGATAAACATCAATAAGTATTCTTATTATTCAAATATTTCGAAGACTTGTTCACTATCTCACATTCAGGGGTTGAGATCTGCCTCCGACTGCAATGCCGTCTGTTTAATGGCCGTGAGCACACCCGACTTGTTGCGATGCATTATAACGCTCACGGCTTCGCACAAGCGCTTTATGGCTTTCCGCTTTGGGGATTTGTTTTTATGACGAGCGTTGGCAATGTAAATAAATACAAGTAGAATTGAAAAACATTTGGTGGCAGTACTTTTATACGTAACGCAGCGTAATTTTATATAACTTCACAATTAAAGAAGTGTCCATGTTTTTAAGAAACGCTAATGTAAATATACTATTATTACTAAATTAGATATATCAATTAGACATATCTCAGCCGTGTAATTAAAAAAAATCGAATTCAGACACTGACTGAAACATGATATTTTAGAACTAAGGGAATCTAAAGTCATGAAATTGGGCTCCAATTTGCGGTATGTGAAACGCCACAGGATCTGACCTAGATACGCGCGGCGCCACGGCGTCGGCCCGTTGCCTAGCAACGGCTGAAAAGGGTCTTGTCTGAACAATCACTTGTACCTGTACTGGAATAACAGGCTTCGTGGGCCCTTCGATGATATTCATAGAGTACATTCTCAATTTTAACTCATTTCGATCATAATAGGCTATTATGAGGTTGTTTTATTATTAGGCAATAAGGATCCCAGCAACGTAATTGGTGGAAGTGTAAAAGATATAGCATAACCTCTTGTTTGTTTCTGCGTTGTTAGGTGTAATGTTTAAAGATTTTTGTATACGTAGCTACCTGTGAACAAATATACGCCTGTTACCGGCATGCAGGCATTTATTAAAACTGATAATAACATGATCCATTAGTAATGGTTTGCATGTATTAGCTAATCATAATTATGTAAATTAACTGCACAATTAAATTTCTTAAATCCGCACATTCAATGTAGTGGGTGTACAGCGTAATTGTCTTTACTTATCTTCCTTGTATTTACTCATATCACGCTGTCATTTAACACTCACTTGTCAATTTACTTTACTGTGCATTACTGGCAATAAAATTTTTGTTACAAAGTTAATAAAGCCTGAATTTAAATTAATTAATTAAATTAAGGTCATGGATACGTTAAAGATCCATGTTACTTTACTATACTTTAAGAAAAGCCTACTTGTGCGGTAACACACTGTATTAGTTGAAATCGGTCCATCCATTTAGACGTGAAAGAGTCCTGAAGATGATACATAATCTACAAATAACCTAAATTAAAAATTTTAAACACCCCCGAAACAAGTAGCTGGTCATCATGAGACCCTCATTCAATGAGTGATATAGAAAGAATTACGATATTTGCAATTCTTCTGTTCAATACTGGATGAGATCTTGTCACTAGTTCCAATTAAAGCTGAATATCTGGGAAACTACTGGTTCTATTTCCACCAAACATAGCTAAGAACCAATTCGACGGACAAGTCTTTCAATTTAAAAAAACTGCACTCTAATTGGTCCATCCGTTTGGGCGCTACGATGCCACAGACACATAGAAACACATGTAAAACTTAAAACACCCCCCTTTTCTGTCGGCGGTTAAAAATAACTATTCGATATTAAAAATAACATTCAACTCTCGTTTACTTTACACAAAACTATCCATACTAATATTATAAATGCGAAAGTGTGTCTGTCTATCTGTTACCTCTTCACGCTTAAACCGCTGAATCGATTTTGATGGAATTTGGCATAGGGATAATTTAAGATACGAGGAAGGACATATGATAGTTTTCATCCTGGAAATTATGCCTAAAAAGATTGAAAAGGAGTGAACATTTCTGTTGGGGTGCGGTGACCCTGTAAATGTCCCTCGGAATGTAATTATTAGACCAAAAGCACAATTGCTCTTACATTTGCTCAGGCACTTTTAATAATCCCTTTTATCAAGTTCCACGTGTACGTAGTCGCGGGCAAAAGCTAGTTAAAAATAAGAACAAGCATAAAGAATAAATCGAAACCGGCTTAGCTAAGAACGATTATTAAAAATAAGTAACATAAAGCCAAAAATAAACCTTTGGAAATACTGAAATGATCTAAGTACGTAATATCCATATCGTTTTTAAAATGACTTCCTAAGAAAACAACTGACCCACCAAACGGACAAATCTGTTGAAAATAGAAATGACGAAGCTACCACAACACAAAATGACACACAAGTGTAACATAACCCATGTGACAATCAACCCGTGAGGGGTTGACAAGACAATGCATGTCACAACGGTGACCACGCTACATTAGTGTAGGGTTGCGCTGTCGATGGATAATGGAGAAGAGGTTTATAATAAAGAATTTGCTGGTAAAAGAAATGTCAACGGTCAGCAAAATATCGGCTTTCATGTGAAAATATTTGTGAATGGTCAGAGAAGAATCAATCAAGATAAAGATAAAAATTAGAAGCTCAACAATAGTAATGATTCAGGTTGAGGGTCAGACTGGACCGTACGTAAGTCATGTAGAGCAATTATTAAGTAGGTGTGAACAACGTTAGAAGGTCGACTTCATATTATATATATTATTTGATATTGAATTTGTTAAGTCCAAGAATTGTACTGAAACATTTCTAACTATAAAAAAAGGTGAGTAACCGGATAACTAGTGTTTTTCATGAAGTTAAAAAGTGTAGCAAATTATCAAGAGTACCATTTTCAGCAAAACTCATTAACATAAAGATTTTCAAATTGGATTAGATTATTGATACAAAATGAGACAAATTGATTATGTTAATTACGTAATTAGTATTCAAAAAGACGACGACGCACCACAAGATAAATTAGATAGAAATGTCAAGATTAAAATTAAAGATTAATAAAATCAATTACTAGCGACCAGATACTTAATTAAATCGAACTCAATTTTATGGGAATTATACCTCTTGTAAAGTTATTAATTAACTTTGTTTTATTATTTAACAGACAACCCAAAAAACTAATAAGACCAAATTAGACGATAAAACCAAAGAAGTTCTAATACAAAGTAGTTAAAACGATTTCATGTACAATTTGAACTTTAATGATACCTATGCCCTTCTCAAGCAAAGCCAAGTAGGTAAATAACTATACATAAAAGCCATACCATTTACTACCCACCCTAGCGCATACATAGCCACGTCATATACCTCCCACCCCGAAGATTATATACTCAGTACATGACGCAAGGAAATCTATAAATCTGGAGAAATCTGCGCAAACAAGCACTACGCATGCGTCGCCCCCACCCAAAAAGGAGGGGGGAATCGATAGACTCTGGCGCCGGCAAGTCTGGCGCCTACGACACTTGCTGTCCCTTTCTAGCTCAGGGGTGGGGATGAAATGGACTATAACAGGGTGTGGCCTGATATATAGGTAGTTATGGAGAATAGTTGGAAAATAATATTAAATTTCACTTTATGATTACTTTTGGAAAGATTAGTGCTAGAAAATATGTTGCAGATGCAATTTCAAGATCTGAACATGACTTTAATACCAATAACGATAGAGCACTGTAAAATGATAACCAAACTTCATATGAAGCTATTTAAAGTAAGGCAGATACTGTTTAAAACATATCAGAAGTTGTAAAAGTCTGATCAACACTAAAGTCAACAGCCAATTTTTATTTACGGAACGGCTTTTTCAATAATGATTTGAACCTAAACCATTTGAACCTAAAATGCAGAAATAGAAGAGTTGCTAGAAACAAGTATGAAAGCAAAGAAAAACTTAATCTAGATGTTGCAGATCCCAAAGACTATGATATATATTTTCTCACTGCGCAGATGTCGCAAAGAGATCTTTGAAACTAGAACAATTCTTCGGAATTCTAGGAGTATACCAACCTTTTCACACAATAGAAGCTATTTCAACGAAGACGCTAAAATGATTTTGAGGAGGCATTGGCATATGTCTGACTAGATTGCTCATTAAATAGCCCAAGATTTACTAATGTAATCTATCGATGACCGGAGCCCTGGAGAACGTCCATCCATTACAAGATAAAAGCCAAGTCCGCCATATTGCACATCCGGCCGCCGGAAATCGTCACGCTGTCCCGGTAATCTGATAGTCTGTTTTCTATTAGCAGATCGGGAGGGTGTCTAGTGGACCGTTAATGCAAGTTTTATTGGCGAACTTAAGGGAGGATTTATCATTAAATTCATTAGTCACGAAGATGGTTTATGTGGTGCTAAAGCGAGAATTTACGTGACGATCGTCAACTTCATATTTGGAGACTTATTTGTGTCTGATTTTATTGCTAACAAAATTAATCGAGCAGAACTGCATATTCGTAGATATTGCGTCGTTTTTTACTGCACAAATGGTGATGAAATTAAATAGAATAGAAAGGAACGGAATAAGAGATCGATAAATACCGTAGACTTTTGAAGTAAAACTGCCTTAACTTGATACACAAGTGAAATTAATAAGCACAACCCCTAACCCCGAAAGCCTTGCTGATACCTAACACAATGCACTCAATCATTCAGTAATTGGTGAGGCAACAACCGGGGCTAGTAATTTGCCAATTATTCGTTCATCGATCACCGAGACCCCGCCGAGAGCTGACGAGACCCTGACGAGACGTAATGAAGAGATTTGAATAAAGAACCCCGTGGTGTTTGAAACTAGTTGATTAGAAGACTTCTTAGGGATAGAGGTAGTTTAGAGAATTAGGAGGTCTTTCAATAAAGACAGGGAGTCGATCTTTCAATAAACGGTGTTGACGGAGATTAATAGAAGGTTCTGGATTTTCATAGGACAGAGACATATGATCTTAAGAAAACTTAAATCGAATTAATGATTCTGCAGTAAGAAATATGATTTAAAATAGATACGATATCCAAGGAGTTAGTAAAGAAAGGTTGAACTCATGCCACTGAAATAATTACGACGATTATGTTTACTTCGCCTTTTGATGAGAGAAAAACAAGATTTATGGATACTGTCCACAAGGGTGAAAAAAGTCACGATAAATTTGCTACGATTTCAAATAGCGATAGGAACCTGTAACTATTTACACGAACCTATTATTAAAAATGCAAACCCCATGAAAACTGACGACACGAGATTCGTCAAAGTGGATTTAGCATCTGTTTGTCACAAACCTGTTATTAAAACTGAAAACCTCATCAACACGGATACTAAAGCAGTCGCAGTTTTAATTACACACGACGCCGAATCCAATGTGACTGCATCGTGTCATTTGACTGAGGCCCTAACGAAGTAAAATGATAGGGTACAGGGCGATGCGGAAATTATTCTAATCGCAAACAAACAGATTAGAGGGGCAACGGCCGAGCCGGTCGATGGTGTTGTCGATTAGGGAGTTTTACAGAGAGATTTCTGATACAGTTGCAAGGTAAATTAATATGTACATGTAAGAAAATAGTAGAACCAAGTCTGCACTTTTTAGATATTTAGACTAAACACAGAGGTCATGACTCATCGTACAGTTAAAAAGGTGAATTAAATGGTTAATCAATTAATTTCTGTACGTTTTAGATATCTAGACTAACCACTAGATTGTGAACTATCAGTATTTCCGACAGAAAGAAAATGTGTTTTTTTTGGCAACCACTAATTTTAAAGTGTTTTAGAAAATACTTAAGCGAAATCTTATAATATTGGTGAAGCTAGTGACAGATATGAGATTAGTGACAAGGTATTAAGAGGCGTGCAGTAACTAAAACATATTTCGTAAATGATTTCATTTTTCGAGTTTTTTGATGCAGCCAAATGGTAAGGTTTTTTGTTGAAACTAGAATCGTTCAATACAACCAAGATTTAGAATATGTAACTTCGAAACGTGCCGTAGTATGAAGGCTCGGGTTATTTCTACTAAAACTACTATTTAGGACACTAAAAAAATCTAAATTAAAGTATTCAATATCTTGGAGGATTCATTTGATGATAAATAAAGAAAACTTCACTCAATTATTCAGGAATTCTTGGTCTATCGAAGAAGCTGATTGAAGACAGGATTTTCATTTAAAGAAATGAAATATAGATTTCTGTTTTATTATAGGTCAAAGGATAAGTTGCTGACCTTTGGAAAATCCGCAGCCGTTGTAATCAAATTTTAAAACTTGAGAATAGCAGAGAAGATGAAGGTAATTTGATCTTAACGTAAACCTAACAAACAATGAAAACTTAAGTTACACTCAATGCTTTTGAGAAAACGTGACCGTGACAATAGCAAAAGGTTTGGGGACCAGCAAACCTGAAAGTTGAAAGCACGTGGCAAGACTCACCTGACGGAGCGGCGGGCCATCTCGTCGTCTCGTTCCCACTTTAGCTAAACTGACTTGACCTGACTCCTCGCTCTTTCACGCCCTGCTTCCACTTGGATGTTAGAATTTTGGACGGAGAGTTTGAAAGAGCGGGGGACCACCGCTTCGGAGGACGGTCCTTAGAGGAATGTTTCGCTGGCGTCTCTCCGGAGCCTCATGCTTCGATGTCATCTCCAACTCATGAGGGGTTGAACTACGCATGCGTAGTCACCACCCTCCGTCCCGATTTAACGCGCGCGAAAGACAGAGACGGCGAGGGATGATTTTGGAGGGTGAAGGCAAGGAAATGCATCTAGGAGAGCGCTCGGATTTCCTCTTGTGATTTTGTTTATTGATTTCAGAGTCCGGGTTATTAATACCCTTATTATGTTTGGAGATTTTGTTGCGATAAAAATATTTAGAATAGCATTTATAATTATATGTTTGACAATCGATGCACCTGCAGTTGCATTGAATAGGATATAATCGGCAAATTATTACAAAAAAAAAAAAAAAAAACGAAATAGTTTACTCAAAAATAAGCTTTACATCGATGATGATACAACTAATACAGTAGCATCAAAAGCGAACAGAAAAGCGCTTTTGTGGGCAACTTACAAAGCTATTCATTTAACAGTTATTTTCTGATTAGCTTTAGGCAATTGTTTGTTTTTATTGTTTTATATTTATCTATAGTTTTTAGTATCGTAAATATGTTTTATGTGTTTATTTTAAAATAAAAGTTTTCGCCAAGAACTTGTTGGCGTAAGAGTTGATAATATAAAAAAAATACTAGTCTCTGAATATGAACTTTATGCCAATGCATTTGAATTTAATGAAATTGTAAATTAATTAACTTGTTAGGTTTTGTTTTTGTCACTGTTTGTCACTATTTACGTAATTATGTATCGTTCCCGAATAAATGTTTTTCTTTCTCTCTAAAAAGTGGTATGAAAACGATATTATTGTTTGAGAAGCTTGTATTTTTTTATCTAGCCTGTTTATGTGTGTCCCACTGCTGGGCAAAGGCCTCCCCTCTTTTTCGCCAGTCGTCTCGCTGAAAAGCAAGTTCCTCCCAAGCTTGTAAGATATTAAATTTTCTATGGACCGTTTTGTAGTTAATTATGCGAAGTACTTTCCTAAATTGCTCTGAGTAAATAACAGTATAAATGCTAGGTTTTCGTTTTTTCGCATTTTGTAATTAATTTTAATTTGCGAATAATTTAATAATATTCACAAATAAAAACTTAATTGATATTTTTTATTTGTCATTTTAGTAAAGAAATTAACCCTTTGACCGCCAAAGACGGCAAATCACGTCATCGGGAATTCGTGCCACTGACGCCAACGACGCCTATTGACGTCAAAAACATGCTAATTCAAACCACTATCTGTGTTTTACAATCTCTGTTGATTTTGAAGCACTTTTTTTTTTGGTTTGGCGTCAGTGGCACGGTAAATTGCTTTGCCGCTTGGCGCTCGAAAGGTTAATTTCCGATTGTGATACTGTATGCTTTTATACAATAAAAGAAACAAAAACGCGCGACCCTGATGAGCACGTCGCCACTTTAATATGACCCCTAGACACGTATCAAACATTCGAAATCACAGATTTCGCATTTCGTTTTCGTAAGGTATGATGATATTGATATTGATGATATCAATTTTGATGATACCATAGACGAAATAACCTTAGATGACCTTGTGTCAAATTGAGCATTTGCGTATAAACATAGCAATAAGGTACGAAGTTTTCAACCGACTTCAAAAAGGAGGGTTTCAATTCGACTGTATGTGACGCGAATATTCCACTAATTATTAATCAATTTTGATGATTCTTTTTTTATTTGATAGGTCGTACTTTAAAGGTGGACCCATATAAATTTTCATGTTATGGATGTTGTCTATGTATTTAAGTATGTATTAATAACAATAATAGAGAAATAAATACATTAATATAATAATTAAGTGATTTTATATATGTACTATTTAATTTCAAAAGCAAACACGGGAATATATAACTAAAATATAAATATAATTAAAATAGAAGTAGCCTAAAGGTTATATCATTTATATCGGTCTGTATGGGAAAGTCTGAAACTATAAGACATACGAAGATCTGTTCTTAGGAACCGTGTCATCGATTTTAATAAGCAGAAAAAATTCATTCATACATTTAAAAAAAATCCGTACTCAGCTCGGGAATTGAACACGGACGTTTTGAAAAATAAAACCAACATTATTTCTAACTAGATATCAACTAAGTAGGTCTTCCAGTAAATTTTATCATGAAACATGATTTCTATAATGAATAATTTGCATTGTTTTCATATTCTAAAATAATTTGAGAAAACCAGTTTTCTGCGTGAATTTTGTTTTCGAGTAGTTTTTGAAGCAAAAATTATCAATGAAATATTCAAACTAGAGATTTCAAATGTATACCAATAAATCGCAATGACCCTTTTTCTAAGTAGTAACATTGATAATATATTAAGAAAATGTTTCATCATAGAGAAAAAAGTCTAAGACAATCAGCATTTTTGAACGGATAAGGAGCTTTAAGACAAATAAATATCCCGATAAATTATCCTTTCAGCTAAAGCAACACACGTAACGTTTATCAACGTCCCCCTTCCCTTGCGTCGTCGCGTATTACTTCGGGCCTGTCGCCTCTCGCGCATCGCTGGGCAAACATTCATAATTGTCCGCCAACTTGGGTTAAACGAACAATGCATAGGTTTTATGACAAGGTAGCTTAAGAGGAGTTATATACAAAGGAGTGCAGAAATTCAAATACCTAGGATGCCTGATATGATGGATGAATGATAACAACAGTAGGGAACGGGAAATTGATTATCGCATTCAGAATGCTCTACGGTGTGCGGCGGCTCTGCATACGGTCTTGGTGTCCAAGCTGATGCGTCGGAAGACTAAGATAAGAGTCTATAAAACAGTCATAAGATCTATCTTAATGTACGGATGTGAGGCATGGACACTCACCCTAAAAGAGGAAAATAAGCTGCTTGTCGCGAGGCAGATATTCCGGAAGATCCTGGGACCGACACGGAGGGAAGATGGTAGCTCGAGGATCCATAAGAACCAAGAGCTGGAAGACCTAGTGTCTGAGACAAATATTATTGAGGAGATAAAAGCAGCAAGACTCGGGCATCTAGAGAAAATGCCGGACGATAGGGCGGTAAAAAGGGCGTTGTTGGACAGTGTAGGTTGTCGACCGGTCGGCCGATCGAGGTACCGATGGAAGGACGAAGTTATGAAGGACCTACGCGCTCTACGAATTCGGAACGAAGTGATCCGTCAGAGAACCAAAGTTACCGACATAGCTCGCCGTATTAGCAATTTGAAGTGGCAGTGGGCTGGCCATATTAGCCGAAGAACCGATAACCGGTGGGGTAAACGTGTTCTTGAGTGGAGACCGCGGATCGGCAAGCGTAGTGTGGGACGCTCTCAGACTAGGTGGAGCGATGATCTGTGCAGGGTGGCTGGCAAGAGCTGGATGAGAGTAGCCGAGGATCGCGTACAATGGCGTGCAGTTGGAGAGGCCTATGTCCAGCAGTGGACAAGAATAGGCTGATGATGATGATGATGACGCGCTCTACAAGCAGGAAACTGACAGAGCGCGCTGACGTCATTTCGTATCGGAGGCAAAGATCCAGTCTGCTGAGTAAGTAAGTAAGTAGCTTAAGAGGTGATCAATAACTGATTATTTTTCATACAAATCGTTTCGTTCTCATCTGTTTCCTCTAAAACTGAACCAATCTTTAGGAAACTTTGAAAACTGAATGGGAAGGTAATGTTGTATGTCGGACCGATTCAGTTTTTGCGCAAATTATTACAAAATTTGTGTATTACCCTTTACGGTAAAAATGTGGCCGAAAGTTAGCCAAAAAGCTTAAAGCCAGGTTTTCTGGTTTGGGACAAAAGTGGCAATTAGAAAATTATGAAAAATTCAAAATAAACTAAAATAGATGAGAAAAATTCAGATTTTGAGCATAAGCGGGAAACTTAAAACAAATCACTGATAGGTACTCTTGAAGAAATTGTGCTAAAGGCCTTAAAAATTTTAATTTATTTTTTAACACTAGGCCAACAAGTTGAGATAGCTAAAAAAAAAAGAAAAGCCAGAAATCATCTGCTTATGTACGGATTAAATTTTAATCACCTTTTGAAGTCGGTGGCAAACCTCACGTAAACTTGTAGGTATTTTACTAAATTTCACTTTACTCTAAACTATTTTTACTATAGAAAAATATCTTCGGTCAACTATATTCTTTTCCAACAAAATACTACATAAGTACTACTGTGTGTACATTTCACTTTGTTCAAAACAATTTTTTACTATACAAAAATATCTTCGGTTAATTCTATTCTGATAACGAAGATTATTTTGATCGCATTAATCAGTAAGTATATCTGTTTTAGGCTGAACCCTATTAGAGTATATCTTTATATATTGATACATACAACTTACGACCGATTTTTTAAAGGGACACAGTTTCTCCCAGTGATGAATGCTTCTGGAATCATCGAAAAGCCATACAAAGAGGGGTTTCAACGGCAAATGTATGCGCAGCAGGCGGCCTGTGGGGGCGTAATGGAGAAAAATCTGACCAGAAGTACAGGCCAAATGGGCAGCTCAAAAACGTGAATCACACACTGAGTTTGAAAATGATCCATATTTCCAGTACAAGGGAGTACGGTTTTTTTGTAATAGTGCTATAATTTTGTCGTCACTTAAATGAAATAAGTGGAATATCGTGTAGCTGCTGCTCTTTTTTGAGGGACTATTTTGAAATAAGTAATATGTAGTTAGTTGGAGATATTTTAGCCGCGATTCTTTGAAGGGTTATTCAGAATTTGGAAATAAAAATTGGAACAAGAGACAAGATCTCAGTAAATATTGAAGCTAATAATTCCAAATTTTGTAGTTATGTTCAGTTTTAGTAGCAATTTCTATATCATTTATCTAGGGAGAGGTGAGGGTCTCATGGTGATCACTGATCAGCTACTTGTGTCAAGTGCGTTTTAAATGTTTACTTTAGGTTATTTATTTAAACTTTATTGCATAAAAGAAAAGTCTCTTTCTGCCAACTAACCATAGGGTCATATATTTATAGATATATATCATGTCGTCGGGGATAGTGCAATACCGCGTAAGTAACAAGTGTAGATACGAATCAATATTCAAACAAATGCTAAGTAAATATTTTATTGAAATGTGAATTTTATCAACGGCTGTTATTTACACGGTATTGCACTATACCGGACGATATGTATCAATAACCCTTCATCATAACATGATCAAATCCATCAACTATGATCGAATTATAACCGACCGTTAAGTAGGTAACATTTCAATTAGTCTCAAGTTGGTCTCAAGACTACGTTTGTATATTGATGTCTAATCTCACACTCGCAAACTGCAATATGTTAAATAAACTGTAAACTACTTCGGACCCTTGACACTTGATGTGTCAATGTAGCACGTTTCCACAACACCATCGTCCGGTACGACCGATTCGGCTTTATATTTAAAAAAAAACAAAAGAAGAAGCGGAAAGAAGATATTTGAGCGGGTTAACTTTTTACTAAATTCTGTTCATTTCGAAATGCTAAAGATAAGCTCCATATGAACATCTGGAGATCTTATAAAAATTTAACTATACGTAAATTGGATTTATGATAAAATATATTTTTTTTACTGCAGAAATACTTTTATCAAACATGTAATGTCTCATTATTTTTATTGTGGGTAGGTACACCACATTTTTTTTTTATATAAGGTAAGGTAAGCCTTTTAAATAAACAATGCAAAGATCGACACACAAAGCATAAGGAAAAATTAGAAAGGCTAAATATTTGGATTTTTTTAAACACGTTTGACCGGTAATCCAGAGACCGGGTTCGATTCCCTATCTCTTCCGCCAGGTCAGGTTACGTATTCCGCCAATTTCAAGTATGTTTATTACTATAATTCAATTTCTAATTACAATAGGTAATACAACACATAATTCTACAGAAATAAAATTAACTAACTAAAATAAACAGCTAAAACGGATTAAATTTAATATTAAAAAAGACTTAAAAATTTAAATGGTTACGTATTTAAATTTTTCTTTGTGCTTTGATCTTTGTATCAATGGTACAGAAAAACTAACTTTTTTCTAGGAATGAGAATTCCTGCCAAATATTATGATCACGGGCGATCTCGTACAGTCCGAACAAAAAGAGTAGAAATTAAAAAGTGGCAATACTGTAGTGTCGTCCCCGTTTTCTTATATTGATTAGAAAGGGAGGACACTATAGTATTGCCACTTTTTAATTTCTACAATTTTGGTCGGACTGTAACAATGGAAACGCGTATTGTCGTGTGACACGCGGGCTGTGACAATATTGACTTAGCGGAAGGGTTGCTAGCTTATTAGCAGAGTGTTGCCACAATATATTGTATCATGAAGTTTGTTGTGAGAGTTAAAAACCGGCCAAGTGCGAGTCTGACTCGCGTACCGAGTGTTCCGAATACTTATCCCATCTTAACTGGCAGGGTTAGGTTAAGTTTGCACCTGGTACGTATGGCGCCGGATACAAATGAGGTGCGAAGTTAATGCAGCCGATCACGATTGTTGTATGGGAGCCCCCTTAAATATCTATTTTATTCTGTTTTTTTTTTTGGTATTTGTTGTTATAGCGGCAACAGAAATACATCACCTGTGAAAATTTCAACTGTCTAGCTATCGCGGTTCATCATGAGATACCTACCTGTTTTTACCACTCGCCGCTAGTCACCTGCACGGCTAGCATAACTTTGACACGCGACTCTTTCTCGCGCGGGATATACTACCTGTCTCTATCTGTACAGTACTATGAGATAATGACGGATGATGCTATCTCGCGCGACATGAGTCGCATGTCAAAGTTACGCTAGACGTGCTGTAGTGGTGGCAATTTCTTCAGGCTCAGTTTCAAAGACGTGCAAATCTCTCTCTTTCTTCTTGCATAAGAGCGAGCAGGCCCCGAAAACACGAAGGCGATTCTAACAACGCACTGCACGATTCGAGAATAAGAAAATAACTTACCAAATACAAAAATATCTTCGTTCGCGTTTCGTTCGTTTTATAAATATCTTCTAATAATGTAGGCACAATTTCGTTGGCTATGTATAAGGCACTAGGTATGGCGTGTTGCTGTCTCTCTCACATCGCAGTTATACCTGGGGAAGAGAGAGGATGATTAGTTATTATTACTCAATTCATATGTATGGTCGCGGCAGACCACGACGGAGATGGCGGGATGATCTAGACACATTCCGAAAAGATTGGTCTTGCTTAAACGGAGACGACTAGAAGAAATGAAATGAAAGAGAGGGATGCCCTTGCCCCGCTGTGGGACAGCACAGGCTTTAAATAAATAATAATAATATCACTCAAATATGCAAGTTATATTAAGTAATAATAATAATTATAAAAACTGTTTTAACTCAAATAAAAAATGTTAGGAACGGCCAGACATGTTTCGAACTCATATGGAGCTCTTAATCGGGAGCAGCTAACCGCGGTGCTACTGAAGAGCTCGAAACATGTCGGGCCGAATACCTGATAATACCTACGCAAATTATTACGTACCTACTTTGATTTACGAAGCAATAATTTCAAAACTAAGTATAGGAAGTTACACTTTTTATATATTCAAATATCATAAACTCTCCATGATGCGTTCAAGAACCGCACATTATGACCACCATAAAAATAAACTGTTTTATTAGCACAAATTTCTTATCTGTAAAAAAGTTATTATTGCTTAATAATAACATCGAATCGATTCCGATAATATTCTTTATGCAAATTTCGAACATCTCTGAGAAACAGAAATTTGATTTGACCTCTATTCTAATATCAGTCGAGATGCCGTTTAGTTCGAAATGAATTGTCAATTTGCAATCAAATTTGACAAATGTAGCACGTAAGTAAGATATCGAACGATATGATAGTTGGGGCCGACTCTAGTTTGTCACTGAATTAAAAAAAAACTATGACAGCTGCCAGAAAACTTCCTTACCGCCATTACCCGGTAATATTTGTTATAATGTGCGACTCCTGAATGCATCATGGAGGCTTATGATATGTGGCTAGATAAAGTAGTGTATGTAACTGTACATAATTAGGCATTAAAACACTCGTGTGATGTTATTATGAAACTTGCCTTCGGCTCGTTTCATAAACCCACTCGTGTTTAATACGCTTCATTATGTACAGTCACATAAACTACTATAGGTAGTTTAGAATTCAATGACACAGACGCTGTTTACTGACTCTATTCCACTGAAACACGATAATAAATCTCAACCAGTCAACCAAAATGCACTTTAATCGTATCTTTGCGGCAAACGCAACAATCCTGAGCCCATAAAAGCGTCCCAACACGACCCCGAACCCGTAAGTTTTGGCGCACCAGCCACGCCCAAACGCACAATAACACTTTTAATCTAACTGAGATTCGATCAACACATAAATCTTATAAGCTCCGCGGCAATTTTTCATATTTTTTTTGGGAATATTTTTTTTACGCGAACGTTTGTGAGTGTGTATGTGTATATTTGTTACTTCTTCACGCTCAAACCGACTGGACCTATTTTGGTAAATTTTGGTATGAAGATAGCTGACACACTGGATTAACACAATACATGCGCTACTTTTTATCCCGAAAAATTTAGTGTTCCCATGGAATGAGCGGGTAACACCGCGCGGCGCAGCTAGTATGTAGTAAATACTTTTAATATTCATTGAATCAATTTAAGCAATATTCCATAGTTGTCCACAAAAATTGTGCTCATCGCTAAAGTAGCTTCTTCAAACAATTATCTCAATAAGTTTCATAAAAAAAAACCGGCCAAGAGCATGTCGGGCCACGCTCAGTGTAGGGTTCCGTAGTTGCACATCCTTCACAATAAACTGCTGTTTTAAGCCCGAGTTTTAAGTTGAAAAAATCTGATATTTGGCGATAACTCAAAAACGGCTTGACCGATTTTGTTCAATATAGTTTTCATTGAACTTATAAGGCCTCATTTACATGAATTTTTCCGATTTTTTTGACCCATGGTTGAAAAGTTAGAGGGGGGGACATTTTTTTGTTGTTTTCGGAGCGAATATTTACAAAACTGCTGACTATCAAAAAATAATGTTAGGATACCCCTATTATTTTTATAAGACCTATTCAACAACACCCCACTCACGTTGAAAAGAAAAAAAAATCACCCCCACTAGGTGTTCGAGAGGTAACCGAAAAAAGATTTTTTTTTACCGTTCTGTCGGCGTTATACATACACATACTCATACCAAATTTCAGCTTTCTAGTACTAATGATCACGGAGCTAAGCCGCGGACGGACGGACAGACAGACGGACATGGCGAAACTATAAGGGTTCTTAGTTGACTACGGAATCCTAAAAAGGATAAGAGTTGCATTTGGTTTGTCATTTTGAAAAAAATATATATATTTGATTTGCATGGTGAACCGCAGACAACCGCAAGTGGCTAGCAGAAATATGAAAACATCCCAGCTACCAGGACTTCATATCCCTCAGACTCCAAATTCCCGGGCATTACATAACAGGCTCCGCGCCGGCGGCAGACGTGGCCCAGACGGCGCCGACCGCCGGCGCCCCGAGCGAGACGGCTATAGCATTCCCTCTCTCACACCTCGCCGGAAAAGTGGCGCCCAACGTGGAACGCGGGGCCGCAGTGTCCTAGTTCGACCCGGCATTTATCTTAAGGTCTGTTGTATTAAAAATCTGCGTCGTAAGATAAGTATGTTAAAGTCTATGACAACGAAATTCGAGTCGTATATAATGTATGTAATGTAAAAAATTAGCGCAGCTAATCGAACTGTTTTTTTAAAAAGATAGTTCAGATATCCTGCACTGATAAGTGCCTAAGTATACAAGGGGTTAAGTATATTGAATTGATTTTAGTACGAAATATCCGTTTCTCTATGTACTCGTATCAGAAAACGGCTATAAGCGATGTAAATAATTAACGCTTACTGATTCGTTAAAAAGTGACCCGGACCATGCAATATAAAACGAAAAAAAGAAAAAAGAAAACACGGTCAATAAAACTATGTAATATTATTTTCAAGGCATAATTCTTATCATTTGTAATCTGAGGTGTCGATGTACAAGCTGTTAAGGGAATGGAAATAGGGAAAACACGTGGCTTACTGGCGCTTAATATGGGGTTTACGGACACGTATCCGTTTCATTTACCTATACAAATTAACTAGGTATTCTTTATTTTAAACGACTTATAATGCAGCAGTCAGAAAACTGGCGCCCAACTTGGGGCCACAGTTCGACATGAATTTCGAGCATTTATCTCAGACCTGTGCCGGAATGATTTAACGTAACACTTCGGAGATCACTATTGGAATTAAGGATTATGATGTCTTATTTACTGAATATTTTCTTATCGAAATAGGTAAAATACTGCTTTAAATCGCACACTTCAGCGAAAAAACAAATATCACGTTAGATTATTTATAATTAAGGTCTTTCTCTAATAATCGATCTCGTTCATACAATCTTCGGTTATGTTGCTTCACTGTCCTGAAAAAAAAAAAGTAGTTTCGGCCTACACCTCGTATGCATGACACCAGCACTAAAAGTAAACGTAACATTACATAGTAAAGTACCTACTAATTTCATCATTCCATAAAGCTTAAAATGTTTATAATCACAGTAGAAGGTGTCATTCGTCCGCGTAAAACTTATTTCTTTAACGAAGGCTGTTAAAAACTATGCTTAACTAGGCTGCCATCTCTAAATTCGCCGAACGCGGACAAAGACATAAAAAACCGGATATTTGGCGTAAATCGCATTTTTTCCCGGCCGTGTCCGATAATCATATAAAAAACAATCGCTTTATTTTTAACTTGTTGTGCCCCGCGGTGTTACCCGGTCATCCCAAGGGAGCACTAAGTTTAATGGGGATGAAAAGTATCCTATGACCTTCCCCGGGACTCAAGCTATCTCTATACCAAATGTCATCTAAATGGGTTCACCGGTTTAAACGTGAAGAGGTAACAGACAGAAAGACACTTTCGCATTTATAATATTAGTATGGATTCACATAAAAAATGCCCTTTTTCGGGTTTTCCCCAGACACTTTGAAAACCCCCGGACGGCCTCAAACTAGGACAAATCCGGGGAAACCCGGTCGGATAGAAGCCCTACATATAACCATCATTTGATGAGCTATCCATGTAACAAGATTAGATTAGTTATAATAATATAATAATAATAATAAAATCTTTATTCATGAAATCATAGTAATAACAACTGGCATAAAAGGTCTTAGATCTATCACAGATTAATATAATAGTTCTTCGAGATCTATACAGAGCATACATAATAGGAGTCTCCTGAACTAGGAGAATCCTGTATCTCAGGCTTTGAGAGTTCAAATTATACTCTAAGTACAAAAATAATAATCATTTACAATTAATACAATACTACTTATTGAATTCATCATCATCCTCCTAGCCTTTGTCCCATTTTTTGAGAATGAATTCTCAATCGGGGTCGGCTACCTAAATCCCAAGATGTGGCGAAGGCACTAGTTTTTACGAAAGCGACTGCCATCTACAATACTACCTACTTATTGAATTCAAAATATAATCACTACATACTATAAATCAAAGTCGCTTTCTATGTCCCTATGTCCATGCTTAAATCTTTAAAACTACGCAACGGATTTTGATGCGGTTTTTTTAAATGGATAGAGTGATTCAAGAGGAAGTTTTATATGCATAATTTATCAGCATTGCACCCGTGCGAAGCCGGGGTGGGTCGCTAGTAATACTATAAAACTATATAATTAATTTTATTTGATATTGCTTAAAGCTGTCCAGACCTTTCGCCGTAATAAGAGGACTAAGAACTTTTTACTAACGAATGTTTTTAAGGGCCTTAATCATCCAGCAAAGTTGACGTTCTAGAGGAATGATCCTTGGAAAGCCAACTTACACTAGAGGCTCAGTAATCTCAGTATAAAGAGGCCAATCTCCAGTGCCCTTATAGGGCCGGCTGACTTTCGCCGGCGACCTTTCCGCCGTCGCGTGGGACGCGCCTGCGCACCGGATGTGAAGCAATCGCAAGTGGAGCGCAGACGCTTTAATGCTAAAGACAGATTACGGACATTTTACAAGGCGCGACAAGACAAGAATAATCACTATTTCACAAAAAATAACCGACAAATTATGGTTTTCGAGGGGAAAGCTAAACATACAAGTGTCTCTTTGAGTAGTAAACCTCACGATTTTGTTTCAAAATGGCTGAAATTAGTTTTTTTTTTTTTACTTTAAAAATCTCTATACTAACGCCGCCGTTTATTAAAAAGAAATACTAAAACGATAGGAAAAATCTATATACTTAATGAACCTACTCACAAAAATTTCATTAGAAACAGGTAAGAAATGCGGCCTTTAGGGGAGAATATCCGGAATCCATGTTTATGTGTATGTTTGTTACTTCTTCACGCTCTACAGGCTGGACCAATTTTGGTATAAAGGTAAGTAACTTACACCCTAAATTGACATATAGGCTACTTTTTATCCCGAAAAAATTTAGTGTTTCCGTGGGACGAGCGGGGCGTAGCTTGATATCGATACCTTAGAGCACAATCGTAATAACTTCTTCGGAAAAAGTAGTTGTAATTAGGACGTTAGTTCACAACTCGATGTGGTTTATTTATTTCATTGGCAAAATAATTGTAATTAGTACAAGTGTCAACTAAGGTATCGATATTTGTATATAGTACTATAAAGAACTCCACGGGCCTCTTCATACACCGTTCCGCTATTCACACGTTCACTGCTGGCACAAATACAATACAAATATAAACATGTGTACGTCGAACAGAGGCGCCGCTGTCGCGTGCCATATCATGCGCATGCGACGCGTGCGCCGGATAAGGCTGCGCACACATCATATCTCAATTTTAACTTTAGGGCATTACCACACTTGCTATTTGCGACTTGCGAGAGTAACTGACGTTGAAAGTCGGTAATGTCACTGACGTAAAAAGAGGAAACAGGACTAAATATTCTGCCTAATAAAGTCAAACCTATCCTGTGATGAAAGTTAATTTTTATTCAATAGGATTCAGAATTTATTTCGCAAGAAGAAGGAACCTCGGTATCAGCAGCATTCCGGTAAACAGTGGCAAATCCTTGACAAATCGCTACTGTCATTTAATAATGCAAATATATGAGGCACGGTCTGGTAGGGTAAGAAAAACACATTGGGGTAAGGGAAACACTTAAAATAAATCACAGTAGGTAGGTAGGTATATGTGGTAAATCCGATTTTTAGAAACAGTTCTAGGTAAAAAATAAATGTCACTGTAGTGGTCGTTTTATGTCTATTAAAGCTATAATATGCCAGTGTTCCACTTCCCCCATGTGTTTCTGTTACCCAACCTGTGTTTTTGTTGACCAATGGAATAACTTCAATTATTACTCCTCGCTCACTGCAACCGATTCTATTGGTTAACAAAAACTCGGTCTCATGCTACACATCCTCGCATTGTTGGCAACGCAGCCTTAATATTATACTCGCTCCTGCATCCGTTGTCCTGTTATCTATCTGCTATTGCTAAATAACACGCGCGCTCTGTGCTCTATCGTTGTACAGTCTACATGAAAATTTGCCGACAGTTTTAGCACAGTCTATGAGCTCTCAGATTGGGTAAAAACTGAAACGCGTAAGAACGAGCGAGACAGGTATAACAAGCGAATCGCAATCACAGGCGCGACAGCGGCCTATCGGTGTATCTCGGGCGTCGGTGACCTTGTAATGCCGAATCCTTCGACAAGGCATTCACGTGAATGCCTTTCCCCACCTCGCGCGTCCCGCGCTCGCCCCTCGACACGCACACATAGCCGCGAGTTTTGTTACTGCACACAAGTGTCGCTGTCGTTTCTTTTTACGTTAGTATATATATTCTTTGTCGCGGTCAGTACACTATATGCAATTTGACATATGCCAGTAGTATATTTTTCAGCTAGCTAGCTAATTTTGGCCGTATCGTAAGACAATGCCGAGAATACATTTTTTGCTTTACGTAGATACTAATACCAGAAGGCGCTTGCAAATTCGTTTTGGCTTGTAGAGAATTCACTACATTCATAACCCTATTTTGACATTAAGGGTAAAGTACCTAAATCTTATTTTCTCTATCAAAAAATTACAAAATCTGCTTTTTTGCGCAATCACATCGCAACGTGCGTCCTTCCGTAAAATAATAATGTAGTTTCCTTCAGTTTAAGATCGGTTAAGCTTTTAATAGTATTAATGTCAAGATACGAGTAATTGTATCTATATTACTATGTATACATGTATACAAATACATTCCAGAGCGATGGAAATGGTATCAAAACTATCAAAGCATCCGGGTGGGCGGGGAAAGAAAGGTTGTCAAGCCCACGCGCAGTAACAGGTAAACCCAACAAAATATTGCCACAATACCACAGATTAATATAATAGTTCTTCGAACAGATACCCATGTCTGAATAAAAAGGCAAATACCTACTGCTTTTCATGCCTACTCAATTTAACAATGGAGCGACCTTGAACGCGCCGGTCGTTGGCCGCACGTGCCGGCAAAACGAGGCTAGGGTTGACACCGCTTAGAAACGATTTTATAAAAAGTCAAGATTAATGAAAATACGATCGATTTATTTAAATTTATTAGTCAAATTTAATTATCATTAGGTACCTACTAGAAATAGGTATTCACATGCGCTGCGGCACACCATCAAAATCGTTTAAATTTCCGAGTAGGTATATCGGAATCTTACCTACCTATTCTATCTGAACATACCAGAAACCTGAACCAAAAACAACTCTCTGTGCAGGTACCTAAGTAACCTAAATATATCCCGATGACAGTAGGTAAGGTAAGTACCTTACCTACTGTCATCGGTTAGTAAGTACTAAATAAAGTTTGGTAGGTGCCTATATATAATGTGTTACATATTGTATAATACTAGCATTACAAGCTTCGAAACAGTCACTAGGTACAAGTTGTTTTATAATAATCTGATCACGCGTTTTATCTTTGCGAATGCATTCCTTGCAAAAGGTCTTAAGTGTCAAGAACAACGCCGACGTTTACGCCCTTTTTAGGCCGTGCAATGCACTCTCCCGCCACACTGAACTGATTTGGTAAATCTTAGTGTTAGTGAGTAAATTATTGTCACTTGTTGATATAGGTAGGTTGATATAGGTAGGAATTTAAGTATATTAAGTAGGTAGGTTTATTTATGCAACATTACATGTATCTATTATAACAGTGTATGCAATGCGTTTCTAGGTAGGTGCTTATTAAGTTCTAAGAATTTTTAATAACATTTCATCGTCTGTCGGCAAAGAAAAAAAGGATAAATATATGTTGCTTTTATGTTTTTACACCCCGCAACACTGCAGCGCCGTCAGTCATTCGCGACGAAGCCATTTTTTTGGTGATTTTATAGCGCGACCGGCGGCGTCCGGCCGTGAGCGCGTGTGGCAACCGACTGGCTAAGCGTGTCGGCCACGACAGGCGACGTGTAGGTATCGTTCTGGGTTCCCACGGTACAGATGGGGGGCACTGACAATACTATCTTAGAATAGAACATGTAAATAGAATCTCGGCATTGAAAAGATGCTACAATAAAACACATTGTACCAATGAAATTCAACGAAATGAGATTTTCATACACATACACACACCCCAGGCCAAAAGTATGGAAACAAGCTTATCCCACCAAAACATTTCATGTAAAATTGGCGGCCAAAACTCACATGCTCATAACGCTTTCGCTGTAAAAAGTTATCAGATCCCAGGAAAAGCCAAGCCCCTAAGCCCTGACTTTACTAACCCTACACCTTGGTTTCAAAAGTATGGCTTGGCTGTTTCATAGGTTACCGTAAATATATAAACCGTAATGGGCCAAACGGTCCGTTGGACTTATTTAAGGTACTATGAAACGGCCAAGCCATACTTTTGAAACCAAGGTGTAGGGTTAGTAAAGTCAGGGCTTAGGGGCTTGGCTTTTCCTGGGATCTGATAACTTTTTACAGCGAAAGCGTTATGAGCATGTGAGTCTTGGCCGCCAATTTTACATGAAATGTTTTGGTGGGATCTTATTTCTTTTTGTAAGGTGCCCTAGCTTTTTTATTTATTTTGGGCTGTAGCGTTTCTTGAGCATCAGTCTTCAGAGCTCTATCTTTGCATATTTCTCTTGTTGATATCATTTCCTCTTACGCATTCGTCTTACACTTAAATCTGCTTAAGATGGAATTAAAAGTCATTGATTCAACAATATAAAATATAAAATTCCGCGTGTTAATTGTGCTACATTTATTATCGCATTTTGGTAGGTCTATAAAGAAATATTTAAAATACGAAGTCAGTGTGTAGTAATAATTGTGTATTTAAGAAATACCTACTTTTAGCCCCATATATATATATATACACTTTTATCCCCTATTATGGGAACCCCATACAAACTTACATCCCCTTATTTAAAGGGTGGGGGGTGATTTTCTAAAAATCCTAGAATATTATGTGTTTTATTTATAACAAGGAGTCCCTATAGCAATTTTCAGACCGCTAGTATCAAAATTTGCAGAATTCTCATACAAACTTCCATCCCCTAGTTTAAGGGGTTGGGGGGTAAAAGTTCCAAGTTTTAGAATTATTTTGTTGTTTGTGTACTAATACTAGCTTACATACCAAATTTCAGCTTTCTAGGTCATCGGGAAGTACCCCAGAGGTTTTGATACGTCAGTGTATAAGTGAGTGGCAAAATCGGCGTATTTTAGGTACCAATAAAACCTAAAGTATAAAAGCTAGATCAATGAAATTTTGTACATTTTATATGCTCCCTAACTGCATCTTAACCTGTGAATTTGGGCGTTCTGGTGTTAACTGGGACGAAACTATGAGGGTTTGAAAATGAGACGAAACGGTTCGAGAAAAGGTAGGTAGTGCCCCGCCTCCTTTTTGTTCGTCTTGGCGGGGGCACTACCGTGCCCCCAGATATTACTATACAAAACTGTGATTTCCTTACGGAATAAATTACAAAATCACAATATAAAAATGATTATAAACATTTTAAAAGTCAATAACGCAAATTCTGCTTATGAAAGGCAATAAAAAAACGACGACATGCACTTTGTCCCGGAGTTAGGTAAGGATATACGTATATATATATTTACAATATGCAGATGTTTTAATAGTGGATGTTCTATTTTTTTATCTTTTGGGGGTGGCCTAACGGTTTCTAACCTTTACACAAGGAATAATTATTGGAGACTTTAAATATTCAAAGAATAGACTTTGTTTCCATACTTTTGGCCTGGGGTGTACTTGCCTACAAGAACTTCAGATAGACGCAAACCTGAACCGTGCGGATGGAAGAAACGGACAGCGAAGGCCGACCGCAAATATATGGGATAAGGCACAGGGATAATGTCAAGGCTGATGATGAATTGATGATGATGACAAACATGTCCCATACTAACCAATGTGATTAGGACACTCAAAAAAATCAATGGCCTTTCAGTCTTTTACAGACTATACAAACAGTGTCATGAAGAACAACGCTTTTCATGGCTATGCAAGCCAATACGAAAACGACACACGCGATTTTTTTGTGTTTGACGACGCGGTTTGCGCAGTTTGTACTGCACCTGCCGACTGAGCCGGCGGTCCCGGGTTCGAATCCCGGCCAGGGCAAATATTTGTGTGATCAACTCGAATATTTGTGCTTGGGTCATGGTTGTTCTACGTATATAAGTATATATTTATCTATTTAAGGATGTTGGTCGTTGTCAGTGCGAAAAAAAAAAGTTGTCTCTTCGGTGGCCAATAGTTAACAGCGTATGTGCATAGAAGTGGGATGCAGCAATACGAAGCAGTGAGATGGAGTTATCTCCATACGTGTCTCACATAAAGCTGCGTCTTTTTCGCCAGTGACTAATTTAGGAAAACCGCAATAACATGGTCAAATTAGATTCGATTAATGCGTGACGTCACCCGATGATGCGTGATGACGTCATCGCATCATTCACAACGTTCGAGGTAGTAATAATAAACAATGACAACAAGGTAAACGAATACTAAGTAACGGATTGACCTTGAACCCAACATATAAATATTACTAGCTCTTGCCCGCGACCACGTAAGCGTGGAACTAGATAAAAGGGATTATTAAAAGCGCCTAAGCAAATCTAAGAGCAATTAAATAAATAAATAAATAAATATTAAGGGACAATCTTACACAAATCGACCTAGTCCCAAACTAAGCAAAGCTTGTACTATGGGTACTAGACGACGATATACATAATATATAAATATTTATAATTGTGCTTTTGGTCTAATAATTACATTTCCTACAGGGTCACCGCACCCCAAAAGAAATGTTCACTCACTTTTCAATCTTTTTAGGTATAATTTCCAGGATGAAAACTATCTTATGTCCTTGCTCGTATCTTAAACTATCTCTATGCCAAATTTCATCAAAATCGATTCAGCGGTTTAAGCGTGAAGAGGTAACAGACAGACAGACACACTTTCGCATTTATAATATTAGTATGGATAGTATGGATTCTAATAGTTTGGTTACGAATTGTAGATTCACAATCTGACTTGTAAAAGTGCTACTGAATAAATTATTTCATTTCATTAAACAAGTAGTTCATGCAACTAATTAATAGAGGTTTTAAAACACAAGCGTGGCTTTACAAAACGAGCCGAAGGGGAGTTTCATAATAGTATCACACTCGTGTTTTAAGATCTAATTATGTACACTACTTTATCAACACAAAACAAATACATTTGTCAAATAACTGTAGACAACAGGCGATACTATCGCTAAAAAGCGACTACTTATTCTTATGGTTGTCTTTTTTTAGAGTACCATATTTAAATGATAGAAAAAAGTAAGGGACGTGAGTTAAGATTATTTTTTGAAGACCATATTTGTGAGAGTTATCTGATATTTATATTGTGTGCATGTACAGTCAACCAATTTGATTCCTAGGCCATTTCGTACCTTGTCACAGTGAACGTCAATATGAAAGCCGCTTGAAATCTCATATCATTGTCATTGTGAAAAGGTTCTATAGTGGCCTAGAAATCAAATTGGTTGACTGTATGTTTTAATACCCGTCGCGTCGTGCACAAACGTTAGAAGAATCGAGACCAAATGCAATCCAAATAAAGAACCTCCTTTTCAAGTCGAGTAACAAAAATAAGGTAAATAAACGATGTAGTTATTTGCGACTATGTTAGTATGTCAAGGATCTTAAAAGGATAATTGCGTTGTTGACATGCGGTTTGTGGTATAATGAATTAATGACAAATACTATATCCCTGAGGATAATTCCGTGAAATCAATGCTCCATTCAGAGATTCATTAAGGAAATATTGTGGGATAAATCAGCTGGTATTCTGAATACTTGGCTTTTGTATTTTACAAGCTTTCGGGCGTTACCAAAAAGAAAAGTTATGGCACTCCAGGTATTTTAGCTTACTATTGTTAACCGTATTATGCTTCGTATAGTAACTGTTTGTTGCCTAAAAAAAAAAGAAACCAACACTGCCAACCAACAATGTTTCTTCCAGAATTTTAAGGTCCATCTTATACGAAAAAGTGTCCCAAGTCGGACGATAATGAGAAACAAAACACTATAGTACTGTTTTCTTTAAAGAGTTCATATCAGCCGATGGACGTCCGCTGCTGGACAAAGGCGTCCCCCAAAGTTCTCCACAACGATCGGTCTTGCGCCACCCTCATCCAATTCCTAACCAGGTCGTCGGTCCACCTTGTTGGGGGCGTTCCGGTCCGCGGTCGCCACTCAAGAACCTTTCTGCCCCAACGGTCATCGGTTCTACGAGCATTGTGCCGCCCACTGCCACTTAAGTTTGGCGACTGTATGAACTATAATATAATCTACAACCTTGGTTCTCTTGCGTATCTCATCATTTCGGATTCGATCCCGCAAGGAATCTCCTAGCATAGCTCGCTCCATTGGCCATTGAGGATCTTTGAGCCTTCTTATGAGGCCCCTTGTGAGCGACCACGTTTCAGTGCCGTATGTCATCATCACTGGCAATACAATACAACAATACTTTATTGCACACCAATAAATATACAAAAGGAAACAAGACAAATACAATTTATAAAATAACGGTAGACAACAGGCGGTCTTATCGCTAAGGAGCGATCTCTTCCAGACAACCTTTGGGTAGTGAAATTGATGAAAAATTTAGCTTAACACAGAGTAGGTGCAGCAATACATATTGGTTAAAAACCTTCCTCTTAGACACACTGCGGTATTTTTCTTACATATATCGTATCGTTTCTCAATTAGTCGAAAACGGCTAAACCAATTAAGAAAATTCTTTTCTTCTAATCCTATCCTAAAGAGGCCCTATTCCTAAAGTAATGAGTTCGTACACAACCCCAACCGAAACGAATACGCGACGCAGTAGCGACCTTCAGTTAGCGACAAATAGTTGAGAAATCATAAACCCTACTCGCGTTTCCTAGAAGCACTTACTTTTTAACCGACTTCCAAAAAAGGAGGAGGTTCTCAATTCGAACTATTTTTTTTATTTTTTTTCTATGTATGTTACTCGATATCTCCGAGAATCGTGAACCGATTTACAATTTTTTTTTTAATCGAAAGTGTATAACTCCGAGTTGGTCCCGTTGGCACTAAGTCGGGATCTGATGATGGAATCTTGGAGAAATCGAGGGAACTATTCAAATTTTATAGGGACATGTACGGCGCTTTCGGTAATTTATTGATAAAGTCAAGAATTTACATTCAGTAAATAGGATTTGGTGTAAGGAAGCTGATGATGAACACCACAGATGGCCACTAGAACTTTACTTCTAAACGGCCAGTGTTTCGAAGGTAGCGATTAGATGTGCCGATTCGGATAGTTAATTAAATACGAGGAAACAAATGTACATGGTGCTATTGAATACGGTACCATAAAACTGGTCTGATGCTGGAACCGGAAAGGACCCTACAGAACACGGTAACCAAACAACGTAACCGAGTCGTGTTTGGTGTTACTGGAATTGTCCTGACAAGCATTTTGAGTACAGAAGACTTATTTTTTTATTAATCGACTTCTTAATCGATATTTATTATTAATCGACTTCTTAATCGATATTTATTATTAATCGACTTCTTAATCGATATTTATTACACAATAACAGTACAATATGTACATAACAGTTCTGGTGCTTAGACGAAAGTATTACAATTTTTATGTTTTATTTATTTACAATCATTATTTATGCTTCAGGGTTAGTTATAGAAGGCATCTCCTTAAAATTAAAATAATAATACCTATGTCACCTATGTTATATTTATATAATGTTTCAATATTTAACAATAATGTTTTATACGTGAAATATTATGTACCTACACTAAAGATATAATATCCTATCGGAAACGGAAATGTTTCGCCTCAGAATCACTCGTGATTCGACGCCTAATTTTATGGTTGGTAAGAAGCCACCACAGTTATACGTTGTCTGGTGGCTTCCTACCATACGTTGCCGTCTCGCGAGATTCATCTACAGCGTTAAATGTGGAGACGCGGTGAGCTTTAGCGTTTTCAGTAGTCATTTTGTTATTGTATGCGTCTACCTGTCTAACTGTAGGGAAAATGCGGACAGCAGCTCCGTCTGCAAAATCACCTGCCAAAGGTACATGTCGCCGCTCACATAATATTTCGAACTATTTTTTTTTGTATGTATGATACCTACTCGATATCTCCGAGAACCGTGAACCGATTTTTTATTTATTTTTTTAATTGGAAAGGGTATAACTCCGAGTTGGTCCCGTTGGCACTAAGTCGGGATCTGATAATGGAATCTTGGAGAAATCGAGGGAACTCTTCAAATGTTAAGGGACATGTACGGCGCTTTCGGTAATTTATTGATAAAGTCAAGAATTTACATTCAGTAAATAGGATTTGGTGTCAGGAAACTGATGAGGAACACCACAGATGGCCACTAGAACTTTGATATGAATCACTAAACGGCAAAAAAAAAAATTTTTTTAGAAAAAAAAAGAACCGACTTCAGTAAAACTAAAAAACCAAAAATAACCCGTTCAAGTACAGATTACATTTGACTCACCCTTCGAAGTCGGTGCCAAACCTCGCGTAAACTATAATATAACTATAAATATAAGAACTGAGTGGTTTGGGATCGACTTCGAAGGGTGAGTCAAATGTAATCTGTACTTGAACGGGTTATTTTTGGTTTTTTAGTTTTACTGAAGTCGGTTCTTTTTTTTGTTAAATTTTTTTTATAAAGAGCTAAATTGATAACCTATTTGAGATGTTAACTTAAGAAGCCACAAACATTAAAATACAGTTCCCAAGCGGCATTTGCGAAGATCAAAACACAAACCCCTCTGTACCCTTACCATGAGTTAACACATTCGCTACCGCGTAGCGCTACGGGCTACGCTTGTAGCCGGGGACCGTATGTAGCGAAAACTTAGAGCGCCCAACTACCGGGTTGTTGGTGTCGAAAGTGTTAACGTGAACGTACTCGCTCGCCAAACGATTTGTACAGAGAATAAGTGGTATCAGTAGCCGGCAAACTTCTTGAGCATAACCTTGGCTGCGAAGATTTACGTACAAATGTGTATGCGCAGATCCGCCATTTTTAGGGTTCCGTACCCAAAGGGTAAAAACGGGACCCTATTACTGAGACTTCGCTGTCCGTCCGTCCGTCTGTCACCAGGCTGTAACTCAAGAACGGTGATAGCTAGACAGTTGAAATTTCCACAGATGATGTATTTCTGTTGCCGCTATAACAACAAATACTATTCATGATAAAACGATAATAATTAAGGCTTTTTGCATGATATTTCGTTCAACGGGCATTTTCTCATGAACCGTTATAGGTAAACAGTTGAAATTTTCACAGAATGTATATTTTTGTTACCGCTATAACAACAAATAATAAAAATAAAAAACGTGTTTTTTGTTCAATATCGGTACGGAACCCTTAAATAAATAAAAATAAATAAATAAATATCAGACAACCTCACACAAATCAACCTTAGTCCCAAATTAAGCTCAAGAAGGCTTGTGTTATGGGTACTGGGCGACGATATACATACTTATATAGATAAATAAATACTTAAATACATAGAACATCCATGACCCAGGCACAAATATTCGTGTTCATCACACAAATATTTGCCCTTGCCGGGATTCGAACCCGGGACCGTCGGCTCAGTAGGCAGTTGCTTAACCACTGCGCCAACCGCGTCGTCAACCCTTCCCAACCCTTCGTGCGCGAGTCCGACTCGCACTTGCCCAATTTTTTGCTCTAAAAGTTTGCCGGCAACTATACAACGACCAGCGCCCCTTGCGCTTATTTTACAAATCTCCATACAAATCGTTTACGCAGTCGCTTAGCGAGTACGGTCAATGTAGAGACAAAATACAGCTGGCTTTCTTCCAATCACTAGCGTTTGAAGAACTCATGTTTTGAATTAGACATTTAGAACCAAAGAGAAACTAAACTAATCCCATTGTCTTGATTTTAGACATAACGACTGACAGATCATGGTTGAATTTAAAAAACGATGTTGTTCTTAAGATAATAATATATTTTAGTGATATGATGTAATATACGCGTAGATTTATGGCACAGTGTGTGTATAATCACTTTGAAATGGTTCGGATCAAAATGTCACAACACTTCAGAATTAATTCGAGAATTAGAGCAAATTACAAGTAAGTATTTCATTCGTCTTGTCTCGTCTTTAGTGACCATTGTTGAGGTTTTATATTAGTTTTTATATTGTCTCTGTTTATTTGTCTATTTTTTGAAGTACTATTGTTTTAAAAGAGTTGTCATATGTGTCAATATACATATTTCAGTGTCAAGCTTCTGTGTTTTTATCCTCGCTCATAGTAGCTATCGAAGATTCCCGTACAACCATATAGTCCGACCGAAAAGAAAGTGTAGAAATTAAAAAGTGACAATACTGTAGTGTCATCTCTTTCTAATCAATCTAAAATGGGACTTTTTGATTATAATATAATTATAAAGACTATTGCCACCCACTATTGACCATCTACCCCGCACCTCCACCAAATGTGGTAGGTGTAGCTCTGGTAGATGGTGTAAAACACAAGATAAAACTTTGATTACAATTTATTAGCGTTCAGCCACGATACAGAGTTTAAGCACATGAATGCCCGGCTCTCTTGGTGAGTGACAGAGACGGCCATAATTCTAAAATATTTAAATATATTTTTAATACAAAACCTAGTTGCCAGTTCTACTGCATGTCACTGACCAACGAGTACCTCACAATACGATGCTTATTAAACGAGCAAAACGCATTTTTACTTTAATCGTCACTCCCCACTATGATTTTTTATTTTTGATGTAACCTTTCTCGTCTAACTCAAACTGAAAAAAATAAAAAAAACATTTTGCGAAGGTCATGGCGGGTGCCACGTGATTGGTGAATTTTAATGAAAAGTAATTTCAACCAATCAGGGAACAGTAGCGTGTTTTTATTTTTCATAAAATATTCTGTTCTCTTTTTGAAACTCATTTCAGTTGAGTAGATGTCTTATGAATATTAAAGTTCAGTAGCGGGTGCCATAGAGTATAGAATTTTGGTACAGTATTAAAAAGTGCGTTGTTGTGGTGTCTGTATAATTATAATAGACATATTACAGTACGCGAGTATAAAAACTAAAGTTAGCTATCTCCGACTGCGCGTGAAATGAGTCATCGCGTCATGTTATTGTTTTTATTAGATTCTTCCAACCTGACCTACAACTACGGAAACATATGTTTTAACTAATCTAATTTTTTTTATGTGCCATAGACAAACATTTGACCCCGAACGTACCTGATGTTAAGTAACGATGCAGAGTTGCCAACTCTTTTTACCCCTAGAGCTTAAGTTAAAGCCCCCTAAAACTTAACTTTTTTTTTTGGAAAATCCTCTTAATATGTAATTAAGAAATATGTCTTAATTTCTGCAATTTCCGATTTTGCAACCTCGCTACAAATTATGTCGTCGTTTTTTTATTGCCTTTCTACAAAATGTTGCACTAGCAATTTTCAAAAGCAGAATTTGCGTTATTGACTTTTAAAATGTTTAGAATCATTTACCTATATATTGCGATTTTGTAATTTATTCCGTAAGGGATAGTTAATATAAGCTTGTTTCCATACTTTTGGCCTAGGGTGTTTTAACTGCGTCCTGTAGGTTTGTCGTTGTTTGCCAAGCATGTGGACGCGGCATAATCACTCACGAGAAGGATGCAGCAAGAGGGAGTGAGACAGAGTGATCTCTATACGTGTCTCACATATTGCTACATCCCTCTCGTCAGTGACTAATTTAGGAACGTGTAATAGCCATATTATAGCTGAATGGACCGTTATCAAACGTCAAAAATTCTCAGAATGTCTATATATCGGCCTTAGTGGCCCCACAGCTTCTTGCTACATAATTCTTGGAACTCGTGACGCCTTGGTAACGTTTTATACACTACGTGGCTATTAAAATTACTTTTTAACAAAAAATAAGTAACAATGTCACCAAAAAAACCCAAATCACGATAGGTGTGCATACTTATATTTCAAATCAAGTGAAACAGTTCCTTCTGTAAGTATAATTAGGTCACAACTCCGTAAGGGGACTTCTACAAGCCTCTATCTGAATCTACGGGCATTTCAGAAGAGCAGACCGCTGTTGGGAAGAAAGCCGAAAGAAACACAATAGTAAGATCCCGACCTGGTGACCAAGGCACCAACTAGAAAATTTACCCTTCAAACAGAAAATATTTTTCCGAATAGGTCTAATCGGGGAACATACAAGAAACAAAACAAACATCCTGACGACTTGAGAACCTATTTTTTGAAGTCTGTTAAGGAATACACAGAAAGTCTATCAACTGTAAAATGGCGGCACAGACACAGCATCTTGCTACATAATTCCTGGTATCACTGACGCATTGGTAACATTCTCAAACCTACGTGACGATTAAAATAACAATTTATTATGCGTCATGTCTAGAGAAATACCATGAATCAACGTTCATTCATGGTGTGTCTGCTTATTAAATAAATAAATCTATAACACAAGGAAACCAATTCATTCAGCTATTCAAAACCTACGAAATAAAAAGGTATGTCTTCAAATTTAATTCGAGCCAACTAAACGGTTTACGCAATGCAACAAAAAAATTGTATTGCACATAACGAAACGCACTTAAAAGCATATAACGAAAGAACACAGTTTAAGATGTTAATTAAAAATTGTTGCATCTAAATGACACCATCTTCCCGCTATCTATGACTATCATGCCAATGTTTACTCAGGGTAGTGATATGGAACTATAATGTGGGGTAAATTAGGTTCCCTTACAGAGACGCCACGACTTTGCGCGACAGCGGCAGCGATGTAGGTACGTGTGTCTCGCTCACTCGTATGGCCGCCACACACGGATCTCTCCCTCGGCCGCTCGCTCGGCGCGCTGTTCGCGCAACGTGGCATCTTCAGGTGGGATCAGGCTGTTAAGGAATACTCAGGAACTTGCTCTTCTGTCAAGAGCGTAACTCTTAAATCGCTGTTAGTTTCTGAAGAAAATATCATATATATATTGTTGCAAGAAATTACGCAAACCGAATTACCGGCGTTTCGCAATCGTCCTTAAATGAAAGATCGACCGAGTCAATTAGGCTGTTATCGAGAATTCGAACGGCAATGGCCGACGATGACGTCACCGGTGCAAGAGAACAGATCAAGCGGTTATGTATAGTATAGTTCTTGCTTGTGGATACTGGATAGTAGTACATCTTAGAATTCTAGCTAAAGTTCAATCACCTTACTAATAATTTTTGAAGACCAGACAAAAAAAACCTTTTTCTGCTATGTTGAATCCACTCGTAACCGTAATTTTCGCTCTTCCGGCAATCTTGCCCTTTCTATTCCTCTTCACCTGCAAGTGGCTCGCCTCTGGAACGGTCTTCCTCTCACAATCAAACAGGCTCCTAGTAAGTTGGCATTTAAAAGGGCCGTGCGAACTTTCTTTGCTGGCAGAACTGAAGTCTCATATTATATCTGCTTGGTTTGTTTCATCGTCGTATATATTTATGTATGTATCTATTTATATATATGTATATTATCTATATGTATGTACCTAGTATGAGTATTTTAATTATATGTAAGTGTGTTGTTTGATGCACCGCCTACAATTTCTCTGCTTTGCCCTAAGGTTGACTGGTAGAGAATGCCTCATGGCAATAAGTCCGCCTTTTGTACGTTAGGTTTTTCTTTTGTGCAATAAAGTTTAAATAAATAAAGAAGAGGAGTGTTTGAGCTACATATTATTGTGTGCTGTTCTGCGGCGGCGCCATAATAATGAAAATCAATTAATTATATGGTGAAATGATGTACGTTGAACGTACATCATGTACGTATGATGTTTATAGTTGTACCAGGGAACCAAAATAATAGGCATTGATCGTGGCGTCGCTTTGGAGCATACTCTGTAGCGGCGGCATTGAGAACTCATTGATGGAAATGATTTTAGTAATTTATTTCTTATGGAAATTGATGTACGAATGCCGAACTTTCAGTTACCGAAGGTTACTGTGGTTATCTGTTCGGGCTGAATTGGAACAATGGGTCAGCGACGATAAAAAAAAAGTTACCATTTAGGTCATCAACTTTTTCTATTTTTTCTTTAAATCAGCTCAATCGGTTTGAAATCAGTTCTGGCAATCATCAAATTCTGGCTACGGCTGCCAATCCCGAGATCCTGGAAGTTTCCATACAAATCCTAGAATTGGAAGCCCTAATTGACAACATTTCATATATTTAAGGCTACAATTTCATTACTTTTCCATTATCGACAGATTTTTTTTTTTTCAAAATCAAATCAAAAAAATCTAAATCTCTTTATTTGCTAGAATATGGTAAAAACACAAGGTCTTACAAAGTATAATTTTTACGTGCATATTCGACCTGCATGCAGGTGTGCAAATTTTCCAATAATGTTACAAATTTAATCAATGAAATATATTGCGGCAAATATAAATGGTTATTATTATTATTAGTTTCGCAGATAGGTTGAAGACTACAACTCTATGCAGGCATAGTTGTCGTAGATTTCGGTTATTTTATGTATTTTCTTATATTTCTTTACATGAATAAAAATAAAATAAATTATTTTTTGCGGTGTAAAACTCTCGATCTCTATATTAATTTCCACCTGTTATAAATATGGTTGTCACTTTTTAAAAGCATAACTTCGTTGTACCACCGTAGCGATCTAAGCTGGTATAATCTCAGTGTACAGTGTTAAGTGATAATTGATAAACAAACACAAAACATCTTATTGTGGGCGTAGGTATAATCCAAACATTTGGTCACCTTGACCTGGTCATTGCTGAGTTATCTGGTGGCTTAAGTTTTCACACAAATACTAGACAGAGATCGCGCAGTAAACGTCATAACATAAGTCATAACCCTCTTTGCATCTTTACAGCCCGGTAAAAGTATCTTGAGTATAACTATCAACTACCGATTATAGTCGAAATTGGCGGTTGGCGCTTTGTAGTGCACCTGCCTAGTGAGCCGGCGGTCCTGGGTTCGAATCCCGGTTGGGGCAAATATTTGTGTGATGAACTCGAATATTTAGTTGTTTTCGTGTACATGTTATTTTTAAATTTATATACGGTTTATGTTTTTATTTTTTTAGATGAATGATTTTGTGTATTAGGCCTGCTGGAGCTGGCATGTTCATAAAAATGATCAAAGCTCCTAAATTAAAAGAAAAAAAAAAAAAAAACTCGAATATTTGTTCTTGGGTCATGGATATTATCTACATATATGTATTTTTGTTATGTACTTATATCATCGTCTAGTACCCATTGTAGGTACAAGCTTTGCTTAGTTTATGACTAGGTTGATTTGTGTAAGATTGTAATAAAACTATTTAACCGGAAAGTTACCGAAACGTCATGGAGGCTCAAATAATAATATACGCGATACAATCCGTATTTAAACGGAGTTTTATTTAAACAGATGCATGTTAAACTTATAACATCTCTTTTGTATTAGGGATTAAAAATAAATAATCCCACCAAAAACATTTCATGTAAAATTGACGGCCAAGACTCACATTCTCATAACGCTTTCGCTGTAAAAAAGTTATCAGATCCCAGGAAAAGCCAAGCCCCTAAGCCCCGACTTTACTAACCCCACCACCTTGGTTTAAAAAGTATGGCATCAACTGGCTTCAAGCCCCTAAACCCGGAGTTTACTAACCCTACACCTTTGTTTCAAAAGTATGGCTTGGCCGTTTCATAGACTACCGTAAATAAGTCCAACGGACCGTCTGGCCCATATGGTATCAAGAAACTAAGTTTATGTCTTTGATAACTTATAAACTTAATTCCTTACGATATGGGCCGGACAGTCCGCTAGACTTATTTACGGTAGTCTATGAAACGGCCAAGCCATACTTTTGAAACAAAGGTGTAGGGTTAGTAAACTCCGGGTTTAGGGGCTTGAAGCCAGTTGATGCCATACTTTTTAAACCAAGGTGGTGGGGTTAGTAAAGTCGGGGCTTAGGGGCTTGGCTTTTCCTGGGATCTGATAACTTTTTTACAGCGAAAGCGTTATGAGAATGTGAGTCTTGGCCGTCAATTTTACATGAAATGTTTTTGGTGGGATCTCATTTCTTTTTGTAAGGTGCTTTAGTTTTTTTATTTTTTTTGGGCTGTAGGGTTTCTTGAGCGACAACTGAAGCAGACAATTGTGTATTTAAGAAATAATTAATTCTAGCCCCATATATAATACACTTTTATCCCCTATTATGGGAAACCCATACAAACTTCCATCCCCTTATTTAAAGGGTGGGAGGTGATTTTTTAAAAGTCCTACAATATGTATTTGATTTATAACAATGAGTCCCTATAGGTTTCAATTTTCAGACCTCTAGTATCAAAATTTGCGGAAGTTTCATACAAACTTCCATCCCCTAGTTTAAGGGGTTGGGGGGTAAAAGTTCCAAGTTTTAGAATTATTTTGTTGTTTGTGTACTAATACTAGCTTACATACCAAATTTCAGCTTTCTAGGTCATCGGGAAGTACCCCAGAGGTTTTGATACATCAGTGAGTGAGTGGCAAAATCGGCGTATTTTAGGTACCTATAAAACCTAAAGTATAAAAGCTAGATCAATGAAATTTAGAACATTTCATATGTTCCCTAACTGCATCTTAACCTGTGAATTTGGGCGCTCTGGACGGGACTGGGACGAAACTATGAGGGTTTGAAAATGAGACGAAACGGTTCGAGAAAAGGTAGGTAGTGCCCCGCCTCTTTTTTTGTCGTCTTGGCGGGGGCACTACCGTGCCCCCAGATAAAGTCCGAGTAAGTATGAGTGGAATTGCTTGTATTAGATGACATAATAAAACAGTTATACCAAATCTATTACAGTAATTTAAATCTCAATGTAAAAGCATAAAAACTGTTTCTGCATACTAAACACACAATGCACACTTATGGTCAGAAGTATGTAGGGTATGTTGTGACTTGTGACCTTAGTAATACCCATATTTCAAGTCTCTTACTATATTTCAGTCTTTATAATATTCTTTAACTATATAAGGATATGCTCAGCTACTCCTGTACTGATGAGATTGCAAAAATACATGCATATGCATATAAAAAATGAGCAATCATACAAAAAATTTAAAAAATATCCATACGGACGGATCCATGACTTTCAAACAAAATAGCCTATATACGAAATATATTTGATATACAGACATTTCACTTGCATAACTTTGTATAATAATATGATATCAACGCTCTTTTACCACACCATTAAGAGTAGCATGTAATTAATTACAATAGGCAGAACGGGTTTAACAATCAACCGAATGATATCAGGGCTGCAACATTCCGCTGTTATCAAACTAATTCAATTAAAATAATACAGCTCATAATAGTTTCCTCTAGTACACTAGCAGTGCCCCGTGGTGTTACCCATGTACGGGATAAAATAGCCTATGTGTAATCTAGGGTGTGAGCTACCCCCATACCGAATTTAATCAAAATTGGTCCAACGAATTAAGCGTGAAGAAGTACATAGAAGACGTAAGAAACACACTCACAAACATTCGCCTTTATAATATGACTGTGATATTAGGTTAAGTTACTCTTCCATAAATCAGCTTATAATCGTCCGAGTGATCACCAATTATCCAAGTAAAAAAAAACAAATTAGGTCATTTACAAAGAAAATACTGACTGAGGAGTTTATTTCAGCGTACCTTCTCAACAGTGGTCTCTCTTGAAGTACGGCTCTGATACATGAAAAAGTGCCCTTGTAGCCTATTTACGGAATAATGTTCATTATTTTGTTATGAACAGTTTTGTTATGTTATGTACAGGAAGTTTTTACGTAAACTGGATGTTTTTATCCTTCATTAAAAAAAACTTATCGGATGGGTTGTTTAATGTATTTAATTTACTTAAGAAACTTGAGTTTTTATTTGAATTTAAGTGACATTAGGATTATCAATATGAAGGTTTTTTATAGTGGTATAAATATATCATACTACAATATGATCATTGATCATCTAGTATGACAGCAGAGAAATTAGGGAAGATATTAATATGGAAACAGATCAGGAGAGTAATTATGTAATATTAAAACAAAACAATGTTCTTAATATCACAAATGATGAACACAAGCATTATGTTTAAGTGTAAATTGTAGATAAGCTTACTTAACTTAATGAATAATTATTAAACCAAATAGTAGGCAATACCTAATTAGTAAATGAGACTTGCATTAACACCTGTCAATGGAATGGATCCTAGGTATTTAAAACAACTCGTATACTTTTCGTAGGTTAATAAGTAGCTACTACTTGATAAAGATTTTATTGGCACACTGCAATATGAAGTTGGTCAAATTATTGATTTTGGAACGCGCTTTTTAAAAGTTATCCCTTGGCTAAATGCGAGTGTCTTAGCCTAACATCAACGGTACGTTAGTAAAAAAAACTAAAACAGCTGAGTGCGACCGACTAGCTAATTGTTTTTTGGCAAAAGTAACAGCTAATCGTTGAAAGGAAAGGTAAGGCAAGCCCCTAGCTTCGCTTGCTCGAGGACGCTCGCTCGAAAACACTGTATTCGTGATCAAATCTATTTAAAATTTCTGATGTCACCTCTTTTGCCGATGTAGGCGCGTAAGGCAAGGCCACAGAAACATGCTAACAAACATCAGCGAAACCTTGAGCGAACCCATTAGAAAACATATTAAGCTAACTTTTTTGGGGCTTTGACCTAAAAATTAACCGGAAATCAACTTTTTCAGGAGTCAAATGCGAGAAACCTTATGTCAACAAAGCGTTTTTGTGCGTTTACTGACGTATAATGCAAACGAATGCCATTCAAACAAGTTTATAGCTTCAAAAGCTTGTTATAAACGAAAACTCAAATGGAATTAGGTTACAGAAAGCTTTCGATCGATATATTTATACAAAATCCTGAAAGCTCCTCACAAGATGGCGGGAACATAACCCGACCGAATAGAAAAGAACGGGAACACGAGGAAGTGCACCACGGTTAACGCGACCTAAATTCGGCCGGGTTATACGTCTGATCGGACATATGTACGGATTCTCAATTTTTACGAGTTATCTATAAGCACTACATTTTTGCGACTCTTGTTTTAGTTAAATAACATAGTTAACTGTATGTACTTACAGTTTTCGTTCTCCATTAGGGCTTAAAACATCACAAAACACAATTTTATGTCACTAGCACTCACACGCCCCATTCATGTAATAACATCACGGATACACTGCGCCATCTGGTGCGTTCGGAAACTCAACGATCACCTGTGGCTGCATTCACAGCGGTGTTAAATTTAATTTAGTTCTCAATAATTAGTGATGCAAACTTTCAATTTAGACTAATATATCTATAACGGGAACAGCAATGACATTATTTATTACTTTGAATTTGTTTTAACGATCGCTAAGTCCTGCAAAGCGGGTTAGTTGTGACATTGTTTTGTAAGCGACAAAACTATTGATTTTTGCGCCAGCTGATTCATTCTGCCGCCTACGCTAGAACGTAATCATCGATTTCGCGCAATTCTGTCACAAAATTTTAACCTATTCTGTCTATTTGACCAACCCGTTTCCTGGTTAGTCGTTAGTCGTCGAGAATTCCGCAGGCAACTAGGCAAGGCCATCACCTTAAAAGGTGACCAGTCTATGATGCGGTACTTTGCAGTTTACTTAAACGAGTTAGCTATTCTGCTATTCAGAATGTGTTCAATCGGCAAGGTCTTGGCTTATCATTTACGGAATCCTAGAAAACGTTTCTAAACTGCTTAGTAATTGATCGAGCGAGCGATGCGCGTCAGTTTCAGGTTGGCCTCAAAAATATTTCGTACCTATGTCCGTATGTTTGATATCCGGATATCCACCTGTTCTCGCCTAGAGGTCGCATTAGAGGTTCTAATATTTTTTTTTGAGTAGGTTCCTTTATTACACAGATTTTTAGTCGATTCTGAATTCAGAAATGGCTGTTGAAACGTATAGGCATGTTTTCACGGCGCCATATGACGACGGCGATCGGCAAGGAGATATATTTATTTATTTATTTATAAGTTTACAATCAACACTTACAGTATATAACCAAGCATGCTGATTAACTTAATATACATAATAATAATAATGTTAAGCTGTAATTGAGCTAGAGGCCTAACAATACCTATATTCGTGCGATGAACTCTAATATTTGTTCCTGGATCATGGATGTTATCTATATATTGTGTATTACCCTGCACCTCCACCAAATGTGACGAGGGTGCAGCTCAGTGGAAGTGCAGAACAAAGGATAGGGCTTGGAAATTGATTTATTAGACTTCAGCTATGATACAAGGTTTAAGCACGAATGCCCGGCTCCCTTGGTGTGTGACAGAGACGGCCATAATTCTAAATATTTAAATATATTTTAATATAAAATCTAGTTGCGATGTTTTTTAGACTGGATGAGTACGGCGAAGTGCAGTAATCCCTAAACATTTGTAATTTTAACTGCAGGTATATCGAGCAAATATGCGAATAACCCAGATATATATACCTACTTTGGACCGTAACAAGACATCCTTTTATTAAACACGCTAACACTGCCGTATTGAATTGCATATCTCTTTTATTTCCTGCCCTATGTTTATACTACAACGGTTGAAATTAACAAATGTGGACATCAGCCATTTTGTTTTTAGAACCAGTATTGGCGCCGTATTGAGACGACATGCCTTACATTGAAATTAATGATATGCGATTAGGCTATAATTGTATACTTACATATTAATACGTACAAGTAACGACTTCATATCCGCCTCTGACAATCACAAATCTACTAGCTTAACTCGTTAACATATAATAAATATAAATAAACAAATATCAAACAACCTCACACTAATCGATCTAGTTACTCCCAAAATTAAGCTCAAGGAGGCTTGTGTTATGTAGGCAAATACTTATATAGACAAATATATACTTAAATACATAGAACAACCATGACCCAAGCACAAATATTCGAGTTCATCACACAAATATTTGCTCTGGCCGGGATTCGAACCCTGGACCGCCGGCTCAGTGTGGAGGTAGGTTGTTGAAAATGTCTAAAACAATCAGCATTTTAAAAGGAATAAGGCCTCTTAAGAAACAATATAACAAGAGTCAACATTATTTTGTTCAAAATATCGCAGTTTTATGTTAATTCAGACCACGTTACTTTTGTAAAAACCTGCCAATAGCGTGTTGGACTTGCGTACCGACGGTTCCGTATAAACATCTTCCCATCTTAACTGACCAGGTTAAGTTTGGACCTGGTATATATGGCGCCACATACAAATGAGGTGTAAAGTTAACGCAACCGATAACGTTTGTTATATAGGAGCCCCACTTAAATATTTATTTTATTGTTTTTAGTATTTGTTGTTATAACGGCAACAGAAATACATCTGTGAAAATTTCAACTCTAGCTATCACAGCCTGATGATAGAAGGACACAGACAGACCGACAGATGGACAGCATAGTCTTAGTAATAAGGTCTGTTTTTTATCCTTTGGGTTACCCTAAAAATCGCCAAAAAAACAACTAAACCGCAAAGCGCCTGCCCTAAATGTTATAGCAATATTTTTATTTTACTTGAGTTTAGTATTTTAAAGTGATTAATTTATAATGATTGATGCAAAAGCATATCTACGTATATTTGTGATTACTATTTCAGATTGTAATAAGCTAATTGAAAGGACAATATAGTACCCAATACTTATTGACGAAAATAAATTGCCTTAATTAGGAGAATTGAGTTTAGCGCCATCTTTCGGTGAGTAGCATTGCCAAGTTTTCCGCTGCGGCAAATCTGCGGAAACATAAAGAAATAATTACAATATTTTGAGTGTAGTGTTAATTTCAATTAGTATTCGTATTATTCGTTTGTCATCTTAGTTTAATTTTATAGAAGTGTGGAGAAGGAGAAAAGCAAAACCAGAGCCGTGCCTCTCAAAATAGCTGACAAGTTTTAATATCTTGGTCACATGCTAACTGTGGACTTAAATTATGATACGGGTGTTGAAAGGGAGAGGAGAGCGTTGGCAGTGCGTGCTGATATGCTCTTGATTTTATTCTAAAATAAATGTTTAAACTAAAAGTTTTATCCTTTGAGCGGGATTTGACCCACGGCCGCGTGACGGCTTACCGGACCATCAGACAAAGCCAAAGCATCGCATTTTTCAACCAGGGGCTTCATTTTTATCGCCATCTACCGTAAAAATTATGTCCTTGTGTTCGGCGCCATCGTCTCAAATTATGTTGAGAAATCGATAGTAACAAACTAACAAGCAATGTGCTACACCCAAACTAATACATTTGTATTAAACTGGTAACGTCTCCTAGCGTACACTAAATGTTTAAACAGAAGCGAAAAAAAAATTGTATGCTTAGAGCCAACTTTGACGCTAATTTGAAATTCTAAAAGCTCTCAATTTAAATATACAGTGACAACAATAACTACAGTATGTTTTTAAGAAAACATGAGTCAACATCCCAATGCCTATACATATCTCAAGTCAAACGTAAATTTAAGATAACGATCTACATTTTCCTCCACAGATACCCCTAAACTTAGACAAATGACGTCCCCCTTCTCTGTCCCTCTCATACAACAATAGTTACGAGAAAACGAGACAAATTCGTTAGGTATGAATAGTTATGACAGGGGTGGCTATCACTAGATTGAGTTCGCTATTTTTATTGCGTAGGGGTTGTTTTAAAACTTAATGGGGAGATGAATTCATTTTATTAATCGTAGCCAAAGTGCTGTTAATTTTGAATTGTTAGTTCGTTTTGTTAACAGCTTTAATGTTGCTTTGGGGTGTCATTGGTAAACAAGTTTAATGGAAGACAGTTTTGGCAATTAATTTTGTAGTAACGTTTTTAGTTGATAGCTCGTGGTGGCGGGAAGAGATGATCTTGAGAAAGTAATGTGTCTAAATTAATTTAAGTAAACCGTAAAACTTACCATTGTCTGGTATTTTATTATCGTATAGCTTTATTTCAGTCAAAATAAAAAGTATATAAAAACATGAACGCTTATATCTCAGAATGCTGGGACAGGCGCCAGTGTACCTTAACGTTTCATACGGTACAGATACTTACCGATCATGGATGCTTTGGTAAGGATCTGCATCGCATAGCTGGAAGAGAGGAATCCCCTACCTATCATGAGTGCGCCGCGCCGATGGACACGGCCAGCCATATTCTGGTAGAGTGCATCACCTGGCAGCCACAATGGACTGTTTTACAGGCGGTAAAAGGAGTAGACCTCTCTCTGTCCAGCATCATCGACGCGATGCTCGACAGTGAGGAGGCATGGAAAGCGATGGCCTTCTGTGATGAAATCATGTCACCAAAGGAGGCCGCGGAGCGGGCACGTGAGAATGATCCACTTGCGAATCCGCTACGCCGGGGACGGTTAAAGTATCAACAGACGATCGAACGGTCCGGCGGACCGATAGGGACACTGCTATCTGTTGGAATGAGATAGTTCCCTATCGGTCCGCCGGACCGTTCGATCGTCTGTTTACGGGTTTTAGAGGCCAAAGCCCAGCGCTATGCGCATCTGTTGCCCCCTTCGACCAAACTGACCAAAATTTTCTAGGTGGGGTTTAAAGGTGCTGGACAAAGGCCCCCCTCAAAGTTCACCACAACGATCTTCCGCCGCCTTCTGCCAATTTCTCTCGGTCCTAACCAAGTCGTTGGTCCACCGGTCCGATTGCCACTCAAGAACTTTTCTGCCCTGCTTGCTACGAGCAATGTGCCGCCCACTGCCACTTGAGTTTGGCGACTGTCTCAGGTATATCTACAGAATTGGTTCTCTTGCGTATCCCATCATTTCGGGTCCAGAATTACTCCCAGGTATTTCGGGTTGAAGTTGTGCTGAAGATTCTTACTATAGTAACGTCGACTTCTCTGCAAATATATTCGACAGGTTGGAAGGCAGCTACCTCGGTTTTAGCCGAGTTGGAGCAAAGTCTGGGTGATGCAGCACCCTAAGGTACTACTTATACTTTAACAAATACAATCAATCATCTTGCGCAGAAGTTAGACTCAAAGGAACTTACACGCTAAGCTCCAGATATCAATACAAATGTTCGCGATCACATGGGTCAATCTATTCGCTAAATTGTTATACAGTGGCTGGATGGGTTACAATTTACTATTCTGCCCGAAAACATCGGAATAAAATGTTTTCATGTTTAAATTAATGCACATGCCATGACTTGCGCGAAGTGGCGTGGCGAGTAGCCGGTTTAAATAAAACTATTTAAACGGATTATACATTCGACGACGCGTTTTGATCGGTTTGTAGACACTTGCCTACTGAGCCGGCGGTCCCGGGTTCGAATCCCGGCCGGGGCAAATATTTGTGTGATGAACTTGAATATTTGTGCTTGTGTCATGGTTGTTATATGTATTTAAGTATATATCTATCTATATAAGTACGTATATCGTCGTCTATATAGTACCCATAACACAAGCCTTCTTGAGCTTAATTTGGGACTAGGTCGATTTGTGTGAGTTTGTCCGATATTTATTTATTTTTTTATACATCGTTTTATTTAAATGTGTGACAGACGCGGAAACCGAAGAAAATATTATAACTAGCACGGTTAAGTTATCTTTGTATGGCGCCGGATACAAATGGGGTGAAGTTAACGCAACCGATCACGTTTGTTGTAAAAGCCCCACTTAAATATTAATTTATTGTTTTTAGTATATTTTGTTATAGCGGCAACAGAAATACACGATGAACTGTGAAAATTTCAACTGTATAGCTATCACGGTTAATGCGATACAGCCTGGTGGCCAAGTACAGTGGAGTCTTAATAATAGGGTCCCGTCTTTACCCATTGGGTACGGAACCCAAGAAAAATGTAATAAAATCTGTCTCTTCCGGCATTTATACATCCTCCAATAAGCTAAGTGCAGCCGAGTTTGCGTCAATATTTGCCCACAACATTCACTTACATTGTTGACTTGAGTTGCCACAACTGGAGTAGCTTAAGTATTTTCGTATAATATACATACTAATAACTGAAGTGTGTGTGTGTGCGTGTGTGCGTTGATTTTTTTAACCCCCGACAAAAAATAGGTGTAACCAATTCTGCCGTGCTAAGGTAGGTAGTACATAATTATTCATCTGTGTGCTAAGGTAAAAGGTTTCAAGGATTTTTCAGGAACCAAATTAAAAAGGTTGTTTACCGGAATGCTACACAAATTGCACAATCCTTCGTGTTCTTCTTGCGAAATAAATACTGAACCCTATTGAGAAAACTTGACTTTCATCACTGTGAATAGTTTTGGCTTTATTATGCAGAAGATACTTGAAATTTGCGGAATATTTAGTACTGTTTCCTCTTTGTTTACATCAGTGACATTCAATGACTATCAACGTCAGTTACCAAAAATGTGTCATAGCCAGTAAAATCCATACTATACTTACTATATACTTACTATTACTATATTACTATATACTATAACTATATATAACTATATAACTATATATAACTATATACTATTATAAATGCGAAAGTGTGTCTGTCTGCCTGTCTGTCTGTTACCTCTTCACGTTTCAACCGCTGAACCGATTTTGATGAAATTTGGCATGGAGATAGTTTAAGATCCGAGAAAGGACATAGGATAGTTTTCATCCTGGAAATTATCCCTAAAAAGATTGAAAAGTGAGTAAGTAATTCATGATGACATTGATGACCCTGTTAAAAAAGTAAAAATTAGACCAAAAGCACAATTGCTCTTACATTCGCTTAGGCGCTTTTAACAATCCCTTTTGTTACGCGTGTGTGTTGTACGAGGTTGCTTCCATACTTCCAAGTTCCACGCGGACGTAGTCGCGGGCAAAAGCTAGTAAATTATATTAATATTATCACTAAAAATCCGCAATATGGCGTAGGTTGAAAAACATCCTGTTGGGCTTTTTGGTTGGGCTATAAAAAGTATCCTATATCCGTCTTTGGATGTCCACCTATCCGTGTATCAAAATTGGCTTAATATCCGTTCAGCCGTTTCGGTAATCAGTTGAAAATTAAAAATTTACCAACATATAAGTATAAGTAGTATTTCGTGCGCTTGCCGCATAAATCGCGCGTCTGTCGCATGCGTCATGTCGTCGCCATGTTTTTCGCCTTTTCGCGAGATTAAACCGAGTGTCTACTGATTTATTTCAACGACCCCTTCGCTATCCAACTTGGCATCTTCAAGTACAATCTATGTTTATGGTTGTTTTGATATGGATGTATGTATGTATTTTATGTGCGCGCATGTGACTTGCAACGCCAAACTTGGTTTTGAATTTCCAGTCACACTGTGCGCAATAAAGTTGCCCTTGTGTGTCAAAAATGTAGATAAGCGTAGGCAGGCTTGGGTCGAGTCTTCCGTAAGCGGCGCTTTTGATCCAGGTGCTCGAGTCGAGCTTCTTCAAATGAAGCTACACCTTTATTGACTTTATTGCGCCACTCCGGTCTCATCGACGCAAGGTCCTCCCAACACTCAGAGGGGATGTTGCAAGCTTTAAGATGGGGTTTCAAAACATCCTTGTAGCGTGTCGCAAGAACTGCCCCCCTTAATTACGTAAGTGTAAGAGTCGCCGTTGTCGGATACGACAAGAAGGACTATATACACGATGATTTTTAATCGGTGATCAGGTACCAACCAACTTTTCTAACTCAGTAATTGATGGTGGTCACGTTGAAGTCGTAATTACATGAAAACAAACTTTTATTTTTCTAAGATAATTTTTATTTTGAAACCAATTTTGTCTCAAATTCCTTGTCACTGAACTAATCTGTATCGGTGTGCTTACAATCTCTTTTTAATAATTTAATGGGAATGACAATTTACGAGTAATAACTTGTCATTGTCATTACTTACATAAACAAGGTCGTAGAAAATTTCGTAAAATTTCCCGCCAAAGCGATGATACTTGACGTAGGTATCGTACTTCAATAAATTATGTAGTATGACCATGTATCTAGTGGTTATTAGTTTTAAGCAAAGGGGCTCAAAAAACTTATGCAAACTTTGAAATTTTAATAGTTTGAAATTTTAATAGTTTATACTATGTAGATGAACATTTGTGTACTCGGCTAATACCGAATGGCGGGTAATTCCGAAAATTACTGATATCTAATAAACGGGGTAACATTTTATGCGCTAGCAACACTTCTTACTGTAGAAGTGTATAGTATCTGAGGAAGTGTTGCTAATGCAAAAAAATGTTAAAAAGCCGAGTAAACTATATGTTTTAACTTTTAATTAATTTAACAGTGAGGTAATTGCGCGGGACCCCGCGTATTAAGTTTAATTTTAGCTAAATATTAATATTTTTTGCTCCTGATCACCTATTAAAAATCATCGTGTATATAACATATGTATTTTATTCCTTTCGGGGTCGAGACCTTAGGTCCGTGGGCTCCCAGCGCCTGGTTTATAGTCATCGTACTCGCTAGCGACAGCGTAAACTATTTATTTATAAGTAGTTCTACAAAGTAACCGCTAGGGGCGTTGTATTGCATACTAAATCGTTTACGCTGTCGCTAGCGAGTACTACTTCAACTCATGGTCGAAGGTCATATCAATAATCGCAAAATAAGAATTAAGGAAAAAATTAATGGAAATGCTCATAAACTTTTGACCAATTTGGGTTACGTTTATAAATATAATTTATAGTAAGGTAATAACTAATTATTTAGAGGTAACGCGGCCAGCATACTGGGGACCAGGCAGGCGGACCTTTTTCTTTTATTTATTTATTATTCAATAAGTTTTGAACTACAAAAATACATCATCATCCTCCTAGCCTTTGTCCCATATCTTTGTTGAGAATGAATTCTCAATCGGGGTCGGCTACCTAAAAATCCCAAGATGTGGCGTAGGCACTAGTTTTTACGAAAGCGACTGCCATCTGACCTTCCAACCCAGAGGGGAAACTAGGCCTTATTGGGCTTAGGTGGTTTCCTCACGATGTTTTCCTTCACCGAAAAGCGAGTGGTAAATATCAAATGACATTCCGTACATAAGTTCCGAAAAACTCATTGGTACGGGCCGGGTTCGAACCCGCGACCTCCGGATTGAAAGTCGCCTAGGCTACCACCGCTCATGGGGTATCATGGGGTATTATTTTTATGACCCTTTTTAGGGTTCCGTAGTCAACTAGGAACCCTTATAGCTTCGCCATGTCCGTCTGTCCGTCCGTCCGTCCGTCCGTCCGTCCGTCCGCGGCTTAGCTCCGTGATCATTAGTACTAGAAAGCTGAAATTTGGTATGAGTATGTGTATGTATAACGCCGACAGAACGGTAAAATAAAAATTAAAAAAAAAATTTTTTTTCGGGTACCTCTCGAACACCTAAAGTGGGGGTGATTTTTTTTTTCTTTTCAACACTGGTGTGTGGGGTGTTGTTGAATAGGTCTTGTAAAAATAATAGGGGTCTTCTAACATTATTTTTTGATAAAGTCAGCAGTTTTGTAAATATTCGCTCCAAAAACAAAAAAAAATGTGTCCCCCCCCCCTCTAACTTTTCAACCACGGGTCAAAAAAAATTTAAAAAATTCATGGTAATGAAGCCTTATAAGTACTTTCAATGAAAACTATATTGAACAAAATCGGTCGAGCCGTTTTTGAGTTATCGCCAAATTTCATATTTTTTCTTTAAAAGGTCGTAAGTTGACTTCCGGAAGGTAATAAGTGATTACAGTTTTTAGGGCGTTTACAACCTTTTTATAGAGCTTAAAATCTTTCTTAACGTAAACCTCGGGCTTAAAAAAGCAGTTTATTGAAAAGGATGAGTAACTACGGAACCCTACACTGAGCCTGGCCCGACATGCTCTTGGCCGGTTTTTTATTGTATCATAGGTTATTAAGAGTAAGATTTTATACACACCTTTTTCTTCTATGTAAGTAAATAATAATGTTCACGTGTTGATATATATTTTTTATTTATAGTCCCAAAAATATAACACAAAATTGGTTAAAAGTTAGAGTATTTCCATTAAATATTATTTTAATTCTTGTTTTGCGATTATAAGTCCGAGCGAGGGCTTCCAATCACGGGATTTTTGTATGAACAACGGGATTCCGGGATTAAACGTACAAAAAATCTCGCAATAGGAAGCTCTAGTCCGAGCTATTGGTAAGGGTACGCTCCCCAACCGAACAATTTCGCCATTTTTATTGTCCCAAAGATTTATGCGCGCGAGACGCTATCACCGATATCTGCCATGGCGATGCAATAAAAGATAATCTAGGAAATGAGCTGAATTAGGGAGATGGGATGGTAAAAGTTAGCTTTGAAGCAAATGGTAAGATACCACGTACAGACAACCAATTTGATTTCTAGGCTACTTTAGAACCTTGTCACAATGACAAAGGTTAACTGGAAGAAATCCCTTACAGAGATAAGTTCGCCTTTGTACATATCATTAGTTTAATGTCCTTGCTATGTATATGTATATTTTAATGTACAATAAAGAGTTTACATACATACATACAGACAATGATATGAGATTTCAAGCGGCTTTCACTGTGATAAGGTACGAAATGGCCTGGGAATTAAATTGGTTGACTGTACAAAATGAAATAGTCCGGCGGCGATATAAAGTCTGTCCAGTATCTACCGCGTTATTGTTATTACCATGTAATGCCGCGTCCACATGCTTGGCAAACAACGGCAAACCTACAGGACGCAGTTATACGTTAGAGTGAGACGGGACTACGTCGGGCCTACTCTAATATATAACTGCGTCCTGTGGGACGTCCTGTAAAAAATTGAGGAAAAAGTTAAAATTTGAGGAATATTTTCAATTGTACCGAGATTACCATAGATTTTCTATTATTTTGAAAATAGCTTTCTAAAGCCATCATTTATCCTCACGCAAAAATTCATTTCTAATTTAACTCTAATTTTACTTGATTATACAGAAGTAGGTGTAATCATTTCTAACCTCAGACCAATAATCTATAGACTTGACAACCAAATAATAATACCACTACAGAAGGAGATGGTCATGTACAAATTATAACAAGAGTGACAGAGAGAAGTATATTATTTTTGTCTTTTTCATAGGTTCACTTTTCCACCGCTGCCACAATCGAGTTTGTGGCAAACAAATAAGTACGTGACATGTAAAAATGATCCACCCAAATTACGTAGGTTGTTTATGATAAGCTGTCAGTCATTTTTAAATGTGTTCTTAATTTAGCTGCATAACAAACATGTTAGGGATACCAGATGAAATATCATAAATTTAGGGGTATTAAATCGTACTTCTATTCTAATAACAAAAAAAAAATATTGTGAAGATTAAATGAGGATGTCGGTTCCACGGCTTAGAATCGCCAACGGAAATAATTTAATATAATATGTATTGATAAATAAACATTAAGGGACTATGTTACACAAATCAAGCTTGTACTATGGGTACTAGATGACGATATACATAATATATATAAATACATATATCGATAGCATCCATGACGACCCGGGAACATATATTCGAGTTTGTCGCACAAATATTTGCCCTGGCCGGGATTTGAACCCAGGACCGCCCGCTCAGTAGTATTATTTGTATATAAAAATTGAAATATCGGTAACATTATCTGAATGTGTTTCATTTCTGATTTCTCATCTAACCTTAAACCCCATCCTCATTTTTAGTGATAAGATGTTCCTAAAGCTATGTATTATATGGAGCCACCATGATGCAAAAATGGCATGTCAGTAATATAAAATTATGAGGAAATTTGAATCAACATGGCCACCCCGAATATATGACGTATTCTATGTCTGTCCCTTACGGGTGTACGCTGACGTCAAGTCTATAGATCATTGGTCTGAGTTTCTAACAGTCCAACCAAGCAGCAATGTACGTAGTCCAACAAATGAACGCTGACATGGTATGTTGTGACGTTTATGTACGTTTATTAATGTGGCTGCAAATACATTGCGTGTTCAATTATTTCGTATGAAGAAAAAAAAACTAATTTTCTAAAGAAATCAATGTAAATAGGATCCCTGGGTCCAATACTAATCGTCATTTCAATATATGCCCGTATTAAATACCCACGCTGTATACTCAAAGATTATGTCGGGTGTAGACGTGTGCGCCGCGCCGGTTTAGTACCGACGCGACGCCGCAGTGTTTGCCGCGCCGGCGTGAAATCGGTACACAAGGCCACGCCGATTCCACGCCGATCGGCGCGGCGCACACGTCTTCGGGTGTTACGACAGTTGGACGGCGAGCTAATGAGTTGAGGTGGCACCTGGGCTGGGGCCGCAAGGTTAGGTGTGCGATAACCTTTACCTAGGTCCTAGTCCGTGTCTATGATTTACTCTTTCAAGTTCCTTCCGAGATATCTGTCAAATTATGTTACATTGTAGTCTTTGGTCAAATATGTCATATCCTCTGTTGTATCGAAGTAAACTCAAAATTCCAAAAAATACGATTTAGGTTTTTTATGCCTTTTTTTAATAACTGCGTATTTTTGACTAGACTACGAATTCAAAAGTATAATCAAAATGTTTAAAATATTTGGAAGACCTCTGTTGCCTGAAGAGTCTGTAGCAAGCAGAGCATTATAAACATCTTCAAAAGCTTGGTTCCACTTCTAAGACCTAATTTCGGTTTTTTTTTTATACCTCCACTGAGTCTCAGACGGACGGACCGTACGGACCCACCGTAATGTTTTATATAATTTTAGAAAATCAACTTACTTGATATACAAACAAATTGACATAATACTTAGTACATTACTGCAGAGTAGTAGTAAAGAAACCCTAAATGCTTTTCACTGATGAGTGCTTCGACATACCGAGGGTTAAAGTCAAATGACTGTTCGCGATTCATCTTCATGAGCTAACGGTCGCGACGCCGGAATCGCACCAGAGCTCATGAAGGTAAATCGCGAACCGAGTCGAAACATGTCGAGTGTTATTCAACTTTAAATGTATGTATTAATATTCCTTCTCTTGCAGACTCTCCGTCAACACAGCATCATGGTGAAAGCCATTTTACTTTTGATGGCTTTCATAACAACTATAGCACTGATAGCTATAATATCCATAATTAAATTCGCCACTGCAATGGACGAGGATGTAAAATCCAATGTCAGACGCTTTTCTAGTGAAATGGAGTTTTCGAAGGCGGCTGGCATCATCCGCTTACGAAGCAACCATTCTTACATCGCATCGAGAAAGTATGCCAGCTTTTTATGTTTACCTCGTTTCATTTAGGTTCACTTCGTCCATATTCCCATTTTGTCAACATTCATATTTCGTCCATATTCCCACCTCGTCCACATTCAATTCCCAAATCGTCCACTTCCTATCTCGTCTACATTCCCAACTCGTCCGCATTCCCATGTCATCCGCATTCCCATGTCATCCACATTCCCAATTCGTCCACATTCCCATAAAAAAATACAATATTTGCTATCCGATACCCTCCGAAGCGCAATGATCTAATTCACGAACGCACTTTGCATTCCGCTTTGCGCACGTTGCGCCCTAAACGCAAATTTGTACATTCCTAAAGCGTAGGGAGAGGATGGGGACGATTTGGGAATGTGGACGAGATGGGAATGTTGACTATGTGGGAATGTGGACGAAGTGGGAAATGGACGAAATGGGAATATGGATGAAATGGGAATGTTGACGAAGTGGGATTGTGGACGAAGTTAGGCATGTGAACGAAATGAGAATGTGGATGAAGTGAACCTAAACGCCTCGTTTTAGTTTGCTTATTATGGCTCCACACTCGCGAAGTTGGCCGAAGTATGGGTTTCCGGAGCGAAGTGCCTGCAGACTATCATATTCGCCCAACCTCGGCCAACGTCGCGAGTGTAGCTAGGGTAAGGTTGTGTTGTCTTGGCAAATAGTTTCGTTAGTTTTTAGGGTTCCGTACCTCGAAAGGAAAAACGGAACCCTTATAGGATCACTTTGTTGTCCGTGTGTCTGTCTGTCAAAACCTTTTTTCTCAGGAACGCGTGGAGGTATCAAGCTGAAATTCATATCAAATACTCAACTGTCCCTTGGAGCTGTGAAAAAATCAAACTTTTAAGCCAACGCAATCAAAAGATACAGCCGTTTATGCTGCAAATTTTCGACACTCGCAAGGGAATCAAAACCTACAGGGTACTTCCCGTAAACTCAGTATCTTGAAATTTGGTACGAAGCAACGTCTTATAGCACAGATAAAGGAAAAATTGCGAAACACATATTTTTTAACTTTTACTTATATACCTACAGGTTTGTACGGAACCCACGGTGCGCGAGTCCGACTCGCACTTGGCCGGTTTTTTTATGGGGACAATCTTACACAAATCGACCTTGTCCCAAACTAAGCACAGCTTAGTACTATGGGTACTAGACGATGATATACATCATATATAAATACATATTTAGATAGCATCCATGACCCAGGAACAAATATTCGAGTTCATCACACAAATATTTGCCGGGCCGGGATTCGAACCCAGAACCGCCGGCTCAGCAGGCAGGTGCAGGTGCAGGTGCACTACAAACTGCGCCATCCGCGTCGTCAATCTACCGTAAACCGCGTTTTACTTTGTCCGTATTCCCATATTCGTTTTTTTTACTAGTTAATAAACATCATCATCATCATCATTATCAGCCAAAAGACGTCCACTACTGGACATAGGCCTCCTCCAGAGAAAATTTTGCCACCATGACCGGTCCTGCGCCTCCCGCATCCAGCGGACTCCAGCTACCTTCACCAGGTCATCAGTCCACCTTGTGGGGGGACCTACCCACGCTGCGTCGTCCGGTGCAAGTTAATAAACATACATTCATAAAATCACACCTTTTTTCCAACGGGGTAGGCAGAGACCACATCTTTCCAACTGCTAAGGTCCTGACATAGGTACATCTTTCGCTTCATCAACATTCATTAATCTCCTCATGCATGCTCGTCGGTTTAAAGTACTCGTGACTTGCCCTTTAATATTTATTTGCTAGTTAATATTTCTTCTTTGTCCAGTATCCTTTGTGATCCACCTTTTAAATCGTACAGTTTCCGGGACAGGGCCGACTCTTCTTAGGCTTACCTACATACGTACGGTCAGCATCAAAAGCAACTGACAATTTTACTATTGGCATATGTCAAATGGCATGCTAAAAAATTGGGCAAGTGCGAGCCCGACTCGCGCATGAAGGGTTCTGTACCTATACATATATATAATCTATAACAAGTTTGTTGTATGGGAGCCCCCCTTAAATATTTATTTTATTTTATTTTTAGTATTTGCTGTTATAGCGGCAATAGAAATACATCATCTGTGAAAATTTCAACTGTCTAGCTATCACCGTTGTTGAGATACAGCCTGGTGATAGACGGACGGACGGACGGACAGCGAAGTCTCAGTAATAGGGTCCCGTTTTTACCCTTTGGGTACGGAACCCTAAAAACGTCAGGTGGTTTTGATGCTCTACCAAAGATTGCAAGTTAAATGCTTGTAAATAGTTACTGCACGTAATAAAAACTGAAAATTATTCCAGGTTCCCATTTTTGGTGGCCATCACTGCTGGAGGCCGCAGCAGGGCTTGGAGCTTCTCCTGCTTCGGAAGCATCATCAGGGCACAGTGGATCATCACAGCAGCACACTGCAAGAGACCAGGTAACTATGTCCTGGACTTGGATTTACCCTTCTATATCTATAATACTACATTTGTATTGTAAAACATTTTTCTATAGGGGTCATGATTTCAGGAAAAATCTCGATAGCGTGATGCAGGATCGTCATTTGTTTTGTACGGGCGCGCGGCGCCTAGCCAGCCTGGCGCCATTTGTTGGTTATAATCTCCATTGTCCTCGCATTACGCCGAAACGGCTGGACAAATTTTAACCAATTTCTATACAAGTATAACTGGACATCCAAAGATGGTTCTAGAATACTTTTTACACGACAACATTAAAAAAAAATACGCGAACGAAGTTGCGGCGGGCACCTTTTAGTATTTATTATTCCAATAAGTTGTGAACTACAATAATACATATAACCTGAATTAAAAACACCCCCAACACAAGTAGCTGGTCATCATGAGACCCTCATTTAATTAGTGATATAGAAAATGCTATTAAAACGGAACATAACTAAAAAAAATGGAATTTTTAGCTTCAATATTGGCTGAGATCTTGTCACGCGTCCCATTTAAAGTTTGAATATCTTGGAAACTGACATAACGACGTGGCTCCGTTGCGTCGTCTGATCTGGTTTAAGATTCGGCAGCTTGCCCCGGAACTGCCGAAACACGACACCCTTCGGCCAGAACTGCACTTGCAATGGTGACCTACAGCGGCCGCGGCACGCACACCACACACGAGTTGAAGTGCACGTAGTCACAAAGCAGATAAGTACAGAAATCAATCTACATACAAGCGCGCTCGAGCAAACGCACACATAGACATTGCTCACGGATACGGTATCTCGGACCAGTTCAGACCAGTGCGAGCGCGTGCCATCCGCTTGACGTGTCCGTGAGCAATGTCTAAGTGTGCGTTTGCTCGAGCGCGCTTGTATGTAGATTGATTTCTGTACCTATCTATCAGTTTTTATGACGTAGTGGCGAGACTGCTGTACGTCTAGCATAACTCTGACAAGCGACTGTCTGTCGCGCGAGAAATACTACTTATCACTTCCCTTTCAAGACAGTGCGAGCAAGACAGTAGATGCTGACCTGCGCGGCAAGCTAAGTTGCAGCAAGATATGCTAGGCCCGCTGTTGCACCCTCAAAGATAAGCCAGTCTTCAGGCGAACGTAGCGAGCTACAACGACCCCGTAGTCACTAAGTGACTTGTGATTTTTTTTCAAAATAGCTTCCTATCGATATACATACCAATATTATAAATGCGAAAGTGTGTCTGTCGGTCTGTTACCTCTTCACGCTTAAACCGCTGAATCGATTTTGATGAAATTTGGCATGGAGATAGTTTAAGATCCGAGGAAGGACATAGAATAGTTTTCATCCTGGAAATTATCCCTAAAAAGCTTGGAAAGTGAGTAAGTAATTCATGATGACATTGATGACCCCAGGAAATGTAATTATTAGACCAAAAGCACAATTGCTCTTACATTTGCTTAGGCGCTTTTAATAATCCCTTTTATTAATTAAGGTGATTAGGTGGATATCTATCGTGTTGTACGAGGTTGCTTCCATACTTCCAAGTTCCACGCGGACGTAGTCGCGGGCAAAAGCTATTTATTTATACACTCAGCAACAGCCAAGGTTTTTAGAGTTAGGCTGCAAAGTTTAAATTATCGGACTAAACAGACATCAAGGACCGTATCAAAAACCCATCACCTGACCAAAGAAAGAAATACCAGGCTTGAGGCACTCAAAGTTATTCATGAAATAAATGTAATCAGGCAGGGTTGGAATAAAACTATGGAAATACCAAATAGTCGTAATTTGTCTTTAAGGAAAAATGGCGAGGTGTAAAAAAGTAGAAATACTGATTATTATCATGAAATAAAATTTACCGAAAGTATAAATGACGAAGTACAAAGTGACGAGATGTTATAAAGACTACTTGATAATGGTCTAAAAATAAAAATGTCGAGATTGTAATTCTGGAAAAAACCTAATAGGTATAGACATACCTAATACGGTCGTGCCGCAGTGCACAGTACGAATTGCTCAATTCGCGAATCGTGCAGTTTTAATCGCTGCCCGCGTTGTCACTATGGCCTCCTCGCGAATTATTAGCATTTATACAAAATGCCGTCAACACCATGGACGCGGACAGCATCGCGCAGATCTGCAAGTCGAGTTTCCAGGAGGAGGACATTTGCAGTGGCAAGGCGCTGCTCTACGAGACGCTCGGCAAGACCGCCGAGATACCACCCCGCCGAAGGGATGGAGGCGTGAAGAGTCTCAAGGACATCATCTCGCTATTCCAGGCGACCCGTACGAGCGATGTGCCATCGTTCGTGGCGAAGCAGCTGCACCGGCTGCCCCCCGTTACGTTCGACCACGTCGATGTCACCAGGCTGCTGAAGGATATTATGTTCCTGAAAGGAGCCTGACCGAAGTCCAGACTAAGTTAGAGGTATCCAATAATACCATAACTGATCTGCGTTCTGAGGTAGTATTACTACGTAACGCTATTTCAGAATGTAGGTCACACGACGCCTCGAACACAGTCGCACGTCACGGCGCGCGGAATGCATCCGTCAGCGACATCGCTGCTGCTGATGTAGCGAATTTCGACGCACCGCCAGCTGCCAACCCAGCGCCGCTCACCCCGCGCCCCGCCGATCACCCGCCTGCTATAGAAGTGAAGACGGGTACGTCACGTGTAAGCACTGTGACCCCTCAACGTGCTTATGCTGAGATCGCCGCAAAAAGTCCCGCTGTTTCAAGATCTAAGCAGCGGTCATCAAAAGGGGTGCAGAACCGGTGTGAACCCGTTCACAAGGATCTGCCTAAACCGGCTCCTCGGGAGTCAAAATGTGACAAGGATGGCTTCATCAAAGTGGAAAGGAGGAAGAAGCCGGCTTGCCGAAATCAGTGCGGTACCGCACCGACTGGGCCCAAACACCTGCTGCGTCCCGCCCTGCCGACGACGCAATTGTATGTGTCCCGTCTACATTACTCTACGAAGGCTCTGTACGTGTGAAGACCGGAATTATCCTGAGGGTCGTGAAGTTGGAGTCTCGTCACAAAGTGAATTTTAATTCTTATGTGTTGGGGGTTCCGAATGACCAGCTAGCGACCTTCACGAAGGAAGAATTTTGGCCGAAAGGTGTTTTATTCCGGCGTTTCCGCGGTCGGCTACCCAACACCACGGACTTACGAAAGCCATCGTGACCTAGTTGTTTAGTATTTTAATATTTAATATGTATGTTAGATTGTAAGGTATTTCTATGGGCCTTTGATGCCTGAAATAAACGAATTATTATATTATTATTATTCACTCATTTAATCATGTTTTTTAGGATAGGTATTTTTAATATACTTTTATTTTCTAGAGCACGCCCACCGAGTGTTGCTCTACTTTGACTACGTGTCGAACCGCACCCAAATCTACCCCGTTATCCTCTGGAAGATCCACGAGATGTTCAAGCCGAACAACAATCTCCCGAAATATGACATAGCCGTAGCCAAGCTTGGCCTGAATGGACGTAGATTCAAAGACTCAGCTCTGTTCTCCAATGTGAGGCCCAAGCAGGTAGAGTGCAAATGCCATTAAACTAATTAATGGGTCTGTAAGCTGTAGACTTTTCGATATTTTTTTCGATGGTTCAGATTACGTAATTTTGATATACATACGAAACTGGTTTATTCACGTCCTAGAAGTCAAATATCAACCGAGCACTCGTGCTCGTGCCGCGACTGATCGACTCCTGATGATGAACTGCGAACCGATTCGAAAGTTGTCGATCGATATTCGACTTCTACGACGTAAGTAATCCCGTCGAATGCATTTTAATATGTCTGAGACTGACGGTATTTTTGTATGTAACATATGTAATTTTTACGTTTTCAACCCTCATATCAACGGCATAAAAAAAATAAAAACAAAAACTGACCACACTATCGCGAGGCAAAGTTGGCCGAAGTATGGCTTTCTGCAGCGAAGTGCCTCCACACTATCGTGTGCCTAACTTCGGTCAACTTCTCGGGTAGTGTTGAGCCGGGAACACAATTATTCAAGAGGTCTCTTTGCGTTGGGGTGGTAAAGTGGTTGACACGTTGGGCCGGTAATTCTGAGGCACCGTCCGATTCCCGGTCTTTCCGACACCGCCAGGTTACGCGTTTAAAATTTTATTTTTTGCTTTGAACTTTGTATCAATGTAGATATCATTCATCTTATTAAAACTTTCGTGCGACATATTTAATTATTGTATTTGAGCGGTTAACACTCACGTGAAATTGTCAGGAACGGCGCGAACAAAAAAACCAGTGACAAAGTTCCCGCGTGTTAGCAGTCCCTGACGAAGAGCTCCATACGAGTTCGAAACAAATGTCGGGCCGTTTCTGATAAATTCATGTTAGTGTAAACCGCTCAATACAAGGTTCAAGTTTTTTTCTTTTTAAGATTCACGCCAGCATATGGAAAACCGTTATAGCTATGGATCGGACGACATACCTCACAAACGACCTAGATGTCTACGATGTTACTCTAACCGAGGAAGAAAAATGCTACCAACATTTCGGTATACATTTAGACGAGTCCTTGTTCTGCGTAGACATGTCTTTGTATTCCGATTGTTTCGTCACAGAGTTCGGACCCATTTTCGCTAGAATTTCCAATAGAATTGTCGGGCTTTTGACTACAGTGCAACCTAGAGACTGTTACAAGAAAGTGGCTGTGTTTACTAATGTTTCGTCGTACGCGGATTGGATCGCAACAGCGACTGAGGCGACAGATGAAAACTCTAGTGTCCTAGCGGCTGTCAAAGTTCCATCATTTCGTTTACCGAAAATGGGTTCTTAAATGCCAATTTACTGTGTAAAGGTGCTATTCCAAGCTCTACAGCAAGCGACATTGACAAGTAAGGTTAAAATAGGATGCGTTTATACGGAGCTAAGAGAAGTGAGGAACGAGTCGTAACTCGTAAGACTGTCTTTTCAATGAAGAGGAGCGGAGCGGAGATGTGTAAGGGGGTTCTCCTCCGTTAGCCTGAAAAACTTTCATCCTAATTTCATTGGCCCTAATTTTGGTAACCCTAAAATCACTAACCCGAATTTTCATTCATCCTAATTAATGAATAGCCTTAATTTTAGGATCCCGAATTTTCATAATGCCTAATTTTTTCATACCGAATTTTCACTAGCCCTAATTTGCACTTCGGGTCGATTGCAAAAAATTGTACATAGTTAAGGGCTTTAATTAAAACAATGTTAATTGATTCCTTTGTGTGACGAAAGTTACCCATACATTTTGTATGACTAACTTTCGTCACACAAAGGAAGCGGTCGAATTTTATGTTAACTAAGCTTTTAACTATGTACATTTTTTTGCAATCGACAGCTTAGCCTATTTCTTTAGTCTACTAATATTAAACCCTACCTTTTATTAAAACTATATATCCATAAACCTAAAGCGAGAGCTGTTCTCCCTCCGCGCCTCCGGTTTAAGAATAACACTCTAGGGGTAGGGCAGACAAGACCACGTGGAGTCGGGATTGCCATAGATTCTGGATGTACATGGGAATCTTTTGACGCTCCACTCGCTTCGCTTGCTCCGCTATACGTGGTCACAATACAAACTAACCTTTTTTTTTTTTCGCTGGGAAAATGCATTACGCATCCCGTCCGATCGGGGGTTCGGAACAACCTAACCTAACCTAACCTAACCTACAGTTTTCGGGGTTCAGCCAATTCGATATTTGTCCAAATATGTTTTTTTCTGTTTTAACGTAAGAAATAGGTTAAATAATCTTTAGTACTCTTGAAATTTAGTATGAATAATGTGTTTAGTGTGAGTTAGGTCTAATAATCATTCGGTGTGGTACCTTATTATTAGGTTATTTCATACTAGTATTGTTGACAATTAGTACAAATCATTTTTAGAGTATTGGATTATTAGGGCTAACAATTAATTAGGGTATAACAATTAGGTGAAATGACATTAGGGCTAATGAAAATTAGAGCTAACGTTGATAGGTATAATAATATTAGCACTTGCGTTATTAGGTCAAGTAGGGGAGTACCGTGTAAGGGCCTATAAACACTGCGTTTTTTCCGGAGCGTTTGTACCGATACATACGCGCGTTTACATCGAAGCTTGCGCGCCGTAAAAATGACGCATAGGGTACGCGTGCGTGTATCAATGCAATTGCGCGTTAGTATCGCGACAAACGCAAACAAGCTTCTTGCAATGAAAAACGCGCCATCAACGTGTGTTCGTAAAACGCGCGTTGACAGTGCGTTAATAAAACGCGGTGTGCAAGGGCCCTTAAATGGATCAAATTCTTTGGGTACTTTACAAAGACGCAGCCTGATTGGTTTATATTCTCCGCTCCGTTTAATTTCAGTGGACAGACTTATTTAATTCGGGACGAGGTGGAAAGTTAGACTTTCTTCCGATACCAATGTTTTTGGTTCGCTGTGTTCTGCGTGATACCTATGTGATACTTTTTGTGATTGTTTAAATATTCAGTGAAATGTAAGTATGTCAAATAAATCGTTTGCTAAATATACATGTGTTTAAGTTTTTTTTTTTCTAAAATATCCCGCCCGTAATTAGCCAAACCTAAGACTGTGTTTCCACCAGTGCGAGGATGCGTAGCGAGAGCGAGGGATGTATTTTTGATAACCAATAGAATCAGTTGTACTGAGCGAGGATGGGTAAATGAAGCTATTCCATTGGTTAACAAAAACACATCCCTCACTACGCATCCTCGCACTCTGGTGGAAACGCAGCCTATATATGGTACGAAATAATACTACTATAGTGAAAATATGTATAGGTAACGAAAAGAAATCACTGATGGGACCTTTTTTGAAACTGGCGGGTGCAATGTTTTACTAGCTCACCCTCTGTCAGACACAACTAAACTAGTTTATAAACTAGTTAAAGTAGGCATACATAAACGTAAATGTACATATTAGTTTAGATTTAAGACTTATGTAACACCTAGAGCGACATCGTCACCTAAGTGACGAAGCTCTTTAAATAAAGAAAAAAAAAAAAAAATGTATTGGTAACGCAAACTACTAAACACACATATAAAATATAGACAGAACCAATCCACCACTAACTTTTAGAAATTAGATTAGATTAGATTTATTTATTTCATAATATTAAATGTCAGTATAAATTACACAAATTAAATAGGTAACATTATACTATTTTCAATTGGTCAAAAACTGAAAAGTAGTGCCTGACTACTAATTTTTATGACGTCACAACTCACAGGCCAGTATCTTCATAGAAACATTAGAAAATTATTTGAGCTGTCATCAAATACCGTAAGATTTTACATACCTACTTACTTGAGGTCATTCCCCAGCTCATCATGTCAAAACAGCTAGATTTTAACAAATATGAGAACATAGCAGAAAATCCAAAACCGTATTGAAAATTACGTTTGATTTGAATATACATTAATTACAGCGCCATCTATTAGTCAGGATATACCAAGTAGCACACAGTCTGCGTAAGCGCTTTACAGTTTTTGTGCAGGCTGTGCAGCTTTAATTTGAGTCTTATACAGCTTACAGCTTATTAACTGCAAGGCGCATCATAACGCCAAAATGGCTGTATCGATTTTACTCTTTGAAAGAAGGTTCGTGGAACTTCTTAATATAGGTATATAGGTTTAGTTTTTACTCAACTACGGTGAAAAATATTAGGCTGACGAAGTTAACAATAATTTCAGTTCTAGTTTCAGTATTATTTGAAGACATTCACCCCAATCTGCAACAAATTCGTATCTCAATTAACGAATGGTCAGCCCTCGGCAATAAAACTGCAATAGGACCTATCCAGAGGCAATTAAACGAGATATCTCCGGACAATGACCTCCAGTCCTTCGTCCATGATTTGTGTATTTGTTTAGGGTCATTGCAATCTTAAGGGTCCATATCCCTTAAAAATGCTGATTGTTTTAGACATTTTTCTATAAGATCAAACGTGTTTCTTAACATATCATCATTGTTACTACCTAGAACAGGGTCATTGCAATTTATTGGTATATATTTGAAACCTTCAGTTTGAATTTCCCATTGATACGAGTAATATTTGTTGCAAAAACGCCTAGAAATTGACATAATTCACGCAGAAAACAGTTCTTTTTTAGGGTTCCATAGTCAACTAGGAACCCTTATAGTTTCACCATATCCGTCTGTCCGTCTGTCTGTCTGTCTGTCTGTCTGTCTTTTATATTAGTACTAGAAAGCTGAAATTTGGTACGAGTATGTGTATGTATCACGCCGCGCCGATAAAAGGGTAAAATAAAAACCAAAAAAAATAAATACAAATAGATATTTCAAAATGATTGCCTTTCTTTATTCTGCAAGACTCGCAGAGAATAGTAGTTAATATATTAATATATTTATGTATTACATACAGGGTGGTGAATTCGTGAATGTCCCAGATCGCAGGTGTTTGTGGCCTGAACCGAAGCTGGGGCCATAAATATGCGATCTGTAGAAATATCCTACTGAAAATTTTAACTGTAGCATTAAAAATAAAGATGAAACTTTATTAGCGTGACACTAAAAAGATATTCTCCCAACTTTTTGGAGCGCAGTAGCAATTTCACAAATGAAAAAAGAACATTAGTTAAACATTGGTGATCCGTAAGCTATCTTCATTAAGGTTAATTTTCGCTTAGTTTCAGATAGGAAGATAGCAAAAATAAGTTAGGATGATTCCGTTTCGGTATGGCCAATGATGCGTAGACTTTTATGATCTTAGGATGAATCCGCGGATTCGAGGCACCATTGTTACTGATATTTCTTTCATCGATCATAGACAAAAATATACCATAAACAAACTGTCGCTTACGTCACTAACTTTGTACTCCTTTGGCAATAGTGTCAAGAAAGTTGTAACCGCTATTTTTTCTAGGTTAGTTTTCTTGTGTTGTAGGGTAGTAAAGTAGAAATGTTAATGTGAAGTTATTAGTCATTTCGCGAGGGTTGTGGGTTCAGAGCCGGTCAACAATTTGTATGATTAATATCTGCGGAGAATTTTCTGCTAAGTAACCAGAGGAAAGAAGACAATTGGTTGTTTTAAAGGAACATAAAGTGTAACAAAGGTTATATATTATATCTGACGACGCGGTTGGCGCATTTTGTAGTGCACCGCCAAGAAAGGAGCTGTCAATGTCACGACTACTTTTTAATTGTCGTCACTCGACGTAAGCCAAGGTAATGTTGTACACAATGTACACCTTCGGAATGTGACCAAATGTCACCAACAAGGTTTTAAAAAAATATATCTAAAGAGATCCCTTAAAGGGATAAGTTCGCCTTTGTTCATGCTTATTCTTTTGTAATGTGTTTTTCTTGTTTTTATGTACAATAAAGTGTTTACATACATACATACATCTAATTAGCTACCTATATGGCGTAAATATAAACGAATAATTCACTCTGAATCCAAATCAAATAACGTATACTATCGGGAAAAAAGGGATCATTATTTTAAGAAAAATGTTATCAAGATGGTCAGATGGCAGTCGCTTGCGTAAAAACTAGTGCCTACGCCACATCTTGGGATTTATGTAGCCGACCCCGATTGAGAATTCATTCTCAAAAATGGGACAAAGGCTAGGAGGAGGAGGAGGAGGTTATCAACGCCATCTGTTGGTACATTTTTGTTTGTCCTCTCGTCACGCCGTAATGGCTAGGATGGTTATAGGATGCTTTTTAAATAATGGCTGTAGTGGATGATTATAGGATACTTTTTAAATAATGGCTGTAGTGGATGATTATAGGATACTTTTTAAATAATGGCTGTAGTGGATGATTATAGGATACTTTTTAAATAATGGCTGTAGTGGATGATTATAGGATACTTTTTAAATAATGGCTGTAGTGGATGATTATAGGATACTTATTTTTACCCGATTATGGTAGAAAATACGCAGACCATGTTGTGGCAGCTTTAATATTTAGAATTTTGACAGTATTTAATTTCTTTTTTTTTCAGATTCTATAATTCTTGGATTGTTCTTAATCCTCCATAATAAGTAGCGTGTAAAAAGTTGTTAATGACCTTTGCGCAATTGAGAAAGTGGTCCCCCCTCGCTAGCGGGCACTTAACTCTGATTTATACCGCCCAAGTAATTTTATGTTAACTTTTAACATTGGGATAAATGGAGTTGGATATTTAATTTAAGTTTATGGATCAGTGCGCTAAGTGTTCGAGAGTAAACGGCTCGTTTTTGCTTTATCGTAGTCGAGTAATGAAAATTAAACCAATAATACAAAGATCAAAGCTCAAAGCAAAATTGAAATGCGTATCCTGGTGGAAGAGACTGGGAATCGAACCTGGCACCTCTGGACTACCGGTCCAGCGCGTTAACCTTTCCGCCACCCTAACACCCAGATTAACCTTTCGAATTTTGCCTTCTGCTTTGTGTGTCGATCATTTCAATTTCAATTCAATTTCAATTCAATTCAATTTGCATTTCAATTTTTCTTTGAGCTTTGATCTTTGTGGTGTGTACCCCACATTAAAAAAAAGAGATATTAGTTACATGTTTCATATTTTTGTTTGAAAATTGCTAAAATAAGCCATTGTGATACGAAGGGATTATTTGGACGTGCGAACGCAGTTAGCGAGGACAAATATAACCTATTTAATCAATATTTTTTATTGATTCGATGTTTTAATGTGGAAATACCGCATTTTTTATATACATATTGACACTAAGGTAAATTATGACTCAAACCTGCGACCCTACGTTTCCAGCGTAGTGCTCTCCCAACTGAGCTATCACGTAGGGTCGTAGGTTCGAGTCCTGCTTACATTCCTGATCACATTAAATTTTGCCCTCATAATTTACCCTTGTGTCAAACCTGACTGCCATAATGGCTTTTAGGAACGTGTTACACACTCTGCTTTTCATTTCGACTGCGACAAAATAAAAAAAAACTAAAACAAAAGATTTTTTTTAAAAGTGGCATTTTTTACTATGACTTAGCGGGCATGACACAGTTGTAGGCATTACACAATAGTTTTAATTATCTGTATGGAGCTGGCCTCTAACAATTATTTTTATTATTATAGAAATTATTATATCCATTTAAACCCTAGGGGCTAAAATTATCATTTAAGCCCCGTTTCACGAAGCTACTTATACTTTTTGAGCAGGAGAAGTTAAAAAAGTAAAAAGTATGTCGAAAAAAACGGTTAATGATGATTATGATTTATGCAACCCCTATCCATAAACCGATAAAAATGCATTTCGATAGATAATAAAATCAAAACCAATGACTCACAAACACACCATGAAGACATACACACAAATCAATATCGTTAATGATAATTTTATGGTATACATTGTAAAATGGACAGACATTTTGCACATAACAACAAAACGTGTCATCTCAAAACGGCATTAATTCTATTATCAACAGTTAACCACAGATTTAAGATCGAAATTTGATTGTAGCTAATTTTGACTTATGCCTTTTTGTTACTTCTTAGTTTGTATCGTTAGGGTCTTAACGGCTTGTGAGGATCGTATATAAAAAAGTTTGTAGCAGTCTGTCTGTCCCCCTCCCTTTGATATATCTATAAACTCTGTTGTGAAAACATGGGAGATACAATCTATAGTATTTTCTTATCTTGGAGCATCTTAAATTGCTCCCCATTTCTATTACATTGTGTTATGTTGAAGGAAAATATCGTGTGGAAAGATGCAAATAGGGGTTTTCTAGTACTTTGAGTTGGATTTTCTATTGAATTCTAAAAGGAATCGCTTTGCGTCTACTTTTCTTATCAGGACAGTTAAAGAGAATTCTCTTCCTGCGCATATTTTCCCTGAAAAATATAACTTGGATCAACTCTTTACTCCTTCGGCTTTACACCTTATCTACCTTTTAAAGAAACAATGCAAAGATCGACACACAAAGCATAAGGAAAAATTCGAACAAGTAAAATTTGAAAATTCGACCTTATATTATAATTATTTATTTGTGTAAATTTAAGTATGTACCTATATGTTTACAAATGAAGCGAAAATTGAAAAATTTAATGATTCGGACAGGATTCGAACCTGCGTTACTGCTTTAATAAAAAATAAGTAATTCGGGTGTAGCACATCGTTACTATCGATTCTCAACAAATTTGAGATGATGGTGCCGACGATAAAGTCTAAATCTTTACGGTAGATGGCGCTACGATGCCACCCTAAGGCATGTCGAAGCAACTGGTTGAAAAATTCAATGGCTCTGACATCTGATTCGGTGGTTCAATTGGGAGGACGCCAGTGTTGGCCCGGAAAGCCGTTGGAAACGCAGGTTCGAATCCTGTCCGAATCATTAAATTTTTCAATTTTCGCTTCATTTGTAAACATTTAGTTTACGTTAGCAGACGTTACTGCTTTAATAAAAAATAAGTAATTCGGGTGTAGCAAATCGTTACTATCGATTCTCAACAAATTTGAGACGATGGTGCCGACGATAAAGTCTAAATCTTTACGGTAGATGGCGCTACGATGCCACCCTAAGGCATGTCGAAGCAACTGGTTGAAAAATTCAATGGCTCTGACATCTGATTCGGTGGTCCAATTGGGAGGACGCCAGTGTTGGCCCGGAAAGCCGTTAGAAACGCAGGTTCGAATCCTGTCCGAATCATTAAATTTTTCAATTTTCGCTTCATTTGTAAACATTTAGTTTACGTTGGCAGACGTTACTGCTTTAATAAAAAATAAGTATGTACCTATATATTAGGTATTTATTTCTAAAATTGTCTCCGAACGTTAAAGACCCTGCACCAACTCGGTTTCTGCTTAGCCTTATGGTTGACTGGTAGAGAATGCCTTGTGGCATTAAGTCCGCCATTTTTACTAGTTTGATCTGTGCAATAAAGTTTAAATAAATAAATAAATGGTAAACAATGATATGAATTTGGTTCATGCATGACAAATCTTTGACAAATCGTTATCGACGTTAGGCATAATGCAAATATATGAAGTACGCATATTATTGCCATATGAAACCTGTTTGTAGCACCACTATCCCTGGACAGGACCAACACTTGTCAGGCAATACCTAAATACCTACTACTGGTCAGGTTTCCACACGATGCCCGTACAAAGTGCTAAAAAACATTTTTTTTTTCGGGTTTAAGAATCTTTATTTCTCAAAAGAAGATATTAACAACTTCACTTAAATGAGAAATTATTACTAAATATATTTAAACTAGTAAACCACTAAATGCTCGCCACTCTGCCGCGGTAATGCAACGCTAATTTCGGAACTATGTATATATTTTATACGATAGCAAAATGTTATCGTTAAGTTAACTATAAGTAATCAATATTAGAGATCACAGCACAATTTTTTAGTGCGCGGTGGCGCGTGGCGTAGGGTAGATTCCGCTTAATTCTACAACGCGGCAGCCGGCAAGCACTCGGTAGTGAGCGATTATGATTTAATTAAGTACATTACTTATGTTACGTGTTAGCCTAGTACATTTTTGTGCCACATTTTCCGATTCTGGGCTGTCCTCCTCCAAGTGACTCCGGCAAATTTTAGAATCTCATCTTCCCATCTAAGCCGCTGTCTCCCTTTCCTTCTCTTGTTTTGTCGCGGACACCATTCTGTTACATCCTTAGCCCATTTTCCTTTGTTGCTTCTCATCATATTATGGCCTGCCCACCTCCATTTTAGTTTTCTTGTGCAGTACCTATGTTACATCTGTGAGTTTAGTTTGATCCCGTAGTGTTTTTAGCTTTATTTTGTCTTAGTCTGACATTGAGCATGCTTCGCTCCATATTGTGTTGACAGGTCTCAAGTTTGCGCATATTTTGTTTCGTCAAGCTCCATGTTTGACATCCATATGTCATTACGGGTAAGATACACGAGTCAAATATCTTTTTCTTAGATTTTAGTGGTACTTGCGGGTTTTTCACAATTTCTTTGAGGGACCAATATCTTTTCCATGCTAATTGAACTCGATTATTTACTTCCTTTGATGTAAGGTCTTTTGGTAAGATTATTTGGCCCAGGTATATGTATTCATCAACATATTCTATTATGGCACCATTGACTTCTATAGGGGTTTTTTCGAGATTTGTCATTACTTTGGTCTTTGAAATGTTCATTGAAAGCCCAACTCTACTGCTTTCTTTCACAAGCTGTTCAAGCATATTTTGTAGGCTTTTTGGGTCTTCTGCGATCAGAATCAGATCATCTGCAAATCTTAGATGGTTAAGTTTGATTCCGTTAAGATTTAGTCCATATGTGGTCCACTCAAGATGCCTAAATATATCTTCCAGTACTGCTGAAAAAAGTTTGGGTGATAATGGATCTCCCTGACGAACTCCTCTTTTTATAGGGAACAGTTCGCCTAGTCTTTCGGTTTTTATTTTTGCTTGCATGTTCTTGTATATATTTTTAATTATGCGTAAGATACACACAAAGATACACACAAATACTAATTTGAACTCGGTAACAACAAGTCAATGGTTTTTTAAGGTATACAAACTTCTGTAAAATTTTTTCTTAGAATGGTGGGGATTATTGCTTACTATAAACAAACATTCATGTTTTTTTATATCATCCATTCCCTATGATATAGAATGTTTATGTCGATTCACCAGGGCTAGCACATATCTTGCCACGATTTCACTTGTCACGCGACTTAGCATCAGCTGTCATGCTCGCACGGTATTGAAACGAAAGTGACAGGCAGGTTTCCGGTCCGTGACTCAAGATGGCTGTGCATGCGTTTAAGTTTCGTTGTTCGTTATATATTCATTTTTGTTGTTCAATGTGTAGTATTGATAGCGTATTGTGCAGTGATCTAACGTATGAGTGAATAGCTAATGAAGAATTCAACTTGAAGCGTTCATAGCCCTTCCTGGGTCAAGGCCCGATAGTCCGTGTGGTTTTTTGTAAACCGCTATCACTTTACAAAAAGTACGATTTTCTCAACACACCGTACAACGTGGTATCAATCCTCTATCTAGTCGCCGAGTGCGATTGGCAGCGAGACATTGACAGTAATGGTCGCTAAACTGTGACCGGTTGCCATTAAAAAAAATAGAATAGAAGTGACAGGTAGTATATGTCGTGCGAGTGCGACAAAGAGTTGCGTATTTATTTATTTATTTATTTATTTAATCTTTATTGCACAAAAGAAAACTTATCGTACAAAAGGCGGACTTAAAGCCATGAGGCATTCTCTACCAGTCAACCTTCGGGCAAAGCAGATAAATTGTGGGCGGTGCAAGTAACTTAAGCAAGTTTTAACAAATAAATATTCGATAAATACATATATTCATATAACATATGCACATATAAATAAATACAGATGAAACATATACTAATCAGATAACCTAAGAATTCACAACTCTGCTAGCGTTAGAGGTCACGCAAACATTTTTTGAAAGCACATTTGTTCGGAGCTTGTATGATCTTGAGGGGAAGGTGGTTCCAGAGGCGTATCACATTATGCTATGGGTGGTGTTCTTCGAAAGTTCTCAAAATGGCGAGGGTTGGAAACGTTGAGAAATTCTAATTTCAGCATTTTCAAAACAAACTCAAATCATCATCATCAATGAAATCAAGGAGTTAAAGAATGATTTCGCAAGTACCAGGTTTCGAGGTCAGTTCTTTTGTTATAATCTCGTGTATGGAGTAATTAATTAAAATATAATTTTTCGATTATTTTTTTTAAGAATCCTCACTATCGTCAGTCCTTTGTCATAATTAAAGCAATACGATTGTTATGATTAGAAATAATTATGAGCCGGCGGTCCCGGGCTCGAATCCCGGCCAGGGCAAATATTTGTGTGATGAACTCGAATATTTGTGCTTGGGTCATGGTTTTTCTATGTATTTAAGTATATATTTATATATATAAGTATGTATATCGTCGTCTATTTATGTACCCATAACACAAGCCTTCTTGAGCTTAATTTGGGACTAGATCGATTTGTGTGAGGTTGTCCGATATTTATTTATTTAATTATAATTATCAATATTATGACTTGATAAGTGTATGACATTTGCAATAATTACTAAAAATAATTATAATTATCAATATTATGACTACATGAATGTATGACATACGACATATGTATGTATGGCTGAAACGATTATGACGTAGTGAAATTATGACAGCGAACAATTATGACATCGTACAATTAATGCGAAAAAAAAAATGGGCAGCAACTTTATGCGTAAAGTGTTATGACAATCGATATTATGACAATAGTTGTTATGCGACTAGAGGGTTGCCCACCAGATTTATTTCCTCATGAATGTATTAGCGGGCCCGACTTAAATAAAAGCTTTTTTTTTTTTTTTTTTTTTTTTTTTTTTTTTATTGTGGCTTTCACCTTCTTGCTGAGCAAGTGGTATTTCGCCAATGACTCGTTTCGAATCGCACACGGCGACAAGATTGAGAATTAATATCAATTATCACGTTGTACGGTGAGGTGTGCTTTTTGTAAAGTGATAGCGATTTACAAAAAACCACGCGGTCTATCGGGCCTTGATCCAAGAAGGGCTATGTACGCTTCAAGTTGAATTCTTCATTAGCCATTCACTAATACGTTAGTTCACTGCACAATAAGCTATCAATACTACACATTGAACAACCAAAATGAATAAATAACGAACACGAAACTTAAAGGCATGCGGCCATCTTGAGTCATGAACCGGAAGTCCTTCTAAAAGCTGTTAACATAAAAGTGGCTAACTCAATTACTCCTCTGGGTCTAAATCAAGCGCACTCGGCCCGAGGGGCCATAATCCGATGAAAACAGACATCAATACACATTACTGTCTGACCGATACAGAAGGATACAAGTGCTTTGCAAATATGGGGGGTTGTGACGTTTCGGAAGCGAGTTGACATAGTCAAACATTTTCGAATTTGTGTAGTTTACAGTCAAATCCCACCGCCATTGAGGAAGAGACTGGCTCTCAATTTATTTGTTAGATATCGAAAGAACACCGTTTTATAAATTTATGAAACACTAGAAGTGCCGGTGTTTGAACGTCGAAGGCGTATTTTTAAAAGCTTTTATTTAACTTGCAATGTATGTATGTTACATGTATGTATGTATCTAAGTATGTTACGTGTATGTATGTATCTAAGTATGTTACATGTATGTATGTATCTAAGTATGTTACATGTATGTATGTATCTAAGTATGTTACATGTATGTATGTATCTAAGTATGTTACATGTATGTATGTATCTAAGTATGTTACATGTATGTATGTATCTAAGTATGTTACATGTATGTATGTATCTAAGTATGTTGTTTACCATAGTCGGGTGAAAATAAGTTTCTTCAAAAATTACATTTCAGTGGCAAGCTTTTATAGCCGACTGTACTTTTCTTTGGATATCCATCAAATGCTCACTGAGACGATACTAAAGAGCCCAAGCTCGGTAGGATTGCTTTTTCTTGTATAGAGTTCCTATGGCCACCTTCCGGCTCCATCATCAGATCAGCCCCATGGTACCATATTATTGTATTGTCATCAAAGCTAAATAAGTATGCAAAATTTCAGCTCAATCGGTTGACGATATCTGCTTCAAAATTGAGTTGCAAGATTTCACCCAAACAAACATACTTAGATACATACATACATACATACATACAATGCAAGTTAAATAAAAGCTTTTAAAAAAGTATTCTATAACCATGTTTACCGTTCTCACAACATTGTTTACTGGAATGCTGCCCAATCTTTCGATCTCCTTCGGACATAAAAACTGAATCCTATCGGAAAAATTGACTTTCAGACTTTCGTCGTGGGTTGCTTGAAATCTACATTTCGATTCAGACTGCCGAACACACTTACACACACACCCCTTCGTAAAAATCACTACACTCACTGTCATCCGCGACATTAGCATGAGACACACGATTTATCAGAGCCCTCCCCGACGATAGAGGGCGCCTCGGCTCATTGAGCACGGAGGGCCCCAAGATTTGCACATTTGTTGTCAGACATGGTTTGACAGATGGGATTCGGCTTCAGATAAAGTGCAAGTGAAGTCGAGAGACAGCACCAATCATAGCGGAGAAAGACGGTTTCTATTAAAGCGTGTGTTTTTCAGCCCATGCCATTTTGCGGATTTTTAGTGGTACTTATTTATTTTACTGGTAACGAACGACAAATCTTTGGTAAACTGACGTTGAAAGTCGGTGCGTGTCACTGATGTAAACAAAGTGGAAACAGGACTAAATATTGCGTAAATTTCAGGTAAGTAATTTTTGCATAATGAAGCAAAAACTACCCACAGTGACAGTTTTCAATATTTATTTCGCAAGAAGAACGACTTTTTATAATGCAAATATATACTTAAAAACTTAATCCACCAGCAGTTACATCCAGTTTGCAAGGAAATTTGGTGACTGTATAAGGGCATAGATCTGCAACATCAAAAACTTATCTGTAACATACGCGAGACGACTTATTCATGACTGGCTTCTAACATTAAAGGGTCATTCTTGAGAATCGAATTCTTCATGTAATTCCCTTGGCGATTTTTATTTTTAATTTTTTTTACCTAAATGCTAGAAAATATGAAATTGTATTTAATTTTACGCAGATTTATCAAATAGGCACAACTTTTAGTCAATTTGATACAGAAATATACCACTTTATGTTTTCGCCGCCTGGGGAATAAGAAAAGATGACATGGGAATAAGAAAAACGCCAAAGGAATCATAAAAAAAAGTACAGGGGAATAATATTCAGATCAGTTTTTCTTACATAAATAAAAAGTGTAGGGATACAAAAATTCACAGTGTTTTATTCGAATTAATTGGCAATTTTCTTAATAATTGAACCACCGTCGAGGTATAAAAATTGCTGGGCATAAGCATCTTCTCTTGAATTCAGCTCAAAATCATTAGAGACCATGTACCTAAATGGAATAAAATTCTAAATCAATGATTCAGTCATCTGCAACGCGAATTAAAGGGAAATTTATTTTCTTTTCATGAAAAAACAAGAAAGCTGTGATTCCCTTGTTCGAAATTAGAACCAGAGGAATAAGAAAAAAGTATGTTTTTTGTTGATTCTGCCGAAACTTAAATTGTTATAAGAACAACTATTAAGTCAACACATGCAGGCATTCATGTAGTTTTCTTTTTACTAAACACTATTGCAGATATAAAATTTTATATAAAAATTCAAGGGAATCAAAATCATAGTGAACCAAAGCCAAGTGAATCATATATTAGCCTTCATAGCTAAGAATTCCAGCAACTAGTCGCGACCATTCCCTGCATATCTGGAAGCGTTACTGACGTTTGCCAAGCCCGGCCATTGCAACTGGACAGATGACGTTTAAGTAGGGATGTGCGCCGTGTTGAATGAGGCACCAGGGGAATCATAGCTTAGCTCTGGACAAACCTTTAACATAGTTTTTACACACAGCAACCATATTTTTTCTTCTAAATATATAACTTATATTCTAATAATTTAACTCAATTTTTGGGGTAGTTTGTTAAAAAAATGGCGAATGGACGCACCAAGGGAATAAAGTTTTATGTGTTTAATATTTTTTTACAGTTAATTATACTCAACTTAAACAAAAAATATATCGTGCTCCAGTTAGATTAGGTGCTAATGTAATATATAAAAAATACTATGGTCAATTATTTCAATTGTGCGGGTACTTTATCCTTCTGGACGCTGTAAATTGACCCTTTCAAGAATCACCCAAACTATAGTTTAACGTTCGTAACGTTCGTTATAACGAAACTGAGGAGGTCATGTAAGTCCCGCTTGACATAAAATTACAGCTGTTGACTTTATGTTATTTTTATATTCCCACGAACTTCTATCTGGCTTGTACTACAAACATTTGTCGTTTTAATATTTTGTAACTTGATTTAAATTGTAATTTTGGCAATCAGCAAATAGTTATATTTAAGTATAAATTGGTTACCCAAGATACAGGCTGCGCCTAGTTTGGGAACCCCTGACCCTGATTAACTTACGCCAGTTTTTTCAGCTATGTGTATACAAATACTTCTTGTTTTTTATCCATGTGAATGCAAATAATTTGTGTGTGCCAATAAAAATATTTTGACATTCTGAATATATGACGTATGGACATTATATATTATCACTAGCTGTGCCCCGCGGTGTTACCCGCTCATCCCACGGGAACACTAAATTTATTCGGGATGAAAAGTATCCTATGTCCTTTCCCGGGTCTCCAACTATCTCCATACCAAATTTCATCTAAGTCGGTTCAGCGGTTTAAGCGTGAAGAGGTAACAGACAGACAGACAGACAGACAGACACACTTTCGCATTTATAATATTAGTATGGATTCCTGAGTGGTGTCCATTTGCGGTGGACATGGCAGCACCATTATATACCTCTACCTATATTTATATAGTTTCCTGTTTAAATTAAGTTTATGATATTGTATGTGAAGTGACTTACTTTTTTAGTTCTTTGTTGGTGCGTCTTTGTCGCTGCAATAAATGTGTTTTCTTTCTTTCTTTATTGCCTCATGAAAGCTGTTTGTAGCGCCACTATTCCTGGGCGGGTACTATGGGACTTACGAAAGAAGTTCTGCCGAAGCTGAAGCAGAGACGAGGCACTCGCTTCGCTCGCTCAGTCAAATTAACAGATGAGGATAGATACATCCTAAAATGTTACTCGCGGCCCCTCTATCTGCGCAAAGCCATACAAATATGAACAATAAAATCGCGTCGCGCGCAAATTGAGACAAACGGGGAACTCGGGGTGACCACGCTTACTTAAATAGAGGGGACTGAACTGTGGGTATTTTACTACGCAATCCTAATATTATATTGATTTGTATTGATTGAAGACGGTTCATTGAACCTTTACAGCGTTTATTTAAAGCACAACACAACAGATTAACAGTTACAGCCGTTCCAGACCTTCCGATCCCGAAAGCCGAAATGAAATCGGATAACGTGTAGTGTTAGATCCTAACAATTACACTACACATATCCGATTTCATCCGATAATTAGGATCGGATCGGATAGGATCGGAAGGTCCAGACCTTCCGATCCTATCCGATCCGATCCTACGGGTTTTACCAGGCTATCCCCACGCGTTTCGGCCGCGCGAAACATTCCAATCTCTAAGTGGCTACCCGGCGGGACAAAATGCCAGTGGGCTGCCACGCCTCGCGGCGAGCGGACGGCGTACAGTTAACGTTTCCCGCGCAACCTGTGCTGTATGATGTCGAAAAATAAAAGTCGGGCATATTGTTTTTGTGGCAACAAAGACGATTGAAAATGATTTCATTTGTTCCAGAACACATTAAACTCTCCGGAATAAAAGATTTTGTTTAAGAATTAACTTTTACTGGGGCACTATTGACGCGTACCTAACTATTAAAGTCTGGGTATTTCTCTAAAAATCTTTAAGGGGGCGCCTAGCTTTTTTCGAATTAATTGTGTTGGTTTGATTCCATGCTGTGTTGTTATTACTGAATGTTTAGTTATACAATCAATAAGTAAAATATTTAAAAATTCACTCTATTATTCGTTATGTTTTAGAAACACGATTACTTGTAGTTTCCTCGATAGTTTTTTTTTAAGTTACCTTTAAAAAGCAACATAAACCCTTAGTATGTCATAAATACTGCAGGGAAAGTTATCAGTTTTTTTTATAATAACATAACTATAATGTATATACGTCTTAATTTTAAAAAACCTGTATTATTTTTATAATTAAACCGAAACAACATGATTTCCGCGCTCCCAGCAGAGATAGGCAAAAGTTAATCGATTAACGATTAAGAATTAAGATTAACTTTTTTAATCTCGATTAACGATTAAAATTGACGATTAGTTAATCTAATCGTACGAGTTCCGATTGATTTAATCTCGAAAGATTAGGTTAATTGTCGATACATTTTTAGCGATTAAATTTTTAATCGATTAATTAATTCGATTAACTTTCTCTCGATTAATATTAGGAAAAATAAAATAAGACTTTTTGTAAGTCTAAGTCCCTGCCTAGAACATCTTAGAGTACCGCACTATAAAAACCATTTTGTATTACTGTAACAAGAGGGAAGAGCGGAGGGCGGCGTGCGGAGAGCGGAGTGCGTCGTGCGGAGAGCGGAGAGCGGAGAGCGGAGAGCGGCGTGCGGAGAGCGTAGTGCGGCGTGCGGAGAGCGACGTGCGGAGTGGAGAGTGGCGTGCGGAGAGCGTAGTGCAGCGTGCGGAGAGCGGAGAGCGGCTAGCGGAAAACGGAGAAAGGCGTGCGGAGAGCGGAGAGTGGCGTGCGGAAAGTGGAGAGTGGCGTGCGGAGAGCGGAGTGCGGCGAGCGGAGTGTAGCGTGCGGAGAGCGTAGAGCGGCGGGCGGAGAAAGCGGCATGCGGATAGCGGAGAGCGGAGAGCGGCGTGCGGAGAACGGAAAGCAGAGAAGCGGAAAGAGGGAACGGTCGGATGCAAAGGTAACCAAACGGTTTGAACAAGGTCTTTTTAAAGAAAAAGACCCTGTTAAAACCGTGTAGAGAATGGTGTTTAATCGTCCTGAAGTGGGCAACCCAGTGGGAATCGGGTTGTCTGGACGCCACGCCTCTGCTGATTGGACTGGTTGACCAAACGAGCGAAGGCACGAGAAAAAGCTAGCGTTTACATAACGGAGGCAACCCTAGCGCACATTCCAATGACGTTGCGTCACCCGCGGGAGGGGGCATCGATAGCGGTGGCAACGCCTCCTGCCGTCCAAACAAGTGGTGTATCTGTTACGTAGTAACTTGTATATAATCTGTGGTTTTACTCATTAAATCGGTTATCGTTGTGTTTTTTTTTCTTTTGTTTTTTTTATTAAAAATACGTCATCATAAATTTAAGAGTCAATGTCGGTGTAGCTGTTGTATGTAGCTGTCTTCATCTATGTTTATCCATAGCCACCTCCTTGATTCCCCTTTGTTTCAGAAAAAATGCTTTCGATGAAATGAAATCACAATGAAATGAAAATTCGTTGAAATTTTCGTTTATAAAACAAGAATAAACCATTTATCTATTATTTATATTTAGTGTTCCGTACCCAAAGGGTAAAAACGGAACCCTATTACTGAGGCTTCGCTGTCCGTCCGTCCGTCTGTCACCAGGCTGTATCTCAAGAACGGTGATAGCTAGACAGTTGAAATTTTTAACAACAAATACTAAAAATAAAATAAAATCAATATTTAAGGGGGCTCCCATACAACAAACTTGTTATAGATTATGGTACAATGTAAATAAATCAATACTAATTATAACTAAAATATAAAAATTGGGCAAGTGCTAGTCCGACTCGCGCATGAAGTTATGGTACGGAACCCTTCATGCGCGAGTCGGACTCGCACTTGCCCAATTTTTATATTTTAGTTATAATTAGTATTGATTTATTTACATTGTATCATTCGGCGGTCTAGCGCCAATCTCACTCTGGCTGTACCGTCTAATAAGACGCGTACCTATAGCAAGTCTTTCACGGTAAGCGCAGTGAAGTTGTGGAATGAGTTGCCTTTGTCCCTTAGGAAGTCTCCATCTGTTGCATCACTTAAGATTAACTTGAAGAAATTGTGGCTGTCCGATGACGTGTGAATTCATTGAATACTATATTTATTTACGCATGTATATGTATTATATGTAGATATATATATATATATATATATATATATCTTATAAATAGTATAAATATATGTGTATTATTACTTACATAGTTTATGTACTTATTATAGTTTTATTAAGTATAATATACATATCTTGGTTGTACGCAGTGTAGTTTGCCTATTTTCTTCGAACTTCGAATACCCATTCCTTCAATTGCTCAAAGGTTAACTGGAAGAGATCCCTAATAGGGATAAGTTCGCCTTTGTACATATTTCATTTGTTATCAATGTATTTATAACCAGTTGTTGTGTACAATAAAGCGTTTACATACATACATACATCATTCTTTAAAATTACCATTTGACTCTAAGTTTAGATTATACTTAATACAAAATTTAAGCAGGTTTATTTTTTGCGACGTAAACCCCAAAAAGTAAATATTACCTAATGCAGTAACGTCTGCTAACGTAAACATACACGGTCACCCTATTTGTCTCCGTTCTTCCGGCGAAGGCGGTGACGTCACACCGGAAGCAGCGCGCCGGAAGCGCCGCCATTTGCAACAACTCGCGAAACTACATTTCGGGGATATGTGCATTCTGTTGAACATTACGGAAAAAACGGATTTACGTAATTTGTATATTTATTAAGGGCCATTAATATGTGACGTATAATATGCGAGTGCGCAAGTTTTATATGTATTAAGAAACATAAAATAAAGCCTGACCAGAAATATATGAGGATGCGCCATATTGCGGAATCTCACTGGAACTAATTTCTTACACTGGCAATGATTTTATGATGGTTTGTCAACAATGTCAACGTCAACGATAACACTAAAATTTATCAAAATTGGTCCAGCCGTTTGAGCGTGAAGAATTAACAAACATACGCATAAACACACTCACAAACTTTCGCCTTTATAATATTAGTGCGATTTTTACAAAATGTCCTCTCGAAAATGTTCCTCATGTTAAATAGTCCCTTGATAATTAATTATCAACTTCTTCATTAGTTTTATTGCCGTGACTCAGCATAACACACATTAAGATAGTTCCACCCTCAAAAACAGATTATAAATGTATTATTCCAGCTGGCAAAAAACCGAGCATCCGCGCAAGTCACTCCGAAAAAACAATAACTGTCATTATGTGGTCTCCCTTGTCTGTGGCACTCGTGGCTTCGCGCCAAGGACAATTAAAAAGATGTTAGCGGTTGGAATAGCAAATGTTCGAATTTCGAATGCTTGGGGAGGTTGGGGTCGTGCATACATAGGGCAACTATAATGTACTATGCGCACTTAAAATTGATGATGACGATGTTTTAAATTTTATCTTTGCAAATGAGCTGTGAAACAAATAGGATCTGTAGGCAGCATTCCCAAGCAGCACATTAGTGAATTTTGCAGCTTATCTTACAGCTTTAAGTTCTAAATGAGTGGTTTAACAGTGTTTGATGCAACTTATAGCTCTAAACACAACTCAAAACTGTATATGAGTTCATCCTATCACTTGTAGTTGCATAGGAACGTTTTTTGTTTCTACTTTATTACTTATGGTGGGATAAAGTCGATTTTGCTACTTAAAGTTGCATGCAGGTTCAAATAGTCACTCAATAAGAAGCAATAGTGCTATATAAGGCCTTAAAATCACTTATAAGCAACTTTTACATATAAGTGGCAACATACCCTTATTTGGAACTAAAAGTTCCAAATGACTAGTACAATAGCGAATTATATCACCAATAGTGGCTAAAGGGATAATTTTACGGCTCTTTTGGAACCAAAAAATATTGCAACTTTAAGGCCTAAGAAGTACCTTATTGCCACTCCAACGCATAAATAGGAGATTCTTAGAACCAAAAGCAGTTATTTTCACTTATTTCAAACCACTAACGAACTAAAAGTTCTATTATAGTTCCTATTGCGCCTTGTCAAAATATATTTAATAGTTGCACTGCTTTGCCACTCGCAAGATACAAATAAGTGATTATTAGACCTAATAGTTCCAAATAAGGAACAAATAAGTGAAAATAAACACTGTAAGATCTTTTTTGTTTCGCCATGTTTACAAATGGAAGCCAATGAAAATTAAATATTTTGACCAGAATTTTATCACACTCACGCATAATCACAGACTTTTGATAGTTTTGACGATGTTACTTTAACATTGTAGGTAACCTACAATCATTAGGTCAGGTTTTTAACAGTTTTATTTCTTATCAGTATCTATTCCTTATTTAATTTAGCACTCTCTTTTTTAATATTCCTGATCAAATGAAAGGCCCGTCGAAATTTACAAAGAAAACATACTATAGTTTCACAGTAACAAAAAATTCGCAAGAATTTCGTGCTTATTTCAATGCTTGTATAACGTACCTAAAGTTTTAATCACTCACCAAACAGACGTATAAATCCAAAATAAATATGGCAGATCACGTATTACACACAACACAATTTGACAGTTGCCTCGCCACTCAAAGATAATTTGGCGACTCATTTATCACTCATTGAGCGAACTGAAATGTTTTCATTCGTTCACTGCGCATAACTTTTACCCTTAGTTCTAATTGCCACTTAAGGTGATTGTGAGATCTCTTATGGACGCATAACTTTCACCCATAGTTCTAATTACCACTTAAGGTAATTGTGAGAGCTCTTATGGATTCTATTTAGCACCAAAAATAGGCTGCAATTTTTCTCCTTTTGGTTCTATATAGGTGGCATAAGGGTTATTGCCACCTATATAGCACTTAGTCATGGTGGTAAATTTCACTTAAGCATCTAATTAGATATGATATACGAGCTATTTAGACCCAGTTGTGCTACTTGGGTTTTGTCTATGAAGAATTATCACTCATGTTTTAACAAAAAACTGACTTTACCAAATGTAAAACGCATGAGGTTTTATGAAAAAAAAAACATTGCACGTATTAATTATTAATTAAGCAAAAAAATTTAAGAGTCGTCGATTTTTCACAAATCGATCATGGATTATTACAATTGTGTTGTTTTTCATAAATTTGTATCTATAATATAATTTATTATTAATTGCATGGTATATTTAGCTGCTAAATGGATGTTTTTGTACGCCAACTGGCAAAACATGGTGTTACTCTATTCAATTTTTATATAAAAAAAAATGGCTACTGCCCATTGGGTCAATTCTGCCAGTGTCAAAGTTGACGAACGTTGTACGGTGAGTTGAGCTTTTTGATTTTTGTTCCGCCTATATTCACCTATGTTTTACAAAATAAAACACTTTGATGACTTTGACTTTGTGAATGTGTATTTTTCTGTAAATTGTTTTTGGTGTACAATAAAGTAAGTATTGTATTGTATAATAATAGCTGTGTTTGATTTTTATATATATATATATATATAGATAGATAGATTCATGGATCTACAAGAATCGGGTTGTTCGGGAGTACATGTCTTAAATTAAAAAATAACGGACATTTTTCTGCGTGGCTTCTTCTCAGTTAACACAATTTTAAAGTTTCATTCATAATAGTATAATATAAGTATGTAGTACGCAAGTTCAACAAACGAAACGAGATGCAGACAAAATAAACTAATTTTAATAATGAATTTAATTGGGTGTTCAATAAACATAACTCACAATCCGTCGCCCTTGCGGTTATGAAGACCCCTCGACTTGTTTTTAGGGTTCTCTTGCTAATACACTTATCGCAATGCCCTCTGTGAACAAAAGGATGTAACTGACGGGATTTTACGAATGATACATGCTGTTTTTGGGTAAGTAGGGTATTAGAGCTCTTAGTTGATGAAGCCGATACTAATCCGGTTTCATATAAATTGTCAATTGCCTAAAATATGTTAAGGGCTAACACACAATCCAATCATATTTCGTCACTCAAAATCACTCAATCACTCTTGGAAATCTGCAATGGTGTATAAAGGCTCTTTGTAGTGACATCGGAATCTACAGCGGTACGAAGCACGATTGGCTACAATCGAACGCCGATTTTTCCCGAATAAAAGTGGAAAGCGGGGCCGAAAACCTTGGTGCGCACTGGCAAGCGCGGCTCGCGACTCTTAGAGTGAGAGGGACTACCCGAAATCACTGTATAATTCTAAACTAGAAGGTTATAGAATATTTTTGCCCGAAAACTCTCTGAGGAAAAAGTTAAAACCCCCCATTTTTGCTTCTCTTTACTCGACTACGAAAAATAATTTAAATCGGTCTAGCAGTTAACGCGTGATAAAGCCTCAAAGACAAACGTACTCGCACATATGTGCGAAAATTAAAGTAATAAAAATATTATTTATTCAAACTTTATTGCACAACATATTATATAATTCTAATGGGGTAATATTTTGATATGTAACTTCCAAATAGTAATTTTTACTGCGCAGTAAAATCGCCATCGCTATTTTTATGCGGCGCAATTTTTTTAAATTTTATTAAGAATTAAAATGGATGAGTTAATTTCCTGATTAAATAGAACCCAAGTAAAACAGTCCGGTTCGCGGACAATGCTTTACGACTCGCTTTTAATTCTGTCTGCATAATAAACGCGACGCTAACCGCGAACGCGTGCTGTACTAACTGTGCTCTTCCTCCCTGCTTCCTCTAATTTGTTACGTTCGAATTAAAACAACATTATTATTTGTGTTTTATAATTTAGTCTAACTATCCCTTTTCACCGTCCATAGGTATTATATTCTTTGGTCCATAGTCCAACAGTCCAGTTGGGTAGGTCGAATTTTAAAAAAAGACGTCACTTTTGGAATTTAACTCGGATGGGTAACGTTCGAGAAGTGTGAAATATCCTCTCGTCCTAAATACCACAGTGCCTTAAGACGAAGACCAGTGACATCATCCCAAAGGGCAATGGAGCGAACTATGCTCGGAGTTTCCTTGCGGGATCGAATCCGAAATGATGAGATACGCATCCATGAGCAAAAATTAAGTGATAGTGGGCGAGGCACATTACTCTTAGAACCGTTGGCCGTTGGGGCAGAAAGGTTCTTGAGTGGCGACCGCGGACCGGAAGACGCAGGGTGGGAAGGCTCGCAACAATATGGACAGACCTGGTAAGGATCGCGGGCAGAAATTGGATGAGGGCGGCGCAAGACCGATCGTAGTGGAGAACTTTGGGGGAGGCCTTTGTCCAGCAGTGGACGTCTATCAGCTGATATGATGAAGCCAATATCTTGATTGAACAAAATCTAAGTAAAACAGCCCAGTCCGCGGCCATGCTGAGGTTTTTACGATTTAATAAATTCTGTCTGCATAATAAATGTCATGCTAACAGCTACGCGTGCGGTTCAAACTGCGCCCTCCCTCTCCTACATCCTCTAATTTACAATATTATTTATATACTCGCGTTCTTTACTGTCAATTATAAATCACGGACAAAACAACAATAACGCACTTTTTAATCCTGTAACAAAATTCTACACAAAATGCTACAGAACTTTAATTCATAATCATAAGACATCTCTCTACTCAACTCTAATAATTTCAGTTCATTTCAAGAGGACAGAGCATATTTGATTTCAAAAACAAGAACACTTCTGTTATTATTATTATTATTATTATTTATTATAGCATTGGCTGCTTTGGCCATCAGCTAAAACCGGAACACAAATAAACTCAGAATTTATTAAAGTCACATTAAAGTACTCGATCACTTTCTTGCTTTTTGTAAAGTGATAGCGATTTACAAAAAAACCACGCGGACTATCGGGCCTTGACTCAGGAAGGGCTATGAACGCTTCAAGTTGAATTCTTCATTAGCTATTCACTCATACGTTAGATCACTGCACAATACGCTATCAATACTACACATTGAACAACAAAAATGAATAAATAATGAACAGCAAAACTTAAACGCATGCGGCCATCTTGAGACACGAACCGGAAGCCAGAACACTTCTGTTCACTGATTGGTTTAAATTACTTGTCAAAATTAACCAATCATGAGGCACCTGCCATGACCATCGCGATCATGTTTTTTTTAATAGGTCAGTTTTAGTTGAACGAAAAAGGTTACATCAAAAATAAAAATTCAGTGGGGAATGGCGATTATAGTAAAAAAAAAATTTCTGTATTTTGCTCGTATAAAAAGTATTGTGTACAATAGTTACACAATTAGGTCTTAAAATCTCGTACCTTACATAGGGCACTCGGCAAGCCTCGTGGCCTGAACGCGGTACTCGACTTTAAGAACCTTCATTGTGCAACGATTGTATAAAATACTATACTTACAGTGTAACTCTCCCTTTCTTTCCTGTAATTGAGGAAAAATGGTCACCACTACCATTTTTGGAGGTCTGGCCATCCCAAAATGCATCGTTTTGGCATTATATGAGTCCGCAACAATATTCAACCGTCGGCGTTGTAATTCAAGCGTTGGTCCGGCCCAGGGAAAGTGCATAGGTACGCTATATATTTACATTATTAAACGTTAAAGTAACTAGCGATTTGTGAAGCATATGTCATTAACTGACAAGTAATTTAAACCAATCAGAATAAATATGTAAATGATTATAATTATGATTAAAAAATTTTGTATGCCTACGGGTAAAACATAGTGATACAACAATCATGTAATATTTACCATGTTACTTACCTATGTTTAACAAAATAAATTTATCTTTATCTTTAACCAAATCCAAACCATTGTTTACCGGAATGCTGCACAATCCTTCGTTCTACTTCCCTAAATAAATACTGAATCCTATTGAAAAAACTTGACTTTCATCACTGTGGATAGTTTTAGCTCAAATATCAAGCTTATCATTATGTAAAAAAAAAAACGAAAAAAAAGGTGTAAACCAAACATCATGCCATTTTTTTATGTGGGTAAGTAAACACCACATTAGCAATTAAGAAATTCAATTAACTATTTAAAGTGCGTAGTTAACCAAATGTTTTACTCTATAAACCTAACAATGTTCATCCACTCAGCTCTATTATATACAAGATAACAAAACCTTTTAAAATACGACACCAACTTGCCTTCCCCGCGTTTTGCTATCTCCGTATATACATCTAAACTCCGTTGTCGATGTAACTTTTCACTCTACTCCCTTTGACAACCCTCCACCCCAAAACTACCCCTACCACAAAGGAAAACAGGCTGGAATCGCTAAAACGCAACCTTTGTAACTTTTGGCAACACCCAGACAGAGCGACATCGAAAAATAACTTCGCTTTTACGACTCCAATAAACAAACGAAACCCAACCGTAACTGGTAACTACAAGAATCCAAAATGGCGGTTATAACAATTCGTATCAGGGAGTAGAAAATGCATAGAGAAAATTGATATAGAAAAGTCAATAAGAACGCTGCAACATCGCACCAAGGAAATTCAAACCTTAAATCCAAGCCCGCTGTATATTTTTTCTTTGTTAGTAACTGTCAGTTGTGACATTTCCGCGTCGTGTTGGCAGCACTGGCGCCAGACTGGTAGGCGCCATTTTGTCGGGACGATCGCACAACCACATTCAGCCGCTTCCGTAGGCCTATTATATCAACTAATTTATCGTGCTGCCAAGTTGTGGATTATGTAGTACTTTTAGCGAATGGGGGCGGGAAGCGAGAATGAGGTTTATTTACATAAATTTCGGCTGAAATATGAAGGATATTAGATTTGTATGCAAGCAGTGATGCCGTTATAGTACATAAGCTTGGAGTTTGGAAACAATATTCTTTGCTGATATCAGTGGCTAGGGGAATTGATAGTAACTTATTCTATTAGACAAAAAGAAAGGCAACTTAGCGATGGATTTTGTCTACGGATAAGTGAAAAAGGAGCCGAAAATAAATAGCTCGGCAGACGCAGCAGATGCTATTGATAATTTTTTATCTGTATTATTAAAAAAATATATATATAAACACCCGTGTGTTATCACTTTATGCAACTGCTAAATAGGTTGTCAATTCTCTACTTAGAATTCGCCCTGTAGGTATACCCTAAATATGATTGGAAAGTCCAAATTGTAATCAGCCTCTTTAGTTAATAATTATCAAACTGAACCTAACTGAACAGCACTAAAACTGACAGAGCAATTTGAATTTGTCAATTTCTGCAAAATGCTCGACCGTGTCTGACTTTTTTATATTTGTTTATATTTTTTCTGATTTTATACCTGTTATTGTACATGATATATTTCAATAGCAGGCAGGTTTTGTTTGTTATGATTTCAAATTGATAGTGAGTAGGTACAGTGATATTAGCCATGTGGAGGGAGGCAGTGATATTGGTGGTGGTAGCTGGCACTATGGTCAAATGCGACTTCAATCCTCATGATCAAAATGGTAATGGTCTATTATTTTTTTCCATAGGATTTGCAAATAATCCTAAGATATCCAATTACTGGGGAAGACCGTGTATCTACAAGATCTAGGTACCTTATTGAGGTACGAAATCCAAAAAATATACTTGAAGAGTCTGATTGGACAGTTTGGTAAAGTAGTCCATTCAGGAGAGTAGACCTCGTGTACCTACTTGAAGGCAAGATTCCACCAGAACAAATTAGTTATATAGTTTCATACATGTTGCAAGTTAAATAAAACCTTATAAAAGAGAGTGGTGGTAGTTTTGACGACGCGTTCGGCGCAGTTTGTAGACATAGAGCACCTGCCTACTGAACCGGCGGTCCCGGGTTCGAATCCCGGCCGGGGCAAATATTTGTGTGATGAACTCGAATATTTGTGCTTGGGGCATGGTTGTCCTATGTATTTAAGTATATATTTACCTATATAAGTATGTATGTCGTCGTCTAGTACCTATAACATTATAATCCAGTTAATAAAGGAGTTTGACCTTACAAACGGTCCGGTAGTTTTGAATTTTTGATATGTTGTCTAGGATGGTTAGTGAGTGTAATGCAAAATGCACAATTCCCTCCCCCTCCACGCCCGCCGGTATGTAGAAAAAACCGAAAGACTTTCTTTATATTTTTGCTCATAACTTCCTTTAGGAGCATTTTAGCTAGAAGAAAGTTTAGAAAATGTTATATTGAGTTAAATTTACTATATTTTCCATTTTATATTTTGTTTCTAGGACAGGTAGTTACGGAGATATGCACATTTAAAAAAACGTAAAAAAATCGCAATTTCCAACTCAAAAACAAACTTTTGTATTATATCTTCGTTTAGGAGCATTTTAGCTAGACCAGAGCTTGGGCAATGTTGTAGAGAATTAAATTTACTATAATTTACATTTCAAATTATGTTTCTAGGACAGATAATTACGGAGATATGTAAAAAATAAAGTCACATTTTCCGAAATTCTTTGTAAAAATGGACATGAGTTTTATGAGCAATTATGTTTCCTACGTGTCTTAATTTGTCCTAGACTAGTCCGTAACTGAATTATAGCGTTCTAAACCAAAAAAAATTACAAATTTCCGGAAAATGCGATATTTCTAGTTTTTTTAATGTGCATATCTCCGTAACTAACCGTCCTTGAAACAAAATTTGAAATGTAAATTATAGTAAATTTAATTATCTACAACATTGCCCAAGCTCTGTTTTAGCTAAAATGCTCCTTAATGAAGATATAATCCAGAAGTTGGTTTTGGAGTTGGAAATTGCGATTTTTTACGTTTTTTTAAATGTGCATATTATCTTCATAAATATCTGTCCTAGAAACAAAATATAAAATGGAGAATACGTATAGTAAATTTAACTCTCTATAACATTGTTTCAAGCTTTCTTGTAGCTAAAATGCTCCTAAAGGAAGATATGAGCAAAAATATAAAGAAAGTCTTTCGGTTTTTTCTACATACCGGCGGGCGTGGAGGGGGAGGGAATTGTGTATTTTGCATTTTAAACACTGACTAACCATCCTAGACAACATATTAAAAATTCAAAACTACCGGACCGTTTGTAAGGTCACCCATACTACTTTAGTCTCTATTCACCGAACTACTAGCCTTCTTGAGCTTAATTTGGGACTAGATCGATTTGTTTGAGGTTGTCCCAGGGAAGCCGCCCTCCCACTTAATACATGTTCAAATAACTTAATGCGATGCCGCCCACCCACTTAATATAAGTTTAAGTGGATGGACGGCTTCCCTGGGACGCTCCGCACCTTCGGTGCTACGTGGAGCTCGGCCTACGGCCTCGATATTTATTTATTTAGTTATAAAGTGTTTCGTTTCTCTGATATCACCAACACTTGCTTCAAGTGGCCTTACCTCCACAGATTTCATAGACGACCCTGATGACTATGAGGCTCCTGTCACCAGTGGTCCTCTGCGAGTCTCGGATATAGCGTCTCTAGGAAGTGAAACGAAGGGTGTTGAAGGTTTGAATTTTATCCACTATGTACAGTCAACCAATTTGATTCCTAGGCCATTTCGTACTTTGTCACAATGAACGTCAATATGAAAGCCGCCTGAGATCTCATATCATTGTCATTGTGACAAGGTTCTATTTGCGGTCTAGAAATCAGCCAATAGACGTCCACTGCTGGACAAAGGCCTCCCCCAAAGTTCTCCACAGCAATCGATCTTGCACCGCCATTGTTGGGGGCCTTCCAACGCTGTCTATCTACCTTTCGTTTGCCCCTACTAACCCCTCTCATCATCGTCATATCAGCCGATAGACGTCTACTGCTGGTCTCCCCCAAAGTTCTCCACAACAATCAGCCTCCGCCCTCATCCAATTTCTACCCGCGATCCTATCCATGTCGGCGGTCCACCTTGTTGGGGGGCCACAAGTCAAGAACCTTTCTGCCCCAACGGCCATCGATTCTACGAGCAATGTCCCGCCCACTACCTCTTAAGTTTGGCAACTGTCTGAGCTATATCTACAACCGCTTGCGAGATTCGATCCTGCAAGCGTTTATTCAGCTGGAATTAGCAGTATAAGGTCTGTATAAGTGGGTCTGCAGCTTGTTTGCTACTTGGGAAGGGACAGAACATTGGTTTTCAGTACAATTTGAGAATTAACATTACCTAGATGATGCTAATAGTTAAATCATCTGCAGGTGTGGTGGAGAAGCTGCTAGGCCAAGCGGTGTTCCACTACGAAGACCCTGCTGCCACGCCCCCTGTCTCCTCACCACCCTCCACCAGTCCCCAGTCCCAGAGTGAGGCCCAGCCGAGAGAGCCCCAGGAGAAAGGGTCGGATGAAAGAGCATCCCAGCTTCTAGCGTTTCAGGTAGTTTGTTTTCATTCAGTTTCACTTCTTCAATATTCCCATTTTATTAAAATTCATATTATGTCCATATTCTCAACTCGTCCATGGATCCCAAATTGTCCACTTATGTTAAGTCCACATTCTCATCTTAGATAGGAAGGGTGATTTTGAATTCATGGGTATTTGGATGGAGAAGATCAGCTGAACTGAAAAGAGGTCAAATCAAAGGAGGAGGGCTCGACATAGGGACGGAGGAACGGTACATATATACTGTGTATTATAAAGACAATTGAAAGCTGAAGAGGAAAAATATTGGACTCCTGTTCGGCACGGTACGACGAATAGAGTCAAACCAAGCTAACTCATCCGAGCAAATGAACTGTCAAACCATACAAAGCAAGTCGGTTTTACAGTGCATTTGCTTCGAAGGGTTAGCGTGGTCTGACTCTAGATTCGTGTTAGATTGTACCTGACTAGTTTAAGGGACACAGTTCTAATAAGAAAACATATCAAACGTACATAAATTGTGACAAACCGTCATACTTTCTTGTAATTTCCATTTCATTCTTATTTCCTTATTTACTACTTAAAACACAATATTACTTTAATATGTTTTCTTCGAGGACTACGTTTACGTCTAAATTCTTAAGATAGGTACAAATTAGGTTAAGTTCATATTACTGAAATGGTTAAAAAATTACTAGCTGTTGAGTTTCTTACGGCGTTTCTTCTCAACAGTGAAGAGCGTACTCCCACCTGAAAGGTCGGCAACGCACTTGTGACTACTCTGGTGTTGCAGGTGTCTATGGGCGACGGTAATCGCTTTCCATCAGAAGATCCATTTGCTCATTTGCCCCTTTGACTTAAAAAAAAAACTGTCGGGTTTCAGAGAGAGTCCCAGGAGAGAGGAGAGCACTTGAAGCTCCAACAATTACCTTCAGAAGTTAAACAGAATATTCCGGAACGGAGACAAACAGACCAGACGAAAACTATTTCCGAATGGAGTCACGAAGGTATCTTTTTATTACACAATCACATTTATTTACGAACCAATTTCAACGGTGCGAAATCGTATATTCAGAACAATTGAACGAGTTCCCTCGATTGCTATGGGATCTCGTCATCAGATCCTGACTTGATGACAATGAAACCAACTAGAAAAAGAAAAACTAAAGCGGTCTAGCCGTATTTCGCCTGTCTAAAATTTCTGTCACTACTCTCCAACATTTCGTATCTAGTTTGTAGACTGCTACTGACATACGAGCTTTGTTGTAAGTAATCGGTATTTGTTACTTAGTGAGTTTTGGTAGTCAACAGACAATATCATAAGTTGTAATAGCAACTGTTTAAAGCTGTCTCTATATATTCAGCCCCAACCCACCAGCCGACACCAGCATTCCTCCTCGAACTGACCAGCCCAAAATTCAGACGCAGACCAAAACTGAAGACCAGGTCCCCGAGACACTCCATCAACGAGGTGGTCTACAGTATCCATGTGCCGTGGGAGGCCGAGCAGAGGGTTGGACGAGGTTAGTGATGTCACCTCAACAGCATCAATCATTGCAATGTGTTCCATTCGTCTCTTGCATCATCTACTCACTATGTGATTTTTAACATCAATTCCGCTACCCAAAGGTTGTCTGGAATAGATCGCTCTTTAGCGATAAGACCGCCTGTTGTTCGCCGTTTTTTTTTGTTTTGTAAATTTATTTTGGTGTGCAATAAAGCGCACTGTACCATCATCCTACAGTCGTTCACAGCTGTCCCTGATTCGCACCTCCATACCCTGTCCTTAGTACTCTGCATCCATCCACCCCCAGCGATTCTTTTCAGTTACTTGGTCTACCTGACGGGGCCCTCCTAACAGGTTGACAGACGACATGTGGCCATTATTTCATTCATAGAATAGAGAAATAGAAATACTTTCTAAGAGTTATTTGTGAAATGATCCAGTCACATTTAAATTTAGGTACTTGGACTTCTTAAAAACTCAGCCTGATTGGGTGATTTGTCCGTTCTGCTTTTGGGGACAAGCCTGTTTGGTTGTACTGTACTTTTGGTATATACAACTCATTTTCTTATTTCCAGTTGCCGGCGTGGTAGAAAGCCTCGTGGAAGGTCACGATATCGTACACCACGAGATCCCTAATCTCGGCTGCACTCGGTCGAGACCTGACGCAAGGGCAGGACACATCCTGACGAAAGATGATTCGGCAAGGCGTCAATACTTGGGTAAGTATTCACTTTTTCTTGTTGTTATTCTGTCCCGTCACCCAGGGGACAATAGTGATTAAACTTCTTAGAAAAGTGTTGATAATTTATAGCATGGGTATTAGATAGTCTAAATAAGAATGGGCTTATAAATGCTGCAATTACAAAGTTTTTGTTGAATATTGCCGCCGAAAATCGTAGTTTTAAAGAGTCACCCAGGGGACATCACCATGGCAACAAGCAACAGAGAAACATTTATTGACCCAATTACACAATTGGATAGGAAGAAATAGAGGAAGATATAAAATGACTCACAAAGGCAAAAAATTAGAGAAAAGGTAGAAAAACAAAGACAGAGAAAGATAAAAAAGAGGTCGATCGTCTTATAGGCTGTGAGCTTTCGGATTGCGATTCGGGTCTTGAGTGAACACTGAGAGGTTCTTATCTGGATTGCATAAGAGCGAGCGAGACAGGTATACCTAAAACCAGGGATCGTTACCGGTATCAATTAAAATTTAAATATCTTTCTAATTTCGCGTTTTTATTCAAATGATATGAAATAGAATTTAGGTATTGATACAGAACTGAAATAAGCCGGGTAAAATATGATAATGTGTAATAATAAGCGAAACACCGAAATTGAATAAGTACCGGTATTAATGTATGGAACTCAATACCGATATCCGACCCCGAATCGCGTTCTGACAACTCAAGCGCTGTAGGGATTACTCGGGTAATTCCGAATGGCGGGTAATTCCGAAAATTACTGATATCTAAAAGCGCAAAAAATGTTACCCCGTTTATTAGATATCAGTAATTTTCGGAATTATCCGCCATTCGGAATTACCCGAGTACACCTTACACGAGTTTCACAACTTCGGCGGTATAGAGAAAGAGAGAGAGCGAAAGAAAGGGAGGGAGTTTTTTGAGGAAATTACGAAAGGAAAAGAGGGTACAGCATATATCCGGCGAAAGACGATGCAGCGAGGCGATACTTGGGTAAGTTGTTGATAATATTTTAATAAATCGAAACTCACTCTATATCAATAATTAACAATCCCATAAAATTTTTAATGTTTCAAATTACGAGGGTTGTTTGATAAATACCCGTGCTTAGAAAAAACAACAAAGGCTTGTATACGTGTATATTTTTTTTTCTACATAGTCACCTTCCAACTCTATACACTTGTTCCAACGGTGTTCTAGCTTTAATAAGCCGTCTAAAAAATAAGATTTCGGAAAGTCGTGAAAATATGCCTCCGTGGCGGCAATGACCTCATTGGACGAAAATTTCTTTCCACCGAGCCATTTTGTTAAATTTGGGAATAGGAAGAAGTCACAGGGAGCCAGGTCTGGGGAATAGGGCGGATGAGGCAGCAATTCGTAATGTAATTGCTTTAATTTGGAGTCTGCGATTCTTGAGGAGTGAGCTGGTGCATTATCATGATGAAAGATAACATTTTTCTTATTTAGATGTGGTCTCTTTTTTTTTCAAAATGGTATCAAATTCTTACAATAAATTAGCGTAATATTGCCCGGTTATCGTTCGTCCTTTTTGTAAATAATCAGTATGGATGATTCCCTGCGAGTCCCAAAAAACAGTCGCCATGACCTATCCGGCCGATGGAACGGTCTTCGCCTTCTTTGGAGCTGATTCCCCCGGCAAAATCCACTGTTTAGACTGTTCTTTACTTTCTGGGGTATAGTGGTGTATCCACGTTTCATCAACAGTCACAAAACGCCGAAGGAACTCACCCGGACTACTTTCGTACTTATCTAAACAGTGCCTTGAAATTTGCTTCCGGGTGAGCTTTTGTTCCTCGGTGAGCAAACACGGCACCCACCTCGCCGAAACCTTCTTCGTGCCTAATTTGTGTTCTAAAATGTGCTGCACGCGTTCAATCGAAACATTTACAATGTCGACAATTTCTCTAAGTTTTATTCGGCGATCGCTTAATACAATATTCTCAATTTTTTTTACCATATCACCTGTAGTCACCTCAACAGGACGTCCTGGGCGATCTTCATCAAAGATGGACGTTCTGCCTCGTTTAAATTCATTGTACCAATATCTAATGGTTATCATAGAAGGAGTATGGTCATTGTAAACAGCTTGCATGCGTACTTTTATCTCATCACAAGAATTTCCTTCCAAAAACAGAAAACGAATTACAGAACGATACTGCTCTTTCTCCATTATTGCAATAATAACGCGAACTCCGTCGTAAAAAGCCGTTAAAAGAAAAAATACAAAAGAACGCTGTATTTTTTTTGAAAAAAAAAAGTTGATTGATTTATGTGTGTTTTTACAGTGACCTTACCTGCGTTCCTAAAGACGACTGTAACTCGACCACCTCGCCCCACGCCGACCACGCAGACCCTGATGACTTTATACAAGTGCGTGTTTAGTTGCCTTAATTTTTTTTCATATTACCTATTACAAATATTATTGATAATTTTAACCAACTTTTTGAAGTGAATAATACTTTGCCCTGAGTTCTAGATGGTAACATAGCTATTTCATGCTTTCATTGCGTGCAGTCGAAAATAAGTTGAAATAATCAGTTTTCTGCGTGAATTTTGTCAATTTCGAGTTGGTTGGTCGCCCCAAGTATGCTCTCTTTGCCGCGCGATCCTCTTCCATCCTTCGTAGGTTAGGTGACCGATTCAACGAAGTCTATGAGACTTTATCTCTCCAATAATGTTCGGCCCGGCCAGCTCCTCAATCTCGGCGTTAGTACGGATCCGCCACGTACCATGATTCGTCTTAGTAGGCCCCAGGATCTTCCGAAGCGCTTTGAGTTCTGCTACCAGAAGCTGACTTTCCTCTTTAAGTGTCAGTGTCCAAGCTTCACAGCCATACGGATGGATCTTATCACAGTTTGTATCATGTCAGTTACCTTGTGCAAATTGATATTGGTATAGATGACGCGTTTTTCTCACCAGGTACACGAGGATCACTAGAAAGCACCCGAACTGCACGGACTCATATTACGAGTGTCTGCTTAAGTGCTTTGACAGAAGAGGTTACAGGTAATGGTTATGTTACAGTAATTTATCTACACCCATATTGTTAAATTACTATAATAATTTCATAGGTATAGACCAGTAAAGACCTACGTTACTTGGCAGCGACCAAAATCAGTTACTTCATCACTTAGGCATCGGACTTTCGATAACACGGTTGGAATTTTCCTTTATTCCCACTAGTTCTGTTGATCAGTTCTGTTGATAGAACTACTCATTCATCTATTTCATTCAAAACTGGTTATTTTGGTTAACATTCCCAAGCATTAAATAACTAAAATTATAAATAAAATATATTTTTTACAATATTTAAAACTGCTAATTTAACTCTGTTCATTGTCAATATCAAGCATTTTCTAGTCATAAATGGATATTTAAGCAATATAGAACCCAATTTACTCCAGAAAACATGGAAAACGTCGCAAATATTTACGTATTTTACGGTGGCGAAAAAAAACAATGCCTACACAAATCAGGTCTTTGTATATTCTTCCGACTTTGTCCTTGACTCATCATCATCCTCCTAGCCTTTGTCCCATTTTTTGAGAATGAATTCTCAATCGGGGTCGGCTACCTAAATCCCAAGATGTGGCGTAGGCACTAGTTTTTACGCAAGCGACTGCCATCTGACCTTCCAACCCAGAGGGGAAACTAGGCCTTATTGGGCTTAGGTGGTTTCCTCACGATGTTTTCCTTCACCGTGTAGTATGCGTAGCGTGGGGGTGGTAGGTGGAACGGAAACTCGGTACTAGTTTACATAGTTTATGTAAATATTACAACACTCTATAATCTCGACTCCCGTCTAACCTCATCTATCTATATCTCTATCTATCTCCCCATTAATCTTACAATACTGAACTATATATATTATTATTCTACGTGCTTTACGTGTTAGGAGAGGAAATCCCTTATCGGATAGATAGGCACTTTATCTTGTTTTAAACATCTATCTACATACGTGTAGATGAGACAGTTTGCCTATCACAACCGAAAAGCGAATGGTAAATATCAAATGACATTCCGTACATAAGTTCCGAAAAACTCATTGGTACGGGCCGGGTTCAAACCCGCGACCTCCGGATTGAAAGTCGCATGTCCTAACCACTAGGCTACCACCGCTCTTACTTTGGACTTTGTCCTTGACTATTAAATTAAAATTGCGAATAAAATACACTTATGAGTATGAGTATGAATTGTATTTTAATGTTAATATCGGCTCCATAGCTCTCCATTAGTCCTACCGTGCTAACGACAGTCCGATGCCTATTCAGCACATTACCAAACCCCAGCATGCTCACCTTAACAGTATCATATTTGCAAATATGATACTCAGAGTCCGGAATATTGGCGGCCAAACAAAACACTGTCGCAATGTAGCTAGTGTTGGAAACATTTTTTTATCGATGTCGAGTATTATCATATAAAAAAAAACGAGAAATATCGGAACATCTTACCCAACCTGAATAATGAATATCATACCAAATATACCAATTACAAAATAATAGTATAAATTTGCTTCCTTGACATCGACTGAAGTTGAATGTTCATTTAGTATACATAAATGGTTTTATAGGGATTGAACAAAAGTGAAACAACCTGTTCAGTCGCGAGTGGTATATTAATTCATCGTTATACAATATTCCAAAGATCTTATAATATAAAGGGAAAATCTCGTTCGCGTGATTCAGCATTTTACGTTGAGAGGTCACCGGTCAGCGAAATCTACCTACTATCAAATAGAATAACTAAATTTATATACAAACAGTCAAACTGTGAATACAGTTTTGTAGGAACTTTCTTATGTCTAAGTTTTCATACACTGTATAATAATCCTGGGGTGTGATGATGACGATGACTTACAGGGTGAAGTGTCCGTGGGACACGCCTCCCCCCCGCCCCGAGCCGATGCGGTTGAATTTCACCGGGATCTTCTACGCAATCAACTCACCTCTTGCCGCTTGGGATACCGACCAGCTCTTAAAGGTATGCGTTCTCTTGCTTGTACAGTTTCATACAAGCAGTTAGTGTTGGGCGTAAAACTAAACCTAAAAATTAAACTAAATTAGAACATAATAAATTTAAACTGAATCTAAAAAATTGGGCAAGTGCGATTGCGACTCGCGCATGATGGGCTCCGTACCATAATCTATAACAAGTTTGTTGTATGGGAGCCCCCCTTAAATATTTATTTTATTTAATTTTTAGTATTTGTTGTTATAGCGGCAATAGAAATACATCATCTGTGAAAATTTCAACTGTCTAGCTGTTACCGTTCTTGAGATACAGCCTAGTGACAGACGGACGGACGGACAGCGAAGTCTCAGTAATAGGGCCCCGTTTTTACCCTTTGGGTACGGAACCCTAAAAATGGCCCCTGCGGCATAGTGCCGAAGATGCTGGCGGCATTTCCTCGCTGAATCGCCAAACTGATTCTTTGAGCTAGGAAACCGCTAGGTCACCAGTAACATCAATAAGCCTCTTCGAGATATCTAAAATTACATTTAATTTAATTTAATGTAATTGCAATTGCAATTACATGTAATTGAAATTACTATGTGTGGTGTATCAGACGCCTTTATGATAATAAAGTGTCCCCACCACCTGCCCGCTGCCGCCATTACTATGACAGACTCCAATGGGGGGGTACAGGTCGTGGTCTACAGTAAACCCGTTTACGTTGTTTCACTGAATCTATTCCCGCCCTAAAACCCTGGACGTCACATTATGTAACTTGTAATTGTAATTCCATTAATTAGTAATTAAATTACTCAATTACTTTAAGCAACGACTATTCCATGCTTTAAGTGACCTTTTTTTATAAACAACATGAGATCCATGTTAAATAGTGTTAATACATCGTGTTAGTTATAGTTTTTGGTAGCTTACCTAGTTATAATGTCTCTCGAATTTTTATTTTTATTTCTTTGGAGTTTTTTTTTATTACATTGCGTGTTTGGTAGAGCACTATATGTACATACCTCGGCGAGAAATGGGCTTGCCGTTACTATGCAAGTATGCATTATACAACTAAAACCAAAATGTCTTTGTAGGGGGAAGTCGCCTAACGCCGGACGGCACCTAACGCCGGACACTCGAACTATCTCGGCAACTGGAAGCTCGGCAGCGGCAACTGGGCAAGTGGAAGGGGCGCGGGGGGACCCCCGCTCCCCTTCCACTTGTCCTTGATTCGCTCGCGTTGCTAGTTGCCGAGATAGTTCGAGTGTCCGGCGTTAGGTGCCGTCCGGCTTTAGGGGACTTCCCATTCTTAATTAAAGCCTGACCAGAAATATATGAGGATGCGCCATATTGCGGAATTTCGCTGGAACTAATTTCTTACACTGGCAATGATTTTATGATCATAGGAACTGACAGATATTTAAACTAATGTCATTAGAGTGCGGATTGCGATTGGTTACAAAATTGTTGCCATATACATCTTATAAATAACGCCCTCTTGACAATCCTCATACATTTCTGGTCAGGCTTTATATTGGGTGAAGGCCAAAAAGTTTACCATCTTTAACTCACTTTATTTAAAGGGTATAGCCGTGTTTGTATGGAGCATCGGCTCCAGAAGCCAAATCGACGTTTTGCTAATATATTAGCCCAGATGTAAGATGCTATTTTACAAAAAAAACACCCTGAAATACTTTTTGCAGGTTTTTGAGAAAATTAAAAAAAAAAAAACGAAAATACGTTTTCATTTTCTTTCATCTAAACTACTCAACAGATTTGTTTGTTACTTATACACATTATGTAAATAATAAAGATGTATTTATTAATTTATGAAAATCCTTTCAAATAAACAATGCAAAGATCGACACACAAAGCATAAGGAAAAATTCGTCAGGTCTACGTGGAGCGAGGGTAGCGAAGTGGCTAACGCGCTGGACCGGTAATCCAGAGGTACCGGGTTCGATTCCCGGTCCCTTCCACCAGGTAGCTCCTTTTTCAATTTTTCTTTAAGCTTTGATCTTTGTATTCATGGTTTAGATGTATTTATTATTAATAAAAAATGGATTTGCAAATATCCTTATAAGTAGTGAAATTTTCACTTTTAATTTTTCAATATTTTTTTTTATCTTTTCGAGATAAGGAGGACACCCACCAATTTTGGCTATATTATGTATAAACTAATATTCTATAATACATATTTTTTTCAAAAACATTCACTTGGATCAAACATATCCAAAATGAAACAAACTTATCGCCTGGTGACATATACTATAGAGTCTATAGTATAGACATTTTATTTTGACGATGCTCATATGTTAGTTAGTAGTTAGGCATACGAAGTCCAATAAATTGTATGGTATACCATAACGTCTGTTGACAACCAACTTATTAACAAATACCTACTTAAAATAAAGCTCGTATCTCAGTAGTCAGTATCAATCTACAAACTAGATACGAGGTATTGAAGAGTACTGTCTGAAAATTTTGTGAGTTTTGTTTGTCACCAGGCGATTAAGTTGAAAAAAAATATATATTATAGAATATTAGTTTATACATAATATAGCCGAAATTGGCGGATATCTCGAGAATATAAAAAAAAATATTGAAAAGTAAAAGTGTAAATTTCACTAGGTACTTACTTATTATAAGGATATTTTTGGAAATCCATTTTTTTTAATAATACTTCTTTATTACTTACATCATGTGTATAAGTTACAAAAAATCTGTTGAGTATTTAGATAAAAGAAAATGAAAACGAATTTTCATTTTGTTTTTAATTTTCTCAAAAACCTGCAGTATTTCAGGGTGTTTTTTTTTGTAAAATAGCATCTTACATCTGGGCTAATATATTAGCAAAACGGCATAGATTTGGCTTCTGGGGCCGATGCCCCATACATCAAGGTATACCCTTACCCTTACCAAGGTACCCTTTGTATGAAAATTTCCGTTTTGCGACGATAGTAAGGTACTATTTTATCGTTATTTTGACGCACGGAACATTCTCCAATCGCTTTTTTTTTCTCGGTTTGTATAGCTAAGTAAGCCATATATTCACCCACATTTTGCTTTTTACCCAATTTGCTTATTTAATAAAATAAACTATTGCTGCAACTGAATAAACCATTTTTTTATAGGACTTCAGGAGAATCATTCTGGAGAAGGGGTATAGGGATTGCAAATGCACAACGAGAAGTACCACGACCTTTACGGAGGGCTACCCCATCTACTATGATAATGTGCTATCCAACAAAACTGGATCCATTATGGCAAAGGTATGATAAATATTGACACAAAGGTAAATTATGAAAGAAAAATGTAATGTGATCTACTGCAATCTAAGCAGGACTCGAACCTGCGACCCTACGTTTCCGGCGTAGTGCTCTCCCAACTGAGCTATTAGATTGTTACGCATTGGCGTGTATAGGGGGGTGGCCGGGTGGGCCGTAACCACCCCAGTATGGTCTAGTGCCCACCCCAGGATTTTGGGTTACCGCTAGAAATTAATGGTTTCATCTCATAGGCCATGGCCAGACGTCACTATCATGGGCGAAAATGGCAAACAGCGTTTTAAGCATTTCAAAATGCAGAATAAAAACCATATTATATGCTTAATACAGTCGAGTTCATTTACATCTACACACTTACGGGAACAAAAATATCTGAACACGACTTTATGCTCCTGACAATAGGGTCGTGTTCAGATATTTTTGTTCTCGTAAGCGTGTAGATGTAAATGAACTCGACTGTACTATACGAAATAAACATTGGTTTAATACAATTTAACATTGAGTCAACTAGCCTATTATCGATATACATCTTTCCACCTCGTTTTGGGTCTGTCTCGACCGGGGATGGATGGATAGTTGTAAATTTGCAGCTAGTATATACATATTTTTTTTTGTGTTCAGTGCTGGGTGTGCGGTCTGATGGACACGGGCGTCCCAACCAACTCGTACTGCGCCGACAACTTCGGTAAACTTGGCAACAGCCTGGCCCTCATCGAGAAATCCACATACCGCAAGTACTGTCGTTACATGGACGAGTAAGTACCACTCCTTAGGCTAGTGGAGGTGGCACCCATTTGTAATATGGTGGGTATTACCTCCAGTAGAGTCGGGCATGCTGCCAGGACCGGCAAAAACCACCACTTACAAATTTATGGGAGGTGCTATGGTATCTCGCACACTCCGCGCTAAGGTGACCTAAGACTTGCCCAGACTACGGGATAGAGACCAAACACCACTTACAGATTTACACACTCCGAGATACGAGCGAACGCTATCTTACAACCCGCACAGTAATGAACGACCTGACTGCCTCAAGGGATTTGCAAGACACCGTCCCCTGGTTCTTTATTTTTCAACATTACGAGTACTTGAATTGTGTCAGGGCTGTTTAGCCCTCGCTACCAGTGAGTCGGACTTTATGTGGGAATCATCATCATCATCATATCAGCGGATACACGTCCACTGCTGGACAAAGGCCTCCACCAAAGTCCTCCACAACGATAGATCTTGCGCCGCCCTCATCTAATTTCTGCTCGCGATCCTAACCAGATCGTTGGTCCACCTTGTTAGGGGCCTTCCCACGCTGCGTCTTGCGGTCCGCGGTCGCCACTCAAGGACCTTTCTGCCCGAACGGCCATCAATTCTACGAGCAATGTGCCCTGTCCACTGCCACTTAAATTTGGCGACTGTCTGAGCTATATCTAGTTACAACCTTGGTTCTCTTGCGTATCTCATCATTTCGATCCCGCAAGGAAACTCCGAGCATAGCTCGCTCCATTGCAAGTGTAACTTCATAATGTCAAATAGCATCATTCAGTTTAGTTCATATTGAGTGGTTGCGAATTGCGAACGAAAAATGTACTGATATAGCGAGTTGGTTTATCCTTCAGTGAGTGAGTTACCTACTGACATGAATGAAATTATTATGCTTTATTTTAATCATTCACTCGCGAACGACATACCTCTAGAAATAGATGGACCCGTTTCTCTACTGTCTGCAGCGATAGTTGCCTTATGGTTCAACCGCTCCAATCCGTTCGCCGTGTTCCGACCCTGGTCTGGCGGCTGCTCGACGAAATAGATAGACCCGTTTCTCTACTGTCTGCAACGATAGTAATTTACATATCTGTCTCTCTCCCTACTCAATTTGCTTCAGCGATAATTATATCTGTCTCTCTCTTCGTATACAGAGTTGCCTTATGGTTCAACCGCTCCGACCCGTTCTCCGTGTACGGACCCTGGACTGGTGGGTGCTCGAGCAGATGGTTGGACGTGTCGGGCCTGTACACTCAGCGCACGTGCCGCAGTATAGTCCGCCCCGCCACCGGGATGCACTTCATGTCGAGAAGAATGGCTATGCTCGAGCTGGCTCTCAAGGTAAACACATGGTGAAAACAAGGAATGATACTCCTGCTAGTGAGACTTTCTATGTCACTGATTAGTAGGCATCGGACTTTCGTTAGCACGGTAGGACTTCAGAGAGCTATGGAGCTGGTATTAACATTAAAATACAATTGATACTCATGATCTATGATCCTTCTACAACATGCCTAATTCATAAAGGTGTTAGATTTTAAGTGGGCCGCAAAATCAACCATAATTTTTATTTATTTTTCATTAATTAATTTAAAAAGTTAAGTGCGAGTCTGGCTCGTGCACTGAGGGTTCCGTATAAACACTTACCCCATCTTAACTGGCCGGGCTAACTTTACAGTTTACACCTGGTATGTATGGCGCTGGATGCAAATGAGGTGCAAAGTTAACGCAACCGTAACGGTTGCGAGATACTGTCTCAGCGGAAGCAGCTCTCACAGCCTATCATGGCTATGTGTCATCTGTGCTCCTGTATGGATTGATCTTGTGGGGAAATTCTGTGGATGTAGACAGAGTATTTAAATTCAGAAAAAATGTGTGAGAGTAATTTGTAACGCATGGTTTGACGAAAGCTGTGTCCCCCTATTCAAAAAGCTACACATTCTGCCTTTGCCCTGCTTATACATCAGGGAAGTATGCGTTTTTGTAAACTCCCACTTACATTACTTCCAAAAGCGTGGAGAAACTTTACAAAGGCAGACAAGATTGAAAGGGAGGCACCTGCTATTAAAACCACAATGCTGTAAAGCGATGTACCAAAAAAATATATATAACATGTGCATTGACATATATAATCGCATCCCTGACGGAATTGTAACCCTTCATTTAAATATTTTTAAGGATAGACTAAGTAGCTGGCTTATTGACAATTGTTTTTATAGCGTAAAATATTTTCTCGAGACATGTAGAATCAGGTAATTATTATTAACATTATATTTTGATTTTATTATTATTTATTGGAAATGTTTATTTTTAGATTATTATAATTCAATGTTTATTTTTTAATTTTTTTAATTGTACTTTAAAATTTGCATGCCTACATATAGGCTGAATACATGACACAAAAGTTTTGTAATATCTAAAACACTGTATTCTGGCAAATAAAATCTTTGAATCTTTGAACCGATCATATTTGTTGTATGGGAGCCGCACTTCAGTATTTATTTTTCATTTCCAGCAGACAATCCTCCGGCAAAATCTTTATGTATGTGTCTGTGCGTCCATCACGCTTAGGGCTTGTGCGATAATTTTCGTTAAAAATAAATCTTAATTTGTTAAATAAATACTTCAAAATAGTGAGTGTTTTTTTACGGAATTCTGGCGAAAAACAAAATATATGTGAGATAGTGATGGGGAGGGGGGTTAGCAAAAACATCACCAAATACCACCAGGGGGGGGGAGGATTTGTGTACAAGCCCTTACACGGCTGATGTTTAATTAGGGACTAGATCGGATTTGTATGGGGCTGTCAGTAATTTATTTATTTTTCCTGTTTCAGGACGAGAAATCAGGCTGCGTGGTGAGCCCGGTGGCTACACTCGTCCCTTTCTCTCGCGCCATCTCGCTCTTCGCTCGGGTCCATGTGTGCGTGTGCACAGGCAGCTTCTGCAATAGCGCGCCCAGAAAGATAGATACAGAGCGCATTGGCGCAGTCATATTGATGGTCCTACTTTGTTTGAGGTTATGAGGGTTTTGGTATTAGATTATTATGCACAGAGCCTTTAAGGCCTTTAAGCCCATGGACGGTGTCTTCAGTTGTGAGACCCAATCGGCCTTCAATTGACGTTTCATATTTTTTAGACTAAATTTTTATTATTGTATTCCGCTTAGAAAGAGGACTGTAATTCTATATTTTCCTGGGATTACAAATTATTTTTTATTAAAATTTACTCATTCTAAAATGAAACTCCAAAAGTATGACACAATGGAAAGGTTACTTTAGTCTGTTGTCTAATAAAAAAAACTAATACGCTGAGCTTAACAGTATTGACGGCTTATTTTTTTTCCCGGATTGGTCGAAGACTACAACTCTATGCAGGCATAGATGTCGTAGATTTCGGTTATTTTATATATTTTCTTACATTTATTTACTAGTACATACAGAAAAAATAAATGATTTTTTTTTTAGGGTGTACAGTACACGACGTGAAGCCCTCTCTATTTTTATATTAATTTCCACCTGTTAGGAATATGAAATGATGTCATTTGTAACTTAAAAATATCAATGTCAACATACTCTTCGAGGAAATTAAGTTAGGCTTCTGTAAATTAAGAAAGAAATTGAATGCGATCTACTACAATCTAAGCAGGATTTGAACCTGCGGCCTCTACGTTTCCGGCGCATTGCTCTCCCAACTTTAGATCGCTACGTCAATCACACCAAATCTTTAATTCCATAAATCTTACGCTACTGGAGCGCCTTCTGCGTCATATGTGTTTTAAATGCTTATGCCCATTAGCCATAGCTTAGGACGTGCGCTTTACACGCACGACCCCAATAAAAAAGTGGTATTTCCACACAAAAAAAACTGAATCGATAAAAAGATTCTATAAAAATATTAAGCTTCTGTGTTTTGACACAGGGGCAAACCGTGCATTTAGCAGAGGTTGCTTCGCAAAATTACTAGCATAGAGGCATTCTATCTTCGTCCTCCGGGTAGGCAAACACTTGTGACTCCTCTGGTGTTGCAGGTGTTTATGGGCGACGGTAATCGCTTTCCATCAGGCGATACGTTTGCTCGTTTGCCCCCTATGACATAAAAAAAAAATATACGGACTCTATTATCTGGAGAACAGCCCGTCTAGGTATGACTCTTGTCGCGTGACATAGCATCGCTCATCACACCACTGTCTCACAGTACTGTGAAGAAAGAGACAGAATATATTTCTCGCACAAACAAAGTCGCGTATCACAGTTGTGCTAGATGTGCAGGAGTTGTACAGATTATTGTGAACGATTAATAATGCTTGGATACTTTTGCTGATGACTGTACCTTTACATTATCGATGACTCTCAGTTTCGTTGGTCGATGCGGGGTGCGGTAGATTTCCATAACGCATGCCATTATGAGTTTTACTGGTCGTTATACCGTCTGCGGGGAGTCCCGCATGCCGTATGTCGACCGAGTTATCGACTTGTGAGTTTCACTAGTTGCAACACCACCTGCGGGGAGTTCCCGTATGTCATATATCGACCGAGTTATCGACCAATGAAACTGAGCCATAATTATAAATCAATTGTCGGCAACCTGAGACTTCCTAACGGACACTGACTAACTTATAAATAATGAAATAACCATTCCCGATCAGTAGACGTTTGTGCTTAGGTTATAAAACAAGTTCAGACAGTTTTAAAATTATTAAAACAAAACTTAAGGGGCTCCCTTCAGAAATCAGCCAATTTGATGATTTTTACATAGTATCTAGTTTGTGGATTATAGAGTTATAATGTCCTATTTAATATATATTGTAGTATGGTCTATGCTTAACACTTTGTAGTGACCCGAATTTTGATTTAACGACTGTGTATTTTATAAAAAAATATTCGGTGAAGGACCAAAAATACACTAATCTCGTTTCTACTTTTATCCCCGGTGTATATGTAGAAAATATCTTACATTTTATTGTTCTAAACCATATTCCACAAAATTTATTGTGAAGCTCTTTCTATTTTTCTCAATACTTTTCGAGAAAAACGCAAAAAACCGTTTCCACAACTTTTTCCCCGAAAAAATCGTAAACTTTGACGGCCTGTATCTCAAAGTCAGTGACATGTGAAAGGTACTTGATACGGTATTTTGTTGTGGAAAAACTATGTTATTATGATTAGCTATTTATAATATGGGAAAATCTATCGCAACAGATCGAAGGTCATTGAGAGCGGGGAGCCCCTTAAAGGCTTCCTTTGGGTAACGAAAATTACCCATAGGTATCTTTTGTATGACTGACTGTTACACAAAGACGCGATTGTAGTTTCGTTTTTATAAAGCCTTTAACTATGTACTTTATTGGAAACGACTCATGTAACCAAGTTCTCGATATCAAATCATATGAAGAACCAAAATTGTGTATTTTATTTTGTCGATTAAGCTTGTACTTATGATTATGTCTCTGTCATGTTTATTGAGAGGGCAAGTGAATTGCGAATTTATCCGGCAGAATACGATGTATGAATATGGCAACACATTTTCACTAATATTTAACAACCAACCCAAAGTATAAATTTTTACTAGATTTCTATTCAAGATGCTATTCTTATTTTATATTTTGTATGTGTTTGCTATGAAATGTATAAAAGGTTTTTTCAGTTGTAGTAAATATAATATGAAAATAGTACCTTAATGTAGTTTTATTTCAATAACTTAGAACACATAAGTTATACTCCAATAAAGGGTTATTCAACTCACGCCATATGGCGGATTTTTTTATCATTCTAAATTATTTTACTGGCAACGACTAATTTTTGGTAACTGAAGTTGAAAGTCAGTGAATGTCATTGATGCGTAGGCTAATTTGAGCTGAGATGCTAACTTAGGTGGTTTGGCACCGACTTTAAAAGTGATCCAAATGTAATCTGTACATGAAAAAAAATCTGCCCCCCCCCCTCTCTAACTTTTCAACCACGGGTCAAAAAATTATGGAAAAATTCATGAAAATGAGGCCTTATTAGTACTTTCAATGAAACTATATTGAATAAAATCGGTTGAGCTGTTTTTGAGTTATCGCAAAAATTCACTTTAAAATGACGTAAGTGCCTCTATACTTCGAACGTTACACAGCGTTTACGACCTTTTTATAGAGCTTGAAATCTTTCTCGTATTTTAAATCTTTCTCGTAATTTTCGTCTATTGTGAAGGATGGGCAACTACGGAACCCTACACTGAGCGTGGCCCGACATACTCTTGGCCGGTTTTTTGTTATTATAAGACGTGTCTGGGCCATTTTTTAAAAGCTTTTATTTAACTTGCAATGTAAGTATGTATGTACGTATGTATCTAAGTATGTTTGTTCGGGTGAAATCTTGCAACTCAATTTTGAAGCAGATATCGTCAACCGATTGAGCTGAAATTTTGCATACTTACTTAACTTTGATGACAATACAATAATATGTTACCATGGGGCTGATCTGATGATGGAGCCGGAAGGTGGCCATAGGAACTGTATAATAGAAAAAGCAATCCTACCGAGCTTGGGCTCTTTAGAATCGTCTCAGTGAGCATTTGATGGATATCCAAAGAAAAGTACAGTCGGCTATAAAAGCTTGCCACTAAAATGACATTTTTGACAGAAACTTATTTCCAATGTTGTACACCCCACTTTGTTTTTAATTTTCGATATTTTGGTCATTTTCTATTCAGAATCACGAACTCTTTCGATCTATTTAGGAGAAAAAAACTGTCCCAATGTTTTTTCGTTCCATTCCGTTACCATTTTTCTTGTACGCTGATGACATTGCGCTCACAACTCAAACAAGAGATTTCGAAACAGGCGAAGCAGTGCTCACGCGGGACCTGGACATCCTGAACCGGTACTACGGCAAATGGGGACTCTGTCCAAACCCTTCCAAAACCGAAGTCGCGGCATTCCACTCATCAAACAGTTTAGCAAGCAGAGAGGTGGACGTCATCATTTGCGGACAAAAACTCCGCTACAATGCCAACCCAAAATACCTGGGTATCACACTGGATCGGTCGCTCACTACAGGACCCACCTGGATAACCTAGCCCAAAAAGTAAAAACCCGTGTGAACCTCATAAACAGGCTAGCCGACACTTCCTGGGGTGCTCGTGCCGACGTCTTGCGGGCTTCTTCCATCGCGCTTGTAACTATATTCGCCAGCAGAGTATGGTGCACCTGAGTGGTACAGAAGCTCACACACGAATAAAATTGATACCCAACTAAATCGCGTTATGCGAACCATATCTGGCAGCTTGCAGCCTACTCCTACCGGATGGCTCCCGGTGCTGTCCCACATTACCCCACCGGATATCAGGAGGACACAAGCCGCCGCGCGGGAGTGGGTCAAGGCGTCGACGCAGATGCTGCCCATACGAGCAATACTGGACGATCTCCCTAACATGCGACTGCAGTCGCGCAAACCAATCTGGACCGATCATCACCTACAGGATGAGGAACCCTTCAGTATCATCAAGGAGTGGAGGAGGCAGTGGCTCGATCAGAGTGGCACCCCTATCGGCCTAGATCCCACCAAGCAACCAGCTGGATTTAGAGAACACCGCAAAATCTGGGTCACACTAAATCGCATTCGGACGGGTGTAGGCCGGTGCAACTATAACCTACATAAGTGGGGCATCTCTGCAACTGCAGCTTGCGACTGTGGAGCGCCGAGTCAAACTGTCCGTCACATCGTTGAGGAGTGTCCCGGGAGACGCTTCGCGGGGCGATTGCAGGATCTACTGGCACTTACACCGGAAGCAAGGGACTGGCTACTTAATCTAGATATAAAGTTATAATATAAACTGCATGCAATGTACACATAAATATTAAATAATATAAATTGTAAACTTATAGAAATAAAGCCATACGATATAATAATAATAATCGAAAGAGCTCGTGATTCTGAGTAGAAAATACCCAAAATATCAAATATAAAAAGAAAAGTGGGGTGTACAACTTTAGAAAAAATGGCCCGTCTAAGGTTTGATTGCCATGTTTTTGTTTGTTGCTGATTTGATGTTCGATTACCATGTAAAGCGGGCTCCACATTCCCGCAGTTTGCCGGGAGGCAAAAGTTTTGACGAACAATGAGCATTGGCGAGATCACACGAGAGCGGCTCTCTATATTCCCGGTTAGCTCAGTTGAAAATAGACACTCGTACGAGATGGACGTCATAGGAATATCTGCCTATGCTGTAGCATTCGCTGCAGCATATAACTATTTGGTGATCCATGAAAGAACAGTGATAAAAAGACGCCGGGAAAAGCGTAGGTGGTGGATGATCGATAAAAAAAAAGATTAATAAAATTCTAAAACCAATATCCGCGTCCTATTTTCAACTGACCCAACCGGGAATATAGAGCCGCTCTCGTGTGCTTTCGCCAATGTTCGCTGTTCGTCAAAAAGTCTTTTCCCTCCCGACAAATTCCGGGAAAATGGAGCGCGCTTTACGATGAACCTCTTTTATAGACGACTATATAAACATCTGTCAAAACTAATTATTCTGATTAGATTCGCCGTCATATTTGAAAACGGCGTCAATTTCACTGCAATTAAGTGTTTTTATAATTGAATTTAAATTGAGATAACTTGGATGATATTGCAGTTTACGTTTTGCTAATAAAATGTATAAAATACTGTTAATTTGTTTGGGAGGCATCGTTAGAGGAAATTTAAAAAATGACGTGGGAGATATTCCGTATGAGAATCAAGGTAAGGTTTCGAAATGGATCGTCGACACCATGAGCCACCTAAGGGCTGGCAGCTTCCTCGCTCAACATTTCAGTATCGCAATATAGCGAGGCAAGTGCGTTTCCATTGAAGCGAGGCCACAGGCTCGACAGCGGCCTATCGGTGTAACTCGGGCGTCGGTGACCTTGTAATGCCGAATCCTTCGACAAGGCATTCATGTGAATGAAAAATGAAATGAAAAAATGAAAATGATTTATTTCTTTCCTAAGTAGTACATTATTTTACATGTGCTGGTGTCCCCTTTTTAAGTAAAAATAATACCTGTGCTAAGGGGCACCGCTCTTCCATATGAAGGTAACAATTAGTACAGTTGTGTCGGAGAAAAGAGGTAAGACAAGGTTATAGGTTAAATTATTTAGTCTAAATCTAGTCTAGCTCACCGCGTATAGGTATGTGTATACAGTGGAAACTGGATAAGTGGAATCGCAAGGGACCGGCTGTTTAGTTCCGCTTATCCAGGTTTTCCATTTATCCAGTTTTCCACTTAACCAGGTACAAATAAAACGTTCTCTCACTTACAGAGGCTCTCGCTAACAGAGGTTGTGGATGCTAGTAATGTCGCTTATAGAGGTCACGTATAAATATATGGTCAAAAAAGATCAAGACTTAAATAATCCCCTTTTATTAAATATGTATGTAGAGGTGTTGGTTTCCACTGCACTACTCTCTCTGCACATTTTTTTAAAAACCAAACGTTTACGTTTTACGTTTTTTTAATCCTTCTAACCATCCATTACTCTTAGAAAAATTATGAATATTAGCCTTTTTGCAAATTCTTCAGCGTTTTCTTTTATCATTGGTCCATTAACTGGTACATTTTTTTCTTATACAAATACGTAGTTAAAACACGAACCATAATGTTAACGAAACAAACTACCCTCCTTGTGACGGTTTATTAAAAATACCAATTTTATAACGCGAAGCTATTCCACTCATAGAGGTTTCGGAGACGACTGCTTCCAGTTACAGAGGTAAAAATAAGAAATTTTCGAAAAAATCGATTCCGCTTATAGAGTTCTCAAAATTCCACTTATAGAGGTAATTCGTTGCCAAGGGACTGGAACCGAGAACTTGGGTCCACTTAAAGAGGTTTTCCACTAACCCAGGTTCCACTTATCCAGTTTCCACTATATATACAATGCCAATGCGTCCCGCGCTCGCCCGTAGCCGCACACATAGCCGCGAGTTTTGTTACTGCACACAAGTGTCGCTGTCGTTTCTTTTTACGTTAGTATATTATTCTTTTGCGAAGTGGAGCGGAGATGTGCGGAATAGAACAATCACCTGAGTTGCAATCTGTATCTCAGCTCCGGTTCACTTTTGTGATTGGTTGTTTTTTTTTTTTTTTTTTTTTTCTCACGCCTCCGCTCCTCTCCGCTTCAATTAAGACGCACCCTTATGCTACCAGCGTCATTGGTACAGTGCCACGGGGCCCATTTTACAAGCTTTTATTTAACTTGCAATGTACAGTCCACCAATTCGATTTCTAGGCCGCTATAGATCCTTGTCACAATGACAATGATATGAGATTTCAAGCGGCTTTCATATTGACGTTCACTGTGACAAGGTACGAAGTGGCCTAGGAATCAAATTGGTTGACTGTACTTAACTATGTTTGTTCGGGTGGAATCTTGCAACTCAATTTTGAAGCAGATATCGTCAACCGATTGAGCTGAAATTTTACGTACTTACTTAACTTTGATGACAATACAATAATATGGTACCATGGGGCTGATCTGATGATGGAGCCGGAAGGTGGCCATAGGAACTCTACAATAGAAAAAGCAATCCTACCGAGTTTGGGCTCTTTATAATCGTCTCAGTGAGCATTTGATGGATATCCAAAGAAAAGTACAGTCGTCTATAAAAGCTTGTCACTAAAATGAAATTTTAGACAGAAACTTATTTAACTAGCAATGTATGTAAGTAACTATGTTTGTTCGGGTAGAATCTTGCAACTTAATTTTGAAGTAGATATCTTCAACTGATTGAGCTGATTTTTTGCATAGGTATACCTATTTAACTTTGATTACAATTGGTGCCATGGGGCTGGTCTGAAGATGAAGCCAGAAGGTGGCCGCAGAAACTGTAATAGATAAAGCAATCCTACCGAGTTTAGGGTTGTTATAATCGTCACAGTGAGCAATTGATGGATTTGTTACAAAAATGTTTTTTTTTGACAGAAACTGATTAATACGTTTGTAATTAATGTTGTAGATCTATCATCTACAGAGACTACAGATCAGCAAGTCGCAGCAGGAGGAATCCTTACCTCAACAGGCCGCGACTATGGTGACATACCTTATGAGAAAGGTAAATTTTGCCATTTTTACAAGCCCTTCAACTGGCAATATTCGTATTTTTGATCGAGCGAGCGAAGCGAGCGAGTCGTCTGTTTCAGCTACGCCAAAATTTCATTCATATATCAGGATGTTTGGATGTTCGTATATGTTCGGATTGATATGAAATGAAATAATTTATTCAGTAAGTAGGTAGGCTACAAGGGCACTTTTACAAGTCACATTGTGAATCTACCGGCATTTCCCAAGAGACCGCTGTTGAGAAAAAAGCCGAAAGAAACGCAACTTCAGATATCCTGCGGTTCTCGCCTACAGGCCACATTTCTCAATCGATTGTCATGACATTTTGTGAGTAGGTCCGATAAGTAAGGACCTATACAGATTTTGTATGTGCATTCAGTTTTTCAAAAAATTTCAAATTGGCGGTGATGTGGGAGTTGTAAAGAAAAATAACATTGGAATTTCTGCCATTTGAGACCAATCTCGCAAAGATCTTAAGTACTTGTACCCTTTCTGTTTTTACCTACTAAATCAGCGCCATCGATCCCAACCTTTACAACTGTGTGCCTGATGACATGAAAAACGCTCCTAGCGATGTTGTATTTGCGGGAAAATTAAAGGACGTGCTCATTAAATTAGCTTGCTATAATATCAACGAGTTTCTTGAAAGAAAACGATGACCCAATTACCTTATTGTTGTAGCAATAATGTTTAAACTTGTTATCAATACTACCTAAAGTTGTTTATTATTATAATATGAATGTGTGTAAAATGAATGACGTGTAATGAATCTTTATCTTTACCAAAATAAAATATGAATATGAATGTGATAACATTTTGTGTGTCTGTCTGTCTGTGGCAACGTAGCTCCGAAAGCTTTGTCTGTCGATATGGTTCGTAGCTATGTTTAGTTGGGCCGCGGGTTTTTAAAGTATTGAATATTATTTAGTTATTTAGTTATTGGATGTTGTTAAATTATGTTTTTACGTTTAGGTATCGACAGGAATCGCGACTATGGTGAAATCCCGTACGAGAAAGGTAATTACATCTATATTATAATATTTATTTATTCAAATTAGTAATTAAACCAAGACACAGTGAAGTACAAAATTAACATTTAAAAAAACTTAAATTTAGTTTGATTTAGGCGACGTAACAGCGTGGCTCCGTTGCGTCGTCTGATCTGGCGCAGGATTCGGCAGATTGCCCCGGAACCGCCGAAACAATACCCTTCAGAAGTCTGCACTTGCGATGGTGCCCTGGAGCGACTATGCTATGCTATGCACTGCTATGCTATGCTATGCTATGCTATGATAGGCTATGCCCTGCTATGCTATGTTATGCTATGCTATGTTATGCTATGCTGTAATGCTATAGTATTTGTACTAGATAACAGTTTTCTATGGAGAGGGGTCATGATTTCAGGAATGATCTTAATAGCGCGATGCATGATCGACATCCATGATCTGTTAGTCATAATTTCTTTGTCTGATCACGCCGAAACGTCTGGACGGATTTTAACCAGCTTTGGTACAGGGATAGCTGGGCATCCAAAGATGGTTATAGGCATAGCTGGGCACTGTTAATCAAATAGTTAACTTCGTTAATCGTTAATCCGCTACAAAAATAGTTAGCTTCGTTAAACGTTAAAGCGTTACATTTCGGAAGTATTAACGCAAATTAAAGTTAATCGTTAATCCGTTAATATGTGTAAAATAGCATTTTTATATCGTTGCGTTAGTAAACTTATAAAACCTGTCGGTTTAGGTTCTGGAAGTTAACAGGTTAGGAACAAAACAAAATACTTGTATAATTCAAATGTGTAATTTAATCGTCGGGCATAAGGTGCATATTACCCTTCATGAACATTAACATGTTGAAGTAATCGTCTGAAAGCGAGGCTCGTTTTGGTGTTAAAATGTCTTTACCCGTGGAAAACAGACGTTCAACTGCAGCGCTTGAGGGTATAGCAGTATTGTATTTAATGTATAGATTTAATGAATATCTGTTCCCCGAGGAATGCAGCATCGTTGAACGAGTCTCTTGATTTCATGTCCAACCACATTTTAACGAGACCTTTGCGCTTTACTCGATTAGGATTACTGCTACTTGTGCTATCATCATGAATATTGTCAGAATGAGTTCTCCTTTTTGTCTTGCCCAGGTTAGAGCCCGCCTTAACAACCTCTTCAAACTGTACGTATCGTGACTCATGTATCCTTCTTTCATGTTGTTTCAAATTATTCAGGCTTGATACATGAACTTTTATTTTGTTGTCTTTCGGCAAGCATCGGTTACACGCAAAAAATTTTGCTGGCCCGATCTGGATACAAATTCCACATACTCAGTCAAATGTGGCCAGGGATATCTCATCAGGACCGCTGGAATCCAATTCCATGTCTTTCATGATATGGTTTTAATTACTACACTGCACAGTACACTTTTTCTATCTAACTAAATTACACTGCACTCTTCTTTATCAACACGCAAATGATCACTGACAGAAATTCATAATAACAACAAACAAAACACTCGTCACTCTAAGCACCGGCGCTAAGTAATGAAATGGTCAAACGAAACAAATCTCTTTGCAATTTTCTCACTCGCACGCGCCGGAAAAATATATCTAGTTTTGTTTTTGTTTCACTCGCTGCCACGCGCCGCCCGGCACTTGTCTGAACCTGTTTTTCGCGCCGCGCCGAGGTGCCGTGCGGTAAATAGTAGGCATTGGATTAACGATTAACGGACTACTGCATATTAACGGAAGTTAACGTGTCCGTTAACATTTTTAAAAGTTAACTTAAAAGTTAATCCGTTAATCAAAATGTTAACTTCGTTAATTAACGATTAACGGATTAACGAGTTAATGCCCAGCTATGGTTATAGGATACTATTTACCCGACTTCGCTCTGTTTCAGCTTTGCAAAAATGTCTTTCGATTGTCCTTACGTAGGTATGTTATATGTTGTGATTTCCGGCTTTTCTCGACTAGAGGCCACAGTTCTCTACCGATTCTTATGAAATTTTACGAGTAAGTTCGACAAATATATAGATTTGTTTTGTCGATACAGTTTTATAAAACTTTTCAAATTGGCCGAAATATAGAGGTTGAAAAAGTAAAAAAATGACAAATTTCTACTTTTTCGAAACAAACTTGTAAGGTCACAGAGCACAGACCACTTTCACAGAGTCACTATTTATACAATAACTAGAAGAAATAGATGTATTGTAGTAATAATGCTCATAAGAAGGCTCAAAGTTACTCAAAGGGCAATGGAGCGAGCTATGCTTGGAGTTTCCTTGCGGGATCGAATCCGAAATGATGAGATACGCAAGAGAACCAAGGTTGTAGATATAACTCAGCAGTCGCCAAACTTAAGTGGCAGGGCACAATTGCTTGAGTGGCAACCGCGGACCGGTAGACGCAGCGTGGTAGGACAAGGTGGATTGGATGAGGGCGGCACAAGACCGATCGCTGTGGAGATATTAGGGGAAGCCTTTGTCCAGCAGTAGATGTCTATCGGCTGATATGTTGATGATGATGATGACTAATTATGCCGAGTGAATTCCGATTCCGGTTTGAACGTTCAAAAATATTGCTGTTTCAGGTTTTTCGAGGGCGCAAAAAGAGGACTACGGTAACATACCGTATGAGAAAGGTACTTTATTGTTCTTTATTAAGAGGAAATACTTATGCTATTTTTTACAAGCTTTTATTTAACTTGCATTGTATGTATGTAAGTATGTTTGTTCGGGTGGAATCTTGCAACTCAATTTTGAAGCAGATATCGTCAACCGATTGAGCTTACATTTTGCATACTTTCTTAACTTTGATGACAATACAATAATATGGTACCATGGGGCTGATCTGATGATGGAGCCGGAAGGTGGCCATAGGAACTCTATAATAGAAAAAGCAATCCTACCGAGTTTGGGCTCTTTAGAATCGTCTCAGTGAGCATTTGATGGATATCCAAAGAAAAGTACAGTCGGCTATAAAAGCTTGTCACTAAAATGAAATGTCAGAAACTTATTTCATACAAATCGAGTCCCGTTCTCGACACTTTCCTATCCCAAAACTTAACCGATCGTTACGAAATTTAAGTACCTAACTGAATGAACATATTTTATTTAAGCTTTACGATTATAATCACGGGATCGCAGGAAATTGCAATATATTTATTTATTATGTCTAAGTATTTATGTAAGTATATCTGTATATTTTTATTTATGTATGTTTATTACCTTTGTCTTTTATGGTAGTCGTTCATTTAGTCCTTTTATTATTATGCACCACCTGCTAATTTCAAACATTAATTTTCAACTACTCCGCTACCTAAAGGTTGTCTGGGAGAGATCGCTATTTAGCGATAAGACCGCCTGTTGTTTACCTCTGCCTGTTATTTGAATGTATCTCATGTTGTGTTGTATATTCCTTGATGTTGGAGGTGTGCAATAAAGAGTATTTGTATTTGTATTTGTATTTGTACATTGCATACTAATCCGAACACTGATTACGAGGATTATAAAAACAATTTCAAAATTTCATATGGATTTAAAAAAAAAATACATGAAATTTTCGTCGGTAGGTACATTGGTCACATGTTAAAAAATCATATTTTTTTTATGACTTATTGAGTTAGTTTTATTCATATAAGTTCATTATGCTGTAGAATTTACCAGCAGTCTTCGTCCCAATTGTGTAAATTGTAGAGAACACTGTGTTACTCAATATTTGTTTGATTTCAGATTTGGGCGCGCCGGGTGATGAATTCGATATTAAAGGTAGCCAACAGGTCTATAATTTTAAAGGTGCATCCTCACTGCGAGCATTCGCCAGTATTCTAACAAATACGTATTACAGCTGCCGGCAAACTTTTTGAGCATAACCTTGACTGCGCAGTAGCCGATTTACGTACAAATGTACATGCGCAGATCCGCCATTTTCGTTAAAAATGTTTGCCGGCAACTATTGCCAATTTTATGTCTTTTAATATGTTACATTATAGGCGAATGCTCTCGGCGTGTTAATCACCCTAAAGATAATATTGTTACCTACCGGGGAATAATTCAGTTTTCCAGAGGCGTTCATAATAATTATTACTGTCACACGGCTATGCCACATGACGGGGAAGTATATTAAATATTTTAAACAGGATATTTTGCTCAATGGAGACAGTCTTTTTTTAATTAAGTAACACGGCTATGCCACATGACGGGGAAGTATATTAAATATTTTAAACAGGATATTTTGCTCAATGGAGACAGTCTTTTTTTAATTAAGTAATACGGCATTGATAGTAAAAAAATTGAATATTTGTAAGACCATTTTATGGAGAATTATTCTTTGCCATTTACTCTTCTGATTGGCATCATAAAAAAACAGGATGTTTTTTTTTTCACTTTCAGTCGGTACGATTCCAGAAGCATTTTTTTTTTAATCTGTGAATGTCGGATTACTTAATTAAAGAAAATAAAAGGTTGTCTCAATTGAGCAAAATATCCTATATAAATTATGTAAGGCACTTCCCCTCCATGTGGCATAGCCGTGGGACACCCTGTATGTTTTTCCCGATAGTTAGTAACGTGTCTAATTGGCAACTGGGTGAAATTGTCACTTTACATTGGCCTATATTTTACGATTGTATTTTTTTAAGGATATCCCAATTGTGTTTCGTTCTTTATTACAGTCCGACCAAAAAGAGTGGAAATACTGTAGTGTCGTCCCTTTCTAATCAATCTAAGAAAACGGGGACGACACTACAGTATTGCCTCTCTTTAATTTCTACTCTTTTTGGTCAGACTGTAATAAAAGCAATGTGCAATAAACAAGACATTATTTCAGGGAAGATTATGGAGATCTTGGGAGGCCGAGAAATACCCGGACTAATAAAAACCACGGGGTAAGCGATCTGCAAACAGAACCTGGCGGAGGGGAGCTTTGTAAAACGGACCAATCACCATTCGTCAGATTTAGATACACTTCTTTTGGGCTGCATAACCATACCTAAGCTAACTCGGGGCACGTTCTAGAGATTTGATATCGATATATATTAATACATGTACCTACTCATTGAAAATTTTCGATTAATATACAAAGTTTCGATATCATGTCTCATAAAGTGGACATTTTCATCTAGAGTCTAGACGGCAATCTTTAATACCGTATACTTAAATACACGTTTTAAATTGCTTTTTGTTTTTAGGGTTCCGTACCCAAAGGGTAAAAACGGGACTTATTACTGAGACTTCGCTGTCCGTCCGTCCGTCCGTCTGTCACCAGGCTGTATCTCAAGAACGGGTATAGCTAGACAGTTGAAATTTTCACAGATGATGTATTTCTTTTGCCGCTATAACAACAAATACTAAAAATAAAATAAAATAAATATTTAAGGGCGGCTCCCATACAACAAATTTGTTATAGATTATGGTACGGAACCCTTCATGCGCGAGTAGGACTCGCACTTGCCCAATTTTTATTTTAAAATGAGAAGAAAATAATATTTACTTATGTCGAATAACATTTAGATGTTGACAGTAACATCGATATATTTTTTGTCGATAAAATATTTTGCTACATCACTTATGTATAGATGCCCCGAGTTATCCCAGGTATGTGCATAACGCTCCGCGTCAGTGGAGACCCACCCTAAAGGGCTCATCAACGTGGACGGCGCGGGGTCCATATTGGCTGACATAAAAACTCTTATTCATAATTGTCATTAGTCATAATTTTCGTAGGTAGTCATAATTTCTACTTTTCTCGGAAACAAATAACTTTTCAAGATTTTCATAATACAAACCTAAACCTAAGCTGGTTTTACTCTTAAAACTCGCGTAAAGTTATTAATTTCTGAGTTATGACTAACAATTTAGTGACAAATAATACGTTATGACCATCAATCATTATGTACATTTAAGCAAAAGAAATATATTTTGATTTTGATTTTGATTTTTGTGTAAAAAAGCGCTCCCGACGGCGCGTTTTACAGTCTGATAAATAAGAGTAGAAATTAAAAAGTGGCAATACTCTAGTGTCGTCCCTTTCTAATCTCTAAAAAAACGGGGACGACACTATACAATATTGCCACTTTGTGAGCAGTTGCTATGTGTACGTGCACAATACCTACATAGGCCGCATTCAACGGAGAGCGACTCATATCGTCGGCTGCCAGCGAATTTCAAATCGGCTTGACTCCTTGGCGCTGCGTAGAGATGTAGCCTCTCTGCATCTTTTATCGCTTACGTATACATATAACGGGGAGAGCTCCGAGGAATTGTTTGGATTGATTCCTGCCGCATTCTTTCATCCTCGCCACTTAGTTGGCAGTCCACAATTGCGCGTTTTTCTAGAAATTTCCTGCCTCGCACGACTGCATTGTGGAATAAATTGTCGCTTGCGGTATTACTGGACCGATACCACCTTCAAACCTTGAAAGAGCGTACTCCCACCTAAAAATCTACCACAGATAGCGCGTTTTGTGGTGATTATTTTCAGATATGGAGGGAATTCATTCTGTGCGAGTAGCCATTTATATATACTACAACTTCACTCGACGTCATAAAAGCAAATTTATAAACTTAATTTTCAGATATTTCTCAATTTCTGCCTTAGCACTTAGCTTTCCATCAAGCGATCAAAGTCAAAGTCAAAGTCAAAATATTCTTTATTCAAGTAGGCCTAGCTACAAGCACTTTCGAATCGTCAGTTACAGAGAGTAGAGCAATTTATTATAACTTATACTAAAAATAAAATAAAAAGACATAAAAAACAACATTATAGAAATAAAAGAAAAATCCTAAAAAGGATCGTCAACACATAAAAAAATTATATAAATAAAAAACTAGAGGCTAGAATACATCTAGAATAAAATTACACATAAAAAAAAATAACTTCAGTTCTTTTTAATTACATAATTATCTATCAACAGTTTTTATTCTGCCGAGCACCGAGCCGCTACATCGTCGTCAACACCATCTAATGGGACATCTGTGACAGACAGTGAGTACAAAACACACCAAAGTAAATAGGAACACTACGTGCACACCGTCGCCTCCCCTCCGCCGGCGGGGGGCGGGGATGGCCACCGCGATGGCTACATTCTCTACCACACGACCTAGAATTAAGAGGCCTTATTCCTTTTAAAAAATATTTTCACATATTATGTACTGATAATTTCAACCAACTTATTGAAGTGAATAATACTTTTCCCCGAGTTCTAGGTAGTAACATAGCTACATCATGCTTTCGTTGCGTGTGCAGTCGAAAATAAGTTGAAAAAAATTGGGCAAGTGCGAGCCCGACTCGCGCATGAAGGGTTCCGTACCTATACATATATATATATAATCTATAACAAGTTTGTTCTATGGGAGCCCCCCCTTGAATATTTATTTTATTTTATTTTTTGTATTTGTTGTTATAGCGGCAATAGAAATGTATCATCTGTGAAAATTTCAACTGTCTAGCTATCACCATTGTTGAGATACAGCCTGGTGACAGACGGACGGACGGACGGACAGCAAAGTCTCAGTAATAGGGTCCCGTTTTTACCCTTTGGGTACGGAACCCTAAAAACTAATTTTCCACGTGAATTTTATCAATTTCGAGTAGTTTTTGAAACAAAAATTATCAATGAAAAATTCAAACTGTAGCTTTCAAATATATACCGATAAATCCCAATAGCCCTGTTCTAGGTAGTAACATCATGTTAAGAAACTTGTTTGATCATAGAGAAAATGTCTAAAACAATCAGCATTTTAAAAGGAATAAGGCCTCTTAACTTTTATTTTTCTCTCGTTCCAGCGGCTGCCACCATTAAAATGAGAGCCGCACCCGCATCAAGCCCTGATGACTCGGCCATGATTGACTACGAGCCCCCGGTGACCATCGATGATTCACATTGCGACCCCAAATATGATAAATGCTCCTTCTGCTCTGACAATGAAGGATACAGGTTCAATATTTTTTTTTTTTTTATTTTACATACCAAAAAATTTATACAATATACAATAACATATGTTTATGCTAGCGACCCACCCCGGCTTCGCACGCGATCCTCTCCCATTCTCTCAACGTGCCCGAGCCAGCGGAGTCTGGGCGCTTATTTGGGACGACCGAGTGGTCGCAGACCCGTAGGACGGCCTAGATATCGCTGTAGTGATGAAGTCCAAAAAGATCTCAGGGACCTAGACATCCTTAACTGGCGAGAGCTGGCTCAGGATCGTGGAGCGTGGCGTGATCTGGTGTCGGAGGCCAAGATCCACTTTGGGTCGTTGCGCTCAGATAGTTAGTTAGTTTTGAATTACTCTATATATAAAAAAAAAATACATCAAAATCCGTAGCGAAGTTTTAAAGATGTAAGCATACAGAATACCTAACGCACTTTTTAAACCTGTACCAAAATTCTATACTCTATAATGACACCCGTTACTGAACTTTAAAATTTCATAAGACTCTATACTCAAATCAAATGAATTTGACAAAGAGAACATCAGCATATTTTATGAAAAATAACACGCTTACTGTTCCCTGATTAGTTGAAATTATTTGTCAATAAATTTACCAATCTCGAACGTTCTTAAATATTTATTTTATTCTGTTTTTTGGTATTTGTTGTTATAGTAGCATCTTCTGTGAAAATGTCAACTGTCTAAGTATCACGGTTCATGACGATACAGCCTGGTAACAGACGGACGGACAGCGGAATCTTAGTAATGGGGTCCCGTTTACCCTTTGGGTACGGAACCCTAAAAATCGGCTGGATATGAAGCACGCCACGAGAAAAAATTCGATGGCTCTTGCATCCGTTCAGTGGTCCAATAGGTACGCCCGTGTTGGGCCGGGAAGCCATTGGAAGCGCGGGTTCGAACCCCGGCTGAACCATAATTTATTTTAGAATTTTGATTCAGTCGATGACCATTTCAAAAAGGCTTTCATTTTTATAAGTAATCCCTCATTAGCGGAGATCAGAAAAATAAAGACTGTCGCTATCTAGCTAGTGTTAGAAACATTTTTTTTTTTCAATATGGATAGTTGTGCGAGGAAGAAAAACGGTCGACCAAAAATTATGAGAGGTCGAGAATTATGTGAGGTTTGAATAAAATTAGGTATATACTTTTATTTATTTATTTATTTACTAAATTTCAAAGCCTAACAGTTACAACCAAAGCAATGTGAACCTAATAGTAGAGTTGCTAAGCCGCGAAATTGTGCGCATCGTGGCATGAAATTTCAACCACAGGACCAAGTAGTCCTTTATTTAATTTTTTATCACATATACTAATTAGTTCCACTGTGGTAGGTTAAGATTTTCAGATATTTCTCAATTTTTTGTATAATAATAATCGTAATATTTTTTATATATATAAAAATCTCGGCTCCGCTCGTTAGGTACTACTAGATTTTTTTATCCAAGATTATTTCTTTTTTCTTATAGGGTCTACTGTTTAAATGGGACCACCACGGCGGCTCCAAGTGATTTGAACCTGGTAATTATGGATTCTTACTATAGTACGTCTCTTCCCAGGTGAACTTTTCGCTTCGAGCCCTAATCTTTCAAACAATGGCCATTGTCTCTATTATCGCAAAGCCGCTAGTTACCGTTTGCCACGGACCACTATAACATTCACATTAAAAACAAACGGTATCGTCATAGTATTAAGGTTCAAATTTAATGTCACTAATATTCTAGATATTGCGTTTTGGTAGTGTAGGACAATAGACCACCCCGACGAAATACAGCATTCATGTTATTTTGATTTGAACCTTAATACTATGATGATACCGTTTGTTTTTAATATGAATTTTATAGTGGCACGTGGCAAACGGTAGCTAGCGGCTTTGCGATAATAGAGACAATGGCCATTGTTTGAAAGATTAGGGCTCGAAGCGAAAAAATCACCTGGAAAGAGCCGTATGATAATTAAAGAAAAGTTTACCCAAAAACATCAGACAGCCGCGGAATAAAACTGTCATGTTTGTGTATTTAATACGAAACCAGGTGCTCGCAACGTCGTCCGCATATTTACTTCTTTACCATAGACGGGGCAAAAGTATCCTATAGCCATATTTGGATGGCCAGCTAACCATGTACCAGAATTTGTTAAAACCCGTTCAGCCGTTTCGGGGTGATGAGAGGACAACGATATCTCGACCAATAGATGCAGTGGCGTAGCTACCGGAACAGTGCCCGAGGCCCCCAAGATCCTAGGGTCCCTGTCAATGATCCTAGGGTCCCTGTCAAGGATCCAAGTGTCCCTGTCAAAGGTCCTAGGGTCCCTGTCAAAGGTCCTAGTGTCCCTGTCAAAGGTCCTAGGGTCCCTGTCAAGGATCCAAGTGTCCCTGTCAAAGGTCCTAGAGTCCCTGTCAAAGGTCCTAGGGTCCCTGTCAAAGGTCCTAGTGTCCCTGTCAAAGGTCCTAGGGTCCCTGTCAAAGGTCCTAGTGTCCCTGTCAAAGGTCCTAGGGTCCCTGTCAAAGGTCCTAGTGTCCCTGTCAAAGGTCCTAGGGTCCCTGTCAAGGATCCAAGTGTCCCTGTCAAAGGTCCTAGGGTCCCTGTCAAGGATCCAAGTGTCCCTGTCAAAGGTCCTAGGGTCCCTGTCAAGGATCCAAGTGTCCCTGTCAAAGGTCCTAGGGTCCCTGTCAAGGATCCAAGTGTCCCTGTCAAAGGTCCTAGGGTCCCTGTCAAAGGTCCTAGGGTCCCTGTCAAGGATCCAAGTGTCCCTGTCAAAGGTCCTAGGGTCCCTGTCAAGGATCCAAGTGTCCCTGTCAAAGGTCCTAGGGTCCCTGTCAAGGATCCAAGTGTCCCTGTCAAAGGTCCTAGGGTCCCTGTCAAGGATCCAAGTGTCCCTGTCAAAGGTCCTAGGGTCCCTGTCAAAGGTCCTAGGGTCCCTGTCAAAGGTCCTAGGGTCCCTGTCAAAGGTCCTAGGGTCCCTGTCAAGGATCCAAGTGTCCCTGTCAAAGGTCCTAGGGTCCCTGTCAAGGATCCAAGTGTCCCTGTCAAAGGTCCTAGGGTCCCTGTCAAGGATCCAAGTGTCCCTGTCAAAGGTCCTAGGGTCCCTGTCAAAGGTCCTAGGGTCCCTGTCAAAGGTCCTAGGGTCCCTGTCAAAGGTCCTAGGGTCCCTGTCAAAGGTCCTAGGGTCCCTGTCAAAGGTCCTAGGATCCCTGTCAAAGCTCCTAGGATCCCTGTCAAAGGTCCTAGGATCCCTGTCAAAGGTCCTAGGGTCCCTGTCAAAGGTCCTAGGGTCCCTGTCAAAGGTCCTAGGGTCCCTGTCAATGATCCTAGGGTCCCTGTCGATGATCCTAGAGTGCCTGTCAAAGGTCCTAGGGTCCCTGTCAAAGGTCCTAGGGTCCCTGTCAAAGGTCCTAGGGTCCCTGTCAATGATCCTAGGGTCTCTGTCAAAGGTTCTATGGTCCCTGTCAAAGGTCCTAGGGTCCCTGTCAAAGATCATAGGGTCCCTGTCAAAGCTCCTAGGGTCCCTGTCAAAGATCATAGGGTCCCTGTCAAAGCTCCTAGGGTCCCTGTCAAAGATCATAGGGTCCCTGTCAATGATCCTAGGGTCCCTGTCAAAGCTCCTAGGGTCCCTGTCAATGATCCTAGGGTCCCTGTCAAAGGTCCTAGGGTCCCTGTCAATGATCCTAGGGTCCCTGTCAAAGGTCCTAGGGTCCCTGTCAATGATCCTAGGGTCCCCGTCAATGATCCTAGGGTCCCTGTCAAAGGTCCTAGGTTCCCTGTCAAAGGTCCTAGGGTCCCTGTCAATGATCCTAGGGTCCCCGTCAATGATCCTAGGGTCCCTGTCAAAGGTCCTAGGGTCCCTGTCAAAGGTCCTAGGGTCCCTGTCAAAGGTCCTAGGGTCCCTGTCGATGATCCTAGAGTGCCTGTCAAAGGTCCTAGGGTCCCTGTCAAAGGTCCTAGGGTCCCTGTCGATGATCCTAGAGTGCCTGTCAAAGGTCCTAGGGTCCCTGTCAAAGGTCCTAGGGTCCCTGTCAAGGATCCTAGGGTCCCTGTCAAAGGTCCTAGGGTCCCTGTCAATGATCCTAGGGTCCCCGTCAATGATCCTAGGGTCCCTGTCAAAGGTCCTAGGTTCCCTGTCAAAGGTCCTAGGGTCCCTGTCAATGATCCTAGGGTCCCTGTCAAAGGTCCTAGGGTCCCCGTCAATGATCCTAGGGTCCCTGTCAAAGGTCCTAGGTTCCCTGTCAAAGGTCCTAGGGTCCCTGTCGATGATCCTAGAGTGCCTGTCAAAGGTCCTAGGGTCCCTGTCAAAGGTCCTAGGGTCCCTGTCAAGGATCCTAGGGTCCCTGTCAAAGGTCCTAGGGTCCCTGTCAATGATCCTAGGGTCCCTGTCAAAGGTCCTAGGTTCCCTGTCAAAGGTCCTAGGGTCCCTGTCGATGATCCTAGAGTGCCTGTCAAAGGTCCTAGGGTCCCTGTCAAAGGTCCTAGGGTCCCTGTCAAGGATCCTAGGGTCCCTGTCAAAGGTCCTAGGGTCCCTGTCAATGATCCTAGGGTCCCTGTCAAAGGTCCTAGGTTCCCTGTCAAAGGTCCTAGGGTCCCTGTCGATGATCCTAGGGTCCCTGTCAAAGGTCCTAGGGTCCCTGTCGATGATCCTAGGGTCCCTGTCAAAGGTCCTAGGTTCCCTGTCAAAGGTCCTAGGGTCCCTGTCGATGATCCTAGGGTCCCTGTCAAAGGTCCTAGGTTCCCTGTCAAAGGTCCTAGGGTCCCTGTCGATGATCCTAGAGTGCCTGTCAAAGGTCCTAGGGTCCCTGTCAAAGGTCCTAGGGTCCCTGTCAAGGATCCTAGGGTCCCTGTCAAAGGTCCTAGGGTCCCTGTCGATGATCCTAGGGTCCCTGTCAAAGGTCCTAGGTTCCCTGTCAAAGGTCCTAGGGTCCCTGTCGATGATCCTAGGTTCCCTGTCAAAGGTCCTAGGGTCCCCGTCAATGATCCTAGGGTCCCTGTCAAAGGTCCTAGGGTCCCTGTCAAAGGTCCTAGGGTCCCTGTCGATGATCCTAGGGTCCCTGTCAAAGGTCCTAGGTTCCCTGTCAAAGGTCCTAGGGTCCCTGTCGATGATCCTAGGGTCCCTGTCAAAGGTCCTAGGGTCCCCGTCAATGATCCTAGGGTCCCTGTCAAAGGTCCTAGGGTCCCTGTCAAAGGTCCTAGGGTCCCTGTCGATGATCCTAGGGTCCCTGTCAAAGGTCCTAGGGTCCCTGTCGATGATCCTAGGGTCCCTGTCAAAGGTCCTAGGGTCCCTGTCAAAGGTCCTAGGGTCCCTGTCGATGATCCTAGGGTCCCTGTCAAAGGTCCTAGGGTCCCCGTCAATGATCCTAGGGTCCCTGTCAAAGGTCCTAGGGTCCCTGTCAAAGGTCCTAGGGTCCCTGTCAAAGGTCCTAGGGTCCCTGTCGATGATCCTAGAGTGCCTGTCAATGATCCTAGGGTCCCCGTCAAAGGTCCTAGGGTCCCTGTCAAGGGTCCTAGGGTCCCTGTCGATGATCCTAGGGTCCCTGTCAAAGGTCCTAGGGTCCCCGTCAATGATCCTAGGGTCCCTGTCAAAGGTCCTAGGGTCCCTGTCAAAGGTCCTAGGGTCCCTGTCAAAGGTCCTAGGGTCCCTGTCGATGATCCTAGAGTGCCTGTCAATGATCCTAGGGTCCCCGTCAAAGGTCCTAGGGTCCCTGTCAAAGGTCCTAGGGTCCCTGTCGATGATCCTAGAGTGCCTGTCAAAGGTCCTAGGGTCCCTGTCAAAGGTCCTAGGGTCCCTGTCGATGATCCTAGGGTCCCTGTCAAAGGTCCTAGGGTCCCTGTCAAAGGTCCTAGGGTCCCTGTCGATGATCCTAGAGTGCCTGTCAAAGGTCCTAGGGTCCCTGTCAAAGGTCCTAGGGTCCCTGTCAATGATCCTAGGGTCCCTGTCAAAGGTCCTAGGGTCCCTGTCAAAGGTCCTAGGGTCCCCGTCAATGATCCTAGGGTCCCTGTCAAAGGTCCTAGGGTCCCTGTCAAAGGTCCTAGGGTCCCTGTCAAAGGTCCTAGGGTCCCTGTCGATGATCCTAGGGTCCCTGTCAAAGGTCCTAGGGTCCCTGTCAAAGGTCCTAGGGTCCCTGTCGATGATCCTAGAGTGCCTGTCAAAGGTCCTAGGGTCCCTGTCAAAGGTCCTAGGGTCCCCGTCAATGATCCTAGGGTCCCTGTCAAAGGTCCTAGGGTCCCTGTCAAAGGTCCTAGGGTCCCTGTCGATGATCCTAGAGTGCCTGTCAAAGGTCCTAGGGTCCCTGTCGATGATCCTAGAGTGCCTGTCAATGATCCTAGGGTCCCCGTCAAAGGTCCTAGGGTCCCTGTCAAAGGTCCTAGGGTCCCTGTCAAAGGTCCTAGGGTCCCTGTCGATGATCCTAGAGTGCCTGTCAAAGGTCCTAGGGTCCCTGTCAAAGGTCCTAGGGTCCCTGTCGATGATCCTAGAGTGCCTGTCAAAGGTCCTAGGGTCCCTGTCAAAGGTCCTAGGGTCCCTGTCAAGGATCCTAGGGTCCCTGTCAAAGGTCCTAGGGTCCCTGTCAAAGGTCCTAGGGTCCCTGTCGATGATCCTAGAGTGCCTGTCAAAGGTCCTAGGGTCCCTGTCAAAGGTCCTAGGGTCCCTGTCAAGGATCCTAGGTTCCCTGTCAAAGGTCCTAGGGTCCCTGTCAATGATCCTAGGGTCCCCGTCAATGATCCTAGGGTCCCTGTCAAAGGTCCTAGGTTCCCTGTCAAAGGTCCTAGGGTCCCTGTCAAAGGTCCTAGGGTCCCTGTCAAAGGTCCTAGGGTCCCTGTCAATGATCCTAGGGTCCCTGTCAAAGGTCCTAGGGTCCCCGTCAATGATCCTAGGGTCCCTGTCAAAGGTCCTAGGTTCCCTGTCAAAGGTCCTAGGGTCCCTGTCGATGATCCTAGAGTGCCTGTCAAAGGTCCTAGGGTCCCTGTCAAAGGTCCTAGGGTCCCTGTCAAGGATCCTAGGGTCCCTGTCAAAGGTCCTAGGGTCCCTGTCAAAGGTCCTAGGTTCCCTGTCAAGGATCCTAGGGTCCCTGTCAAAGGTCCTAGGTTCCCTGTCAAAGGTCCTAGGGTCCCTGTCAAAGGTCCTAGGGTCCCTGTCAATGATCCTAGGGTCCCTGTCAAAGGTCCTAGGTTCCCTGTCAAAGGTCCTAGGGTCCCTGTCGATGATCCTAGAGTGCCTGTCAAAGGTCCTAGGGTCCCTGTCAAAGGTCCTAGGGTCCCTGTCAAGGATCCTAGGGTCCCTGTCAAAGGTCCTAGGGTCCCTGTCGATGATCCTAGAGTGCCTGTCAAAGGTCCTAGGGTCCCTGTCAAAGGTCCTAGGGTCCCTGTCGATGATCCTAGAGTGCCTGTCAAAGGTCCTAGGGTCCCTGTTAAAGGTCCTAGGGTCCCTGTCAAAGGTCCTAGGGTCCCTGTCGATGATCCTAGAGTGCCTGTCAAAGGTCCTAGGGTCCCTGTTAAAGGTCCTAGGGTCCCTGTCAAAGGTCCTAGGGTCCCTGTCGATGATCCTAGAGTGCCTGTCAAAGGTCCTAGGGTCCCTGTCAAAGGTCCTAGGGTCCCTGTCAAGGATCCTAGGGTCCCTGTCAAAGGTCCTAGGGTCCCTGTCAAGGATCCTAGGGTCCCTGTTAAAGGTCCTAGGGTCCCTGTCAAAGGTCCTAGGGTCCCTGTCAAAGGTCCTAGGTTCCCTGTCAAAGGTCCTAGGGTCCCTGTCGATGATCCTAGAGTGCCTGTCAAAGGTCCTAGGGTCCCTGTCAAAGGTCCTAGGGTCCCTGTCAAGGATCCTAGGGTCCCTGTCAAAGGTCCTAGGGTCCCTGTCAAAGGTCCTAGGGTCCCTGTCAAAGGTCCTAGGGTCCCTGTCAAAGGTCCTAGGGTCCCTGTCAAAGGTCCTAGGGTCCCTGTCAAAGGTCCTAGGGTCCCTGTCAAAGGTCCTAGGGTCCCTGTCAAAGGTCCTAGGGTCCCTGTCAAAGGTCCTAGGGTCCCTGTCAAAGGTCCTAGGGTCCCTGTCAAAGGTCCTAGGGTCCCTGTCAAAGGTCCTAGGTTCCCTGTCAAAGGTCCTAGGGTCCCTGTCGATGATCCTAGAGTGCCTGTCAAAGGTCCTAGGGTCCCTGTCGATGATCCTAGAGTGCCTGTCAAAGGTCCTAGGGTCCCTGTCAAAGTTCCTAGGGTCCCTGTCAAAGCTCCTAGGATCCCTGTCAAAGCTCCTAGGATCCCTGTCAAAGGTCCTAGGGTCCCTGTCAAAGGTCCTAGGGTCCCTGTCAAAGGTCCTAGGGTCCCTGTCAAAGGTCCTAGGGTCCCTGTCAAAGGTCCTAGGGTGCCTGTCAAAGCTCCTAGAGTGCCTGTCATAGATACTAGGGTCACTGTCAAGGCCCTGGGACAAACCTCCAACTGCATGGACTCCCACTGGGGCCCCTAATCTTTTTTTTTGCCCCGGGGCCCTTATTAACCAAGCTACGTCCATAACCCTCGTGTGATCCTATCCACACTCGTGTTTTGAGCCTCTCATTATAAATGGTCGGATTTGGGTGTGCAATACCCTGGGACTTAGTATCGTAATATTAATATGGATACGACTTAATCGCTGGTTATAATTGTATAACCCGCTCCAGACCTTCCGATCCGACTTATCGGAAGAAATTTCCTAACAACTGCACTACACATTATCCGATTTTTTCCGATAAATCTGACAACTGCACTACATATTATCCGATTGCTTCCGATCGGTCGGATCGGATCGGAAGGTCTAGAGCGGGTTTTAAGTTTAAAAAAATATGCGTTTCGTTTCAAAATATTACTCAGTTATAAAAAATATTGATATCGATGCATGTATAATAATATAAGAATCTACCATTCTTATATTATTATACATGCATCAATATCGTTGGTTTTCTACTCCTGTACTTTTATCTGTCATTTATACACTCTGCTCGTGAGCAAGCCAAATGAATTCAACAGCAGATTCCTGGAGTAAAATATGTCGAAATATGATTTTTAACATTTTTTTATGTTTTCATACATAATAAATAAATCTGGGGGCACGGCAGTGCCCCCGCCAAGACGAGCAAAAAAGAAGCGGGGCACTACCTACCTTTTCTCGAACCGTTTCGTCTAATTTTTAAACCCTCATAGCTTCGTCCCAGTTAACACCAGAGCGCCCAAATTCACAGGTTAAGATGCAGTTAGGGAACATATAAAATGTACTTAATTTAATTGATCTAGCTTTTATACTTTAGGTTTTATTGGTACCTACGCCGATTTTGCCACTCACTTATACACTGACGTATCAAAACCTCTGGGGTACTTCCCGATGAACTAGAAAGCTGAAATTTGGTATGTAAGCTAGGTTTAGTACATAAACAATAGAATAATTCTGAAACTTGGAACTTTTACCCCCCAACCCCTTAAACTAGGGGATGGGAGTTTGTATGAGACTTCTACAAATTTTGATACTAGAGGTCTAAAAATTGATATAGGGACTCCTTGTTAAAAATAATAAAATACATGTTCTAGGATTTTTATAAAATCACCCCCCACCCTTTAAATAAGGGGATGAAAGTTTGTATGGGTTTTCAAAAATGGGGGATAAATGTGTATATATATGGGGTAAACGTAAGTATTTCTTAAATACACAATTATTACTACTTACCTAGAAACGCTACAGCACAAAAAAAACCTAAAAATTCAAAACTACTTTACAAAAAGAAATGAGATCCCACCAAAAACATTTCATGTAAAATTAGCGGCCAAGACTCACATGCTCATAACGCTTTTGCTATTATTACTACTAACTTACAGACGCTATGGCCCAAATAAATGAAAAAAACTAGGGTACCTTACAAAAATAAATGAAATCCCACCAAAAACATTTCATGTAAAATTGGCGGCCAAGACTCACATGCTCATAACGCTTTTTCTGTAAAAAGTTATCAGATCCCTGGAAAAGCCAAGCCCCTACGCCCTGAGTTTACTAATCCTACACCTTGGCTTCAAAGGTATGGCTTGGCCATTTCATAAAATACCGTAAATAAGTCTAATGGACTGTCCAGCCTATATGGTAAGGAATTAAGTTTATATATATTATCATGAAGACATAAACTTAACTTCTTGATATCGTATGGGCCAGACGGTCCGTTGAACTTATTTACGTTACTTTATGAAACGGCCAAGCCATACCTTTGAAGCCAAGGTGTAGGATTAGTAAACTCAGGGCTTAGGGGCTTGGCTTTTCCAGGGATCTGATAACTTTTTACAGAAAAAGCGTTATGAGCATGTGAGTCTTGGCCGCCAATTTTACATGAAATGTTTTTGGTGGGATTACATTTAATTCACCAGTAAAACAATACTTTATAACGAGCTGGCAACGTTTGTTATTGTTAACTCTTTTCATTAAAAGGAAAGTCAATGTCACAAACAAATTTTCTTGTAGGGCAATGTTTTTTTTTCAAAACAGGCTTTACTTAAATATGCGATCCAAACTCCTTACTCATGAATCTCATGATTTATCTAATGGCGGCTCCACACTCTCTTTTAATAACTTTGCTGTCAAACTTCATGAATTATGATTATAATACAGACTGGCCACTAAGAAATACCCTTCGACTCGTTTTTATAACTACTTTTGACAATGACTTCAGTCATATGACAAGTCATTGTTGTGATTAATTTTAACGGTGTGACGAATTTAATCTCATTACTTATTACAAATAATAATTTCACTAGCCATCGAAGAAATTGCGGCGTCTAGCTCAGACAGCCAACCTTTATAACAGCTGAAGAAAAATATGTTTTTACCTAAGTACTCCACGGTGCAAAGTATCACAAGGGTGGTGTAAAAACTGAAAGTCATTTTGCGGATTCTAGTTCAGCGGCCACGGATTTCAATGAACTGCATGTAGCTGATATAGTGAGAAGCATACAGCAGTTGTTGATAATAATCATACTGCTTGTAGTGTATTAAATTAATAATTTGATTAATGATTGTGTTTGTTTTTTTAGGGAATTAATTACAAGATTTTATTGCAAACTTTAATCAAATCAATTAGGCAATAACAAAATAAACATTACATATGATCAGTAAAAGAACACTACGTTTATTATTACGAACCATTTAGTTTTCAATGTTTTAACTAGATAATCCAGTTCTCACAACTTAAGCCAAAAACCCACCATCAAGAGGAATATCAAAACCGGCTTCATACTTTTCACATCTGTTGTATAAAGACTATCGTTCTAGGCGTATTTATACTTAGATTCTACATAATTAATTTATAACTGAGTTTTTGAAGGAAAAATATACCGTGACCATTTGTAATGATTGACACATAAACAATTATCGTGACAGGAACGGTTTTCATTAGGTAGTCAACGTATGTCAGATGGTGTGACGGTCTCGCAATATCGCAATGATAAGGATGTTATACTGGAGATGTTTTAAAACAAAAAAAGGCTAATATCTCGAAAACTAAGCAGAATTCGGCTTACTTTATACGACATTTTATTTTCTACACATACTCAGGAATACGCTGGTGAAATTATTTAGATTGCTCAGGAGCACCGTGTATAGTCAGTATAATAAAGATATAATTACTAAATCATTGTAAAAGTATAAGTCTATTTCCCAAAAACGCACTGCTAAACGATGTTATAATGTCGCCAAAAAGGGGTTTTCCGGCAATTCCAGCGGTATATCCATATTAAGTGTAGCATTTACGGTTATTCACCCCTAATTGCACACCCCAATCCGGACACTGTTCATTATGTAACAGTTTCTTAAACTACTAAATATGAAGATTATTTATTATCATTAAGTAGGTGAAAGTCATTACTCTTTATTGCACGCCTCAAGAAAAAAGAAATACAAATACAGATAACACTTAACATTACAAAAGAGGCAAACAATAGGCGATCTTATCGCTAAAAAGCGGTATATAAGCGATATAAGCGATTGTATTACGGATAGTACACCGATTTTATATTCTAGGAGCTTTTTGACTTTTTTAATTATATTTTTCTCTTAGCTATGTAGGTATTAGTTCTAATCAATATTGAAAATAAATAAAATATATATACAATTTTTAATTTTGATGAATTCAATTCAACAAATGTAAGTGTCATTATCATATCTAATGTAATAATTAACGAGGCATCCTCTATCTTATTGACATCATTGTGTATAACAAAATGTTATATGTATGAGTTTGGTAATAAATATTTATATTTCTAAATTTTCAGCTGATAAAAATACTGGCGAATCTGACCAAAGACTACGAGGACTATAATAACCCAAAGTAAGTTATTTTATTTCATTCATCCATTCAACATTCATTCACTCCTAAATATTCATTCATTCATAAATAATAAATCATTTCGAAAAACAATTGTATAATGTACAACATAGATGGCGCTAAGGTTAAATGGATGGTGAGTTAAGCCGTTGTTATAACTATTAAGAATATAATATTATTAAAACTATCGTGAGACATCTTTAATAATTATAAAAACGGTTTAAACTCACGTAAAAAATGTCAGGAACGGCCCGACATGTGGGGCTTTTTTATTTTTTTCTGTACCTTGGCTTTTTGACCTGTCCTTTGTCACAGTATAATAACCTTTGTCACCCTATAAAATACTGTATATGGGTAAATTTTTGATGATTTAATTTTTATTAGATAAATAATGTATTTAAGTTTTGCATAATATCAATAGAATCATCAAGTATTATTAAATTTATAAGTTTTTCTTAGTTTTTGTGCTTGGAGACCCCTGATTTTACCTTGTCCATCACTAACACGAACTTCGAGCACCATTTAAACTGATTAAAAAAAGTTTCTTATGGATGGCAACATTTGTTTTGGATAGTTCAAAATCTTAATTTTCTAAAAGCGACCTTATTATCGTGGTTTTAAAGTAAAAAAATATAAATACCTACAGTTAAATGTGTCCGAGAAAACGACGAAAGGGGAATATCCCCCTATCCGTTACCAGGATATTTATACATTGGTGAATTTTTATGGCCAAATCACACCTTTATTTTGATCTAGCACCACCACTTTTCATATAGTAACACAGTTCGGTTTCTCAAAACGGTCAGTTTTGCTTAAAAATCGCGAAAAACGTAGTGTTTGTGGTGGCTAAAAATCTTTCTCCTCCTCCGTTACCAGGATATAAAGGTAAAACTTTGATTTTCTTTGTTGTGGTACTAAGTAACTTGATCATTATTTATGTGGCAATTTGATTTCGCTTGAATACCCACGTAATTAGTGGTGAAATGTGGTTCTAATCGCATTTTAAACTGCAAAGTGTTCATTTCGTTACCTCCCTTCCGTTACTGCATTTATAGTCACTTATAAGGGGAACTTGAAAAAGTAACGAAAGGGAAATATAAAGCCGCGACCACTATTACACTTTGTATCCAGGTCTTTTTTCAAGTTTAATAAAACTTAAATTATCCTTAACAAAAATCCTTTTGACTTTAAGTAAGGTATATTTCTAATGGACGACACCGACCGAGTAGATCACATTTTCGTCGTTTTTTTGAAATAATAAGGAAACTGATATCAATATAACCCATAAATCATACTTAGCATACTACTTATTTTATCTGTAATTTATGTTTAAAAGTTTTCAATAATACATTTTAATAGTTTTTAAATACGAGGACCCGCGTTACTTGTGTGTAAACGCGGCTTTATGATTTCGTTACGTCCGATTTTAAAATTTAATATTATATTTTTTATCTCAACACAAATTAAGAAATTTTCTTATTTTATTTGTGAAATTATAAGCTAATAAACTTCGTAGTTTTTATTTAGTAGAGAAAATTGTGAGACGTTTTTGCCATTTGGTAACGAAATGGATCAAATATACATCTGTTCTTGTAAATTTGTAATTATTGTCATACAAATGTCATTAATTATGATAATTTACTATATTTGTAAGAAAACAATATATTAACTTATTTATCTTATATACGAGATTTAATATCAACAAAAGTTTATGGTAACGAAAGGGAGGATAGTTTGTGGCCACCCTATATTAAAAACGGAATATTTATCAAATCCCTGCATATTTTACAAAACCTATCAATCAGGTGCCTACCTCAATACAGGTGCCTAAGACTACTAAAAATAGTTTACCTCCCCAATAGTCCCTGATTATTTAAAAAATTGGGCAAGTGCGAGCCCGACTCGCGCATGAAGGGTTCCGTACCTATACATATATATAATCTATAACAAGTTTGTTGTATGGGAGCCCCCCTTAAATATTTATTTTATTTTATTTTTAGTATTTGTTGTTATAGCGGCAATAGAAATACATCATCTGTAAAAATTCCAACTGTCTAGCTATCACCGTTGTTGACATACAGGCTGGTGACAGACGGACGGACGGACGGACGGACGGACGGACGGACAGCGAAGTCTCAGTAATAGGGTCCCGTTTTTAACAAAAAAAACACATGAAATTTTTTGGTAGCATTTCAAAAAAAAATGCCATATCACATTTGGAGCTCTGAGTGGGTCGCGAGTCACGTAGCAGCACGGATAGCTACCCCTGATGAAGAGCTCCAAATGAGTTCGAAACATGTCGGGCCGTTCCTGACAATTTTTACGTGAGTTTAAACCGGTTTTATAATTACTATTAAGACTCCTTATCCGTTCAAAAATTCTGATTATTTTAGACATTTTCCTCTACGATCAAACATGTTTCTTACCAACAAATTATCAATGTTGCTATTTACAACAATACTTTTTTAGCCATTGCCATTTATTGGTAAGTATATATTTAAAATCTATCTATAGTTTGAATTTTTCATTAATAATTTTGTTTCAAAAACTACTCGAATTTGACAAACTTCTGATCACTTCAAAAAATTAGTTGAAACTATCAATATATTATCTGTCATAATACCAAAAAAAATAATTTTAAAAGGAAGCCTCTTAAAGACCTTCAAGAAAAGAGCGTACTTCCCACCTGAAAGGCCGGCAGTGGTGTTGCGGGTGTCTATGGGCGACGGTAATCGCTTTCCATCAGGCGATCCGTTTGCTCGTTTGCCCCCTATGACATAAAAAAAAGATCACACGATAGTTTTAATAATAGGTAAATCGCCAATAACTGGCCACCGTACAATAACTGGCCACCTCAAACTAAAAATGAACTCTGTTCACCTACAAACTGAATTCATTTTATTATATCATGGCCAGTTATTGAAGGGCGGCCAGTAATTAACAGCTTATACTAAAATGAATTATATTTATAGGTGAACAGAGTTCATTTTAGTTTGAGGTGGCCAGTTATTGAACGGTGGCCAATTATTGGCGATTTACCCTATTATACCTAGATTATGTTTTTTGAGGCCCCTAATTTTGGAGTGCTTAGGGCCCCGGCCCAATCATGCATTATGTATATGGTCGTCATAGTACAAGCTTTGCTTAGTCTGGGACTAGGTCGATGTGTATAAGATTGTCCCTTAATATTTATTTATTTAATAAAATGTTACAATGAAGCAAAAAAAATTAAAAATATATGGTTCGTGCAGGGTTTGAACCTGCGTCCCCAACGGCTTTCCGGGTCAACACCGGTCCTACCTATTGGACCACCGAACCTGATGCGAGAGCCATCGAATATTTCAACCAGTTGCTTCTGCATACCTTAGGGTGGCATCGCAGCGCCATCTACCGTAAAAATTCTGACTATAATCGGGCACCATAGTCTCAAATTATGTTGATAGTAACGATGTGCAACACCCAAATTATTATTTTTTCAATTTTTTCGCTTCATTGTAAACATTTGATTTGGTTTACGTTAGCAGACGTTACTGCTTTAATAAAAATAATTAGTAAATACGTATAAATGTTTGCGCAGGCTATTAAACGAGGCAGCATTCAGCAGGAGCATTGCAAACAAGTATCCAAAGGCGTGGGCGTACTGTCCCTCGACTTCGTCCACCACCACGACGCCGACAAGCACCGTCCCCGCGCACGTTAACGACAGTCGGACCATGGCCAAGGTTTTTAAATACAAACACAAACTCAAGCACAAACAACTACTGACGCTGACACTGACCGTGACACTGACACTGACACTGACACTGACACTGACACTGACACTGACACTAACATTAACACTAACACTAACACTAACACTAACACTAACACTAACACTAACACTAACACTAACACTAACACTCACACTCACACTCACACTCACACTCACACTCACACTCACACTCACACTCACACTCACACACACACACACACACACACACACACACACACACACACACACACACACACACACACACACACACACACACACACACACACACACACACACACACACACACACATGTTACGCCATACGGTTCCCACACGGCGACGGCACACACACACACACACACACATGTTACGCCATACGGTTCCCACACGGCGACGGCATGACTCACTGAGTCACCCGATTTTCTCGATAATCGATTGCGGGACTCTAACGAAAGTGCTGAGTGAACATTATCGGTTTTGGTGAGAATAAAAGTGTAGCAGGTGTCTTATGTTCGCCATCGCGGTAGCGTAAGGTCGTGTGATCGATCTTGATCAATAATCTAAGTTAGTAATAATTAACCTAACTGTATCTGCACTTGTGTGAAAGACATTAAATTCACTTCGAAAATCAAGTGGTTGTGCTTTCATTAAGTCACCCGACGCCCCTAGCTCGTTTCTGGCGCAGTCGGTTCTTGTGGACATTATCAGTGCGTGTCTCCAACTTCGAGTGCTGTGCTGAGAGTCGTTCATCGACGTAACGTCTACAAGGAGAACCTACGAGTGGCCGAGTGACCAGTACATGCAGATACTGTGAGTTTAGAATTAAGAATACACAAATCCTATTGGTTGTCAATCCAATCTACAACCCTTTTTATCCCCATCATTGTTAGTTTCGCTGTTAATCCCATTTGCAGCATTAATTTAAGAAATATCTTATACAAATCTAGTTAGGTATTTTAACGTTATCAAAATTTTTCATCCACGAGCAAACCGTGTTAATAAGGACGATTCGCGTCGTAGTAATCGTTTCCATAGAAATATTTCCTTACTAGAAGATATTTTAGAAGAGGAAAAGACGGATATGCCGGGTACAGATGGAGATAATTCAGCACCTAGATCAGATAAAATGATTTGGAAAGCATTACGGGTAGTACCAGAGTTTGATGGAAATTCGAATGTTCTCACCAGATTTTTGGATGTTTGTGATAAATTAGTTTTGACATACGTCGATACAGCTCCAGGCAATGAACTTACCAATTCAGCCGTAATAAATGGCATATTGAATAAAATAACTGGTGGTGCTGCCACCACCTTGACAACGAACGGCATTCCAAGGGATTGGAATGGCATACGTAACGCATTAATCAATTCATTTTCAGACCATAGGGATGAATCTGCCCTTTACATGGACTTGTCTATGCTAACACAAGGTTCCGACACCCCCCACATTTTTTACGAGCGAGTGCAAAATTTGTTGAGCATAATAGTGACATATGACCCGGGCCCAAGCCGACAACCCACGGACAACGGACGACATACGACTTGACAGTTTATCTGACGGACCGGGCATGCTACCATTTAAATTGGGAACAACAAAAATCATATCTCACGAGCACACATTTTTACAAGAAATCAACCTCGACCAGCTTAGATCTCAAATATAAAGCATACAGACTCGAATAACGGTCACAGCAAATGGTTTGAGAAATCAGGATTTCCCCCTTTTTAAGACCCAAGTCCTTTTCCTACTCTCAAAATTAAACAAAACTAAAATACAACTCGACTCTTTCGAACCCAAACGTATAAAACGAGGTCTGATTAATCCTATCGGCACCTTTATCAAAAGTGTGTGGTAACCTTGATAATGACAACGCGGTAAGGTATGAAAATGCATTGAATGTATTACGCAAAAATAATCAAGCATTGTCCACTAGTTTTAATAAGCACATTAGTCTATACAAAGATTTGAGTATCCAACAAACTCATATATTTAATAACTTAACTTTCAATCAAAAGAAACTGGAAAAAGCCGTAAAGACATTTCTAAATAGTACGGACGAAACTAGTAATCGCTTATTTCAATATATTAACTTGTCCAATGTATTCAGTACTTTTGCCGAGAACGTTGACGACCTATTTTCCGAACTTACTAGGTTGGAAAATATATTAGCATTTAGTCGCACTAATTCTATGCACCATTCGTTACTAACAATTAATGAGCTAAGTAATATAATAAGTAAGATAAGGACTCTTTACGGCCTTGATTCTACATTAGACATAGACATTAGATACTACTATGATATGATTAATTTAGGAACTTATTTTATTGATCATAAAGTCGTTATTGCACTTAAATTTCCCATCTTGTATCCGCAAAACTACGATCTTTTTAAAGTATGTCCCGTTCCCAATAAATATTCCCAAATAATTATACCCCCCTTTCCCTTTCTGGCAACCAATTCCAAGGAATTTGTGTACTTGGAGGCTGAATGCCCGAAGATCGATACATGGCATGTATGCAAACAGAAAACCATCCACCAAATCCGGACTCGCCGAGACTGTGTCACCCGCCTTATGCAGGAACAGGAAATCGACGAACTCTGTCGCCCCACGCCTATCACACTTAGCAAGGAAGCCTTGCTGGAACTGGACAGCCAGCACTACATCATCTCATTTCCGATCGAAACTAAAGTGCAAATATCATGCAGACAGGAAGAACATCGCTCTCTAGAAGGAAGCTTTTTGGCTACAATCCCAAAAAATTGCAAGATACAAACACCCGAATTCACAATCATAAATATGGATGACAAACTTCGCGGGCATGCTGTCGAAATCATAACACCATCTAAATTGGATGATTCACTAATTACGCCGAAACATTCCCTTCGTTATAATCTGACTACAATCGACTTGAACACCTTGCACAACATTCAACATCAAGTACTTATGGAACAGCCAGACTTGGCTACCTACAAAGATGACTCAACTCTATACCACACAACCATACCTACTTACAGCATTATCTTATTAAGTGCAGGTGCACTGATGATTTTGTACTGCTATTACAAACGTCGGCCGAGCGCCTCGAATCAAACTGAAATTGAACTACCGAGTCTACCGGGAATCGCCAGAGCGGATACCGGTACCCAAACATTGGAAGAACGACGTGCCGCGACATTTGCATTAAACATTGGCAAATAGTCCCTCATCTAGGAGGGGAGGTGTTACGCCATACGGTTCCCACACGGCGACGGCATGACTCACTGAGTCACCCGATTTTCTCGATAATCGATTGCGGGCCTCTAACGAAAGTGCTGAGTGAACATTATCGGTTTTGGTGAGAATAAAAGTATAGCAGGTGTCTTATGTTCGCCATCGCGGTAGCGTAAGGTCGTGTGATCGATCTTGATCAATAATCTAAGTTAGTAATAATTAACCTAACTGTATCTGCACTTGTGTGAAAGACATTAAATTCACTTCGAAAATCAAGTGGTTGTGCTTTCATTAAGTCACCCGACGCCCCTAGCTCGTTTTTACACACTAATACTAATACTAACGCTAACGCTAAGTCTAACGCTAACACTAACACTAACACAAACACAAATATAATATTTTATACCCAAACATCGAGGAATAGACAGCACAACATGAGAAACATTAAAATAACAGGCGGTCTTGTCGCTGAATAGCGATCTCTTCCAGACAACCTTTAGGTAGCGAAGTGGTTATAATTAAAGTTTGTATTTTTAGTAGGTGGTGCAGCAGTTTCTAGCTTCTATCTCAATCGTTTGTATTCATTCACACACTCACGCACATATGTATAGCCCCAACATGGTGTTTTTCAACCCACGCCATGTTGCGGATTTTTAGTGGAACTAATTTATTATACTGGAAGCGACAAATGTTTGGTAACTGACGTTGAAAATCAGTGACTGTCACTGATGTAAACAAAGAGGAAACACTAAATATTCCGCAAATGTCAAGTAATTTATGTATAATAAAGCCAAAACTATTCACAGTGATGAAAGTAAAGTTTTATTATTTCAATAGAATTCAGTATTTATTATGCAAGAGAACGAAGGATTGCGTTAAACAATGTTTTGAATTTGGTTCATGACAAATCCATGACAAATCACTACTGTAGTTTAATAACAATACGACGAAGCAAAATGGATTCCGCTTATAGAGGTCCCAAAATTCCACTTATAGAGGTAATTCGTTGCCAAGGGACTGGAACCGAGAATTTGGAATTTGGTTTTCCACTAACCCAGGTTCCACTTATCCAGTTTCCACTGTATAAGTATGTTTTTCGTCGTCTAATGCCCTAATTCTAATTTTAAAATATGGCTTCCATCAAAGTTAATGATGATTTCGCCAATTTCGAGTTTTCTCGTAGAGCATGCCGTTGTTCGGTGAGGTTTTGCTTTTTGTAAAGTGATAGCGATTTACAAAAAACCACGCGGACTATCGGGCCTTGACCCAGGAAGGGCTATGAACGCTTCAAGTTGAATTCTTCATTAGCTATTCACTCATACGTTAGATCACTGCACAATACGCTATCAATACTACACATTGAACAACAAAAATGAATAAATAATGAACAAGGAAACTTAAACGCATGCGGCCATCTTGAGTCACGAACCGGAAGCCCGTCTAATGCCCATAATACAAGCCTACTATACCCCGCGCGGCGAACGATGATTCCTATGACACCTGTCATCTCAGTAAATTTTATAACCTACTAGCTTTTGCCCGCGACTACGTCCGCGTGGAACTTGGAAGTATGGAAGCGTACAACACGATAGATATCCACCTAATTACCTTAATTAATAAAAGGGATTATTAAAAGCGCCTAAGCAAATGTAAGAGCAACTGTGTTTTTGGTCTAATCATTACATTTCCTACAGGGTCATCAATGTCATCATGAATTACTTACTCACTTTTCAATCTTTTTAGGGATAATCTCCATGCCAAATTTCATCAAAATCGATTCAGCGGTTTAAGCGTGAAGAGGTAACAGACAGGCACACACTTTCGCATTTATAATATTAGTAAGTATGGAAATATGGAATTAGTATGGATATGGAAGTATGGATAATCGGAAAATTGGGCAAGTGCGAGTCCGACTCGCGCATGAAGGGGGGTTCCGTACCTATATATAAAATCTATAACAAGTTTGTTGTATGGGAGCCCCCCTTAAATATTTATTTTATTTTATTTTTAGTATTTGTGGTTATAGCGGCAATAGAAATACATCATCTGTGAAAATTTCAACTGTCTAGCTATCACCGTTCTTGAGATACAGCCTGGTGACAGACGGACGGACGGACGGACGGACAGCGAAGTCTCAGTAATAGGGTCCCGTTTTTACCCTTTGGGTACGGAACCCTAAAAATGTGCTGAGGAGATGACAGGTGTCTTAGGAATCATCGTTCGCCGCGCGGGGTATAGTTTACTGTGTGCGAGGTTCGATATTTATTATTTATTTATATATAATAGCGGTTTAAATGTGTTTCAGTGCTTCGTTTGCGGATTGACGCATTATCGTGAGCCGATACCGAGAGAGAACACAATATGCGCGGATTCGTTCATGTCACACTCCTACAAGAAACATTGCAAGTTCGTCGACAGGCAAGTGTTTTTTAATTATTTTTATAGAATCTTTTTTTTTATCGATTCTATTTTTTATATGGAAATACCACAATGCGTATAAGCATTTCAAACACATATGACGCAGAGGGCGCTCCAGTAGCGTATGAATTATGGAATGAAAGATTTGGTGTGATGACGTAGCGATAATGCGCCGGTAACGCAGAGGTCGCAGGTTCAAGCCCTGCTTAGATTGTAGTGGATAATCGCATTCAGTTTTTCTTTCTTAATTTACCTTTGTGTCATTATTTATAAAAGTGTTTTTTATTTAACTTTATCATCATGAATTGAAGAGCTAAGCTCTTGTCGGTGGAGCAACTTCCATGTTTCTCTATCTTCAGCTTTCTTTTTGATGTCCTGATACGACACGCCGTCTAATTTCTCCTTATTTATTATTTATTTATTTATTTCTTTATCGGGGGGCACGGCAGTGCCCCCGCCAAGTCGAGCGCGAAGCAAACACTGCCGTACCATCCTTTACTGGAACCATTTCGCCGCATTTTCAGGCCCCTATTTGAGCACCTCTGGATAAGACCAGAACGCAGAAATTTTCGTCATCCAGTAAGCTATAATCACATACTTAAAATCCAAAACTTCAAGTCTGTAGGTCATTTAGTTCCGAAGTTAAGCGAAAGCAGTTTAGCATTTACGACACTCACTCACTCACTCATGATCATCAGTATAGAACTAGTACTTCCCATAAATTCAGAGAGCTGAAATTTGGTACAGAGTTAGGGTTTAATAGCCATATAAAGCGAAAACTATAAAAATTGGCCAAGTGCGAGTCCGACTCGCGCATGAAGGGTTCCGTACCATAAAACAAGTTTGTTGTATGGGAGCCCTTAAATATTTATTTTATTTTATTTTTAGTATTTGTTGTTATAGCGGCAATAGAAATAGATCATCTGTGAAAATTTCAACTGTCTAGCTATCACCGTTCTTGATATATAGCCTGGTGACAGACGGACGGACGGACGGACAGCGAAGTCTCAGTAATAGGGTCTCGTTTTTACCCTTTGGGTACGGAACCCTAAAAACTAGGATAATCGAAGATCTGGAGTTCTCTGATTAGAAAACACAAGAGCCCAACCAAACTATTAGAGATCGACATACCGCCTTTACAAAAAATATTCAACTTGTTGTGTTCGGTTGGCCGCCGTCGCGACTGATCGTCTCTCCTGATGATGGATCGCGTACCGATTCGAAACATGTCGAGTGTTATTCGATTTATACGACGTGAGTCAACCCGTTTAAGTATTTTAATAGTGAACTTGGTGGGCCGCTTCATTTGATGTCAAAAATCCAAGGTCTGAGGTATTTTGACGACGCGTTTGGCTCGGTTTGTAAACACCTGCCTACTGAGCCGGTGGTCCCGGGTTCGAGTCCCGGCCAGGGCAAATATTTGTGTGATGAACTCGAATATTTGTGCTTGGGTCATGGTTGTTCTATGTATTTAAGTATATATTTATCTATATAAAGTATGTATATCGTCGTCTAGTACCCATAACACAAGCCTTCTAGAGCTTAATTTGGGACTAGATCGATTTGTGTGAGGTTGTCCGATATTTATTTATTTATTTGATGAAGAACCCTCAGCTGGTCTCAGCTGTATTAGAGATTGGTAATGACCCCTTCTACTATTGGTACATTAAAAAAAATCGACTGTCATTGCAAAAATCCAGCGTAGTGGGACACATCTTCTAATTTAATCTAGCCTATAGCGTCCCACAGCTAGGCGGGTTACTATTACAGTCCCGAAAGTTCATAATACCTACAGTTGAAATAGTGATGGTGGTCAATATACCGAAAATCAAAATACCGAAAGTTCAAAAAGCCGATATTCGATATACCGAAGCTCAAATTACTTATTTTCAGAAAATCGAAAGTTCAAAATCTCGAAATTTCATAATCCCGAAATTTTTAAAATCTCGAAATTTTATAATCCCGAAAGTCAATGAGCACTTTAAAAGTGTCAGGACACTTAACTAATCTGACTTTTCCGTGGAACCGATCTGCTCCGGTGCTGCGGGATGTTCAGCCCCTCCGCCGTAGCGTAAGAAAGTGCGGCACCGACGCTCGCCTCCGCAGCTTCGGCTTTTTGGTCACCTTCGGCGACCAGCCTCAGCCGCTGCGCCTCACTTGATGCCCGCACTTTCTTACGGCGGCCGGGGGCTGCCCTCCCTCCGCGCCTCCGGGCTTTTATATACACTCTAGGGGTAGGGCAGACAAAACCACGTGGAATCGGGGTTGACAGCTTCGGTTCTGTGGCAAGTCGATTAAGAAAAGGAAAGAGTCCGGGAAAGTGGGAAATTAAGTATGACACTAAATATTCGATATTATGATAAAATATTCTGTCATGGACTGCCAACCGAACCGAACTTGTCTGGAAATGAAGCTGTCAACGCTCGCCTCCGCAGCTTCGGCTATTTAGTCACCTTCGGCGACCAGCCTCAGCCGCTGCGACTCGCTTGTGATGCCCGCACTTTCTTACGCTAGGGCCACAGTATAATAAAGAGTACTAGGGCGGAGGGGCTGCACATCTCGAAGCGCCGGAGCAGATCGGTTCCACAGAAGAGTTCACTTATAAATAGTAAGTATAGTAGTAGGCAAGTAGGTTACGTAATTTAGGTTAATATTCTTTGTATAAAATTAAACATTAGAATCTGTAAGACTACAGAAATACGAGATAATTCTCGAGAGTTTAAATAATATTCCGGATTACAACCTTCAGGCAGGATCATAGTCTTCGGGATTATAATCTTCGGGATTACAGTCTTCGGTATTATAATCTTCGGGTTTAGTCTTCGGGATTACATTCTTCGGGATTACAGTCTTCGGGATTATAATATTCGGTATATCATCCTTTCGATCAAACGTTCTTTCGGGATTTTAAACTTTCGGTCAAATAAACATTCGACATTTTAATTTTCGGCCTTCCGTCCATAGGTCTTATGATATTCGGTATTTTGAACTTCGGCATCGTAATACGTACCCGCTGGGCGAATGCCTCCCCTTCTGCTTTTAATACGCATATAAATAAAATTAAAGGAAAACTCTGGACAAGACTAGACTGGCTTTTATACTTATACTTACAAGTTTACAAGAAGAAATAGTCGAACGATTAACTTTATTCTACTCGAACATTACACAAATTAAATAAACAAATTACACCAAAATATTAATTTCAGGTTGTTATAAAACAATATGCCCGCGTTTCTACAAAAAGAAGTGAAATCCCACCAAAAACATTCTGTAAAAAACTAGCCAAGTCTCGATGGAGCTGCTTGTTTATCTCTAAAAAGTAATGAAATCTAGACAAAGTCGTACCAAGTCTAAGGTTCCTTACTGCGTTTTCTTTATTATTATAGTTAATTTTGTGTGACTTGGCGGTTGAAGGGTACACAAGGGTACAAAACCAGGTGCTCCATGACACCATTGCACCAATCTGTCGCCAGAACCGCTACAAGTCAATTTTGTTTTCACGTAATGTTATATCTATTGTAACTACCTATGTTTGTTAAGCGAGATAATAGCCCATACTGGTGTACCCTTCAACGGCCTAGTCACACAACATTAACTATAATAATAAAGAAATCGCAGTAAGGAACCTTAGACTTGGTACGACTTTGTCTAGATTTCATTACTTTTTAGAGATAAACAAGCAGCTCCATCGAGACTTGGCTAGTTTTTTACAGAATGTTTTTGGTGGGATTAATTTTACAACAAAGATTACATATAATCTAAAGCCCTGCGAAACTGTTGATTTAGTCTATACATATAAGATCTCCTAGGTCTTCCTCTCTTCCTCCTTCCTTTATTTAACTTAATAAATAACAATTCATAATATTATATATTATATATATTATTATTGATTATTATTCGCCAAACTGTAACGTTTAATATCGAGAGCTGCTCAGTTTTTAAACAACTTAATAATTTTAAAATGAAACACGTAAGTAATGTTTTCTCATTATTTTAAATGTGCGTTCTCACCGCCATTTTTAATATTGAACTATTGATAAAGAGATCAAAGGACAAAAAAAATGCGTAACCTGGCGGAAGAGACCGGTAGTCGAACCCGGTATCTCTGGATTATCGGTCCAGCGTGTTAACCTCTCCACCACCCTAACGCCAAATAACCATTAGAATTGTTCCTTATGCTTTTGTGTGTCAATCTTTGCATTGTTTATTTGAAAGGCTTTACACCTTAGTAAAGCATTATTTTTATCAATGATTTAATATAATAAATTGGGGTCTATACCCACATTAAAAATAATGAGACATTAACATGTTTCATAAATTTATAACTTAATAATTTGAGCAGCATTCCGGTAAACAATTCTTTGAATTTGGTGTGGCTGTGTAATGACAAAACCTTGACAAATCTCTATTTGACGTTTAATAATACAAATATATGACGTATGAACATTATTGCCATATTGAACATTATTGGACCCGGGTATGTCCTTAAACTACGGCCATGTAAAGCGCATACCACCTGCGTGGCATTGTGGAAGGCCTAGGTGATTGAGCTTGTTGCTATCGCCAGACACTGCATCCGAACTCTCTCCCGGTCGTAGCGGTTCTCCGTTCCATCGGAATACAGAGAGGTAGGACGAGAGAGTGCACCTGCGTTTGCGCGTACGTTTGTGCACTTTAATATTTCCTGCGCACTTGACTGCTTCCGTGAAATGGACTCCGATTTCGGCATTAAGTCCAGGGGCGATGGGTTGAGGTAGAGAGGTCCGGTTTGATGCAAGCCGGGCTTTGTCTGATACCTGCACGCTGGCGGCTCTGGGGGTGCAGTATGCACCGTGGTCGCTTTTGCTTTGCACTGGGGTGACAAAGTGGATTCGGCAGCACTCAGGGCGACAAAGCAGCCCTATTTAGGGAGGCACTGCTTTCCCCGCTCAGCCGGGGAGGGGGCTAGAAAAGGTGCCCTAAAAAAATGCTCACCCTTTTCCAAGAGGAAGGTAGTAACCGCGGCTGCCTCCGCATCTTATTAATACGTGGTCGACGCTTCAAAAGTAAAATTATTAACACGTCTGAAATGACTTTTGGCGCGTGGAACGTCAGGACGCTACTTGACCGGGTTGGAAATGCCTGTCCCGAAAGAAAGACCGCCATAGTAGCTCGAGAACTCGGCCGATATAATGTGGATGTGGCTGCTATCAGCGAGACACACCTTGCCGACGAAGGAGAGCTGGTGGAAAATGGGGGAGGATATACCTTTTTCTGGAAAGGTACAGACTCTTCTGAACCCAGACGGTCAGGTGTTGGATTCGCGGTCAAGAATTGTCTAATGATGCGTCTGCAAGAGTGTCCTGTGCATATTTCGGACCGAGTTACCACATTGCGCCTTCACCTTGATAATGATAACTTCCTTAATGTCATCAGTGTCTACGCTCCTACGCTAGACAAGCCTGATGACGTTAAAGAAAGGTTTTATGCTGAACTGGAACAATGTCTCGATGGCATACGCCCCAGGGAGCAGATCCTTATTCTGGGAGATTTCAATGCCAGAGTTGGACGTGACTTTGAAGCTTGGCCTAAAGTCTTGGGTAGACATGGAGTCGGAAACATGAACAGTAATGGTCAGCTGCTGCTTAGTTTATGTGCGCAATTTGATCTCGCGGTTACAAATACGATGTTTCGACTACCCGCCAAGCACAAGACGACGTGGATGCACCCAAGGTCCAAGCACTGGCATTTGATAGATTATGCCATCGTACGACAAAGAGACGTTTCCCAGGTCCAAATTACCCGCGTCATGCGCGGTGCCCACTGTTGGACGGATCATCGGCTTGTTGTCACCAAACTGCGACTCCGCCTTCATCGCCCTCGTCGATCCGGGAAGACAAAGTCGACGTGCTTAAACGTGGATAGGCTTAGTGATTTAGGGACGAGAAAGGAATATGCTGAAGCCTTGTCTGGTGCGCTGTCGTCGCATACTGACGAGAGTCGTGATGTCGATGCAGCCTGGAACCTTCTGTCTTCTCACCTGGACACTGCCAAAGTGACCCTAGGTCCAGCTGTCCGAAGAAACGAGGACTGGTTTGATGAGAACGACGGAGCTCTAACGGAAGCATTGCACAAACACAGACATCTACTGCGGGGACACAGGACTACTGCTCAACAGGGTCGAAGTATAACCGAGATTAAGCAAAGTGATCTGAAGCTGAGACGACTTACTCGGGAAACTAAAGAAAGATGGTGGCAAGACAAATCTCAGAGCATGCAGTGGCTCGCGGACACGAACCAGACCGGGGAGTTTTATAAGGAGGTAAGAAAGCTGATCGGTAGTAGTTCTCTTGCAAAGGTACCACTCAAGTCAGTCGGTGGTGAGTACTTGCTAAAAAGTAGAGAGGATGTACTCAAGAGATGGGCAGAGCACTTTAACTCTCTGCTCAACGTAGACAGAACAGCGGACCTACCACATATTAACTCAATGCCTCAACTCCCAATAGTGACTGAGCTGGACGAACCCCTGTCTCGCGAAGAGGTCGTGCTTGCCATCAAGCAACAACAGAACAAGCGCGCGGTCGGCATTGACTTTATACCAGGTGAGCTGCTGAAATACGGTGGCGACGAGTTGCACTCATCTGTGTGGTCACTATTTGTTCATATGTGGGAGGAGGAACATGTCCCGAAAAGTTTTAAAATGTCTCGCATTAGGGCCCTCTACAAGAACAAAGGTGACCGTGCAGATTGCAATTCTTATCGTGGTATTTCGCTTTTAACAGCCCCCGGAAAAGTCTTTGCCAGGGTGCTTCTAAACCGCCTCATGAAACTTTCCGAGGAAATTTTGCCTGAAACACAGTTCGGCTTCCGACCAGACCGGGGAACCTGCGAGGCAATCTTTTCATTGCGTCAACTGCAAGAGAAAAGCAGAGAACAAGGTCAAAATTTGTACTTCTGCTTCATTGACCTTGAGAAGGCATTTGACAGTGTTCCCCGTGAAGCCCTGTGGATGGTGCTAGCAAAGTTAGGATGCACAGAAAAATTCATTCGTCTAGTGAGACTCTTGCATGACGACATGGAATGCTGCGTCGCTGTAGGTGTCGATGAGTCGAGCTTTTTCCCCGTCACCTGTGGGGTAAAGCAAGGGTGCGTAATAGCACCTACACTCTTCGCTCTATACTTCGCAGTAGTTGTCCGTGAAGTACTGCAAAGTCAGGAATCACCGATAGGAATTCCCATCCGCTTTCGCACCGACGGTAACCTCTTCAACCTAGCTAGGTTCAAGGCACGCACTAAAGTGTCGTACGCAGTGGTCTCCGAGATCATGTATGCGGACGACCTATGTTTTCTCTCGGAATCCCCAGGTGACCTTCAACGGCTTGTCACCGACTTCCACAGGTCTTGCTGCAAGTTTGGCCTAAAGGTCAGTGTGAAGAAGACAGAAGTCATGTCTCTGGACACACACGGTCGGCAAACACTGACAATCAAGCTTGGCGAAGATTTGTTGAGGCAAGTCGACAAGTTTCGTTACCTGGGTAGCACCGTAACATCTTCGTGTGACCTTGATGCGGAGATCAACAGCAGGATCGGTGCTGCTGCTGCAGCATTCGGTAAGCTGGATGCCAAGGTCTTCCGATCGCATGACCTGAAGCTGGCTACAAAGATCTCCATATACATGGCGGTGGTTTTACCTAACATATTGTACTCTTCTGAAACGTGGACCGTATATCGTCGTCATATTCGCACACTAGACCGATTCCACCTTAAGTGCCTCCGTAAGATCTTAAAGATCAGCTGGTCCGACCGAGTGCGGAACACCGAAGTTTTGCGGAGAGCCAACGTGGGTGGAATCGAAGTCTACCTCATGCGACGACAGTTGCGCTGGAGCGGTCACGTTTCGAGGATGGCGAAGGGTCGGGTGGCTAAACACATCTTTTACTCTGAGTTGGAGGAAGGCAAGCGAAAGCAAGGCGGGCAACTTCTCAGGTATAAAGATGTGCTTAAGCGCCACATGAAGAGTTGCGATATTGAGCCACTACAGTGGGAGATGCAGGCCGCTAACCGCCCTGAATGGAGATCTTTGGTCAAGAAACACACCAGTGTTTTTGAATCCCGTCGACGTACTGAACTCGACGACAAGAGGGATGAGCTGAAAGCCCGACCACCAGCGGTGATCAGCTATAATTATAATAATGGTGTTCTCTCGTGCCCGTTGTGCTCACGGGGCTTTAATAACAAGATCGGCTACGTTAGCCACATGAGAGCACACGAACGCCAACAGAGGAGTTGAAGCAGTCGCCGTGGCCGAAAACGGTCAGGATATATATATTGCCATATGAAAGCTGTTTGTAGCGGCGGACCGACGCTTAGGCTATAATGTACCTAATACAGCGAGTCACTAGTCGCCTTTTCCTAACCTAACCTAACCTAAGCTACTTTACTGGCAGCAGTTACGTTCTGGCGCTTCGTCAACTGCTGCCACGGTACGTTAGTGTCGCTTGCTCGTCTCGCGCGCTGATGTCATCGCAATTCTAACCTAACCTACTTTACTGCTGCCAGTGCGGTTCTGGCGTATCGTACGATGGGGCTAAACGTGGGCAGCTTTATTTGAGAACGTATCACAATGACAATCTGGCTAATCGTTGTACCGGCACATTTTTAAACGGCCCTGTTTTTGATAACGGCTAGCCGTTATGTAAAACAGCGGATTATCCAGTCCAAAGGCACCTACGAGGTCTGCCGCGTCTCCGTTTCTAGGCTTCCAATCTGTGGCTTTTTTGGCTCACAAGTCGTCCGGCATGCGACAGACGTGACCAGCCCAGTCCCACTTGGCCGCCTTCCAAGCTACATCAAATAGAAGAAGAAGATACGTTTATTTTGCAAACCAATTACATTCAACGTTATAACAAACAGATTAATTACATTTAGTTAGTGATTTTTTTTACTTATCTATCTAGTATTGCTATAAGCTAAACGGTATCTAGGCTGCAAAAATGGAATCCACTCAGCATATGTCATAGCTCTTGTGAGCACCACGACGCTGGTCTTCCGTGGATCCAGATCAGAATATGTGTAGAACAGCGTACTGTAGGTATGTGTGTTTGTTTCAAAAATAGATATAAGAAATAAAAATATCCTGGTTTGTGAGCGCAGCGTGGTGTTCCGGATCCGATCCATTAGTTTTACACCCAATATCCTGTGCGCCATAGCTCTCTGGCAAACCCCGAGTTTGGACTTCTGAGCTTTAGTCAAAGACCACGTCTGAGCACCGTAGGTGAGAACTGGAAGTGGTATCCTATGGGCGGTTTTCCATTAGCCGGCCCGGCACCGGCATGGCCTACCACCGGCACCGGCGCCGGGGCTTCGTTTTTCCACTGCGCCGGTCCGCTCCTCGTCCCCATCCCTAGCCGCGCACTCACACACGCACACGGCTACAATTCATATACAACACACATGCAGCTTAGCCGGGCCGGCACCGACCGGGGAGCTTGCTTACGGCGACGGCGACGGCGTCGGCGGGACTCAACGCCGGGCCGCCGCCGGTGCCGGTAGGTGTTAAAGCAAGCCATACATTTTTATACGTTTTTGCTTCCCCGGCCCCGGCACGGCGCCAGTGCCGGCGTCGGTGCCGGTGCCGGACCGGCTAATGAAAAACCGCCCTATAACAACTGCGAAACATTGTTTCCCATCTGTCTGTAACGTTTCGCCAAATCTTCATTTGTCTGAAAGAATTTTTTTTCTTTGAAACCCGTAATATTTTCAGGATTTTATAAAAATCTTTTTAAAGAACCCATTAAGTTAGGTTAGGTTTGTTTTATATTATTCTGAAAAATTAACAGTTTTGGAAAAAAGTGGCTTTCGGACAAATAAAAATTTAGCGAAACCTTACAGAGAAACAGAAATTTGGTGTTTCAGATTGGTAACCACTGGAAGTATGCACATGTCCATGAGCCTACGTTTAAGTAACAGTGGTACTGGTAGGTCACCTTTCAATTAGATGTTTCCTGGACGTTCCTCCAGGCGTTTTCGGTCCGTCTTTATTTATCCACATAATAGATAGAGTGATTCAAGAGGAAGGTTTATATGTATAATACATGCATAATTTATCAGCACTGCACCCGTGCGAAGCCGGGGCGGGTCGCTAGTATACAATAAGTTCTTCGTTCATCTCTACCCTCTGCGTTGTGTGCTGAAAACAAATCGATACAAATCGAGAATGTTATCACACTAGTAGTATATATATGGGAATTTCAAACCACCATTCATTGTCAAAATTAGCGACCCAGGTCATCTTCACTGCTACACTTCGTTCCGCTTCGCTTCACTACGTTTCGCGACGTTCCGATCTGACCTGGGTCGTTAATTTTGTCAATGAATGGTGATCTGAACTTCCCATCTATATATTCTCCGCTGATTTAAAATGCTCATTGGGTTTGTGAATTGATATTTCTAGCTGTATTCTTAACTCCCAATCGCTTTTAAAGAACAGAACTTGAATATCGATTTCCGTTTGCGTTTGCGTTCTCGTTCCATTCGCGTTTCCCTTAGCGTTTCCGTTCGATCTCCGCTGGTATCGAGCTAGTCAAGATCAACGTTGTATGAAATGAATGTTGGTGTTACTGACCTAAACTAGAGATGGAATTATTCAATATATACTCTAAAGCTAATAAAATAAAATTATTTACAAAAAACCTTTCAAGTTTGGTGCACGTGCCTATTTATATCATGAAGTTTGTAAAACAGCCTCAGAGATTGCATTTGGATGTCGTTTTTTCTTCGCACAATAAACGCGTTTTTCGACATGGTTTACTTTTACCTGATACTATTCGCTGTATAATATGTGGACCGTCTAACTGTGGAAAAACAAATTTAATTGTTGGGTTGCTGCTACATGAACACGGTTTACGCTTCGAAAATGTTTATGTATACTCTAAAACGTTATTTCAACCTATGTACCAATTTCTAGAACAAGTTTTGAACTCGGTTCCTACGGTTTCATTTCAAAAATATAGTGAAAATGAAGAAATACTAAGTCCTCACACCGCTAACATTAACTCAATCATAATATTTGATGATGTTGCATGTGAAAATCAAAATAATATACGGGATTACTTTGCCATGGGAAGACATAAAAATATAGATAGCTTCTATCTGAATCAGACATATAGTAAAATACCTAAACAATTGATAAGGGATAATGCCAATTTGATAATTCTTTTTAAACAAGATGATGTTAATTTACGGCATGTCTATGATGAACATGTAGGAAGCGATATGTCGTGGTCTCAGTTTCGTGAAATGTGCGACCAAGTGTGGAACACGCCTTTCAATTACATAGTTATAAATAAAGATTGTAAAAAAAATTCTGGATGTTATAGAAAATGTTTTGATACATTTATCGAACTTGATTAACTGAATACATAAGGATTAGTATTTTCGCTTCAAACTTAATACTTAGAAGGGAATCGTCGGGATCGGACATGGACCTTGCTAAAATAAACGAGGAGAAATTGTTTAAAGAAAAAGTACACCAATCTGCAGAAGCTGTAAAAAAAAAGTAAAGCTTATTCGAGATGCTAAATCTAGCAACAATATGATATTAGAAACAATGTTAAAACCAATCACAGATCCTCTTAATGAAATGGTAAAAAATAATAATAATGTAAACAATCTGAATATTAATAACTCAGATTTTGATAACGATAAATTCAATTGGAATAAGTCGGTAAAAACATTAAAATATAGTCCTTCTGAAGATGAAAAGAGGGAAAGCTTTATTAACAAAACATTAGTAAAAAAAGTTAGCCCTGAAGATGAAAAGAATGAAAGTTTTAACAGAAAATCACCTGAATCCAATTCAAGTAATAGTGGAGACGAATTAAATGACAACAGTTCAAGTCAAGATGAATTGGTATCAGATGGAAGTGATAATCTAAATGATTCTATTACTACAAATAATGCATCATTCAGAACTTCAGAATCGTATGCTTCTCCTCGCGAAGACCCCGCTTGGCAAAAACAATATGATAACATGAACATTCCTTTTGGTGTACGAATGGAACATGGTAAACTAATGCTGGGATCTTATCCAATTTCTGTGAATAATGAAGAACTTAAAATAGGTGGAGTAAGGTATTGTTTAACGCCAGGTTTAAACGATTTATTGTTTAAGAAAGCACCTGATTTAGATGTGGTAACTGAAAACGATAGACGATTATATAAAACCTTATTATTAAAAACAAATGCACATAGACGTGACTTTGAATCAAATAAGCCAATAAAAAGCAACAAGGGCATGAAATATTTGTATGTCATAAAACCTCTTTTCAAATTATCCAAACAACGATCAGTAAGTGAAGAAATATTCGCGTCCGGAGATGGTTTACCATCAATGAAAAAAGTAAAAAGAGACGTTTCTTATGTGTATTGGGATGATCCAAACGAATTAGTAGAGAGATTAAAACTGCTTATAGCAGCGCGTGACGCTGGTAATACGGGGCTAGATAATGAAATCATATCCATCATTGAAGAGTTACGTGAAGCAGATTTAATTAATAATATATAAAGGACCTCACTATTTTTTTCTAACAGTTAAGGTTTGACTATCAAGAACAAAAAATGAATATAGACAAATTCGGACACCATGTCCATAAACGTTTGCGTGCTAGTGACATTTCTGAGCTCAAGTACAAGGCTCTACTTCGAACAGAAGCTGGACATTTCGATTTACAATCTTCTCAATTAAAAGGAGTTGCAAAACCTTTATCACCAGACGATGCAGTAAATAAACAGTACGTCGACAATTATATAAAAAATATGTACGAGAAGAAGTATTTGGACTCTTTGATCAAAAGTATAAATGATCAGATTCAACAAGTAGTATTTCAGTTAAATGAAAACTTTTATACAAAGAAGGAGATAGAACTTATTTAAAAAAAAAAAAAAACATGACTAAAGAACAAGTAGTAAATGAGATCCATCGATCAGCGCGAAGGAACTTTAAACGACGTTCTGTTTTACTTAAAGGAATCGATGATTTATGGCAAGCTGATTTGATCGATTTACAAAAATTACATACTATGAACAGAGGATATAAATATGTATTAACGGTTATTGATACCTTTTCAAAGTATGCTTGGTGTACACCTATAAAATCTAAAACTAAAACAGAAGTAAGAAATGCATTCAACCAAATTATAAAATCAAGCAATCGAAGACCTAGAAACTTACAAACAGACTTCGGAAAAGAATTCTACAATAATGAATTGGATTGTTACTTAAAATCAAAGAAGGTAAATCATTACTCAACCTACTCAACTAAGAAGGCATCTATTGTTGAAAGGCTGATAAAGACACTTAAGCTCAAACTCTACAAGTACTTTAGCTTCGTAGGCAACTATAAATGGATTGGTAAACCGTTAGACGACATAGTCACATCCTATAACCAAACCGTACATCGCACAACGAAATTTAAACCTAATGATGTAACTTTTGCTAATGAAATCGAGGTTAAAAAAAACATTGCAAAATCGCAATCTGATGTAAATTGTAAATTAAATAAATTCAAAATTGGAGATTGCGTACGTATAAGCAAGTATAAAAGTGTGTTTCGTAAGGGTTATACACCTAATTGGTCTACAGAACTTTTTACAATTAAAAGAGTGAATAATACTATACCTGTAACGTATAACATCGAAGATCAACGGAAAAACACTATACTTGGTACGTTTTATAAAGAAGAACTTCAAAAGACTAAGTATCCTGATGTTTATCTCATAGAGAAGGTGATCAGAAAAAAGGGTAGAAAGCTGTATGTTAAATGGTTAGGGCTTAGTGATAGCGAAAACAGTTGGATTGATAGAAACGCAGTTATATAATTATAAAATAATATATTTGCTTTCTCTAAATAAAATATCTCATTATCATATGAGATATGAAAGGAAGAGGACTTTTAAACAGTGCAATTAATAATTTACCATTTGAATTACACTTACCTGGTTACAACTATTGCGGACCAGGTACAAATTTGCACAAAAGGTTACAAAGAGGCGATAAAGGAATTAACGCGTTAGATAATGCGTGTATGAAACACGACATAGCTTATGATAGATATTCTGATTTGAACAATAGACACCGTGCTGATTTAGAACTTTATAAAATGGCTAAACAGAGAACAAAGTCAAGAGATGCTGGGAGAGGAGAAAAAATTGCTTCATGGTTAGTTAGTAAGGTGATGAAATCTAAAATAAAGGCTGGTGCAGGTATAAAATCATTCAAACGCTTTGTTTCTAAGATACGCAGTGAAATAAAAAAGTATCCTAAAATAAAAGGTTGTGATTTAGTGAATCGTGCACTTGTTGCCGCAAAAAAAGTTTTTACTGTTAACAAAAAGATACAGATACCGCGTTTGATACCGATTCCAAAAACCGGAGGCATATTACCGCTGATACCTATTTTTGCTGGTCTTTCTGCGTTAGGATCATTAGCAGGAGGAGCTGCTGGAATTGCAAAGGCTGTAGGTGATTACAAAGCAGCAAGAAAGAACTTAGCTGAATCAGAACGTCATAACAAGATGATGGAATCTATTGCATTAGGAAAAGGGTTACATATTAAACCTTATAAAAATGGAAAAGGATTATGTATAAAAAAATCAAAAAACTAAATAAAAGGTTACCCAGGCGCGCTCTTTCAAACATTGACATTTTAAAACACTCATCAGATATCCCACATTTTCGTGGAGTTTATATGAGAGACAGTTTACCGAAGCGACCTAAAAAAGTAGAATGTGGAATTTTGAACTTAAGACAGTTCTGAAAACAATGGAAGCCACTGGGTAGCCTATTGTAAAGATAACAATTATTGTGAATATTTTAATAGTTATGGTGATCTTCAACCTCCGCTGGAATTAATGAAGTATTTAAATAATAACGATATTTACTATAATTATAACACGTACCAAAAATTTAATACCGTAAACTGTGGTCATTTGTGTCTCAAATACTTGAAAAATTTTTGGTGTAATCGATAAATACCTTTGTACAATAAACTGCTCATCATTTACACGATGTCTTTCACTTTGTCTATAACTGGAACATCGGCAACTCTAATAACAAACCATTCACCAGCTCTCCATCTGGATGGTGAATATGAATGTGGACTGTTGTATATATCGACTTTTAATTCGATACCCAATATAGACTACAGAAATAATAAATTTTACTATGGTAAAAACGAAGTAATTGAAATTCCTGAAGGTTCATATGAACTTCAAGATATTGAAGATTACCTTAAAGACCACCTTCAAGGATGTACACTTTCTTTGACTTGCAATAATAATACCTTAAAAACTTCGATTCTGTGCACTAAAAACATTTATTTTAATAAAGAAAATTCTATAGGTAGTTTACTTGGTTTCGGAGCGGAATCTATTCATGCAAATATATTAAGCGAGTCGCCTTACCCTGTCTCCATTCTGTCTACAACTTTAGTCCGCATTGAATGTGACATAGTGAGCGGATCATTTGTTAACGGAAAACCTAGCCATATTATTCACGAGTTTGTGCCTAATGTGCCTCCTGGTTATCGGATTATAGAAACACCGAAAAACGTAATTTATTTCCCTGTAACTCAAAACAGTTTGAATTCAATTACAATAAGAATATTAGACGTTAACAATAATTTAGTAAATTTACGGGGTGAAGAGATTCAGATATATTTACACCTAAGGAAAAAATGATAGACTTCAATAAAACTTCAGTCTCACTTAAAATAAACACTAGTACTCATCAAGCGATCAAGAAAAGAAGACCTAAAGTTCAACTTACAAAACAAAATAAACAATTTCTCCAAAGCCTAGGTCTAACAAAATGAGTATATTGAACTTAACTGAATCTTTTACCTTTGACAACTCGATCGAGAGTTTTGAATATCATTCGTATAAGCCATACGTAACAAGTTTTAATTTCAACGATGAAATACGTATACCTATTAACCAGCAAGATCTTTACGTACTACCATCAGCAAGCACTTTATACATAGAGGGTACTATAACTGCATTCAATAGAGAATCGAAAGCACAGGTAAAAAGTGTTCTTTTTACAAATAACCCCATACTTCATCTATTTCAAGATATTCGGTACGAACTTAATGGAATCGAAATTGATAAAATAAAAAACGCAGGGATTACAACCACAATGAAATCTCTTGTATCTATGAATGAGTTCGAAGCATCGATGTCTAAGTTATGGGGCTGGGATGTTGACGGTACAAAAAACACACATGGAACATTTTCTGTGTCTGTGCCTTTGAACAAAATTCTTGGGTTTGCTGAGGATTACACCAAAATTATTATTAATTGCAAGCATGAACTGATTCTGTTAAGATCCAATACAAATTTAAATAGCGTTAAACTAAATGCGAACGAATACATAGACAATATTACGATATCTAAAATAGTATGGCGTATGCCTCATATTAAGGTATCTGATCGAGAAAGATTGAGCTTACTCAAATATTTGGAAAGAGATCGTGCTATTCAGTTAGCATTTAGGAACTGGGATTTGTACGAATATCCGCTCTTGCCTGAAACATCGAAACATTCTTGGGCTATCAAAACTTCATCTCAAATTGAAAAGCCGCGGTACATGATAATTGGGTTCAAAACAGGACGAAAAAATGTAGCCGATAAAGACATAACACGTTTTGATCACTGTAATTTGCGAGATGTTAAGGTTTTCTTAAATTCGAGCTACTTTCCGTATGAAAGTTTTGATGTTAGTTTTTCAGCTGAGAGGTATGCTATATTATATGAACAGTATGCTAAATTTCAACAGTCTTATTATAACCGTGTTCAAGCACCCTTGTTAAGCCCGCTAGATTTTAGAAATGAGGCACCTCTATTTGTCATCGATTGTTCTCGTCAAAACGAAACCTTGAAAACCGGTTCGGTGGATGTGCGTGTGGAGTTCGAATGCGAATCGGATTTTCCAAAGCAAACCAGCGCTTACTGTTTAATTTTAAATGACTGCATTTTCGAATATAAGCCATTAAGTAATATTACAACAAAGATATCATAATGGGTGACTTCATATTTGTAGATCTTCAAGGATTTAAAACAGACAAAAACGAATTTATTGTTAAAGAATTTGCATATGGCACTTTAAACTACACCCAACTTTTTTTAATTAAACCCCCCTTTCCATTTTCTATATTAACAGTAAGTGAAAAGAGACAGATAAGGTGGTTAGAAAAACATTTTGGTATTATGTGGCATGAGGGTTATGTTGATTACATAGAATTTAAAAGACTTATCGGTAACCACTTAAAATATAAGACGATCTATGTGAAGGGTACGGAAAAAATTCAATGGGTTAAAAGTTTTTGCTCAAACTGTACTGTTTTAGATTTAGGTGAAAAAGATGTACCTAATTTACAAGAGCTGAATAAAAACTATTGTTTTCCTGAGTGTAATTATAATTGTGTATATCATAAAAAAAATTGTGCTTTAAAAAATGTTATTTGTATAAAAAAATGGTATATAGAAAACATGGGCGTGGACGTCTGTGGCCGATAGATATATAGGTTTAGAAAAAATTTAAAGGGTGAAAGATTTATGTTTTGATTGTGTAATTATTGATTTAAGTGAAAAATGTGTACCTAATTTACTAGAGCTATCTAAAAAATATTGTATGTTAGAGTGTATTTATAATTGTGTATATCATAAAAAATGAGCTCTAAAAAAGTTTTATGTATAAAAAATGGCATTTAGATAATAACAACATTAAATTCTGAATTATTATAAGTATTCCTTGTCTAAATAAATGAAGTAAATCAAAAAACCTTTGTTTTTCATTAATATACCCAAATGAATAACATAAGCGAAAAGTAAACAATTGAATACGCTATATCCTCTTCACACTTCGGGAATATAATACGAATCAAAAAGTAACAGAAAATGCACAGTTGAACACATGCTGAGAAGCATAATACTTTCATGACTCGAACATACAACGCGGTAAGTGTATATACTTAACATAGCACTTCCAACATTTTGTTTCTCAGATATGGAACGACTTACAATGTTTCGTCGATAAAGAATAGACATGATGGTACAACACAGAATACATATAAAACAGAGTGATGATGATGATGTCCTCCTTGACGTATCCGTCAACGGCGACACCCTGTCACTTATTTCTGGCATGCGCGCGCACGTGGCTCGTGAAACCCAGCTTGTTCACGAACACACGATCACAAGTGGGACAGTGAAGCTGTCCGTCTGCGTTGTACGTGTAGCTGTAGGAAGGCCTGGGTTGCGCCTTTCGAAGCTCGCGTTTCGCATCGAGGTCTTTAAGGCGGAGGCATTCATAGCCTTCCACGCCTGTCTTCACAGCCTTCCGCCATTCCGGCCTATGCGTCGCAAGCTCCTCCCACGAACCACACGGTATCCTGCAACCAATAAGATGGCGTTTCAAGACGTCCTTGTAGCGCAGATACTGCCCTCCAGGCTTGCGCTTTCCAAGCTCTAGTTCTGAGTAGAACATGGTTTTGGGCAGCCTAATGGAATCCATGCGCACAAGGTGTCCACACCACCGCAACTGGCCCTTCATGAGCAGACTTCCCATACCTGCAGACTCAGTGCGACGAAGAACCTCCGAGTCAGGAACCCGATCTTGCCAGCGTATCCGCAGTATTGCCCTGAGACATCTCATATGGAAGGTGTCAAGGCGCCGAATATCGCCTTTGTATAAACACCACGTCTCAGAGGCGTACAGAAGCAAAGGTAGAATTATGGCTCTGTACACGGAAAGTTTCGTGCGCAGCTTAAGGTCATGGGATTTCCAAACTCGCTGATTTAGTTTACCAAAGGCTGCAGCAGCACTGGCAATTCGTGCCGAAAGTTCGGTCTCTAGGCGATTGTCATCACGAAGAATGCATCCAAGGTAGCGAAATGACTTCGCTTCGCTTAGAGGCATCCCGTTTAAAGTAATAGCTCTGCCACTACGGGAGCTACCCCTGACAGGCTGTTTCATGACCTGAGTTTTTGATGTACTAATCACCAGACCAAACTTCCGACACGAGCTGTCAAGGTGATTTAAATATTGCTGGAGAGATTCTGGGTTGTCAGCCATAAGGCAAACATCATCAGCATAGAGGACTTCAAGCACAGGCACCTTAAGAGTCTTGCTCTTCGCTTTGAACCGAGCTAAGTCAAAGACGCTCCTGTCAGATCTAACATTGAGCGTGATCTGCCCACCACAGTTCTTTAGTGCATCCTTCATTACCACAGCGAAATAGATGGCAAATAATGTTGGAGCCATGACACAGCCTTGCTTAACTCCGCTAGTAACCGGAAATTGGTCTGTGAAGTTGTGATCGTGTCGGACTCGGGCCTTCATGCCCTCATGGAATTGACGAATTAAATTTACAAACTTCACAGGACAGCCGATTTTCTCAAGAACTTTCCACAAGGCGGTTCTTGGTACGCGGTCAAAGGCTTTTTCCAGGTCGACAAAGCACATATTAAGGTCACGAAGTTGTTCCAGACTTTTTTCTTGAAGTTGCTTGACAACGAAGATGGCATCAACCGTGCCTCTATTAGGGCGGAAGCCGCATTGACTCTCCGGAAGGAAGGTTTCAGCTAGCGTATTGAGCCGCTTGTTTATTATGTGGGCCAAGATCTTACCAGCCGCTGAAAGCAAAGCAAAGCAAAGTAAAACAGAGTAGTTACTGCATAGTTATATATTATTAAAAGTATATTGGAGTAACCTCCGAGATATTTCTTTAATTTTATATATGTTTTCTTGTTTAATACAATATAAGATATAATGTATAAATAATATCATAAAACAAGTATGTATTCATATATTAGATACGCGTTAGAATTTTGATCAAAAGCTTCATTAATATATTTGATAATTATCTTCAAAAACTCTCTAGACAACACGGAGCATATTTTAGCCTACTTTTTAACACGCTTTTTTCATAGTAACAATACAAAATGGTACCCAACCATTCAGAACTGGACAAGCCTGTCGGAATCGGGTTATATTAACGCCACGCCACTGATAGACAATAGCTGTGATTTAAAAAACGCTAATTAAAATTTCATTATATTGTCATAAATATTGGAATATAAATATTTTATGTGTCGCATCTGTTTGTGTTAGTCTGTACAAAGTATCTCAGATCGGATTAAATTACATGTTTATTAAACAGAACAGTGAGAAATGGACGCAACCAAATTTTCAGTAAAAACTGATGCACTATGGAAGTTGCGGTTTGAAATCAAACTCTCGGCTGTAGTTTTATTTTTTGTTTTGTTATCATTATCAGGTATTTTCTAAAGTTTCTCAAATATACTATTATTCATCAATTTGCAAAAGTCTTGTTCAAAAACAGACGTTACCTCTTGACGTAACCTTGTATTCATATCAATATATTGTTTTAAGTAAGAGGATTGTTTGAATGTAATTACAAACATATAATAGTTAATCATTTTAACATAGGTGGCTTGTTGCCATAACTTTTATTGTAGGCACTTAACATTTGTTCAATTATCATTAAATTTCAACTATATAATTTAGCTAAACCCAGTCTTTAAAATAATCCTTAATTTAGAAAAAAGAAGCATGTCCCTAAGAAAGCGTATGAATATTGTCTTTTATTATAACTCGTTTGTCATCATCCAAAGATAGGGCTACTTTATTATCAGCTTGTGTAAAAATTGTATGTTTTATAGACTTAAATATCGAGTTCTTTTTTCGTATCAATTCTTTATTAAACAGTAAATTTTCATAATCACTAAATCGAATATCCCTGACCGCATGTTTTATTTTTTGTGCCTTTTGCTTTCTTTATCTGATTTTCTTATGTTTTGAAACAGTATAATTTCAGCCGAAGTCAACAAACTGAACGGTAAGTTCGCCTCCTAATTCATCTTTAAATAGCCCGGACACCTTTCAACTTACTTGAAAAACAAAAGCATTATATTTACCTATATCAGAAACAAGATACAACCCAGCCGACGCTTATCAAACGATGCCGCCACCAGCCTAAGGCTGAACTCAGAGTACAAGCTATAATAATATTATAGCTGTTCTATACTTTTTTGTAACTAGAAATAATCAATTTTAATAATTTTAATAACGAAATATATTAAATTTGAAAGTTATTTATCAATATTTAGTTTTACATTTCCTTAAACTTATTTAATTATGTCATAGATACCTATATGATGCAATAAATAAAAGAATCTAACACGTTCAAACCTGAACTAATATAAGTTTGTTTACAAGTATTGATGAAACAGCACAAAATGAGTATGTACTTACCTATAAAAAGATGCATTTATTAAAATAAAACTATATATCTGTTTGAGATTTCAAACAGGACGTATCTATTCAGTTTCAATAAATTTCTTGTTCAATTTGAAATCGGAATGGTGAGTACTTTAATCATTTTTACCCCCCGTCGTATATCTGTGTATATGGCAGTGGGATCGTAGGTACTTGGCTTTGTTTAGTGAAAATCGGAACACTCTACTGACTCCAAGATATTTAGCTTTTAGTGGAACAAGTGACAGCATCTCGGTTAATATTAAAGCTTGGAATTCCAAACCTGTTGTTATGTTTAGTAACATTTGACTTATTAAATGAGGATCTGATGATGACCAGCTACTTGTGTTTTAAATTTAGGTTACCGTAGGTATCTTATTATCGTTTTTAAGTGAAATGTAAATAACTGGAAATTATTTTACAGAGCTCACAACCCGTTAACTCCGTTGCTGAAATTAATGAAACCACTCCGTTTTATTCTCAACTTGGTGAAAAAATGAATGATCCGTTCAATTACTCGCAAGACATGAATTCTTATTTAAAATACCAGGAAGTGCTCCTAAATCCATCACAAGAGATTCCACTATCAGGAATACAGGCAATAAGTGAAAGGAAAATCGTTAAGAAAGGAAAGAGGAAGGCAAAGGAAATGGGTCTTAGTTCACATGTCATCAGAAAAGTAACAAAAGGAAAGCGTCTCATAAAAATCAGTATTTCGGATATAGAACATTCAAACATCGGAGCGAACAGTGTCACGGTGCAATATGTGGTACAAGATGAATATGACGAGTTGTTAAATGCAACCGATTGTCTAGTGGAAAAAATTGTAAAAAAGTTGAGTGATTCGAGTAGTTATTAAGATCTAAATTTACGTATGTATTAATAATTAAAACGAATAAATTAGTTCAATGATAAATTCGTTGTTTTTTTTTTATTTTTATTTTTTTAATATGTCTAATAATATACTTTTTGTAACTAGAAATATACCTCTCATCTAATCATGCAAGGGTGTTGCTATTTTACCACTTGCCGTTTTGGTTTTGGAATGAACATAGTCTTCATTACAAATTATTCATACTGAGCTCTCTGTAGTCGAAAACCGAGTTTAATGCATGTGACGAAATAGTTATTTGTTGATCAGTATATTTTAAATGGAGACACATACGCGCCCGAAGAACAGGTAAAGTGAATCAAATTTCAATAAACAATTATGCCGTGCAGTGTAAGCCGCGTTTTAAAATGCAATATGATTCAAATATTCTATTGTAATGTAAACCTTACATCTTTATCTTAGTTTCCGATTTTCAAAAACTAATCTGAAACAGTTAGCTTTATCGCGTATTTATAGTGAACAAAAAGCGAAATGATTTGTGGGATTATACTTTAATATGCATCTTATGTTATTAATCATAAGTTCGTATTTGGTAATTGCCGATTTTAGACTTTTCGTGTTTTTGTGAATAGTTGGTTCACAGATGATGTATGAGCACGTCATTCGCATTAGCCAATAAAATACCTAAGGCTACATCGCGCTTGCGAAGTTTTTAGTTCGCTTCATATAAATACATTTTATTGTGATAGAGTGGACGGAGAAGTTGTGGCTATAACAACCACTAGTTCACAACGACTCCTACCACTTCATCATCTAAGAGCTTGGGCCCGGCTTTGCGATGGTGGCTTTGGTAACGCGGTAGCGTGTACTGGTGAAGAGTAGCTTAAATTGCAACCTCCCAGTATATGATACACATGTGGCGACGTATTACCGTTTAGTAGCATAAATTGCGAACTCCGGTATGACGCACACTACAGTGGTTGGTAGTACCCCCTCATCATGTCAAAGGGTTGGGCCCGCTCTGCGACTTTGATGAGCATGAAATATCGAATGCTGCGAAAATTGAATATTGAATATCGAATGTTGAATATCGAATGTTTGAATATCGAATGTTGAAAATGACCTTTTAGTCTAGTCAAACCGACTGTCTAGTACAGAACTGGCCATTCTGGAAAAATAGTTAGAATGATGGGACATTGGTCGACAAGTTGAATACGGGTCTGGCCAGCTCGGAACATCTTGTTTGCTCACTTTAGATGCATACGGGTGCCAGGATGTGGAAAAAATTATTAGAAATAAAACCTGGCACCCGTAGGTCTTTTGCTGTTTTTTATCATCATTTCCTTCGATCGAGACCGACTGCAAAACAAGTTAGACAGCTTAGAGAGCGTTGACAGCAGTGAGAGCGTTAACGCATTCATAAACGGAGAATATATAGATGAGAAGTTCAGACCACCATTCATTGATAAAATTAACGACCCAGGTTGGATCGGAACGCGCGAATGGAACGAGAACGCAAACGCAAACGGAAATCGATATTCAAGTTCTGTTCCCAAAAAGCGATTGGGAGTTAAGAATACAGCTAGATCAATTCACAAACCCAATGAGCGTTTTAAATCAGCGGAGAATATATAGATGAGAATTCTAGACCACCATTCATTGACAAAATTAACGAGCCAGGTCGGATCGGAACGTCGTGAAACGTAGTGAAGCGAAGCGGAAGGAAGTGTAGCAGTGAAGATGACCTGGATCGCTAATTTTGTCAATGAAAAGTGGTCTAGAAGTCTCATATATATACTACTCACACTAATATTATAAAGGCGAAATTTTGTGAATGCTTTTATGTGTATGTTTGCTTCTTCACGCTGAAACGGCTGCACCGATTTTGATAATTTTTGGTATGACGGTAGCTGATACCCTGGATTACTAGGCTTTCGCCATCCGAGCATAGACTTACGCACTGGCAGAACAATCGCGCACCACCAGACTACTATGTTCGGCCCGCCGAGACGCTCCCTGCTGGGCATAAGCAGCCATGGCCGATCTGGAGAGCTTGAAACAGATTGCGTTCCCAGGTATGGCCGGTGCAAAGAGAACATGCTAAAATGGGGCGCCCTAGCGGCTCAGACGCCAGATGTGCGTGTGGGTCAACCCCCAAACGATGGCGCACATGTTGTCTTGCCCAGCAAGCCCTTACACGTGTTCCGAGCAGGACCTACGAGACGCGACACAGAGGGCCCTGTGGCTAGGCGTATGCTGAGACGCAGGTGGCGCAGTTCCACGCAGCGCAGGGCAGAGCAGAATTTGTAAAGCATGGAACGTCCTTGAGCTACGTACGCTGCGGCGCAGGCATGTGTGACGCAGACATGTGTGTGTCCTGCTCTGCGCCTCGTTGTAGTGCCGTTGTAGTGAACGTCGCCACTTTCTGGTCCCGCGCTGTATATTATGAAACCACCGACACGAGAAGAAGAAGACCCTGGATTAACACATAGGCTACTTTTTATTTATTTATTTATTTAAACTTTATTGCACAAAAGAAAAACTTAACGTACAAAAGGCGGACTTAATGCCATGAGGCATTCTCTACCAGTCAACCTTAGGGCAAAGCAGAGAAATTGTAGGCGGTGCATCAGACAACATAATTACATATAATTAAAATACTCATATTAGGTACATACATACATATAATATACATATATATAAATAGATACATACATAAATATATACGACGATGAAACAAACCAAGCAGATATACTATGAGACTTCAGTTCTGCCAGCAAAGAAACTTCGCACGGCCCTTTTAAATGCCAACTTACTCGGAGCCTGTTTGATTGTGAGAGGAAGACCGTTCCAGAGGCGAGCCACTTGCAAGGAGAAAGAATTAGACATGAAACCAGTACGGTGAAGAGGAATAGAAAGGGCAAGATTGCCGGAAGAGCGAAAATTACGGTTACGAGTGGATTCAACATAGCAGAAAAAGGTTTTCAGGTATTCAGGAGCTTGTGGATCATTGAGTATTGAAAAGAGAGTGCAGAGCATACGAATATTGCGTCGTTGACGGATGGGAAACCAGCCAAGCTGAGAGCGGTAAGAAGAAACGTGATCATATTTACGGAGACAGAAAATAAAGCGAATACAATTATTAAGAAGTCGATCCAACTTATCAAGAAGATCCTCATTTAAGTCCGGATAACAAACATCACCATAATCAATTATGGGTAGTAATAGTGCATTTACAAGCAATACCTTAGTTTTGATAGGCAAGAAATTTTTCAGTTTGTTGAGAGCATGAAGCGAGCCAATGACTTTCCGGCTAATTTCACCTACCTGCACCCTCCAGCTCAGTGTGCTATCTAAGTGAACACCTAAGTCCTTAACACTAGAACTAAAAGGAATAGGCGTTCCGTTGAAATTTACAGGAGTTACAGAATCCTGGTCAAGTTTAGCAAGCTGACGAGAGCTGCCAATGATAATAGCCCGATCAATGATTATCCCGAAAATGTAGTGTTCCCGTGGGATGAACGGGTAACACCGTGCGGCACAGCTAGTAATACTATAGATTAGTCTCAACTACAGGCGCGACAGCGGCCTATCGGTGTAACTCGGGCGTCGGTGACCTTGCAATGCCGCGTCAACGCGTAGGGTTGGCGGTTTAGCTACCGGGACACAAGGAAATAATATTTACTGAATGAAAGATTATTTATTTTAATTATTTAAGGTTTCAAATATATTTAGTATAATAGTGTTCACATATGTTATAAATTGCTTACTTTAATATATTTTCTGTTTTTGCGACTTACTTTAAACATTTTATTATTTTCATTAATAACAGCGAAGATTCGAAATCGTACGAACAGTTTTTTTCAAAAAATCTAATGGGAAGTATTCACAAGGCATATCAAAAGTTATATGCCGCATCTCGGCCAACAAACTGTTTCCCAATGTTTGGGACAAATCGTCTTTATTTTTGAAAAAATATTCCTTGAATATATTTCAAGACTTTTTTATAGGAATCACGTACATCTGTCTCTTTTGCACGCTTGAAGTGAGAAAAGGAGGGATGTATTGGAGGAATGTACGTGCATAGCCTAACAAGATGTGCTGGTCCGTGTTTTACGTTGTAATGGGCCGGGTACACTCACGCGAGAGTGTAACCATGTCATATAAATTTGGTTGATATGGTCAAGAGAATTTATAATTACCTATAGTATTTAAGCGTACTATCGCTCGACCCTTGACACGCACACATAGCCGCGAGTTTTGTTACTGCACACAAGTGTCGCTGTCGTTTCTTTTTACGTTATACTATCCGCAAAACTAAGTGGCGAGTCGGGTTATAAATCATCGGAATCATGCTATCTCTTTCACACCTGCACGGCCTTATGGAGCGGCCCGATCAACAATAGTGCAGGTAGCGTTACGCATAAAAAGGAATTTCGATAAAGTAATGAAACAAAGAAAATAAATTACGTGGTGTTTTTTTATTACAGTATTGTATAATTACTATCAAAATGTTAAATAGGTATATTGAAATGAAATTAAATGAAATGAAATGAAATATTCTTTATTTGCTTTAAAATATGGTACAATTAGATGTCAGGTTATATTATCCGGTACATAAACATATTTTGCTAAATATTAGCATGCAAAAACAATAGTGAAGGTAATAATTATAATATTGAATTTACTTATACGATATTAATTTGAAGACTTTTCATTTAAAAGCTCATTTGTGGAATAAAACATGTTTTGTGTTAGCCAGCAGTGTAGTTTTTTTTTTAAACTGGTTTATAGGCAGAGATTTTATATCATCTGGAATTGTATTATAGACCTTTATACACATCTCAACTTCCCTTCATAAAGAGTGCACTATCGGGAACCATGTCCATTACAAGTTTATTCGGGTGTCTCGTGCTTCTAGGGTATATTTCAATTGCTTTTTTAAACAGTTCAGGGTGTTTCTTTACAAAAATGGCTACCTCAAAAATGTACATACATGGCAGTGTTAAAATTCCGTGTTTCTCAAATAGCGGTTTACATGGTTCCTGCGGTGACACGCCACACATCGTTCGTATACATTTTTTTGAGCTATAAATGCTTTATTTACATTAATACCATTCCCCCATATAAGAAGGCCATATCGTAGTATCGAGGCAATATATCCATGATATGCCATGAAAACGGAGTTCCAAGTAGAGATATTGCGAAGACGCCTTAAAACATATATAAATCTCATAATCTTTTTGCAGACTAAATCTACTTGCTTTTTCCAATTACAATTCCTATCAACTGTAATTCCTAAAAATTTTGCAACATATACTTCTTGGATTTGTATATTATTGTAATGAACATCTAATGTCATAATTTTATTTTATCTGGATTTAATAACACACATAATATATAATACTAAAGAAATTAAAATACTAACTATAAACTAAGAACTTAACTAACTAAAATAAAAGGCTAAAACAAATTAATATTATTTTGAACATTGCAAAATTGGATAAATTGGGTTTTATTAAGATTAACAGATAAATTATTTGATTCAAGCCACTGTATTATTTGTCTAATTGTAAAATTTATTTCATTATTATAATTTTCAATGTCATTGCAAGTTACTAAAATTGATATGTCATCCGTAAAAAGTGTACAGTCATTTGTAGTTACATCTGGTAAGTTAGGAAAAGGAGCGGACCTAGTACACTTCCTTGTGGAACGCCTTGAATGTCTTGATATTGAATTTGTATTACAACAATTTAATATTACAATAAGAAATCAAACTTAAATCTAATAATTAACATAAAATATTACAATAAAATAATTACGATGTAGGTATAACAAAATAAATAACTAAACAAGGAAAATACTAGTCACTTAGCTAATTATTCAAGAAATATCTTAAACATTAATATCATACATACTTATTTATTTTATTATAAGTCATTAAATAACTGTAAAAAAAATTTCAATAAAGATATGATTTCGGTTGAAAATATAATAATTATATCGACGTTAACATCAAGTTATCGACATACAGTAGCGGACGTTTATTGCCCGACTCGCCACTTAGTTTTGCGGATAGTATAGTATATATTTTTTGTCTCAACTGGATTGCAGGGATGGCTGGTTCTACAACGGCACTGACGATTTCTACATGTGGGGCCAATGGACTGGAGGGTGTTCGATGCGCTTTGTCGACATCACACGTAAGTACCTAGATAATTTGTGACTGTTTTAGGGAAATGTCCCACTTTGTCGATATGGAGTTATGAGTAGTTCCTAATACTACAGAACATAAGCTATCTTTTGGTATAGGTCGATTCACTAAAGCTGGCGTGAATGGATTGAATGAAAGTTATGTCACTTGTCACTTCAAGTGTTAGTGTGAGTGCCGTTCTTATACAGGGGCCTCCTAATATTTTGTAAACAACAACAAAATGGGTTTTAGTTATTCAAGAAAAATAAAAGTTATTACGTATAATATAAGCATAATCTGCACAATATTTAGACTAAACAAGTAATATATATGTCCGAAAGGTATATTTAACTGTTTGAACAAAAATATTTTACTATCATGGTGTTTTATGCAGACGCTAGTTTTTTGACATACTTTAGATTTTGACTGTTGTAAGGCAGTGTAATTGTACATATTGCTTAATATTCATGCAATCTGTGTAGGTATGACCAGAATTAGGATGTGGGATGATACTATTCCATTGTCTCGTATGAGTTTGACCATGTGGGACTATGCAATGGTATTAACGTAACCCACATTTTCTTCTTGTCTTCGCGGCCTGGTAAAGTTGTTGCTCTCACCCCAGCCTGGTGAGAGCAACAACTTCCAACAATTTATAACTAGACTAAGTAAATTACTAGAATCACCTTTATTTAAACAGTACAATGTTATAATCGTAGGAGATTTCAATATTGACCTGTTGATAAAATCTAAGGAAAAAAGTAAATTAATTGACCTTCTTAAATCCGTGGGCCTAAGGTCTCTTTTATTGACTCCTACTCGCATCTGCAGTACCTCGAAAACATGTATAGATCATGCTCACAGCAATGTAGATAAGGATAGTGTAGATATGTTGAAACATTTGACATGAATTTATCTGACCATTTATGTGTAATTGTGCGATTAATAATTAAGAAAACACTACAATGTAACAATACAATATGGAAACGACTATTCTCTGAAAAAAACATTTATGAATTTAACTACAGTTTGTTTAACTATGACTGGAACTCAATATTACGCAAGCCCATTTCCCCTAGTTTACTACTGGATTCTGTATTAAACACCATTTCACATTTTTACGATACTCACTTTCCCTTAAAAAAGTATCCTACAAAAAATGTAAACAAAGTCTGGGTAAGTAACCATGTGAAACACGTGCGTGCCAAGCTCCAAAAGGCGAAATCTACCATATCTAGTTGCGATTCATTAAATTCAAATAAAACACTAGACACAATTACCGCGCTCGAGAATGAGTACGCCAGTTCAATTTATCATGCTCGTAGGGAATATTTCAATCGGTCTATAGCCAAAAGTGACAACATCTGCAAAACATCGTGGCGATTAATCTCTTCCGAGACATGCAGACGTGACGACAAGCAGGGTGCTCTCGACGTACTGATAAGCAGATCGGCTGCCGCGTCCAGCGAGCAGCGCGCCGCCGAGACCGCCGCCGCGCTAAACAGGTACCTACTATGTCAACTCGATCAACAGCGCCAAGGCACACATAGACATACCAGCTGCGCTTGAATACCTATCGAACTACGTAGACAAACATTCACATTGCATCAACTTCGATCACATTACGCTGTCTGAATTATTAAAAACAATAAAAGACATCAAACGCAAAGATTCGAAGGATATTAATGATATGTCCACACGCCTTTTCGACTTGTTACCACAATTTCTTATGGAGATCATTTGTAGTATGTTTAATGGATGTGTGGAACACGGTACCTATCCTTCCAGTCTTAAAAAGGTCAAAGTTCAACCAATATACAAAGGTAAAGGCGAGATGGATATTTTAAAACATTTCAGACCAATTTCACTAATACCAATATTTTCAAAGATATTCGAGCGATTACTAAGCGACCAACTAATGTCACATTTTAACAGAAATAACCTTTTTAATACGCAGCAATACGCGTACCAACCTGGGCGCTCGACGATTGATGCAGTGCGGGATGTCTTGGGAAGGGTGATGAGACACCTGGAGGGGCGCAGGCGCGTAGCAGCAATATTCTGTGATTTGTCACGTGCCTTCGAGCTGGTGAGCCATCCCCTACTCTTGGCGAAACTTAACCATTACGGAGTCACTGGTAGTTTTCTTGACATAATCACATCCTTACTTGCGAGCAGACAGCAGTTAACGTCCGTACACGGCACCAGGTCAGAGCTCCTAAACCTGGGCGACCGATCGGTGCCCCAAGGATCCAGCATAGGAAACAACCTCTTCCTAATACTCATGAACGACTTCACAACTGCTTCGGACCTAGCGGAATTTGTCTTATTCGCGGACGATGGGTGCGTCATCGTCGCTGCAGATACTCACGACCAGCTCAAGGTCAAACTCGCCAAAGTAATGAGTCAAATAGCATCGTGGTTCTCAGTGAACGGTATGGCACTACACGTCGACAAAACGAACATCATTGAATTTGGGCTACGCGGCAGGAAAGAACATGATCTGCATGTCGTTTGCAACGGACAAACCGTTCCGCAAGTAGATCAGGTGAAGTATTTAGGCCTGACTATTGACGCAGGTCTCACCTGGGGTCCTCACATCGACAGCTTATGTCACAGATTATCGTCTGCATGTTTTGCGCTCAGCAGGCTGCGCCCTAGTCTACACGTAAATAACATAAAGAAGGCGTATTACGGTTATATCCACTCACTACTTGCCTATGGTGTAGACCTCTGGGGCGACGCTGCAGAGCGAGAAAGGCCATTCAGACTGCAGAAGCGAGCAATTCGTATAATGGCCGGCGCGCCGTGGGACAGCCCTGCTAGAGATTTGTTCAAGGAGCACAAAGTACTAACCTTACCTAGTTTATACATTCTTGAAGTGGCTAAATACGTAAGAAAAAACCCAGAACAGTTCCCAACGTTCGGAGATGCTCACGACCGCAACACAAGGAGCCGTAACTTCCTGCGACCACCACCGATAAGGTTATCCAGATCCAAAAAGTTTCTACTTTCAATTGGCCCAAAAGTATACAACGCAATACCCACTGACATAAAAAACGCACCTAGTGACAGAGCATTTTTATATAAACTAAAAAACAAACTGATATGTGACGCGTTTTACTCCGTTGACGAATTTTTTCAAACGCCTGGATAACGTAACCCTGGTCACTTACCCAACAATAATGTAGTGTTGTAATGTAAAAACTATAAATTATAATTAAACCTAACCTTAAATAGTTTAAGAATTGTAACAAATATTTATAATAACAAATTGACATGTAAAATATTATTTTATAAATAAATGTTTGAATTGAATTGAATTGAAAGGGTTAATGTCAAGAATTAATAGGTGACGGACGACGAATTATAAAAAACCGGCCAAGAGCATGTCGGGCCACGCTCAGTGTAGGGTCCCGTAGTTGCCCGTCCTTCACAAATAGACGAAAATTACGAGAAAGATTTCAAGCCCTATAAAAAGGTCGTACCTACACGCCAAGAAACAGTAATTACTTATTATCTTTTGGAAGTTCTCTATTATACGCGACCGAAATGTTTTAATATAGTTTGGCATTTAACCAATATGTGTAACGTTCGAAGTGTAGGGACACCACGCGGCACTTACGTAATTTTAAAGAAAATTATGAAATTTTGCAATAACTCAAAAACGGCTGGACCGATTTTATTCAATATAGTTTTCATTGAAAGTACTAGTATCCGAGGCTAAGACCCATTCGATTCAATAAGTTATGCTCAGAAATGGCTCGGCCCTCCGTCGAGCTAAGATTACTAAATTTTGTTTGTCCGATATTATCCGAAGTTGACCGAATATTCAAGACCGATTTCATATTCTGAGTCGGAGGACCCAAAAGCCCCCCAATACCGAGTTCCAGCCCCCTCGGACCAATATGAAATTTTCGAAAAAAAAAAGTCGCCGTTTTGTTTTTTTTTTCTTAGACTGTACTCGGGTGGGGGTCCCCTATGATATTTGTTTGAGCATCCCTCTACCCATCTCCAGCCGATTACGAGATACGGGACTCCTAAAAAAAAAATCTCCATACAAATCTTGTTTTTTTCGATATTTTCCGACTTTGACCGAATTTTCGGACACCGATTTCAGATTCATATTTGTGAGCCCCAAATACCCCCCGATACCGAGTTTCAGCTTCCTAGCACCAATTTGAAATTTTGGAAAAAAAAAGCTATTCCTCATATTGAATTTAATTCGGACAACTGAGAAAACGTTGGTTAAAGTTTGGGACGGCAAAAAACACACTTGTAGTTTGAAGTTATGGAGTGGTTGGTATCAAATTAATTGCCATAATTAAGGATTTGTAATTAGTTAAAGTCATATATGTAACCTTAGTAGTTTCAATGTTACGGAGGCTAAAACATAAAAACGGAACGAAAATATATCAATGTGAATGTTTTTTTTTCTATATTTATAACACGACACGCAGATTTCATTTGTATTTTTTATGCTAAAAAAGGCAGAAATAATTCTACGGACCCCTTTAGTTAGTCATTATGTTAAAAAGTTAGTAAAAAAACTACTGAAAAAAATAGCATAAAAAATATAAATGACATACGATTACTTAAAAAACAAACTTATCAAGCATAAAAAGTATGTAAATACAAAATATTTAAGTACTTTTTTATGCAAATAAAGTTCAGTGATTTTCTATAGGGAGCGTCCCACTTTGTCGATTTACTAAACTTTAGTGCTTCTTCAGTAAAATGTATGTATTTGGTATATTTATCCCGTTTTATGTATGAGATAAAGGTTTGTAATTGTTAATATAATAGTCATTGATACTTATGTCGTTTGTATGATCTTTTTTTACAGAATTTGAATTGAATTTATTTCCGACTCAAACTTAGTGTCCCACTTTGACGGTTTAGTGGTCCATACGCTAAAAATGACTACTAGTATAAAATCAGCTTTCAAAACATAGCTGTAATGTATTTCAAAATGAAATAATAATAATTATGATCGTCAATGTTATAAAAATACCTACTAATTGTATGAGCACGAGTTCCTAAAAGAAATGTTTGTGATAATAATATATTTTTAATTTAAAAGAGTTTAAAAGTCTGATGTTTTAAACAATACTAAAAAATATACCTACTCGTTTTGAAATTGTATTTTTTTAAATAATACTCTTTTTTATTCAGCGGAATCATTGATAACAAAATCTATTATCGATGGTTACCCAACCCTACTTATACCAGATAGGTATCTATCTATATTTTTAACTAACTAAAGGGATCTATATAACTATTTCTGTCTGGTTTAGCTTAAGAATACATTTATATTCAAACTACTAAAATAATGATCAATCTGCGTGTCGTGTTATAAACATAAAAAATAAAACCATAATATTTACATTGAGATATTTTCGTTCTGTTTTTATGCTCAAGCCTCCGTAACATTTAAACTACTAAGGTTACATAAATGATTTTACATAGAAAACTATCGTGAGTCTCAGACATATTAAATACTTAAACGAGTTTACTCACGTCGTAGAAGTCGTATAACACTCGACATGTTTCGAATCGGTACGCGATTCATCATCAGGAGAGACGATCAGTCGCGGCGGCGGCCAACCGAACACAAGCGAGCGTTATTCGACTTCTACGACGTGAGTAAACCCGTTTAAGTATATTAATACATAAATGATTTTGACTAATTTCAAATCCTTAAAGTATGGCAAATAATTTGTTACCAAACACTCCATAACTTCAAAGTACAAGTGTGTTTTTGCCGTCCCAAACTTAACTAACGTTTTCTCAGTTGTCGCGTTTTCACTTTTGCCAATTTGTAGATTAAAAAAAAAATACTATAGCACCCAGTAGAGACATAATTCTTTCACCAAAAGATAGCTTATGTTCTGTAGTATTAAGAACTACTCATAACTCTATATCGACAAAGTAGGAAGTTTTCCCTAAAACGGTCACAATTATGACATCGACGATTTTTTTGAATATTCGACAAAGTGGGACGCAAGGAATTAGTCCCACTTTGCCGAATATCTAAAAAATCGTCTTGAGTTCTACTTTGAGGTCCTAAAAAAGTGCTTAAATGGGACATTTTATGCGTCGCAATTAAAATCATAGCTTTATTACAGTATGTTCCGTCAGTTTTTATTGAAAACCGATTTGCGGTAGGTTTTGCCATATTTCACTAAACTGCCCGTAACTCCGTAACTAGAATCGACAATGTGGGACGTTTTACTAAACACACTCACATTTACTTAGTTACATAACGGGAGGTCTTAAATGTTTGAAATTCGACCGTCGTCGAGTGCCGTCTCACTCACTCCAATATACTTTGACAGCAGATCGAAAGGGCCGGAACTATTCGAAGATTTCGAAGTCGCCGGAGTAGCCCTTCAGTTTTCTTTACGGAACCGATGACGTCACTATCATAAGTGAAAATGGCGGATAGCGTTTTAAGCATATTCAAAAGACAGATTAAAAATTTTGGGCAAGTGCGAGCCCGACTCGCGCATGAAGGGTTCCGTACCTATACATATATATAATCTACACTCATCGGGGATTTCGGAGCGGGAACGATTTGAAAAAGAGTAGAGATAAACAGATACGTTAATCTGAGAAAATATCATATTATGCCTAATGAATAACAACCTCTCTGCGAATTGTATACACTCTATGAGACAGTTTTATTTTAATTCATGTAATACTTTAGCTTTATTACCAAGCCTCTTTAGATAACAATAAAAGTAACTTTTTAAAATTAATTACCTGCACTAAATTTAGTAGTTGACACGATTTTCTGAAAAAACTATCAATATTTTTTCTATAATTGGAACAGTTAATCTGCGGCGTCTTGCTGTAAATATCCATTTCAATGAACTGAACGATCTTTCCACGTCGACAGTTGTAATAGGTACGGTGCATATTTAAACTTTTTGGAAAACAATCAAAAGTTCAATTTCTTTGCCTTTTAACAATTCATTTATAATTTTTAGCGTGCTATATAGCCAGAATATTTATTCAACACCTTTTTTTGAGCCAATATGGCTACTATGACATTAGCTATTTACCGACCGACACCATCCGTGGTTTCGTCAACACTGCCGTTAATATATAAATTTTTAAGCTCATTCCGTATTGTATTCATTTTTTTTACTTAAATGAACTGAAGAACTTTTACAGTTTTTACAAATTTACCGGTATAGTTGCCGGCAAACTTTTTGAACAAAGATAGCGGATCTGCGCATGTACACAAATCATTCGCATTTGTACGTAAATCGGCTACTGCGCAGTCAAGGTTAATATCGGATTGTTTACTTGCGTCCATGGTATATTGCAGCCCACAAAAAATTTCACGAGCTCACTATTGAAATCATATTTTATACTTGTATGTTTATTGGACGCAACGTGTCGCGTTACACCAAATTTCGTTTGAGCGAAGCTAACATTGCATTTGGTGCCAAAAATAAAGAATCTCGAACCTCTGTCTGGATTATTTTCTATCCACGAACGCACAAACTCGTAACGAGCTTTTTTTCTTGGAGGCATATTTGTATTGATTATTATATAGTATTTTTAAAATGCAATTGCATTGTAATTTATCTACTAGACAAGAGTACGGTATGCTAATAAGTGTCTAATATAATGTCAATATTGACACCCGATATCTATGAATTATTTGCTTATAAATAAGTAGGGACTTAACTGAATAGGTTGATAATGACTGACCATTATAACATGTGAACCTATATAATAATAAATAAATAATAAATAATAAGGGACAATCATACACAAATCGACCTAGTCCCAAACTAAGCAAAGCTTGTACTATGGGTACTAGACGACGATATACATAATATATAAATACATATATAGATAACATCCATGACCCAAGAACAAATATTTTGCACAAATATTTGCCCTGGCCGGGATTCGAACCCGGGACCGCCGACTCAGTAGGCAGGTGTCTACCAACCGAGCCAAACGCGTCGTCATATGAATGATTATTATTTTATATTTTTCAATTAATTATTCATGACGTAGAAACCTGCAGTACATTCTGTTTTTTAAGTCAATACCTACTCTTTGGCTAATGTCAAACGTTCCCGCTCTGAAAACCCCGATGTATGATAATCTATAACAAGTTTGTTGTATGGGAGCCCCCTTAAATATTTATTTTATTTTATTTTTAGTATTTGTTGTTATAGCGGCAATAGAAATACGTCATCTGTGAAAATTTCAACTGTCTAGCTATCACCGTTGTTGACATACAGCCTGGTGACAGACGGACGGACGGACGGACGGACGGACGGACAGCGAAGTCTCAGTAATAGGGTCCCGTTTTTACCCTTTGGGTACGGAACCCAAGAAATCATATTTTTAAATATATTTTTTTCAGCCATCTCTCATTTTTATGAACTGAAAAATATATATTTAGGTTTCTTATGCTTAATACTACTTATACGCGATAAACATTAGTTTAGTACAATTTTCTCAAATGAAATATCGTCATAACGTGCGTTAAAACCAGGGGATCGTTACCTACCGGTCTTCATTCAAATTCAAATATTTTTCTAATTTCAGGTTTTATTTCAAATGCTACTAAATTTAATTTAGGTATTGATATAGACTCTATATTACAGAGCTTTGAAATTAGCTCACTAAAATATAGAAATATGTAATAAGAAGCGAAATACCGAAATCGAATACCAGTATTGGAGCCGAATACCGGTATACGATCCCTGGTTAAAACAGGCTTCGAAGTGTCACGTTTCGGGCGGAACTATTCGTAATTGAAGGCCTAGGCTGGGAGGTATTTTTTTTTTAATGAGTATGGCGTCTGTGTTCATGAACGGGATAAACAGCTGAATTATGTTTTTTTGAGTGAAGTATTTTTTTATTTCATTGCATAATATGTTTGAGAAGAGCACTATAGATGCCTTAGCCGTGAAAAGGGCTTGCCGGCTTCGTGTCACTATCCGTACCTACCTACTCACCCGGCAAGCCCCTAATTTCCCGGCGTGTGCAGTAATGTACAGCTGCCGGCAAACTTTTAGAGCATAACCTTGACTACGCAGATTTACGTACAAATATACATGCGCAGATCCACCATTTTTGTTCTAAAAG